>OY282502.1:12605812-15537469 GCA_958295605.1 Ajuga chamaepitys | reverse complement strand
GGAGTATCACTGGTTATTGCGTTTTTCTTGGCTCCTGTTTGATTTCTTGGAAGACCAAGAAGCAAGATACAGTGTCCCGTTCCTCCGCGGAGGCGGAATATCGTGCTTTGGCTGCTGCTGTTTGTGAACTTCAGTGGGTTGATTATATCACTCAGGATTTCAGCTTATCCATTCCTAAGCCGATTACACTTTGGTGCGACAATAAAGCTGCTCTACACATTACTGCTAATCCCGTCTTCCATGAGAGGACGAAGCATTTGGAAATAGATTGTCATCTCGTTCGTGACAAATTCAAAGCTGGGTTTGTTTCTCCGACGTATGTTCCGACTCGTCTCCAACTTGCTGATGTGTTTACAAAGAACATTTGTGGTGATCGTTTTCGTGAGTTGCTGTTCAAGCTGGGCTTGCGAGATTTTCTTCAATCTCCAGCTTGAGGGGGGGGGGGGTATTGGAGTTAGACGTGTTATGTTGGAAGCATCTAGAATGCTGATGTGGCAAATAGTTTTGTTCCTTTATTTCTGTTGTATCATACCTCTATAAATAGAGGTCCTTATCCCATTTGTAAATACTTTTTGCCAGAATGAAATAAAAGAGATATTTTCTGCTCCTCACTCCAAGCATATACGGATTCATCACAAGGAAGCATTAACAATTAAATGTGAACTCATATAGAGAGCTAGAGTTATAAATACCCTTATGCTTCTCGGTTACTGGTTTCGTTACAATAGCTATGGATAATTCACACTTTTACCAGCTTTAGACATTCCCAGTACTATAGGGGATTAAAATTGCCAAAGTATGCTTCAACACTAACTGCAATAACAAAACAAAGCTAGCGAATTTAGAATAACCCAATAATGTTATCTCATGAGCAATTGATCAGCAACTTCAGCTTACACCTTACCATCTCAGGTTTGTTTGAACATTGCTCAGTCAGCCCATCCTAGAGTTCATCATTATGTTGCATATTTACAAATTCTATGGCCTGAAAAGTTCAATACCAATGCAGCTTGAAAACTCAGAAAAAGATACTCAAGTGTAAAGGCCACCACCTCTTCTATATCATTCAATTTATCAATAATTATTGCTAGTGCTTGCTTCCTCCCTCAAAAGATCTCGTTTAACATAAATTTCATTCATGACCTGTAAAACAATTTCTATAACTGTCAATGACCTAGAGACGGGAAAAGGAAATTTTAGGAGAACTAACCACGTTTGAAGTGAACCTTGTCTAGTGTATAATGCTGACTACCCCCAAGAAAAGGAAAAAAAAAAAAAAATACATTTTGGGATCATGTTAACTGAACTAAAAGTAGGACGGAAGCTCTTGAAAATAAATGCACATACAAACATAAAAGGCACCAGAAGTGATGACATAAGGGAGGACGGTGGCTGAGGTCGATCGACGGTGGCGGAGGAGTTTGGATCGAGGGGAAGTGAAGAAATGAAGAAGTGAGGGCTCTGATACATGTTTTGCCAATTGACTGTTTAATTTCCTTTTCTTTTTCATTTTTAATAATGTAAAATAAAGGGATTTTGTGACATTTTGAAAGAGCGTTGCAAATATAAAGAGTATTTATGACGTTTTTGAAAACCATCGCATATATATATAGATCTCATTTTCTTTTTCATTTTTAATAATGTAAAAAGAGGATTTTGTGATGTTTCAAAGGATCGTCGCGTAATTTCTCAGAAAAGAAAAAAGATCCTCGCCTACAAAAAAAGTATTTGTGACGTTTTAGGAAAAACGTAATAAAATGTGCTGTAAGTAATTGTAAATTGAAATAAGAAGATATGGTGACGTTTTAGGAAAAACGTCATAAAATATGCTATAGTAACTTTAAATTTAAAACAAAATGATATTGTGAAGTTTTAGAAAAAACGTCATAAAATCTGTTATAGTAATTTTAAAATTAAAACAAAATGATATTGTGACGTTTTGAAAAAAAAAATTAAATAAAAAAAATAATGTGATGTTTCAGGAAAAACGTCAGAAAATGTGCTATAAGTAATTTAAAATTAAAATAAGAAGATATTGTGACGTTTTAGGAAAAAACATCACAAAATGTGTTATAAGTAATTTTAAAATTAAAATAAGAAGATATTGTGACATTTTAGGAAAAACGTCACAAAAAGTGCTATAATAATTTTAAAACCAAAACAAAATTATATTGTGACATTCTAGAAAAAACATCACAAAATGTGTTATAAGCATACTTTTAAAATTAAAGAAAATGATACTGTGACGTTTAGGAAAAACGTTACAAGATGTGCTATGAATAATTTTAAAATTAAAATAAAATGATATTGTGACATTTTTCCTAAAACGCCACAAAATGTGCTATAAGTAATTTTAAAATTAAAATAAGAAGATATGTGACGTTTTAGGATAAACCTCACAAAATGTGTTATAGATGTCCTTTTAAAATTAAAAGAAAATGATATTGTAACGTCTTAGGAAAAATGTCACAAAATATGTTACAGTAATTTTAAAATTTATACAAACTAATATTGTGACGTTTTTGAAAAAAAAAAAACACAAAATGTACCTATAATTAATTTTAAAATTAAAATAAAATAATTATATAACGTTTTAGGAAAAACATCACAAAATGTGGTATAGTATTTTTAAAATAAAAATAAAAAAATATTGTGACGTTATAGGAAAAATGTCACAAAATGTGCAATAGTAATTTTAAAATTAAATAAAACGATATTGTGACGTTTTAGGAAAAAAAACGTCACAAAATGTATTATAAGTAATTTTAAAATTTAAATAAATTGATACGGTGACATTTTAGGAAAAATATCAAAAAATGTGCTACAATAAATTTAAATTAAAATAAAATAATATTGTGATGTTCTGAGACATTTTTTTTTAAAAAAGGTCATTATTATTCATCATTTTAAGACGTACTACCTCCGTCCCCAATGAACTTGCACACTTTTCGTTTTCGTTCGTCCCGAATAAACTTACACACCCTTAAAAAGGAAAAGTATAACACAATCCATACCCTCAAAATCTCCATCCTCAATCAACCTTTGAAAAGTCAACAAAATCCCAAAAAATAACTTTTTCTTAATATGTGTGCCGACCCCCCTGTGCAAGTTCATTCGGGACGGAGCGAGTATCTAAGAAAATATCATAAAATAATGTATTGAGACGTTAATAGAAAAAAAAAACATTACTAATATATATCATTTTGAGACGTTCTTGAGAAATGTCACAAAATAATGTTACTCTTTGAGACGTGTTTAGAAAAATATTATTAATATACATTATTTTGAAATGTATTTAGAAAAATGTCACAAAATAATGTAACATTTTGTTACATTTTCAAAAAAACATCACAAATAGTACACAATGCTGTGATATGAAAGAAGACTAATCTAATTTGGTAAGCTAGTGTTATCATTTAAAACGTAATCATTATATTCTAGTTGCAATGCTGTGATATGAAAGAAGACTAATCTAGTGTCCTCAAATATTGGTAACATTTATGAAATCTGCTTAATTGGTAGTTGCTCATGTCTTGGACATTCGAGTGCTAATCACATTTCTTGCACATGGAGGAGATGAGGAAGAAATGCTTGGAATACACAGGATTACTTATAACACATTTCTGAAGTGCAACATCTGTTAATATGCCAAGAAATGTGTGTTTATTTGGTTCCATTTTCTTCATATCTTGTCACCGTGGACACTTTAATTTCATATTCAAATCTTGAATGGCTTATTTTAGATTGTGTTGGCTTACGGCTTATTTTCAAATAATTTTGTGGAATATTTTTTGTATAAAAAGGGCAGGGCACCAATAAATAAAAACAATTGAAATTAAATATTACCGACATATTATCTACAAAAAACAATAATTAAGCTTGTGAAAATTTGTTGGTTTTTGCCGCGACTAAAATAATTAGTGACAGAATAACAACTAAAGTTTTTTACAATTAGCGACAGAATAACGACATAAAATATTACCGACAGACAATTGGGTCGGTAGCTTCCGACAAATTAACGAACGGAATGTAGTCGCGAAATGCCGATGAATTATTGTAGCGACAATATTTCCATCGGTAGCTTGTCGCAATTAAGTAAGATTTTTTAGGTAATTTATGTCGATAGTCTATTACAAATCTGTTGTGATTTTTTAGCGACGGAGCGCCTAGTCATATTACTACTTAAATTTTCTGTCGTTACGACAAATTAATGATTAAATTGGTGGTCGTTATTTGGCAAATTTCTTGTAGTAAAAACAACAATCAATCCACTTTTGAGAGGATAAATTGAGTCGAGTTATTCAAATTGGGGCACCTAGTTGACATAGTAGGTACACAGTTTTTATAGGATCGACCTTGTTCATTGTTGTTTACACTAACACCGTACACTTACGATAATACTAAGCTCAGAAATATCATGGGCGCGCACATATATATATAACAGAACTGGTAAGAAAAAACAGAAAAAGGACACAGACAGAAGAAAACAAAAATGTATTACACAAGTCTGAGTGCAAATATAAAATACCGCACATTTGCAACAAACAATTTGGTAGTAAGAGCAGCCAGTGGCACTGGGTACAATTATTGTCACATTACTGTCTCATCAAAAGTTAATATCTATACATTTTGACCTAATTCTTCGCAATAATTAAATGTACAAAGTATACTATTTACGAGTTTCACAGTCAAACCACCTATTTTATTTTCACATCTTCAATTTATTAAATTATTTAGAATTTTCACTTATACAATTAATTAAATAAATGTTCATGAAAATTTTTAAATTAATATATTCTCTTGAAAAAAATTAATTCGATATTTAAAAAAAAAATTAAGAGAAAGATGAATTTTAATTTGTTTGTTATTTTTACATAATACCCCCTCCATCCCGAATAAACTTGCACTGACAAATGGACACACATATTAAGAAAAACGTTATTATTTTGTGTTATGTTGACTTTTCAAACCTATCTTTTTGCTTTATTTGGTAAATAAATGTGTATTGTAGGGTAGAATTTGTGAGATTTGTTTTCTTTTTAAGAAAGTGTGCAAATTACTTTGGACGGACTAAAATAGAAAGTGTGCAAGTTCATTCGGGACAGAGAGAGTATTATTTAAATGATTAAATTTTGTGAGTTGGAATTTCAGTCTCAATTAATATATAATATGATATTCCCAATTAATTAAATAAAAGGTTGGGAAAAAAAAATCACAAACAAGTGGGTACATTAATTGTACTCATCTTTTCTCTCTCTTCTTTGTACCCATTTTCACAATGGTGTTATATATATTGAGTGAGTTCAAATTTTAAAAATTGTACCCATAAGAGATCCCCAAGAACATCACCAATGCATGTACAATATTCAAAAAATTGTATTTCAAAATTTGGTACAATTACATTAGGGGTATCAGGTACAATGTGGAGACAGAAGGAATAGGTACAAATAATGCTACCCAGAAAAAAATAATATTTGCTGCCATTATTTTTCTTTTTCTGTTTTGATTTTTTTCCTATTGTTTTATATTTATGTTAGATTGTTTTTTATTTAGATTTGAGTTATGATATATGATTGAACAAGACATAGCCAACCTTTTTCGATTAAATAAGCACGTTTATTATTTTTAATTTCGATTTCAAATTGTATTGATCTTTTTCTTTTTTAAAATTTCATCATTTTTAATAATAGTATGTAAAAAATAACTCAATTTTTTTATTGTTGTTACAAATTTTATTAAAAAAAAAATTACATTTTTAAAAGGAAAAAAATTAAATTTCTTTTACAAAAATTTAATTTTAATAATTTTTTTATGAATATTAATTAAATTAATAGTATATGTGAAAATTGTAAATAAGATTTTAATAAACTGTAGATGTGAAAATAATATGAGTAGTTTACATGTGGGACCTCCAAACAATGTCATTTGTATCTAGGAGGATTGAGAAGAAATAAGTACAAATATAATGGATAATTTTTTACGTGGCAGTGATGTGTCAGGTACAATTTATTTATGCATTGGTTTGGGGCCAGAATGAGAGATTATATTACCCAAAACAGTCACCATCATAGATCCAGTTGTCAGAAATTAAGAAGGAAATTCACTAAAAACCTCATTTTTGTTTAGTTTTTCGGTCTGTATTATTTCCCTGTATTTGATCTATATAATATCATCAGATGAATATATTCGATGTAATTTACATAGGGTGTGTTACTTAAGGTTGGAGAATACTAAGCTAAATTTAATTGAAAAAGTTAATGAATGCGTTTTATTAAAATTTAAACCCATAAATCTATTAAGAAAAGCTTTAAGTAAACACACCCTTATAGTCGGTGATAGGGATGGCCCGATCACTTCGGGTCGGGTTAATACCTTGGCCCACTAACCGGCCCAGAAGATCCAGAAATACGCGTCGTCCCAGATAATGTGGCGCGGCCCAACTTATGGCTTGTTCCGCGATTCAAGGCCCATTATCCGTTCCCAACCACCACGCAGCGGAAAATAGGCGCGACAATAGGGAGTTAGTTAGGGTTTAGTAGGGGATAGTATAAATATGAGGAAAGAACTCTGAATTAGGGTTCGCATTCTGTATTCTGAAATTACTACGTGTAAACTCAAAGAGCTAGTAAACACCTCGGCAGGTGCTATTTTGTGCCCGTAGACGTAGATCTCCGGATCGAACCACGTAAATCTTGTGTTTTTCCATATTTCTTACGTAAGTTTTCGTTAAGTTTCTTGGATATCAGATTGCGCATTATCAATTGGCGCCGTCTGTGGGAACCGCAAGTAGTTTTTGACATTAACAGTGCATTCAAATATCATGGTGATGACTCGTCTGAATCAATCTCGCCAGGGTGATCAAGCCAATCAAGATCCACCCGTGGATCAAGTTTTGCCGCCGAGGCAATCGCCGATAAGAGGTACGTCTCATCATCAGGGCAACCAAGGCCCGGTTATGAATCCAGACAACCAGTTCTTACCTCCGCCCCCATAAGACATGCAAAACCCTAATCTCGCTGTTGCCCGGCCACCGGTCAATATTCAAATAACTCCAGAATTACTCCAGGCTTTCCTACAAGAGCATGCTCATGTTCTTCAAGACTGGGCGGCCAATCGCCTAAATCCCGAGGGACCTGCCGGACATGATGCCAATCCCGCGGTGCATCCACATTGTCAGCACTCGCATGATCGACAAGACCCGGTGCACCGCGGGCGTCAGGATCGGCGACGGGAACGACCTGGTTCTCCCGAGGACCATGGGAGTTCTAACGGGTCAAGACAGCGCAACGACGAACCTACAGATGTCGATCGCCGCCGTCCACTCAACGCGGCTAAAAGAGTTCGTTATGCCAATCCTCATACTCTAGATCTTCAAGAGTATGAGCGAGTCCAACGCAATGTCGAGCTAGACAGAATCCTGGGCCTTGATGCCAATGGAGATATCATCACACCGTTCTCTCAAGAAATCATGGCCACCTCCCTTCCCGAAGGGTTCAAAAGGCCTGCCATACCACCTTACGACGGCACCGGAGATCCAGCCAATTTTCTTGGAGCTTTCAGGCACAACATGCTTAGCCGCGATCATACTACATCCCTTCATTACTGTAAGATTTTCCCTGAGTACCTTCAGGATGAAGCTCGGGTTTGGTTTGATTCTCTCCCTCGCAATAGTGTATCCTCTTTTAGAGAACTCGCCGAGCACTTTTGGGCGCGTTTTGAAGCACGTGCGAAGCCCATGGCCACCCTGGCCGACCTCATGAATATGGAACAGCGGGACGGCGAAACTGTTACCCAATTTCTTGACCGCTTTACAGCGGAGAGTCTTAAGGTGGGAAGTTGCTCAGATGATGTTATCATCAACGCATTCATGAATGGACTCCGTCCCGGACCACTCTACACCGAGTTGGTTCGTAATCCACCGGTCACAACCCGAGCACTGTTTAATACGGTGTGCAGATATGCTAAAGCCGAGGAGCAGACTCGTCGGAAACGTGAGAAACATGCTAGCAAGCGGCAGTCCGACAGGGCACAAGTTGGGCCTAGCACACGACCTAGTGCCTTTTCTCGTCTGAACCCGGGGCATTCAGAATCTCGAGGTGATATTCCACAATTCACTCCGCTGACAAAATCACGAGCTGAAATTCTTTCTGTTCACAAGAATGATTTACGGCCCTGTCCGCGGATGACTGCTCCGCCTGAAAAGAGGAACCGTGGAAAGTGGTGTGCATACCACCGAGATCATGGGCACGAGACGGAGGAGTGCTGAGAGCTCAGCAAGGAAATTGAGGAGTGTTTAAGGAAAGGTCTCTTGCGACAATACATTGCGCGGACCGATGACAAACCTCGGACAAGTCAGAATGGGGGTTCGTCTCATAACCGCGGAGGTTATCATGACCGGGGTACACAACAAAATCGGCCACCGTGGCAGAATAATCGGCTGGGGTCTAGCAATTATGCACGGCAAGACTCTGGCAATCGCCAACAACCTCATTTTCTGCCACCACCTCCTCCTCCGGGAGGACCCGGAGACAATGCACCCACTCACGTAATAAACGTGATATATGGGGCCCTCCCCACCGGGGCTTCGCGAAATGCCTTGAAGGCAGAGGCTCGCCGTCCTCCTCCCGAGGAGCCACGTCATAAGCGCCTCCATCAATCTGAAACTGTTAGTTTCACAGATAGAGACCTGGTTCCAGAGATAACACCTCATACTGATGCCATTGTCATCGACATGACTGTAGCCAATGTTACAATAAAGCGGGTCTTCGTGGACAATGGAGCCGCAGTGAGTGTTATATTCGCCGACTGTTTCCAAAGATGGGGATTCCTCGGGAACAACTTCGGCCGGCCCCCGGGCCATTGCAGACTTTCACTCAGGGTGAAGTCCAGCCAGAAGGTGTCATCACTCTCCCGGCGTCTCTGGGGGCCTATCCGGCGATAAAAACCATTTTCGTGGATTTTTACGTGGTTAACTCCCCGTCACCGTACAACATGATCTTGGGTCGGGATTGGCTTACTCCCGCCAAAGCCATATGCTCCACATACCACCTCGCGCTAAAATTCCCCACCTCACATGGCGAAGTGGCTATCCGCGGTAGTCAGCGGGTTTCTAAGGAGTGCATGTACGTGGCACTCAAAAAGACTACCAAAGTTCCTCCCAAACAGCAGCTTCAGGTAGCATCATCGGCTCTTGAACCTCCGGTATGTACCTCATTGGGGGATACCACCGTCTAGGTGCCGCTTGATCCGTCCAAACCAGAACAAACTGTAACTGTCGGTGCCGTGGATGTGCCATGGTTACACCAGGCCATCATTCAGACCTTGCGAGAGTATTCCGATGTCTTTGCATGGTCCCCTTTGGATATGCCCGGGGTCTCTCCCGATGTAATAACCCACAAGCTGAACATCGATCCCAGCGTAAAGCCTATACAGCAAAAGCAAAGGAAGTTCGCTCCGGAGCGAAATGCAGCAATTCGAATCGAGGTGCAACAACTCTTGGATGCGGACATCTTGTTCGAAGTGTATTACCCTTCTTGGCTATCCAATCCAGTGATGGTGATAAAGTCCAGCGGGGAATGACGGATGTGTGTCGATTTCTCCGACCTCAATAAACATTGTCCGAAGGACTGCTATCCTCTACCTTCCATCGACCAAAAGGCCGAAGCCATTACTGGGTACGTGGCACTTTGTTTCTTAGACCTGTATAAGGGATACCACCAGATCTTCATGGATCCGCAGGATGCCCTCAAGACGGCATTTATCACTGCTTTTGGGTGTTTTGCTTTTAAGAAAATGCCCTTCGGGCTCAAGAACGCTGGAGCCACATATCAACGTCTCATGGACCGCAGTTTTCGCGATCAAATTGGCCGCAACGTCGAGGTTTACGTCGATGATCTGGTTATAAAAAGTACCTCCCATTCTTCATGCGTGCAAGACATTGCCGAAACGTTGCGTACTCTGCGGCGTTACAATTTGCGACTTAATCCGGCAAAATGCACTTTCGGCGTTGGCTCCGGCAAGTTTCTCGGTTATATGGTTTCACAACACGGTCTTCAGGCCAATCCAGCCAAACTTCGGGATGTTTTAGATCTGCAACCACCGAAGACGTTCAGAGACGTTCAACGCCTCACGGGTGGTTTGGCGGCCTTAAATCGCTTTTTATCTAAAGCGGCAGAGCACCAACTCCCATTCTTCAAAATTTTGAGACAGGCGAAGTCATTTGAGTGGACCCCGGAGTGTACTGAGGCTTTCGAGGCTTTGAAGCATCATATTCAGCAATTGCCCACTTTGTCAGTTCCTCTCTCCGGAGAGCCTCTCTATATGTATTTGGCTTCCGCCGAGGAAGCTATTAGCGCCGCACTCGTGCGAGAAGTCAATGGTGTTCAACATCCCGTGTATTTCGCAAGCCGAGTACTTCACGGGGCGGAGACACGGTACTCCATGCTGGAAAAAACCGTGCTGGCCCTTGTCATGGCGGCTCGGCGTCTGCGGCCATACTTCCAAGGGCGCGAAATACGAGTTCTGACCAATCATCCTATCCTTCAGATTCTTGTCAAGCCCGAGGTGTCAGGGCGTCTCGCCAAGTGGGCTGTCGAATTAGGCGAATATGATATTCAATTTCTTCCCCGATGAGCTATAAAGGGTCAAGCACTTGCAGACTTTTTGGCTGAAACCCCGGGGGATAATCATGAATCTTCTGCAGACAATGGTACCCATCATCCTGCTACCCTCGTATCCCCACCTCGCAAGTGGCAATTATATGCGGATGGTGCATCCACGACTCGCGGAAGTGGTGCCGGGGTGCTTCTCATTGACCCCGAGGGAATTGAAGTTAAGTACGTCATCCGATTCAAATTTAAGGTGACCAATAATGAAGCAGAATACGAGGCAGTTCTCGCCGGGCTCCGGCTCGCTCAATCCTTAGCTATTCGCCATCTTGAGCTCTTCACGGACTCCGAGGTCGTGTCCAAGCAAATCCAGGGAACTTATGTCGCCAAGGATGAAACAATGATCAGGTATCGTGCTTTAACACTCAAACTTATGTCAACTCTTGATACGGTTGTTATCCAGAAAATACCACGTACTCAGAATGCAAGAGCAGATGCGCTCAGAAAATTAGCCTCCGCGGTCCGAACTAATATATCTCCGGATATTATAGTCGAAGATTTATTTCATCCGGCAATTCATGAGGCAACGGTTTCGGTATTGACCGATAGTGATCCGAATTGGATGACTCCTATCGTTCAGTATCTCCGAGATGGAATTCTGCCTAATGATAAGCTGCGAGCTCGGCAAGTAGTCCTTAAAGCCCCCAAATACTCCTTTCATGATGGAGTCTTGTATCGACGGTCGTACCTACAACCGAGTCTCCGGTGCCTCGCTCCTGCCGAGGCTAATCAAGTTCTACGGGAGGTTCACGAAGGGGCCTGTGCTAGTCATATCGGATCCCGGACATTGGCCAAGAAAGTTCTCCGCTGGGGATATTATTGGCCAACTTTGTTTAACGATGCCCACGACTTAGTAACCAAATGCAGCAAGTGTCAGCTACACTCTCGTGTGAAACACCTGCCACAAACCGAGCTCATTGGAATTCAAAGTGCGTGGCCATTTGTCCAGTGGGGAATCGACATTGTCGGCCCGTTCCCAGTCGCTCCGGGGGGATTGAAATTTCTTGTGGTCGCCGTGGATTACTTTACTAAATGGGTAGAAGCAGAACCTCTTACTGCCATCACTGGTCAAAACATCTTGAAGTTCGTCTGGCGAAATATCATATGTCGTTTTGGCATACCGAGCACTATTATTTCGGATAACGGCAAACAATTTGCCGACGATCCCTTCCGGTCATGGTGCGAGGAGCTTCATATCAAACAAATTTTCACCTCGGTTGCTCACCCTCAAGCCAACGGTCAGGTTGAAGTCACCAATCGTACACTGCTCACGGGTATAAAGAAACGCCTGGATAATGCTAAAGGTCTTTGGGCCAAAAACTTTCCGCAAGTTCTATGGGCTTATCGCACGACGCCGCATACCTCTACCGGGGAGACCCCCTACAGCCTAACTTACGGCTCCGAAGCAGTTATTCCGGCGGAAATCAGCGTACCAAGCCCCCGCCTCATCACATTGATTCCCGAGGATAATGACGAAGCTCTCCGTGCAAATTTGGATGAGCTTGAATATCTTCGTGATCAATCATTCATCCAGCAGGCCAGGTGTAAACAACGTGCAGCCTAGTATCATCACCTCCGGGTTTGAGGCACTCAATTCAATGTCGGGGACCTAGTACTTCGACTCAATTCAGCCAGCAAAGCTGTCCCCGAGGGGAAATTACATGCTTCGTGGGAAGGTCCTTATCGCATCGTTGCCGCGCACGATTCCGGATCCTACCAGTTAGAGCATCTCGATGGAACCTCAATTCCCCGAAGCTGGCATGTTACCAACTTGAGACGCTTCTATCTTTGAATACCAAATGACAAGTATCATCTTATCTTTATGCTCATTGTATGCTTCTTTTATGTTGTTATCTCTCTTTGTATCCTTCAATTTGCTCCGGCACTCATCATTGAATAAATACTCTTTGTTTATGCATCTTGCTGTGTTCTCTTTTACGTTACGGGGACGCCCTAACGCAGTCGTATTATTATTATTCGTCTCCGGACAACTAAATCTCTCTCTCTCGGTCCATCCGAGGAGATTCACATTTCGTCCCCGGACTCGTATCACTCTCTCGCCTGTTTAACCGGGGAGGTGTTTGCTCCCACCCGATCCGTCCGGGGAGATTTTACTCCTGCCTGATCCGTCCGGGGAGATTTTACTCCCGCCCGATCCGTCCGGGGAGATTTAAATTGGAGTTATCCATATTATGTTCCCGAACACCCGTTAAAATAATTATTACTTTTGGTTAATAACTTGTTGTTTTCCTTAACACAACTATGCACACCAAACGATTTTATTATCCTCCTTCGAGGTGATGCCAAAAAGTTTTTTACATAAGACTTCAAAAAAAAAAAAAAAAGAACAAACAATTATCTACGGCCCTCGAGCCAGTATTCAGCGCCCCGGCGTTGAGGCCTACTCCTAGACCTACGCTGTGTCCTCCGGGATCTTGTCGTTCTTCGGCCTCGGGCTCCGGCTCTTTCCCCCCCGCGGGCTTCCCGATGCCGTGGACTTGTTCTTGGCGCTTGTCTGGGAACTTCGTCTCTTGTACGAGCACGACTACTTGGCTGCGGAGCAGACTTCGGGGTTTGAGCCCATTGCACAGGGTCCCATTCCTCGGGGGCCATCACCTCGATTTCTTTGGCCAGTTCTTCGACTACCCCTTCGGCGACAATAGCGGGTTCTTCTTCGATCGTAGTCACTGGAACTGGCTCTCGAATAACAATGCCTTTGCTCTTTCCCGCGGGCTTCTCTTTGCCCTTCCGGGGGGCTTTTGAAGTACCCTGGCTCCGGCTTGTACTCGCAATGAATTCCTCAGCAGAAGGCCGCCACCTACCACGGCCCTTCAGTCCTTCATACATGCTGAGGAGCAGCTCCAAAACCTCTCGCTTTCTTACAAGCTCCGAGGACTCGGCTGGGTCATTTGCCATAAGTGCTGAGATTTCGCCCTGAATCTCTACGACCCGCTCCTCCACTTCTTCAAAAGTCAGAAGGCCGAACTCAGACAGTATCCGGTCATACTCCCTTTGATGAACGAGGACACGGCTCATTTCAGCAGCTTTAGCCCGGTATTTCAGTTCGTGGTCCCTGGCTCGTTCCTCGGCCTCCTCCGCCCTCTTTTCCGCAACGGCCACCCGCTTTTCTAGCCTTGGCACTACGTGCATTTGCAGGTTATTCTTCTCCCGCGGAACCACTCTAGTGATCGCATGAGTTTCTTTATCGTTTCGTGCAATTCCGCGGTATTCTAAACAGACAAAAGAATCAACGAGAACAATCAATCTCAAGCATATAATGGGTTGAAGTTCAGCTCAAAAGCAAGATTTATATTCAACCAAATCAAAGTACATTATCCATGATTCAGTACAAAGTTTACATCTACTCCTACTATATACTACATTAAATTTGAGGGGAGCGACTGACCTCCCGCTCGATCCCCTCAGTATCCTCGGGCAACACCTCTCGCCGACCCTCCGACGCTTCTGCTTCTTCCTCCTCATTGACTGCGGCAGCTTCATCCGCAGCCATGGCGTCAACCTCCATCCGGGGGGGGGGGGGGTTGTTCTTTGTTTCGAGGCTTGGAGACAAGCTCACCCCGGCGGAATGCCAGAAACTCCTGGTCCTGGTCCACCTCACAGTTAGCAATCTCCTCGGCCTTCAAAATTTGTTTCTTCTCCGCTAGAGCCTTCAACAGAGGCCACTCCGGCAGATGTGCTAATGCTGTGTAGTAGGCCTTTTCCACCCCAGCCACAGCATCAAAGTCGTACCCGAATTCTGGACGATATACATCCACATTCGGGTAGACTTCCTTGATCTGCTCCAGCAGCACAGATCGCGTGGCCTGGTCCCCTATTGCAACAAAATCGGTCTGAAAGTCCAGAAACGTGCTGGTTTGGAACAGTTTCTCGGCGAATGCTTTCAGCATCGCTTCTTGACCTTCGACTATGGCAGCCTCCCGAGCCTCCATCTCTGCCCGCAGCTGCAGTATTTCCCCTAGGAGGACACCGGCTTCTGCCTCCACTCCGCGCAGACGCGCTACCTCATTTTCAACCAAGGTGACCCTCTTACGCGCCTCGGTCAGGTCTTGTGTTAACCTGTCGTTGCGCGCCCGAAGCTCTGTAGCCACTTCGGCTAGCTCCTCCTTGCCTTCCTTCTCGCTCTTACAACCGAGTTCCATGATCCCTCGCGCCAAGCGCAGAAGTTCTTCGGCATCGCCCCCCTCCAACCCCAATAGACTTGAAGGCCCCTGCTCCTTCAACTGCCACCAATAACAGCACACAGATATCAGCACAGATAAATATACACTGCATTTGCGTTAACAGTAACTAACAGCACATCTTGAACTTACCTCCATATTCTCCTTCCCCGTGTGGAGTCTTTTTGCTGTTGCTGGAGGTGTCCCAGATGGCTCCGGCCTCTTCTTAGATCCAGGGGTAGGCCTCGCCGCTCCTACCTGCTCCTCAGACCCAGCACTGGGCCTCGCACTAGGTGACATCTTCCCCTGGGGAGACACCTCAGCAGTTTTTCCTTTCTTTTTGGCTGCCGCAGCCACCGCGGGGCTTCCGGCCGGCTCTTTTCCGAAGCGTCCCACTGCATGCAGAATTTGAAGTTAGTCCTGTACAAGGTAACAGTTGGTAAAAAGCAAGACATGAGAACTCCTACCCTCTTCGGCAACCGCATCGCCCGAATAATACGGGCTCAGTCCGGCCCCCTCCAGTTCCTCCTCAGTACAGAGGGTCTTGAAAGTCCCCACTGACCGGAATGTATGTACGACTTCGGCCTCCGGGTTCTCCACCGGGGCGGTATCAAGTACCTCATCCCTCCTCCACCTCGGGAGAGCTACTTCGTTTTTCACAAATATAAACCTCTCCTTCCATCCCTCCACCTTACTCGGGTTATGAACCTTGAACCCATCTCGGGCTCGGGGACTGAAGGAGTACCACCCCTTGGATTTACCGAAGGCTTTTTAGTTGGTAAAAAAACCTAAATAGCTCTACGGTTGGTTCTACCCCGGCATTCTTGCACACTACGGTGAATCCAACTACTTGCCTAACCGCATTTGGAGCTAGTTGGCTTAAGGCAATGTTGTAGTATCTCAGTAACCGGACCACAATGTCCCACAGGGGCAGTCTCAAACCTATTCTCAGGGGGTCTATATACACACTAATGAAACCCTGCGGCAGGCAACAGGCCCTATCACCGGGGTCCGGTACTATATATTCTAAGTTAAATGGGAAGTAGAAGGAGGGGATTAGGGCTTCTATCTGCACTCGCGTCATCCGCAACGCTACAGTGGACACTTCAAAGTCCTCCTCCGCGCATTCATAGAAACCGACCATCCTAACGTTGGTTTCCATGCCGTCGGCCCTTTCTACCGTCCTAATCTCATTCCTTTCCGGAATAACATATCGAAGGGGTGGCACATCTAACGGAGCGCTCTAAGTCCCTACTTCTTGAACAGAAGAAGAAGATGAAGAAGAAGGCATACTTACTTGGTTAGAGTTTGGAAGGATTTTGATTTGAGACGAATCACAGGCGCGCAGAATTCTCCTTTTTTCCCGCTTTCTAAAACTGGCTAATCGCAATGAGGAAGATGAAGTTGCTGTGCCATTATTCCAAATATATACACAAATAACCAACGGCTCTGATACAGCCTATTCAAATTCAGCGATTGAGATTTGGACGTGATATTCACGCGCTTTACGGTTCCCAAGGCGCGTGGGGAACAGGTTCATTGGAAATTGCAGAGCGTGTCACTTCACATCTCTCTCTCTCATGATGGCGCCGCCAATCACATCAACCTCACTCTTGGTCAGGAAGATTTGGACTACACTCCGGTGCTCCCTTCACCTCGGCCAGACTAATATCTTCTTCCGCTGCAATTTCTTGCTTTTGGGGAACTCGGTATCTCGCTATCACCTCAGTGTAATTCGGCCTAGTTTGGTTCCGCTTCCACGGACTACGCCGCGGAGTACCTTAGACGCGGAACAGACTTGGTCATCCACAAACACTTCGGCTCGCCCGCGACCACGGCTCATCTTGATTATAGTTCCACCCTGGTTACAACCGAAGCTCCTTCCTCGCTCCGGCTGGGGGGGGAGGGCATCTGATAGGGATGGCCCGGTCACTTCGGGTCGGGTTAATACCTTGGCCCACTAACCGGCCCAGAAGATCCAGAAATACGCGTCGTCCCAGATAATGTGGCGCGGCCCAATTTATGGCTTGTTCCGCGATTCAAGGCCCATTATCCGTTCCCAACCACCACGCAGCGGAAAATAGGCGCGACAATAGGGAGTTAGTTAGGGTTTAGTAGGGGATAGTATAAATATGAGGAAAGAACTCTGAATTAGGGTTCGCATTCTGTATTCTGAAATTACTACGTGTAAACTCAAAGAGCTAGTAAAAGAAACACCTCGGCAGGTGCTATTTTGTGCCCGTGGACGTAGATCTCCGGATCGAACCACGTAAATCTTGTGTTTTTCCATATTTCTTACGTAAGTTTTTGTTAAGTTTCTTGGATATCAGATTGCGCATTATCAGTCGGCAAATTAAAGCACACGTCGATGAGCCTATTCATGCACTTAGCCACCTCATGGACTAAATATTTTTTTATAGATCTTGAATTAAAGATGTGTTAGAATATTAATATATCAATTTGCAACTTCTAGTTCATATGAATTCAGAACCTTGCTTAAAATATTACGGCCAGCTAAAATCCTTAATGCACCCATAACTACACAGTATTTCTTCATTGTTGATTTTATTAATTATTATCACCTTCAAATTTTCACCTATAAAAACCCTACAAATCACTTCATCCCAAACAGCCCTTCAAATCTCCTCCACAACCAAAATTTGTGAGGCAACTATTGAAATGGCTCCCAAGAAAAACACATCAATTGTCCTCTTTCTAGTACTAAACCTTCTCTTCTTCACTCTTTCTAGTGCATGTCTCTCTTGCCCTGGTCCTAACCCTAAGCCCAAACCTACCCCAAAACCCAAGCCAAACCCTAGCCCTAGCAAGGGTCATTGCCCTAGGGATGCCCTAAAACTAGGTGTCTGTGCTAATTTGCTCGGCGGATTGCTCGGCTTCACCATCGGCACTCCTCTAAAAACACCTTGTTGCTCCCTCATTGAAGGCTTGGTCGACCTAGAGGGCGCCGTTTGCCTTTGCACCGCGATTAAAGCTAATGTTCTTGGACTTCACCTTAATGTGCCTCTTTCCCTTAGCTTGCTTCTCAATGTTTGCTCCAAGAAACTTCCTAAAGATTTCATATGTAATTGATTCTAGTATTTTGGCCTAATCGCAGACTTTTTCTAGACTTACGAGTCTCCCTATATCTTGCACTTCTTGTGCATGGTAATTTCATTTTCCCTATGTCTTTTTACAAAATAAACTGAGGGCATAATCATGCTATCTCTGTAGTTAACAAGGTGTGGGAATTGTTAATTTCAGTGGCTGAATTCGAATGTAATGTTAATTATGCATTCATTTACTTAAATATAAAGTTGTAACTTTGTCTTGCAACTTCTATGGGTGTATCTCATTAGTCAATTAAAGTTGTGTTTATTTGAGGTCAGAGGAGGCCAGAGTACTGCACGCTAGAGGAAATAAAGTGAAAAAAAAAAAAGTTAAGTTAAATAAACAGGTGTTAGGATGTGTTGGTTGGAGATTGGGTTGAGGTCTATTTTTAGTGTAAAAGTTGATAAAAATATGATGTGATTTAGTTTAAAAGTTGATAGAAATTCAGATATTTGACACCTCGGATTTTAACTCAAGTATTGCTTTGAAGTTCATAGGCAACTTCCTCACGTTATTTATAAAAAGCACCCTGCTAAATGTTTTGGTGAGTCACAGCCTGTCTAATTCCCGGTGATTGCATATATGGCAGAAGTCTTGATAAAGAGGCTGCAAAATTTCTCAATGATAGGTTTTGTATCAAGGTATGCTTCATTGTTTAGAAGAATATACATTCCCTTCTCTCGGATGTTAGTATTCGTGGCTAAAGATGCCTTTTGTCAGGTGGATAGAAAAGAAACATTAGATGCAATAAGGTATTGCATATTTGGTTTATATCATAATAGCTGTAGTGGTCTCTCCAATGCACATGTATAGTACACAAAAATGAGGTGAGCTTCTGCTATAATGTATATTTATTTACATGTTTTAGTCTGCATGTTGTTTAACCAAAGCACTTCACTATGAAGGGTCTATCATGCAACCTAGAAAATTGTGAGAGTATTACATGTGGTGGTCATGACTGCACTACCTACTTCATTTATTCTTGTGAGGAAACAGAAAAATAAATTTTCTACTTTTTGTTTTTTCTGAGTTTTGTTTCTTTATCTTGCAGGTTGTAAAGGTATTTGGAAATGACGTGCCTAAAGAAACACTTCAGTGAGCTTATTTGAAGTTCTAAAGTTTTTCAAGCATCCTGAAGACACTTTTTTTTTCTTTCTTGGTTATTGTATTTGCTTAGACTCGAAATAACCATCTATGTATGCATTGTGCTTCAAATAGCCTTTTTGTGCTTCTGTATTACAATATGTGCTCTTTAGAAGTTATTAGTTTATCATTAGCTTTCTTAATTATGTATATTGTCATGATACTTCTAAATATTATAATATAGTAATCTATAATGATAGACTAGTAGCTATATTTATCACTGAATTAAATTTACAAGCAATATTACAAGAATGAAAGAGTTACTAAAATGTCAGGAAAGAGATCGTATCACAAAATTATACTCCCTTCGTTCCTTTTCATTTGTCTCATTTTATACATTCACACAAACCAATTTTCTCATTAATTAGGATATCAATACACATCTCTAAACACATCTGCAACCTTTTAAGCACTCCCTTAACTATTGGAACTCATTGATTTTATCAAATTCATAATTTTTTGTTCATTTATTATGATTATTGATGGAAGAGAGATGACAAAATGATATCAATAATGAAAATGAGACAAATAAAAAGGAACAATTTTTTGGATAAAAAGAGACACATAAAAAGGGACTGATGGAGTATTATTTAGTGAAATGATGATTTAAATATAATGAGATAAAATTGCTCATTAAGTTACCATTTAATAAGGGGCGAAAAACGTATTATTGAGAGTATTTTTGGTCATTGAAAAACTTTTAATGACATGAAAATTACTCTTACTATATATTTTTTAATGACGGGATCCTATACCGTCATTATATACAATTAGCTACGGAAGCGATAGTCAGTGGCAGTGACAGGAGATCTATCGTCACTAAAAGTCTTTACTGATAGTTATATGACTTTTAGCCTCAATTATATTTCTACAATTTCCAATGAAAAATCTAAATTTGGAACTAATTTGTTTGCTTGATTTTAATATATATATATATAAGTACACAGGGCTGTACCTAACTATGTTTGGGCCTGAGTCGAATTTTTAAGTGGGGCCCCTAAAATTATATTCCTTAATTGTATGAACTCATAAGAACTTAAAAAAGACAAAAGAGGTTTCATATTTATATTATGATAGAAAACAAAAGACAAACAAATTGAAGTTAAAATATTATATTAACAATTCTTAAATTATTTTATAACCAAGATCAAAGAAAAAAAGATCATATTCATAAATGAATTATTTAAATTGGGTTTGTATTTCAAAATATCATCAATGACAAATAATTATTAATAAAATAAATTTTACAATCACTATAAAGTATAAATAAAAGTAGTAGAAAAATAAATGTACATACTAAGTAACAATTATTTTTTCTTTTATAGTGTTGTTATGTCTAGAGTTTTGAATATTCCTCCAATTTGTGATTTTTTTTTTTTTATAATATCTTACACAAAATTGATTTTGATAAAAAAGAAACTAGGCCCACATCACAAAATAGATTTTGATAAAAATGAAACAAGAGCAGGATTTGATCCTAGATATATAAAAAATAGGATGAATGCACCAACCACTAGACCAGTCAACTAACTATAAATAAATTGTATATCCAAATTTATATACATTAATTGTACATGTCTAAAATTATTCTGGGCCCCTAAAATTTTATATTTTTTTGGGGCCCGAGTCGCCGGACTCTTCCGACTTATGGAAGGTCCGGCTCTGTAACTACATATATATATATCTTATATCTTATCTTATCTTCTTATATATAAACACAAACCGTCCCAATATAGAAACCTTAGAATTTTTCTGCCCAGATCTCAACCCCATTTCTGAAATAATTATTTTTGGTAACACATTAATTGGGGATAGATCTACCGTATATTTTCCTAAATCATTATAAGTCGCCATTATCTCCGTTCATTATTAACCCCCCACATTTAGCATAATCGGTCCAAATATATAAAAGGATACATTCATTCAATCTTCCAAAATTGATGCAAAATCATATCTCGCATAATCCTTTAGACGCAATTAACGTTAATCCAGTCTGACAATTAGGCTAGGCATATTTTTATTGATTTTCAACTCTATTAATAAGTTTATAAGTAAGTTTATGATTATAATTGATTGATTAATGGATACATAAAAATCGTGTGTATTGCAAGATATGGTAAAAATCATTGATTACTCCAATGAGATCAATAATTATTCTGCAAATCATAATCTCATCATCAAATAGCGAAAATTATATATTTTCTCAAAACAACTCTGCTTATGATCATCATCTATATTCGCGCACTATATATTATTTGCAACATGCACGCCATCCATTGTCATAACACATTCTTATGCTACAAATAAAAACACTTTAGTTGCGTGCTTATTTTGACATTGTTGTTCATGGCTCCTATATATTTATTCGTTAGGGCTCTTAATCCCTCCAAAATAGAGTGGGTGTCGAAACCGTGACTGATTCGAACGTATGATGTTCCGACGTATGAATAGAAGAATCGAATAATCAACACCAGAGTGCATCATATTATGCTGTGTAATTTAGACAATAATTCCATTTTTAACTATTTCCTATGTCTAAGAAATTTTTTCAATTGGTATTTGATTATAAATTAGTTGGTAGAGCACATTGTAACCTTGGTCATAGGCCAAGATCAAATCCCACTGAATCCCACCCAATCAGGAATGTACTAAGAACAAATATTAACTTTTTTAATTATGTAACGAATTTTCGTCTTACATATTGTGTTGGAATTTATACTTTTATTACATACAAATAGATATAAATTTTAAAATTTCGATGACCGTCAATCGCTATATTTACAAAATATATATATAACCATACATCGTACAAGTGTATTACTGGTCTATTTACCAAAATAAAATGCATTCACTATCGTCATTTAATGTTATAATATTATATTTATAAAACAACTCATAATTGGGCATCACACGAGAGATTTACTAGTTTATTAATAATTAATATTACTCCCCTGCGATGCATGGAAGTTTACTTAAAAAGTAATTAACTAAATTAAATAAGAGATAGTCTAATAATTAAAAATGTGACCGTTTTATCCTATAAAATAAATACTCCTTCCATCACACTCAAATTTGCACACTTTCCTTTTCAGTACGTCCCACACTAATTTGCACATCTTAAAATGAAAATTTCTCTTATAATCTTCACCCTCAATCTCCACTTTTGAAAAAGTCAACAAAAAATAAGAAAACGATTTTTTCTTAATATACGTGTCCGGCCCTACGTGCAATTCTGAATGGGACGGATGGAGTATTTAGGAATTTTGAATTAAACATGAGTGAATTATAAGTAATATAAATATAAGTTTCTTTCACGTTATATACGAATTTAATATAACTTACTTTATATTTATATGCATATGTATAGATACTATAAATTAGCATTAAGATAACATATTAAAATTGAAAATAAAATATATCTATTTTCAAAATGATCGTTCTTATCTATGACCCAAACCCACATTTAGTATGTATCACTTTTGACCTATATGCGCACACAAACAACTTAATTAATCAATAAGTAATGAAAAATATTTTTCAAATTAATTATCAAATGTAAAGTTATATATATGCGAGAATATAATGGGCATGTGATATAACAAATAAAAATTTGCAAAATCTAATAAGTTGATTATAAATCAATTATAAAATTTTACTTTAAATTTAATAAAGTACGTGTTCAATTATACATACATTGATTTTCCTCTAAACTTAGTAAATGAAGAA
The DNA here is from genome assembly GCA_958295605.1 of Ajuga chamaepitys. Classification (NCBI taxonomy): domain Eukaryota; kingdom Viridiplantae; phylum Streptophyta; class Magnoliopsida; order Lamiales; family Lamiaceae; genus Ajuga; species Ajuga chamaepitys. The sequence continues at coordinate 15,514,647 of OY282502.1, read as the reverse complement.
AACTTGAAAAAAAATCATGTCAGATATAATAAATTGATTAGTTGTGGTTTTAATGAGATAGTCAAGTAAAATATTTTTTTATAAGATAATTATTTGAGTGACTTTTAGTTGTATTCCGAACTAATTAATACTATACAATACAACCCACAATAAACGGTAAACTCTAACTCAAATATCAATGAATAAATAATCTAATAAGCTAATATTTTAAATTGAATATCTTATTATAACATATGTGGTATGGATGTTAAGTGAAATATTGTCAAAAAGATGATTAATTTAATTTATTATACATAGTAAATAGGTTAGAAATGGAATAAATTATTTGCAACTTTAAAAGTTAAAATAAAATTTGATACTTACCAAGTGTGACAACAACTTACCGGCTATAGTCCAAAATTTTAGTTGAAAATGTCAATTGCGGAACTGCCCCTGATGTATATAGATTTTTTAGTTTATGAAAATATTTTTTTAATTCTAACCATAGATAGTTAAAAATAATCATGAAATATATAATAAAAGAAACATTAATAATTTAGTTGGATACTTCAGATGTAATGTAAAATTTTATACTTTTTTTTTCTACTTTTGTTTTATATTTTTAATTTATCTAAATATTTTTTTTTAATTATACATATTTAAATTTTTTTTGTTAAAGTTAAATTCTCGTTTGCAACTTCTAACATTTCGCTTGGTGGTTTCAAATATTCTTAAATACTTCTTATTTTTCAATAAATTGTTACTTTAATAAATAAAGTCTAAAAATTATTTAAAGTCTATGAGTCCTTCAAAATATTTTCATATTTTCATATCTAATTGATGTTGGAATTTTTTTATCTAAATATTATATTTTTCTTATAAATAGTTTATTTATTTAAAGATAAAAATTGATTAATGCGAACAAAGTTACTTAGGTTGTTAAGAGTAAAAAAGACATAGTTGAGGTTAGTTAGTGTGATAAAGTGTTGTTTATGTTACATAGTGTAAGAAACATACTTGAGGTTTAGTTAACGTAAACAAAAAAAAAAAATATATATATATATATATATATATATATATATATATATATATATATTGCACAGTGTAATAATTTCAGTTGCCAAGAGTAAATTTCCTTAAAACAATCATTCTAGCTAACAAATTATATATTATAAAAAAATATAAATAAGTAATTAAAAATAATTTTGATAACATTGTTCATACATAATCATACATATGCTTAAAGTTCCCATACTCTCATGATAAAATAGTATTAGCAGACTTGGTGATTTAATAAACTGATTATATTTTTTTTTTGGCTTTGATTTAATAAAGTAGAATTTCATTATTTAATTGATGATCTTTTTATCAGTATAACTTAAATAACAAAATATTTGAAACTTCATGTCAAAGAAAATAAATTGATTAGCTGTATTTTTATTAAAAAAATACTCAACTAGTATTTTTATTTTAGAATTATTTTACTAATTTTAGTTGCATCTAATTCACCATAAATACTCAAATTTAACATAAACTATTAACCACCAAACAATCTACTTTTTCAAATAAAATATCTCATTATAATAGATGTGATATGGATGTCAAATTGGAGATCGTTGAAAGATGAATAATCTGAATATATTGTGCATAAAAAATGAAAAATAAATAAAAAAATTATTTACATTTTAAAAAAATAAAAGAAAGTTATTACTTACCAAAAGTGACTAAAACTTAGCATTTATGACGTAAAAATTTAGGCGAAAAAGATAAAATTACATAAAAATTCTTCATTTGACTTATATATATATATATATATATATAGATGATTAAACTATCTACTCTAGCAAGTGGATGGAAAAAAATGCATTAATTTCCTATTATAAAAAAATCCATTTTATTATATATAGTAAGAACTGTCCCCAAAATTAACTGAATTGATATTTTTGGCTGCAAATACGGTAGCTATCCCATGACTTTCAAAAGCCATTTTCTTAGGGCGGATGCTTACGTGGCAGCTGATTTGGATTTCTAAACTCCTTTTCTTTTTTTGAAAGGAATATATTTAGATGTAAATATGATCTGAATATGAGTGACACTCATGTGCATTAAATGTACATTAATGTTAATGTACACTTTGTGGACACCACTTATGATTTTTGCGCGCGCGATATATATATATTAAGGTGTGTTTGGAATCACAAAATAGGTGCTAGCTTAGTTGGTAAAGGCGCGGCATTGTACCTTTCAGTGTGCGGGGGTTCGAATCTTAACAGCACCTTTTTATTTTTCACCAACAGTATATTCAAATTTCGAGCACAGTATATGTTATAAAGCCTGAGAGTATATGAACACCGAGCATTTCACCAACAATATATTCAAATTTCGAGCACAGTATATGTTATAAAGCCTGAGAGTATATGAACACCGAGCATAGTATATGTTATAAAGCCTGAGAGTATATGAACACCACCTTTTTATTTTTCACCAGCAGTATATTCAAATTTCGAGCATAGTATATGTTATGATGCCTAACAGTATATTTCATATTTTGATGTAGTATACGTTATGTTGTATGACAGTATACGTTGTTCCTTTTTATTTTTCACCAGTAGTATATTCAAATTTCGAGCATAGTATATGTTATGATGCCTAACAGTATATTTAATATCTCGATGTAGTATACGTTATGTTGCATGACAGTATACGTTGTTTTAGTTAAGTTTTGTTTTATACTGCAAAATATTTATTTTTTCCAACTTACAATACTCACAGTATATTTAATATTTCGATACAGTATACGTTATGATGCCTGCAGTATACGTTGTTTTAGTTAATTTTTGTTTTATACTGCGAATTTTCTTTTTCCAACTTCAATACTCACAGTATATTTAATATTTCGATACAGTATACGTTGTGATGTCTGACAGTATATGTTGTTTTAGTTAATTTTTGTTTCATACTGCGAAATATTTATTTTTTCCAACTTACAATACTCACAGTATATTTAATATTTCGATACGGTATATATTATGATGTATGACAGTATAGGTTTGGTTAGATTAATTTTTCTTGTATATTGTACTATATTTATGTTTCGAACTTACAATACAATTATTGTTGCATTATAAAAAAAAATTAATAATACAATTTATAATTTTTTCCAGACTCACAGGCTAAAAGATAAAAAAATTAAAGGGCAAAAAGAAAAGAAAGAAGAAGGAAAAGGAAAAAAAATGAAGGAAGAAGGAAAAAAGATGCAAATAGAATTGAACACTTGACCTCAAGCTTGAGATATTTAAGACTACATTAAATACCACCAGACCACTTGCTTTTAATGTTTAACAAACAGGTCATTAGGTATATAACATGCGCGCACAAAAAATATTAATATAATAATAATTGGCCGGTTCAGCCGCGCGATTTTTTTCGCTGAATCAGTGGGGCCGACAAGGTGTACAATAACACTATGGTGCATCTTATGCACCCAAGTTTTTGCCTCTGAATATTTATAAAAAATGATAAACCTAGAAAATTATTTATAAAATCTTTAATTAGAAAATACTTTAAATTAAACTACAAAAGCTATTGCATTAATAAATAAAGAATTTACAATTACCAAATTAAAGATAATACATTAGAATTGAATAGTAAACTCTGAAAATGATTTAAAAGAAATCTACAAGACCATTACTGAAAACATGATAAGTATTTAATTGACCATAAAAGCTATATTTACAATGCAGGAATATTACAACTATGTCATAGGAAATTAGAAAAAAAAAAAAAATTCATAAGAAATATCTAGAAAAAAAGATCACTCCAGTCCTTCTTCCCCAATAATTTTGTTGGCCTTGTAGATCCACGTTAGGCAAGTATTATAAATGTCTATTTCCAGTAACTCCGACCAATATCCGTTTCAGTGTCATAGATCATATTGACTGTGAATATTTTCTTTTCGAAATTTCTGTCTAACCACGCCTATTTGTCACTTTGCCCCCACATAGACCCTGCTTAATCGTTAGGCAAGGTTAAAATTAGAGCGAAATTAATCATCATCAACTACTATCCCAAACACAATTCTTTATTAATACTCATCCGACTTAATTCAGTAATTAAGAGGAGAAGTGAAACTAGAAATATGAAGATTAAGAAGCATAAAATGGTAAAAAAGTACAAGCACACTTACTAGTGAATTTAGGCACATTGAAATTCTGGTGGAACGGTTTTGGAGCAAACATTAAGAAGAGTAAAAATAATAGGAATAGTAATCCTGAGGCCCAAAAAATTGGCTTTGATGACAGTACAGAGGCATATGGCGGCCTCGAAATCAACTAAGCCTTGAATAAAGGAGCAGCACGGTGTTACTGGCGGACTTCCAATTGTTTCATTAATCATTCCACCTATTATCTCACAACATTCACCCAATTTTAGTGAATCTCTAGGACAGTGTGCTTTGTCTAGATCTGGCGGCTCTGGCTTCGGTTTTGGGGGCTTAGGTTTGGGACTAGGCTCTGGCGCTGGCTTTGGCTTTGGCTTTGGCTTTGGTGGCTTTGGCTTTGGTTTTGACTTTGGCGTTGACTTGGGCTTGGGCTTGGGACTAGAGCAAGCTTTTGATGCACTAGAAAGAGTGAAGAATACAATATTTAGTGTCAGGAAAAGAGCAAATGATGTGTTTCCCTTGACATCCATTAATTAATTTCATGGATGAAATAATTTGTTGCAATTTTTAGGGAAGAAAAGATTCTAATGGCAGAAGTAGCAAAGGTTTGGCAAACTTTTGGATGCACAGAAATTTGCCATGTTTTTTTGCTCCCTCGAATTGCCTATCTTACACAGAACTAATTGCAGTAAGTTGTTGTTCATGACATTAATGGGACTGCTTGATGCTTGCAGAAAAAAAAGTGTTTGAATTGAAATGCAAAAATTATTTATAAGTGACGACCAAGTCTACGCTAGAAATATTGTATGTTGGGCTTGTTCAAAAAATATTTTGTATTTTTCATGTGTTTAATTTGGTCTTCTAACTTTTAAAATTTATCCAATTTAAGAATACAGGTCATTGCTAATGTTCAATTTGGCCAAAATTTATCACACTTGCTGCACATGAATATTAAATTGGGGCTTTCCGACTATTAAGCTGATGTGAAAAAAAATAATTTGACATGACAAGCCGTCATGAGACCTTCACCGTCGAAAACACCATTAACCACCACTCCTCCGACGCTCAATGAGATGACATCGACGCCATTTATTAATTAAATGACATGAATTGTCATCGTGAACTATATAATTTTTATCCCATCAACTTAATAACCAAAAATGCCAAATTTTAATACTCACGTGTAGGGAGTATGACTGATTCCGATAAAATTTGGTGTCGACGATTAGATGTGTCCTTAAATTAAACAAATTTAAAAAAAAAAAAAAAAGATATAAATATGAACATATGAGTTTAAGATATTTTCTGGATAAAGATAACTATTAATAATTTTTTCCTCCAAGTGTATACATCCAAAATTATATTGCCAACTCAAAATGAGGGTTGCTTAATTGCTAAGCCAATTTCTGTTACATGGTGTCCTATTTCTAGGAGTATGTGAGTTGGATTCCCTGACTTTTGGATCACGGAAGTTAGGTTGTGCCAATAATCAATCACACAAAGAAAATTATGGTTTTAGTCTTATCGTACACGCGATTGCTACCAATTCAAAATCCACTCACACCAACCCTCGACCATTTCCACTCAAAAATAAGAAAAGGATTTTTGTACTGCTCACGGCATTGTATTCACAAGTGAGGGCCGCACCTCCCCCTCAACTTCTAAAACACATAAATTACTTCATGTATATAAGAAAAATATTTTCTCCATTTCGTATGAAATTGCACACTATTTTTTTATCGATACGTCCCACAATTATTTGCATACTCTAAAAAATGAAACTTATCACACAATCTCCACCCTCAATCTTCACTCTTAAGCCACATTTGAAAAGTCGACTAAAAAAGTAAAAATAGTTTTTCTTAATTTTTTATTTTCTAAATTTTTTTTCTCCTAATCTAAGAATAAAGAAAAAACTCTCCCCTCCCCCCATGGTGACTCAAACCCTAGACCTTTTACCACTTGAGCTATCCAACTTCGTCCAGATTTTCTTAATATTTGTGCACCCTTAGAGTTGCAACTTCATTCAAGAGGGAGGTAGTAAAATATAATAGGTGGCGGCTATTTGCAGCCCATTAATTTTCTTTACGCAGTCCACCAATTTAATAAATTAAAATGTTATTGTAAAAAGAATATAACACCCTTAATGAGGACAAATTTAAAATAATAAAAAACAAGAAATACATAAATTATGAAAAAAAATATATATATAATTCTCTTTCTTTTTGGTCATTTTCAACGAAACTGGTCTATCTCTCAAAACGTCATAAACCCTAATTTCCCTTCATCTTTAATGAAGTCTTGTCTATCTCTTATAAAAATTCATAAACGCTAATCAATAGAGGATCTAAAAAAAAAAACAGAGATGTTCGGATCAAAGATAAAGATTATAATAAAAACCTCAATCTTGGTGACAAAATTTGGTTCCACTGTCACATAATTCTTCTCAAAACTAGAAATCAAAGCCACTGTCAAAGACTCGAAAAGACAGATTGAGATATCATCGACAACGACGTCGTTCCAATCTAGGGGTGGGTCGATACGGTATACCGAAAATTTAGTTTCACACCGCATACCGTACCGGAAAATTTGGTATGGTAAAATACCATACCGATCTTGTACCGAAATTTTCGGTATACCGTGATCCGATATACTGATATTTCGGTATGTCGATTACCATATACCGTACCGTACCGAATAATCAGTATACCGAATTTCAAAACGGTATCGGTATACACCGTTTCATACCGAATTTTTGGTATACAGAAAATCAAACGGTATCGGTATATACCGTTTTATACCTTTTTTCGGTACACCGAAATTCAAACGGTATCAATATACCGTATCATACCGAACCGAAATCTCCTATTTTGAAATCAATCATAGCTACCGTTAAGCCAATTAGTATGTACAATTCACAAACAATGACAACAATCATTCAAAACAAATAAAACATACATGCTCTTAGAATCATAATGTCATAACTTGTAGCTACTGTTAAGTCCAATTAACATGCCCAATTCCCAGCCAATGGCAACAGTCATTCAAAACAAATAAACAATACATCCCTTAGAATCAAAACATTATAACTTGATTTCAAATTTTTCATTTCGTCAATACTTCAGTCTTCATAGTCTTCAACTTTACCCACCTGAAAATTACAAAACTGAATAAGAAATTGCTAACATGTATTCTAAAATTGCAAAATTGATAAAAAAAAAAAAAAAGAATATGATCACAAAAGCCACCTTCTGGGCTGATCCAAGTACAATAAAATCCCATAGCCGCTATCAACTTATCACGTAACAAATATGAAAAAATATACTTGCATACACACGCATTATTAGCAACTTCCAATCAGCATCATATATTCCAATCGTTAGGCACCCATAATCCTATGTATTATTTCAGATTCCAAGCAGATATAAATATAAAAATTGTCCGACCACCTTACTTGTTAAACAGTAGACAAAGTGGATGCCGGGGTGAGAGATCTTGAATGGTCTTGAATGACATTTGCAGCTGAAAAACACAAAGTATCAATTATTAATACTTAAGCTAGATTATATAAATAAATATTATTTAAGTTTGTACTTAATAAAAATAACTTACTCCTTTCAATTTCTTCGATCTCCTTATAAAAATTAAGATCATCGTCAGTTGAATCCTTGTAAACGTTGAACTCTTCTGCTCTGAGACAATCATTAGTGCATACCAATGCCTCTACCATTTTCGGACTCAAACTACTTCTAAAAGGATCAACTACCCTTTTGCCCAAACTAAAAGCAGACTCACTAGCAACTGTTGAACTTGAGATTGCAAACACATCTTTGGCAATAGTTGAAAGGATTGGATACCTAGTTTCACTTCCTTTCCACCACTCCAAAAGATTAAAAGATTGATTAGATCTTTTTTCAATCTCATCGGCTAGGTACTTATCCACTTCATTTGATATCTCTTGTAGTTGCTCAACTTCATTTTGTGCTTCCACCTCATTGAATAATTCGTTCCAAAGACCACCACCAACACTACTAGAACCCTCTCCACCATCACAGTCTATCTCCATATCTTGTTTCTCAACATTCAAGGTATAATTTATTCTCTTGTATTCCGACCACAAACTTACTAAGTTTTTTTTAATCATATCAACAAACTCGTGAACCTCACAAGAAGGACCTCTCAATTTCTTGATGCTTACTTTGATCATTTGTAGCTTGTTCCTCGGATCCAAAACATTGGCAACAAAAATCAAAGCATTTATGTTATCCCAATTCCCCCAATACTTGTCAAATTTCGACTCCATTGCACTTGCTACCTTTTGAAGAATGAAATCTGAATGATCATTGCTCCTTCTCTCAATTTCGATTTGTAATGCAATCATTGATTGATAAATTAATTGAGAGGTAGGAGTCTTTGATGCACTTAACTCTAAAGTTGCATCGTAAAACTTCTTCAAAAAGTGAACAAATGCTTTTGCATTCTCCCAATCCTCTTCCTCGGGAGGCCCTACCCTTTCTTTTCCCTTATCATCCTTTTCATGAAAATAGTTCATAAAAGGATACCACTCTTCACCCATCCTTTCAAACACTCTTCTATATTTCAATGCAACATCAAGCATTTTATAAGTCGAATTCCACCTAGTTTTCACATCCTTAGGAACAGTTGACGTACTAGCAAATTTCGCTAGCACGGAAAACTCCCTTAATTTATTCAATCTAGAGGGAGAGGAATGAATGAAAACAACTACATTTCGCATTGCTTTGATCGAAGCATTAAGCTCTTTCAAACCATCGTTAACAATTAAGTTAAGGATATGACACGCACATCTTAAATACAAGTATTTTCCTTCAAGCAACAAAGTATTTTCACTTTTCATTCTTTTGTTCAGGTAATCAATTGCGGAATCGTTAGAAGAAGCATTATCAACAACTATCGAAAATACTTTTCTATTCCCCACTCTCTTAGACAAACCTCAACCATCTTGCCTATTTCCTCTCCTACGTAACTAGTGATTTTTGTGAAGTTAATTATCCTTTTATGCAATTTCCAATCACTATCCAGAAAGTGGGCTGTGATGACCATGTAATTTTTGTTTTGAATGGAGGTCCAAGTATCAGTTGTGATACTTACCCTTTGGCCACTAAGCACACTCGTTATCTTGGCTTTTTCAATTAAAAATAATACATAAACAATACTAGCAATTTTTTTCCTATCCGGAATTCTAAATCTCAGTTGCAGTTCTTGCACAAAACCTATTAACCCTTTCCCCTCGACAACCCGAAAAGACATTTCATCAACAATTACAAACTCCGTAAGCTTCAACTCACATCTTTTTTTGATTAAATGTATGAGGAACCAAGGGACTTACCTGTCCCATAGACTCATTATTTAACATGGTTTGACCTTTCTCTATCCCACTCCCTTTGTACAATGGACTAGACTTGCACCTCTTCTCCAAGTGGTTTTTTAGCCCATTAGTACTTCCGCCAGTCACCGGGATCTCCACTTTAAAATATTTGCATATCGCCATGTTTTGTATGGTCTCATTTTCCAACATCCTCGACACTTTATCACAGTGCTCCCAATATTGACTCCTATGTTTTGGATGTACAGGAGGCTTTGGTGACTTTTCCGTTCGTGCTCGTTTTCAACTTGTATAATCATTGTTTGTCTCCGAGTCTACTGTGTTTAGTGTTTCGGATGGACTTGGCAACGAATGAGAAGATTCAGATTCCATTCGAAAATCTAAAAATATTGCAAGATAGATGAGAATCCAAGACATTGTACACATTCCTCAATAACACACAATCTCACCCTACGCATAAACTATCAATTTTCAGCTAACCAAACAAGAACATTATGCTTCCACTAATAAATACAAAATCAACGTCTTGGGACTAATTACTGTTCTCCATCATTCAAATCTGATATTATTCGTAAAAACGAGAGATTGCCAGCTTCAAACAATGCAAGCACAATAATCCTATTCAAGCATTAGTATATCGCTTACACAATCTCACCCTATGCAGAAACTATCAATTTTGTGCTAACCAAACAAACAGACTCTCAATAAAAAAAGCTAGAAAAAAAACTCAATCACATTTTGCTTCAACTAATTACTCAAAATCAATGTCTGACAATTGATTAAATATTAATCGCAGAAACGAGGTCAATTCCAGCTTCAAGCAATACAAGCAGAACAAAAACAAAAAATAATCCAATCCAAAAATTACTATTTCGATTGAACAATCTCACAATACGTGGAAATTATCAATTCTCAGCTGACAAAAAAAAATCCCAACTCTTAAACCAGAAAAGTTCATAATTTAGAACAATATCATCATCAGGTGCGGCGGGTAGCGATCAGAGCAAACTAAAGAAGGAGCGAGCAGCGAAATGACAGAAATTCAGATTGAAAACTATGAATTAAACCATCATGTTGGTGAATAAATTCGAAAACCCCATGGAATTCATCATTTAGGTATTTCGCATTCAGGTATAATTTTCTCAAAATTAAATACTAAATCAAAACAAAAATTAGGGAAACATAGTTAGACTTACTTGGAGAGGGAAGGGAGAGATTGCTGTTAACTGGAGCTGTGGACGGATGAGAAGTCGTCGGAGGTCCAAGACAGGAGACGGCTGGAGAAGACTGACAGGAGTGTGACGGGCTTGCTCAGGCGGATTCGGAGGATATAAGGGAAGCAAAATGGTGGCGAGAAGAGTTGACGGGCTTGCTCAGGCGGATCAATCGGAGGAACGGCGACAAGCTTAAGGGAAAGGGACTAGGGCTTTGAAGTTTGAAGAGCAGCAGGATGAAGTATGAACTAGGGTTTATTGCTTGTATATTCATGAAATAAACTTAAAAATATATCACAAATTATTCTTATAACTTAAATTAACTAATGGAGAAAAAATAAAATCTTAAACACATTAACAAACAGTATGCAAATTCGATATTCGGTATACCGGTTTGTTTCGGTATTCGGTATATACCGAAAATTCTGAAATTTTGATACCGTTATCGTACCGAAAATTCGGTATACCGAAAATTCCAATATTTTAGATATTATTCCGATACGGTATGTGCAGTATTTCGACATTTCGTTATTTTTCCCCACCCCTATTCCAATCCATGCTACGTCACTTGCGGCCACAACTAAAATCTAATGCCGCTAAAATAACCCATGATTACCAGCATTAATGGAAAATGGGAGTGAAACCAATTTCCTGCCGAGGGGGTTACAAACTTATTTTCTTTACTTTCATTTTTCTTTGTTAAAACGCAAGGCTGGGTTTCATGGTTTGCTCATAAAAGTGTAGAAGATGAGCTTGTATATTTTTTTTCTACAATACTTCTGTTACATTGTATAGAAATTACACTATCAGTATTTATACTAGCAACATCACAATCCTATTGGTTGTGATTATGTGTCTTGACCAATACAATGTTGCCAAGCCAGCTTACAACTAATATGAATTAAATGGTAACATAAACTAGCTAAAAGCTAGTTACTAATCCATGCACGTGCAGCATGCATGTTGCCCTGCTTCTTCCCCTGAAGACTAAGAAAACTAAGCTCATTTCTTCACCACACCCCCCCCTCCACCCCCCGCTCAAGTTGAGAATAGGTTGAGACCATGCGAAACTTGGACAAAATCCATGCAAACTGGGTACCGCCGAGCTGTTTTGTAAAAATATCAGTCAACTGTCCGGTGGTGCCAACATGAATAAGCTGTAAAAAACCAGATTTATACTTATCACGAACCAAATGACAATCCACTTCAATGTGCTTAGGGCGCTCGTGAAAAACGGGGTTCTCAATGATGTGAAGAGCCGCCTGATTATCACAGATTAAAGGAATCGGGCGAGGAACTGTTGCCAAGAGATCAGTGGCCAAGTCAATCCACAGTAGTTTACAGAGTGTGGAGGCTAGAGCACGATACTCGGCCTCGGCTGAGCTGCGGGAAACGATTGTCCGTTTTTTCATTTTCCAGGAAATTAAGCAATCACCTAAAAAGACACAATAGCCGGTGAGGGATTTTCAAGAGTTAACACAAGACCCCCAATCAGCATCCCCATAAGCAGTGAGCTTCAGCTCAGAAGCAACAGGAAAGAAAAGGCCAAGAGAAGAGGTACCAAGGAAGTAGCGAAGAAAGTGTTGGGCAGCTTCCCAATGTGAGCTGCGAGGTGAATTGACATATTGACTGAGTTGCTGCATAACGTAAGTGAGGTCTGGCCGGGTAAGATTGAGGTAAAGAAGCCGACCCACCAACCTTCGATACTTATCTGAATCAGGAAGCAAAGTACCATTAGTACTAGACAATTTCAGGCCGTGTGGAAAAGGAGTAGTGACTGGTTTACAAGACATCATTCAAGCATCCTTTAAAATTTCTAAAACATACTCTTTGGTTCAGTTGAGTACCTGCCTCACTTCGAGCAATTTCAATTCCCAAGAAGTACTTAGCAATCCCTAAATATTTGATGGTGAAGATAGTGTCAAGAAAATGTTTAAACTCAGCAAAAGGAGCCCCTGAAGAACCAGTTAACAGAACATCATCAACATAGACAATAAGGGGCATGAATTCATTTTTATGCTACCAAGTAAAGAGGCAATGATCATGAGCGGACTGCTTAAACCCATATAAGAGCAGTTTGTCACAAAACTCTACGTTCCATTGGCAAGACGCTTGCTTGAGTCCATAAAGACTTTTTAGCAGCCTACAAACTTGACCGGGAGAGGCTTTGTCATAAGCAGCTGGTGGGTGCATGTATATCTCATCATGTAAATACCCATGTAAGAAAGCATTGTTGATGTCTAGCTGATACAAAGTCCATTGCTGAATTGTGGCAAGACCTATGATAAATCGAACCGTTAATTGTTTTGCCACAGGGGAGAAGCACTCCATGTAATCAACACCTTGGATTTGATGATACCCTTTGGCCACCAATCGGGCCTTATATCTTTCCACTGTACCATCAGGATTAAGCTTTGTTTTGTATAACCACTTACATCCAATAGCCTTTTTGTTGGGTGGTAAAGTGGTAAGTTCCCAAGTATTATTATCTTCCAACGCTTTGATCTCCTTCGCCATTGCTTCCTCCCAATGTAATTTAGTCTTGGCTTCATGGTAACTCGGAGGTGTGTGACGGATCAGAGTGAACACTAGTAGTAGAGGATGACTGCAGATGCTGGACATAGTCATCCAAATAAGCTGGTTTGTGAGAAATTCGTGTGCTTCGCCTAAGGCCCACTTATTATGTTGATAATTCTGATGGAGCTTAAACGTCCATAGGGGATGGCTGCTGGTCATCATCTTGGATTGGAAGAGGCAAAGGCAAACATTATGTTCCAGACGTAGGAGATTTAGCATAGGGAAATTCATGCTCCACAAACACAACATCTCTAGAAATCAGAACGCATTGATTCTCAACATCAAACAATTTATAACCCTTTTGCCGAGGAGGATAACCCACCAATATGCATTTATGCGCTCTAGAAGTGAGCTTCTCTTTGTGTGGTGTAACATTGGTGGCATAACAAACAACCGAAGGGTTTAAAGTACTCATATTCCGGCATTTTTCAAACAGGACAGTGTACGGTGTTTGCCATTTCAAAACTGCTGTAGGAAGTCTATTTATCAAGAAGGCTGATGTCAGTACAAAATACGACCATAGATAGGATGTTGTTGTTGACTATATCATCAGGGCCCTTGCCATTTCTAATAAATGCCTTTGCTTTCATTCCACCACTCCATTCTGATGGGGTGTATACACACATGTCTTATGATGCACAATGCCCATGGAAGAGAACAGTTCCTGACACTCATTGCTAAGGAACTCTGCTCCATTATGTGTTCTCACTAACTTGATTGTTTGCTCAAATTGTAAGCTTACCATCTTCAGAAAGCCCTTAATGACTTAACACTCTGACCTTTATGTCCCAACATACAAACCCAATTCACTATGTTGTAATCATCTACTATAGTGAGAAAATAGGGTGAGTTTGTGATACTTAGTTTTCTATAAGGGCCCTAGATATCAACGTGCCATACCTCCAGTGGTCTGGAAGTCTAAGTACTGCTGGTAGGAAAAGATAACCTGACTTGTCTGGACATATGACAAACATCACAGCCCTTGTGATTTTTCAAGACTTCTGATGTGCAAACATGTTTGAGGAAGTTTAGGTGTTGTAAAGTGCTGGGTGAAGCATGACCCAATCTCTTATGCCATACATCGAATGCCTCATGGAAATGAGTGACTGATAAACTTGGAGAAATCACAATATGCTGTATATTATCCTTATGAAAGACATATAATTTGTCTATCATGGGACTAGTTGCTAACACTTCACCAGTTTCAACTTTCTGCAGCTCACAGTATGTAGGCAACAAAACAACTCTCACATTCATAGCAATAGAGATTTGTGGTATAGAAAGCAAGTTAAATTTGAAAGTGGGCACATAAGAGACATCTGCCAGAATTATCTTAGAGGTTAAAGCAACCTGACCTTTGTATGTGACCCATTTCTGTCCACCATCTGGTAGCACTATTGGAGCTGGATTTTCCAATGCTGTGAGATTTTGCATAATTCCTAAGTCGTTGCACATGTGTCTACTAGCTTCTGTGTCAATATTCCATGATCCCTTTCTCAACTCTTCTAGTAATGTGAAAGAAAAAAATGTTTCTGCCTCTTCATGGCGTCTACATTTATTACCAAAGTTCTTGTTACTATCGTCAGATCCAATGGATTGCGCAGTCCTAGTTCCAAGTAATTTAGCAAGCTCTTGCTGCACTATGGATGTGATGTCAGTACTGGAAGCAGATTGCTTGCTATGGTCTGTACTTGAGCTAGAAGTGCCACTTTGGACACTATTGACTACACTGTGCACCTTGAAATATATCTTTCTTTGGTTTAAAATACCAGTCAGGGTATCCTTTTAGCTTAAAACACTCCCCTATTTCATGCCCAGGCATTTGGCAGTGTTCACAAACTAATTTCGCCCTTTCCTCCTTCGTTTTCCTACCAGCACCTCTACCTCTCTCCGTATTCGATCCACCTCTTCCATTATTATAGCCAGATTTTCCTCCTCCACCTGTGCCTTGTGTGTTCATCCTCGTGAACATAGTTGCACCATCATTTGTTTCTGCATATGTATCCTTCACAGTCCTTTGTTTTCCAATGCGTAAGATCATTGAATACGCTCTATCTATATCAGGTAGAGAATCCATTATCAGCACTTGACTCTGAATATCATCATAAAATTGCATCGCCAATTTCTTTTGATAACGAGCTTAAAATCCAGACATTAACATATTATCTGCCTTTTGCCACTGCACAAAGCCTTCTTCATCAGCTGGAGGTTTAACATGACTGGTGACAAATCCTAATTTGTTCTTTGCCAAAAGAGCAATTCGCATGGACCTGCTCCATGGCAGGAAATCATTTCCAGTAAGTACGTTCGTGACTAATTTCATTCCCGGATGATCCGATCCTTGAAGTTGAATCGGATCATTATCTCTATTTGCATTCTGCATTTTCAGCGACGTCTCTGCTCCAATATTTAATGCCGGCTACGCATTCGACTTCAACGGTGGAATCGCCATGGATTTTAACCTGAAGCTCCTGATACCATGTTAAAACGCAGGGCTGAGTTTCATGGTATGCTCATAAAAGTGTAGAAGATGAGCTTGTATATTTTCTTTCTACAATATTTCTGTTACATTGTAAAGAAATTACACTGTCAGTATTTATACTAGAAACATCACAATCCCATTGATTGTGATGATGTGTCTTGACCAATACAATGTTGCCAAGTCAGCTTACAACTAATATGAATTAAATGGTAACATAAACTAGCTAAAAGCTAGTTACTAATCCATGCACGTGCAACATGCATGTTGCTCTGCTTCTTCCCCTGAAAACTAAGAAAACTAAGCTCATTTCTTCATTCTATATTTTTTTTAATGTTTAAATTATTTTGTATATAATTTTTATCTTAAATAATATTAGTTAATAAAAGAAAGGATAAAATTGGTGTAAAGTGGGTTGTATTAAAATGTTTTTTCTTAGTTTTTAAATATAAGTGGGCTAAGTTAATTATTAAATAATTTTAAAAACACAAGTTACTGATTTGGAAATAAATTTCATATAATAAAAATTTTATATTAGTTAAACGTCACTGTATTTTATTCAAATTGATTTTTTTATTCAAAAGATAAAAAAAATCTCTAGTTATCCAAACTGAACTAAACCGTTCCATTAGACCCGAAATTTTGAATCGAACTATCCCGAAAAAGAAATATAACCGTACCGTCCCATTTTTTAGATTGGTTATGGATACTCATTTTTTAAATAACCAAAATTTGATATGAATCTAAATAGTTTCAAATATTCGATCCACATCGTACCGTGCAAACCCTAGTGGGTAATCAACTGCCTTATTTAAGTATTTGCTTGTATTGGACTATACAAGTTTGATTATTTATATTATATTCTTTTCTGTTTAAAATATGAAATAAAATAATAAATATTTATTTTTATTTTGATGAGAAAACGTTGAGCTTTCATCTAAAACAAACGGGGCTACATGATGTGGAACGAACCAACAAAAACATGAAAGCAGCAAGTTTTAATTGCTCCAAACTACATGCTAGAAGTTTATTGACAATATACATCTTAAAGTCCTTAAAGTATTGATGTTTGTTTTAAATAGTCCTTAAAGTATCATTTTGTTTTAATTGGTCCTTAAAGTTCTAATTTTTTTATTCAATTAGTCCCCTGAAGTATTTTTTATTTTAATTAGTCCCTTATGTTTTGGAATTATTTCAATTGGTCCTTAAACTATTACAAAAATATATTTAAGGCTCCTAGAAGAGAAAAATACATAAAATATGTGAAATCACCGATTTAATTCAAAATGATATTGTAACATATCTTTTATTAAATAAATGTTTTGTAATTTATCATTATGATGCTTTCCCCCTGAACCTAAGGTGATTTATACAAACATATCGATTTGAATAAAACTCCAAGATTATATTTTTTCAAGAATTTCATCCAAACTTTGAGAAAATACTATGTGCTACTTTATTTTAGTTAGAAACGTGCTAATTTGATCTAGATATTTTGAATTCTAACTATCTTGAATTTAAAGTAAAATTGAACATTATCAACGAAATAACTTTAATTTTTTTAATTATTGTAAAGACCTTCAAACATAAAAATTCAAAGTCCTTTCGTTAATAATGTTTAGTTTTACATTAAATTCAAGATAGATAGAGTTCAAAATATCTCAACTAAATTATCACTAAAATTAAAGTACCACAAAGTATTTCTC
This sequence comes from Ajuga chamaepitys, assembly GCA_958295605.1. Lineage (NCBI taxonomy): Eukaryota > Viridiplantae > Streptophyta > Magnoliopsida > Lamiales > Lamiaceae > Ajuga > Ajuga chamaepitys. Next base: position 15,497,168 of record OY282502.1, on the reverse strand, counting down.
AAAGTTTGGATAAAATTATTGAGAAATTATAATCTCGAACTTTTGTTCAAATCCTATTATAGTATAATTCACCTCGTTTGATGGTAAAAGTATCATAATAAAAATACACAATATTTATTTAATAAAAGATATGTTATAATATTATTTTGATTTAAATCGGCGATTTCACATATTTTATGTATCTTTTTTTTCTTTTAGGGGGCCTTAAGCTAGAATTTCGTAATAGTTTAAGGATCAATTGAAATAATTGTAAAACATAAGGGACCAATTGAAACAAAAAATACTTCAGGGACTAATTGATTTAAAAATTTATAACTTCAAGGACCAATTAAAACAAAATGATACTTTAAGGACCATTTAAAACAAACATTAATACTTTAAGGACCTTAAGATGTATAATGCCAAGTTTATTTGTGCTCTTCTGTTTATGGCATGTGCATGTAACTAGTAATAAGAAACTGGAAAACACTGCATACTAGTTACCTGAAAAAATGTAGTTAGTTATGTTTAGTTAGTCGCATGTTTTGTCCTCATTAGTCTTTTGTAATATTAGTTTTCTAATAATTAACTTTTCATGATACAAGGTTTTTTTTTTTTTTTGGCCAGAAAAATTTTAATCTCGTCAAAATTTGTCACAAGACTCTTATATAGAATACGGATTTAGAAATCATCGATCATTTAATCCACGTGAAGATATTCAAGTCACTCGATCAAACATATTAAAAAATAATAAAAATAAATAAATAAACCTAAATCACATTAAAAATAAGATATGTAGAAAAAGAAAAAGGGGAAAGTTACTGAAAAATTAAAAAGAAATGTAAAAAAAACAAAAAAAAAAAAAGGAAAAGAAAGTCATAAGAAAATCCAAATTTCTCTTGTCATGACTTTGTAGATGATATGATTATTTCTCTTCTTTAGGAAATATCCTAAATTCTCGTTCAATCCCCCAACTGAGAACCCATCGTAGATTGGAGTTTTGGGTCTTTTATTTTAACTTTCATAAGAGTCTAGATATTGACATTCGTGCGAAGAATCCAAAGAGATCTCCATGTATCTCCTGTCGGAAGACGTCTTATTTTTCTTCAATCTGATTTTGATTCCGAAGACACATCCTTGCTATAATCTTCTTCTTCGTATATGCTTTCTTACAAAGGACTATCTTCGACTGATGTACTTGAATTAGATCTTGAAAGTAGACAGGTTCCTCCAATTCTAGAGTTGTCTCCAACATTCTTACTCCTCACTTTTATTGTCTGAACCGTCGGTTGATATGCGGCATTTATCAGCACACGTCCAACAACTAAAATCTTTGGAACTTCATTAGCCCTTGTATGAGCTCTCCTAAAAGTTCTTCTTGTTGACGTTGGTCTAGAGCTGAAAATCAAACCAAACTACTCGATACTCGATTCGAGATCGTTTGTTAAAAGCTCGTTTGAACATACTTTTACGTTTGACAAAATCTGAAGCTGGACTAAAGCTCGAGCTCGATAAGTTAAAGATGCTAAAACAAGTATAAAAATATCAAACTACTCGGGCTCGACTTGCATTTGACTCGAGTAAAGCTCGTTCAAGCTTGATTCGATTAATAATCAAACAAGCTCAAACACTATATTAAAAGCTCGATAATATTTGAAACAAGCTTAAACAACAGTACGTTCGACTCGACTCGACTCATTTATAGCCCTACATTGATCTTCCAGTGCTCCTTCACTTTTAAAGAAGAAAACATTAGAGAGAGAAATGACTAATTTTAAAGAGTCCCAAACGTGGTATTTCTTTTATTGATTTATATATCCTAAATAAAATTAAAAAAGAAAGAAAGAAAGAAAGAAAGGAAGGTATCTTACGTGCGTTCTCAATTTCTTGCTTAAATCAAAGGAGTGAATTTAAATTTCTAGTGTGAGATTACTGGAAAAAACAAAGTTAAGATTTAATATTTTACAATGGTATTATAGATATCACATGAAATGACGAAATATATTGCATCTCTGTTGGATATGCTGGTAGATATATTACTATCATCTAAAGATACGTGTTTTAATTTTTTTAATAACTTGCAATTTAACGATAGCAAAATGACAAAAACTTATGTGCACAGCACTTGGCCAAAATTTTACCTCTTCCATTGTTAATTTTTATTTTTATTGTTAATTTTAAATTTTACCCAGATTTTTACCCCTAAACACTCTCTCTCTCTCTCTCTCTCTACTCCCTCAACAGAGCCGCAGCCGCCTCCCCAATACTCTCTCTCACTACTCTCTCTCTCTCTCTCTCTACGGAGCTGCAATTGTTTCTCCAACTCTCTCTCATTATTCTCTACGAAGTCTCAGCCACCTCGCCCGGCGAATCCACACCAAATCCGGTTGCACTGCCGCCTTTTTTGGCGGATCCACGCTATATCCAACTGCATTGTCGCCGTTCTGCGGAGAGCATATGGTTTTGTTTGATATATTTCTGCACTTGAGGATGTCTTTTTTGTTGATTATGCTGAGGCTCACTTGAGGCTCTCTGAGTAAGGGTTTGTGTATTTGGCTCTTGTTTGGCAGCTGGCCAGCATCGTCTCGGTTATGGAGGAGAGTTATGGGATGAAGGCGATGATGAAGATTGTAGGTTTGATGAAGGGGAAAATGGCGGTTATTGGCATTTATTTCTTTATATTATATTATGACTTTTAGTTTTCATGTTTTTAATTGTGGCATTTTAAGGGAGTTGTTGGGGCTGTAGGGTTGATGATGTTGTTTATGATTATGGCTCTGTTTGAATTGGTGGTGCAGACTGTGATCTATATTTGTGCATGTCATGTCATGTCATCAAGAACACATCGATAGATTTGAGCTTTCAAAGCATTTTGGCTTATTTGGGACATTTGTTTCTTTATTGTTGTTTGTAGATTTGTCGGTGCCTAGGCTAGAAGGCGTGGTCATCATCACTCTTTTAGAATAATATGGTTGTCTAAGCAATATAATATATATAAGTGAACAATAATTAAACTGTAAGATGGAAAAATAAATATACAGTATTATACAACAAAAAAATTATATTGTAATTAATAAACTTTTATTATTAGGCAACATAAAATATACTATAAGCAAACAGTTAAAATAATCTTACATTGAAAATAAGTATAGGAAAAAGTTATACTGTAACTACTATGTATCCTATTAGGCAACATAATATATACTATAAGCAAATAATAATTATACTGTAACATGAAAAAATATTTATAGAGTAATATATAAAGAATGAATAGATATACTCAAAATTGTAATGAACTTGTACTTTTAAGCAAACTAATATATACTATAAAGGAATAATAATTATATTGTAAGCTGGAAAAATAAAAGTACAGTAATTTACAGTTTAAAGAAAAACTATTTATTCACAAAAAGGATAATAATTATACTGTAACTCTGGTTATTATATTATACAGTTTGGCGTAGTAAAATATACTATTAGGCTGAGCAAACTATACTGTATACGTTAAACTATACTGTAAACCGTTGAAATAAACTCTGGTTATAATAGTATATTATTAGGTGTAATAAACTATACTATTAGGCTGAACAAACTATATTGTTAACTGTCGAAAAAACTCTTTTGACTGGCATTAATTTTGAAGGAAGGGAGCGCACGAATTTCGACTGAGCACGAATTTTGACTTTTTCCCTTATTTTAACTGTTTCAATTTTTTACCAAGTGGTTTAATTTTAGGAAAGTGTACAACATTGTGCATTGGGTGCACCCAAAACCCACTAACAAAATTACTTATCTATTCTTAAAATTTAATATTTTGCAAGGGTATTATAGGGGTTACTAGAAAAGACAAAATAAAAAATATGACGAAACAATTCATACTTTTATATTAGTAAAATATATATATTTATATATATCTTTTTTTGTTATCTTGTTTTTATTTTTTATTTTTTTCTTGAGGGAATTTTGTTATCTTGTTTTAATTACTCATTGAAATTGATTCTGACACGATCTGTTCTCATCCATCTATAGATAGACCAACAAGTACATATGGTTGATCAAGCCAAGAATAAATCACATAACGCTAGCTAGTATCTTTAAATTACATAATAGTTTGTGTTTTATAGGCAAATTGCAAAATTCATCCCGTATTTTATGACAGTCTCAATATCACTCCTTTATTTTTTTTATTAATCAATTTTGATCATTTTTCAGATAAAAATAAAATTCTCATTAAATAATTACAGGTGCCTCTCACATTACATCGTCAGAGCATATATTTTTATGGGAAAATTGGTATAAATGCCCAGTATGTTTTCATTATTTAGAAACTAGGACACTAAGTATGCCACTTTTTAAAAATGTCTTCTAACTTATGAAAAATGGGTGAAAATGCCCTGTGACTGGCTATAGGCTGTTAACCAGCCGGTCACCTGTGAACTGTCTTTTTACTTTCGGGAAAATTTGTATAAATGACTAGTATGTTTCCCTTATTTAAAAACTAGGACGTTAAGTATACCACTTTTTAAAAATACCTTCTAACTTACCAAAAAATGGTGAAAATGCCACGTGACCGTCTATAGACTGTGACACTGACACAATCGTTCATTAATGAGGTGAAGCTCTTTTTTTGACGTGGCATTAATTTTTTTTTTCCCTTCCGTTGAAAAAAATATGTCGTCGACTTTAGCGGTGGCGGATTCGACAGGAAGGAGGCGAATAGGCGAAGAATCGGGTGATTGGTCAGGTTCCGATCAGTTAGTGGATGGGTGGGCCGAGCGAAGCATTGTTCGCTTCTTCTTCGTCTTCCATGTTGGTGTCTTTGTAAGATTGCATGACATCCATAAATATTTGGGTTTAGTAAGTTGTAATTAGGGAAGAAGAATGAGACAATTTAGTTTTTAATTTTTTAAAATATTAATCTAAAATTTATGTTATTAATATTCATATAATTATCCTAATTCATAATTTAAAATAATATAATAATAACATGAGGAAAGTAAAAAAGGAATTTTTAATGAATTTTAGAAATATAAAAAATCATAATTTTTTTATTTTTCTGATTTTTTTAAATTTTAGAATTTTTTAAAAAATATCATAAATAAATATTTTAATTCTTGAATTTGAAATCAATTTTATAATTTTAAAATAAATTTTAGAAATAAATTTTTTATTTTTGAATTTTAAATGAATTTTATAATTTTTGAAATAAATATCAGAAATAAATTTTAAAATCTTTGAATTTTAAAATTTTTAAAATAAATTTCACAAATAAAATTTGTATTTTTATAAATTGTCAATAGAAAAAATAAAAATAAAATTAATGCCACGTCAGAAAAAAGAGGTTCACCCCATTAATGACCGGTTGTGTCACAGTCTATAGATGGTCACGGGGAATTTTCACCATTTTTTGGTAAGTTAGAAGGTATTTTTAAAAAGTGGTATATTTAATGTCCTAGTTTTTAAATAAGGGAAACATACTATTCATTTATACCAATTTTTCTGAAAGTAAAAAGACAGCTCACAGGTGACCGACTGGTTAACAGCCTATAGCCGGTCACAGGGCATTTTCACCAATTTTTCGTAAGTTAGAAGTCATTTTTAAAAAGTGGTATACTTAGTGTCCTAGTTTCTAAATAGAGAAAACATACTGGGTATTTATACCAATTTTTTCTATTTTTATTCTTCTGATGAATGTTTAATCCTACACGGTCAATTTTTGTATGTCTTTCGTGTCACATTGTTGATAAGAGTGACAAGTTAACCGTCGAAAAAATTATTTCATCCCCAAAAATAACTAAATTCAAGCAATTATGAAGTAAAAGAACTAAATCTGAGAACTCAAAAAGATAAGTGACCGTATACGACTTTTGCAATTTACACATGTTTGATTTATTTCAGTCTGTGCAATTAATGACGTCGTAAGATAATTTGATGACATGCAATATCAACTTGTCCATTTTTTTCGAGAATTACATATGTAATAGTAAAGAATATAATTAATAAAAAATCAAATTTCATTGAATAATAACATTGTGCACCTCATATAACATCGTTAGATTAGATAATATTCTGATCAATTTGTGGTTACCCTATATGATCGATTTTTGTATGGTTTGTGACACGTTGATTAAAATGACAAATCAACGTAAGTTACAACACTGGGAAAAAAAACATACTTCAATTTGATGCAGTCATATGGAATATGGGGTGCACGTGCAATTATCTAATAAGTAATTCAAATCGTATTCGAAAAACAAACTAAATTTTAACAATTACGAGGTAAAATGACTAAATTCAAGTATTCAAAAAGATAAATGACTATTTTTTGGATAACCTATAACTTAGGGGTGATTCTATGGTACCACTGTGGTACCGGTATAACTGAAAAATAAAAATGACACTATATATAATTTAGTGGGTCTCTCATATTTAAATAATTATTTTTTCTTCTCTCATTTATTGGCACTTTGAACATAGGATGTAGAAATTCTTATACATTTATACCGCACTAAATTTTTGGCATACTGAATTTAATTGTGTCGGTATTAGTACATATTGTTACTTATCGTTGATTTTGATATACCGCTAGAAATTTGGTATATCAAAGTGTAGACAGAATTTTGGTATACTAATATATACTGAAATATCGATTACGAAAAAATTGATTTTTTTCTGTATCGATATATGTAGAGATACCAATTTTTTTTTTTTTTAATATACTGGTATACAACAAAATACACAAAAAAAAAAAAAAAGAAAAAAAAATTCATACTATATTAAAAATTTGATATACCATTTTTTTGTATTTTCAGTATTTTTTTCGTTCGGTAAATACGGTATTTCAGTATTTCTTCCCATTCCTAAGTCAAATATAATATAAAGCGATATCGAAAAATAAATACTACCAAAACAAAACAAGACTCTGGGGAATAAATAAAATGAAACAAAAGTAATAGAAAATATAATAATAAATAGGAGATAGATTATTTTTTTACCAGCGGATTTTTATTAATTGAAGTTTGTTTTTGTTACAGAGGGAGAATGTACATAATGAGGGTGAAAAAGTGTGATGGGAATTAGTGAGTTTTATGGGGATGATGATTATGTATTCTGAAATTTTAGCTCTTTATTCTTTCTTTAAATTTGAAAAATAATTCAGTAGTCAAAATTCAATATTATAGCATCTAATGGCTGAACATGACAGTTGTATCGGTACCACCGTGGTACCGAAGTTGGACTCATAACTTAGAGAACGATTTTTATAATTTACCCAGGTTAGATGTGTTTTTCATTTCACTCTGCGCAATTAATGACGTCGTAAGGTAATTTGATCATATGCAACATCAACTTGTCCAAATTTGGAAAAAAAAAAAAAAAAAAAAAAAACATCAACTTGTCCATTTTGTTCGAGAAATAACATCATAAACTCATAAATAATAGAATAAAAGTTTGTCATTCATCCATATATTTGAAACATTTATTAGAAGATTCTGCATGCCTCATCATAACCACCTCCTTACAAAGTAAGCAGGATACAATGAGAGCATGAAAATACAGACACAATAATTTAGAAACTTAAATTTTATGACATGTAATGGTAGAAGGCCCTATCAAACAATTGAAATTAGTAGCATAGTAGGTTGATTTAGGCACACTGGAAGCTCGATGGAACTCTCTTGGAGCATACATTAAGGAGCAAACTAAGAGAGAGTTGAATGTTAAGATTGATCCCAAGAACATTGGCTCTGAGGGCAGTACAGAGGCAAATGGCTGCCTCGAGATCAACTAAGCCTTCAATGAGGGAACAACATGATTTCATTGGTGGATTTTCCGATGGTCAAATTAAGCAAACTACCTAGAACTGTAGCACATATACCAAATTTTAGGGCATCTAGGCCAGTGCCTGGGATGCCTGGGGTGCCCGGTGTGCCTGAGGTGCCGGGGCTACCTGGGCTGCCTGGAGGAGGGCATGGCTTTTGCGGTGTTGGGCTAGGCCAATTCTTACATGCACTTACAACATAAATGAGTTAATGTAACACCCAAAAAGTGTTACATATATACTAAAATATGTTACTATAGACTTTAGGTAATACTTTATTGGTGTTACATTTGCCGGTGCTACCTAAAGTCTTGTGTAACACTTTTGATGATCTTTAGTAACACTTTTAAAAAGTGTTACATTAGATTTTAAATTGTAACACTAAAAAATGTTACATATAACCCCCTTTATGTAACACTTTTAATTGAAAGAAAAAATTAAAAAATTGTTTGCTAGGTTTTGAACCCGGGTTGCTAGATGCAGGAGCTTAAGCGCAAAGTCTTAACCACTAGGCTACAATAACTTTTTTAGTTATTTTTTTAAGAAAAACAATATATACACAAGATTTTATTATAACATCAATAAAATACACTCAAAATTAAGTTTTCATCAAACTACAATCTAACTTAATTTTATTTAGCTTATTCATATCAATTTGATACAATGTTTCCATTAATTTTTTTTTTTTTCATTTTCATCCACTCATATATATATATATAAATAACATATTTTATATCACATTAATTTTATATATCTAGTTATTGCATATAAATCTTAAGACATTATCATTAATTTTAATTACCATAATTTTATGTATTAAGACACCTTAATTGTTGTGTTTTATAGATTTTAAATAAACAAATAAACTTACAAATATGAAGAGACATGACTAAATGTCCCAAGTCTAGGTTCTCACACTTAAGAAATGTATTCAAATTCTTAAAGGCTAAAGCTACAAGTCTATTTTGTAATTGTTTAGTAAAAATATAATGTGTGTATAGATACATATACACACAAATAAGTCACAAATAAAATTTAATTTATTTTTTATAACGAATAAGTAAATCTTTAGGTGCTCTAATGAATTGTTATTTTTGTAGATCTGAGTCGATCGTTTTCACCACTTATAGATATTCTGTTGTGATAATTAAGATGTAATACATGAGACAAATAAAAATTAAAGTCACATAAGAAAAATAATCCACAAATATTTAATTAGTTTAAAATAAAATAAATAATTTTATTATTTACAAGTGTTACTTATTTATAAGTGTTACATAAAAGTGTTACTTATTCAAAAGTGTTGCGTAAAAAGTTTTACTTATTTAAAAGTGTTACCTAAAGTGTTACAATTTAAAAGTGTTACGTTCACAGCGTTACATATTCTAAAAGTGCTACATGAAAGTGTTACATATTCGCAGATGTTACAAAAGTGTTACATGAAAGTGTTACATATTCATAAGTGTTACAAAAGTGTTACATAAAAGTCAAAATTTTAAAAGTGTTACAAACGAAGTGTTACATAAAGCCATTTATGTTGTAGTGTGAAGGAGTGAAGAATACAAGGTTTAGTACTAGGAGAAGTGCTATTGATGTGTTTTTATTAGTACCCACTTTAACTCAAGGTAACCCTAGCTTGTCTAAGAAAGGGGTTTTTGGGATGAAAGAATTTGTTGTCAGAAATGGGGTATTTATCTGGCTTAAAGATATATAGTGGATATTCTTAAATGGATATGTGATAAAGAAATAGTGGTCTGCACTAGGGATTTTAGCTGGCAGAAGTAGCATAGGTTCGACAAAGTTTTGGATGCATGTAAAAAAAGGATTGCAAATTGCCATGTTCGTTTACTCGACTTCATGTCTCTTCATTTATCCAACTTATCTTACATAGAAGTTTTTGATCAACCTGCAGTCTGATTTCTGAAAAATGTTCAACAAGTAATTTTATTACCAATTCTTCTCATTAATGGAGTTATAGACCCTTAATTTCTTGGGACAATTAATGTGCTTAAATTACAATTTGTTATTACAACATTCAACAACTTTTTCCTTTTCTTTTTTGGCCCAACAGATTTTCTCTCTACTAACACCAAATTAGTTCAGTAATAGTTATTTATATATCTTGCGTAGAGGATTACTTAAGTTAGATAAAAATCATTTGTCAACATAATAAAGTTGCTTGTGGGGCGTGGTAATTGTTGGAAATTGTAGGTCACATGAAGTCTAGCTCTCTGACATGGCTCATACAATATATATTTTAGAGACATTGATATGAGTGCACAAAAAAAAAAAAAAAAAAAAATATATATATATATCATTATTCGGATTTGGATCAAGGACGAGCTAATAACAATGTGTACATGCACAAAAATGTCGTGTGCTATCAGTAACAAAACCTCGTTTTGATGCACAATACATCATGATATTCTACAGTAGATTTAATCTCATATTGCTGATAGGGAGATATACTAGTATGTTATATAGGCTATGAAAGGTATTTTGTGAAAATATAAGAAAAAGGAAACACGGAAACAACAAATTGGACTCAATTTTTATATTATTTTTTTTATTTTTTAAATGGAAGACTCAAAATTCACAATAATTTATTAATTACTTAACTTATTTGAGATAACAAAATATTTTTGCTCCAATTGATTTTTAGAGGGAAAAATCTCTCCATATTTTTTGAAATTTTAATATACATAAATAATAAAAGTGAATTTTAAAAGTTTGAATATTGTAAGTCATTTTGTCTTATTTCTTTATTATATAAGCATATTTTATTATATGTTTAAATTTTTAATAGTTTTAATTTGTGTTTGTATTGAATTTTGTATTGAATAATTTTTTTAGAAAAAAAATGCATTGGGCCGAAATTGGTTCGCTAACTTGATGGCCCGAGCATGGGCTGGGCTAGGATTTTTGCATCTCAAAAAAATCTGACCCGGATTGATTTTGTTAGCCTGCCCGACTAGGTTGCGTTGGCCCGACCCGATCATTTTGACAGCTCTACACGATGGGCATAAATTGTCACAATCAAACATAAGTAGTATAAATGTGTCACCCCAGTCTTAGTGGGGACCTTTTTCGATTTTCCTATCTTATGGGTTATTTGTTTTGGGTTTCGGAAATGAATAAAATGAACAAGCTTATGACCCGAAGATTGCAGGTTTATATCCTGCAAACCCAACATGGATTGCACCGTGCAATTAATTGTTGTCTAAAATAAAATTTTATTTTTATCTGCAACAAAGATCTTTGGTGGCACATTTTTCGAGATGATAATTGTTGTCTCTAATAATAAGTATATATGATGACTTTGTCGTCACAAAACGTTTTACAAATAATTTGAGGCTGCTTTAACGTCTTTTAAAGACAACTAGTTGTTGTAAAGAACTATTTGATTTGAAAAAGCCATCTCAAATAATATTATTATCTGCAATCGGATTACTGAGACGACTAATTAGCAAATACATGTTGTCTCTATAATATAGTCGTGACAAATACACTTCAAGAAGTTTGCCAAAAGCAACTATCAATTTGGTCTCTAATATATTGTTAAGAGGTGATACCGACATATTAACAATAGAAAAAAAATCAGTAGTAATATGGTTAGTCGTTGTGAATACCGACGGATTGTAGATCCATCGCTAAAAAATTACGACGGATTTGTGATAAACTACTGACACAAATTACCTAAAAAACTTTACTTGATTGCGACGATCCACCGACGAAAATATTGTCGGTACAATAATTCGTCGGCATTTTACAACTACATTCTGCCGTTAATCTGTCGGGAGTTGCCGACCAACACTACAACATAAATGAGCTAATGTAACACCAAAAAAGTGTTACATATATACTAAAATATGTTACTATAGACTTTAGGTAACACTTTATTGGCGTTACATTTGCAGTGCTACCTAAAGTCTAATGTAACACTTTTGATGATCTTTAGTAACACTTTTAATAAGTGTTACATTAGATTTTAAATTGTAACACTTAATGGTAACACTAAAAAAATGTTACATATAACCCCCTTTATGTAACACTTTTAATTGAAAGAAAAAATTGAAAATTTGTCATTGCTGGGTTTCGAACCCAGGTTGATAGATTGCAGGAGCTTAAGCGCAAAGTCTTAACCACTAGGCTACAATAACTTTTTTAGTTATTTTATAAAGAAAAACATTATATACACAAGATTTTATTATAACATCAATAAAATACACTCAAAATTAAGTTCTCATCAAATTACCATCTAACTTAATTTAATTAGGTTATTCATATCAATTTGACACAATGTTTCCATTAATTTTTTTTTCATTTTCATCCACTCATATATATATATATAGAAAACTTGTTGTATATCACATTAATTTTATACATCTACTTATTGTAAATAAATCTTAAAACATTCTCATTAATTTTAATTACCATAATTTTGTGTATTAAGACACCTTCATTGTTGTGTTTTATAGATTTTAAATAAAAAAATAAACTTACTAACATGAAGAGACATGACCAAATATCCCAAGTCTAGGTTCTCACACTTAAGAAATATATTCAAATTCTTAAAGTTACAAGTTTATTTTGTAATTGTTTAGAAAAAATTTAATGTGTCTATATCTATACACATACACAAATAAGTCACAAATAAAATTTAATTTATTCTTGATAACGAATAAGTAAATCTTTAGGTGCTCTAATAAATTGTTATTTTTGTAGGTCTGAGTCGATTGTTTTCACCACTTATGTTACAGATATTCTATTGTGATAATTAAGATGTAACACATAAGACAAATAAATATTAAAGTCACATAAGAAAAAATAATCCACAAATATTTAATTAGTTCAAAATAAAATAAATAATTTTATTATTTACAAGTGTTACCTATTTATAAGTGTTACATAAAAGTGTTACTTATTCAAAAGTGTTGCATAAAAAGTGTTACTTATTTAAAAGTGTTACCTAAATGTGTTACAATTTAAAAGTGTTACGTTCAAAGCGTTACATATTCTTAAAGTGTTACACGAAAGTATTACATATTCGCAGATGTTACAAAAGTGTTACATGAAAGTGTTACATATTCATAAGTGTTACAAAAGTGTTACATAAAAGTCAAAATTTTAAAAGTGTTACAAACAAAGTGTTACATAAAGTCATTTATGTTGTAGTGCAAATTGTCTGTCGGTAATCTTTTATGTTGTTACTAAAAGTATTGATCCAAAAGATATATTTTATATCATTGGGAATAGTTTAAATATACAAGTACAAGAGAGTATTCTATAGACGATACTCAATGTGGGATACAAGAATAAATACAATCAACCTACAATAGTGTTACATATGCCTAATACGCCCCCTCAAGATGGCGGTCGATTTACAACGCCAATCTTGGACATAAGAAGGAGTAAGCGCTGGTGAGAAAGAGGTTTGGTCAAGGCATCAGCTAGTTGATCAGCAGAGGAGACATGCGCAACACAAAGAAGTCCAGTTTTGACCAGATCACAAACAAAATGATAATCAATGGCGATGTTCTTCATACGGGAATGAAACACAGGATTAGAGCAAAGATATGTGGCGCCAATGTTATCACAGTACAAAGTAGGAGGAGAGGAAGAAATGGATACAACCAACTCCGACAGTATAGAGCGAACCCATTGCATGTCAGCAACAGCTGCTACAATAGCTCTGTATTCAGCTTCAGTGGAGGAGCGAGCAACAGTTTTCTGCTTGCGAGAGCTCTAGAAAATCGGATTGGACCCAATAAAGATAATGAATGCCCTTGTGGAAGTACTGTCATCAGAGTTCCCCGCCCGGTTAGCATCACTGTAGTTGTGCAGAGAAAGAGAACTGTTGCTGCGAAGATGAAGAGCATAATGATGAGTACCAGCAAGACATCGAAGCAAGCGTTTGACGTGCTGGGATTCGGTGCTAAGGAGCTTTTCATGCAGCTCATCGAATGAAATGGCCGTCTCCCGGGCCTGAATCGCATTGCCAAGCTCTTTAAAGGAATCATCAAGGCCATGCAAAATTTTGAGAACAAAGTCCTCATTGTCGGTGGAGACTCCCAAAAGCGAGAGTTCGTCGACAACACCTTTAAACTCAAGCATAAAATTAGTAATGCTACGGGTTCCTTTCTGAGGATTAAGCAGTTTGTTTTTTAGAGCCAATATTTTGCCACGAGAGGACTTACCGTAGATAGAGGTCAAGGTTGTCCAGGCGTCATGCGTGGTTTTGGTGGATGCAATAAATGGAATTAGCGTGGGGTGGATGGAACCAATGATGGTGTTGAGGATCAATTGATCCTGGCGAACCCAATAAAGGTGCAGCGGGTTCGGTTGAGAGCGTTCGTCAGTGGTGACGGTGGACGCTGGGTATGGGAAGGAGCCGTCAAGAAATTTGACGAGATCATATCCAGTGAGAAGGGTGCGAATCTAGAAACTCCAGGCCACATAATTGACCGACGTGGGCTTGAGCGAGGCTTGTGACGTAGTGTTGAACGCCACAAGAGGTGGCAGCGAGGTGTCGAGTGCAGCGGAGATGGATGATTCTGATGCAGTAGAGATGGAGGAAGATAGGGGCGGCGTGGTCATGTTTTTGCAGAGGCGGAAGGCCGTTTACTGTAATATTGGTTGCGTGAGGCGGGATGGGAGAAATAAGGGTTTCCAATAAAATTGGAGAGAATCGAGGAGGATAATGTAGGATTGAGAAAAAAAGAGGCGTTAGCCAATTAGGCTCTGGTTACCATAAAAATATTGATCCAAAAGATATATTTAATATCATTGGGAATATTTTAAATATACAAGTACAAGAGAGTATCCTACAGACGATACTCAATATGGGATACAAGAATAATACAATCAATCTACAACAGTAATAGATATGCCTAATAGTTATTCCGTCGCTAATCGTAAAAAAAAAAAAAAAATTAGTCGTTATTCTTATTTTCTGTTGCTAACCCATAGCTAAGTGTCAAAAGTCTTAGTCGTTCTTCTGTTGTTAATTATTGGTTTCTATTTGGTCTTCAAATACCGATAGATTTCACAAGCTCATTTTTTTTTTTTGGTAATTATCGGTAAATATTCAATTTAAATATCTTTAATTATAGGTGTCATGTCTTTTTTATATATATAAAATACTCCACATAGTTATTTATAAATAACCCAACACAATTTAAGACAAACAATTCAACATTTGGATATCAAATTAAAGTCTAAGCATCCCTATTTGTTGAATCTTTATCAATGTACTTAGAAGGAAACCTATATACTGCACATCAAAACATTTGCTAATTAGCAATCTATGAGCGTGGCATGCAGGCTTTTAATCACTACTACTTCAGAGGAAACATATATATGATGTGATTTTGATCTTGAAAAGAGTTCATAGCTCTCTTAAAATAAGGCTGTTTGCCCTATAGATGGCAATCTCTCCTGAAGTAGCATTCTCTCAAAATACGGATTGCCTTTCGGTACCTTGAAAATGTGAATACAAGTGATGTTACATAAAAATCTAATTTCAAGACACGACTTGCATGTACAAGAAAAGAGTGTTTTAAACATCATCATAAAAGATGGTTGGATGATACGCAACACACAAGTAAAGTGGATTGAGGTGTTTGGCTACATATATACATACATTTGTTGACATATTTCACTCGAGAATAAGAGACAATATCTTAACCGTTTTACAAAATTAAGCTCTCGCTTTGTCTTCTCCAGTCAGCCAAACGATAAACAATGCCAACGTTCTAAGCATCAACTTAAGTTTGTGCAATTACATTTGATACCGAATAAAAACTTAATTTGTATGTTAAAGGATTATACACTTCACCCGCTTACAAACTTATTTGATTCCCGCTATTCTCTTGAGCTTGTCATTGATACGTTATAGCAGATGACATACTTTCCATGAATAATTATTTTGGATAAGGCCAACATAAAATTGCCCACAACTTTTACAAGAAATCGGCGGAGCAACTCAATGAAGAAAATCATGGAAGCCTTCTAGGAGTTCAAGATGGAATGAGTTGATATCATTCTCTATAAGTCACACGTATTGATACACGTTATTTATGCATGTATTTTAGGTCGATTTAGATATATATTTTATGACATTTACATGCATATTAGGCCAAGAATTGTTTATATTTGTTGTATTGGTCATTTGACGTGTTTTGACTTATTTTGGAGTTGATTAGGTGATTTTATTCTATTTGAACGAACTTCAGAGAAGAAAAAAGTCAAATAGGATAAAAAAAACGAACGAAAAGGGAGTTAAAAGAGCAAAAAGGTCGACGAGCGTGATCGTGTCAAAAGTGGCCTACAACATGAAAAGCATGTTGCGTAACCAACGCGGTTTCATCAATATGGCATGCGGTCGCATCGAAAAGCTTCCCGAAAGTGAAGTTTTCTGTTAGCTTGACACACCTCTAGTATTTTAGTCATATCTTGAGATCTAAAACTCCGATTAAGGTGAAACTAGTGGTTAGAGCTGGCAAAACTGGCCCGGCCCGATGGGCCAGCCCGTTTAATCTGAAATATGAAACAGACAGGGCCGGAATATTAGAGGCTCGAAAAAATTCGGGCTTTTTTGGCCCGGCCCGAACGGGCTTTTCTTTTGGCAGGCTCGGCCCGAAGGCCCACGGGCCAACCCGATGTAATTGAATTTATTTCCCTAACTAATTGAATAAGAAAAAATTAGGAATTAGGTAATACCTTGTGTATTATTTGAAACAAATTTTTCTTTTTTCTTTTTCTATTAGAGCATAAATGTATCTATTTACCGAGAAATTAAAACATTTGACTAATTTAATACTCTATTTCTTCAATTTTATTAGCTGAGGATGGAAAATGAATTGGATGCAAGCATGCTCATTAATTATTATGTGTCGAGAAATGGAGAATTGATTAACATGTAGTATAGTACGTACACAAAAATTAAATAACTTGTAACATGTAGTATATAACTATATATCATCATCCATTCTTTTATTATTATTATTATTATTATTATTATTATTATTATTATTATTATTATTATTATTATTATTATTATTATTATTATTATTATTATTATTATTATTATTATTATGGTTATATCTGGAGTTTGAGACATGCCTATAGATATGATTCCATATTGCAACGAATAGTAATATATTATCTTCCCATCAGGTTTTTTCTTAAGAAAAATTAAACGGAAGTTCGCCTCAATATATAATTCTACTTCATGGTTAAAGTAACAAAAAAGAAAAGGAAAAAACTCATTGATGGGCTTTTTTGGCCCGATGGTCCAAGGTCCGCCGGACCAGGCCTAGCATTTCTAGGTCCGAAATAAATTGGGGCCGACCCGACCTGGCCTGAACTACACCTTGGCCCGACTAGGCCCGGCTGGGCCACCCGAATTGCCATCTCTACTGGTGATATTAGAAAGCTGATTCAAAGGCCTACAACTTTGTCAAAAAGAGACAAAACTCAAAAATGACCGAAAGATCCTAAAAAATGGCTTGAAATTCAGACATGAAAACTCACCTGGGCATCCGACACGCGGTCACGACAAACCCTGTGCGGCCGCGCCAAAATCACTCATTTTAAGCATTTTTTGGGTTAGGTTCAAGACGACCGCAACATGCATATGTGCGGCCTCATTCCCTTGTCAATTTTGATGTCCAAATCCTAATCTAAAGAGGATTTTAGCCTGGTATCTCCCAAGATTCATCCTCAACTCTATAAAAGGGATCCCAAGCTCAAGTTTTAATATACCATCTCATATAATTGCATACTCTAAACACTCGGAAAGGCTTGGAAGCAAGGATTTAAGATCAAGGGGTGAGAGGATGAAGATCGGCGATTGAAGATTCTGGTTTAGTTTGTTCTTTTGTATTCAATTTTCAATGACGTTTATCTATGAATGTCTATGTGACATGAATACAATTATGCGTAGCTAAACACATATGTCAGCTTGTCCAAACCTATTTGGAGGATGGATTTCTCTTCTTACTCTATCTCTTGCTAAGTGATAGTCTCTCAGATTATGTTCATCATTCTGATCTTCTTCTGAGGAGTGATGATCGTCATCATTGTTCTGGTTTTCTGTTTTTTCATGCTGAGCCTCATATTCCACCTTAACAAATATAGTTTCTGTTGAAATGTTTCCATACACTTCAGTATTTGACCCTGTATGTTTATACCCCAATACATTTTCATTGAATGTTACATCTCAGCTTACAATAACCTTTTGTTGACCACTTTCACGGCATCAAAGCTTATATCCTTTGACACCCTTAGGATAACTAATGAAAATACATCCAACAGCCCTTGGATCAAGCTTATCCCGCTGACACCCTTAGGATAACTAATGAAAATACATCCAACAGCCCTTGGATCAAGCTTATCCCGGCTTATGTGTGCAAAAGCTTGATATCCAGAATCTTTAAGATAAGCATAATTTGGCAGCTTCCCATATCAGACTTCATCAGGTGTTTGAAACTTGATAGCTGATGAAGGTGACTTATTTATCAAATAACAAGTTGTACTAATAGCTTCTCCCCAGAAAGATTTTGATAGTCTTGCATCTACCAACATACATCTCACCCTCTCAAGTATTGTTCTGTTCATTCTCTCAGCTAGCCCATTCTGTTGTGGATTGAGTGGTACAATTTTATCCTTGGTTATTCCTCTTACCTTATAGAATTCGTTAAACTCTTCTAACAAGTACTCAAGCCCATTGTCTGTTCTTAGATGTTTCAACATCTTGCTTCTTTTATTCTCTTCCTGAGTTAGCCAATCCTTGAAGTTTTCAAAAGCATCACTCTTGTGTTTGGGTATAAACACCTACACTTTCATGCTAAAATAATTTATTATTGTCATAAAATACCTTCCACCTCCATGAGTTTCCACCTTTGCTGGCCCCCATGTATCAGAATGGACATAGTTTAAAGGTTCTTTTGTTGTGTGAATTCCCTTTCCATATGAAGTTTCTATGCCTTGCCCAAAATATAATGATCACAAAAATCAAGTTTCGTAGATTTTAAATTTCCAAACGCCTTTTTCCTTCAACAGCTCATTCATACCTTTCTCTCCTATATGGCCTAGTCTTTTATACCATAACAAAGCAGCTGAGGTGTTCATTACATTTTTAGAAGATCCAGTTACAAAATTTCCAATGAGAATATATAGACCATTACTTTCTTTCCCTTCATCACTGTTTTACCAAATTTAGTAACATGTATATATCCATCCTCTGTATTAAACTCACAATCAGTAGCATTTATTGATCCAAGAGAAATTAAATTTCTCTTTAAAGCAGGGACATACCTTACTTTAGTGAGCAGTCTTTCAACTCCATCATGCATCCTTATCCTGAGTGAGCCACTCCCTTGAACTTTGCATGTATGGTCATTACCAAGTAATATTGATCCTCCATCAAACTTCTGAAGATCTTGAAACCATGACTCATGTGGACACATGTGAAATGAATAGCCTGAGTCTAACATCCATTCATTATTGATTTTCCCATCTGAAACTGTTAAGACCTCTGCACTGTCATGCCCTTCTTCAGCAACAGCAGCATCTTCCTTGTTTTCTTGTTTCTGTTTCCTAATCTGGGCAATCCTTTTTCAGATGTCCAACTTGTTTACAAGTACCGCACCTTCTTTTCTCTATGCACTCAGAATTCTTCTTTCCACCTTATTTTGCAAACTTTTGTTTCTTATTCTAAGTTCCTTGAACTTTCTTCTGAAATTTAATCTTATGGAATTTCACATTCAACCCTTCTCTTGTAGTTTGTGGTTTCCTTTCCCCTAAAATTTGCAGAATCTTGGCCTTGAGAGAGGTTTGGATCAGGTCTAGATCCAACTTGTCTTGTCTTCCAAATAACAGAGTATCTTTGAAATTTTCAAAAGATTTTGGAAGAGTATTCAGCATCATTAAACTCTTGTTATCTTCTTCTAACATTTCTGTTTCAAGAACAGCTTATTAGTGACTGACTTTGCCTGCTATAGATCTTCTAACTTCTTCCAGGCTTCAACTATTGTAGTTGTCTTCACAACCTCCCTCAAAGGTTTATCACCGAGGCATAAGATAATCACTCAGTGGGCCTTTTCCACTATCTCCTCCTTCTTGGGTCTTATCCACAGCAGACCACTCATTTTCTGGTTTCAATGCAATAACCAAACCATGTTCTGTCAAGACAACTTTCATTTTGACCTTCCATAACCTGAAGTAATTTTACCGGTGAATCTTTCAACATCCAGCTTCATTGCAGTCGTCTCCTCGTCCGTTTCCCAGAGACGGCGCCACTTGTTAGAATCCTGGTACACGTGTTCCGTGCACACACTTTAGGGCGCTTTGAGTGTCATTTTAATGTTAAAAATGTGCACAATCACATGTATTTAGTGCTTTTGTATTCTCATGGGAAAAATAATGTGTTTATGTGTTAAAACAGGTGCAAAAGGATCGAAAAAGAACATCAAACGATTGCTGAGTCGATGGATCAGTCGAGGCAACAAGGGAAAAGTCTGAAGGATTGATTTCGGCCGAGACAGGACACAAATCTCGGCCGAGATACCTTTCCAGGGAATCCTGGAATTTGGAGAGACTGAAGATCTCGGCCGAGATACCTTTCCAGGGAATCCTGGAATTTTGAGAGAATGAAGATCTCGGCCGAGATTGGGTTATCGGCCGAGATGAAACCCAATCTCGGCCGAGATAATCCTAACCCTAAAAAGCCCTAAATTTTTCTTTTTACATCTCGGCTGAGATGCAACCTAATCTCGACCAAGATCATCCCTCGGTTTGTAATTTGAAAAAGCCCTTTTTCAAGTGCATCTCGGCCAAGATTCCTTGCCCTGTTTTAAATTTCTGAACGCGATTTTGCCTTAAACTGAAGTAACAACTCTTCCCCTATTTATATATATCCTCCCTTTCGAAATTAACCTATCTTGAGACATTGAATAATATATTTTCCAGCCTCCATCATCCTCAAGAGCTACATTGGGAAGGAGATTGAAGGCTTTTCATTCCTTCTACCCAAGTTCTTGGTTTCTTCTATAGTTTTATCATGTCTTATTGTATTTCTTTAGATTTACTGATTGTATTAGGTGTAATGGGTGGCTAGCACCCTTATTTCAGCCCTTGATCATTAGTTGAACCTTGGATTGAGAATGTTTATGTAATTTCTACTGTTGTTAATCGATTGGATTATGTCTTTGGAATTTTCTATGTTATTTGGGATTATGGATTCACACTTATGAATTGAATTTTGGTTTGATCATCCATTTGAACATTTGTTAGTGTGTTGCTAGAATTGAGTTTATAATCCGTAATTCACTACAAGAAATGTTACTTTTAGTGAGAGGAAAAACTGTGGCTAAAAGTTAAAAAACTGTCACAAAAGACTTTTAGTGACGGGAGCTCTCCTGTCACGGCCCCTGGCTATCGCTTCCGTAGCTAATTGTATATAGTGACGGGACACTATCCCGTCACTAAAAAGTATATAGTAAGAGAAACTTAACTGTCACTAAAAGTGTTTTTAATGATGAAAAACATTGTTATTAATATGATTATTTCCCCTCATTATAAGCTAGCTAAAAACCAATTATTCCTCACTATATATACTCCCGTCACTAAATGTTTTAGTATTGTAAGAAATTCTCCCTTATTTATAAAAAAATAGCTGTACAGTTTACAAATTATATTATTTGCTCGGTTCCCTGTCATAATAGATCACTATAATGGTAATTAAAATGTATAATACATATATGATCACTAAAGCTAAATATAATAAACAAACAAGCAACTCAAAAAGGAATAATGTGAAACCACTATAATGTCTAACAAAAGCACTTTAAACTTTCCGAAGGAAAAAATATTAACAACATAATTTTAAGTCTAAGTAGTTACATCCAAAAGAATAATTCAAAGTTCTTGACAAAGAGCTTCTAATGCCAAATCGTTCATTGTTCCTCTGCTTTAGATATGACCTCATCCATCAAACAACTTCCACCTATTAATCACAACCAGAAATTAGTACATTACTTTGGAAAAAATGAAAGCATAAAAGTTATCATAAAAAGGCACTCAAATCATAAAGATAACCAATTTAGTGATTTACTCACCAATTCTTTGTGTTATCAACACTTGCAAGAAAGCTTGTTCCCTTTGCCTTTTGGTTGTTGATGCTTCAACTACTTCTGCCTCCGCATCATTCTTGCTCAACTTTGATTACCAAAGTTCAACATAAAGCTAAAATCAATGCAAACAGACAGCTAACGTCAATGCAAACAGTGAGTTCTATATATAAAAATTTTGAGAAAATCCTACTATGAGAGGATTTTGAAAGCATTAAAGTTGGTCCAATATGTCCAACTATATTGTGGACAAGATGGGAAAGCGGGGTGTATGATCCAGGAACGATTCTAGTGACCATACTTCTGAAACTCCCACTCGCTGTTATCCAGAGGGCAAACTTGGCGAGTCTTGAGCCACCTGCTAATGCAATGGAAGTGGAACGCATGGTTGCAGACTCCTACAGAATTTACACGAGAAAATAATTAATATACAAAGAGTAACCTCATGCACAAAAAAGTGGGCAAAACAGATAAAACCAAAATAATCCAGGAGGAGCAGGGTGTATTCAAGACACTGTCAAACAAAGACAGCTCAGACATCTCTTGCAGAAATATCATACTTTCCAAAAGCTCGAGAACAAAAATCACGGTTGCTACGTTGCTGGAACCACCCAATGTATAGAAGTTTCTTATTTATTGCACACCCAAGACTAGCTGAATATTTTACACTTAACATGAAGGATAACATACACCATGATTACTCATTGAGATGTTGCTGGCACCACCCAAGATGGAAAAGTAAAGCTTATTGGAAACCAAAGACTAGTTGAACATTTTACACTTATCATAAAGAATATCATAGTAGGAACAAGGTTATCGATAATGATAACAATCTTATGAGTATATCTTTCAGATTCTATTAGTGATAAGGATGGAAAAAGACTAACTGCTAGATATTGGAATTCTTATAGAAAATTTGCAGTACAAAAGGAAGGAACTGATGAGTTCAGAAAACCAAGAAATAGAACCACAGCAGAGAAAGAAATCCAGAGACAGATCATACCAACACAGATCAGCAGACTATAGAGGAGCAGAAGATCAAGTAATAACTCACTAACTGACCAAAGTAGGCAGAATAACTGAGCATAATGCAAAATCTCAGGAGCATCAAAGCATAAGAGCAATGTAAATTATCATTAAGAGCAAAACTGGAGTTGGGACGGTATCAATAACAAGCCATCAATAGGTTATGTTCATAGTTATGAGCTTACCTGGATTAATTTTTAGTGGAATGAGGACAAACACAAATTTTTATAAATTCACAGCTGTAAGGAATGTGATAGTACTGCGGAGTGTCACCATAATCTAGCAAAGAGAGAATGAAATGACTTAACAGGGGAAAAGAAAGTAAGCACTGGATTTATAATTTGCATACATCAGAAGAGAAACGAGAAGTAATGATGTTCTTGCAAAATATTAAAGGTATAAAGGAGAAACATGCAAGAGACATAGATTAGAATACCTATGAATAGCAGGTGGAAATGTGCGCAAACCCAAAAGTTGAATACATGCGAAAAATGGCTCCCTTTCCTAAGAGCAAAGACTTTGGAATCCATGACAATTGAAAATAGTAGGATATAATGAAGTTAAGCTTGATTTGTGTTTCGAAACACTTCATGAAAGGAGCTTTACACTTTGTGTTTTATTGTAGTAAGATAAAACTTAATTTGCCTTCGTATTTAGAGGAGTACTATCTATGTTCTTACACTCTGATTAGTACGGAACACAATATTAAGTTTCTGTAACTAAGTTGATACAAGTAAAGCAAGAACAGTGTAGACCTTGTCCATACAACAGATACTGAAATAGCAGGTATGTAAACACCATCAAACTACTATAATTTGGTTTGGTGTTTCTTCCCCTCGATGGCTATAAAAACCTGGCACAATTTTAGCCTTCAACAGGTTGAGACTCTAAGCTCTCAATTATCATGTGGACAATGTGGCATATGCATATATACAAGACAATTATACTGAAACTTAAAAGCAAAATAAGCAAACTGTTTGAGAAACTATAGTATACTGATATTTATTAATTTATTATTAGTAGTGAGAACTGAATGCAAGCTTGCTCTTACTTATATACAAACAAATTCAAATATTCAATCACATAAAAAAGAAAAAACAATACAAAATATCACAAGAACACAAGAAGAACCAAAGATCAAAGATTTTATTATGAACACAGGAACAACAACATACCCCAAGCAACCGTGCACTCCTCAATAGTTGCGCTAGCTTGATTAGCCTGGCATTCGATACAGAGATCCATGATATGGTTTCTGCAAATAGCACAATTATCGACAACAATATCCCATGCCCAGAGAGAAACAACATTTCACTTCTTGATCTCAAATCGCTTCCCTTTTTTAGAGGACTGAGGCAACGGCGTCGCTTTCGTGCTTGAAGGCCCAGCACTGGAGGAACCCTCGCCGGCCGGCACCATATTCACATCGGTGTCGAGAGACGCCATATTTGTTGCTTTGCTTTTCCGATGGAGCGGCTCGCTTTGGGCTTCATATCCGACTCCTCTTGCATATAGATTCCGATGGAGAATCTAAAAACACTAAAAACTTCAAGATCTTTCCAGTTATGGCAAAATGTAAAGTTGATTAAGTTTGTAAAAGAAACCTGATTGAGAATAGATGGTCTTACATAGGCCAAATTGAAGATAATCTTTGTCAATTAGAGATGAAACCTAGGGTTTCATTCATAGAAATAAAGGAGAGAAACATGTTTGACCTTACCTGTTACTTGGCGGCAGGCAAGAGGCATCGGAAATGGCAGATGGCAGAGAAGGAGAGAGCAGCGGCGGAGTTTGCAGAAAGAAGGCAGAGGAGGCGTATGAAGAACAAAGAATGAGAAAAGTCTCATTTGTGAGAATAAAATCTATTTCTCTTTTATTTTTTCTCTAATAAATTTCATCCAATTTTTGTAACTTTGGGTGGGAAACTGTTCCGCCACTTTTTTTCCGCAATTAGTGACGGTAAAAGAAAAAAATTAGAATGGGTTTAATATTTCATCACCAATACTCAAGTTTTTAATGAGAGTAATATATTACTCTCACTAAAACCATGTTTCTCTCACATTTAGTGAGAGTATTTTCTTACTCTCACTAACATTTTGTCACTAAAACTAGTTTTTCTTGTAGTGATTGTTATGAATTCGATTCCCGAGAAGTAAACAATAGATTCATTTTATTGGGGATAACATAGATTTCGACCACTAGACCAAGCTTATGAGTTTTATGTCGAATCTACTCCATTGTCTTAATTCGTAAAGCACTCGACTATTGATTCTTAAAGAGCTTGTTTTAGGATTTGATAAGTCGAGTAGGATTAATTGAAGAGCTTATTTTGATTAATCATACTTAAGAGACAATTAGATTGATAGAGCTTGTTATCAATCTTGGAGTAGGAGTCACATGGCTAACTAGTTGATTAATGACATTAATTACATAGATTGTTTGAAACAAGGGGATACTTGATCAAGGGTTGAATACTTTAATCATACTTTAAAAATCCAAAAATCAATCTATCTATCTTGCTACGTTTTGTTAATTGAATCTTAAGCTTAGTTGATCATAGTTAAATAGTTGTTCCTAATAGTTATTGATAGTTTATAGTTTGACAAACAAAACCCCCCACCTTTATTGCTTTCGTTGTTTGCTTTTGTTCTTATTTGAATTTTACAATTGCTTGACATATTAAACAATATTAGACTATCGTTCCTCGTGGGATCGACCCTTACTTATCGCTCTACTGGTTAGAGTTTTAGGTTAAGGTTTAGTGTGTGTATATATATATATATATATACTATTTAATTTGGTGCGGCATTCGACACGTACTAAATCCCGTAACAAAGATCACCAACAACTCAACCAAAACAAGCAACACAATCAAGAACTAAAACTGCGAAAAACCAGAAATAAAAACTAAGCAATGCACCAAGGTTTTACATGATTCGGTCAATAGATCTACATCCATGGAGGATCAATGTTCCTCAATTCACACAAATCAGGTCTTAGTTACAAAGTACAATCAAGATTCAACCGAATCTCCAATTAAGAACTCTAAATTGGCGAAGAACCCTAACTACGTAACTGAATGAATTCTGAATTGTTTACAAAGGGAAAATTGTTCTAGACTCTTCCTCTCATTAGTGCGCTCATACATGAAACTAGCTTCGAATCTGCCGGGAAATAGGTCAGCAAGACGGGCAAAGTGAAGCTGCCCGTTTCCGTTGTCTTTCTCTGAGAAAACTGTTGTCAAAGCACTTCCATTATGACTTTAAGTCATAACTTCCGTTTCAAGTTATGACTCCCGGTTCTCTCCAGCCGTCTGGTTCTTCTAATTCTAAACTCGGTTCCATGATTATAAACTGATTTCACATATGTCTACACATTCCTTTTATGAAATTGACGTAGATTCACAGGGGACTAATCTATCAATAGGCTCGTTTAAAAAACAAAAAGAGTTTTATTGGTCTATTTTCTAATTAATAGTGTTTATTGTATAGATTGTTCCTTAAATTTTTATAATGTTAGTTGAGCCCCCTTGAGCATAATTTCTGGCTTAGTCACTGGTCCCAGCTAGGTCAGGATTCCCTTCCGAAGCCCAAACATCAATATTTGGGGGAAGCCAATGAATTAAATATATAAAAAAAAAAAGAAAAAAAGAAAAAAAAAAAAAAAAGAAAAGAAAGAAAGAACTCCTTATGAGCCAATGAAGGAATCTGTGAAACTGCATCCAAAAACCAACTGCCCTTTCAAAATCCAACGGGAAATAGATTAGATGTAGAAGTAATTCTAAGTCTATCCACTACCATTCGTTGGATTTGAGAGGCCGGAAGCCTTCAGTGATGAAATTTGATAATATTTCGAGCATACCAAATATACCAAAAAAATAGGAGAAAATGAGATAATAATTTTATTTACACAAGTTGATAAAATTGAAATCGAAGCTAGATTTGTTGGGAATGAATGTGAGGCGAATTTAATAATATACAGTACTGTTCATCACAAAATTAAAAAAATAGGCGTTTTTTTTTTAATTTACAAAACTAAGTGAACTCGCCTCTCGCAGAGGCGAGTTCACAAATTCTGACACTCACTATTTGAAGTCGCCCCTCCGAGAGGCGACTTGTGTTTAAATTTTTTTTTTTTTTTTTTTTGGTTGAAAACGCCTCCACAAGAGGTGACATACTATATTGCATACGGTATACCATATTTATACATAAAGTCGCCCCTCGCAGGGGCGACATCTTCACAATTTTTTTTTTTTCTTTCTCCAACTGCTTTGTTTATTTAAATAAGTTGCGTTGGTTTTTTTTCTTTATTTGGGTCATATTCATTGTTTTTTCTTTTCTTTAATTTGAGTCGAATTTATCAATTTTTTTATTATTTAAAATTAAGAATCTAGTATAGTTAAATTTTTGACCTGATACGTCAAAAATAAAATATTTAGATTAATAAAAAATACTTAAAACATGAAGTTCTTTTTATCTAATTATTACAAATAAGTTTAAAAAATAAAATGTTTAATATTCATGACCAGTCCCACATCGCGTTTTTTTCCTGTTCCATTTAGCCCTCCCTCTCTGTTCCTCGATTGGTGCATCGGATTCCGCTTCTTGGGCGCGTTGTGATTGACCATCATCTGGTGTGCCGATATTCAAACTAAACGTGGGGCGACCTGACGAAGATGATGTTTGATCCAAATACGGAATCGGGGACATATTCAACTGTCCTGGATGACCCGCCAAATTCGGCTGGTGAGGAAAAAGTGCGGCGGTTGTTGTGTAGCTGCCGACCTCGAGGAGAGATGTGAAGGACTGATCAAACCGCATTGAATCACGATGAGGAGTGAAAAAATCATTTTCGTTCACCATCGGAGGCACATAGTAGCTTGACTGCATTTCAACACTAGGGTGCTCTTGAACTGTAGAATGTGAAGGCCCGGGGAGATCGCCTGACACAGACCTAGATGGATGGGTGTTACGCGAGGTAGTACCACCAGGTCGTTGTCCGAAGTTAGTATGTGTAGACGTACTACGTCTCCGCCCTTGCTGGGGTGCGTCACGTGGCATGGGCATCTCAGCTGCTTGGTGTTGTGCGTCTGGCTGTGGGTGATGGTAGGCTGCACGCTGATCTTGAAAATTTTGTTGTGCTGCCTGATATAACTCTTCAATCGACCTTCTCGCCGGCTCTCTAATATAGCCACTCTCTCCGACAACTACTCGATGCATTCCCTGAACGATCCTTTATTAAAAGTAAAATTTGTAAATAAACATATGTGAGAATATAATTCTATACGGATTGGTACTATTTATGTGTATTTCACAGGACGTTGTTTACCCACCAAATTTTCGAGATATGCATAAGTTGACGGCTGAGATCCCTCTTGAACACCTATACCAGGCGTTATTAATCGTCGTGTGACCTCTTGATACCAACCCATGTAACCAACGTCTACTTCATCATCTTGGTTCCCGATTTGAGGGGCAGTCACAATATGCTGACTTCTGGTGTTCCAATGCTCCACATACTGAGCATGGGTTACAAGCCAGTTTTGATTGGAACGTCCACGTCGATCTGTTCTACCATGCAAATTTCTGTGTTCAGCTGCAATCGACGGAGGGATGGACTGTCGCATACCGAACTGTCGGAACACTCGATCAGGATAATATAGCTCAACGATTGAGTGATGGATCAGTGGACACTTTGATATCCATGTGTATGTAACATTAATGATATTGTCATCAAGATATGATTGGACTGATGGAGGGATTGGTTCATACGGTCTCCAAACAAACTACAAAGTAAAAGCCAGTTAAAAGTAATTCGTTACATTAAAGTTGGGTTTAGAACGGGATGAGAGAAGAACGAAGGTTCTGTACCTCATCTGGGGTTTGTCTATCCAGGTACTCCCGGATAGTCTTCACGTTGTTGTTGAGGCTATGCGTGAAAGTGTGGTATTGCAGCCATTCAGCTCCGTATGGCGCAATTGGTAGTTCACCGGCTTGTCCATCGATCGTTCCTAGATCGAATCGCCTTCCAACATGTCTAGGCCGCATAAATGTTATGCGCGTCCAGGCCCAAATCTGAGATGAAAGTTCAAAACATATATCTATTATTTGAGCGTTTTAAGCGGCGTAAATAAAATGAAATAATAATAATATTAATATTAATAATAATAATAATAATAATAATAATAATAATAATAATAATAATAATAATAATAATAATAATAATAATAATAATAATAATAATAATAATAATAAGAAGAAGAAGAAGAAGAAGAAGAAGAAGAATAAATATAATATAATACGTAATCCAAAAATAGCAATACTATTAGTAGATCTTAACAATGCTAATATAAATAATAAGATAACAATAATAATAATAATAATCATAATAGTCATATTAAACGTAATAAAAAAATACAACAATAATATTATTAAAAATCATAATAAAATTAATGCTAATAATAATAATAATAATAATAACAATAATAATAATAATAATAATAATAATAATAATGATGATGGTGATGATAATAAAAATGATATCTGAACGTGGTAAAATTACGAAAAACGAATATATATATATATATATATATATATATATATATATATATATATATATATATCAGTAACCATAAAAATATCAGTAACCATAAAAATAATAATACTAGTATTACTAATACTAATACTAATAATACTGTTAATAATAATAAAATAACAATAGTATTAACAATTATAATCATGACAGTAATAATCATGGCCATAAATAATAATAAAAATAATAATATTATTAACTAAATTTTCATAAACATACACACTAAAAAGGCAACTACTAGGCACAGTTGAGGCAATCACTTTATGGACTATAATAACAAATCTAAGAGGCACAATAAAATATCTTTTTTTTTTACAGTGAACGTACATAACAGTTTTTTTTATTCAATACTTTACAATTTACATTCATTGAAAATAAAATAAACTAAAGTAAAATTACATATAAAAATTTTGATACCTTAATGAAGATGCAATGTAGATGTATTTATAAGCCTTCTTCTAGTCCAAACGAGAACCAGCAATGTGTCCACTAACTTTTGGTCGAAGGAGCTTCAAAAACCTTCAAAATAATTAGAAGATAATTACATAAAATTTATCACTAGTATAACATACGAAATTTATAATATAAATTACGAAAAATGTGTAAATATAAACAAATTATAACCTTAGTAAATACCTCTTCAATTTTAGGCAAACCGCCTACACAACAAATGTAATGCTCCAGCACCTCCTTGTAAAGTAAAACGAGAGAGAGAATAAAAGAAAAGATTACAAGAGAATGAAGAAGGAGAGAAAATGAAACTGTAAGATGAGTTGAAGATGATAAAAATATGGGAGTGTATTGCCGGATGAATACATATATAACACATCCGGTCAAACCAAAAAATTCAACCGGATGTGACAACTCCATGCTACTCCTGCAACTCACCACCTCCCTCCCCCCCCCCCCAACCACTGCACCCCTACCCACTGCCCCTACCCACTGCCGCCTCTATACCCTGCCCCAACCCCATTGGACAACGGTAAAGGCCAAAAGAAAAGACTACCCACTGCCACCTACCCTGAAAAAAAAGGCTCAGAAGTCGCCCCTCCCATGGGCGACTTTACGTAGGTAAAAACGACCATATACGGTATATCGCCTCTAGGAGAGGCGTTTTTTAAAAAAAAAAAAAAGAAAAAAAAAATTAAATAGATGTCGCCCCTGCCAGGGGCGACTTTAAGTATTTCTGCCGTATACATACCGTATGTCGCCTCTGGGAGAGGCGTTTTCAGCATTAAAAAAAAAAAAAAAAATTTTTAAACAGAAGTCGCCCCTGGCAGGGGCAACTTTAAACAGTGGTGTGTCAGAATAAATAAACTCGCCTGTGGCACTTACTAATGTAAATCACCAAAAAAGTCGCTTATTTTTTTAATTAGGGGATGAACAATGCTATATAATATTAAATTTGCCTGAATGTGATGATCTTAAGGTAGCAATAAAAAGTAAGGAGCAAATAAAAAATGGAAAGACGTGGTACTGGTGGGGTCATGGCAAGGCAACCCACCGAGCTGTTTGATGTTTCATTGCCCGTACCACAACGCTATCATGCTACACCTCTAATTATATTCCGCGTTTCCCGTTTGCAACCATTTGTTTTTCTTTCTTTTTTTTTTTTAAATAATATAATAATATAATTAGTTCCCTCCTATCCAACGTAAATGTTGTCTTAGTTTAAAGATTTTACTCCAGAATAAGGGGTGTTTGCGATTGTTTTTATTTTTGAAAATGTTATTAAAATTAGAAATTTTATAAAAATCACTTATGTAAAAAGTAGGTAGTGTTCGAAAAAGAAAAAATTCAATAATAATAGAAGTGGAAGTGTTTGCTATAAAATCATTTATGTTTTTTAAAAAATATCATATTATTTACAGAATTGTCATTAAGTAGAGAAAAACATTAAGTTTCTGCTTTTAACTTTTACATTAAAAACATTTTTTTAAAGTAAAAGTTGACTTTGCGAACACTACATTAAGTAACATTTGAAAATAATTTAGAAAAGGCAAATTCAAACACCCATTAAATAACATTTGAAAATTCAGGACATTGTTTCTCTTGATCTTTCAAGATTGCCCAAAGTATAAATAAGTCTTGGAAAGTAAAACCGCTATTAAGAACATATAATAACTCTTTTATTTGGAAATAAGATAATAGTTAAACTTCGGATATATGAGTTATTTTATGAATCTCTTAACTTTGTGAAAATTTTCTAATACAATTATTATTTTTGGATGGATGAGGTTTTTTATGGGAACCGATCTTGGCACGTTGTGCTATATTATAACGGTGTCAGCCAATGATTCACGATTTCAATTACAATATTTTAAAAAGAAAAAAGTAAAAAAATTTAATGCTACAATTTTTTAGACGGTAATTGTTATCATTAATTAATAATAAGTTTATTTGACAACTTCTTACAAAAATGCTCTACAAATATTCAAGGTTATTTTTAGAGATAAATAGTTGTTAAAAACAATAAAAAGATTAACACATCATGTCTCAAGTAATGAGTTATTAAGATAATTAATTAGCTAATAACAACATGGTTTGTTTGATAATATAATTATAAAAATAGTAATTATTTTAAACAACCTCTTATTATTTGAAAATATCATTTGTTTGTGGTAAGTCAAATTTCAAATCCTAGTTGACGAGTCTCGATCTCTGACCCTGTAACCAAATTATTTGCGGAAAGAATGGGAAAAAAGTAAACTGTGTCATTTTAGATTTATTATAATAATGATTAGTGATCGAGACATGCATTGGGACTACAAACATACACATCTTAAGTAATTTAATTTTAAAGATTTAAAAAATACTATTAATAAACATTTTTTGTCGTACAGTTATTATTTTTAGCATAAGATTGAAACTGCCACTACAACAATTTCATAAATAGACAACAGTTAAAAGACAACAGTTTTTTCCAGCAGTATTGTCTATTCATGGATTAACAACAATTTTACCGCAATCTGTTGTCTATTAGCGACAACCCACGCAAATAAACAACAGTTTTACAACGGTTTTCGACATATGTCGTCTATTAGCGTCTTTTTCCACAGATAGACAATATTTTTAATGACAGTTGCCCAAATCTGTTGTCTATTGGCAATACATTGCTCCAATAAAAAACACTATTGTCAACATTTTTGGAAAACTGTTGTGTAAAGTTAAAAACATTTTAATTGGCAACAGTTTTACTATGTTGTAGAAAGGTGGTATGTTATTTAAAACTCATTAACATTATTTTCTAGATACTTTAACGAATTCTTCGTTGAATTTTTAGAAATGAATAATATATTTAAAATAAAATAATAATTTTTAATTTTAATTAAAAGATTAAAAGCTTGTCTATTAATTCCTGAAATTCTAAATTAATCTTCAATGTATACTAACACTACAAGAAATTAACAGCGACAAAGTTAGCGATGAAATTTTTTATGTCACCAAGTATCGACATAATTGTGATCATATATTGAAAAAAATTAAAATAGTCTAGAAAATCAAATTCACCAACGGATTGCCGACAGACTAACGACGCTAGTTTAACCACTATTTTTCTATTGGTAATTAGTCGTAAATAATATGCTAACTCAAACAAAATAGGACCGATTTAGTGACGGATTCTACGGGCGAATACAAGGAAAATCTTTTATTTGAAACTTGTCAACCGATTTAATGACGGAAATACACCGACAAATATAATTATTTAAATGTGCCAATGATTTCAAAATCGTTCCGATAATCCAATTACATCATTAATTTTATATATGTGAAATATAGCGCCGAATATCATTAATTTTGTATGTAAAATATATCGGCGGATATATTATCGCTAAATACTGACGGAATTTTAGTGGTAATATAAATTAAATATATCAATCAATTAATTTATTAAGGCTATGTGAAATACACTTGACGTTTTCTTAAGTTTTATTTTTGCTTTTTAACTCTTATTATTATCCCACCTCAAATCAAATTGAATTATAATTTCTAAAATCTTTTTTTATCTCCCCAAATCGCAATCGTAAACCCTAGCCCCCACCCCTCGCCCACTTCGTCGAGTCGCAGCTTCGCCCCCAGCCGTCGTCCTATCCCCGGCGTTGCCGCCCGTCGTCTCCCTTATCGCTCAGTCGTGGCCTCGCCGCCCGCCATCACTCTCTCCACCCGGTTGCGGTCTTGCCGACCCCCGTCCCCGCTCCGCCCAGTCGTGCGCGCCGTTTCCACCGTTGTCGCCGCCCGCCGTTTCCACCGTCGTCGCTGCACCCTTCGCCTCCGAATGTTCTCGTATACAGTCGTAAAAATGACCGTGAGAGGTAACTATACTTTTGTTTTTTATAGAACACATGTAAAAAATTGAATCATTGTTTAAGCTAGCCTACCTATAAAGTTCTCAAATTCTGGATTGCTCAAATTCTGGATTGCTAAGCATATGATAACCAACAGGGAGAATCCTTCACTCGTCTTGTATGGAGAAACCTTGGCTGCCAGAAAAAAGGATTGTGAACGAACTTAGGACTGTCATTGAGGCAAATCTCCTTCTCCAAGGAATAGCAAAATTTCCTCAAATTAACAAGTTGAGGCTAAGACGTCTCGTTGACCAAAGGTACTCCTATTCCATTCAGGCTATTTAATTATTTCTTATTTTTGGAGGATTCTCATCCTTGTTGCCAACAGTACTGTTATGATTTGTCCTCTCTCTTTGCTAGGAAGCTCTTGGATTAGGGTGATATATTTGGAGAATTTTTACTATAGGATGTAAGATTCAAATTTTAAAAATCTTATAAAACGTTTTGAGAAATTTATAAGCTTACGCAAATATTATTCTTTTAATTCTTTCACAAAATAGAGATTTATCTTTGAGAATCTAATTAGTTAATTGCCAAACTCGATGCTTGATCTTCCAATTTCATATGTTGTTTCACCTTTTTTCCTAGCTATATATGACGTGCTGCTACAAAAATAATTAAATCGCCATCAGAACAAAGCCCATTTGTTTGTTGCTTTGAAGTTCAATCTCTATGCAACTCTCATTCACAGGTTAGATTTAATTCATTTTGAAAATAAAGAAATATATGACTAGTATTTTATTTATTTCTTATTATTTTGTTATTATTTTCCTCTACTAATATGGCACGTAACATAATAAATCAGTGAAATACTATGATATATCGCCGCAGTATCTGTGTTTTAATTTATACCTGTTTTAGAAGAAAGAAAGAATAAATTGTGGCATGTTTAGTTATGAACATGCCACAATTTTTGTAAATTTCCGTACGTAACTTATTAAAACTTACCCATATAACTTAACTTGATTGTGGGATGATTTTCAATAATTTATGCTACTTTCCATAAATAACTTAATTTAACATATTACATAGCAAATAGTTTTTATATTTTAACTTAAAATTTCTCCACTGCAAGGACTTACTTTAACTCATTACATATCAAATAGAT
The DNA here is from genome assembly GCA_958295605.1 of Ajuga chamaepitys. NCBI lineage: Eukaryota > Viridiplantae > Streptophyta > Magnoliopsida > Lamiales > Lamiaceae > Ajuga > Ajuga chamaepitys. The sequence continues at coordinate 15,462,167 of OY282502.1, read as the reverse complement.
TTTACTGTATATATTTTTATTTAAAACTTCTCCACTCCAAAGTGGTTTTGTTTGATATCTAATCATTATCAATACTTTAATTCAATGGAAGATTAGACAGAATGCGGGATTAGTTAGGCCTCCCTTGACTTCCTTTTACATTAAAATGATTTTTGGAAGAGAAAAGGGATAAATTTAGATAATCTGTAAATAATAATATGGTAAAAGTTGCTAGGTAATAATTACATTGTACACATGGTCTAGCGATTAATTGGATTTGAAACTCACCTAAATTTTATATGTGGCTTCTTGTTTATTAGTGAAATAGATTTTCTTGTTTATCAGTGAAATAGATCTTTATTTTACACCTGGAACAAGCATAATATTGTTTTCAATTTCATTTTGACAGCTATTTTGAGAAGCAATATGGTGTGCATCAGCCAATATAGACTGCCTTTCAAGGACTAAAAGTGAAAGGTACTTGAAATCCTATATTTGGGTAAACGTTATTTCTCTATGCTATATTAGTCCTCATTGTTAAGAGATGTTACTATTAGGATAATAGAAGAGCACTACAACAAAATTTGTGAAATGGCCTATTAACCTCAAGATTTTTGGCTCTAGCTGTGTTGCAAGAAGAGATCGGGAAAGTATTTTCCAAGGGGAAAGTTGTTGGTCTGCTTCGTTTAGTTTTTCATGACGCTGGAACTTTCGACAACGGTGACAAAATAGGTATTGCATTGAGGACTCCATCTTTTGTTTAAAGTTGAACTCGTAATGTGCATTGAGACTTTTATTTATATCCTTTATGATTAGTATGTAAGAATCCATTTAGTAATCCAGTTTCATTGTTTTGGGTGGTATGAATGGATCGATAGTTTATGAGCTTGATATGCCTGAAAACACGGGCCTCCAGAAGTCCTTGAAGGTATGCTCGTCTTCTGTATCTCTTTCATTTGGTTCAATTTTACATGTGGGACTTACCTACATTTCTAGTCTTTCTAATTTTCTATTAAAATGGAGAGTCATGTCAACTTTAATATGATCCAGTTTGGTCAAACCTTAGCACAAGCTCCACTCGGCTAACTTATGCATGGATGCATTGTTATTAGATTCTAGAGAAAGCACAAGGTCAAGTGCATGTTATACGACAAGGTATTTTAGCCAATACCATTACGATATACTTGCTTTAGCAGCAATCATGTACCATCTAACTCCTATTCTTGGTGCATGCTAGTGTCGTGGGCTGATATGATAGCTGTGGCTGGAGCTGTTCTAATCTGTGGAGGCACAAAGATCCATGTTCAGCTGGGAAGAATAAATTCAACGTTAATGTCTCAAATCTTGCATTTAGTTGGACTGTTTCGTTGATACTTCGATTATTGTTGTGTTTCTTAGATAAGTTCTAGTAATATATTTGATCTTCTAAAACATGAGATGATAGTCAATAGTTCATTATAGCTGCCACAACCATCTGAAATTCAGGTGCCTCTCAACTGTCCAAAACGTGAACGTATTTTGCACAACCTTTATGGATCTTGTACTTGTTCTAAACAGTTTTGTATATGCAAGTTTTGAATTAATACCCTAAGGATTATCAGTTGATTTTCCTTTGTAGTCTAGATATATCTTTACTCTAACGTATTTTGTATGTTTTGTCTTGATGCTTCGGCTTCATTCTTTTGTTAACATACCCGTTTATAATGTTTCCATTGACAGGAAGGCAACAAAGGTACAAAACTTGAGCCATAATTTAGAATTTCTGATAGATAACTCATAACTATAGTAAGTTTTAAAACATGGACAAAATCAGTTGCACAACTTCAGTAGTTTAAGGTTTCATAAATCTTGGCTTTCTACTTACCTTCTGGCTCATTTTAATGGTTGTTTCTTGTGATACTGCATTGCATGTTGTGGCCTTTGGTGTTGTACTAGTAGCCAATAGAGGAGCATTGGGACCAAACTAACTGACTTGAAAGATTGTGAAGAAGTAGGATAGAAGTAGGTTAAGATGAAAAAATTAGAACGGATAACTACAACCCTTAGAAAGCTTTGTATATATGTTGTATTATACAGTGCTTCCTATATAGTGCATGGGTTTCCATCCCTGAAACAATGCCCTGATTTGAAGAGCTAATTGGAATGTGAAAGTCAATGTTGAAGTTAAACTTAATTGGATTTTGCTTTTCCACTGTTACTATTAAATAAGGATCTCAGTGTTAAAAGGCGTTTCTTAATACCGCAGGAAAGCCGCGTGCATGCACTAAAGAGGGAGGTTGAGCAGTGTGTCAAACTTGCAGAACTGAGAGAATACAACTTGGAAGATGTAGATGTTGCCATCTTAGATGTTTGTGTAGCTCTTGCCAATGGTATGAGCTGGGTTGATCTGGCTCGTTTGGTGAAAGAGGAGAAGAAATCTAGGAACCCTGCAGCTGGTCTCATTGACAAGCTTTATCTTGAAAGAAATTGCATAACACTGCTCCTGAGTAACAATTTGGATGAGATGGATGATGAGGAGAAAACCCAACCTGTGGACAAGGTATATTTCGTGAAATGTGGAGCTTTTAACTGATGCATTTTTTACTTGTGCATTTGAAGCATTATAATGTGTAACCAAACATCCTTTTGGTTGTGAACAAGCTAAATAAAAATCATAGGAAACTAATTGCACGTTCATTTGAATGTTTGATGATCACATTACTTGTGTTTTCACAGAAATCATTGTGATAAATTAGTAAATACCATTCAATCTGAAATATATGATGTAGAGTTGAATGACTTACCCTTTCAATCTATGATTTATTTTCCAATAAAAGGAGCAATGTAATCTGAACAGCCTTAATGATTCACTCCTCTGTCACTATATATTGCTTAGGTTGAAGTTGATCTTGCACTTTCAGCACATGCAAATGCTCGTCGATATTATGAAATGAAGAAGAAACAGGAGAGCAAGCAGGAGCAAACCATTACAGCGCATGAAAAAGCTTTCAAAGCTGCTGAGCGGAAAACCCGCCAACAAGTTTCACAGGTAGCTGAGAACTATATTGACTTGTCTTGTTGATTCTAGATTAGTAAAATGTCAACACTTTAACCTAGATGGATCCATTAGGTTATCACACTGGCGCTTCTTGATAGGAATTTTTGTATTAGCATGATCATATATTTCTCAGATCATAGTATGTAGTGGTTTATAGCGATTGAGAGAATTTCTAGGAATTCATCTTCAGTACTTGTGTCTGTGTTGATTCCTTTTGGCTTGAATTAGACATGATATATGCTTGTACTACCAAGATTCTTATGCAGAGAACAAGCATTAATGTAAAAGAATGATTTTAACTTCTCATTTTTTTATGTTTTCATTTTGGTGATTTGTCCGTTTCATCCCATTTGCTTATATAGTATGAAACTTTGCATTACAGTTGAAATTATCGTGTGGTACTTCTATTGAATCTGTTTTGGATTAGAAGTCTTTATAGTTGAAATCTTGAAGGTGGAAACGTGTTGCAAGCTAGGTGTGTGCCTTGTCGGCCTAGTTTAGTTTAGAACTTTAGATGTTGTATATTGAATATTGGAAACATGGGGACCAACTTCTTTCTTGCATTAGGGTTAGATATTGTAATGGTTCAGATATCTATTTTAGATACCATAAAATTAGTAATTAGTAATAAAATAAAAAGTATAACTTGATTATCTCATTGTTGAACAGAAAGATTTAATATTCACAATATTGTAGCTAATTATTCATATTAATTGTTTCCTTAAAATATACGTATCTGTGTTAGTGACATTTGAAAAGGAGAAAAATGTTGTTTTCTAATATCTACATGTCACTGTAAAACAGGTATGTTAAGCAGAGCTCCATGGTGCTTCTAGTACAGTTATCAAAAATCACAAGCCCGAAAATCATGTGCCCCCGCTCACTTTGTATTTAATGTTTCATAAATATTTTATGATGTTTTGACTATTGGATTTGGGTGTTTCATATAAGAATATGTATTTAAACAATAATATTCAATAATAAAACGTTGTCTTTCATTGAAAGGCAACGATTTTTTTTGTTTTCTTTGCTTAAAAAGACAACAGTTTTTGTCTGTTATCTTTACTTATAAAGACAACGGTTTTACAAGAATGTCAATTGTTTTCCACTGTTGTTTGTAATTGAATAGACAACGGTTTTGTACTATTGTGTTCACCGTTGTTTATTGATGAACAGACAACGATTTTTTATTGTAGTTAAAATGGTACTTTTAATAACAGCACTATTAATAATAGACTTATTTATAACTGGACAACAGATAAAATCTGTTGTCTATTCCAAAAATTCTTGTAGTGTGCTTTCATGTTAATCAGACAAATTACTGGTATTACTATTATGAAAATAAGTCCCAGTTTTAATTATATATGAAGTATAATATATATTAGAATGGGCATTAATCGCACAAATTAAAAAAACAACTTTGAGGAATTACGAAAAACAATTTGTGCAAAAGCTCCATCTAATGAAGATAAACATATTAATGTAAAGATTGGAAAAAAGAGAGAAGCTTACCTCCTCAAAAAGGAAAACAACAGACTTTTATTTAACAAAATTGATAATAAATAGAAAACAATCAAACAAACAAACTTTTGAGGTTTTCCTCATTTTAGTCATTAATTAATTATCGAGAATAGTCCTCAATGAAGTGTGTTGTGATTCCAGAAAAAGTTTATTTGAACATTATCGATGTGTTCGATTTTATTTGGGTTCAAAAAATGCCCAAAATCATGATTATTGTTGTTTGAATTTCAAAATAGTTAAAATCACAATTATTTTGCATGATTGTGTATAAATTGGCTAAAATAGCACAAACTTGAAAAGGTTAGACCTTTTTGTTGCCCGTTTAAAGAATAGTTTTTTTTTTTTTTTTTCCTTTTCTTTTAATATCACAAACTTTGAAAAAAATAATTAAAAGAAAAATGAAAAATATTAAGCAAAGGAATGAGTTCATGAGATGATGAGAAATCTAGGGACTCTGTGAGTTGTTAAATAGTAGGCCACTTGTATACTTGCACAGAATACGGGGTGCAGTTCGGGCCGCTTTTAGTACGGGCCTGGACTGAATTGGCCCACATAATAGACGAGCTGAGGTGAGCCAGGTCAATTCATCCTGGCCCATTTGACTTTTAGTCCAAGTCCGGATTGAATTGACCCACATAGTAGACGAGCTGAGGTGGGCCAGGCAATTCAGCCTGACCCATTTGACAACTACATGGTGTAGCCATATATGGGGAAGGGGTGGGGGTGGGTTTAAAGTCCACTTTTACCGCTTGCCTTGATTTTTATTTCATGGGGAACAGAAATCACAATTTTGTTTCTCTCTTCTTCTGTATTTTGTTGAATTCTAATTTTTGAGTGTGTCTATCTTATTCCGGAATCGAGTTACTGAGTCTCTGTGCAGTGAGTTTTAATTTGGTTTGCCATTAGTTTACGTTAACTTAAATTAGTTATAGGGGCTGTATTTGGTGTTTTGGTTTGAAACCAGGTGACAAGTTTGAGTCTCTTTTTGGAGTTATTTTTTCGACACTAAAATATAACACCCGACATATTTTTCAAGCCGTACGAACTTGGCTATTGACTCGAACTTGTTTTGACAGCTCTTATTTTAAACAAAATTTTCGACCATTTTAATGAACTTAGCTAATATACCTTCGCTTAATATATGGAAACGTAACATTTATATTTGGGGTCCATTGCTTTACGATAGTTGGAGACGCTATATGGTAAATAGCATTAATGAGTGGTTAATGCTAAATTTGTCGATAGTACAGGAGTTGCATGGAGCCAAATTAAGTATAGATGGTTGTAGATGAATAAAGACATTCATGGTTTGCTGCAGGTGTCAATTTACACAACACAAACATTCACATTCTATCCAATCCATTTATTTATGTTTCGATAATATTTAATTTATATAACTCATCCAGTTCGACAAGACCGCAAATATGCTTTAGCATAACACCAGGAACAAGGACAGAAAATTGTGAAATTAATCATTTGATAATAGGCCGATTACAATTTCAGTCGCACATAACAATTTTGATTTCGGAGATTTGGTCATAATATAGGGCAACCTTGGGATTTGATGGTAAATTAACACATGCAGCTCTTCGCATCACTTGAGCTCAGTTTTCAACCCAATTAATCTGACGTGCAGTTCATGACCCAACTAATCTCACGTGTATGTGACAATTTGTGCATGCATTTTATGTGGCCTACAAACAAAAGTGATCTTTTGTATAAGACCTTTTGACACCACAATTGTGGTCACTAATAATAAGTTATTTGTGACCACTTGTTGTCACAAATCTTTGTACAAATTATTTCAGACAACTTTAAGACTATAGTTAGAGACAACTAGTGGTTGCAAAAAATGTTTGACACGCATTTGAGACCACTTTTGTGGTCACAAATATATTATTTGCGACGGAGTTATTGAGACCACAATAAAGTTGTGACAAATACTCATAAGTTGTGACAAATACTCATTATTTGAGACAATTTCTCTTAAGTTGTGGCAAATACTCATTATTTGACACCACTTTTTGTGGTCTCAAAAGATCATTTTTGTTGTAGTGCTAAAGTTTGTGACTTTGCAATCTAGAGGCAATACATAAAATCATACAATGCACATGAGAGCCATATAAATTTCCAGATAAAATTTCAGGTTCCCAAAAAATTAGGATCAAATCGGCGAGATTGAAATTATTCCGGGAATAGATTGCAAATTTTATTCATACGGGATGAGAATGCAAATACTAGTTCTTATATAAGGACTATTTTTGCAATTTCTTTGAAATAAACATGAACAATTATTGAACTCCTTTTATTTGTATACTTTGTTATATTAAAATATGGTGAATGAACTATTTGTATGTGAGTAGGGCACTTAGAGATGCTCTCAATTGTTTAGACCTTAACCTGAATGATTGAGTAACTCTTTTTGGAATGTGATACATGCATGCTTTCATCATTCCAAGATCTCTACCATTTCTTCGTTGTGGGAAATTTCATGTAATTATAAATGTATGTTTTCTCGAGTTAAGAATTTAACAGCTATAATAACAAGTTTAAATCTCATCAAACAAAGAAACACAAACTAACTTACAAATTTTGTGTTAAATAATTATATTTTCAGATTTTGTCATATATGCATCAGTATAATGGCTTAATTGAAAATTTATTGACCAACTTTGTGTTGATTACCGTTTACAACATGAGTTATAAAACTTAGCAAAATAATCCCGCAATTAATCTTCTTTGCGAATTGGTTCACGGGGCTCAAAAGAATTAACAAATAAAAGATAATTGCAAAATTGTTCACCAACTTTGCATAGATTTCTTACAACATAAACTACAACACATTACAAAATAACTTTCAATCTAATTTTCCTTACAAATTGGTTGATTGGGTTCCAGACTGTATTCCAATTGAATTATTAATACATAAAACACAATTAAACACTAAAAACAATTGCTGTAATTTGATAAATCCAGAATAATTTAATGAAGTGTTTCAAAAAAATTGACTCTAATTCTGCAAAGAAGTCTTCAAAAAATTGTGAACTAACTTAAAGAAATTAAACATATATTTATATGAAATAAAATCTTTACATTATTTACTCAATACAATAACTTTTGGAATCTATCTTTATCTAAAAAATTATTTATTTTAATAAATTAATATGTAATCAACTTTTTTTAACAAGGTAATTAATTGTTACATAAGGTAGTAAATATGTAATCTTTTTTCAAAATAAAATAGTTAATTGCAAACCTCCTGTTATTTTATTTATATTGGTCTATTTCGTAAATCAAATGGATTTGTTTCATAATTTCAATTACTGTACATTTCAAACAATAATTAATGTGCATATTATATACTAAATACATGGTAGCTCAAAAATATATTAAATAACAATTAAATGTTAAATAAGACCGCAAAATTATTGTATATAGTAAATAATTTGAGATTATTATTTTCATTAAAATAACCGATAATATTGTCTGTTAATTCACAATTTTCGATGTTATTTTTCCGAAAAAAAAAGAAGAAAAAAGATTTTTTAAAGGACTTCATTCAATAGTTTGGATTTATCAAATAACGTTAAAAAAAAAAAAAAAAAAAGAAAAAAGACGGTTCGGTTGTATTGTTCATATTTGTGATATTTGTCATCAACTCAATTTTTGGAGTTGGTGAACCATTGCAAGGATAATTATAAAGTTGATGTATTATTTTGAAAAGTTTTATAACTCATGGTAGATGTAAATTGATAAATTATTTTGTAAATAATATTATTTGTCAATTCAATTGAAGCCCATTTAGCCTCGTTAAGTTAATTTGCAAAGAAAATTAAATTATTAAATTATCTTACAAAGTTTTATAGTTGACTTTGTAAATTAAAATCCAAACATAATTGGTAAATTATTTTGCGATTAACGCGGGGAGTATATATAATCTTAAAATCCCATATTTTTTTTTCCTATATATTATGGAAATTCGTTAAGTGTCAACATCCAAGCAATTTATATGAAAATCAACATTATCCACTCACATTGTTGTCGGAACAATACTGAAAAATCAGACTCTGTATAATGATTTTATTGCAAAATGTATAACACATCGCTGCTACAAGACTTAGAATGACAGAAGGTGAAAACCCTTGTTAAATACACCAATAATTAAATGGCAAGAGAATAATAGCAGGATCCTACCAGAGCAGAGCAGTAACAGAAAACCGACGACACATGAAACAAGTACAAGGTATATTTAAAAAAGACATGCAGATGCAGGTGTGGCGCTCATGGGCATTGGAAGCCAGTGGGGACCTTCTTGCCGCAGTAGTTCAACAGCAGGCTCAGTGAAACCGGAACATTAAGGTTGATGCCCAACACATTGGCCTTGATGGCGGTGCACAGGCAGACGGCGGCCTCGAGATCGGCCAACCCTTGGATGAGAGTGCAGCAAGGGGTCTTGGGAGGGGTACCCACCACAAGGTGCACCAAGTCGTTCAGTAGATTGGCACACACGCCCAATTTCAGAGTGTCTTTGGGGCACTTGCCCTTTGAGGGTTTGGGTGCGGGGGCGGGAGTAGGGGTTTTCGGGGCGGGGCTAGGGGTCTTGGGGGCGGGGCTTGGGGTCTTGGGGGCGGGGCTTGGGGTTTTCGGGGCAGTCGGAGGGCAAGGGACGTTGGTTGAGCTGACAAGTGTGAAGAAGATGAGGTTGAGAACAAGTAAAAGGGCAGTTGAAGTTGCAGCTCTTGAAGCCATTTGTTTTGAGCTGTGTAAATGGAATGTGTTTGCTTCAATGCTGTGGGATGTAGAATTTAGGGGGCTCTTGGCGCTTTTTATAGGTGAAAAATAGGATCTTTTATTTTGATTTTGTGGTAGTATTATTTTGGAGTCCACGTGGGGAGATGCCACTTCACAAAAGGATAATATTAAATAGCTCGATTTTTATTATAAATCATTAAAATTATTATATATTGTGAGACAGAAAATTAATGGCTAGAGAATCGTTGGAGAGTTCGTAAAATCGGATCGTAAAATCGTAAGATTCTACTACCTATACAAAATAATCATTCATATATATATATACACATACTAGCAATACGCACGTGCATTGCACGTGATCACTAATTTTTTACTATTATCTAATCAAAAAATTAATGTGAACATAAAATAAGTATTATTTGTGTGGTAATATTGGTTGATCATTCTAATAAAATTCAATGTAGTTATTAATCATGGTTATATATATACACAATTTCTTAAATTATTCAGTGCTAGAAAAAAAAATTAATCGATTAAGCAAACACAATCCAAAATCAAATAAAAATTAAAAATAATCATAAAAGAGGAAAAAGAGGTTAATAATCCTAGTTTAGCAAAACATGTTATACTAATGTTAAAAGATTCATAAAAACAATATACCATGATGTAATGTATTATTCTTACAAAATTTATATATATAAAGTTTGATATGTTATAATCATTGTTTATTTCTCAATATAGATAGACTCCGACATCATTATTATATTAGAAATAAAGTTATACGATTACTAAAAAAATGTATAATAATGAAGACATAGATTTCCATTGAACAAAATACAAAGCCATTCGTCTTATTACATCATCAACAAACATCCATAAGCTCAGAATTTGTTAGATACACACACGAATATTATGTCTAACATATTTTCTCTCCTCAATTTCTTAATTGATAATTCTGATTTTAACATATTTGCAAATGAAATCATTTGCATATTTCATTTCGCTTGATTATTTCTTCAATTCTACATTGAAACTTGAAAATCATGTGTGATTTAAAATGAAAATCCTACTATAGTATATTTATAAGATAAATAATGTTTTTTTTTATAGAGGGTTGACTATGTACATAATGTCTCATAAACTTCAATCGAGATACATGCTACAACCTATATGTTAATGCTTCATCCATCCCGGCCTAATTTGTCTACCTTGGCCGGGCACGAAGATTAAGAAAAAAAAATCGATTTTGTGGAATCTTTGACTTTCTCAAAGGTGGAGATTAAGAGTGGAGATTTTGAAGATTGTGAGAAAAATTTGCCATTTATGGACTGACAAATTAGATTGGGGCAAACCGAAAAGGAAAGTATAATATATTTTTTTCAACGTTTCAACTATTTTTATGAATTTACTTCCCTGTTTAGTTTTAGTGAAATACTCCCAATTTTTCACACCTTGCACATTCATTTAAAAGTCTATAGATACATGTACTTGAACCATTATGATTTCATTTCTTCCATTTTATTTTTTATTTGGACTATACCATACTTTATTCCAGTGTAGTTATTATTTATTTTTATCTAATCTATGCTTATAGGCTAATATTAACATTCACATTTTACTATCTTTATTTTTTTGCATGTTTTAATTTAATCATCTGATACTAATTCACACAGTACAACTTTTTTTAATCATTCACATAGTACAACTTAATTTATTATTTCTTTGTAATTCTTATTTGTTTCTTTATTGTATCTTATAATTTTATATAGCGTAATAAATACATTTCACCAGATATTATATATGCTTAAAATATATTTATGATATTTCTATCGATTTAATAATTTTCTTGAATGTTAGATTTTAAATATTTAAAATAATTAGGTGTAATTATTCATATTCACTAATTTTCACGTTTGCCCTCTAACTACTTATGTTATTATTACAATAAAACTTTAATATAAAACTAATTTTATCTTAGAAAATTCTTAAATATAGAAGATTAAGAAAACTACTGAAGTCTATGTAACATTCTTAACTTTCACAAATGTGTAAATGTAAATTTTGGCTCCCTCACGCCGCAGCGGAGCATTTTTCAGAGTGACCCCCTTTTCCCTATTTGTGCTGAAGTTTTTTCTTGCATTTTACAATATTTATAGATTTGCCGGCGCATCCATGAGATTAAAATATCCCGAACTGCACCCATTATCTCTCATCTCTTTTTATGCAGATGACACATTTCTATTTGGTGCTACAACTATAGAAGGCCAACATCTTAAGTTTAATATCAATCTCTACAAGTGTGTTTCAGGGCAAATGTATTAATTTTGAAAAATCAGGAATTCTTTTTAGGCCTAATACACAATCTCATATTTCTCATTCAATTGTTTGGAGTTGCTGAAGTGACTTTGCATGGTAAATATCTCGGACTCCTTTCTATTGTTGGCCAAAATAAACAAGAGATTTTCGCAGGCATTAAAGAATGGGTTTGTAAGCGCATTAATGGTTGGCAAGAAAACGAATTAAGCAAAGCGGGTAAAGATGTGCCCATTAAATCTATTTTATAAGCAATATCCACGTACACAATGTCTTGCTTCCAATTGTCAAACCATGTTCTTATTAATCTGGAGAATTTAGTAAAATCTTATTGGTGGGGGTAGGGGGGATAGCTCGTCTGCGAAGAAAATTCGGTGGAAGTCTTGGGACGTCCTCAAGCAACGAAAATGTCAAGGTTGCATAGGCTTTTGCAATTTGAAAGAATTTAACCTCGCCATGTTGTCTAAGCAAGCATAGGGCCTTTTAGTTTCTTCATCCAGCCTCTTTGTCCGTGTCATGCAGTCCAAGTACTACCCTTCCACGTATGTGTTATATGCTACGCTTGGTTCTCATCCCAGGTTTACATGGCACTATATTATGGCTGGTTATCATGTTATTCTTCTTGGTTGTCGACGGCTCATGGGCAATGGCCGGACAACAACCCTCTTCCATGACGGATGGGTTCCTTTGCCTCATTATTTTTCCATCGGATCAGCTGCATCAGGCCTCCTGCAAGATGCTTGAGTTAGTTCCATCATAGTTTAGATCTTGGATTCTGCAATGAGATGTTAATTCGGGCCAATTTTGACCTATTGAATGCTGATGTATTCTTACGATTCCTCTGAAAAATCACCATTCTTTGGACTGTTGGATGTGACATTATTTCCATTCTAGTAATTTTTCGGTCCGATCGCATATCATTTTATTATGGTTCTTCTGAAGATTTTATTGGCACTTACTCCTTCCCAGTTAGTAGCTATGGCCCAAACCTCATTTGGAGGAGAATTTGAAAGCTTAAATTATCAGCCCGTATCTCGCATTTTCTTTGGAGATGCTGCTCTAATTCTTGCTATAGTCCAGTGACTTAGCTCGCCGTCATCTTCATTATGAACCTCGTTGTTCTTTTTGTTCACCACCTGATCACTCTTTAGTACATCTCTTCTTCATAGGCCCCCTGTCCTCATCAATCTAGCAAGCAACTAGAATTTATGAAACTATCTTCCGATTCTGATAGCATATATGTGACTTGTAGTTTCAAGAGATTTTACTCCTCGATGACTTAAATATAAAATAATACTTTGTTTTCCTTTCCCACTTAATCTGGTTTCAACAAAATAAATTTGTTTTCTCTGATGTCAGTACATACTCATGAGTATTGCTTGCAACAACAACCCAGAGCTTGCAAGATTTTCGAGATGCTAATTCTTTCCCTTAAACGTCACAACCCACCCTTTATCCCTTGCTGGTTCTTCTCCGGAATACCATTGTTCATATATTTTTTATGGGGGTACATTATCTGCTCGTAATTCAATGAAAGATGTTGTGAACCCTGTATTTTTTTAAAAAAGAAAAATTATCATATTGTTGGCAAAGATGTTATTAATTTTGTTTTGTACATGCTTTCTCATAATTCTTTGAGTCCTTCTGTTAGTAACACTTACATTGTGCTTATTTAAAAAATTAGAAAATCAAAGTTTATTACCCAATTCCGTCCGATTAGTTTATGGAATGTCATTTATAAGTTAGCTTCTAAAGTGCTCTCTAATTGGGTACGACCCTGCATCCCTTTTATAATCTTTGAATCTCAATCAGCCTTCATCTCGGGTAGATTAATTACGAATAATATTCTTATCGCTTATGAAGTACACCATTGTATGAAGCTTAGGAAATCCGGGAAAGAGGTACTCATGTCCATTAAGTTGGGTATGAGTAAAGCATTTCACTGAGTTGAGTGGTCTTTCGCCTACTGTATGCTTCTTGCTTGAGGTTTTCCTAGGAGTTTTTATGACATTTTTTTGTCTTGCTTGTCATTTTTGCAATTTAGCTTCCTTCATTAAGGTATTAATTTTGGCTCACTTATGCTACATCGGGGAATTGTTCAGGGGGGATCCCCTCCACCCTATTTGTGCTATAATTTTTTCTTGCATTTTACTAATTTCGTTTCTCTACAAGAGTGTTTTAGGGAAATGTATTAATTTTGAGAAATCAGGGATTCTTTTTAGACCTAATACACAAGCTCTGATTCGTCACTCAATCTGCCAATTATTTGAAATTGCTGAAGTGGCTTCACATGGTAGATATCTCGGCTCCTTTTTATTGTTGGATAGAATAAAGAATAGAGTTTTGCAGGCATTAAATAATAAATTAATAAGTGCATTAATGGTTGGTAAGAGAAGCAACTAAATAAAGGGGTAAAGAAGTGCACATTATATCTATTATATAAGCAATATCCACGTACACAATGTATTGTTTCCAGTTGTCGAACCATGTTCTTATTAATCTGGAGAATTTGGCAAAATCTTATTAATGAGGGGTGTGTGCGTGTATGGGGGAGGGGGGAGGAAATAGCTCGTACAAGAGGAAAGATCGTTGGAATTCTTGAGACATCCTTAAGCAACAAAAATCTCAAGGTGGCCTACACTTTTGCAATTTAAAAATATTTAACCTTGCCATGTTGCTTAAGCTAGCATGGCGCCCTTTAGTTTCTACATCCAGCCTCTTTTCTTGAATCATGCAGTCCTAGTACAACGTATGTGTTACATGTTGTTCTTGGTTCTCGGCCCAGCTTTACATGGCACAGTATTATGGCGATCATCGTGTTATTCTTCTTGGTTGTCACATACTCATGGGAAATGGTGAGACAACAACACTCTTCTATGACAAATGAGTTCCTTTGCCTCCCCGTTTTATCATGAGATCAGCTACATCAGACCTCCTGCAAGACGCCCAAGTTAGCTCTATCATTGATTATGATCTTGGATTCTTGAATGAGCTGTTAGTTCGTGCCAATTTTGACCTATTTAAGGCTGATTGATTCTAGCTATTCCTCTGAAAAATCACCATTCTCCGGACCGTTGGATGTTAGATTATTCACATTGTAGTAAATTTTCGGTCCGATCCGCATATCATTTTATTATGGGTTCCTCCGAAGATCTTACTGGCACCCACTCTTTCCTGGTTAGTGGCTATGGCTAGAACCTTATTTGGAGGAGAATTTGAAAGCTTATCCCTGTATCTTGCATTTTCTTTAGAGATGCTGCTCTAATTCCTGTCATCGTTCAACAACTTAACTTGTCGTCATCTTTATTATAAGCCCCGTTGTTTTTTATGTTCACCACTTGATCACTCTTTAATGCATCTCTTCTTCACGTGCCTCGTTTCCTCATTAATTTGGCAAGCAACTGAAATTTATGAAATTATCTTCTGATTCTGACAGCATCTACGCTATTTGTATTTTCAAGATATTGTGATCCTCGATGACTTAAATATAGCAAAATACTTTGTTGTCCTTGCTCACTTAATTTGGTTTCGACGAAATAAAATTATCTTCTGAGATGTTCGTACATACTCACAAGTAACCTTCCAAGATTTTCGAGATGCTAATTACTTCCCTTACACATCACAGCCGCACCCTTGATTCATTGCTTCTTCTTCCCCCAAATGCCATTACTCATATATACTTTAATGGAGGTACATCATTTGCTCATAACTCCTCATTTGCTGGTATTTGCTCCAAGGATGCCCAATTTATAAATATCAATGATCTAAAGTATCCTAAAGTTCTTGCTCTTTGTGAGGTAGTTCGACTTACCACTGCTACTAGAGTTCCCAAGTTTTGTATTCTTGGGGATTCTAGCACTACTATATTCACATTGATAGGTGATGCGGACTATGTCTATGCATGTATGCCTTTGTTTGATATTAGACATCTACTGTCTTCTTTTCATGGACACGAATTATATTGGACAGGATGTAAAATAAAATTAATAGCGCCAAAAGAATTGTTTGTCCCATGCACCATCCTTTTTATGACAATTAGTGTTGACCGATTCAAGCAACCATTAATGAAATTACTTTATGTTTGAAAAAAACTATAATGATTTAATATTTACAAATTATAGTGCAGTAGCATGAGTATTCAGATATAAATATTTAAATTTTATTTAAGGTTTATGCATGATAAGATTTATCACAACAAATTCGCTCACTATTTCTTTTTTTTATTCAAATATTTTAGACTTTGCATTTTTGTAATATGACCTTTTAACTTAAATTAACAGTGTTAAGAAAAGACAATATCTTTTTTTTTTTTGTCTATCTATATAACTTTTTCATCTTCTTATTCTATAAAATTAATTTTTAATATACAATCACTTTATATGCAAGTATAAGATCTTAAATTATGTTAGTTGTTAAGCTCAATTACATGAATTTGACATGTAAAAAATCATAGTATACATTTAATATGAATAATTAAAATTAAAAGTATGTATTATAAAAGTTAAGATTATTCCATAAAATTTATTATATTAAAAAAAATTTGACAGTATGAATAGTAAAAATATGATAGTTATAGATAAGATTGAAAAAAAATCAACAAATTCATTTTTTCCTTTATTCCATACCTTAAATAATTGTATAATTTAGTATAATTGTTTAAAATATATGCAAATAACATATCACCGGAAAGCTCTTTAAATCTACTTTAATACGAAATTGCTTTCGTTTCAAAATTCAAAGTATTGAAAGTGTTGGAAAAGGATAATTTAAGCATGTCGTTTTTTAGGAGAAGTTTTTAATATAAAAGGACTCTTACTTTTTGTAATCAAGTAAGGAAAACATAAATAATTTTAAATTTCTTAACTATCCTTAAATTTAATTCTTAGTAATGATATTTTACTTTTTATAATCAAGTAAGGAAAACATAATTTATTTTAAATTACTTAACTACCCTTAAATTTAATAATTAGTAAGGATATTATATGTATCACAAGAAAAGACGAAACAAAAAAAGGACGAAATAATTCATACTTTTATATTAGTAATATAAATATATATATATTATTCTATATATATTTTAGTTACAACAACTTTTGAATAGATATCTCATATAAAAAATACACATATTATATACACAATTAATCAATATATATACATATATATATATATATATATATATATATATATATATATATATACACACACACATATGAAGAAATATTTTAGACATCACGATTCATATATACATTTGGTAAGGCATTCTTAAATTATAATTATGGACATTTTAATTTTAAGAGAAAATTAATAACCTTAGGGAAATTAAATACTACATAAAATTTTTTTTTTTTCATGAAGCTCAAATTTTAATTTAGAACTTGATAATAAAAGAATTTCCAGCAAAATTGGCTCTCTTTGCGTATAATTTGCTCTAGTAAAGTTTTAATATCTCAATTTTAAGTTATTATAAATTCTACAATTCGTATTATATGTTTTTCTAATTGGTAAAATAGAATAAAAAGCAATATTTTATAAAACTGTCAAACTCATACTCAAAATCGTAAAATCGTAAAACTTGTAAAATGGCATGAGCAAACTCGAGAGTACAGTCCGATTTCATCAGATCTTGATTTTATCACGAGTTAACTAGTTTAAGGGAGAAATAACTCATAAACTCGTAGAATCGTAAGAGTTAACTCGAGATTCGAGATTTTGACAACATTGTATATATGTAATAATCACCACAAATTCTAGGTAGTCAAGGGACATCATCTTACCATATAGTATATAGGTGGGTTTCAATTCCTGCTACAAAGATCTAAGGTACAATGACTTACATATGAATGTATCATATATATTGGAGATAGAAATGTTAATACTATAATCACTCGACAAGACTTGTTGTTTCTACATATATAATGAACGAATTAATAGATCTTACACCTGGTAAAATATACTTGTTTATATTCCTTCACATAATCATGCACATATTCTTTTTTGTATGTGCAAATTAACTATATGTGTAAACTATTAAGTTTATTACACTTGGTATAGGTTATAATCCACCATTACTAAGTGATCATCGGTTTGTCGGATATGCCGCAGTTCATGTGGAAAGCTCTGAAAATTGATCCTCTATTTTCTCTTCACTATGGTCTGTAGAAGAGTGTTATATTAACAGGATATTAACAACACAATTAGTGTTGTCTTTTTTATAATGGAGGTGTTGCTCGCTGTTGTGATTTGATGCAGCATTGCAATATTACTATAAATGGAAACAATGCAGTCTGCTTTAATTTCTTTGCAGTTTATGCATGCCTGTTTATAGCAATGCATTAAATGTAGATTGTCTTATGCTTACTATTAGGGTTAAGGTTCATTACACTACATATAAATAGTGATTTATGTTCCATTTTGTAATTTGAGCCACATTTATGCTCAAGAAACATTCCAAGCTCATCAATGAAGTTCATTCAATTCTAATGATATTCTGATATAGTTTATTAGTATTTATATGTATTATGGAATCTAGTTTCTACATGGTACCAGAGTAGGTCATTTAACACATGAATTTTGGATCGCATCCTTGGAAAGCAACTAGAGAAGACTGGCCATAGTTTGGATCCATATCTACCACTCAAGCTCTTATGGCAACAGACACTACATCTCAGACTTCTGCCTTAAACCTTGCTAATGATGATCCACTGAATCTGCATGGCTCAGACCATCCAGGTATGAGCCTTGTTTCTACCAAGTTAACTGGAAATAATTACTTACCATGAAGCAAGTCCATTCAAATAGCACTTCTTGCTAAAAACAAACTGGGCTTCATTAATGGAAATATTGAAGTTCCCTCTGATGCTAAGCTGGGAGAGCAATGGGAAAGGGTTGATGGCATGGTAAGGGCATGGTTAATCAACTCACTAGGAAGGGAGATCTCAGAAACATTCTTATATGCTAAAACGGCTAAGGTTCTGTGGGATATTGTCTGTATTTGTTTTGGAGATAGCAATGGCCCCCAACTGTTTCAGATCCAAAAGGACATTTGCACTTTAACACAAGGAAATCAATCTGTAGTTGTTTATTACAACCATTTGCATAAGCTTTGGAATGAGCTATCTTTGCTTAGGGCATTGTCAGTATGTGCTTGTGATGCATCTAAGAAATGGGAGAAATTTGAAATGTCTGGAAAATTGATAAAATTTCTGATGGGATTAAATGAAGCCTATGATCCCATCAGAAGTCAAATACTGATGATGGACCCTTTGCCCAACATTGACAAAGCATATTCCATGCCTGAGGATAGAGAAGCAAAGAAATGTAAACATGAGTGGATTTGATAGTTCAGAAAGCAGTGCTATGTTTGTTAAGTCAAACAATTCTGGAAGGGGTTTTGGAAACAGAGGTTCTGCTCACAACTCCAATTTTAGAGGAGCTCTTTCATCAGGAAGGGGGAGAGGAAGCCCAAGGCTCTCCAAAGAAGAAAAGGCCAAGCTGTTATGTGAGGATTGTGGGACACATGGCCATAATCTCAAACTGTTTTAAATTAAAAGGATATCCAGAATCGTACTACACATCAAAGGAGCAGAGAAATTTTGCAAATGCAGTTGATGGAAACCAAGGAAAGGAAAATGTTACTGATAGTTCTTCAGGGAATGGGAATGATTGCAGTAACATCTCAGCTATTGTTCAAAAGGAATTGGCAAAGCTCTTAGCAGCTCAAACACAATCCAAAGGCTCTACAAACTCTTCAAAAGGGAAAGCACCAGATTCAACATATCTTGGAAGTTCTCATTTTTGCCTTTACTCTAATTGAAGGCATTGATGATGGTGCTTGGATTATTAACACAGGTGCTAGTAGGCACATGTGTAATGATCCATCACTAATGATCAATTTGACACCCATACAACAATCAGCACTGATAACTCTGCCAGATGGTGCACAAAAGGAAGTGATACACTATGGTGAAGTGATTCTCTCAGATAAGCTAACTCTGCAAGAGGTATATATTGTACCTAACTTCACCTGTAATCTATTATCCATCTCACAACTGACTGTGGATAATCAAGCCCAAGCCAACTTTGATCATGATTCATGTATTGTGAGAAGTATAAAAAATGGAAGCATACTACTCACAGGACAGCTGGTAGGAAAGCTCTACATTGTTCAACCAGCTTATTTAGAAGAGGCAATGGCTGCCTATGCACTGAGTGCAACACACTACACCAAGATATTCAGAACTTGCCACAAAAGGCTGGGGTATGCTTCACCATCAGCAATGCAGCACTTATACTTTCTAAAACATATGTACACCCACTAGTGATTGTTGCACACACAGACTGCGATATTTGTCATGTGACCAAGCAAACAAGATTGAGCTTTCCCATCAGTTCAACCACCACATCAAGAGTGCTGGAATTACCGCATGTTGACATATGGGGTCCTTACTCTCAACCAAGTATCACTGGAACTGCATACTTTCTTACTATGGTAGATGACTTCAGCAGAATGACTTGGATAAATCTGATGGCAAGCAAGAAACAGGCTTTCACTTCACTGAGGGACTTTATTAAAATGATTACAGTACAATTGGAGTGTAATGTCAAGGCAGTAAGGACAGATAATGGTGCTGAGTTTCTGAGCAAGGAATGCAAGGATTTTTTGTCCAATCAGGGAATAGTGCATCAGAGAACATGCACTTACACCCCACAACAAAATGGAGTGGTTGAGAGGAAACACATGCATCTCTTGGAAATGGCAAGAGCTCTTATGAAGGAATCAAATGTTCCACACTTTCTATGGCCATACTGCATTCTGACAGCAGCACACATCATCAACAGACTTCCCACTAGAGTGTTGAATTGGCAGGTGCCTTATGAAGTTATGTTCACCAAAGTGGCATCTTATGGAACAATGAAGCCTTTTGGTTGCCTTGGATATGCCACAGACACAAATCCACATAAATACAAGTTTGAGCAAAGAGGGAGAAAATGCATCTTCATAGGATATGTTCCATACCATAAAGGATATAGAATGTATGACATTGGTAATCATTGAGTCATAACTTCTAGGGATTTCATTTTTCTGGAAAATACTTACCCCTATACTGATCCCAACACCAAAATATCCACTGATGAGCCAACTATACCTTTTCCTTTCTTCACTGAACAAGAAGCAGGTGCTTCACCTCTTCAAAATCCTGCTGAAAATAGTTCAAATACTGATATACCTTCTTCCTCTGGGGAAGAAATTCCAGAACAGGAACCAGAAGAAAATGAGCAAGAGGGGGATGCTGAAAACCATTCTACACAGCTCAGAACAAGTTCTAGAATCACCCACAAGCCTGTCCATTTGCAAGACTATGTTCAATTAATCTCTGATGCAGCTTTTCATGCCCATCATCTCACCATACCAAAACCAAGAAACTATAAAGAAGCAAGCAGACACACTGAATGGAAATCAGCAATGAATAAGGAGCTTCAAGCATTAGAGGAGAATTAAACCTGGGAATTGACTACACTGCCACCAGTAAAGAAGGCTATAGGGAACAAATGGGTATACAAAGTAAAGATGCACCCAAATGGAACAGTTGAAAGATACAAGGCAAGACTAGTTGCCAAGGGATACAACCAAATCCATGGAGAAGATTATGATGAGAGTTTTTCACCAGTGGCAAAGTCAATAACAGTCAGATACCTTATTGCTCTAGCCTGTATCAGAAAATGGAAGTTGCATCACATAGATATCAACAATGCCTTTTTGCATGGGCATCTGGATAAGGAAGTGTATCTAACACCACCTGAAGGTTATACCAAAGCTGAACCTCATCAGGTATGTAAACTGAGAAATAGTCTATATGGTTTGAAACAAGCATCCAGACAGTGGAATAATGAATTCTGCACTAAGTTGATTGAATTTGGTTTTGAACAGTCAATGCATGATAACTGCCTTTTCACACTCACCAAAGAGAATGACTTTCTTGTTGTGCTGGTATATGTGGATGATGTCCTAATAACAGGTAATAACACGACCCTTATTGCCTCACTACTACAAAAACTGTCAATCACCACGCCCAAAAGACAACGGTTTTTCTCAATAACCGTAGTCTTTTAGCGCTCAACCGTAGTCTTTGTATAAACCGTAGTGTTTTACATTTTTTTTTTTCGCTAAAAGACTACAGTTTAGCAAAACTATTGTCTTTTAACCGTAGTCGAATACTTATTTTCCGCTTAAAGACAACGGTCAATACGTCCGTTGTTTAAAGGGCGTTGTCAATATATTGAAAATCTTTGTTTCATATTTAGTATATATTATTCATTATTTATTAGATAATTAGTGACTTTATTTTTTTGAGAACCAGTAATTAATGATTATTAATTAGTATAATAATCATATAAAATGACATTTCTAATTCATATCTGACTAAATTCTCATTTCTCACTATTGTCCCGTCTCAATCAAGCTCTTCGCCCACCTTGAAACCGCCGTTGACTGGGGGAGATCGTCGGCGGCGCCGGGGATGCCATCTGGAGATGAACAACGACATTGATCGAGGGTTGGAGAAGTCACTTCCGACGGCCATCGATGGTGACGCCACCATTTCAATAGCGGCTTATGTGAGACTCATTCCAATTTCTCTCGACGTCGCTCGGAAATCCTACCCCAATTTATCATCTGAAGGTTCCCTCTCGCTCTCTCTCACTCTTTCCCCTTAATTTTTTTTACTCTATTTCATCTCTTCTGGCATTTTGAGTTAAGAGTATCGATGGGAATAGTGTTGTTCCGGTCTAGTCGTCTAGGGCAGGAAATTGATTTGTTCTATCATTAGAATTTCGTTTGTTTGTGATCGTTTTGTCTCATGTACAATTTTCACTGAATTCTCATCTAAACACAGCCTCAGCCTTTGATCCTTGGTCTAGTCAAATCCCTTTGTACCGTCAATCGATGAATGTGGTTATTTAGAAAATCAGTAAAAAGTGAAGCCCATACATCATATTATTTCAATCAATTTGAGCTCAATGCCTCTGCTGCTATGGAGAGGACGCCAAAAGCTAGGTGTAGTAGGCCTTCATTCTTGATTTGGT
This sequence comes from Ajuga chamaepitys, assembly GCA_958295605.1. Taxonomy (NCBI): domain Eukaryota; kingdom Viridiplantae; phylum Streptophyta; class Magnoliopsida; order Lamiales; family Lamiaceae; genus Ajuga; species Ajuga chamaepitys. Next base: position 15,439,483 of record OY282502.1, on the reverse strand, counting down.
TGGCTGGAGACTAGACCACCAAACTCATAATTTATTCTCTAATTAACATGCTTATAATTACATTTTTTCGAAAATAATTATGTGTTATATGGTCTCTCACTTGGAGAAATTTATTTGTGCAGAAGCTGCCACGTGCTTTTGTCCAAAAATATGAGAATTGCTGCCCAAAAGAGCGAAACTCAAAACCAGTAGTTCAGGTACTACTTCGGTTGTGAAACTTGATGATGAATACTACTTCAATGAGGGCTAGAGTAAGTTTGCCAAATATCTGAAGCTAAACACTTGAATTCCCAGTCTTCTAGTTTGCCAAACTAAGTGGAAATTGAAAGCCACTTAGTAGACATATAAAAAAAATTGTTACGGTGGATAACATGCTAAATACACTTTAAACTAGAATCAAAGTACTTGTAGGTACTCACTTTTTCAATGTTAAAGTAGGCCCTAATGCAACGAGGTCTAAGAAGTGACTTCATCCCTCTGATTCACTCCTTTTTACGCTATCAGGTTATGGCTACATCATTTAGCGAGAATGATAAGAATGAGTACAATGATTCTAGGATTGCTCAGGTTGCAATTATTGACCATGTGAAACAGGTAAGTTCAGTCCTTGTGTGACATGAGTATTAAGTTAATGTACTTGCAGTTCCTTTGATGTCTTACTAGCTAATCTTTTGAGTGTGCTCCTTTATTGTTGGCAAACAATATGATTCCAGTTTTATTCCATCAAGTGTAAGGAACAAAAATAAATGCGACTTTCCACTTTTATTACATCCTAAATTATTTCTCTGATCTGCCTCAGCTCAACACTAGCATAAATCTTGAAGTTTCAACTAAGTTAATTAAGTTTACTTTTTATTGTTAAGGATTTCCTGAGCTAGTATCTTGAGTGAAACTTTGTAGTGATGTTCATGCTAAAATTTCTGGTAATATAAGTCTTTCTCTTTACTGGGAATGTATTACACTACAAGGAAAAGGTTCTTTTGAGACCACAAAAAAGTGGTCTCAAATAATGAATATTTGCCACAACTTAAGCAAAGTGGTCTCAAATAATGAGTATTTATCACAACTTATGACTATTTGTCACAACTTTATTGTCGTCTCAATAACTCGGTCGCAAATAATATATTTGTGACCACAAAAGTGGTCTGAAATGCCTCTCAAATACTTTTTGCAACAACTAGTTGTCTCTAAAAGTAGTCTTAAAGTTGTCTCAAATAATTTGTAGAGAGATTTATGACAACAAGTGGTCACAAATAACTTATTATTAGTGACCACAATTGTGATGTCAAAAAGTTTTATGCAAAAGACTTCTTTTGTTGTAGTGTTAGCTAGTTCTTACTTGAATAAATAAATTGTTTTTGCATATCGATCATCTTATTTCACTGGCTGATGCTTTCTCAGTTCTCAGTTTAGATGATGAAGTTATCTTTGTGCTAATCTTATGTAGGTTTCTCACTAAGTACATGTAATTTCCTTTAATTTTCAATGATCCAAAAACTTCAAAAAAGACATGAAAAATATCAGTTCTTAGTTACTTATGGAAAAAATAATAATATATTTTCTGCTACAAATCAAAATTTCATACTCTCTGAGGAGATGTTTGCAGTTGTGATTTGAACTAATGTTTGCTGGATAATGAAAAGTAGATAATGTTTGGAGTTGTTGTGATTTTGACTCAATTAAAGTTCCAATTATTAACAACAAACCTTGAATCATCTTAAACTTGCCAATAATAGTTCCAAAACTCTTAGTTTAATTGACTCTAGAAAAGGATGAAATTAGAGATTGCAAACAATTCTAGTCATTTTTAGTGGTTTTTATGCTGATTAAAATAGTCTGCTATACTGGATATATTAATTGTTGATATTAGGATAGAACATTTAGCAAGCATGACAATTTATTGCTTCATTTTACAGTGTACATCTATTCCAGCCTTTGCTTTTTCTATAATATAATTTAAAAAGAAAGAAAATTGTGTTGGTACTTCACATGTCTCAATTAGAGACATGATCTGTTGTGTGCTTTGTGCCTCATGAATCTATGTTGCGAATTGCATTGAGTCTGCATGATTAGGAAAATAAAAATTGGAGTTTTAAAACCTATGGTTCAGCATCTATTCAGTTACGAAAGTTCAATTCTAAATAGGTTGTCCCTGTTGCTTCTATGTCTACTCCGAATCAATTTGAGGCTGAACAATCAGGTATTTACCAATCTAATCTAGCATTCACTAACTATACTAGCATATATATATATATATATATATATATATATATATATATATATATTTCACTATATATTTTAGTTTTAATTCTATCTTTTTTGGTGTTCTTTTTGTTTTTTTGCAGGACAATGAAAGTTGACTCAAAAGAAAAGATGCGCCTCTTTAATGGATTTAGTATAGAGAAATTAATTTGTATTTTTTTTTCTTTTCTAGCTTTGAGACGTAATGTACCTTTGATATTAAGAAATAAATGAGTTTTTTAAACTAACACTTACTCCTCCTTATGTGATATGTTATTGAAGATTAAACAACACACATAAATATTAATTAAAGTTATATATATTTATATATAAATTACAAAAGAAAATAAAAATATATAAAAAAAACTATAAAAGAGTATCATCTACACCAACGGTTTATGAAAAAGAAAAGACAACGGTCTTTGACCGTAGTCTAAGAAAGTCGCCAACTTTAGTCATACATACCGTAGTCGTAGATGCTACTATTACGACAACGGTTATCAACCGTGGTCTTTAGTATTAACAACTACGGTTTTGAACCGTAGTTATTTGGAAAGGGTCTACGACTACGGTATGTACCACTACGGCCTTTAACTACGGTTTTTGACCGTAGTGTTAAACGTTTTTTGTTGTAGTGCCTCTCTGAAGCAAGTACTTGATAAATCCTTCACCATCTAGGATTTGGGCCAAGCCACATATTTCTTAGGAATAGAATTGATGAAAGAGTCATCAGGTACTCTGCTTTGTCAGACAAAGTATGCACTTGATATAATAAATGAAGTTAGATTGGATAATTGTAAGGTTGTGTCTACACCACTTCCTTACAATCAGAAATTAAGGGCCACTGATGGATCTCTTTTGGCAAAACCAGAGAACTACAGAAGATTGATAGGAAAGCTGCTTTATCTCAACTTAACCAGGCCTGATCTTAGTTATGCCACTCAACAGCTGAGTCAAGTTGTTGGATCACCAAGAGAATCTCACTGGAATTCTGCTATGCACCTTCTCAAATACTTGAAAGGTACAACACATTTGGGCCTATTTTATCCAAATTCAAGTGATTTAAACATCAAAGGATTTTGTGATTCTGATTGGGGAGCATGTGTGGACACAAGAAAATCTATCACAGGATATTTTGTTTTTCTGGGTGATTGCTTAGTGTCATGGAAATCAAGAAACAAACAACAGTGTCTAGAAGTTCAACTGAAGCAGAGTATAGGGCAATGACCTCCATTACTTTTGAATTAACTTGGCTTGATTACATTTCTGCAGACCTTGGAGTGATTGTGTCCAAGCCCTTATCACTATGCTGTGACAATCAAGCTGCCATGCATATAGCTGAAATCCAGTTTTTCATGAGAGGACTAAGCACTTGGATATTGACTGTCATGTGATTAGGAACAAGTTCAAAGAAGGCTTTCTGCGTTTCAATCCAGTCTCCTCCAGAAATCAATTGGCCGATGTTCTAACCAAGCAATTGTCACCAGGGCCCTATCATCATATTCTGTCCAAGCTTGGAATGAAACTGAGATTCATTCCAGGTTGAGGAGGGAGTGTAGCAGACTGTTATATTAACGGGATATTAACAACACAATTAGTGTTGTCTTTTGTATAATGAAGGTGTTGCTAGCTGTTGTGATTTGATGCAGCATTGCAATATTACCAGAAATGGAAACAATGCAGTCTGCTTTATTTTCTTTGCAGTTTATGCATGCTTGTTTATAGCAATGCATTAAATGTAGATTGTCTTATGCTTACTACTAGGGTTAATGTTCATTACACTATATATAAATAGTAATTTATGTTCCATTTTGTAACATGAGCCGCATTTATGCTCAAGAAACATTCAAAGCTCATCATGAAGTTCATTCAATTCTAATGGTATTCTGATACAGTTTATTAGCATTTATATGTATTATGGAATCTGGATTCTACATGGTCATGTCCAAAATATATGAACTATAAAATTGTAGGCGTTTTTTCTTTTTTTCTTAATGACCTCTTTTATTTTATTCAACTTATGGTAAACTTTGTGCCTACTTGTCTGTTTCGCTGACTTGACAAACACTACGCTTATAGGCAGTCTTAAACTGATTTTTTTTCCAAGAGACGGTGAAAATTGTTTGTTTAGTTATCTAGCGACATGAGTATGACTTGGAGGTGATATATATCACACAAGCAGTTGTTGCGCCTTTAACAAAAATATCCAAATTATGGGCTCCATGCCCAGTCACCAATTCACGCCGAATAACTAAAAATTTGGTGAAAATCAACTATAAATTAAAAGGGCAAAATTAAATGTTATAGTATATTATTATAAGAAATCCCTACACATTAGATCGATAAGAGATAAGTTAAATGATCGTTTCATTTATGTCATCACTTCAAACAAAATCAAGGAAAAAAATATAAAGGATCAAAATTCGAAGCGGTAATACAAAAGAAAAGATTTTCAATGCTTATGTATAGTAAAAAGATTAATTCTAGTCTCATTGGTATTATTTAAGCTCATAAAAGTCATGAGGCAACACAACTACTTTTTATCATCTACCGTAGGTGGTCACTTATTATTATAAGTTTTTTCTACATATAGACAGGGCTAGATCCAAAATTTATCAAGGGGTGAAATTCTTTTGACTATATTATAGAATATCGGAATAAAATTTACAGTGAAGGGGTGTGAACTCTTATATAGTAAGGATGTAAATAAGTATTATTAGACAACATTACTCGTATGACAACAACAATAACAACAACAACAACAACAATAATAATTTGACCCCTCGACCCACTTAAAATCCGCCCCTGTATTACAGGGTGTGCTTGAAATGTGCAACATGGACGACAAGCTGGACTTGGAAATTGTAAGATAAGGGTTTGCTAGCTATACCATTTGTAGTTATCTTCTTATAGAGCTGTCAATTTTCAGCCTCCAAAATAAAATTAGGATTCGACAATATATAATTCTCTCAGAATCATGTTCTTAATTGCAATTTTTTTTACCTGCTTCTTTTTTATACAGCTCTCTTCTTCTTTTTTAGCTACACAGACAGTATAGACTCTTAAGTCTTAAATAACATAAACTTTCAACCACACTACCAGGAACGGAACCAAGGGGTGATCGAGCCGGCCTCCTCCCCCTAAAAAGATTCTAAAATCTCGTGACATTTCTCCCAACTTCTAAATGCATCAGTTAGTCCCTGTAGATAAGAAACTATAATTTAATATTATTGAAAAAAAATTATATATTCTCCTTAACTATAATTTCTAATTCAGTCCCTGCACACACTTATTTTATTCGTTTACTTGACTTATAAATTATATTTAACTTAATTATTTGTAAAATAAAAATTTAAAGTATTTAGTTTTGCTAATAAAATGAGACACAAAATTTAAAAAAAGAACTCTCATCATCATATATTCTGATATAAAAAATATTGTTTGCAAAAAAAATAAGACTCCTATTGTTGGATGGGTGGAGTATTTGATGATATTATTGAAATTTGAGGGTTTGAAGTAGTTGGGTAGAAAGATCTTTTGAGTATTTGGTCTCTATTGAGTGAACATGTGGTGATGGAATGTTATTTGATCTATTTTGTTTTCAAGTGCAAGAGTTGATGACATCGACATTTAAATCAACCAAACCAATTTTTTCTTTAATTTACTTCAAAGATTCCGCTTTATTCAATTCAATAAGAGGTAACTTATCCAATTTTATTACAAGAAAAATTCTTCCCACAGCAAAATAGTTCCTTGGTATAAATTGACAGGGGGCAGTCAACCTCTAAAAAACAGTTGAACCTTCAACTGATCCATGATACTTTCTTCGTCCCATAAAAAAATTCTATTTGAAATTATTTATTTCCCCCCAAAATAAGAGCCTTGTTTTAAATTTAATGCCTAGTTTTTATTAATTTAAGTTAAAAAATTTACAAATTCAGTTCTTTAGTACATTGGAGAATCAAAGGTTGGGAATGGGACTAGAACCTCAATCTCTTGTTTACAAGACCAAGATGTCATCGAATTGCAAGGTTCTTGACTACAAATTAATTAGTTAGATTGATCGAATAAGTCAAATGAAAAAAAATATATATATATATTAAGTCATTTAAGAGTGTATTGAAGGATTCTGAAGAGTTGTACATTCATCAAATATACAAAATAAAACGTTTTACATTTTTCAAACATATCTCTTTTTATGGGATGGAAGGAGCACATAATTACTGCATCTGTTTCATAATGAGAGTCCTGTTTAAAAAAATATTGCTCTAAAATGAGAGTTTTGTTTTCAAAGATAGTGCCGTTTTATTGGTACAAGTATAAATTTATAATTTCACGAATTAGTTACATATCATCGAATAAGTGAAATCAAAAAATAAAATAAGTGCAAAATGATAGTTTTTGAAGAGTTATTCCTTCGTCGGATTATCCAAAAATTAAAAAGCATATTCTTTTAAATATAACTCTCACAATGAAATCAATGGAATATATATAACATATTTTCTATAAGAGTATAAAACTGAAGCAAAACAAACAAAAAAACAAAACAAAACAAAAAAGAGGAACAGTTCTATGTTCATATGAATATCCGATTTGAAGATAAACTTTATCAGAAACAACTAAGGGTTCGCTTGATTGGGGGTTTAGGGGTAGGAAATGAGAATAAATGAGGATTCATTCCCATTTTTTATGCTTAGTAAATATTAAATACGTCAATCAATATCACATTTTATTAACAACTCCTCCCACCTTATTCCAAATTATGATTGACCCCTCATTCATACCCATTACCATTGTCATTGATGATTTGCAACCAAGCGGACCCTAAATTCGCTGGAAATTGTCATACGACGATTGAATTTTTGACTACGTAACTTCCACATCATCTGAAATTGCCACATCATACGTCATGATACACATCATGTATCCGTGCATGCATGCATTTAGACTAATTTACAGAGTCAATTGGTAGCGTTTGCTTACATATTCAATAGTTTTACACTTATATTAATTACATTGAGCCAAAAAAACATGTTTACTCGTATTTTAGTTAAAAGGCACTATTTTAGGCTTAAAGGTCCATTAGGATGAAGTCTGGAGAACAAACGAGCAACGGACAAGGTGAAACGGCATAAAGAGTAAAATTACAGAATTCCAGTCTGACACGCCTTCAGTGTTTTGCCCATAACTTGAGTTCTACATGTTCACATGAGGTGAAATTAGTGGCATTAGAAGGATAATTCAAAGGGCTACAATTTTTCCAGAAAGAGCCAAAACTAAAATATGACCGGAAGACCTCCAAATAGCCTTGAAGTTGGAGAAAAAACAGGCAGAACCAACTCGGTCAAGTTGGGCAGTCCAACTCGGTTGAGTCTGTTTTTCGAAGCAAAATTCATCATGGATTGAGTCAGTCGAGTCACTTATGTTGACTCGGTCGAGTTGGTTAATCGGTTCACGAATTTTGTACGTGTTTTAGATTATTTTTGGCCCGTTTCAACCATAATCCTTCCCAACTTATAAATAGATGCTCCCAAGTCCGAAATTAAAAAATCTTTTATCATTCAAAACACTTGAAGGCTTGGATTGGAGAGCAAGGAATGCGAGAAGACGAAGATCAAGATCCAAGATTCCGGGTTTTATCGTTCTTGTTTATTTTTTAGTATTCAATAATGTTTGTCTATGAATATTGTTGGGTTTTAATTGTGAACATGAGTAGCTAATTCCCTTATGTTCTATGGTTACACTACTAGAAATAAGGGTTTTTGCCACTACAAAATGTAGTTACAAAAAAAGGGAGAGTAGTCACAAAAATATTTTTAGTAACTACAAATCAAAAAGTAGTTACTATAGGGTAGTCACTTATAATAAGATGCAAAAAGTTTTTTTGTAACTACTTTGTAGTTACTAATGCATTAATTGTAACTATTTTTTGCAACTACTTTGTAGTTACTAATGTATTTATAACTACAAATAGTTGCAAAAGAGCTTGGCATATTGTAGCAAATTTGGTTAAAATTATATGAAATATTTTATGTAACTACTAATAGTTACAAAAGAGGTTTCTTTTAGTAACCACTCTTGTAGTTGCAATAGAATAGTGGCAAATACCTTTTTTTCTTGTAGTGTTAGAGTGTAGATTACATGTTGAATATGTTTTGATTTTGTTTTATTTTATTTAGACGTCATTCTTATGATTTATCTATATGTATGTTCTTATTTTATGAATTATGAATCTGGCCAATTAATAGGCTTACAAGCGTATAACATAGGTACAAATAATCATTCGAGAGGAGTGAGGTCTTGCATAGACATCAGTTTTAGGAGCCCTTTGGAGTCTTTATATGATAGTTAGCCCGAGCAGGTAATTGTTCATAGCTGATCTGCATGTTAACATCGTCCGAGAGGAGGGTTAACTAGAGTAGTGTCACCTAATAATAATATTTCGGTTTAAAAGTCTAGAATAATAAAATAATCAAATATAGAAAATTGTAATTGAAATAGAATCCCTAGGATTCGTTTCTTATCTTATTTGATCTCTTGTTATTACTGGTTTCCTTTTATTCAAGTATCTGTTTATTTTGGTTATTTGATCGAACCAATTACCTTTTCGAGAGTCTAGATACGGAAGAACTACTAAGATTAGGGTTTAAAATTGAACATAAGTAAACAGTCCATGTGGGATCGACCTTGTTTGTCACTATCTACAGTAGCACCGTACACTTGCGGTAACACTAGGGCTAGAAATAGTGCATCAAGTTTTTGGCGTTGTTGCCAGGGACCACGTTAATGCCCACAACGTGTATCAAAATAAATCAGTCAGCATAACGTGTATCCCAGGCAACGGCGCCAAAAAGCTTGATGCACTATTTTTAACCTTAGTGTTATCTCAAGTGTATGGTGCTAGTGTAGTTAGTGGCAAACAAAGTCGATCCCATAGAGACTGTTCATATGTTCAACTTAATTCCCCGATTATAATAGTTCTACCCTATATAAACTCTCGAATAATACATTGGTTGATTAAATAACTAAAATAAACAAATACTTGAATAAAAGGAAACAAGTAATAACAAGAGATTCAAATAAGATATGAAACGCATCATAGGGCTTCGATTTCAATTATAATTTCTTATATTTGATTATTCTATTCTTCTAGATTTTTAAACCAATTCTATTGTTATTAGGCGACACTACTCTAGTTAACCCTCCTCTCGGATGATGTTAACATGTAGATCAGTTATGAACAATTACCTTTTCGTGATAACTATCACTTAAAAGACTCCAAGAGCTCCTAAAATCGATGCCTACGCAAGACTCACTCATCACGGACGATTATTGGTACCCACGATATATGCTTGTATGTCTACCAACTCTCTCTTCTCGGACGTTGAATTGTTAAGTAATTAGAACTAATAAATTGGTCAGATCAATCAATTCATGAAATAAGAACAAAGCATATAGATAAACAATAAAACAAAGTCTAGAATTAACAAAATAAAATCAATACATAGTTAATATGTGAGCATTCTCTAACCCTAGAACATAAAGGAATTAGTTACTCATGTTCACAATCAAAATCCAAAATTATTCATAGACAAACATTATTAACTAAGAAAAATAAACAAGAACAATAAAACCCCGAATATTGGACTTGATCTTCGTATTCTCGTGTTCCTTGCTTTTCAATCCAAGCCTCCAAGTGTTTCCCATGATCAAAGATTATGAATTGATGCCTCTAAATTGTCTATAGCCTTGGAGTATTTATAGTAGTACATCTCTAGGATAATGAGGAAGAAAATATGATGTGGGATAGGAAAATCTTGCCAAAAACACGTTTATGGTCTTGGGGGCAAAGTAATGGGTCGAATCTGCACTGATTGTCCAACTTCAGAGCGATTTTTTAGGGTGTTCCGGTCCGAACTGGGAGTTGGCTATTCCTAGCAAAGTTGTGGACTCTTTAATTAGCTTTCCAACGCCACCAATTGCACCTCAATCGAATTTGCAGATCTCAATATATGGGTAAAATACGGAATCTGCACTACAACATAAATAACTTTAAGTAGGACTTTGCTTGTAAATCTTTCAAAATTTTAACTTTTATGTAACACTTTTGTAACACTTATGAATATGTAACACTTTCATGTAACACTTTTGTAAAATGTGCGAATATGTAACACTTTTAAAATATATAGCACTTTGGATGTAACACTTTTTACATTGTAACACTTTTAGATAATACTTTTACATAAGTAACATTTTCTACGTAACACTTTCATGTAACACTTATAAATAAGTAACACTTTAATTAATAAAATCATATATTTTGTTTATTCTAAACTAGTAAAATATCTTTGGATTTTTTTTTTCATATGACTTTTGAAGAAGTAAAACTTTCAGTTGCTCATATTTTACAAATGACATTTTGAGGCAGAGATTTATAGATGTGTTATACATCTTAACTATCGCAGTAAAACATTCGTAACATGAGATGGTGAAAATAATCAATTAAAATAAAAATTTATTAGAGCACAGGATTTACTTATTTGTTATATAACATAAATTTATTAGTGAGTTTGTGTATGTGTATATATAGATATAAACACATTATATTTTACTAACAACAAGAAAGGAGTTTTGTAGTTTAAAAGTTCGAATACATTTTTTAAGTATAAATCATTGGACTTGAAATATTTATCGTGCCTTTCATGTTCGTAAGTTTCTTTTTATTTTATATTCTATAACACACACAAAAATAAGTAATCAATTACTTGATTTTTCAAGGTGGCTTAAAGTTATCTACTTATTGCAAATGAAATTGAAATTAACGATAATGTCTTAATATTCAAATAAAATAATTTGATGTGACAAATTAGTGTGATATGAATAACTTATAAATGTGTTTACGGTCAAGATAAATCACATGCACAGTCTACAATATGTTTGCCTATTTTCTAACCTATACTTCATACTTGGCCGTGTGATCAAAGAATCAGAAAGGTCTTTGTTTCGATTGTAACGTATGCTTAAGGTAAGGTGGGATAAATATGGATAGAATTGACTCATTCTTGGACTAATTCAACTACCATTGAGTTGATGTTCATTTTTTCCCTCACTCCTTGGTGTTTTCACTTGCTACTACAATATTTTAAATGTCAGAAACAAAAAAGTATGGCTTCTTTAGCTCATACAAACAATCAATATACTAAATCGACAAAGTACTTGTCAAGAATAATTGAGTAACACTTTGGGACTACTCATCTTTTAAACACTTAGACATATTAAGCACTTTTCTAATACATCCCTCCTAAATAACAAAATTAAAAATAAACAAGACTTCTTTTTTTCTTTTTCCAACATACACAAAAATAATTTTTCGCATAATTTTTAAACTTAATTAATTTTTTTAAAGCGAAAATAATTGCAAATATTTCCTAAACTGCTATTTAGATCTTAGTGCATGCAAATTAGACGAGGCAATCATTACGATGAAGTTCCGCTTGACAATCATTTGTTTCCGATTATATCATATACGAATGGTTTTGCATTATTTCTGCTAAAACAGGGTGCGTAGCTAAGCACATGCACATGATCATGTTTCGGAATTTTTAAATATTAGAGATTAAATCAATCCTTTCCATTTGTTCAATTTTATATATTACATCGTTGTCTATAAATTATTTAATTCCAGATCTTTCTCATGATTGATAACCCACTCAACTCATAGATTATTACCTTTAATTTTCACTGGAATAGTAAAAGAGATGTCACCATTTTAACCGTGGGAGAAGCGTATCAAGAAAAAAGAATTATGTGGTCTAATATATTCTCAGAGTATTCCAAAAAAGACACAAATTGGTAATAAAATTAATTTCTTTATTCTACATAAAAAAATCAACCATGCATCAACAACATCGGGACTCTTATTTATACTAATAGTTCAATCACAAAATCCTAATCGTGACAATAAATTGTTACCTGTTAAAATGAAACAAATCAAAAGAAGTATTCAAAAAAATAAACTATAACACATTTAATACGTCCAATCAAATAAAAGTTACATTCAAATTATATCTACATCTCGATCATTTTTCTCCCCCTAAAGATGATTCTTGTCTCAGATTATGGTCAATCTCGTTGCAAAATTAGCCAAAAAAAAGTAACTCAAGCTCTCTAAATAACAACTTCCTCCATTTTAAAAAGACGTCGTCGCTTTAGTCTTGTTTGGACAAATTAACGATGGGTAAAAATGACAAATTATTAAAGAATCTATTTAATTGAGATATGTTTTGTGGAATAAAAAAATCGTGAACTAAATTAAGTAGGTTGTTTAGGATAAGATTTGAAGAATTGAGATTTTTTATTAAACCAACACTTTTTTTAATTTTTTTTATCTTATTTAAAATGACCTTTTTTTAAACAGAGGGGGTATTATTTTTAGCCACTTGTACCAATTGTACCTCACACATTTAGAGCTCATTTGGTAGGGATGATAAACCCATATTATATTACTTGTATTGGCTTAATCGATCATTTGATAGTCCATATTGCTTATATGTGTTAAACTAGGGGCCCGGTTATTAGCCCATAGTAGGATCTCTTACCTATCTTACCAATATGGTAAATAGCATCTCATGAGTGAATAGTAAAATAAGATAACCAATTATTATTATTATTATTATTATTATTATTATTATTATTATTATTATTATTATTATTATTATTATTATTATTATTATTATTATGATTGTTGTTGTTGTTGTTGTTGTTATTATTATTGTTATTGTTATTATTGTTATTATTATTATTATTATTATTATTATTATTATTATTATTATTATTATTATTATTATTATTATTATTATTATTATCATGATCGTCGTCGTCGTCATCATTATTATTATTGTTGTTGTTGTTCTTGTCGAGAGCAGTGATCCATTTTGTTCTTCTGAGGTTTCCACCTAGGGCAAGTTGAGGCGACAGTCACCGCGATATGAAGATGAGGGAAAGGGAAATGACTAATTTTCAGATTTGGTAGCGATAAAAGTGTACCAACAATGACAAAATCTGTATGTAATAGTAATATTATGTAGGCTACCAAACACCCAATAAAATTTATCATAAAACCTAATACCCCCTATCAAATGCAACACTAGTTAAATTATACACTCAAACCCTGTTAAGTAATCTTATGATAGGTTAACCTCCCATATCACATACCCCTTACCAAATGAACCCTTAAGGTTCACTACAAGAACAATTCAAATTAGAGACATGGAAAAATTATGTCTCTAATCACATGATATCCGTCTCTAAATCAAAGTAGTGTCAGACATGAGACGAAAAGTGAGATCTCTATAATGTTTATCTCAAAAATCTAGAGACGGTTTTATTCCATCTGTAAATTTAGTGACGAAATTTTCGTATTTATTATGAAATTAGAGACGATATTATCTACATAATAGAGACGAATTATATCTCTAATATTTGGTTGTTATTTCGTTACTTATCGAATATTAATGATTTTTTGCCACTTTTCATCACTGTTCTATTTCATTTCTATTTAGTGATTGATATTATCGATTACTAATTTTTGTCTCTAATAAATTTTTCTCTTCTAGTTGTTGAAAAGAAGAATTTTATGTAGCTCCAAATATTAGGAAGGTTATATAATAAATAAATGACTAAATTATATATATTTTAGCTAAAACATTCTTTTTGTTATAAAAGTGGGCAAAAAAAAAAAAAAAAAAAATTATCCACAGAATTGATATTTATATGTGTTCTAGTTTACTACTCCCGCTAGTTCAAAATTCTAGTCATTTCAGACATTGTGAAAAATTAAGAATTGTTACAATGGATCAATATATTTCTATACAATCTATCGAGAAGAAAGTATAACAGGTCTCATAACATATTGCTTTTCCGAATTCGGTCCCGTAATCAACTACCTTTTCGTCTCGTACTCTATCAATTGCTCGATTTTGGATCAATTTTGATGAAATTTTGACCAATTCACCGGAAAAAGTCACATGCCCCCCATTGCGAGCGAGATGTTCCACGTGTGACTCATTATGTGAGGAGTAATTATTTTTATTAATTGACATGTCAAATTTAAATAAGAAAGATAACATGTGCCTTCACCCTCTCTTCATTTTCCACTCACAATTATTCTCCCAAATTGAGCAGAACCCATAGAACCGAAGAACCCTAAGCGCCTCTCTTCCGAAATTGCGGTTTCACGCTTTCAAATTAGGAGAATCCACGAAGCCGGAGAACTGTAACATTCCTCCCCTCCTCCCCCCCCCCCCCCCCTAAATCGCAACCTACGCCATGTCCCAATCTAGCAGCAGCTCGCTAAACAGCATCGTCTGCCACTGTGGTATGAGTGCCGCCATTAAAACCTCTTGGAAAGAAGCTAATGTTGGGCGTAGGCTCTATGGCTATCTGTGATATACGATATGACTTTTTGTTGCTTAACTATATTTTACTGTTAATTGAAGTTTGAATTTAGTTTAATTTAATCATATTGGTATGCCTTCTGAAAGAATGAAGGTCGTTATATGATTTTTTTGGTGGATAGAGTCACCCCTATGTGAGAGAAACAGTCACATAATTAGATGGCTTTTGCGAAGGCTTAACGAGAATGATGTTGAAATTTAGGCTCTGTGCAATGCCCTGTTTATTCTAGAAGAAATTTTTTTCCCTACAAAGATAGAGAAAGGGTTACTGGTTGAAGACAAAAAAAGAAGATGGATTAAAGAAAAAGGAGTTAGAAGTGGTCAACAATGAATTATTAAATCAAAATAGAGCATTGAAGATGGAGTCGGCTAAAAGATGTCTAACTTCTTGAAATGGATTTGAAACGACTTCTTTTCTCTTGCAGAAATCCTACATGAAAACGAACTGAACAATTTGTCGTTTCTTTTGAAGTTTGACTGATTTCTTTCATTTTGTTTTGTTATAGTAATTTTCAAGTTAAAGTAATTTTGGATTATTGTCGAATATTTCAAATAATTTGCTGAGATGGAAATTTTTTATCTCATGTGTAACTTGATGTACAAAGAAAAAGAAAAAAAAAACAAAAATCACCTCACAAATTCGATGACACGTGGCATAAGTCATCGGAATTCCCTAATCGACGCCAGCACATGGGAGGCACGAGACTTTTTCAGGTGAGTTGATCAAAATTGGGTCAAAAATTTTCTGAAATTAAGCAATTGATAGAGGAATGGGACTTAATTGAAAAAAATCATTAATTATGGGACCAAAACCAAAAAAGCAATAAGTTATGGGAACATTTGTACTTTTTTACCCAATCTATCTCTTTAGCTCCAAATTCTTTTACTTCCTCTTAATGAATATTCCCCTACCATTATTGAATTAGATATAATTCTTAATATATATATATATATATATATATAAGCTAAATGAAGGGCTTTTCTGTAATTCACTTTTTCCCGCCTAAAATATGTCTTTAATGCATTCTTCATTTCTCCTAAAGCATGAATTATATTTGTTTTCTTCAAATTAATGCAATATTAATCATTAACTTCCTTAATAAATGAAAATTTATTATATAAAATTAAAAGTAAAAGGTAATATATAATCTAATGATTGACTAATTAAATTATTGTATTTGCAAATATAAATTTGTTATAATTATAGTTTTGTTTGATTAATCATGAGACTACGACTTCACATATATTTATATAGGATAATTGACCTTGAAATTATTTTTTATTCCATATTCATATTTTATATTTTTTAATATTATTTCCTTATAAAAATAATTACACTTTGCAACCTAAACTATGAGATTTCACGGTTACAATCGAATTTTCAATTTAGAAATAAAATTAACATGCTTGAGCTTTATATAGTTTTTTTTAGAGTTCTCAATATATACAATAAGTTGTCACATGTTTTAATACTTCACAACCTAGGCTATATATATTAATTGTATCTTTAAATAAATCTAATATTCATAATAAAAATGTGGAATTTATTTTAATAAATTTAAAAGTATGCATGATATTGTTCAGATATATTGAAGAATTCATATGTTTTATTTGTTATTCCAACAATTGAATAATCTTTGAATTTTATTTTTTTAATATCAAGATTTTTTTAAAGCCTAAGAAGTATTTGAGTATATTAAATCACCATGTAAAATATTAAAAGTTGAAAGTGAATTATTTTTAAATAAAGTACAATAGTTATAGTTAACATTTGAAAGTTTATTTATTTAGATAAATTAAAATATTTTAAAAAAATTGAAAAATAAAAGAAAAAACTAATTTTCTTATAATCTCATTCAATTTATTTTATTTAATATATTTTGGTGGATCGTGTGATATTTATATATTTGTGTTTGTTCTAATATTCATTATCAATTAATTTATTGCAATGTTCGCATAGGTCAAGATGAATACAGACACACTAAATATATGTTTAAGTTTCAATATTAAGAGATAGTCATTCTTAAAAATAGACATAATTAACTTTTTACATTTAACATTTTATCTTAATGTAAATCTATACAGTAATATATTTATAAAAAGTAAGTTATATTAAATCCATATATCACATGGGAGAAATTGAAATTTACATTATTTATAATTTTGGTTTAATATCATTTTGCAACATGTGTTATGCGCGTTTTCTAGTTTCATACCTTTTTTTTTTCAATCACAAACCTGCACTATACGTTTTTATCACTTTTGCAACAATGCCAACAATTTAAGTGCGAAAAACAAAATAATATTAAAAAAATATTTATATAACATATAATTGTTTAAAAATCTAAAAATAATTTTTCAAAATTCTAAACATCATTTATAATATCAGAAAAGTAACTCAAAAATGTTGAAAATATTTTTAATTTTTTTAAAAAAACAAAAATTAAAATCAAATCATTTTCAGCAAGAAAATTAAAAATCATAAAGTTATTATAAATTTCTGAAAATTATCTTGAAAATTTATATTTTTAAATCTCTAAAATTTCGTTTTAGATATGTGAAAGTATCTATGAAATGTTGAAATTATTTTTTAGCATATTCAATTTTCATAAAAAGTTTAAATGATTTATAAAAAATAAAAAAATATTTAAAGTTAGATTATAATTTTGTATGAAAAGTCTAATTTTATGACATAAGTATTTTTTAAAATTAATTTTTAAAAAAAAATCCTTTTAAAATTTTCAAAATTATTTGAAATAATATCAAAATTATTTGATCTTTTTATGAAAATTGATGTTTTATTAAAAGAATCTCTACATTTTGTCCGTTAAGTTTATGATATTTTAAATGAATATTTAGAATTTAAAAATAAATATTGTATTTTTTTTTTGTTAAATACAACTATTCTATTTTTTTAATATGAGATTATACATTACTTAATTTAATTAAATAATTATTTTTTAAATAAATTTGCATGCATCGCACGGGATCGATACTAGTTAAGGTAATGATAAAATTATGAGATATTTCAGAAGATTTGATGGAATATGTCTAGGGGTATTATTGGAAGAAATATAGTTTTATCAACTAAAATGGCATACTACCTACGTTTTTATTTAGTCACTCTTTGGGCTTAGTATTATAAAATTAAGGAGTGACTAAAAGGACAAATATTTGTAAACATAATGAAACCTAAAAGAATAATGGGTTAATTTCAAAAAGCAACCTGAACTATACGGGCTTTTATACTTTGCAACCTAAACTAAATATTTTTTTCCGATCACAACCTATATTATACGTTTTTTTGCACTTTGCAACCTCCGGTTATATAATCCGGCATGTATAGGCCATGTGCGTAGCACATGCCAAAAGACCTAATGAGATAGTGACACGTGGCTAACAATAAAAAAAAAAAAAAAAGCATATAAAAAGAAAAGAAAATTTGAAAATAACTATTAAAAAAAGAAAAATTCTGGAAAAAAAAAATAGGAAATTTAATTAAAATTCAATTTTAGATTGTCAAAAATAAAAATAAATTAATAAATTAATAAAAATTCAAAAATAATATATAAAATTTTAATTTTAGAATAAAATAAGAAAATAATTTTAAATTTTAGAAAATAATAATAGGAAATTTAATTTTAGATTTCAAAAATAAAAATAAAATTATAGAGAATATACTAACTTTAATTAAAATATAATTACAGATTTTTAAAATTAAAAAAAAAAACAGAAAATTATGATGTTGCAAAGAATTAGAAAAATAAAAATTTTGATTTTCCAATTGCAGAAACTCCTTCAAAACACTCTCTCAAAAAATTTCTTCCTCCTTCAACGACATTTTTCAATGGCAGAAATTCACGAGCTCAAAGCACCAGATACATTCTCTCTCTCATCGATGAAGCTTACGGACTCCGATCCGTCCAAAAGCCATCAGATCCGTACCAAACTCCTCGTCGCCGAGCCACGCGCCAGCCACCCTCCCCCGCTGCCTCGCCACGCGCAGACCACCCTCCCCCTCCCCATCAACGTCCCGCGACAAATTCTCACCAGATCGGGGCTCTGACAAGAAGAAACCCTCACCCTAGATATCTTAAAATTCATAGCAACATTCTAATTGTTGCAGATCTCATATGAGTAGTTGCAGATGGAAGAGGAGCGAATTTGCTTCCTCTCAGATCCCTTTTCTCCTCTTCTGTCAATTTTTCCATGTAATTGTTTTGGAAAATTCTAGATCTTAATTTCAGATCTGAATTTGTGCAATGGAAAAGCTTGAATTTTATGCTCCGCTTGTAATGGAACTGCATTTTTTACTATGATTGTAAAAATCTTGAAAATTTGTGTTTGGGAAGATTATAAAATTCTCTGATTTAAATTATTTGAGTGTTTTTTATATTCCGAATTTATATTATTTCGAGTTTTCTATTTCTTATATAAAACTATATAGAGTTTTGGTTTTAAAAAAAATATTTAGAGTTTTATATAATTTTTATATTTGTAATAAAAATATGAAAATATATTTTATTAAGAATATATTTTATTTTATTTTGAAAAAAAAATTTATTTTTTTCAGCAATTTTGTTTTCTTTATTTTCTAAAATATATTTTTTATATATTATTTTTATTATTTTTCTGATTTTTGTTTTTATTTTAAGAATCTAAAATTAAATTTTAATTTTTTAACTTTTTTTAGATAAGTAGAATAAAAATAATTCTAAAATTTATAATATATCATTAAATGATTAAAAAGAAGAAAAGAAAAAGCTGAAAAAAGGAGTCATGTGATGGGCACATGGCCTATATAGCCGGAAAATATGGCCGGAGTTGTAAAGTGTAACAAATTGCATTATACAAGTTGTGATCGGAAAAAATATTTAGTTTAGGTTGCAAACTATAAAAACCCATATAGTTCAGGTTGTTTTTTGAAATTAACCCAAGAATAATTAATAAAAATGGAGGTAGTATTTTTTAACAAAGTTATTTCCTCTAAAGTGAAGCTAGTATTTTGGAGAAGAGAAAGTAATGTATTTGTAGCCATGATTGCGCATTCAACGTAAAATTTGGCACAAGGTTGTGGCTGTGTTTCTAGAAACAGTAGCAATTAGCTAATGTGGAGCTGCAGAGCACCAAACAAAATCTGTTATTACAATGCTTCTGAAAAGTTACAAATAGAACAAGACCCGAAAAAAGAATGAAGCTAGAACAGAGTGTAAAATCGAGTCGTAGGAAAACCCACTGTCCTTAGGAAAAATTACTTCCTGGCTAGTGCTCTCGGAACGAAGTAAGTTACCCCGAAGATAAAATGATTTTCGTCCTTTTTTGTAATAGCACCACTAACAGAAAAGGCACCGGCAAACTAAGGACGTTCGTCTAAAAACTGGAGATGAAAATGAAGAGAATGAGAGAATATGATAATTTCAGGTGAAAACTTGGTGATGTATGCATGCAGGAAACAACTTATTTATAGGCCTCCTAGGGGATCATCATTTAATTCTGTCATTTATGTTTGATTGTTACAGGCTTAGTAACAGCCCATTTAATTACTCCTTAATCAGCCCTTTAAGTTGGATGCATGTTACAGGTTTGAATTTAAAATTCAAACTCATCCACTGTTGGGCTCATCCAACAAGCCCATTGTGGACTTCAGAAGCTCATCCGGCAAGCCCAAATTTTGGGCTGCCAAAAAGATATCTGGGACTCGGCCGAGGCATTCCCAAAGCCAAAGCCCGAGGCAGGGCAGGGCCGTGCCGAGCCGAGCCGAGCGAGCGAGCGCGCATGTGGGCTTCCTATTTGACTCTTTCACATGTGTACTTGATACACCTTATTAATGAGCTTTCATATATATATACTAATTTAAGGAGCTCTTAAAACAATGTGGGATAATAACTATTCTTAGTTATTAATCCTACATTTAATACATAATCAAGTGTCAATTTTATGTATTAATTTTTCACTCATCAAAAGTCGGTTTCAAGAAATTCAAAAGCCTACGATTATCTACTTCTTGCGTAGATTAATCGAGCAAAGTTTAATTCCTACAAAATTAAACTTCCGACCACTTAATTATATCATTAAAGTGTCTAAACCACACTTTAATTATTAATAAATTCCAACAATCCCCCACATGAGTGAAAATTAATGCATGCATAATGCAATCTCCAGTCTAGACTCTTAGTGATCAGTACTGCCTAAGGAAAGGTAATTTGTGACTTTGAACCTTCCATAGTAATTCACTGTCGGATACACCGGTGGTTTGGTAGATTTTAATCCTTGAACCAATCCTCCTTAGTATGCACCAA
The DNA here is from genome assembly GCA_958295605.1 of Ajuga chamaepitys. Taxonomy (NCBI): domain Eukaryota; kingdom Viridiplantae; phylum Streptophyta; class Magnoliopsida; order Lamiales; family Lamiaceae; genus Ajuga; species Ajuga chamaepitys. The sequence goes on along the minus strand of OY282502.1, from coordinate 15,418,488 downwards.
GTCAACTGTGTTTACACAATACTGACCAAAACATCCTTGTTCTCATGTTTTGCCATGGACCCTCTTTGGATTCATAAATGTTTTATTTGAAGCGGCCATTTACTTCACACTTATATAGGTGACTTCTTTATCGAGTATCCTGCACTACTCTACATCCCTTTAGGTATCTCGAAGTCATTAAAAGTCATATGACTTAACCTCTACCACCATTACAGGTCTTACGCACTCATCTTGAGATTCGAAAAGTTCTTTTTTATTTTTATATTACAGATAATTTTTATTTTTAAATATTTAAATATTATTTTTTTTATTTTTTTCAGTAACAAATTTAAATAATATATATTATATATAAATTTATTTAAATATATAGCTATATAAATATATTATACACATATATTTAGTATTATATATATTATTTAATTTTTAAAATATATTATATTATAAACGAATCGAATATTCGAATTATTCGAATCGAATACAACTATATTCGAATTCGAATTCGAATATTATTCGAATCTTATAATTAATTCGTATTCGAATTCGAGTTCGATTTTTTCGAATCCGAATCATCTTAATCGAATTCGAATCACGAATCGAATAAAAAATATTTGATTTGTTTGCAACCCTAAGAGTATGTATAAAAGAAGTCATCACCTTCTTTCTGTTTGAAGCCTTTGGCCACTGATAGGTATGGCCCAGCAACTTCGGGTCGGATCGGGTCGGGTCGGTCGGATCGATACCCCCGACCAGATCAACCCGACCCGAGCAACTACGCCCAGGAGGATAAGCCCAACAACCGGCCCAGAAACGTGCGCTCAACATAGTGCGGCCCAAATGCGGCGTATTGGGGAAACAAGATTCCCACGTTCTTCTCCCACGATCTTCTCCCAACCTCCATGCAAGGATAATAGGCGCGATTGTAGGGAGTTAGTTAGGGTTTGAGTTGAGTAGTATAAGTAGGAGAATTGTACTCAGAATTAGGGTTGGCATGTTGTGTTCTGAAACGGTTGCGTGTAATTTGAGAAAGATAGTGGAGAAACACCTCGGCAGGTGATATTTTTCAGCCCGTGGACGTAGATCTCCGGATCGAACCACGTACATCCTGTGTTCTTTAAGTTTCTTGCATTGGTTTTCGTTGCGAGGGGGTTTTCACGTTTGGAGTTTATTTGATAACCGGATTACGCTTTATCAGCCACCAAACGAGCTTTATATTTATCTATTGAACCATCAGCTTTATATTTCCTCTTTAGGATCCATTTGCATCCTAAAAGTTTACAACCTGGTGGAAGATCAGTTAACTCCCACGTGTGGTTTTGCATGATCGATTCAATTTCACTGTTGATAGCTTCCTTCCAGAATTGTGCATCTGGACTAGACGGAGCTTCATTAATTGACTTCGGTTCATCATCTAGCATATATATGATAAAATCAGGACCGAATGACTTAGCAGTCTTAGCTCTTTTACTACGTCTCATTTTCTCCTCTTCTAAGATCCGAGAACTACTTGTAGCTTCAACAGTTCTTACTACTTCCTTTCTCAAGAGTAATTCCTTGATTTGAGCTTTCTAACAATATTTCTCTACATGGAAAGATATTTTCAAAGAACACCGCGTTCCTTGATTCTATAATAGTACCCACAGTCATATCTGGAATTTAAATCCTACGGATCTAAAATCGATATGCACTGCTGTTGAGTGCATACCCAACAAATATACAATCAACCGTTTTAGGGTCAATTCTTACTTGTTTAGGTAATGGCACCTCAACTTTAGCCAAACACCCCCACACTTTGAGGTATTTGTATGACGGCTTGCGTCCTTTCCACAACTCGTAAGGAGTTTTGTCAACTCTTTTTAGTGGAATCTTATTCAATATATAGTTGGCTGTAAGTACAGCTTCCCCCCACATGTTCTGGGGTAATCCTGAACTAATCAACAAGGCATTCATCATCTCTTTAAGAGTACGATTCTTGCGTTCTACAATGTCGTTTGATTGAGGAGAGTAAGGAGTTGTAGTTTGATGAATTATACCACTTTGAGAGCACAATTCCTCAAACGGAGCTACAAACTCACCACCTCGATCACTTCGAATTATTTTAATCCGGGTGCCTAGTTGATTTTTTAGCTTCAGCTTTGTAGTTTTTAAATGCTTCTATTGTTTCATCTTTACTTCTCAGAAAATAAAGATAGCAATATCTTGTGAAATCATCTATAAAAGTTATAAAAAACTTTTTTCCACCTCTAGTCTGCACAAATTTTTAGTCACACACATTAGTGTGTATTAATTCTAGAGGTATTGTGCTCCTTTATACTGAATGAAAAGGTAATTTAGCCATTTTAGCTTCAACACACACTTCACATTTTTCATGTGCTTTTACTTCATTCGGTTTTAGCAAATCTAAATTTACTAAACATTTTATAGCATTAAAATTTGCATGTCCTAATCGAGAATGCCATAAAGAGGAACACTCAAGCAAGTAAGAAGAAGTAGATGTTTTTTCATTCATAGTGGAAGTTACATTATTCACTTGGCATTTAGCCATTACATTCATTTTGAATAAGTCATTAACTACAAAGCCCTTCCGTATGAAAACTCCTTGCCTGCTCAGTATGAACTTATCGACTTCGAAAACTAGTCGAAACCCATGCTTCACCAGCAAAGATCCAGAAACCAAGTTTTTCCGGATGTCTGGGACATGCAGCATATGCTTCAGAGTGAAATCTTTGCCAGAAGTTAATTTTAGAACTGTGTTGCCCACTCCAGCTACCTCAGATGAGGCTTGATTTCTCATATGCAACTTCCTCCCGTAAGAAGCCTTGTAGTTTGAAAATACCTCCCTGTCAGAACAGACATGACAAGAAGCTCCTGTATCAACAAACCATTCTCTTGGGTTGTCCACTACATTGGCCTCGAAAATCACAACAGTGAGGTCCAAATCATTTTCAACAACATTGGCATTTACTTTCTTCTTCTTCTGCTTAGGCATATTACAATTTTTAGCCATGTGGTTTGGCTTACCACAATTGTAACAATTTCCTGCAAACTTTGTAAAATTTGCAGGCTGTTTTCCTTTGCCAATGTAGTTCGGCTGACCGTTTCCCCGATTGTTGTTATCGGTTGGGCGTTTCCTCTTATTACTTGAGGATCTCCTTTCCAACAGGTTAGCCTTCGCATCAACATGAGCCCTGAACTTGGACTCGTTCTTCCGGTTATCTTCTTCAATCCTCAGCTTAAGGATCAAGTCTTCAACTGTCATTTCCTTTCGCTTGTGCTTCAAGTAATTCTTGAAGTCACCCCATGCTGGAGGCAGCTTCTCTATCAAGCTTGCCACCACGAATGGCACCGAAAGCTTCATGTCTTCGGCTGAAGCATCATGAACTATGAGCTGAAGCTCTTGAGCTTGCTCCACAACCAAACGGTTGTCAACCATTTTAAAGTCCAAAAATCGAGCTACCACGAATTTCTTTGTGCCGGCATCATCCGTCTTTGTATTTCTTTTCCAATGCTTCCCAGAGTTCTTTGGTTGACTTGATATCCTGATAAACATTATATAAAGGATCAACCAGCCCGTTCAGAACATAGTTCCTGCACAGATAATCGCCATGTGACCAAGAATCAAAGGCTATTCGCCTTTGTTCATCTGTATCGGTTTCTGCAGGGGCAGCCGGAGGGTCTTCTTTGAGAAATGAAGCGAAGCCAAGGGTGGTAATGTAAAACAGCATCTTTTGTTGTCATCTCTTGAAATTCTCACCGGAGAATTTTTTCGGTTTCTCCACACTGTTAGTAGGAGGAGTCGGGATTGTTCTTGCTGGAACAGTAGACATTTTTCAGAAATTCCAAAAGAATAATTTTTCCTAAGATTGTTATTACAATGTTTCTGGAAAGTTACAAATATAACAAGACCCGAAAAAAGAATGAAGCTAGAACAGAGTGTAAAATCGAGTCGTAGGAAAACCCACTGTCCTTAGGAAAAATTACTTCCCGGCTAGTGCTCTCAGAACGAAGTAAGTTACCCCAAAGATAAAACGATTTTCGTCCTTTTCTGTAGTAGCACCACTAACAGAAAAGGTACAGGCAAACTAAGGACGTTCGTCTGAAAACTGGAGATGAAAATGCAGAGAATGAGAGAATATGATAATTTCAGGTGAAAACTTGGTGATGTATGCATGCAGGAGACAACCTATTTATAGGCCTCCTAGGAGAACATCAGAATTAAATTAATTTAATTTAATTCTGTCATTTATGTTTGGCTGTTACAGGCTTAGTAACAGCCCATTTTAATTACTCCTTAATCAGCCCTTTAAGTTGGGCTCATCCAACAAGCCCATTATGGACTTCAGAAGGTCATCCAGCAAGCCCAACTTTTGGGCGGCCAAAAAGATATCTGGGCCTCGGCCGAGGCATTCCCAAAGCCCGAGGCGGGGCGGGGCGTGTTGAGCCGAGCCGAGCTCCCGAGCGCGCGTGTGGGCTTCCCATTGGACTCCCTCACATGTGTACTTGATAAACCTTATTAATGAGCTTTCATATATATATTAATTTACGGAGCTCTTAAAATAATGTGGGATAATAACTATTCTTAGTTATTAATCCTACATTTAATATATAATCAAGTGGCAATTTTATGTATTAATTTCTCACTCACCAAAAGTCGGTTTTAAGAAATTCAAAATCCTACGATTATCAACTCCTTGCATAGATTAATCGTATGAAGTTTAATTCCTACAAAATTAAACTTCCGACCACTTACTTATATCAATAAAGTGCCTAAACCACAATTTAATTATTAATAAATTCCAACAAAATCAAATAAGCTTTTTCATCTAGTGGATTTTGATTGGTTTGGTGGTATATATGTCTTTGAACGAAAAGTTGATCCCTTTCACCCTCTGTCAAAATTTTAGTATCATACATATCAATGTCCTTTTCTGTTTGCTGAGAAAATCTTGCTACCATATATTTAAAGTTGAAATATCTAATGTATGCAAAAAGTAACAGACTATGATTCAATAAATCCCTAAATGAAATTAGGATGGAATCTCCTAGAAATGAACAAGGACAAATAGATAGTGCCATTCACCATGTTGGAAATTTATAATGTCATTATTGTGAACTTGCCCTAATGAATATTTCTCAGAATGGCCAAAATGGCACATGCAGAGTTTTTGACATGATTTCTGATGCCACATGTTTGTGCGCATCATCATCATCATCGATAATTCGATATTTGTACTTTAAAACTCTATTTTCTTGTTGCTTTGTAGTTTTTAGACAGGAAACTTTTTTCTTCGGCCTACTTGGGAACCTCCTTTCATTATGCTAAATACAGACGGAAGATAAGTTCGTGTGAATTTTATTATTTATTTATTTGGAGGTTGGTTTTCGTAATGTCACATTAATTGTATAATGGAATGAATGATGATATAGTCACTTTCAATTTTCTACATCACGTGGTGCAACATCTGCTAGCTATCGAAATTTAAGTAATATATATTTGTTTGCTTAAGATTGAGAAGTGCTAAGTCAAATTTGATTGAAGGAGTTAATACGTGTGTTTTGTTGAAATTTAACTCCTTAAATCTATTAAGAGAAATCTTAAGCAAACAAACTCATGATATATTTATAAAATAATATTATTAATGGTTTTATTGGAATAAAAGATGTTACTTCATTTACAGTAAAGCCTATGTGGATCATAGCTTAGTTAAAAGCGGTCCACCAGCTTCAAGTACAAGTATTCGGTTGACTAAAATATAAAAATATCTCAATATCTTCCGAAACTCTGCCCTAACTTTGAGATTTTTTATTATTAAAAATGAGTAGGTCTTAGGTGCACCCAATACATAATAAGTTTATTGTGTACTTCTCAATTTAATTTGGAAATTAGATATATATTAAGACTGCGTTTAGATGACATGAAATTGTTGGTGGCCCAGCGGTTGTAGTGTTTCTTGTGTGCACTAAGGTCTTGAGTTTGAGCCTAAGTAGCGCGCAACTTTATTCAGCATCTTTCTTAACACATAAGAGGCACTAGCTTAGGTGGTAAATCCCGAATTGCCCTTATTAGGGCACGGGTTGAACCTCATCTTCTCTAATTTTTTTCTATATATGTGCATGTATTATTATTAGTATTAATACATTGCACCACATTTTATGTTACAATATGAGCTTGTGGTTTGGTGGATAAACACTTGCTTGCACTTGTAATGGCTTGGATTCGTGTCATATTAAGCAGGGTTCAAATCCAAGCACCTCAACCCTAACCTCCGTGCGTCTCATCATTGCTCCACATGTTATTGTTGTAAATTTATCCAAACAAGACATTTTTAATTCCAAACTAAATAGATAAATGTACAATAAGCCTATTGTGTATGAGACGCACACAAATTTTTGTCATTAAAAATTGAGTGAGTTTCATGTGCATCAAACACATGGTATACTTCCCATGGATTTAAAAATTTGCGTCCGCCAAAACGGGTGTGCACACGACCGGCATATCATTAGTTGATTAGCGAAGATATGTGGTGGTCTAGAGGTCACTCAGCTGCCTTAAGAGGCATAAGAGACAATAGGACTTGTTTCGAAAACCCAGCCTGGCCTCTTGTGCTCTTTTTTCTTTTTTTCTTATTCTATATAAATAGAGCATGCATTTAATTTATAAAAAAACTGGGTTGTAGAGCCTAGTGGTTAAGTATGCGAATTGCGATGTAAATTTATTTTTATCAATTATCTTCTTTATATTTAATTTATATTTCATTAATTATTTTTTTTATATATGATTTTATAAACTAATAATTAGTAATAAATGTCATTTATTTAAATAATAAAAAGCATAAGTATTATTTTTATCTGAATAGTTTTTTTTTGTAATTTTTTACTTTTTATTTTATACTGTTGCAAATTAGATATATTAAAACTAGTTTCGCAAAATTGTTTTAATTTTTCTTTACAATATCAGATACAATATAGTATATAACTTGTTTAATCAAAATAGATAAGTTGTTTACCCTAACAGTATTATTTATAATTTTATTTACTTTTTACTGCTGCTGACAGAAATATTATAATTTGTTTAACAATTTTATTTTTATTTTTTCTTACAGTTGCAAATACGTTATAATATAACTAGAGCTGGCAATCTGGTCCTCCCAGCCCATTGGGCTAAGGTATAATCTCGGGCCGAGCCTGGTGGACCCAACGATCAATGGGCTGGTAAATGTATAGTTCAGCCCACCTCAGACTGTTTCTTCAAGTACTCAACTCGACGAAACTAAAATTACTACAAGTGTCAATAACACAAATTCAAAACTAAAACTACTACAAGAGTCCACAACAGACATCCTAAACCCCATGCTCGAACAACATCATAAATTAATCCCCTTCCATGCCCATTTTCACCGGAGCTAATTTCAGCGACACTTTGAACTTCTGAGAAAAAAGGGTTCTATTCTAAGGTTTACAGTTTGTAGAACCTAAAAAGTTAGAAGTGAGGTAGAATTCAAACTTAATTTTATAAGTATTAACTAAATGTTATTTAATTAAACTAGAAAATAATTTAATAAACAACTAACTCTTAATTTCTTCCTACATGGCCACGTGACTATTAGAATTTAGAAGAAGTGAATCCGTTCCTAATGATGTTTTCCGTACATTAAGGGTGTAGTGGAAATTGGGAATTATAAAAAAAAGAGGGGGTCGGTCTGCGGTCTATGGGCTACGACGGACCTAAAGTCATGGGCTACACCGGGCTAATGGGTCGGGCTTGGTGGGCCTGACGATCCCGTGGGCCAGAAATATTAGAGCCCTGCCCATCTAAAATGTTGGGCAGGTTGGGCCGATTTTATCGACTCTAAGTATAACATGTTTAACCAACATGTATAAATTGTTTACCCTAACAATATTATTTGTAATTTTATAATATTTTTTTTTCTTTCACTGTAGCCGGTTAGATATATATTATAAATTTTTTAACGAACAAAATGTAAATATTTTTCTTACGGTTGCGAATTCGATATAGTATAACTTGTTTAACAAAAACGTAAGTTGTTCATCCTAACAGTGTTATTTGTAATTTTTTTTACTGTTGTGGATTAGATATGTTATAACTTGTATAACAAAATTATTTTGAATTTTTTTCTTACACCTGCAGATACGATATAGTATAACTTGTTTAACCAGAAGTTATAGGTTGTTTACCTTAATAGTATTATTTATTATGTTATAATTTTTATTTTTTCACTGTTGCATATTAGATATATTATATTACCTCCGTCTCGATTTAATTTGTCTACTCTGACCAGACACAGAGGTTAAGAAAAAATAATTTTTGTGGAATCTTTGACTTTTACAAAGATGGAGATTGAGGGTGGTGATTTTGATGGTAGAAATTGTGAGAGAAATTTTCTTTTTTTGTGATACCCCGAATCTTTGAAACGCAATAAAATACATTGATTGCATTTTAAAATATTGTTACCAATCTTATTTTATTTTAAATTGCAAAGTTATTTGATTTTATTTTGGCAAATAAGTGTGACCACGGTGTACCAGGTCAACTGCACTCCTAGCACCGAAAGGATGAAAATTAAAAATATATAATAGGAACCTAAAATTAACATCGGGTATAAGAAATAAGAAACATATTTAATTTATAACATATTATATTATATTAACCTAACTAACTAAATTATATAATAAAATACGTAATAATAAACTATATATATATACATACACAACCTAACTAAAGAATATAATAAAATAATAATAGCAAACTATTCTTAAAGTTTAGTATACTAAATTTAGATAAGATCACATCCCACATCGAAAAACAATTTGGAAAATTGTTGAAAATTCCTATATAAATAAGATTGTAGGTAATGTATTAATAAGTAAACATTTCAACATTTCAGTGAATATATTGAATTTCATTTAACTAGGAGGTCCTTATCAGTTTATTTTCGACAACGCTCGGACCGGTGTTTTGGGAAGTTGTCGAATAGTATTAAAATCTTTTGAGGTATGTTTTCTTTAATAGTCTTTTTTTATTGTCATTTATAGTTTATATAAATTTAGGAATTTAATTATTTTCTTGATTTAAGTAGATTTATAAATTTAGCTATTTTCCTAAGTTTGTATTAAATAGTTGTTGTATAAGATGCATGGTAGTTAAAATATTTATCAATATAGTTAATAATTTAAATTTAATAACATATTAGGCCTTTTAATCTAGGACTATAACTTATTACGACTTGACTTATGTATTAGAAATTGTAAAAGATAGACATAATCCAAGGATATTGTACCACACTTAATCACTTTGAAAATACTAAACCCAATAAGTAATACTAATTAATTAAACAACATGTGCTAGGTGTAGTGCAGGTCGGGCCTAGGACATACACGACTCAACTATTTTAAAGCAAGCAAAACAAGGTGGGTGACTGTGCTATTTGTAAGTATATTATGCTACTGAACTTGTACTTGATAAATATGTTTGCCTTCGGGCTAATGATATGATACCTCTTAAGTCGTAAGATTGGCTTTTGAGTAGGGCTTGGGAGTCGTAAGATTGGCCCCCTAGTCTAGCAATATGGCTTTTGAGTCGTAAGATGGGCTCCTAAGTCAAGGATGTGTTTATTATTGTGCACCTTCGTTAGTATAACTGCTTACAAAGTTCCCACTGAGTTTATACTCATGCCCATAATTACAAATCTTCAGGTTAGTTGAGCGAGGTGGCGGGGCTGTTGCGGCAAAGGTCACCGGGTTCCTTTTCCTACCCGCAACTTTAAGATGTTTTTGCCTCTTCAATGTATATAAATAAGCTTACATGTCACTAAATCCGGGTGTTTCCATTTTCTGAGAAACTTTGGGAACCTCTAGTGTAAATATGTTTTGGCAGTGTATTATTGTCAATAAAATTTCTACTTTTATCCGATAAACTTTTCATGTCACGCTTTCGCACATTTTCTGATTTATTACTTAATCAAAAGAAAAGAAAATTTAGTAGCACTTTAATCCCGAGCTAATGGGATTGGGGCGTTACAGAGTGGTATCAGAGCGGGTCTACTTTTCTGTATACTTGTTTTATAAAATAAAACCGAGGGGAACCGTGACTTTGCCAACAGACCGACACTCGCTCCAAGGTATGTATATTTTACTATTAGTTTGTAAGATTTGGAAATGTTTTACTACGAATTTACATTTTATAAAATAACATGATACTTGTGAGATGTCCTTGAAATTTTACCACCAATTAGGAGACCAAATTAGAAATTTTGATCCATATTTCTTCTTTATGATAGGATGGTTCGTAGAAGGCAAACGGCGAGAAAACAAGTAATATATAGACACAGAATACTTGCCAATAGAGATGTGCCGTCATCAACAATATCTATATATCAGGGGTCTAGACAGGGAGCATATCAGAATATAGAAGAGTATATTATCACGTTACAGGGACGCCGTAGTAATGCCATACGCGAGGGACACTACATTAGCGAGCAGGAGGCAGCAGTGCACCTAAGAGAAACTATCTTGCCATCCCTTAGACCCATCGCCCGTCGGATTTATGATAACATGCTTACGGTGGACTCTATTATTGGACCAGTTATTGATTATAAATGCTTTGGACTACGCCTGGCAGTAGCTGTCAAGAACCGACAAAGATGTCTCACTACTGCTGATCGAATGGAAAGAGAGGCTGAAAACCAGAAATAAAGGGCAGACTGATATAATGAAATTGCAGCTAGCAAGCGTTTGGAGGTTGTTGCTAACAAACGTCTTGCTGGGCATGCTAGAGAACTAGCGGAGTTCTATCGAGAATATGCAAGATTGCAGCGAGAAGAAGCAGGCATGATAGAGGAAGATGAGGAGGAAGAGGATCCCTCAGAGGAAAGTGAACCCAATGAATCTATAGGGTCCAATCCTGGTGAGAGCATACCATCTAGGGGTCGACGTGTGCGTACCCCACCAGCAGAGAACCAGGCAGGTCCCAGTAATTGGTTCTGATATAGTTGGAAACTTAGAGGATGTACATATAGTAATAGTTGATAGCTTTTGTATAGTGATGTCTAAGTATATAACTAGACCGTAAATATCCTTTTGCTAATAGGAATGTATATAAGTTATCCTTTGATCATGCTTATCTTTTTGCTCGTATAAGCATGATAAACTAATAGACATTTTGTACGAGTTAGAGTATTAAAACCATTGTACTTATTATATATTAATGGATTTGCAAACCTAATATCTTCTATGTATATGATTTGATTACAAATTATTCGGTATGTTAAACAAGGGTATATATGCATATAATTAAGTGTTATTTCTCCTTCTCCCAAAAGTATGGCAGCGCGAGGAAGGCCACGTAAACATGTGCAAAATGAAAATGAGCCATTTGTCAGGCCAGCTGCTGAGAGGCAACCTCCACCTGCTGTTGAAGTACAACGAGCGGATTTTGCACGGGAGTTCTTGAACTCTCTGCAGGGACTCATACAACAAATACCAGCTAACCAAATTATACCAAATCCACAGAACCAGGGTATCAATACTAATGTCATTATAGAGCAGTTTCGTCGTTTTTCACCACCAAGATTCAGGGGTAGTGAAGGACCTATGGTTGCTGAGGAATGGATTCTTGAGCTTGAAAGAATCTTTGACCATATGGAATCAACTGAAAATCAGAAAGTTTCGTGCGCAATATTCCAACTTGTGGAAGATGCTGGACACTGGTGGAAATCACACGAGCGAACAATGACGAATGAACAAAAGCAAAACATGACCTGGAATGATTTTAAGAACATGATGATGGATCGTTACTTTCCACAGTCTATCCGTGACCAAAAGGAAATTGAGTTTGTCAATCTGAAGCAAGGAACCCTTCCAGTGATGGAGTATGAAAGACGTTTTAATCAATTATCTAAATATGCCCCACACTTGGTTGACACAGATGAAAGAAAGGCAAGACGTTTTGAGAGAGGTTTGCGTCCAGAAATCGGAGGGATCGTGTCGGGTTTGAAACTACCTGCGTACCATGAAACGTTTGAACGAGCACATATTGTATCCCTTAGCCAGAATTTAGAATACAACCAGAAACCTCAAGAGAAACCCGGGAAAAGAAAATGAGATTTTAGAGATAAGAATAAGACTAACCACTTTGTGAAGAGGGCAACCCCAAGGGGGGGACCAGGACCAAATGCAGTTCCGATATGTCCTAATTGCAATAAGCACCACTATGGAGAGTGTTTGATGGGAAAGAATGTTTGCTATAAGTGTCATCGATCAGGACATAGGTATTGGGAATGCACTACCACACAGATCAAGGCGCCACAAAATGTTAGTACACCAGATAAGAAATCGGGGAAGGCACGTGTTTTTGCTTTAGCACAAGAAGAGTTAACGGAGGAGAATGAAACCATGGCAGGTATGCTACTTGTATTCAACCTTCCGGCATATATTTTGTTTGATACTGGTGCATCACATTCTTTTATATCCGAAGATTTTAAAAGGAAGTTAGGTCTGAAAGGTAATACAAATGGAGAAGAGTTGACGGTAAGTATTCCCTCAGGAGAAACTATTAGGACTAAGGATATTGTGACTGGTGTGAAGCTTTTGATAAGTAACCAAGAATTGGAAGCCGATCTATATGTATTAGAGATGAAATGTTTCGATGTTATTTTAGGTATAGATTGGTTGACAAAGAATAAAGCAACAATCCGATGCTTTGAGCGTGAAATAGATTTTGAAAGACCAATAGGATCCAAATTCATCTTTTACAGAGCCAAAACTAATACCAGACCGCGTATTGTGTCAGCAATGAAGGCTGTAAGAATGTTACGGAAAAAGGAAAGTGAAGGCTACCTTGTGAATGTCATGGAAAATAATACTATTAAGGTTACACCTGCTGATATACCAACGGTGAGAGATTATGTGGACGTATTTCCAGACGAGTTGCCTGGGATACCTCCTGATCGACAGGTTGAATTCACAATAGATTTGGTGCCTGGAGCTGCACCTATATCTAAAGCACCTTATCGAATGGCGCCTAAGGAATTACAAGAATTAAAAATACAGCTTCAAGAGTTGCTGGACAAGAAGTTCATCAGGCCAAGTGTTTCTCCATGGGGAGCCCCTGTATTGTTTGTTAAGAAGAAAGACGGATCACTTAGAATGTGCATTGATTATCGGGAACTCAACCGCCTAACAATCAAGAATAAGTATCCCTTGCCTAGAATAGAGGATCTTTTTGACCAACTGAAGGGAGCTAGCGTGTTCTCAAAGATCAATCTCAGATCGGGCTACCACCAACTCAAGGTCAAAGAATGTGATATTTCTAAGACAGCCTTTAGAACACGATATGGTCATTATGAGTTCATAGTAATGCCTTTTGGATTGACAAATGCACCCGCAGTATTCATGGATTTGATGAATAGGGTATTCCATCCTTATCTGGACCAGTTTGTCATAGTTTTTATTGATGATATCCTAGTATACTCAAGAGATAAAGAACAACACGAGAAACATCTTAGAACTATACTAGGTACCTTACGACGGGAGAAGCTTTATGCTAAATTTAGCAAATGTGAATTTTGGCTAGATCGAGTTGTTTTTCTAGGCCATATTATCACGGCTAATGGAATCGAAGTGGATCCCGCGAAGGTTGAAGCAGTAATAAATTGGAAAGCTCCGAAGAATGTGAATGAGGTTCGAAGTTTTCTGGGTCTAGCTGGTTACTACAGAAGATTCATTCAAGATTTCTCGAAGATCGCTAGGCCTTTGACTCAATTGACAAAAAAGAACAACCATTTCCACTGGACTGACGAATGCGAAAACAACTTTCAAGAGCTTAAACAGAGACTCGTAACCGCGCCAGTTCTAACTATCCCTGGCGGATCAGAAGGGTTTGTCATTTACACCGATGCCTCAAAGTTAGGACTAGGATGTGTTCTGATGCAGCATGGAAAAGTCGTCGCTTATGCCTCAAGACAATTAAAACCCCATGAGTTAAACTACCCTACACATGACCTAGAACTAGCTGCTGTTGTTCACGCATTAAAGATATGGCATCATTACCTCTATGGTGGGAAATGTGAAATTTACACAGACCATAAGAGTTTAAAGTACTTTTTCACACAAAAAGAACTCAACATGCGCCAAAGAAGATGGCTGGAGCTAGTAAAGGATTATGATTGCACCATCCTCTATCACCCGGGCAAGGCAAATGTCGTAGCTGATGCACTTAGTAGGAAAAATGAAAGTCATATGGTCAGTCTCCCAACACAACAAGAGCTATTATTAATAGAATTTGCTAAATTGAATCTAGACTTTGTGAAGTCAGGCCATACTGGTGCTATGATCGCAGCATTAACCATACAACCTACTTTGAGAGATCGAATAAAGATAGCACAAAAGACTGACAAATTCCTTCTCAAGATGAAAGACCGGGCAATTGCAGGAACCATCAAGGGGTTCTTTGTAACACCAGATGGGACTTTAACATACGAAGGAAGATTATGTGTACCTAAGGATGATGACGTAAGGAAGAAAATTCTTGAAGAAGCTCACAATACCCCGTACACAGCTCATCCAGGAGGGACGAAAATGTTCAAGGACCTAAAAGAAGTCTATTGGTGGAGAAATATGAAACGATCAATAGGGCAATTTGTTGAAAGATGTTTAACGTGCCAACAAGTTAAAGCAGAGCACCAACGGCCTTCAGGACTCTTACACCCTTTAGAGATTCCCGAATGGAAGTGGGAACACATAGCAATGGACTTTGTTACTGGACTGCCACGAACAGCAAGAAGGAATGAAGCTATTTGGGTGATCATTGACAGACTTACAAAGACAGCACATTTTATACCAGTAAGAATGACGCTTAACATGGATCAACTTGCTCAACGGTACGTAGACGAGATTGTTAGATTACACGGAGTACCAGTGACCATAGTTCGGACAGAGATACTCGTTTCACCTCTAAATTCTGGAGAAGTCTACAAACGGCCCTTGGGACAAAGCTCAACTTCAGCACATCATATCATCCACAAACTGATGGACAGTCAGAAAAAACAATACAGACACTCGAAGATATGCTTAGAGCTTGTGTACTAGACTTCGGAGGAAGCTGGGAAACATATTTGCCATTAGTAGAATTTTCTTATAATAACAGTTACCAAGCTACCATAAAGATGGCACCGTATGAAGCACTCTATGGAAGGAGATGTAGATCGCCGATTTACTGGGATGAAGTTGGAGAACGAAAGATCTTAGGCCCTGAGATCATCGATAGAACCATTGGAGTAGTAACTAAGATTCGAGAAAGAATCAACGCTGCCCAGGATCGACAAAAATCATATGCTGACACGCGAAGGAAGGATCTACAATTCAATACAGGCGATAAGGTTTTTCTCAAAATGGCACCAATGAAAGGAGTAATACGCTTCGGAAAGAGAGGGAAGTTAAAACCAAGATATATTGGCCCATTTGAGATTCTAGATAGAATTTGAGACGTCGCCTATAAGTTAGCTCTACCGCCAGAACTTACCAATATCCATAACGTCTTTCATGTATCAGTACTTAGAAAGTATGTCCCAGATTCAAATCACGTTATTCATCATGAGAATCTGGAGGTCAATAAAAACCTCACTTATGAAGAGAACCCCATTGCTATTCTAGGAAGAAAAGTTCATACTTTGAGGAATAGAGAAGTTCCCTTAGTACTAGTGCAGTGGAGTAGACATGGGAAAGAAGAAACTACTTGGGAACGAGAAGATGAGATCTTAGCAAAATATCCGAATATCTTAAACCAAGTAAGTACAATTTCGAGGACGAAATTTTTTTAAAGTAGGGGAGACTGTGATACCCCGAATCTTTGAAACGCAATAAAATACATTGATTGCATTTTAAAATATTGTTACCAATCTTATTTTATTTTAAATTGCAAAGTTATTTGATTTTATTTTGGCAAATAAGTGTGACCACGGTGTACCAGGTCAACTGCACTCCTAGCACCGAAAGGATGAAAATTAAAAATATATAATAGGAACCTAAAATTAACAGCGGGTATAAGAAATAAGAAACATATTTAATTTATAACATATTATATTATATTAACCTAACTAACTAAATTATATAATAAAATACGTAATAATAAACTATATATATATACATACACAACCTAACTAAAGAATATAATAAAATAATAATAGCAAACTATTCTTAAAGTTTAGTATACTAAATTTAGATAAGATCACATCCCACATCGAAAAACAATTTGTAAAATTGTTGAAAATTCCTATATAAATAAGATTGTAGGTAATGTATTAATAAGTAAACATTTCAACATTTCAGTGAATATATTGGATTTCCTTTAACTAGGAGGTCCTTATCAGTTTATTTTCGACAACGCTCGGACCGGTATTTTGGGAAGTTGTCGAATAATATTAAAATCTTTTGAGGTATGTTTTCTTTAATAGTCTTTTTTTATTGTCATTTATAGTTTATATAAATTTAGGAATTTAATTATTTTCTTGATTTAAGTAGATTTATAAATTTAGCTATTTTCCTAAGTTTGCATTAAATAGTTGTTGTATAAGATGCATGGTAGTTAAAATATTTATCAATATAGTTAATAATTTAAATTTAATAACATATTAGGCCTTTTAATCTAGGACTATAACTTATTACGACTTGACTTATGTATTAGAAATTGTAAAAGATAGACATAATCCAAGGATATTGTACCACACTTAATCACTTTGAAAATACTAAACCCAATAAGTAATACTAATTAATTAAACAACATGTGTTAGGTGTAGTGCAGGTCGGGCCTAGGACATACACGACTCAACTATTTTAAAGCAAGCAAAACAAGGTGGGTGACTGGGCTATTTGTAAGTATATTATGCTACTGAACTTGTACTTGATAAATATGTTTGCCTTCGGGCTAATGACACTACAACAATTTCATAAATAGACAACAGTTAAAAGACAACAGTTTTTCCTATCAGTGTTGTCTATTCATCAATTAACAACAGTTTTACTGCTATTTGTTGTCTATTAGCGATAGACACGCTAATAGACAACAATTTTACAACTGTTTTCAACATTTGTTGTCTATTAGCGCCTTTTTCCACATATAGACAACATTTTTAATAACAGTTGCCCAAATGTGTTGTTTATTGGCAATGCATTGCTCCAATAAACAACACTAGTGTCAACATTTTTGCAAAACTGTTGTAAAAAAGGCATTTTAATCTACAATACTTTTATTATGTTGTAAAAATATTATTTTAATAAACTCTTCAATGTAATTTTAATAATTAATAATATATTTGAAATAAAATAATAATTATGTTTTATTTTATATATTGCATTTTATTATTTGTTGCATTTTATTTTAATAAAGTCTTCATTGGAATTATCGGACTGGCCTGATAATCTTAAGTTATTATAGGGTAATAAGTTGGGACGGGCCAACTAATTTTTTGCTCGACTCGGCCTGACCCGATTAAATTTTTGAGGCTCCATCATTAATCACTATAAAATAACAGCCAACGACATCTAATGTAATGTCAGAAAACTTAGCAATCCTATGGCCCAATTAACAGCCAATCTTCTGGCCCAATTAACAGCCAATCCCCTGGCCCAATCCCCTGGCCCATACGAGTCCCTTAAATCTATGAGTCCCTTAAATCAGAAAAGCCCAACTCAGAACTACATACAAATCAGCCCAAATCAGAAAGAGACAAATCAAGCCAAATTAGAAACGCGCGCAAGAGCACTCCGTTCCGTTAATTTCAGAATTGTATGTCTCTCGCAAAAGCAAAATCCGATTACGAGTTGTTTTGGTAAGCAGGTGAATCCGAGGGAAGGTTGAAGATTCCTGATACTTGTTTACGAATTGAAGAACAAGGAATCAAAACCCTAGCGAAATCCAGGTTGCATCAGCTGCCTCTCCTTTTTTGCTTTTTCCATTCAGTTCTAATCTGTAGCTTGAAATGGTTTCTCCAATGTACCAACGGTATTCAAATATTGTTTGTGTTTATCCGATTAGTAGAATGCATGTCGTTCGTTGTAGTGGAAAAATCAGACTACGTTTTGTTCCTAAATCCATTGGGGACTTTTACATTCGACATCAATTTATGAATTTCCTAAGATTCAAACTGACCCAAATTAAATATATATGTGTGTGTGTGAGAGGGAGATTGAGTTGTTTCGAAAAGTCCACTATGTCTTTGCAATTGTATCGCTTACTACTGAATTTAACCCTAGACAATTTGTTTCTCTTTTGCCGGAGACATAGGTGAGACGGCTTCATCGTCGAAGGAGACGTCGCTGGTCGAGGGTAGACGACTCAAGAACTACTCCAGAACCTAAAAGTTCTTCGATTTATTCTCAAGGTCCGTTCTACCCTCTTCCAAATACCAAGGGAAAACGATATAAATTAGTTTACTATTCCTTGTAACCTTATGACACAATAACATTGCAAAACCTAGTTTACTTATAATTGATCATCCGGCTTCCCTCCCTTAATCGTCCAATGTTGTTGTTGTTGTTTTGATTGAATGATGTCTGCGAATACATTTTACTCCTGGCGAAGTTTATGGGTAACATGTTGTGATTGTTGTGTTCTTGTGCCCTATCATTTATGTTCTTGTTTTTATTGGTTAGAAAACTTGTAATACTGCTAGTGTTGGCATTTTTTCGAAGGAGTTACAGTACAGTTACAGTTACCTATGTGTGTGGACTTAAATTGTACTTCATGTATATGGTCAGGCCATAAAGCTCATTAGTTTCCTACTATATGTTGGTCGATGAAAAGTAAATACCATTAAACTGTGTTTAAAGATCTATTGCTGAAATGGGCTGTAAACTTCAAATTGTTGTTTTGCTAATACTGCAGGACTTAGGTCATGACTCTTTAAGTTAAGGTTATTGCAGGGTACTGTTCTGAATTAAATATCACTGTGTAGCCTATTTTGCAACTGTTTTGTGCAAGTATTTAGTGGTAAAGTCTGGTTGTCTCTGATGGTCGCTGAATATACCATTGTTTTGATTAATTAGGTGTTGTGCATCTGGTACTTTGTCTGGAGTTTGTTATTATTCAATTCCTGTAATGTATGTTTGCCTACTAACTACTTATTTATCATTAATTGTTACGGCTTTTATAAGTTTAATTCTTTGCTGTGATATAAACAACTCTTATATAATTTTTTTGGTGACTAGTTATATAAAAAATGGATAAGGAATGGATGAGAAAAGACATTTTTTCACATGAATATGAGGCTGGAGTAGAATCTTTCTTGCAATTTGCATTGCAACATGCGGATGACCCTAATAGGATTTCATGTCCGTGTGCTCGTTGTGGTAATCTACGAATGAAAAGTGTCGATGCGATCAGGGCAGATTTGGGTCGTTATGGCATGGACTTAACATATCATACATGGATATGGCATGGGGAGAGGTTAGAATCAAGGAACTTAGCAAAAGAGAATAATGCAGTTGGTGGTCTAGATGAAGACCAATATTCTGAAGAGGAACCTATAGACATGGTTCATGCTGCATATGATGAAGATGCTAATTTGAATCAATTCAGTCAATTGATTGAGGATGCTGAGAAGCCTTTATACCCTGGATGTGGAAAATTTACAAAGCTATCTGCTATTGTGAAGTTATACAATCTCAAAGCAAAACATGGTTGGAGTGATAAAAGCTTCACCGAAGTTCTTAGTTTGTTTGGAGATATGCTTCCTGAAGACAATGAATTGCCTTTATCCTCATACGATGCAAAAAAGACTTTGTCTGTATTAGGGATGAGATACGATAAAATTCATGCTTGCCCAAATGATTGTATTTTATACCGCAAGGAGTATGAAGATTTCACTAATTGCCCTACTTGTGGAATGTCGAGGTGGAAGCTGGGAAAGAATTATAGGATCAATGAAGGGGTTCCGGCAAAGATTCTTTGGTACTTTCCACCTATACCTAGATTTCGGAGAATGTTTCGTAACAAAAACATATCTAAGGAGTTGACTTGGCATGCTAATGAAAGAGTTCGTGATGGTAATATGCGTCATCCAGCTGATTCACCATCCTGGAAATTAGTAGACCATAGGTGGCCAGATTTCGCTTTAGAGTCTAGAAATCTTAGACTAGCCATAGCAGCTGACGGGATCAATCCTTATAAGATGATGAGTTCTAGGTATAGTTGTTGGCCTGTGGTGATGGTCACATACAATCTTCCTCCGTGGTTATGTATGAAGAGAAAATTTATGATGCTCACTTTGCTGATTTCTGGGCCTAAACAACCAGGTAATGACATTGATGTTTACCTGGCACCATTGATTGATGACTTAAAAGGATTGTGGGAAGTAGGTGTTGAAGCGTATGATGCATACCGAGAAGAGATATTTCGGCTTAAAGCTGTCCTACTATGGATAATTGCTAATTTTCCTGCATATGGGAATTTGTCTAGGTGTTGTGTAAAGGGGTATCATGCATGTCCTATTTGTGGTGAAGAAACACATGCAAAGAGGTTAAAGCATAGTAGAAAAATGTCTTTCACTGGCCATAGAAGGTTCCTACCTGCGTATCATCCTTATCGAAGACAAAAGAAAGCATTTGATGGAAGCCAAGAGTTAGCCGCTGCACCAAAACCATTGAGTGGCCATGAAGTGTTAGAAAGAGTTGATGGAATTAATTGTCGGTTTGGTAAAATGACCCACAAGAAACAAAATAAGGGCGATAAGGAAAATTTGTGTTGGAAGAAGAAATCAATATTTTTTGATCTTGAGTATTGGAAGCATTTACATGTTCGACATGTGCTTGATGTGATACACATCGAGAAAAATGTGCTTGAAAGTCTCATTGGAACATTACTAAACATTCCAGGGAAAACAAAAGATGGAGTAGCAGCAAGACTAGACCTTGTGGAGATGAATGTGAGGCATGAGTTGGCACCACTGATAATGGAAAAAAGAATATTTCTTCCACCGGCCTGTTATACACTAAGTAAAGATGAGAAGGAGAAAATTTGCAGTTCATTGGTAGGAATGAAAGTCCCCACTGGTTATTCTTCCAATGTTAGAAACCTTGTCTCCATGAAGGACCTGAAACTTGTTGGCCTCAAGTCACACGACTGTTACATTTTAATGCAACAGTTGCTTCCAGTTGCTATTCGTGGTGTATTGCCCAAACATGTCAGATATGCTATTACTAGGTTGTGTTTCTTCTTCAACGTGCTTTGCTGTAAAGTGGTGGATGTCTCAAAGCTTGACGGTTTGCAAAAGGAAATTGTGGTGACTTTGTGTTTACTCGAAAAACACTTTCCACCTTCATTCTTTGATATAATGGTTCATTTAACTGTTCATCTTGTACGCGAGGTCAGATTGTGTGGACCTGTTTGGGCTATATGGATGCATCCCTTTGAAAGGTTTATGAGAGTTTTGAAAGGTTATGTGCGCAATCGCAATCGTCCTGAAGGTTGTATAGCCGAATGTTACATGGCTGAAGAGGCAGTTGAGTATTGCTCAGAGTACTTGTCTAATGTTGATACGGTTGGGATCCCACCAAGGCAACAAGAAATGATAACTACCAAGCCATTGTCTGGTGCTCAAGTACACCACCCTAGCCGAGAGGAGTTGGAGCAAGCACATCGATATGTGCTAGAAAATGATGTAGAGATTCAACCTTATATCGAGTAATTTCTTAAACTTACTTCAATTTTATTCTATATGGAGTAGTGGCTAATTGGGTTAACATCTTTCAATAGGGAACATATGACACATCTGAAGGCATCATCTCATTCGAAAGGCAAGGGGAAGAAATGGTTTCAAGATGAGCATCATCGAGGATTTATTATGTGGTTATATGAATGTGTTGCCAATAAAATAGCGATTTCCACAGATCAAATATCTGAAAGGCTGAAGTGGTTGGCACAAGGACCGAGCAACCAAGTGCTGAAATATCAGAGTTACATGATTAATGGAATTACTTATCACACGAAAGAGCGTGATGATATGCGAGTCGTTCAGAACTCGGGAGTGAAAGTTATTGCAAAGATAATGCAAGTGTCTAGTGCGAAGGATAAAAATCCAGTTGTGTCAGACATGGTCTTTTATGGAGTTATACAAGAAATATGGGAAATTGATTACCACGATTTTCGTATTCCAATGTTTAGATGTAATTGGGTGGAGAATAATAATGGTATTAGAGTAGATGATATTGGTTTTACCTTGGTAAATCTCAATAGAATTGGATTTAAATCTGATCCATTCATCTTGGGTAGTCAAGCAAAACAAGTGTTTTATATTGAAGACCCTCAAGATAGTGAATGGTCTGTTGTACTTGCGACTCCAAGTAGGGACTATTTTGAATATGTAAATGATGACGAGTTAGGAGACACTGTAATTAGTTATCAATGCTTCTCCAAAGGGTTGCCGTCAATGGATGTTGATGGGGCCGATGAAAATGAACCACCATGCATTCGTGATGATTGTGATGGGACTTGGGTTGATAATATGGTCTCTTAGTATGGTAATTACTTTTTATTTGTAGTTTGTCATGAGATCAGTTTTATCTTGTTGTAATGATTTTATATGTGTTTACATTGTCTGGGTATTACTTTTTCCATTATGGCATGTGTTTACTTTTTACGTTAGACTTGTACTTACTATTCTCCACACTTTTATGCTAAAAAGCAGGTCTGTGAACAAAATGGCAGCAGGTAGAAAGAAAAAAGCAGCGCATGATGATGATCAGAGTGAGGACACAACTGGTGTGGAGTCCGAAGTTACTCAGAAAATTAGAAGAACGAAAAGAGGTCATACACACATGGATAGGTTGGCTGTTCAAAGGGGAAAGGGCCTCAAGAAAGATGTTAGGTTCAATAACAATGGAGTGCCAATAGGTCCAGAGGCTGCTGAAATGAAAAGTTATATAGGCGTCCTTGCTCGGGGAAAAGTCAATATCAACTACGACTCATGGAAGCGTGTGCCCCGGCAGACTAAGGAACTGATATGGGAATCTGTTAACGTAAGTAAACACCTTGTTCGATAATATGCTTTCCAATATGCATGTTAGTATGTATTTCTGTTTCTTGTGTGATTATACATCATAAGTACAATATTAATTTTCATCTCTTATATCTTATTTCTGATTTTTTTGTAGTTAACATACAATGTTCCTATGTGGTGGAAGAGATCATGTTTGATGTCTGCAAACGATAAGTGGCGCGGATTTAAAACGACTTTAACTCAGAAACATGTTTACGCTAATATGGGCAATTCTGATAAGTTGAAGAAGCCACCTGTTGATTACGATATTACACAAGAGGATTGGTCATCTTTTGTGATCAGCCGCATGTCTCAAGAGTTCATGGTAAGAATACTTCTAAAATCCTTATGAGTCCAGCCAACAATTCATTGTGCATTACATTGTTAGTTAGTTTAGATGTTTATGAGTGATGGTATGTTTGTATGAAGTCTTATCCGGGATGGAAAACGAGCAAGAAAAGTCGGAAATAGCAAAGAGATGTTGAAGCATGATCAGAAAGTCTGACTCGGTCGAGTTGTTTAGAAACTCGGTCGAGGGAGAAATGAAGAGCAAAACGTGAAATTGGTCAGAAACTCCAACTCGACCGAGTCAGAATCGGCCTCGACCGAGTTGGGTCAACTCGACCGAGGCAAAATCCCCCTCGACCGAGTTGGAGTTTCTGACCAATTTCACGTTTTGCTCTTCATTTCTCCCTCGACCGAGTTTCTAAACAACTCGACCGAGTCAGACTTTCTGATCATGCTTCAACATCTCTTTGCTATTTCCGACTTTTCTTGCTCGTTTTCCATCCGAACCTTGCCCAAACGGACTTTTTGGCCTTTTTATACCTGAATAACACTA
Source organism: Ajuga chamaepitys (assembly GCA_958295605.1). Classification (NCBI taxonomy): domain Eukaryota; kingdom Viridiplantae; phylum Streptophyta; class Magnoliopsida; order Lamiales; family Lamiaceae; genus Ajuga; species Ajuga chamaepitys. Next base: position 15,394,602 of record OY282502.1, on the reverse strand, counting down.
AAACAAGCAGAAACACGTCATCTAGCTCAAAAGATGGATTTTAATCACTTTTCGCCCAAATACACATGCATATGTCCCATATTACGACCTTTAATTGACCTAATATACATGTAAAACTAGCATGTATCATTTACTTATTTCTACATCCTAGAAACGGAGCGAGGAACAGAAACTGAAGAGAAAAGCAGTCAAGCACCCCCATAGACTTGCTCGCAAGGGTTATTCAGGCTTAGCTGAAGAAATAGTAAGCATTGAAATTATATTTTCACTATGAATTCATTATCTTCAAACAATATTTTACGATTACCATAATTAACATCCCTCTCTCTCTGTCTCTCTCTCTCTCTCTCTTATTTGGCAGGCTGATGAATTGTGTTCCGATGATGAAATAAACAGAGCTATTCTATATAAGAGGGCACGCATGAACAAAAAAGGAGAAATTGATTCTAAAGACAAAAAACTTAAAGAAACAGTGAAGAAAATTGTAAGCACATATTTTATGTTAATTGCTCTATAATCCTATAGCAAAAGAATTGGGAATTGGTATACATACTGACTATTGGTTTTTGGTTTTTTTATTGCTTTTTGCTTCTTTGTTTATGCATCACAGGATAAGTTTATAGAAGAAAGGAGAAGGGGTACGCTAAAAATCACGGGAGTAAATGATGGTATTGTCCCACGATCGCTTGAGTCGAAAGAACATCCTGGCCGTGTGATGGGAGTTGGAGGTTATGTGACTCCAACAGCCTACTTCAACACTCCCAAAGGAAAGAACAATCCCGACCTGACTCTTTTCAATGAGCAAAAGAGGGAATTAATGGAGACCAGGAAGATTATCGCTGCCCAAGACGAACGCATCAGAAAACTAGAGGAACGGATGGCAAAACAAGATGAGCAAGATTTGGAGGCTGATTTGGAGCATGACAAAGATTTGGATGATGTGCAGATTCTTGAAGTTGACGATGTAGCTTTGCAGGTAAAATTACCAGATTTCATTTACGTTACCTGTCTTTGAAAATATGGATCACTATATGTATATCTCTTTGTAATAGGGGGATCCAGTGGGTTTGAGGTTAGAATCATCCAACGCCATTGCTGCATTTGGAACTATTGTTCCTGTTGGTGAGGAAAAAATGCATTCTGCTCCATTCCCAAACAACTGTGTGCGTGTATCCATCGATGAAGTAGTGAACAAATCAGCACTTTTGCCTATCCCAATCTCGGGTGAGTGTGAACTGCTTATTGATGCTGTGGGAACTTTTGTAGCATGGCCGAGACACTTGGTAGTTTTGAAAGAGAAGGTAAATGTGACTCTTTATTTCAATACATATATATAATTGAAGCAAAACACCATTCTAACATGTGTATTCACTATATTAGAAACCCAAAAAGAAGCACAATCTTCAAGTGAAAAGGCATGCAAATGTTCCAAAATCATTGAAGATATTATTTTGCTATGCCAACCATGCTTTAAAGTACAAAACCGTACAAACCCCACTTGATTATGACGTGTTTGAGGTGGACTTTACGATTCATGTGCAACTAGAGGATATCTGTTTTGTCTACAAGTTGCAACCAGTCACATGCAATTGTATAGTTGTCTACATATGGTAATCCTTGAATTTTAAGTATTCTTTGCTACCTCGAGTTTTCATTGATTATTTATACTAACCTTGTATGTTTCTTGAAATACTAGGCATCTTTTTAGAAAGATGAAAGAAAAGGGCATAGAAGACAAATTATGTTTTATGAATCCAAATAGCATCCCATATTTCCAAGATGAGAAAGAGACCGAACACCAAAAGGCTGAAAGACTGAATAAAAGGGCACAGTTTGTAGCAAATAGGCTGATAAGTTCATCACCAAATCAGCTAGTCTTGGTGCCAAGTAATGTTGGGTAAGAACTATTTCTCTAATTACGAAATCTTATAGCTGTAATTTTCTCATTAATGTACGTGTATAGGTATCATTGGATTCTCAGTGCCATCGACCCTTACAAGGAGATTGTCTACTTAATGGATCCTATGAATCATAGAATTCGAAGTTCCGATTGGAAATATATTGTGGACAAATAAGTCTAGATATTTTTTATCAATTAAAAAATTTATTGAGTAAGTGACATTCTGACTTAAACACTTTTGAATGTATGAAGAGCATTAACAAGTTTTAAGGAAGCCAAGGGTATTAAAGGGAAAAAACGGCCAATATGGGAAATAATACCTGTAAGCACTTTACTTCAAATATGATTACATATGTATTTTGGTTTACATGTATTTTTATTAACATTTTTTAACTCAGGGTCCTCGCCAACCCGATGATGTTCAGTGTGGTTTCTATGTAATGCGTTTCATGAGACAAATCACTGAAGAAACTGAAACCATTGACCAGGTTTCTCTACGATCGATGGTAATTTTAACTAATGAAATTTTTTACATAAATAATATTACTTTTCTGTTATTTTTATGCATTCGTAAAATGGAATTAATTATTTATTCTTGTGTTAAATAGTTTAAACAAGCGGAATACAGTGTGACAGACATTGATGAAGTTCGTAGTGAGTGGGCAGACTGTGTCCAAGATTACGTCTATGATGACTGAATTATGCTGGTATGTCAATTGTATTAAATAATATTACTTTTCTGTTATTTTTTCTTTTGTTGACGTACTCGTTTATAATATTTTCATTGGCAGGAAGGCAAAGAAGGTACATATCTTTTGAAGAAGTTGTTGTGGAGTTTCAAACATTTTTAGAAGTCGTCTTAGATTCAAATTAGTTAATATTTTGTGGCGTAAAGTGGCAAGGAGTACACTTGTTATCCTTTTTGATGAATTGCACATTTTTAGATATTACACAATCATGTTTTATCTTGGATTGGGGAGATTTATTTTGATCTATGAATGCATATTTGAGAGACGGGTAATTATTTTTCAATTTATAATGATTTTTTATAAATTATCTGTTAAATAGACACGATTTAAAATGAAGAACAACGGGTAAAAAACAACAGCTAAAAGGAGCTGCTAAATTCGAAAATAAACACTAAATAAACAACGATTTAAATTGTAGAACAACGGGGAAAAACTGTTGCTAAAACTAACAAAAACAACAGTTTTAAGATTAAACAACAGATACAAACTGTAGTTAAAATTAACAAAGACAACAGATTATGTCTGTTATATGAAGTGTTGTTGTCCATGGAACAGATAACAGTTTTTACTTGTAGTAAAAATGGTACTTTTAACAACAGCACTATTAATAACAGACTTATTTATAACTGGACAACAGCTAAAATCTGTTGTCTATTTCAAAAATTCTTGTAGTGTGATATGATACCTCTTAAGTCGTAAGATTGGCTTTTGAGTAGGGCTTGGGAGTCGTAAGATTGGCCCCCTAGTCTAGCAATATGTCTTTTGAGTCGTAAGATGGGCTCCTAAGTCAAGGATGTGTTTATTATTGTGCACCTTCGTTAGTATAACTGCTTACAAAGTTCCCACTGAGTTTATACTCATGCCCATAATTACAAATCTTCAGGTTAGTTGAGCGAGGTGGCGGGGCTGTTGCGGCAAAGGTCACCGGGTTCCTTTTCCTACCCGCAACTTTAAGATGTTTTTGCCTCTTCAATGTATATAAATAAGCTTACATGTCACTAAATCCGGGTGTTTCCATTTTCTGAGAAACTTTGGGAACCTCTAGTGTAAATATGTTTTGGCAGTGTATTATTGTCAATAAAATTTCTACTTTTATCCGATAAACATTTCATGTCACGCTTTCGCACATTTTCTGATTTATTACTTAATCAAAAGAAAAGAAAATTTAGTAGCACTTTAATCCCGAGCTAATGGGATTGGGGCGTTACATTTTTGGGTTGGCAAAATTATTTGGGACAAATCAAAAAGACAAGTAGGCAAATTAAGTTGGGACGGAGGGAGTAACTTGTTTAACAATTTCATTAAAAAAATTCTTACGGTTGTAGATACGATATAGTATAACTTGTTTAATCTAAACGTATAAGTTGTTTACCCTAACAATATTATTTGTAATTTTGTAGTTTTTTTTTTTTACTGTTGCAGATTAGATATATTATAACTTTTTAACAAAAAATATTAAAAAAATTTACTTACGGTCACAGATACGATATAGTATAACTTGTTTACAGTACAACAAAAGAAGTCTTTTGTATAAGACTTTTTTACAGGGAAAAAATCAATTTTGGTCCCATAATTATCTACTTTTCCACTTTTAGTCCCACAATTATTTGCTTTTTCCATTTAGTCCCATAGCTCAAAAAATTGTCCAATTTTGGCCGGAGATTGCCAAATTGACCGGAAATTGGCACGTGACTTGCACATGCCGGACAATTTTGGGGCTTTCCGGTCACTTAGCTGATGTGGCGCCCAAAAGGGGACGTGGCATTTTTTGCAATTTTTTCTTTTTTTTTTAGTAGTGTCCAACTCATTTTGATTTTTCATGTCATCTTATTGGCAAGTAAATAATAAATAAAAAACACAAAATAAAATTAATAATCACGGTAAAATCATTATAACCCTTCTTCCTCCCAAAAATAAGATTTCTTCCCAGAAATTGAACACAAATTAACCCTAATTTCTTGTAATGGAATTCATCATCCATAGCCCCCTCTCTTCAATATCAAATTTCACTTCCATTCACGTTATCTCCTCTACAATCAACAAACTCAAAATCAAACAAACAAAACCCCCAATGTGGGACTGGAATTCGTGGCGTAGTACTCTCCCTAAAACGCTCTAAAAGAGGCTCAATCAAACCTCACTCACAGCCCCAAAAACGACGCCGTATGTCGGATCGCAAATGTATCTCCTTCGTCGCCATCGCTGGGATGCTAACCTCCTGGCTCAACTGCTGCTGCGACTTGCTTCTGATCCTCTACTTCACCTTGCTCCTCCCTCTGTTCTTCGCGATGTGCCCCTCATCTACGTAATCGAAATTTGGTTCTTTATGTGCCGGAGGCGGCAGACGGCGAAGGAAGATGGCGGCGATGCGAAGGGCGGTGAAAATGGCAGATTGTTGCAGAGGTATCTGGAAGATCAATTGATGCTGGTGATTGGGGAAGAAGTCGGGGTCGATGTGGAATATTTTGATGCATTGAATTTATGGGAATGTATGATATGAAGAAATCGCATATGTTTTGGGTGAGGAAGAAGGGGTGAATGATTTTTCCTGTTTCTTTTAATCTTTATTTTGTGTATTATTTATTATTTTATTTCTCAATAAGATGACATGAAAATTAAAATAAGGTAGGCATCATTAAAAAAGTCATAAAAAAATGCCACATCCCTCTTTCTGACGCCACATCAGCTAAGTGGTCAGAAAGCCCCAAAATTAATCGGCATGTGCAAGTCACTTGCCAATTTTCGGTCAATTTGACAATCTCCGGCCAAAATTGGCCGAAAATTGGACAATTTTTTGAGCTGTGGGACTAAATTGAAAAGGCAAATAATTGTGGGACTAAAAGTGGAAAAACAGATAATTATGGGACCAAAAGTGATTTTTTCCCCTTTTTGACACCACAATTGTGGTCACTAATAATAAGTTATTTGTGACCACTTGTTGTCACAAATCTCTCTACAAATTATTTGAGACAACTTTAAGACTACTTTTAGAGACAACTAGTTGTTGCAAAAAATATTTGAGATACATTTGAGACTACTTTTATGGTCACAAATATATTATTTGCGACCGAGTTATTGAGACAACAATAAAGTTGTGACAAATACTCATAAGTTGTGACAAATACTCATTATTTGAGACCACTTTACTTAAGTTGTGGCAAATACTCATTATTTGAGACCACTTTTTTGTGGTCTCAAAAGACCCTTTTCCTTGTAGTGTTAACTAAAACCTATAAGTTGATTACCCTAACAGTATTATTTGTAATTTTTTTTTACTGTTGTAGATTAGATATATTATAACTTGTTTAACAAATCTTTTGTATGATTGCAGATACGATATAGTATAACTTGTTCAACCAAAGAGTATAATTTATTTACCTTAACAGTATTGTTTGTAAGTTATATAATTTCTTCTTTTTTTTACTGTTGCAGGTTAGAATATTATAACTTGTTTAACAATTTTTTTATTTTTTTTATTATGGTTGCAGATACGATATAGTATAACTTGTTTAACCGAAATGTATAAGTTGTTTTTTTCTAACAACATTATTTGTAATTTTATAATTTCTTTACTATTGCGCATTAGATACATTATAACTTGTTTAGCAAAATTGTTTTAATTGTATTTTTTTCTTATGGTTGCAGATAGGATATAGTTTAACTTGTTTAATCAAAACGTATAAGTTGTTTACCCCTAACAATATATTTTTTATTTTTTTATTTTTTTACTGTTGCAAATTTGATATATTATAACTTATTTAAGAAAAGAGTATTATTTGTTAACTGGGTAGTAATATTTATAATTTCTTTCATGTTTTGTTTTCTCTTTTTGTTGTTGTGGATAAGATATAGTATAATTTGTTTAATCAAAATGTATTCTTTTGTCTGAATAGTATAACTTGTAATTCAAAAAATAAAATAAATAATAAAATAAATAAACAAACACAAATTAAAAAATAAAATGAAAAAAATAGATAAGATTGAAAATAAAAAATAGAAATAAAAATTATAATAAGTAATTATACTTTTGGCCAAACAAGTTATGCTGCATTAGATCCGCCCCAACAAGAAGAAAAAAACAAAAAGAATATTCATACTATGTTGAATCCGCCACAAACAAAAATAAAATTTAAGAGTTACAAATTGTATTATTTCGATAAATAAATTATACTTTTTGGTAACACAAGTTATACTATTGAATACAACACAATAAAAAGAAAAAAATTAAAAAAAAAAAATCAAAGAATTACAATATTATATCTTTCACATAAACAAATTATACCGTAACAAGTTACACCATATCGAATCCACATCAACAGAAAATTTTTAAAAAAATGAAACAAATAAATATAATAAATATTATAAAAAAATCAACAGTAAAAAATTAAGATTATAATTAGTTATTAATTTATTTCATTATTGAATTAAAGATTTAAAATATAATTAATGGAAGTTGGAGTGTCATTAATTTTAAGTTGATCAAAGTATTAATAAATACAAATAAGATAAAGAACTTTAAAAACATAAGGTTTTGAACCCATGAACACAAACTAATAACAAGTACTTTATTACCACCAAGACAACAACAACTTTTATGTCAACAAATGGTCTTTTTATATTTTTTATATATATAATATGACAACCGTGTTTTAAAAAAATGAAATAGGACTAAGTTAATAACTTTTGTGTCAATAAATAGTCATTTATATATTGAAAGAATTTGAGCCCCTAAATTACTGGTGTTGCACAAGGTGTTGCAACACTTAGTACAGATCATTCCAGATTGATCAAGTTACTGTACAAAAGCTTTAACGGAGTAGATCAATTCCTTAGAAATCAATAAAAAATCAGGCAAACAAAAGCCTAATCAATTTTCTTCATACTAGCAGCGGAATCGAAGTTTTGTATATAAAAAAATTTAACTCAAAAGAATTGAATGAACAAGACAATCTTTCAATCCTTTCCTCTCTATACAACTCTTAACATACTAAACTGAAAGAACTAGATTTTGGTAATTCTCTCAATCCCTCACAGGATACAAGTAAGGCAGTATGTTGAGATACTTCAATCCTTTTCCTGCACTTTTTCTTCACACCGATCTTCACTTTGTTTTCTGCTTTTATACTTCTTCTCCAGTCGGTTTTCTGAGAACAAGGATAAGAAAGGGAAAACAACGTTGGCAGTTTCTAAACATTGAGTATTAGTTAAGTTTGGATAAGGTTTAGTTTCCCAATCCTTATCCATACTTAGTTTTTTCAATATTAATATAAAATATATAAATATATATATATAAAGTTAGTGATAAAAGCATATTACAGTAATATTATGCAGCAATGTGAAAACAACACAACAAATAAAATATCAAAGTGGTTCACAATATGCTACAACACTCTGTACAACACTTAGGTGTTGAAGCATTTTGTGATTACCAGTTTGTAACAATCTCCCTCTTTTTCACCTTGCTAGCCAAAACCTAAAAACAAACATCACATAAGTATAGTTTAACAGAAGTTACTTAATCAAACGACAACACAATTACTATTAAATAGGAACAACTGAACAAATACAGAGACAATTTCTACAACAAAATGCAACAGGCAAATAGGAGATAAGAACTCAAACACACCACATATAGGGGTGGTGGTGGATCACAAACTGCCCCACTCACTCCCCCCTTAATGTCACACTCCCCCTGAGTTCAATATGTCCTAAAACATAATACCATAGTATATACCAACATATAAAAAGATAATGCAATGTTCAATATAAAAACATATAAGACATACTATGAAATACTATGAGTTACCCATTAACTTTCAGCTTTGTCACACACTACCACTTCCTCCAACACCACTACCACTTGCTCCAGCACCAATATCTCCCCCTTTTTGGCCAGGAAGAAGATATTTAAGGTCATGCTCAACCTGTGTCTAGTAGGTGACATCAATCTCAGCACCGCTACGCCTCGAATTTGCCATTTGAATCCAAGATAGAATCTTTGAGACTAGGATTGTTACAGAGGTACTAGAAGATGTTGCAGCACTATCTAGAACACTGGAAGTGGTGGCGTCTGGACTCTCAAGTATTTCCACCACATCACAAATATGTGGAGGATCCAACAATTTCCGATCAACCTTTATCAGTGTAGAATCCAGGAAAAAATGTGAAGTGGCAGGAACAGATAAGTTTTGCCCTTCTAACATACTCCAAATAAGACAGGGATATGGAAGACCACCAAAAGTGGATTCACGTTCAGCAAAGAAGATCATAGTGTCAAAGATTAATTGACTCAAATTAAACTTCATCCCATTTCCATTTAGAGGGAAGCCAATTGTAGCAGGTAATTTTGTGAAGAATTGCATATTTAGAGGTGAGTTTAGAGGTAGGAGTTTTCTTGTTTCGTTGCCATTGAGTAATGACTCCCCTAGTAAGATGAGAAATGACATAATTCAAATCAGTTTGAATAACTTCATCAACAACATAATGAAATTCCAAAAAGTCAATAATCAGAGATTGCAAGGACTAGAAGGAAATTCCAAAAAGTCATTAATCATAAATTCCAAAAAGTCATTAATCAGTATGAATAACTTCATCAGTAAACATGAAAATCCATTTTCTCAAAAACACTTGACCAAAGCAAGGACTAGAAGGATCTTTCATAGAATTTGTAAGATTGCAGTAAAACTCCCTTACAATGTCCTTCACGAAGATACAATTTGTAGTTAGAGACTTTCCTAAATTAAGAGATTTCAAGAAAGAGATCAGACCAAATTTTTCAAACTGATGAGAATCAAGTTGTCTTTCCGAAATAGTATCCCTATTATTGTAGTATTTCCACCTATGGAAAGCATCAAGGGAGTAAAAAAGGTTTGAATACCTCTTTGTTACCTGAAGTGTTGTAGCACTTTGTACAACAGGTTTGGAAGTTGGAGAAGGTGTATCTAATTATGTGCTCCCAATATCACTAGAAACCTGGGCATTGGTCATCTCCACATCAGAATTACTAGATTCATGATGATCATCAGAATCATCTTCTTCAAGTTCCACGGAGTTGAGATCATCATCTAATTCCTTTGCGAAGGCTTCAACATTCTTAGTTAATTGCTCCTCTGTTTCAGCAATATTTGCAACAGTCCCAGTCACAACATCAGATTTTGACTTAGACTCCCCCTTAACACGAAGACGATTCTTAATACCTTGAAAATATTGGGCAACGGTTTGATCAGAAGCATACCCAAGAATTTGTTCATCTTCTGAAGTGGCGACTGTAGGAACAACAGGTACTTCAAAAGGGATTTCAGCACCAGAAGGAACATTGTTCAGTGATTTTCCAACTCCGGTCTATTTTGTTTGGACCTTTCATCACTCAAATTCTGGGTGTTGGGAGAAGACACCAAAACATCATATTCAGGATCACCCTCACTCTTATCTTCATCATCAAAGGCTAGTTTGAGTTTTGGAGGCTTGGGGCACGATTTTAGGAACTTTCTTTGTTGCAGGGTGACCATGTTCACCAAGAGTGCGTGAAAGTCCTCTTTGGCGTTTAGAAACCCTAGTTGTTGGTCCAGATTGTGCTTGAACAGATCGGATCAAAAAGGGGTGGATCATCAGCGTCCACAGGATTTCCAAAGTCACCAGGTAATTGCATGTTGAGATAGGCATCTTGTGGGACAAATTCCTCTAAAGCCATTAATGAAGTTGAGATCGAGTGTGTCGGATTGAATGACTCTGAAGGAGGGGGTGTCTCAACACCTTGCGCAGCACCGGAAGGATTTGAATGAGCATATTTTGAGCAAATGTCAAGTGGATTCTGTAATGGGTTAGCCATAGACGGTGCTAATGGAATTTTTGTAGAAGAAGAAGAGGCGTGAGTTGTTGCAGTATTTGAAAAGGGTAAAGAAGAGGACAAAAGGGTGGAGTGGTCTTTTACAGACTCTTTCATACTAGCTATAATATTTGCAATATCTTCATCAGATTCTGTCATTTTGACAAAATAAAAATCAGAGAAAGAGTGAGGTAAAGAAAAATAATTTTGCATAATTTAAAGATATAATCAAAACAGCTAAAAGAAAACAACCCACTAAATAAAACTGCACACTAAAATAAAAACTACCCACTATATAAAAAATTATCCACTAAGTAAAACTAATACCCAGTAAACTGAGGAAATACTAGATAAAACCTAGAAAAACAGTTGAAAAACAGATTTTTGGGCAGATATTTACACAAAAAGGACAAGAAAAAAAATTGAAATATCATCCATTTTTTTTAACACAAAAGAAATGAGTGCAAAAATATTTACAGAAAAAGAGAAAATAAAAAATCAAAACAAATTAAAGTTTTGAGTCATAAAAGATATGGTGTTTTCCAAAGTACTCCAGCATATAAGAAGTTACTGAATAATCAGAAATTCCCACTATGTCAGTTGGAGAAGAAATTACTTATTCATTTGATGTCAACAATAAAATCATTATCAATAAAAATTTAAATAATAAAAAAATCAGTCAAGATAATAACCATTATGAGATCAAATGAGGAATAATAAATTTGGAATTTTTCACATCACTCAAAACAATTTTATTTGCTTTTCAAAAATCTCCAAATTTAGGAAATGTAAGAGAAACCAAAAACAGAAGAGAAAAAGACAAAAGTTAAAAATATGTACAAAGGTTGTACAAGTTGTTAAAGCACTATGAGAAACACTTTTTCACAAAGTACCTAAACCAAGAGACTTCTTAAGCCAAGAGAATCTCTCAAAATCCAGTCCTTTTATGGAAATATATGTCAGTTGTCTTTCAGTGGGGATGTGTTGTTCAATTTTGATTATCCTTTTCTCAACTAGATCCCTAATGAAGTGATACATAATGTCAATGTGTTTTGTCGTGGAATGTTGAACTGGGTTCTTGGTAATGTCAATGGAACTAGAGTTATCACAAAAGACTGTAAGAGCATTACTTTCTAGTCCATAATCATCTAACATCTGTTGCATCCATGGTAATTCAGTACAACATCTACCTAGAGCTATGTATTCAGATTCTGATATGGACAAAGATACACAGTTTTGTTTCTTTCAATGTCATTATTTCCAAGATAAAAATATCCTCCTGAGGTACTCTTTCTATCATCTACATCTCCAACCCAATCCGCATCACAAAAACCTACCAAGTTGGTATTAGTGTCCTTAGAATACCAAATTCCTAAATCAGAAGTCCCATTTACATATTTGAAGATTCTTTTTACAACATTTAAATGAGACAATTTAGGATCAAATTGATATCTAGCACAAACTGAGACACTATAACACAAATCCGGACGGCTGGCTGTAAGATACAGAAGACTGCCAATCATACTCCTGTACAAAGTGTGTTCAACACCTTGTCCAGCACTGTCCTTACAGATTTTGAAGCTGGAACACAAAGGAGTTTTCATGTGTTCAGCTGACAGTAAATCAAATTTCTTGACAAGATTTCTAGCATATTTGGACTGAGATATGAAAGTACCTTGTTCAAGTCGTTTGATTTGAAGACCAAGAAAGTGGTTCAGCTCACCAACTAGACTCATTTCAAATGTAGATGACATTTTTTGAACAAAATTCTGCAATTGCTTGTCATAAGTCAGACCAAAATAGTATCATCTACATATACTTGAGCAACAATGATGTGAGACACTTTTCTCTGAACAAAAAGGGTTTTATCAACATTGCCTCTTTCAAATCCTAGTGTCATCAAGAATTCAGATAATCGATCATACCAAGCTCTAGGAGCTTGTTTTAGACCATACAAAGCCTTTTTTCAGTTTGAACACATGATCATCTTTATGAGGATCCACAAAACCTTTTGGTTGATCAACAAATGCCTCTTCATTTAGAAAACCATTTAAAAAGGCATTTTTCACATCCATTTGAAAAAGCTTTTTTTGAGATAAAATGGCAATTAAGAACCGAATAGATTCCAGCCTTGCAACAGGAACAAAAGTTTCATCATAATCAAGCCCTTCTATTTGTGTATATCCTTGTGCCACAAGACGAGCTTTATTACGATAACCTTTGCCTGACTCATATGTTCTGTTTCTAAAAATCCATTTTGTTCTAATCACATTTACATCATGGGGTCTAGGAACTAAATCCCATACATCATTACGAGTGAATTGATGGAGCTCTTCATGCATAGCATTTATCCAAAATTCATTCTTTAAAGCTTTATTAACATTTTTTGGTTCCACACTTGAAATGAAACAGTCACCATGCACACTCAAATAAGAAGGGGATAGGCAAGTAATTTTTACCATTTTGGAGTAATCCTTTCTTTCTTTGACACAAGTTCGAAGATTATCATAAACATTACCAATTATTTAAGAAATGTGATTATTATTAGTTGTCTATGATTGCATAGGCAATGGTTAAGGGGTTGTTAGGAGTTGTTAGAATCAATTGACTTGAGAGAGTAATTATTCTAATCAATCTAGAACTTAGTCGCTTTGAGAGAAGGGTTAAGTTAATTAAGTGCCGCCTAATAGATAGTAAAAATGGTTTAAAAGTTTATAAGGTAGAGATTAATCATCATTAGCATAATTCCTGAAATTGAGATCCTATGATACATTCTCTTTTATTGGAAATCAATTTTTGTCAATTACTTCTCTTATTAGTTTATATGCAATTTAGTTTATTAATTCATTAATCATTCACAAATTCCAGTGTCTAGTTAGGATAGTCCTAGATCATTAGGGCATCAAACTACGTTAACCTATTCTTAGTGGATCGACCTTGACTTCCACTATATACACCTACACCAGTACACTTGCGGTATTTTAGGGTTAGGATTAAAGCCTGTCAATACATCTCAGTATAAATACTAATACATGTTACTCCCTCCGTCCCGGCTTATCTTGCACAGGGGGGGTTTGCGCGGATATTAAGAAAAGTTACTTTTTGGGTGTGTGTTGACTTTTCAAAGTTGTTTTATGCCTTATTTGCTGAAAATTAAGGAGAAGATTAATTTTGCTAATTTCATATCAAATTTTCTGCATACAACCCCATACAAAACCTGCTAATGTTACAAACCACCTAAAATTATTGAAATCTGAAAATTAGAAATTACTGGGAATTGAGCCCAATTCTGAACCCCAAATATGAAAACTGAAATTTTGGGAAATTTCCCTCCAATTAATTACAGAATATGTGGGTTTACACAAATTACATCCAAAATTTCAAAAATTTCAAATTCCCTCCTTAATTTAAACTAAACCCAACAGCCTATTTATTGAGCATTGAATGCGAAACAACCACATTCAATGCTCAAATTACAGCAGATACAGCAGCAAATTTACTACAGAAAATTACTACAGCAGTTACAACAGCAAAATAGTTACACAAGAGTAATATGTTTTGCAACAAGAAAGGTTGGAAGAATTTGTCCCCGTCGGACCGCTCCTTGATCGCTCAGTTTCTGATTGATAACAGCACAAAAAGGGTGGTTCATCATGGCAAAATCGGAGAGGCGGCAGCATCATTCGGGGTTAGTCGTCGAAGCATTCATAACATTTGGGCGGCTACAAGGCAACAAATGGCAGCAAATGTTCTTATCAGTTTCAATACCAAAAGACAGAATAAAGTAGTCGTAAGTAAAGAGCTCGACATAAGCCGGCTTAAGGGCATTCCGTTCAACAACAGGGGGACAATAAGACGACTTGCATCAGAAATGGAAGTGAGCAAAAGTGTAGTTGGGAGATGGGTAAAAGCTGGAAAATAACCCCCATACAAATGCAATTAAACCAACACTGACACAAGCCAATCAGGTACAAAGGCTTAAATTCAGCCTCTCTTCTCTACATTTTGATAGTCTAACAAACAAGATTAAGTATGAAACGATGCACAATGTGCTCCACATCGACGAGAAATGGTTTTATATGCAAAGGGACAGTGAAAGAACATACAAGCTGCAAGAAGAAACGGACCCATATAGGTGCTGCAAAAATAAACGCTACATCACGAAAGTGATGTTTATGTATGTTGTTGCAAGGCCTAGGTACTCAAGCCAAGGCTTAATTGAATTTGATGGGAAAATTGGGTGTTTCTGTTTACAATTCAAGAGCCGGCTAAGAGAAACAGTGTTAATAGACAAATAGGCACGCTTGTGACAAAACCCATAGACTCAATCACAAAGGAAGTCATCAAGAGGTGCATATTGCAGCAGGTAATTGATTGCTATTAGATTATATTTTCATCATCTAGTCATGTCACTCAGTGAGTCTCCAAAAATGATTCCTAACAGCTTGAAATAAGCTGTTATGAATCATTTGGTGACATCACAACAACTAATTGACAGCAAACTTCAGATTATACCAGCAATTAAATCCAAGTGGCCAGAAAATGCAAGCAAGCATATCATAATACAACAAGACAATGCCAAACCACACATTAAAGACACTGATACAGAATTCAGAGAGGCTGCCACTTCAGATGGTTTTGAGATTAAAATGATTTGTCAACCACCCAATTCACCAGACACCAATGTGCTGGATCTTGGGTATTTCAGAGCCATTCAGTCGCTACAACAAGAAAGACCGTCGAAATTTGTTGAGCAACTGGTTCAGAATGTAATTCAATCATATAATGACCTAGAGGTAAGAAAACTAGACCATGTTTTCTTAAGTTTGCAGGGCTGCATGAATGAGATCATAAAGTGTAAGGGCCATAATAGCTACAAATTGCCTCATTTGGGCAAGGCAGCATTAGAAAGGGCTGGTATTTTGCCACAAAGTTTGGAAGCTGATGAGGCTGCTGTTAGGGAAGGGATAGAATGCCTAATAGAGATTGAAGAAACACAAGGGACAGACCAAATTGGTGAGCTTAAGGCTGCTTTAGGTTACATATAGTGTATGTAGACTAAAATTTATGGGAAAGCTTCATTTGGTATAGTGTTTATGGCGTAAATAGTGATAAACACTATTGTGTGTACGTTTTGCTTAAGCCATAAACACTGTAATAGGAGCAATTATTTTGTCATGTGATTTGATATTTTCAAGTTAATCCCCTCAGATAAATGTCATCATAGGGGTATCAAATCACTATGGTATGTTAATCTGCCACTTTCTTAAAGAGCAAAAGAAAAACAAGTTCACTCAATCTAAGAAAAGCAGCAAATAAGCTAAACAGTGGCCTAGGAGGCAAGCATTCACAAAAATGAAATCATCATTTAGGCACAAATAACAGTAGCAACTTAACTGCATAATTAGCACAAGCATCAGGCACTAATTAGCCACATTAATTTGGCCAATAACCAAATTAAATGCATAATTAGCAATGAAACAGGGCCTATCAGCTTTCACAAAATGAAAGCATCATTTAGGCACAAATCACAGCAGCAACTGCACCCCAACAGAAGCACAAGCATCATGCACAAATCAGCAGAAATAACTTGGTAAATAACCAAATTAATTGAGATTCTTATCACTAAATTAGGCCTATCAGCAGTGTTTTGCCAAAAAAAAAATGAAATCATCATTTAGGCACAAATCACAGCAGAATCTTAACCCCAACAGAAGCAAAAGCATCAGGCACTAATTAGCCACATTAATTTGGCTCATAACCAAATTAAATGTATAATTAGCCCTCAAACTAGGCCTATCAGCAGTCACAAAATGAAAGCATCATTTAGGCACCAAAGTTCAGCAACAACTGAACCACAATAGAAGCACAAGCAAACAGCCGCAACAGAAAACCCTAGCCAAGCAGTCTAACATCAACATGCAACCAACAACCCAAACAGATTCACCAAGCCAAGCACGCAAAAGTCACCAACAACCCCAAACTGGAGCACAAGCAATAAAAATGAAGCGTAATAGGGCAGAAATACATAACCTTTCCGAGAATCGGGAACCATAAGGTCAACAATGCCTGAAAATTTTGGCGTTTCTCCCTCGAATCCAGAGACGGACTCGTACAAAGAGCCGGAGAAGGGATATCGGAGACAACCTCATCAGCGTCGTCAGTGATTTCAGACGAGAATCCCAGATCTGCAACCAGATCGGGATTCTTCGAGTCTTCTTCACGGACACTATCAACCGGAAACTGAGACTCCTCCACGACGGTTTCGTAGGAGTCAAAACAAATCTCCTCTAATTCTGGGGAATCCTCCATGAAAATCAAGGCGAAGCAAAAAAAACCCCAAATATCGTAGTAAGGGTTTGAGAGGTGCACAAAATAGTACTCCGATCTAAGGGAAGACCAGAGCACCGGCGAAAGGATGGTGAACCGAGGGGTTGTGAGAGCAAAATCGAAGATGGGGAGAAGACGCGGCTAGGATATTCTGAGGGAGAGGGAAGAACACCAAGAGTTAGAGAGAGAATCGGGGTAGTGAGAGAGAGAGACAGAATTGATATGGTTTGGGTTGGGCTGGTATAGGTTTTAGGGTTGTGGGTTTAGTTTAGGAATAGATAAGATGGGTTAATTACATTTGGGCTGATTATGACAAACTTAGGGTGTTTAAATAATTTTTGTAAATAATTTTAGTAATGGCATTTTAGTTATTTTCGTAAGTATAGTGGGTATAATCGGATTAAAAACTTTCCTTTTTTGGAGTGTGCAAGATAAGGTGGGACGGCCATTTAAGGAAAGTGTGCAAGATAATGTGGGACGGAGGGAGTACAAAAAATTGCATACGACCCACAGACTTGCCCGCGGCGCGAATTACACGAATTTAAAATATGTGTAACTGGTTTACAAAATAACTACTCAAATTAGATACAATTAGCGTACTTAAAAAATTTTATGAGGCACCATTATGCAGATTCTCGTGTTGTCACTTGAGTGTCACTATTAAAAATAAGATTTGTTACCACTATAAAATGTAGTTACAAAAAACGGAGAGTAGTCACAAAATTTATTTTAATAACTATAAATTTAAAAGTAATTACTATAGGGTAGTCACTTATAATAAGATGCAAAAAGTTTTTTTGTAACTACTTTATACTCCCTCCGTCCCGGTCTAAGTTTCCTACTTTGACCGGGCACGGAGCTTAAGAAAAAGCAGTTGACCACCTCATTTTGTTGACTTTTCTGATTTTCAGCATTTAATTAAGAGAAGGATTAAGGGAATTAATTTTCTAAACTTTTTCCTAATTCAACAATTAAAAATAAGGGTAAATAAACAGAAAATACCAGATTAAATTTCTGGAAATTACATGTCCCAAATCTGTAAAAATCTGAACAAAAAAAAAAGGTGGGAAATTTCCCACCTACAATCCTGAAAATCTAGTTTCCCTCCCCAATATTTTGGAGGGATACATTCAAAATATTTCAACTCTAAAACTGAAACTACACATCAAAGACATCTATAAATAACCTGAAATCTGCATTCAATGCAGTTTACCATCTTTTGGACAAAAAATTTCAGATTACAATCCATGAAAGGCACAAAAAATGGGAAGAACCTTTCTCCATCAGAACGACTATTTATTGCTCAACGCCTTCTTCTTAACAACACCAACGGTGTGCTGAAAAACGGCATAAGTGAGGAGATCGCATCATCATTTGGAGTCTCGACTCGGACTGTTCGGCACATATGGGAGGCTGCAAAACATCAGATTTCAGAGGGGCAACCAGTTTCCTTTCCCGAGGTAAGACCCCGACCACCTTCATCTAATATTCAATCTTTGGATGAAGAAGCCATGAGGGCAATACCTTACAACAAGAGAGGCACGATTAGACGTCTAGCCAAAGAGCTAGAGGTAAGTAAATCAAAGGTGGGAAGATGGGTCAAATCTGGGAGAATAAAGGCACATACAAATGCAATCAAACCTGCATTAACAGATTCGAACAAAATGCATAGGCTGAAGTACAGTTTGTCATACTTGCAACAAGATATCAACAACAAAATCACTTTTGCTAGCATGCACAATGTTATCCACATAGATGAGAAGTGGTTTTATATGCAAAGGGCATCCGAAAGGGCATACAAACTTGCATCTGAAGTTGATCCATATAGGGCATGTAAAAGTAAAAGATTCATCCCGAAAGTCATGTTTATGTGTGCGGTTGCTAGACCATTGTATACGGAGGAGGGAGATGTAATTTTTGATGGAAAAATAGGTATTTTCCCTTTCACAATACAAGAGGCAGCCATCAGAAATAGTGCAAACAGATCAAGAGGCACGATGGTTACAAAACCGATCGATTCAATTAACAAAGAGGTGATTAAAAGCTATCTTTTGGATAAGGTAATCCATTTACTATCAGAATTTGTTCATCATTTAGTTACTAGTGTTTGTAAGTCTCCTAAAATCGTCCGAATATTTGTAAAAACATTCAAGGATGATTTGGTGACCTTACGGGCATCTTGTGCAGTTCTTTTTTACTGGTTTTTCATCATTTGGCATAAAAAAACAGATAATTCCAGCAATTAAAGAGAAATGGCCAGCACATGTAAGCAAACAAATCATAATCCAGCAAGACAACGCAAGACCTCATTTGAGTAACTTAGATCCAGATTTTAGAAGGGTGGCTACATCCGATGGCTTTGATATTAGGCTGATGTGCCAGCCACCAAATTCACCGGACACAAACGTTTTGGACTTTGAGAATCTGCCAACAGTGATAGAAGTGGAAGAGCAGCTTGTTCGGGATACTATTGAGTTTATAATTGCGAACGAAGAAGCAACCGAACACTATGACATTGAAGGTATCATGTCAGATTTGGGCTACATTTAAAAAAGCTTAGGTAGGACACAACTTTTGATTTTATTGTTTGCAGTGTAAACACATGTGAAGTGTTCATTTTGCTTAAACTGCAAACAATAAGAAAATTGTTCATTTTATAAAAACCATTTTTAGTACAGTTTTATTTTACTTCCCTCAGAAAGGTTTCATCATTGGGAAAAGCCTATACCAACTAAGTTAAGCTGGCAGCTTTGAACTACCCCATATGAAGTAGTTCAAGCTAGCCCGAGCTTAACACAATCAACCCACAGAAAGAGTGTGGAGCTGTTAGAAAAGAAGGTGTTGGGTAGCTACAAGTTCAATCAGGGGAATTTCTTCATTTTGAAGGGCCACCTAAACAACACATTCATCACTTTGAAAAGGGTCACCGACAGTAAATTTCCCATGATAAGAACAAAATCAGTTCGAATCAGAACCCAACGGTAACATGCATCAGTAACTAGCATCAGTGTGCCCACAAAAAACGCATCAAACAAGGAGAGCAACTTTTCAGCAGATAAGAAGAAAGACCCAACAGAAACTGCCCAAAATTTCAGCGTCTCAGCAAAATGCATCAGTGTGCCCACAAAAACAAATCAGGAATTTCAGCAACATTCAGCATATAAGGACTGAGATCCAACAGGAACGGACTAAGATATTCAATATTTCAGCCTCATGCATCAGTGTGCCCACATAAATGCAACATTTCACCATCATAAATCAAATACCCAACAGATCAGTCCAACATTTCAACATGTCTTAAATCAAAAAGACAGAATAAGGGACAAACAACCCAATAAGCGAAATACATAACCTTTTTAGAGCCGGAATCCAAACAGCCAGCATGTCGAAGATGAAACTTCGCATTTCTGGACTTCGTGAGTCCTCCGAAGTGAACGCCGACGCCTCAATCCCAGTTGGGAGAGCTCCTGGGCCCACTTCGTCGAGGTCGGTTTCAGGGACAACGGACTCTTCGGAGTCGAAGACGAAGCCTTCTTCAGATTCAGAGGACTCGAATTCCATCCCCAAAATATTTCTCCTCGCGATTCAACCACAATATAGGGACGTATAGTGGTGGAAAACCCAGATCTGGTACAGATCTGGGTGAGAGAAGGAAGGGATGGTGGTGAGAGGGAGCAGCGGCGGAGGAAAAAACTAGGGTTTGTAGAGAGAGAGAGAGTAATCCTGAAAGAGAGAGAGACGAACATCAGGAAATAAAGTGTGAGTGTGTTTATGGACTGGGTTAGGGGGGATTTGGGTTTGGGCTGGATATATTTGGGTTGGGTTGGGTTATTGTATTAGTGGGTTATGTTTAATTTCTGAAAGGGTGGATTAAGGAATTATAAACTGATTTCAGAATGGCAAATTTGTAATAAAAGTGAAAAAGTGGGGATTTTAATGTTTGACTTTTTTTGCCATTTTTGGGGTGGAAAGTTCAGTTGGGACGTACGAAAAAGGAAAGTAGGAAACTTAGAGTGGGACGGAGGGAGTAGTTACTAATGTATTTGTAACTATTTTTTGCAACTACTTTGTAGTTACTAATGTATTTGTAACTACAAGTAGTTGCAAAAGAGCTTGGTATATTGTAACAAATTTGGTTATAATTGTAGGAAATATTTTATGTAACTAATAATAGTTACAAAAGGGATTACTTTTAATAACCACTCTTATAGTTACAAAAGGTTAGCGACAAATATCCTTTTTTCTTGTAGTGTGTTCCAAAAATAATAAGTATGTATTATATGTCTGATACTGGGAAATTTTTTCAATATCTTAATAAACAAGAAAGATTCTCAATTTAGACATTCAAAAGCCTCCCAATATAATTCATATTGAGACACTTACCATTTAAGAGACTTAGTAGAGTTGTTCCACAAAGCTTTAGGTGGCCTAGTAGATAATTAACTTATTCAAAATATATGTTTGCAATACTTACAAAATAATGTTATTCAACAAAATGTCACTATTTCTTTCTTATTTCTTATTTTTTATTTTTTTGGTTGTAAACCTTAAGTGGGTTTTGTACCAGTACATGTATCTTTTTGCATATTGATATTTTATCAATTCAATATTGTTATATCAACATATTTTAATTTTTTGTAATTTAGTGAGCAGTACGAATCTAATCTCTTGGCCAACTGATGCATAATTAATATTTTAGTTTGAGCAATGAAGTTTGCAATTTCTGTTTCACATGCATTTCGAAACACTGCGCATCTTATACTATTGGTGCCAGCTAAATTCCCAGTGCACCCATCACTAAACAATATTTCTTTATTGCAGTACCTAACATAATTACTACATATCACCCCATTTTTCACCTATAAAAACCCACACCTTGTTACAAATCCATTCATCCCAAACACCCCTTCTAAACCTTACATTTTGTCAATCAAATTTCAGGGGCTGATTTTAGAAATGGCTTCCAACAGAAACACATCAATTGTCCTATTTCTAGTACTAAACCTTCTCTTTTTCACTCTTTCTAGTGCATGTGGCACTTGTCCCGGTCCTAACCCAAAGCCCAAACCTACCCCAAAACCCAAGCCAAACCCTAGCCCTAGCAATGGTCATTGCCCTAGGGATACCCTAAAACTAGGTGTATGTGCTAATTTGCTCGGCGGATTGCTTGGCCTCACCATCGGCACTCCTCCAAAAACACCTTGTTGCTCCCTCATTGAAGGCTTGGTCGACCTAGAGGCTGCCGTTTGCCTTTGCACCGCGATTAAAGCCAATGTTCTTGGTCTCCACCTTAATGTGCCTCTTTCCCTTAGCTTGCTTCTCAATGTTTGCTCCAAAAAACTTCCTAAAGATTTCATCTGTGCTTGATTGAATATAGTTCTAGTGTTTTGCACGAAAACAGACACTCTATTCTTACTAAGTTTTGCACTACTTGTGCATGGTAATTTTATTTCATATGTATTTCCAAATAAAGTTGGTGGATAAGATCATTCAGCTACCTATCTATGTGAGATAGGAATGATGTAATACTGTGTCGAATAAGTTTTCTTTTTTCTTCATTTGCAGCAACATACAAGTGTATCTTTATTTATGCAATTACAATTGCTTCAGTATAATGTTATCAATTTTTCTAATTCACAATCTTTTCATGGGTTTACGATATATATGTTCCTTGATGGTTCTAAATATTACTCCTTCCGTTGCATAACGAGATCAGTTTTGTTTCCAAAATGTACAATTTTTATTTTTACTATATCTAATGGAGGTCCAATTCTCCTTAAACCATTAATTCACACTTACACGCACTACAAGAAAAAAGGGCATTTGCCACTAGCTTTTTGCAACTACAAAGTAGTTACTTAAAATAACCCATTTTGTAACTACTAGTAGTTACATAAAATATTTCCTACAATTTTAATCAAATTTGCTAAAATATGACAAACTCTTTTGCAACTACTTGTAGTTACAAATATATTAGTAACTACAAAGTAGTTGCAAAAAATAGTTACAAATACATTAGTAACTACAAAGTAGTTGCAAAAAAACTTTTTGCATCTTATTATAAGTGACTACCCAATAGTAACTACTTATAGATATTTAGTTACTAAAAATATTTTTGTAACTACTCTCCATTTTTTGCAACTACATTTTGTAGTGGCAAAAAGCCCTGTTTCTTGTAGTGACGGTTTTTCTTTTTTTTACTTATTCAATCATATTAACTAATTCGTGCAATTAAAAAGTTCAATTGTTTACTTAGGCTAGTGTAAGAGCATCTCTAGCTCTGCTTTGGCTCGGCGCAAAGATGCAACTATTCATGTGTTTTTTACTCCAGCCCTACTTTGGCTGCTACTCCCCAACGACGCAGGTGAACAGTTTGACGTTCATTCGAGCTCACACTGGTCACAATACTCTTTCCTCTTTTTTTTAATTAATTTAATTCTATACATATGAATTGTTGTCTTTTCAATTTTATTGTTGTATTAAGTTAATATGTGTGCCTATTTTGTATTTTAAAAGTAAAACAAATTAGTTTCATTTAAATATAAAACTTGTCTATGCTAAAATTAAGTATTTGTTTTTGTATACTATTAATTTAATTAACAAAAAAATTAATAAAATAGTAAACTATTATAAAGTAATACATTAAGGTATATATAAAATTACAAAAACATAAACAACACATAAAATATAATTATTTTATAAGCAAAACAAATTAGTTTCATTAGAATTTCTCATAACAAATAATATAAAAAATAAATTATCAGAGAAGAATATTTTGTGTAGCGCAAAATGCAACGCAGGCAGTTGGAGCTTTGTGCTGCATTTTACGCTGGAGTAGAGTGAATTCGACGTTGAACCAGTGCTTACTGCTACAGATGCTCTAACAACATATATAGTTATTTTTTACTAACTCTTATTATGGAATCGAGAGATTATAATATATCTATGCTTGAAAACAAAAGTGCACAAATTGAAAACTGTGGCACTCAAGAAAAATTAGCATGATGCATGATAGTTTAAATGAAGAACAAATAAAAGGCTCAGCATTTCTATTTTTTTGTAAAAATTATGTATATTATCCCACTAAATCTTAAGACTATTTTGAGGTATGTTGGATCCTCTCAAAATCCAAGCACAACTTGTAGGAAGTTATAAAAAAAATAATTTCTCAATTTTAGATGTTTTCATATCACACACAAAAAAAATATCTTTTGAGACAATAAAAGTAATCTTAAATAATGAGTATTTGTCATAAGTTATGAGTATATATTTATCACAACTTTTTATTAGACTGTTAAAATATGGATTTCATAAGGTGTTTCAACATTGGATGTTGAACAAAGTATTACCACACCTTGTGAAATACAACTTGATTTTATCTCTTGATTGTTTTCACCTTGCTGGATATTTCTAGTTTATCACATATTCATTATATCCTTGTATATATTGTTTAATATAAATATATATATATATATATATATATATTAGTTGTGTCTTTCAATAAATTTAATATTCATAATAAAAATGTAGAAGCTATTTTAATAAATTTAAAAGTACACATGATATTATTCAGATATATTGAAGAATTAATATGTTTTATTTTGTTATTCCAACTATTGAATAATCATTGGATTTTATTTCATTAATATCAAGATTTATTTAAGACCTACGAAGTATTTGAGTATATTAAATCACCATGTAAAATATTAAAACTTGAAGATGAATTATTTTTAAATAAAGTTAAATAGTTCTAGTTAAAATTTGAAAGTTTATTTATTTAGATAAGTTAAAATACTAAAAAAAATTGAAAAAAATAAAAGAAAAAACTAATTTCTTATAATATCATTCAACTGATTTTATTTAATATATTTTGGTGGATCGCGTGATATTTATATATTTGTGTTTGTTTTAATATTTATTATCAATTAAGCTATTGCGGGGTTCGCATAGTTAGGTCAAGATGGACACATACACACTAAATATATGTTTGACTTTCAATATTAAGAGATAGTCATTCTTAAAAATAGAGATAAGTTATTTTTTACATTTAAAATTTTATCTTAATGTAAATCTATAAAATAATATATTTATGAAAAGTAAGTTATATTAAATCCATATATTACATGGAAGAAATTGATATTTACATTATTTATAATTTTGGTTTAATATCATTTTGCAATATGTACTATGCACATTTTTTCAGTTTCATACCTATTTTTTTTCAATCACAACCTGAATTATACGTTTTTCATTGTAGCAACATCTGTCAGCAATTTAAGTGCGAAAAATAAAAGAATATTAAAAAATATTTAAATAACATGTAATTGTTTAAAAATCTAGAAAATATTTTTTAAATTCTTAAATTCATTTATAATATCATAAAATTAACTTAAAAATGTTGAAAATATTAATCATTTTTTTAAAATATATATATATATATATATATTAAAATTAAATCATTTTCAGCAAGTAAAATAAAAAGTAATTAAAAAAATTAAAAATCATAAAACTATTATAAATTTCTGAAAATTATCTTGAAAATTTATATTTTAAAATCTCGAAAATTTCGTTTAAGATATGTGAAAATATCTATGAAATGTTGAAATTATTTTTTAGCATATTCAATTTTCTTAAAAAGTTTAAATGATTTATATTAAATAAACAAAAAAATTTAAAGTCAGATTATAATTTTGTAAGAAAAGTCTAATTTTATGCATAAGTACTTTTTAAAATTAATTTTTAAAAATCTATTTAAAATTTTTAAAATTATTTGATATTTTTTTATGAAAATTGATTTTTTATTAAAAGAATCTCTACATTTTATCAGTTAAGTTTATGATATTTTAAATACATTTTTAGAATTTAAAACTAAATATTGTATTTTTTTTTTAGAATACAACGATTCTATTTTTTAATATTAGATTATACAATACTTAATTTAATTAAATAATTACTTTTTAATTAAATTTACGTGCATCGCACGGGAGCGATACTACTATCCACATAAAACGACTTCAGGTTGTCCCTCCTATTTTTTCACATTTAAGTTGTATTCGAGATGAACAATGCTACGGGTAAATGGTTTCTCCCTCTAAAGATGATGTACTTTTACTATGAAATTGGGATTACATGTTTATTTTACTTTGATCTGAACACTTACCATATTAAATTTAGCACTTAAATGCAACATAATTAAGCTTAATATTTACTTTTTTTGGGGGGAGGGGGAGGGTGAGGGTTTAGTAAATATTGTCTCCTATTTTTTTAGTCGTTCTTTAATTTAGATTTTGTGATATGTTTATAAATAGTTGTTCTTTTAACTTTTTTTCACAAATCTTTCAATTCTACCCCTATGTAATTGGAAAGTAATATTCCCTTCGTCCCACTTAAATTTGCATACTTTCCTTTTCGATTCGATTCGTTCCACTTAATTTTGTACACTCTTAAAAATGAAATTTCTCTCACAATCTTCATCCTCAATCTACACCTTTGAAAAAGTTAAAGATTCTCCAAAATCTATTTTTTTTAACATCCGTGTCGAGTCAACCTTGCAAAATTAGTTGGGACGGAGGGAGTATAATATAAAGAAAAGAATGATGTAATTTTAAAAATTTGAGTAAATAAAAAAAAAGTAATTAAGGACTTGAGTGTCCATTTCATTTACTCCTTAATTTTCAAACTCTGACTTAAAAAAACAACTATAAAAAAAACAGGATGAGTATTTAACAATGATAGCTTACTATTTTAGCATCTGAATTATCGAGTTGCAGGATAGCTAACTAATTTTTTTTTCTGGGCAATCATTAAAGTTGTTACGTGGAATTAAAGGAATTGATTACATTGTGACAAAGTTAATTTCTTGAGAAGTTATAATTATATTAGTAATATGCGATAATATCAGTGATTAACAGGTGACATCATTAATTTAATCTACATGATTGCAATTCGAATTTCATGTTACAGTAGGTGTTTCATCCTCTGTTATACTTAATTCATTAGGTGACACATGTTAATTTGTGACATCATACAATACACGTGTCGGTTAGTGAATGAATGAAACACAAAATGTAATACTAAAGTGTAACAGGTGATAGTGTCACGGGATTGGTATCAAATCTAGATTTCTTTGTTATTCCATTGGTTTATGTATATTCCAACAGAATTGCATCCATATCATCGTTTCCTTGAATAACGCGTGTTCCTTACCCCTACATTAATTGGCCTCTCTTCTGTTTTATTTTATTATCTGTTGGACACATGTCCTATCACATAAAAAAATGATTAAATAATTAAGTAAAAATAATAGATTTTTATTCACATCAAAATGGGTTACATCAATGATTACGATATTTTACATTTGGCCCCAGTTCGATGTTTATATAACATGATTTTAACACGTATCAGAATGTATACATGCATTTTTATCTTCACAATTGCACTGTCAGATAACAATGCTAGCTAGATTTAATTCTACGATAACGTTTTCCGGTAACCTGATGTTCAGTGGCAAAAACTTGTATGTGCTCGTCACACGACCGTCACACGGTGTGATGGGAAAAAGTATCACTTTTTTAGTAAAAGTATCACGTATATCTGTAAAAGTATCACCTTTTTTAAACAAAAAAATAATAATTTTTTGTAGTAAAAGTATCACATTTATTTGTAAAAGTATCAATGTAGTAAAAGTATCATTTTTTCCTGTAAAAGCATCAATGTTTTCTGTAAAAGTGTATTCCATCACACGTGTGACCGTTCGCACCCAAAACTCACTCATGTTGACTTAGCAAAATCTAGGCCAAAAAGTTATGATTCGTGGCTTCCACCACCAAATTCAATAAAGAAAAAATGAAAATATATGGGCTTCTTTTTTTCTCAAATATTCATATCTGTTAAAGTTCTGCTTATATCACCTTAAGCCAGTGAGCTTGGCTTCATCCGACATTGGCCCATAATTATTCTTGGGCTTTAAACAGATTTTTCAATTAGTAGAACAAAAATATTTGATTCGCAATGTACCGTGGATATTTAAAAAAAAAAATCAAACAAAAGAAACAGCTCCTTGTGTGATAAAGTGTTTTCTCCAGAATACCACAATACTGCAGAGAATTAAAACAATGTTCACTATACCCAGTAGTCTCTCTCTTACACAGGGGGCATTTAGAGGAACATCTCCATTTTTAATAAGATAGTTAAGAAGTGGGTAAACAAAATGAAGCCCTCAATTTATTATATCTCGTTCCCTCAAATTCCTGTCGGGTTGTTTGGTTTAGGCTTAAGTGGGTCGAGGGAAATCCTAATTTTAAAATCCTAGTATTTAAAAATAAAGGTAAATAATAAAGATGTAAATTTGTTTTGAGATGGTATAGGGTAGGATTGTACTGTAGATGTCAAATCAATGTTGAAAAATAGAGATATGTATTTGATTGTGTATAGGATAGATGTAGGTAGGTTTTATAGGATAGGATTGTATTTGATGAAATATTTTGAGTTGAAACCTTAAAACAAACAGGGATTGAGTATTTTAACATCCAAAATCAGTTCGTGCTAAACCTACACCAAACAATCTCTACTCTTTCATATTATATAGAGGGCAATATTAGAAGAAATGTGAGAGAAAAATATACTTAAAAATATTTTACAAAACTAAAACTTTGACTAAAAAGAACGAAGTTGGATAATTCAAGTGGCAGAACATCTACTACCTAGGTCTTTGGTCTTGGGTTCGAGTCATCGTGGGGAGAGGGGAGGATTTTTTTTCTTTGTTCTTAGATTAAGCGAAAAAAAAATTAAAAAAAAAAAAAAAAAAAAAAAAAAAAAAAAGGAAGTTGGATAGCTCAAGTAGCAGAGCATCTACTATCTAGACCTTTGGTCCTGAGTTCAAGAGTCACTGTGGGGAGAAGGGAGGATTTTTTTTCTTTGTTCTTAGATTAAGAGAAAAAAAATTTAAAAAAAAAAAAAAAGAAAGTTGAATAGCTCAAGTGGCAGAGCATCTACTATCTAGGCCTTGAGTTCGAGAGTCACCGTGGGGAAGGAGATGGGTTTTTCTTTGTTCTTAGATTAAGAGAAAAAAAAAAAATTTAAAACTATGACTAAAAAGAAACAGATGTACTCCCTCCGTCCCGGTTTAACTTTTCTACTTTGATCGGGTACGGAGATTAAGGAAAAACAGATTTTGTGGGATCTGACTTTTTTAAAGGTGGAAATTGAGGGTGGAGATTGTGAGATAAGTTTACTATTTATGGGTTGAAAACTTAAGTTGAGGCAAACCGAAAAAAAAAAAAAAAAAGGAACATGTGTAGGATCCACTCATGCACCTACATATACGGTATACCTTGGTACGGAAACGTAACAATATGGTTATGTAGTTTTATTATTGTTCCACCTATACCTAAATTTGACTGGAGAAAAGAAAAAGAACAAAAAAAGGTCGGAGTGCCAATATACCACATTCCTCAGTTATCAAGAACAACGCTTCAGATAGAAAGCAACACAGAAAATCAACTAGTTCCTTGAAACCATTGAAGCATCCCAGAATTTGATAGATGGAGTTGGACTTATTTAAGCTATTTAGTACCCAAAACATCAGATGCAGATCAGGATCTCGAAGGATCAACGACACGAATATCCAATCTAGGGTTCCCCACCAAGCTCAACTCTTAAGTTGTCGTAAGGGTAGACCTTCGGTGCCTGCCAAAAAAAAAAAGGTAAAATTATTTTATTAAAAAAAAAAAAAACCCGAGAAGAACACAAAGACGCTGGAATTACGCACATCCACATACATACATACAATTTCATTAAGATGCTTATACTGAATCAAGATATTTCTAACAATTAGTTGTTTCGAGTACATGAAATCAGCCAAAAAGCTTCATGTATTAGATATTGAGATACAAGATCAGGAAAGGTGATAACGGTGACAGAACATAAGGATCATAAAGATTCAGGCCACTGACAAAAGCACCTGAAGATATTATTCAAAATGCTGAATAACCGAATGATAAATCATCTCAAACTTTGAATATTAACTGCAGTTGAATAAAAAGTCTTGATACGAAAATGTGTCATCCAAAGAGAGTACAGAAGCTAACCAAAATGGATGGATGTGAGAAAGCAGCAGATACTAGGGATGCATAACATTTCGAACCAGCAATGCTGAAATGAAGCATGTGCATCAGCATAAATAGGGACATTCAGCAATGTTGGAAAAGATAAGAGCAGTTTCAGCTGCTTTATCCGATATTGTCCTAGATTAAGCTCAAAAACGTTGATACAGGTTCAAGACACCTGCTTCCACAAACCTGATCATGAGTCCAATCTCCGTATGTATAAATATATTATATAGATTGTAGTTTCTAGCAGATTGGCATTCAACCCGGAAATAGAAACTCTCTCATGTGATATGCATAAACAGCACCTTGGCACAGTCATAATCCATGTGGAAATGTGGATACCTATTCTACTACTTATCATCAGTATGCAACTCATCAATACTCGCTATCCACACTAATTTCCATCATCTCTACAGGCCTTCAACCTCGACCAGGTAAATGGGCAAATCATCACTATCCATAAGCTACCAGCATATCGACAATTATGTGTTGGTAAGCAATGGATTTTATGTACAGCTCTAGCCAATCTATTCACTCATTATATTCATTAGCATGTTCTTCAGTCTAATTACGGCTCACTTTAAGCCTAAGAAGTCACTAGTGCCACCAAAACAGCAGTAGTTATAGGATATAGTCGGAGCCCTATGAGACAATAATTTGACTGACAACAAAATCCCCAGATAAATTGATGTGCCTACTCCCTTAAGCAACTGCCACCATCAGGACCAACACAAACATCCAGGCAAACTCAAGATTTATCATAAGATAACAGGCAAAAATGAAGTTGAGCCCGTTTGAGTTGATTAGTAGACAGCATGATATGAATTACTTTAAACACTTCATAGTCAAAACTCATTGAACTAAAGGACTAGTTCATTTTATACCTCCGAATAAATTTCATTTCAAAATGACTGGCAGACATTGACGAGCACTCTCACTAGAAGATCCTAAATCTTACAGAAATACCAAAAGAAAATTCCAACAAGGTTCCAACTTCCAAGGCTCTAAGTTCAGTCCATAACATGTATCATTTCGTCATGTTCAATCTCTTCAAATCTATAATATAACAATGTGATTTTGATGCACTAAAGTTACTAAGGACATGTTTGATTTAAGGTTAAGTGAGTCAAGGAAAATCCTGCCTTTGAAATCCTAGGATTGAGAAATCTGATGAATAGTGAAATTATATGGTTGTTCTGAGATTGCAAATGGTACGAGTACTGTAGATGTCACATCAATGCTGAAAATGGATGATGCTTGTAATGTTATGTTGTAGATACGTGTGTTAGTGATACTTAATGATTCTAAAATGACTATTTAGGGTTATTTGGAAATGAAAATGTAAAGAGTGGCTGAGATTATTGGAAAATGAGAAAGTAGGGGAACAATAGATTTAGGTGATTTAGGTGAAGAAGTTGGATAACTCAAGTGGTGCGAGCATCTACTATTTAGACCATTTATTCTGGTTTCGAGTTACCCAGGGCAGGGCGGGGTTTTTTTTCTTTGTTCTTAGGAGAAGAAAATAAATTAAAAAATAGATTTAGATAGGTAAAATATGATAGGATTTTATTGGATCAGGACATCCAATTTTACATCTCAAAACAAACACACATTGAGTATTTTGACATCCAAACTCTGTTCTAGGGAAGCATACCAAGCATACAGTAAGTTCTTGATAGCAGTTTTTAATTATAGCAAGTCAACGAAACCGATCTGGATGTAAGTGATAAGCTCTTAATCAGAAGGCTGGTTAATGGGCTGGTCAATTGTAAAATAAATTCAGCAATACAGCTCAATATTATCTCCTACAAGCCTGCTAATATATATTTTCATAACAGCTAAGATAACATATAATTAGACTTAGTAAATTATTTTACTATCGGCTTAGATTATTTTACTCGTGGACCCAGTGAAGGTGCCATTCTTAATTCTTTTAGGGTATGTTCGCTTAAGGCTGGGGAGTGCTGAGTCAAACTTCGCTGAGGGAGTTAATGAGTGTGCTTTATTGGAATTTGGTCCCCTAAATCCGCTGAGGGAAACCATAAAAAAACACACCATTAGCGATGGCAAGCCAATAATGATTATTGAAAGGATAAGTGGATAAGGATACCTAACATTTGAATATATTACGCCAAGGTTATTCCAGATCGACATAAGTGTGTCCTTATGCCAGAAACCTACTGTATTTTAGGGTACCAGCAGCCCCATGGCATACAAGCTCTATTTTAGGGTTAAGCAACATCAAGCTGGGAAGCTCCACTAGTCTAGTGTGAGACAGTTCAGTTAGACAAAGAATTATCAGGCTGTTCTTTTGTTGTTGACAAATTATTATATCAGCCACACAGACACCCCAATGCAGACATATATTCTGTATTTCAATCACTAATTTAATATATAATATATAATATTATATCATCTAAAAGTTGTGGAAATACTATTAACAAACCAGATAAAATCCCACAAGACATAACATCTTCAGTAAATTACTTCTCCATCAGAATAAAAGCTCAGACTTCTTCTAATAAAACTAAGTCAACTTTCTGAAAAAATAAAACCAAACATGCTCATATTTCCCAAGACATTTAGTCGAGTACCTAAATACATTAACCCAGAGCAAAAAGAAAAAAACAAAATAATAAATAAAAAACATAAACAAGACGAAAGAACCCAAAATATCAGACACTACCTATAGCACCCAACATAATAGCAAGTATCATAACATAATGCGATCCTGCTCCATCTCACTACCAGAATAGGTAAAAAAAATCAGTACTTTTGCAAAAACCAAAGAAATTTTTCATTGTAAAGATCCTATGAACTTCCATGGAAATCAAAATTTCATGCTTATAGATCAGTGAAGCAGTTAAACTGTAAATAAAATCGAGCCTAATAACATATATGCATGAATTGAACAGAGCATGACACCCAAAACCAAATAGTTATAATAAAATTATGCATTAGATTAAGTGTCCCCAGGCCTCTGCCAGCTACTCTCATTAAAGGAACAGGTGTAAGTTTCTGAAGCCTGCACCAGTTATTCTGATGAAGGAACAGGAGAAAGATGAAGAGAAGTAGCAGCATATGAATTTAAAGTCGCATAAAATAATCAGAAAAGATAGACAAATGGTCTTTTTCACAAATCGAACGTTCCGCAGAAATTTCCAGTGCGCAAAATTTCCAACAAATCATACATTTATGAAGACGAATGGATAAGAGATTCTTATATACACCATGTATCTGTTGACTCAGAACATATGGATCCCACTGGGTACAAAATAAATAGTCACTAGAAGATCATAAGGAAACAATTCCAGATATTCTATCAACTACAACAACCGTATTGGCAGAGATTAACCAATTCGAAGTCCAAAAACTGGCAAATAAACAACATGTAAAGAAGAGAATGAACAAAGAATTATGGTAATTACAGCAGAATAGCAACCTCAAATCACTAACGAAACAACAGAGGATTCAAGCTGGTATATGCTCCTCTCATTCTTTTTTTTGTGTACAAATCATGGTAGGGCCGTAGGGGTGGAAGCAGTGGGATTTGATCCATGATCATTGGTCTGGTTTACAAGGTGCTCAACCAACTGAGCTACAATCAATTCTTCTCTCTTTCTTTAATGTAACAGAATATTTTATTTGTCTATAAGCTTTCATTAACCCAAATATTCACACTTTTATAAAGGAACACAACTCAAGCATGCATACATGTCCAGGCTCCAATATTAAATCTTAAACGAGTCCTATTTTTCACTACAATATTGAATACATCACACAATTTCCAGATTTTGATATGTCCAAATAACAATAGAAACATATCTCCGATAGGTATATCAATCTCAAAAAGACATTCTAGTCATACCACTGGATTAAAAGGGGAAGAAAAATACAACTAACAAAAAGTAGAATTGAGAAATTTGACTTACAAAGGGTATTTTAGAAGCCTTGTCATTCCACACAGCTAATAGCCCAAGAGATGTGAAAAATCCCAACCCACCACACAGCCAAGCCAATGCTTCGTACTACATTACAAATTAAATAAATTAATCACTATGAAACCCAAACCCATAAGTTTATACAGAAAATCATATATTCAAGAAGACCCAAAAAAGAAGAAAAAAAGTCCGACCTTTCCAACAGTATCAGCAATCCGATCGATACAAGGTTCCGGAAAAGGAGTCCCATTATCCCATACTAGTTCATCGTTCGCTGGAAGCTGTATTTCAACAATTTGGGGTAGGTTTTCCAGTTAGGTCTTCATGAGTCTCCGATATGTGATGAAATACAAAAATTCAAAAGATTTACCGGTTTATCAGGGACGATATGTTTTCCGACGGGGAGGCCCATGCCGGAGCGCTGTCGGAGAGATGAGGCGACGGAACGCGCAACGACGCCGTTCCCACCCATGATCCTTGATGCGACGTGGCATAGTCTTCCTGCCATTTCGATTTCTTCTCT
Organism: Ajuga chamaepitys; assembly: GCA_958295605.1. Classification (NCBI taxonomy): domain Eukaryota; kingdom Viridiplantae; phylum Streptophyta; class Magnoliopsida; order Lamiales; family Lamiaceae; genus Ajuga; species Ajuga chamaepitys. The sequence goes on along the minus strand of OY282502.1, from coordinate 15,360,225 downwards.
CGTTAAGTGTTTAGGGGTCAATTTTTATGGAACTCTGGGCAATGAAATCTCAAATCTGCAATGCGCTATTTCGATACTGATGTTGGCGAGCTGAGGAATAATCAATGTACTCAGGGTCAGGGCAAACCTGTTATTCCCAAACCACCATTGCAACGATGCCGTTTAGTCTACCATCTCATATTTTAAATGTCAAAATTGTCCTTCAGTTCCAAATGCGCTGTTGGAAGTTGGAAATATCAAAAGTAAATTAATGAGATGAATAAATTCAAAAGTAAATCACGAATCTGACTAAGAAAGTTAATGAGTGTGCTATATTAGAATTTGATCATCTAAATCTATTAAACTCAATTTTAAGCAAACGGATCCTATATTGAAAAAATGTTTCAATATCAGGTAAGAATTTTAGAAGTACTCAATTTGTTGCTTAAAATTTTGAGTCTATATCAATTATGGGCCTAAATTTTAAATATTATTCTCAATTCAGAGCGTATATCTTGAAAATTTAGAAATATTATCCGATGTACTCAAGGTTTCAGTATGATATATCAAAATTCTCGATATGTTCAATACTGAAAATTTCGATTTACTCGGTTCTGAATTTTTTGTACATCGGACAAATGTTTACTACTCTCTTCGTCCCGGCCTAATTGGTCTACCTTGACCGGGCACGAAGACTAAGAAAAAACATATTTTGTGGATCTTTGACTTATCAAATGTGGAGATTGTGAGAGAAATTTGTCATTTATGGGTTAGTCAATTAGATTGGGACACACAAAAACGGAAGGTATATCAATTAGGCCGGGACGGAAGGAGTATTTTTTAAGACACAAGGCTAGAATAAAATTCAATATTTAGACCCCTAATTGAGAAAAAAAATCCAAAAGCAGGCCCCTGAATCGAGAACTTTCAAAATTCAGGCCTTATATCGAGACATTTTCCAAAATTCTGACCTTTCATTAGGATTTTTCCTGAGCAAATATATGAGTATGTGGCCTTGAAATGTTCTTTTTTCTTCATATTATGATAGAAACATGTCATGGGTGCTGCACAAAGTGCCAGGAAATGTTGGTTTTACTCCTAGAGTTGAGTTGCATATGGGTAAATTAGTAAATGGATAGAGTATTATCTAGTTTCTAGGACAGTCCCGTCAAATTATGTTAGGCTAAGGTATTGATTTATGGGTTAATTACAGCAACCACATCAAACTATCAGCGTTTTTGCACATAAATTATTGAACTATTTTTTTGTGGCATTCATACATATAAACTATAAGGGTTTTGGCATATACAACACCAAACTTATTTGTCAATCATTTTTCGCCGTAATCCTACATGTGTAACTTGCGCGTTACAAAGTTTTAAGGGCTTTTTTTTTCCAAACACGTTTTTTAGTAGGTAGATGAGTAGCTCATCTTCAACAATGGAGGTTCTAGATATTAGGAGAGAGAACTATTGATGATCAAAAAACTTGTTATGGAAAAGAAAGGTGTGAAAGAATTTTCCACTTTTAGCATACTAAAAAGGTTATTTGTACAAAAAAGGTCATTAAAAGTTTATCACGAGCAAGTCACGTGTGAATTTATGATTGGAAAATAAGTTTGGTGGTTTATCTGCCGATTAAATATAAGTTTGGTGGTTTATATGCAAAACTCGTATAGTTTATATGTATCAATGCAACAACAAAAAAAAGTTTAGTGGTTTATCTGTAAAAAGGCTAATACTTTGGTGGGGTTACTACAATTAACCCATTGATTTATTTTGATACCTATCTATCATACCCTTCTTATGTACACACACACACGTTCACAAAGGTTATCCTAACCTAGTTTTCCGCAAGTATACGATGTAGGTGTAGGTAGTGATATTCAAAGTCGATCCCACAATGATGGACTCTAAAGTAGTTTGATACTTCGAGTAAATTAAGACACTCCTAACTACACTCTAGATAATTGAAGGTTGTTTGTAGCCTTAATACTATATTAACTAAAATTACTAAATACATCACGAAATACTTGAAAACAAAGAATTAATGATTAAGGACGAATTAGATAGATTCACGATCCTAATGTATAATTTAACCTAAACTTCTAGACTTCCTCTCCTAAAAAAACCTAAAGTTCTAGACTTTTAAACCAAATTTAGTGTTTATTAAACGGCACCCAAGTAAACCTAACCCTCTTCCCGAAGCGATTAGGTTGTTGATCAATTAGACTTAGTCACCCTCCCGAGTCGACTAAACCTAAAGACTCCCAAAAGAACCATAACCAAAGCATATATGGTCACGTTTCGTTGGACGTGCCAAATTAAATAGTATATATATAGATGAATATATATATATACTAAACCTTAACATATAACTCTAACCAGTAGAGCGATAAGTAAGGGTCGATCCCACAAGGAACTACAGTCTAATGTTGTTTCGATATATCAAGCAGTTGTAAAATCCAAATGAGAACAAAAACAAATAACAAAAGCAATAAAGTTGGGGGGTTTTGTTTGTCAAATTATAAACTACCAAGAACAACTATTTAACTATGATCAACTAAACTTAAGATTCAATTAACAAAAGATGACAAGATAAGTAGATTGGTTTTTGGGTTTTAAACTATGATTAAAGTATTCCACCCTTGATCAAGTATCCCCTTGTTTCAAACAATCTATGTAATTAATGTCATTACTCAATTGGTTAGCTTTGGAACTCCTACTCCAAGATTGATAACAAGCTCTATTAATCTTGTTGTCTCTTAAGCATGATTAATCAAAATAAGCTCTTCAACTAATTCTACTCAACTTATCAAATCCTAAAACAAGCTCTTTAAGAATCAATAATCGAGTGCATTACGAATTAAGACAATGAAGCAGATTCGACATAAAACTCGTACGTTCGGTTCTAGTGGTCAAAATTTATGTTATCCCCTATAAAATGAATCTATTGTTTGCTACCCGGGAATCGAATTCATAAAAATTATAGATTATAAACCCAATTCTAGCAAAATACTAACAAATATCCAAATGGGCGATCAAACCACAATTCAATTCATAAGTGTGAATCAATAATCCCAAATAACATAGAAATTTATAAAAATATAATCCAATCGATTAACAACCGTAGAAATTTACATAAATATTCTCAATCCAAGGTTCAACTAATGATCAAGGGCTGAAATAAGGGTGATAGCCACCCATTACTCCTAATGCAATCAGTAAATCAAAGGAAATACAATAAGATTTGATAAAAATGTAGAAGAAACCAAGAACTTGGGTTGAGGAATGAAAAGCCTTCAATCTTCTTCCCATTGGAGTCCTTGAGGATGATGGAGACTGGAAAATATGTTATTCAATGTCCCAAGATAGGTTAATTTCGAAAGGGAGGATATATATATAGGGGAAGAGTTGTTAAATCAGTTTAAGACAAAATCGCGTTCAGAAATTTAAAACAGGGTAAAGGATCTCGACCGAGATGCAAATGTGTCTCGGCCGAGACGTGAAAAAGGGGTTTTTTAGCTTGTAAATCGAGGACTGATCTCGGTCGAGATGCAAATGTGTCTCGGCCGAGACGTGAGAAAAGAGATTTTAGGGTTTTGATTATTTCGCCCGAGATTGGGTTTCATCTCGGCCGAGATCTTGCTCTCTTGAATTGTTGGGGTTTCCCTGGAGGTTCATCTCGACCGAGATGCAACACCTGTCTCGGTCGAGATCTTCATCTTCTCAAGACTTCAAGATTTCCCTGGGGATTCATCTCGGCCAAGATTTTCATCCTGTCTCGGCCGAGATCAAACTTTTGGCCCTGTTCTTTGTTGCCTTGATCGATCCACCGACTCCACGATCATTTGATGCTCTTTTTCAATCCTTTTTCACCTGTTTTAACACAAACATGAACAAAACGCATTATTTTGCCCAATGAAAAAAATATGCACGAAATACACGTGAAATTGCACAAAAACAACACTAAAATAACACTTAAAGCATCCTAAAGTGTGTACACGAACACGTGTACCAAATCCCCCCAAACTTGAACTTTTGTTCGTCCCGAACAAATAAAGAAAAAGACGAAAGAACACGTGTTTAGGACAAATTTAAGTGGCAATTGGTTTCAGATTATTTTCTAAAAACAAGGCAAACATGAAAGTAACGAGCATATGCGATAGACTAAATCTACTACTCTCAAGACTCGACGTTCTGGACTTGAGATCCTCACCGGTGAGTGTATCTCTCGACTCTTGAGTGTATTAAATGGAATATATAAACGCTAGCATTGAAGTGCATGAAATGCCTACCATAGGCTTGCCAATTATCTAAACTCGAAAATGTACTTGACATGTGTGGCAAAAAATCAAATAGGTCTTTAATGGGTTCTAATGTTGGCTTGGGGTAAGGTGGGATGATTTTAGGTAAGAGTGACAATAAAAATGGACTAAACGAGTGGGCCCTACCCGTCTACCCTTCAAACAACAATCGCTCTACCTCACTTATTCACTTTCAATTCGAATCGGTTCTAGGACTCGACTTCTTCACCTTATTTCAGTCTTCATCTCCCATGTTTATCAATTCTCACATTAGATGTGTTTCTTAAAACTTTTTCAACCTTGAGAATGATAATCACAAGATGTTGTGATTTTCACCAACCTCTCCAATTTTAACACTACAAAGTATATACAATGAACTATTTCTTTTATTTTCTGATTTTTTTTCGATTTTTTGAATTTTTTTTTTTATGGAGAGGCTCGTGTTCTTAATTCTTTCCTATTTTATGTGTTTCCCTTTCACTTTTCGACAATTTCCACTAGTCTACCCCAATTTGATCTCAATCTCCCAACCCAACTACCTTCCAACCGCCACCCTCATACTCTTATAGTCTATTTGGTTTCAAAGGCTAAATGAAAAGGGATTGACTTGTAAAGCTGGCTATCAAACAAAAAGGCTTTAAGCTCAAGGGGCTTAACTAGAGACAATGTCAAATTTGGTAAACAGAAAATATTTTCAATCTTTTGCAATAGGTTTTGATCAAGAATTGCCTAATATCATTTTCAATGTCACAACATGTATCGACTTATTCAAAAGTAGAGAATTAGGGCAAGTTCTAGAGGAAAACGCATGCATTCAATGAATTTCACACCGAAAGAAGGATTTAAAGTACTCCAAAGATGGGAGTATCTATTTAGGCTCAAAAATTCACTTTGGCAAAATTTTGATCACGGATCTTGAATGCAAGCTCGATTTTGTTTCAATAGACTACCATGCTCTTATCATGTGCCATTTTTTAAAAATTTTGTTCAAAAATATTTCATCATTAACCAATGTCACATTTTCTTCCTACACAGTCCAATCACTTTTCTCTTGGGCGGCCAACTTGTACGCCTACCACCCCCTCCCCAAACTTGGTCAAAGACCAAAGTTTGTGGAAAAGAGGAGTACGAGTTGGTGCCCAGCAAAATCAACCAATTATTTAATATTATCCAACCCCATTCTACTAAAAAAAAAAAAATTAACAAAATCATTATCCTATGCGTGCAAAATACCAAATCAAAAATACCAACACTAATGCTCATGAACCAACAAAAGATAAGCAAAGGCTCACAGGCCCACCAAAGTCAACTACAAATAAACATAAACATCCAAGATAACTACTACATGCAATCATTCAAATCTACTCGGTACACAGGCCGTCAAACCAAAATGAGCAAGTTTCAGAAAAGAGGCACACGGGCCAATAATACAATCCAAAACAATCAATAATCCTAAGGAATCAGAAAAGAGGCAGAAGGGGGGTTCGAGAATTCGGGCGGCCAAGAGTGTCTCACCCCCTATTCTTTCCCCAAACTTAGTTTGCAACTAAGTTTGTGAAGAAACGGGTAAGGCATTCTCGGTGCTCTACCCACAGTGACCTGGAAGGCCTGACGTCTCGAGGGCTCGAGCAAGTAAAACATCCTTGGATGCTTTTGAACAAGGCTAGTAACTTGTTCTGACTCTCTTTGATTTCCTTCATTTCCTCCCTCATTTGATGGACATCTCCTCTCATTGCACTGATATCAGCTTTGATGTCCTGCACGCTTGACACTAAACTGCTCAGCCGGTCACTGTGCTCTTCCCGTATCTCGGCCCGAGACCACACGGCAGATGCCAGTCTCTTTCTGATTGCTGACTGCTCCCTTCTGCATTCCCCGTACTCATCTCCCTTGCTACAGTCCGTGGCTTCTTGCCCCTCTGATAACATGTTAACTCGGCGCTGGTCGGATCCCATGATTCTCTTAAATGATTTTCCGAGCTCAGCGCCAAGTTTGGCGTGTTGTTCTCCAGGCGCTCGATGTAGGTCAGACTGGGGTTTGGGAGACGAAGGTACGATCCCACATTCTGGAGGACATAGGGGACAGCCGGACCCGAGGTTCCCTCTTGGTACCCGAGCATGGCAATTCTCATATTTTCCATCTCCTCCCGGTCTAAATAATAGTCAGTGCTGATGGGTGTGTACACTGGGAGGGGTACATTGTAATGCTCGAGGATGGGGGTAATCAGAGCCCCACAGTAGATTTGGTCTGGAACCTTTGTCTCTCTCTTGCGTTCCGTTCTCAATTCCTTGACTATCTTCTGAAAGCTCAATATCATGTCGCACTGAAAGTCTCTCAACCTTCTGTTCACAATAACCTATAAAATCTCCATCTCGTATAATCGAGGAGAACTTATCTCTTTCCTGCCACAGATGGTCGAGCTCAACAACTTCTGCAAATATTTTACGACTGGGCTTCTTATTGAAGTTAATCTGGAGCTCCTTCGGTCGTAAGTCTGGGGTGCAACTATTCCAGGGGCGGCAGTGATTTGTCCCCAGAATTGTTGCACATCAAACTCTTTCAATTCATTTTCATTGCTACAAGTTGGCCTTTTAAAGCCGTATATATTTCTCAAATTGTCGTGGCTCAGTGTCTTTTCCTCATTCAGAAGCTGGAACTTGATGTTGTGGATCTTTGTCGAGCAGGAAAGGGACTCCTCCTCGATTTCGAGAGTGTTGAAGAACTCTAGCACAAACTTGAGGAATGTAGGGCGAGGTGCTAGGCATTGGGCAAGACCTGCTTTGTCTAAAAGATCATTAACATTCTGCCGTATTCCCACGGCATCCAGAATCCTTGGATCACCATAACGGGTTGCTGACACCCCTTTCCTAATCAGTTTATCAAACCGCTTCCTCTGTTATTCTGTGCTCAGAACTATATCAAAATCAATTGGCTTTGGGGATTTATCAGTAGTGGTTGTTGGGTCCGGCATGGGAGCCTCTGGAGTGGGCTCAACGGCTTTGTCTTTGTCTTTGGCTTGGCTTTTGTGGATTTTCTGTGTTACCTGCCTACTGAAAGTGCCCTCTTGAATGGTGTTCTTCGGGTTTTTAGGTGGTGCCATTGTTTGCCTGTAAACAATAAAAAATACACACATCAAACTTCCCAAATTGAACAACTTCATCACCAATTTACACATCAAGTTCAATCGAAAGAGAATCCAATAGAAGGTCAAGTTCACTACATCAATCACTCATATTCAATCAACATAGAACATCACAAGTGAACTTACAAATTGGATTATTCAATTAACTTGATACAATTCGCACATATGTCAAACATTTCCAATTATTACCCTATTGCAACTAAAATTGATCAAGTGCTCAACAAAAATAGGTCAAATTCTTTTCATTACAAAACAAGAGTCTAAATTGCCTAGTCTTCACCACAATTTCAACTAATTGACCTAATAATCGAGCATGGCAATCAAATAAACCCGCAAAAGGATAACAATAAGGGATGCATGCCATGTGTTCGGTGATATGCCACAATCAATTTCAACTTCAAATTTAGAACTTCTCAACCTAATCCTCATCCCTCATCAACCAATCATGCAAATACAAGAGCTACCACAACAAATTAAGTTTTGGAATGCATAAAACAAGTCAACATTGGCAAAAAATCACAACAACAAGCTTGTGTATAACCAATATCAATGTAGTAGCTATTCTAATACAAAATCGCCCCCAATCTAAATAAAGTTCATACTAATCAATAAAAGACGAAGGGAAAGGGATAGCCGTACTTATCGGTCGGATTTAATCGAAAAAATTTGAAGTGAGCTTTTTCACGCCCTTTTCCACCCTACTACAAATTCGCTCTAAATCCAAAAGTTTTCGGATAGAAGTATGTGCGGTGATGTGGGTGAGGTGTGGTATGAATTTGAGAGGAAGAAATCGAGTGAAGATGGTGATTTTGAGTGTGTGTCTGTGTGCATGTGTGTGTGCAAATCGCGTTAGGGGGAGAAGGGAATGACCTGCTGTTGCGCGCAGGGGTATTTACACCTGCGCGGAATCTCGGCCAAGATGCAATTCCGAGTTTCATGTCTCGGCCGAGATCTGTTCTTTAATCTCAGGCTTGTTTGGCTCAGCAGCGGATCTCGGCCGAGATGCATGTGTGTCTCGGCCGAGATTTCTTTCCAGTAATTTTGCCCCCATTCTGGACAAGTTGATCTCGGCCGAGATGACTTGGTGTCTCGACCGAGATTTCTCTCCAGCAACTTTTGCCCCCACTCTGGACAAGTTGATCTCGGCCGAAATGACTTAGTATCTCGGCCGAGATAGTCCTCCAGCAATTTTTGGCCAATTGGAGCTCTCTTAAATCTCGGCCGAGATGCATATTTGTCTCTGCCGAGATATCTTCCCAGCGAATATCCCTGTTTTTACCTTCGTGACGTCTCGGTCGAGATTCCTTCTGTGTCTCGGCCGAGATGGTCTCCCCTGCACTTTTTCCTTCATTTTGGTCCCGTTCACCCCCATTCCATGCTATCTTTCGATTATTTTGATTTGTACCTGCACATTTCTAAACAAAAACATCAAATATGCCACAAGGCATTTATTAAGCTACTAAACTATGAATTCGGAAATGCAAAAATTTAAAGATATCGTCGGGGTGCCTCCCGACAAGCGCCTTTGTTTAACGTCGTTGGCTCGATGGATGTTCGCTCAGCTCGATGGTGGGTCTTCTACTTGTTCCTCTTGAAACGGGCTATCTTCACAGCCTTCGAAATACGGCTTACGGCTTGAGAAATTGTCCATTCACTTTAAAAATCTTGCTCGTTTTACCACTTTCTATCTCAATGGCTCCATATAGATATACCTTCTTGACAATGAATGGTCCAATCCACCTTGATCGAAGTTTTCCGGGAAAAAATTTCAACCGCGAGTGGTACATAAGTACCTTCTCTCCAACCACAAAGTTTTTCTGGGATATCTTTGCATCATGGAAGGCTTTGGTCTTCTCCTTATATAGTCACGCGTTTTCGAAGGCCTGATTTTGAATCTCTTCTAGCTCTTGGAGTTAAGTTTTCAGCGCACACCCGCCTCATCAAAACTCATGTTACATCTCCGGATGGCCCAATAGGCTTTCTGTTCGAGTTCAACCAGAAGATGGCACGATTTGCCATAAACAAGGTGATATGGGGACATGCCTATAGGTGTTTTGTAGGCCTATATGCCCATAAGGCATCATCAAGCCTCAAACTCCAATCTTTCCGGTTTGGTTGGGCTGTTTTCTCTAGCACCGATTTGATCTCTCGATTTGAAGTCTCGGCTAGCCCATTTGTTTGTGGATGATATGGAGTAGACACTTTATGCAAAACTGAATATTTCTTGAAGAGTGCTTCAATGGTCCGGTGGCAAAATTGCGTACCCCTATCACTTGTGATGGCTCTCGGGATCCCAAATCTTGCAAATATGTTAGACTTGACAAAGTCCGCAACAACCTTTGAATCGTTCGTACGAGTAGCCTTTGCTTCCACCCATTTGGACACATAGTCCACAGCCAACAAGATATAAAGATTCCCATAAGAAGATGGAAACGGGTCCATGAAATCCATTCTCCAGACGTCGAAAATTTCACACACCATTATTGGTTGTTGGGGCAGTTGATTCCTTTGGGAGATGTTCCCCGTCCTTTGACAGTTGTCACATGACTTGCAAAAAGTGTAAGCGTCCTTAAACACAGTTGGCCAGAAGAACCTGCTCTTGAGAACTTTATGCGCTGTCCTCTTGGGCCAAAGTGTCCCCCACATGCATAGGAGTGACAAAAGGCAAGTATCGATGGGACTTCTGTTTCGGAAATGCACCTTCGTATGACTTGGTCCGAACTATGTTTCCATAAATACGGATCATCCCCAAATTAATGTTTCGCTTCACTTTTCAATCTATCTCTTTGGGCCTTGTTCATGCCATCGGGGTATACTCCTCTCACCAAGTAATTTGCCAAGTTGGCATACCACGGGACACCCGAATCTGATACCAAGAATAACTGCTCGTCTGGGAAACTCTCTCGAAGAGGTAGTTCTTTCCCCCCTACAGAATTGTCAGCACTCTTTTTATCCCTAATTTCCAAATGAAACTTATGTAATAGCAAGATCCAACGTATCAGTCTGGGTTTTTGCTTCCTTCTTTGCCATAAGGAACCTGAGGGCAGCATGATCAGTGAACACGATGATTTTAGACCCAACTAGATAGGACCTGAATTTCTCGAGTGCAAAAATAACAGCGAGGAGTTCCTTCTCAATGGTGGTATAGTTGGCCTGGGCCGGATTCAGTGTTCGTGAAGCATAGTAAATTACATGTGCCACATTTCCTTTTCTTTGCCCTAGAACTGCACCCACTGCTTGATCACTAGCATCACACATTAGTTCGAAAGGAAGCTCCCAGTCGGGTGGTTGGATGATGGGAGGAGTGACAAGCCTTTCCTTAAGCACATCGAACGCAATCTTGCATTCTTCATTCATTACAAAATCAACCTCTTTTTGCAATAGACGACACAAAGGGGAAGCAATCTTGGAAAAATCCTTTATGAACCTGATAAAAACCTGCATGGCCAAGAAACGAACGAACTTCCCGCACATTTGTGGGGTAAGGCAAAGAGGCAATTATTTCAACTTTAGCTTTATCTACTTCAATGCCTTCCACAGAAATCAAATGTCCTAGTACAATTCCTTGCTCTACCATGAAATGGTATTTTTCCCATTTAAACAAGAGATTTTTATCAATGCATCTTTCAAGGATTTTCACAAGATTCTCAAGGAAATTTTGAATGGTTTTCCATAAACACTAAAGTCATCCATGAAAACTTCAATGAAATACCCAATAAATTCGGAGAAGACACTTACCATACACCTTTGGAAGGTGGCAGGTGCGTTGTAAAGCCCGAATGGCATGCGCCTCCAAGCGAAAGTGACAAAGGGACACGTGAAAGTTATCTTCTCCTGATCCTCTGGAGCAATCGGGCCTTGGACGAAAAAACCATCCAAAAAGCAGTAGAAGGGGTGGCCGGCCAATCTCTCTAGCATTTGGTCGATGAAGGGTAGTGGGAAATGGTCTTTTGATACATGCTAGTTTTACATGTATATTAGGTCAATTAAAGGTCGTAATATATGACATATGCATGTGTATTTGGGCGAAAAGTGATTAAAATCCATCTTTTGAGCTAGATGACGTGTTTCTGCTTGTTTTAGTGTTATTCAGGTATAAAAAGGCCAAAAAGTCCGTTTGGGCAAGGTTCCGATGAAAAGCGAGCAAGAAAAGTCGGAAATAGCAAAGAGGGGATGAAGCATGGTCAGAAAATCTGACTCGGGCGAGTTGTTTAGAAACGCGGTCGAGTGAGAAATGAAGAGCAGGTCAGAGACTCCAACTCGGTCGAGGGGGATTATGCCTCGGTCGAGTTGACCCAACTCGGTCGAGGGCTATTCTGACTCGGTCGAGGCAGATTTCCGAGTCCAAAACTGAATATGCGCGTTTTATGATTTTGAGCCCATCTTGGGCCCAATTTAGCCTTAACTATATGAGAAGGTTCCCAAACTCGAAAAAAGGAGTTAAAGATCATTAGAAGGCATATTGAAGAGGAAAGCAACATCAAGAGATCAAGATCAAGAAGACGATTAGGGTTCTTATTCACTTTTCTCATTTTTATATTTCAAATCATGTTTGTCTATGAACATATTTGTGTTATGAATATGAACATGAGTGAGTAGTTCTTTATTATTCTAGGGTTTTGAAAGTAGGTTTTAACGATGTTTGATTAATTGAAGTTTTCTATTCTAGTTAATGATTGTTATTCGTTATCTATGTGTTGTGATTTATTTTTATAAATAGTTGATTTGATCACTTAACTATTTCTACATAATTCATAAGTTGGCTTTGAAAGGAGGAATTTGTGAATGGAAAGACAACATATAGCGTATTTGTTGAGCGCTCTGAAAGAAGGTGAGATAAGTGCGTAGGCATTGGTCTAAGATTGATTAGGAGTTCATTAGGTCTAGTCGACTTGAAAGGGTGGCTAGGAATAGTGAATCTACAAGTTAATTGCTTCGAAAGAAGAGTTAATATATATAAGTGCCGTCTAATAACGATAATAATCATTGCTAGTTTAGAATAATTAGATTGTCATACTTAGTTAATTTTGAAATCAATTCTCTAGAATTTGTCTTCCAATCTTGAGTATTTGATAAATTATTTTCTTATTCTTGAATTTAAGCGTTTAGTAATAGTTTAGTAAAATTAGTTTAATATTAAAATCAATCCAATTGAGAGCCTAGTTAGGAGTGTTTTAGGATATTTAGAGTATTAAACTAGTCATTAAGTCAGTCCTTGTGGAATCGACCTTGCTTGCCGTTATATACACTTGCACCCGTACACTTGCGGAGCGTTAGGTTATAAAATAGGCGAACATCTTTCCTTGTCATAGCATTCATCTTTCTGTAGTCGATACAGTCTCGCCAGCCGGTCTGTAATCGTGTAGGCATCATCTCCCCATCTTTTCCCTCTATGACTGTTATGCTGGATTTCTTTGGGACCACCTGAGTCGGGCTCACAAATTTTCTATCGGATATGGGATAGAAGATTCCCACGTCCAACAGTTTGATGAATTCTTTCTTGACTACCTCCGTCATGGGAGGATTGAGCCTTCGTTGTGGTTCTCTACTCGACTTCGCATCATCTTCGAGAAGTATGTGGTGCATGCATAAGGATGGACTTATTCTCTTGATGTCGGCAATAGTGCATCCTATTGCCTCCTTCTTCTGCTTGAGAACCTCAACCAATGTCTGCTCTTGACTGTGAGTTAACTTCGAAGAAATGATCACGAGTAATGTCTCGTCCTCCCCAAGGTATGCATAAGGGCCTTAAGCTCAAGAACAGGTGCCTTGATTGTAGAAGGTAGAGCTTTTTCTTGTGATTCTAGGAGAAAAATGAACTTCTGCGCATATTTTGGTAGGAATGACTTCGGTGCACCCATTTGTGCCACTGTTTCTACCAATGCCTCATTAGTCTCACAAATCTCTTCTTTTCCCTTCTCCAACTGAGTGGTAAGTGCAACTTCCATTGGGTCCCTACATGACAACTCAAACAACTCTTCCACGAGAGGGTCAATAACATCAATGAAAAATACATAATGAACATCCTCCGGAAACCGCATTGCATCAAAGATATTGAAATTGACAATTCGACCATCAAGTTTCATCGTGTGGGTGCCCTCACGGACATCGATCTTGGTTTGGGAAGTATTTCGAAATGGTCTTCCCAACAAGATCGGTGTAGACGTTGATGGATCGCCTTGCATGTCCATCACATATGAATCAGCGGGGAACACGAATTCATCAACTTCAACTAGCACGTCCTCGATTACCCCTTCGAGATACGAAGTGCTTCGGTCAGCTAGTTGAATGACGATCATTGTTTCCTTAAGTGGACCCAAATTTAAAGAATGAATAATTGAACGTGGCATAACATTAATCAAAGCACCTAAATCGAGCATTGCGCGTTCAATTCGACAGTTACCTATTTTGCACGGGATCACGAACATTCCAGGGTCTTTACAATTTGGTGGGAGTCTCTTTTGGAAAATGGCGGATACGTTCTCTCCCATGATCACTTTTTCATTCCCTTTAAGCTTCCTCTTGTTGGTGCAGAGGTCTTTCAAAAATTTCGCATATCTGGGAATTTGTTTCACTGCATCTATCAGCGGAATATTTATCTCCACTTTTCTGAACATTTCCAGCATTTCTTTATCCCTAATTTTATTCGGGACCTTCTTGATTTGGCTAGGGAATGGCAGTGGTGGAGTAGAAGAATTTATTTGTGGTTCCTGAGAATCTCGGCCGAGATTTGGTTGTGTCTCGGCCGAGACAAGTGTGCAGCATTTTCCTTCTTCATGCAGGGTTGCTTGATCTCGGCCGAGATGCACTTTTTTCTCGGCCGAGATTTCTGGACAGAAAATTTCCTTCTCTAGGCGAAGTGGGCCATCTCGGCCGAGATCTTGATGTATCTCAATCGATTTTTCTTTCTCAACATTTTCCTCTTCACTTTCGATTCTCCTCTCCCCGTTAGAGTGATGCCCAGGATTTTTAGGCTCTCCAAGCATCACCCCACTCCTTAGGGTGATTGCACTGACATTTCGGGGGTTTATCTCGGGTTGTGCAGGTAGCTTTCCACTTTGAGCACTCTCTAGACAGGATACCGCTGATGCTATTTGACTGACTTGATTTTCAATACTCTGGAACCTCGAATTTGATTCCTTCTGCAGTTGAAGCGTACTGGTTGCTAGGCTCTTGACTATGTCGGAAATGGATGGATTAGAGGGTACTGGCTCGGTGGGCTACCTTTGCTGGAACATCCCCCTAGGGTAGGGGGGTCGATTGTGCCCACCTTGATCACCCTGTTGATGCATATTTGGACCTTGATTCCCATACTTGAAGTTGGGATGGTCTCTCCATCCCGGATTGTACGACTGCGAATAGGGATCATACTTCCTGCCACCAGGGTTAGGATTGAAATTGTGAACTGCGTTGGCATGAGCCTTCATTTCTTCTCCAAGAATAGGACAGGTATCAGTGGAGTGCTCGGTTGTCTGACAGATTCTACAGGGTCTTGGGGTAGGAGTGCTCCCCGAATCACTTTCTTCACCAGGTTGGTGAGCTGATCCAATCTTTCTTCAACACTTGAATCGATAACATCTTTGACTCGCCTCACAGGCTCTCTACAACCGAACTGTTGAGTGTTGGCGGCCATCTTGGAGATCAATGCTCGGGCCTCGGTTGGGGTCTTGTCGACCAAAGCCCCTCCACTGGCTAAATCAATCATGTTCCGATCGGTTAGACACAGTCCCTCGTACCAATACTGGATTAACAACTGTGGAGTGATTTGGGCAGCTTCCTACAAGCTTCTTGAATCTTTCCTAGTACTCATACAATGTTTCCCTCTACATTTGCCTCACCCCACTAATTTCTTTTCGGATGTTGGTGGCTCGAGATCCAGGAAAATACTTTTCTAGAAACTGTGTTTCCATCTGATCCCAAGTAGTAGTGGAACCCGGTGGCAAGTAGTACAACTAGTCTCTTGCAAGATCTTTCAATGAGAAGGGGAATGCTCTCAGCTTAATTTGTTCTTCAGTCACCCTTGTCGGCTTCATGCTCAAGCAGACCACATGAAATTCCTTCAAGTGCTTTTGCGGGTCTTCCCCGGATAGCCCATGGAATGACGGCAGGAGGTGAATGAGCCCCGATTTGAGCTCAAAAGTGGTATCATTCCCTATCTCCGGGAATGTAATACACAAGGGTTCGTGTGCAACCCTTGTGTTGGCAAGTTCCTTTAGCCATCTCTTCCAATTCAATCTCCTCACTCTCTATACTTAAGATTTCAAATGATCCTCGAACCTCTTCAAGTAACATTGCCCTTCTCCTCAATAACCTTTCCCGTTCAACTATCCCCGGCTAAAATAGAAGTCCTTTCTCCCCTTGTGAACGCAAGAACATTAACTACCTATCCAAAAATAAGAAAAATTAAAGAATATCAAATTACTAGATAAACAAAAAATAGATAAACAACTAATAAACTATACATAATGCTTTGACTAATAAAAACTACACTATTTTTATCACCGCTCCCCGGCAACGGCGCCAAAATTTGGTCACGTTTCGTCCGACGTGCAAAATTAAATAGTATATATATAGATGAATATATATATATACTAAACCTTAACCTATAACTCTAACTAGTAGAGCGATAAGTAAGGGTCGATCCTACGAGGAACTACATTTTAATGTTGTTTCGATATATCAAGTAGTTGTAAAATCCAAATGAGAACAAAAACAAATAACAAAAGCAATAAAGTTGGGGGGTTTTGTTTGTCAAATTATAAACTACCAAAAACTACCAAGAACAACTATTTAACTATGATCAACTAAACTTAAGATTTAATTAAAAAAAGATGACAAGATAAGTAGATTGATTTTTGGATTTTAAAGTATGATTAAAGTATTCAACCCTTGATCAAGTATCCCCTTGTTTCAAACAATCTATGTAATTAATGTAATTACTCAATTGGTTAGCTTTGGAACTCCTACTCCAAGATTGATAACAAGCTCTATCAATCTTGTTGTCTCTTAAGTATGATTAATCAAAATAAGCTCTTCAATTAATCCTACTCAACTTATCAAATCCTAAAACAAGATCTTTAAGAATCAATAGTCGAGTGCATCACAAATTAAGACAACGAAGTAGATTCGACATAAAACTTGTATGTTCGGTTCTAGTGGTCTAAATCTATGTTATCCCCAATAAAATGAATCTATTGTTTGCTACCCGGGAATCGAATACATAACAATTACGGATTATAAACCCAATTCTAGCAACATACTAAGAAATATACAAATGGGCGATCAAACCACAATTCGATTCACAAGTGTGAATCAATAATCCAAATAACATAGAAATTTCCAAAAACATAATCCAATCGATTAACAACCGTAGAAATTTACACAAACATTCTCAATCCAAGGTTCAACTAATGATCAACGGCTGAAATAAGGGTGCTAGCCACCCATTACTCCTAATGCAATCAACAAATCAAAGGAAATACAATAAGACATGATAAAAATTTAGAAGAAACCAAGAACTTGGGTTGAGAAATTAAAAGCCTGCAATGTTCTTCCCAATGGAGTCCTTGAGGATGATGGAGGCTGGAAAATAAGTTATTCAATGTCCCAAGATAGGTTAATTTCGAAAGGAAGGATATATATATAGGGGAAGAGTTGTTACTTCATTTTAAGGCAAAATCGCGTTCAGAAATTTAAAACAGGGTAAAGGATCTCGGTCGAGATGTAAATGTGTCTAGACCGAGACGTGAAAAAGGGGTTTTTCAGCTTGGGAATCGAGGACTGATCTCGATCGAGATGCAAATGTGTCTCGGCCGAGACGTGAGAAAAGAGATTTTAGGTTTTGATTATTTCGCCTGAGATTGGGTTTCATCTCGGCCGAGATCTTGCTCTATTGAATTTCTGGGCTTTCCCTGGAGGGTCATCTCGACCGAGATGCAACACCTGTCTCGGCTGAGATCTTCATCTTCTCAAGACTTCAGGATTTCCCTGGGGATTAATCTCTGCCGAGATTTTCATCCTGTCTCGGCCGAGATCAAACTTTTAGCCCTGTTCTTTGTTGCCTCGATCGATCCACCGACTCCAAGATCATTTGATGCTCTTTTTCAATCCGTTTTAACAAAAACATGAACAAAATGCATTATTTTGCCCAATGAAAATAATATGCACGAAATACTCGTGAAATTGCACAAAAATAACATTAAAATGACACTTAAAGTATCCTAAAGTGTGTGCACAAACACGTGTACAAATATACGATCATAGACAATTGCACTATGTGTTGTACGTCTATTAACAATCTCCTCCTCCAGGAGCGAAACTATTAAACTTTATGATTTAACTTAAGTGATCAATTTAGACTAAGTCGATAAAACAAACACATAGATAAATACAATGAATTGGAGTCTAGAATTAAACGTTAAAAACTAATACATCATTCAACGTAACCTACTCTCTATTCCTAGAACGAAAACGTATTTAGCTACTCATAATTGTATCTAACTCAAAAGAACATTCATAGATGAAAGTCATTGAAAATTATATACAAAAGTAAGAACAAATTAAACCCGGATCTTCAATCTTCGATCTTTGTCATGTTGCTCCTTGATCTTCGATTCTCGACTCCAAGCTATTCCTAGTATGTAAGTGTATGAAATTCTATGTCTAAACTCGAGCTTGGGGTCCTTTTATAAGCTAGGGGACGAATCTTAGGAGTTGTGATAAAAAGTTCTTCTTGAACTAGGAATTCCTTAAAAAATAGATTTTCTGTCGCGACCGCGCGCAATGACTCTCGCGGTCGCGACACTTCACTTCCAAAACTGGCTTAAAACATCGTCTTTTGTCGTGGCCGCGAGACATGCTTGTCGATACTCAGTCAACTTCAATTTCACTATCTAGACACCTTTTGTCGCGGTTGCAATGGTTCACCCTCGGTCCAAGTCTATTTTAGACCAGTTCACTCCGATTTTCCCCCCTTTTTGACTTGTTCCTCCGTCCAATAGTCATAAAACACGACTTTCAACCTGAAAATACTCCAAAACCTTCAAAACAAGTCAAAACATGTTAACTGGCCTAAATATGATGAATATAAGCAACTCTCGACCAAATATGCATGTAAATGTTATAAAATATGTTCTTAAATCGACCTAAATACATGTATAATTAACGCATATCACACACACATATTACCTCTTCAACTAATTAACACCACTGCTCAAGACGTTCATAGTGCAAATATTTAAAAAATGAAAATGAGATCAATTCAAATGAATTACAATTAGGATTTCGATGTATGGGTTGTAGACACTAGGGTTTAATATCCATTAGTTACTAATGATATGATTTACGTATATTATTTTTATTTTCAAGTAGAAAATGATGTAGAGGTAGCCTATTTATCTGGGGTACCCTCATACCCTTGGGCATCACCCGTATCCTACCCAAGTTAAAAAAGAAAAGGATAATATGTAAAGATACATGCAAAGCACTTTATATGCGAGTACGGCATGGGGAAGGTATATCTGCCTGCAACTAACCTACCTATTGACATCTCTAAAGAGCGAGGTTAAGGGCACTCCAACTTATACATAAATCTAAAGCTGCAAAGATATTCATGCAACTAATTACCCTTTAAAAAATTCAAATAAATGAAAATAGTCCTAAAATACTAGAGTTAACTAGAGTGGGTGTATTATCCTACTCCTCCTTTGTAAAGTCACTTTGTGGCTTGCATGAAGTGAGTGAGTTGGGAGTACTTCCTTTTGAAGTCACTTTCGCTTCTTCTCTTTTTAGTTCTTCTTCTCAGGTGAAAGACCAGGTTTGGGAAAGATCGGATCTGGACTTTTATTATGCCAAGTAAGTATGACTTCCATCATGCTAGTTCAAAGGTTTGGATTTTTATTCGTGCCAAAGTGGAATTGAACTTTTCTTTGCGGCATAACTGATCTGGGCTTTGATTTATATCATAGCGGATCTGGGCTTTGGTGCATGTCAGAGCGGATTTGGGCTTTAACTTGTCGAGCAACTCTGGACTTTTCACAATTATCCGTGCCAGATTTAGAGATCTGAAGTTTTTTTGGTACCAAGTAAGTAGTGCTACTTCGTGCCAGATCAAAGATCTACACATATTTGAGGCATCGGAAGGAGGAAAGGGAAAAATGGAGGGAAGTAAAATGCTTACATTGGTCAGTGCCAAACTGAAAACCACCTTGGAACAAATGCTAAAGGGAAAGTGAATTGGTCGATCCAACAACATAAAATAAAAGTGTTTGTCAGGAGGTAACCCGACGTTTATCGTATTCTGCTTTAAATTTTTATTTCAATTGTTATTTTTTATTTTTGTTTTGTTTTGATTAGTATGTAGGCACTAACATGACTCGAAATCAACATAGCAATGGAGCATGATGGATATAACAAGACATCTGGTGGGACGCGATAGCCCAATATTTGAGCAAACATAGCTTCCAACCACACCGCAGCAGTAGCACTGTAAGTAAGCATCAAGGTGTACTACTCTTTTCCCCACAAACATTGATTTTCAACCAAGTTTGGGGGAGGGGTGTAAGTGGGACGACTTGGCCACATTTGGGCTTTATTTTCTTATATTTATGCTTTATGTAATCTGCTAGTTTTGTCTATTTGCTTTTGCCTGCTCAGTTGTTCCTGTGAGCCATTAGTTGTATGGTCTGTGAGCCAATTACTTGGTTGATCGTTGGGCCTGTGTGCCATGAATTGTGTTTGCAGTCATGTTAGTTGAATTTAGTTCTTGTTTTGTGTTTTTGCATTTTGTTAAGAGTGTAGTATTCTTTTATCTTTTAGTTTTTTGTTTTTTTTTTAGTCTATGATTGAGTCATGAAAGAAAGAGAAACCGAAAGTGTCGATATGAAAAAAGAAATGAAATAAGGAAATGATAAGTTGGCGATGAGTTAATGATGATTTATGTTAAAATTTTGAAAAAAAAAAGGGCACATGATAGAGTATGACAAGTGATTGAGACAAAATTGAGCTTGGACTTAAAACTTTGATCACAAACTGCCCTATGAGAAATTGAGCCTATTTGTGTACTCCTAACTTTGGAGTAATTTGTATATTCTTTCGGTGTGGATTTCGTTGTTTATATGTAATTGACTCTAGAATTTGCCTTGAATCTTTGTTAAGAATGTGTCAGTACATGTGGCTTAAAAGATGATCTTAGGCATTTCTTGATCTATAGCCTATTTTTGAGCTTTAAAAGTGTTATCTTTTTTTACAAAAAGTTGAAAATTGCCCTTAGTTAGCCCACTTGAGCTTTTAACTTTTCGTTTGATAGCCCTATATTATAAGCCGAATACCCTTCGATTTGACCTTTGGCCTTATTTGGACTAATTAAGTAAGAGGGAAGAGGTTTGGAAGGTAATCCAGGTAACATCTTGTTAATGAAGTGGGTTAGTTAATGGGAGTTGTGAAAGGAATATTTGATAAGCAAAGAAATTTAAAAAGATTAGCCTCTCCTAGAATGTTCGTTGAATTCATAGTTGTGTTTTGAAAAAAAAGAAAGAAAAAAAATTGGAAAAAAAAATAGAAAAGAAAAAGAAAGAGTTGAATGTACATATGTGTTATTCTTGTTGAGGAGAGGCTAGAAAGAGAAGTTCTTAATTGATGAATTGTTTTAAAAAATCAGGTAGTCCAAAAATGTGGTACCCAAAGAATATAAAAAGCACTCAGGTTGTAAGTACTTTTGTGGGGTGAAGAAGTCGTTCTTTAAGATTATTTACTGAGAATCGGAGAGTGAGGAGTTGCATGATTTTACTGAGGGGGTAGTTGAGTTAGGAATAACTTGGTTAGTCCAATTTTCAATCACTTTTACCCAAATTTATCCCACCTTACCTAAAGCCTACATTACAACCGAAAATAAAGACATTTTTTATTCTTTTCCATACATATCGAGTACAAAGTCTAATTTAAATAATTGACAAGCATATGGTAGTCGTTGTGTATAAGTCAATGTGAGTGAAAATGTAACATACTTTATACACTTGAGAGATGAGTGATACACTTGCCCGGTAAGGATCAATTGTTGAAAGTCGCAAGTCTCGAGAGTAGTGGATGTTGTTGTGTTATATATGCTCGGTTTTATCATATTACCTTGTCTGAAACTAGAATCGCAACCTAAATTGCATTAACACGTATCTTGTTGTTTGCTTTGTTTTGTTTTGATTTGTTTGGGACGAACAAAGGTTTAAGTTTGGGAGATTTTGGTACACGTGTTTATGCATACATATTAGGTCGATTTAAGTGTCTATTTAATGACATTTGCATGCATAATTGACTGATGACTTAGTCTCGTATTATTGAAACTATTTGACGGTGTGGACTTACTTTTGAGATAATTCAGGTTATTTAAGGTCATTGGGCTAAGGATGGACGAAGAAACGAGTCCGAGGAAGTCCAAAACGAAGGAAAATCGAGCCAAATATGAAAAAGCTAGTCGCGGTCGCAACAAAAGTGTGATAGAAACAGCGGCACTGGAAACTTTCCGCGACCATGACCATTGTGCGAGGTCGTGACTAGCCTACGCTGAGATGAGCGCAGCCGCGACTAGCCTACGCGGAGACAAGTGCGGCCGCGGCATGGATGCGCAACCGCGGCACTTTAAAAGCCGGATTAAAAGCCTTTTTCCACAAGAATTCCGATTTTAAGCCCAATTCAACACCAACTTGGTCCCGATTATAATAGGAGTCCCTAGGTCCGAAATTAGGGACTTGAACTGAGCTGTGGGAGGATTCCGGAGAAGACAAGCAGACGAAGATCAGCAGTTATTCGGGTTTTTATTTCTAGTTTATGTTTTTATTTGTTTATTCAATTATGTATTTTGTGGCCGCCATGAGGGGCTAGTCGTTTATTTCAGTCCTTGATCTATGTTGAACTCTAGTTCGAATACCTTGTAATTCTTACAGTAATTGTTTGAAGGTTTTGGTATTGAAATATTTTATGTTATTCGGGTGTATTTACATTCTTATGTGCATTGTTGCTTAGATTGATCACCTAGATAGTTAATCACATATTTATCGCTAGGTAATTATCGTAATACGTAACCGTTACGAACGTATGCCATTAGTAGCAAATAGTGATTTAATCACTAGGATAACATAAGTCGCGGTCCCTTGTACCGAGCTTGCGAGTCCAACATCGTGTCTATCCCGTTACCTTAGTACTCTATGCGTTCGGTTAATGAGGTCTAGCAAGCTTCTCCTAAGATCACTCAATTGAATAGACTAACTAAAGAGCTAGTTCTGGTTAGTTAAACATAAGAGGTAACAAGGTTAGCAGAGCTTGTTGCTAATCTTGGGATAGGAGTTTCATAACTACACTTGGATAACAATTGCATTAATTATAAGGGTAATTCTACTAGGAAGAGACTAGATTAAGGGTTGGGATTCTTTTATTATTTGGGTTAAAAATCAATTCTTGTGTTATTTACTTAATTCTTGTATTTAGGTTACTCAATTCATTAAAATCAATTACCCCCTTCCCCCCCCCAAAACAATTCTATAATTATATATAGTTATTATTACTAGGTTATTATATAGAGTACTTTAAATTTGTCTGCTCTCTATGGGTTCGACCCTGTCTTATCACTTCTACAAATTGGAAGAGGAAAGTTATGAATTATTAATTTTACTACACCTCGACAGTGTGGTTACAATGCATGCATGTCTGTATTTTCTATACTTGGTATCAAGTAAAGTGACTCTTGCTACTACTGGTAGTCCTTTTCTTCCATGGAGAGTGAGTGCTAGGCGAACTGCTCGATAGTGCAGATGAGTGTAGTCATTTGCTCTCCACTGATGTATCATTCCTTCATTAAGACCAAGTGAAATCAATTGTTCAACTTCCGTGGCTGGAACTAGTTGTTGTTCTAGCTATGAAGCTAAAACAAGTTCTTTGGCGATATGCTTATTTGAGCCAAATGCATGGCATATGACTTTTGGAAGAGAAGAACTTGGTTTTGTAAAGGCTCGATATGGGTTGAGTAAAAGTAGTTGGGTAATAGGAACTTTACTATCATCACCTACATACTCTACTTCATAGAGATAATTGATTTTGCTGGAGTTTGATTTTCTAAGAGAGGAAGGAGAATGAGTTAAAGTATTTGAAGTACTTTCCATGGTGTAATATGAGACCAGAAACCAAGACAGAATGCCTTAATTCTTATCCATCCTTTGAAATATTAATGACAATAAGTTATCCTCTTTTTGTATCATTGTATGAACTGAGAATATAAAAAAAATAAACCTTTTTGTTTTAAGACTATAAAATCGAGGCAAAAAATTTCATTCTAATTTTTTTCTTCTCCTAATCTAAGAACAAAGAAACCTCCCCCCCCCCCCCCCCTCCACAGTGACTCGAACCCAGGACCAAAGGCTTAGGTAGTAGATGCTTTGCCACTTGAGCAATCCAACTTCGTCGCAAAAAATTCCATTCTAATGTAAGTCTCAAAGTACACAAGCCTTAAAATTCTTTTGGTTAATTTTTCTATATTCTTCTTATCTTTGCTTAGCAGGATTTCTGTTGTTGAGAATCCATTGAGTGGCAACCACAGAGCATACTATCCAAAATCATATGGTAGGAGATAGCTTATGCCATTAAGATTTCTCAGGAGGATAAGAGTCAAAGCTTAGACTGCCATGGCTCTGATGCCAAGAATTACGAGCACATAGTAAGTACAACCACTAAGGAGGTTTATCAAGATCAAGGCTAGAAATGTAAAATAAGATAAGAGAGAAATGCTAAAGATATATGAAAGGGAAGCTTTTATTTATGAAAAAGAACAAGGATTACAAGAGAGGACTTAGATGAATACTAGACTTAGCTTAGCTTGGATGTAACAAATGTCAAGCACCCCTATTTATACTACAAGTTCTAAGGAATATTACAAAGCATATTCCTTAGATATTGTTCTAGACATTTCTTATGACTAATGGCAAGAACTTATGATAATGACAAGTACTTATGACAATGAC
This sequence comes from Ajuga chamaepitys, assembly GCA_958295605.1. Classification (NCBI taxonomy): domain Eukaryota; kingdom Viridiplantae; phylum Streptophyta; class Magnoliopsida; order Lamiales; family Lamiaceae; genus Ajuga; species Ajuga chamaepitys. The sequence goes on along the minus strand of OY282502.1, from coordinate 15,335,798 downwards.
ATTAATATCTAGATATTTGTAAGTACACTATGATAATGTCGTTACCTATTTAATTTTTATTTAATTAACTTGTAATTGAGGACACAAACATTGCTAAGTATTATTCTTGATTTTGACACTTTTTAGGCAACTTTTACTTAGGAGATTGTGGTGTTACCTTTTAGGTAGTCAATGGTAACAACTTGTGAACATTAGGACTATTCCAGATCATGCTTGTCCTTGATGCGTAGTAAATTAAACTTTATTTTCATCGCTCGTTTTCTGTATGGTCAATTATACTACCAGCGTCCTTAAATTTATTCACATGATGGCTCAACTTTGTCTGGCTTATGAACCATCTCTTCTTATACAGTAATATTTCCATTTCTTCATTTTAGTTATCTTTAAAATATTATCTTTTTTTTTGTTTCCAAGCAAGGTTAACGATACTTTAAGAAATCAACGCTTCCTTTTTTCATTTGCTATTCTGACTATTAACCTGTCTGTATCAGTCCAAAATTGTTAAGACAGGGAAAGCGAAGTCCCCAACATTGCTAAGTAGAGGTTCAGGTTCATCGACCACCAGATCTCACCAATATCGATGGCTAACCAGATATATTATTAATAATCTTCTGAATCATACGATAAATGTCTTCCGACAAATTATATTGATAAGAAAAAAGAACATCCGAATTTGAGATTTTATATAATCATTTATTTATCAAATCTCCAACTGGGTTTGCACCTCCAAAATGGTCTTAGCAGAGTTCCTAAGCTGCTGGGCTTCCTCTTCAGTAAGATGCACATTGGTGACTCCTATTACACCGCTGCTACCCAACTGGGCAGGCAGGCTGAGGAAGACGTCACCACCACCATCAATGCCGTAGAAGCCCTTTGCAAGAACCGAGACAGGGTGGATCCTTCGCTGGTCCCTCAGTAATGTCCGAGCCAAGTTGGCAACAGAGTAGCCGATGGCCCAGGAAGTGTAGCCTTTCAAACTTATGACTTCGTACGCACTCTGAACCACCAGTTTGTGTATGTTTTCTAGTGTTTCTTTCTCATATGCAATCTGTTGTCTCTCTAAGAAGCTGAGGACTGGCACTCCACCCACACTTATGCTTGACCATAATGCCACTGAACTATCTCCATGCTCTCCAACAATGTAAGCCTGGAAGTAGTATTCATATGTAATAAAAGCATTGGAACTTGAAAGGGACAACCGTCAAATACTTTCAATTGAGGTACAAGAATAAGAGATCATGAGAACTAGCTAGGATTTCTAACCCCTAGTTATATTTTTCCAATCAAATAGTCCTTCACTTTTACCACTATATTATACTATCTATGTTCTATATTATTCGACTAGTATACATATTTGTGCCCATAAATCGAACTTAAAAATCAATCGGATTCTATTGCAATTTGCGCAAAATCTTTTTGCAATTACAACAAGATATATGAAACATTATTCCCTCCGTACCTAGGTCGTTTTTTGAAATCAAATTGTTCCCAAAAATATATTCTAACCAAAAAAAATTCTTGTAATATTGTTCCTGGATATATCTTTCTAAAAAAATTCTCAATTATGGTAGAAAGTCTCTAAAAAATCTCTTAATTATGGTATGAGAGTATAAAGCAAAATTATAGGTAAATAAAGGGTTCTATAAAAGAAAACGGATTTAAAATGGTAGAAAAACACAAACTATATTTGTGTATTAGTATTTTTGAAAGGGAGTTATGTATGTTACAGAGGCACGCTTGTGAATTGCAAAGAAAATATTGCATGAATTACAGCAGAGCATCCCAGTTATTTATGAATAGCCAGCAAACCGATTTCGTCATAACTTCACATTCATTGTAACCCAACCCAATTAGAGTCACGTGAAAAAATGAGGTGTTTTTTGTAATTGAATAAAATAACCAAGAACAAAAGGTTTGTCTAAATGAACTCCTCTATTTTCCTCCATCTTTACTAAAACAACAACTCGATTTATGAGAAAACCGAACCGGAGCTTCTATTAGTCTTCAAGTTATTACTGTTCATATTTTATCGTAAGTAGGAAGATATTATTAAACGAATCGTCTTTTGCAAAAGTAGAAGTAGAACACGACACTGATCATCATGTATTGTTTAAAAGAAAGATATTTTGCAAAATAGATGATTAAGAAAATAACGCACCTGCACATCCTGTGCATTCACATCAAGGTGATCAGCAATCAAGGACCGAAATCTGGACGAATCCAAGTTCGTACCCGACCCGATTACCCGGTTAGCAGAAAACCCGGAAAGTCTCCAGGCCACATAAGTGAGCACATCAACCGGGTTAGAAACCACCATGATTATAGTATCGGGCGAGTACTTAGCCAACGGCGGTATAATATGCTTGAACAAAGCCACGTTTCTCTGCAACAGATTCAGCCTACTTTCGCCGGGGTTCTGCCGTGCTCCGGCGGTGACGATGCAGAGGTCTGAGTGGGCGGTGTCGACATAGTCAAGGGAGGCGTTGATCTTGGTCCGGGGGAGAAAGGCGGCGGCGTGCTGCAGATCGAGCACCTCGCCGCGGAGCTTGTTTTCTATGGCGTCGACGAGGGTGAGCTCGTCGGCGAGGTCTTGAGTGAGGATGGTCTGAGCGATGGCCATGCCGACGTTTCCGACGCCGACGACGGTGATCTTGGTACGGCGTTTGGCGGGGGGAATGGGGGATTCGCCGGCGATCGGCGTGAAGAATGCTTTGGAGAGATCAATCCCATCGGGGCCTAGGAGAGAGGACGATGAGCTTTTATGCATTTTGATTAACGGACTTGTGTGTGTGTGTGTGTGAATGAGTGAATTTATACAGTGATGGTGGCGTGGGGCGGAGGAAAGGGGTGACTGGTAGGGGTGGTTTCGATCAACGGTCAACTGTAAGAGGGGGGGGGGGGGGGGGTGTTCGGGGGGCGGGGGGCTTTGAGTTAAGAGTTGTTTAATTATGACAATGGCGTGATACCACTATCTCTTGTCTTGTGGATTGGTTCGAATTTCCCGTTGGCGTAAAAAGTTACAGGGGATGTTTGGATGGGGCTATGGTGACGGAAGTATTGTTCGTTGGGGGTAGTGGTTAGGAAAGTAAAAAATTTATGTTTGTTTATCGGATATAATTTTTAATTGTAAAATGTGAATGTAATATGTGTAAAATTGTTAATTATGATTAGGGGTGAGCACGGTTCGGAGCGGTTCGGAGATATGGAAATCTCCAGAACCGAATCAAAGCTCGGAGATATTCGGAGATTTCCAAAATTAAATCTCCAGAACCGCTCCGTTGATCGGTTCAGTTGCTTTCGGAGATCGGTTTTTTCGGTCCGGTTATTCGGAGCTATTCGGAGTTTTTCCTTTAATATTTTTAGCAAAGTGCACGAAAGAATTATAGTGTTGTTCTTGACAATAATATCATATTGTTAAAGAAAAAGTGTAATATTAAACAACTTATAAGTTATATATTAAGACAAGTTTCAAAATCATAACTTATAAAAATAATTACAAGTTACTGAAATAGTTATCTCGTTCAAAGAAGAATAACACTAAATTATAAAGTTGTTAGCTATCGATAACCTCTTTGGACATTTGCCGATTATTTTTCATCGATAAAGCTCTAGTCGTATACATTGTCAATAAGTAAAGGTATACATTGTCAATAAGTAAAGGTAAACTTAATATGACTAACTACAGTAAAATTAAAGTTGACTTCAAGCGAAAAAGGTGTGTGCACGAGAAAGATATAATAATAAATTTTAGTGATTGGATCAAAAAAATTTAGAATTGAATTGAAACATATCATAGTAATGTATTTCTTTATATAAACTATAAACATATTCACTGTACATATATTTATAATTAATAGATATATGTTTATTATGAAAATGATTTATTATAAATATTGTACTCTATTATTAATTACTAAATCTTTTATAAAATACTAAAACAATAATTATATCATTGTTAAAATTTACTAAAATTCATAATGGTTCAATATTATAGTATAAAAGAAATGAATTAAATGATATAAAAAAATTCTATAGTTGATTACTTAGAATCGGTTCTACTCGGTTCTATTTCGGTTTTTCGGTTTGGATCGGTTCGGATTTACAACAAAAAAATTCGGTTTTGTTCGGTTCGGATAAAGTCAAATAGTCAACGGGTATTATCGGTTCGGAGTGCTTTCGATCCGGGGTTCGATGCAGAGCGGATTATCTCCGAGACCCGTGCTCACCCTTAATTATGATTGATTTAATGATTAAATTGGTATTAAAATTTGTGATGATTTGAGGTGGCTGGACCAACCTATACAGACAAATATAGGAAGGGGTTGGACCAAGTCATTAGGGGCTGGGTCAACCCCAACCAAACATAGTCATAGTCAATCTGTTTTGGGCCTTTTGACATATGACGAAAATATGCCGAAATTTCAATGAAATTTTTCTTTTACACGATTTAGAAATGAAATTCAAATATAATAAATTTTGTTAGATTTTTTTCTAAATTTTTTAAAATATTTGAATTTTTTTTTGTCACCAAGTATAATGCTTGTGATATTTGTGAAAATTATACCGAAATTTCAAATATATTCAATTTTTTTTATAAAAAAAATGGTTGACATGATATGTAGTTGATCTTTCTTTGGGTTGAAGACATTATTGAACACAATAAATAAGAAGTTCAGACGAAAAGCAACAGCTTATCGACATTTTTTATATGTATCATATTGTCAGACATTATTTATATTGTTTAATGGCTATAAATTATTAGCTGTAAATATTTTTATTTGTATCAATTTTTTTTCCTAAATATGTCATTTGAGCTAGTTATAACAATTTGTAAAATATCATCTTAAATTTTTAGATTTTTAATATATTTTTCAATTTGTTTTAAAATCAACTCGGAACTAAGTGCAATTGTTGAAGCCTTACAACTTTGTTCTAGGAAGGGATTTACCAAAGTTTGGCTTGAAATTGATTCATTAGCTATTTATCACCTATTGCGAAGTAATGCAGTGGGACATTGGTCCTATCAAGCTAAATTTGCAGCAATTAAGAAACTTTCAAGGGAGATGGAGGTGAAAGTTTCTCATATACATCGAGAAGGCAATACGGCTGCTGACCATTTAGCAAATCTGGCGATTAAGAGAAGATCAGATTTTGAATTTTGTACATTGTCAGATTGTAATAGTTTAAAGGGCTTTGTACAACTCGATGCAATAGGTTTCCCTTGCTTTAGATTTCCTAAATAGCTTAAGTTTCCTTTTGGCCTATGTTATCCCTTTTATGTAAGAACCTCATGAGATGTTATATATAGGTTGGGGGTCCTTACCTTAACCCCTCCATCATCTTGATGGTTTGCCAAAAAAAAAAAAAAAAAAAAATTGTTTTAAAATCGCACCGATATTCCAACGAAATCAAAATTTCAAAAATTTCTCAAAATTGAAACACTATATTTCCATAAAACCTGAAATTTCCGTCCTTGGGTTTACCACATGAATTCATGGGACATTTGTTTAGCATTGAGCTCAATTCATTGACGATAGTCCCAGTAAAATAGTTGTTGCACTGTCTCCAACTTTATTAATTTTGGAAACTCAATATTCAACACTTATTTTAATCAATAGTTAGTCATGCCTTAAGTAACTTTTAATGATATAACATCACCTTTCTCAATTTTATAAATAGAATTAATTGTAGCAACCCCACAAAACTATCAACGTTTTTTTATAAAAATCACTAAATTTTTTTTGTGGCATCGATACATATAAACTATACGAATTTTAACAGATAAACCTCCAAACTCATTTTTCGAAATTTTTTGTCGGAATTCCGGATGTCACTTGCGAGTGATAAACTTTTAAGGATTTTTTTGTCCAAACATGCTTTTTAGTAGGTAGATGAACTACTCATTTTTAACAATGGAGGTTCTAGATATTGGGGAAAAAAACTATTGGTGATCCAAATGAATTGTTAGGGAAAAGAAATGTGTCAAAAAATTTTACACAGTTGCCATAATAAAAAAGTTGTTTGGAAAAAATAAGCCCTTAAAAGTTTATTACGACGCAAGTCATGTTTGGAATTATGGCGACAAATTATCGAAAAATAAGTTTTGAGGTTTATCTGCAAATCCGTATAGTTTATATGTATCGGTGCACAAATTTTTTTTGTGATTTATGTACAAAAACGTTGATAGTTTGATGGGTTGCTGCAACTAACCCTTTCATAATATTAAAAAATTCCAGCTCAATTCACAACTAACAATGCTAAACACCACTTGTCAGCATCATTTACTTTTCACCACTTTATTTATCTCAATCAACAGTAACTCGTCAATCTCCATCCTTAAAAAAAAACAAAAATATATTCCACATTTTTAGTTATTATTTTGCATTTTAAAATAAAACCTGGATTAGGATTTCTATAAACCGAACGATAAAATCATAAATACCAAGGATTTATTTTGAGGGGAAAAAAAGGCTGCGAACTATTCCTTCGCCCTATTATTCCTATGATTAAATTAGTCTTACGATACAAAACTTTCAAAAAAAGGGTGCGGGATGCTCAATTTAGCCGGTTTCTCATAGAATATTCACTAATCTCTATGCATCTAGATAAATATTTCAATAAGCTAATAAATTGGAGGTTAAGCTTTATATTATATTAAATGTTATTAGTTTTTTATTGTATAATGTATGATTTGAAATATATTTATTTTATTAAAAAAATATTTAATTTATTTTTATTTAAAGCTTAAATTCAATACAAATAGTAAACTTACAATATATATTCAATTCTAAGCCCAATAACGTACCAATAAATCGTTGCTTATTTTGAAATTTCATATTTTATATCAAAATATTCAATATAAGTATCAGATTAGATATTGAGAAACAATGATTGATTTTTATCAACTGTATGCAAAACACAAGTTAACAATAAAAACATTATTAGTGTCTTTAGCATGTTGGAGGAATACTTTCAAAATATTTCAGAATTAAGATATACATATATACATATATATATATATATATATATAGAGAGAGAGAGAGAGAGAGAGAGAGAGAGAGAGAGCTAATCGATATTATATATAAATGAAATAGTGATCAGTCTACAAAGGGGAATACATGGAAAACCATGCAAATGCTGCTACTACATAACAATAGCTAGCACTGGTGAGGTTGGCCTCGTTAAACAATCCTCACCCGGCAAAATCCTGTGGGACATCCGTACGAAGGAAAAAGAGTACCAACCTAAAACATCAGCTCGTCTGGCGGATGTAGACCTTTGTGTAATCCTGCAGCGCTAGCTGAACGATATACTCCGGCAGGTGACGGAACCAAGAGAGAGAGAGCGCCAATAACTGCTTATATAAAACCAAAAGAAAAGAAAACAAGAAAGAAAGCAAAGGTGGAGACCACAAATCGGACCCTCACACAAAAACATGAAAATATGACTATATTCGTTTCACAAGTCGACGGGAATAGGATATACGAAAATAAAAGTCCCCTAGGATCTATTTAACGAGCAAAGAAAAAAAGCCCGAAAATGCATTATCGGGATCGGGGTCATCAAGATAGTTGTTTTTATTTCTTATTGGCCACCAATTGCATAGCCTGTAAAGCAGCATTAGTCGAAACGTCGGAAACAACTTGAAAATTGGGCAAAGACAAGTCATGTTTAGCCTGGATGTGCTATTGCAGCCTAACAGACCTGCGAGTGAGCTGCAGAGTAGCCTTCGAGGCCCCAGTTCGACAGAGTTACTTAAGAGGAGACGAGGCAGCTGGGGGAGCTGAGCAAGTAGCTGAGATTCGAAAGACGATGGGATCACTGTTGTCAGAACCGAACCGCACCGGCCTGTTCAACTAGTTGGATCGTGATGTGGTGCTCTGACAAGTCCAAAGTACCCCCGTAGAACTGTTTTAATGGTTCAACCACTAAAAATCGAATTGAACAGGATAAATCGGAGAACCGGGAAAACTTGGAAAAACCAATTATTCTCATTTTCTGTGTTTCTTTTAATTTCTTTTATTTTTTGAGGTTTTTTTAGTTCTTTCGTGGTTATTTCACTTATAGATTCATTTACTTTTGTTTTGAGTTTATAGAATTTTACATGTTACTCATTATTTACCATATTTATCATATTTGAAAAGAGATTTCGAAATTAAAAGAAATTTATAGACTATAAATTATTAAATTTTACTAAAAACATCTATATTCTTAAGTAGTAAATTAAGTTATAATTATCTTTATTTGAAATATGAAGTTTAATTGATAACTTTCTATTTAAGTATATATATATATATATATATATATATATATATATATATTGTGGATGGTAATAGGTATAATTACATTAAAAGAATTAGCAAATGATGACTACTAATTTTTCGATTAGACAGCCGATCCAACCAGTTGAACTGCCAACCGATGGTGAGACCAGTTTGGTTGCTGGTTGGTTATAACAACACTGGATGAGATATCATCTGAATGAGCATTGACAACTTCATTAAAGCACCAAGGCTGAGGAGGATATATCAGCAAGACCCAGGGAGGGTGAGCGACGGGGCTGCGAAGAAAAGGGGGAACTGCGTTACTATGATGGTAGCGTCGAACAGATCTCCACTTGTAAAATGAGCACCGAGTTAACACCCGAAGTCCTTTCATCTAGCGATAACAAATCGGTGGCCACAAAGGGCAAAGTCGGTGGCTCAATAGAGTCTTGAGGCAGCAAGTTAATGCTTTCTAGTGAAGTCGGAACCGTAGCCTCCTTAGACATGCCCAAAGGGGCCGAATCCCATGCATCAGGGAGGTCAAGTTTGTTATCCAGCTCGTAGAGCATCTCGAAAGAATTTGAAGTAGCAACATTAAGCCTCAGGGGGATAAAATTAATCATCAGCCTTAGTAGAAACCTGTGTGAAAGGGCCCTTAGAACGATATTCATGTTAAGGTTGCGCACAATCGCGAGAACAAGATCGGGGCTTTGCCTAAGACTTATCCCGAATCCTTACATTCCCAGGGGACGCCACAACAACTTTATACGACATGTCGAAATGGCCAATAATACCACAAGAAGAGTAAACTTCTGGACATTTTTCATTGTTTATGGGAACAATTGAATAATGACCAATACGTTCAATCCTATTTGATCTGGAAGAGTCGAGCAAGAAAAATCAATCTCAACAAGAACTCTAGCAAAGTGCCTACGAGAACCATCAAGGGCATGTTTACCAATATGCAATGGGGTGTCAACAACATTTGTAATTCCTCAAATAACTGGCATATTCCAATGTTAACTCATAAATACGGATCCATACTTGGGATACTGAGGTCCTAGACTGATATGGTTTGAAGTCTGGGACCCATCTCATAAGGCATAAGCTCGGATTCAGGGACCATGTCTCAGACAATAAAGCCTTCTTTTAATCCATCTCATCACCAAATTGGAAATTGTAGCAACCCAAGCCAAGTGGCACCACTCGCCAAGGCTTCTCCAATTTTTATAGAGCTTATAGACGTTCATTTAACTCGAGCAAGCCCCATAGCTTGTCTTTCTTCATGTACACGATCCTCCTAATTAGTGTGTTAGAGAAAAACTGGATACGTTGTTTACAACAATCTTCATCGATGGTGACTGTAGGCAATCACCTTTGAGAATGGTTCGTCCGACTTAACATGGGTTGCATGGGAAGGAAGCCTAGGCCTCACTATATGAGCCTTCTTGTCAATCGGATACGACGACAACGAAGTAACAAGGGTTGCAAGTCCTGGAGGATTGAGGCAGCTAAATTTAGTGGCAAAAATAGGTGGGAGTGGCAGCCTGGGGTCACGCGAAACCAACAATGCCTCGAATTCGCCCCCAGTGCTTGAAGAATCTGCTGGTGAAATGGAACTGGGATATAATAATGGAAGGGAGTCAGAGGGCGATGACCACACCTGTAGGACAGGGCTCGTCGCCGAGAGTATGCAAGCAGTAAAATGCGCTGTAATGGCGGGGCACAATAGGGCGAGGAGGTGTGAAAGAATGACCTGAGATGAAATCTAAAACCCTAGGTGCGGATGTCGCAGACACAGTAAGTACAACAGATACGCCTATGAACTATCGGAGGGAAGATTGATGCAAGTAGGGATTAAAATCTCGCGAGATTTCGCCATGAGATCTCCCGAGACGATATTACCATGTTATAGCTTTTTGTTAGAAAATCGCGAGATTTTGGCTAGAATCTCGCGAAATCTCGCTCAAATTCGTTTTTTTTTTTTTTTTTTTTTCCTGTTTCAGCAAAATTTTTAAAAACTTGTCCAACCTTGGTTTCGAACCTGAGACTTCTATAATGAGTCTCCAAGCTTTAACCACCAGACCAAGTCAAATACATGTGATTATGTCTACATAACATTTATTTAACCTATTTAATAAAATTCTATTTACAATAATATATACCTTATGAAAATGAAAATTAGAAATAATTGGCTATTTTTGGTCCATAATTAGTTATCAAAATGAAAATTAGAAATATAAAAACTAAGTATAAAATAATAATTGGACATTTTTATAAATCTTTTGTTTTGTTTATAATTTTAAGATGAATTTATGTATTAAAGTTGGTTATAATATTTTTAAAATATTTTGTAAACTTCGATTTTTTAATATAATATTTCCGTACTAGTAATTAGTAATGTTGTATGAAAAACGTCAAAAAATATTTTATATTGCCACTCATTATTTATATTATTTTATATTTATAAATTAGTTGTAAATAAATCTATTTCTATCAAATTTAAGATGTGTATATGTATTTGAGTTTGTTATAATAATTGTAAATATATCATGTTAATTTTTTAATATTTTTCAGAAAATTGCACCGATATTCCGATATTAATCGATATCTCACCGATATCTCCGCGAATACCGATATTTTCGTCCTTGGATGCAACAAAGGTGCCAAAGCAAATTGATGTGATGGGGTTGCTGCAGGAGATGCAAGGTGTGGGTTACATGCAGCCGGAAACATAGGCCTTGGAAGAAGCCCTATGTTTGTATCCTTAGAGGTGGTGTCTAGGGGCGATGTCATGGAAGATTACCTCTATGAAGTAGAGTATGTTAGTGAAGATAGTAAAGTTCATATTACCCAACTACCTTTACTCAACCCATATTGAGCCTTTACAAACCAAGTTCTTCTCTTCCAAAAGTCGTACACCATGCATTTGGCCCAAATAAGCATACCACTAAAGAGCTTGTTTTAGCTTCATATCTAGAACAATATTTAGTTCTAGCCACAGAAGTTGAACAAATGATTCCACTTCGTCTTAACCAAGGATTAAAATATCTCCGATATTCACCGATATCTCTCCGATATCTCTCTTTTTTGGCGATACCGAAACGAAATTCGGATGTAATAAATTTATGTCAGAATATCTCCGATATATCTTCGAAATCTCCGAAATTTCTCCGAAATCTCCAAAATATCTCCGAAAATTTCGATTTGGGCCATCTGCAGGTATAATTTGCTGTAATTTCGTGAAATTTTTACCAAAATTTCGGTGAATTTCGATAAAATTTGATTAATTTCGGTGAGATTTCCATTAATATCGGTGAAATTTCGGTTAATATCGGTGAATTTCGGTAAAATTTGATTAATTTCGGTGAGATTTCGATTAATATCGGTGAAATTTCGGTGAATTTCGGTAAAATTTTCTTAATGTAGCCTTAGTTGTAAAATTTCGGTTAATATCGGTGAAATTTCATGATCCTTAGTTGTAAAATTTCTAAATTATCTTAATGCAACCCAAAGATTTAATAAATTAGAATATTATTGTAAAATACTTGAACATTCTTAATGATAATAAGAGTTCATAATGTATCTGTGTGGCCTGATAATGTTTCTATTGTTTATTATTTGTCAACTAGTTGTAAATATGTGAATTTCACTCAATATTTAGATCAAATATTTGAATTTAAGTAGGTTTTTAACAATCTATAAAATATCGTGATAAATTATCTGTTTTAATACATTTTCGGGTATTTTTAAAAAAGTTGCACCGATATTTCGATATTAATCGAGATTTCACCGAAATCTCTCTAAATTGAAATACCGATATCTCCGTAATCACCGATATTTTCGTCCTTGGTCTTAACAAAAGGAATAATTCATCACTAGAGAGCAATGGCTACACTCATCTGCACTATGGAGCAATTCGTCTAGCACTCACACTTCATGGAAGAAAAGCCTCCCTGTAGTAGTAAGAATCTCTCTACTTGATACCAGATACAAAGAATATAGACATGCATGTATTGCAACACTGCAGACAACACTCAACGCAGACACTGTATTCGTTATTCTCTTTCCCAACTTCAACATGGTTCTAGAAGATCCACAAATTTTTTGAAAGCATCAAGATGGCCTACAGACAACACCTATGCAACAACTCTTTATTACCAGATGGCCTATAGAGTTTTGAACCATGCAATGGATCTGAGTCTTCTTAGAGATACAGATGATGCTCTACTCATACGGATGGTGTCTCAGCATAGTCCATCATGCATTCACATCCACAGGCAAATTCCAAAAGACAAGTTACTTAAATTACTTCCAGAATCTTGGGTAACCAACTATGAAAAGTTTCATGAGCACAATAGTCCCATACAATCTGCTGATTCAACAATCAACAAAAGAAAAGATGGAGTTGTAGATATCTTTACCAGTTTCGAGGCTTGGAAGAGATCGCAGAGGAGCAGGAAACTCTCCGAGAAGGAGAGAATCGAAACCATGTCCTCCAAAAAGCATAGTTGTTGCGGTCAAGCTTGAGCGTCAGAGTGGTGAGGGAGGGGAGAGAGACCATCGTGGTCAGCGAAGCTTTTGGAACAGAAGCGGCTGAAACCTTCGAAGAAGTGGAGGCACTGGCAGGAGACGAAGAGTCTAGAACCGCCATAGATAGTTGAAAATTAACTGGATGTAGACCGAATTTTCTCAGATTTAAGCAGATCGAGAAGGATCCCGAAGAAAACAACCAGATCTGAAGAAACCAAGAGAGATCGCGAAGAAATTTCGCAGATCCAAAGAGAGCTTGGAAGAAAAAGAAAAAAACCTAAGTTTAGTGAGAGATCCACAATCCGAAACAGATTGTCACCAATTATTCGGAGAGACAACCACAAATTTGCAGAAGGATCGAGAAAAGCCGACAAAAAATAAACAATTAAAGACTTTAGATACCATGTTTAAGGTGAAAAAGGTAAACATGATTTGTGAGAGTAAGATGAGAAGAGTAGAGAGAACGTTTGAGACCACCGAAATATTATTATGGTCAAGGCGTGTGACTCCTCAGTAGAGTGAGTATAAATATAGTCGAAACCCTAATCAGGTGTAAATGACCAATCTACTCTTTATACCTTAATACTCATCAATTACGAAAACATTAATAACTTAATTATAATCTTTAGGGGGAAAAAGAGAAGGAAATGGAAAGAGAACGAGACGCGGCCAGAAAAGAAACATCCTAGGACAACTGAAAAATGGAGGCTCTGGCGGAGCTAGAAAGAGTCCAAACCCGAATCCTTGACCGCATATCACATCTTGAACTTTCTCACTTGCACGAATCCTTCCCCCGCGCTCTCTCTATTTCCTCCTCCGCCGGTGCCGATGACACCACCACTGAAGGCCGCCTCTCCGCCATCCTCCGCGCAAACGCAGTTAGAGAATTCTCATTCAAGCGCGTACCCTTCGATTACTATGATTGGACTCTCGAAGCACGCCGCGACATCCTTGGCGCCGCCTCCATTCACCATCTCTGCAAGAGCATTGTTTTGGTACCTTCTTAGTCATGCCTATCTAAAGTAGCTTTTAATTTAGATTGACTAGGGTTTATTTTCGTAATTGTGAACTTGCCTTCATGTGTTATCCGGGCTTCTATAATTTGTACAAGCCATTATACATCCATAAACCATAGGCATCTTTCGAAGACAATATGTTCAATGTTTTGATTATTGTAGTAATGAATCTAATGATATATCATTAGTTCCACCTTTTGAAGCAGTAAACTTCAGATATTAAAACATCAATTCTTTCAATGATCAATAGTGGTTTTGCCGGAAAATGAGGTTTAGATAAGCTCTTAATCCACCACCTTTTTGAGAGTTCTTAACCCGACAAGAATTGTTACATAAAATTTCTTGATGATATGACGCCGATAGGTTTTGCCCGAGCTGATCAATTTGGTGGTGCCAAACTGACTAGAGTGGCCAAAATCAACAAACTTCAGTTGAAAGAAACAATTTTTTGCAGTAAAAACTAAAAACCATGTCCCAGATTACCAATTGGAAGTTGGTTAAGCTCAAAAAGAAAACCATATTCAGAATGGAGGTATTTGGAAATATCTGTGCACAGATTTCAATTATGACGTAGATATGTGAAACAGAAATATCAATTTAAAAATAATGAATTTCATTTATGGTTGCAATTGTAGTATGAAAATTGACTTAACTCTGTTGCTCAACGAGACACTGGATTGCACATATTGGCTTATGCCTAGTTTTACTTGGGGCACATATCTATACTCCCCTGCTTCAAAAACAAGGGCACGCCAATGATGCCTGAAATCTTACCTTGAAGTAGTTGGAGGTATGAGTTCCTCAAAATGATAATTTAAGTTAATGTCCAGAGTCTCATACCAATGGAATTTAGTATCACAGTTTGCGAATAGTCTGTAAGAAAAAAAGCAATGATGAATGTTGAGCCTTAATTTTTGCCTTATTGTCTATTTATTTCTTTATAAATCATGCTACCATGTACTTTCATGTGTAACAGTGAGTTTTTTCATAATTTACTCATAGTGTTCTTGTACAGTTCATTGTTATAATTGCTCGAAAATGCTCCCATACGCTCTGTAGCTACATGTTAATGTGTCAATTGTTGATGTGTAAAAATCTTATTCCTAAATTTTATATAAGGTCATGAATTTCATTTTATGAGATTTTGACACATCAGTTGGTTAATGTGCCCACCGTGGGTAGCGGGGTGGGACTGTATAATTGCTATAGTTTGCTTGTAATGGTTCTGTCTAACCATGTTGTGTTGCATTTTAATAACTTCAAATTTGTCTGCGAAAAATATATGGAGCCTAAAATTTCATTGCATAAATGTTGTTGTACAGGGCTATTAGTTTATCAAGAAAAGAAGTTAATTAATTAAATATAAAAATGGGAAAATGTTGAAGAAGATAGCTGCTGAAAGAAGGATGAATCGAATAAGTAATGAGACCTTTGAGATGTTTTCGACATATTATATGGCCATTTACATGCATTGGTTAAAAAGATTGATGAAGCAAATATTAATAATCTTCTTAATCACATGGATTTATTCGAAAACTTATCAGCTTCTACTGTCTCAAAGAGCAGTAAGAATAGCATCCTTGTAGCTGATCCCTGTATATATCAGATAAGGTTCCATTCTGTTGAGTATTTTACTTTCTGCTGTTGATCTGATGGCTCTACCTTGAGCAACGCGTCGCTATAAGCTCAGAACAATACCTTTGATTCTTGTTTTTTCTCAAAAGCCATTCTTCCAAAAGAATTAAATAAGTTCTTTTTCACTTGAGATGCTCACATGCCACCCTTTTCTATTTTCATATCCACATCCTTTTCTACCCTTCTCCTCGGTTTTGTCACTCATGGTATTATGAAATTTGGAGTCTATTACTGTGGAAGCTCACAGTGTTGTTACATTTTCAAAACCTGAGAGTTGTGAACAATGTTTAGCGAAAATCAGTTCTGGAGACTGCACTATGTATTTCAGTCTGCTAGATTCTATCGTCATCTTCAATTTCTCTTCCCTGTGGAAAATTGTTTCTGTTATTTTGATATTGTGTTTATTTGTCTTCTATCTATCTTTGTAATAACTGATGCTAACACAATTTAACTTGTTCTGACTGGGGATCTTATCTCACTCGTGAAACATTTTTCATTGGGAATTCTTTCTTTCTTTCTTTATTTTTTGGATGATTAAACATGTACTGCTGTTTATCCTGCGCCCTACTATATGTTATCATGAACATCAAACTGAAGAATCTATCTGAGTGGAGACTGGAGATTTAGTATGAGGTGGATGCAAAATGTATGACAGTTCATGATTGATATACTGGCAGTGCTTGAACCATCACGTGATCTTTTCTTTTCGTAGTTTATGTACCCCAAGTTTTATAAGTTTTTTCGCTGAATGAAAATTTGCTCTACAAGGTCAATACCCAAGCCCTACCAGATGTAACTGATTGCAGCAATCGGAATTACTCCAAGTACTATGTTGTTGTTGTTCAGGTAATTAAATTACTTCTCTTTAATGTGTCTTATGGAAAAATGTTGTACTGCCACTATACATTTTTCCTTTTTTTGCAGTACACTGCTCGCTTCAATGCTGAAACTGTGAAGAACTTTTTGTATACACTCAACGATGGCAAGATATCCAAAAAGAAGTTCAACAGTAAGTTTAATATTTTTCAGTGGTAGTCCATATTAGCACTGTTAATTTTATAGCAGCTTCTTGTCTTTGTGAGTGGGTGGTTTGCATGGTATATTTTGTTGATGAGACAAATATTGAGACTAATGATGCCATACAGTACCACGGCCCATATTCTTCTCTCTCTTTTTTTTTTTTTTTTTTTTTTTTTAAATGCTGAAGTTGTAATTTGGGCTGGACTATGTCTGCTGAATGGTATGCAAGTGGTTCCACCCCTTTCAACTGATGAAAATGTTACTTTTGATGCAACCACAAATGCTCTATGTCATAGTTATCTTAATATCTTTGCTTTATTTCTTTTTGTTATCCTTGACTACAGAAATTGCTTTTGCTCTGGATAATATGGATGATCAAATATAGTTGACAATCTTTAAACGAATAAGCAAGACCTTTTCAAGTATGGAACTGCAGTCATAACACAGAATGTATAATAACGCTGTAAAATCATAAGAATATTCATAAGTTGCTTGGGTTTCTTATAACATTAAACGTAGAAAAAGTTAATATCTTTCTTATTTTGCACTGTTCATTTCTATTTGGCTGTTATTGCAGGCTAATTATGAACTCCTCTTAACCACAGTTTATTCTTCATGAGGATACCGTGTTAAATATTGATGATAACTGAAGTGTTTGTTGTGAAAATTCTGCTGAATACTCCAACGGGTTTCTTCAATATAGTTTTTCATTTCTCGTGCAACCTTTCTGTTGATCAATCTGGATTGTGAACAGAAATATTTGTTCTGTCTGAGACCCCTATATCTGATGCATTATAATTTATATATAGTCCCTGTGTTTCCTTTGTGTTGTTTGGTAGACATTCATGTTTCTCATCAAGGGAGAGAGCTAAGGAGGTTATTGTATACACAAAATAGAGCAAAATTAATTTTTACACTATTGAATAAAGTATAAGTTTCTAATCCAAAAGAAAAAATGGAAGAGAGCATAAATCTTGTGGATCAATTTTATATCCTGTCATTATTGTTAGGATAGTTTTTCTATCTTTAATTCTTTACTCTTATAAAGCCAATAGCTTATATTTTGTCATGAGTGCTAATCTATCAAATATGTGGAGACAATGTAATATTTGGTAAACAAGCTAGAGAATTGACAATTGTATTAGGTTGCATTTGGATGGAAGGATTTGAGGATGAATTTGCAATTCTTAGTCTCAAATCCATTATTGTTGTTTGGATTATCATGAATTTCTAAATCTAGGACTTCATTTTGTGCTATTTTTTTAAGGATTTGAGTGGATTTCAAATCCTAACTTGAGTGGATTCGAAATCCATTGGTTTTAAATTCATCCATTTCAAATCCTTCAATCCAAACACAACCTTAGATTATTGGCAATTATTTTGCCCTTTACTGCCTTAACTTGCTAGCTACATCAAAATCAGTTTGTCTGATGCCTGCATGCCTAAGGTAGAGACTGAGTAAGAAAATAGAAACTCGAGTGCACACATAAGTGAATTTTTGTATGTAGATGGAAGCTTAAGTTATGCAATATGTAGGTCTACATCACATAGTGACAGGTTTTTGAGGATATTGGGACCATGTTTCATTTGCCTTGAATTATTTAATATGATCTTTTGCAGATGTTTTACATGCCCATAGAATACTTTTACAACATATATATAATTTATATGCGAAAGATAGGGCTGATCTATAAGCGTCGATCATTGATGTGCCTAAATTTCTGTTTTCAACTGCTGCACGATTATATGGTTCTTATGTTCAAAGAACAAGATCACTATGCTATGTGGAGTTGATATTACTGACTGGATCAAGTCATGCAGTGAGGCTTGCACCAGAAGAAACATCAGCAAAATTGACTGGATATGAACACAATGGAGTAACCTGTATTGGCATGAAAACTGATATACCGGTAATCACCTGTGCTCCTCTGTAAGAAATTCATTTTTATATAGCCATGTGAAATAAGTCCAGTGACTGCATTTTCTCTCTGATTTATGTGGTCCATGATGTCAACTTGTGTATGCTACCTATTATGGCACACTAGAAAGACAACAAAAAAATGTTGACAATTTCCCACTTGTGTTTAGTTTGCTGAATTAACATATGGTTCATAAATGGCCACTAAGCAAGTCACCTGGACCAATTAGTTCAATCTGGTCCTTCTGCGGCTGCTGATGTGGTTGCATAGAGTGGACAGGAAATTTGTAACATGAGTTGCATTTGCTTGTTTTCTCTCTTATTGCCTACGATAGCTGTTTAGAGGAGAGGGTACACAGAGACATGCTTGTTTTCTTTAGATGAAATATCGGGAGATCTGTTTTGTGATGTTCCTACAAATTATTTCTTGCCACTCATTATGCCAGCTGTTTCTTGGCCTCTGTCCCAACAAAATCAAACCTGTCAGTACCAAGCCTATAATTAAGCTTGCAACTTTTGACTTAAGGTTTGAGGCCATTTTGATGCACTGCTATCTTGCTGAAAATTTGGTTCAATCTCCTTTTCACATGCAGATAACTTTACCGTCAGATCAGCTATTATCTGTTAGTTCCATGGCTCAATTTGTCTATGCAATCGTAGTGTTCTCTTTGTTATGGTTTGTCCCTTAAAACTACCACAATCTAGGGTGTAAATTTACTATGATGATGGTACGATAAGTTCTGTGAAAACATGATAATTGAGTATGAAAGAAAGACTTGAGAAAGCAAACCAGGCCACGGAAATTAGTCTTTTATCAAGGTAGTAGCACATTCTTTCAATCCTGCCGCCCAACAGCGTCTTTCACATGTTCAAGCCTGCTCTTTATATTATTATTATTATTAATATTTTTTTCCCAATGTAAGTATGGTCCTGTACGATATTTGATATGATGGATAACTATTTTCACCACATGAATTAGTGTTTTTTTACTACGCCAATTGATGAAATATCTATCTACGCCAGGTGATTTTGGATGAAGCAATAGTAAAGCTTAAGCCAGAATTTTTCTGGTTGGGAGGTGGAGAGATTGACCTTAAATTGGGAATGAGGACATCGGAATTCATTGATTACGTAAAGCCATTCATTATTAACTGCAGTGGCGGCAGTTGATTCAATTGTAATAGTATAGAAACGGAATGTTGACGTGTATGTCAGTGATGATTTTTGAGATTCCTAGTGTTGATCTCATTTATCTTGTGTTGGTTGGACACAGTATGAAGGACCACTTGAAGAAAAAAGAGCAGCAGGAATTGATTTCAAAATTTTTGTTATTCTTTTCTCTTGAAGCAGTTGTTATAAATGTCAGAAAAGGATATATGCGACCTTTTAGGTTGTAAATAAATCTAGAGTACGAAATATAGACTTTTGGGTTGATGTCATATTCAAGGTTGCTGGGTAAGTTGGTGGTATGTGGGATCCTCCATTGCCTCTCTGATAACTGTCTGTTAAATTAGGTTTGACCCAAATAACTCAAAAACAGAACGTGTCGGTCTCATGCCAATCAGGTGATCAAATATTTCTTTTGAAAACTCTACTCGAAATTATTGAGTGCAATGTACCATGTCTTTACATAATCTTATCAATTTTGTTGAAAATAATTGCCCATATAATACTTAGACTCAAATTCCTCCATGGCTAATTAGTTGAAGATTCAAGTCACATATTTAGGTTGGGGTGGGGTTTGTAGGAATTGATTCATGATTTCTTATTGGGGTCATTAGAGGCTCTATCAATTGAGATACAACCAATTCTCAACGATTCATGTTAACGTATTGAGTTTGAATTTGTAGCATTTATGAAAATATCATAAACTTAAATTTGACCTTCCAAAAATAAGTTGTCTCAAGTTACATCTCCACATATTAGTTGTTTTATTTTTTTAAAGTGGAAAAGTGTATGTAATTATCTAAAATGTGATCCAACAGAAGGAACGTGGAGATGAAACTGAAAGTGTGGTGGCTTGACCTTGAGTTGAGAAGAATGAATGATGAATGGCGATTAGATAATTAAATGGATATATTATTCTTTATTCTGAGAGCATTTAATGGGAGACAAGAAGCAACATGTAAAAGGACCAGCATCCCCTCATTGATCACAGCAGCAACTTGCTATATAAATGTGCATTCACTACAAATGAGTCGGACACATTAATTGGACGAGATCGATAATTTCTGAACAGTCTTTGTCACTATAATTTTGTACAACCCAACAAAATTAGTATCACAATTCATTTCAATATTGTTACATGCATCGCCCTTCTTCTTTGCCTCCATACAAGGAAAGATAAAAGAAAAAAGACCACGAGATTCAAACAAGGGAACATTACTTTGAGGAAAAAAGAAAAACAAACATTATAGTATATCTACCCTAGGTGCCCCGATTATGAATAGGTGGTTTGCGATGGGGTTGCGCATAATCCATGACATCTATATCTTCAAGAGTGTCGTTGTGCACATTTTCCGATGGTGGTGATGACGATTCCAGGGTTGATCGTCCTTCTTTCTTCCATGTCTGCACCCAGATTGTACTTGTATTAGTGTTTACATATTTTTCCAACGTGGATTAGTTCAAGCTTTTAATATTACCTCTGTTCCACTGGCGTGCTGCAAAATCTTCCAAGAA
This sequence comes from Ajuga chamaepitys, assembly GCA_958295605.1. Taxonomy (NCBI): domain Eukaryota; kingdom Viridiplantae; phylum Streptophyta; class Magnoliopsida; order Lamiales; family Lamiaceae; genus Ajuga; species Ajuga chamaepitys. The sequence continues at coordinate 15,314,730 of OY282502.1, read as the reverse complement.
TATGGACTAATTGTCACCTTTTTGCCTGCATGCACAAAGTTAATTGATTGCAGACTCAACTCAAAATGCAATAATTAATAATACAAAGGCAAACGATGCAATTTAGAAAAATAATATTTACACGAACCACACTCAATGTAGTGATTAAAGCTATTAATTTAACACATGATCTTAATTAGTACATCCTTTTTTAGCTTAACAAATTACCCTGTATAAATGTGTACGTTTGAAACAATTTATATGAATTCAAGAAAATGACAAGATATTTATGTATGTACAATTGAATTAGAGCTCTTTTAGCACAAACCAGCATCAATATCTTGAGCTTCGTTAACTGAATATAACTTCTGACCGTCCATCTGCAGAAAGTTTGTATCATGATCGGAATGTTTGACGATTCTGTGAGCTACCTCCTGCACGAAATTTATAACTGATTAGTCGAATAATCTCTTGGCATAATAAACTCGGATATTTATGAATCTAACCTTGGTAGAAAGCTGAATATGTTTAAGTGGCCTAGCAGCACATGCATGCAAATAAAAATACAAGACAATAACAAGAATTGAAGCCATAATAGATAGAGATTATCTGGTTAAGTTGTGAGTCCAAATGTATGTTATATTTATACGAAGGTAGCATTAAATGCAGTAGTATTGTAGGAGATGAATTTTGTTATAGGAGAACATGCAGGTGCTTGTGTTGAATACAAATTTGAAGATATCCATGGTCCCCCATGTCCCCTTTCCAGAATTTTGTTATGTAATGTTTGCTTACCTCCTCCCTTCTAAATAACATTTTTTATTTTGACCAATTGGATAAATTCATTCTGGATAGATAGAAAGAATATTACTAGTATTTTATTTAATTGAAAGGTGATAGAATTAGATGATGATGGGACTATCCATGTGTTTGAGGACAACCTCTCCACTACTTACTTATATTTGTTGTGCTACATTTTGTTACTGCATGGCTTCTTACACCTATTTGTCCTTCCAAATTTATAAATTTAGCATTAATGATACATTTAGGCATTATATACGCAATTTGTGGCATGCGGCATAATCATTGTTTGAAAGCAACGGCCTGCTATGTTGTTCCCGCTTCATTAATTCAATTATGATTGCATTGCAGATTTATTTATATCTATCCAATTTCTGAATTATGAAACTATATGTCCACTTTTATCAAATTAAACATAGTTATGTTTGTAGTATGGTAGAAAATTAAATTCGCAAATTTGATGTGATGTGGATGTTGATAATTAGAGAGCAAATGGGGCCCATAGGAGAATGGGAGAAAGAGATGGTGTAACAGACAACAATTCATGGCCAGACCGCCATTTGCACCACCATCATACGACATGGCGGCCCGACCCACAAAACCAAATACGCCTATTATACTACAATAAACAAACCCTTTTGTATTACATTTTTTTCACACCGATTATTAATAATAAATTATTTGTGATCACTTATTATTACAAATTTATGTACAAATTGTTTGAGATCATTTTAAAACTAATTTAGCAAAAAATATTTTAGACGCATTTGAGATCACTTTTGTGGTCACACATATATTATTTGTGTCCGAGTTGTCGGACGACAATAAAGTTGTGACAAATACTCATACTTTGTGGCAAATACTCATTATTTGAAACCATTTCTCATAAGTTGTGACAAATACTCATTATTTGAGACCACTTTATGTTGTCTCAAAAGACCATTTTTGTTGTAGTAATTATCCCAACTTTGGAACAATTTTCAATATTCCACCAATTAGGGTTGTAAGTTTCTCCAGACCACTCACGAGCCACTTAAAATCGACTTCCAAAAGATCGAAATCGACTCGAGATAAACGAGCTCAAGCTATTCGAGTAGGTATTGGGCTCGAGCTTATTGATACTCGGCTCGGGCTCGCAAGCTAAATCAAACTTGTATTAAATTATTCGTTTACTCCTTTAGACTTGATATAATCATAGAGTGCGCTTGCTTAAGATTTTCCTCAGTGAATTTAGGGGATCAAATCCCAATAAATGACACTTATTAACTCCCTCGGCCAGATTCGGCTCAGCACTCATCAACCTTCAGCAAGCATTCTCATAGATATATCATAATACTAAATTAAATGAGGTGAACCATAGGTCCCTATTAGCAACCCTTTGTATTATAATTAATGTTTTCAATTTTAATTTATTTTTTAAATTTTATTTTGGATCAATCGAGTTGAGCTGAGTCAATCTCGAGCTCAATGAGTTTCTATCGAGCCAAGATGGTGTTTGAAAAAAAAAAGGGGAGCTAATCTTTTAGTCGATCCCAAGCCTATCGGTATTTGACTTGACTCGTTTGCACCTCTACCGACAATATTTAAAAGTAGATAATTGTTGGAAAATACGCGATCAAAGCGAATAATAAGCGTAAAGAAATAAAAGAAAAAAACACCAAGAATTAACGTGGTTCGCTAACAACTTGTTAGCTACGTCTATCAACGAGAGTTCAAACAAAATAGGACTAGAGTATCCTATCAAACAAAGACCAAAATCGAGTATCAATAAATTGATACTCGACCCAAACAATTTCTCAACGCTTGAACAATCAAGCAAAAAACAAAGCCAAATAATTCTAACTACTCTCTATCTCAAAGGACTCCAATATAACTTATTTATAAGTCCTAAACCTAATCCTAAACAGAAAAGGAATCAATTTGGGCCTAAACACGTAAGCCCAGTATCAGAGCTGCCGACGTGTCGCGGCCGCGATAGGTTTTCGCGCTTGCGACTCCTTCAACTAACGCGACCGCGTCGCCTCATTCTGTTGCGTCTCTCTCAGTTGTAGCAATATGGCGCGGCCGCGCAGGACTCACTCTCCAACGTTCAAACTCAGTTTCTCGTCACAATTGGTCGCGGCCAAGATTTCGCCCAATTTCAACGACACTCAAATTCAAGCCTCCATCTCAATACGAACGTCGATTTAAGGCACAAATCCTAACAGTAATTTGCAGGGCGAAGTTAATTATTTTGTAAGTGCCACAAGGGTAAAATGTAGGTAAAGTGGCGAACAATTCGATTAGATACCATGATTTTGCAGAGGAGCTTAACTGAAGAAGAAGTAGACAGCTTCCCTTTACTGCAAATGGCTACCGGGCCTGAAATCCAACTAGATTCAAGTCTTGATTTTGAAGCGGGTGTTGTATTTATGATATGATTTGATGAGATGTTGGTTGGAGTAGAATTAAAATACAAAAAAGGCGGTTGTGTTGGCATGCCATGTGCACTCAGTCAACAAGCAACCCTAGCTAATTGAGTCTTAACCTATATATTGCAACATCTTTTCTCCTTTAAGCCTTATCAACCACCACCCATCCTTAGCTTTGCTACCTCTACTTGGACCTTCTAGCTTTTCAGGCAACGAATTGATACTCACCCATATTTCTTTTTCTTCATGTGGCTTTGTTTTTATTTGGGTTGTGCCGGTAATGAGGTGAACAGCTTACATGTTTTACCATGTCTTATCCTTTGTTTTTTCATTTGCTATTTCTGTAATACTATTGGATTGTGATGTGTATGGCAATAAAACATATGGGGAACTATTACAAAACTACTTTCACTTTTGCTAAACTAATGCAGTTTACACCGTTAATATAATGCTACTAGAGCGTCGTGCACCAAAAAATTAATTGTAAAGACGAAACAAAGACTAATATCTCTGATCCAAGGGTATTGGTATTCAATCATATTATTAATCATAGACTCAAAAAATATTTTCTTGCAATTCAAATAGTTTAACCAAAAATTTATTAGGATAGCCATAATAAACCTTGCGTTTTCCTATATTAATTGACCAATCCCAGCAACCGATCAATACTTATCATTAACGAGTTGGGCACGATAGTGTTCCATACCACGTTAATGATAGCATTAACGTTTATGAAAACAGCTAAACCTAATCACTAATAGTCGAGATAGCCGCAACTATCAATAATTAGCTTGTAGATTCAATTAGGTTAAATTAATTATGATAACACAATTAATTCAACCTATTGCTATTATGGTTCAATCCTTCATGACAATTACGGATCAGAATTCATGAATAGTAGTAAGAAATTGAATAACTAATTGAGTTGTCAATTCAATCAAATAAATAATTCCTATATAAATAAGCTTGAATCTACAAATATTTGAATTAAACAAGAACGATTAAAACACATAGCCTCACAATACATAACTGAAATAAACCCTTAAATCAGAAAATAACCTTAATTAATGGCGGTGGAATCCAAGGTCTTCAATAAAACGTAGAGAATAAAAGATGAAAACTAGGAGAAAAAGAAAGAAGGTGACGTGATTTTTTAGGGAGAGGAGAGAGAGAGCGCGTATTGGAATTCTTGTACTGGACTGTGCGCCTCTCCTCTATAAAAATCACGCTAGGAATTAAAAATTCCTATTCCTACTCCTAATGAAATCTTAGTAATACCCAATCTTATCTCTAAAAAGGAAATATCTTAAATAATATCTAGATAATTACATAAAAGAAATAATAAGCCTAATTAAATAAAGCTCTTGATGGGCTTCCCCATAAAATTGAAGACTTTTAACAAATCCAAGCCCATCTTCTCTCTATCTCGGCCCGCTTCTTCACTTTTCAGCCCAAAACATTAAATTAAGCCCAATTTTGCTCCAAGTCCAATTATTATTCTCCTACATGAAAAGATAATTAATTAAGATCGATAAAGAATAATAATAAAAAAAAAAAAAGGGAATATGGATATAAAATATGGAATAATATATGCACATCAAATTCCCCCACACCTAAACCATGCTTGTCCTCAAGCATGCATTAGAACAGATCAGCACAAGGTGAAAAATTGTAAACCTCTCTTATATCATCCTTATCTCCTCACTCAAATATTTTTCATGACAACTCAAGCTACCATGCAATGAAGAAATCAAGTAGACGAATTTTTCCAAGAGTAAGTGATCATGATTTCGATTTTGTTCAATGAAATCCATATGCCCAATCAATACTTAACAGCTTCAATAAGCTCCAGTGTAACAATAAACAACACCTCACCAAAGATATCACTCATTCCGCTCTTTAAGTGTATATGTTAAGGGTATGTATATGTAATCACTCCATATCAAAACATACATGTCATTACCATATGCTTGCTAATATATCAAATCTCCACCACTGAAGTATGAAATATGCATCAATCAAAGGGTCTTTTCATTAGTTGTAACGGGGCCTTGGTTAAAGGTAGGATAAAACGGAACATTGAAGGCTAGCAAGTCAAGAAGTTATGGAAATTCATATCACATTGTCTCTAATGACAAACACACCTTCATTTTCAACAAGATCAAAAGACCATTTCCTACCAACCACACTTGGTAATCTAACTATATCATAAGAATCATCAAAACAAAATCAAGTAATAGCCTAGAGGTGTCAACTCTCAAGTAGCAATAATATGTCAAACTTTTTATTTTTGACATGAAGAGAATAATACAAAGATATTGACAACCTCACAATTTCTCTACCCTTTCTTCATTGTGGCAATCTCTATTTTTCACTTCTTTTTTTCTTTTTCCTTTTTCTTTTTTTTTTTTTTCGTTCTTGCTTTTTTTTCTTTTTTTCTTTTTTCCAATGCCACAATGTCCTTTGTACTTCTTTCCCACCCCTTTTGTGTTCATAACAAAAAAATTCACCTTTTGACATGCAATTCCACACTTCTTGACAAGAAGGTTAAAAAATTAAAGTAGACGGCCGTGAACAAGAAAAGAGAATAGGCTATATATAAACACGGTGAAATCAAAGAATAGGCTATAAGCTCAACGTGTTCAACTAAGGGACAATATTTGGATAGGTTATTCAGAAAGAAAGGTCATCAAAGGGTTATTCCTAAGTGCCCTTATCATTTAAATGCACAATTCATGAATGTGGTCTCGAAATGCATAACAAAGCAAGTTCTAGAATGTACATGATATGTTTGATTCACACACAACAAAGAAATTAGAGCACAATTGTATGTATTGCTCTTGAGCTCAAAAGCTCACGGAAAAGGCTAATTTGTGTTGAATCTTGCACCCTTTCGCTCTATCATTATCAAGATCAACGAGACACGTTATTTTTAAGTACCAAGAAAAATAATCAATCACACTTAACTCTTTTATTATGCCAGTCATACTCAACCCAACAAAGACATAGCAACTAAGTCCACTGAATTTAGCATATATGCACAAGAATACTCCCAATCGACAAGAATTTTAGATTTTTTTTTTTTTTTTTAAAGAAACAAGCTCCTCTACAGGTTCCTAGTATGAACTTCCCCCACACCTATATTCTACATTGTCCCCAATGTAGACAACGCAATTCAAAGCAAGCACTCAAAAAAGGTTAGGTAAAGTGCTACCATGAATTGCGCAAAAAAGAAACAACGTGAGATAGAGCGGAATATAGCATCAATGGGACCAAAATAATTGCGTATATAGGGAAGACAAATTAAAAAAAAAAATGAGCACAGATAAAGCAAGAGAACTTCCCTGAAAATGAGTTACTTAAGCGGAGCGTGTGGATGGAGGGGGAGAAATTTTGCAACTCTTAACTAAAGCTCGCCCCTTTTTCTAGCCTTGCCAATTTTCGGTTGCGGTAAATCAAGACTTTTCAATCGTATCCCCATTGATGCAGAGATTTCAATTGGGGTCTTTAAACAATTAATCTGCACACTCCATAACCTTGTTAAAAATACAACAATTTATGCGACAAGGCACTTTCCATCCATCACGTTAATCACGAGTCAATCCATATGAGCCAAACATGTGTAAAGAATATCAAACTTTTTGTGACTGCAATTGACAATAATCCATGCGCCAAATATCACCACACATGATAATATGTAAACAATTGGGACATCATTAGCAAATAAGAATATGAACACATCAGTCAAGAGAATCCCAAGAGTAATGAAATTCAAATGCCCATGTGTGTAAGTTTTGAAACCAAGACAACAATAAATCATCATAACAAGTACTCCAGTACATATAACTAGGGAAAATATGAAACAACCTGGAGAAAGGAACTTGGAATTGGAAACTGATATACCATTGTTAAAGTGGGCACAAGTTAGGGAATTATGGCGCAGATGGACCAGCGGACAAGGACTGCTGGTTTGAACTTGAGAGCAATGGAATCATGGTCCACGAGATGGTGAACGGAACGACGTTTGACGGGCTGGAGAGGGGGTTGTGCATGACGGGTTTGGTGGATGGTAGCGAGTGGTTAGACGAGAGGCAACAAGGTCTACACGCAACAGGGACGCTGCTGAAGTGGTTTGTGGCCGGAGAAGATGCGCGACATTGGCGCTAGCTTGGGGTGTGTCGGTGATCGCGCGACTGAGAAGAAGGGGCAGCGGTGGTCACGATGTGTTGTACGGAGAATTCGCATAGGTGGCGCTGGTTCGCGTAGGCAGCAGCGATCGTTCTAGTATTCCTGCGAAGAAGATTAGAAGATCAGATTTATGTTTTTTTTTCGATTTTCAAATTTTCCTTTTTTTTTTTTTTTGATTTTATAAAAAAACTTGAAAATAAAGATTGTAAGACATTTTTAGGCAGAAGACTATTTCAAACTGGGTGTGATCACGCCCAATTCAATTCTGACTCAAAATTAGACTAGTCCGTTTTTGGCGTAATAACGCCCAAACTCGACTAGTCTTCTGCCCCCTACGAAAATTAGGCTATTTAAAGGGAATTTAACTTTTTTATTTGGCGTGATCACACCAAACAAAAAGTTGTCCCTGAACCTATTATTCTGCTAGACACGAATGAACAACTAATAAACCTAAAAAAACAAAAAAAAAAAAAAAACATTAAAGACGAAACAAAGCAAAATAAAATTTGGGTTGCCTCCCAACATCAATTTTTTTGCGTCGTTATGCTCGACGTTCTTCCTCTACCATTGTGGTTAGCCAATTCCACGAGCATCCGTTAGTATCTCATTCAGGTCAAAACAGGTATATGCTTCATAGTTGTCAAGAATTTTCACAAAATATGTGTCAATGAGGGCACCATCCTCTATCTTCCGAATATAAAAGTTAGTTGGAACCTTCGGATTTTCACTTTGTTCTTCACTTTTAATGTTCCTCACTATCGTGTGTAATTCCTTCGAAATCTCCGAATACCCATGGATTTCCTTGGTCTCTTCTAAAGCCGGGATCTCGATTTTTACCGCTTGAGAGACTCCAAAAACTTCTTCCTTGCACCCATTCTCTTTGGATTTTTCTAGCCTGCTAGGAAATGGAGGACCAACCAAATTAGTAATACACGGAAAAGAGTGTGAAGATTTTATCTTTTGTGGATCAGGTGAGTTTTCTTTCACTTCATTCTCCTTTTCACTTTGATGTTCAGTGGTTTCCTCAAGGAAAGCAAGTCTAGATTGTATCTCTTTTTCGCTTTGGAGCACAGTTGCACTAACATTCTCCCTCGGACTAACTTTAATTTGTGATGCTAGCCTCTCTGAGCTCTTAGCCTCCAATTCACCAATAGAAGTAGTTAGCTGGCTAATCTGATTTCTGAGGTCCTGGATGCTGGTTATTGTTTCCTGTTGAAACTCTTGGACACTCATTTGAAACTGTTGTGTATTCACTGCTAGAGCTTTCACTATTTCCTCCAATGATAGGCTAGAATTGGATTGTTGATTGGGAGCTGACTGTCTCTCGTAATTATAATGAGAAAATCCTTGTTCTGCTCCTGGATATTGATTATTGGAATTCATCTATCCCGGATTGTATCTAGCATTGTAGGGACAAATTCCTGTAGGATGTCCAGGAATCGAGCATATTCCACAAATCTTGACCTGTCGTACCTACCCCATGGCTGCTAGAACTGACCCATTGCATCCAATTGCTGCTGTTGATAAGCTTGTCTCTGCTCATGTCGGATCCACCTCTCATCTTGTTGTAATCTCCAAGTGGTCTCCGTATTCCATCGATTATCCTGCTGAGCCCACCGTTCTTCTTGCCGTACTCGCCACTGTTTGTCTTCCTCAATCCTCTGATGCTGCTGTGTCATCAAATTGTTCAAAGATGTAATCAATGTAGGGAGCACCTGAGCCATGTTCTCTTGGCCTCCTTGGCTCGATCCACTAGTGCCTTCACCTTGACTCTCAATTCGGTGCATAGCTTGATAAAGTCGAGACTCATCAGGAGTAGGGTCAACTTCTTGTGCACGATGAGCTGGGGAGTGCATCTTCCAATTAGCTATATCCTCAAGCCCCTCAATCTTAGTTAGTTGGGCATTAGGAAGACGAAGGAACCCTCCTCGATTCTGCAACAACAAATATTGATCCTCATGTTTGCTCCAAAAAATCATCTTCAGACTACAAACATCATCCAATGATATAACCCAGTCTCCGGGAACTATCTCAGCTGAGTCATCATCAGAAACAACTTGGAAGTGATTAGCTATAGGAGTAATAAGACCCGCAATCAAAATATCCCCCGATTGTTTCACTGCTTGGCGATCAAACTGCTCCATCAGAATTTGGCTGAGATCAATCTTTCGTCCCGTTGCCACACACCATAAAAGAAACATCTCCTTCTGAGTCACAGTGCCCGTCTCAGGGCGAGCAAGCACCGTATAGGCAATTAAGCGATGTAAATACCGGAAGACAGGATTACGAATCCAAGACACCTTATTCCTCGATGGATCGCTCTTCATCCAAGGCACAAGTCCCGGGACTTCTACCATATGATTCCAGAATGTGTGCTCATTATATTCATCTGGCGGGGTGCAATCTCCGGTGTTTGGCAGCTTGTAGATGTCATTCAGTTCAGCCCGAGTAAGTGTGTAAGTCTTGTTGCGAAGCCGAAATGACATACTGCTCGGCTTCCTGTCTTGAGCAGAGGTAGGGTGTAGTCCTGTGAATGCCAAACCGGTCTTCCACTAAAGAGACAGTAAATTTAGTGGGGATGATCTTTCTCCCAATGATTTTCTTCCATCGCCTCTCTTCTTCAGGTGATTGTAATCTGATGTTGTAAAATAGAGGATTATCAGGCGAGAATGCCGGTGGATTAGCTGAAGACGTTTCACCTGCAACCTTCCGTTTTTTTCCTTTAGGTGGCATTATATACCCCTATAAAACAACATTTTTCAATTAGTACCATAGTACACACAAGCAACACCTACTCTCCTAGGCTTTATGAACATTTAATTCATTCTCCGACTATGTTAATTGCAAATTTGCATCAAATTAGCACACAAGAGAGGTAAACATCAATATCACTATCAATACGAACTTCTCTATTATTCTTCATCAACATAGAACATAATTGAACTAATTAAAGCCTAGTCTTCACTCAAGAATCATAATGCACGCAACCTATTCGATAAAATGTCACAATGACCCTTGCATGTGAATTAAACAAAAATTGCTCGAAATTCAATTCCCACAAGCATAACTACTCAACTATATATGCAATTCACTCAAGTCTATTCATGATAAGTTTTCCCCAACCTAATTTGCTACAAGGTTTCACTACAAGTGCAAACATCAATGTCATGCTCAAAACTTATCACTAGCAACTACAATCCCAACTAATAAACACAAGAACTATCCTTGATAAACAAATAAGTGCAAGTTAAGCATTCTTACCGAAAAATTCTTAGCTGCAAGACCCTTTTCGAAATTGAGCCCTAAGTGGAGAAGAAAGTCCCAATTTGTCTTTTTCACAAAGCCAAATTGGGGAACTTTGAAGATTATGAAGTGGGTTTGTGAATTTCGTGTGTTTTTGTAGAAGATTAGAGGTAATGGGGGGAAGGGAATGGTGGGTTTCGGTTTTTAGAGAGGGAGAAGAGGGAGGAGGTGAAATTTTTTTGAAAGAAGAGGGAGAAAATCGTGTTTAAAACACTGGTACCTGCGACTCGACCGAGTTACCTGAGACTCGGTCGAGTTATTATTTTCTAAAAATGGCCCCGTTTTGCCCTGTACTGCGCCTCGACCGCGTGAAGATGGTCTCGGTCGAGTTATGGTTCTGACTCGGTCGAGTAGAGTTGGCCTCGATCGAGTCCAACTTGCTGGAACGGCTCGGTTTTTTTTTTCCGTCAAATTTGCCTCGGGCGAGTTATTCACGCCTCGGCTGTGCTCTGGTCCACAACTTGGTCGAGTTTTGGTGGCCTCGGCCGAGTCAGATTTGCTGGAATTTCTTCGTTTTTTCCTTCAAAATCGCCTCGGGCGAGTGTGATTTTGCCCCGGGCGAGTTGAACTCGCTGAATCTCCCCTGTTTTAGCCTTTTTCTCCGTTTTTACTCCTTTTTCTTGCATCTTTTCACTTCTTTCCTTGCTTTTTCGATAATGTCGTATTTCCTATGCACACTAACAAACAAATTAGGACAATTCAAAACATAAACTTCAAAAACACGAAAATTTAAAACAAGCCAAAAGCATCGGGTTGCCTCCCGACAAGCGCTACTTTTATCGTCTTTAGCTCGACGACCTTTTGGATTTTTAGTTCAGCTCGGTCAACCGTAATTCATCTACGGTTGCAACTTGACTCGGGTTGTAGTATTTCTTGATCCTCTGACCATTTACAAGGAATGTGCTTCCTTGTGCATCCATCAATTCCACTACGCCCGACTTTCGCACCTGCTTAATTGTGAACGGTCCCATCCATCGTGACTTTAACTTTCCGGGAAACAAGCGCAGCCGCGAATTGAACAAGAGAACTTGTTCACCGGCTTCAAAGTGTCGATTCTTTATCATTCTATCATGGATCCTTTTTGTGCGCTCCTTGTAGATGCTTGAGTTCTCAAATGCTTGTGTTCGGAATTCTTCCAATTCATTGAGTTTTAGAACTCGAGCTTGGCCCGCTGAATCAAAGTCGAAGTTGAGTTTCTTCACAGCCCAGTGTGCACGATGCTCCCATTCAACCGGCAAATGACATGACTTTCCAAAGACCAATTGATATGGTGACATACCCAACGACATTTTGTACGCCGTTCTATACGCCTACAATGCGTCATCTAACTTCAAAGCCCAATCTTTACGGTTCCCACTAACCGATTTTTTCAAGATTTGCTTAATTTCTCGATTGGCGAGCTCGGCTTGACCATTTGCTTGCGGCTGGTATGGAGTTGTGACACGATGCTTTACTCCATATTTAGCTAGCAGTGCAGCCAACCATTTGTTGCAGAAGTGCGAACCCCCATCACTCAGTAATGCTCTTGGTGCTCCATATCTTGTGATTACGTTCTTCTGAAGGAATTTGATCACCACTCGTGAGTCATTCGTTTGGGTTGGAATCGCTTCCACCCATCTCGAAACATAATCTTCTGCAAGTAGAATATATTGGAACCCCTTTGATGAAGGGAAGGGCCCCATGAAGTCGATTCCCCACACATCGAATAGTTCCACCTCAATTATATTCGTGAGAGGCATATCGGGTTTTCTAGAGATACCCCCCGTCCTCTGGCAGCGATCACACTTCGTGATGAACTCGAAGCAATCTTTATGAATGGTTGGCCAGTAAAATCCGCTCTGCAAGACCTTCGCCGCAGTTTTTGCTGATGCAAAATGACCTCCACTCGGAGATGAGTGACACTGAGTGATCATGTCTCCTACTTCAGCTTGGGGAACACACTTACGAAGTATGGTATCAGCGCATCTTCGGTAAAGAAAAGGATCATCCCAAACATAAAACTTGATGTCATGAAAAAACTTCCTCTTCTTATGGGTTGTCAAATCCGGAGGTGAAATTCCACATGCTAAATAGTTCACAATATCTCCAAACCATGGTACCTCATCCACTGTCAATATGTACTCATCCGGGAAACATTCATTGATATCCTCTTTCTGCCCTTTCTTGTCCTATTCATTGGTGATCCGAGATAAATGGTCAGCAACCACGTTTTCACATCCTTTCCAGTCTCGAATCTCTACATCGAACTCTTGGAGTAAAAGAATCCATCGTATCAATCTCGGTTTGGAATCCTTCTTATCGAACAAGTATCTAATGGCTGCGTGATCAGTGTATATAATTGTTTTAGCTCCAATCAAGTACGACCGGAACTTATCAAATGCATATACCACAGCCAGCATCTCCTTCTCAGTGGTGGTATAATTTGATTGAGCGGAATCAAGTGTTTTACTTGCATAATAGATAACTCTGAATAGCTTGTCCCGCTTTTGCCCTAATGCAACCCCTATGGCCATGTCACTTGCGTCGCGCATCAACTCAAAGGGCTGCGACCAGTCAGGAGTGATCAGAATTGGAGCAGATACTAATGCCTTCTTCAATGTCTCAAATGCTTCCCTGCAAGAATCATAAAAAACAAACGCAACATCTTTTTCCAATAAACGGGATAAAGGCTTAGTAATTTTAGAGAAATCACGAATAAACCTTCCATAAAATCCCGCATGTCCAAGAAAGCTCCTCACAACTTTATCATTTGCCGGAGGTGGTAATCGCTCAATGGAAACTACCTTTGCACGATCAACTTCTAAACCTGCAGCAGAGATTCTATGTCCTAACACGATACCATCTTTCACCATGAAGTGACATTTCTCCCAATTCAAAACAAGATTAGTCTCTTCACACCGTTGTAATACTAATGACAAATTATTAAGACAATGATCAAACGAGGAACCAAACACAGAGAAATCGTCCATAAAATCTTCCATTATATTCTCTATGAGTCCACTAAATATTGCCATCATACAACGTTGAAATGTAGCAGGAGCATTGCATAAACCAAAGGGCATTCTACGAAAAGCAAACACTCCATAAGGACATACAAAGGCTGTTTTCTCTTGATCCTCAGGTGCTATCATGATTTGGTTATACCCAGAATACCCATCTAAGAAACAATAAAACTCATACCCTGCGAGTCTATCTAGCATTTGATCTAAAAAGGGTAAGGGAAAGTGATCTTTACGAGTTGCCGCATTTAATTTTCTATAATCAATGCAAACTCTCCAACCTGTAATTGCCCTGGTAGCTATGACTTCATCATTATCACCTTTTACTACCGTTATTCCCCCTTTCTTAGGTACAACCTGAGTGGGACTAACCCACTTGCTATCCGATATAGGGAAAACTATCCCTGCATCTAGCCATTTAAGAACCTCTTTTCGTACTACCTCTTGCATCATAGGATTTAATCTACGCTGATTTTGAACACTGGGTTTATAACTATCCTCCATCAAGATTTTATGCATACATATAGTCGGGCTAATCCCTTTTAAATCATGAATTGTCCATCCTATAGCTGACTCATGTTTCCTAAGCACTCTCAACAACTTTTCAGTTTCTAACTCAGTCAAATAAGCAGAGATGATTACCGGCTGCTTTTTCTCAAGATCAAGAAATTCGTACCTCAGATGCTTCGGTAATGGTTTTAACTCAGGTCCACTGGCCACTACAACAATTTCATAAATAGACAACAGTTAAAAGACAACATTTTTTTCCAGTAGTGTTGTCTATTCATGAATTAACAATAGTTTTACCACAATCTGTTGTGTATTAGCAACAAGACACGCAAATAGATAACAGTTTTACAACGGTTTTCAACATCTGTCGTCTATTAGCTCCCTTTTCCACAAATAGACAACACTTTTAACGACAGTTGCCCAAATATATTGTCTATTGGCAATACATTGCTCCAATAGACAACACTATTGTTAATACTTTTGGGAAATTGTTGTAAGAAAAACATTTTATTTAACAATACTTTTATTATGTTGTGTTATTTATAATTCATTAAAATTATGTTCTGGATATTTTAATAAACTCTTCAATGTAATTTTAATAATTAATAATATATTTGAAATAAACTAATAGTTATGATTTTATTTTATAGATTGCATTTTTATAGTTTTGTATGATATCTTTAGAGGTGCCAATCCCCAACCCAACCTGATGGACCCAACTAACCCGACCTAACCTGACACCAGATATATTGAGGAAAACTCGCAACCTGCTATAAAATCTAAATCTAAACAATGTGAACCTTGTAAATCCACGAATTCACTATTAATAGTACAAAAAATAACTAGTACAATAAAAATCATAGTACGAAAAATAAAATTCTATAAATTTTACTTTATATTGGAGCCGGGTATATTATTACCTCCGTAAAGATCCGTCCATGCTTTAATAATAAAATTCTAACAATTACAAATAATTAGATAATGATTATTGTAATTTGGGATATCCTTATATATATAAACATTATAAATGCTTTAGTTGTAACAAATTATTTTCATAAACTGAAAGTAAATAGTGTATATAACTATTAAACAAGTCTATTTCAAGTTCACTAAAAAAAATCTATTCTAAGTTTTAGTATTTGATTTCATTAAGCCTTTCAAATTCAAATGAACACGACTTAATATTTTTTTGAAAAAAAATAAGTTAAGATTAACTTTAAATTAAATGAACACTATTCATTTTCACTCTTAGAAAAAACTCAGACCCCTTCCCATTCTCTCTGTCGGCGCCTCCACCTTCTCTTCCTCTCACCTCCCTGCCGCCTACGCTCCGCCATCATTTTTTAATCCCTCCACCGTATCTCTTCTACTCTGTATCTTGTAGATCCGCTCACCATACACTGCGATTTGGCCACTGTACGGACTCTGTCCTGAGCGAGAATAAGACCCCGAAGCTTTAATGAGGTATTGCCCTAACTATTTTGAAGTTTTATATTGCATTTGCCCGACTATTAGGTTTATAGATTTTAGGCTGATTTTTTACTTTTATTTGCATAAATTGAATCCAAAGGCAGATCCATTCTGTTCCAATTGGATGGGGGGAACTCGACATGCATCCTAGTGCCAGCGGCGGACGAAGCAGAGACAGGAGAAGACGATGCTTCGGCGGCAGTGGTGGAGAAGGAATTGGTGTGCCCTATCTGTACCCAGATTATAAATTAAAGGACGCCTTCTTAACATCATGAGGTCACAACTTTGTTACATGTGCATTGTCACTCATTTCCAGAACAAGAGTGATTGCCGATGCTGCCTTAGTTTCTTACTCCTTCTCAGCTCTTCCCCAATTTCGTCCTCGACAAGGTTCTCTTCGTCGGTTCAATTCTTCCTATTTGTGCATTTTATAAATTTTGAGTAGATCGAATTGTGGAGTAGCATCATCAAGTTTAGGCATTGTCTACTCGTAGAAAAAGGTGTTGACGAGAATTTCATAATTTTTGGATAATGACTTATTGATCAGATTTTTCATGTGAGTTGTTGAATCTATGAAGATTAATGTTTTTGATGTGGCATTGAAGTTAAGTTTTTAAGATGTTGGGTATGTGTTGGCATGAAATTCCTAATTTTGTCATAAGTGCATGATGTGGAGTTGTTACGCACTGCTATATTGTCAAATAATAAAATGTAAGACCTGCTAATTTTTTTTTTCTAAAGCAGCACCTTTACATAAAAACTAAATGAACTTTGAAGTCGCCTACCCCTCATTGTTACACATGTTATTAGTAATTAAAATCTTGATTTATTGGAGGCTTACGTAATTTTTACCTACTCTTGTCTACTTGTGTAATCTTGTTTATGCCCCATAGGTGAACTCTATGACTTTATAAACCTCTTCTACGAGTTTGATGGAATGTCTTGTGTCTCTTAGTTTCACAATGTGGAAGGTGACCCATTTTGCGTTCTCATACTTTTTAGCTTAGCTCGTTAGATTTGAGCCTCTCTGAATTCACAAAATGATTTCAACTAATGACGCTGGAACAATCATACGTCACAAAATGTGCCCTCTACAACTAATTGATTCTGCTAGTGCATAATCATTTAGCGTTGTTACTCTAATTGAAACAAATTATGTTTCCTGCTGAGGATTAAATTATGTATTTTTCTTGAATTTGTTATGCATCTTTAGTTTAGATTCCAGATGACAAGAATCATAACATTTCTGTAGTAGTCAGTTCCAGGAAACAATCCATATTTTCATTGTGTTTGTGCTATCCTTGGGGCATACACATTCTCATTCTCTATTTGTCACTATCCCTTTTATGTTGTAACCAATGCTGCTCGTTACAATTATTGTGACCGATGCTTATGGTAAAAGTATTGTGATATTGTAGCTGTTGTACCTCCTCTTTTAGTTGTTTGTTATTGGTTATCAAAGTCTTATGCTCTTAATAATCATTTTCATTCCTTTTCCCTTCATACTGTTTTCAAATTCAGGGAAAATACAAGCTCTATTGAGATTACCTCTTTTATGCCATCAAGCTTAGAGCTGCTTCACGTAGTATCTGGCAAAGTTCTGAAAATACAATTAATTCAAATAATATGCTTATTTCTGCTGCACAGTCTCTTCCAGCAGGTACTCTCCATGTCTTTGATGAGAAAATAATTTGTCCTTGTTCACCTAAAACCTTGGTGCAATGTAATTTTGACCTTTTATTTTTACACTTTTGCTTGTAGATTGTTTTTGTGCACAAAAAGTCATCTGCGGGTTCTAGCTTTGTTAACATCACAACTGCTTTCAATCAATCCAGGAACTTAAATATTCGGTGCATACTTTATTTTCTTCATTTAGATCTGCCATATATTTGTTTATGTGTATTTTTTGGTGTATTCTAACAGCATTCTTAAAGGCCTTGTCTTGTTCTGCTGAGGCACCAGGGTCCATTTGCTTCCCTTCTTTTTCCTCAAATGGGTCTTTTCTAAACATGCATATTTCTATCCACCTAGCTCCATTTGAAAATTGTTTTGCTTGAATAAGATTCATTTCATGAGAGCAAATTCTCTTCTAAAAAATTTCATCTGAAGCGTGCAGTTCCTTTGTTCTCAAATTTTATGTATCCAGATTTAGTTTAAGCTTCATTTCAATCCTTCTTCCTTACCATATTTGTGTCTTCTGAATTGCAATATTACAACAAGAGAATGTGAGCTTTGGTTTCTCTTTTGGCATCATCTAATCACCATGTTTTACATCCTTGATTGATCCTTATTGTTGATTAATATATATTAAAATTGCAGTTACAACATAATGTTTGTTAAGATAGAAAATTAAAGTATACCATTACTTCCACCATAACATCCATTCTTTTTTATTAGAAATTAGTACGAAACCAAAATCATTATGGTAGTGAAGTAGGGAAACCTCTTCCCTATGTAAACTCTATTTATTTTATAAATAAATTTCAGTCTCTTATGAAAAAAATCACTAGTTTCATAATGAATTATATCGTTCTTGTAGTTGGGTTGTCAATGATTGTCAATTCATTTAGAACAAATAGTATCGTTATAAATTCTATTTCATTCTCTGAATTATAGAATTATGTAGTGATATCTGCAAAGTTAGTTCTGTGATTCTGTCTGACTTACTATTCAAAATAATGGATTAACAAAATAAATTTCCTTTAACGTCAAGGTCTTTCATTTTGAAAATATTATGCATATACACCTTTTACATTGATACCAAGCACTCTGTTTTCTTCCTGTCCATGAATTCAGATATGCATCATCTAATATATATACTTTCCAGTTCTTTCATATTTACAACACTATCTTTCCTGGCATATCCTGACATTTTTTTTTTCTCCCAGAACTATAAAGGTGACAAGGAGAATCTTGGCAAGTGTGAGCAGGTGAATATGTTTCTTCTCGTCTTTCCCTTTATTGGTATCTTGATCAGGCTAGTGCCGTGTTTTATTCTTACTTTTTTCTGGTGGGGTGGGTTTGTCTAAACTTAATTGCTCATTTTTTGCAGTTTTGCTTGGAGCTGATGAAAGTTCCACGTGTCGAGTCCAAACTAAGGGTTTTCTCATTTAAAATCCAATTTATCTCCTAGGTCAGAAGAAAGTATACTAATTCAAACTATGTTGTATTACTCCATTTCCTTTAGTTATTGACTGAAATTTCTGCTCAGTAATCAGTTACTAATTTTAATTGCCTAATTTCACTTATGTGTAGGCATTAGAACTAAGAAATAGTTTGAACGTCGTCAACTCAACATCCGAAGAGGCAAGTTATTTTTGCCATCTACATTCAACATGCTTTACATTTTATCATTTGTTGTTATTTTGACATTTTAATTGAAACTTGTTCGATTTTTCAGATTCTGTTGTCGGATTTCGCCTGGATAGTCTTCCTAAACTTGCTGAAACAAGAGCTCGAAATAACAAGCTAGCTTGTAAGTTCTACTATTCTGATGTAGCTCAACATAAGTTGAATCAAGAAATAAAATAGCGGGAAGAGAAGTATTTTGAGCTTGACCTCATAGAATGATGCATTGGTTATGCTCGAAGATTTCAGTTTCTAAAATCCTATAATTTTATCCTTCATATAACGCGACAAATTTCTCTTATATAGACTTAGGGACAACATTGAAGAATTACGTCATTCTCTAGTCCCCAAAGAGAATACCTTGGAGGCAATGTAACAATCACTTCTGGAGAAAGAACAGGTACCTGGTTTATGGTAAAAGGTTAATTACGAATTATTAATCTGTTATGCTAGATGATTGTTTGCAAATTTGAATTAATGGGTTATGTATTTTTTGTCATGTTCACTGCCTTATATTGAATTAAATATTTTATGGCATCTTGCGTAAAAAGCTTGATTACGCACTCTTATTTGCTGATGTGCTTGCTAAAAGATGTCTGGATTTATATATATTCTACATATTTATTTGCAAGAACTCACACATCCTTTACTTAGTACAATGTGCTTGCAATTCTGCAGATGCTTGAAGACATGTGTGGGTTGCTGCAGGTAGCTGATGAAAAGCGGAAAGCTTCACTTGCAGAACTCTCTCTGAAGCATCATAAGGTGAAGTACATGAGAATATTTGAGCGAACTTTTCATCTATGCATGAACATGTCCTGCTCTCTTCATTTAGATCGCACTTTACTAACTTCGAGATTCTATTTTCTTGTTCCCCCTATTCTGGCTTTTAGCAAGTAGAGAATTTGGAAGCCCAAACTGTTGATGTATTAGCTGAGAGAAGCCGAGCAACAGAGACCAAATCATCTCCACGGGTGCTCTTTTTACTTATTTTTAGTTTGGTTTCTTGAATAGCTAATTTTTATCATAAATTTCTTGTGACATCTTATGGGATTTTACTTTTTACCACACAAGCAGGAGATTAGTACTCTAGGATTGTTAATATGTTAAAGTGAATTAGGAGTCCATCTCTCTTCTGTTTCCAGGATTTTAATTGTGGAAACGACACCAAGATCGTGGACATGGATGCAACTTCAAGTGATGAATCAACAAGATTTAGAGCTGCTATGGAGAGTTTAAAAGGAGAGCTCAATCACCTGAAAACAAACATGTATGAGGAATAAGCAATCCTAGAACTAAATATGCACAAAGATTTGATTTTGGTATAGATATAGGAATTATTTGAGTAAATAAGGAGTTGGTTTTTGGTTTCATTCTAGAACTTATTTAGTTGAAGAATTCGGAGTGTATTATAGTATTTTAATGTTTATGAATTTATTGACATTTGTTTTGTATTAGATGTTTCGTAAATATTTTATGATGTTTTGATTATTGGATATTTCATATGAGAATATGCAATTAAACAACGGTATTCAATAATAAAACCGTTGTCTTTCACTGAAAGGCAACAATTTATTTGTTTTATTTTCTTTGTTAAAAAGGACAACGGCTTTAATCCGTTGCCTTTACTAATAAAGACAACGGTTTACAAGAAAGACAACAGTTTTCCGCTGTTATCTATAATTAAATAGACAACGGTTTTGTACTGTTGTAGAAACTGTTGTTTATTGTTGAATAAACAACAATTTCGAATTGTAGTCAAAATGTAGATTTAACAATACCACTATTAATAACAGACTTATTTATAACTAGACAACATATAAAATCTGTTGTCTATTTGAAAAATTCTTGTAGTGGGCTTTCTCTTCAGGTGCTTCTTTCACGACTTCTTTAGTGATGTCTTCATGTTCTGCATCTTCCCTCCTCTTTTCCTGCAAAGCGTTCAAAGCACTAACCCCATCTACAAGATCAAGATTAGTAGCATCTATGTCTTTCACAGAAAAAATTGAATTTGTGATACAACACTTTAACACATCAGAATCGCTAAGTGTCAGAATGTCTCCATGCAATGTAGTATCTACACTATCTATAGCACTACATGTTTCAACTTGATTAACCTCTTCATCATCATGCATTTTCATGGCCTTATAAATAGAGAATGTCAATATTTCCTTATTTACTCTAAGTGTGAGTTCTCCTTTTTAGACATCAATTAAAGCACTGCCCGTTGCTAAAAACGGGCGACCTAGAATTAAAGGAACATCTTTATCCTCCATCATATCTAAGACCACAAAATCTGCAGGAAATATGAATTTATCTACTTGCACAAGAACATCTTCTACTATTCCCCTAGGATAGGTCAAAGATCTATCAGCCATTTGAAGTGCAATTGTGGTAGGTTTAAACGTGCATATTCCTAGTTTTTCAAAAATAGAAAAGGGCATAAGATTAATGCTAGCTCCTAAATCACAAAGTGCTCTTTCAAATATGTCATTACCTATTTTGCAAGCAATTGTAAAGCTACCTAGGTCTTTCCGCTTCAGTGGCAGCTTCCTTTGAATCACTGCGCTGCACTCCTCAGACAGGTTGACAGTCTCATAATCCTCAAGCTTTCGTTTCTTTGCTATCACTTCCTTGAGAAATTTTGCATAATTGGGCATTTGTTGAAGTGCATCCACGAATGGGATATTGATTTGAATCTTTTTTAAAATATCCAAGAGCTTAGCGAACTGGTCGTCCACTTTATTTCTTCTCAGTGCTTGAGGGTATGGAATGGGAGGAACATATTTTGGGCCACCTTCAAATGTAATCCCCCGCTCTATCACGTTCTCCGCTTCTTTGCCTTTTTCCTCCGGCTCAGCTTGTTCTTCCAAGTGCTCTTTCTCAATAACTTTGCCTTCCACCACCGGCTTCTTCGGTCCTTCATATTCAGTGCCACTCCTCAACTGAATGGCTCGACAATATTCCCTAGGATTAACCACTGTATCACTAGGAAACTGTCCTTTCTTATGTTGAGCTGCTGTTGCTCTAATCAAATGTTGGATGTCCGATGCCACACTTTTCAATTCTGCACCCATGCCCGCTATGTTTTTACTCAGTTCATTATGCTTTCCTTCCATTTTCTTCTCCAGCTGCGCTAACTTCTCCTCAAATTGCACTGCTTGTGCTTCTCTTAACTCTTCCGGAGTTGGGTTTCTTCCATCATGTATGATTCCGTTTGTGACCTTGAACCCTGGTGGAGGAGTAAGGGTGTTCTTCGAATTTCCATAAGTCAAATTGGAGTAATTTCGATTCCCTTGCAGATATTGGTTACCTTGTGAATATTGATTATACCTTGGCTGATTACCTTGGTAATTATTGAAATTTCGCTGATTCACAAAGTTCACATCTTACATCTCTTCTTGGGGTAGTTGCGGCTGTGATTGCTCAGAATGTTGTGCTAACGTCAGATTAGTTAGCAAGTTCATTTGGGTCGTCAAAGCTGATATCTGAGAAGCCAAATTCTGATTTGATTCCACTTCAACTACACTAGCCACTTTCCTCGGCTGATTACGCTCGTTCGGCCATTGATAACTGGTTCTAGACATAGCATCTAGAATAGCAAATGCAGAATTCACACTCTTCTCCATCAGACTCCCTCTTGCCGCAGCGTCTACGTGATCTCTAGTTGGTGCACGTAAGCCATTGTAAAACTTACAGATTTGTTGCTTCCTGGTGAACCCATGCTGAGGACAGCTTCGGAGCAAATCACTAAATCTTTCCCATGCTTCACCCAGTGGCTCCTGATCTAACTGTCTGAATTGTGTGATTTTGTTCTGCAGCTCTAGCATCTTGCTGGGTGGGAAGTACTTCAATAAGAGCCTTTCACTTAATTCATCCCACTCAGTGATCTCCTCTAATGAATTAAACCACTGCAGAGCTCTATCCTTTAAGGAAAAAGGAAAGAGCCTCATCTTCACTTGCTCATGCGGTACGTGGTTGATTTTTATCGTATCAGCCAGTCTCCGAAACTTCGTTAAATGAGTGTTCGGATCTTCCAAAGCATTACCGCCATACTGATTTTGTTGCACAATATTGATGAGCGCTGGTTTGAGCTAAAAAATGTGTGCATTGAGCGGTGGCGGTTGTACTCCTCCAGGATTCTGATTAGGCAGAGGACGAAGGCATTCACTTATTGGGGGAAGTGTCCTCATCATCGTTCTCGTTGTTATTCTGATTTCTTCCTGGAAGTACTGGATTCTATGGAGGTTGTTGTTGTTGAATACTTGTGACTCTATCATCCATATTGGCCAGTGCCTTCTGGATGCGGTTCATAACCTCTTCTTGATTCGGTGGATTTTCCATCTCAACCGGTTGATTTCTCCTTGCTCTGTGTCTTCGGGCTGTAGCTTCAATTTCCGGATTGCACGGAAGAAGATGTTCTTTTCCCTTAGACCTGGTATGCATGCACAATCCCTGAAAACACTAACAAGAAAATACCCACGTAAAATCGAAATAGATAAAAATAAAAACAGAAATTAAATGTGCAAAAATAAATTGTTGCCTAGTCTAGTCTTGTTCTAGTTATCAGAATAAAAACTAAAACACTAAACTCAGTCCCCGAAAAGGGCGCCAAAAAAACTTGTTTGCCTATTTTATAACCTAACGATCCGCAAGTGTACGGGTGCAAGTGTATTTAACGGCAAACAAGGTCGATCCCACAAGGACTGACTTAATGACTAGTTCGATACTCTAAATATCCTAAAACACTCCTAACTAGGCTCTCAAGTGGATTGATTTTAGTATTAAACTAATTTTACTAAACTATTACTTAACGCTTAAATCCAAGATTAAGAAAACACTTTATCAAATAATCAAGATTGGAAGACAAATTCTAGAGAATTGATTTCAGAATTAACTAAGTATGACAATCTAATTATTCTAAACTAGCAATGATTATTATCGTTATTAGACGACACTTATATATGTTAACTCTCCTTTCGAAGCAATTAACTTGTAGATTCATTATCCCTAGCCACCCTTTCAAGTCGACTAGACCTAACGAACTCCCAATCGATCTTAGACCAATGCCTACGCACTTATCTCACCTCCTTTCAGAGCGCTCAACAACTACATTATATGTTGTCTTTCCATTCACAAATTCCTCCTTTCAAAGCCAACTTATGAATTATGTAGAAATAGTTAAGCGATCAAATTAACTATTCATGAAAATAAATCACAACACATAGATGACGAATAACAATCATTAACTAGAATAGAAAACTTCAATTAATCAAACATCGTTAAAACCTACTTTCAAAACCCTAGAATAATAAGAAACTACTCACTCATGTTCATATTCATAACACAAATATGTTCATAGACAAACATGATTTGAAATAGAAAAATGAGACAATGAATAAGAACCCTAATCGTCGTCTTGATCTTGATTCTTTGATGTTGCTTTCCTCTTCAATATGCCTTCTAATGATCTCTAACTCCGTTTTTCGAGTTTGGGAACCTTCTTATATAGTTAAGGCTAAATTGGGCTCAAGATGGGCTCAAAATCATAAAACGCGCATATTCAGTTTTGGACTCGGAAAGCTGCCTCGACCGAGTCAGAATAGCCCTCGACCGAGTTGGGTAAACTCGACCGAGGCAGAACCCCCTCGACCGAGTTGGGTCAACTCGACCGAGGTAGAATACCCCTCGACCGAGTTGTAGTCTCTGACCAATTTCACGTTTTGCTCTTCATTTCTCACTCGACCGAGTTTCTAAACAACTAGACCGAGTCAGACTTTCTGACCATGCTTCAACTCCTCTTTGCTATTTCCGACTTTTCTTGCTCGTTTTTCATCCGAACATTGTCCAAACGGACTTTTTGGTCTTTTTATACCTGAATAACACTAAAACAAGCAGAAACATGTCATCTAGCTAAAAAGATGGATTTTAATCACTTTTCGCCCAAATACACATGCATATGTCACAAATTACTACCTTTAATTGACCTAATATACATGTAAAACTAGCATGTATCACTGACTGTCTCTCGTAATTATAATGAGAAAATCCTTGTTTTGCTCTTGGATATTCATTATTGGAATTCATCCATCCCGGATTGTATCTAGCATTGTAGGGACAAATTCCTGTAGGATGTCCAGGAATCAAGCATATTCCACAAATCTTGACCTGTCGTACCTTAAATAAAACCAACTTTTCCACAAGTGAGATTACTTTATCTATCCTTCTATCTAAAGAAC
The DNA here is from genome assembly GCA_958295605.1 of Ajuga chamaepitys. NCBI lineage: Eukaryota > Viridiplantae > Streptophyta > Magnoliopsida > Lamiales > Lamiaceae > Ajuga > Ajuga chamaepitys. The sequence continues at coordinate 15,289,482 of OY282502.1, read as the reverse complement.
TCGCATGTGGAATGTTATCATGCCTAGTTCCAAAATAATGTGCATACGCATCCATTGAACAAGGCAGCAACAATTAATGAAGAAAATAGGGGGAGAAGGAATAACTAACTAAAACAAACTCAAAAGAAATAAATCACTTGCACCGTTCCCCGGCAACGGCGCCACAATTTGGTGGGTGTCAAACCGCCAAATTAAATAACCTACTTTCAAAATAACGAGTATAATGGCAAGTAGGGTCGGTTCCCCGGCAACGGCACCAAAATTTGATGGGTGTCAAACCGCCAAATTAAATAACCTACTTTCAAAATAACGAGTATAGTGGCAAGCAGGGTTGAATCCATGGGGAACGGAGATTAACTTCTTTTGAGCGAAAACAAGAAATAAACTTGGGGGTTTTGGATTGGTTTTATCTAACTAATCTAAATTCCTAAAATTAACTAAAACATGCAAATAAAACAATAATAAAATTGTAAAGACGAAACAAAGACTAGTAACTCTGATCCAAGGGTATTGATATTCAATCATATTATTGATCATAGGCTCACAAAATATTTTCTTACAATTTAAATAGTTTAACCAAAGATTTATTAGGATAACCATAATAAACCTTACGTTTTCCTATATTAATTGACCAATAATCCCAGCAACCGATCAATACTTATCATTAACGAGTTGGGCACGATAGCGTTCCATACCACGTTAATGATAGCATTACGATTTATGAAAACATCTAAACCTAATCACTAATAGTCGAGATAGCTGCAACTATCAATAATTAGCTTGTAGTTCAATTAGGGTTAAATTAATTATGATTGCACAATTAATTCAACCTATTGCTACTATGGTTCAATCCTTCATGACAATTACGGATCATGATTTTCATGAATAGCAGTAAGAAATTGAAAATCAAATTGAGTTGTCAATTCAATCAAATAAATAATTCCTATATAAATAAGCTTGAATCTACAAATATTTGAATTAAACAAGAACGATTAAAACACATAGCCTCACAATAACATAACTGAAATAAACCCTTAAATCAGAAAATAACCTTAATTAATGGCGGTGGAATCCAAGGTCTTCAATAAAACGTAGAGAATAAAAGATGAAAACTAGGAGAAAAAGAAAGAAGGTGGCTGATTTCTTAGGGAGAGGAGAGAGAGAGCCCGTATTGGAATTCTTGTACTGGACTGTGCGCCTCTCCTCTATAAAAATCACGATAGGAATTAAAAATTCCTATTCCTACTCCTAATCAAATCTTAGTAATATCCAATCTTATCTCTAAAAAGGAAATATCTAAATAATATTTAGATAATTACATAAAAGAAATAATAAGCCTAATTAAATAAAGCTCTTGGTGGGTTTCCCCATAAAATTGAAGTCTTTTAACAAATCCAAGCCCATCTTCTCTCTATCTCGGCCCGCTTCTTCACTTTTCAGCCCAAAACATTAAATTAAGCCCAATTTTGCCCCAAGTCCAATTATTATTCTCCTACATGAAAAGATAATTAATTAAGATCAATAAAGAATAATAATCAACCAAAAATAAGGGAATATGGATATAAAATATGGAATAATATATGCACATCAATCACATAAGTAGGAATTTCTTGTAGTACCGCCTTTATCATCACTTCTTTACCCCCTCTAGAGAAAAGCTTACTAGCCCACCCATCAATTTTTCGCAACAACTGCTCACGCAAAAAACGAAATTGCACTGTCTTCATTCTCAAAGTGAATACCGGTAATCTCAGATATAATTCATGTCCTTGTACGACGAAAATAGATAAAATCTCCTTAATCCTTGCAATAGTCTCATGCATCACGGCTGGGCCAGACTAGGGGTGGGGAAAAATACCGAAATGCCGCACATACCGTATCAAAAAATTACCAAAAATCTTGGTATTTTCAGTATACCGAATTTTCGGTACGGTTGCGGTATGATAATCTAAAAATTTCGCTATTTTGGTATATACCGAAATACCGAAAAAGTTCAGTATTTTCGGTATATATTGGTATACTGAAATTTTTTCGGTATTTTGGTAGTTTGGTATTTCGATATATCAAGTTCCTAACGGTATACCGAAATTTCGGTATACCAAAATCAACGGTATGGATCGGTGTATTCCGATAACGATACAAAATTCGATATACCGAATTTTAGGTACGGTACCGCTATTTACCGATATCATACCGAATTTTCGGTACGGTAACGGTATGGGCGATTATACCGTACCGAACTACCCCTAGGCCGGACTAAGAGTGATAACAGACTTGTCGTAATTGATAAGCTGCCCGAGGCAACATCATACATCTGAAGACACTCCTTTACTTGCTTTGCATCATTCGAGGTGGCTCGGAAGACGAGTAGGTTGTCATCTGCAAAAAATATATGGGAAATAGCAGGACACAATGACGCAATCCGAACACCCCTAAACAAACCTTGCTCTTGGAAAGCATATATTAGAGCTGAAAGTCCCTGAGCACACAACGTGAACAATAAAGGAGAGAGAGAATCTCCCTGGTGTAATCCTCTTGATGGCCGAACCTCCCCAAACACGACTCCGTTTAAATTAAAACAAAGGACATGGATGACATGCAACACCAAATTAAATGTATAAAATTAGTACTGAACCCCATACGCCTTATAAGAGAACACAAAAACTCCTAGTCAACCTGATCATACGCTTTGCTCATGTCTAGCTTCAAAGCACAATACCCCTTCCGGATCTGTTTATTACTTGCAATCCAATGCATACACTCAAAGCTAATGAGCACATTATGTGTAATCAAATGCCCCGCGATGAAAGCACTTTGCTTCGGTTAAATCACCTTATTGAGAATAGCTCCCATTCTGTTCGATATCACCTTAGAAATAATTTTTGCAATCGTATTGTAAAGACAAATCGGCCGAAAATCCTTCAAAGTATGCGGCTGGGGACCTTCGGAATCAAAGTGATTAAAGTTCTATTCCACTATGATAAATCACTACCATGGTTAAGAATTCCAAACACCTCATTCACCACTACCTCTCACGTAAAATGCCAAGTCTTCTGAAAGAACATCGCAGTAGTTCCTACGCACGCGATTAAACCTAATTTCGTCCATCCTAGCCAACATCCCCTAGACTCTACTTCTCTCTTAGGAAAGGATTCACCTCCATAGGTCTCCCTCCTACCAATTGAGTTTTGGTGTTATTTAATTATCTGAGGTTACTTTCCCACCCGAATGAACTAAGGCGTAGACTTTAACCTCTAAACTCAATCAAGATCTAGTTGACAAGCCTCAGAAGGGTAGCTAGCCGTCGCCTAGAGAGCCAATTACAATCTCCTAATTGAACGATTAATTAAAGTGATCCTAAACTACTGAAATCTAGAGTGACTGTGAAGCAAACTTGTGGTCGAGGGCTCAATTTGAACTAACCATTATTACAAATTAACCAAATCCTAACCCTAGGTACCACAACTCACAACAAATTTAATAATCAATTAACTAATCATCAACCCCGAAGCTTAGGCTACTCTCAAGCTTCGGGAAACAAGGAAATTACTCTCTACTTATTAAAGCAATAATAAGAATAATCAACAGCCAAGCAATAACAATAATAAAAATCGAAAATAAAGAGAAGGGATAAGAAAATGCTCAATCGATTGAAGAATCCTCGTAAAACTTTGATACACTTGACGGGTGTCACAAGCTCACAAGCAATCCACGAGTTCTTCTCCAAATATGGTTTTCTCCTTGAAGATGAGAAAGAGAAACCCTAGCTGCTACTCTAAAATGTGCAAAAATGTCAAGGAGAAAGGAGAAGAGTGTTTGGGAAATTTTTTACAATGAGACAAGAGTTGGATTTTTACAAATGAGATGGGAAGGGGTATATATAGATCCCCCAACCCTAACATCAAATAGAAATAAGCCCTAATAGTAAGGGCATAAAAGTAAAATACAAATAAGAAAGCAAGGGATCATAAGATGTTGACTCGAGCCCCTCGTATGTGCTCGACTCGATCTTCTCGCAATTTCTGAGACCAATTGGTGCATACTTAGCTTTTGGCCCGAACATAAAAGTTGTAAATCTTCATTCCGCAGTTGCATATCATCTTAAATCACTCAATTCCGAGTCCGTATGATAAAGTTATGGTCAAAATATAGAGATAGCACGTTGAAAACGGGCAACCGGGCGAACCTCCGGGTTGTCAGTATTGGGAATTTTGGCGAGTCTAGGGAATTTTGGGGTTTTTCCAGACCAACACTCGGATCAGCAGCCGAGCCGGTTTGGCTTGCCTCTTTGTCCCCTTCTTCATGCGTCTTCTTCTTCCATCACCGTTTTGGATGCCTTCCTCTCGTCTTCTCGACGCGACTCCTCCGCGACTTTTGTTTACGAATCAATGAAATTCAAGTCGGGATTTTTTAGGGTCTTATTCGGGCCCATTTAGGTCTCGATTTATGGGCTAGAATGGAGAAACACGTACGGTTAACCTATTCTTCAGTTTCTCATCGTTTGGAGGCCTTTCCACCCTTTTCCTCGGCTCGACTCCTTCATGACTTTTGTTCGTGAGTTGGTGAACTTTAATTTGGGCATAACCCCGACCTAGTTTGGGCCTCAGGATGCAGGCTGGAGTGAGAAAATGGGTGTAATCGATCTTCTTGATCTCTCGGATCTTTCTAACCTTCAAAATATGACTCAAAAACACCCAAAAGTGCATCAAATTATATCAACATGGAAAATCAACCCATAAACACAAAATCACACTTAGACATGTCAAATACTCACAATTCTCATCAAAATATGAATGTGAAATATGTAATAAAAAATAGCATTTTTCACGTTCATGAGGAAACTCCAGAGAAGATCCCGGAACCGCTCCTATGCTTCACCCAATGGTTCTCCATCCAACTATTTTAATTGGGTGAATTTAGTCTGCAATAGGAGTATCTTGCTCGGTGGAAAGTACTTTAATAGAAATGTAGTGCTCAACTCTTCCCATGTGGTGATATCCTTAAGTGAGTTAAACTACTGCAATGCTTTTTCCCTCAAAGAAAAAAGGGAACAACCTCAGGTTAAGCTGATCATGTGGTACTTGATTTACTTTTAGGGTCTATTGGGGTTTTCCAGTGGCCCCCACCAAACTGGTTCTATTGAACTATAGAGATCAAAGCTGGCTAAAGTTCAAAGTTGTTGGCGTGGATTGGAGGGAATATGACTCCTCCATTGTTCTGATTAGTATGGGACAAGGATAGTCCCTGACAGGTGTCTGATCACCTTCAAGTTTAGTCTGTGGCTATAGATATGGTTGTGGCTGATTCATGTTGGTCACTTGAGTATGGAGATAAGTCACTACTTTGAATAACTGTCTAACCATCTCTTCCGTGGTCATATTTTCCGGTAGTCTGGCTATCTTTTTTCTAGTGGAATTCTATTTTTCTTGTGTCTACGGTTAGCGGCTTCAACTTCCGGGTTAAAATGGACTAGCTTGCATTTTCCTTTAGACCTTGTTTGCATACGCTACCTAAGACCACAACAAAGGAAACAACACAAAATTGAAAAATAAAATAAAACTGAAATCAAAGTGTAGAAAATAAATATCTAATCTAGTGTCGAACTATTTATCCGAATAAAAATCAACCACAGTTACGTCCCCGAAAATGGCGCCCAAAACTTGACGCACTATTTTCTAACCTAGTATACCGCCAATGAATAGTGCTAGTGCAGATAGCAGTGAGCAATGTCAATCCCACGGGGACTGTGTCCTATGTTAACTAAGTACCCAAATTAGAATAACTTGATTCTATCTAGACTCTCGAAAGTTGATTGATTGGTGTTTTTCCAAATCTAAATTGTAGAAAATAATCAAACAAATAACACAAACGCTTAAACGAAAGAAAGCAAGTAATCACGAAATATTCAAATAGATAAGAGATGTATTATACGGTTTCGATTTCAATTATAATATCCTATATTTGATTATTCGATTATTCTATTTTAAACTGATTCTATTGTTTATTAGGCAGCACAACTATTAGTTAGCCCTCCTCTCGGATGATGTTAACATGTAGATCAATTATGAACAATTACCCTCTCGGGCTAACTATCACATAAAGACTCCAAAGTGACCCTAAAATACTGTCTACACAGATATCTCACTCCTCTCGGACGATTATCGATACCTATGCTATATAATGTAAGTCTATTAACAATCCTCTCCTCTTGTTAAGTACATCAAACTCCCTATGATCCTTGCATTTTCCAACTAAGGCACTGACTCTCCTTTGTTCTTACTCAAATGAATATTGAGTTCCATGTGTGTTTTGGCTAGTGGATCGTCATAAGCATTGAATTTCTTAAGCACTTTCTCGACGTAGTGAGATTGTGTCAAGACGATCCCCTCAGATGTCCGTACTATCTTAATTCAGATAATCACGTCAGCCACTCTCATATCTTTCATGTCGAATTTATGTTTCAACATGTATTTCGTATCAATGATGACATCATGGCTATTCCCCATGATTAACATACCGTCTATATATAGACACACTATGACAAATGCATCCGATGTACCTTTGACGTACACATATTTGTCACACTCTTTGATTTTTGAAATCATTTGACACCATTGTATTATCAAACTTCACATGCTACTACTTCGGCACTTGTTTGAGCCCATACAATGACCGAACGAGTTTGCACACCATTTTTTTCTTGACCAGGTGTCACAAACCCTTCCTATGGATCCATGCATATTTCTTCTTCCAACTCACCATTCAAGAACGCGTTCTTCACATCCATTGTAAAGCAGCAATCACGAGAAGTGCACGAATAGATGTGATCCTCATCACAGGTAAATACATGTCGTAGAAATCACCTTTTTTTTTTGTTTAAACCCTTGGCCATCTATACGGGGTTTAAGATTGTCTATTGATCCATCAGCCTTGTACTTTATTTTTAGGACTTACATCGTATGGGTTCACAACCTTGTGGAAAATCAACCAACTCTTAAGTATGATTTTGCATTATGGACTCAATCTCGCTATTAATATCTCCTTTCCAGATCACAACATCTGGACTAAACAAAGCTTATTTGATAGACTTGAGTTCGTCCTCTAACATGTATGTTATGAAGTCAGGACTGAACGTCTTAGCAATTCTAGTTCTCTTGCCACGTCTCAGTTCATCACTCTCTTGAGCAGAACTACTGGCAACATGATGAGTTCTCTTGTTTGAACTCACCTCTACCCTCACTTTACAAGGATAAACATCTTCAAAGAATATGACATTCCTTGACTCAATCAACATGCCTTCATTCATCTCGGGTACTTCCACTACAAGAAATGTTACTTTTAGTGAGAGGTAAAACTGTGGCTAAAAGTTAAAAAACTGTCACAAAAGACTTTTAGTGACGGGAGATCTCCTGTCACGGCCCCTGGCTATCGCTTCCGTAGCTAATTGTATATAGTGACGGGACACTATCCCGTCACTAAAAAGTATATAGTGAGAGAAACTTTACTGTCACTAAAAGTGTTTTTAATGATGAAAAACATTGTTATTAATACGGTTATTTCCCCTCATTATAAGCTAGCTAAAAACCAATTATTCCTCACTATATATACTCCCGTCACTAAATGTTTTAGTATTGTAAGAAATTCTCCCTTATTTATAAAAAAATAGTTGTACAGTTTACAAATTATATTATTTGCTCGGTTCCCTGTCATAATAGATCACTATAATTGTAATTAAAATGTGTAACATATATATGATCACTAAAGATAAATATAATAAACAAACAAGCAACTCAAAAAGGAAGAATGTGAAACCACTATAATGTCTAACAAAAGCACTTTAAACTTTCCGAAGGAAAAAATATACACAACGTAATTTTAAGTCTAAGTAGTTACATCCAAAAGAATAATTCAAACTTCTTGAAAAGAGCTTCTAATGCCAAATCGTTCATTGTTCCTCTGCTTTAGATATGACCTCATCCATCAAACAACTTCCACCTATTAATCACAACTAGAAATTAGTACATTACTTAGGAAAAAATGAAAGCATAAAAGTTATCATAAAAAGGCAATCAAATCATAAAGATAACCAATTTAGTGATTTACTCACCAATTCTTTGAGTTGCCAAAGTTCCTAACTGGAATGTGTTGTGAGATTCCACCTTTGAAAAATAATTAGATAATTATCAGTACTATACCAAACATTGAACAAGGTAAGGCGAATATGAGTCACATAGTGGAAATTCATTCAAAAAATCAGCAGCAATAAGATATTATAACTTCAAGAAAGAGAAGAAGAAAAAGAAATGGAAAAGGAAACCTCAACCTACATACCTATCAATGGTTGCTATGTTGCTGGAACCACCCAGTGTAGAGAAGTTTCTTGTTTATTGCACACCCAAGACTAGCTGAATATTTTACACTTAACATGAAGGATAACATACACCATGATTACTCATTGAGATGTTGCTGGCACCACCCAAGATGGAAAAGTAAAGCTTATTAGAAACCAAAGACTAGTTGAACATTTTGCACTTATCATACAGAATAACATAGTAGGAACAAGGTTATCGATAATGATAACAATCTTATGAGTATATCTTTCAGATTCTATTAGTGATAAGGATGGAAAAAGACTAACTGCTAAAGATATTGGAATTCTTACAGAGAATTTCCAGTACAAACGGAAGGAACTGATGAGTTCAGAAAACCAAGAAATAGAACCACAGCAGAGAAAGAAATCCAGAGACATATCATACCAACACAGATCAGCAGACTATAGAGGAGCAGAAGATCAAGTAATAACTCACTAACTGACCAAAGTAGGCAGAATAACTGAGCACAATACACAAGCTCAGGAGCATCAAAGCATAAGAGCAATGTAAATTATCATTAAGAGCAAAACTGGAGTTGGGACGGTATCAATAACAAGCCATCAACAGGTTATGTTCATAGTTATGAGCTTACCTGGATTAATTTTTAGTGGAATGAGGACAAACACAATTTTTTATAAATTCACAGCTGTAAGGAATGTGATAGTACTGCGGAGTGTCACCATAATCTAGCAAAGAGATAATGAAATGACTTAACAGGGGAAAAGAAAGTAAGCACTGGATTTATAATTTGCATACATCAGAAGAGAAACGAGAAGTAATGATGTTCTTGCAAAATATTAAAGGTATAAAGGAGAAATATGCAAGAGACGCAGATTAAAATACCTATGAATAGCACAATTATCGACAACAATATCCCATGCCCAGAGAGAAACAGCATTCCACTTCTTGATCTCAAATCGCTTCCCTTTTCTAGAGGACTGAGGCAACGACGTCGCGTTCGTGCTTGAAGGCCCAGCACCGGAGGAACCCTCGCTGGCCGGTACCATATTCACATCGGTGTCGAGAGATGCCATATTTGCTGCTTTGCTTTTCCGATGGAGCGGCGCGATTTGGGCTTCATATCCAATCCCTCCTGCATATACACTACAAGAAATAATGCCTATTGCTACGCTCTTTTTAAGACACTAAAATATAAATGTATTAATAGGAGTCTAATAAGGCATTAAGTTTTTAAAGTATATATTTTTACGTTTCTATTCACCTTTGTTGAGACACTAGCATTTAAGTGTCCTAATACTAACTTAATTTCCACACTACAGACTAAGTGTCGTCATATGCTATTAATGTTGTGATATTTTATGGAATAATTTTTAACTAAAATAGTGCTATTAAGACACTGATATGCAAGTGCCTTATTATCAACCAAGTACCATGATTTTCTAAAAAAAAAACTAAGTATCATGACTCATGCTGAAAGAAATAAAGATATAATTAAAAGATTTCTTGGCACTAAAATAATAAAAGTCCTTTGTGATACATTCTTGAGACCATAATTGTGGTTACTAATAATAAGTTATTGGTGATAACTTGCTGTCGTAATACTCTCTATAAATTTTTGAGACAATTTTTATATAACTTTTAGGCATAACTAATTGTTTCAAAAAATGTTTGAGAACTGTCATCTCAAATATATTTTTATTTATGACAAAATTATTGAAAGGACTAATTAGTGACAATATGTTATCTCAACTTGCGTAATTATGATAAATTCCTATTATTTAATTTAATATTTTGCCGCCTTAAATGCCTATTTTTTTGGTAGTGTCAAACTTGGTGCATCATACATGACTACGGGATATGTGACAATTCGGACGGTTTAAATGGATCTTGTCTGTCGGGTCAATGCCATATTTCGAGCTGAGTCGGACTGGACTAGAATTTTTAATCGGGTCTAAACTTAGTCGGCCCGGCCCAACGTCATATTTTGAGCTGAGTCGGACTGGACCAAAATTTGATCGGGTCTAAAATTAGTCGGTCCGACCCAACATATCTTATAATATATTAAGATTATAGATCAACCAGTGGTCTGTTGAACTTTTAAATTAGCAAATCAGACCAAATAGTACTTTGGACCTAAATTTATATGACTCATCTCATCTAATATATTAAACCAGTTGAGCCAGCTCATCGGACCTATTTTACCTATTCTAACTATGGGACTATATCACGATTCAGCGGATCATATCTACCACAGATGTGGGGCCTATGTCTTGCAACATAAAATAATTCTTAGGTGAACCGTGAACGAAGTGAAGTGGAAACTTGAAGGGGCCAAGGTGAAAATATGGTCTAAAGTGTAATTGGGCCTAATGAAAGTAAGGGGAAAAATAAACAATTGAAAGAGAGCACATTAGGACCCCTAATTTCGTTTTAATTAGTTAATGGAATCTAATAGATTGAAATTGTATGATATGCTATTCTGCTCCCGCATAGTGACAGTCACTCCAGCACATCACCGTCTTCTTCTTCACAAATTAAACATTAGCAAAAATTCTTGGACTGCAGATAGATTGGGCTCAAAGAGGTGTTCAACAATCGAATCTTCCTCCCTATTTTCCTTTTCTCAATTCAAAATTTCAGGTACGGCTCAATATTTTTTCAATCAACTGCGTTTTCTTTTTCTCTTCCATCAGTTGTCCGCCGTTTGTTAGAAAAGAATGGGGAGTGTTTTTAATTTTATGTAGTTAATCTTATGGATTAATGCAAGTCCTTAAATTCTTTGATTTTTTTCTAGGCTTTTCTTGGAAAAGAATCATGTATGTTGTGTACTTTTACATGTTTGTGTACTTTAGCTTTATAGGTTTGATTAACCGGGTATTCCATGATTTACTGGACGGGTTGTCATAAACAAAATGAGAATGGGAAAGACGAGAATGAGGAAAAATGGAAGATGAAAGAAAAGGTAAAAAAAGAAAGGGTTACTGAGAGAGATGACTATATATTTGATTATAATATAAAGTTATAATTAAACTACAAAACAAAACAGAATGTGTGGTTAGAAGTAGCAATATACCCAACACCAATCTTGGACACATGTGGTGGCTCCCTGAATGTAAATTTTGCTATAAAGATGATTTATTTTTTTAAACAATTACCGTTATATATTGATCATATTGCTCCTAGCTCTGGTCTTATGGCAAACTGAAGCAGTAAATTCTCAGTACTATATTACTTAGTTTCATATTTTTTGCATGATTCAGTGATGACTCCTTAAAAACTTTTTCTGTATTAGACGTATGATATCCTATAGAGGTGTTGCAAAGAGACATTTGATTTTCTTCTCACTTTTGGTTGTGTTTTATCTTTTCCTCATTACTCACTCTTTCTGTTTCTGTGAGCGTGTTTGACTAAGCTTATAAGCTTCTCATAACATCACATAAGATGTTTAAGAGCTTATAAGCTCTTGAAATGTGATTGACTAAGAGGGTGTTTGGCTAAGCTTATAAACTACTCATAACATTTTATAAGATGTTTTGAGGAGGCTAAAAAGTATTAGGAAAAATAAGATATTGAACAACTTATAAGATTTAAAAATAAGCTCTTGAAACTTATAAGCTTAAAAGTTATAAGTTCTTTTATCCAAACACTTTATTAATCTTTAAGCTCTTGAAAAATTACATATTATAAGCTTTTGAAATAACTTATAAGATGTTGGACCTCATAAGATATTTGAAATAAGTTTAATCAAAAACCATCTGTCTTCTTAGTTCATCTTATTTTAGGCCATATTTCACATTTTAACTCTATTTACTCTTTCTTTTCCAATGTTTTCTGATCCTTTTGCTTTTTTATTTTACTGTTCTTTGTTCTTCAGATTCTAGAAAGGGTTCTCCATATGGGTCATCAGCAAACGAACTTGAATACTTTCTTGAATTTGGTTTGATGATTTTAGCTATTGCATGTTCCTTTTTTGTTATGTTTTACCGTATTTATGGAGATGTCTTTAAATGTATGTATCAAATAGTATTGTGTACACTAGTTTTGTTTTTCCTTCATCCTTATTCTTCATTTTTTTTTCTCATGAAGAGTGGTAGAGAACTGCCTTTCACTGAAATATGGATAAGACTTGGATGACTAAACCAAGGTATAGTCAGTCGTACCTGCATGGACTTGAGAAATTTTTGGACTTTGCATTTTCTAATCCAAATAGGAACGGGATGATCCTATGTCCATGCCCTCAATGTAAACTTGGTATATGTGTTACAAGAAATGATGCACGTGAACATTTGATAGTTAAGGGATTTATTAAAGGATACAACAATTGGATAGCTCATGGAGAGTTTTCATCACCTCACCCGACTAGTTCTTCACATCCAGTTGATTTTAGAGCTTCAGAGACAATTGATGACATGCATGGTTTAGTTCATGATACTCTTGGGGTTCCACATCAGGACATAGACCTAGATAGTGTGATGGGGTGCCCTGAAGATGTAGAAATCCCTACTGAGGTAGCTGAAAAGTTTTACAAGTTGATCGATGATTCTCAAAAGAGTTTATATGAAGGATGTCAAAATTTCTCAAAGCTTTCGTTCATCATACGTTTATTGCACATAAAGTGTCTCGGGAAGTGGAGTAACAATCATTTTAATATGATGTTACAATTATTAAGAGAAGCATTTCCAGAGGCTATGACTGACTTACCTAAATCATACTATGAATCTGAAAAATTGATGAAGGACTTAGGTCTCGGTTATGAGAAGATAGATGCTTGTCGTTATGATTGCATGTTATTTTGGGGAGTTAATGAGAAGAAAACTTCATGTGAGACGTGCAATGAACTAAGATGGCGCCCTTCAGAAAAAGATCCAACCGGTGAGAAAAGAAAAATTGCACACAAAGTTCTATGGTATTTTCCAATAAAACCTAGATTGCAGCGGTTGTTTATGTCATCAAAGATAGCGGGTCATATGCGATGGCATGCTGAAGGTCGTATAAACGATGGGCACATGAGGCATCCAGCTGATTCACCAGCTTGGACAACATTTGATGACAAATATCCCGCATTCTCTAGTGATGCACGGAATGTAAGATTGGGGCTAGCTTCTGATGGATTTAATCCGTTTAGTAATATGAGCGTGACACATAGTACATGGCCAGTCATCCTAATTCCATATAATCTACCACCCTGGATGTGTTTGAAACAACCATATTTGTTGTTGTCATTATTAATTCCTGGCCCATCAGCTCCTGGAAATAACATTGACATTTATATGCAACCTCTTATTGCTGATTTGAAGGACTTATGGGAAATAGGAATTGAAACATATGATGCATCAACTAAACAAAATTTCCAGTTGCGCGCTAGCTTAATGTGGACAATAAGTGATTTTCCAGGTTATGCAAATTTGTCTGGATGGAGTACTAAAGGTGAACTTGCATGTCCTGCATGTCACAAATTCACACATTCACGCAGGTTAAAGAATGGCGGAAAATATTGTTATATGGGTCATCGTAGATTTTTGGATAAGGATCACGAGTTTAGGAAGAACGGTCGCCTCTTTGATGGTTCAGAGAAGCATGGAAGACCTCCACCCCGGCTATTAGGGAACAATGTGCTTGAAGAATTGAAAGATATAAACTTCAAATTTGGAAAGCAAGTTGATCATAATCCAAAATTGCCTTTCAATTGGAAGAAGAGAAGCATTTTTTTTTAGTTACCATACTGGAAAGATAATGTGATGCGTCATAATCTTGACTTTATGCACATTGAGAAGAATGTGTGTGAGAGCATTTGTTCCACATTGTTGGACATAGACGGAAAAACAAAAGATAATCTTAAATCGCGACTCGACTTAAAAGAAATGGGGATTAGACCTGAGCTTCATCCCGTTGTGAAGGAGTCCGGAAGAGTTTACTTGCCTCCAGCGGCTTTTACAATGAATAAGCAAGAAAAGAGCATGTTTTGAAAAATGTTAAGGTGCCTGATGGCTATGCTTCTAACATATCACGGTGTGTTCAATTAAAACCACCTAAGCTTCTTGGCCTAAAAAGTCATGACTATCATGTTTTGATGCAACAATTATTACCAGTAGCAATGAGAAAGACTTTACCAAAATCAGTGCATCTTCCTTTGATCAAACTGAGTCGATACTTTAGGGAACTTTGCTCTAAAGTAATTTATCCTCCAGATGTAGTTCGTTTGGAAAAGGAAATTGTTGTTATGAATTGTCAGTTGGAAAAGGTGTTTCCACCCTCATTTTTTGACGTAATGGTGCATTTAACTGTTCATTTAGCTTCTGAAGTAAAGCTTGCTGGGCCAGTTCACTATCGTTGGATGTATCCTATTGAAAGGTAATCATTATGTTTTTGTATTGTTTATGTTTATAATTTATTGTAAGTCTACATTACTTTTGACTTTTTTTTTATTGAATATGACATGAAGGTACTTGGGCACATTGAAATCATATGTTCGAAATAAAAGTAGGCCAGAAGGATCAATTGCACAAGGATATGTAGCCGAGGAATGCTTGACATTCTGTTCTTTATACCTATCGGACTATGTAGAATCAAAATTCAATAAAACATCAAGGAACGAGGATGTAGCAGCATGTGGTGAATCAGGAGTAGATGTATTTACAATGGGAGGTCATGCTCTTGGAAAAGGAACAACTAAGAAATTTGACGATGACACGCTTAAAAGGGCACATCAGTATGTCTTGTTTAATTCTGAGGCAGTCAGACCATACATCGAGTAAGTATCTTGGTTAACTAATTAATATTACCTTTTAAAATATTTTTTCCTCAAACTTTGAGAGCTTCATTATTGTTAAATTTGTAGGCAACACCGTAAACTTATGGAAGAAAACCATCCACGTGTTGCACGCCACCAAATTGAACGTATTCACAGTGAAGAATTTGCTGAGTGGTTTTCCAATCATGTAAACTTATCTCAAATCACATTGCCAAAGTTCTATTATAATTTTTTTTTTTTTATAGAATTATAACCTTTGATTTATTTTTTGTAGGTCAAACAGTTGCAATTTCCTGAAGAAGATCCAATATGTCAAGATTTAAAATTACTTGCTAGGGGCCCTGATAATATTGGAATAACATATGAAAAGTATGTCGTAAATGGATTTAGGTTCCATACAAGAGAGGTGGAGCGTAAAAGGAAAACACAAAATAGCGGGGTAACTGTCAAGGCAACAACATCAAGTTTTTCTAGTGTAAGGGATGAAAATCCTATTCTAAGTGAGCTAGACTATTATGGGGTTTTGACAGATATCATAGAGCTAAATTATGTAAGGCGCAAGGTGGTTTTATTTGGGTGTGATTGGGTTTCAAAAGGAAAACGATTAAAACAAGATAGTGATGGGTTTACCGTAGCTAACTTCACAAATGTTAGACGTCATGAGGAGCCTTTCATTCTATCTTCGCAAGCTGCGCAGGTCTTCTATATACCCGATCCAGTTGATAATGATTGGCATGTTATCATCTCCACAACTGGTAGAGGTGTTTATAACATGCAGCCCATGGCAGATGTTGAAACCTATTTGCAGAGCAATTTATGTAATCCTGTAGCTGACAATGAAAGTGAAGAACCTTCATGGGTTTGTGATGGTGTAGGAGTCGAGATCGACATTTCTTGATTGTAGGTATTCTTCTTGAGCATTATCACTCATGTCTGGAAGGTAATTTATTTTTCAGCCCCATCTAGTTGATCTTTATATCTCTATATTAATCCATATAGAGTGTGTTGTTGCTTGGAAGATGTTATAACTGAATAAATGTTGATATAGGTTCATATTCAATTATTTGGGTTACTATATGATGTACTGTTGATTTGTATATAATAAAATGTCTTGACTTTGTGAATGGTAATATCAATTTAAAGTATTTACGGCCGAGTAATAACAATTGAATTAAGTATGATAATGCATGTTTTTATCATACGATTGCAGGGAATTGCTAAAGAACCCTTGGCTAGAAACACACCCACTAAGAACCTGGTCACTTCTTTTTATCTGCGTTTGCTGGTGCATGTGAAAGCTGGAATGAAGCGAGGGTGATAATGAGAGGAGAACTTGACGACTAAGGGGTGAATGTAATGTGCAGGCTTATGCTCGGGCTCAAAGTGACATGATTCTGCGAATCATTTGATTTTTCCTTCCTAATCTTTTAAATATTGTGGATAGGTTCATGAACATTATGCATATAGAACTTATCTATTAGAACTTGGAATAGGTTGAAGTTTTCAAACTCACTATCTTTTTTTCTTTTCCGAAAGAAGCATCAATAGATAGTGTAGATGGCATTTTTATTATTTTTTCTAGTCAAAATAATAGCTATGGCGTGTTTCATGATGGAAGTACTTTTCAGTTCTTGAATGATGAAATTGAAAGTTCTTCATTCTTTCAAGCAGCACCCACAGTGTGTGTTTTTCTTCTTTAGTGTCTTAAAGTACATTGTTGTACGTCCATTTTTGTGAGCAGGTGCTAACTAAATTAGGTGACATGTTCATGGCCAAACATGCCAATTATTTCAAAACTGATCAGGTACTATCATGTCCTCTATATCTTGTGCAACATTTAATATATAATAATATCAATGTGAGACACGTGCATAAAGTGGCATAGCAACATATTTGTGATGTGTTAAGAGTTTATTGTTATTTGAAGATGTTGCATCATCACGTGAAAAAATTATAAACCTCATATTTGTTTATGAACTAGTATTTTGAACTTGACAGCTTAACCATTGGACTCATTCTTGTTCATCTAACGTGAACGGGTTACTATTATAGGGTCTGCAGCATGAAATGTCTAGATGTCCAATAAAAAAATATCTCGACTATAACAAAATGAACTTAGCATATGCTTATGCTTCAACTTTACAATGTAAATTTTTCTGGTTCAATTTCGTATGGGCTATTTTATAAAATTTATTTTGTGTAGTAAAATTAAGGTTTTCCCGTACACTCATTTATAGTTAGGTCTGGGAACATACCTGGTACGGAAGTAGGTTTCGAGGTTCATAGACCTTCGGCTAAGATTTGACATTTTCAAATCATATGTGGATTGTGGTTCTAAATTCCGGTCAAGAGTCATGTACTCAAACATTGACATGTTTCGATCCATACACTATATCTTTGTACAAGGCTAAAAAGGCCAATCATATAGGGTCAGGGCCGGTCCAACCCTATATATTTTTCTTTACCTATATCTTTTTGTCTTAATTCTTTGTCTTTTGAATATAGAATTTCATCTCTATTTTTTCATAAGATTATGGTACATCAGTTGGTTGACACATTAATAGTGGTGGGAACAGGAGTGTGTATGGTTGCGGAAATCGACAGAGGTAGTGACTTAGTCGCTAGGTGGTGCCTTGCCGATCCGACTTTGTGATAAACAATAGTTTTAGGTATTTCTTGGGTCTAGACTGCCTAGTCCGTCTTGGCGGGTGCCTAGTCGGCCCAAATAATTTTGTTTGAATAATGTTTTACATATTGCATAGGAATAACTCCGTAATTTATATATGTGACATGTGACAACATAAGATGGTGACACATGTATTACAAGTGAACGTAATCAGGAGATATCATCCGGGGTGTTGGGCCAGGGCCGAGGTTCAAGGTCCTTATAAATAGACCTCGGCCAAGGTAAGGTAGAGCTATATAAGTAACAAATAATGCACATTATGCACTCAGTTACCCCACCCTCACAAAACCGTCGTCACACGCTAACTTAAGCATGATCTACCCGTGGGAACAAATCCGTAGTTCTATTTTGCAGGTTAACACCGCCGTCCAGCCAACCTCGAAGATTTCAAGCGTCGCCAGACCTCGGATCCAACATTTCAGGTTCTTGAAATCATCATATAATTTTAATTATTTTTATGAATTTAAGATTTATTTATTATACTCTGTTGAATATATATTAAATGGTACACTATATTTGAAATATTGCTAATAGAGGTGACAATTCGAGCGGCCCGGCCCAGTTTGCCACAAAAATTATGGTTCCAAAGATTATCGAATTCGTCCCAACCAATCCCTCTTAAATATACTATAATTTTCGAGCCAACTTAGGACCCGTCGGGCTTTTAGCCCATCTACTATAATTGATCTAAATGTTGATTCAAAGATCACCGGGTTTGTTGTGGGCGGTGATACTTCGAGCTTATATTTCAATGGCCCAGTCCATCTAAAATTCAGACGGGCTGGGCTGGCCCGTTGGGCCGGACTAATTTTGTAAGCTCTAGCAGGAAGGATATAAGAAATAAAATAGTTATGAAATTAGGAGGCCTAACCCATCGGGTTAACACCATATGTCGCCGAAAATTTTATTGGGATAAAAGTTATCAAGCCCGACCCAGTCTATCCGCTTTAAATACACTAAGGCTTTCGAGTTGGTCCACGTTCTGTCGAGCTTTTAGCCTATTGGATATGACTTATTGGCTGGTGGTACTTCGAGTCTACATTATAATGGTTCAAGCTATCTAAAATGTCGAGTAGATTGAGTTGACATATCGGACTACAGGCAATGAAATTAGACGATCCTAAGAAGCTTGACTACTAGTTTTCCATTTTTTCAATCATACATATATGTATATATATATATATATATATATATATATACTCATTTATTTATAAAAAGATAAAAGGTACTTTCAAATTAGTAACATGTACACTAACGAAAAGGGATCAAAGGAAAAAAAGAAAAAAAAAATAAAACACAAGAAAATAAAAATAAGGGAAAGTACAAAATATGTTTTATATTGAAATGACGGAGACGAGGTTAGTCAACACAAGAAAGCATGAAAACATACAAACATGAAGGCGTGAAATTATTTCGGCTTCCCGGTTAAAATCATTGGCGGTAAACTTGCTCTGTACCGTGGGCGGTTACCATTCCTGAACGTGATAAGTTCTTATGTTTAATTATTTTTGTGCTTCCTCTTCTCCTTTTTCTGCTTCATACTCTTCGAAAACGCTTAAAACCTAAGTAAGCTTTCTGAATTCTCTCCCTACATCTCCTGTACATCAATTGGTAGGGTTTTTATTTTTTGATTGTTTATGTGAATGTACAATTTTCTTTATTCTTCGTGTGTGGTTTGGGGTCTCTATTGGTGAAAGGAAACAACTTGGTTGTTGTATTGTAAGGTCCCTACAAGGAAGGCAGGGGAGCGGGTATCCTACCCTGAATTAAAAATAATTATGCTTTGTTTAATTTCCTGCAAAACGAGGTGCCTAGTTGCTGGTGGATAAATTGTGTTGATAGGAACACTAGTTGCATAATTGCTAATTTTGTACAATGTTTATTTATGTATGGAAATTCTGGATTAGGCATACTTTCATCAATAATTGTCATGCTTCAATGTTTAAACTTGCAAACTACGTATGTTCCATTATTTGAGTTTTGTAGGAATGGCCAGAGTTCGGAAGCGCAAAGAAAGTAACTTGAACCTTTTAGATGAGCCAATTCAATATGCCCCAAGTAAGATTATATGTTATACAATCAGCACATATTTTCTCCTTTCATGTTTCTTTGATTTTGGAGTAAACTATGATAAATAAAACTAAAGGAGTTGGACTTATCTGAAAATGCTTTTGATTTTAAGTTAAAGCTTATTAGTCAAAAATTACATTCTTTGTGCTTTAGCTCACTCTCTTCCTTCTTAATTTGCCTGAATCATCGCTTCTCCCCCGCTCCCCTTTTTTTTTCCTTGTTTTCTCCTCTTCCTCATGCTTCTTCTCGTATAGCTCCTGAAGGCTCCCTCCATTCTTCTTGCTTTTTTCTCTTCCAGTCAATATTATCACGTTCATTTGTTTCATTTACCCTCTAATGGCCTTTCGAAAGTGGAAGCAGTGGTCGGGTGCAATTGTTGGTGTATTGACTTTTTGTATTTCTGAATATATTTAGCATTTCTGTAGAATTCTTTGTTTTTTTTCAATGACGGATTGTAATTATTATTCCTAGCCTTAACATTCACGTAAAGCTGATTATTGTTAACAAAGTACACTTTTGAAAGTTGTTTAAAAAAGTTTAGAAACATTACAAGTCTTTCATACACAATACTTATAACAATGAACATGGTCAAGTATAAAATAAGGTGCTCAATTATAAGGTACCCCCTAAGTCAATTGGAAACCAGTATGGTGTTGAAGCAACATTGCTTTCAGCCTTCTAGCTCGTTTACTCTCTAGAAATTTATTTTGCAAGACCTTGATATATTCCTTTGCCAAGTTAAGATGATGGCAGTCCTTAGCTGCAGTAGCAACTTGCTCATATAAAGACTACTCTTCGGGACCAATAGCATATTGCTTTTTAGGGTCGTTAAGGATGGAGAAATCGTACTTCAAGACTTTGTCGGAGCAGGGGAGCTTGAGCTTCCGAACGAGGCATTGGTACTCCTAGGCGCCGCCTCTGTCATTCTCCACTTGGTTTTCCAATCTATTGAGTTGTTCTTCCTCTGTTTTGCTTACCATCTTAGTGTGTATAATTGGAGGATCTGCTACTGAATTTGGGAGAGCTGGCGGCAAAACGAGGAGTAGCGAATATGGTTTTCGCTTTAAGTTTTACTTATGTCAATGTCAAATTGTCTATGTTTTATTGGACTTGATACAAGGTGGACTTGCTAATTTTGTAAATGACTCTTCTCTTCTCCACAGGCTTCACCCATAACACCTTGGCGCACAACCAAGTTAATTATTTGCAGCATACAACCCGAACAAACGAGATACGAAACAGACAAAGTAATGATGAACAAAGGGGTAATTTTTCTTGCTTGAGTACTTAAGCCAAACTTTCCTCATTTATTTTGCAATGTGATTTGTTTCCATAGGTTCTAAAATAATTTCAGCTTGATCAAAGTATATATAAATCTATATTTTGTAAATTCCAACACATTTTTAATCTGTACAATATTTGGTTGACAAAATCTATTTTCACAGGCATGGTAGAAAAAACTCAAGGGCAAAAGCAAATTAACTTCAGCACTTCAAATGAGCCGATTCGACCACCTCAAAGTAATACATTAAATACATTTATATATTATGTTCATACATAGTTAATTCTTTTTCTCATGGTTATATTGTAGATAAATCAACTAGAACTCACGTGGGAAAACGAGTACATGGTGGGGTTGTAAACTACAACCAAGTCTCTAATCAAATAATGCCCCGCCGACCTGGTCCAGCCAACTTAGCACTTAATGAGAACACAGGTACGTTTTCAAATTGATGTAACCTATAGCTGATATATAATCTTATTTAGACATTATCATTTTATAGGTTCTAAGCTAATGAAATTTTCAATTTGACAGGTTTGGTGCATAACCAGATGGTATCTAGCCAAGGTCACAATTCACAAGATGATGAGACAAGCCAACAAAACTCACATAATCTTACAAATGGAAGCAATGAGATAGTAAATGGGCAAAGTAGTGATGCACAAAAAGGTAACATTCTTTTGCTTTATTCTATGAAATTCAAAATGTGTACTGTTTATGTTCTATACTATTAAATAGTGAAAATAATTGTGAAATGCAGAAACAAAAAGTAGAGGTCCTACGTATATGTTGGAAATCTGGGGTCGACCATCAAATCTACCCCTCATCAAGCTTGATTTTGATTGTTATGGAAGACCTATTGGACATAATCGAAGCAAGTTTACTGAATTCTTGGGAACTATTGCAAGGAATGGTAAGTATTGTGCGCTTGATGTGGAAGATTGGCATCAGATGCCATTAGAGTGTAAAAAAGAGATGCTAAATATCGTTAAGGTAATGAAAATTCTAATACTATACATAAATGTAAAAAGTAGTGATATCATAATAATTTGAGTTGTATGCAGGCACAATTTGATATCACTCTTGCCGATGAAGAATGGATTCTCAAATCCATTAATCGCAAATGGAAAAACTGGAAGAGTTATTTGAAAACAAAGTATTTCCTTCCTGATAAGGAAGTGGAAGTTTTACTTGATGAAAGGGATGAAAGAGTGTCGAGAGATCAATGGGCCAATATGCTGATCCACTGGAACAAAGAGGAAGTGAAGGTGCATCATGATTTTTTGTATATTATACATTTACGTAACTGTTTTCTTTGTATCATACCTTTGACGTTCTTTTTATTGTATTACATCATTTTTAGAAACAAAGTGAAAAAAATAAAGATGCTAGAGCAAGCAAAAACATGGATCATCGGACCGGAAAGAAATCATTTGCAGAAATCTATGATAAATTGGTGAATGTAAGAAACTTTTTTCCCTTTTTCAGTCTTACATGACTTACTATAACTAAAAACTACTTTTAGACAAAGGAGAAAGGTCGCGCCCCATATCGTCATGAAATGTTCGCAGTGTGCTATACTCCAGCTGATGGAACACCTACTGTTGATGTCTCTAAGTATTTGGTGAGTTGAGATCATATTGATTAGTATGTTACACACGCACACACTAGTTATTTATTTTGCATTATCTCACAAATTACACCTAGATTATATGCACAAGCTACAAAAAGCAACATTACAGCTCATTTTTACTTTGTTTATAGCCCAATATTTCTCTTCTACAAACAGCTTAAACTTTGTACCGCTTAAAACTGTAGGATGCAATGAATGAACTACAAAATCAACTCCCAGAAGGTTCACAAGCTCCGGTTGGTCCTAATGATATCTTTGCCCAAGTCATTGGGCCAGACAAAACTGGTTATGTTCGGATTTTCGGAGATGTTTCTTCATCAGATGTTATGGAAGGAGCTCGTAACCGAAAATTGTACAAACGTATAGTGCTGGAGCAACGGTCAGAGATAGAGGAAATGAAAAAACAAATGGCTGATTTGCAATCACAATTTTCAGCACAACAGACATTCGCTTCACAACAACTTCAAGTTTCAACCTTATCACCTAACAATCTATGTAGACAAGCTTTAACGAAGAAAAATCTTCAGGTAAATCTGTACTAATAGCTTTTGAACATCTTCACATGAGTATATATTTCTTTTTGTCAGTGACATAATTAAATAATGATGTTAAACTACAATTCTTGGTGTTATTAACTCACTTTGCGTGTGCTATGTTTCCATGGTCCTCCGTGTTATTTGTCTCTTATAATTGTGATTGTGGAGTTGCGCGGGTTGTACCTAAATCGATAATTTTCAGGTTGGAGGCTTTGTCGCTTTGAAAAGTCTATTTGATCCATCTAAAATAGTAGCAAAAGGATGTCTTCAAAGCACTGACCCAAATGCACAAGTGGGGAGACAAATGTTGGGTGAAAATTGGTGTCAAATACATATAAAAGTAGTACTTGAACCTGAGGAACAATTGATTCGGCCCTATGATTATTATCAAACACTTGGAGACGTATTAGGTGAAATGATCGCTTGGCCATGCCCTATGGTAAGCAATTTAGTACTCCTTTGTTGTTGTTGTTCTTCTTCTTCTTATTATTATTATTGACTTTATGAAACCTAACTCAATTTTATAATATACATCTAGGTGATGCCTGCTGAACTTCGTTGAAATGCCCACCATTGAAGTGTAGTTCTTGCATTGGAGATTTTAGTGCAAGTTATGGATTCAAAGGCACTGACTGTAACTACGCTTTAGACTCACAGCTTTGGAAGATCTTTTGTTTAGGATGTTTTGGAAGAATTTAAGTAAGCTTAGCATTATAACTTTCTTGGATCTTTAGTTTTTTTTTATGTTAGAAGCTACTATGTGTGGTTTTTTTTCCTTTGACGACTCTCACCTCTATGGTGATTTTAGTATTGGAATTTTGTTTGAAATCGAAGTTATTATATCACTATTACATTAGACATGTGATTTTATAATAGTCTATTATTAATATTTTTGTGAAGTTATATATTAATTCAAGAATGATTGACAACAATAATTGTGAAATAAGAATTGCTTTTGAAGTAATAAAAACTTGCAACACGCATTCATTGTTCTCTGGAGAAACAAATTTTTAAAAATTATTTTAATGAAAATTGCAATACATTATTATATTACTACATATTAGAAAGTGACGTAACAGTATCTTTTTATAACTAAAATATTATTT
The DNA here is from genome assembly GCA_958295605.1 of Ajuga chamaepitys. Taxonomy (NCBI): domain Eukaryota; kingdom Viridiplantae; phylum Streptophyta; class Magnoliopsida; order Lamiales; family Lamiaceae; genus Ajuga; species Ajuga chamaepitys. The sequence continues at coordinate 15,265,085 of OY282502.1, read as the reverse complement.
TCTAGACAATTGGAGATGTCATATTAAGATATATGTGCGGACACTTAGTTGTGTTTTAATATATGTTAAAAAGAAAAACAAGAGGTGTCTTAATAAGTGTTGCCTATCAAGACATATTCTAGTGTCTAAATAAATTTCTTCTTGTGACACATCCAAGTGTCTTAATAGGTAATGAGACCTATCCATACACTGGAATGGACGACACTTGATGTTAATGTGGGAATAGATGAGGGTGTATGGATAGGTGTTCTATTTTGACATTTTTTAATGTCTTCTAAAGCAATTTTTCTTGTAGTGATAGATTCCGATGGAGAATCTAAAACACTAAAAACTTCAAGATCTTTCCAGTTAGGGCAAAATGTAAAGTTGATTAAGTTTGTAAGAGAAACTTGATTGAGAATAGATGGTCTTACATAGGCCGAATTGAAGATAATCTTTGTCAATTAGAGATGAAACCTAGGGTTTGATTCATAGAAATAAAGGAGAGAAACATGTTTGACCTTACCTGTTACTTGGCGGCGGGCAAGAGTCATTGGAAATGGCAGATGGCGGAGAAGGAGAGAGCAGCGGCGGAGTTTGCAGAAAGAAGGCAGAGGAGACGTATGAAGAACGAAGAATGAGAAAAGTCTCATTTGTGAGAATAAAATCTATTTCTCTTTTATTTTTTCTCTAATAACTTTCATCCAATTTTTGTAATTTTAGGTGGGAAATTGTTCCGCCACTTTTTTTCCACAATTAGTGACGGTAAAAGAAAAGAATTGGAATGGGTTTAATATTTCATCACCAATACTCAAGTTTTTAATGAGAATAATATATTACTCTCACTAAAACTATGTTTCTCTCACTAACATTTTGTCACTAAAACTAGTTTTTCTTGTAGTGTTCTGATTTGTGAATTAGAAACCGAGACACTACTATTGAGCGCATATTTAATAAACACATAATCGATTATTTTCTGCTCGATTCTTACTTGTTTTAGACTAGGCACTTCAACCTTCACTAAACATCCCCATACTTTGAGGTATTTGTATTACTGTTTACGTCACTTCCACAACTCATAAGGAGTTTCGTCCTTACTTTTTAGTGGAATTTTATTAAGTATGTGATTAGATGTTAGAACAGCTTTCCCCCACAAGTTTTGTGGTGCACCTGTTTGTGTTCCACAACACCATTAGACTGTGGTGAATATGGAGCCGTCGTTTAATGAATTATGTCTGAGGCTATTCTTCAAATGGAGCTACTTACAAACGGGGTTTTTAGGGTGCAAAACAAGCTTAGAATACGTGTTTTTAACATACATTTGTAGATTCTAGGCACCCGTTTGTTATATTCTTCGCATTTCCTTTCTCTTGTCGAAAAACCTTATTTTCAAGCATTTTTGTAGGTAAAATAGGACAAAAGTACGAAGAATGTAAAGGAGTGGAAGAAACGAGGGTGAAAGAGCAAGGGACAAAAATGTCGAGCGAAAAGAGGCGAAAGTGTAGAATGCTAAACTGACACACCTTTGGTATTTTGGGCATATCTTGAGATATACATATCCAATGGAGGTGAAATTAACGGTATTGGAAAGCCAACTCAAAGGGCTACAACTTTGTGTGAGAGAGGAAAATCCAAATTCGGACCCGAAGACCTCGAAAAATGGCTTGGGAGTTGGACTACAGGTGTAGTTTTGGCCATGACCGTGCAACCTTGCACGACCCGTGCAAAAAATGGCAAATCCATTGATTTTGGGGTCTTGCACGGTCATGACCGTGCGCCCTTACATGGACCGTGCATGACCTCCGGAAGTTGATGGATTTTAGCCCATTTATGTGATTTTTGAGCCCAATACCTTAAAAAAGCCCCCAAAGGTGTATAGAAACGCTACCACTTCAGTTTTTGAGCAATCATTCATCATTTGTATAGTTTCTAGAGAGAGAAATTAGAGAACAAAAGAAGGGGGATTCAACTTGAAGATCAAGATCAACATTAAAATAGGTTTTATCTTTCCATTTTCATTTAATATTTGTATGAACATGATTATGTCTATATATTTGTGTTTATCTCCTATTATGATCATGGTTGGCTAAATTTCCTTAATCTAGGTTTAGAAAGTAGATTATGGGTGATTAGTGATTTTTACTCGATTAATTTAATCCCGTGTTATGCTATTAGTTGATTAATTGTTTATAATGCTTGTTAAATGATTTGGCCAATTGTTTAGCAATTTATTGGGGATTAAATTGGAACCGAGAGGGTAGATTTGATCCGAGATCACGTTAATTGACATGATTAAACAATAGAACTGAGAGGTTTGATCTAATTGTGGGAACTTTGGTCTTAGGTTCGATTGGGAGTTGTATTTGATTAATCGACCGGAGACGGCGATTAATCCAATACAATCAACACGTAATTCGCTCCGAGAGGGGGTCTTGCATATAATTGTGATCGTTTCCTAATACATAGTATTCGGTTTAAAGGTTGAATTGATCAGGATAATCATTGTTAATTACTCTTAATTGAAATCTAATCCTAGTTTATCTTTACTAATTGGTTAATCCCTATAATTTGTTCTCTAGTCTATCTTATTAGCTTTAGTTACTTGTTCATTTTAGTAATTCTTAAAATGCTTATTTCGTCTAGTTAGCCATTAAAATGCTTATTTCGATTTGTCTATCCTATATCGAGCCGATTCCTCGTGGGATCGACCTTGTATTCACTTAGTACTACTATTGACGCCGTACACTTGCGGTTGCTCAATTTTAGTTCCAAAAACTAAGTTTTCGTGTCAACTACATACACTCTACCTCTATCACTTTGAATTGCCTTAATTCGGCCACCATGTTTATTCATCTACCTCATTCTTGTAGAGTTCGACAGCTTCAATAACTTCATCTTTACTCAAGAGGTAAAGATAACATAATCTTGTGCAATCATCAATGAAAGTAATAAATACATTTCGCCACCTATAGTTTGCACAAACTATAAATCACACACATTTGTGTGTATAACTATCGAGGTTTAGTGCTCGTCCACCAAATGAAATGGTAACTTAGTCGTTCTGGCAACATAATCCTCACACTTTCCATGTGAGTTTATTTCAGGTATTTCCAGTAAATCCAAATTTACCAATCTTTTTATAGCATTCAGATTAACATGTAATAATCTAATATTCCATAAACTGGAGCACTCAAGCATGTAAACAGAATTAAAAGTTTTATTCTTATTTTCCCCGCTGAAACAACATACAACCATTACATTCATTTATTTTGAACAATTCTTTATCACGAAAATCACTACCAAGGAATTGTCCAAACTTGCTAAGTACAACCTTTTTCAGACTCAAACACTAGTCTAAACCCATGGCTAACTAGCAATAAACCTGAAATCAAGTTCTTTCGGAAGTCTAGGACATGCAGCACATCCTTCAACGTCAACTTCTTGACCGAAGTCAACTTCAACACCACATTACCATCACCCGCAACTTCAGAAGTAGCGTGATTACCCATCTGGAGTTTCCTCCCGGTGATGGGGTTCTACAACGAGAAGGCTTCCTTCTCTGAAAACACATGGAAAGTGGCACCCGTATCCACAAACCATTCATTAGGGTTGTCCATCCTATTGGCTTAAAACACCACATCTGACATATCAACATTAGTTAGGTTTTCAACCACATTAGCACTCGACTGTTGCTTTCCCTTCTTTTTGGGTAGGCGACAATCCTTTCCCTAGTGACTTGGTTTTCTACAGCTATAATTAAAGCCCTGTTATCCAAAAAACACAATTTGCAAAATAGTCGTCAAAATACCTTAAACTTAAGGCGTTATAATTTTGTTTTTTTAATAAGTAGATATAAAATGACCAATGATCTAACCATCACTTATGATAAAAGGACATGTAGGTAAAATAATGTCAAGATATAGACTAGCCAAAAGTATCTTTAGCACAACGAAAGCGATCTAATTTGAATATCCAAGCCAAAATCATTTGAAATGCATATTAATAAACATGCCTAGAGTTACGACAAAAGTGTGTTCCTTTCTTATTGACGAGTTTGATAATAAAAGTGAAACAACTAGACAAAGTTCAAACTAAAGTAATATAGACTAAACTCATAACGAATAGGGTCCCACACATCCATCATCGATTTTCCACGTAAAACTCCAAATCCTTGCGTAAATCATTTAATCTACAAAAAAAAATCTGGAAATGATTGGGGTGAGTGCTTGGAAAGCACCCGTGGGGTAACCTCATGATTGCTTAATCTAAAAGGCTTCATGTAACTCATCATTGCATGCCATATAACACATATAATCTAATCTATAACATCAAACATGTGTGGTACCCCCCGGAGTAAACTCAACGTGGGCACCGCATATTCGGGCAAACGCGACCATATCCATAGGAGCGTGATACCTCCCCGGAGTGAACTCAACGTGGACGTCGTATATTCGAACGAACCCGATAATAGGGCGAAGCATATCCACCTTAGGACAAGACAAACCTAATATAGGAAGGTGATATACCTATATGGTAAGTTTGGCCAGAGCCACACAAGAGTATACCCGTCAATAAAGGGCAATGTATGTCCATAGGTCATAGCCGTCATAATAGAGCGGTGTGTACATCTGGCCTAAGGTAGAATAAATCTAACACAATTGGACCGTTCCAACTTGTAGATCTATTTCTGGCCGAGGTCAGAACACACCCGTCATGATATAGCAGTGTATATCCGAAGATTATACCTGTTATGATAGGGCGGTGCACGTATCTGAGGCGTTGTAGGGTAAACCCATCACGAGTGAGTGAATATCACAATGGAAGGATTGTCCTGGCACAGAGCAGAATATGCTCGTCATGATAGAGCACAAGTTGTCTGCATATCTGTAGCATACCATGGCATATATCATAGCACATGTAAATCACATAAATACATTTTAACCATAGCAATCGTAACATGAGAATGTTTAACTCATAAGAGAGAGTGGAAGTTAACCCACCTTCACGTAGACTTTGTTTGACTGATGTGGATGTTCTGTAATTGGGTTGCTCTGGAGAAGTTTCACAGTTATCCGATACAATTCGTACTGCACTCGCTGATTTGAGACCTTTAATCTTATAACATTTTATATTACTCTACTTTTCTTTTCTCTATTTATCTTATCTTAGTTTATACATACAATTAGCTTATACAGGTACTTAATACTTACGCATATGATCATATCTAGATCATACTCGCAACATGATCCCTCCGTTCCAGTTAAAGTTGTCACTTTGATTGGGCACGGATGCTAAGAAAAAATAGTTGACTACTTTTTCTTTGACTTTTTTAAAGGTGGAAACTGAGGGTTGAGATTTTGAGGATGAGGATTGTGGAAATTAGTTTTCTTTTTTGGGGTTGCAAGTTTCCTTGAGACGAACCGAAAAGACAAGTAGACAGTTAATCAGGACGGAGATTGTACATGTAAAGATATAGCATGGTAATATACGTGTAACCTAGCTAACTTATTATTACACTTCACATGTTTACAAAAGGTTGGGTCGTATAGGGCAAACACATAATTTAGACAATTATAATTCTGGAGTTGCAAAAATAGTAATTTATAACTAAAATACACTTATACACAAATAAATTCACATAACTCATACAATCATTAAAAAACTATGAAAATTTACATACTCTTTTATTACTTTATATTGTTTAACATAATAAAATAGTTCACTAAATTTTGAAGTGTACGCTTCTATAAAAATATTTCACTATAGTTGAAAGTTACTATATTAGACCTTAGGACCACCCTGTCTTGTAAAATTCAATATACATTATATATTCCACGAAAACTTCTCAAATTTTAATCATAAACTCCTAACATCATATATTATGGCATACTAACATAGTTTTATATGTTTCAAAGAGAGTAAGTTTATAAAAATCATTTTCTAGGATCACAATTGACCAAATTTAGACCTAAAATTAGCTTAAAATTCATTAAAAATCACAAGATCAATGAAACGTCCTCAAATTTTAACCAAAGGCTCCTAACGCCATATAGTACTAACATAGTAAAACATTTTCAAGAAATTTCTTTTAAAGAAATTTATATAATTTTCTAAATTTGCACTAAGAACATGTATTCCTCTTAATATATATTGTATTCAAATAAAGTTCATACATCACTACAAGAAAAAAGGGTCTTTTGAGACCACAAAAATTGGTCTCAAATAATGAGTATTTGCCACAACTTTAGTGAAATGGTCTCAAATAATGAGTATTTGTCACAACTTTAGAGCATTTGTCACAACTTTATTGTCGTCTCAATAACTCGGTCGCAAATAATATATTTGTGACCACAAATATGGTCTCAAATGCATCTCAAATATTTTTTGCAACGACTAGTTGTCTCTAAAAGTAGTCTTAAAGTGGTCTCAAATAATTTGTAGAAAGATTTGTGACAAATAACTTATTATTAGTGACCACAATTGCGGTGTCAAAAAATGTCTTACAAAAGACCTCTTTTGTTGTAGTGCATGTAGATAATTAAAACTCTACTTATAACTATATAAATCTCATATTTAAAGGTTCAAAATTTTTTTAATTAATATATATGAACTGATTTTTCATCGCATAGCAAAATCGGTAGATTCACTCTTAATCATAATCATGTATACTACCAACACAAGCGCCCAAACTAAAGAAATAACTCTTGATTGATAATCAACATTAGTGGTACTGGTACGATTAAAGAAATTGTATGTCTAATATTCAATATTCAATTTAACAAATTATTTACGCGTACACTAATATCTTAATCTAGGCAACCTGTTACTTACATGTTCTTTCTCTTATCTCCTCATTCTTGTCTACAAGACATCTGCATACACCTATATCCATATAATATATATACATGCATATATACCCTGATTCAGCAACTACATATATGCATATTTGACATCACCGATTCATAGTTGCTGATACGAAAATGGCACGACTGATGTAGTACAACGTGCAGTCTTGAATATCTATAACAGCAGCAGCAGCAACAGCAACATAGAGTTGCGATGGTGCAGACCCATTTCCATGTGTAAGTGGGATTTGACGGCAGTGGGAATTCCAGTGATTATACCCTCTCATGTAAAATGCGGCTTATAAGATTTCAGGTAATTAATTACACCTACTTATGACCTGGTGTGCATAGATGTTTCAATAGCTTTCTAGCAGAGTATAACTTCATTTCTTACTTTCCATAAACTTGATAATGATCTTAAGATATATGCTGAGAGTATCAAATGGTTTATGTGTGACGAGTCAAGGTGAAGCCAAGGACAGTGTGTGAGAGGGTAAAGATGGCGAGGGAAAGAGTAGGGTTTGGATCTTTGTTTTCTTGGTTTTTCTTTTTCTTCCTTGCTAGACTTTTTAGAAAGCTATCTATTTCCCAAGTTGTATTACACGTAATTGAATTCTAGATACATTATTTGAACAAGAATTGTCACTACTAAAAATAAGGTTTTTTGCCATTACAAAATATAGTTACAAAAGATGGAGAGTAGTTACAAAAATACTTTTAATAACTAAATATATAAAAATAGTTACTATAAGGTAGTCAATTATAATAAGTTGCAAAAAGTTTTTTTGTAACTACTTTATAGTTACTAATGTATTTGTAACTATTTTTTGCAACTACTTTATAGTTACTAATATATTTGTAACTACAAGTAGTTGCAAAAGAATTTGTCATATTGTAACAAATTTGATTAAAATTGTATGAAATATTTTATGTAACTACTAGTAGTTACAAAATGGGTTATTTTTAGTAACTACTTTGTAGTTGCAAAAACCTAGTGACAAATGCCATTTTTTCTTGTAGCGTGTATTTACTGGTTGCATGTGCTGCAAGGTAGAAACCTAATGGAAGATGAGGGTAAGATGGTTTAATTATCCTTATCAGGAGGAAGCATCAACTGTCATTTTTTCCTTTTTTCATTTAAATCAATTTATGGTTGCATGTTGATGTGTGTGGCTTGAGTTGTCGGCTAATTAAGGTCATTAAGTGTCTAATATTTGGAAGCATTTCTTTGATGTACAACTTTGACCACGTATTACTACTAGTACTCTTAATAAATGTCACTTCGCTATAAAAAAAACAACCTACTTAATTTAGTTTATTATTTTCTTATTTTATAAAACATATTAATTAAATATCAATCTTTAATTTCTCAAAAAATAGCTAAAATGATATTCTTTATGAAACGGGTGAAGTATATTATATTGTCATATTTTAATTAATGTAATTAGGGGTGAGCAAAATTCGGTTTAAACTAAATTAATCGTCCGATCCGAACCGAATTATCTATTTGGATCGATTTTTAAAATTTTGGTTCGATTTTCGGTTTGAGTTTTTAGGAATTTCGAATAATTCGGTTCGGATAGGTGTAGAGTTTTTTTTAACCAAAATAACCGAAACCGATCCAAAATTGTAATGTTTTATTTTTTTAATATTATATATATATATGAAATTTTATTTTTCTTTTATTTTCTGATATATATGTATTTGTATTTATATATATATAGAGTAGACTTGAAAGGGATATAGTTTAGTTTTTATCTTGAGCTTTTGTCATGAAAGTGTGGAATTTGAATATTGTGGTTGATGGGTTTATGTAGATTGACTATTTATATAAATTTTTCTTTAAGTAATGAATGATGAAAAGATCTTGAGAGAATTATTTTGGATCAACCGAATACCGAATTGAACAAACCGAATAAATTCGGTTCGATTGAAGTTCGGTTTTTGAAATATCAGTTCAATTTTTGGTTTAGCTTTTTTAATTCGGTTTGATTTTCGGTTTCACTAAATAATTTCGGTTCGATTATCGAACCGAATTTTGCTCACCCCTAAATGTAATATATAACTATGCAGTAATTTAAATGATACATCACGTAGGATGATAAATATATAGTTAGTGCAAGGTCTTATCCCGCATGTTTCAAATACTACACTAAAGATTAGGTGAATGTTTTGACTATGCTATACGTATACACATATTCACGTAAATTCATATAAATAATTGACTATAGTTTGTATTAAAATTTCATTTGCAAATCCTAATATAGATCTACTTGTAAACTAAACCATACTTAAATACCTTTTAATATATCTTAATTTTTGTACCTTTCTTTCTTTTATCCGGACAAGTGGTACGAGTGAGCTCGATCCACTTGATAGCTCCTCCTGTAAAATTAAGTAGAGAAGAATTAAGGATGAAATATTTTGACAGATATACCCTCAGCTAAAGATTTGACCAAATCAAAATATCTCTGATAAATTGAAAAGTAGAGATATTTTAGGATTCAACCAGGGAGAAAATTGGTAGAATTGGTGAAAAATATGTAAAACGTCAATTAATTGAAAAAGCAAAGAACATCCTAAAACGTCAATTAATATGGAACGGAGGGAGTACATCACTAAGTCATTTAGGACATAGTTACGGCACAAGAAATCTCCTTGGCCCCACGTTTCAAACGCAACACGCTTTTCAGCGTCTACGTTTTCCAAAAGCAAACGGCGGATCCTCCTTGAGGAAACACACCAAACTCAACCTCGTGAGGTAAAACAACATCTTTTACTGTCACCTCTTGAAGTTGACTCTCATGAACTTCTCGGGCTTCTCACCATGGGTAGGTGCGACAAACGGAGCTTTCGAGGATGAGCTCGCAATTGTGAGGGTGTGTGCAGGAGCTTATATTCGCTTTGTGATTGTTGAATTTATAGTTCACCCAACACTGGCTTACAAGATTTCACTAATATATTACAACTCTAAAAAACTACTGAATACAAATTCTAAGATCTGATGTATGAACTGAAACAAAGATTTAGACCACCCTTGTACGAATAATACAGGAACAGTCCCTGAGTGTTCTTGCCAGTTGATGTTCAAACAACATAGGAACGGTCACCAAGGATTCTGAATAGCTGATGTTCGAACAGTACAAGAACTTCTTCAAGGATTCTGAACGAACGATGTTCAAATGACACGGGAACAACTCATGGACCACTTCAAGTATTTTGAACAAATTAAGTTCAAGCAACACAGGAATAACTTCCAGATTCTGGACATCTGATATCTCTGAAAAAATATTAGAACAACAAAAGAACAAGGGTGAAGTCGAGTCGAGGTTAGACCTCTTTCCTCAAAATGAATACGTCTCAGCTAGTGCTCACAATTTAACGTAATGTTCCCAAAGATAAATAATTTTCGTCTTTCAGATAGTAGCACCAAAAATCCAGAAGCACCAGCGAACTAAAACATGTGGTAAGAACTAGCAAACTTCTATATGCCAAAATGATTATGGAATGCAAGACTTTTCGAAAATGCAATGAGATGAAGATTTTATCTTGTGTATCAAGTATTTCTGATGTGTTCCATGCAGGAAAACAATGACCTACATATATAGGCACCTCCCACTGAATTGAAAATGAATTACGCCCATTAATGAGTCTTTAAGGCATTCAAATATATCATTTAAGACATTTAAATGAGGTTAGTAATCTTCAGGTGTTACACCACCTTAATGCATGTGTTACACACCATTAACTTCAGGTGTTACACCACCATAATTTTTCATTAATGACGGGAGTTACACATCATGTCCATTGGCAGTTCGAATATGAACTTCCCATCAAACACATGCCTTAGCTAGTAGCTGTCTTCATTTTTTAATTTCTTACTCATCAAGATTCAGTTTTGAGAAATCTAACACACAACGATCATCTACAAGAGATGTAGATTGATGATACAAAACTCAATTACATCAGAGTTTAATATTTTGAAACTCCCCAATCTGTCAAAGTTGGGTACTCACCCATTTCCTCAAACTAATTTCCAACAACACAAACATATTGCAACTAATCTATCATATATAAGCTCTAAGTGAAAAAAATAAGATTCAACAATTGAATGTTTTTATTTTTTATTTTTTATTTTTATGTTTTAATGCTATTAGTACTACACTTTATGTGCAATAGACACAATAAAAATATATAATAGTGAGAATACATGAAATAATGATAAAATAATTTAGTTGGTTTTAGTTAATTGAAATAATTGTATATTGAATATCAAATAAGAGGAAAACCTTAAAATCATATTTTCTATTTTCCCCCATAAATGTATTATCACTCTGATTCTAACTATTTTGTATTTCTTTTATGATTTATATTTGATTAATTCTAGCATGATGCAAATATATCTTTTACTTGGTTGATTGGGGTTACACAGGTATCACCGTATCGGTGATTTATACGACCAACTATTATTATATTATATCATGCTTCGGTTCTCAATAAGTAATACTCTCTTCGGTTCAAGAAAAGTGTTGCTTTAGACTTTTTTTTTTTTTTAAAAATAAGAATGAGTGAAAATGACAAATATATCCATACACAATCTCTTTAATTGGGATATGTTTTGTGGAATAATGAAATATAGTCAACTAAATTAAGTAGGTTATTTGTGGCAAGATTGGAAGAATTGTGGGTTTAAGTCATTTGAAATTAATAAACGATTATGATAAACGACTACATGTTGCTTGTTAGTATATAAATACATGTATGTATGTATGTATCTCAGTACATATACGTACAAAAAAGCATATTTAACTAGCTAATACCATAAAATTATGGATAATAAATTATAAATATATAAATTTGTATGTATATTTGGTTTTCTCATTTGTTTTTTTTTTTTTTTTTTTCAACCCAAAATGTATAAAATTTGTAAATTCTTCGTCTCTAACTTCGTTTTAATAAAAAAAAAAAAAAATTAATCGGTTGTTTCATAATCAACTTAACAACCATATTGTATAGATATAAAAATAAAATATTACTCCCTTCGTTTCAAAAAGAATGTCATTTTAGCTATTTTTGAAAAATTATGGATTTGTATTTAATTGGTATGTTTTGTAAAATAAGGAAATAATCAACCAAATTAAGTAAATTGTTTAAGATAATATTGGAAGAATTGTAATTTTTTGGTAAAATAACACTTATTGTGAAATTTTTTAGAATGTTTAAAATAACATTCTTTTTTAAATGAGAGAGTATTAAATAGAAAATACTTTTTATTAGATTAATTGAGAGATATTATGGCAACACCGTTATGATAATTACCGCTATATCTTTTCACATTGTATTTGCGTAATAATATACTTTGTTTCAATTAATTAAACACCTACATTGTTTTTACTAACAATATACATACACTACAACATATAGTATTTAGTAAATATCATTACTCACTACAATAAGTTTAATTTTCATATTGAAGATGAAAATTAGCAGTGGATAATATTGGTCACTAAATAAAAGTAAAATAGAATTAGAATTACTACAATTTACAAATTAAAATAGAGACAGAAAAATTCATCTCTAATCATATGATAACTGTTTTTAAACTAAAGTAGTAACGGACTTGAGATGAAATGTTTGGTCTCTATAATGCTTGTCTCTAAAATTTAGAGACCGATTTATTCTGTCTCTAAATTTAGTGACAAAATTTCTCTCTATTATTATGGAATTAGAAACCAAATTACCTACAAAATAGAGACAAATTATGCCAGTCTCTACAATCCGGTTGTTATTTCGTCACAAATTGGGTACCAATGTTTTTTTTTTTTTTTTGCCATTTCCGTCACTATTCTATTTCTATTTCGTTTTTATTTAGTGACAGATATTATCTTACTAATTTTATAGAGATGAAAATTTGTTGTAGTGAATAGTGACGGAAAGTGACAAAAAATAATTAATATCCGATTAGAGACGAAATAACAACCGAATATTAGAGACAAACATAATCCCTCGTTATTTTGTAGGTAATTTGGTCTCTAATTTCATAATAGAAACATAAATTTTATCACTAAATTTAGACATGAAATAAAATGGTCTCTAAATTTTAGAGACAGGCATTATAGAGACTAAACATTTCGTCTCAAGTTTGTCACTCCATCTCTAATTTGATTTTTCTTGTAGCAATTATTATATTTTCTTAAGGAATTTCTTTTTTATTAGTAAAACATATCAATCTTATGTAGAGAACGATGTATACACTCCAAATTTTATAACCAGGTCGGGGTTATTTTGGAGCGCACCAGTCCCCTAAATATATTTTACTCATTGTAAAGGTTATAGGTAAAATCTCATTAATTATTTCATTAATTTATTTTCTTCACAAAATCCAGTTACTTATATAATTAGATTTTAATTTATTTTGGGCATTAAATTTTATGAGCTTTTATTTTTGTAGAGGTTATAGGTAAAAAATCTCACTAATTATTTCATTAATTCATTTTTTCAACTAAATTTGCTTACTCATAAAATTAAACTTTAATTATTTTGGGCCTTATCTTTTATGAGCTTTTTCTTCTTTTTAGACGTTATAGGTAAAATCTCACTAATTATTTCATTAATCTATTTTCTCCAGAAAATTCACTTACTCTTACAATTACACTGTAATTAATTTTGTGCCTTAACTTTTATAAGAATTTCTTTTAGTGACATAAATTAATTTCGGGCTTTATAATTTTTGAGCTTTTTTTGGGAAAAAAGTTTAAGATATCATTTTCTAGTACTTTTGCTATAAAACAAGCTTTTGCAAAAATCGTCTTAATTAGCCTTCCAGTCTTTTTTCTGAAAAACAACTAAAGTAATTAGACTATTAAGATTCAGTTTCAGTTTGTGTGTTCTAGGAACCCTAAATTGACGATTAAACGGCTGTTAACCCTCAGTAAATCAGACTTTGAACGGTTAAAGTGAAGACTTGAAGCAAAATCAGTCAAGAATTCACGATAAAGTTGAAGTATTGAGGGAAAATCAGAGACTATCCATCGGTGAATTCTGAGAAGAATATTTTTGGAGCTGGAATTGCATAAAATTCCACAAATTTACTCTCGGTAAATCAAACTTTGAACAATAAAAGTGAAGATTTGAACCAAAATAAAATTAGTCTTGAATTGACGATAAAGTTGAAGGGTTGAAGATAAATCAGAGAAACTATTAATTCATTGGCGAATCCTGAGAATAATATTTCTGCAAATGGAATTGCACAAAAGTGGAATTTAACTTCTTGTATGATGAAGAAAGAGAATAATGCTACGGCTGAAAAGGAAGTGATGATTTGATAAAGTCTCTGATGAATTGTGATGTTTTTTAAGGAAATTGGGTGAAGGATGAATCTAAGCCACTATACAAGCCAGGTCCTTGTTCACTCATTGATGAACAATTCAACCCCCACACAAACCCTGCCACCAACTGTCGGCGCCACAACCCTTATTCCTCGGCGCCCCCACCCTGCTACATTGGCGCACCCCACAAAACTCTCAGGATGCTAAGCGTCATAACTCTACAAGAAAACCGTCGACCATTGATTCCCACGGTGGAACTCTGTTGGGAGACCACCGATGCCGTTTACTTCACCAATCTATTGCCACTGCAAAATTGTTGTTTTGAACATGAATTTGATACGACATAGCAACATTTTGTTGAAATGCTGGTGCTCTTTATGTTATTGGGGTTTAAGACAATTTAGGCTCCTTTGGTGAGTTTTCACTTGGTTTTCACATAACATGATGGTGGTGTGATTTTGGAGAGACTGGACCGGTTTGTAGCCACTTTATCTTGGCAAAATTTATTTCCCATGGCGTTTGTAAGCAATTTGGATTTCTATGGATCTGATCACAGACCCATCTACCTGACTTTGCATTGTACTAGTCCAATCAACTTGATCCATCACCAAGTCAGATTTTTTTTTAGCATAAATGGTTTTTAGAGGAGGATTTCATGGATATTTTGAAAGATTTCTGGTGTGATCTTTCTGTTGCTTTAACTTTAATCTCCAAACTGATTAGGATGCAGTCTTTTCTTCGAACTTGGTCATTTAATCGTTTTGGTGTGTGCCATGGTGAGTTAATAAATTTACACAATAAGCTTAATTTGGCACTTCGGCCAGCGGCGGATGGGATTGATATGCCTGAGGTTCAACATCTTTAGCGCACTCTTGAGGTGATGGAAACGAAAGAAGATTTATATTGGCAGCAAAAGCTAGGGTAAATTAGTTTCAACAAGGTAATTGGAATACGAGTTTCTTTCATGCCACAACGACTGAGAAGAAGAGGCGTAATATGATTTATGGTCTTTTAAATAGGCATGGTGATTAGTGTACAAGTATGCCTACTTTGACTGAAATTGTATCTCGGAGGATCAGAGTGAGAGTGTTGCTTGGGTTTTTTTGGCAGATGAGGTTAAAAATGCTTTATTTGATATACATCCTTCATAGATTTTCGACCTATTTTTTTCAAAAGACTTTGTCCTTTGCAGGGGTGGATGTGGTGGAGACTGTGCTTAGGATCTTAAATAATGAAGCTGATTTTTTTGATTGGAACCGAACACTTATCCAACTTGTTCCGAAAATTCAAGAGCCTTGAACTCTAATCACTTGGAACCTCTTATGGATAAGGTGGTAGATCAACAACATAGTCTATTTATTCCGGGGCTACTAATAACTAATAATGTCCTCATTGGTTTTGAATGCATGCATTGGATTCAAAATAATAAGAAGAGGTCGATATGAGCAAGGCGTACAAAAGACTGGAGTGGGATTTCTTATATTGTATGATGGCTAAGTTGGGTTTTACACCATGACTGATTCGATTGATTAGAAAATGTATGTCTTCTGTGTCTTATGCTTTTAATCTCAACAGGGAGATTGTTGGGGAAGTAAAGCCTTCTCACGCCTTCGTCAAGGTAACCCCTTATCTCCTTTCTTTTTTTTTTTTTTTTTTTTTTTTTTTGCGCGTTATGTTCTCAGGGTCTCTGCTTTATTGAAAATGGCACAGGAACGTGGTTCAACCAGAAGGGTGCGAATTGTACCCTCTTGCCCCTCTATTTCCCATTTGTTCTTTCATGCTCATGATGGAGATGTGGAGCATGTGTGCCATTGTCTTTTGCGTTATGAAAGGGCTTCGGGGTAAACGATGTGATAAATCTGCACTCACTTTTGGTCCAAAGGTTCCATCTTCAGTTATTTTGGGCATCAAGCAGCTGTTGGCAATCCCTGTGGTTCAGGTTCATGATCTCTATCTAGGCCTTCCAACTTTTTCTCTAAAGAACAAAAAGTTGCTATTCGTTTCTTACGTGAAAGTGTGCTGAAGAAGTTGGATAGTTGGCGTAGTAGGATATTTTCGGTGGAGGTAAGGAGGTAATGATCAAAGCTGTGTTGCAGGCTATTGCTACCTATGTTATGTCGTGTTTTCGAATTCCTGCATCTCTATGTCATCAATTGGAGCAAATGTGTGCTAATTTCTAGTGGGGTTCTGATTCGGAGAATAAGGGCATGCATTGGGCATCTTGGAATAAATTATGCTTTTCTAAGGAGGAGAGTGGTCTTGCTTTCAGGGATTTTGTTTCCTTCAATAAGGCATTATTGGCAAAATAGGTTTGGAGGATGCTTTCTCATCCGACTTTGCTTGTTGCACGTGTATTAAGGACCGATATTTTAAACATTATGATATTATGGAGACGGATGTGAGATCTAATCCATCTTATATTTGGAGCGTTGTGTTGCAGTCGAGATATATTGGATAAGGGTCTCCTTTAGTGGGTTGGTAAGGGGGATCTTATTGCGCCATTCAAAGATGCATGGGTTTTGAGATAGGCGTTCAGCAGAATCTTTTCTCGCATTTCCCCCTCCAATGCAAAGGTTTCACATTTTATCACAGCTGGAGGAAGATAGGATTTAATCAAGTGTTCCTTCCGTTTGAAGTTGATGCCATCATGAATATTCCGCCAGTTCAGTATAATCGGCCCGATAGTCGGTATTGAAAGTGAAAGGGCAGTATTCTATAAAGAGTGGGTATCGTTTTTGTGTGGGTGTTTACACTCTGTCGGCCTCTTAGGTGACGAGATCGTTAGGCTGGTGGAAATTCATGTGGGCCCTTTCTCTCCCGCCTAAGGTTAAGATCTTTCTATGGCAAGTTTCCTCTGATTATATTGCTTTGCCAATGAATTTGGTTAAACATCATGTTCCTATATCTTCTTTGTGTTATCTCTGTGAATACTCTATTGGATCTACTATGCATGGTTTCTTCTATTGCAGAAGGTGAAAGCTTTTTGGCAAAATAGTTGTTTTTAGGTGTCCCTGAAGCGTATGAGTGAAGCTTCCTTTTTTGATTGGGTGCTTATGATCCGTTCTTTGTTTGGGGATGAATTATTACGTTTGTTTGTTTTGGCAATGTGGTATATGTGGCAATGTATATGTCGCTCTGTTCATAATACTGATAGGTGTTCAAAATTTCCTATATGGTCTGAAGTCGAGGCATATCTTTATCAATTTGATCGTGCCCATATGTCTTTGAGGGCGTCGCCTCTTGGTACGATGTCTTCGGGGGGAGTGAGATGGAATCCCCCTCCAGTTGGTCTTCTTCGACTAGATGTTGATGCTGCATTTCATAAGACTCGAGGTAGATATGGGATTGGTTTTGTCTTACGAGATCATGACGGGTAGGTAGTGTTGGTAGTGTCTCATGAGGTGAATCGTCCACTTTTGGTGAAGGCAACCGAACTGGAGGCTATTCTTAGTGGAACTCATTTTTATGTGGAATGTGGGTATGACAAGTTAATAATTATTTTGATTTACTCGTCGTGCAAGCAGTCACGGGGCAAGAGAATTTGTTGGATTATTGTGGTACCTTGGTGGAAGATATCCATGCTTCTACGAATGGGGAGAATATATTTCATATGAGTAGAGTTTGCAATGTTGTTGCTCATAGTTTGCCTAGCTTCTGATTTTCTTTTGCATCTCCCGGCTCTTTTGTATGGTTGGGTCATGAGGTGCCTCCTTGTTTAGAGAATCTTGTACTTAAAGACACTTCTTAAATAATGAGATTCATGGTTGTTTCAAAAAAAAAAAAAAGAAACTTGAGATTCATCTCAATGGTGGTTTATCATGGAAATTTCATAATAGACCCTATACTCTGGATAATGTTTATTCAACCCCAACTCTTTGAAATAACTTTTGCCTTAATCCAATTCGGACCAAGTAGAATCTTACTCGGCGTGAATTATTTGATTTAGAGGTGAATTATTAGAATAATGATGTAATTATTTGTCAATTAATCTAGAGGTGAAAATCGATCGCATAGGCAAGAGAGAATAATTTAGTGTTAATCTAATGACAAGTAATAGTACAGGTACACTGATATCCCAGGTGCATCAAAGTTGAACTCCAAATTTTTTTATACCTATTGTCTGAATATAATCATTTCCCACCTAACTTTTTTAAGGAACCTAATTATATATATTTTATTATGCTTAAACTTTATCTTGGTTTATGCCTATCTTTTACTAGTTAATCGGGGTGAATTAAATTAAAAAGTGATTTTGTAACTTATGACAATCTCAAAATCATTTTTGTACCTTTTTATTTTACAATTTTCCCCTTTGTCTTCTTTGTTGCTGGAATTTGATTCCTTTCCTAATCACAAATTTGATATCCTCGCTATATAGTTCCATGTTCATCACAAGGATCATGTCAATAACGTTGACATATCTGTTGGGAATTCTCGATTCCATCTAATGTTACGCAGCGAAATAATTAATCGAGAATATTGATCATGATCTATAATTGAATTAACGTTGAGCAATAACTACGCAATAGTAAGAACAACCTACTTGTTGCGTAATTTAACCGGAAGGAATAGCGCGATTGAATTCACCACTTCAGGTATCCACGCGTATGTCGTCCGCCGCAAAAACTATCCTCGATGCAATTGTTCAATAAGTGATTGCTAGGAAATCACTTAGTGATTTTACAATGCCTCTAATTTTTTCTGATAAAAACCCTTAATTCTCTACTATAGAGAATATGTATATATAGTACCATAAAACCCTAGGTTTATGGACTTAAGATCCATGTCTGCTTAATTAATTAATTAGTCTAACTTATTAATTAATAAAGCCCACATATCCTAATCTAGTCCATATCTTTCAATCTCTCACTTGGACTAGCATTAGATATAATTCGAAGCACTAACCTTGTAACCTTGAGCGGAAGAGCAATACACATAAAGTGTGATCCTTTAGGCCCCCATTATCGACTATAATCTAATTAAAGTCTGCACAAACTCTTAGACTGCGTTG
The DNA here is from genome assembly GCA_958295605.1 of Ajuga chamaepitys. Taxonomy (NCBI): domain Eukaryota; kingdom Viridiplantae; phylum Streptophyta; class Magnoliopsida; order Lamiales; family Lamiaceae; genus Ajuga; species Ajuga chamaepitys. The sequence continues at coordinate 15,245,922 of OY282502.1, read as the reverse complement.
TGCAGCGAACTCGATATATGAAGGACGTTTACGTGAATCCAGTAAACAAACCTTTATATGAAGTTTATGTAACATCCCTTCATTCACAAAACACCCGATTGAGCCTATGATCTGCCATGTGTCTATCCAAATAGCTCAATCAGTTTTCTCATCTTTATTATATGACACATTCGATCATATTCAATTACTTTAATTGAATATATTTCTTGCATTGGCCAATGACTTTTTTGTCAAATAATATAGAGAAATATGAGTGTTTCTCTCGAATTTCAATCTAGGAATGAATCCCAGTTTTGGCTTAACTACCATTTTCAATTGCCTCATGATGAACCCAGCAGAAAACGTGTCTTATCCTCCTTTGGGAGGCAAGCGTTGTACTTGGTCAAAGTTCATCACTTAACAAATAAAATGAGTATTGACCTCAGGTCAAAGGATCATTGCATACTCTACACACTAATAAACCGTCGACACTGAAACAAACGGTTTAACAGAAGGGTATACCAATACTCTCCAAAGTGCCCATATATCCATCACGGATATCTAATATCTCGTAGTCGTGAGACCTACTACATTCTCTGAGAATGTGATGCAGACCACATGCTAACCTAGTGTGTGTCATCAATATCCCATTCTTGATGACCATCTGTTATGGCAATTTTAGAATCATACTATATCATTTATGTCTCACACCATAAATGACAGTCATGATTCAAGGAAACAGTTATAAGAATAATAACAAACCATCAAAATAATTATTCTAATTAATGCATAAACTCAAAAGACAATCAAAATGTCATAGAATGCGATCAAGAATGAATGTCTCAAACGAAAAGGTTTCTAAGACATGCAAACTATAAACTCCCACTGAATCAAGGCCAACTACAAATGTACCTAACACCCAAGCTCTCAAAGTGATTGTTGTGTCTTGCTATACACAACTATTTGGTTGAAGGATTAGCCAAGTTATTATCAGTGGATACTTTATCTAACTTTACATTTCCCTATCTATTATTTCTCCAATCAGATTATATCTCTAGGGAATATTCTTGTTTCTGTTCGTGGCTCTCGGTTCCTTTTGCTACCGCAACTGCACTTACCGTTGTCACAATACACCGGTATTGCACTGCTGGCACTTGGAACGTAGTTCTTTTATGAACTTTACAAAGCAACAACCCCTTTTGGCAACTTCAGATGTAGCAATATACTCGGCTTCAGTGGTGGAATCGGCAGTTCTACTCTGTTTGGAACTATTCCGATTCACTGCACCACAATTGAGAACGAAAACATATCAGACAAAGACTTGGAGTCATCATGGTCCGTTTGGAAGCTAGCATCAGTATACCCAGTAACTGATGACTCTAGCTGCCCACCATAAACTTTAAGAAATATTCTTTAGTCCTTCTAAGGTACTTAAGAATAGTGTTGACAGTTCTCCAGTGTTCCTCACCGAGATTTTGCTAAAATCTGCTCTTTAACGGATTGCAACATGGAACGATTGCTTCCTATTATCAGTATAACATCTACATATATGATAAGGAAGACAACATTTTCATTCTTATGTTTACTATAAACGCATGGATCATCTTTGCTTTTGACAAAATCAAACAATTTGATAGCTCTGTCAAAGAAATATTCCAACTCCTAGATGCTTGCCTGAGTCCATAAATGGACTTCTTTAACTTGCATACTCCATTCGGCTTTTCTTTGGATACAAAACCTTCAAGCTGTGACATATACACAGTGCCTTTGATTTCTCAATTGAGAAACGCGATTTTGACATTCATTTGCCAAATGTCAAAATCATAGTATGCAACTATTGCAAGTAATATCCTAATGGACTTGATTTTAGCAACTGACAAAAAGGTTTCATCATAGTCAATGCTCTTGGGCTGACTATAACCCTTTGCCACCAACCTAGCCTTGTAGATTTGTACCTTACCACCTGCATCTCTCTTCTTCTTGAAGATCCATTTGTAGCCTATGGGACGAGCCCCACCTGGCAAATCAACTAGTTCCCAGATTAGATTGAGGTATATTGAGTCAATTTCAGATGTTAAGATAGTTAGCCACATCTTCGAATCGATGCCCGACACCACTTCGATATAGGTCTTAGGTTCGTCGTCTTCTGAATCAACTTCATCATCTTGGTTCTCAACCAATAGATTAGTCTTTCAGGTGCACAACGATTCCTTTGAGGCCTATGAGTTGGTTTTGTGTTGGTTCATGCGGGTTATTCTGATTGTGAGTTGGTTTTCAACATTTTGGGATATTCTCAAGAATTTCACTATGATTCTCTTGAGGAGGGACTGATATAATATCTTGTCTTTGATGCATCTTATTGTCTTTAGGTGACCCTCTAAGAGTTTTTTCCCCTCCCAATAGATCATCAAAACTCCCACTGAGCTCTTGTCCACTCCATTGGACAATACCACATCCTCTATGTTATTTTGTGGTTCTTGAATCTTTTTCAAGATCTACCTTGTTGTGATCTTGTTCCTTGGAGATATAAATATCTTTAAGAAACGTCATATTCCTGGAAACTATCACCTTATGATCTCCAGGACAGTATAATTCATATTCTTTAGTTTCCTTAGGATATCCACGAAATAACATTTCTCACTTTTAGTCTCCAATTTATTGGTCGTCATCTTTTTAACAAAAGCAGGACAACCCCAGGTTTGCATATGGTTAAGACTCGACTTCTTGCCACACCATAACTCTTATGGTGTTTGCTTGACCAATTTAAGAGGAACTCTATTCAGAACATAAACAGCAGTTTGTAAAGCATAACCCCAAAAGGAATAAGGGAAGACTGGTGTAACTCATCATGGATCGAAACATATCTAATGAAGTTCGAGTTCTCCTTTTAGATACTCCGTTCATCTGTGGTGCATCCAGAGGTGTCCAGTCTGAGCGGATTCCATGTGATTTCAAGTAATTAAGAAACTTTTGGCTTAAATATTCCCCTCCTCAATCTGATCGGAGAATCTTAATATTTTTCCAAGTTGTTTCTTGACTTCTAATTTAAACCCCTTAAAATTCTCGTAGGCCTCAGATTTGTGTTTCATGAGATACACATATCCATATCTTGAAAAATCATCAGTGAAAGTTATGTATGAATTCCACATCTTGCTTAAGTTGGGAACGGTCCGTACACATCTGTGTGGATCAACTTGAGCACAACTTTGGCACGTAACCCTTTCCCATAAAGTGGTTAACTTGTCATCTTTCCTTTGAGACAACATTCGCAAGCACCATATGATTCGAAATCAAATGTTGTGAGATAGTCTAACTTTCTCAATCTTACTATTCTTTTCTCATTGATATAACCAAGTCTACAGTGCCACAGGTAGGTTTTATTATCCGTATTACTTAGCTTAGGTCTTTTGTTCTTGTATATTGAGAATATTTTGTTCACATTCAAGCATATATAATCCATTCAAAAGAAAGACACTTCCTTAAAACAATCCATTAAGCGAAACAAGCATCTATTGTTTGCAAAACAGAAGGAAAATGTCATAAATGTCTAATATTGGAATGAAAATAATATTCTTTGAACTCTAAAGAACAAAATAACAATTATATAAATCTAATTTATATCCCCGAAGGAAGATCTAATCTAATCTATTTTCAACGTATAAAACAAACTACCTAAGCTCTCATCCAATGCAACATGTGCTTTGAACTTCGGGCAGTCTCTCTTCCAATGCCCCTTCTCATTGTAGAACAGATACTCATCCTTTGGTATTCTCGGCTTCTTTTGAACTCCTCCACTCTTAGGCTTCAAGACCGCATCCGTAGATGGTTTCTCCCCTTTCTTCTGCTTATTTTTCTACTTGGAAGAATTTGCAGAAGATCTCACCATGAGTAAAGAGTTGCCTTTAGAAGTAGATGATTCATAGGTCTTGAGCATGTTGTGAAGCTCTGGAAGTGTCGCCTTCGTGTTGCTCATGTTGAAATTCACTATGAAGTTTTCAAATGAACTTGGAAGTGACTGCAAGATCAGATTAGTTGAGACACTTGAGGGTAGCTTCGTTCCAATCGATTCTAACTTCTCAAACAATCCGATCATCTTCAGTATATGTTCAGAAACCTGGCCCCCATCATGAAGCTTACACTTGAAGAGATCTTTGAGTATCTCATACTCCATGGTCTAAGCTTCTGAAGCGTACAGACTCTCCAAGTGTTTCAACATCTCACAAGGGAACATGCTTCAATGTTGCCTATGCAGTTCAATACTCATAGAGGACAACATTAAGCATAGAGCCGATGTGACATCCTCAACATGTTTCTTATGAGCTTCTTCGTCAAATGTAACATACTCAGAAGAATTCTTGTCAGGGATGACACTGATTGGTTTGTCCAAGACAATATTATAAATATATAAGTCTATTATTATTATTATTATTTCAAAACAATAATAATAAGATTTATTAATCTAATTGACAAATTAATATTGTAATTTGGGACTTAAGAATTAATCTAATTAATAAATCTAATTTGATTAATTAAATAAAAACAAAGTTTTTATTATTATTATTATTATTTAGCCCAAACAGATTTTAATTAACATCCAGCCCACTTAATAATAAGCCCAACATTTTATTGAACAAGCCCAATTTATTAAATTTGCAGGCCCAATTTGTCAAATAAATGCAGCAGACCCATTTTTGTTCGGCCCAAATCTTGTCCAGCCCAAGCATTAACCAGCCCAGGTCCATCTATTGAGTCCAGCATTCGGCCCAGCCCCCTGATCCAGGTTAAGCCCAGCCAATAACCCTTAGGGTTTAAGCTGGGCACAACAGCCTGCTTCCGGCGCCGCCGCTACCACCGTGATCACCACCGCCGCCGATGCATCAACAACAGCAGTAGCACAGCGATGCTGTCATTGTCGTCGTCGTCGCGCCACAGCAGTAGAGCACCAGCACCAGCGCCACCGCCGTCGCAGCAGCAGAGCACCTGCGCCGCTGCTGCTGTCCACTTCGCGCAGCAACAGCAGCCATGCAACAACAAGAAGCCGTCGACAAAAAGAAACCGCCTCCGCTGCCAAAATGAGCGTAGCAGCCAAACGCCTCCTTCACCGCTGCCAACCACTGTCACCGGTCAAACCAGCAGACGACAATGCGTGCAGCAGTGGCAGGCAAGATGGGGCTCGCCGGTTCGCACAGTAGCAGCAGCAGCCGCCGCCGCCGCCTTAGCCAGTAGCGCAGTAGCAGCGGCGTACGCCGCCGCTGGTTCTACTCCGCACAGTAGCAGCAGCCATGGTTGCGACTCGCTGCCGTGGTTCGTCACAAGTAGCGTTGTAGGCCCGGTCTCCACCGCCCGCCTCATGCAGCAGCATCACAGTAGCCGTGAGCGCTGCCACCGTCGCCGCTCGGCAGACGGGAGGTCAAGATCGTAGGGTGTTTAATACGTGCGTGAATAGGGGTTGTGCAATATAGGTTTCCAAAACTTATCAATGTGATCAACAACCAGTTTTGAAACAGTTTTCGAAATTCTTCAAAATTTAATCCTATTAAATCAAACCCAATTACAAAATAATATGACAGAATTTTATCCACAATTAATTAAATTAATTTCAATTATAAATCGAGCCCCGGGCTCTGATAGCACTGTTGGAAATTCTCGATTCCATCTAATATTACGTAGCGGGATAATTAATCGAGAATATTGATTATGATCTATAATTGAATTAATGTTGAGCAATAACTACGCAATAGTTAGAACAATTTACTTGTTGTAATTTAACCGGAAGGAATAGCACCACTTCAGGTATTCACGCGTATGTCATCCGCCGCAGGAACTATCCTTGGTACAATTGTTCAATAAGTGAATCACTTATTGATTTTACAATGCCTCTAATTTTTATCTGATAAAAATCCTTAATTTTCTACTATAGAGAATATGTATATACAGTTCCATAAAATCCAAGGTTTATGAGCTTAATATTCATTAACTAATAAATCTGACTTATTAATTAATAAAGCCCACATATCACAATTTAGTCCATATCTTTCAATATCGACCTGATAAGTGATAAACAATATAACAACAAACAAATACTAAAATTGGTCATCGTAGACAACCATGTACATATTCACCACAAATTTGAAAATCCTTAAATTTAATGCGGTCATATGTAATACATATGCAATTATTCGATAAGAATTTCAAATTCCATCTCGAAAATATCAAATGGAGCAACTAAAAGACAAACAATGAAATTGTAAAAAGAAAAAAAGAAAAAAAAAGTAAAATACTAATTTTGAAATTTCACGCAAGTCATACAAGGAGTCTTACAATTTTCCAAATAGGTCTGCAATGAATTTTAAAGAGACGTAAAAAGCGGCTTGCATTTCGTTAATGTACGTATCATGTTCAAATGGAAGTAACGGTGAACAAATTTCACCTTTCTTATATCTATCTCATCTTTGCGCCTACGAACTTCACAAGGATCTCTACATAAAAATATATTTTCTATCAGTTGTAATTGTATATATGGCATTTGCAGTTAACATACCAGTTTTTGTTGTATTATTACTATTCCTCATGATAATAAGGTTGCAACCTCTGAGTGCATCACCACGAGTCCCTTGCTTCTTCGTTTTCGGCGATTCATTAGTTGACAACGGCAATAACAACCAGCTTAAGACAACAGCTAAGGCTAATTATAGACCTTACGGAGTCGATTTACCCCAAGGGCCAACCGGAAGATTCACCAATGGCCTAACCGCGGCTGACATTCTTGGTCATCATCCCTTCTCGCGTGTGTGTCTGTATTTGCGTGTTGCATTCGGGCAAACATTCATTGCATAATTGTTGCAGGTCGACTTCTTGGTTTCGACTCTTTTATTCCACCATTTGCAACTGCACGAGGCAAGGCCATAATCAACGGTGTCAACTATGCCTCCGGATCATCAGGAATACGTACCGAAACAGGACGACACTTGGTACGCTCTTCTCCTATAACAAGATAACAATAGTCGACAAATTGAACGTCATCTGCAACAGATTTTTTTCTTCCTATCATTTGAACTCATTTCAATATTCTTTTAGTCGCCTCAATAGGTGCTATTTCTTCAACTCGCCAACATTGTCTAACCAATCCAATTCACGCTCCTCAAAAAATCTGATTCGTGTGGATTCTTTCCCCAACTAACAAAGAGATCTTGTTGAATTATCACTTATGAATTTGAATAGTAAACCAGCCCTTTGGTTCTGCAGAGTGATATCTGTCAACTTTTCCACTATCACCCCCGAAAAACTAAACTCTGTCTTACGCAAAGTTGCTAGATGATTAACCTTTGGATTTGAAATCCCTGGTATTGGACATAAATGCATGATAATAGTTGATAATGTAGAAGTCATGTTATATTATACATGTGTCCTGTATTGGTGCGATTACAACAGGAAATTGTCTGTTTGTCAATCTGAAAAACGGCTTATATTGTTTCTAAACATTTGGTGAATAGGGAGACAATATCAGCTTAGACAGACAGTTGCAGAATCACAACCTCACTGTTTCACGCATAGGCAAGTTGCTCGGAAATAATACTGCTGCCAAACAGCACCTTAGTAAATGTTTGTACTATTTTGTCATCGGCAGCAATGACTACATAAACAACTACTATCTTCCGGAGTACTATCGAACAAGCACCAAATACACACCACAAGAATATTCCAGAGTCTTAGCTCAACAATATTCAAAGCAGCTTACGGTCGGTACATGATAATTCATCTCACTTTTGTTTTTCCAATAATCGAATTAATGCTTACAACAGGGGTAATGGCACAGACAGCTTACAAGTTGGGTGCACGAAAAGTGTGTGTATCTGGGGTTTTTGGGTCACTAGGGTGCCTTCCAGGACAGCTGGACAGGGGCAGAGATGGATCAGCGTGTAGAGGCTCAACCGTGGGTGGCGCTAGATTGTTTAACAACGAGGTGAAGCGCGTTGTGAATGAGCTTAATAAGAAGCTGGATGGGGCGAAATTTGTGTATACAAGAGGCATGGATTTGAGGCCAGCAGAATTGGTTGGTATTGGAATAATGTTTATGATTGAAGCATGCTGCAAAGTGTCTAATACTACTGGACAGTGCATCCCTGGCCACTCTCCATGCCCTGTTAGATCCTTGCATTTGTTCTATGATAATTTCCACCCAACTCAGAATGCCAACAACTTTGTAGCAACTACTACATACTTTGAAATTCTTAAATTGATTTTATAGTCTACTAATGTAATGCAAATATGGTAAATGTTATTATTTGATGATATTCCCAACATTCTTTTTTTATCTTTATAGGGTATCTGAACATAAAGATGGTCAAACCAAATTCATTTGGACAGTACATAAACTATGAGACACTTAAATTACACAGATTTCAGTATAGGGAATTGTTCGATCTCTATTGATCAACTTTGTACAATATAGTGCTGCTCAAGTAAAGACAACTATATATTCACAATTTACTAAAAATAATTATCCTTCGGAATATTCTTAAATATAAAGTGTGCTTGCATGGTGTCAAAATTTACTTATCGGACGTAAGTACACGAAATATTGTGATCATTTAAGATAACAAAAAGTTACCTCAAATAATAAGTATTTGATACAAAGAGTTATATCATCACTAATTAATTGTTTCGATAACTCGGTCTCAAATAATATTATTTGAGATATTGTATCAGGTATTATATGCAACAAAATGTTGTTTCTAAAAAAAATCCAAATATAACCTTAAGTAATTTATAGAGTATTGTCTGACAATAAGTCATCAGCTAAAATTACTACTCCCTCTCTTCCTAAATAGATGATGTTTTAGAAAAAAAGAGAAAAATTAAGAAACAAATATAATATCAAATATACCCCCTAAAATTTGTGGAGATAAGATTTAATGAAAGTGAAAGATTAAAAAGTCAAAGATATTTTTGGATTTACATAGGGGCAAAATAGAGGGAAATGATAAAAAAAACCTAAAACATCAATTATTTTGGAAAATGATTAAGAAGATAAAACATCATCTATTTAGAAATGGAGGGAGTATTAAAGACAATAATTGTCATCTTCACAAAAACCTTTTTTTTGTAGCTAAGTTACCCAATAGGAAAAATTGCAAGATCTATCCCATAGATTTGTGGGAGTATAGTTCGAAACAAAGAACATATATAAACATATCAAAATTTTACTAGTTATGCAACGTGGCATAAAAAAAAAAATTCTAAATGATTAAGTGTTAATCATCCACACTCATTGATGCGTGCATTTTATATATCTAAATGCTCAATTGGTTGCCTGCAGAATCACTCAACTAGTTACCTGTCTCACATGGATTTTTGATTTGTTAAGATCCTACAAGTTGACCAACAAAAAGTCAGCAGGAGCTAGCTAGCTAGTTCCATCTGAAGTAGACAACAATTTAATTAATTTTTTATTTTTTACTTTTTTATTTCCCTTAATTAGTTCTGACGATACCACTTGATTAGGCTTCTTTGAATTCCCTTTCTGTTTATAATAGTTTTCACTTTCCGTAACACAATTTGCTCTCCTTTTCTCAATCATGGCATCTGCAGTTAACGTACCAGCTGCTTTTGCATTATTTCTTACCCTTGTCATAAACTTGCAATCATCAGCCCTGAGTGCACCAAAAGTCCCATGTTTCTTCATCTTCGGCGACTCTTTAGTCGATAATGGCAATAACAATCAGCTTGCGACGCTGTCGAAGGTCAACTATCAACCTTATGGTATTGATTTTCCTCAAGGGCCAACCGGAAGATTCACCAACGGCCGAACGATTGTTGATTTTCTAGGTCATGTTTAATGAATTTATCTACCTCTCTTTATCGTGCACTGGAGCGTACTAACACAACTCTTCATAAATTGCAGCTAAACGTCTTGATTTTAGAACTTATATTCCTCCATTTGCAACCGCACAAGGCGTGGACATAATCAACGGTGTGAATTATGCCTCTGGATCATCAGGAATTCGTAGCGAATCAGGCACACAAGGGGTACTTTGGCAATAATTAATACCTCTTCCCTTTCTTGTCTCTGTCAATCTGCATAATTCTTACACAACTTGTATGTTCTGGTAGGGCGAGAATATCGGCTTGGATAGACAGTTGAAGAATCATGAACTCACAATATCACGCATCGCTCAGTTGATCGGAAATGACACTTCAGCTAAACAGCGCCTTAGCAAATGTTTGTACTATTTTTCAACCGGAAGCAATGATTATATGAACAACTACTTTGTGCCAGAGTATTACCCCACAAGTAGCATGTATACACCAGAAGAATATGCTACAATCTTAGTTCAACAATACACTCATCAGCTTCAGGTTGGTACATGATTTTATCATCGATCTAATAATATATATATTTTTTTTGTCTTCTAACTATAGCCCTCAGGCATTTGTCCTGTAACTTTAGACGGCCCGGAAATTAGACTTGTATAATTAAATTCGAGGAATTGAGAAAATAAAGAACAGTACAAGCCAAAAAGATACATGAGCAGTCTAGTTTTAAATTTGTCCTGAAATTGCCAAACTATTTTAATTCCACGGAAAAGTCGATAGAAATAATATTAATATTAATATTAATTCCTGTGGCACAGACACTGTACAAGTTAGGTGCAAGAAAAGTAGGTGTATCTGGAGTAGGTCCATTAGGTTGCCTTCCAGCAATAGTAGCAAGGGGCACTAATGGATCCGCCTGCGTAGACTCGATAAACGACGCTGTTCGATTATTTAACGACAAGCTGAAGGTCGGTGTGGACGAGCTGAACAAGAAACTTAGGCATGCGGAATTTGTGTACGTAGGCGCCATGGATTTGAGGCCGACAGAGGTGTTTGCAGTGGGCATCAGGATTCTGAATCAACCATGCTGCAGAGTGTCGAACATGACAGGGCTGTGCATGGAGGGAGAATCTCCGTGCCCCGTCAGAGGCTTACATTTCTTCTACGATAATTTCCATCCCACTGAGATTGTCAATAAGGTTGCAGCAACTGCGGCATACATTGACATTCGCAACTTGGTTTCCTAAATTCTCATGAATCGCTTTATTATGGATTTCAATTTGATTGTGACCGCATTTTTTAAAATAAAAGTATTGCTACTTCACGTTAAAAAAACACAATTGTTTAGAATCTTAGCATTTGCATTTCATATGGTAGAAATAAGAAAAGAGAGATCACTTTTTAAAGTTTTGGGAAAATAAAAATATATTTTAATATTTAAATAATCCTATTCTTTTGTGTCCACCAGATAAAGTTGCCATCTATTGCAACTAATAACTCATATTTCTGAATTATGTATAGTTGTAGATGAAATTTAAAATATTTCAATATTTACAATTTCTAATTTCTTTTACTTCTCCTAGATAAGTTCATTAGATAATCATAATTATAATTACGGTTCTAGATAATTTTATTAAAAATCAAGAGTATGTCAAATCAAATTCTAATATTTCAAATTACCCCTTATATACTAAAAGAGAAATCACTTGAACAAGTAGGATTTTCTCATTCATTTTGCCAACTCACATTATCTCAGAGTTTTGGGATGATTAAATATATTACTCTTCCCGTTTCATATTAATTGACGTTTTATGATGTTCTTCCCTTTTTTAATTAATTGACGTTAGACATATTTTTCACCAATTCTACCAATTTTCTCCCTGAATTCAATTGTAAAATATCTCTACTTTTCAATCTATTAGAGATATTTTGATTTGGTCAAATATTTAGCTAAGGGTATATCTGTCAAAATATTCAATCTTTAGTTCTTCTCGTTCATCCTGAAACGTCAATTAATATAGAACGGGAAGAGTATAATAATTCAATCTCTAGGAATTCAATTTTTTTATTGTCCCTGAATAAGGTTGATATAACTATTGCAACTAATGACTCATATTTCTCGGTTCTGTATAGTTGTAATTTGAAATTTTAAAATATTTCAATTTTTATTTTTCCTAAATAAATTCATTAAATAATTGCAGATAATTATAACTACGGTTCTCGATAGTATTAATAAAAATCAATAGTATGTGATTTTAAATTTTATATATAAGCAACTATACGTAGGTTTTGAAGAAATAATTTATGAAAAACTAAAATAATCATAACTAATTCACACTGTATTTGTGCAACTACAGTCGGACTGCAATTCGTGAATTTAATAAATAAAAAAATAATGCTGATAAATGAGCATAATGAGAGTCAACAGTTAATATATCCCAATTCAAGGTTAATTAACGACCACCATTAATGATGAAAAATCAAATTACATCAGTTACTTCTCTTTTCCTTCTCAATTTGACTATTTAGATAACCTGTAGCAGTCAAAGGTAAATTGACTCATCCATGGCTTGTCGAAATATTTGTGGCGGCAACGAAGGCGGCGGCAAGTTGACGAGGATTTTCATGGTTTTATTATTATTATCTTTAATAACTTTATTTACTTATATTTGTGAATTAGTGGTTTTATTTTACTTTCAAATTAAAAAGTGAAATTGAAATTTTTGGACTGAACGTTCACTATTTAAACGACATTTTATAGTTCTAAACGAACAGGGTTCGGTGTATTCTAAAGTACATTTTATAGTTCTAAATGAACAGCCTTCAGTTTATTCTCAAGTAAGTTTATCAGACAATTTTTTTTTCCTTTTATTTTGATTGAAATTCATTAATCCTTTTTAAATAATATTTTATGCATCCTTCTGCTATAGTATCACTACAACAAAATAGGTCTTTTGTATAATACTTTTTGACACCACAATTATGGTCACTAATAATAAGTTATTTGTGATCACTTGTTGTCATAAACCTCTCTACAAATTATTTGAGACCATTTTAAAATACTACTTTAGAGACAACTAGTTGTTGCAAAAAATATTGAGACGCATTTGAGATTACTTTGTGGTCACAAATATATTATTTGTGTCCGAGTTGTTGAGACGACAATAAAGTTGTGATAATATTCATTATTTGAGATCAGTTCACTTAAGTTGTGACAAATACTCATTATTTGAGAACATTTTTTGTTCTCAAAAGACCTTTTTTCTTGTAGTGTGTTTTTTCCTTTAGTATTTTTTGCATGTATCATTTTGCTGTATTATTTTTATCATTAGTATTTTTCACGACTAGATTGTGTGGCTAATTCTTTTGGCGCTGCTTATTATAGTTTTTTGCCAAATATCCAATTTAAACATTATGATCTGACAAACCCTCACACAAATTAATTCATCAAAGGAGACATTCACCATTTTCTTGATTTATTTGGATGTGGAAAATTTTTACGAATCGACAATCCATCTGATACTCATCTAGTCGAAATAATTTTTATGGATAATCGTGTATTATTTTTATTAATATCTTTATTAATTTTTGTAAGCAATGATTACTTTGATATTTTGTATTTTTATTACTTTATCACTTGATGGTTGCAGTGCTCAAATATGCTCCGTTCATTGTGGTTTTCATATATGGTTCCAAATGTTTACTATAACGTGTGGGCGAAATAGTATACATTATACCCATTGTCATTAAAATCATTTTTCTTATATAGTACTCCTTTTGTTCCGGTCTAATTTGTCTATCTTGGCCGGGCACGGAGGTTAAGAAAAAACAAATTTTGTGAATTTTTTTACTTTTTCAAAAGTGGAGATTGAATGTGGAGATTTTGAGGGTGGATTGTGAGAGAAATTTATCATTTATGAGCTGGCAAATAGATTGGGACAAAATGAAAAGAAAAGTAGGCAAATTAGAGCGGCACGAGGGGAGTATTTAATTATTAATTTTTATCCCCTTTTCTACTCTATTGCTACAGTTGATTTAAATTTCATCATTATAAATATATTAGTAAGCTATTCACTTTCCCGAGCTGGTCTATTGTCGCCATTGTGAGTAGGGCTGTTAACGTACAGAGCGTTCGGTAAAAAGCTCGTGTTCGAGTTCGGTTAGCACTTGTTCGAACATATTTATTTTTGTTCATTAATTAACAAACAAAGCTCGAACACTGAAGGGCTCGTTCGTTAAAGGCTCGTGAACATGATTTAGGCTCGTATAAAATGATAATAATAAAATTAATAATACTAATAATATTTTTATATTATTTATGCAGCTCATTTATTTAAAATGTCCATGAATTTATTGTTGACAGAATAAAAAATAAGAATTTTTTTTTGTGTGTGTGTGGAACTAGTATAATATATATTATTATCATTTAAGAACACAAAAATGTTGATAAACTTGATGTTCGTTAACGTTCACGAACATTAACACCAAATTAACGGACTTGGTTTGAGCTCGATTCGTTTAAAATTTAGCAAACACTACTCGAACAATCAAAGGATCGGCTCGACTCGATTCGTTAACAGTTTTAACTGTGAGGGGCACCTTCATTAAAGTCACCTCTACCAAAGGCGACTTAGCCTATTATTTTAAATGTTAAAAAAGGTACAATAACTAATTAAGGGTTCCGTGAACAGTACAATATATAGTTAAATTTGCCGACTTCATATCGACAAAAAAATATTAACAGACCAGTGAAAAAAATCACGGGTACTGTACTAGTGTTTGTATACTAAAAGAGAAATTACTTAGGAAAACTAGAATTCACCCTATTTTTCTAAGTTTATAGAATTTTGATAAAAAAAACAATTTTGAATTATTAAAATGTTAATTAATCCAAATCCCTAACTGTATGCGGAAAGTATTGCAAATATTAAGAGGGTGTTTAGCTGAGCTTATAAGCTCCTAAAAACATCTTATAAAATGTTTAGAAGCTTATAAGTTCTTGCAAAATGTTTGGCAAAAAACAGATGTTTAGGAGCTTATAAGACAAAAAAATAAGCTCTAAGAGCTTATAAGATCTAAAAAAAATATAAGTTGTTATACCCCATCTTATTTCCATATTATTTTTTAAAATCTTAATTATTACACTCAAATTTCACACACACTTACACACACTATACACATTCCACACACTACACAGACTACACACACTTCACACATTACACACACTTCACACATTTCATACACTACACACATTTCACACACTATACACACTTCACACACTACACACATTTCACACACTAATCAAAATGTGTGTTTAATATTAATTTTTAAATTAGACCCCAAATTTATAGCTAAATCACTATATTTAATTACAAGCTTATAAGCTCCTTTATCCAAACACTTTGTTAATTTATAAGCTCCTTAAAATTTACATCTTACAAGCTCTTGAAACAACTTATAAGATGTTTCAAATAAACTTAGTCAAACATCCTCTAAATCATCTTCTCCTTTTTTAGCTCTTTTTCATACTTTATTTTATTTTATTTTATTTTATTTTCTTATATTTGACTAACCCTAATTAATATTATAGAATTTTAATATTACCCAATTTTACATTATTAAAATTTGAATCCCAAATTGTAAGTTGAAAAATAAAATTGCCTACCAAATATCTCCTCCTATTTAGCTCTCTTCCATTCTTTTATTATATTACTACAACTATTAGATATTCTTACAATATACTTAAAAACAACACAAATATTATTATCATATGACTCTTCTTAGATATCTTTGTAATATATTTAAAAAAAAAAAAAGAAAAAGAAATCTTAGAAGTAGACAAAATTATTTTTCCAAGAAAAAGGTTAAATGGACCTGCGATTAATTTTTTTATTTTTTTTGGGTGATGTACTAATATGATCTAAATCCCTTCGGATTTACCATTGTTGCCGGTGTTATCCCGTTTTAGCAATACAGGCGGGTCAACATTTACAAGTGCCTTAGACAAGATAAAAGAGTTAGAGCTCTTACTTTGTAAACAAATTTTATACACTAGTATTAAATTATAAATTTACTTCTTGACTTTTTAATGCAATTTTTTCTATTACTATTTCTTTCATGCGATGCACAAAAATTTATTTATAAATAATACGTTTTATAATCCAATTATCTAAAATGCAACAATTTCTTCTATGCAATGCACACTTAAAACATATATTTGTTTAAATAAATGAATTGTTTATATAGAAAAAAAGATGAAGTATTAAATATATAACAAGTATAAAAGTGCCTATTTTAAATATCGAGCCATTCTTTTTTAAATTCACACCTTTAGGCGAGCCGTATTTTTCTTGAGTATGACAAGTAGTTTTATTACAGAGTTAATTTCCAAAAGCAGTCTGTACTTTATGAGTTTTTACACTTTGCAACCTAAAGAACTTATTTTTTTTTATTGGACCTTGTATTACTCGTTTTTTTTCACTTTGCAACCTTCGACAGTTCGACTATAATTTCCAGCATGTATAGACTATGTGCCTAGCACATGCCAAAGAGACCAACAAGGTGTTGACACGTGACCATAAAAAAAATTAAAAAGGATAAAAGAAAAAAGGAAATAACATATAAATATATATTTGTAAAAATTCAAAAAATTAAAAATCCAAAAAACAGCATGGCATATATTCTTAAATAATTCAGAAATTTTATTTGAAATTAAAAAGAGTTTTTAGAAATTTTATTTGAAATAAAAAAAAAATTATTTCAGAAAAATTATTTAAAAATTCTAAAAATGTATTTAAATTTTTAAAAATTATGTTAAAAATTCTAAATATTCAGAAAATTTAAAGTGTAAAATTCTGAAAAATATTGTAAAAATTCTAAGAATTCCTTTGAAATTCAGAAAATAAAAAAAGTAAACGCTAAAAATTATTTTAAGAATTCCAAAAATTGGTTTAAAATCTAGAAAATTAAAAAAGTTATTTCTGAAAATTATTTTATACATTCTTAAATAACATATAAAAATATATTTCCATAAAATAGAAAAAAAGGAAATTTAAATTTAGATTTCCAATATAAAAATAAAATTATAGCAAATATGTTAACTTCAATTAAAATATATTTCATATTTTCAAAAAGAAAAAAGAAGAAAATCCAGAAACTTAGGATGTTCCAAAAATGAAAATATCCAGTAATTTTTTTTTTTTTAACGAAATTTAAGCCTTAGAAATCCACAGCTTCAATACTCCACTTCAGTCACCAGCTCAACTCACCTCGCGTCGCTCATCCTCCACCTTCGAACAACCCATAAACAACTTCGACTAACCCTATGGTCCATAAACTTGATGATTCATCGCCCCCAACCTCTAGCATTTCTGTTTCAAATTCACAAATTATAACAGGGGATTCACAGGGTTTTACCCTTGTCGCTGATACCATTCTTACCTTAGAAGATAACGACTTCCATGGTTGTCCTCCGCGCCGAGTATTCTTTTCCGGCTGCACAGGCCCCACAATTTAGCGAAAGCCCCCTGTTCTTTGGCAAGAGATTTGGGCCATAATGTGTTCAGCGAGAGATTAGAGAAAGAGATAGAGAAATTAGGGAAAACCCCCTTTAGGTTCAGCGTACATTTTTTGCTGAATTAAAGAGAGGGAGAGGGATTGATAAAGTTGGAAAAAAAAAAAAAACCCAAGTTCTACATCTAGAGAAACTGAATAAAGGGAGAGAGATTGATAAAGTTGGAAAAAAAACCCCAAGTTCTACATCTAGAGAAACTGAAGAGAGTAATAGTGAAGACAGAGAGAATTAAAATTTTCAGAAATAAATTTTTTTAATTTTTAGATTACAAATGAATATTCTGAATTTCTAAAATCTAGATTTGTATATGTTATTTTCTTTTTTCCTTTTTTTTTAATGGTAGCCATGTGTCAGGACCTTGTTGGTCTCTTTGGTATGTGTTGGGCACATGATCTATACATACCCGAAAATATAGTGGGAGGTTGCAAAGTGAAAAACAATGCGTGATACAGGTTCCAATCGGGAAAAATAAATTCTTTAGGTAAGTGTAAAAACTCGCAAAGTACAGGTTGCTTTTAGAAATTAACCCTTTTGATATGTTTAAAAAACAATGATATATTTTAACTACAAATAACCTTTTAATTTCAAATATTTTTTTATGCATAATATATTAAATTAATCATTTTTTCACGATTATTCTATTTGACATTTATATCACATACACACACATATATATATATATATATATAATAACAAAATTCATCAAAAATAGTAATCTAAAAAGTTTCCCGCCCAAATCACCTTGCTATTTTTGAAAAACATTATTTTTTTCATAAAGTATTTTATTTGGAGATAAATCTATATATAATTGCCTAAAATATAATTAGATACCATTATCTCAAACTAATAGAAAGTCTCACAATCAGCTTAATTTGTCCAAGTCTATAAAAGGAGACACTCGCAACCTTCCAAAAAAGATTCAAACCAATATCTCGCAGAATTTGTTCCATGCAATTAATTTATTTTTTAATTGATATCGACATTAATCAAGCAATTAATTCAGCCAAATTTTGTGTCATCAACTTCCAAATTTTATTCTTCTTTAATTGGATAATTTTATTTGATGTGAAGATTAAGAGATTCAAAGTAACTGAGGGAGAAGGGAGACGACATCACCATCCACCAGATTAACAGAGAGAGACCGACATTGTGAGAGAGTGTGAGAGAAATCAACAGAATTATCTACAATTTAAAATGGGGAAGGGGGCGAAAATGTGAGGAAGAGAGTGGAGTAGGAATAAGTGTGTTAAACAAAATCCTATGTATTATGTTTACTGTACTCTTTTTCCTTCTATTTAATTTTATTTTCACGTAATGTATCCTTTAATTTGTGTAGTATCAATTATGTGTAAAAAAAAAAATTATGGTCAAGTATATTTATACCTAAAGGGAAAACAAATAAATGAAGAAAAAAATTAAAACAAAAAAAATAAATTTAGTACGATTTTATCAAATAAACCCCTACTGGTCTTTTTTTTTTTTTTTAATATTTAATGTTAATTTGATTTTTTTTTCATTTTTTTTATTTTTCTTACTAATCTTTTAATCATCTAAGAATATAAAACTTGAATTATTTAGTAAATAATTTATAATTTCAGTTTATAATTTCAATATTTTAGTTTAAAAAAAAAAACTATTTTTTTTTTAATGTGATTTTCCTGTATAATAAATTAAATTAGTAATTTATTATCGATCTATACTTTGACACCATATTGTATAAATAAATTAAATTAAAGAGAAATAATTGTTTGTTGGTTGATTATGTGGGTTAATTATTAGTATATCTGTGCTACAAATAAAAGTCAATAAATTAGAATGGAGTGTTACTCACTAAAAGCTTTTGAAAATTTCTTGATCATTATATTTGAAAAAATATAAAATTTAGATACTTTGGATGAATATAAATGTTTATTATAAAATCATGAATATACATATATACACTTCATACAAGGGTGCTAGAGATATTCATACATTAAGAAAAATAAATATAAATATTCTATAACTTACTCAAATTTATATATTTTAATTTTTAATACTTTTCACTGACTCTTCTTTCATTAACACATAATTTTTTATCTCTTATCATATATTGATTGTAATATTTTATTATATTAAAATTATATAAATATACAAAATTTTATTATTTTTTCATGACATTTGCAAACCGTGCATCGCACGGGAATACTGCTAGTTTATTATAATGAGACACAAGATTTGAACTTTTTTACTGTTTCTTGGTTAATTATTTGGGTTAAATTTAAGATTGTGGCTGACTATAGTATTAGGCTTGGTCAACAACTAGAAATTAGTTAAATAATTTTTTCTATATAAATTATTAACCGATTAAAAAAGGTCTATTATTTTATTTTATTTGATATAAATTGTCTAATATTCTTTTTATTTGAGTTAGACCCAAGCCAAAACTCATTGTTTACATAATTGATCTTATACTTTATCAAATTACAAAAAATATCAAATATTTAATTATATAATCATTTTATTAAATTATTAAAGTTTCTATTACATATATTTATATGATAATTATGTTCATCTGAATACTTATGGAGTACGGAAATTTTGAGCATATGAATGTTTATATACCATAATTATTTTTTTCAATTTTTTTCATTATTTATATTTTTATATATTGCATTCTTATTACTACTCCCTCCATTCTATATTAATTGACGTTTTAGGGAAAAAAAAAAAAAAAAAGGATTAAGGATGAAATATTTTGATAGGTGTACCCTCAGTTAATATATGTCACACTCCTATGAATTCCTAAATTCTCGCATCTTTCAACAATCATTTTCTATGTTCTCTCTAATTTTCATCTCTTTCCTAAATTCAAATGTCGCTCTCTTTATGTAATTTTCATCCTCATAATCATCATGCAGATTGATTATTTTTGTTTCATTCTCCTCCGTCTTCTTAACACATATCTTTGAATCTCTATCTTTGGTCTTCACATATGCACATGTTGTACATACCTTTGTGCTTTTGATATTTGCACATGCCTTTAAATCTCTTTCTTCAGTCTGCACAACTATGTCTATCTTTGAATTTCTATCTTATGTCTTCATATATGCATTTATGGTGCTTTGAAGTATCACCATTTACTAATGCTTTTACCCTCTGTAGATAATCTAAAAATATTGATACTTAAAAAAAAAAAAAAAAAAAAGAGGAAAATGTTTTAAGAAAAAGTGGGAAAAAATAAATTCAATTTAAATTGTTAAATGAAGGAGGGAGGGGGAATAAAGGCATGGAATGAAGGACAGAGGGGGAAAAAAGGCGCGAGAATGACCGCGAAGATCTTAGGAGATAAAGATTTGGCCAAATCAAGATCACCGTGATAGGTTGAAAAGCAGAGATATTTTAGGATTGAGTCAAGAGAGAAAATTGGTAGAATTCATGAAATATTTGAAACATCAATTAATTGAAAAAAGGAAAAACTAGCTAGAATGTCAATTAATATGAAATGGAGGGAGTATTATTTTTTAGAAAATTAATTTGAACATACACTCAAAACTTTTTATCAAATTTGCAACCAAGTGATCAGTCTTTGAGCCTAATGCATACTCCCACTTTTGGAGTAAAATTAAATTTCCTTTCGGTGCGAAAATTCTTTGAATGTATGCAATTTCCTCTAGAACTTGCCCCAATTCTTTACCTTTGAATAAGTCGGTATGTGCGATGACAATGGAAATGATTTTACGCATCTCTTGATTTAATCCCTTTTCAAAATCTGAAAACAATTCCTTTTGACCAAACATGTACAAATTTCCCTAGTTAGTCCTTTGAGCTTAAGCCTTTTTGTTTGATACCCAACACTACAAGCAAATTTACCTTTCATTTAGCCTTTGATACCCAACACTATTTTTTGTCCAAATTAAAGTATGGTGTCTGTTTTTGTATTGCTAATAGTCATCATAAACGGCTTATGTTCTTTGTGTGTGTTTTCACTACCTTATTTTCCTTGAATAAGCATTTTCAGTCCGAACAAATTAATACTCCGTCTTTGCAGCTGAACTTCTGGGTTTCGACACTTACATTCCTGCCTTGGCAACGGCACGAGGCAGCAACCACATTACTAAAGGTGCCAATTATGCTTCTGCACTAGCAGGGATTCGTGAAGAAACAGGACACCACTTGGTACGACGTCGTTAATCACTCACTTTCCTTCATTAAAGTTCGACATATTATACTTGTGCCAAATTTGTATCTTGTAGGGAGATCGAATCAGTTTGGATAGACAGTTACTGAATCACACATAACCAATTTGGTCGGAAATGATACTGCAGCCAAACAGCACCTAAGCAAATGTTTGTATTATTTCGTAATTGGCAGCAATGATTATCTAAACAACTATTATCTTCCAGAGCATTATCCCACAAGCAATATATTTACACCCGAGGAATACGCTACAGTACTCTCAGCAGCTTCGAGTTAGTAAAACATTTATCTCTTTCATTTTCTCATCAAACTGTGTACCCACTGCACAGTATTTGCATACATGTACTTCCACGCGCACATGACTATGTAAAATTTGTAGCGAAAAGGACGGGTGCTTGTGATGAACTGACGACTGGTCTGGTCACACGGCACAGAAATTGTACAGCTTTGGTGCAAGGAGATTTTCTGTTTCTGGGCTGGGCCCAGTTGGCCCGGGGCATTAATGGATCTGCTTGTGCTCAATCCATCAATGATGCAGTTGGTTTATTCAATGTTGATGACCTCAATGCTAATTTCGCAGATGCCAAATTTATCTACATTAGCGCCATGGATTTGAGGCCAGCTCACCTGTTTGCTCCCGGTCAGTTTGATTATTCTCATATTATATCTCAAAATTCGTTGATGAACTTCAAGTGGTGGATATATCTCAACTCAATGTAAATTATATATTACTTTGTGTATATGTGGTTAAAGAGTCGATTTTGATCAGGTATCAGGTTGTTAAGTCACCCATGCTGCACATTATCGAATTCAACTGGATTGTGCATCACCGGAGAAAATCCATGTCCACTGAGGACCATACATTTGTTCTACGATAGTGTCCATCCAACAGAGATTGTTAACACGGCCGTGGGTGCTGCTGCTTACATTCAAATCTGCAAATTAATTTCAGAGTAATTGATGAATGTATTCTGTTTCTGCAAGTTGTATGCTGCATCTGCTGATCATACTCCTCAACTTTTATTCTTTTTCATTTACTATATATTTAATGAATTTGAAGAGTATTTTTTTTTCCACTATAATGTTGCCAATAACTTACTCATATGAGATCGTCGGAAAAAAATATTATTTTTTATAGTAAAAGTATTAAATTTATATGTAAAAGTATTACTTTTTTTTAACAAAACAAAGTATCACTTTTTGTAGCAAAATTATCACTTTTATCTGTAAAAGCATCACTATAACAAAAATATCACTTTTATATGTAAAAGTATCACTATAGAAAAAATATCACTTTTATCTGTAAAGGTATCACTTTTTTCTGTAAAAATATCAATTTTTCTTGTTAAAATATATTTCGTCACACATGAAACCGTCAGATTCACTAATAATGTTGGTGTAATATGTTTAAAGATCTTAAAAAGTTAAAATCGTTTGGTGAACAACAATCTTAATGATTACTGGACAGTGTCGCAGGCCCTCCAATTACCAGACCATTTGAGTTTCCAAAATTTCTTTTTCTTATGTCTCTTTTAATCCTAATATAGTAGCTGCGTCTTTGAGTGACTTATTTTATATTTATAACTAGTATAGACGTGTAGTACTGTACATGGGTTTTGAGAATTAAAATTTTAAATTGTTAATTAAATTAAATAAATAATTAATTTGAGTTAGTTGTTAAAATTAGATTTTGCTAGCAATTGATATTTCATTTTGTGATTAAATGTAATATTTTGTCGATTTTTTTAAAGTACTGTTAAATATTTTTCTGATTATCATCATCTAAAATTATAGTCTTATTTAAGCTTAGGAGGTTACAACTTGAAGTTGAAGTCTTGTGATAAAGCGCGATCCGTTCTATCACCGTAGTCTTAACAGAAGATATTAAACAGGAAAATAACTAAGCAATGAGACACAAGGTTTACGTGGTTCGATCCGGAGATCTACGTCCACGGGAAGATAATGTCCCAACCGGGCTCCTTTTTCTTTTGCTAGTAGTGTTTACAAGTGTGCTTTTCTCTTTCAAAAGTTCCAACCCCTATTCTATTCCTCATTCTCCTATTTATACTATACAAATTTCAGCCCTCCATAAATTCCTACAATTAAGGCCCTTAACTATATTCCTACAATCAAGGCCATGAAGCTCGCTTTCGTGATTTGGATCGTGATTTGGAGGAAATCGTGGGTCAAATCTTCTCCTTCTCTTGTGCTGCCGTTACAAACAGATTATCATACTTGGGCCAATTCTTGGGCTTCCAACTATAAATGATTTGGGCCGGCTTGTATCTTCAACCAACTTGGGCTTTACTTACCAGATGCCCCCCCCCCCCCCAAAAGAAGCCGAAACAGAAGGATTCGGCTTTGTAAAGTAGATAGAGTAAGCCGGGAGTGCCGGAGTCGAACAAAGTAAGTCCCGAAGTCATTCACCAGCGACGGGGAAAAAGTTAAAACCCCCGAGGTCTTTCAACCGGGATTAAAAAGAAATAAAAACACCGAAGTTCTTCAAACGGAGTTGAGGAAAAGTTAAAACGCCGAAGTCCTTCAACCGGGGTTGAGGAGAAGTAAAAACGCCGAAGTCCTTCAACCGGGGTTGAGAAACTTCCTCAACACGAGTGATGAGTACCACTAAGGCGCGTGGCAAACAGTTGTACACGGTATTCGAGTAAGCGCGCGTGAAACTACATATATTGCTTTTTTCGAGGCTCGTATGTAGCACGTTAAAATCAGGATCCTTGATTTTAAACCATCGAATCGTCACCGTTGCTGAGTGCATAAGAAAAGGAGGGAAATCAAAAAACCCTTCACCTTCACTTTTTACAGTTATCTGAATCGTGCGTTAGAGAAATCCACTATTGAGCCACATCGTGACGATAGAACATCTTTCATCAATCAACCAGAGAAAACAAGTAAGTATGTCTAACTCATCTTCATCTTCATCTAAGGTAGGAGAGGTAGTCCCAGAAGGAGTGCCTTACAGAGCACCTCCCATACGAGTTATCTATCCCGTGAACAGTGAAAGTAGGCAAATCCATCGCGGTGACCTTAGTGAAATAAGAGTAGAAGCAGTGAATTTCCCCCGGTGTGAAGAGGAAATAGAGGGATTCGAGGTAGCAGGGGAAAGACCCACGGTAACTGAGAATCAGATTAGGCGCTGGGTGCCAAATTTCTTCTTACCCTTTGATTTGGAATTCATTATTCCCGAAGGTAATGACAAAGCCTGTTGTCCTCCCCAAGGATTCATATCCGTGTATATAGATCAACTTGCCGTAGGTTTGAGGTTTCCCCTATGGGAGTTTTTAATAAAATTATTGGATTATTATGGAATAGCATTGGGACAGTTAGGACCTAATGCTGTAAGGCAGGTGGTGGGTTTTTTAGTGGAGTGCAGTAAGGGAGGATTAGTGCCTAGTATTAGCTTATTTAGGCATTTCTTCCAACTGAAAACGATGGGGAGAAATAAAGGTTGGTATTACCTTAACCCCAGGCCAGGTAAAAAGTTTAAGGTTAAAAATCCGAGTAAAATTGAAGGATGGAGAGGGAAATTCATATATGTTAGGCAAAAAACCATATTACCCAAATGGCAAACGTTAGAGGTGGTGGATAGTGCTCCGGCGGGGGAACCCAAGGGTGTGAGTATTCTGAAGAAAGTTGGTGTATTGGAGTCCAGATTCCCTGAAGAAGTACTAGACGACGTTGGGTTGAGTCCATATTATTCCAGGTGGACTGGTGAGACTTCGGATTCCCAAGAGAGCAGTACCCCCACCGGGACTGATTCTGACAGGACACCGAGCATGTCTGAGGGGGAGAAAACAAAAACCTGGGCAGAAGTAGAGGGTAGGGCTTTTATTCCTGCATAAGTTGTATAATATGACAATGTCAACTCCCTGAATGTTTATTTTCCATGTGCAGTGGGTAAGTTCAAAAGTGCCTCCAGGAAGAGTATCGAAGCCAGCTCAGGGGGCCGAGGTGATAGTTCGAAAACTCCGGAGCTACAAAGAACAACGCCGGAAGGTAGCCGCGGAGCTGACCCTGAAGACAATATTCCCCTTTCCGGATTAACACCAGGTGCAAAGAGAAGGATCACCTCTCCAACAACGCCACCGCCTCCCAAAAAGGCACACATGACCCCGGCTCACGAGGTATCACCATAAATAATGTTATTATTATATATATATATATATATATATATATTTTTTTTTTTTTTTTTTTTTTTTTTTTTTTTGTGCAAACACCCATCATAATAGTAAGTTAATGCAGGGGCAAGGAGTAGAGATATCTGCTGCCGAGGCCGAGCTGGAAAAACTATTGGAGCCCATCCGCGGGCTAGTGGGGAGATTAGAGAAAGAATCGACCCAGGGCAGAGTAGCTGAGCTAGAAGCCGAGGTTGCCAAATTACGGGCTGGCTTCGTGGAGGCTCAACGAAGTGCTAAAGCAGCCCGAGATAGGGCAGTTCTGGCCGAGAGAGAAGCGGCTAGACTTCGTGAACAGGCCGTTGAGGTTGCCATTATGAGAGGTGATCTGATTGCAACGCGGGAGGAGCTGAACAAGGCGATCGTGGGCCAAGGAGCTGTACTAGAAACGTTCGCCGAGAAACTGATGCAAACAGAAACGTTCCTGAAGTTTCTGAGCACATTCATGGCTGCAGGTGATACGGCAACCAAAAGCGAGCTGTTGGAAGTCGTACATGATAAATACCCGGAGGTCAATGTTTACGATGAGGACTTCGGGTATAATTACGATGCAGTCGGGAATGAAGATGGCGCGTATTTCGAGGCTCTGATGAAAGCTCCGAAGTGGCCATTGATCGAGGCCTTAGCGAAGAAGAACACAATTCTCACTCCCGACATCATAAAACGGTGCAATGAAGACCAGGATAAGGACTTTTTGGACTTCCGCAACGGTTTTTATGTTCGGGAGCTAAGGAACCGAGCTCCCATTCCTCGCCAAGAGATTGCCCCTGTTATGATCGAAGGCCCTAGCAAGGCAGCGGAGGGTACAAGCGGAGAGGTCAGTGACCTCCCAACTCATGAGCAGAATGTAGAATAGAGGGTCCTGTAAAAAGAATGCCATTGTAGTTACTTGCTTTGTAATGATATATTTTGTATTTCTGGAGAAATAAAAAAAAAAAAATTCTTCTTTTTTATGGATAGCAAATGCTGTTATTTTCTTATCCAAGCAATGTATGTATATTAATAAAGTCTGAAAAACCCGAGGTGTCTCCTTTGCCAGGAAAATATTGAAAACCCGTACGAAGTAATAAAGCAACTTCAATCATCAATAGTTTGGCTACAGAAAGAGCGAGATATGTTGATGTTGCATGAAGTCCCCCGACTGTCAAGGAATTTATCCTTAATAGAGAAGAGATATGTCGAGGTGGAGGGCTCATGGAAAGAATCTGCACAACAAATGAGGCAGTACAAAGCACAGTGTGTTTTAAAAGATCTTGAATTAGAACAACTTCGTATCAACCAGCAAGAGTGCGAACATCTTCTTGTGGACAGCGGACGACTATCAATAAAAGATATTCAAGCCCGGAGAGATGAAATCCGGGAAAATGTTCAACAACGGAGTGAGCGAGGTGATGCCAATGATCCCGAAGTCATAAGGGACCGGCTTGTACTTGGATTCCTGGTAGAGCTGCAGAAGAAAGTCGAGGCTCGGAATGAAGCATTAAACATTGCCGAGCAGGAAGAACAAGAACACAGCCGCAAGAAAAAACGTCGAGGCAAGAATACAAAGTCCGATATCCAGAAGAATATAATGTTGGCTGATCAAGCTGTAAATGCTGGGAAGACTCACACCACGGCCGAAGTGATATCTAAAATACCCCAGGAAATGGAAGGACATCCCATGGTGGAGCCGGAGGCCAGTGGATCGACAGTTGTAGCATTAGCCAAGGAAATTGATGAGATGCCTACTGAGGAATGGGATGCCGTAGAATGGGCAAACACTCCGGGAAGAGAAAGGAGAAAAAACTCTATGCCTCAGAAATCTGTAAATCCTCCTCGTCAAAATATCAGGGAAGGTATAAATAGAACCTCCGAGGTGATGGATCCGTTGGCACCACTAGAGTGGAACCCTGCAGAATGGACCAATATGTCAGGGCCAAGAACAAGAACCGAACACACTGCACATGACCGGGGTTCCCAAGAGATGAGTCATAGGTATGCGACCGGAGTCCGTAGCCGAAGCGAAGCAGGACGTCGTCGAAACGCGCAAGAATCATCCCGGAGGACGGGATACGGTCAATCAGAGACAAGACGGCGCGGTTTCGCGTATTGGTTCGGAGAAGGCTCCGAAAAAAAGTAGATAATAGCATAGCTAATTTTCAGTCAAATTTAATGTAATGAAAGAGTGATTAATTTGTTGTATTATATATGACTTGTGCATATACACACATTTTTTTTTTTTTTTTAAAAAAAGATGTACGTAGATAAATGATAAAGTGTTGTAAAGAAAGTAAGTTTGAAGTCCGGAGACAAATCAATAGCGCCTTGTAGTCTCTGATCGAGTAAGATAGAATCTGAATAGGACCCTGAGGTGTAAATATGTAACTTCAACCAATTTTGGGAATTGATTAATTCAGTCTGGAGACATATGTGATATACGACGGATCGAAAATGAGTGTTCGGAAACATTAAGATAAAGATATCGGGGCGTCCCCACGGTATCACAAACAAGTAATAATCAGACCGAAATAACATGATTAATCAAACAAACTTATCATAATAATAACAAATTATGCAAGTGACAAGAAATCGAAATAAAACTAACAGTGTGTTAGAGAAAAAACTTTTGTAGGTTTGTAACATGCCAAGTCCGAGGTACCGGGGTACCATCAACACGTGCAAGCTGGTAACTTCCAAGAGGATTAGCACTGACTACACGATATGGTCCTTCCCACACTGCATGGAGCTTACCCTCAGGCTCGGCCTTGCTGGCGGAATTTCGCCGAAGCACAAGATCACCAACTTTGAACTGTGTATTCCGAACTCGAGCATTATAATACCTCGCTGTCTATTGTTTATTCTTAGCTTGCCTGATAAAAGCTTGTTCTCGGCGATATTCTACTTCGTCAAGGTTGGTACGAAGAGCATCTTCATTCTGTTCGGGATCGAAGTTCAGCACTCTAGGGCTAGCTACACCGATTTCTGTGGGGATGACAGCTTCGGAGCCATAGGTTAGGCTAAAAGGGGTTTCTCCAGTAGCAGAGTGTGGTGTAGTTCGATAAGCCCATAACACTTGAGGAAGTTCATCAGCCCAAAGTCCTTTAGATTCACCTAGGCGTTTCTTAATGTCTTCAACAAGTGTTCGGTTTGTCACCTCTACTTGGCCATTAGCTTGGGGATGGGCCACCGAAGTGAATGCCTGTTTGATATGTAACTCCTCGCACCAAGAACGGAAAGGATCATTCGCGAACTGTTTCCCATTGTCAGAAATAATGGTACTAGGAATGCCAAATCGGCAGACAATGTTCTTCCAAACAAAGTTAAGAATTTTCCTCCCAGTAATGGTAGTGAGTGACTCAGCCTCGACCCACTTGGTAAAGTAATCCACAGCAACCACCAAAAATTTAAGACCACCCGGAGCTAAAGGGAAAGGGCCCACAATATCTATGCCCCATTGAATAAAGGGCCATGCACTCTGGATGCCTGTCAGCTCAGTTTGAGGTAAGTGTTTAATCCGTGAATGCCGCTGACAGTTCTCACATTTCGACACTAACTCATGCGCATCATTAAAAAGAGTAGGCCAATAATATCCCCATCGGAGTGTTTTTTAAGCCAAAGTCCGGGAACCAATATGGTTTGCACATGAGCCCTCATGTAGTTCTTCAAGGATATAACGAGCCTGAACTGGTCCAAGGCACCGGAGACTAGGCTGAAGATAAGATTGCCTGTACAAAACTCCATCATGTAAAGTGTATTTTGGTGCTTTCAAGATTACCTGTCGGGCTTGTAACTTGTCATCAGGTAAGGTTCCATCCTGTAAATATTGGATAATAGGCGTCATCCATGTAACCTGGGGATCAGTGATTACCGAGATAGGTTGTTCATGGATTGACTGATGAGACATCTCTTCTACAATTACATCAGGAGGAATATTTGAGGGAGCCACGGAGGCCAGTTTGCTAAGAGCATCAGCTTTTGTGTTCTCTTCTCGAGGAATCTTATGAATACTAGCGGAGGCAAATGTGTGTATGAGACTTTGAGCCAAAGCCAAATACCGTTTCATGGTTTCCTCCTTTGCTATGTATATGCCGTTGATCTGACTGGAAACCACCTCGGAATCAGTGTAAAGTTGAATATGTGCAGCTCCTAAAGTCTTCGCCAAACGAAGGCCTGCAAGGATTGCTTCATATTCGGCCTCGTTATTCGTGACTTTGAAATTGAAACGCAAAACGGACTTGACTTCAACATTGTTAGGTCCATTGATGATGACCCCGGCACCACTTCCCCGTGTCGCAGAAGCACCATCTACATGAACACGCCATAGTTCGGTCTCAACACTGGTATCAGTAGGAGAAATGTGCTCGGGAAGTGAGTTGGAATCCGGACTGTCATAAGTAGCTTCGGCTAAAAAATCAGCTAGAGCTTGGCCTTTAATGGCGTGACGAGGGAGAAATTGAATATCGTGCTCTCCCAACTCTATTGCCCATTTGACAAGCCGACCTGAATGATCGGGCTTACTCAGGATTTGGCGGATTGGCAGGTTGGTAAGAACGTTAATAACATGTCCCTGAAAATAGGGACGAAGGCGGCGGGCCGCCATAACCAATGCCAATATGGTCTTTTCAATGACTGAGTATCGGATTTCTGCTCCTTGTAAAGCTCGGCTGGCAAAATATACTACCTTCTAAGTTCCGTGGTCATCGCGGACAAGGGCTGCGCTGATGGCTTCATCAGCAGTAGACAAATATAAATGCAAAGGTTCTCCAGCAATCGGGGCGAAAATAATGGGGAGTTGACGGATGTGTTGCTTTAAAGCTGTCAGAGCTTCCTCACACTGGGGTGTCCACTCGAACTTCTTAGCCTGTCGTAACACCTTAAAGAAGGGAAGTTGCCGTTCGGCCGCTTTGGATAGGAACCTGTTTAACGCCGCTAATCGCCCAGTAAGACGTTGAACATCTTTTTCCTTCTGGGGTGTCTTGAGGTCGAGTATATCCCTGATTTTAGAGGGATTAGCTTGTAGTCCCTGAGGAGATACCATGTACCCTAAAAACTTGCCTAAACCAACCCCGAAGGTGCACTTCGCTGGATTTAAACGAAGATTATGGCGTCGAAGTACTTCCAGTGTTTCAGCAGTGTCCCGAACACATGCATCAAAAGTCCGACTCTTGATGACTAAATCATCGACATAGACCTCCACATTTCGCCCAACTTGGTTCTGAAAAACATGGTCCATCAACCTTTGATAAGTGGCTCCGGCATTCTTGAGCCCGAAAGGCATCTTTTTGTATGCAAAAATTCCAAAGTCCGTTATAAAAGCGGTCTTGATCGCATCGTTCTTATCCATATGAATTTGGTGGTATCCCTTGTATAAGTCCAAGAAACAAAGCGCGGGATGCCCAGTAATGGCTTCAGCTTTCTGATCAATAGAAGGTAATGGATAGCAATCCTTAGGACAATATTTATTCAGATCGGTAAAATCCACGCACATTCTCCATGTTTTATCAAACTTCAGGACTAGAACAGGATTCGCCAACCAGGTCGGATAGTGGACTTCGAACAGGATATCTGCCTTAACCAATGCCTCAACTTCTATACGAATAGCAGCTTTTCGGTTGGGCGCAAATTGTCTGCGTTTTTGCTGTACTGGTTTAATTGCGGGGTCAATGTTCAACGTGAGTAATCAGGTCTGGTGAAACACCGGGCATGTCTAAGGGTGACCAAGCAAAGACCTCGGAGTATTCTCGCAGCACTTGAATGATGGCACTGTGAAGTAGGGGTAAATGTACAGCACCGACTTTAACAGTTCGCTCGGGCACATTTGGGTCAAGAGGGACTTCTACTACTTCTTCACCAAGAGGTTGAATTGGTATTGATTCAAGCTCGGGGGTACCTATTTGAAACTGCGATTGAACCATCTGCGTAGTTCGTGGTTTAAGGGCAACAAGCATACACTGCTTAGCCATCTTCTGATCGCCACGGATGGCTATGGTTCCGTAGGGTGAAGGACATTTCATCGTTAAATGAAATGTGGAACATATGGCTTGGGCAGGAGTAAGCCAGTCCCGTCCAAGAATCATATTATAAGGAGACGGAGATGACACCACATAAAATTCAACAAAAACTGTTTTGATTGCGGGATGAGTACCTACCGAAGCTGGTAGATTAATAATTCCCTCTGCGCGAACTTCCCCTTGTGTGAATGTTTGCAAAGGTCCTGGGGCAGGCCGAAGCAAATCTCGGGATATGCCCATTTTTTGGAAACAATCTGAGAAAATAACACTGACAGCTGCACCATTATCAACATACACCCGTTTGATTATGATATTTGCCACAGTCATATCAATGATTATAGCATCAGTGTGAGGCGTGCGTTCTGGTACGGGGTCGTCTTCAGTAAAACTTACTGTCTCGTTATTGTGGAAACGTTTGTGACGGGGCTCCTCGGGAGGAGGTCGGCGAGCTTCCGCAATAAGAGCTTTGCAGGACATCCCTGCTGGCTGTGTACCATAGATCATATGAATAACGCTATTGACAACGCGAGCTGGGGGATTGGTCCCTTCTTCTTGAGGAGGAGGAGCAGGCAATAAGCGAGGTTGTTGCTGTTGAACATTGCATCTGCTTCCTTGATCTTGCCTCGAGTAATGGTTATTCCCGGAACGGTTATTTGGCCATGGTGATCGGCCTTGTTGGAAACCACGATTGTTATTGCCAGCTCGGTTCTGGTGTTGGTGTCCACCTTGGTGTTGTATCCTGTTGTCCGACTGAGCAATATATTGACGGAAATGGCCCTGCTTTATACATTCCTCGATCTCTTTGCTGAGTTCCCGGCATTCTTCAGTATCATGCCCATGGTCATAGTGGTATTCACACCACTTGGTACGGTTCCGTTTTTCAGCCGGGCTGTCATACGAGGACAAGGCTTTAGATCAGCCTTGTGAATAGAGTGTATTTCGGTTCGGGACCGATTTAAGGGCGTTAACTGGGGTAAATCAGGATGAGTATGGGATCGACCTCCACCTAATCGGTTAAAGGCACTGGTACGAATGTTAGACCCAGATGGTCCTTTATCTAGTTGTTTCTTGGCAACAGATTTTTCCCTCTTACGTCGGGTCTGTTCATCGGCCTTGGCATGTCGTCCAACCACATGATAAAGAGCTCGGGTAGTAACAGGAGTGTTACGGACCAGCTCAGTGTATAGTGGTCCGGCCCGTAGTCCGTTCATGAAAGCTGTGACAATGATATCATCTGGCTGATTGCCTACCTTCAGACTTTCAGTGGTGAAACGTTCTAAGAATTGAGAGATGGTTTCTCCTTCTTTTTGTTCGACGTTCATCAGGTCAGCCAAAGTGGACATAGGCTTGGCACGTGCTTCAAAACGTGCCCAGAAGTGTTCAGCGAGTTCCCGGAAGGAGGATATGCTGTTGCGAGGAAGAGAATCAAACCAAACTCGTGCCTCATCCTGGAGGTACTCAGGGAAGATTTTGCAATAGTGAAGAGATGCAGTGTGATCTCTACTGAGCATGTTATGTCTGAAGGCTCCAAGAAAATTAGCTGGGTCTCCAGTACCATCATAAGGTGGTATGGCGGGCCTTCTAAACCCTTCAGGAAGAGGCGTATCTAGAATTTCCTGGGAAAATGGAGTGATAATATCTCCATTGGCGTCAAGACCTAAAATTCTGTCCAGTTCAGCATTCCGCTGTACCCTCTCATACTCACGAAGATCCGGAGTATAGAGATCGGTATACCGAGCTTTCTTAGTTGCGTTGAGCGGGCGACGGCGATCAGCATCAACAAGTTCGTCATGGCGCTGTCTTGATCCGTTAGAACTTCCATGATCCTCGGGAGAACCAGGTCGTTCTCGTCGGCGATCTTGTCTCTCGTGGTGTACGGGATTGTGTTGGTTGGACAAATTCCGACGAGGTGTTTGCACTGCGGGGTTGATGTTAGGCCCAACAGGGCCATCAGGGTTTAGCCGATTGGCAGCCCAATCTTGGAGAACATGAGCATGTTCCTGTAAAAAGGCTTGAAGTAGTTCCGGAGTCATCTGGATATTAACTGGAGGTTGTGTAGTAGCAGGACCAGGGTTTGGTACATCTCGTGGAGGTAGGGGTAAAAATCCTTCACCTGGATTTACAACCGGATCTTGGTGGCCCTGGTGGTGAGAGACGTCCCGTATTATCGATTGCCTTGTCGGTAAGGTTTGATCCACGGTTTTATCTTGATTGACTTGATCACCTTGACGAGAGTGATTCAATCGAGTAGTTACCATGGTTTCAAGCGTAATATCAAGACTAAAAATCCAATCGTTTCTACGTTCCCACAGACGGCGCCAATTGATAAAGCGCGATCCGTTCTATCACCGTAGTCTTAACAGAAGATATTAAACAGGAAAATAACTAAGCAATGAGACACAAGGTTTACGTGGTTCGATCCGGAGATCTACGTCCACGGGAAGATAATGTCCCAACCGGGCTCCTTTTTCTTTTGCTAGTAGTGTTTACAAGTGTGCTTTTCTCTTTCAAAAGTTCCAACCCCTATTCTATTCCTCATTCTCCTATTTATACTATACAAATTTCAGCCCTCCATAAATTCCTACAACTAAGGCCCCTAACTATATTCCTACAATCAAGGCCATGAAGCTCGCTTTCGTGATTTGGATCGTGATTTGGAGGAAATCGTGGGTCAAATCTTCTCCTTCTCTTGTGCTGCCGTTACAAACGGATTATCATACTTGGGCCAATTCTTGGGCTTCCAACTATAAATGATTTGGGCCGGCTTGTATCTTCAACCAACTTGGGCTTACCCCTGCTACCTCGAATCCCTCTATTTCCTCTTCACACCGGGGGAAATTCACTGCTTCTACTCTTATTTCACTAAGGTCACCGCGATGGATTTGCCTACTTTCACTGTTCACGGGATAGATAACTCGTATGGGAGGTGCTCTGTAAGGCACTCCTTCTGGGACTACCTCTCCTACCTTAGATGAAGATGAAGATGAGTTAGACATACTTACTTGTTTTCTCTGGTTGATTGATGAAAGATGTTCTATCGTCACGATGTGGCTCAATAGTGGATTTCTCTAACGCACGATTCAGATAACTGTAAAAAGTGAAGGTGAAGGGTTTTTTGATTTCCCTCCTTTTCTTATGCACTCAGCAACGGTGACGATTCGATGGTTTAAAATCAAGGATCCTGATTTTAACGTGCTACATATGCGCCTCGAAAAAAGCAATATATGTAGTTTCACGCGCGCTTACTCGAATACCGTGTACAACTGTTTGCCACGCGCCTTAGTGGTACTCATCACTCGTGTTGAGGAAGTTTCTCAACCCCGGTTGAAGGACTTCGGCGTTTTTACTTCTCCTCAACCCCGGTTGAAGGACTTCGGCGTTTTTACTTCTCCTCAACCCCGGTTGAAGGACTTCGCCGTTTTTACTTCTCCTCAACTCCGGTTGAAGAACTTCGGTGTTTTTATTTCTTTTTAATCCCGGTTGAAAGACCTCGGGGGTTTAACTTTTTCCCCGTCGCTGGTGAATGACTTCGGGACTTACTTTGTTCGACTCCGGCACTCCCGGCTTACTCTATCTACTTTACAAAGCCGAATCCTTCTGTTTCGGCTTCTTTTGGGGGGGGGGGGGCATCTGGTAAGTAAAGCCCAAGTTGGTTGAAGATACAAGCCGGCCCAAATCATTTATAGTTGGAAGCCCAAGAATTGGCCCAAGTATGATAATCTGTTTGTCACGGCAGCACAAGAGAAGGAGAAGATTTGACCCACGATTTCCTCCAAATCACGATCCAAATCACGAAAGCGAGCTTCATGGCCTTGATTGTAGGAATATAGTTAGGGGCCTTAATTGTAGGAATTTATGGAGGGCTGAAATTTGTATAGTATAAATAGGAGAATGAGGAATAGAATAGGGGTTGGAACTTTTGAAAGAGAAAAGCACACTTGTAAACACTACTAGCAAAAGAAAAAGGAGCCCGGTTGGGACATTATCTTCCCGTGGACGTAGATTTCCGGATCGAACCACGTAAACCTTGTGTCTCATTGCTTAGTTATTTTCCTGTTTAATATCTTCTGTTAAGACTACGGTGATAGAACGGATCGCGCTTTATCATCTTGCAAAGTGGGTGAGTGAGTAGTTTTGTTTCAGCAATATAATTATTTTATTAATAATTTAATTAACAGCATAGAAGTTACATGTCATCCTAAAAATATTCTAATCTTGCACATAGCGGATATTCTTTTAGTATATTAAAGATTACCCGATACGATGAAATGAATTCATCCGACACAAATTTACTAGGAGAATCTCGAAACTTACCTAACCAATTTCAAGTTGAATTGACCAAAAATTATATTTATCTTAAGATGTAATACTCATATATTTCAAATAAGTTTTGATGCATAATTCGAATTGACCTGATATCAAATACAAGCACGACTCAATAATTTGAGGATCCATTTGGTTGGGGATTTAGGGGTAGGGAATTGAAATGAATGAGAATTTATTCTCATTTATGGTGTTTGATACATAATGAATAAGTTGATTAATACCCCTTTTCATTAACAATTCTCCTCACCTTATTCCATAGTATGATTGACTCCTCATTCATACCAATTATTATTGTCATTGATGATTTACAACCAAACTTGAATTATCACCTTTATGACAACCCACCAATTAGGGACGTAAACGAATCGAATCGAATCGAATATTAAGAAATTCGATTCGAATTCGAAAATATAAACTCGAATTCGAATTCGAATCGAATATTAATCGAATTTAAATAGGTGATTCGAATTCGATTCATGAGAAATATTCGAACTATTCGATTCGATTCGAGATTCGAAAAGTTCTTTTTTATTTTTATATATTGATATTTTTTTATTTTTTAAATATTCAAATATTATTTTTTTAAAAAAATTTTCAATTATAAATTTTAATAATATATATTATATATAAATTAATTTAAATATATAGCTATATTAAATATATTATATACATATATTTAATATTATATGTATTATTTAATTTTTTAAATATATTATATATAAACGAATCGAATATTCGAATTATTCGAATTATTCGAATCAAATACAACTATATTTTAATTCGAATTCGAATATGATTCGAATTTTATAATTAATTCGTATTCGAATTCGAATCATCTTAATCGAATGCGAATCACGAATTGAATAAAAAATATTTGATTTGTTTGCAATTCTACCACCAATTTAACGCTTTTTATGTGTTCTTCTGAAAAATCTAAACAAAAGAAGGGTTATATAAAAGGCAAAAAAATATCACTTTTGTTGGACAAAAAAAAAGTATCACTTTTTGTAGTAAAAGTATCACATTTATCTGTAAAAGTATCAATATAGTAAACGTATCACTTTAATCTGTAAAAGTATCACTATTTCTTGTAAAAATATTACTTTTTCCTGTAAAAGTGTAGTTCGTCACACACGTGACCGTCACACACAAGACTTAC
Source organism: Ajuga chamaepitys (assembly GCA_958295605.1). Classification (NCBI taxonomy): domain Eukaryota; kingdom Viridiplantae; phylum Streptophyta; class Magnoliopsida; order Lamiales; family Lamiaceae; genus Ajuga; species Ajuga chamaepitys. The sequence continues at coordinate 15,208,713 of OY282502.1, read as the reverse complement.
TCTATATAGAAAACAAACCTAACGATTAATGTTTTTTTTTTTTTTTTTTTTTTTTTTCCATTTGGTGTACATCCTAAAATTTTATTTGATTGTTGCTTTTAATTTACGATTTTTGTCACATGTTTTCTAAACTATTATTTTCTGAAAAAAGTAAAATAAAAAATTTGCTATTTATATCAAAATTTAGTCTAATCTCTATTTTTACTCCCAAAATAAATTCTAAACTTATTTGATGATATAGTAGAAGCTGGTGAGCCTGGACATATCCTCAACGAATGGAATTCGCAAGACTTGATTACGAAAGCTTAGAATAAACTAGGAATGGTTCAAAGACTTAATGTTTTAAAGAAATTGATAAAAAAATTAAACTAAATTTTGACCTCAAATTAATATTTTTATTTTATTCTTGTCGAAATTTAGGTAACACCTACATAGATCATGACAGACAATAATAATTAGGAATGGTTCAAAGATCAGGTGCAAATTTGAAAAAGAAAAAAAAAATATTCTCCTCGTCCCACTTAACTTGTCATGCTCATAAATGATAATTAAGGCAATATATCCAATCTCAAAATATCCACATTCAATCTTCACTTTTAAAAAAGTAAAAAATCCACAAAATCTATTTTTTTTAACATTAGTACTCGATCAACTCTGACAAATTAACAGGGACGGAGGAAGTATTAGAATTGGGGTGATATTTATTGACCCGGAAAAAGAACCAAGTGGTTCAATTTGGCTCCAGGTTCTTATTATTTTAATTATCTTAATTTAATTTTAAAAACAAATGAAGTCCCGATCCAGTTGGTAAAATACCTCTCCCCCAAGAAATTCACTTGCAGAAGGGGCATCCCACGAATATAAATCCTGCCAATCCCCGGTTTAATTTTGAATATAACAAGAAACCCCAAACACCAAATTCCTCCGAGGTAGAAACCAGAATCAAGAAATGGGCATTATAAAGAGCAGCTTCTCATTCATGATGGGGACTGCATTCGGAGTTTATTTAGCCCAGAATTACAACGTCCCTAACGTCCGGAAGCTCTACAACACCGGCCTTCTGTTCGCCAAGCACATCGAAGAGAATTATCGAAAGCCCAAGAAACGTGACGACGATGAATAGTGTCTTCCTTTATAATGTTTACGGATGCCCACCAACTGTTTGTGGTATCATCTGTTAGCTTCTTTCTACCAACTCTGTGATACCCTTATTCTAGGATTCTTTTTGCCTTTATCAATAGAATTTGATAATACTTTTTTTCGGGGTATTGAGATATTTAGTTCTGGATTTGGTGTTTATTATTGTTTCTGTTGACTATTGAGGCCCAATCAATGGAAATTTGGGGAACTGACGCTTTTTATCTTTTTTTATCAGTTAGTTTAGATGAAAATCAAAACATTACTCAGTTTCTGGTGCACAATTTAATCCAATTGTGGGTTGTGCTGAATCTCTTGATGAAATTGAGAAAACTTGGGATGATTATTGTTGATGTATGGAATCAAGTTGCAGAAGCAAGCTACATTTGCTTATGCGATCTTATTTTGTTGTTGTTTCATCGTGCTGCTCATCATATCTAATGCTCATTCGAAACATAGCATCTGCTGTGCTGCTTATGCTGGCCTGTTTAATGCATCGTTGATTCTATATGGAGAAATAATCAGAATTCTCTTGAGGTACAAACTGGTAATAGTTTCAGTGTGGATTTTTTGTTCATTCCATGAACATAGTGTCAGTTGACTGTGATATTACTGCTTGCAATAAATTTAGATAGCTTCAAGAAAGGGGTTTTCTTTGGTTCATATCAGTCAAATATTTTATTGTCAACTTGTCTGGGGCACATGTGATCAAGTTTTTTGCTGTAAGCCAATGAAATAATGTGGCATTCTGCTGTATTTTGATTGTTGAGGTTATGTTTGAGTTGACAGCATTCTGGAGTCTCTTGTAGAGGCAGCCTAATCTTAATAAAAAATTCTGTAAGGTTCTGGCATTTCTTCTTGAAGTGCTGGGAATGAAAAATTGTTTCTGTCCAGAATCGAAGATGCGATTTGGAAAACCCTTCACGCCATATTCTGTAGGATTTTTTTTTCTGTTTTTGTTCTGGGTGTCGAAGTCAAAATAGAAAATGATGGCCGGGCAGAGCGCGAATTAAGGAGAAGAGGACGCTGCTCACAACTTTCCCTCTTTGTTGCTTAAATGGTAATCTAACTTCAGCGGGTATGTAGGCAAATGGAAGTAAAGATGGTTTTCCTTGAGGGGTCATGTTTAACTCGCAGAAATATCAGCTTCAACATGTACCTTTGTTTCTGTATGCTTGTGAAACCATATCAAGATATATTAGAAACAAAATCACAAATTGTTTCCATTGGACTGCACGTTGAGGGTTTTCCTAGAAACCTCTCATAACATTCATATACTGATGTTTTGAGGTGTATGACATAGAAATGTGTCTTGAAGCTTTAGTAAATCATTTGATGTGTTGCTTGTGCAACATGCCCTAAGGTCGTCAGAACCATTCTTTCTGCATAGGTAGTGTATAAAGAAGGTAAGTTTCTTCCCTCCTGGGTTATTGAAAATCACTGTTCGTACATATTAAAGATGTTTTCGTTGAAAAATTGCTTCTTTGAGTGGTCCAAAAGCTTTTCAGTTTGCTCTTTTGAAGTACACTGCCATAGAGAATGTAGTTTTATCACCTAAGGAATGATTAGTTTTGAAAAAAAAGATAAAAGAATACAATTGCCATTGAGTTGATTGTCAACTATCAGATTCAGGTAATTTTGTTACAAGAAATTAGATGTTGTGATCTTCATTTACCGTAGAGAACAACATTTGGAAGGTTTAAATTGTCTGCAAAGCTGTCAGTCTATCTCTTTCTTATTTTATTTTATTTATTTTTTCTGATGAAAATTTGTAGCGGTAATTTCTTGAGGTACCATGTATATGCATTTTACGAGTATAGGATGAATTAAGTCAAGGAATGGTTAGTCATTTCTGTTATTTCCAGTCTCAAATTTATGTTGCTTAGTGGAGTATCCATATATCTGCTTCTTTTGGGTAAGACTGCTTTATTCCAGTTGTAGTCTGCAATATGAAGAATGTTTTGCTTTCTTACGGGTCGTCTGGTTGCTAGTAGCAACAATTGGATTGGTATAGCTAAATGGGCTTTTGGGGTGTTTACAAGTATTTAGGTTGAATTACTAATTTGTTTGGTTGGCTGGTTTATCCGAGTTTGTATTACCTAAACCTTAGGTTAAAACTCTGGTTTGTACAACCCACCCTCCATGGATTGAAAGTTACTGGGCTTTGCTATTGTGGAGGACGGGCTTGGTATTAAAACCGGGCTGTGGTCTTTTAATAAGACCTAAACCCACCGACTAAACATGCTCTTAGTATGTGGTATTCATTGAGGCGTTTAACAAAGTGAAAATCAAAGTTTCTTTACTTGCAACAAATATCTCTGATTTTACCTATAGTATGAATATTGAGAACTTTCGGATGGAAGCTCATTTTATTTTGTATGTCTTGTTGAACATGTTCTGCACATATGTGTTGAAGATCGGTATATTTCCAGAAAACTGAACGGTATGCTTATACATAACTTATTGATCTGAAAACAGGTTATATGCTAAAAGAAAAGCCGCTCTATGTTTACTTATTCACAACAATTGTTTCTAATTCTCAGTCGATGTTCAGATACGAGTCAGATGAAGTGCTATTTGTAGAAGATGATTTGCAAGATAGTTGATTATTCCCCTTCCCCAATGCACGCCATTCGTTAATGCATGCCATTTTTCTTGGTTCTGAACTTGGAAGTTGTACGCAGCTAACAATTTCCAAAATCTTTTCTGTTTTTCCTAGCAGAAGAATAGCATTGCGAACGCTTTCCTCTCTCTGCTCAATACTACTCTGATCGCATTTTATTGATATTGCATGCTGCAAGTTGGTGAGGCAAGCCCCAATTATATCAGTGATCATGCCAACAAGAATTTCAAACATCGATTTACTGCATTCGTGCGATCTGTTTCCAGCTGTTAGAAGTATGGTTTGACATATTCTGTACATTGCATTTGCTGCTAACACCTTTACGGACCATTGTGATCCGCTGTATCTTAAATAACCCATCACATCATTCTTCCTCAACTCCATGAACTTGTGCTTGGCTATGTCAGAAAGCTCTGAAATTGTATCTCTCGGGCTTCTCCCTTGAAGGGCCATCTGACGAAGGTCCACGTCTAGCCACCTATAATGCAGGTCAACCCCAACCCACACAATCTCTGCTGCTTTTCTGATTTTTGCCAAGTCTCGTTTTATAGCTAGATCGTTTTCTACGACTCTGATGTACTTGAGACCTTCGTGTACAGATTTTATCAGCTCTTTCACGAGATGGAAATCAGTGTTACTCGTAGCAACTGCAATGCTTGTTAACGTCACCACAGGTAGGACCCAGCTATGGGGAGGTTCTTCATTATCCAGAGAAGGAACAAGGTAACTGTCAAATTCTTGTACACCCTCAAATCCCATTGAAGGCTTCAGTTTTTCTAATAGTTGTATAAGATTATTCGGCTGTTGTTTCCTCCCCATTCTAATCCAATGTCCAATGGCATCTCTGTCTGATTCCATCATAACATGGACCAGTTCTTCCTCTCCTTCAAGATGCAGTACATAATGACTGAGATCCAGCTTGCTGTTGGTCCTCGACTCCAACTCTGTATCACAGGTGAGAACCGCATTGTTAAATTTAACCAAGTTGACAATTTTCTTGCAGCAATTATGGATCTTCATCAACTGACTAACAAAGAGTATCGATATTAACCTCACTAACTTGCTCAAAACCACTACTGCTCTCTGCATCACAATGCATAAATCGAAGACCCTCTTTTTTGTCTTATGAACTAGCTTTCTACTGTGCCGGCTGCAGATTCTTACATTCAACGGAGACTCCCTCAATTGACACAGTGTCTGAACCCAGTACTTTTCCACTGATGACCACATGTTTTTGCCGGAGTTCTTTGCTTTCTTAGGACACATAAATTGAATGGCTATGAACCATCTCAATGCTGGTGCAATCGTCCCTACAGCAACTGCTGTAGCCTGAGTCACTACTATCATCGTACTCGACCACTTGTAATCCGATTCGCCTTTACAAAATGTGAAGCACCACGGCATCAGGTAACTACGGAACATGGCTTCTGCTAAAGTGACGGTGCTGAGCAGACAGAACGCCCCCGATGCTATGCATGTTGCTAAACGGGCCATCACGAATTGTGGGTTGCAGGTATGTGCCATCATCCAATATCTTGTGAGATTGTCTCTCAGTTTCCGAGGGACGGAGGCTTCACAATGCTCTTTACATTCTTTCTTAACAACTTCATACTTCTTACTGTACCTCATATCTAAGTGATGCTTAGTGGCAGGAATTGCCAAGGATGAGGAGATCAAGATCACAAACAAAACAACCATCAGAAACATCATAATTATGTGTTCTATCCAAAACACGTATATGACACCCGTGCCCAATTGGATGCAGACATTTACGATGACAGTGACTACAAGAATCCCTAGAGCAACAACATTCATCATTAGCTCTTTAGTTTCCATGTTTCCTAGAGAAGGCATAGAGTTACCTATTGCTGTGCAGATGAAGGCAGTGCTGCTTAACTTGGCCAGTTGATCGTGGGGCCGGGGCATGGACGTGTTGAGGTCAACGGAGAGTTTGACTGCCACACCGATAAGAGTAAGGGTTGTAGCATTGAGGGCGAAGAATTTGCAGGGGAACCACAACTTTCTGTATCTGAATCCGTGAAAGGTATCAACAGCCATGGCTATAGTACAAGCTGCTGATGCTGCTACGACGTAGAGGCCGATCCATGGCATCGGTTCGCTGAATTTCGAATCGTCCAGTGTTCCATTGACTGTGCAACCAACCCTTCCCATCTGGTTGGTTTATGCTTTGGCTTATCTCTTCAAATTTTGATTGGTGTTTTCAGGTAATTGTGGTGTAGGAGATGTACTCGTAGTCGTAGGCAGTCAAGAGAAAATGGATGAAATAATTAGGTTGCAGCCAAAAAGTCAAAATATTAAATAAAAATAAAAAAAAAAGTATTTTATTTCCTGTCCTTTTCCAGTTGGATCAAAGGAAGATTCAATGGCGGTGGTGGTGACGGTCAACGGCAGGTATTGGAATTCTAGCTGGAGAATATGCACAATTATACAAATATTATATAATTCAAATGATATGAAACTTAAAATTAAAAATACAATATGCTAGAGATTGGAAAAATATAGCGCCTAAAGAAAGTAACAAATTAAAAAGTTCATCTAATAAAAAGATTGCATTTGCTATCGGTGGGTTAAGTGTTTTTTATTGCCAGAATTGTTGTAGCGAGTTCTCGTAATACAAAATATCATTCAATAATTATTTTTAGAACCATATCCTTGCAACAATTTTTTGTTTTTATTAAGCGCGCAAATGGAATATATATATATTTGAAAGTTAGAAGATGCCTCTGCGTACAAATAGGAGATGCAATGCTTTTTGGGATTATTACAACATATCATTTCACATTTCTGTGTCTTTACAGTTTGCCATATAATTTTTTTTTTTTTTTGAGTTACAAATTGTCATATAAAACAATCTCAACCATTAATTGTTCAATATGTTGGATTAGTTAATCAGAGGATAATATTTATCGATTACGTTGCTTCAATAATGCCGATTAATTTAAGAGTGCAATAATATTATTTTAGTGGAATAGAATATAATTAATAAATTAACATGATAAGTCAAGAGTTGATTGGGTCATATTGGAGCTTGATTTTATTGGGTCCGATCGTGACTCAATATTTACTAGAATAAATTATATAGATTATAATTTATTACTACAATAATATAAATATATTGGATAATGATAATAAACAAGATGGAAATATCTAGGATATTTTATATTTATCAGGATATGCTACTTGGAGATGAAGAATAATGTGGTATAATGTAATATATATACACGCTATTCTTCACGTGAATTGACCACTCTCTCCGCAACACATATCTGTTCCAAGGGGTGTTCACACACCGTGTATTGGTGTAGTTCGTGAGAACACCGGAGAAGGTTTGGAGGTTTGGAGCGAGATTTGATAAAGCACGCTACGAAGGTATTGCATAAACTATCCATGTATATATTAATTAATATGTAGAAAATATAATAATACGGTATATCCTACAACGATGTATTCGATTATCAATATTCTATATTGTGAATCGGATATGAATCGTGGTTTTAAGTATCAGAGCGTAGGTTTTGATATTATTTTATGTTCATGATTAATTAATTTTAATTTGTATGTGTTAGTATGAGCGGCGTTAGGTTTTGTAATTTTATTGTGTTATTAGATTGAATGAGTTTTAATTGTTGAACAATATATGACTTTAGTTTTAAATCGATGTTCAATTGTTTTTGGTATTTTCGAGTCTGTAAATAAGGGGGTGGATTACGACTCATGTTTCCTCTTATTAGATTTGAAATAGGTTACATAATTGTTTAGATTTCTTTGTATATTGTAAAGCTCGTCTGCAGAGTTTTTTGGACGCCAATTTGAAGTTTCTGGGGACAAAGTGCATTATTTCAAAAGTTATTATCTAAAGTGGTGGGCAGTTTTCATCATCTTCGAAATTTGGAGGACCTTCCTTGCAAATTTAGGAAAACCACCATTGAAGGCTGAAAGCTTCCAAAATTTAACCTGAAATAAGCTACGACAATATAGTAGCAACCTACATCTAATAGTTGCGGCCTCTAATGCCGCCGCACGGCGGAGATTGAGTGGTGATTTTGCCGCGTTCTTCAGAATTCGCGAACTAGTTGTTCATTTTCTTTTTACAGATTGCGCCTGCTCTAGATGTTAGCAGTAGCGACGCGGCACTCGGTGGTAGGGGATGGCTTTTGCAGGTTGGCAGTGGCAATCCGCTTGTCGTCGTTGTGGAAGTTTGTTTCGCGACGAGGTGACTTCCCGTGAAGCTTGTAAAAAATATTAATTTGGGCTTACTGTAAAAATATATTGTTAGTTAAATATTTATTAATATTATTTTTAACTGTAGAAAATATGAAGATTTGGTGGTTGAATAATATCAAGAAGATACGGAAGTAAGATATGCTGTTACTTGGAGAAGAAGTTGATTTCATCTATATTGAAGATTATATATACATATTCTCGTCATATCAGAAAAGCATCGAATATGTGAACTTATTATGGAGAGTCAAATATGTATTTGAGAATTCGAGTTGTCTTATTATTATAGAGTCAAAAGTTGATGTTCAGTGTGTTATAACATATCTTGCAAGTTGTAATAGTTTGTCAGTCTTAGTGTGTCAAGTAAAAGTGTCTTCGAGAGAAGTTGCTTTAAGGCGGACTTGGGAGAGTTCGTCCGACCTTCGCTGGTGTGTCGTGTCAGAGTCGAAGAAGTCGATGGGAGTTGTCGATGATACAATAGATCAGGTAGAGAAGAATGCGGTCTTCTTGTAAACGACAATATTATCAATAACATAAAGTCCGAGGGGTTTCAGCTCCGCGTTTATATCGTGATATTTCTTATCCTGTTTTATTGTCCTGTTTTGAGTGTTCTAACACTGGAGTGCAGTTCATAGGAATTTCAATTGGTATCAGAGCGGGTCCGTATCCTTATACGGTTGATCCTGGAGAACTGCACCACTATGGATCTTCGAGGGCATATGATGAAAATATTCAATTAGGTAAAAATAATAATGCTACAACTGTTAATACGCTGTAGCAAATGCAGTGGCTAGAAACATGTTCAGAAAGAATGTGCTACGTTTCTAAAGAGGAAAAATGGCTTCTGCAGCAATGTGGAGTGATGAGTCGAAGGAAGAAGAGATATCTAAAGGTGAAAATGATCACTCAAGCAATCTTACAGCCTTTACCACCTCATATATGTGTCTTTTGGGCTACGTTTATACGAAAGATCCAAATTCAGACGAAGTGTAAGGTATATTAGAACATGAATTATCAAGTTTTTATTTTATTTTATTTTATTTTATTTTATTTTTTTTAAACTGATACAGCTGATGAAGAGGCAGGTCCAACCGTAGAAGAAATGCATAGGTTGTACATAAAACTGTCAGTTGAGTGCATTCGCGGGAGCAAGGCGATAAAAAAACTCGAAGGGCAACTTCGAGAATCTCGAGCAGAGATGAAAAAACTGAGAATCGCCTCAGAAGAAAAAGAGGCTACTATAGCTAAACTTACCAAGGAGATTGGCTTAGGTGGAGCTAGTGTTGCTGAAAAGATTTGAGAAGCGGAGTTAGTATTACAACACACACTAGCAGACAAAGAAAGAGAAATATCATCTTTGCAGATGAAACTTTATAACATTAAGCATGATCTGGATATGTGCAGGAACTGTTTGATAGTAAAAAATTCAAACCATCAAAACTCAGAGTTAGAACAATCAAAGCAGGGTTTCAAACGATTAAACTCTGGTAAGGATGCTCTAACTGAACTCATCAATCTAGGAAATAATCATCGGGATGTATCTGGTCTTGGATATGCAGGGGGTCATCTAACGCTGATCAGTGTATTTTTGTGCAGTGGGATAATAATGTTATAACCCAGGTTGAGCATGGGAAATTTGCAGAACAGTCTGGAAATATTTCCAGATACTTTCGATCTGCTGGATAAAATAAAAATGTCCAGAAGAGTGCGAGGAGAAAAGATCGTCAACCCAATAGAATGTTACAACATTCTAGGTAGGGGTTTGGAAATAACATTCCATTCATCCCAATTTGTCACTACTGTCGTATTATAGGTCATCTTCGGCCTAATGTTATAAATGAAGGCCGACTATCTTTTGTCATGCACAGGTTGGAATTACGGAAGTAATCAACGAAGGACACCTCGAAAAAAGGTGGATTTCAGACCTTCCCAACCATAAAATCCACGATAAGTTAACTCACGGTTGTTTCAATACCATGTTTTCTTTGAATGTTGCTATTATGGGGGCTTGGTACTTTGATAGTGGGTGCTCTAGGCACATGACTGAGATTAGTTCATATTTAGTTAACATAGAACCGATTGTCAATGAATTTGTTACTTTTGGTGATGGGGTTAGAAGTAGAGTAATTGGGAAGGGTACACTTGATTTAAGTGGATTCCCTAGATTGCGTGATGTTTTGTTAGTTGAAAAACTTGAAAACTAATTTCATTAGCATTAGTCATTTATGTGATCAAGGTTTGCATGTTAAATTTACCAAAGACCAGTGTTTAGTTTATGATGATGAGGATAAATGTGTGTTAAACGGTGATAGATCTTCTAATCATCTTTACATGTTGAAACATGAACATAAGAACTACAAAGAGGCCAAGTGTATAGCCACCGGGAACTGTTGTGTGCAACCCGTAAGGATGAATCAAAGGTGCTCAGTCTATTGTGTTGAGGTAAGTGTTCCCAACCTTTTACGTGACAATACCAGTGCTAATACCTTTACCAAAAATCCGGTCCTACACTCTCGAATAAAGCATATGGATATTACACACCGTAATTTTCGGGAACTAATAGAAGAAGGAACTGCTATCATGAATCATGTTCCAACTAAAGATTAATTAACGAATGTTTATTTTAAGGCCCTGGATTTCAGTGATTTTTCACACTAAAAAAGCCAATAGGTCTTTACTTCCAAAAAAAAAAAAAAAAGAAAAAAAATAATGTATGTTATAACATGCATTTAAGATCTGCAATAGATATTTTTTTTCATACATCTTTGTGTCATGCATATGCCACATATGAAGGGACAAGCTTACAGAGTTGTTTGGGTTAAAACTTGATATTCCTTTTCGTCTGACTGACACACTCATTCCCCTCTTGTCGGAAAGGGCTATGATCATGAAATGATGTTGAGAGCAGCAATCGATCACAAGATAAAAAAGAGCTACTGGCGCAGAAAGTGATTGATCTGTGAAAGCCGCCGACCTTAAAATAAAATATTTGATTCCCTAATGCTTGCTTTATTAATTGTTGTTCAAGGGGTTAGAAGAAGAAACCAAGATCTCGTTGGATAAGGTTTTCCTAGTGCGATTTTGACTCATGGGGGTTGCGAGCTACTCAACGAGAGGGTAAAAGAAGTCGGAGTGATAAGGAATTTTTATTTTAATATTTTATTAGTCCGTCTTCTCAAATTGTGCCAGTAATGCTTTGATGTGGAATTTTGTCTAGTTCTTTGCTAATGTTCTGCTTGCCACGAATTGCGGGGCACTTATTGCACGAGTCAATTTATATTATTGCATTAGGAATCTTTTGCATGTCTTGATGGGTGTATGCAAATTCTCATTTTTATATCCATGGTGCCTACTTTTAATCCGTAAAATTAGATCGAGGACATGTGTTTAATTTTTATTCTTTTGGTGCCATTATTCTAATTTCTAGATCGAGTGAAAAATATCTTGTGGGCTGAAGTAAAGAGTGGTCTGGACTTAAACCATATCCCCTTTGAAAAATCGAGGACCATTACATCGGGTCATATCTCACTACACCATCTCATATCTCTCATATAAGCTTTAGTCATCATAATCATCCGCTTATCTCGCACCATGGATAACGTTGAATCCACGTCGAGGAAGTGCAAGCGTACATTCTCTCCCGTGATCGGCACAAAGCTCTATCTCGGTCATCTAATAACGTCATTCCGGTCCCATAATAGTGTTCCAGTATTTGTTTCCATGTTTGTTGTTATTTTTGAACTCCTTCCTTCATATCTTTGTTTCATGTTCCGGTTTGCATTTAATGCAAAAAAGGGGGAGAATAAATTGTTGGGAGTTGATTATTTCTGAATTCTGGAATTGGGATTATGCTTCTATGGCTCGCCCGAAAATGTTATAACATTTACTTCCGAGATATCATTTTGAGGTTCTTCCTTTTATCCTTCATCGTATTTGTTAGTTTAGTAGTTTCGAGTTTCTATGCTTCCGTACAGGGTGAGATTTGTGTTAGACAAACATTTGTGTAGGAGGGGTGGAGGGTCTATCTTCTTGATTGATTTAGTATGCTTATTCAACATAAATTTTACTTCCCTTGGATATATTGTTTGTTGGCTCTTTTGTTTGAGTTTTGCATTTGAGGGGGAGAATATACAATTGAGGGGGAGTGCCATCTTTAAGGGAAGTTCTTCTTGATTATTTCTGCATTAATTTTGTCTTGATATTATTTTAAGTTGCTTTTAACAAAAATGCCCAAAAAGGGGGAGATTGTAAAAGATATTAATTTTGGGCTTATTGTCAAAAATATATTGTTAGTTATTTTTTATTATTGTTATTTTCAAGTGTAAAAAATATGGAGATTTGGTGGTTGGATAATATCAAGAAAATATGGAACGAAGATATGTTGTTACATGGAGAAGAAGTTGATCTCATCCACATTGAAGATTATACATACGAATTCTCCTCATATCAGAAAAGCATCGAATACGTGAACATATTTTGGAGAGTTAAATCTGTATTGCGTATTCGAGTTGTCTTATTATTATAGAGTCAAGAGTTGATGTTCAACGTGTTATAACATAGCTTGCAAGTTTGTAATAGTTTGTCAGTCTTACTATGTGTCCAGTAGAAGTGTCTTCGGGAGAAGTTGCTTCAAGGCGGGCTCGGAAGAGTTCGTCCGACCTTTGGTGGTGTGCGTGTTAGAGTCGAAGAAGTCGACTGGAGTCGCCAGACGTTTATTGATGATACAATAGGTTAGGTAGAGAAGAGTGATGTCTTCTTGTAAAACATAACCTATTTGACAATATTATTAATAACATAAAGTCCGAGGGGTATAAGGGATTCAACCCCGCATTTATATCGTGGTATTTCTTATCTCATTTTATTATCCCGTTTTGAGTGTTATAACACTGGAGTGCAATTCGTAAGAATTTCAAAGCTATTGTCGAAAGATGATGGCGGCGATGGGCGAATGTTGTCTGCTAGGGTTCGCAAGACATCCGGATCGGTCGGTCTGGCCTGGTTCGGGTTGCAGGTCTTTCCATCCAGTGTCCCTCGTCAGCGACACCGAGATGGTTGGAGAAGTTGGCAGGTCGGAAGACGGGGCTCAGTTGCTTGACTACTTGTTTCTTTGAATTTATAATGGGCCTTTCACAAAAGTATTTGATATTGAATAGGCTTGAAATAGTACTGCTAGTTGGCAAACATTTTCTTAGCAAGATTTGTTAACTTAATTTTCTAGTGGGAGGGTCCAATTGGCATTAGCATTTATTTGTTAAATAACAACAATTTATGTTCAAATGGATCTTTGGATAGGGCCCACTAAAAATTAAGTTGATGAATTGCTGAAGAAAATCAAAATTGGATATAAAATTGTTAAATTGGTCATGAGATATTGATGGACTTGAATATTATATTAATTTATTCAAGTTAGATTTTAATATTGACCTATAAGATTAACATATAAGTTTATTATTTTGATGGGCCTAAATAAGTTGAATTTTTGGCTTGTTTTATTTTGATTCGAACTCAATAATTGGGTCTGGAGAATCAAATATAGAGCCATTAACTTGGAAATATGGCCAGGCAAGTTGAGTGCCAGAGTTGAAAAATTAACTTTTACGACATAATCATTAAAATTAGATATAAATTATTTATGGACTAGAAATATTGATTAACTTGAATATAAAAATTACTTTATTCAAGTTGGATTGATATAATTTATTTTCTATTTTCAAATTAGATAGATAATAAATACGTTGATAAATAATATAATCATTTTATAATGATTTTGATATTATTAATCAGTTTAAAATCTCATTTTTTTCTCAATACAAATATTAAGTATGTGAGGGTGCAATTTTTCAAATGAACTCACGACCTCTCCTATTAACACATTAGTAAGAAGATGTGTATGCCACGTGCTAATCTAATTGGTCTCCCTAAAGTAAAGCTACACTGTTTCGGTTACTAGATTGGGCCCATATATATAATACTCATTAGTAAGAATATGTGTGTGCCTTCCCATAGGAGGATTGCACTATTTCGGTTGCTAGATTGAGTTATTTTAATAAACCCATACGTAAGAAAAAATATATGTCTCGTGTCAATTTAATTGGTCTCTTGCTGCATTGTTTCGGTTGCTGAATTGAGTTCATTGGATTAACAACTCATAAGTAGGAAAATTTGTATGTCTCGTACCAATTTAATTAGTCTTCCTATTAGAGGACTGCATCATTTTCAATTACTTGATTATGTTGTAAGTTTTAAGCGTGAATTAATTTTGTGTGCCTCATATGTATCATAGTTAATTTACGGACTTAAGAATATCAATATAGGGGTTATACACTTAAATAAAAAATATTGTGAGGACTTCCTATAGAATATTCAAAGAATATTATTGGTGGTCAAAATGATGCAATACAAAATCAACATAGCATGAGATGCAGATTATATTAGATTTAGTGTGAGTATCACTACCTAGCTATAAATAAACATTTATATCTCCTATAGTGGGGTATGTCTGATTTTAGGGTTTTAGGTGGTCGCATATGTCGTAGTTTTATTAGGCCTACTCATTAAATAATTGTTATTCGTTTGTTACTTGTCATTCAGCATGTTCATGTTAGATTTATTTAGTTAGAGAAAAATGTCTTAAAAATTCATTATCCATAGTCTTGTTTGGTGGTCAACAAATGGGAAAAAGAATTATTGATTGGAATGTTATTTAATATTTTTTTTCTTGCTGAAAAGTATCAAAAATCATTTTTACTAGACTATTTCCCACTGTACTTGCTATGGAGTCCAATATTTAACATTTGGAGGCATATGTTAGGTAAATTTATTATGATGTGGTAATTTGTTGCTACATTATCTCAAGAGTGCTGCAGCAAAGACATTGGAATATGAAAATTACCAAGAATCAGTCTTCATAAGATGTTAAGTATTTGGATAACAAAATTTTGTCTGACTGTTATATGGTCTAGTATGAACATGCATATGAAACTTAGACGTTCGTGGGAGATCGTATGCTTGCAATGATCATCCGGATCAATGTAGTTGAGGTTTTAGGGGCTGAATCAGTTGGAGATTCAGGTCGACATGGAATTGGAGACTCCTAAAGATGTTCCCGGAATTCAAATTTAGCTTTAAGCTAAATATGTCATTGAGTGAAGTGATAAAGGAGCTTAAAAATGATGAGAATATTAATCAGGCCAAATATAGTGATGCATTATTTGTTAGTTTTTTTAGGGATTGGCCTTATCCAAGTCAACAGACAAGAATAAGTCAAACCAGAAAATTCTCAACAAAGTGCAAATGGAGTCAAGACAGAAGGGAAACAAAAGGAGACTTGTTTCCTTCTGAGAAGAAGGGTAATTGGAAGAATAATTACGAGGATTGCCTAGCATTTAAAAATGCAAAGTAATTTCATTAAGTTATGTTTAGTAGATGATTCTATAATCTCTTAGTAGAATTCGGGCTCACTAATCATAGTTGCAATTATCTTGCATAGGTTCCTTTTTCTAAAGAAATTCAGTGAAAGAGTAAAGACTTCCAAAGTTAACATATATGCGGTAGGGTTTGCAAAAGTTGATTGGTGTTTTTCTTTTATTTAAAATAAAGAATTTTGGGACATTATTATCATCTCAAACATGGTAGAAATTTCATTTCTATTTTTTTTTTCATTTAAACAAAGTTGTTATAATCATTTTGACAAGTGTGTTAACACTATGTTTGAATAATGATGATGTTTATGATGAATGGTCTAATAATATCATAAATGTCTTAACATCAATCAACAGTTTGCAGTACATTACATTGAATAAATCGAACAAGTTATTTCTACCAATAAGATTGATAACTTAGTCAAGTTTACTAATTAAGCAAAGTTTGTATGCTTGAATGAGATATTCTTCAAATTGCTTGAAGATAGAATCTCTACATGCATGCAAATTTTGTTTAAAATGGTAATGTGAATGAGAAGTCTTCATATCTCAATTTTGGAGAACTACTAATGAGATTTATGAGTTGTGAACTTAGTCTAGTTTACTAATTAAGCAAAAATTATATGCTAGAATGAGATGTTCTTCAAATTGCTTGAAGATAGAATCTCTGCATGCATGTATTTTTGTTTTAAATGGTAATGTGACTAGAAATCTTCATGTATCATTCATGGGAATTAGTATTCAAACTCACCAAGTACCCCTCAAAGGTTTGGTGCGGTTTGGGTTGAAGGAATTGGACATTGTTATACATTGTCAGAAAGTATGGGTTTTACTTCCATAGAGTCCTGGATAAGAAAGTTTTGTGAAGACAAATGTCACCTTCTTATAGAACGAAAGTATGGAAGGATGAGAATTCAAGAGTATAGTTCTTTTGGACAAGATAAAGGAATTAGTTTCCTAGTTATCAAGTCTAGAGTGCCGCATTGAACATACTTAGTTAAATTTATAAAATCTACAATTCTTACTTGTTACATTCAATGGGAGATGTAAAATGTTCGACATAGTACATCTACGAATACACGAATAGAAGAGTTAGTTGAATATTTTGATAAGAGTAGTGGGAGTCTAATATTAAATTCTAGCCAATTAGGAACATTTCATAGCTAAGATGAAATGAAAATTTTCGATTTGCTTTGTGTAAGAGTCTTTGGATTCTCATCACTAAATATTTTGTCCGCAATCAATAAATAAATTTATGCAATTTATTTTGATAAGATCGTCTCAGTTTCATTGAAGTTTATCTTTGACTTGGTAATGAAATTGTGGATACACGTACGGTGTATTTGGACAGGACCACATGAAATTTAGATTGTGATTTGACCATAAAAATTAAATTCATTGATTGACGTATATTTTACCTTAATCTTGAGTGAATAGTGTACCTTTATTACCAAATGGACATTCTTTGAGACACTAGTGAGTGAGATTAATATATTAATCAATACCTCGGTGTTTTGGGAATTGAAGTGAAGTGATAAAGAACATAATATTTACAATATTGGAATTCTTCCCCTATTTAGTGGGCATGATCATGATCTCATGGGTTTTTCTATGAACAGTAAATCTGAGCTCAGTATTCGACATTTGTTATCGAATCATATTGTGTGATATAGTCACACATGACTTTCGGATAGAAGATGAGTATTGAGATTGACAAATGTCTGAATATAGACTTATTGGTCATGGTAGCCTATTGCAAATACTTTAGTTGATCGAGGGGGGTAATATGTTGGATCGATCAATCAGAGGATAATATTTATTGATCATGTTACTTCAATAATGCAAATTAAATTAAGAGTGCAATTATATTCTTTTAGTGGAATATAATATAATTAATAAATTAATATGAAAGTCAAGAGTTAACTGGGTCATAATTAATTTATTGGAGAATGATTGAGTCCGATCAGGTCCCTTCGGTGTCTCTATATGAGATGTAATAAATTATATAGGTTATAATTTATTACTGCAATAATATAAATATATATTGAATAATGATAATATAGAAGATGGAGATATCCGAGATCTTCTATATCTATCAGGATATGCTACTTGGAGAGGAATAATGTGGTATAATATAATATATAAATACACGTTATTCTTCACGTGAATTGACCACTCTCTCTCCACAACACATATCTGTTCCAAGGGGTGTCCACACACCGCGTATTGCAGTGTAGTTCGTGAAAACATCGGATAAGGCTTAGAGGTTTAGAGCGCGATTTAATAAAGCACGCTACAAAGGTATTCCATAAATCCTTCTTGTATAGATTAATTAATATGTAGAACGTACAATAATATGGTCGATCCTGATTGTCAATATTCTATATTGTGGATCAGATAGGAATCGTGGTTCTAACATAATTATGGACGACTGAGATTTCTCTCATATGGTAATTTGCAACAACATCATTATTTCAGATGGTAAACTGCAACAAAAAATCATTTTTGTGACAAAGTGTAAAAACACGAAAATTTTGGATGCCAATGTGTAATTTTCCCTTTTTAATAAACATTTTTCTTGTTTGAGTGTAGTCTTTCTTTTTTCCTTTTTAGTTTCTAAAAACTTAATGATGTAATGTAAAACAAACAATTTTTTTCGTCTTACAAATGAACTATGTATATACAGTAGTTCAACCCCTTCTTTGCTTTAATGTGATGTATATCCTTTATTATGAGTCAACTACCTACACTCAGGGTGTGTTTACTTATGACTTGGCCCAATCCATTGAGGATTGGGTCAGCCGAGCGGTGTTTTCTTTGGGGTTTCTGATTATATATTTACACACATCGCCTCACTTTTTACACTAAAAACAAACCACAACCCAATCCCCAACCAACAAAATCAAACACCCATTTATTTAACTCAACCTTCTCTTTCCACTTTATTTCTCCCAGCTTACAGTACTCCAATCTCCTCCAGCCATAAGTAAAGACAACCACAATTTTAAGACTTTTATGTAGCTTTTCCTTTTTAAGAATAAATTTCAATAACGCGGTGGAATGAGATTCTAGCAACTTCTTCGAATTTGTGATCACTTCCCAGTCTCAGACATTTGAATGTTGGCTCTACTTTGTGGAATAGTAAGATTCAGTTGCTCATGACATGTTTAATATGTCTGTTTGCTTAAGGATTGGGGGTGGGGGAGGGGGGGAGGGGAATACAGGGCCAAATTTGTCTGGGAGAGCTAATGAATGAGCTTTATTGGGATTTGGTCCCCTAATTTCACCGAGGGAAACCACAAACAAAGACACATAGCTTTTAGTTTTTTGTTAATAAATATTCAGTTGTCTTTAATATTGTTATTTCGAATTATCGATCTATAGGAGTATTATTAAAAGATTGTTGTACCACATACGTTAATCATCTATAAGTCTTACATCCGATCTAAGTAGGAAAATAGTGTGGAGTCTAATTTCATTGTCTAAACCAAGAATCACCTTTATTGATCATGCACGATAATTAAACCATCGGGTCAATTTCATAAGGGGTTAATTACCAAAGCAACCTTTACTATGAGCCTTTTTTACTTTTGCATCCTGAACTTTTTATTTTTTCCGAAGACAACCTGCATTTTGCGTGTTCTCACTTTTACCACCTCCGGCCATATTTTGGCCTATATAAGCCACACGAATTGCACGTGACTTTGTCGGGGCCTCTTTTTGCAATTAATTAGGGGCTGTTTTGCAATTTTCTAAAATGTCCCCTATTCCCCAGCTCAAAATCTCTTAATCTTTTAAAATATTTTTAATTGCACATGATGAATTACACTGTGAATCTAATTAATTATCCACAGCCCCATTCAAATGAATTGCATGTGAAAGGCATTCTCATCAATCACCGAATCTCTCACAAAATAAAATCAAAATCCAAAATGGTGGATTTGGACTGGAAAACGATCGCCTCTGAGATATCCAGTAAATCACCCAAGTTTTCCACCAAGCTCTAGATTTCATTTCCACTGTCTAAAATCCGCTTGCCGAGCTGTCGTCGGCTTCAGATTCGTCTTTTTCGGCGGACAAACAATACCTCCGTCTTATTCAAGATTATAGCATCATTATGCGAGAAAGATGAGGAAGATGGAGATCTGGACAACTCAAAGATCTGGAAAAACAAAGTTACCAAAATTGAAGATCTAAAAATAATAGAATTTAAGATCTGAAATGGATTTGCTGGTTATAAATAGATGCGAAGATCTTGAAAAACTCATCTGTGAAAGGATCGGCGAAATCCTTGAAATGCTTCAGCTAGATTAGCGTCTATGAAATCCTCTCATTCCCTTCCGATTCATCCTTGAAATTCTCTGAATCTTTTAAACTAATTATTTTATTTGTTATTTGAATAATTGCAAAACATTCCCTAATATGGTACAGGTGTCGCATGGGAGACACAAATAAAGGAATTTGAATTAATTCTAGGTCTGTCTAGATAAAACTAAATTAGAAGGAATTCAAACTTTTCTAGGTTTTGTCTTGATAATACGTAATTTTGGGTTTTTCTAAATATTTGCAAAATAGCCCCTAAATAATTGCAAAAAGGGACCCCCAGCGAAATCACATGCAATTTACGTGACATATACATGCCAGAATATGACCAGAGGTGGTAAAAGTGAGAACGCACAAAATACAGGCTGTCATCGTAAAAAATAAAAAAGTTCAGGTTGCAAAAGTAAAAAAAGTCCATAGTATAGATTGCTTTTGGTAATCAACCATTTTATAAGTTAGGTAGGCTGGCTCTATCTATAATTCAATCGGCTCAAAAGTTAGTGAACAAAGCCCAGTATATCCCCTTAAAATGTATTATAATTTTTGAACAAGCTCAGAGGCCATTAAGTTTTTAGTTTATTTCATCGAACTTATTGGGTTCAATTATATTTCAAGCCAAAATTCCTATAATTCAATCGGTTTAAAATATTTGGGCTAGTTGGCTGGGAAAATTTTAGCACCTTTATCCCCTTGAAATGGTTGTGGCTGGCAAATATGAAGTTGAAAAATTTACTTAAATACTCTCCACTTAAATAGAAAAGCAAAGAGGGACAAACCTAACCTTGACTTTTGACCTTGAGTTGCCGCGTCGAATTATTGGAATGATAAAAAGATATCCTAAAACATTTATTTTATTTTATTTCTGGAACCATGCAACTATATTAAGTACTCAAACCAGCTTCGATATATCCAGCATTTTTCAACTAATTTCGGGATTACCCCAACGTAATTCCCACCGAAATAAATGTCAAAAGCTAGCCTAGCGAAATTATGTGTCAGAGTGTTTGCTGAACACGGTAGCATATTCAGAATTTTATAATTAGGGGTACGATATATAAAAAATCATAAATGAGGGATATGATATAATAAAAAAATGTACAAAAAGTTGTTCAATATTAAAAGTCGTAGTCGTATTATCCAAAATACGAATGAGAGATACACAAACCCTAATTGATTAATAAACAACATTAAGTTGAACAAGTTAATAAATTAATCAAATCAAATGACAAACATATATAAGTTTATAACAAACAATAGAAAAAATAGAAGAGAATTCACAATGGTCGGTGCCTGTAAAAATTTGAAAAGGAGAAGCTCCCAAAAGTTAGGGTTGCAAATCAGGATTGAGAATTTAGTTTTATTTGGAGTTTATTTTAATAGGTACAACTCTAGTTTTATGGGGGTACAACCTTTTTTTTATATACATAGTAGAATATTTCTTTTAAGTTGCACCCCCACAGCCCTACATACATCCTCCCCTGACTGAATGCTTTACCAACAAAATGAACAGAATAAAAACTAGTGCATATATGTAAAATATCACTAATAATATGAATAAAGTAGGAAAACTCCACCTCTTTTTATGGAGAGTTGTACAGACCATCAAGGAATCCCTTTCGATGATGATGATGTCTCTGACTTCCATTGTTTTTGCCTTTAGAACTCCTTCCTTACAAGCCAAGGCTTCGTCTAACACAACTTGTTGCTCCATCGGCGCCGGATGAAAACAGACTCGCACTACCTGTGCATCATGGTCCCCAAGGACTGCACCCGAGCTCGTTCCAACTACTCTAACAATAGATGCGTCAGAGTTTAATTTTTATACTCCAGCTGGTGGCTTCCTCCATATCTCAACATTTGACAGCTTACTCCAAATTATAAGAGGGAGCTTAACACTTCGAAAATCATGGATATGCATCAGTGCCAATGCATTTGTAGAGAATGCATTATAGTCTCCTCTGCCTACCCACACCTTCACCATATTGGATCAATATTAAAACTTTTTCGGACAAGGTTCACGTTAACTGGAATATACATCATGCACATATCTCCACAAGAATAACTGGATTTTTGTAGGCACATCGAGACTCCAAATCCATTTTCAAATCCGAGCATCAACAGTTGATGTGGATGCCGCACCATTCCCCTCCTCCAACCTTGGCCGCGCTACGTGGTATCCTGTTTTCACCAAATATGCACCATTTTACAAGTGATGCCAACATAATTGATCAGGTTGGTGATGTACTCGAAGAGGAAATGTTAGAATTTATTTTGCTTCCTCTGGCTGGAGAATCTAATTGACCATCTCATCTATCACGTGAGGGTAGTAAAATATCTAACTCTCCATTGAACGACCAGCTTCCCTTTTCGGACTCACACTCTAAAATCGGCATTGCAAGGGATCCAAGGGTCTTGCCAAATCTGAATTTTTGAATCATCACTCCACTGGATACCACATTTCCCGCTACCATACTCCCTAAACATAACTTAGGTTGAAGCCAAGATTTGCTTCTAAGAAACTTTTATTAGTGAAATATTTAGCATCCATTGTCTTATCTAGAAGAGTGTCTTCATTATGAAGGAGGTGCCTCCCCTGCTTGGCTAGCATGACTAGATTAAAAGACATAATATATCATGATCCAAGCCCACCCTTCGTCTTTGGCCGACATAACTTCTTGTTAAAGTCTCAAAGACACAACCAAGGGCAATGCAATAAGTGACCATGTTTGTGAGTAACTGCCACAATAAGTACTTATTCTCCTCCTTCGGCCACCCATAAAACCGGTCAAATGTCACCCTTCTCCAGTATCCACATCCCCTACCAAAGCATCAACATGATTCGCTGATGATGAATCAACCTTGATATCCACTCCCTCCACCCATAACAACCCTAACCCGCCCCTCCTACCTCCACTGCGAACATCATAATCCACCACTGGTGAACGTCAAAATACTCATTTTCTTGCATTATTTACATTCATATTTGATTATGAAATACGAATTTTACTATGTTTAGTGAAAATTCGTGTTAATTTGTATTTCCGGGTTGAATTTTATTTTTGATATAATTTGAGGTGCTTTTGGGTGTTTTTTTAGTCATGTTTTGAAGGTTAGGAAATTCCAGGAGCTCAAGAAGGTCATTTGCACTCAATTTTTCTCTCTGTCCCGTAAAATGAGGCCCAAATAGGTCAAAATGGGGTCTGAATCAAGCCTAACTTGAAGATCATCGAGTCCCGGATAAAAGTCGTAAAGAAAACGAGTGAAAAATCCTCAAAACAACGATACACTAATATGATGCACGCGAGAAGAGGTGTGATAGTCCGACGATCGAACACCAGGATAAAAGACCTCAATTCTAGACCTAATACCACAGCCGGTATCGGTGGCGATACTTGGTATGGGTTATTTCTTACCACCAAATTAATGTATAGAAATATACATTTAACCTTAGCTTACAACTCTAACTAGTAGAGTGGCAAGTAAGGGTCGATCCCACGAGGAACGATTGAACAATTTTGCTTTATGTATTAAACTATTATGATCAAGAAATATAATGTAAATAAGTTAGAAAAACAATACAGAAGTGGGGGGGGGGGGGGATTTTAATGAAATAACAACTAGCACCTAAATTTCTATTAAGCAAACTAAATAACAAATACTCTAAGAATACTTAGCAATTTAACAATTCAAATAAACAAAGACAAATAGAATGATTTTTTTCGATTTTTGGTTTTCAAATAATAAAACGATTCACCATTGGTCATGTTACACCTTGGTCATGGACGATTTATGCAACTATTGTTAATACCAAATTAGTTAGCCTTAGAACTCCTACTCCAAGATTGATAACAAGCTCTACCAATCTTGTTGTCTCTTAAGTATGATTAATCAAAATAAGTTCTTCAATTAATCCTACTCAACTTATCAAATCCTAAAACAAGCTCTTTAAGAATCAATAGTCGAGTGCATTAAGAATTAAGACAACGGAGTAGATTCGACATATAACTCATAAGTTCGGTTATAGTGATCGAACTCTATGTTATCCCCAATAAAATAAATCTATTGTTTGCTACACGGGAATCGAAAATCCTACAATTATGGATAGTAATTTCCAATTCTAGCAACACACAAAAACAAATATCCCAAATGGGTGATCAAACCACAATTCAATTCATAAGTGTGAATCAACAATCCCAAATAACATAGAACATTCACAAAGCATAATCCAATCGGGTAATATTAACCGCAATAATCACATAAATGTCTTAAACTCAAGGTTCAACTAATGATCAAGAGTGAATTCTAGGGTGCTAGCCACCCATTACAACTATTACAAAGATAAAGTAAGAGAAAATCCAAGCAAACATGAAAATAAGATAGAAGGAACCAAAAGATAGGATTGATGATCTTGATCTTCAATCCCCCTCCAATCCTTTGCTTCCAATGGGGAATAGTGGCTGAATATGTGTGTGGGATGGGTTCAAGGTTAGGTCAAAATCGAAAATGACCATATATATATAGAGGAGAAAGTATTGGGCTCCAATTTGGCCAAAACCATGTTTTAGGATAAAAACAGGGTATCGTGTCGTGGCCGCGAACCAAATTCGCGGTCGCGAACCCTTCATTTTGCTTGAGGGATAGTTTGGTCCGTAGACACGGTCGCGTGCGCGAACCGTGTCCTGCCATTTTGATTGGTCACGGCCACGAACAGGTGTCGCGGGCGCGACGGTTTGTTCGAAACTCTTCCCCCTTGTTCCATCCTTGGCTCGTTCTCTGTTCTGGACTTCTTCGAGACTGGTTTTTCGGTTTTAATTTACATGTTATTTCTGGAACAAGCTCAACACATTAAATGGTCCAATGACATAAATATGCACGATACACGATCAAATATGCATGAAAATATCATTAAAACGACACTTAAAGCGACCTAAAATGCATGCATGTTCACGTGTACCAATACTCATTCCTGTGTACCTCATGTTTTTCTCCCGGAGCATCGTGATTTCGTATTTCGGTCATAACTTCTTTATATGATGTCCAATCAAGGTGATTTAAAGTGCAGGCATATGCGAGATGAAGATCTACAACTTTGTAATTGAAGTAGAAGGCTCATTCCGAATGTGGAATTCCCAGAATTATCGAGAAAAATGAGTCGAGCGTGTTTGAAGGGTTCGACCCTACTTAAATGAAGACCAAGCACGTTATCTAATTATTTTACCCATTTACCCTTACTTAAAGGTCATATTCAATAGATTTTTCGTCATTTCACATGTATAGGGTTTGGGTTCCATAAATACCCCCTCTCTCGTTTGTAAACAAGCCTCTATTAGAATCTTCTCTTCCACTTTTCTTTCTGTAGCTTTCGTTCCTAGATTTTAGATTTTCTTAGTGTAGAGTTAGGGTTTTCTTCTTCCTCTTCAAGGAGGAAGTCATCTTGGGAGGAGAACTTGGAGATTATTCAACAGCTTGTGACAACCCTCAAGATTATTGAAGCTACAAGGATTCTTCACTCATTGAGCTTTTTCTTCTCCATTCTTTTTATTTTCGAGTTTTATTGTTTTCTTGCTTGATGTTGTTGATTCTTGTTTATATTTTGATGATTTATTAGTAGATTCCTTGTTTTATAGGGTGCTTTAAGGGGTACAGGTCTGGTGGAGTGTGGGTTTATAGTAGCTGGAGAGATATTTAGTTACAAGCTTACTGGTTGAACTTCTAGTGGGTTCAATTTGGCGATGCTAGATTTGTAGACAGCTGATAATGTAGTGTTTAAGGTATAAAGTTGGTAGTTTTCTTAAAATTTGAGAAAAAAAAAAAATTCCTCTTCCCTTGGGTGGTGATGTGTTGTACTTGTTGACCTAATGGATCTTGATGTTGGAATAGAGCAACTAAACTTCGAAAGATTTTTGGATTCCCACAGCATCTCGTGTACGACCAAGTCTAGGGTGATTGCAATGGGTTAGGGTAGTTCGGCAGGGTCGGTCATCCATGAGCGGATACAGGGTTACCAATTAGTACATTCCAAATATGGGTCGAATAATCTCAATGGTGATGGTTGTTACTTGGAGTACTCATTCTATAAAGTTGGTCAACAAAAGTAACAAAAATTCAAAGTGCTTAGAATATAAAAAATTTGATGGTGGAATCTGAGTACAACGATTGTGTATAACTGGTTAGCATTTATCTTTCCCTCTGAGTGACAGCTCAGATTGCTTTACATGTCATGACTCTGTTATGTATTCAATTTGGCAACAACTTAACAGGTTGATCTTCAGCTATTAGACATATTGTAGGTGCTTGACGCTAACGATGGCCTTGGGATGCTAGATAGGATTATTGTACACGTTATGACTTAGCTACCAAATTTCATGTCAACTGTGCCTCGTTCTTAATCTAATGTCTAAGCCTCGGGCATGTGACTTCGGTGTTTAACTTTATTTTGAGAAAATTGAGATAAGTTTTAAGCTTAGATCTAAGAAAGAGTTAGAGATCTGAGTTGAAGTCTAAAATGGAGCTCAGGAAAAATTTAAGCTTCAACTAGGTATTGAGTAAAGGTTTAAGCATTGCCTAGGTGTTGAAGAAGAGTCAAGCTTCAACTAGGTGTTGAGAAAGAGTTTAAGCTTTGACTAGGTGTTGAGGAAGATTCAAGCTTCATCTAGCTTTTAAGGGAGAGTTTAAGCTTTGACTAGGTGTTGAGGAAGAGTCAAGCTTCAACTAGGCATCGAGGAAGTGTTTAATCTTTAACAATGTGTTGCGGAAGAGTTTAAGCTTTGACTAGATGTTGAGGAAGAGCCAACCTTCATTTAGTACAAAGAAGTGCTTGATTTCAGTAGTCTTCTTTTTTGTCGCATTCAATAAGGTGAGAAGTATTTGTTGCCCGGTTGGTGAATATTTATGTTGCTTGAACTTTACTTGAAAATCAGTCTAAACCACCATACCTTGTTGGGTTAGCTTGGTCTAATTTGAGTTGGCCAATGTCTTTACTCCAGTAGTACGTCTATATTTTCTAATATATTTAACAAGTTTGTTGAAATTTTGAATTATGGTACTTCACTAATGGTGGGATTTTGGTATTTTTCAAACAAGTCCCTAATTTTTTGAGGTGATGCACTTTGGCTCTCAGATTTTGTCAATGCAACTTTAACGCAATTGTGGCCAGGCCCCAAAACATAAGACCCTTGTTTCATTTCTAGTAGAATTGTCAATTTGTTCAATTTTAGTAGTTCAATTACTATTCATTTGTTCTCAATAGGTGAGGGACTTATTTAAAAGAACAAGTGTTCAATTGAACCGATAAATAATACAAATGATTAATGTGATCTTGAAGTAATAGTTTAGAGTCTAATATGTATGTTTTGCTTTTATTGTACATGAACGTTAAGACATTAAATTTGGATCACGCCAACTACGATAAAAAAAACCCCTTATTTGTCATTTCAAAATTTAATTATTTAATTGCATCATCTTGTCTTTACTGGAATGGCCTTGAGGGGAATTTCCTTGTGCATTCCAAGACCGAACTTCTCATTTAAATCCAGTTTTTCGCGTGTCATTCCCGGTTCAAACTTCCAATCAAAGTGGTGAATAAGAGTTGCCAACATCATATGGAGCATCCTGTGGGCTAATGGTATACCCGGGCACACTCTTCGGCCTGATCCAAATGGAAGAAGCTCAAAATCCTGGCCCTTAAAGTCTATATTATTTTGCAAAAATCGTTCCGGCTCAAAAACCTCTGGGTTGGGCCATATCTTCTCGTCTCTGTGTATAGCCCACACATTAATAATGATTTGTGAATGCTTAGGAATTAAGTAGCCATTAAGTTGTGCATCCTCTTGGGTACTCCGAGGAATTAACAAAGGGCCCACTGGGTGGATTCTAAAAATCTCTTTAATTATGGCTTCTACGTATGGGAGTTTGGGAATGTCGGATTCCTCAACTAGATGCTTGTCTCCAATCACCGACCTTAGCTCTTGTTTGGCCTTGGCTAATTTGTCGGGGTGGAGGAGTAATTCTGTAATTGTCCATTCTGTTGTATTTGATGTTGTGTCTGATGCCCCGACAAACAAGTCCTAATATAAAATCAAATCACAAACGAGTTTAAATTTCAACATGGCCTCAAACAATTGATGTTGGTTATATCATTGGACAAAATTATCTACGATATGTTTGTGTAATTTCATCGAAAGTAATATGACAACTCTTGATTAAGATTAAAGGTTGTTAAACTGTAGTCACCACTCGAAATATATAGCATGTTTATGAATTGGCTGGCTATTGGGGGTGACTAGAAGTAATCATAACAATCAGGTCCGGCTCCCTTTGAGCAATGTTGGAGAAATGGCTAGGTGTTCGTCGGGGTTAAGTGGGGCATAGCCACAGTTAGGTGGAGAGGAATCGACAAAAAATATAGATGGTCAATGTCAACCTAATGCCTAGTTGAAACTAGTCGAGAATTTTCGCAATAGATTATGGAGCATGAAAAAGACCGAGGTATGCAAGGACGGAGCCAAAGGGGCTGGTGGCAGCAGTTGCCAACAACCCCCCAACCCCCCCCCCCCCCCCTCCCCTCAAAATTTGGATTAAACTACTATATATATACATATATAGTGTGCTTGTAGTTAAAAAACGAATTTTGCCATTCTCAAATTTTAATTTTTTAAGAACGTGTTTAAAATTTTGTTTTGCTCCCTCATTATAAAATTCTAGCTCCCGTGGAAGTATGCTTTTAATAATAATTATTAAAAAAATATGTATTCTCACCAGAAGTAGATGCCTAACATCATTCATGGACATGTCATTCTCTTTATCTTCACTAAAATCAAGTAGTACATCCAGCATGTCATTTGGTCTCTTGGATGAAGGGTCCTTGGACGTTGATCTTGCTTTCAATCTTTCATTAATTATATCATCGAACATCCCAAGCAACTGCCCGAAATGGAACTTCATCTGCCGCTTTAGCCCCTGCACATCAAACGGCTTCAGCCATGGAAAATAATCTGATATATTAGGCTTCCCCGAAGCACTCGTTAAATTCCCGAATATCTCCTTAAACTCCGTCGTCGCGTTCACGTCGAAGTTCACCACTTCGCCGGAGAACAGCGTCACCGACGTCAGGTTGAGGGTGGTGATGAACGCGGCTTCTCCGATGTTAACCACCCGCCCGCTTTTGCTGCACTCCACTAGATGGTCGTACAGGTTCTGGATCATCCTCTGTCGGACGGCTTGACCCTCGTCCAGACGGGGAGTGGAGAGCATCACTTCTCTGAACACCTTCCGCAGGCGCCGCCACTTGTCTCCCACCGGCAGGAAGGCTACGGAGATGTTGTGGTGGTCGTAGGCGGTCCATGCATCAGCGATGAACCGGCTGCAGAAGACGTGGTCGAATTTCTGCATTACATCTCTAGCTATTTCCGGCGAGGAGATGACGATGCTTCGTAAGCTGCCCAGCCGGAGAGACATGACAGGGCCGTATTTCTTGGCGAGTTCGGTGAGAGTTCGGTTGGGTCTGTCGCCGAGTTGGAATATGTTTCCGACGATGGGTAAAGGGGGTGGCCCCGGGGGGAGCTTCCCCGCTGATCTCGCCGGCGTCAAGTAATAGTATGCCAATATGATCAGAGATGCAACAATGGCAACTGTCAAAAATTCCATTGTTTGATCGGTGTTTTAGTGTCTGCATGGGTACAACCCTTTTTATAGCCTTTCAACTAATTGTTGGGCTCAAATTAGTAAGTTCCAATGTAAAATTTTGTTTTTACTTTTTTCTTTTTTCTTTTTACTGTAAAAACGGAAAAGTAGAACGGATTTAGGTAACCATTATAAGCCATAAATAATACTTCATCCGTTTACAAATAAGTGTCATTTTCGCCATTCAAATGAAATTTAAGGGATTGAGGAATGAACAATAATAACCCCTCCAGATTTCTCTCCACCAATTTAGTTATTACCATAATCTTTTCTCCATACTTTATTTATATAATATCATAACATTTGTATAGAAATTCCTTAGATTTAGCTAAGGATAATGTTGGAAGAAATAGGTAAAAATAGTTAGAATGACACTTTTTTTTGGAAAATAATTTTTCATATAATGACACTTATTTGTGAACGGATGGAGTATAAAACTACGGCTAATTTTCGCCGTGGGAGTACATACACGATTTAGGAAAATACCACCTTAATAATTATAAAACTAAGTGATTTTAATTTATAGTGGAATTAGTTATAATTAATCTCCGCACCACGCACTCGCATTAAGATTTTGGTTAGGCTCTTGAGTCTTGATCAGTAAACTGAACAAAAGAATTAGTTAAGTGCTAATTAATCGATATATTTGTTTTTAGAACCATATCCTTGCAAGCTAATTAGTCGATATATTCTAAAGGTTTCAAGCTGAAATTATTTATTTAAAAAAAAAAAAAAGTTTATATGATCTATTTTGTCTAAACAGTGAGCAATATAAAGAGTGATTAATTAATAGATAGAATCTAACTTAACTAGCAGTACAATTATGCATATATGAACGTTGGTTGAGCCCATACAAGTATCTAAATATCAGTTTTCTATCTCTAAAATTATCTAATAACATATTTATGTCATATAAAATATTTAATACAATATTTGTAGAAAAAAACCAATATAAATAGTTCAAAATACGATAAGCAGTCAAGCCGAAGTCTGATAATCACACTATAATAAAAGGAGTCTTTTTTTATAATATTTTTGAGATTATAATTGTTTCACTAGTAATAAGTTACTCCATCCGTCCCGACTTAACCTACCTAGGTTGACTGGGTACGTAGATTAAGAAAAAGTAGATTTTGTGGAATCTTTGACTTTTTCAAAGATGAAGTTTTATGGTTGGAGATTTTAAGGGTGAAGATTGTGTGAGAAATTTGTCATTTATGAGCTGACGGGTTAAGGTGGGACAGACGAAATGGCAAGTAAGCAGGTTAAGCTGGGACGGAGGAAGTATTTTTGACCACTTGTTGTCACAAGTCTCTACAAATTATTGGAGACAATTTTAAAACTAATTTTAGAGATAACTAGTTGGTACAAAAGATATTTGAGACGCATTTGAGATCATTTTCGTCGTCACAAATATATTATTTACGTCCAAGTTATTGAGACTACTAATTAGTGACGACATGTTATCTTCAATAATAAAGTTTTGACAAATACTCATAAATTTATAATAAATACTCAATATTTGAGATCACTTTTTGTTGTGTAAACATATTTTGTAGTGTCAACTAGCAGAGTAGCTTATTTTAAATTTAATATTTTATTTTAATATAGGTGTCACATTAAAATCACTACAAGAAAAATGATTTTTTGAGACCACAAAAAATGTCTCAAATAATGAGTATTTGTCACAATTTAAGTGAAGTTATCTCAGATAATGAATATTTATCACAACTTAATTATGAGTATTTGTCACAAGTTTATTGTCGTGTCATTACCTCGGATGCAAATAATATATTTGTGACCACAAAAGTGGTTTCAGATGCGTCTTAAATATTTTTTGCAACAACTAGTTGTTTCTAAAAGTAGTTTTAAAATTGTCTCAGATAATTTGTAGAGAGAGTTGTGACAACAAGTGATCATAAATGACTTATTATTAGTGATCACAATTATGGTGTCAAAAAATGTTATACAAAAGACCTCTTTTGTTGTAGTGAATCGAGAAAGTATGATTTACTTGAAAAGATTATAAAGGAAAGAAATAAAAAAAGAACAGCAAAAAAACGGTAGATATCTATTTCACTATTCTTTTGTTTATGTTTAAAGGGCAATGCAGATATTTGAAACTAAAAAGTTGCAGGATTTTACTATTTGTAAATTGTTGTTAGTTCTTTTATATATTAAAGGTAAAGAAAAAGATTTCTTAATGGAATAAAATCAATATTAAAAAAATGACTTTTTAAAGTTTATTTGATAATAGTAATTATTTATTTTTGTAGCTCAAACCCAATATATATAACCCAACTCACATTTTGTTGGATTATCAAACAATGTCTCACATTATATATATATGGAAAAGATTATATAGTTACAAAAAATGAAAATAATCACAATGCCTCCAAAATTTTGCATGAATTGTATAAGAATATGGGAAAGAATATATATATATATCTTCAATGGTACGAGATAATTTGAGAATAAAATCGTGAGAACGTAAAATAAATTAATCGATATTTGTTTGTTGAGAAAGTGGCCAATATGTCAGGATCTAAGCCAAAAAAATAACTTAATTACTTAATTAAATGCAATTATGTACTGTGATGTGATTGGTGAGAGGTGGGCAGTGTATTAGGCGTCTTCATTTTATTTTTTTATTAAAACAATTTTGAGCAGTCTTCAATTATGTGAGCTGTATTTAAACTTTCATTTAAGTGGTATTTAAAACCTGATTGAGCCGTCACGACCTATCTATCTATCACAGATCACCCAATCTCCATTAAATGTTATTTATGCAACTTATTGAATAATAATCAACTAGAACCTCCCTTTTATAGTATATAAATAGAAATCCAGTATAGACACATTAATTAACAGAGATTAACTATATTGACATCTAGTCATCTATCGATGCAAAAAAAAAAAAAAAAATCAGACACATTTACCATCACAAATATATTATTTGCGCTCGAGTTATTGAGCACTAATTAGTGATGACTTATTGTCTCTAACAATAAAATTATAACAAATACTCATAAGTTGTGATAATTACTCATTATTTGAGATAATGTTTTGTTGTCTCAAAATACTTTTTTGTACTGGTTGCCAATTACAATTATTTAGTTATCAAAGAAATTATCTTAACAATATCAACAGTACTCTTAATATAATGTGAAAACTCTATATGTAATTAGAGTTTAAACTGTAAATTGTATTTTTTTCCTCCAAAATATTGTGTTATCGAGGGTTATTTGTACATCAAATATTTTTTTTACGTATTATATGTTGTTGAAAGGATTCAAAATAATCATAGTTTTTCTGTAAATATTATTGCTTTGTATTTCTGTATGTTCTTGTATACAAGTGTATCATCTATTTATAATACAATGAAATGTCAAAAAAGGAAAAAAAGACAAGATCTGTCAAGATCCCTAATTACAAGAATTACTAATCAATTACAAGATTAATGGCTAATCAATTAAAGAAATATTATTTTTTCCTAATTCAACACTCCCCCTCAAGTTGGTAAGTGGAGGATCCCACATGCCTAACTTGTCGAGGACTTTATGAAAGGCTCGTCCAGATACGGCTTTTGTTAAGATATCAGCAAGTTGGTCTTCAGACTTGACAAACGGAAGGATGATATCTTCATTATCTAGTTTTTCCTTGATGAAATGTCGGTCAATCTCTATATGCTTGGTTCGATCATGCTGGACAGGATTATGAGAAATGCTAACAGCTGCTTTATTGTCACAGTAGAGTTTAAAAACTTTAGTTTCCAATAGGCCCATCTCTGTCATTAGCTTTTTTATCCACAACAATTCTGTAATCCCTTTTACTACTCCTCGGAATTCTGCTTCTGCACTCGAGAGTGCTACCACTTTTTGTTTTTTGCTCCTCCAGGTTACCAAATTTCCTCCTACGAAAGTGAAGTATCCTGCTGTTGACCGTCTGTCTGTAATATTTCCTGCCCAGTCAGCATCAGTGTATCCAAAGACATCCAAGTGTTTGTTCTTCCGAAAGAATATTCCTTTCCCGGGAGATGCCTTTAGGTACCTCAAAATTCTTATGGCTGCATCCATATGTTCCACTAGCGGTTTATGCATGAATTGACTTATGACCCCAACCGCATATGCTATGTCTGGCCTTGTATGTGAGAGGTAAATTAATTTACCAACGATCCTCTGGTATTGTTCTTTCTCTGCTGGCTCATCGCTTGAGTCTCCTCTTAGTCCATGATTGACAGCTATCGGTGTTTCTGCTGGTTTACAGTCGAGGAGTCCTGTTTCAGTGAGAAGGTCAAGAACATATTTCCTTTGGGACAGAAATATGCCCTCCTTGGACCTCATTACTTCTATTCCGAGAAAGTACTTCAGTCTACCGAGATTCTTCATTTCGAATTCAGAAAACAGATTCCTTTGAAGGAGTTTGATTTCTTCTTCATCATCACCTGAAATAATCATGTCATCAACATAAATAATTAAACACGTGATTTTAGAATACCTCTTCTTTAGGAACAATGTATGATCTGAATTGCTCTGAGTATATCCATATTTCTTCATGGCCGAAGTAAATCTTCCGAACCAAGCCCGAGGTGATTGTTTTAGCCCATAAAGCGATCTCTTTAGTTGACAAACTTCTCCTTCTCCAAACTCTTTCTCAAAGCCAGGTGGGATCTCCATGTATATTTCTTTGTCCAGATCTCCGTGAAGGAACGTATTCTTGACGTCAAACTGAAATAGAGGCCAATCACGGTTTGCTGCTACCGAGAGCAACACTCTTATAGTATCCAACTTTGCAACAGGTGAAAAAGTTTCTGCATAGTCGATTCCATACACTTGAGTGTATCCTTTTGCAACCAGTCGTGCTTTGTATCGTTCCACTTCTCCGTCTGGATTATACTTGATGGTGAAGACCCATCTACACCCAACTGGTTTCTTCCCTGGAGGTAATCTACTTTTGTCCCATGTCCCACTTTTATTGAGTGCTGCCATTTCTTTATTCATTGCTTCTTTCCATTCTGGATATTTCTGTGCCTCTTCTGCGTTCCTGGGTATCCACGCAGTAGATAACTTATCTCTGAACTGTTGAACTTTTCCATTTCCACCAGAAACAAAGTTAGCAATGAGATATTTGGAATTTTTAGGTCTGTATTCTGGACTATACTTTTGAGGAGGTACTCCTCTGTTCTGCCTTGGAGGAAGAGAGTAGGAGTTCTCGTTTTGACCTGTGATGTTAGAATTTGGAGAATAACTAGAGATTTCAGGATCAGAGTTAGAAACTTGTACCTCTGAGTTGTTCGTTGAGGGAGATATTGGGTTGGGGTTCTTTGTAGTGGACTGTACTTCTTTAGTGAGTGGTCTCGGTTCTTCAGTAGGGTTTGGTTCCCCGTTTTCTTTAAACAACCAATCAGAGTGTTGACTAGTGTTCTCCCCCTCAACACTTGACCATGCAGATGCATAATAATAATCTGTTTCAACGAACTCGCAATCCATCGTAACATAGAGTTTCTTGGTGATGGGGTTGAGACATCGGTACCCTTTTTGGTGCATCCCATAACCAAGGAACACACACTTGACTGCACACGGATCAAGTTTGTTTCGATGGATTTTCGGAATGTGTACATACACAGAACACCCGAAAACCCGAGGTGGTAAAAAAAGTATAGAGGGGAGGGTAAACTTAGAAGAGAGAACTGTGAGGGGGGTTTTGAACTTTAACATACGTGTAGGTAACCTATTAAGGAGGTAGACAGCAGAGGCAACAGCTTCAAACCAATAGGTGGACGGTACTTGAGATTCAAGTAACAGAGCACGGGTAGTTTCTAGAATATGGCGGTTTTTTCGTTCGGCTACCCCATTTTGTTGAGGTGTATATGGACAGGTGGTCTGATGAATAATCCCATTATTTTGAAAAAAAACTTTTGAAATCATGGTTAACATATTCCCCCCCATTATCAGAGCGTAGAACGTGAATCGTGCTATGAAATTGATTTTGTACAAGTTTGAAAAAATCAACAAACCTATTATAGACTTCGGATTTTTGTTTCAAAAAATACACCCACGTCATCCGAGTGCAATCATCAATAAAAGAGACAAACCATCGGAAGTCAGTGTCTATTGAATCAGGGGCTGGTCCCCAAACATCAGAGTGAACGAGTGAAAATGGTATATTATTATTTTTATTATTAGCAGACGAAAAAGAAGTTCGGTGGCTCTTGGCCAAATGACAAGTATCACAAAACACACGATCATTTTTCGAAAATAAAGACGGAAACAGATGTTTAAGGTAATCATCGGAGGGGTGGCCTAACCGGCGATGCCACAACCACATCTGTCGGTTTTGGGATCCATAAGCTAAGTGGGCATTTCCTCCGTCAGATAGTTCATCAACATAGTACAGTCCATTTTTTTCAGAACCACGCCCAATGATCTCCCTCGAACGAATATCCTGTAATAGACAAAAATTCGGGTAAATTAGCGCAGCACAGTTAAGTTCCTTTGTTACTTGACTGATGGACAATAGTTTGCAGGACAAAGAGGGAACATAGAGACAATTAGATAATTTAATTTTAGGAGAAATCTCAATAGTCCCTGCCCCACAAACCGGAAAAGAACCCCCACTAGCGTTTTTAATGTACGTTTTATTCGGTTATGAGGGATCAATAATGTCGTTTTGATCGAAAGTCATTGTGTCCGTTGCACCGCAATCAAATATCCATTTCCTATTAATGTCATTTTTAACATGAAAAGAAAAGGATGGCATAATCGAATTTTGTAAATTAGAGGGGGGCATATTGGGGTTTTTTAAAAGGGAGGGGGCCATAACAGAATTTTTTAAAAAAGGAGGGGAGCATATTGGGGTTTTTAAATAAGAGGGGGTCATATTCGTGTTTTTTAAAGGGACTGAGGGCAAAACCGGAATCTCACCCTTATTAGGGTTTAAAACCGGTCCCCCACCCCTTTTACCTCTATTATCCATATCTGCTCCCCTTTGCGCCGCTGTTTCATCCCTCTCTTCTTCTGAAGCTCCGCCAAGGGTGAAGGCGGCGAGCCTACTGGTCGAGGCCGTAGAGGTGCCGCCGCCGCTGCTGGTGGCCTGATTAGTGTTGCCGCAGGTAGCGGCCACCGCCGCCCTTCCTCCGCCGTTGTTTCTCTGTCTGTGTCGGTTCTCGTCCCACCGCTCCGGGAATCCGTTCAGCTGAAAGCATGTCTCCTTCGTATGCTTGTTTCCACCACAGTGGGTGCATTTCAGCTTTTCTTTATCGTTTGGGCGGGATGATGATTTTTGAGAAGCTGACCGTCCACTTCCGGAAGAACCTTTCACAACGAACGCCTCCCCTGGGTTTTGATGTTCTTCCGAGGACATCATCACTCCGAGTCGGAGTGCTTCTCGGCGGATGGTGGCGTAGGCCGAGGCCAGAGAAGGGAGGGGATTTTGGTTCAATATGTCCCGTTTCACGGGATCGAATCTGTCGTTCACCCCGGCTAAAAGCTGGTAAAGTCTCCCTTCCTGAGTTAAACGATTAAACAATTTTATGTTTTCCTCTCCTGTGAACTGATTAGGTTGCCTTTGGTCGATCTCGGCCCAGATTGCTTGCAATTTACTGTAGAACTGTTCTAATGTTTGATTCCCTTGTTTTGTTTGGCTGGCTCGAGTCATCAACTTGAAAATTTGCAGGTAGTTTGTGCCACTGTTGTATGTGGCTTCTAGCCCTTCCCACAGTTCCTGTGCCGTTGAGTACTATAAAAAATTGGGCACGAGGGTCGGTTCGATGGAATTGATGATCCATCCTTTTACAGCATTGTCAATGGCGTCCCAAGTTGAGAAACCGGGATCACTGACGGAAGGGGGGGAAGGATGGCCTGTGATGTGGTTGCCCCATCCTCTTCCTCTGATGAACATTCCCATTAGTTTCGACCAGATTGTATAATTCCGGTCGTTTAATTTAACATTCACCATTAACGGTGATGTTTCGATTGTCGGGTTCTGGTTCATGGTCTGTTTCTGAAGGTATTGGATAAGGGTTGAGATATCTATTTCTGAAGGTTGTGAGAGTGCTGTTTAGGTTGGGTTTGCCATGGTAGATGATGAAGAACGAAAGTTCGACTTCAATGAAGATCGAAACTCCGCTCTGATACCATGTTGAAAGGATTCAAAATAATCATAGTTTTTTCTGTAAATATTATTGCTTTGTATTTCTGTATGTTCTTGTATACAAGTGTATTATCTATTTATAATACAATGAAATGTCAAAAAAGGAAAAAAAGACAAGATCTGTCAAGATCCCTAATTACAAGAATTACTAATCAATTACAAGATTAATGGCTAATCAATTAAAGAAATATTATTTTTTCCTAATTCAACATTATATATCAAATTGATCAACTTTTCATCATCGCCTTTAATATGATATTCATATCATTTGTATAAAAGTGTGAAATCGCATTCAAGAAAATGCAATTATTTATTGATTGGTCATTTAGTTAGATTTCAATATTTATTGTGGTTGTTTATTTGTACCAACTGTAGGTTCCAAATAAAAATTATTTATATATATATAAACACGTGTTTACAAATGGAACCAAAATTGTAAAGAAAAAGAAAAAAAAAAATCTTGTCTAGTTGCAAAAGTGAAAATTTGTAAAGATTTTATTCATGTATGTAATCCATAGTGAGGTTGTCCTTTCAGTTAAACCCGATCGAATCGAACTGAAATTTCAGTTGGTCATTTTGTGGAGCCGAACTTATGGTTAACCGTTTTTTTTCCTCTCTTTCCTGCGAGTGGTTTAGAAATTAGGAAACCAGCAAAATTTCTTGAGCATTTTTGGAGAATACTTCTTTAACTACAAATACAACCAGAAGGAGGATTATGCATCCAAGTAATCCAACCAAATAATCTTCCCCCAAATACAGTAAAACGCAATACACTCAGCAACATCAAGTTTGAGCAACAAAGCAAATGGTGAAATATTGAAATAAAAAGCCAAATTCGGTATAATTCAGGTTTATTGAAAAATAAAATTGAAAATATGTTGAAAGCAGCAGATTCACACCTAGGAAATTATAAATTAGAAAAAAAAATGAAAATAAATTCTTTCTCCGATCGGGTCAGTCACCCGCTTCCCTAAATCGAAACCGAACCGAAAATCGAAACTCACGAAAATATAATAAAAAATCGAACTAATTTGCGGATCGGTTTTCTGTAAAGGTAATTACATATGGTGCGATTTTGAGACGGTTTTTCACACGATTTTAAAATGAATTGTCAAGTGCCATTTGGTTAATGCATAAATACAAAGCCGCGGTTTGGGACTAATTTGAATTAAGCCCAATTTTTCAATTGACTTTCTTTATTTGAAGTTTTTAAACTTCTACATGCCCCCTTTGACTTGTCTAAGTGTCCTTTGATGACCAATTTGATCAAATCCAAATACACTACAAATTGATTAGGCCCTAAATGTATTAATAGTAAACTAAACAAGCCCTCAATCAATAGCACATTCAGGCCCTCACATTTCACATGTTTGACCATGTAGAATAAAATAGATCTCTTTAATTTGTCATTTAAATATATGGCATCAGACCTTATTAATTTTTTATTAGCCCTCAATTTTTTATTTGGTCTCAATTATTAGACAATTACCTCCAAACCAATTAGGTAATTTCAATCTTCAGCCCATCAGAACAAGGCCGAATAAAGCAATGCAAATGCTTTGTGGGTCATTCTTGAAATAGCTGCCATTTAACTAGGCTTATCTTTATCCGCAGTTATAACTTAATCGTCCAAAATAAATGTGGAGTACATCAACTTAACTTGGCCCACCTCGTTTGCAAACTTGCTACATCTTTAGACCACCGCATGAGATCTTATGAACTGCCTCATCACAGAACTGGCGAAATATATATGGCACCAATTCAATTATGGAAACATTCCATATCAATTTTAAAGAGGAAAACTTATCCGGAATGTTTCCCTTCTCCACGGGACATAACAATTGTTCTAAAAAGTCACAACGGCGGAAGAGGAGAAGAGTCGTCATCTCCACAAGTTTCAAGTACTGATCCGAATTATGGCTTCATCAGGTTTCATTAAACGATGCAACTCTTTGTTAATCGAAACTCTGCATTTTGAATTGTGTATCTAATTAGCAATGAGATCATCACCGAGAAACCATCATTCCTGTCTCCTTGCTCCATTGTGTAACACTGTATCATTTCAATGAATCATTTGTTGTCACCCTAGTCCAATAAGAACATGTCCTTTGCCACTGGTGGTAAGGCGTAGTGTCATGAATTCATTCAGTTTCCTAATTTAGTTGTATATTCATTTTATTTTGTATAAGTCGCATTAAGGAATAATCGAGCACATTAGAAGCCACATTTTTACTAAAGTGTGGCATGTGAAAATCACGTGAGGAAGGAGGGAGGGAAGATTATGGAACCGTAATTAGTTAGATGATTTTCTTCTTTCACATTTGTATAAAATAGCGACTATAAAACTCAAAAAAGTCAATCAAGAAATATCTTCAGTTTCAAACTTTTCTTTTAGCTTTTACGCATGATTGTTGCACTTGCACACACAGCCACCCGTACTAGAAAAATGCCTAGTTTGTTGAGTTGTAGCGTATCATCATTCTACGAAATTACTGCCACTTCATTCCGATTAGCAATTATATTGGATATTTCCATCGAAAATAGCTCGATTGATAAGACTTTCTTCATAGTGACCTAGTCGTCTGCAACATACAATTGCTTCTCGATCTGAAGGTCGAGCGACTTTTGCCAATCTTTCTCCAAATGAAATTTCTCATTGTTTATTTGTGAGACGTACTTTGTCATAAGCATGTGCATTATCGTACTTATGTATGTCTAATGGTTATGGATAACCATATCATTGTTAGTTTCCTCGGAAATTATTAGCAAGAAAGTATAAAAAGCAGAAGTTACGAGAAATATTGCTAAAAATTTATCGAAAACGTCACCTCATTTTTCTGAAGTTTTGATCATCCCTAATGCTAGCCATCTCCGTCATTTCCAAACACACGAGATATCGACTTACAATTATTAGAAAAAAAATATAATAATGGTGTATTTGAAAATGACATTAAAAAACCGACGGAACTGGTAAAGTCAAGGCACGAGTTTGACTCTCTGTCCGTAAGACGATATTGCCCTGCATCCAAGTGCTGATGTCTTCAGTAATCATCCCCAAGATACAACAACTCAGGATCGCAACACAACGAACTAAAGTTTTTTGGTGAAATACTCGATACTCAAGACTTTCTTGGACTCAAAATTCTCAAAGACCACAATTTGCAAAATATGATAAATCTAGACTATAGTGATTGTCGTTGTATTGGTGAGTGACTCGAGATATTGGAGATGCAAATGTTAAGGCCTATTTGTAGATTTCTAAGCGTCATTCGCGAATAGCCGCACCCTTTCAACTTGAAGAATCACAACCGTTAGGTCGTACCTCTTGACTAAAGGTCACGATCTTATGGTTAGATTACATCATTTTCTGAACGTTCACGACCTTTCGTCCGTACCTATTCCACTTGAATACACTACAAGAAATACAAATTTTACCTACACATAGATTAGCCACACAATAAATGTGTATGTTTTTACTTACACACAATTTAGAAATATGTGGGTAATGGAATAAGCCCAAGTGGCTTTTCTAGCCACAAATATTATGTGTGGCTATTGATTTTCAATAACATTTTGTACGGAGGAAAAAATCCCTCCATTTTTCAGAAATTGGTGGATAAAATAATTTTATTCAGATGCTGATGTGTCCATTGTAATTAATATTTTTTAGCCACACATATTTATAATTGTACTTAATTTGTGAGTAATGATAAAACATTTAGCTACACATAACTGGCCAATGTTAAAATGCGTGGCTAAAATGATAATATTTTTAATATATTTTGTGAGTAATGATAAAGCATGAGTAGTCTTCTGTTTTTTCTATTTTTCTGTTTTGGAAGTTTTAAGATTTGTATAATAAATTCAGGGTTAAACCCTAGATTTCAGTATGGTTGGATTCAATTTCTAAAGCTTTCTATGTAAATCATTTGTATCGTTGATAAATATTTTTTCGGAAGATAATCTGCTAAGAACTTGAAGCAGGCAAGAAAATGTCTGGATAGTCGAGTCCTACCCCAAACCTATAAAATAAATAAAAAAACAAATGAAATGATAATGAAGAGAACATTAGCAATGATGTATTTCAAGAGGAAAAGTCTTGTGAACTGTCACCCTTTCATCCAACGAAGGAGGTAGATGACATATCTCAATTGGTTCAAGAAGATGTGGACCCAATAACTCTTTTTCTGATGTTATGCTAAACCTATGGTCTGAAGAGATTCTTCTAAGTGATTGTGAAGAAGATTTGGAGAATAATGAGGACTTTGATGATGAGGGTAGACTTTTTTATTAACGATGAATCAATGTTAGAATCTGAGACAAACGATGACTCTGATGATTTAAGTGATGCTGATGATAATGATGTATGTTTTCATTAAGTGGTTTGTTTGTATGTTACTGTTTCAATTATTAATTGATAATGTTTTATAATAGTTTTTGTGTAATATTGATTTATGTTGTATTCTTTAATTTACGTGCAGTTTTAACATGGCTCGTGGAGGTCAAAGAGGAGAATTTGGCAAGCGCGGAGGACTTGGTGGACGTAGCACAACTAATGTTGCTCCATCCACTACCCGTTCTAGTATAATCTTATTATTACTTTATAATTGACATATTATAAGGACTTAATCCACGGATAGCTTGAAATACCCTATCACATTTGGTACAAGAGTCATTAAAAAGCTTACTCTTATCTTTACCGCACATCATCAGGACGGCAATTAGTGTCTCTAGGAATGAGTTTGAATTTCAAATTTTAGACTGAACACATTCGAGTTACAAGTGTCCGAAAGACCCGTTCATAACTTAGTTGTCTCATTGAAACAAGTTCGTGGGATCTCCACTCATCATCGTTGAGTTACCGATATGTCTGGTCTTGGTGTGTAGATTTTTTAACTCATTCCCCTTAGACATGCAGTGTAGTTGATCTCCCTTTACAATTTTTATTCACGGATCCGTATTATATTGGAGTTCAGCTGCCTTATTGCCTCCATTTCTGGCTCTAGGTATACTTTTACTTTAGCCGAACACTCCCCACATTTGGACAGTTTATATGGGAAGACCATATCCCCCCACAGTTAAACACTTATGCAAAAAAACTTCATCTCTTCACAGTTTGACATTTATATGGAAACTTAATTCCCATATAGGGTTGTCTAGGCCATATCTTAAGTAATCAATCTATAGATTGAACTACTTAACTTGTAGTCTGAAAACTACTTAGTTATTTCTTCAGCTATCAGCGATTTAGCACATTGGACTTGTATCCATTTTAGTTAGGCTCAAATCTTTTCAATCGATTCAATTTATGTCCACGATTTAGCCCAATGGACTTGCATCCTTCTAGTTGGGCTTATGTCCTCTAAGGAAAAAATCACTTTTGGACACTTTGAGTTCATGTGGGCATCCACTTAGCAAAGAAGGATATTTATTGTCTTTGGGCTTCTCCAAGCCATATCTTTATGCAATTTAGGCTTGCCCCAAATCGCCTCACACGAACACCTTGTCTAATCGATGTGGAATTTCGGTTTTCTATCTCAACTAACATTTTCTCCTAAAATAAAGTCTTACCGAATTTCCAATTCTTTGGGCCTACTTTGTCTTTATCTTTGTGAGAATTCCCACCATCCGATTAAACTAGGGGTCTATCTACATCTTAGCAGATTCGCGGTTCACTTTATAAAGGCCCAATGGTATGAGTCCAAAAACTATTTAGGCCCTCATACTACAGTTAAGCCGAGACCTAAAAATTTATTTGGGCCCTCTAACTTGAATTAAGCCCAATTTTCCAATTAGCCTTCTTTATTTGAAGTTCTTCAAACTCCTGCATCTCCCTTTGACATGTCTAAGTGTCCTTTGCTGACCAATTTGATCAAATCCAAAGACACTACAAATTGATTAGGCCCTAAATCTTTTAACAATTAGAGATGTCAAAACGGGTAGAGCCTGTTGGGCCAGCCCGCCCCGCTATACATAATAGGTGGCTTGGACTGGATATTTAAAGGTCTGTTAAAAAGCGGGCCCAAACTTTGGGCCGCGGGCTAGGCGGGCCGAGGCGGGCTAGCCCGGTTAAAAGAAAATTTAATGAAATTTAGTACTACTACTAGGGTTCAAATGGGCTAGCCCACTTTAAAAAAAAAAAAAAAGAATAATGATGGAGATGGAGAAGAAGAAAATGAAGATGATTTTGATGATGTAATGGTTAATGAACTCTAGTACACTTTCATTTTGTGAAGTTTTTATTTTTATGTTCGACTTCTGATTATTGATTATGGACCTATCACCTATGATTGATGTGATGAATATTTGTTAAGACTTTACATTATTTAATATCTATTATATAATGGACAAATGGTTAAAAAAAAAAAAAAGTAAAAAAAAGGTGGGTTGTGGGCCGAGTTGGCCCGCAAGTCCGTTTTGACACCTCTATTAACAGTATACCAAACAAAGCCTACCAATAATACATTTGGGCCCTCACATTTCACATGTTTGACCTTGTAGAATAAAATGGGTCTCTTTAATTTGTCATTTAAATAAATGGCATCAGACCCCATTATTATTTGATTCGGCCCTCAACTTTTTATTTGGTCTCAATTATTAAATAATTACCTACCAAACCAATTAGGTCATTTCAATCTTCAGCCCATCAGAACAAGGCCGAATAAAGCAATGCAAATTCGTTGTGGGTCATTCTTGAAATAGTCCTCATTTAACTAGGTTTATCTTCATGTGCAGGTTCTCAACTTAACCAGCCAAAATAAATATGGGATATATCAACTTAACTTGGCCCACCACGTTTGCAAACCTGCTTCATCATGGACCACTGCATGAGATCTTATGAACTGCCTCATTCACGGAACCGGTGGAAGACATATGGCACCAATTCACTTATAGAAACATTCCATATCAATTTTAAAGAGGAGGACTGGATCCAAAATGTTTCTCTTCTCCGCCCGACCTAACAATTGTTGTAACAAGCTTAAAAGTTTCAACAAATTTTTAAGGATTTTTTTTTATAAAGTTTCAATAATCAAGATTTTCAATATCTAACCAATTACTAATTTAATCAACAAGCATTAACTTTAAATCCTTTTAAAATAATTAATTCCCAAACAAAATATCCATAATATTTTATCTAATAAAACATCTAACTTTGTAAACATAAATAAAACATAGTTTTAATGTGGAAGCACATGTTCTAAGAGAATTTATTTGAAATAAATTTAAAAATAAATTTTGAGGCACCAATCCATCCATTTTCCTCCGCCG
The DNA here is from genome assembly GCA_958295605.1 of Ajuga chamaepitys. NCBI lineage: Eukaryota > Viridiplantae > Streptophyta > Magnoliopsida > Lamiales > Lamiaceae > Ajuga > Ajuga chamaepitys. The sequence continues at coordinate 15,163,866 of OY282502.1, read as the reverse complement.
GCTCCATTATCCTAAAAATTTAATTTCAGAAGGGCGAACTACATCCAGCTCGTAGGATTCAAAGTGTAAAAAATAAATACGAAGAAAAATAGAACATGTTGTGCGCATAGTATGCGTGTCTGTGTTACATGAGTATCATTCATAAGATTTGAAACAATTTGCATCATACGTGACTTTGGTCAACATTTGTGTACATATACATCATCAACTGGCCAGGATATCATATTCAGATCATAAAATGATCACATATTCACATACATACACATACAAATTCATATCATATATTTGTATTTTAACAAACTTAAAGGTAAACCCTACCTTAAACTTGAGTGCGTGAAGAAAGTTGAAAGTTCTCCTAGACCTCGTAGCCTTAATTTTCCGCTCCTACATTTATGAATATTTATAATTTTTAGTGAATAATATAATTAGAACAATAATTTATTAGAATAGAATAGAGTATTGAATATCTAGAATGAAATTTAAATAAAATATGATTTTGAGTATAAATGTTGGCTATTTTAAATAAATAACTAAACTTCAATAAGTTGCATAATTAATGTTTTAGAAAATGACAGAATAACTTTTTTTTTCTTTTATATATATATATTTGATGAAATTCAGAAAAAGAAGATCTATTATATAAAGAAGGTGGGATAACATCTAAAATTTTGTTGAAATATGGACTTGGTTGGTTTTGTAAACAAATAGAAGAATAAATTCAAATAAAGTTAAAAGAAAAAGGGATTAATTCACACTCCTGAATTAGACGCTCAGCGTCTGTTTTTTCCCCCTCCTCCTATTCTGTTTCTCATAGACGCCGATATGGCGTCTTCTTCCTCTTCCTTTTTTTTTTTTTTTTTTTTTCTTTTTTCCTCCAATTTTCCCCAATAGCATATATATAAAAATTCAGTTAATGAAAACAACAAGTAGAAAAAAGAAGATGATAGAACAATTAAAAGAAAAAGGACAGTGAGGCGGAGCGACGGAGCATAATTCGGAATGCAGCTTCGAGGAGGGCTCGGCATGAAAGTTGTGACTGAACAAGTCCAAAGTGTAAAGCCCCCTTTTTACTCCGACGACAGCCACCAGCTGCTGTCCCTTTTTTTGTTTTTTTCTGTATATATGTGTGTGATGAATTTGTTGAAAATTTTCAAAAATCAGGAAATGAGAAAGAGATATACAGAAAAAGATCAAGGAGAAGGCGGCTATAGATCGCCGGAAAATGGCATGTCGGCCTTCACAGAATGGAAGTTAAAGAACCATTTTTTATACCTTTCATCTGAAATTGCTTTTCTTTTGATTGATGAAATGGAATTGCAAAGTGAACAGAATATATAAAGAATTTAAGTTTGCTATTGAAAAAAATTGGCTGAATTGGTGACCAAATAAGAGTTGAATTTGGCCAAGATTTTCTCCTTCCATGATTGAGCTGAAGAAGAAGAAGAAGAAGAAGAAGAAGAAGAAGAAGAAGAAGAAGAAGAAGAAGAAGAAGAAGAAGAAGAAGAAGAAGAAGAAGAATACGTTGATGACGCCTTGCTAGCATTAATTTTGTCTTTTTTTCTTTTCTATTTTTAAAATATATATCAGTAAAAGATGTGTTGGGCTAGTATGTCTCTCTCTCTCTCTCTCTCTCTCTCTCTCTCTCTCTCTCTCTCTCTCTCTCTATGTGTGTGTGTGTGTTTGTGTGTGTGTATATACACTTTGGTCTTATATAAGAAAATGCATCTACTTAGACTTAACCTCAATTCGGACTATAATATTTAAAAATGGGTTCGATAAATTTGCAACTAGAAACTTGGACTTATGAAATATAAACAAAATTACTAATAAAGACATTAAGCTTATAAGAAATAATTCTTAATAAGGTTAGACTTTATAAATAATTTTCCTATTAATAAATATATAGGTCTTTTATAGACATAAGATTTATGATATTAATTTAATAAATTATGGTTTTGGCTTGTTAACTACGAGACTTAGCCCAATATCAATCAGGTCTATCTAAAATGCACAAAAATCAAATATCTTAATAGCTAAAATGCCACATAAATTTCAGGGTGTTACATCCTAACCCCGTTGCAAAAAAAATCGTCCTTGAAAATTCATGACATACCATGCGTATAGAATTCTGGATATTTAGCACGTAACTCGTCTTCACATTCCCACGTTGTCTCTTCGGGTCCATGCCGACTCCATTGCACTTTAACAAGTACAATAACTTTATTTGTGGTGCACCTTCTTAAACAAAATTATTTCGGGTCTTTCATCGTAGGACAAGTTCTTATTCACCTCAAGATTAGAATGAATAATCACGTGACTAGGGTCGTGCACGTACTTCCTTAACATAGATACATGAAACACATAATGTACCGCTGAAAACTCTTGTGGCAAGGCAAGATGGTAAGCCAAATCCTCAATACATGCATGCGAGGATTTCAAAAGGTCCTACATCCCTTAGACGGAGCTACCTTCAAAACACCTTATCACCAACACCAAACTCCAATTCCTTTCTACGTTTATCGGCATAAGACTCTTGCCAATCTTGTGCCACTTTCATTCTATCTTGAACTTTCTCCACCATTTCCATTGCTTCCTTCACTATATTTGGTCCTACCAATTTTTCTTTCTCCGACCTCATCCCAATATAATGATGATCTACACTTTCTTCCATATAATTCTTCATAAGGCGCCATATCAATAGTGGACTGAAAACTGTTGTTGTAAGTAAATTCGACTAACTGTAAATATTTTTCCCAATTGTTACCCAAATCAAGAACACAAGCCCTCAACATATCTTCTAAAATATGAATTGTCCTCTCACATTATCCGTATGTCTGAGGGCGATAATCTGTACTGAAACTTAAAGTAGTCCCCATAGCCTTCTGCAAGCTACCCTAGAACTTAGAGGTAAATCGTGGATCTTGGACTGAGACGATAGATATCGGCACTCCATGTAACTTCGCTATCTCCCGGACATAAATTTGATTATACTTATCCACTCGGAGATTTATCTTAACGGGAATAAAGTGAGCTGACTTTGTGAGACAATCCACTACTACCCACACAGCATGATTCCTCTTTCCGATCGAGGAACTCCCACTAAAAAGTCCATAGCTATGTTCTCTCACTTCCACTTCGGAATGTGCAGTGTCTTTAGTAGTCCATAAGGCCATTGATGTCCTGTCTTCACTTGCTGACAAGTTAGACAACACTTAATAAATTCAGCAACATCGTTCTTTAGGCCTTCTCAGGAGTAATGTCTTATCAAGTCTTGGTACATCTTCATTCCACTAGGATGAGCAGGGTAAGGTGTACCATGAGCTTCTAGTAAAATCTCATTCCTCAATATTGTATCCTTCGTCCCACAAATCCTTCCCTCAAAAAGTAATACTCCATCGTCGGCCATCGAAAACTTTCCATTACTTTCGATAATAGCGTTATCTCTGACCTTAATCAAAGTTCGGTCTCTTACTGCCCCTCCTTGATCCTTTCCCTTAAGCCGCATCTTACAAAATTCCTTGATCGGTTGTTTCTCTTTGGTCTAAGACATGCAACATTCTCTCTAACCTTTCGAATCAAGGCATCGGCCACCACATTCGTTTTTTCCAGGATAATAATGTATCATGCAATCATAATCCTTAACAAGTTCCAACCATCAGTGTTGTCTTAGCTCCTTCTGTGTGAAGATATTTTTCAAACTTTTATGGTCAGAGTATATCTCACACTTACCTCCATAGAGGTAATGGCGCCAAATCTTTTAGGCATGTACCACTGCAGCTAGCTCAAGGTCATGTGTGGGATAGTTCACCTCATCCTACTTCAACTGCCTTGAAGCAGAAACCACTAGTTTGCCTTGTTTCATAAGAACACATCCCAAACCTTGCTTTCACGCATCACTGTATATTGTAAACTCCTTCGTAGGGTCTAGTATCATCAAAACTGGTGTTGAAGCTAACCTTCATTTTAGCTCTTGAAAGTTATTCTCGCACTTCTCATTCCACACAAACTTATCATCTTTCCTCGTCAACCGAGTCATAGGTGCATCTATTTTCGAAAATCCTTCAATGAATCTTCGATAATAACCGAATAACCCGCAAGATAAAAAAAGCGGCAAACTTCACCTGCACTAGTTAGCGTCTTCTAAACATTCATCGCTTCTACTTTTATTGAATCAACCTCTATTCCTCAAGTAGTTACCACATGCCCGAGAAAGATCACCCTATCAATCCAAAACTCGCACTTACTGAACTTTGCATACATCTTCTCTTGGCAAAGTGTCTCAAGGACTGTGCTCAGATTTTGTTCATGTTGCTCCTTGTCTCTTGAATACACTAGTATGTCACCTATGAATACAATGACAAACTGATCTAAGAAAGAATGAAATACACAATTCATCAAGTCCATAAAAACTGTTGGCGCATTACTCGGTCCGAATGGCATAACTACAAACTTGTAGTGACCATATCGGGTTCAAAATGTTGTCTTCGGGATATCAATTTCCCTAATCTTCAACTGATGATACCCCGATCTTAGATCGGTCTCATAGAAAACTCCGGCACCTCTGAGTTGATAAAAAAGATCCTCAATCCTTAGAAGTGGCTACTTATTTTTTATTTTGAATCGGTTAAGTTCACGATACAAATCCTCATAGACCCATCCTTCTTCTTCACAAAGAAAACGGTTGCGCTCCACGGTGAGACACTAGGTCGAATAAAACTCATGTCAAGTAAATAATGAATTTGTACTTTCAGCTCTTGTAACTCTTTTGATGCCATCCGATATGGAGCTTTGGAAACTAGAGCAACTCCAGGTACCATGTTTAAGGTAAACTCCACTTGTCTATCTAGAGCAATTCCTGGTAAATTTTCTGGAAAAGTATCTGGGGATTCCTTCACTGTTGGTACTTCAACCACCTTCATCTTTTCCGGTGAAGCTCCCATATCATTCACCAAGAACCCTTGACACTGTCATTTTCTTAGCATCTCCATAGCCTTCGTGGATGTTAGGAAATTGGGAGTGACTTCAACTTGGATCCATGAAAGACCACCTCTTCGCCGCTTAGTGATCTCAGGGTTATCAATCTCTCGAAACACTTAATATATGCTCGATGTTTAGCTAACCAGTCCATACCCAAGATTATGACAAAGTTATTCATGTCTAACATATATAAATCAGCCATAACACTAGTGTTATCCACTTATAAAGACATGTTCCTTATGATTGAACTAGCAATCATTTATTTACCCGAAGGTATGCTTATTTCAAGTGGTTCAGTAGCTAAACTACACTTTAAATCAGTCATTGCATAAAATTTAGTGGACGCGAAAGAGTGTGTGGCACCAGTGTTAAAAAGTACTAAGGCGGGTATATTAGCAACATTGAACATACCTGACATAGTATTAGGGTCCTTCTCAACTCCCCTCCGCGTTACCCCGAACATCCTAGCTCGTCTCCCCAAGCCTGGGTTAGGACCCCTCCTATCAGGCCCTGCTTGATTCTTTGGACAGTTATGTATGGTGTGGCCCGCCTCATGGCAGTGGTAGCACTTATTCTGACCTCGAAGACACTCTCCCTTATGGTCCTTTCCGCAATTAGGGCATGCAGGATTACTCGATGTTAGTCTAGACCCGAATGGTTCACCGTTTCTTCCTCTTTTGTTATGATTTCCCCTATGTGCTCATGTCCCTTAATGTCTTACCCCTTTCTCTTATTGGTACCTTCTTCTAACCTCACCCTTGATTTCTCCATTTCAACACTAGTAGATATATCCTCCACCCTTTCAACTACTTTGGCGTAAGTCATTCCACCGAGTCCCACCAGATTATGGCGAATGTCGGCACCAAGACCATTGCAAAATCTCTGGACCTTCTTTTGTGGGGTATCAACCAGATGAGGAGTGAATCGACACATGTGGTTGAACTTAAGCTCATATTCAGTCACTGTAGAACCCCCTTAGGTAAGACTCAAGAACTCGATTTCCATCTTTTCTCAGTATACCCAAGGATAATATTTTTCCTTCACAGTTTCCTTGAACTCCTCCCAATTAAACCCATTTTGTTCATCAACTGTTCTGAGCCTCCAGTGATCAATCCACCATCTCCTTGCATCACGTTTCAATTAGAAAGCAACACATGACACTTTTTGCACATAAGTACAAGACATGTAATCAAAGATGCTCTGTGTGAGCAACCATTCTTCAATAACTGATGGGGTTTCAATCCCATGAAATGTGGGTGACTTGAAGTTGTTAAAATGGGCAATTATCTAAGCTTAATTAGGTTTTGGCTCAGGTACCGGTGCAGCCACTGGTACTACAAGAGAATCTGCCCGAATCTCCCGGAAGGCATACATTTGTAGCCGTCTCCCAATTGTATATTGGAAACCATCAACTGCAACCCTATCTTCATATGACCTCTTCCTAGCTTCGTTCCAAAGTTGGTACATTGTCACACTCCAATGTTGCAGTAAATCCCATATTAACTCCTCAATTTGCTTATAGGGATTTGCATTTCGTCCAAAAGAAAAACAAGCATTCAGTTGGTCAATTAAGTGGTGTGGGAAGCTTCTGGGTCTGTTGGGACCATTTCCCAAGGCTATCCTAGCTCCGGAAGACTCCCAACCATAAATCACACTCGTTTTCTTGGTCTCGTTGCATTTTTCGTTATTCTATACATAAGGTAATGTTCGTATGTTTAAAGAAAAAATACATATCAATAAATTGTGCACTTAACTTTCATGTTTACAATTTTCTTGAATGGTATATGTCTACATTCGTACCTTGAGCCGCCGAGGGCCGTGGATGGATGGCGTAAAACTTTTTATTCTATAAAACATATATATATATATATATATATATATATATATATATATATTCAGAATCGTAATGCTCTGATACCGAATGTAACAACCCTAAAAATTTCAACCAATGTTTCAAGGATTTTTTTTATGAAGTTTCAATAATCTACTTGTTCAATATCAAACCAATTACTAATTTAATCAACAAGCATTAACTTCAAATCCTTTTAAAATAATTAATTCCCAAAAAAATATCCATAATAATTGATCTAATAAAACATCTAGTTTCATAAATACAAATCAAACAAAGTTTTAATGCAGAAGCACATGTCCTCAGAGAATTTATTTGAAATAAATTTAAAAATTAATTTTGAGGCACCAATCCATCCATTTTCCTCTATCGGCTCCATTATCCAAAAAAAATTGATTTCAGAGGGATGAACTACATCTAACTTGTGGGATTCAATTTGTCAATAATAAATACAAAGAAAAATAGAGCATTTCGTGCGCATGGTGTGCGTGTCTGTGTTACATATGTATAATTCATAACATTTGAAACAATTTGTATCATACGTGACTTTCGTCAATATTTGTATACATACATTATAAACTGGCTAGGATATCATATTCGGATCATAAAATGATCACATATTCACATGCAAACACAAATACAAAATGCATCTCATATATTTAAATTTTAACAAACTTAAAAGTAAACCCCACCTAAAACTTGAGTGCGTGAAGAAAGTTGAAAGTTGTCATAAGCCTCGTAGCCTTAATTGCCCGCTCCTACATTTATGAATATTTATATTTTTTACTGTATAATCCAATTAAAATAGTAATTTATTTTAATAGAATAGAATATTGAACTTCCATAATAAAATTTAAATAAAATATGATTTTGAGTTTAATTGTTGGCTCTATTAAAATAAATAAGTAAACTCCAATAATTTGCATAATTAATGTGTTAGAAAAGAATAGAATAATTTTTTTTTTCTTTTTATATATGTCTTTGATGAAATTTAGAAAAAGAAGATCTATTATATAAAGAAGGTGGGGTAAAATCTGAAATTTTGTAGAAACTATGGACTTAGTTGGTTTTGTAAATAAATAGAAGAATACATAAAAACAAAGTTAAAAGAAAAAAGGGTATTAATTCCGCTCCTGAATTAGACGCTCATCGTGTATTTCTTTTCCCCCCTCCCCCATTATGTTTCTCACAGGCGCCAATAAGGAGTCTTCTTCCTCTTCCTTATTTTTTTTCTCTTTCTCCAATTTTCCCCAATAGCATATATACACTAAAAATTTTCAATTTATGAAACAACGAGTAAAGAAAAGAAGATGACAGAAAAAAACAAAAGAAAAATGGTAGCGAGGCGGAGCAACGGAGTGGAATTTAGAAGGTGGCTTTGGGGAGCGCTTGGCATGAGAGTCGTGACTTAGCAAGTCCTCAGCATAAAGCCCCATTTTGCTCCCGCGACAGCAGTGTTCTGTCCCCTTTTTTGTTTTTTTTCGTATATATATGTGCGTGATGAATTTGCTGTAAATTTTCAGAAATCAGGAAAGGGGAAAGAGATATAAAGAAAAATATCAAGGAGAAGATGGCTATAGATCGCCGAAAACAATGGCATGTCGGCCTTCATATAATGGATGTTAAAGAATCATTTTTTATACCTTTAATCTGAAATTGCTATTCTTTTGATTGATGAAATGGAATTGCGAAGTGAATAGAATTAATTTATTGAGAATTTGAGTTTGCTATTGAAATAAACTTGCTAAATAGGTGGCCAAATAAGAGTTGAATTTGGGCAAGATTTTCTCCTTCTTCCATGGTTGAGTTGAAGAAAAGAAGGAAGAAGAAGAAGATTGCACCTGGCGCATTACTAGTGTTAATTCTGTCTTTTATTAATCTATATTGATAAAAGATATGTTGGGCTTATATATATATATATACACACACACACACTTTGGACTTATACAAGAAAATCCATCTACTTAGGCTTAAACTCAGTTAACTATAATAATTAAACTCGGGCTTCAGTAAATCTACAACTAGAAACTTGGACTTGTAAAATATAAAAAAAAAAAAATATTTATAAAACCATTAAGCTTATAAGAAATAATTTTTAACAGGGTTGGGCTTTATAAATAGTTTCCCTATTAATATATATATAGGCCTTTTAGAGACAAAAGGTTTATGGTTTTAATTTAAGAAATTATGGATTGGACTTAATAACTATGAGACTTAAACCAATATGAATCGGGCCTATCTAAAATGCACTAAAATCAAATATTCTAATATCTAAAATGCTACATAAATTTAGTGGGTGTTATAGTTCTAAAAAGTCACAACTGTGGAAGTGAAGAAGAGTCGTCCTCTCCACCAGTTTCAAGTACTGATCAGGATTATGGCTTCATCACGTTTGATCAACCGATGTAACTCATTGTTAATAGGAACTCTGCATTTTGAATTGTGTATCTAATTAGTGACGAGATCATCACCTAGACACCATTAATCCTGTCTCATTTCTCCACTGCGTACCACTATATTCTTTCAATGAATCATTTTTCGTCACCCTAGTCCAATAAGGACCGGCCCTTTGCCGATGGTGGTAAGGCATAGGTAGTAGGCACAAATATCTTGGCTCCCTCCCCAATTAGACCGATTCGTTTCCAGAGTTGTAGCATGTCATCATTCTACGAAATTACCACCACCTCATTCGGATTAGTAATAATCCTTGGATATTTCCACCGAAAATAACCCTATTAACGAGCTTTTCTTCACAGTGACCTAGTCGTCTGCAATATACAATTGTTTCTCGATCCGAAGGTCGAGCAACTTTTGCCAATCTTTCTTCAAACAAGTACTGCTCCCGTGCGATGCACGAAAATTTATTTAAAAAGTAATTATTTTATTAAATTAAATATAATATTATCTAATATAAAAAATAGAATTATTATGTTCTAATTAAATGAATATTTGAATAATCATTTTTTTCTTTTTTACGATCAACTGAACTTTGCGATTTTCCACCTTTAGTAGCAATTTTCGGAGAGGAAAGAAACTATTTAAAAATAATAAAAATATTTAGAAAACAATATTTATTTTTAAATTCTAAAAAATTATTTAATATATCATAAACTTAACTGAAAAAATGTAGAAATTATTTTAATAAAAAAAATCAATTTTCATAAAAAAATATCGAATAATTTTGATATTATTTTAAATAATTTTAAATATTATTAAAAGGATTTATTTTTTCAAAAAAATAATTAAAAAGATACTTATATCATAAAATTAGACTTTTCATGGATACTTCCACATGTCTTAAACGAAATTTTAGTGATTTTAAAATAATATTTCGAGATAACTTTCAAATAGTTTAAATAAATTTTTAGAGTTTAAGAGATAATTTTCAGAAATTTATAATAGTTTTATGATTTATAATAAATTTTTGTTTTTCTTGCTTAAAATGATTTGATTTGAACTTTTTTTTATAAAAAAACTTAAATTTTTTATATAGTTTCAACAGGTTTAAGTTAATTTTCTAGTATTTTAAATGAAGTTTTAGAATTTAAAAAATATTTTTTAGATTTTTTTTAAATTTATGTTATTTAAATATTTTCTAATATTCTTTTATTTTTCGCACTTAAATTGTTGGCAGAGGTTGCAAAAGTGAAAAAATGTATAGTTCAGGTTATGATTGAAAAAAAAAAACTGAAAAACGCGCATACTACATGTTGCAAAATAATATTAACCCAAAATATAAATAATGTAAATATCAATTTCTCCCAAGTGATATATGAATTTAACATAACTTACATTTTATAAATATAATATTTCATAAATTTACATTAAGATAAATTATTAAATGTAAAAAATAAATTATATCTACTTTTAAGAATGAATATCTCCTAATATTGAAACTTAAATATATATATTGTGTGTGTGTGTCCACCTTAACCTATGCGAACACCGCAATAGCTTAATTGGAAATGAATATTAAAACAAACACAAATACATAAATATCATACGGCACACCAAAATATATCAAATAAAATAAATTGATTTGTATTATAAGAAAATTAGTGTTTTCTTTTATTTTTTTTCAATTTTTTTAAATATTTTGATTTATCCAAATAATATTTCAAATTTTTACTATAACTATTTACTTTATTTTTAAAAAGGAAAACTAATTTTTAAGTTTTAATATTTTACATGGTGGTTTAATATACTCAAATACTTTTTAGATTTTAAATAAATCTTGATATTAATAAAATAAAATTCAATGATTATTTTATAGTTGAACTAACAAAATAAAGGATATGAATTCTTCAATATATCTGAGTAATATATGTATACGTTGAAAGTTATTTAAAAATACAATTAATATATATATATATATAATATATATATATATATATATATATAAAAGTCTGTATATTTTGCTTGGGTTGTAAAATATGAAAAAATGCGACAAAGTATTGTTTATATTGAAAACTCTAAAAAACCTAGTTACCTCAAGCATGTTAATTTTATTTTTTAAATAGAAATATAGATTGTAGAACATGTAAAATCTCATAGTTTGGATTGCAAAGTGTAATTATTATTTATAAAGAAATAATATTAATAAATAGAAAATATGAATATGTAAATAAAAAATAATTTCAAGATTAATTATCGTATATAAATATATGTGAAAGTCGTAGTCTCGTGATTAGTTATAACAAATTAATATTTGTAAATACAATAATTTAATTTATCAATAATTAAATTATGCATTACCTTTTACTTTTAATTTAATAAAGTATATATTCATTTATTAATGAAGGTGATACTTAATGTTGTATTAATTTGAAGAAAAAAATATAATTAATGCCTTAGAAGAAATTAAGAATGCATTAAAAATATATTTTAGGAGGGAAAAAGTAATTTACAATAATAACCCTCATTTTACTTTTATATATATATAGATATCGATTAAATTTCTCACTGTTTATTTGTGAGACATACTTTGTCATAAGTCTGGGCATTATCGCACTTATGTATGTCTAGTGGTTATGGATAACCATATCGTTGTTAGGTTCCTCACAAATTATTAGCAAGAAAATATAATAAGCAGAAGTTACCAAAAACGTTGCCTAAAAATTATTAATTGTGTATTTGAAAATGACTTTAAAAACACGACGGAACTGATAAAGTCGAGGCACGAGTTTGGCTCGTTGCCTGTAAGACAATATTGTCCCAGATCCAAGTGCTCACGATCTTCGGCAATCGTCCCCAAGATACAATGACTTTTAACTTTAGGATCGCAACATAACGAAACTAAAGTTTTTGGCGAACAACTTGATACTCAAAACTTTCTTCTCAACTCAAAAACCAGAATTTGCAAAAATATGATAAATGCATTGTAGTGATTGTCGTTGTATTGATGAGTGATTTGAGTTATTGGAGATGTAAATGTTAAGGCCTATTTATAGACTTCTAGGCGTCATTTCGTGAACAGTTGCACCCTTCAACTTGATCAATCACAACTTTAGATCGTACCTCTTGACTAAAAGTCACGATCTTATGGTTATTTTGCATCCTTTTCCGAACGTTCATAAAAGATATTTCGTTCGCACCTATTCAACTTGAATAGTCGCAACATATATAAGTACACTGTCTCAAGATTATTCTCTAAAGTATCAAATTTCTTACAACTTTCAACAGTACATAAGTCGTGATGACATTAGGTTCTTAGCACCTATGATCAACATGCCCATTTAATACTACATACTTTCAAAATAAAAAATATGATCGCTAGGGTCATCCCTTTATTGGAATAGCCTTGAGTGGAATTGCCTTGTGCATTGCTAGACCAAATTTCTCTGTTACATCTACCTTCTCAGGGGTTATGCCCGATTCAAATTTCCAATCAAAATGATGAATAAATGTTCCCACCATCATATGCAACATCCTATGGGCTAATGGTATCCCCGGGCAAACTCTTCGACCTGACCCAAATGGAAGAAGCTCGAAATCTTGACCCTTATAGTCTATGTTTTTCTTCAAAAATCGTTCGGGCTCAAATGCTTCTGGGTTGGGCCACAATTTTTCGTCTCTGTGTATAGCCCACACATTAACAAATATTTGTGTGTGTTTTGGGATGAAGTAGCCATTGACTTCTGCATTCTCTTCTATTCTACGAGGAATCAAGAAAGGGCCCACGGGATGAAGTCTGAACACTTCTTTTAGGACAGCTTCCATGAATGGGAGTTTGGGAATGTCTGATTCTTCCACTTGTTTTTTGTCTCCAAGAACATACCTGAGCTCCTGTTTAGCCTTCGCTAATTTGTCGGGGTGGATGAGTAATTCTGTAATTGCCCATTCAGTTGTACTTGATGTTGTGTCCGACCCCGCAACAAATAAATCCTAGGATAAAACCAAATTTGTCATTACAAAAACTAAAATAAGACTTATATTTATTATTCCTAAATCCTCATAGGGGATTTTCGGTCCTACTTATTCCCAAACTTTTTTTATTGGATAAAAAGAGTACATCATAACCTTTGTGTCGACCATGAATTCTAAAAAATAAATTGAAACCACGAACCATCAATCTACTCATCCACAAAAAATTAAGTAAAGCTATTTAGTTTTTGGAATGATATAGTTGGGCCACAATTTAAAAGAAAAAATATGTGATGTATCGTAGAACTAGGGGAATTTTCAGAAATGGCCTAGTCAAAGTACGACTTATCAAGAATGGCCTTACTTATTCTAAACAATCAAAAATAGTCTCTTGTTTAAACAACCCATGTTTTGACATATTAAACAACCCAGTTGTTTAAACAACTATCCAGTTGTTTATCGAGTTGTTTAAACAACTATCGAGTTGTTTAACAGGTTGTTTAAACAACTAGGTTATTTGATTAAAAAACAACACCAGTATTTTAAACAACCCAGTTGTTTAAACACAAAACAACCATGTTGTTTTAAACAACTCAGTCGTTTTTAATACAACTTGAACAACCTCAAATCTTAAAAAAAATATAATGTTTATACATTGAATATCAAAATAAAGTATGCTATGAAAAAAAATAAGAACAAACACACACCTGTAAAAATTATATGGAGTCATGAAAGAAAGAAGAAGACATGGAGAATTGAGAGAGTTGAGAGAAAAAAGATGGAGAGAAAGTAATAAGAGAAGAGAAAAGAGAGCACACATATGAGGAAGAAAGATGGAGAATCAATTTTATTTCAAATTTGAATTTTCAAAATCTGAAAAAATTTAATTTTCTTTTTCTTTAAATCAGTCAAATAGGAGGAAGACCATTTTTTATTATAAATCGGGTTATCCGGCCATATTTGATATATACCACCATAGAACTAGTTGTCTATCAAGTAGTTCATATCTTCTTCACACTTTTTCCATGTCTTACTTGTGTCCCACTAAAAAATAAAAGTTGCACTCATGAATCAAAACCCTTGGATCTGAACATGAATCATACATTCTATGAATCTAAAACTCAATTAACCCCAAATTCATTGGCCATAAAATATAAATAAAACAATCCTATTTTAGGATGGAGGACCTTGTATAAAAGTCCATGAGATCACCTGTTACATTTCAGTGTTACATCTTGTATTTCACTCATTCACTAATCGACACGTGTATGGTATGATGTCACAATTGAACATGTGTCACCTAGTGAATTGAGTGTAACAGAGGTACGGGAATCGGAATTGGTTTAAAAGAAAGAGTATAATATTCTCACCACAAGTAGATGCTTAACATCATTCATAGACAGCTCATTCTCTTTATCCTCACTGAAATCAAGCAGTGTATCCAGCATATCGTTTCTCCTTGAAGAATTCGGCGATTCTCTTCTTTCTTTCAGCCTTTCATTAATTATACCATCGAACATCCCAAGCAACTGCCCGAAATGGATCTTCATCTTCCGCTTTAGCCCCTGCACATCAAACGGTTTTAGCCATGGAAAATAATCTGATACATTAGGTTTTCCTGAAACACTCGTCAGGCTCCCAAATATCTCCTTAAACTCCGTCGTCGCATTCACGTCGAAGTTGATAACTTCACCGGAGAAGAGCGTCACCGACGTCAGGTTAAGGGTGGTGATGAAGGCCGCTTCTCCGATATTCACGACGTGGCCTCCTTTGCTGCATTCGTGCAAATGATCGAACAGGTTGTTCATCATCCTCTGGCGGACGGCTTGACCGCCGTCAAGACGGGGCGTGGAGAGCATCACTTCTCTGAACACTTTCCTCATTCGGCGCCAGCGATCGCCGACGGGCAAGAAGGCGACGGAGATGGTGTGGTGGTCGTAGGCCTCCCATGCGTCGGCGATGAATCGGCTGGAGAAGACGTGGTCGAATCTCTGTAATACTTCTCTGGCCATCTCAGGGGATGAAACGACGACGGTTAGTAAGCTGCCGAAGCGGAGAGACATGAGTGGGCCGTATTTTTGGGCTAGCTTGGTGATTGAGCGGTTGGGCCTTTCGCCGAGTTGAAATATGTTTCCGACGATGGGTAAAGGGTATGGGCCTGGGGGAAGCTTCTTGCCTGATGATCTCTGTGGCTTCAAGTAATAGTATGTCAACAAAATCAGAGATGCAGCGATTACTACGGTGGATACTTCCATTTCGTACTTCTTTTTTTCGTTGTTGCCACAACTTACGCCTTTTTTATAATCATAAAATGGCCACTTTTCTTTGTCTATAACTATACAATTAGAAGAAACAAGTAAAATTTAAGACACAGATTACTTTATTATAAGAGCGCAGTACAATTTGTGCAGGTAGGGAGTTGAATAAATACAAGGGCCGAGATGTCATATGCACATTTTTCTTTATGTATAGAAACTAGACTAGATAGTGTCTCACTAGTAATTAGAGTTAGTTGGTCTTTATTTATGTCGAATACAATATTTTTCTAGTGTTAAGTCGCATCACTAGATGGGGCTCGGACTATACAAACAAGACTATCTATTATAATCCATCTATAATTCTATGTATTATAAATATACATATCCAAAATGTGTCCACCAGTGTTCAGGATGAATAGGGGAACGGTGGCATATATATCATTTAGGGTATATTTATTTACGGATTTGTCTATCTGGATGGAGAGCGTGCTGATCCAGACTTGTATTTGGGCTAAAACTTAAAATCGGGATCCCTTACGCCATTTAAATCCGAGCCTATTATACTCTATCTCTCTCCATGCATTCATTACAAAACACTTTTTCCATACTTTTTTCAGCATAATGGTTGCACCTTTGACGAACCCTACCATATTCTATCATTGAGCAAACACAAGATGTACACCATCATTTGAATTCATAACTCCTAGAATTTGCATACTCTAATTTACCACGTTCCACTCAATTCATAAACAAACATACCTTATGCATCTAACTGAATAATGTTTATTTTTTATTTTTAAGCCAGGGGAGAATTGAATGATCTTCGGGAACAATATAGAGGGCCTCTGATAGGTATGGCCCAATCTCCCCGGGTCGGTCTAACCCGCCAGACGGGTCAATAGGACTCAAGAGTGCAAGCCCAACGCAGCCAATCCCATATGCGGAGTCATTGGAAGTTGAGAAAAGATCCCCATGATCTTTTGCAACAGCCATGCAGATTTGATTGGCGGATTTGTAGGGATTTTGTTAGGGTTTCTATTGTATAGTATAAATAGGAGGATTGTTGTTTAGTTTAGGGTTCCGATTCTGAATTCTAGAATTATTACTTGTAAAATTGTACTCCGGTATTCAAAGAAGAATAGTGAAACACCTCGGAAGGTTATTGCCTTCGTCCGTGGATGTAGATCTCTGGATCGAACCACGTAAATTCTCGTGTCATTTATAATTTTACATGCTTGATTACTTGGGATTATTGCTGTGATTGCGATTCGTTTGATATCCGGGTTTTGGCTTTATCAATTGGCGCCGTCTGTGGGAAACGAAGAGAAGCAAACCCTAGCATCATCCATAGCCGAATTACGTCAGTCATGGTGAATACTCGTCAGTCGGCAAATCCAACCCGATCTCGCCGAAATCCCCCCGTCGATCAAAATCCTCCGCCGCCGCCTCAACCAGTCCAAGACCCACCCGCGGGGCAAATAGATCTGCAACATCCCGCGCCCGCTAATGCACCAGCGCAGGTTGACCCTCAACCAACCCCTGAACTGTTGCAGGCGCAACAAGCGTTCCTACGGGAACACGTTGCCTTGTTCCAGGAATGGAATCATCGGTGTGCCGACTCCGGTATGCACGCTGACAATGGTGCCAATCAGGTGGAAGGACATTCCCGCCAAGATCGATCTCGCGCATTCAATGAAGATCCGCCTCACAGAGCCAGGCACGATCGCCGTCGCCACCGGTCAGTGTCACCCGGGGAGGATCGAAGTTCTAATGGTTCGCGGCCCCGCTATGCTGATCACGGGGACGCAGACCGACGCCGACCTATAGATGTGACGAAGCGGGCTCGCTTAGAGAGGTCCCGTTTACTTGATCCCCAAGAATAAGAGCAGGCTCAATTTGATGCCGAGCTTGACAAGGTATTGGGCCTTGATGCTGATGGGGAGATAATCACCCCATTCTCCGCGGAGATTCTCTCCACCCCACTCCCCGAAGGGTTTGAACTTCCACCAGTCCCCGTCTACAACGGCACCGGGGATCCAGGTAATTTTTTTAGCGCGTTCAAATATGCCATGTTCAATCGGAGCTGCACGCCGCATCACTTGTTCCCCGAGTATCTTCAAGATGAGGCCAGAATTTGGTTTGATTCTTTGCCGCGCGGCAGCATTCCTTCTTTTCGGGATCTTGCTGAGCAGTTCTGGGCTCGTTTCCATACACGAGAAAAGCCTATGGCCACTTTGGCCGATCTCATGAACCTGGAGCAACGAGACGGGGAGACAGTCTCTCAGTTTCTTGAGCGCTTCACTGCGGAAAGCCTAAAAGTAGATAGCCTATCCGATGATGTTATCATCACTGCTTTCATGAACGGCCTCCGAGCCGGACCGCTTTACACCGAACTTGCGCGACATCCTCCGACCACCACCCGAGCTCTATTTGGCATTGTAAGCAGGTTTGCCAAAGCTGAAGAGCAAACTCGGCGCAAGCGGGAAAAGCATACTGCCAAGAAACAGTTAGACAAAACGCAAGCCGGGACTAGTACCCGGCCTAGTGCCTTTAGTCGTTTGGGCAAAGGCAGGTTAGAGTCTCGCGGCGATCCCCCCCAATTCACACCCCTTACACGATCAAGGACAGAAATATTTTCTATTCACAAAAATGATTTGCGACCATGCCCACGGATGACTGCTCCGACAGAGAAGCGTAATCGTGAAAATTGGTGTGCATATCATCACGATCATGGACATGACACCGAGGAGTGTCACGAACTTTGTAAGGAGATCGAGGACTGTTTGAAACGAGATTTTCTCCGGCAATACATCGGTCAGACCGAGGACAGGTCTCAGCCGAACCTAAATGGAGGTACACAACAGGGTCGGGGAGGTTACAATGGCAGAGGCCCAAGACAGAGCAGACCCCAATGGCAAAGCAATAGGTCGGGTACAGCAATTACCCAAGGCAAGACCAGGGTAATCGACAACAAAATCAACCGCAACAACCTCAATTGTTGCCACCACCGCCACCACATGGCGGTTCCGGGGACAACTCACCGAATCATGTTGTCCATGGGATAATAAATGTGATCTATGGTGCCACGCCAACAGGGACTTCCCGAAGTGCCCTTAAAGCCGAAGCGCGCAGGCCTCCTCCCGAGGAGCCACGTCACAAGCGTTTCCACAGATCTGAAACAGTGAGCTTTACCGAGAAGGATCCTGTTCTTGAGATCACCCCTCACACTGATGCCATCGTCATTGACATGGCCGTGGCCAATGTCACAATTAAGCGAGTTATTGTCGACAACGGTGCCGCTGTAAGTGTCATATTCACTGACTGTTTCTAGAAGATGGGTATACCCCGCGAGCAGCTCCGGCCTGCTCCCGGGCCTCTACAGACCTTCACTCAGGGAGAAGTCCAACCTGAGGGAATTATCAACCTCCCAGCGTTGCTTGGTACGTACCCAGCGATAAAAACTATTTTTGTAGACTTCTACGTGGTATCCTCTTCATCTCCATACAACATGATTCTTGGCCGAGATTGGCTCACCCCAGCCAAAGCCATTTGTTCCACATATCACTTAGCATTGAAGTTTCCTACACCTCACAGAGAGGTTGCCATCCGTGGCAATCAAAGAATTTCCAAAGAGTGCATGTATGTCGTACTCAAGAAGACAACCAAGGCTCCTCCTAAGCCTAAATTTCAAATAGCCACTCCGGCGCCTGCCCTGGGTGCTTCCGAGCCACTTGGAAATGATATTGCCGAAGTGCCACTCGATCCTGCTGAACCTGAGCAAACTGTTAAAGTAGGCGCAGTGAACATACCTTTGTTGCACAATGCCATCATCCAGACGTTAAGGGAATACCCCCGAAGTCTTCGCTTGGTCTCCCCTAGATATGCCGGGAGTCTCTCCCGACCTTATCACTCACAAGCTGAACATTGACCCTAATGTGAAGCCAATACAACAGAAGCGACGGCAATTTGCTCCGGAGAGAAATGCAGCTATCCGAACTGAGGTTCAACAGCTCGTGGATGCCGACATCCTTTTCGAAGTCCACTATCCATCCTGGCTTTCCAATCCAGTAATGGTGACGAAGTCCAGTGGGGCTTGGAGGATGTGTGTTGATTTTTTTGATCTCAACAAACACTGCCCAAAGGACTGCTATCCTCTACCGCCCATTGACCAAAAAGCCGAAGCCATTACGGGGTATAAGGCGCTTTACTTTTTAGATTTGTACAAGGGATACCACCAAGTCCATATGGACCGCCGAGATGCCATCAAAACAGCGTTCATCACTGATTTTGGATGCTTCGCTTTCAAGAAAATGCCTTTCGGACTCAAAAATGCCGGCGCCACCTATCAGCGTCTTATGGACCACGTCTTCCGAGACCGGATAGGTCGCAATGTTGAGGTATATGTCGATGACCTCGTTATTAAGAGTCATTCTCCTACATCATGTGTCCAGGACATCGCCGAGACATTAAGCACATTGCGGCGCCATAATCTTCGACTCAATCCAGCTAAGTGCACCTTCGGCGTCGGGTCAGGAAAATTCCTTCGGTACATGGTCTCGCAGCACGGTCTCCAGGCCAACCCAACCAAGATCAGGGATGTGCTGGATCTTCAGCCGCCGAAGACCATGAAAGACGTCTAATGTTTGACTGGGGGTCTCGCCGCTCTGAATCATTTTTTATCCAAGGCAGCGGAGCGCCAGCTTCCCTTCTTCAAAATTTTGCGCCAAGCAAGGAAATTTGAATGGACTTCGCAGTGCAACGAAGCCTTTGAAGCCCTGAAACAACATATCAGTCAGTTACCCACTATGTCAGCGCCTCTCCCTGGAGAGAGCCTCTCTATATATACTTGGCCTCCGCCGATGAACCCATTAGTGCGGCCCTCGTCCGCGAGGACCATGGCAGCCAACAACCCGTATACTTCGTTAGTCGAGCCCTCCAAGGGGCAGAAACCCGCTACTCTGTGGCGGAAAAAACAGTTTTGGCTCTAGTCATGGCGGCCCGTCGCCTGCGTCCTTACTTTCAGGGACACACTATTCGGGTCCTCACAAATCAACCCATCCGTCAGGTTCTTACCAAGCCCGATGTATCGGGACGTTTGGCCAAGTGGGCAATTGAGCTCGGGGAGCACGATATATAATTCCTACCTCGCCAAGCCATCAAGGGTCAAGCTCTCGCGGATTTTCCGGTCGAGGTCACGTTCAATAGCCCCGAGGCAGCCAAACGTGCTGAGACTACACCTCAAACCAAACCTGAAGCCGAAGCCAACAAGTGGCATGTCTACGTAGACGACGCTTCTGCTACTCGAGGTAGTGGTGTCGGGGTCCTTCTCATTGGTCCCAATGGCATCGAAATCAAATATGTCTTGCGCTTTAAGTTTAAAGTGACAAACAACGAGGCTGAATACGAGGCCGTCATTGCTGGGCTCCGGCTTGCTCAAACCTTCGGAGCTTCGCATATCCAGCTATACACCGATTCCGAGGTGGTCTCAAGCCAGATCAAGGGCATATATGCGGAAAAAGATGGTACATTGAAAAGGTATCTGGCTTTAACCCATAAACTTTTGTTACTGTTTACCTCGACTAATGTCCAGCAAATCCCCCGCGGCGAAAATACAAAGGCCGATACTCTTAGTCAGATGGCCTCCGTGGTCCCGTCAAATGTGTCTCCAGACATAATTGTCGAAGAAGCTACCCAGCCTTCAATTAATGAACAGATGGTATCTGTGTTGACTGATACCGATCCCAATTGGATGACTCCGATCCTCCAGTATCTCCAGAATGGCACCTTGCCCGAAGATAAGTTGCTTGCTTGGCAAATACTTTAAAAGCACCGAAGTATACGCTTCGCGACGGGGTCTTATACCGTTAATCATACCTGCAGCCGAGCCTCCGATGTCTTGGCCCGGTCCAAGCCGACTACGTTCTTCGAGAATTTCACGAGGGCGCATGTGCAAGTCACATTGGGTCACGCACATTGGCCAAGAAAGTGCTTCGGTGGGGATACTACTGGCCCACCTTGTTCAATGATGCTCACAATCTGGTGTCGAAATGTGACAAGTGTTAGCGGCACTCCCGAGTAAAGCACCTGCCGCAAACCGAACTAATCGGCATACAAAGCGCCTGGCCATTCATACAATGGGGCATCGACATTGTAGGTTCGTTTCCTGTGGCTCCGGGAGGACTTAAATTTCTTGTCGTCGTTGTGGATTATTTCACTAAGTGGGTCGAAGCCGAGCCACTCACCGCTATTACTGGTCAGAATATCCTAAAGTTTGTTTGGCGTAATATTATATGCTGCTTTGGCATTCCGAGTACGATTGTATCCGACAACGGCAAATAGTTTGCCAATGATCCTTTTCGGTCTTGGTGCAAGGAATTACACATCAAGCAGGCTTTCACCTCGGTAGCTCACCCCCAAGCTAATGGTCACGTCGAAATCACGAACCGCACTCTAGTCGACGGCCTCAAGAAGCGATTGGATCAGGCCAAGGGTCTTTGGGCTGAGAATCTTCCGCAAGTTCTCTGGGCTTACCGAACAACGCCACATTCCTCTACTGGGGAGACTCCTTACAGCCTCACCTACGGTTCCGAGGCTGTCATTCCTACCGAGGTGGGAGTACCCAGCCCTAGACTTTTACACCTCGAACCCGAGGCTAACGAGCAAGCACTCCGTACCAACCTAGACGAGCTTGAACATCGCCGCGGACAATCTTTCATCCGACAAGCTAAATGCAAGCAACAGGCGGCTCAGTATTACAACCACCGGGTCCGAGGTACACAGTTCCAGGTCGGAGACCTAGTACTCCGGCTAAATTCTGCCAGCAAAGCTGCCCCCGAGGGCAAATTGCACGCCACTTGGGAAGGGCCTTATCGCGTCACTGCCGCTCACGCCTCCGGGAGCTACCAGTTAGAACATTTGGATGGCACACCGATGCCTCGCACTTGGCACGTCAGCAATTTGCGGCGTTTCTATCTGTAGTTTCCATTTCAAGTACTTATTCTTCCTTTACATTTTCTGTACATACTTTTACTTCAACGCCGCGGTACTTTATTTTTTCAGATTACTCTTGTATTTTTTAATTGTTCTGACAATAGCTATGAATAAAAGTTTTTATTACAAAGGCATACATTGATTCCCTTTTGCGCCGCGGGGACGCCCCGGCCTAAACAACATGAATATTTATTGCATCAATCGTTACTTGTCTCCGGACACATTGGTCTCTCGCCTGATCCGTCCGGAGAGACCATAAACTTTGTCCCCGGGCATGACTTCCCTCTCATCTGATTCATCCGGAGAGGTTATCAACTTTGTCCTCGTACAAACATTGATCCGTCCAGGGAGATTTTATGCCTTGTTTCCGAACAAGGGCTTATCTACATCCTGTACTCCCGAGTACTAGCTAATACATTACTTGCATCGCATCATATTAGCACAAAAAAAAAAAAAAGAAAGAAATCACATCATACTGCACATACATCACTACTCTATTATTTGCAAAAGAACTTGTTACATACATGATTATTTTTTCACTACATTTTATTCACAAAAATGCATCACATTTCTCTACCTCTCACTCCCTAACCAATACCCAGCACTTCGGCGCTGAGGTCCGCCCCGAGAGCTCCTCCGCGTCCTCCGGGGTCTGGAAGTGCCCCGGGATTGGACTCCGGTCCTCCCACTCCTTTGATCTCCTCGCCGGCGGGGACTCGGTTGCCGAGCTGGCCTTGGAGTGTTAACCCATCCCACAGGGTCCCACTCTGCGGGGGCCATCACTTCGATCTCCTAGGTCAGTCTTTGGACTTCCTCCTCTGCGACCACTACCGGGCTCGGTTCTCGGATCACAACTCCGGTTGGTTTTTTCACCGAGCCCTTTGGCCTCCTCCGAGGAGCTCTCGAAGAGTTTCCCTGGCTAGAGCTGGCAATATTCTCCTCCGCAGCACGCCGCCACCTTCTACGACCTTTTACGTCCTCGTACATGCTGAGGAGTATCTCTAGCACTTCCCGCTTCCTCACCAGCTCGGCGGAGTCAGTGTGTCCGGCCTCAATCAATACTGCTATCTCCTTCTGAATTTCAGCAGTTCGCTCCTCGAGCTCCTCGAAGGTCAGTAAGCCGAACTCCGACAATATCCGCTCGTACTCCCTTTGATGAACAAAAAGCCGTTCCACCTCGGCGCATTTTGACAAGTACTTCAGCTGGTGGTCTAAGTCTTTTTCTGCAGCCGCAGTTCTTGCCTTTTCGGCCTCGAATGCCTTCTTCTCTGCAGCGGCAAGTCTTTTTTCCAGCTTAGGGACCACCAACATCTTCAGGTCATCTCTCTCCCTCTGCAGCCAGTTCATTGACTGCATCAACTTTTGAATGACCTCATGAAGGTCCTCGGTGTCCTCCTGCTGCACATGTGATATAGATCGCAATTATAACGTCACCAATACAAACATAAATTTTATTATAGCTCGAGCATGATTTCGGTATTCCCAACAAACAGACATCAACAAGTCAACCTTTATATATTGACAAACCGCGAGTACAGGACAGTTTTTTATACAGATACACATTTTAAAAAATACAATAAAAAGCAAATGGGCTTCATACTACGTCCGCCTGAGTTAGGAGGAGCACTGACCTTCGCTAGGGCCGAGGTGGTGGCAGCCGGGTCTGCGATAGGGTTAGCTGCCAGCTGAAGAGCACGGCCCTCCTCGGGAGCTAGTTCCAGTATCTCGGGCTCAATCCTCGGAGATGGGGCCCTCTGTCGTGGCTCCGACACGTGCATGCCCATTCGATATCCTAGGAACTCCTCGTCCTGGTCTACTGAACAGCTTGCCACATCTTGCACCGACAGAATGGTCCCCTTCTGGGCCAGTGCCTCCACCAATGGCCACTCTGGGAGCCGCGACAGGGTGATGTAGTAGGCGGCGTCAACGTTTCCTACAGCGGCGTAGTCGTACCCGAACTCCTTTTTGTAGACGTCCACCTCTGGGTACGCCTCCTTCACCACCTCCAGCACCTCAGAGCGCGTGGCCACGTCGCCCACTGCCACAAAGTTCGTCAAAAAGTTCACAAATATTTCCGTTTGTGACAACTTCTCGACGAAGGCCCTCAGCATCGCTCCCTGGCCCTCCGCTTTCTTCTTCAGCTCCTCCCGAGCTGCGGCCGACTCTCCCCGGAGAAGGGCCATCTCTGCGACTTCACCTCTGAGGCGGGCAGCTTCCTTCTCAGCCTCGAGTGCTCTGCCCCGAGCCGTCACCTGGCCACTCTTGGCCTCAGCCGCCTCGGCGCAGAGCTTATCGCACTCCCTACGCAGCTTCCTCAGCTCTTCGCCAAGCTCCTCTGTCTCCTCCCTCTGCAGGCGGCGCCCGAACCCAATGAGCCCTTGGCTCAGGGTCCACACCTCCTCCATCTCGGACACATCGTGGCCCGCTACTCCTATCTGGCCCTGCAGGAATTTTATAAGGCATTGTACATGTTAGGTTTAAGAACACTTACAACACACACAACAAGAATTCAATCCAAAAATGAATGAAGAATGAACTGAAAATCGGCCAATCAAAATCGAACGCAAAACCAGAAACGAAGAAGAACACAAAGCTTTTACGTGGTTCGATCAATGTGATCTACATCCACGGAGGCTCTATACACCTCAATTCACTCCACTGAACAATCAACTACAAAAAACAACCCAGAAAACTAGAAGCCCCAGTTCACAATCCGAATTGAGCTCAAGAACCCTAGCTTTCAAATTCTAATGATTGTGTAGTGATTACAGAGGGAAAACTACTTGTATCAACTCGTCTTTACAAGTAGAACAAATGTATATAAAGAGCTAAGCTCGAATCAAGAAGCTCTGGAAGCTGGAATCAATTCAGTTTCAACTGCTTTTAAAACTGGTACGCGTCTTGAACAACGGTTTCTCATGCAACAGTTAAAACTGTTGCATATTTCTGTTATAACCGTCACAAGCCCGGTTCTTCAATAACTTCCAAAACTAATTTGATATAAACCCGGCTCTCCGGTCCGGTTCTTCCCAACCCACACCCAGTTCCTGATTCTACTGAACCTCTACTACAAGACATGCTCACTTGATGATATTGAATTGACATCTACAAATCTCCACCTCAATGAATTCAAGTGCACTTCATCACCTCTCACTGTCTTCTTATTTCCAGACTTAATCACATTGTTCAAGCCTTATCAGGCTTGAGCAATGTATCATCTTACTCCTAGGAACTGCCTTAGTCAAGAAATTTGCCGCATTGTCCATAGTATGCACTTTCTTTACTTCAACAGACCCAGCTTCAATTATATCCCTTGAAAAATGAAGTCTAACATCAATATGCTTAGGCCTCTCATGAAAAGCTTGATGTTTCACCAAATGAAGAGCACTCTGATTATCACACTGAATAGTAACACATTCTTGCCTTATTCCCAAGTCCTTGAGAATTCCTTTGAGCCACAGAGCTTCCTTGATTGCCTCAGTTAAGGCAATGAACTCTGCTTCAATTGTTGACAATGCAACCACTGACTGTTGCACACTTTTCCAACTTACAGTTGTACCATACAAAGTAAAGACATACCGTGTAATGGATTTTCTGGTATCCAAGTTCCCAGCAAAGTCTGCATCAACATATCCAATTAATGGTATAGTATTTGCTTCTTGTTTCTGGAACTTTAACCCCATACTGACAGTGTAACGCCCGCTATTTTAGTATTATAATTATATAAGTATATTGATATCTAATTAGGCTTAATTAATTAATTTGGGCGAAGTATGTATATAATTCAAGAATTGACCGTTGGCCCAGTTTCAGGTGATGTTAGCCCAATTAATTATTTTAAGTCCAATTAAATGTCAATAAGTTCTATTTTATGTGGATTTAAGTTTAAGTTGAAAGTCTCATTAGGACCAAGGATATGTCGTGCATTGTCAAGTACTTTTCATTTTAATTTTTCAAGCCCAAGTCAAGTCCATGAACATGGTCCGTTTAATATTTTCAGGCCCAATTATTTTGGGATCATTATTTAAATATTTTCAAGCCATTCATGTTGCCATATATATATTTATCAACTTAGACATAGGTAAACCATTCATCATTTTCTAGTCAATTGTATTCATGTTTCATTCCACTACTAAGCCCAAGCTTTTGAGTCCAAGACTCAAGCCCAATATATTAATTTGTAAAGGGCTCATATCTTGGGCTCAAAGAAATCCAAGGTTCCAACAATTTTAGATCACGCAATATACAATGGATGATTTTAAAATCTACTTAATCCCTATCCATAAGAGATATAAATCTTGTCACACTACCACTAACCCTATATATATAGTACACGCTTAAGCCGCCGGGAGAACAACAATTTCAATTCTCTTAAATTCTTTCCACGGCAGAACAAATTTTTACTCTTCTTCCGATTTCTACAAACAGGTACACTGGCTTCTCTCTTCTTCTTATTTTCTTACTACCCTGGCTTCTCTTTTGTTTCTCTTATTTTTCTCTTATTATTTCGGCCAAGTTGCAATGAAATTTCGGCAACACAGCGCTGCCATTCGATGTACCAAACCGTCATCCGAACCCTACCCCGAACCCGTCAAACCCAAACAATCCAGTCTATCAGTTTATTACTTTATCAATTTTAGAATAGTTGTGCGTGAGTGTATGCGATCTGATGTGTGTATATGTGTGCAAGTGTGTGAATTAGTGTGTGCAAGTGTGTCTGTGTTTATGCTTCTGTGTGTCTAGGTGAACTTGTGCGTGTATATATGTGTACAGGATTTATTAGTGTGTGAGTGTATGTATCACTGTGTGTGTTTGTATGAGAAAAATCAAAAGGAAGAAGAAAGAGAGTGTATTAGAGGGGTTGGTATTCACGTGGCCATACAGGGGGAAAGGTGGGACTTATTTCAAAGTCTCAATTTCCAAAATTCAATTGTTTGCTTAATTGCAAATGGGTTTGCTATGTTTCTCAAAAGTCAGAATCAACCCCCTCCAAATATTCAACTTGTCAACAATTCACAAATTAGTTCACAAACCTTCTATTTCAATATCCTGGCCTAGTCTGCTTTTGAATTCCTATTTATTCCTGTTTCTTATTAAGAACTTATTAAAAGTACTAAAAGAAAGCACATGCCTAGGTGGTACGGAACAAGGATCACGGGCTTAGCATTTGCATGACATTTCATCAATTTTATTCAAGACAATTCAGGTGGGGGTTTACTTTTTATGTCAATTATATGCTTAATTAATTGTGTGATTTATAGTTGTTATATTTACAAGTTAAAAGTGTATATTCAATTTATTTGATATACAAATTCAAGATTTCCGTGAGTACATGGATTACAAGTTACAAGTTACAAGTTTATATTCAATTTATTGAATATAATATTACAAGTTACAAGTTATAATTGTTTATATTTTATGCTTTTGATTTTGTTTATAATTGTTATGAATTGTGATCCTCCACGAGCTGAAGGAAGCTCACCCCAACCAATATCGATCCTTTCAGGTTAGCTTTGGCGTGAGACGGAGAAGTTGAGGCGGAGCCGAGACATATGAAAGTTTATTTTAATTGAACTACTAATTTTATTATTTACAGTTATTCATTCATATGACTCAAGCAGTTAGGATTCTAATTTCAAGTTTGCTAGAATAAGGATTTTTATTTGAATACTATTTTTTCTAGATTTTACAACTTAGTATTTATGTGGATTTTCTTTTTAGATTTAATTCTTAAAGTCATGTAGTATTATTTTATTTTTATAAGTGACATGTTAGGTGTTGATCATTTAAATTGAAATTAGGAGCATGTCTAGGAGTAGTTTTACTTATTTAATTTAGTTAAAGTTTGTGAAGTTATTTTGGTTGAGAATGTTATTAGAATCTGATTAAGTAGGAATTGATTTGCATTTTATATAGGCATGTACCTAGTATGCTTGTACATTCACACACACAAACACATAACTTATAAATTAAAGTACACTCGTATGAGCTTCTTCCATACGAGGCCCATACGGTCAATGTAAGTACACTCGTATGGGTCTTTTTCCATACGATCAGTATTATATTATGTATTGTTAGTTAATTATTATAAGCATGTCAACGTATGATACTAAATAATCCCAAATAGATTTAGATGCATTTTTCATTTGGTTCTTTTAACGGCCTGTCTAGTATTGTCTTTTATAGACATATAAAAGAAAATGAAAAAAAACAATTACTTATTTCTATTTGAAAGTGCTTTAAAATATTTTTATGAAAATCGGGTCGTTACAGACAGACCCTTTCAGATACCTTAAAACCTGCTTCAAAGCTTCCCAATGTGATTCTCCAGGATTTGACATATACCTGCTTACCAGAGACACACTATAGGCCAAGTTTGGCCTGCTACATATCATACCATACATTAGACTGCCAACACCATTGGCATATGGAACACTCTTCATGTGAATCTCCTCAGCTGCAGTCTTAGGGCACTGATCCTTGGACATCTTAGTCTGTAGGTTAACTGGAATACTTACTGGTCTTGATTCATGCATGTGGAATCTCTCCACAACCTTCTGCAGATACTGCTTCTCTGAGAGTCATACTGTTCTAGTCTTTCTTCTTCTAATGATGTACATTCCCAGAATCTTCCTAGCTTCCCCAAGATCCTTCATGTCAAATTCTGAATTCAATTTTCCCTTTAGCTGTTGTATCTTATCAACACTCTTACTGGCTATGAGCATATCATCCACATATAACAACAGAAACACTTGTTCAGCTCTTGAACCTTTGTTAAAGTATACACAGTTGTCATATAAGCTTCTTATGAATTCATTGAACTTATTATTCCACTGTCTGGGACTTTGTTTCAACCCATAGAGTGACTTCCTGAGAAAACAGACCTTCTCTTCATTTCCTGGAATCACAAAGCCCTCAGGTTGCTTCATGTATATCTTTTCAACCAGATCCCCATGCAGGAAAGCTGTCTTGACATCTAACTGCTGTAGTTCCAAGTCTTCTTGAGTGACCTTTCATAGAAATAACCTGATAGAGCAATGCTTCACTAATGGAGAAAATACCTCATTATAATCAATGCCTTCTCTTTATGTGAAGCCCCTGGCCACCAACCTTGCCTTGTATCTGATTTTATCAGCTTTTCCAGCCTCCACCTTTTTCTTGAAGATCCATTTTGAACTAACTAGCTTCTGCCCTTTAGGTTTGTCTACAAGCTTCCAGGTTTGGTTTATCTCTAGAGATTCCATTTCCTCCATCATAGCCCCTATCCAGTGTTCACTCTCACTACAACTTAATGCTTTCTTGAAACTACTAGGCTCTTGAAACTCAAAGTCTTCTGCCACACTCAGTGCATAATATACACTTCCAGCTAGTCCATAGAAATAAGGCCTTTGGATTTGTCTTCTTGGCCTGTCTCTTCCTATGCTATAAGTTCTGAGATTTGCCATCTCAATTTGACCTTCTTCCTCTTCTGATTAACTTCCATCTTCTTGCTGAGCTTGAGTATTCCCCTCTGGTGGTATCTGCTCCTTATTAAGCTCCACCTGAACAGAAATTCTTTCAGGTTCCACAGCTCCATCAGCTTCCTCTTGACTTCCAGTAGAGTTATATCCCATCACTTCCTCATTGAACCTTACATCTCTACTTATCAGGAGCTTCTGATTTCCCTGTTCCAAGCACCATAACCTGTAGCCTTTTATGCCCTCAGGATATCCTAGGAATACACATCTCTGTGCTCTTGCATCAAGTTTGTCTTGCCTAATGTGAGCATAGGCCAAACAACCAAACACCCTTAAAGTCATGATAGTTTGGTGTCTTTCCACTCCACACTTCTTCTGGAATTTTAAATCCTAGAGTTGATGATGGTGACCTGTTGATCAGATAACATGCAAAGTTTATTGTCTCCCCCCAGAAGGATTTAGGTAATCCAGCATCAATCAGCATACATCTAACTCTTTCCAGCACAGTTCTGTTAAATCTTTCAGCAACCCCATTCTGTTGGGGGTTTAGAGGGACAGTTTTGTGCCTTGTGATACCCTTTTCTTCACAAAACCCTGTGAATTAAGTGGATAGATATTCCAAGCCATTATTTGTCCTAAGATGTTTTAGTTTCTTCCCTCTTAGGTTCTCCACCTGACTCAACCATGTTTTAAACTTGAGGAATGCATCACTCTTGTTTCTCAAAACATATATCCATGTTTTTCTACTATAATCATCAATGATGGACATGAAATACCTTCCTCCTCCATGTGTTTCTGTTCTTGAAGGCCCCCAAATATCAGAGTGTACATAATCCAGGGGTTCTTGAGTAGAATGTATCCCTTTTGCATAAGGCAGCTTCTTGGCCTTCCCCAGAGCACACTTGTCACAGAAATCCAGTGTTCTATTTCCCATTTCACCAATGATGCCCTTCTTGGACAACTCCTTCAACCCTTTCTCTCCAATATGACCCAGTCTTCTATGCCACTTCATAACATCTTCTCTGCTTATCACAGATTCAGCACATCATATCACAGGTGATCCAATCAAAATAAACAGGCCATTGTGTTGTCTTCCTTTGATTACCAGCTTATTGTGTTTAGTGATGTGAAGATGACCATCTAGGGAATTGAACTGACAGCCGTTTGCCACAAGAGAACCAAGGGATAGGAGATTTCTTTTCAATCCAGGGACATACCTCACTTGAGAGATGGTCCTGATGACTCCATCATACATTTTTATTTGAACTGATCTTGTGCCTTTAACTCTGCAGGAGTGATTCATTAGGACACATGTGGAATGAACACCCAGTATCAAGAACCCATTCCTTTTCCATTTTTGTGTCTGTGATGTTTAAGACTTCTGGGGTGTCTTCTTGATGCTCTGTCATAGCCACTTCTGCCCTCTGATTCTCCTGCTTCTTCTTCTTTTGTGGACAATCCTTCTTTAAATGTCCAACTTGCTTGCATTTGAAACACTTTCTGGTTTCAACCCAGTCTCCTTGTTTCTTTGCATTCTGAGTTCCAGATTTGTTATCTTTTACTCCCTGGAACTTCTTCTTTTGGAAATTCTTTTATAACTTAATGTTCAAGCCTTCTCCAGCTTTTGCAGAGCCCTTTTCTTCCTGATTTTGAAAACACTTGGTCTTCAATGCTGACAAGATGGATTCATAACTGATTTTCCCATCTCTTCCAAACATCAGTGCATCTTTAAAGCTTTCCATGGACTTTGGAAGAACATTTAACACCATCAGAGCCTTATCATCATCCTC
The DNA here is from genome assembly GCA_958295605.1 of Ajuga chamaepitys. Classification (NCBI taxonomy): domain Eukaryota; kingdom Viridiplantae; phylum Streptophyta; class Magnoliopsida; order Lamiales; family Lamiaceae; genus Ajuga; species Ajuga chamaepitys. The sequence goes on along the minus strand of OY282502.1, from coordinate 15,132,182 downwards.
CAAGGTCACCCCCAGATCTTCCAATTCTTCAATCATCTTGACAAACTCATCAAGTTGATCAGAAATGACCTTATCATAGAGATTTTGAAGGACATTAATTTCTGTTTCAGAAATAGTTTGTTGGATATAGATTTTGATTGATAAAGTTCCTCCAGTTTTCCCCATGCCTCCACTGCATTCTTGCACCTTGAAACCTCCCTCAAAGGTTTATCACCCAGACATAAGAATATCAAACTCAGAGCCTTCTTATCCAATTCTAGAAACTTGGATTTCTCAGCATCAGGCCATTGATCAACAGGAAGAAGTGCAGAGTCTAGGCCATTCTGAATCAGTACTGCATTCATTTTGATCTTCCAGAGTGAGAAGTCATTCTTACCTGAAAACTTCTCCACATCCATCTTTACTCCAGCCATTCTTTCTCCTTCTTTGAATATAGGTGTTGTGCTTCCCACAGACGGCGCCACTTGTTAGGTTTAAGAACACTTACAACACACACAACAAGAATTCAATCCAGAAATGAATGAAGAATGAACTGAAAATCGGCCAATCAAAATCGAACGCAAAACCAGAAACAAAATGAAGAACACAAAGCTTTTACGTGGTTCGATCAATGTGATCTACATCCACGGAGGCTCTATACACCTCAATTCACTCCACTAAACAATCAATTACAAGAAACAACCCAGAAAACTAGAAGCCCCAATTCACAATCCGAATTGAGCTCAAGAACCCTAGCTTTCAAATTCTAATGATTGTGTAGTGATTACAGAGGAAAAACTACGTGTATCAACTCGTCTTTACAAGTAGAACAAATGTATATAAAGAGCTAAGCTCGAATCAAGAAGCTCTGGAAGCTGGAATCAATTCAGTTTCAACTGCTTTTAAAACTGGTACGCGTCTTGAACAACGGTTTCTCATGCAACAGTTAAAACCGTTGCATATTTCTGTTATAACCATCACAAGCCCGGTTCTTCAATAACTTCCAAAACTGATTTGATATAAACCCGGCTCTCCGGTCCGGTTCTTCCCAACCCAAACCCGGTTCCTGATTCTACTCAACCTCTACTACAAGACATGCTCACTTGATGATATTGAATTGACATCTACAGTACATCACTTAGAAACTTAATGCATGATAAACATACCTCTGAGGCGGGATCCGTGCGCATCCTCTTTGAAACAGAGGGTGGCGTCAGCATAGGCCCCGGCCTCTTCTTCGCCCTTGGAGTCGTGTCCGATCGAGCGGCAACCCCTTCGATGTCCTCGCCATGCCTCCTCCCCGAGGCCTTCTCTACCTCGGGAGTTGTGCCCTTTGGGGTGGCAACCTTATCCGGCACCGGGGTCTGTTGTGCGCTCCCGGCGGCTTTCTTTTGAAGACTGGCTTTAAAGCGACCCACTGCAACAAACAGTCAAACATTAGCAAGCAATATTATCAGCTACACAATCACTTATGATAGAGAATTCCTACCCTCCACTTCCGCCCCGGCTGAAGAGCCCTCGCACTGGGGCGGCGACGTCCTTGCCTATGGCCCCTTCGTATAATACAGGGACAACTCGGCCTCCTCCAACTCCTCCTCGAAGAACACTTGCTTCACCGTCCCCGCCTGCTCAAAACACCTCGACTGACTCAGGTACCCCCTTTGGTACCCCGTCTCCGACTTCTTCCCGTCTCACCCCGGGATTATTTTCGACTCCTTTATGTACAAAAACTTTACCTTCCAATTTTCTACTTTACTCGGGTTCTGCACCCTGAACCCTCTTTGCGGCCTCGGGTTCAGCGAGCACCAACCCTTCCCCTTCCCGATCGATTTCAACTGGAAAAAATACCTAAATAACTCTACAGAGGGCTCTAACCCCCGAGGTCTTACACACTACCATAAAGCCTACTATCTGCCTCATGGCATTCGGCACTAACTGCCCTAGCGCAATGCCGTAATACCCCAACAACTCAACAACAAAATCCCACAACGGGAACCTTAAACCTACCCTAAGCTGATCTATATATATTGTTATAAACCCTTTCGGTGGACAACAAGCCCTATCATTGGGTCCGGGTATTATATACTCTAAATCTATTGGAATATAATAACCCGGCACCATCACCTCGATTTGGGCTTCGGTAACCCGAGGCATCATTGAAGCCACCTCCAGATTCGCCTCCTCCTCTAGGCAGATGGGAAATCTCACTTCTCGGGTCCATATCTCCCTCAAATCAGTCCTATACACTTTCCTACTCTCCCTCCTCTCTGGGAAGATAACTCGCAGCGGTGTAGCATTACACGGGCTCTCATCTGTTCCCACCACCCTAACACTAGAAGATTTTGAGGAAGAAGACATACTTACTTGATATTTTGAAGGTGAATGCACGAAGTTGACGCAATTTCCAGAGGTTTCCTGAGTTCTTTCTTGTCTTCTCGCTGAATTTTTTGATTGCAAAACGCAAATGAAGAGTAAAGTGAAACTGTCACTTCCGTTTCCCTCTAATACAGAGAATCAACGGCCCAGATCGCGCCTGTTCAAATTCAGTGGCTAACATTAGCGCGTGTATTACACGCGCCCTTGGGTTGCGCACCAGCGTGTCCAACACGTGCCACGCAAATGATGATCACGTGACCAATCGCATCAAGCCAATTCCTTCCCAGGGAAGCTTTGAGATTCAACTCGGCGTATTACTTTCACCCCGGGGGTAACTTAGTTCAACTCCGGTTGACTCTTTCACCCCGGGGGTAACTCAGTTCAACTCCGGTTGACTCTTTCACAACAAGACTCCGATACTACCCCGACTCACCTTCGGCTACAGCGCATACACATCGGCCCGCAAATACATCTTTTTAACCGAAGCTCCTACCTCGCTGGTGGGGGGCATCTAATAGGTATGGTCCAATCTCTCCGGGTCGGTCTAACCCGCCAGACGGGTCAATAGGGCTCAAGAGTGCAAGCCCAACGCAGCCAAGCCCATATGCGGCGTCTTTTGAAGTTGGGAAAAGATCTCCATGATCTTTTGCAACAGCCATGCAGATTTGATTGGCGGATTTGTAGGGATTTTGTTAGGATTTCTATTGTATAGTATAAATAGGAGGATTGTTGTTTAGTTTAGGGTTCTGATTCTGAATTCTAGAATTATTACTTGGAAAATTGTACTCTGGTATTCAAAGAAGAATAGTGAAACACCTCGGAAGGTTATTGCCTTCGTCCGTGGACGTAGATCTCCGGATCGAACCACGTAAATTCTCGTGTCGTTTATAATTTTGCATGCTTGATTACTTGGGATTATTGTTGTGATTGTGATTCGTTTGATATCCGGATTTTGGCTTTATCACCCTCCATTTTCATCCTCTATTTACAGAAGAAGAAGAAGCCTTTGACATAATGCCCAAATGGTCAAATTAATTGATATAATTAACAACCCACCACAGCCCAATCTATCAATAAAATATTCATTTCTCTCTCATCCACATATACAACATACTCCACGACCCAAAAAATACATTTTATACTTTATCAACAACATAATACAACCCAACAAATTAATAAATATCAATTTCTTTTATCCAAATACATAACATATTTCCCAATAAAATCAATATTTTTTCTACGGTTTAATAAGTGCATATTATTTATAGTGTTTTTTCTAATATATTTCGAGGAAAAAAAATTATACTCCCTCTGTTCCATATTAATTGACGTTTTAGGATGAAAAGGAAAGAATTAAGGATTAGATATTTTGACAGACATACCCTCAACTAAATATTTGAACAAATTAAAATATATCTAATAAATTGAAAAATAGAGATATTTTAGGATTGAGTTCAGGGAGAAAAATTGGTAGATTAGGTGAAAAATATGTAAAACGTCAATTAATTGGAAAAGAAAAGAACATCCTAAAACGTCAATTAATATGGAACGGAAGGAGTATTAGTTCCGCAATTCCAAAAAGGTGATTTTTTTTGTATGCATTTAAAATCTTTACTATATAGTTCGGTATTGTTCGGTACAGTTTAGCACAATTTTCGATTCAAAAAATTAAGAAATATCCAAATCCGTACCAAAAAAATTATCGGTTCAGAAATTTTTGATTCGAAACTAATTCACTCCGAGTTACGATCCAATTTCGGTAATCTCCAAGCTCCATGCACAACGCTAATATCAATATTAGGTTTTACTTGTAGAGAAAAAGATAAGAATTTTGATAAAAATTTTAATTTTTGTAAAATAAAAATTATTTTATTTATTTATTATTAAAATTATATTCAATTAAAAATTTAATACAAGCAATAGGGAAGTGACATGTGGCAGATTGTGGAATGAGAACCTATCCCACAACCAAGTCATGAAGATAATTGTCATTAATCATTATTTTTTTGTTGCTGCCTTTTAACTTTAGTGGAGGATTTCCAACTGGGATCGTCAATAAACATGGTCTAAGTGGTATATGTGTCAGTTATTTTCGGCGCTACTCTATCAATTTCAAATTTTCAATAGGACTTAACGTGACCTAATTAAATCAATGTACGTAAGATATTCTTTTTTTTTTTAAATATAGGGTGGTTGAACATACAGATTTGAGAAAATTACTTTTGACCCATTAAAAATAGGGTAAGTACAATTTTGATCCAAAGTTGGATTTATTTGAACCCGTGCAATTCTTAATGGCCCACACTTAAAACGTTAACATAATAAGCTTGTGACGCACACATATATAACCATTAACTTTGCAATTATACAGGGACGAAGGAGACCTTTCCATAATATTTAATACATTTTTCGCATTTAATATATAAATACATATAATATATAAAATTATACTTGCATAAAAACATAAACTATAAAAGTAAAAGTTATAAAGATATAAATGACCATTAGTTTTGCACTTATAAAGGGTCTAAGGAGATTTCTTCCAGAATAATTCATACTAGTGGTTGCCCATGCGATGCACGAGAAGATCTTTCCGAACTGACATTAGTTATAATTGTAACTCGAAAAAGTATCGATCATAGTCAACTACGTACAATGAAAACATAATATATACAATAAAATAAAAATTATGGTCGATACTCATGACATATATACTACGATGAATCGCTAACTAATAACATAACACGAATACATGAAAAATATATACAATATAAGGAGAATTGAAAGAAAAGTAAATATAACTATTACAAATTCTGAAAAACTTTCTTATAGACAACATTCGTGGTAGTCTTTCTTTCTGGATCTTCGTCATCACATATTAAAAACTTCAAGCCATTTCTATTCGTGACGCGAGAGATAGCAACGTGCAATTGACCATGGCAGAACACCGATTTCTTCAAGAATAAACCAACATGGCCAAGTAACTGACCCTGACTTTTGTTTATTATCATTGCATAAGAAACGATAAAAGGAAATTGTCTCCTTTGAAATTGAAAAGGCATTCTCTTATTAGAAGGCATCACAGAAAGCCGAGGAATGAGAACTTTCACACCAGCATTATCCCCTGATATAACCTTTGCCTCCACCACGAAGCTTTGTAAGCACCAGTCAGGTACCATTGCACAAACCAAGAGAATGGTCTATGTTCAGCAACAGCATAACTGGTGTGTCATCTTGATATTTAGCTCATGGTTGGGCAACCCCTGACACTTGATTGAATTCAAAAATTCGAGGGTGTAAAGATCATTCAAAAGATCTACATTCACATTGGATTTACACGACGTATCCGAACTTAAGTACGTCCTACCTTGAGAAGTGTTTTTTGAAGTCATATATTCATTAATAGACTCCACAACATTCAATGTCAGTGTCAATATAGCTCTACCATGTAGATAAGTTGTACCGTCTCCCGCTGTACCAAAATCTGGATACATACTCTCAACAATAATCGCAATTGGATTCTCACCACTTTGTAGCATTATATCTTCCGGGATGTCAATCTCGACTTCTCTATCATTCGGACCACCAATTACCCCATCACCTATACTTGCAACCCATTCCGTAAATGTTTTTAGATCACTACCTTTAACATCGTTAGAAGGTTCTGGAGTCTCATATTCTTTGTTAATCGTAACACTTTGAAATGTGACCACAAATAAGACGAATTGATGGTTGCATGAACTATATCCTGACGTGTGTCCTTGGGCACAACTAGTAGAATTTGTCTGAAATCTCCACCCAGCACAACACTCTTGCCTCCAAACGGAATTTTCTTCTTCATTATATCTTGGCGTAATCTATCCAGAGTCTCAAAACAGTTTTTGTGCATCATGGGGGCTTCATCCCGAATAATAAGTTTTGATTTCTCAGTCAGAGGACTACCCAATGTTTTACTGGATGACGAATCTTCATGCACATTCAGTGGAATAGAAGCGGCATTATACCGCTCGAGGAAACATTCAAAATAATTTTACCTCTAGATCGTAAAGCAGCCGATAATGTCCTTCAAATAAAGGTATTTCCAGTTCCTCCATAACCGTATATAAAGAATGTCCCTCCATCATCAGTATCAAGTGAATTCATAATAGTGGAATAGACAACTTTTTGCTCATCGGTCAGATTTGCAACTAACTTATCGTGCTCAATAGCTAGAGCTTCCCAATCATAGTTCAGTTCATCAGCAACAAAATAATTTCCACAACTCGCATCACTATAGAATTCTGCAATTGCCATAGGATCGTAGTCAGACAGGCTTTTTCCTCGACTCCACAACATTTTCTCGATCTCCACAAGAGTGATATTTTTTACTTCTTCCTTAGTCAAAGTCAAATCTACATAATCATTACACTATTTGTTAGCAGTTAAATTTCGAAAAATTCACGTCTGCATAACAAACTTAATATGTACAAATATAAATAAAGTAATGTCATACCTTGATTCTTCCGCTGAATATGTTGTCTATAAAGAATGTCATCAGATAAATACTTCTAGTAATTCTCCCATAAATGTTCAGGACGTTCAATAGAATTAGAGAATTGAAGTGAAATTGTATCGTATGTTAGTTAATCGCCCTTCTACTTCTACGAAACTTCAGGTGACAAACAACCCTCTCAAGTGTTGAGCAGATCCCAATGACTTGCTTCTTCAATGCCGTCAATATACTCTTTGTCATCTTCGAGGTATTCCCTAGCAAAGCAAGCATCACGATTTGTTTTGTATTGTACAATTCCCACATTTCTAATATTTGCATGGCATTTGCAACTTTTAACAAAATTCAAAAGACACCTGGTGTAGTATGGATCACCACAACCAAGTGGGACATAATGAAGCCTACCTATTGCTTTACCTTTTCCCTCTTCACCCATTCGCTTGTCTTCTTCTTATAAACAAATTTTGAGGAAAATGAGCATATGTTAACTCTTGCGCCTCAAGATATTTCTTATTCACCTCAAACCATCCCAAAAACATACTTTGGCTTACACTTTGTCTTTCTACAAGACTACGGATTATTGATTCTCAATATGAAAACTTAGACGCTCAACAGGAGGATAACAATACTGAATTTCAAAACTAAATATCCTCCAAGCAGCTTCGCACGGTGATATGTACCTACAATCATCGTACATACTTATCTCATCTACAGAATTCCCAGCCGCATTGTTAGCACTTGCTTTGTAGAATCCAGTCGTAACACGATTATGACCCTTGTTTATGTACTTAAACAAATACTTTATAGACCGAGACTGATTACACCACTCAACATTTATGTGTGCTCCATACTTGAGTAAAAAATATCTATTATGCGGTACTACATAAGCATTGCATAACTAAACACCGCTTTTCATGACTGTCCTTCCATCGTCTCTACGTCATCATCTATAGAATTACTATCAACAAATCTTTTCAGAAAGTGCTTCGTACATCTTCTACTATCATCCACGCACAAGAATTCGGACGCACTATTCCACACGGACTGTGAATCATGAATTCTTGCACCGTCGAGTAGTATTTGGGATCAGAGGACTCATTAGGGATTTCAGTAGAAATGATTCGATCAATATCGGGAGGTGTGGGAAACTTATCATCATTTGCAAGGAAAAGTAGCATATGCGCATGTGGCAGCCCCTGTTTTTTAAATTCAATAGGGTACACCACTGCATATTATTCAAACATAGGTAAAATAATTGCTAAAACAATCCAAAAAAACAAAAATACTTGTATTTTAACTAAGTTCATATGAGTATTAATTAGATTGCCTGCTATAACAGTGCCGAAAATTTTCTTGCAACGAACCTCATTAATAAGTGCGTCCAGTTTAATCTTGAACACTCTAACAATGACATCAGGTCGATCTTCTGGTTCAAGTTCCTTGGTTCTAAAAACTGTACAATCTCTGGCCATTTTGGATTGCAAGTAAATGTAATAAACAGATTAGGTTAATTTGCCCATTTGCAAGTAGCCATTGCATCATGATAGCTTTGAATCATGTAACGTGGTCCACCAGTATACGATGATGGTAATACAATTCTCAACCCCTAATATATGTTTCACCTCGCAGAAGAGCATCTGCAAGACTACTGTATAGCTCTACCCGCAAGACCTTCTGATTCAATCTGATAAACAATAGTCTGGTTGACTCAATAATCGAATAAAGGTCAACGATAACTTGTTAAGTAAGTCTCCTGCTACTCAAAATAGTTGATCTCTCCGATATCCTTTCTTGTAAGCGAAATGCAGCAAACTCTCGCACGCTCACCTTCTTCCTACCACTGGCTACAGACTCCCTACCGCTAGCAAAGGGAATATTTTCGTAGTATCCATCCTCACCCCATGCAGCAATGGACATAAAATCTGAGAGTTTTAAGCTGTAAGAAAAAATGAAATAAAAAAGCTGAACATCTGACAGTGGGCGACTGAGGAGCTACAAAAACTTCCAGACTAAACTTTTTAAATTGATGCAACTATTAGCCTGAACTTAAATTTCCTGAATGAACTTTTCAAACTGATATGCATATATTGACCTTTACTTTTCGAATAGCTATATGTATGTTGAAGTGATTTTCTCATTGGACTACTTGTGTTCTGAATGTGATTTCCGAACATCTAATAATCAGCAAATAATATTTTACGCTAAAAATAAATATTCAAAGAATAGAAAGTAAAGAACCACTATTTCTTTTTTATATATAATTTTGTGTTTCCATGTAGTTCAATATAAAAAATTCCTTAAATTCGTGTTCTTTTTATATTGTTTGAGATTGACTTTATGGAACAATTCCTTTGTTCTTGTCATTCTTCCAAAAAAAAAAAAAATTGAAAAATTCCAGAAAGTCTTGAAGATTCAATGGTATATGAAAGAAAACAAAAAGAAGATGGGTGAGAAAGTATGTAGAAAATGTGGAAAATTAAGGTGTCTTTCGTTTATTATGTAAAGGTTAACAACTTTGTCATTTCATATAAAGATTTATTTGTCCAAAACTAGATTATGGTGTGAAGAGATACATGTGTGGTGCAAATAGAAATAGCCTTAGTTTTATCCTTTAAGGAATAAATCAAAAAGACGTCTACCAAGATACTAGTTAAAATAGGGCGGCTGCTAAGACCATCACAAATACCTCTAAGTACACCATATTTACTAAAGACACCACATATAAATAATTTAAATAATGTTTTCTTTAGGCACCACATTAGCTTCCTTATTTACTCTTACATTAATCATAATAAATGGCTACAGTTGCAGCCGCAACAATGCTGTATTCGACAGCCACAAGAAACGTCCCCTCCTAAACTTCCAATCTAAAAGAGAAGCAGCAGTTGTTCTCATTCTGATTTAAATTTTCTATATTTCATGTTCTCTTCAAGTTGCCCCTGCTCGTAATTCGCGAACGGCAAGATAATAATTTACATCTTGTCATCGAGGAAAAGAGGTGTAACAATGATGATGAGACATGCTTCAATCGTCATTTTTCTTCATTTGCAGCTGATTGTTGCTCTAATTCCGCCATGATCCCTACAAGAAGACATCAAATCAAATACTACTAAAAATCCATTTCATAAACCCCCAAACCCTAAACCCTCAAATATGTGAACCTTGAATTCGAATGTATCAAGCTATTCACCTCCAAAAAAACATGTGCTGAGCCATGTCGCAACCCACACTCCACATCCACACCAAAAAAACAAATCCGAGTTAGAGACCAAAACTACAACGATTACATGAAATTAAAAAGAAAGTGTGTAATCAAATTCCAAGAACACACTCTTACACAATTTAGAATGGCTCTCATGTGCATCAAGTGCACAATAAAATTTATTGTGCACTTACCATGGCCCACTATCTTACATATCACATTAGGTAAAAAGAATAACAATGACGGTAAAAGAAGACCGACCTTTTCTAGAAATGAGCACGTGGCCACATGCAGGGCCTCTCCTCCACCTCGTCCAATGGCTCGCCGCCAAAACGTTGTCCATCAGTTTCTCGTTCTTCAACACGGCAGGATCCAACTAGAGGATTTTGGTTGTAGATCTGAAACAACGTAAAAGTGTACAACGTAGATGATGGTGCGCCTGCAAGCCACTTTTTTCTCCCGTAATCTGACGGAGAGGGTCGACTTATTCATCAAGGCGACGCCGAAGAATTTACAGCGGCATTGGAAGAGGTTATGGCAGAAACAGGATGGAAGGCGACGTGCCTTTTGACAGATGGCTTTTTGGGGGTATTTAACGGAAATAAGGATCAGATTGGTGGAGTTCTTGACCGCCACGTGGTTTTTGACTATCATTCCTTCCTTTGGTTACACTGGATGAAATGATGATTCATGTGATGATGTAATGTAGTGGTCATAGTCAAACAATTCGGAAGATTTTGTTAAATTTTCTTCGTTGTTACATATAACAACCTTACAATGTGAACCATTTGAAAAATTAGAAACACTCTAGTGCTAACGTTTTTTCTTTTTTTTTGTGTGAGGTGGTAGTGCTAACGTTCATATTTGATTATATATTCGAACAATCTTGTCCCATCGGACAATTGTGAATAGATAAGAATGATGTCTGATTGTCGGTCTAGCTACTGTTTTCAGCTAGCTAGGTGAACCTAATACTTTTGGTAGTATGTATAGTGTTAAATCCATAGCCAATTATCCAAGCAGAGACGGAGCAAGAACTAGGGCAGACTGTCAATAAAAAATTCGGGCACCGTCCCTTCATCTAAGCTTTTACAACTGGAAAGATTGTGTAGTGTATAAGTTCATTTAGTAACACACTGTATTTACATTATATCTATTTATTCTTTGTAAGTTACTCTATAATTATTTGTATATGTTACATCATATTTATTGTTTGCTTATAGTATGTATTATGTTGCCTAATAATATAAGTTTATTAGTCACAGTATAATTATTTTTTTATTATATACTACTGTATATTTATTTTTCCAACTTACAGTATAATTATTGTCCCTTATAGTTTGTATTAGTTTGCTTAAAATTATAAGTTCATTTAGTAATATATTATATACCGTATATCTATTTATTCTTTGTAAGTTACTCTATAATTATTTTTTTATATTACGGTATATTAACTGTTTGCTTATAGTAGGTATTATTTTGCCTAATAGTAAGTTTATTAGTTATAGTATACTTATTTTTTTGTTATATACTACTGTATATTTATTTTTCCAACTTACAATATAATTATAGTCCCTTATAGTATACATTAATAATGTAACAATGTGTTCAATAAAACACAGAATGGTATCATTTACCTTTTCACAAAGAAATAAAACAAACTACAAAATAAACAAATTCTATCAAAATTGTTCCATTTATAAACCAAAATAAACTAGACTACTTGTTTTTTTCTAAACATCAACACGATGCTCTTTATTCTTCCTCTTCATTTTGTTGACGGCATTTCTCAGTAGCAACTTCAACTTTTTCAACAACGGTTTTCTTGTCTTCGATAATTTTCTCCTTTAAAGAAGATTTGTTCTTGTAAAATTATATACATTGCTAAACACATCAGCCCTTACTTCATTGAAGACCCTACAAAAAGTGAAAAAATACCATGATCATAGTACAATTATTAATATTTAGAATGTTACTGATCACATATCTCTCCTAACAATCACTTATTTAGAATTCGTATCTGAATAACAATAACAAAAGGCTAATATACCATGAGAAGCCAATAAAGGGAACAAAGGAAACATGGTTCATTGTTTGAGCACTGCAGCAACACAATTCACAATGGATTATCTAAAACATTCTCTAGTTCCATCACTGAAAACTATCCACTTAATTTAAACAGAGATTCTTTATACTAATAGAAGAAATCACTAACTATTCAACACTTATCATTTTCATTCCTGCCATATTGGTACACATGATTGTGCACACACTTTTAGGTCAATTTAAGTGTCTTTTTACGGCTTTTGTGTGCATATTCACATGTGTTTTGTGCATTTATTTCTTATGGGGCAGTTTGACGTGTTTAGTTTGTTTCTGTGTCAAAACAGGTGAATTAAGGCCAAAAAACAGGTTTCAAAGATCTTAAATTGACGATTCGAACTCAAGAGGAAAAGAGAACAAGGAAGAAATGGTAACTCGATTTGCCACGGCCGAGGCAGACTAGCCCACGGCCGTGGTAAATTGTCCAGAAGATGGCCAAATTTCAGCCTTCAATGCCTCGGCTGAGGCAAATTTAGGCTAAGGCCCTGGTAAACGCCACGGCCGAGGCAATTTAGCCCACGGCCGTGGTAAATCGTCCAGAAGATGGTCAAAATTCAGCATTCAATGCTCGGCCGAGGAAAATTTAGGCCATGGCCGTGGCCCCAATCTGGGCCCAAAACCCTTGTTTTTACCACGCCCGCGGCTAATTGTGTGTCACGGCCGCGACGGTGCCCCCTGTTTTAAATACCCAAACACGTTTTTGCCCAACTTTAAACTAGCACTTTCCTCTCTATATATATAACTTCCAATTTGAATTAGACCTATCCTAGAACACATTTTCAGCCATTTTTGAGCCACCATCATCCTCAAGGACAAGTTTGGGAAGAAAATTGAAGACCTTTCACTCCTTAACCCAAGTTCTTGGTTCAATCTTTAAGTTTATTATGTTTTCTTGTATTTTCATCAATATTCTGATTGTATTAGCTGTAATAGGTGGCTAGCACCCTAAGAATTCACTCTTGATCAATGTGGAACCTTGAGTCGAAGACATTTATGTGATTATTGCGGTTAATAATACCGATTGGATTGTGTATTTAAGTGTTTATGTTATTTGTTGTTATTGAGTCACATTTATGAATTGATTATTAGATTGATCACTCTTTAGGAGATTTAGAATGTGTTGCTAGTAGTCGGCGTAGCTATCCGTAATTGTAGTGCTTTCGACTCAATTGTAGCAAACAATGAATGTTCATTGGTGATAACATAAAGTTTGACCGCTAAAATCGAGCTTTCGAGTTTTATATCGTATTTATGTCGTTGTCTTAGTGTCTAATGCATTTGATTATCGAATCTAAGAGAGCTTGTTCGAGGATTTGTTTAAATCGAATAGGGTTAGTCGAAGAGCTTGTTTTAATTAACTAGGATTAAGAGACAACAAGGCTATTAGAGCTTGTTAATAGTCTTGAGATAAGGGCTTGAATCACAATTAATTGGGTATTAACAATAGTTGCATAAATCGTCTAAGATCAAGGGGAAACATGATCAAGGGTGGATCGTTTTATTACTTGAAAACTAAAAATCGAAAAAGCATTATATCGTTGTTTATTAGAAATTGCATTTAATTGTTTTCTATTGTTATTAGTAGGTTGTTAGTTATTTACTAAAACTCCCCCTCTCCCTCCCCCCCCCCCCCCCCACCCCCCAACTTGTATTGATTTTCTAAGTTGTTTAATTTTTTATATATTTAACTCTAATTGCTTGATATTAGAATCAAAATCAATCGACTGTTCTCGGTGGGATCGACATTTACTTGCCACTCTACTAGTTAGAGAGGATAAGGTTAAGTATATTTTTATATACATTAATTTGGTGGTAAGAAACGACCGTTACCACATATACATGCCACCAATTGAAGAATTCCTCCCGTAGACACTTACAAGAAACACATGCCACCAATTGAAGAATTCCTCCTATAGACACTTACAAGAAACACATAATAGGTAATAGGCAAAGTCCTAAATTCCCACATACATCAATAGAAAATAAGAGCTCGGCTACTTTAAATCAATTATTTTTCAAAAAATGAAAAGGAAAAAAAAACAAGCGTGAGAACTTTTGCAAGATTTGGGATCATGAGCATGCTTCGATGTAATTGCAATAGCTACCGCCAACAGTAACACATCACTAATTGCCGCCCATTTCCTCTTTCCTTTTTCCCCTCTTTTAATTCTTCCATTTCCTCCTTATGCTCATCCATAACAGCCTTAGCTCCCACCATCACAACTGCAAAATACTATGCTATACAACTATTGATATACAACAAATATTTATATGCGAATTAAAAGAAAACCCTCAGAAATCCAATTTACCAGATTTTAGTGGCTGAAACTCTGGGTCTATTGGGGGCAGGCAGTGTTGGGTGGCTCCGGGGTGAAGCTGGCGGCAGGGAGTAGGGAGTCGCCGGATCTTCAGATGGTATATGCATTGGTGCAGTGTACGCTGGATTTGAGTCTGGCGGAATGCCGGAGTTGTTGAGAGCGGGAGCGGGTAGGAAGAGTTGCCGTGATGTTGTGATTCGAAGAAAGGTGTTGGAACCTACCTGCGAGAGGGGCCGGAGGAAACCTATGTCGGGAAGAGTAAAAACTAGAAAAAAGAAGGTGAAAATAAAAGGGTTAATTGCAAAAAAAAATCACCGACTTTTTGTTGATTTTCAATTATACCATGAACTTTAAAAAGTAATAATAAAATTCACAAATTTTCAATTTTTTTCAACTACAACATCGATCATATTTTTTTACATCTAATTATGTTAAAATCATCGGTATTAGATCTGTTTATATGAGCTTGTTCTATATTCACTACCTAATTTGCCAAAATTTGTTATAATTGTAATAAATCTATGGTTTATGTTCGGGTTCCCACAACTTTTACTATCAATTCATGGTGGTTGCGACGACAGATTGTTAAATATATGATGTATATAGAACAGTTTCGTCACGAAAAATCTAATGATGGTGTTAAGTAGTTAGATGTAAAAAAATATGGTCCATGTTGCAATTGAAAAAAAAAATCAAAGTTGATAATTTTTCTTGTTACCTTTTAAAGTTCATGTTGTAACTAAGAATTCACTGAAAGTTGGTGATTTTTTTCGTAATTAACCCAAAATAAAATAACAGGGAGAGGGGATACAAATTTAGCCAAGTCTAGAATAAAGCTTGTATGCATATGATGCACATAAGTTCTTGCCCACAATTTATTGCGGTGCCCTCTGGTCATTCAATTTACTTAAAGGACAATTTAATGTGTTTTTATTTATGATTTTCCTCGGTAAATTTAGAGGATCAAATTCCAATAAAATACACTTATTTGTTCAAAGTTATTTTTGTCTCGTAAACAAATATGATGTAATTCGAAAGTTATTTTTGTCTCGTAAACAAATACTCCCTTCATTCCATATTAATTGAAGTTTTATGATGAAAGGGAAGAATTAATAATTGAATATTTTGACAGATATTATCAGCTAAAGATTTGATCAAATCTAAATATTTCTAATAAATTAAAAAGTAGAGATATTAATTAAAAATTGGTAAGAAATATGTAAAATAATAATTAATTAAAAAAAAAAGAACATCATAAAACGTCAATTAATACGTCAATTTGTGGTGGCGTAACCGCCCCTTAAATTAAAGTTAGGCGTTTTAGATGACAGAACGAGACTCGTGTAACCCTGAGCTTGTCGAGAATGGGCACGAGAACGAATTTCTACAAGAATCCTTCTTATGCTTACAACAAGCAATTCAATCTCAATTCCGTTCTTCAAAATCTCAATTGTAATTCGCAAATCACCTTCTACTGCTACCCTCGTTTATTTCTCTGGTTTTCTCTGTCTCAATGTTTCCATGTGTTGATTTTTCTTTAATTTCCAGCTTACAATATCGCCACCGGGAATGCTCCTCCCGAAGCACCGGCCACCGCTGCGAGACGAAAGCGCCGCCGCCGCGAGCCGACGCTGCCGCCTGATCAACGGAACCAAGTGAAAGAGAATGATGGGCCTATGTCCCATCAGGAGTATATTGATAAACGAAGGTCAAATTTCAATCTTTTTCTATTTTCAACATTAATTGAAAACTTATTGTAATTCCTAATCACTCCATCATTTTATATGCTGCTCCATAATTCTTATACCTTAGTTACTTTTTGGGTCAGAGTAAGGTAGAATTGTGTGGAAGGAATATTGCGTAAATGATTTTACTACAAGGTTTGGAATCCAGAGGCATTGATGTTTATTTGTTTACTTTGTCACTTTTTATTGATTTTGTACTATCAATATTTAGAATTTCAGTTCAATGTTCATATCCAATAAGGATTGATGGATTTAAAATGCAAGGATTTAGGATGAATGGATTTCAAAACCACCTAAGAGGCTAAGATTGAGTGGATTTTGACTAAATCCAAATCTCGCTAAAGTTAGTTCAAATCGATACTAAGTCGTCCTCCAATCCGAACCCATCCTTGAATCCTCCAAAGGTTTTAAGCGTTTAGTATATGTAAGATGTACAATAACAAGATGTTGCAGTGAATATAACGTGGCAATTTTCCTAATATTTGAAGGGAAAAGTAGCATTATGATTTGTATTCCATCCTCCAACGTTGGTTCTCAACTGGTTGTTTATGTAAAAGTCATTCATTCTATTAATTATGATCAATACGTCATCATGATAAGGCTTTGTTTTAAAATGACATTTTTTTAAAATTGAATTATTTCCAGGAAGGAAGCTGATGCTTCTCAACCTTACCAAGAGTTGACCGCAGATGTGCTGGTAATTTCAGCTGATTTTCAACGTCTGCTATCTTTTATAGATTTTTATTCTATTTTTAATGATTCTGGTATCCATTCTTCCAGGAAAGTTCAAGTTCAACTTTAAATTTGGTGGGATATGAAAGTAAGTCTGTTGCCCGCAGCTTTGTCTTCTTCTGTTTAAAAAGAAATTACTTTTGGGGGTTTTGGTCCTCATTTGGTTGGAGAGAGTTTACGCTATATATTTTCATCCGGGCTCCTTTTCTGGAATTGGTTTTGGCTTCTACCTTCCGTGGTTTTGTGATGGGAGTTTTGGTATATGTAGTGTAAGTCATTGTTTTATGTAATACGGAATTCAAATATATGCAGTGTTTGCTAGAGGATTCTGTTTGGTTGATTTGAGGGTTATGTAAGGTTGAATAATAAACAATTGTTAGTTTTGCATCCAATAGATGCTTGCTTAAACTAGGTAGTATCAATGACAGATCTATGTGGGGAGCTGTACCCCAAAATTAACTGTATAATTTAATAGGTAGCCATTTTCTAAAATGAGCTGTTGTCTAGTGGTTGTATCTGTCTTATTTCCAATCCACCTGATTTCAAATCCTGGTGGCATGTTTTTTATACCCTTTACTCTAGTTTTAATAATATGTTGAGACTGAGGTTTGAACCTGTGTTGAACAATTGATTAATTAAGTTTCTGAATATAAGGAGTAGCAAAACAATTGTTAAAAATTATTTAATTAATTAAAAATAGATTTCTGTCCGATAGTAAATTATTTCTCTTGGCGGCCATATCTTTAAGTTCCAAATCAATAAATCTCTATCTAGTTATTTAACTAATGTTATAATCTTTTGCAATTTTATAATTTTTTGTGTTGAATTATCCTTATTTACAAATGATATTTAAGATCAATGCCTAGTCATCTACAATTTTTTTTTTTTAAAGATATAATGCTAGTCTTGCGATAATAAGACCTTCAAAAAGAAGGGTAAAAACAAACTAAAATAATTTACCAGTATATTTTTATTTGAATATTTGAGTTGTATATATTTAACTAATATACTTTATTTATATATATTTTTTTATAATTTATCGCACTCCCAATTTTAAAATCCTGGATCGGCCACTGAGCAGAGTAGTACGCACTTATTTTCTCCGTGAATGACAATTATCTAGTTTCTAGAACCTAGATAGGCACACTTTCAAATCTTGCCCTTGCCTTATCTAGTTTATAAAGTAGAGTAGTATGCACTTAGATTCTCTGTGAATGATAATTTATATTTAAGTTTATAATGTTTCTTTTGAGCAAGAACTAGCTACTCCTCCTAGAATGGGGACAGTTTTCTAAGCTGTGCAACTCAAATACTTGGGGCTTTATGTTTATAATGAATGACCAAATGTACAGGTGATAGAAGTATTTCCACAGGCAGTGAAGGGGACCAAGGTCCTCCAAAGAACTCTGAGGAATTGCTGAGTACTAGCAGTACACTGCAGTACTTTCCAGCTTCTGGTATGGTTCGTGGATGCATTAACCTGGTATCTTGCTTTCGTAGTCATGGATAAACAAGTCTTACCTTACACTTCTTTAATCCAGTGAGATCTTACTGACAGTCAACTACAGCTATACAGTGAAGCTGAAAGGAAATAAAGAATTCAAAAAATGATTATTTTGTATAAAATGGTTTCTTTCTGATGGCCGCTGACACTAAAACTATGATTTTACCAGAAACAAAGAACAGTTTAAAGATAGTAATAGGACTATGTTAATTCAAATTTCATTTACATGTATAACTTGCCCTTGGAATCTACTCCTCTGTACGTCATGACAGTGTTTTGGGAGATGATGACTAATATATAAGCATTTAATTCGGAATCAAGTTGATTAATCCAATAAGATGTAATATGTTGTTTGAGTTTCTAGCAGCATAGTTTTTAGGGAAGTCAGTGTCCTGGTTCTTTTGATCTGTCACTTGGGCAAGCATTAAAGACTCTCTCTCTGTTGCAAACTTTTGTTACTGTATATTGAGGTGATGCAATTTTTTTCGAGTTACTTAGTAGTATGCGTAGTCAACCAATAGCATCAAGTTCTCATTTTAGATGTTGAAATTCTTCCTGGGTATACCTTATTTGGTTGTTCTCATGATTGAGCACAGGAATGTTGAATTGTGTTGGCTCTACGAGGAGTGAATGAAACCTGCATTTATATAACCTGTGTAATGTTGTGGATTTTTGCATCTAAGCACTTGAAAATGGTTAAATTGTGAGTATAGTTTTGCTTTCGAGTTGGTGGTAAAATCCTTTAACTGATATTTTCAGTTGCCTTTGGTATTTGCGCAAGAAGAATTCATATTTGATAATGTTTAATGTTTGCCCAGTTGGTTAATGTTTAGCTTATCCTGATGTTGGTGGAACATACACCACTAAAACTCGGGAATCGATTATAGTTCAGTTGGTAGAGCCCTTTGTAACCTAGGTCATTCACCAGGGATCAAATCCCACCAAACCCCTCCCCAATAAGGATCGCACTAAAAAAAAAAAATTATAAACTGCTAAAACTCAAAAGTTGGAAGGAAATTGATTCTTGATTGCCCAGGAGAATTTATTATGATCCTCTACTGATAGACAATTGATTTGGTGATTTTCTTAGCTAGCACAGAAGAGGTTGATAGAATCAAGACACAAAGTGAGCAGAGGTATCCTGCTCCAGGAGAGCCTGTCTGCGTTATGTGTGGGAAATATGGGGAGTACATATGCAATGAGGTGAGAATGAGATTGCCAGTATTGATTACTTTTCTTTGTCCCCGTCTTTTCAGTACCCATCATTCAGTTTGTTACATTTGTTGTAGACCAATGATGATATATGCAGCATGGAGTGTAAAGCTGAACTTCTCCAGGGGATTAAATTCCAAAAGGTTATTATTTTACTTGTTCCATCGCTAACCTCATTTTTTTTGCACAATATTCCTTTTAACTTCAAACCCTTCTTCCAGCAGCCTCAAAGTGAAGAACTCCCCATTGGACCCTTCTCAGCTCGTAGATGTACATTGGAGGTGCCTGAATCTGGAGGGGACATATGGGATTATGATAGGCATCGCTGGTCGAAAAAGATATCTGGGCTTTGTACTTATGCATGGTATACATAGCGTGTATGTTTTTTCTTTCAAGCAGATATATCTGCCAGGACTTAGAGCGCCAAATGCTCAACTTCTGTAGTTTCTGCTGCATTCTCTAACTGGAAAATGATTTTTGTTGCAGTTGGAAATGTCAGAAGCCTGGCCACCTTGCTGAAGATTGTTTGACGACTCTTAGTAGATCAAGTCCCTCTGGCGAGGCATACAACCATTTATCTTTCATTTCTAACTGAAATTTCCGTTTACACCTTTTAAGTAAAAAAATATTAAGTGGTGTCTCGTCTCTACAGGTAGCTGTGGTTCAAACTAAATCCAGTACAATACCCAGAGATCTTCTTGATTTATACAAAAGGTTACTGCATACCTAATTCACTCATATTTTCCCGTCAATGTACTGTTGCTTAGTTCCTATATCCCTTTGTAGTCCTCATCTTATGCATTGAGGTGTTTCTTTTCCTAGTTTACCTCTTTACAACAATATATTCTTTCGCCAATGACTTTGGTGCATGGAATTGTAGCCCTTTGTGCGTCTATAGGGAAGCAGGGTGAACAGGCTGACACATACGTTTCATAAAAGAGGTTCAATGAATATATATTCCTTGCGTTATGTATCTGCAGATGCCACCAAGTTGGAAAGAAGTTCTTGGATGCAAAGTGCAACTCATGTCGTGGGTCGACCACTTTAGCTGCATGTCTGAGCTGTAACAATAACTTTTGTGATTGGTAAGCTGCTGAAATCTCTTATATTTCTTCTGCTGCTTTAAGACGAGCCTTTGGTTAATACGCTTTTACTCTTTGGATATTGCTCTTGTTGAATTCATGAGCATTTTGTATTATTCATCGTTATCTTTTTTATGTCCTTGATTTGACTGTTTCTAGAATGTGAAACAACCTTGCTGTAATGCTACTGACAATCTGTCTGACAGTGATTTCGTCTATGTTAAGGCTTATTTTCCTATACCACAGTCAGCAGTTGTTAGACGTCACACTCTGAGTTAGATATCAAAATATGATTCATGAAATGTTCTACGGATTAAATTCTGGTCATGTCACTACTAATAGATTAAATATTCCATTATTCTAGTATTCTCACAAGACATTCCGTTCTATATATGGTCATGTCACTACTAATAGATTAAATATTCCATTATTCCAGTATTCTCACAAGACATTCCGTTCTATATATGGTTATTTTGACCTTATCAGATCAGATGGTTAAGCAATATGGAGTATATATAAATCCATGTCTGGACACACTTCTTCTTCCAAGAAAAATCATTATGTACCGTTTGGTAGATTGGGTCTCAAGTCCGTCGAGCTAGCATAGATTCTTTTATCCATTTATTTTTCTTTCATTCCAGTCTTGAAGAGGATGGAATGCCTGATGATGATATAGAGGTTTCCAGTGCAGGTCATCTGGGTGAACACATCAAGGGACATCCAGCACATCAACAATACTACTCATATAAACTTAAGCGTCTGGTGAGGATATTTGGTGATCATTTTTTCTTTTGTTTGATTTGTTTGGCTATAAAGTGTTTTAAGGTATCCGAATCTGAGAATACTGTAGGTGAGAGATCTAGGTTTTATTCAGTTGATTAGAGAGTGACAGCTTAATGCGGTTATAATTAATAGCAGGAAGAACATTGGGCTGGAAACTATGGGAATCAACTCTGCTACTTCTTGAGAAAAAAACATATATATGACAATTGTGCTGACTGAATATAAAACTTTTTGCTCAGTGCATCATGCGTAAATGATAAACTTTTTTGGTCAAAGATCAACTTTACACGAAAGAGAGAGGAAAAAAAAAAAAAAAGACTAATATAGTAATGTAGTTATTGAAAGTGAGTTTGCATTTATGAATTTGTTGATTATAATCTCAACAAAGCATTATTTGTAGAAATGGTAGTGGTGATGTTATGGGACACACCTGCTGATTGATTCACATGTTAGTTTTCTCCTTTTACATGATTATTGCAATCTCCTTGTTTCCTATAAAAAAAATGATTAGTGCAATATCATTTGAAGAACAAAAAGAAGCAAGGGATGTTATAGGCCGTTTATACCCCTGTTACATTGTTCATCGTTGGTGCTCCTGATCTCAGTATTTCGTATGCAGATGTAATATTTTGATTTTCCTGCAAGACAAATGCTGTGCTCGCATTTCAAACCTTTTTTCTTATTCTTTGAATGATTTCGATCATTTTATTTCCGAAAAGAAACTAAAGGGCGTTGTTTGCGCTGTTTTTCTTATCGCTTGACTAATTGGCACTAACGCTTATCACAGGTCAAATGCTGTAAATCAACTTGCCGGGTGACTAGCATCAAGGATCTCTTAGCTTGTCATTATTGTTTCGATAAAGCATTTGACAAATTCTATGATATGTACTCTGCTACTTGGTAAGTGATGCTCAAACTTTACTCCAGTAATCTGTATTGTTAGTTTCTGCAGGGAATAGGATGTCTTTCCTTTACATTACATATTTCAATATATATTGTTGGGGCGGTACAAGTGTGAAACATGGGGAGAACTTAAAATTTTATGGAGCATATTTCCTGAAATTGCATTCAAGATCACATGTAAAAGAAAGTAGTAAAATATGATATTGACCTCCTAGACTCATGATCAGAAAGTAGCTCTGCTTTTATTTATTAGTATTAATAAGAATTTTGTGGTTGTAGGAAACCGTCTGGACTATCAATTATTTGGAATTCTATTTGCTGTGAAGATCACTTCGAGTGGTTAGTAATTGCTTCTACTATCACCAGTGTACTTCCTCTTGGGTTTGGTTTTCCAGCGTCCTAATGTAAATATTTTGTTTCGTCAGGCACCGGATGAACTGTTTGAATGCAGATGTAGAGGATAGTGCCTATATTTTGAAACATAACATTGCTGGAAATGGGAAATTTGTGCAGCTGAGTGACTTTATCTTTTGAAGTATGAGTTGCTCGAACACACACTAGCACGTGGATGTGTGTGAGATACACCTGGTGGGATCCGTTAGGTGTCGGGTCGAATACACCTGGATGGTGAGATCGCTGCATGTACGATCATTTTGTGCAAAGAATTGTTAATTGGGGGGGTGTTGTTTTTGTAGTGCTTTTTTATGTCTCATTGCTATGGCAAGCTGGGGGTGAAAATCTAGGAATTCTATTCACTACTGTACTGGCCTAGGTTCATCATCACACGGTAGTGTGTGTAAAATAAGTGGTAGATGATTAAACCTCACAGCGTGCAGCTCCAACACCCAACTTTTTTTGTCATTTTCATTAAATCGAAATATAACTATTTTTATTATATTATTGGGTTAATTAAAAGAATCACCGACTTTTGGTCAATATTCAATTGTAACATGACTTTTAACATTTATCAGTGTTAATTATGATTTTTTTACAACATAAACTATATAATTATATCGCCACAACCATCAGTAAATGCGTCTTGACGACCGTCATTTACTTTCCATCAATTTTATGATTTGTGCTTCCATTAGTGGGAGTAGAAGGCGTGACCATAATAACTTTAATCCCTAATTCCCAACATTATAGCAATGAATGATAGAACATATTATCTATATTAGACAATCTTGCCACGATATATTTAATGGTAGTGATAGTGACACATATAATATGCAATCTTGTAATTGAAAAAACATTCAATTGGTGACTAATTTTAATAAGTTTTAAATATAATATTGCAATTAAAAATGATACTAAATGTCGCTACTTTCTTTATAATTAGCCCTATATTATAATTAATGTTTACATCGAAAGGAAACAACATATTGATAGTGGAGTTTAAATTTAGGGAGTTATGAATTTGTAGTGCACAAAATTTTCTATACCATATATGCCTGATTTTCATATATATAATCGGTCGTACTGTGTAATGCTCCAATTTCATAAATTATTTTTCTAACTAAATTGTTATAAATTAAATTGTGAGAATTTTTTTATTTATAAACAAAATGTGCGATTCGATCTCTAGTTACGGGACTGAATTACGAGGTGCTCAACCAACTGAGTTGCAATCGAATCCCTCAATTTTTAATATTTATTAATATAGTAAAATGTTGGCTATATTTTTATATTTTGGGTAATGTAGTTAATACTGAAACTGCAAGCCACAAGACTAGGAGATTCTCCATATCTCCTTACCTTTAAAAGTTTAGGTGAGCTCTTATAAAATAATATAGTGACAGAAAAGTCCTTCTAACATTCATTTATAAGGAGACATATAGAGAACATAGGTGAGTTCTTATAAAATAATATAGTGACAGAAAAGCCCTTCTAACATTCATTTATAAGAAGACATATAGAGAACATATACATAATTTGCCTTACATATATTGTAAAGAATTAATAAATTCATCCATTAAGTACTTAGCTATATATTATCTATTTGTATTATTTTAACTAGTAATACTCCAGTGCGATGCACGGAAGTTTATTTAAAAAGTAATATCCTTAAATATGATATAATTTAATATTTAAATATATGATCGTTTTATCCTAATATATATTTTTTAAAATGTATAAATAAAATTATATGTAATGTAAATATAAGTTTCTCGCACGTTATATGTGAATTTAATATAACTTACTTTATATATAGGTGTGTGTACGTGTATATATATGTGTGTGTGTATATATAAATATATAGGGTAATTTTAGGGTACAACCATTATATTGATACAACTTACTTTTAACTTGCTATAGTAGGTAACAATAAATAATATTTTATTCATTTATTTAGTAAGATAAATCCCACTTGCCCCTCTTCTTTTCATATGTCAAAATGCTGAATTTTTTTTTTTTTACCTTTACACTAATTTGTCTTTTCCTTTTTATTAATATTTTTTCAGTTTGAAAAAATTAAAAGAAAAATCTCATTTAACCTATCTTTATCTGTTTTTATTTCAAATGTTGTTAAAAAATGATTCTCGTATGAAATATGTAAAGTAAAATTATCTACATTTTAAGATTGTACATTTAAAATTAATGTATTCTTTAACAAACAAATTACGAGATCTCTATATTTTAAAAGTAAGTCTACATAATTCACATTCTTAGTTTTTATTAAACTAAAATTTCTCCTAAATTACTTCCTCAAATAATATAATATTAATATTAATATATATAATAACAACTCATAAGCTATCATGCCCCGTGTAGCAACGGTAAAGAAGAACTTTACTATTCTTTACTTTGTTTGAAGAAAATACATAAAATACCGAAATAATTATAAATAGAAATAAGTTATGCAATATACTTAGTACATTTTATTCCTCTAAATGAGCCAATGTTTAGGTTTTTTCAAATATCAAAGCCAAGAGATTTCGTATGTGTGAATAAGTATTGGACTAAGTTATATTTTATTAGAAAATGATTCTCATCTAAATATGTATAAATTCATCAAATTGAAATTAACGTGCTTTTCACAATTCTACGGAATATTGTTGATACAATCGATATTTTTTCTTATCAATTATCTTTCTTCCTCAACTATAACAACAACAACAATAACAATAACAATAATAATAACTCGTAAATTAACATGCCTATTAACAATTAAAATGTGTAGAAGAATCTATATATATAGAGTGAGTCTTGTATGTGACGGTCTCACGTGTGACGGAATACACTTTTACAGGAAATATTGATACTTTTACAGATAAAAATGATATTTTTGCTAAAGTGATACTTTTACAGATAGAAGTAATACTTTTGTAACAAAAAGTAATACTTTTTTTTGTTAAAAAAAAAGTGATACTTTTACAGATAAACGTGTTACTTTTACTACAAAAAGTAATACTTTTTGCCCGTCACGCCGTGTGACGGTCACATACAAATTTTTGCCATCTATATATATATAAGAGTAAAATGAAGGGTATTAATGTCATTCTAACTTTTCCTCCAAAAAATTTACACTATATAATTGGTAACTTTTTTTTAATTTTATTTTAGGTAATTTCTTAACTTTTTTTTTATTTTTTATAAACACAAATAACTTTTTTCATTTTTAAATAAAAAAGGGTAAAATCTAGACAATAAAAAGAAAATTGCTAGAAAAAAAATATAAAAACAGTCGTTTCCTTTTTTTTTTTTTTTTCCCAATATCTTCTAATTTTTTTTGGAATTCTGCATTCTCTTTTTTTCTTGGAATTCTTTTGCTGGATGTTTTCTAGGAATTTTTATAATCACTAAAAATTTTGTTAATACAATTATTTTATTTATATAATTTATGCTAATTTTTTATTTAAAGTTTGTGAATAAGTCATTCTTATTTTCATTTGTGTGATTTTTTTATATATGCTAATGTCATTTACAATTTGTATCTACATAAATATCATATCAAATTTTAGTTATAAAATGATGGCTAGGGAAAAGAAAATGATTAAAAAAAAAAATGAAGATTGAGCAACGAGGAGCCAAAGCAACGTCAGGTATGAAAGAAAATTGAAAAGTAAAAATAAATAAAAATAAAAAGGGACATATATAGTTAAATATAACATGTTGTGAATTTAATAATTGGAATATGGTGACCAATTTAGCAGGTTGCAAGTAATTTCATTTAAGGGTCAAGATTAAAAGAAGGGGATCTAATAGTTATTATCAATGGTTGTATTAATATAATGGTTGTATAGTAGAATGACTCAAATATATATAATAGATTAATATCAAATATAAAAAAAAAAATCTTTTTCAAAATGATCATTTCTTATCTTTGAAATCCAAGCACACATTTAGTATGTCTGTATCATTCTCCACCTATATGCATAATATCTTAATTAATTATGAGTGTTGAAACTAACATAAATATCTAAATATAAACTCATATTATTAAATAAAATAAATTGAATAATGTTATAAGAAATTTAATTTTCTTTATTTTTTTCATTTTACTTTAAATATTTAAATTTATCTAAATAAAGTTTTAAATTCTAACTATAACTATTTACTTTTAAAAAATCTTATTTGCAAGTTTTAATACTTTACTTGGTATTTTAGATATACGAAGAATAACAAAATAAAATTCAAAAGTTATTCAATTATTGGAATAATAAAATAAAACATATGAGTTCTTCGATATTTCTTAATACTTTCATATATATGTTGAAAAGTTTCAATTAAATCATACATTTGTATTGTAAATAATAGATTTATTTAAAGATACACATTGGTTAATGTTAAAAAGAATTATTTAGGTTGCAAAATGTGAAAAAAAAAATATAATTGAAATTGGTTAATGTGAAAAAAAGACATAATCAAGTTGGTTAATTTTGCTTATTAAAAGAAATTTGGTTGCAACTTGTATAATATCATAGTTTAGGATGCAAAGTGTAATTATTTATAGACAAATAACAATAATACATGTAAAAAAAAAAAAAAAAAGCAGTAAAAAAAATTAAGAATAATTGTTATATATAAAGTTATATATATATATGAGCAAAAGTCATAGTTTTGTGATTTATCAACAAACATAATTATTATAACAAATAAACATTGGTCAATTTAATAATTTAATACGTTGATTATAAATCAAATATTAACTATCGCTTTTAATTCGATAAAATATGTGTTCAATAATATATACATTTATTTTTCTCTCAATGTAATAAATGAAGAGAACTTGAGACAATTCCTGTCAGCTAAAACAAATTGATTAGTTTTTGTTTTCATGAAATAATTAAGTAAAATTATACTAAAAAGATAATTATTTGAATGATTTTTACTGTATTGCGAACCAATTCTATATTTAATGTACAACCCACAATAAACACTAAAATCTTACTCAAATAATCAATGAACAAATAATATAACATTTTAAATAGAATACCTTATTATATATATATATATATATATATCATATGGATGTCAAATCAAATATCGTCAAAAGATGATTAATTTGATAGAGTATACTACCTCCATTTTTTAGACTTGGCTAAAAAATTATGGAGTAGGGGGAGTGGACAAATAAGCTCATTTTTAGATTTTTCGCTCTTCCCTTAAATCCCTTAATTTTTTCCATATTTCCTTACTATTTTTATCTAATTATATGGTAGGTTATATAATGTGAGAATTTTTAGGGATAATAAAGGGGTAGTATGAAAAATTGTGGAAAAAAAAGAAGAAGCTAAAGGAACATTTAATTATAAACAAAACACAAAAGTTAAAAGAACATTTAAAAAAACAGAGGTAGTGCATAATAAATAGATTAGAAATGAAAAAATATATTTGCAACTTTAAAAAGTAAAATAAATTTTGATTCTTACCAAATGTGACAACTTACAAATAATAGTTTAAAACTTTAGGCTACAAAGTGTAACTTACAGAGTTATACATACTGTGGCTTATATATATATATATATATATATATATATATATATATATATATATTTAAATTCTAACTATAAATAATTAAAATGACCATGAACTATATAATAAAAGGTACAATGATATTTTATTTGGATATTTCATATTTAATGTAAAACTTAATATTTTTTTTTTTGTATGTCTCTGGTTTTATTTTATCTTTTTAATTTATCTAAATAAACTTTCAAGTTCTAATTTTATATATATATATGTATATATATATTTAATTTTCTCTTTGTAAAGTTAGATTTTCATTTGCAACTTTTAACATTTCATTTGGTAATTCCAAATATATTTAAATATTTTTCATTTAATAAATTCTTATTTTAACAAAATAAATTCAAAAGTTATTTAATAATTTGAATAACAAATTAAATTATGTGAGTCCTTCAAAATTTGAATATTTTCTTATTTAATTTGGTATTGTAAATTTTTTTGTATAAATGTTATATTTTTCTTATAAATAGTTATTTATTGAAGATAGAAATTGATCAATGCGAACAAAGTAATTTAAATTGTTAAGAATAAAAAAGACATTTGATGTTGATTAGTGCGTCAAAGTATAATTTAGCTTACAAAGTGTAAAAACATATAACTGAAATTTTAGTAAAAGCAAAAAATTAAAAAAGATTTCAAAATGTAACAAAGGTCATAATTTAGGCTGCAAAGAATAAATTTCCTTAAAAAAAAGTCATTTTAACAAAATACACATTATTAAAAATATATAAGGTAATTAAAAAAAATTAAAAACAAATTTAATATATAATTATATATATACTCAAAGCTTATGTACTTTCATGATACAAAAATATATTAGCTAATTTGATGATTTAATAAGTTGACTATAAAATAGTTATTATCTTTTTTTTTTTTTTGCTTTTGATTTAATAAAGAAGGGCTTCATTATTTAAACAATGGTTTTCCTCCCTGCATAACTTAAATAACAAAAATATTTGAAAATTCACGTAAATTAAAATAAATTGATTAGTTTTATTTTCATAAAAAAAATACTCATATTTTTTATAAAAGAAATTATTTTAGTAATTTTAGTTGCAACTCAAACCAAAATATTATTCCGATTCACATAAACATCGACTTTAACATAAATAATTAACCAACAAACAATCCGTTTATTCAAATCAAATATCTCATTATAGTATATGTGATATGAATGTCAAATCGAAGATCGTGAAAAGATGAATAATTTGGTATATTATGCATAAAAATCGGATTAAAAATGAAAAAGTTATTTGCATTTAAAAAAAAGAAAAGAAAGTTATGAATTATCAAAAATAAGAAAAAGTTACCAATTATATGGTGTAAAAGTTTTGGAGGGAAAAGTAAAATGACAGCAATACCCCTCATTTTACTTTTATATATATATAGATTAAACTTAACATAGCATTAATTTATAACTTTATTAAATTTCATAAGATTTATTATACTTAAATATATTAATTGACATGAAATATTTTGAAAAATACATATTAATTCAATATGTCATATGGAGTCGCCCTAAAAAATCATATGAGTACAATATGGAAGGGCAATCCAGTCAATTGAATATTGTATACACTACAAGGTAATTCTAATATAATATTTCTAGCAAAAACTTATATACTTATGATGCAAAGAAAAATATCACGCATTACGGTGTTGATACTAAATTGAAAAGTAGTTTTAATTTTCAAGATAAGTAGCACCTAAAAAATGCTTTATAGCAGGATTATATACTTGTTATTTAAATTTTGGATCTTTATTTATTAATTATTTGTTCTATAACATTTTGTTGTGTATATGAGATTTAAGTATAATTTAATTTATCTCTATGAACATATTCTTTTGCTCAAGTATAAGTTAGACGTACAAAATATAAGTTTTAATAATCATCAAGAGACAAAATGAAAAGAATGTATGTAATTTGATACTAATTTAAAATTGCATAATATTATTTGCAAACATGTGATGAGGTTACAGAGGTACTTTACTATGGGAAATGTTTCATATAAAAGAGTACTCTTTAACATATTACTAATTTAACTTTTTAACACATTCTCTTTATCCAAATTTATTCTATAACCATGCAGTTAATGCGTGACCTATTTAATGAGTCATTGTCTATATTTTTAGAGTTTTATACTTCAAAAAGTGATATTTCTTAAGTGAAAATATGCTTTGATTTTTTTTTTTTATTATAGTAACTAATATATTTTGATAACTAAATTATTATATATTTATTTACTTCTAAGAGTAATTGTTAACTATATATTACAAAAAGTAACTCTAAAAAACGCTACTACATAAATTAAGCAAAAAGTAATTAAGCTTAGTAATACTTGTTAAAAGAGGAGTATTAAAAGAGCTAATATCGACCTTTCTCTCCTAGAGAGGAAAATAGAGGTTCAAAATCATCCAAAATTATACTCTTTAACCTGTACAAGAGTCCAAAATTTTAAAAGGGAACAAAAGGTAGGATTAATTACAGCAACCCCATCAAACTATCAGCGTTTTTAAACATAAACCACTAAACTTTTCTTTTTGTTGCATAGATACATATAAACTATACAAATTTTGTAGATAAACCACCAAACTTATTTTTCAATCGGCAAATAAACCACCAAACTTATTTTTCGATAATTTTTTGCCGGAAATCCACACGTGACTTGCGCGTGATAAACTTTTAATGTTCTTTTTTGTACAAACAACATTTTAGCATGCTAAAAGTGTAAAATTCTTTCACACGTTTCTTTTTTCATAACAATTTATTTGATCATCAATAGTTCTCTCTCTTAATATCTAGAACCTCCATTGTTGAAGATGAGTTACCCCTCTACCTATTAAAAAGCGTGTTTGGTAAAAAGAAAAACCCTTAAAAATTTATAACGCGCAAGTTACATGTGAAATTCCAGCAAAAAATGATTGAAAAATAAGTTTGGTGTTGTATATGCCAAAACCCTTATAGTTTATATGTATGAGTGACACAAAAAAAAAAAAAAAAAGTTAAGTGATTTATGTGCAAAAACGTTGATAGTTTGGTGTAGTTGCTGTAATTAACCCTAAAAAGTAACTTAATTTGATCTTTAAACAAATTCTAGATCAAGTCCTGAAAAATCATACTTGGATATATCTCCATTTAATATATATCTCGAATATAAAAGTTAACTAATTTTATCTATAATTATTAATAATTACTTGAAAAGAATTCGATGATCACAATTTCAAGTAAATATATTTGAAAAAGATATATAATTTACATTTTCCTATTAAACAATTAATTAATATTTGATAGTATTTTTTTAAGGGAATATTTGATAGTATTTGTATAACATGAATGAGGTAATTTTACTGAACCTTAAAATAATATTGATGTTACATCAAGTAACTTTAATTCAAAGGTTATGTAGTACAATTTGATTGTTAGTGAGATAATTAAATACATAAAAAAATCTTATGACTTCTAAACCATACATTTTTATATTTGTTATTCTTTTTTCATATAAAAATAACTGAATGACACGAGGAAGTGTAGTCATCGAGTAATTATATTTGCAATATTATCTTTAAACTTATCAAAGTTAATAACTTATTCTATCTCCAACCCAAGAAAAACAAAACTTATACTATCCCCCAACCAAAAAAAAAGGAGTCGTGTTTGCAAATGTATAACTTGTTCTTATTTTACTTTTTGTCAATTAGATGAATTTATAACCTTCTAAAAACCATTAGTGCTCACATATACGACTTTGTTTATTTTATTTTTCCTTTGACTTATCCAACCATATTAATCTATACTTAATTTTAATATTTTTGCCTTAATATAATGAAATAATGCTTTATCTTTTTGAAACTTGACTCATTTTTAGGGACACAAAGTATTTTCGAAACATGTATCTTTTTATGTACCACTTGGGCGTAATTATAAATAATATTATTGTTTAACTTCGATAAAGAAACCTCTTTTAATTACAAATTGTACTTGGTATATTTCTTTTTAGTTTGTCAAAATTAAGCATTTAAATTACTCTATCAGATTATGTAAGACATTAATACAAGTTACATATATATTGAGGAGTATGATTTAGTTAGAAAATTATATATTAAGGAATATTTATTTTGATCTTGACAAACTATACAATTTTTTTTATATATTTATTTAGAAAAACACAATAGAATATTTTTAGTAAATTTTATGGAGTTGCACGTGTTTCTAACTAGTATATCTTCTATAATATAAAAACACAACTGTCTAGAATTAGAAAGTCTGAAATTTTTCCGCCTAATTACCTTTCCACTTCCGGCAAAAAATCATCATTTCGTAAGTTTCGGTTGCCAGTCAATGTTTTTGGTATAATTCAATTGCTATTAATGATATGTAATCATGTTTATTTAGAAAATAAATCTCTTTGTCAAATTTTACCTTAGTGATATCACCCTCATATCAACTATTCAGTGGCACCATTTTGTCTTTTAGTAACTCAATAAATCCGGAATTCTGGAAATTACTCCTTCAATTGCCTTATACATACACCATTTTGTCTTTTGGTAACTCAATAAATTCGGAATTCCGGAAATTATTCCTTTAATTGCCCTATACTTACCTGCCGGGCAAATAAATTTAAGAAGTAAATTAGAATTTCATGATGAGCGGTGAAAGAAGAAAAGGATAATAGTTGGCTTAGCTAACAGCTTAAAAGAAAAGAATAGTTGATTTAAATCAATTCCGAAGACGTTTTCCTTATTTATTGGGCGATTCTAATTAGATAGTTAATTTTCCCAAATCAAGGTAATATTATATTACCGATTCATAATTTTGAATTAGTTTAAAAACACGATCTATAATTTTGAAATTAGAAATTAAAAGGGAAAATCTGTAAATCCCACCTTGGATTGCATCTAGACGGCAGAATCACCGAATTGGTAACCGAAGGGGCGGAAATGGGGATGCAAGGGTTCAGCGAGTCGATATTAAGGATATGATTACACCCAATCGTCATAGCAGATTATCGCCGAGATGAAGCCTTCTGTAGCTTTTCCCGTGCAATCTTGGACAATACTGTGACTTTCCCCTTACGACGATGAAGCCTGCAACTGAAGTAGGATTTATGTTTGTCCTCTTAAACACATAAATCATACAAGATTAACAACATAACCTCTGCATAAAGATTATATATATATATATATATTTATATATATAAAGTAAATGTATTTCATACTTACTTAAATATATATTTTTAATAATTTTTGTTGACATTTTCTTTTCTTAATAAACATATAAATTTCCACTACTTATTCGATATTTATTATAATATTTCACTATTTTATAAGGTCTCGTTTACTTCGAGGTATAAGGATAACACATTTATCCCTTGTCTTTGAATAATTTGGTGGGATAATGATAATGTCACACCCACCCTTGCAAAAAATTTATTTTATACTAATTTTTAATCTTACAAAACCTGTATATTTTTTTTTTTTTTTTTTTCAAAATTAACGATTTAGAATACTTCTTCAAGACCCAAATTTCACCTACATATATTGACATAGGTTCAGGTCGAGTACAAAGGTGTCACACTCCATTCAACGCTGTATTTACAGGAATATACATATTAAAGTTCCTTAGTTTGAACATGTCCAAAAGAAATTATTAAAACACTAGCAAAAACGTAGTGAGTCCATGGTTTAGCCCCACAGATCGTCATTCATATACACGGGACTTCAAAACTTGCAGAAGCTCCAACAACATGCCAGAACAGCTTACGAGCTCACGCGTAGTCGAACTCACCTACAATGCAAGAACTATGTGAGCTACAGCTCAGTAAGCAGAAATCATGCATAACCAATGCGTGAATGATGAGTTGCATTTCACAAAGCCATTGTTTTCAACTCTTTTTCAAAGAAATCATATTTGATGGGAATTGGCTCTCGTCACTGACACAAACCTCCCAAAAATAACACTCATTGGCCACACTCGTGACTACCAAGGGTCCCTCCTCCCCCCTTATAGTCCACCCGAGATATCAGTGATGGTTGGTACGACCAAGCGGCTATCCTCCCGAGACTACCAGGGGTCCACCTCCTGCCTGCCCCCGCAGTCCACCGGGAAGTCTACCTCTTCCCGTACCCATCATCATAAAGGTGCTGAAGTGGGAACCTCTTCCGCGTGCATGCTGTCACCGGAAGCATCCCGAGAGACACCATATATAATATATAATTCTCAATGTGCCAGTGGTGTCCAACCCCAAAACATTATCAATTTATGCAATTACGTTATTTTGACTTCTTATATGTACACATGTAATCCTTGTGGATGCTAATGCTCATGATTGACGCACATCAATTTGTTTCTAGCAACGGAATAAAACACTTTATACAAAGGTATGCAAGAACACATATAACAATCAATTATCACTAATAATAAACAAAATACTATGTTCAAGCATTGTAGTTGGAGATGGATTTATACTTACCTCTTCTCCGAAGTAACTTTTGAAACTTCCTATCCCACCATGGTAATCAATCTATAACAATTTTAAATCGAATTAATACATAATTTATCAAATTCCAGGTTATTAAGTACTTTTAATTCGGAATTTCCAGTTTCGTCGCATTTTAGTAATAATGCTCTAACTGTTTCTACAAAATTGATATTTATATGATTCAAGTTGGGTTATAAAGCTAACACATAAGGCTACAACTTTCATGTTTTGAACTTTACCAAATTCATATTGCACAGCAGTCGAAATCAGCTAAAAAGTGGATGTTCATTCCAAAAATCTGGACAGGTTTAACATTCACTTTCCTAACTATCTTAGAACATCATTACAATATTAAGCACATACCTTGTAGATATAATCCTAGGTGTCCCATCTTTGAGTAAATATATATAAACCTTAAATATATGTATGTCAACTTTTGTATATAGATTGCACTTCTGCAGTATTGCTATCTTAAACTTAAAGACTAAGCTATAAATGTGTCATAGATAATCCTATCTAGTTTTTGCCGACTTAATTTGACGGTGATTTTATATTATTATTATTATTATTATTATTATTACTATTGTTGTTGTTGTTGTTGTTGTTATTATTGTTCCGATAATAAAACCCCTTTACATAATTAACACTTCCACGTACTTCCTAATGTTCCATATTTTAAATTTGTCACGTGTAGTCTTAAATTTTAAAGCATGTCCCAATATTTTAGACTAGGGGGTTCTTGACTACCAAATTAAACATCTCCAAATTAGTCGCAAAATATATAATAACGCAATAAATATAACAAATTAATTACTATAAAACTATCACGCAAATAGCACATAAAAAATATGGAATGCATGAAATGCAAAAATTATATTGGCCAGTGAGTTGTGAGAGGCGCGGGTATTACATCCTCTCCCCCTTATAAAAATTTCGTCCCCGAAATTTACTTACTTGAAGAGCTCCGGATATTTGGCTCTCATTTCTTCCTCTCTTTCCCAAGTGGCTTCTTCGACTGATTGATTTCTCCATAGCACTTTGACTAACGGAATTTCTTTGTTTCTGAGCCGTTTTACTTCTTTTAATAAAATCTGTACTGGTACTTCCTCATATCCCAAGTCTGCTTGTAGTTCTACAGGTTCACTGTTCAGGACATGAGACGGATTTGCAACATACTTCCTCAATACTGACACATGGAACACATTATGTATTTGAGACATTGATGCTGGCAAATCGAGTCTGTAGGCAACGTCACCAACTCTCTCAATAATAGGAAATGGACCAATGTATCTTGGACTAAGTTTTCCTTTCTTGCCAAACCGCATTATTCCCTTCATTGGTGCAACTTTCAAAAATACTAGATCTCCCACTGCAAACTCAAGTGCTCTCCTTCTCTTATCCGCATAGCTTTTCTGGCGACTCTGAGCTGTTTTCATTCTTTCTCGAATCTGTGACACAGCTTCTGACATTTCCTGTATTACACTTGGACCTAGAAGTCTTCTTTCACCAACCTCATCCCAATGTATCGGTGATCGACACTTCCTACCATATAGTGCTTCATAAGGAGCCATTCCTATAGTAGATTGATAACTGTTGTTGTAGGAAAATTCTATCAAAGGTAGAAATTTACTCCATTGGCCCTGGAAATCTAACACACAAGCTCTGAGCATATCCTCTAAAGTCTGTATCGTCCTTTCCGATTGTCCGTCAGTTTGTGGATGATATGCAGTACTAAAAGACAACTGTGTTCCCAGTGCCTTGTGTAAACTCTTCCAGAAGGTAGACAGGAATCTTGAGTCTCTATCTGAAACAATGGATAATGGCACTCCATGAAGTCTAACTATTTCTTGTATATATATCTGAGCATAACGATCCATGGAGTAAGTAGTACAGACTGGGAGAAAATGAGCCGATTTCGTGAGTCTGTCCACAATTACCCAGATAGCATCGTGACCCTTTACAGTTTTCGGCAATCCCACCACAAAATCCATTTTAATGTTTTCCCATTTCCATTCCGGAATTAGTAAGGGCTGTAAGGTTCCCGCCGGTCTTTGATGTTCTGCTTTTACCTGCTGACAAGTCAAACACTGTTCTACATACTGAGCAATATCTTTCTTCATACTTGGCCACCAATACTGCACCTTTAAATCTCGATACATTTTGGTAGCTCCTGGATGTACTGAATATGGTGTCGAATGTGCCTCTGCCATCTCTACGAATGCTATCTACATTTGGCACACATAACCGGTTTTTGAATCTTAAGACATCATTCCCTGATAACTGAAAGTCCGATGGCGTCCCTGAAGCGGCATCCTTCTTTACTTTAGCTAAATATTCATCTTCATTCTGTCCCTGCTTAATTCTATCAAGTAGGGTAGGCTGAAGGGTTAGAGCTGCTAGTCTTGCCTCTACTATTCCCAATTGAACAATCTCGACATTCATTCTTTGCAAGTCTAGTAACTCCGGTTTCTGAATTAAAGCCATCAATGTGGTACTTTGGGACGATTTTCTGCTTAAGGCATCAGCTACGACATTTGCTTTACCAGGATGATAGTTGATAACACAGTCATAATCTTTCACGAGTTCTAACCATCTTCTCTGTCTCATATTCAGCTCTTTCTGTGTGAAAAAGTACTTCAGACTCTTGTGATCTGTGTAGATCTCACATCGTTCTCCATATAGATAGTGTCTCCAAATTTTTAGCGCAAATACTACTGCTGCAAGCTCCAAGTCGTGAGTAGGGTAGTTCTTCTCATACTCCTTCAACTGTCTGGATGCATATGCTATTACTTTGCCATTCTGCATTAACACACACCCTAAACCATTCTTCGAAGCATCACTATATACTACAAAGCCTCCAGTCCCCGTTGGTATTGAAAGGATCGGCGCAGATGTTAACCTTTTCTTCAATTCTCGAAAACTCTGCTCACAAGCCTCTGTCCACTTGAATGTTACACTCTTTCTAGTCAACTGTGTTAAGGGAGATGTAATTTTCGAGAATCCTTCTACAAATCTCCGATAGTACCCCGCTAACCCGAGAAAACTACGTACCTCTGAAGGGTTTGTAGGTTGTGGCCAATTGTTAATTGCTTCAACTTTACTTGGATCAACTGAAATTCCTTCTCCTGACACAACATGCCCTAGAAATATTACTCGATCCAACCAGAACTCACATTTCTTGAACTTAGCGTACAACTGTTTCTCCTTTAGAACGTCCAAAACCTTTCTTAAATGCATAGCATGCTCTGCTTCATTCTTGGAGTAGATCAGAATGTCATCAATAAACACGATAACGAACTTATCCAAAAAGTCTTTGAATACGCGATTCATCATATCCATGAAAGCTGCTGGGGCATTTGTCAAACCGAATGGCATTACCAAAAACTCATAGTGCCCGTATCTTGTACTGAACGCCGTTTTCGAGATATCTTCCTCTTTAATTTTCAGTTGATGATATCCTGAACGCAAGTCAATCTTGGAGAATATGGAAGCTCCCTGGAGTTGATCAAACAAGTCATCAATCCTGGGTAAGGGGTATTTGTTCTTGATCGTAACCTTGTTCAGTTCTCTGTAATCTATACACATCCTCATAGTACCATCTTTCTTCTTGACAAACAAAACTGGTGCACCCCATGGCGAAAAGCTAGGTCTAATGAAGCCTTTGTCCAGTAAATCTTGCAATTGAATCTTCAACTCTTTCAACTCTGTTGGCGCCATTCTGTATGGTGACTTCGATATAGGAGCAGTCCCTGGATATACGTCAATTACAAACTCTATCTCTCTGTCTGGGGGTAATCCTGGGAGTTCGTCTGGAAATACTTCAGGGTATTCTTGCACCACTGCTACCTCCTCAATAGTCGGACAGTGTTTCTCTTCCATACTCATAACACTTACTAGGTAACCTTCACAACCGCTTTCCAATAACCGTTGCGCTTTTACCGCTGATATCGTGTGATATTTGAACCTTTTTCTTACTCCCATAAAGACAAAAGATGTGTCACCAGGCGGCTGGAACATGATTACCTTGTTCTGACAATCTATTGTAGCACCATATTTCGATAGCCAGTCCATACCCAAAATCACATCATAATCATTCATATCTAATATGATTAGATCGGCATAAAGTTCTCTTCCTTCAATAGAGATAACACATGCTCGCAGAATTTGGTTAGTTTGTTTTGACTCTCCGGAGGGGATCACTACATTGTAACTAACGTCTGCTATATCAGGTTTCCTACCCAGCCTCTTCACATACTCAGTGGATGCAAATGAATGCGTAGCTCCAGAATCAAATAATGCAAATGCAATAGTATCACAGATGGGAACTTTACCTGTTACTACAGATGTATTTGCTTCCGCTTCCTCTGCGGTCATGGTAAAGACTCTAGCTGGCGTCTTCTTTTGTGTAGCAGGGTTTGACTTCTCTGGACAAACCGTGGAAATGTGTCCTGCTTTTCCACATTTAAAACAAGTCCGATACTCTGCAAAACACTTTCCACTATGCGAACCTCCACATGTGGGACATGTAGGTTGTGTAACTGGTGATTTTCCTTGTTCACCCTTTTGGCGCTTGTCCTGATCCCATGATTGTTGTCCTGGTTTTGGTTGAGAACCCGGCCTTGGACCTTGCACTTGTAGCGGCCTTTTCTTTCCATCTCCTACAAAACGAGGTCCTTGTCTCTGTATAAACTGACGCCTAACCTCCTGAGCACGCCTAATTTTCATTTCTGCTTGTTCGGCAATCAACGCTCGTTCAGCAACTTGTGAATAAGTTACTCCATGTATTCCAGCCATACACACATCCCTATATAGCTCTGGCCTCAGACCTTCTAGGAATCTCTCTACTTTCAGCGCATCCGTACTGACCATGTGCTCCGCAAACCTAGAGAGTTGCTCGAACTTGGCGATGTAGTCTGCAACATCCATTGCCCCTTGCCTCAATTGTATGAACTCGTTCATTTTCATTACTCGAACTGGGGCCGTGAAATACTTGTTTCTAAAAAGTTCTTTGAACCTATT
Organism: Ajuga chamaepitys; assembly: GCA_958295605.1. Taxonomy (NCBI): domain Eukaryota; kingdom Viridiplantae; phylum Streptophyta; class Magnoliopsida; order Lamiales; family Lamiaceae; genus Ajuga; species Ajuga chamaepitys. The sequence goes on along the minus strand of OY282502.1, from coordinate 15,092,286 downwards.
CCACGTCATTGTCGCTACATCCTCTATAGTTTTCATCGTGTCCCACCAGTGTCCCGCACTTCCACGTAACATGAACGATGCGCACAATACCTTTTCCCCCTCAGGAACTTTACTATACAAAAACATGTTCTCTATAGTTCTAAGCCAATCCTCTGCATTAGTGGGATCCGTTGCACTCTCAAATGTTGGCGGGTTAAGCTTTCTAAACCTCTCCCCGATGACCTCTAAGTATTCAGCTCGAGGTTGTTGTTGATTTACACCATTTCCTGGTTGTTCACCCACACCCCTTTGTTGGATAAGTTGTTGAATCTGTTGCGACTGTTGTTCGACTAACCCTGTCAACCGAGCCACAATCGCTTCCAGGCCAACACCTACTGCTGGTGCATTTTGTTCCTGTTCGTTATCTCCTTCAACACCTTCTCCTCTAACGACCTCCATGATTTCTTTCTAGTTTTATTGTCCCTCTGTCACAGGCCAATATAATTCATGAAATAATGAGTGCAAATTACGAATAAGTAAAACTTACTGGCATGTCTGCGCTTCAGAAGTTCTGAGCTCATGTATATGAACAGTCTACAGGGCACAAACCGGGCTCTGATACCACTCTGTCACACCCACCCTTGCAAAAAATTTATTTTATACTAATTTTTAATCTTACAAAACCTGTATATTTTTTTTTTTTTTTTTTCAAAATTAACGATTTAGAATACTTCTTCAAGACCCAAATTTCACCTACATATATTGACATAGGTTCAGGTCGAGTACAAAGGTGTCACACTCCATTCAACGCTGTATTTACAGGAATATACATATTAAAGTTCCTTAGTTTGAACATGTCCAAAAGAAATTATTAAAACACTAGCAAAAACGTAGTGAGTCCATGGTTTAGCCCCACAGATCGTCATTCATATACACGGGACTTCAAAACTTGCAGAAGCTCCAACAACATGCCAGAACAGCTTACGAGCTCACGCGTAGTCGAACTCACCTACAATGCAAGAACTATGTGAGCTACAGCTCAGTAAGCAGAAATCATGCATAACTAATGCGTGAATGATGAGTTGCATTTCACAAAGCCATTGTTTTCAACTCTTTTTCAAAGAAATCATATTTGATGGGAATTGGCTCTCGTCACTGACACAAACCTCCCAAAAATAACACTCATTGGCCACACTCGTGACTACCAAGGGTCCCTCCTCCCCCCTTATAGTCCACCCGAGATATCAGTGATGGTTGGTACGACCAAGCGGCTATCCTCCCGAGACTACCAGGGGTCCACCTCCTGCCTGCCCCCGCAGTCCACCGGGAAGTCTACCTCTTCCCGTACCCATCATCATAAAGGTGCTGAAGTGGGAACCTCTTCCGCGTGCATGCTGTCACCGGAAGCATCCCGAGAGACACCATATATAATATATAATTCTCAATGTGCCAGTGGTGTCCAACCCCAAAACATTATCAATTTATGCAATTACGTTATTTTGACTTCTTATATGTACACATGTAATCCTTGTGGATGCTAATGCTCATGATTGACGCACATCAATTTGTTTCTAGCAACGGAATAAAACACTTTATACAAAGGTATGCAAGAACACATATAACAATCAATTATCACTAATAATAAACAAAATACTATGTTCAAGCATTGTAGTTGGAGATGGATTTATACTTACCTCTTCTCCGAAGTAACTTTTGAAACTTCCTATCCCACCATGGTAATCAATCTATAACAATTTTAAATCGAATTAATACATAATTTATCAAATTCCAGGTTATTAAGTACTTTTAATTCGGAATTTCCAGTTTCGTCGCATTTTAGTAATAATGCTCTAACTGTTTCTACAAAATTGATATTTATATGATTCAAGTTGGGTTATAAAGCTAACACATAAGGCTACAACTTTCATGTTTTGAACTTTACCAAATTCATATTGCACAGCAGTCGAAATCAGCTAAAAAGTGGATGTTCATTCCAAAAATCTGGACAGGTTTAACATTCACTTTCCTAACTATCTTAGAACATCATTACAATATTAAGCACATACCTTGTAGATATAATCCTAGGTGTCCCATCTTTGAGTAAATATATATAAACCTTAAATATATGTATGTCAACTTTTGTATATAGATTGCACTTCTGCAGTATTGCTATCTTAAACTTAAAGACTAAGCTATAAATGTGTCATAGATAATCCTATCTAGTTTTTGCCGACTTAATTTGACGGTGATTTTATATTATTATTATTATTATTATTATTATTACTATTGTTGTTGTTGTTGTTGTTGTTATTATTGTTCCGATAATAAAACCCCTTTACATAATTAACACTTCCACGTACTTCCTAATGTTCCATATTTTAAATTTGTCACGTGTAGTCTTAAATTTTAAAGCATGTCCCAATATTTTAGACTAGGGGGTTCTTGACTACCAAATTAAACATCTCCAAATTAGTCGCAAAATATATAATAACGCAATAAATATAACAAATTAATTACTATAAAACTATCACGCAAATAGCACATAAAAAATATGGAATGCATGAAATGCAAAAATTATATTGACCAGTGAGTTGTGAGAGGCGCGGGTATTACAGATAAGCTGGAGAATTAATTCTACGTTTACTTCTCCAAATAAAGTCTGGATAAGGATGCCTTTTATCTATTTCCTATGTTTACCTTAGTACATGTCAATTATGATAAAGGGGTATATTTGTAATCAAGTAATTATTAAAGATAAAATAAAAGGGAGAGTTCAACCCCATCTTTATTTTCGAAATCAGAGTATTGTTCTTCTTTAGGAGACAAAAATTTGAAAGAAGCCTTCGTCGCTGGGAGTCATTCAGTTGAAAAAGCTTGAACCCGACCTACGAATCGTCGATATAAAACAGTTTATATATTTTGTGAAACTATATAAATCTTTCAATAGAGTAAACTAAAGGTTAATATTAAAACGTAATATGAGAACTATTTTGCAATTTTCCAATTAAAAAACCTTAACTTCTTTTTGTCTCTGTTTTTAACCTATACTTTACAGGATTACTCGCTTGCGACTCCACGTTAGCTTTTCCGTTGATAAAATAAAAAAAATTATGAAAAAAATTAAAAAATATAAATTAATTTAAAAATCTTAAAATTTTAAAAATTCTAAAAAATTATTCAAAATACCTTAAAAAATTATTATAAATAAATATTTTTATAAAAAAATATTTAAAATTATAATTTTTTTTTAAAAATCTAAAATTATTTCTAAAATTCTAAAAAATATTTAAAATATCTAAAAATGCTATAATTATTATTAAAAATTATTTTCTTATTCAAAATATTTAACAATAACAGATTATTTAAAAAATCCAAAAAATGTTGGAATTATTTTTAAAACTTTAAGTTTTATTAAAATATTTAAAACTAATAAAATTATTTCTAAAACTCTAAGAAATCATTTCCAATATCTAAAAAATGCTTGAATTATTTTCAAATAACATAGTTATATTAAAAAATAAAAAAATAAAAAATCATAAAATTATTTAAAAGAAGAGGAAAAAGCTTTCCTCTTACAAAACATGACTTTATTTTGAAATGTTGAAAAATATTTTTATGGGTTCAACTTCATTTGATTTATAAAACACCAAATGCAATTTTGAAGAATTCATTGATACACTGTGAAATGACAAGACATACAGTATATAACATGACAAGTTTATAAATTTCATATTTTTTAAATAATTGTACATTTTTAAAATATTTTTTAATAAAAATGAAAATTTGAAAAATAATTCCAACAATTTTCAGATATTTAAATCAATTTCTAGAGTTCTAGAAATATTTTTAGATTTTTTAAAATAATTTTATGATTTTTAAATGCTTCTTATTAAAACTAAAAAATTTAAAATAATACCACATTTTTTATTCGGGGTTGGATGGAGGGATAATTATCTTACGTTTTATTCTTATTTTCTCAGGTTATTACGGGTCTAGTGGATAACCCTGAATAAAACATCTGTCAAAGTAAACATAGAATAATCCAGAATAAAATTGTGTTATTTTAAATTATTTTATCTTAGGGTAATTTTATAATGCACCTGATGTATTAATACACATGTCTTTTTGACCTGCTATAGAAGATGAGTAGCAAGTTATTCTTTTATTTCTATACATTTTACTTTCATCCAATTAAAATTACTAGGTCACATGTAAGAAATAATATTTTCTCTCTATTTAAATAAATAAATTAGTTAATCACTTTAATATTCAGATTAATTACTTAAAATAATGTATTTCTATAAATTTTGACCATATTTATGATATCCACTTTTATGGATCAAATTATTTTAAGAAACCGATTAGTTGAGATATGGTTAATAGTTAAATATCTCAATTTGTTTTAATATTTTAATTAGATTTAAATTAAGATAGAATTTCACAACATTGTATAATATTAATTATTGTCTATTTTGGTTTTCTTTTCTTTTACATTTATTTTACCCTTCATTTAATATACATTTTATTCGCAATATGAACTCTTGGAAATGATTCATCTGAAAAGTTGTCCTCAATTTGACATCTTTTTTTTCTTTCCCTTTTTTCCTTTTTGTAAATCTTTCCAAAAGAGCAGATTGTACAATATTTTTTTTTTTAAATTTTAAAATGAGATTGTATTTCTTATCTCTCTTTGATTTTCAAATTATGAGGTCTCGAACTCAATCTTCTATATCAGCCACATATTGCATAATATAGTTGTAGAATTTACCTTTAATTCTTTGAGTTTCTAAATATTAACGAGAATCTAAAAAACAAAATTAACCAAAAGATCTAGAATGCTTTTAATTTCACGGAAGTGGACAAAATATGAAACTGATATAGATTATAGAGAAACAAAATTAGCAGTCGTCCAAGCCTTAGTAGCCTAGTTTATGTTTCAAACTCGCTCCTCTTCTCATACTAAAAAAATAAAAATAGAAAGTCGGACATGACCAACATGATTCTCATCAATCATGAACATGAAGGAATTATTAACAGTCAATATAAATTCAATTCTTCATTATATTTGAAACATTAAAAAAATGAAAAAAAATTGAAATAAGAAAAGATTAAATGGAGTAAATTCAAAAGAGGAATAAATTAAATGAAAGTAAATCAAAAAAGGAATGGAAAGTGAGGGAGATACATAAACCCAAAGGGGAAGGCTGAAGTCGTTGATAACTAGGGGAATTGAGAAAAAATAGTCAGTACAACTAGGGAAAATTGATAAAAATGTCCCGTAAGTTTGCCCTAATTAAGAAGTATCCTTTAAATTTGACACTTTTTAAAAATGTCTTCTAACTTACAAAAAATTGATAAAATTGCTCCGTGACCGGCTACTGCAGGTTACCCATAAGGTAAAATATATTATTTATTTTTAAATCATTCTATAATTTATTTTGAATATTTTATATATTTTACAATCTATATTAATTCAAAACAATATATTAAAGATTTATTAAAATAATTTCTCATATTAGAATTTAAAACTATGTATTTTTAAATAATATATAAATTTAACTATCATTTATATCTAAATTTTAATATTATATTAATTTATATATATATATATATTTAAATTTCTTTACCATTTTAATAAGTGACTAAGTAGGAAAAACACAAAAAAAGTCAAAAAATTAAGTGCCACGTAAGCAAAGAAACAGCCACCTCATGGATGACCTGATGGGTAACCTGCAGTAGCCGGTCACGGGGCATTTTTATCAATTTTTTGTAAGTTAGAAAACATTTTTAAAAAGTGTCAAACTTAAAGGATATTTTCTTAATTAGGACAAACTTACGAAACATTTTTATCAATTTTCCCATACAATTATTATATCGGTAGAACATGTTGTAGGTTGAAGTACTAGGATTAAATGACATGCTTGACCATTAACTAATCATATCTAAATATTAATTCAATGATTGAAGCTTAAAATAGTTTAATTTAATAATTAATATTGTAGGTTATGTATCATAAAATAACCCTTTTATCTTATCACGCAAAGTAAACGCTAACTATATAAATACATGAGTTTATATAAATTAGGTTATCCTATTATGTATGTATATATATATAGGCATACAGTAATTCAATTCAATTACGTAGATTACTATCCCATACCCCGTCCCCAAATCTTGACAATCCCGTCGAGGCATTGAAATTAGGGTTTCTTTTTCCTCTCTGAATCAGGTTGAATCTCCGAATCATGGGAGGTCATGGTGGTCTGAATATCTTGCCGCAGAAGCGATGGAATGTCTACAACTTCGACAATCGAGAGAAGGTACGGCTCGACGAGGAAGCTGCCGCCAAGGAGGAGCAGCTGAAGCGGGAGCAATCTCGGAAGCGCGACACGGAGTTTCGGCTCGAGAAGCTCCGTCAGGCCCGCGGCTTAGCGAGCCGAGGACCCTCGCAAGCCGATGAGGAACCACCCGCTAGCTCTGTTCAGGCTGAGTCTGTCGCCGAACCCTCATTGGAGGCTGATTCCAAGCACATTAATTTGTTTGAAGGGATCAGGATTTTCGACCCGATCAGAGTAGGTGATGAGAAAAAAGATGTGAAGAAAAGCAAATTTGATAATGATAGGAACAAGAAGGTGAAGAGGGAGGAGGTTAGGGTAGTGGGGCCTGAGGATGAGAAGTATAGGTTAGGTTATGGGGTTGCGGGAAAAGGAGTGAAATTGCCGTGGTATATGGAGAAGAAAGTGGCTGGTGAAAATGATGTTGATGAAGATGGTGAGGAGGAATCTGATGATATGAGGCTAAAGGAGAAGAGGAAGAGTGGTGGTAAAAAGACATTGGAGGAGCTGCGGGAGGAAAGATTAAAGAGAGAGAGGAAGGAGAAAGAGAGAGAAAGGGCTTTGTTAATGATGAAGTCTAAGAAAGATGGGGGTTTTTCTTCCAGGAGGAGATGATCTGACTTCCTCGAATGAGATTGACATGGTATTGGATTTTGTACATATTTATTTATCTGTCTATTTAAATTTCGGAGAATGTTAGGATGTTTCTGAAATGTTCGTAAAATTGCTTGTGATTTGAATCGTTTTTTCGATGTAAGGAAGTCTTGAATACCTTGAGGAAATGGTGAATGGTTTTGAAGGAAGATGTTTCAGTTCTGTTTCAAGGATTTATTTATTTTGTTTATAATTTCTTGATGAATTTGAGTATTAATCCTTTTAGGTAGCATTTAGAGACATGGTTGTTGTTGAGGTTGAGACATGGTTGTTTTTTTAGGTTGCATTTAGAAGTACTTATTTGCATTTAGAAGTACTTAGGTTCGTACCTCCTTTTAGTTAGCATTTAGAAGTACTTTCGGTTCGTACTTAAGATGTTTGCAATCAGTATTTCTGAGGACATTTAGAGTACCTTGTTGAATGTGATATATATTTGATTTGCCACTAGAAATAATTGATGTCCGAGATAGTCGTGCATTTTATTTTTTATTGTTTGATGCAAGATTGGCATTCGTTGATAGATGTGATGTTATAAATGTTATAGGGAGAGACATGGAAATTTTGCATTAAGGTGTGCTCCACGTTATGCTATTCCGAGGTTGCGGGTCTGAATGTTGCAGAGCCTAGTGGATACCATTTCATCTGCTTTCTGAGGCTTCGTGTTAAATCAGTAATGGAAGCTGGAATGTATCCAAGATCTTTTATCCAGATGTAGATTTCTCGTGTCAAAATATAGTCTAGACCTTTGAGGATGGGCCTCCTGTGACATGTTCTTCTTTTGCATAACGGATGTTCCATTTGTCATGAAGCCGTAACTTCTGGCATTTAATACTTGAAATAGTAGGCTTTGCTGGGTAGCCGAAATCTTAAGTTATGTATCTTATAAGTAATAAAATGGACATCTGGTTAAGTCATTTAACTTGTTGCTATATTTGGGGCCTTTGTTTTTAGTTAATTTGTTCTTTAAAGTGTAGATATTAATTGTAGCAATGTTCTGGTGTCATTTTCCACTATGGAAGCACACGGAAGCTATGACCTCCGATATACACCTATGCGATGATAGTCTGCTATCTTATCTTTAAAATCTTCTCTAATTCTGTTTTACGCTGTCGGTTCTTTGTAACTTTCAAGTTACACTAATATAGCATTTTTGTTGCACTCAATAATTTTAACTGCGTTTCATATATGTATGTTCTGAGTCAACTTCATGGATTTTCTTGTTGGTAATAATAAGTTATAGGAATAAAGTTACTAAAAAAGTTAAAAAAAAGGAGCTTGTTTAATAAAATATTCTACGTTTAAGTGTAATTTGGAGTCTATAAATCTTATATTAAACAACTACCAAAAATTATATTTATATCTCATAGATGTTAGACGCACTTATTATGAACTCATTCAAATAATCATAAATTTGGGCCATTTATAATGATGATTGTGGCTACTTGTCACCTCCAATTATGTTAATTAGAGAATACTTCTGGGAGAATGACTGACAAAGAAGTTAAATAATATCAGAAAGTGGAGTTGTTACTATAGTTGCAAATGTGGTTGTATAGATATTGGTGCCATCTCATTCTCCAACCGAAAGCAGCAGTAGTAGATACACTGGCAGCTAAATATATTATATGATTAATTACAAAAATTCGTCGTTGGTGGCAGTAACATGCCAATCCTGCCAAAAAGAGTAGGAATTCCTGTAATCAGCTGCATCACCTGTCCAGTACTGCCATGCCTGCTTACTTTTTTTTTTTAATGATTGTTTCTGTGAAGATTACTCATAAGTAATGAAGAATAAATAGCATAACTTGTTTTAGCTATGACTGCTTCTTTTCTATCATGATGAATGTTGATTTGGGAAAGCAAGCTCTACTTTTTGCTGCAAATCTCTCCCTTCCTAAGGTACGCCCTTGAGTTTATTATATTGACAATTTTCACCAGAGTTATTCTGCATGTAATGTCGAAGACTCTTAGCTATTTTGTCATCCTTTCTTACAGACTTCAGTTATCTTTTTATAGTTCCAGGTAATTGCTCTGGATGCAAACTTGGGGTGTGCTCACTGCAGGCACAGAGTAACACAAGTCATTTCCAAAATGGCAGGTTAGCAAATATGCGTTTAGTAATTCGTCTAGAATTATTAGTAGCAAAACCAAGTACTATGAACTGGTGGTACCTCTTTACAGCACTAGTTTCTTGTGCAGGATCGAAGAGATTTATGGTCGATATTTGCAGAAAACAAGTGGTTGTTAGGGGAGACTTGAGATTAAGGGGGAAAGAAGCAGCTAAGAATGATGTTGTGAAGCACAATTCCTCAGTTGTCAGTATTGTGTTCAAATTCTTAAGGTTCGTCCGAATTAATTGTTGCTGGTCGGCCTAAGCTCGCTGCAACTTGTCTTGTCTTGATTTTGAAAAATGAAGTTCCAATTTTTCCCAATTGAAGTTTGTCAAACTTGCCCACCAGATACTCATAGTGCAATCTTTTTTTTTTTTTTTTTGGGTATATTTGTATATTAAACTCTTTTCCAATGTTGTCAAAGGCACAATTAATTCTTACGTTTCTATGAGTTATTTTTCCTAAAAGAGTGAACTCGAGATGAAACGAGATCTGATAAAATCAGAGTAAACTCTCTCGAGTTTGCTCGGGCGATATTATGAGTTTTACGATTTTGTGTACGAGTTTAACAACTTTGTAGAACATTCCTTTTATTCTATTTTAACAATAAAAAATATATACGTAAAATTTATACCTACTTAAAATTAGAATTTTACAAAATTCTAGAGCAAATTATACACAAAGAGAACCAATTTTACTGAAAAATCATTTTATTATTTCTAACTATCAAATTCTAAATTAATATCTAAGCTCCAGGAATTTTTTTATTTAGTAATTAATTTTACTGTGATTTTTTTTATTGTCTCTTAAAATTTAAAGTAGTCTTTATTTTCAATTAGGAATGTCTTACTAAATGTACGTATGAACCATGATGCGAAAAATTATTTATCTATAATTGTTTTTTTTTATTATTATTACTACTTATGTATATAATATGTGTATTTTTTATATGTGATATTATTTCAGAACTTGTTGTAATCAAAATATTGTAAATAGTTATATGTGTGAATATGTGATATATGTTATAGAAGCTTATGATTTTACGGATAATCTACCAACGCTACATAAAATTCTTGGAGAATGACTATAAAAGAAAAAATATAATGCGCATGATACAAATTTACGGAGCATTCACCGTAGAAGTTTTTGAAAACAGTTGTGTTTGTGTTAGTGTGTGGGTTGTAACTTGTAAGTTGTAAATACTTGTTTGCTTCTCTTTTATTGTCTTAAGTTTTATATAATACTCGGATTCCAACCTTATATCCAATAAGATAAACTACCAGCTATTAATGATTAATTATAACATTAAGCTTCAAATCCATTGTTAATTACAAAATTCCTGGTGGCAGTAACATGCCAAAAAGAGTATTAATGACGCGACTCATTTGTCTATTGTTCCCACGCGTGCTTATTTTTTAATGGAAAAAACATGTAGAAATTTATGGTAGTAAAAAAATTGATGTAGAGAGAGATACAAAGTTAAAATTATAGGCATAAATTTTTTAGAAGTATTGTCCAATTGTTTTGCTCATAAATTACAGCTGAAAGTGTAGAAGGGAAGAAGTAATCAATAAACAATGAAGTTGTTTTAGCAATAGAAGATAGCCGTACCATTTGCAGCAGGAAATATGTATTGAAAAAACACCAACATTTGTATATCTTGATGTTTCTCCTCAACAATTTTTAAAAAATTATACATATAGGTTATATGGTTGGCACTCACAAAAATATGTCGGAAAACATTGAAATTATATACAACAATAGTGGCAAGAGGCAAGTCATCCGACGTTGGAGGCTCCTGAATCATGGTCAGGTCTACTAGTGATGCGTTGGAAAAGAGCCGTAATGAAATGTATACAAACGTAAAGACTGGTCTTCTGAATCCAATCTTCAACAGAATCAGAAACCAGCCTCCTCCCCATCTTTAATACAAACACACTCAACATAAATGTCAAACTCCTGCATCACAAAAACCAACATAATGCTTACAACCACCACCCTTGCACCATTCTAACTTCCCCTAAAATAAATTCACAAATCTAATAAAACCAACAAAATTACCATATGATCGGCAGTAGGTACCAAAGGATCAAACATAGGAAGATCACGGTAAGGCTTTTCGTCAACAAATCACCAACATTCCATCCATTCTGTCGCTGTGTTAATACATGTTAGTTTAATCTGGAAATAACAACTCCTACCAAGTTACTTAAGAGAAAAGTGAGAAGAAGTATAGAGTAAGAGGCAAATAAAGAAGCATAATCTTAACTAAAGCTGAAAACAGATAAGGATTTAACTTATATGTAAACTAGGAGGAAGATCATAACTCTAAAGTTAATAAATGCAACCATGATTAACATGTATCTGTTTGTTTGGGCTGAATGGTCAGTGAAAACTTTTACACTCATCCCTAACTTATTAGTTGAAACTCATTTTTATCTTTCTGCACGAATATAATAACTTTTGTCACTGTAAAAGCTAAATACAAAATACTTGACAAAAATTCCCTTTTTCAATTTTTCTATTTTTTGAAGGATTTTTCACTACCTTGATATGTAAAGCTAAACTCCATTGCAATTGATTTATCAAAATCATGGCGCTTGAAAGTTTTCCATGTCGGTTTTTACCGAAAGGCTAGAAGCTAAAAAATTTCAACAAGCATATAACAACTCAATGCAGCGAGTGCCTATCAGATTTAAGCCATTTTTTCAGAATTTATTATAAGTAACGATGCCCATCAGTAGTTCTTCTTGTTCTCCTAACATTGAAATTTTCAAAATGGAACTATTTCCTTTACAAGAGAAGTATTTTACTCCAATGTTCCAGCTTCGTTCTTGCTATGAAATAATCAACCAAGTTTTCTACTTACTATCGTATCTTGCAGACATAAATGTTAATTATGTTATGAACTAGCTCATGAAATTACTGGAGAAAAATATTTTTTTGATAAAAGAAAAAATGATAAATGCTCGTCAGCTCAAAAGTCAAAGGTAACACCAACAAAAAATACCTAGGAATTCACCGAAACAGGTTTTCAGCTAAGAGCACCCTTATATCATACTTCACCACAAACAATAATCAAAATCAATATAAATAACACTTCTACTCAACTAGGTGCTACAAGCAGATAAAAGTAACCAAACATGAGCTCAGTGCACTAACTGATGTTCGTGAAAAAACAAGAACACGAGACTCGATGTTTACTCAAAACTCGAGAGATGGAGAACTTATTTGAGAGCTTGGATATTTGACTGAAAATGGGGAATCGTTGAACTGCAATTCTCCTCGTAAATTTTTTTTTTACCATTATTTTAACTACTATTAAACCTGGAATTGCTGAAAGTCAAATCAGGCAAGTAGGATGTGAGAACAGTATGAGTTGAACATAAAACAGATGATGATGATGACGATGATGATGATGGTGATGACAACGATGAAAATGACTAGTAATATAATCCTAGAGAATAAGCAAAAAAGGAAGAAATTCTTTCAGAGAAGTGAACAACCTCAATGTCACTCGAACCTCTTTGTTGCACAGTTGATGAAGAACCTTCTCCTGACCTCTCAGAATTGGATGACCGCTGATTTGGTGGAAGAATGTATACCACTCTTAATTTACAACCTTCAACCACATGATTTCTGTCATTGAACTACAAGAAAGAAAGATTGGACCTCATATGTTAAATCTGTGATCTAATCAGCCAAAGCAAGGAATACCAGATAATGATAATCCACATCTAGCATCTTGCATTCGGAAAGTGGTTTTGTAGCCAACAAATTGCAGTCAGGTGCAAGAAAGCCTAACAAAGACCGAAGATTGATACACTGGTCCACTCTTCTATGATTTGTAAATCACAACAGGAATTTAATTTCAAAGGGATCTAGGAGAAGTATATAGACATTTCTTGAGTATTGAAGTGAACCTGTAAAATTACTCAGAAGGTATTGGTCACTAACACCCATTACCCGTTGAAGGGAAAGTTGCCAAAAATCTGGACCAAATTTTCTAGTATCCTTATTACCCTTGTCATTAGAAGGGGAGAACCTCAACTATAAGCAATCTTAAATGGATGCTAGCACATAGTTATGAAGCAAAATAGAGATGAGTAGATTTGTTTAATAATATGATTACCCGTTCTCGAGACTGTTCTACTGTGTCACCTGGACTTGCGACAACACTCTTGATCTTAAAAATATCATTACATTGTATGTCAGGAGAGACTTCCTCTAGACCACGCATAGTTACTGCAAAACAAACAGACCAGAGATGACTTCCCCCAAAGGCATCCTATCACTAATAAAACTTAGAAAGAAACACAGTAAAAGAGAAAATAAAATGGAAAACTGCTGTAGTTTAGAATTATAACAAGCCGAATAAGCAAATATTTTGTTGCTCAATGTTTCCCTATTTCCAAAAGTGATGGGGGCTGACGTGTGTACTTTATATTGGCTTTAAAGAATATGCTTGTCAGTGATTTCATTTTCTAAAACATAAGGATAGGACCTTTTATACTAGAAATTATTAACAGCCTGGGTCATGACAAGTCACAACCAACTCAATCAAGGATTGCAAGAGTATAATTATCCTTTATCTTCATTTCCTTACTCTTTATTGGTAACGATTCTTCATAAGAAGATAGCAACTTGCCAAAATTACGCGTTGCAGTGTGGGCAAAAACTCTTCTATTATCTACAAAGTATATTGATGGAAAGGCTAATATTGATTTCAAGTGTTATCCAAGGTATTTGCTAGAGAGCATATTGTTGGGTCAATCTATCAAATTGCAGCCGACTGATTCCTGGTTGAATCTATACACTTCAATCATTTGATATTGATAATTATAAACCAGGATCCTAGAGACCACTGCTCATAGCAAGTTTCTTTACACAACTTAAGGAGGATATCTCATAGGACCCCGACTGTAGTGACACCGCCAATTCCAAAGGTTTATGCTCAGGGAGAGGGAAGACACCAAATTAGGATTGATTTGCATTAATTATTTTTAATATTCTTCTACTTAAGACTATTGAATTATTTATTTTCTTATTGACTTTGTTTTCCAGTTGAGCTCATGGGCTTTAGGATTTGGATATTTATTCAGCTGTAAAGTTGGGATTTGATTATTACGTTAATTATCAGCAAGAACAGAATTTCACAGCTTGCGTGGTGATTACTAGGGCAATTCAAGTTTCTTGGATTTCTAGGACTTTTACATCTCGATTCCTAACAATTGGCCTCAAAGCCGGTTTTCAACTTGCACGAACTTCTGCAGTCATAGTGTCGAACAAGCAACGATTTGAGATTTATGTCCACATGTCCAGCTATTGACAACTGAGATTTCTTCCAGATGGCAATTAGCAACAAATTTTAAGTTGAGATGGTAAATTGCAACAAAAAGAAAAAAAAAAAAACAAATATGCGAGGAAAGTGAAAATTGAAATTCCATACAATATTTTACTGTATGGTATATAAGGAAGCAAAATATAGGGAAACCCCTCCCCCACAACACACACACTGACACATACAAAACCAAAGAAGCACGATCAGAACCTTTAACATCACAAGTTGATCTGGGTTTAAGAATTCCAGCATTGGGTTGAACAGAGTACTTATCCCGAGTTGTGGACATAACCTGAAATAACATTATGGAATTCGAACTTCATAATTAAGTAGACAGATGAATGCAGATTGAATTATTTACCTTGAAAGCAACATGTTCTCCAGAGGAGTTAGACAATCGAATTGTACAAGAGGCTTGCTTCCTCAGCTCAACTAATCAAAGCAAAGTATACAAAATAACCAGAGATTGGAAGAATCAATAATTCAGCAACTGGAAGGGCTTCTAAAAACTGCTCATATAAATTGAAAATCGTATATTTTCCTTAACGCACCCCACAACTGGAAAATTTTACCCTTATTCCTAAATAGATACAAAAGGTTGTTAATTACTTCAGGGGCAACCATCAGCTTTGGACTCCAATTCTAGACTCCGTGCCTCTTAAATATGATATCTCTCTCTTATCTCATAGACTGGTTTGAAATTGAGCATGTTCCATCAATAGAGGTCGAACATAACCGGAATGTTCGACATTAGTGGTACGAAAATTTCGATGATGTTCGAACAAGTTACAAAACGTTCGACTGGTGCGAACGACCTGAACTTTCTTGTGTGTGGTGGTTGAAGTGTTGAAGGTGATGTCACTAACGCTAGGAACCATGGGCGCGGGTGGTGGCGGAACTTTGGGGTTTCAGGTGCTAGGCTAGGCTTCAAGGCAACTAGATTTTGGGGCTATCGTTTTAAGAGTTCTATAGATCACATGGACCGCTATCAGATCATAGTTTGTGATAAAAATAATAACTAATTATATTTTAATTATTATATAGAATTATTTCAGAATATTTGTAATATATAAAGGGTAAACCCCAAAAGTATATATTTATGAAAATGCGGCGGCTATTGTTACTACAAAAATTTATTTATATACTATGTTTTCTATATATACGATACATATAATATTTAAATTCCTATCACACCACAACAATGTACAATTTTACCCTTCTCCTAATAAAGAAAAGGAAAATGAGTTAAGCCTATTCGATTCGTTGTTCTCCGATAATCTCAAAGTCTCTTCTCCAGCACCAATAAAATCAATTCATTGTGAAATTCGTAGAGAAGATGTTTCAAATTAGTTAAAAGCGTCTTTTATAATTTGATATATTCGTGAAGAAGATTGATCGATTGTTTACACACTCAAGTGAAAAGGATCCAAAAGCCAGAACTAGGAAAAAAAGCTTTTATATTTTTTTTTATCCTCCTTTCCGCTTCATTTCACAAACCAAAAATACCCACATAAACCGAAATTAGTTAAAACCATTTTTCAGAATCACAAGTCTAAATGATATAAAATTGTTTTATTGATAACTAGTTTGAATCTTTCCCTTCTTTAAAGACGTTCTGGGCAAAATCAGCAAGAAAGATTTGGTATTTTTTCCTTTTTTTTGTGGGGTTTTAGAAAACTATATTCCGCAAGAGTTTAGGTGAAGTGCGGTGGGTAGTTGGAACAATAGATACAAGAGGCTAACATAGGATTTCAAAGAACAATGCTGGAAATTGAAGAGGATGAATTTTATATTTGTTTTACAAATTTAATACAAGATGATAAATTACTCAATAAATTTAAGGATATTTTTATCTAAAAACAAATGTGGTTTATAAAGATTTTTTTTTGGGGTGACAATGGCCTTATGAAAAAACCAAGAAATCTCATCTGGTGAAACAATGTAACTAATATTGTACAACTATTATATTTTTCAAAATGATTTCTTTTTCTATTTTTAAGTATCAAATTTTTTTTTTTTTTATTCAACCAAGTTGTCTATAATTTTGATCGATTAAACTTTGTTTTCACTTTTACCTCCTATTGGATTGGAATAGTGATCGATTCACGATTGAACTGTTTGATCCTATTTGGTCGCACGAACATTGCTAGACATTTTTAGTATGGCAATTTTTATATATTTTTTAGGGCAAGGCATCTTTTAGGGATAAAAAAGAGCACCCAAAATTAAATTGGGGGCAATTGCAAGACAAATCACCATAATTTTTTATTTTTTCAATTACAATTTAAGTCTTACTTTTTAAATTTAGCAAAATAAATTACCACTTTTACACATAATTGCAAACTGAATTTTCAGTGAATCCACGTGTCCAGAGAAATCGACATATATATGCGACATCTTTCGCCACACCATTTACCTAAAAAATTGATAAAGTTGCAAAAATAATCTCAACCTTTTTTTTATAGAAAAGAAAATTTAAATCTAAAGTTTGAAAATTACGTAACAAAATATCTCAAAAAATTATAATTTCCACCTGGATTCTGGAATTCGAAAAAATAAATAACATCACCTCTTAAATATTGCAATATAAAGTAGTGATATTTTTAAAAAAAAAAAAAAAAAATTGCAGAAGCCTAACGAGCACAGGAAAGTATTTACCTATATTAAAAAAATACTATATTCTTTTGTATTTGATAATGATAATTGTCTATGTTATTACATGCTTTTATCTGTCTTTCTCAAATGTCCAATGATAATTTGGTTCACTTTGTAACTCCAAAATATGCACAATCATATTCTATAGGAGCTAAAGCTGCTTTGGAGAGGAACATTTTCGGTATGTTTGTTTATACACTGAGGTGCGCGTGAAAATTTTGAACGTGAGTTTTTTTATTGCATGAATGTTAAATTTAATGTTTGTTTTGAAAAAGAATGTGGTAAAATTGATAAAATATTATCAAATGATCGTTAAAAATGTGATCAAAATGTGTTGAAAATTTAAATAATATTATTTGAATTAAACTGCCACGTCCTTTATTTGGATGTAAAAATTCATAAACAAATGTACCCTTAATAGGAGAGGAGCATTTTTAGAAAATAAGGGTGTTGATAAAGTAGGCGATCCAGGCAGACAAGAGTATAGCCAAATTAGTGTCTTATATATGTTGGTAATTAGGAATGAATATATGGTTTTTGTTATCTTTGTTAATGGACAATTTGCTAATTCTTTTACCTATGTCGCAACTTCATTTAATTAACGTATTATATGATTAGGTCAACTATAATTTTTGAAAACATTGTCTTGAATATGGAAATAGTAAACCAGTGTTGATGGAAATTACATTTGGCTTATTTTATTATTAAGACACATTTAGTCAATAGTTGTATGATAGTATATTATTCAGAGCTGGCCTGTGGGGTTTTCTCCGCTGCCAAGGACCTTCGATTTTTTTTCTTTTCTATTTTCTGTATTAATCTGTATTTTAGTGTATATATTTAACATATGCTAATTATAATATAACTTGACATATCTCAATTGATCATTTTCAGAAGTAAAGAGATTAGAGAAGTGAGAGGACGTGGGATTTACTCCTTCTTAACACAAGTCATAATTATCTTTTTACATATTAAATAGTGTGATGGACCTATTATTTTGAGGCCCATTTTTAATTGATTAAAATTATTTTCAAAATAACAATTTCAATATTGTAAGGGGCAGGATATTTTTTTTCGCACCGCACCTTTTTAAAAATTGGAGCGACTCTGATTTTATTTCACTGTAGATATGAATTATATTAAGTTCCACCTAAATGCTAAAGCTAGAAAACTGTTTGTTCATAATAGTTTGATGTGACAATTTTCCGAAACGTTGTAGTAAACAACTCAAAGACAAACATATATAAAGTTAGGAGATTAACACAGATTCATTATATAATATTTGACGGTTAAAAAAGTTACATGAATTTTGTTGGCACCAAAAGTAGACTAGAAATAGAAATTAAGTGATTTGATTTTTGTAAGGTTAGTTTATTTATTTTTGCAAATTCTAAAAAACTTGGTTTTAGATTGAAATAATTTAAGAGGTTTGGATTATCAATTTTTGACAAGTTTGCAAATTGGAGGTGTGAGAAATGACATGAAAAAGGGAAGTTAAATAGAAGTAGATACTAACCAGGAAAAGTGAGGTGCTGGGGTTGGACGTCGAGAAGCTTTTGTGTGGCCATAATTGGATTGGAGAAGATGAAATGAATTAGCAGTTAGCAGTAGATACCCTTTTGGTTTATGCAAAAGGAAATAAAAATACAAGAGTTGAAAGTAGTGGCAATTGGGTGACAGCGACCCGACCCGCGTAATCATGCCGTTAGGGATGGGGTTGACCATAGAATAATGGGAGGTTTAGTTATATTTTCAATTCTAATTTTTATTTTTACTCTTTTAGTGTTGTTTACCAGATATTATTTGAAATGACTAGATAAAACTGATTTTATTTTAAATAAATGTTACTCTTCATACACACATTTCGTATCCAAATTAAAGTGGATCACCTAATAAAGTATAAATTGAAAATCAATTTTATATTGATTATTTTAATGTCAGGAATTAATCAAATCAAATTACTAAGTTAAATAGTCAATTTAATATATATTTTATTGACCTATTGGAAGTCGTTATGTGTCAAGATGGTGTAGATATTACTAAATTAAATTAAAATAAATTAATTTTATAATTATCTTATGGATAATGATATTATATAGGACCAATTATATCGCTCAATTTATACTTAGGCCATTAGGGTTTTCC
The DNA here is from genome assembly GCA_958295605.1 of Ajuga chamaepitys. Lineage (NCBI taxonomy): Eukaryota > Viridiplantae > Streptophyta > Magnoliopsida > Lamiales > Lamiaceae > Ajuga > Ajuga chamaepitys. The sequence continues at coordinate 15,073,066 of OY282502.1, read as the reverse complement.
ATCATACAACTATAAATAGGATCTTATTCTCCACCAAAATGAAAACTACATAAGCTCAAGAAAATTGGTACAAAATCAATCTTGAGATTAAGGTGGTACAAAGCTAAAATTCGACGTTACAAAGTCAATCCATTAAAGTGATAGCATTTGATTTAGGATTTTACTCCGGTCCTTGAATTTAACATTATAAATGGAAGAACTCATATTCGGTGCGGAACAAAAGCCCATAGTTCATCGAATAGTCAAGAATCAAGTGAAGAATTCCAGTACAAAGGAATTTCAGTGTTCTTCTAGAAATCCGGCAAGAAACGGGGTTTAATCCAACATTAAGCTTACAAGCTTTGGATTGACGTTATTCAAGCCAACGAGTTCGAAGACATATACAATTGAAGAGAAGAATCAAAAGAAAACTAGAGATAAGATCCACAAAGTTGTAAATTTTACTCTTTAGATCCGAATATACAATTTTGTACATCTTTTTCATGTTTATCCATTCAATACACAAAATTAATTGTTACAAATTTCGGCACCCCGGTGGGACAATCTCTACCTCTCATTTCTTCTCTTCAACCAAAAATTGAAGACAACAATATGACACTTCACAAGATCATGATTATGAAAGTCACTGCAACAGACTCTCCAGCTATAGACGTCAATGTTGTCACAAGGAGTATGCCAAGCAGCTCGCGATCGTTGGCATCTTCAGAGGAAAATACTTCATCCGAGGGCTACTAAGAAGGATCTGCGAGACATTGTTGATAGCAATAGAGATGAAAAGGACAACTTTGCATGTTCTACTCCTCGTTCTTCATCAAGTTCAGAATCAGCTCCGATCATGACAACAAATGCTTCAACTCTTGAAGAACAACTTGTGAGTTTGACTAAAGCTATTGAAGGGCTTACGAGACATGCACAAGAATAAGACTCCTTAATCGCAAAACTGATAAGCATAGTTGATAGCGGTGCTACAAGTCACGCTCCTGGAAAAGAACCTGTTGAGGATCAAGACGAGGTTGAAGAGTCTGCGGGGCATCAATATCAACCAAACGAGAAGGAGAGAACCATGGATAAATTACATGTTTCCTCCGATGGTATGGTCCATGTTGGTCAACTAAAAGAGATCATCTTAGGAACCCTTAAGGACAAGTTCGATGGGACGTCATCTTTGACTTACACCAAACGATACTCTCAGAGGATTGACAACTTAAAGTTGCCTTTCGGTTACCAACCCCTAAATTTTCAACTTTTCGACAGTAAAGGCAACCCGGAACAACATATCGCTCATTTCATCGATACATGCAACGATGCCGCTACGTATAGTGATCATTTGGCAAAGCAATTTCTCCGCTCATTGATGGGGATCGCATTTGACTTGTATATAGACTTAGAAGCCAACTTCATTGATAGTTAGGAGGAAATGGAGCAAGGATTCATCAACCGTTTTTATAGCACCAGGAGGACGGTGGTCATGATTGAACTGACCAACACGCGCCAATGGAAAGAGGAGGCCGTAGTTGACTATATTAATCGATGGAGGAATCTGACCTCAACTATAAAGATCATTTGTCTGAAGCTTCCGCGATTGCAATGTGCACTCAAGGAATGCAATGGGGTCTTCGGTACATTCTCCAAGGAATTCGGCCAAGGACATTTGAAGAACTAGCAACTAGAGCGCATGATAAGGAGTTAAGGGTGGCCGCAAGTGGAGTTGGACCACCGAACCTTGACTTTCCCAAGTCCAAAGAAAGGCAAGAAACCAAGAAAGGAGGGCAAGTCCTTCGCCAATCTATCAACCAAAGAATCCATGGCGGTAAATGGAAATCCATCAAGTTCCGCAAAGAATGATCATAAATAAGGTGAAAAGAAGAACATTCCTCGAGGGAAGGGACAAAGATGATTGTCCTTAAAGGAAATGCAGGACAAGTAATACCCTTTCCTAGACTCTGATGTTCCCAGGATCTTTGATGACTTGCTCAAGGAAGGTTTGATCGAGTTGCCAACAATGAAGCAACCTGAAGAGGCTACAAGAACTGATGACCCAAAGTATTTCAAGTACCATCGGCTGCTAGGTCATCCGATTCAAGATTGCTTTGTGTTCAAAGACAAAGTGCTGCAGTTGTCTCGAGAAGGGAAAATCCTACTAGAGGAAGATGCTACGACAAATATCGTCACTACAGCATGCTCCACAACAAGTTATCAAAATGAAGAAGTCTGCCTATCCGAGACGAAGGATCGCTCTACCGATAGTTTCCATACTTGGGCAATCACTATCACCGACAAAGATTTGCAACTCGGCTCTGATGGAGGCTTTGTCGTGAACATCATGCCTCTATGAACAATGAAAGAGTTAGGAATCTCTACAGATGAGCTCGTAAGTAGTCGACTGATGATCCAAGGATTTAACCAAGAAGGACAACGATCTCTTGGAGTTATAAGGCTAAACTTGCTGATGAATGAGATGACTTCGACGACCTTGCTTTATGTGATCGATGCTAGAACATCATATAATATACTCCTCGGCCATTGCATGAGAATGGGGTAGTTCCTTCTACTTGGCACCAGTGTTTGAAATACTGTGAAAACAGTGTCGTAAGAAGAGTAATTGCTGACGATAAGCCTTTCTTTGAGGATGAATCACATTTCTCCAATGCCAAATATTACTTCAAAGACGAGACATGTAAGCCTTCACCTCATGCGATGGAAAGACCTCAAAGGGCAACATGCTCATTTCCCAAAAGAACCTCTGAAAATAGTTAATCTTGCCATTAAACAAGTTTGATGCAACAATTTTATCACGTCAACCACTTGAAGGATTCGTCCATCCGACATTGGGAGCTAGAACTGAGCATGGAACACTTTCGTTACCTAATGACGACAAGCACTGCGACCCTAAGCCTTCAAACTTCTTGTTCAACCGGGTATAACCCGCGAGAAAGCAACTCCAGTAAGTAAGATGTTGCCTCAAATATAGTAAAGAAGGCTGGCCATGGTGGAAAAAGTTCTAAAGTAGGTCTCGGTTACACGTCACCCAATCATGTTCGCATCCTCATCAAAAGAGTAGGTGTTAATTATGTCATTGAAGGAGTATTTTCATCAACAGAAGATACGTTTGATAGAAATTGGAGGAAGGTGCGTCAAGTCTCCGTCTTTGAAAGACTTGGGCCAACGAGAAGACATGGAAAAAGAATTCACCGAAGGATGGAGGCTGCCAAGTAACAAGGGGGCAATGAACAAAAGACCAACCAAAGGCTTTGAATCCTAATCCCTACCCGTATGAAGAGGCACACCACTTTGATTGTGTCATGTGACAAAGAGCTGAAGGTTAGAATGCAAACAATCATATTCACACAAACACAAGATGAAGATGATAGAGAAAGTGTGGCTTATTCGTATTATGTTAATAGTGGTGCTCAACATATTCCTCAACGTGCCCCTCAAAGCATTAGAGAAAATCTAAGAAGAAAAATTATTCGACTAATCAGAGGTGGCTATATCAATGAAGGAGATGGTATTATGCACTACAATCCAAATAAGACAAATGAACGGGCAAATGAGAACATGCGTGGATTTTAGGAAAGTTGAAAAGGTAAATGAGGACATTACCTCAACAAATCACATTACTTTGAGTGAAGAGGTCCATTAAGTGGAGGAAGACGCCGAAATAGTGCCCCCAGAACGCGAAGAAGGAGTGAAATTAACAGTGGACGAGTTGAAAGAAGTTGACTTAGGTGATTTCGATGATCCACGACCAATTTACATCAGCACCCTATTGACTGTCAACGAAGAAAAAACCTATGTTGAATTACTACAAGAATTTAGAGATGTATTTGCATGGTCATCCGAAGATAGATGTTCATCACCTGGCCATAAAGAAGGGCACTCAACCTGTGAAGCAAACTCAACGTTGCTTTAGGCCCGAGTTGATCCCCTTGATAGAAGCAAAAGTGAACAAGCTGATCAAAGTTGGATTCATTCGAGAGGTCAAACATCCCACATGGATATCCAACATTGTCCTAGTGAGAAAGAAGAATGTCAAATCCGGGTTTGTGTTGACTTTAGAGATCTAAATGTGGCATGTCCGAAAGATAACTTCCTACTGTCGATCACCGAGCTCATGATTGATGCTACCACGGGACACGAAGCCTTGTCATTCATGGATGGATCATCGGGATATAATCAAATTCGCATGTCACCCAAGGACGAAGAGTTGATAATCTGTCGAACTCCAAAAGGGATATACTGCTACAAGGTGATGCCATTTGTATTCAAGAATGTTGGAGCCACGTATTAAAGAACCATGCAAAGAAATTTGGTGACATGCTCCACAAGAATATTGAGTGCTATGTCAATGACGTGGTTGTGAAGTCCAAAAGGCGAGAAGATTATCTACAAGAATTTAGGAAAATATTTGAGCACCTCCGTCAATACCAACTTAAAATGAACCCCCTTTAAGTGCACATTCGGAGTCATGTCTAGAAAGTTCCTTGGATCTGTCATCTGCAATCGGGGAATAGAAATCGAGCAAGCCAAAATTAATGCAATTCTAAAGATGCGTAAACCGCAAAATTTTCACGAGCTTAAAAGTCTACAAGAAAAGTTGGTATATTTCAGAGGTTTATATCAAACTTGGTTGGACGATGTCAGTCATTTAGTAGGCGTATGAAGAAAGGTGTTCCATTTGAATGGGACGAATCCTGCACCAATGCTTTCAAAAGCATAAAGGACTACTTGATGAAGCCCCCAGTGTTAGTTGCACCAGTGCCTAGACACCCCTTGATTTTGTACATTGTTGCACAAGAACAGTCTGTTGGAGCCTTGTTGGCACAAGAAAATGATAACAACAAGGAAAATGATTTGTATTTTCAATGTACAAAACAAACTACCTAAGCTCTTATCCAATGCACCATATGCTTTGAACTTGGGGCAGTCTCTCTTCTAGTGCCCCTTCTCATTGCAGAACATGCACTCATCCTTTGGTATTCTTGGCTTCTTTTGAACCCCTCCACTCTTAGGCTTCAATGCCGCATCCTTAGATGTTTCCCCCCCCCTTTCTTCTGCTTGGAAGTATTTGCAGAAGAGCTCACCATGAGCAAAGAGTTGCCTTTAGAAGTAGATGATTCATAGGTCTTGAGCATGTTGTGAAGCTCTGGTAGTGTTGCCTTCGTGTTGCTCATGTTGAAATTCACTATGAAGTTTTCAAATGAACACGGAAGAGACTGCAAAATCAGATTTATTGAGACACTTAAGGTAGCTCCGTTCCAATCGATTCCAACCTCTCAATCAAACCGATCATTTTCAGTATATGTTCAGAAACCTGACCCCCATCATGAAGCTTACATTTAAAGAGATCTCTGAGTATCTCATACTCCATGGTCTGAGCTTCTGAAGCGTACAGATTCTCCAAGTGTTTCAGCATCTCATAAGGGAACATGCTCACATGTTGCCTATGTAGTTCAATACTCATAGAGGACAACATTAAGCATTGCGTCGATGTGACATCCTCAACATGTTTCTTGTGAGCTTCTTCGTTAAACATAGTGTACTCAGGAGACTTCTTGCCGGGAATGACACTGATTGGTTTGTCCTGGACGTACTCAATCTTGTTTTGCCTTTGCACCAAGCGCAAGTAATGGAGCCAATCCGTAAAGTTTGACCCCCCAGTCAACTTGTTTGTTTCCATCAAATATTTATAAGCTAAATTCGACATTTTATCTGACATAGAAAATAATAGAATGAAAAAGTAAATCACAATAAAGTAAACAAGGATCACATTCATATCACTAATCAAAACAAGAGTTTATTAATGATTAGCTCCCATATTTTAACATATTTTGCATCCCCAAACACAAAATACGGATTTATAATAATTATAAATCTTAGTGGTCCAAGATCCAAGTCTATATTACTGTAGCCTCTACTTTGGCTGATGACTACAATAATATCACTCGATAGGCCTCTAAGTCAATTGCAACAACAATTTTGCAATTTTTGGTTTATTAATCCAATTAATATTGCGTCTTCAAACTATTTTAGTCGTTTTGACGTCTCAAAATAACTTAAGCAAGTCAATTCCATCATATAATATCAATCATACATCTATGAATGACTCTGAGTCTTGTCGATTTAGAGTAAACACTTTGGTGTAAAACTCGTGGTCTAAAAGATTAGGAATCTCAAACAATTATGATAGACGACACATTTTGTTTCTAAACATGACTCGGTTTCTACGGGAATTGTTATGTGATACTAATTGTTTAAATTTAATATCTAATATTAAATTATTATACAATTACTGGGTGCCGCCTACCCAGTCATAAGAAATGCGGACCACACATATTGCGCGCTGTCTACCCATACATAATTATACGAACTACATGTATTGGGTGCCGCCTACCCAAACATAACGCGAACTTAACTACTATAGTAAATAGAATAATCATAAAATCAAATAATTGCTTATCACATAAGATATCAAATAAAAGTTCAATGATTAAAATTTTAATCCAATTAAATTTTATTCTTCAATTAAATGTGGATTAAAATTTTATATATTAATTGCAAATTAATATATATACACATTAATTAAATATATAAGTCTAGTATTATTCTTTCAAAATTAATAATACAATCAAAATTTATTAATCTAATTAATAAATTAATATTTGCAACAAAGGATTTTGAATTCATCTAATTAATCAATCTAATTTAATTAATTAATTTATTATTATTATTATTATTATTATTATTATTATTATTATTATTATTATTATTATTATTATTATTATTATTGAATAAACAGTGGCCAACTTATTTAAATAAGCAGCTCAGATGAAACCAAACTGGCCCAACTATTTCAACCCGATCCAGCAGCCCATCAATTTTTAATAAAACAGGCCCATTTTGTTTTTAAATTTAGCACAGCCCTTGGCAGCTGTGCGCGGCCTAGCGCAGCATCAGCCCAACTTGCGAACGGCCCAACCCAAAAACCTGTCCAGGTTCAGCACCTTGTCCGGCCCAAAACCAAACTAGCCAAAAACCCTTTAGGGTTTGGGCTGGCGCCGCTACTGCCTCACCACCCGCGCCGCCACCGCGATTGAACCCCGCCGCCGCGACCACCAACAGCAGGAGCAAGGCACCCGTTGCGCAGTCGCAGCCAGCAACGGCAGACGCCGTCACGAGCATCGTCGCATCTGTAGCAACATCAAACTTTCGCCTTCGCCGTCATTCGACGGACGCAGCAGTAGCCAAGACGTTGCCGCCGCCACCGTCATTCGTCGTGCGCAGCAGACAAATCGTTGTGCCGCCGCCGTTCGACGCGAGCAGCAGCAACCAAACGTTTTCGGCCCCATCGTCGTTCGTCGTGCAGTAGTGGTAGGTGTGTCGGGGTTTCACCAGAACGCGCAGCAACAGCGGCAGACGCCGCCGCCTGCGGCAGAAGTGCAGTAGTCGGGGTCCATATGTTTTGAGAAAACAATTTTCATATTTAATCAGTTTTGATTTCGAAACAAAAACATTAGTTTTCAGAAAAACAAAACCACAATAGTATTTATATTAGACGTCTTCGTTGATTTATGTGGGATATGATATTACTCGTCACTGTACTAGTAACTACATCATGCACTTAGTATTTAGATCGTTGATGAGAGTACCCATCATAGATTATAGTTTTTGAATAGCTTAGCGAGCTTCTTTAATTGCTCTTCTATTAATAGAGTAGCTTAGGTGAAAGGTAGTTTTATGTTATTTGTATTAGATATTTTACATAAGTTTAATAGACAGAAAGTTTGACCATATATTTTCATTGATGAGTACCGAAAAGTGTTGATATGTTTCAACATATTATAATTAACCATTAGCTTTACGTTCAAAATCTTTCTATTTCTTATAGATTGGAGTAATTTGTGTTCACGTATATATTTATAGGTAGGAGTAGGACAATAATTCATTTCTATATATATATATGAAATGGAGATTCTCTATTATTTATATACTATGCTAAATTAATCAATTTTTAGCAGCCACTGAAATGGTCCATAAAGGTGGTTAACCTACTTCAATACTTCAATATTTCAGAGTCCGTTTACACACGAGTCTCGGTCCAATATATACAGGAAAAAAGATTAAAATATATAAAATTTTGTACGTATGTCTATCATTATCTAACTCAAACATACCAACAGATATTTTACAATATATATACACACACATATATATATATTATGATTTTTTATTAGTTTTGACTATTTTATTGAATCAACAGAATCAAACAATTAAAAAATAATTACCAATATATAAATCAAAGTATGTAGTGCAATTTTCAATATTAATTCAATATTACAATTCTGATAATTCGGCTAGCTAATTATTCTGAAAAAAGTATGAAATTCCGGGAGATTAAATGAATGGTATCAACCCATAAATTGAATGAGAACTTATATTACTTGTTGGTAATTATAGTAAAAAAAATCCATTTTTTCAATTTATCCCGTATTTACATTTTTTAATAAAAGTTAAAAATACAATTAATGCCCAAGAGTTTCAAAGGTAGCAATATATACAAAAATAACACGAAAAATATCCGTATATTCCCACAAAATTTGCAACTTTCTTTAGTACTTTTACTTTTTTATATATTTTTTTTAATTTAATTATAAGGATAACAACTTAAAATAATAAATTTGTTGAATAAAATAAATTCCAATAAATTTTCAAGCTTGTGTTTAGAATACTCATTAGTAATACACTTAGATCAAAAGAAAATTCGACAATTTCTGGGCTCATTTTAAAAAAAAAAAAAAAGTGAACATAATTAGTATATAATAATTAATAAGCAAAACATAATGATGATATAATAAGAATACAGTCATTCTAACAATAAATTACAAAAGTTATAATTTATTTTATTAATTATGTTTCAGATTGTTTCACTAAATAAACTTAAAATAAATAGCTTAAAAACACAACAATCAAATAACACTCATAGCAATTGATAAAGCTAAAAAATTAATAAAATTAACAATTGAGCATAACATAATTAATAAAAATAAGAAAAATAATTAAGAATATAATGGTTATAATTTAACGTAAACCCGATTTATTCCTAAGTAATTCGCTAAATTTGGTCAATCAAACGATTTTTTATTTTATTTTATCTGTTCTATCCACGAAGACCCGAATTATAAATAATTAGCAGTGTTAAATAATATTCATGTAAGAATTTTATTACTATGTAACGGTAATAGATTCAAAAGTATGTATTTTCGTGCAATTATATTATAATGGAATTTATCGTTGTTATAGTAATCAACTAGTACAATAATTATTCACGGGTCTGTTTAAATTTTGTTTTATTTTTCGAAACACTTTTAATTTATGAATATATTTATGTTTTAAAAAAAGAAAAAACATTAAAACCTTAAACAATTATAAACGTAAATCATGAAATTTGAATTTTTTTTTTAATTCAAATGATTTTAAAATAATTTTAATCCTATAATTTTGAGATATTATAATGATTCTCAGCATAACAAATGTTCATTTTCTTTATCTTTTATCATGTAAGGAATAGAGGGTTATGTGAATTTTGATAAATTCATTATGATCAAATTTGAGTTGTTCAATATATAAATTTATTGTATATTTGAAGTCATATATTATCAGTTGATTGCGATAGGAGACATAAGTTAAGTAGAAAATTTGCAATAATTACAATTAACCATATTTGTATTATACGATAATTGTGGTATAAAATATCTCTAAAAGAATTCAGGTTATCAAGTCTCGAGAATTATATAAAAATCAAGTAAATAGAAGACTAATCGAATATATTCACTAATCATAGTTATATAATTCAAAATTATATATAAATGAGTAATTAATAATCTTAAGTTGCTTTCATATATTTTTCTTTTGAGCAAGACATTCAGTAGGTATTGCATTATTAATAATGCCAAATTCATTACTATGTGGTCACTAATTTGAATAAATTTTCCTTCAAGATTTTTTAAATTATTTTATTGTTGTATTATATTTTAGAATATTTTTTTAATTGTTAAATTAATCCCTGACATAAGTTTTATAATTTAGGTATATAGTTTTTTAATCACGCGTGCAATGATGTCAATCTTTAATCATGCACTTTTTGATAAAATAATTTATCTTATAAAATTGTGATATATTATAAATAAAAGTTGAATTAGTAAATCATTAAAAAAAATCCTAACTTCAAATTGTATCAAATTAATGATATACTATGTAAATCAAGACAAAATTGAATTTGAACATTTGAATATTTGAATAATAAAAATAAAAAATTTGAAGATATAAATATTAAATATTAGTTTTTATTCTCAAAATTATAAGAAAATGACACTTGTCCCAAAATTTCTAAGAGAATGATACTTGTTCAAGTGGTTTTTCTTTTACTATATAAGGAATAATCTTCATTCAAAACTTCAAATTACGTTTGAAACATAAGTAGGATCCTCCTTACTTTTCTAAAAATAACTTATAAGCTCTTATTTTGAAATAACAACTTAGAAGGTGTTTGGCTAATCTTATTGAAAACATCTTATAAGCTCTCACATCTTATAAGATGTCTTTAGAGCTTATAAGTTGTGTGGTCTTATTTTAAAATAAGTTGTAGAATTGTTTGGATCAAATAACTTATAAGATCTCTTCAACGTCTTATAAGATATTGATGTGTTTGGTAAATAAGATCTTTTTGTAATTATAATGACAAAAAATGTGTATTTAAAAAGAGCTTATGAAAAAAAAAGGTGGGGTGGCGATATTTCTTTTAAAAGAGCTTATAAGCTCTTGAGGAGCTTAATTATACATCTTATAAGCTCCTTGTAATAATTGTCAAACAAATTTTGAGAGCTTATAACCTCTTGAACATCATATCAGATGTTATAAAGATCTAATAAGCTCTTCCAAACACTTTCTTATTTTGAAATAAAATAAGAACTTATTTTAAAAATATCACCAAACACTTCTAATAAACTTATAAGCTCTTAAACATAATATAAAATATTTTGAAGAGCTTGTGAGCTCACAAGCACCTCTTACTATATAGGTTGATCCTAAATACTCTATTCTTTCTAAAGAAACTATGTTATATAAATATATTTTTTTAACCACGAGTCCTATTTCAAAATTATTCAATGTTTTATTTTATTTGTAAAACTAAAAATTTAATATCAATATAATTGAATAAAATAAATCTTCAAATTCATATCAAACTTTGGTTACTTTTAAATTTGATTCCAAACCTAAATAAAAAAAATTAGGACGGTACGGTATGGTTATTTTTTTCGTTTGGGTTAGTTCGAATCTAGCATAATAGTTCAATTCGATTTGATCCGGTTCACATAAACTGAGATTTTTTATCTTTTGAATAACATATTCAATTTAAGCAAAATATATTGACATCTAATCAAAATAAATAATTTAATTACATAAATTTTAGTTCCAATTCACTAATTTTTTTTTTAAAAAATTTACATAAATATTAAATACCATGTTTCTTTGATTATTTATGTTAAGCTTCACTAACTATGGAATTGTGGATAATTTAATTTTTTTTTATCGGGAAAATTATTTTTAATTTATAATTTGTATTTTCATTCGGTGATTTAGTTCATTATAGTTCGGTATGATCCGGTGTGATTCAGTACTATTTTTCTTCAAAATTTGAAATATCCAAATTCGTAAAAAATAGGTTTAGAAAAAAAGTCAAATTCGTAAGTTGCTTTTGAAGCAACTCCGTGCATACTCCCTCTATTTCCTTTTAACCGTCATTTTAGCTTATTAAAGATTTTTCTAATTGATTGTCGTTATTTTTCATGATTTATTCCAATTTTGTCTCTACTAGTATCTCTTATTTTTCAACTTACCGTATCAAAGAGAGACAAAGGAAGAATAATTATTCGGAATGTGATTTTAGAAATTAATGGGGGGAAATCATATATCGTCCTATAACTATAGCCACTTCCGCTAAATATCCCGTAGCTTTCTGTTTTTTTAATTTCGTCTCATACATCTTGAGATTATCCAATTTTAGTCCCGAAATTCGAATTTTCGTCGAAAAATGCATGTGCCCGTCACATGCTGGCCAAAAAATTGGGTTTTTTTGTCCATGTGGCACCGGATTTATATCCAAAACTTTCTGTTTGTTTAATTTAGTCCCATATCTCTTATATTTGTCCCTTAAAAGAATATGTAAAATATGTTCATTTAAATTCTGTAAAATCAAAATTTATCTCGAGAATAGTTCACCCTCAAAATTTACAATAAAAAATCATCAAAGTAAAAGTGAAAAAGGCATACAAGACTTCGATAATTATTATTAACATGCAACTCTACAATAAAAAAAGTTCGAGAAACTAATAAAATGAAATTGTGAAGATTATCGGAGAAATACAGTCAACTACACTAGACAAACTTGAATTCTTCAACCGAAATGATGTAGTTAGGTATCTTATCAAAAATGGGTTTATCATCTTCCCACTCTTCGATATGTTCATCTTCTTTGACCAGACCCAGCAACCGTTCGATCTGTTCATCTTCTTCAGCAGATCCAACAGTGGTTCAATCTGTTCATCTTCTTCGCGCAGATCCAGCAAACGTTCGATCTGTTCACTTGTCTTCGCACATATCCAACATCTTCTTTGCGCTTATCCAGATCCATAAGCCGCGGCCACTGCGAGCAGTCGTTCGATATCAGCACCGTCCGTCCCGGGTGGTGATGGCATCCTCCGTCATGACCTAGGCGGGACTGTTCCACTCATGCGGGAACGTTCTATCGGCATGTGGGCTTCCTTATCTTCCATGGAGTTCGGCCCGAATGATGTTGGGTAATAAGCGATAAAAGCAAATAATAAGTGTAAAGAAATAAAAAGATAAAAAAATACCAAGAATTAACGTTGTTCGCTAACAACTTGTTAGCAACGTCCACGAACAAACGAGAGGATCCCAAATTTAATATCAAAAGAGAGTTCAAACAAAATAGGACTAGAGTATCCTATCAAAAAAAGACCAAAATCGAGTATCAATCAATTGATACTCGACCCAAATAATTTCTCAACACTTGAACAATCAAGCCAAAGACAAAACCAAACAATTCTAATCTCTCTTACTCTCAAAGGACTCCAATAAGACTTATTTATAAGCCACTGAAACTTAATCCAATATAGGAAAGGAATCACACTGGGCCTAAATCGCGTAAGCCCAAAATCTGCCGCCTATCGTCCGCGACCAAAAAACAGAACAATACTTTTGACCAACTGGTCGCGCCTGCGAAAGGGATTTGTGGCCGCAACCTCTGCAAATGCCCGTTTCTCGTCACGGCCGCGACGGATCCTCCGACGCGACCCATTCCAACATCATTCAAATACAAGCCTCCACCTCGATACGAACGTCGATTCAAAACTAAATTAGATTCAAGGCACAATTCCTAACAATCTCCACCTTGTCTTGAATCCACAAACGATGCAACTTCTTCGGACAAAGCTCCACCTCAAATCAAACCTTCTTACAAATTCAAACAAATCAAACTCAAACAAACCAAATTCAATTGCGCCAGTTGTACCCAATGTACCAGATGCACCTTAAGTATCCAAATTGTCCCAAACAATGAGACACTAATAACTTCTAACAGCAGCATACCGAACCAAAGTTGAACCTTGCATCAAATACAAAGTTCCCCTTTTGATGCCCTTCAAAATTACATTCTAACCTTTGCAGACGTTCAAAACTCCACCTTCACCTTTAAAACTGAAACCCCTGCTGTCTAGTCGACTCAGTGAAATTAGATTTCTCGTCATGGATGGAACATGTCTGATATTGTTCAATGTACACAGCCTACCATCATGTGTCCTCACCTTAACTGAGCCTATTCCAACCGCCATGCATTTGGAACCATTGACCAATGAGATATTGCCACCTTCCTCCTTCTTATAGGTTGCGAACCACTCCCTACGTGGACATATGTGGTACGACGCCCCAGAGTTGAGAACCCACGCATCATATTTACCTGTCTGTTTCTCAACAACTAGGACCGAATCTTCATCAGAGTCTGCTTCAACTTCCACAACAGTATCAACAGTGCCTTCCTGCTTCTCCTTCAACCTCGGACAGACATATTTCCAATGCCTTTTCTCCTTACAGTAGTTGCAAACATCACATGGTTTAGGACCTTTGGGGCCTAAATTCTTCTTGAACCTCCTTCTCCCCGAATATCACGAACCTTGATTATTTCTAACTACTAAAGTTTCACCCGATTCTCCCGACAAACCATTCGCCTGATGGTACAATTCTCTAGAGTGCAGTGATGATCTCACTTCTTAGAGACACATAATCTTTTCCAACAACAAACGATTGCACAAAATTCTCATAAGAAGGTGGTAGAGAAACCAACAAGATCAAAGAAACATCCTCATCTTCTAATTTAACATCGATGTTACGCAGTTCTAATAGGATTTTATTAAGTTGATCTAAGTGATCGCGAAGAGATTGACCCTCGCGCATACGCAGCCCGGACAGACGTTGCTTCAAAAGCAACTTATTGGTGAGCGACTTCGTCATGTACAAACTCTCCAGTTTCGACCATAACCCCTGTGCAGTTTCTTCATCTGCTACCTCGGTGATGATGTCGTCATCGAGACACAGCATGATTGTTGAGTGCGCTCTCATCCAGGCCATCTTAGCAAACACCGGGACATCAGCCTCTTCCTTCTTCGGCATCAGCGGCGCCCACAATCCTTGTTGCTTCAACAAGGCTTTCATTTTAATCTACCATAGACTAATACTATCCCTCCTAGTGAATTTTTCAATCTGCACGCTCATCCTAGACATATTTCCCACGAAAATCAGCGAAAACCCGAACCAAGCTCTTGATACCACTTGTTGGAAAATTAACAAGCAAACGGACGATAAGCATAAAGAAACGAAAGATAAAAAATACCAAGAATTAACGTGGTTTGCTAACAACTTGTTACCTACGTCCACGACCAAACGGGAGGATCCCAAATTCAATATCAAAAGAGAGTTCAACAAAATAGGATTAGAGTATCCTATAAAAAAAAAAGACCAAAATCGAGTATCAATTGACCCAAACAACTTCTCAACACTTGAACAATCAAGCCAAAGACAAAGTCAAACAATTCTAATCTCTCTTACTCTCAAAGGACTCCAATTGGACTTATTTATAAGCCCCCGAAACCTAATTCTATATAGGAAAGGAATCACACTGGGCCTAAATCGCGTAAGCCCAAAATCTGCCGCCTATCGTGTCACGCCCTCAACCAAAACAAAACAGTACTTTCGACTAACTGGTCGTGCCCGCTAAAGGGATTCGTAGTCGTGACCTCTACAAATGACCGTTTCTCGCCGCAACAGGGACCATCCTTCGCGGCCGCGTCCTCCAATGCGACCCATTCCAATAGCATTTAAATCCAAGCCTCCACCTCGATACGAACGTCGATTCAAAATCAAATTAGATTCAAGGCACAATTCCTAACAAATGAGACTCAGGCTATGGAGATGGATTTTCCGGCTATGATGTTGAAGATGCGGGCGTCGTGGTTGAGGGGGTGAAAGACTGTGCGAAGAAGATGATAAAAATATTTTTTTACAGATTTTGATTGGGGAAGAAGATGATGGACAATATTTTTTTTTTTATATTTTATTCATAAAATATTTTTTTAGTTGAGGTGTATAACAATGTAAAAAAAAATGATCTGATTATCCACCTCAGAATTTCGACACCATGCAAGCAAAAATTCTCAATTTTGGTCGGTACGTGATTTTTCCGTCGAAAAATTAAATTTTTGGGACTGAAATTGGCCAAATTCAAGAGATACGAGACTAAATTGAAAAAGACAGAAAGTTTTGGACATAAATCCGGTGCCACGTGGGCCAAAGCCCCAATTTTTTACCGGCACGTGACCGACACATGCATTTTGTGGCGGAAATTCAAAATTTGTTACTAAAGTTGGATAATCTCAAGATGTATGAGACGAAATTAAAAAAAAAAAAAACAAAAAAATCCGGAATATTTAGCGGAAGTAGCTATAGTTATGGGACGATATATGATTTTTCCCCGAAATTAATGAGAGAGCGAGAGAATTATTGAGGATATATTTGTCAATCCAAGTAATCCTTAATCCATCAACTTAACTAAACAGAAACATAAAACGTATTATATACGTATCATTGCGTTGCGCCATTAAAAGTAGAAGACTGTTAGTAATTCATTAAGGGGATAATTGTGCAGGATGTAGTGCAATGTGCCCCATCAGCTGTGGTACATTCACTTAAATAGTGAAAAAGTACTTTGTTTAAGGGATGTGTAGGGTAGAATGTGACTGTAGATGTCACATCAGTAGGTTTTAGGATGGTTGATCGTATTAAAATATTGTGATAGATGATGTGGGTAATGATTGATTGATAGAAAATGATAAAAAGGTGTATGGAAATTGTGATTGATATATAGAAGTTGAAGTTGATTGACAAAAAATTGACTAATAAGGTGGTGATGTGAAAGAACTTTATAGGAGAGAATGTGGGTGGTGTCTCATCTCATTACAGTAAAATTATTTACGAATGGGTCATCCCACATCCGAATGGCCCAACCCAGTCCAATTATGGCCTAGTGCATGATAGTAATATCCAGAATGTATAGTCTCGAAACATTGGAAATAAAAGTTTGACATCTACACATTGCAATTGCCTGAATATCATTATTGTGTTTCACTTTTCTATTTCATCAAAGAAACACGAAATATTTCTCATCCACAGAAAAAGTCAAATAAATAAATAAAAGTAAAAGGAAAAAAAAATCACGCAACAAGTAGTGTTGCCTATAAATAAACCTACTGCACAACCATGCAAACATCAACCCCTTACATAGAATAAAATAGAACAGAACAGATCAAAGAGAAAGATTTGCAAGTTTAAGGATGTCGTCTTTATGCCCAGGTAACTAACTAACTAATCTGCACTTGTTCCCCTTCGACCACTCCTAATATTTCTTCTCCTTAAAACATATTTCTGGATCAGCCCACTTGACGAATTCCTTTTATTGCAGATGTTGGTAAGAGCTCGTGGCCAGAGTTGGTGGGGGCACGTGGAGATGTTGCAGTCACTACTATCGAAAGGGAGAACCCATCGGTTATTGCATCCATTGTGCCACCAGGGTCAATGATCACTACCGATGTACGATGTGATCGAGTTAGGATTTGCGTTGATGCCAATGGCATTGTTGAAAGAGTTCCCACTATCTTTTAGGGCTCAAAATGAACCATTGATCATTGTTAGTTTCAATGGAAATTATATGTATTTCTACTTGTGTACAATTTATTATTACTATGATGATGTTTTAGCTTCATCGTATCATGTATTAAATAAAATTTCATGTCAATAAATGCTGAAGATATTGTGTGCTTGTTTCACACAATCAATTAATTAGCCATTTTTTTTCCGACATAAACCTTGTTTTCTATTGCAATTGGTGCAATGTCTCACTTATGTAATATGACAATACTAATGACGGTGTTTCTTTGTAATCTTCATTTGGATCTCAAGGTAACATATATATTATTGAGCAAAATGATATAGAAATATTAATGTTGATCACGTTTTACTATACTAGCTAGTAATTCTCACATGCATTGTACGTGATCCTTATGTTATATTAGAATATTATATTCGTGGGAATTGGACATATATATATATATTACATGTTCTTTACCCATACTTCATTGTATGCCCTTACTTTTATGACACTCACGTGAGTCATTTTCTTCTTCTTTTCCTCATTCACCTCTCCTAATCGTGCAACGGTGCAAGTCTCTTCTTCTTTCTTTTTTCCTTCCTCCTCTCTCGCAATCTTCTTTTAATTATTTGTGGATGGTATTCTTTTTCCTATTTAAAAGATTGATTTTTGGTTAAACAAGTGGTGTTTTGTTTACACGGTTGGTCTTTTGGGTAAGCCCAATTGTGTAAGCTCTCCCGCATAAAATATCAGCCCATTTTGTTAAGTATAACGGGTAAAGTCAAAAGTGAGCAGAAAAGAAGAAAACTAAATTTTGTGCCATGAAAGAGTTTCACAATTCCTACGTGTGTGTAGAGTAAATTTTCACCCCATCATATGTCCTTTTGTTAAACATTATTTTCAATTATGACATTTTGTACAATTAATTTTTCTTATTTTTATTTAATAAAAATATTTAAAATTTTATATATTCTATATAATTTGTTAAATACAACATAATAAATATACAATAAAATATTTTAGCTAAAAGAATATAATATGAAATATTTATGTTAATTTCTATTGTCATATTAATTTTGATTATTTTTACATAACAAGTGGGAAATTTTTTATATCCTAATTAGAAAATTAAAATATCATTAAATCAAACAACACCATTTAAGGAAAAATTATATTAAATGAAATTATATCCTTATTAAAATGGAATTTATTGTTGATATATTTTATGTAATCTTGTATACATTCAAGGAATATATAAAAATCTATAATGTATATTCTCTTTTTGAGGGAATATAACGTTAACTTTCCTCATGTTCGCTCTATCATTTTTCTTCTTCCTCCAAAAAAAGAGTCCCATAAAAATTAAACTTAAATGACACAACATATAATAGTTGATATCATTTTAAGAATTTGTATATTCACAAAATGATATTTTTATTTTAATATTTGGGAGCAGGAACCTTAGAATTGGAGAATGTCTTGATACCTTGATCTACTGGGCCGTGATATTAGAATGTACCAATTACTATACAATACTAAAACCCATGATATAATTTAAATCACCTAGTAATCTATAACCCACGTTCACTTGTTGTGTATTTTCTCCTTGTAGTTCTATCTAATCTTGTGAGTACGTAGATCCATCTTAACATTCATATTCTTGATACTTTCATGTTTGTTCATTTCTATATTTAATTATTCAATATTCTTATTATTAAATAGCTGGCATGACACCTTTTTTTACTCTATTACCTAGATTATCATGATAGCCTACGATATTGCTTCACCAATTTATTGTGAAAATCAGGGGTCCGAAACCCCTCATCCCATCCCCACCAAAAAAGGATAATTAATTTTTTCTTTAGTTGTAATATGCTCTTAATTATATGATTGTTATATCTCTATCCATATATCTAACTTGTCATTTATTTCTTCTGAGTTTGGAAAAATCTATTGTATTTTTTCAGATTTTTCCTAAAATAATAATTATACTACTTTAAAAAGTATAATTCCCTCCATTCCAATAAAAAAAGCCATGTATGTATAACTAAAATAAAATGGATCATATTTTCATAACTAAACATATTGGAGCTTTAATTCATAAAGGTCCAATTACCATAAATAACGGATATACAAGACTTATAGAGTTATACTAAACTGAGAAGGGGGATCAGCTAATCATAACATTTGCCTAAACTAATTAATTTGAAAGAGATAATATAGGTCAAATAAAATAGGCTGAAACTTAATATTGTTTCAACATGTTGCAATAATCCATATAATATTTTAAAAAATTATATTTTTATTTTAGATGGAAGTGTTGATTAAACAACCTTTAAGTTTCCACTAATTCTAGTTTGACTTATGTTGTCCCCTTTAAATTAATTAGTTTAGGAATAATGATGCAGTTTGCCTCATCTTAGTGAAAATATTTTGATAAAATTCCAAAAATTGGCAATTTCTATTTTCTTAGAAAAGTTGTATTACAGGTTGAATTAATCTAAAATAAAGTATCGAATTAGTTCAGTTAATCTAGTCGGAAAAAAAATATATAATTGCAAATGAAATTTAAAACTTAGAAAGCTCCAAATAGAAACATACTATCTAAGAAAATAATTAGTAAAAGTCTAATTAGAATAAATAGTGAATACATAAGACCTACGTAATTGGACTATACTATGAATGGAAATTGGGTTCATTAAAAAAGTCCAAATAAAATAAGTTGAAACTTAAGATTGTTTGATCTCGTCATAATAATCGATATGGAAAAATAAATTTTTAAGTCTAATCTTATAGTTTAAAAAGAGGATGCCAATCTCCTGTATTCTGTCATGTGGCACAAGTATCTCCTTTATTAGTTGGATCGGGTTAAAATTATTTTTGGTCCCATAACTTTTCACTCATACAATTTTGGTCCCAAAAAAAGTTAAAGTTTCAATTTAGTCCCATAACTGTGGAATTGGCTCGGATTTAGTACTTTTATCGCCGTCGGTGACTAATTTTGTCTTAAAACCGCACGTGTCATTCACGTGACTCATTTTCAGGCGATTTTTAAATACGTGACACCGACTAGTGACTAAGAATTACAAAAATAAAAAAATATATATTTACCTTAACGTCACTTGCCGGTGCCAAATATTTAAAAAAAAATTCAGAAAATGAGGCACGTGACCGGCACGTGTGATTTTTCAGCCAAAATGTCACCGGCGATGAAAAAATGACTAAATTCGGACCAATTCCAAAGTTACGGGACTAAATTGGATATTTTACTTTTTTTTGGACCAAAATTATACAAGTGTAAAGTTACAGGACCAAAAATGATTTCAGCCCATTTAGATCTCTTCATATTATCGGTTCATTTATTGACTCAACAGTTATGTCCTTTCACATGTAATTCTTCAGATTTATTGACCTTCCAATCCCAGCGAAAGACTTCTCACTTCGCCACTCTCCAATCTCTTTAGTCTTTTCTAGACTTTTTACTTCCACCACTCTCCAATATTTCTCTTTATTTATTCACCCATTTTCATGGAAAAAAGTAGCCTATGGGCAGCGATTGCATGGTGGTTCGGAAGGTTAAGGTAAGTGGTGAGCCGTGCAATTTGCCAAAAAGGAGACGAATTGACAAATCAACAATGATGGTGAGTTGCAGATCTGGGACGAGCCTATTTTAACGAATCCAGGCAGTTGGGTCACGTTTCCAACGTGCATTCAGCGGATTCATGTAGGCAAAATATCTAAGGAAGATATGCTAGGGGTGGATTCAACAATTCCAAAACTATCCAACGAAAAACTGATAATATTTAGCGGACTAAAAGCTAGGGTAGCCGGGTAAAGATGCAATTACCGATCTATTTAGTACAGAGGTACACAAACTAGTGAGTATTTCTTCTTTCTTTATGTTTCTCCTTAGAAAACAAAGAAGCCATAAAAGATGACATGAAGCTCCGTACAAAATAAAAAAAGAAGGATAATATTTTTGCTCAAATGGAAAAGAACAAGTAGGGTTGTTGAGATGAAATGTTGGTTTACTGCGTTAAAATAGAAGTAACACATGTTTATGCTCTCATTTAGGGTTGGTATCTATTATATTAGGCTATGCTTTATAATATCAATATTATTTAGGCGCTCTTTATTATATTACAGATTATTTATTGTTTAGTTTTCCTCAAGACATTTAGGAGGAGCGCCAACAAGGTTATTGTATGTGCAGGAGACATCGTGATCAAATAGTGTATAGATGTTCTTAAATTTCTCTCTTTGTGCCAGCAATACTCAAGAAGACTTAAGAGGCCTAAACATAAATTAATTATTATATAAATAGCACGTGCATCGCACGATTCCTAATCTAGTTAATATATGTAAGACCTAGCTAATGGAGTTAACTAAAGTATGAGAGGAAAATACATCATTAATCCTTAATTAATTATGGTTGAAAAACGTACCCTCTACTTCTTTACTGGTAGAAGGTCATTTTAGTTTCTCCTTCTAACAGATGCAAAGTTGTGTAGAGATATTTGATTTTTCCAACAATCTAGCCCTATTTGGCCGGCTAATAATAGTCTTTAGCCCTTATCTAATTTATGAAAGTGCAATGCTTTATGCCACATCCCATTGTAGGAGCACCAAATTTCACATGATACCTAAGAATTTCAGATAATGAATGAACAGAGATACAAAGAACACGATAATCTGATCCTTTAATCGTGTTGGTGCTTCTAATTTGCGTAGCCTCAGTGACTAAATAATCTTTTATAAGAAATATTTTTTATGGTGGAGGAATGATGTTTGAACCGAATCTAAGCAAGAATTTTCTGTGTTTTAGTGGCTTAAACAAATAAGCTAGGATGGATATTCTGCAAGAATTTTTGGTACCAATAAGGCACATGATAAAATTTACAGAAAATTGCAAGTTACAAAAGAATGATAAAGCAATGTAAAATCTACCTAATTACAAAACATTAGCCAGCACACTGCTAGCTCAGGCATAAGCATGTCCCTCAAGTGAGAAGTTGAATAACTGTTCTTGTATAACAGTTCATGTCCTTTTCATAAGGTACCCCACAACAATACCCACCAACCCAATAATCAGAACGAACGTGATCGATACTCCTCCACTTTTGCTGCTTTCGCGCTTCAACAATTCCTACACAGCACAACCCAGAAATCAACGAGAGAGAGAGGAGCAGAGTTTTGCTATATAAGCAGTTACGAAGGATGAACTTGCATTAAGCAGTTACGAAGTTGGCAAGTTGCCAAACTGGGTCCAAATAAATTACGTAAACGGAGTTTTCATTGGTATTCATAGTCTAGAGAAACTAGTCAACGTGTACATGGAAAGCCAGGATGAAGAATACATAATCTTCAGATGAACAAGCTTAATAAGATCGGGCTATAATTCTGCTTAAGAATGTAGCTATTAATATCAGATTGCAGCATGAAAAGTAATTGGAAGTTCAGAAATGTGATCTATAGAGGCTTCTCCTATATCACTACGTACACAAATATGATTAGGATTAAGTTTAATTATATTAGAATGAGTTGCCTATCGAATACAATGTGTAATCATTCCCATATTCTTGAACAATTTGAAGAAGAAATAAATTGCAGGATAAGTTATACGCTTGACCATCCAAGCAAACCAAAAACAACAAACACAAACATACAAGCTATTTAAATTACAATAGTGAATTCTCACCAATTCTTGACGAAGTTTGTTTCCACGTTGAATTGCGGCAGCTTTTTCCTCGGTCAATTTTGAGACAAGAGATTTAGCCTGAGAATTAAGATAATGAAGAGATTTTTTAGATTAGATCTAATGTATATAGTCTTGGTTAGAGAGAAAAAAATAACTTCTGCTCTATCTGCATCCGACAAGTTCATATCTGCCATCTTACGTAAAACTAGGCATTGATATCTCCACGACAGCTAAAGCATATGCAAACCTAAACCTAGGGCCAGTATATAGGTACATTGTATTGCTACCAGTTCAACTCAAAAGTCGCACCACAGTCCAACTCACAGACCAGAGAATAGGAAAGGATTCCAAGTAACTTATGTCTATTTCTTACTACAATGGACGTTGTAGTAAATCCATATCCTTCTTTTTTTTGCTTCCTGGTCTAGCCTAAGTATGAAATAGCATTGATATGATTGAAAGCATCAAACTACGTTTAGACATTGATCTCACAATTATTCATTTCCAAGGAATTATTAGGAATAAGCATTCATATGCTATTGCTTATTATGTCCTGAGAAATATGCTTTGAAAGAATGTACTGGAAAAAATCTATTAAAAGAAAGATCGACTGGAACATGACGCTTGTGTTGGTTTTATTTTGGCAGAATGAATTGAAAATGAAAAATGAAAATGAAAATGTAGACAGCGCCTGATACCAAATGAAGTCATAAAGTGTATCCAAAATCAACCAACTAAATATACCAAACTCATGCATGCAAGAAAATACGCACGACCAAACTAAGGATGTAAGGGGAGTGGAAGGCAGCAGGAGAGGTCCTTACCTCTGGTAATTTGTCATGACTATCGACATACCCTCTCGTAACCTGAAATCACCCAAAAAATGGATCAGCTATTTTGGATAAAATGAGAACCATAATTGTGTGCAGAATGAACTATTTATAGAAGGGGAAAAATCAAGAACACTGATACAAACATCACTCCCATTGTCCCCCGCATTGTTTCTTGGCGAAAAGCCCTCTTCTGATCCTTCCGCCACTGGAGATGGAGGTTGGCGTGGTGCAACATACACCACTTTTAACTTGCATTCTTCAACGTTTCCTTGCTCCTTGTTAAACTACAAAAGTGAAGACATTGTATGCATCACACATAAAGCTCTAGTTTCAGCGAGAGAAGGTCCATCACCAACAAGCCGTTTAATTAGGACAGAGTACGGCAAGTTTACTTGCCATTCATTCCTTAAACAAAATATTACTTGTTTGTGGGTTCTGCATGTGATTCTTCTATAGTGTCCCTCACAAATCAATTGTTCACTTGTTTCCTTAGACAGAAACGGTGATTCTAAACTAGACTTTTTCCCGTCCCTCATTAGGAGAGTTACACTTTGGCTTCCTCTCCTTTTGGGTTCAATGCCTCCCTACCCTTATTATCCTATTCCCAAAATATTCGCAATTGATTAAAATGTTATTTACGATTACGTAAGTCTACAGCAGCAACACATGCCAACATTTGTTCTCCCCGCTAGCTCCTTCACTTATTTATATATTTACTTATTTTTATTTCTAAGGCCCAAGCACCATCAAACTGCAAATTCATATCCTTGAACAATATAGTGAGAGGATTTCATATCCGAGCATCTTGGAAATGCCATTTTGCTAATACTTTATACCAATGTTGTATTTCTTTGCTCTTTTAATTTCTAATGTATTTCAGTCACTATATATTCATCATTAGAAATACAAATTCAAGAATATGAAATCCTATATATATTGTTGTAGAAATGGGGAAAAGGAAGTATTGGATCAGTAGACAATTAGAGACAAACCATTTCTGCAGTAATGTCTTTTGGAGCTGCACCAGAGGGTGCAACTACACTTTGAAGCAAAAATTTATCCTTGCATTGCATGTCTGGAGGAACCTCCTTCTGTGCTTGCATTGTGACTACACAAGATAAACTAGCTAATTACTAAAAGAGAACCTAAAGCAGAAGACTAAACGAACATGAAATGACATCCAATAAATGTTTCGACACTGACTAAAATACTGCTGCTCTGCTTTTAGATGGACTCCTCTCCATTGTGCTTTTAGATTCTAGAATTCTTTACTTACGTTTCCTACAGTAATACCCTTCACATTTATGTTCAAATTAACGCTTCTTCTAGATAAATTAGTTCTGTAGTTCAAATCCAAAACTCCTCTTGTATAAAAGAAGTACCTAAAACATTTCAAGTGACTAATATTCACCTCCAATTACAATTATATCCAATTGTTTTATCAAAAGAGATCAGGATATTATTCCAATTAATTTTCATAATACCACACAATTCAACCACACAACACAATGTATGAAGTTACCTAATGAAGGAACAAAGCACATTATGATGAGTTCTTCTCATTATCAATCCAAGAAACTCCCAAATCACTAGCTAACCAACTGCAGTTGAAAAGATTATATTGCTACTTAATTCCGAAATAGAACTTTCGGTTGGTCTACAAGTAAAAAATGTTGGAATAGTGGATTTCACTCAAAAACACATTACAAATAAATCTTAATTTTCTGTTACACATTATATCACTAGACTTAATAGATAAATATCGTGCTCTTAAAATCCATCCGTTCTTAATTTTTTCGAAGTTTGTGCACATTGAAAAACTAGATTAAATCATGTAAATACCAAGGAACAAAATTCATTGGGAAAATAAGAAAACTGGCAAATAAAATTACCAACAATATCGCAGGTTGAACGAGGCAAAACAATCCCAGTGTTTGGTCGAACACAATATTTCTTTGGATTCGTTGTCTTAACCTAAATCCATAAAGTAATTGGAAACCAAACAGCAAAAGACACCTTGATCAATGCCCAACAAATTGGAAAAAAAAATAATAATAATAATAATAATAATAATAAGAAGAAGAAGAAGAAGCTTCTGCAAACAATATAATCACAAGAAAATTAGACCAAACGACACTTACCTTGAACGCGACATGATTGTCAGTCTTATTAGTCACTTGCAGAGAACAGGATATCTGCTTCTTCAACTCAACTAGTCGATTCATGAAAAGAGAAAAAAGATCACTAAACAGATAAAAAATAAAAAAGGATATAAAGTCAAATGGAAATTGAGATCAACGGAGAAAGGTCTCACATGGGAATTTCATTTCCAACGGTTCGACATTGAGAAGCTCTCCAGTACTCATTTTCTTTTGTTTTTCTTATTTTGCAATCGAAGTGAATAAAGGAAAGCGGATTGAAATGAATAGAAGATGAGAGTTATAATTCTATTCTTACAGATTAGAAAAGGAAGAGAAAAAAAGGGATCTGCTTTCTTCTTTTTCCCCTTGAGGTGATCCGAAATATTTGCTGAGCGTGAGCTGGAGGAGGGAAATAAGAGTAATGTTTTTTGAATTTCAATAAGCAAAAACACTATACTTATTTTTAGGGCTAATTATTTGAAAATTCACTATTTACAACGTGATTTTTAAATATAACATAAAAATATATTATTTTTATAATTTTTTTTAATTTAATACACTCGAGAAAATTTTTTGCTCTAAATACTGACGTGAAGCTCGAAATCGGGATTTTATTTATCTCAACTACATATATGTAATCATATAATATATATAAATCTCTAATTAAATAAAAATTATAATGCTTTATAATTAGGTTTAACGATAGAATAATATTTTTTTAATATAATTAAGTGTTAAAAGAATTCACGCTACTACATGAATATAATTAGGCGGGTTAAAATTTCGATTTTGGTATGCACATCAACAATTGAAGAAAAAAACTTACTCGAATATATTGAATTGAAAAAAATCATAAAGGTGATGTATTTTTATGTTATGTTTGGAAAATCATGTTAAAAAATGATAATTGACTAAAAAGTCGTTAATTTTATGTAATTAATCCTTTCTAAGACATGGTTTTACCTTTTCTTTTCCAATCATTGATAATACTAGTATCACTCCAGTGCAATACACGGAAATTTATTTTAAAACTATTTATTTAATTAAACTAAATATTATAGAATCTAATATTGAAGAAAAGAATTATTGTATTAATCAAATAAGCATTTAAATAGTTTTAATTAAACATATAAAGATTATAAATAATGTAAATATCAGCTTATGTCCTATGATACATGGATTTAATATAACTTACTCTTTCAGAATATATTATTTTATAGATTAACATTACAATAATATATTAAATATAAAAAACAAATTATATTATCTTTAAGAATAACTATCTCCTTGTATTGAAACTCAAACATATAATTAGTGTGTATGTATATATCCATCTTGACATATTTGTAAAGGTGGCAATTCGGGCAGCCCAACCCGGTTGGACAAAGCCCATCGGGCCGGCCCAAATTTTATCTGGCATATATTATTGAGTCCGGCCCAACCTATCCCCCTACTTAAATATGCTATCATTTTCGGATCGGTCCTTGGCATGTTGGGCTTTTATTCAGGTCACGTTTGTTGGGGCCGGTGGTACTTTATCCCTGCATTCATACGGCCAGCCCATCTAAAATATTGGGCGAACTGAGGTGGGCTAGTCCATTGAGCCGGATCGATTTTGTCAGTTCTACCTATGTGAACACCTAAAAATAACTTAATTGATAATGAATATTCAAATAAACACATATATCTAAATATTATAAAATCCATTAAAATATATTAAATAAAATACGTTAATTAATGTTACTCACTCCGTCCCGGCTTAACTTTCCTACTTTGATCGGGCACGGAGGTTAAGAAAAAACAGATATTGTGGAATCTTTGACTTTTTTAAAGGTGGAGATTTTGAGGGTGAAGATTGTGAGGGAAATTTACCATTTATGGGCTGGAAAGTTAAGTTAGCCAAATCAAAAAGGAAAATAGAAAAGTTAAAGCGGGACGGAGGTAGTATAAGAAAATTGATGTTTTCTTTTATTTATTCTTATTTTATATTCTAATTTATCTACATAAGTAAGGAGAAAAATGAATAAGTAATAGAAAAGTTTCAAAATTAATTATCATATATAAATATATAAATATGTGTTAAAGTAGTCATCACGTGATCAATCGACATAACCTATATGTTTAATTATTTAAACAATGATTTTTCTCTCGACATAATAAATGAAAAAACCTTAGAAAATTCATGTCAAATAAAATATTCTTTTTTAGTTATGTTTATAATAAAATAATAAAAAGACTAATTTTTTAAAAGAAAAATATTTAACTAACTTTTTTGTTTTATTTCATACCTAGACTATAATGCAATCTACAATACACACTCAAATCTAATTCAAATAATCAACGAACAAACAATATAATATTTCAAATTAAATATTTCATTGTAATATATGTGACATAGCTATCAATTCAAAGATCTTCAAAAGAGGTTTAATTTGATGAAAGAGTTACTTGTAATTTAAAAAATTAAAATAAATTTTAATTTTTACCAAATCTGACAATGACCTACTATCTATGTTGTTTCTTAGATGCAGTTTTCCCTTTTGATGAGAGAACTAAAACAGATGAGGAATTCGAGGGAAAAAGAATAAAAGAAAAACCTCTACTAAATTTCCTTCCACGACACAAGTTCTTTAAATTTGTGCCACTATGTCCTTTATATTAACCTTCTTTTCATTTTTCTATGGTATTGTATATGATAAGTTAGAAAATTAAGAGGTTTTAAGAAGTGATAGGGATAATATTGAGAATAATTAGGGAAAAAGATAAAAGATATTTGTTTAAAAAGAACTGATAAAATCTAAACTACATCTAATAAAAAATGGAAATAGTGCCAATTATGATAAAAAAAAAAAAATTAGGCGAAAACAATTAATATATTTTTACGTAAAAACTAATTAACCTATTTTAGTTTGTAGTCTAATAAAAAATATTTAATATAATAAAACATAATATGACTTTTCAACTTATTATAATATATTTGATATGAATGTCAAATTAAAGATCATGAAAAGACCATTAAAATGATATATCGTGCATAAAAAATGAATTAGAAATGAAAAGGTTATTAGTATTTTAAAAAATTGAAACAAAGTCTAAAATTACCAAATATACAATAGCTTACCAAATTATGCTGTAAAAAAATAGGCGGAAAAGTTGAAATTACAAAAATAACCTTCATTTAGCTTTTTATATATAGATAGATAGAATTATGCAATTACTATTATAGATGTTTATGAAGCAACTTTTTTTATTCATTCGCGTTTTGAATTCAAATAGTCTGATTTGAATGCGAAGATAAGACTTCACTAGATGATTGCACGGGAAGATCTTTGCAGTATGAAATGTTTATTATCGTGGATAAGTATGGTGCGGGTGTGAAAATATATAATCCGATGATCCGAATTTTTTTTTATCTTTATTCACGTGATATATACCACGATGACCCGTGTAATGCACGAGAAATATTTTATCAGACTAATGTTTTATCTAATTCACACAAGATTTCATCGACATTGAAGAAGTATATATATGTAAAATCATTAATTCTTTATAATTTATCCCGAAAGATAAATATATTTTTGTTTACATAAGATACAATATTTTTCCCGAATGTATAACTAAATAATATTAATAAATAGGTATTTGACCCCAAAGATAAAACGATTTCGTCCTTTTCTGAAGTAGCACCACTATCAGAAAAGGCATCGGCGAACTAAGGATATTCGTTTGAAATTGGAGCTGGAGTTTTATGTAGAGGAATGGGTACTTTCAGGTGAATTATGTTCTAAGAGTATGCATGCAGGATACAACCTTATATAGGCCCTGCTGGGGAACAGCCGAATCGATAATCATTATTTATGTCATTATATGGACTATTACAGGTTGAGTAACAGCGCACATAACTCCCTCCTTAATCGGCCCATTATTGTGGATGTTACAGGTTTGAATTTTAAATTCAAACCCATCCACTGTTGGGCTTCTGAAACTCATCCGGCAAGCCCAATTATTTTAGGCTTCCAAAAAGATAATTGGGCCTCGACCGAGGCATTCCCAAAGACCCAAAGTCCAAGGCCCAAGCCCGACCCGAGATTGAGGGCGAGGCGAGGTGAGGCCGTGGCCGTGCCGAGCCGAGTGAGCGCGCGCATGTGGGCTTCCAATTGGACTCCCTCACAAGCATACTTGATATGTCTTTAATGATGAGCTTTTATATATAGTTGAATTTAAGGAGCTCTAATTCCAATGTGGGATAATAACTTCTCTAGTAATTAATCCTACATTAATACATAACTAAGTGGTTACTTTATGTATTAATTTCTCACTCATCAAAATTCGATTTTGAGAAATTCAGAAACCTACGATTATCTACTCCGTGCGTAGATTAATCGTGTGAAGTTTAATTCCTACAAAATTAAACTTCCGACCACTTAAATATAGCATTAAAGTGTCTTATCCACACTTTAATTATATATTAATTTTAACAATCTCCCACATGAGTGAAAATTAATGCATGCATGAATGCAATCTCCAGTCAAGACTCTTATTGATCAGTACTACCTAAGAAAAGGTAGTTTGTGACTTTGAACCTTCCATAGCAATCCACTGTTGGATACACCGGCAGTTTGGTAGATATTTAATCTTTGAACCAATCCCCCTTAGTGTGCACCTAGTCAACAGTATTTACACAATACTGACCAGAACATCCTCGTTCTCACATTTTGATCCTTGTTCGGCTGCTTGCCCTGATCGAAAGACATTGGAGTCCGGCATCTGGGAAAGCTCAAGATGTTCGGCAGTGGATAGGGCAAACTTATTTGTATCATTGACACTTGTTATGGCTGTTCCTATCTCGAAGGGGAGTCGAAGGCAGGGTCCCACATTTTGGTAAACATACGGGACCTTCCTATCTTCTCCCATCACCACCACTTGCATATTTTCTAGCAACTCCCATGTGAACTGAACCTCACCCTTAACCGGTATCAAATCATCTAAATCAATATCATCAAAAGCTGCGGCTATAGGTGCGATCAGTACTCCGATCAGGATGCTGTCTTTTCTGCTTCTGAATTACATTCTCGAAAAGCTCCATCAGTAGCTTGGCAATATCTCCTTTATGCCTATGAAGCATATTTTAGATCATCTGCAACTCGGCCTGTCTCATAGCCCATGTTTCTCTTCGTGCAAACAAAGTGTGGGCTAACATCTTCTGGATATACCGGAAAACATGATTGCGAATCCAAGAAGCTTTAGCAGCATTAGCAACATACCTTTGGGGTTCTACAAGAGGTGGAGCGGCTGTCAATAGACCCCAAAACTCTTGCACATTGAACAACTCCGGTGGGTCCTCTCTAGCAGCCTTAGGGAAGCCATAAATCTAATCCACCTGAGCAAAGGTTCGTGACCGCTGCTTGCCCATCATCTGAAATGTGATGTCATCTGATTGGCGAAAATTCAGCGCACTTGCCACAGTGATGGCAAATGTGCTCAAAAACTCTAGTGTGAGCCTCCTGAAGGTACGCTGGGCTTGCGAAAATTTAGGTTTATTAGATTCATATAACGTACATTTATATATTTGAGAATTTTCTTTTTCTTTTTACTCCATGTCCTCAATTTCTATCTCCATGAGCCTGTTCGCCCATCTCTGGTTGTAAGCGACTTTGGATGCTGCATACCACCAAAATACTAATCACATCTGCTCAACATCATAATTAGTAGTTAGTACGATTATATAATAGTTCAACACATTAAAACAATACGCATAAATAATATAATTAGTTATGGGGGTAGTAATATTAGAATTACCAAACAAAAGAGATTCGTCCTTCTCTTCAAGCCCGTAGATCCAATCAAAAGGCTTAAAGTGAAATCGATCATTCGAAAAAAATGGATCTTGAATCTTCCATTTTTTTCCATAAAAACTAAATGTGAAGTTGTGCGTTGCGGTTCTGTACCTCAATTCATCCTTTGAAATCATGAAGTTCGAAACAATGTACAGTTTACCTTTCAGCCAACTTTTCGTTAGCACCCTTGATGTGTGGACTTCTTGTAGATCCATGGAACGCCCCTTGTTAGAGATTGTAAAAAATTATACAACTACTACTGAACACAAACCGTTTTGTTGTTTAAATATGTCATATTATAACATCAATTAACCTAAATAGTGGATAGTGAAAAGAAAATGTATTGTCGTATATTTAAGCAGAATACACATAGGTTTTGGTTGTTTGGGTTGAAAACACAATACTGATGACAACTCGTTTGGATATAGTAGCGGTCGGAAAGCTAGTAAAACAGTACAACAACGACTGGAAAACTTAACTGATTTTACTGATGAATACTGGTACCTAAATCAAATGGTGATGCATATGTATATTCGGTGTTCTCACAGGTATATCGATTTGTTGTTTAAATATGTTAATGTTATAACAGTTATACATGTATGAAAAAATCCGAACATTAAAAATTAAAAAGCATAATTTCGTGTCACATATTTAAGCAAAAAATACACATGTTTCGGTTAAAAAATATTGTGGGATAACAGTCCGAAATGCAAGAGAGAAGAAGAAGATGTACCGAGATGTGTGTCATAAATGGTTGAAAGATGGGAATTATCAAGTGCTGCCTGTGGATAGAAACAATAAAAAATGGCTAGAATTTATACGGTATATAGGTGAGTGAATACAATAGGCAATTTTAATTAAATACGGTACTGTTCACGCACGTTTTAAAATAATAAGTGTGCTTTTCTCTATTTATCAGTTTAAGTGAACTCGCCTGTGGCACAGGCGAGTTCACTTAAATCTGACAATGACTGTTGAATCTCGCCCCTGCGAGGGGCGAGTTCTTAATTTTTTTTTTTTTTTTTTTTTTTTTTTTTTTTTTTTTGATGAGATTGATCTCGCCTGTGCCATAGGCGAGATCAAGTATATACAGAAACCATACAGAAAACATACGTAAACTCGCCCCTGCCAGGGGCGAGTTCTATTATTTCAATTCTTTCCTCCTTTCTGATTATATATATATATATATTATCTATTATTTAATTTTCTTTTAGGATTATATATATTATATTTTATTCCACATATTTTTTTTTATCTTATCTCTATCAAAACATTCATATTAAATTATGATAAATTTTGAATAGATTGCACTGATTGATAATAATAAATAAAGCGAATATATGTAATCCAGAATTCGATATCAGTTAATAGAATTGAGAAACAAATAATCTAAAGAATTATTCTTATATAAAATATTTATTAGTTTACGTACAAAACATCTTCTATTTGAAACAAAAGTTTTTAAGGATTATTCGTATATAAAATATTTTATTAGTTTACCTACAAAATATCCTCTATTGGAAATAAATTTTAAGAAAGATATAGAAAATACAATTTTATTTTAGGATGAAATGAATCTTTATATAATAAGAAGATTCTTTTCTCAATTTTATTAAATTGTATTGCAATTTTGGATTATATATCTTCTTTGTTTGTTTATTATTATTAATCTATATGATCTATTTCAAAATTTATTATAATTTAATATTAAGATTTTGGAAGGGAGATGAGAGAAGAAAAAAAACAAATGAAATTATTTTTGAGAGAAGAAATAAAACGGATAAAATAATTTAGAGATAAAATAATTTTGGAAAAAAAAATATTGTACAGTGAAAAATACTAAGAAAACTGATTCGTGGAATAAGAGGCGGGGAAGAAATAAAAAATATATTTAGCGTGTTTTTTGGTGGAGTGTATTAGCTGGCCGAACACATTATGGGTTGGCTCTATAAGAAAACCTACTGGTGGTTTCATATCATTATTGATATACAATATCATATAATTATTGATATACAATAATCTATATATACAATATCATATCATTATTAATATACAATAATCTATATATAGTTTGATACATTGATTTTTACAATTTACTAGTATATATATAAAATCTTAAAAAAATAAAATAATAGATAATATATATATATATATATATATATATATATAATTCTAAAAGAAAGTTAAATAATAGATAATATATATATATAAAATCAGAAAGGAGGAAAGAATTGAAATAATAGAACTCAGGGGCGAGTTTACGTATGTTTTCTGTATGGTTTGTGTATATACTTGATCTCGCCTATGGCACAGGCGAGATCAATCTCATCAAAAAAAAAAAAAAAAAAATTTAAGAACTCGCCCCTCGCAGAGGCGAGATTGAACCGTCATTCACTTAAACTGATAAATAGAGAAAAAGCACACTTATTATTTTAAAACGTGCGTGAACAGTACCGTATTTAATTAAAATTGCCAATACAATAGGTTTAGGGTTGTCAAACAATAATCCCTCAACACAGATATCACGATCTTTGTTGATTTTGTAATATGTTTGTTATTATGGATTTTATGAATGTGGACATGTTTTCTGTCATAGAATAATTGACCGGATAGTTTGAAAAGATTTGAGATATATATGATAATAAACTCCTAATAAAAAGTCTTATTTGAGTTGCAAATTTCGTATATTTAGCGCATATATATATATATATATATATATATATATATATATATATATATATCTTATAGGTTGTAGCTTGATTTTAACCAATCCTACAATTTTCTATTATTGGATGTTCACATGTTTTTGCTTGACGGGTTCATAATTTGTTGATTCCATGATCCATAAATTTCTGTTGTTAGAAGTAGACTCCAAAAAAAATCTCATTCTCATAGTTGTACCTAAAAATTAGTAAATACAATATTATATTTGTTTTTGTACGTCCTGCGGTCATGAAATTCTATTAATTAAATTTGTGGACATTGTCGTGCAATTTTTTTAATTAATGTGTGGAAAAAATTATATGCACATTTTTTTTAATCAGTTATAAATTTAGTTTCCATGTTTTTATCATTGATAGAAGAAAGAAAATAATTATAGTAAAATCAGGAAAAAAATAGATTCAAATATTGTTGATCAGAATGAATTAGTCAAATAAAGCAAATTGATTCTCCATATTTTAAATTGATATTTTTCAGCTTTCAAAATAAAGTGAATATCTCAACAATATAATTTTTGAAATAAAATTAAGGCAAAAACTTACGTGCATAAGGTGCACAATAGTCTTATTGTGCAACACAATACTATATGAGCAAATTAACCATGTTGTATCATTCAGTAAATCAACCATACTGTATGAGTAAATCAACAATACTGATAGTGGTATACTATATGAGTAAATCAATCATACTTTAAGTGCACGAAAAAATACTGTATGAGCGGTGCACCATAACACTATTGTGCACATGGTGCACTCGAACCCCACTCTAAAATTAATTATGTTTCCATTGTAATGTATGATTTAGTAACTAATTACTTAATTCAAGAAAATTTTACGGATCACCATATGGCGTTTCCATGAATATCGGATTTGTTGTTTTTCCATGTTTCTTTCCCAAACTGGTATGACCAAATGGGCAGAAAAATCACTAATTTTCAAATGTAGTATAAATTCATTTGTTATACATATATATATATATATATATAAATAAATATGTGAATATGAATCAAGTTTTAGTGTTCTATATATTTCGTATACAAATCTAAATATCTTATATATTTGGTTCGTATTTTTATATTCAATTTGAATTATATATACACATATAAATACATACTCAATTCGTATTAATATTCAAAGTTAATTAGATATATAATATTATATGAGGTGGTGGCAAGATATTTATGGAATTATATTACAAATATTAAAAAAAAAAAATTCTCAAAACCCTCCCCTCCCCCCATGATGACTCGAACCCAAGACCAAAGGCCTAGGTAGTAGATGCTCTGTCACTTGAGTTATCCAACTTCGTCTTATATTACAAATATTCATACTTACTAGATTATCTTTTTGTACTCTTCTTGATTCGAATTTGACTTAAAACTTCTACTTTCTTTATTAGATAAAAAGAGTTAATTACTATATATATATATATATATATATCACGATTTTTTATTCAATTTTTAATTGCTACTTGACTTTTAAAACTTATTAATATTGGTCACAAACTATTTTTTTTTTCATTACAGCAACGCCTTTGCTTTTACATTTGATTGTTTCATTATCACCCCAATTAAGTGCTCCTTGAGAAGACCTTCATTTACCCCGACCAATTTCATAATTCGTCTTTCACTGCCGTTAATTGAAAGTGGAAAACTTGACATAATAACTCCAAACATCAATTAACGGCAGTAAAAGTAACAGGTTGTGAAATTGGTCGAGGATAAATTGAGGTCTTGTCAAAGACCATTTAACGGTGATGATGACAATAATATAATAAGATGTCAAAAAATATAGTCGATGTTGGAATTGAAAAAAAAAAATTGACGATCAACATTAATAGTTTTAAAAGTCATATTTTAATTGAAAACCGGACCGAGTGTAAAAAGACGTTAGTTATATTTTATTAATTTGATGTTTCTTCAATAATTTAATATTACACTTTGTGATCTTTATGATCTAAATACAATTGTTTTATGAAGTTATTGTATTTATGTTTATCTTAACTAAAAAGAAAGTATGGAAATCACATTATCAAATATATGTCATATGTCCAAAATATATATATATATATATATATATATATATATTAAAAATATAAAATCAGATAAGAGCAAGGCGAGCTATTTGTAATACGTAAACCCAGACTATCTTACCTGAAGTATACATTTTTGTCAGTTTGAAACCTTCCGATCACTTCTCCGGTCAACATTCAAAACTTCTGGTGCATTTCTTTCATTTAAAAAAAAAAAAACTAAAAACCAAAAATAATTTATAAATAATAAAAGTATTTCAATTTAATAAAAATAATCTTAAAAAACCTGAAAATGTAATTACAAAACCTAAACTATTTATACAAAAACAATATTTTTACAAAACCTAAATTTATATTTGTACAACTTGAATATTGTTTTAAATATCTTAAAATTTTAGAATTAAAATCATTATTCTTTTACTTTTCTAAATTTTAATTAAATGAAATGAATGATTTTCAAAATCATTTTTAGATTTCAAAATTTTGATTTCTTTTATCTGGATATTATTTTGAAATTTGTAAACTTATAGATTTTTTAAATTTTGGTTTTGGAACTTGAAAATGTTTTAGATTTTGAAAAATCTATAAATTTCAAAATAATTTTCAAATTTCAAAATTCTAGTTTAATTGAATATCATTTTGAAAAATTGTACTCCCTCTGTCTCATCTAACTTGTCACATTTTCCATTTCGATTCGTCTCACTTAACTTTTTTCACACACTTGAAAAGGAAATTTATCTCACAATCTCCACCCTCAAAATCTCCATACTCAATCTCCACCTTTAAAAAAGTCAAAGAAAAACAAAATTTGTTTTTTCTTAACATCCGTGCTCAGTCAACAGTGACAAGTTAGCTGGGACGGAGGAAGTAATATTTTTTATTTTCAAACAACCTAATTTTTAAAACCATTTTTTTAGATTTTAAAATTCTCTATTTTTATAGAACCCTGAACCATTATTTATGTTCTTAAAATAATTTTATTATTTCTAAAAAAAATGTGTTTTGTTTAAAAAAATATGAGTGAAATAACCCTAACTTTATAATTTTGGCCAAGGACTAGAAGGATCAAAACTGACAAAAGCGTGTACTTCAGATATGACAATGAAATAAAAAAACGTTTAAGGTGTGTCTTAATAGTGAGTGAGTCTTGTGTGCAACGGTTTCACGTGTGACGGAATACACTCTTACAGAAAATAATTGATACTTTTATAGGAAAATATGATTTTTTTTACAGATAAAAGTAATACTTTTATTACAATGATACTTTTACAAATAAAGTTATACTTATAACTTTTTTTTTTAAAAAAAATAATATTTTTACAGATAAATGTGATACTTTTACTAAAAAAAATATTTTTTTTCGTTACACGTATGACGATCTCATATAATTTTTTACCGTCTTAATAAAAATGGCATATTTGTGGCTGTAATTTTTTTAATCCAATTGAAAACTGAAGGGGCAAACAAAAATCCCTTTCCAAATTTAGTAATTTATTCGATATTTCTAATAATACGACGAAGCTCGTTAATATGGATGTGAAATTCTTGTATTTTACATAGTTTTAGCCGCCGCAATCTAGATGGCAAAAATCTCGCGGGAACCCATTTTCGTTGGGACCCGAAAATATTGAGTCGGGAATTCCCCGAAAAAGATGGAACGAAGATGGGGACGGGGATTCCCCGAAATTCTATGAGTGGGGATGGTATGGGGATGAGAATTGTACTCCCCGTCCCGGCCCCGAACCCGACTCCCTATAGGTAAAGCGGTGATTCCCCATTCCCTGTTATTATATATATATATATATATATATATATATATATATAATATTCCTTAAATAAATTTAAATAATATTATATATATACACTAAACACACGCTCACAACTTACTACATTACTTCATCTTTAGTTAAAAAATATTATACATGTATAATTATTTTAATACTTTTATTTTAGATTTATTGACTTTTGACATGTTTTGGGCTTGGTGGTTGTATGTTATAACTTTATTATTCTTTTTGTCTAAAAGATTTGAAAAAAGAAAAAGAAAAAAGAATATGAGGAACCCGAATCCCCGTGGGGACACTCTACCCCGAATGGGGATTCCCCATCCCCGACCCAAGGTCTCCAAGCGGGGAATTTAGCGGGGATGGGAATTGGGTTGGGAGTTGGGGATGGGGATGGGGAGTCCAATACCAGCCCCGATCCCACCCATTGCCACTCCTACCGCAATCCCACCAAAATATCAATGTTTTTCACATAGATTATTAAAATATATTTTATTTTTTTGCACCAGCACATATAAATTATATGGGCTTGACAGATAAACCACCAAACTTATTTTCCGACCATTTTTCATTAGAATACTTGCGCGTGATACACTTTTAGGGGTGTTTTTTGTCCAAACAACATTGTAGTAGGTAGATGAGCTGCTCATCTTCAACAATGTAGATACTGGATATTGAGAAAGAGCACCGTTGATTCAAATGAATTGTTAAAGAAAAATAAGGTGTGAAAGAAATTTACACTTTTGACCTACTAAAAAGGTTGTTTGCACAAAAAGAGACCCTTAAAATTTTATCACGCGCAAGTCACATACCGAATTCTGGTGAAAAATGGTCGAAAAATAAGTTTAGTGATTGATCTGCCAAACCTCCATAGTTTATATGCATTGGTGCTAAGAAACTAGATTTAATGATTTATATTAAAATATACTGATAGTTCGACGAGGTTACTGTAATTAACAGTTTTTAGATATTTATTATGTAAGTATGAGATGATTTTGTGGCATCTCATTTTATTGATCCTCTGTAGTCTTTTGCATTTCACAGGAATGGTTTGGACCAAGTTCATTAGATGGATGGATACGTTCAAAGCCCACGGAGCCGGCTTGCATCAAGTGTGGGTTGAAAATGTGTATTCAGAGGGTGTTTAGTTGGGCTTATAACTTCATTCCAAGTATTTCGCCCCATTTTTAAAATGACTGAGTCATGTTGTGACGATCTCATGTGTGATGAAATATATTTTTATAGAAAAAAATAAATTTTTAGAGATAGAAGTGATACTCTTTTTGTTAATAAAAATGAATATTTTTACGAATAAAAGTGATATTTTTTTCCCGGCACACGGTGTGACGATCTCACACAAGTTTGTCTTTTGAAATAAGATCTTATATTATTTCAAAATAAGTTGTTAATAACTTATAAGTTGTTTTTAGAAAAGTAAAAGAATCCAACTTATTTCTCAAATAAGATCTTATTTTGATTTTCTATTTCAAGTTTTTATATTTTAACAACAAAAATGACATTACTAACATTGTACAAACTCTATCATCTTATTGTGATCAATAAAGAAACTTTAAAATCTTATAAGCTCTAACATGTGCTATGTGGTAGGTCGGCTTGGATCCACTCTACCTATTTTTATTTTATATTTTTATAAATATATTGCCCAATATGTTCATATATATTTTGGGATATTTTGATTTTCATTTTAGATTGGTTTATCATACGATTATTGTCCTGTAATCAATTAATTTATGGTTTTTATTGGTAATACTATAGTAAGATCGAGTGTCCAATTTCCAAAAGAATAAAGATTTATTTTTTAAAAGTATATTATTTAAAATTATTGTGTTTGTCCACCGTTCCTTTGAATATCTAGAAAAGTGTATCGTGCTTCTAAGTCTGAAAACTATTTTTAAATATTAGGAAATTTTAGTGGCTCCTGTTTAGTCTATAAATAACAAATCCAACATACTACATTTTTAAAATATGAGATTGAAGTTAGTTTAAAATATTAAGTGATCCAAAGTCGGTAAAATCTTTTTTGCCAAAAGAATTACAAATTACAAATTGACTGCCTAGTCATATATTATTGTGGAAACAACAGATAATGCCATACAACATTAATCATATTTGCTTAAAATCATATACTCAAGTAATACTACTAATGTCATAATTAATTATTTTACTTTATGCTACTAATATTCATCGTTTGACTTCTTCTATATGTTGTGCAAGTCCTTTCAACACCTGAAACAGTGACAAATCAATATCAATATTGTAAGAAAATAATGACAGAATAAATATTGACACTCACCAACTTGGTATCTCTCAGTGCAATTTCCAGCATCCTGATTTTCTGTGGTGAAACACAAAAGAATTGGTTAGTTTGTTATTGAAGGCTGATTAATTTAAAAATATGAGAAATAAGAATTACTCATGATTTAGCTCGAAAACTCACTTCATTTGCATCTTCAAGCACTGGCTCAAATGCTTGGATCTTCTGCAGCAAATGCTTATCCACACGTTTTCTTTCCTCAGAGTCTTTCGTAGCCTCATCACTCAGTCGCATTACATCAGATACATCTCCATATCGAAGGTTCTCCTGCATTCAGAAATAAGAAACTCAGAGCAAACTAATTCATGGGCATTGCAATATTGAACACAGCTACAGTGTCTTTAGCTATTGTGAAGAGCTGGTAGGCATAGTTCTCTGTGAGAGAGAGAAAGAGGCTTACATTATCACCAGAGAAGGCGCTTGTTTCATTCAAACCATTTCTCTGACCACCTTCTTGTTCGTCCTCAGTATAAAACATCCCCTAATGGATAAATTATGAGATCTAGAATAACATTATGCCAGAAGTGCAGACCATATGATATGAAGTTCAGCACTGAGGCTTACACGGGGATAATAACAACAAACAGAATTTGTAAAGATACATTAATCAGTGAGGAAAAAACCTGAAGCATTTTTGTGACTTCAGGATCTTTCCAAGGTCCTTTGTCACTAAAAAGGCAGCCGCCAAATTCAGAACACGTGCAATCACCGCCTAAGAAACTCGGGAGGTTACTATTTAAGGGGAAAAAATGTCATCAGTATGAATGCTTTGATCAAAAGACATACTTCTGTTACTTCCAAACCAGAAATACAAGCACTTATACCACAAAACTTTATCTTACCGTAAGTATTTATTAGTAGCGTTACCTTGGGTCAATAGCTTCAATTATGCTACTTTTATAGTCAGTTCCAAGCACCTACAATATGTGCTGTAGAAACTTAAATTGAAGTGCTTTATTTGTTTTCCCATTTGGCCATCAAATACATCTGGGATTGTATATGTGCATGTATATTGGATGACATCGGATGGCCAGGGTTAGAGGAAACAGAAGCTAGATAAACAACAATGTGATGAAGAAAAGAAAAGAAATATCAATGTGCTTACTTGGATCTTTGCCAATGTTCGTGCATCAAGAAAAGCCCTTATTGCTTTCCAGAGCACCCGAAATCCAGATCCAGCATTTATTATAAAAAGCTGATGCAGTGTCTGGAAACATCATCAGTTGAAGGTATTAACGACACAGCATAAGCTGATGCAGTGTCTGGAATCATCTAAACTCAGCGAATTCTTGTTTATTTACTTCAATAAAGTTAAGTTAAGTATGCTATGTCTGACAACATGTTTTCGTTGTTTTATCTGATACTGAACATCAAATTAGGTACATGTTGCTTCTGATAATTTAGTCACAGAAAACATAATAGTTCATGCAAAATTCGTTTAGGATATGCTTAATTCATTTACCCACAATAAACATATCAAGACAGCTTCACAGTGAACTGATTAAATGTAAGACAAGCATTGAGGTAAATCATACCTCAGGATAATAGTTGCTATCGATTTTTTGAATTTCCATAAAGAGATACCTGGCGGGCTTTGAGAACTGACTCATTCCCTGCAAAATAGTGTTGGCATTTTAAAAGCATCAACTAAACCAGAAAATATATCAGGAAGTTTCCCTGCTTATGACAACATATCAGTCATGCACATTATGTAGAACTTAATTAATTTTGTGGATATATTATAATGCTGTCCATACCTTCCATTTATTTGTTAACAATTCTTCACATACATGTGCTTAGCAAAAAGTAAAATATTAAATAAGCTACAAGCAAAAACATCAAACCATATTACTAACTGATGCAAAGTATTGCATCACACTCCAGTGCACTAAATCGATTTACATGCAACAAATATAATAACATATGACAATGTCAACCCCGACCTTTGGCATAGATAGGGGAAGAGCTCCATTTTGATGAATGCGACCCCGATTTGGCAAGCAGAAGATTTTAGAAAATATTATAAACAAGGTAGGCAGCATAAGATTCGTTCTTTTACATTGTACACAACTTCAAAGAACTTAGAGGTTAATAACTAACAAAAACTTCAAGAACAAATTTATGTCATTCTACGCATACGCCACTCATGGAGGGGTAAGAGTAGGAATCCTTACCACATTCTTCACATCCAAGATACTTATAGTTGAAGCTATGTGTTTCTTTACAGCAAGTGAACATGCAGGATATCTCCAATTCAGAGTCTTTTCTTGTTCATAAACATGATGCTTCACAAATCTCTCGATGGTAGTTACTTGAAGAAAAGTATCAAGATCAACCATTCCAATTCTTTCAATATAAACTGGCCTGCCATATCTGTCTACTCCATGAAATCCATGAGGATAACATTTTTTCACTTCGTGATACTCTTCGAACTTAAATTCCTGCCAGAAAGTAGGAAACTAGATGCTTTGAGGGGGTCATTTAAATCATATCAACATTCTACTAGAAGTTTCGCCATGTATAAAAAGGTATACCTTTAAGATTGTGTCGACACCATATTCCTTTCGCCACTTAATGTACTGAACGAACATCTCTTTTGCTTTCATAAGATCAAAGTCTCTCATTCTGAGGAATCTGTTATTTTAAGCAAACATCAAAAACAGAATTTTTTTAGTGAACAACTTAGAAAGCGAGGTCAGTTCAATCTCCACTTTCTCTGGTTCTATTTAGTCATAACAATTCATAAACCCAGTTGAAACCACGATGCATGATAAGACAAAGAAGAAGGAAAAATCTGCCACATAGATTATGATTAACAGGGGAAAATGAAATACCTTAAAAGAGTATGATAATCAAATTGCTTCTCTGGTAAGTGACCCTCAAGAAAAAGCAATTCCCGAAATGAATCAACTATTTTTTCATCTTTAGGATTGTGGATTCCTTCAAGAACTCCTTTTCTGCTCTGGCTCCTCCATGATCCCCTAAGCTTGAATGATTGAGACAGCGTTGCCATAAGACTATGGGACGATCTGTTTCCCCCTTTAGAGGGTGGTAATTGCCAGTGACTTTCAATAGGAGGATGAAAAGATCTTGTCTTCGTTCTTTTATATGATGATGATGATGATTCTTTGGTACTTGGAGTTGATGACTTGTCTGCGCCTGGTGATATGAATATCTCTTTCAGCAATTCCTTTGGTTTCTGCATGTGTACCTATTAGCATTGTGAAAATGCGAACAGAGTCAAAACTTAAGTATGAGAGTGATCCAAGAGATCAACAAAATGCATGTATACCTTCTAGCACCGTCAAATTAAGAATTGCATATCTCAAAAGTATTTAACAGATAAACAAATTTCCATGACATTTTCCAATAGAAGTTCATCAGGATTCAAGCATGAGAGTTTTGCAAAGATCAAAATAAAATTAAGGTATCTGCAA
Source organism: Ajuga chamaepitys (assembly GCA_958295605.1). NCBI lineage: Eukaryota > Viridiplantae > Streptophyta > Magnoliopsida > Lamiales > Lamiaceae > Ajuga > Ajuga chamaepitys. Next base: position 15,028,974 of record OY282502.1, on the reverse strand, counting down.
AAATTAGAAAATAAAAAGTTGAATACAAAATAAAAGAAGTCATGAACATTCAGTTAATATTCAAGGACAATAAGAAGGATTAATAAACAGATAATATATCACAGTAAAGTGGCAATATCCAATTCTTGAATTAATGTGAACCCTAAACCCGAAATCCGATGAACAGTTAAACTACTGGATTGTAAAGTAATTGAACGAAGAAAAGAAATAGCATTGACTAACATCAGAAATAATTGAGCAAGAAGAAAAGCCAACCTACTACCAAAATTTACAGTATGATATAAAACAACATAGAGAGATGGAGGAGAAAAAGAGAAAGTAATGAAGGAGTGGGTATCTATGCTATGGTATGCCTTTTGGGGAAGGGCAGAATGTTTGAATGCCAAGAAACCCCGCCAACTAAACCGCCTCTTTTACGGTTAATTAGCATAGTACTACACTTAGGTTGTGTTTTAAGGTTGAAAAGTGTTGAGTCAAATTTGGTTGAGGAGTTAATAAGTGTTCTTTATTGAGATTTGGTCCCCTAATTTACTAAGGGAAACCATAATCAAACACACCCTTAAAAAATTTATACCATGCAATTCTAAACAACATCTTGGAGGAAATTGCACTTTTGATCTCACATGACACAAGATTATTTTATTTTGGTCCCAACTATTCCAGAAGTGACCCCAAAAAATCTTTTACTTGCATTTGTGGTCCCACTGTCCCGTCTACCATTAAATTTTTGGCATTTTTGCTCCCAAATGAATTTGCACATCCGTCCCACATCCTGTAGTAACTGTTTGGAGGGAAAAAGGCATCCTTGAAGGGAAAATTGCCCATTCTAGAGTCAAAACCTGCTGTGCTAATCAACACAACAACTTATAAATATACAATGGACATTCCCAACTCACACACACCCGAAACACAAAGAAAAAATATAGCATAATGTCTTCTTCTTTCAGTAGGGGTAGGTTGTACCCACCCCCACAACTGGGGATAATTTGCAATTGCGAGAAAGGTATCCGAACCTACGTTTCATCAACGCCGAGCAGCAGAGCCCGTCTTTTCTACTTGTGTCCCGACCGGCTTGGCGGAGGGTGCGAATACTTTGTTTGGGTTGATGAAGTTCAAGCCGTAAGGGTTGTGCATAGGCAAACTGAAGATGAGGCATCAAGTAGAAGACATAATGATGAAGGGCTCTACAGATCTGTTGGGGTCCTAGCTAAAGAAGTGTAAGAGCTTGGAAGGGAGATTACTGGGCTACGGAAGATGCATAAGTTGTTATGTTGTTTTATCCTAATTACCCTAGCCTTTGTGGTAGTTAAATGTGTAGTTTAGATGGTTTGGTAGGAAAACTAGTTTATCTATTTGGTTGCCTTTGTCCTCTATTTTTTGGCATATCTATTGGGGATGAATATAAGTTTGTTTTCTTGTGTTAATGTATCCTAATTTCCAATAACCTGCATTGCACAATGCACACAACTACACAAAACATCAATACCACATAAACTTCATTGTAACTAAACAACACTACACAAAACAAATAAAGTAGGACAATAAAGAAAAAATGGACCAATGAAAAAGTTCCAACAATAATTCAGCATATAAACCATTCAAAATCTAAAATACAATTCATTGTAATGAAGTAACCCTTGACAAAAGGATCAAAGCCAAATGAAACATAGTTTACATAATCATAAAGATCTTTAAATCTGCCACAAAACACAAATTTTAAAATCACTGAAACCACTGACCCAGTCATCCATATCAAGAAAACCCCACAACACCAAATATACCGGTCCCCACAAAAAATCCAAATTTCGGTTGGGGAAATAAAGAAAGATAATTTTGGCAGATTCATCATGATAATGTACTATTTGGATCTCTAGATTAAAGACCAACCACCAACAGCAACAAAAAAAAAAAAAAAAAAAAAAAAAAACCACCTATCACAGATTACTTTTTCCTTTTTCCTTTACCCTTTTTGGCCTTATCAGCATGATTTTTAAGACTAGATAAGCTAATAAATTTCTTACCTTCATCATTGAATACTCTCATTGAACCTGATTCTCTATTTTGATCCACTGAGGGTGCAGGTCTCACAATGAAATATTGTGGATTGAAGCTCATGGGAGGAGGTGCCCTTATGTTTACTCCATGTTGGACTGGTTGTCGTATGTTGATGGAGGAGTGTACAGAATATGGTGCAGGTCTTGATGATCTGAACTCTCCCACTTGTGTAGTCCTACCACTTTTAGCTCTTCTTTTTGCTTATTATTAAATATAAAAAAGAAAAGAAGAATAATAAACACACAAGAAAAGACATAAACATCTATTTTTTCATGACAAACAAACTGACTCACCAGTCTCTCCTTGCCCTGCCTAGTAGATGGTTTTCCAACATAAGGGGCATCTAAATGAATTTCTTGGTCCTCGAGATCAATTACCATTTTCTTCTAAGTGGGGTTCGAGTAATCACCTGGTTGAGTAATCTCCTTTTGTTGGTCTCCACCATCCTCCTACCCACCCAGAAATTCACAAAATTCAGAAAAATAAAAAACATGAACATAAACCCAGAAGGTTACATTAGTAGATGTTACTTACGATCATTTTGTCATTAGGGCATCCTCCAGCCTGTCCAACACCATCTTCATTTTCCTCGACCTCTAGCATCTTCAATGCACATCCTAAATTATTGTCACCTTCTGATACACATCGTGTATACATGCATTTAGGTCGATTTAGAAGATATTTGCTTGTATATCAATTTGTGCTCATATTCGTTATACTAGACCGGATGATGTGTTTGTGCTTGTTTTAAGGTTATTTAGGTGATTTTATGCAAAAAAGTCCTTTGGGACAAAGTTTGGATAAGAAACAAGCAAGATGGCGGGAACAAATGAAGGAAAATCAAAGAAAGAACGTAATGGCTCAACTCGGTCGAGTTAATATTGCGTTGAAGAAGAGAAATCATCCAGAGGAAGCCAATTCGGTCGAGTCTGTGTTGGGACTCGATCGAGTGACAAGAAGGCAACCATCGGCTCGATCGAGGAGAATCGTTACCTCGGTCGAGGCCAAGTTTGGAAATAAACAAGGGTTAGACAGAATTACCTGACTCGGTCGAGGAGATAAGGCAGTCCTTATATTCTTCACGTGTCTTGGCCTATTTTCGGCCGTTTCAACCTCAATCCATCCCACACTATAAATAGAAGGTCCCAAGTCTGAAAATACACATCATATACCATCGAGAAGCGCTCGGAAGCGAGGATCGCAGAACAATGATTGCAAGAGTTGAAGATCGAGATCGAGATTCCGGGTTTTGTTTGCTTTTGTTTATTTTTATAAATCAACAATGTTTGTCTATGAATCATGTTGGTTTTTATCATTAGACATGAGTAGCTAAATACCATTGTGTTTTAGAGTTAGAAAGTAGGTTATTTATCAACAATGTTTTGATTACTTCTATTTAAATCTAGACACCATTCTTATTTGATTATCAACTATGTTTTAATTACTTCCGTTTGAATCTAGAAACCATTCTTATTTGATTGTCTATATGATTTTTTTATTTATATGATTATATCAACTTGATCAGTTGATATTTGTCTACTTTCTTAACAATTCGACGTCCGAGAGGAAGTTTTGTTAATAGGAATACAAGTATATAGCGTAAGCACCAATAATCGTTTGAGAGGACTGAGGTCTTGCATAGGCATAGATTTAGGAAACCCTCACTACAACAAATCACACATTTTGTGACGAATTTTTTCTTGACGCACAAAGTTTTGTCACTTTTTATTGCTGAATAGTGACGAATTAAATTTTCGTCGTAAAAATACTCATTTTTGTAACAACTTTTATTTTTTTCATTATGAATCAATTTTATCGTAACTAATTTGCATGTATCATGACGATGACCAGAAATGCGTCACAATAATTTCTAGAGATAGAATTTCGTATAAAAAAATTGGAGAGAAACCTTTTTATGACAACTACAAAATAATTAGTGACGACATTTAGTGTCACAAACTATTGTATTTCATGACAATGTCATATATTGTCAGTAATTGTTTAAAGAAATTAATGACAACATTTTCTTTTTGTCACCAATACGTATATTTAGTGACGATTTGAATCAATTTATCGCCACTTTATTTAAAGACAAAAAAATTACGACGATTTTTATCGTAACAAATAATTTTTTGTGTGACAAAATATTATTTCATTATTAGTTAGTTGTATGAATAGGTGACGGAATTATTTCGTCTTATTTAATTAAATTTGGTGACAACGGAAAATAGACCGTCATAGATTACTTTGTGACAACATTAAATTTTGTCATTGATATTTTAAAAATTATGTGACAACATTATTCCGTCATAGATGTTCATATTTAGTGATGACAAGTATCAATTCATCTTTTTTTTTATTAATAGAATATACAACAAAATTATTTTGTCACAAATGTTATATTTGGTGACAATATAAACTATTTGGTCACAATTTAATATGAAGATAATTTTACTACCAGAAATGTAGATTTTAGTGTCGAAAATTTCATGTTGGAAAAAACTTTCAATACGAAATATATATTATCAATTATTGAATATTGGAGACAAAACTCATTCGGCCTAAAATTAGTGTATCGAAAATAAAATATTGTGATACTAATTACCTTTATCATCAATTTGAGAGAGATCATTTTATTAAGGACAATTATTTGTTAAACTATGACAAAATTTGTCATTAATCCTTACCTCACCAACTTAGCTAGCTACAGACTGATATTTATTATGTCACATTTATTTTTATTTGTACATCAATTCATATCCATCCAAATACACATTGGGGAAAATGTCGAAATACCGTATTGAAAAATTACCGAATATTTCGAAATTTTTGGTACACCGAAATTTCGGTACAGTATATCTTCATACCGAAAAATTTTAGTATGATAACGGTATGATAATAATAAAAATAATTCGGTATTTCGGTATATACCGAAAAAAATTATATTTTCGGTATATACCGGTACATCAAAGTTTTTTTGGTATTTTGATAATTCGGTATTTCTGTCTACCAAATTCCTAACGGTATACCGAAAATTTCGGTACAGTATATCTTCATACCGAAAAATTTTAGTATGATAACGGTATGATAATAATAAAAATAATTCGGTATTTCGGTATATACCGAAAAAAATTATATTTTCGGTATATACCGGTACATCAAAGTTTTTTTGGTATTTTGATAATTCGGTATTTCTGTCTACCAAATTCCTAACGGTATACCGTAAATTTTCGGTATACCAAAATCAACGGTATGAATCGATATATACGAATACAAAATTTGGTATATCAAAATCTTGATATGGTATACCGAATTTTTGATACAATAACGATATGAATTTTCAGTGTATCGAAAATTTTGGTACGATAACAATATGAATAATCTGATACGATATACCTTACCAAACCACCGCTATCCATATCCATACTGTACATTAAGGCAGAATCGCCAAAATAATAGAGGAGGACTGGTGGCGCACTGAAAGAAATTCAAGCACTTGAAAAATAGAAAAAGAACACGTGACACGCTTATATTTTCCACATGATTAAGCTTTAATTTATGTGAATTAAACACTAACATATACGTGTCGCCTGTCTAATTTCACGTGAGATTGCCGTAAATTGAGACTTTAGAAACCGTTAACCGTACATGTGAGCCTTATTTTTTATTTTTATGGGTATGTCAGCTCGATTTTGATCTTTTCTAAAATTGCCCTGTTTAATTTGCATTAATTTACTTATAAATTCTAAGAGCCCACTTGGTTGGATTTAAGGGTAAGGAATGAAAATGAATAGAGACTTATTCTCATTTATGGTGCTTGGTACATAATAAGTAAGTTAATCATTACTCTCTTTTATTAACAATTTTCCAATTTCATTCCACAATATGATTGATGGATAGGGATTCAGTGCATTTCTTATTAAACTGCACATTGTGCAGTAACCATTCCCTTTTAATTTTTTTATTTATTTATTTGCTATTAGTTTCCTTCTTCAACTAATGGTTCACCCTATTTTTTACTAGTTAAATAGGGTAGGGTACGATATACTCATATTATATGATTACCTTTGCGCCTACCCAAATATGGTAAGTCTCATTTGCACTAGTTCCACATTGCAATTCAAGGTGAATATCACTATTTATGCTTAAATGTATCACATGCTCTGGGTAAAAATATTATTGTACCATTACTCAGAACATGTAATACATTTTAAGTATTAATCGTGATATCTTTAATCATGATAAATTTACCCAGATTATGTAATACTTTCAAGCATAAATAGTAATATTTTTTACCTATGACCCGAATTGTAGGGATTCAAGATCCGTACAACTGGTGTACAAGAGACATCCCCACAAAATATATATTTTATAATTGGCAATATATTTAATACATTGTGGTTATAATATATTATTCAATATAGAAAATAACATATAATATCATAATGGTCATATTATATGTAAAATTATTATTCATTATATACATATTATAGATTATTTTTTATTTTTTATTTTTTAATTATGTTATTCGATTATCTTCGAACACAATAATTAAAAATGTTAATAAAATAGAAAAGAGTAAAAAAGAGTTAATAATACCATCAGAGAGGAAAGGTAATAAAAAAACTAAAGAATGAAACTAATAGCAATTGAAAAAACAAAGGGGAATGGTTACGCACAATGTGCAGTTTAATAAGAATGCACTGAATCACTATCCATGATTCACCCCTCATTTATACTTATTGCCATTGCCATTAATGATTTACAATTAAGCGTACCCTAAAATCTAAAACGATGAATATGAATAACCGCTTCTGTAGTTATCCAAGATTTGTGAAGCGTTATACAGATTGTCAACATTTTTTAAATTTATCATATCTCGATTTTTAAATATATAATAATAGAACATATAAATTCTCAAAAATTAAATATGTAAAACCGCTTAGGATAGTTATCCCAAACTTTGTAAAGCTTTATAGAAATTGTCAACATTTTTTCATTTTCCTTTTTCATTTTCAATGTCACGATTTACAATGTTAAAAAGTTCTAACTTAAGGCAAAAACTTGGGTGCATATAATGTACAATAACGTTTAATGTACATTCAGATTTAAATTTGCGCGCGGATCGCGCGCGACCCGTATGAATATATATATATATATATATTTTATTTTTTTTATTTTTTTTATTTGTAGACTTATTATGTTCTTACTGTAAACTTATTATGTTCTTGTACTATTGTAATTTTGTGTTTAGAGTAGACTTATTGCATTCTTCAGTAGACTTATCGTGTTCATGCAGTATAGTTATTTTGTGTTCAGAGTAGACTTATTGTATTCTTACAGTAGACTTATTGTGTTCCTGCAGTATAATTTTTTTTTTTAAAAAGGCGCGACCCGCGCGCTGACCCAGTTCCTGGACGCAAATTTTTTATAAATTATATTTCAGCGATTTTTTGGAGTCCATTTATTAAATTATAGTGACGTACAATAAACCTATTGTACATCACATGCACACAAGTGTTACTCCTAACTTAATCCTTATTCCTATCTCCCTACTTAATATAAAAGGAGGAACACAATCAATTTTGTGCTAACAAGTGTGCTCTGTCATCAATTCTTTTCTACAAATGAAGAGAGTTAGTTAAGAATTAACTAATAATATTTTGTTTTTTGTTTTTACTCAATATTTAAAAATCGAATTTTTTCATCTCAACTTCGTTATTTATGAAAATATATTGATTAAAATGTGTATTGGGAATGATGTTTGATTAATTATGTGTGTAAGCGAGTTAATTAAGGGTGTGGAAAATTTATTACTCACAACCGATGAACAAAAACGTAATAGGCTGGCTCAATCCACAATCGATTGATCCAACCCTAAACAAACAGGGCCCTTATAAGTTATTCCAATGTAATATAATTTAATGTAATAATCTTATTGTTTCATGATTAAATGTAATCTATATTGGAAGAATCATTCCCAAAGTTAGTAGCATATTTCTTTTTAGACCTATTTTTACTTATTCTTATTTAATAAATAATTGATTTGTTTATGCAGATTTTAACACTAATTTTATAGTTGATTTATAGGTTCGTTGGTCGGCTTGTGACACAAATATCACACATTCAATAAGATTCAACAAGATTCGATCTAGATCTATTTAGTTATTCGTATCAAGGTTTGCAGCTGTTCAGATTACGGGTTGACCCTCCGAGCTATTTTGAAACCAAAAATTAAATGACAAATTATTTAATTTATGTAAAAATCTGAAATTTTATCAGGTCGTGCAGCAAATTGTCACCTCCAATGCCTTGTGTTTGCACTATCAAAGAAAATTCTGTAAATTTCTAGTCATCTTTTGTAACTTTAAAATATTGTTTATCTTTTCTAAACTTAAAAACAACAAATAATAATAATAAGAATACAAAATACTGAAGAATGAAATTGTATTTAAGCCACATAAATAACATCAAAATCTTCCTTTCTTCAACTTCTAATTCCGGAAGACTTAACTAATTGTATTGAAAGGAAAAAAAACATGAATGAAACAATAAGAATCAGGAAACAACAAGAATTATTACAATATTAAAATTACATTAAAATAAGGTAGAGGTACTGGGCTGTAAAATAGGCCATTCAGCTGTATAGCCCATGTAGCTCAGTATTAAATTTGAGATAGGTTCTGCCAATTGAAAGGGTCGTGCCCTTGCTTCCTTATTTTCTCCATGTCCTCCGCTCGCGGCTCCATCTCTCCTGCGGTCGCAAATTCCATCATCGTCCTCTGCGCATTCTCCATCCCCCTCACTTTTTCTTGTTTTCTCCAATCCACCTCTATCCTGTAGGTTTAGATATGTGGAGCGCTAGGTGCATTTAAGCCATGCTATTCGCTGGGAAGCCCATTATGGCTGGTCGAACAGAGGTAAATCTTTTGGTTGTTAGCACCAGTTGATCACCATTTATGCCTGATTTTTATTAGGTAATTTAGGTTGCTTTTGGGCTGAGTGATTGATATAGTTTGAAAAGAATGGATTTTTAATTCCATGAATCGGATGAACTTCATAATTTTAAAAGTTGTTATTCAAAGCGAGAGTGATAGATTCAATCCCCAAATGCTTTAATCCAAATAACTACCGATGGATTTATATTAGAAGTTTCAAAATCCGCCCTAAATCCTACATTCAAGCACAACCGTATAGTCCAGCAATTGTTTACGATATTGCATTGTGGAATATTAGCTTAACCTCACATGTTTACTTGTAATCCTACAAAACACTCCCCTCGTCTCACAATACTTGATATTTTGTGGTAAAAAATTGTCCCAATATATAATTGATCTCCTACTACCAACTTAAATTAATGAGTTCCTAAGAGGGTTGTTACTAGATAAGAAGACAGAGTGAGTTGTTTAGATGGAGAAAAGTTTATGTATTTGGCCATTAATTGGGTGATTATTTGAGTTTGAATTTCTAGTTGGCATGACTGACTATAATCTCCTGCAGCTCTTTCTTAATTGATTTTGAACTTTAAAAAAATGTGATATCTCTATAGTTATTATATCATCGACTTGCTTACTGTGAACCTGATGCTCACCTCACTCATTTTTTTTTCATTTGGTTTGATTAATTTACAAGATATATCCATTATATTGGTTAATGTAAGTTGATTCCATTGTTTGGCGAGCTGATTGATTTCTTAATAATATATATGGTTGCTTGTAACTTGCTACAATGCTACCTGGAATATTATTTTTGGCTTTGTTTCATGTAACTAATGGATACCAAAGGTATGAATATGTGTTGGGAGACATAACAAAACTATAAACTAATGTAATGTTCAATTAGATTTATTCTTAAATTTAATTGACATTTGTTAATTTGATTTTATTTTCAAGTTAATCAAATTTTGCTCAACACATTATTTTATATTCTTCTTTTTCCGGCTTCACATCTCCATTTTTGTCCTTATTTATTTCTTTATTTATTTTACTTGCCTTTCTTTGTATATATAACAGCTTACAATGCAAGTTTTGTTAAATTGTTGTATCATGTATGCAGGAATATCTTCAAGCTTTTATAGTGTAAGAAATTTTAAGCATTAGAAGTTTCATAGGTCCTAACTAAATTGAGAAAGTTGTGCAGTGCCTTTAATTTTCATTTTTTTTCTTATCCTAAGGCTTGAAGACTTCTTCACTAGTTGTAGTAGATATTTGGCTTATTTTTTCTCTACCCACTTACATCTCGCCCACGCACCCCTCTCCACCCCCCCCGGGCCATACCCTCAAATATATTATCATAGCTCTCCCTCCCTCCCTTGTAGCTGCATGATGTAAAATGACATATCAGTTTTACTGATATTTTTCAATCTGGTAGGAATGTTGGATGCTCTTATAATGAAGAAATAAAGTTTGACCTTTTCGCTTGCATGAAGAGAAAGTATAAGCTTTGTGGTATGGAAAATTATAATGAGGATATCAGAGCCATTCAAAGCGTAGACATTTTGTCAGTCTTAGTTTGAAAATGAATTGGAATTAGGAACTTATGGTCCTCATTTTGACAGTAAAAGCTCTATTTGTTATATTAATATTTTACTAAATCTCTCTAAAAAAATTGAAATTAAATAAGCAACTGAACACTTTAGTGTGTTTATAATGCTATGTGCTGGTAATTTCCTTCATGAGCAAAACAAATTAAAGCAAAGTTATTCTGTCATCTATTTGATCTTTGACTTTTGTACAAATGTGCTAAGAGTTCTTTGTATGTCATGTGCTCATGTTACAACAGAAGTTCTTACATCTGGTGGGTTAGTTCTTGGACATGGCAGTTCTCATTTGTGCTAGTAATTGTTGGGTGACCTTTGGATAACAGAGAGTTAGGTATCAAACATTGATATAATAGGCGTTGTTTATTTCAATATTGCTGTAACAACTAGTGCAAGCAGGTGCATTACAAGCTGTAAGTAAGACGTGATTGTTTATTCACTAAGATAATCATTTTTCATATTAGATTATGAAAATATGAATAATATTAGTTTTGCTTATCAGACATTAATTTGGTCTCTTCATATTATTCTCAGAAGTAATAGAGCTAAAGATTTGTTCATAATTAATTTGACTTCAACCATAAGTAGTGCATTACTTCCTTCACTTATTTAATCATGTCATGTCTAAGTTCTTAAGTTGTATATATACAATCAAGCTATTACAATTTACAAGTAGGACTCACAAATTACATTTTCATGTTATCGAATTTTGTGAGCCTTTTCTCATACCTTACCTACGATCTAAAAAAATCAAGTATCGGGCAATTTTTAGTTTTCATACCACTGGCTAAGATCTTCAGGAGGATGGTAGCAACCATGAAGGGGATTTGCACTTGTTTAAGTGGACTTAGATGTTTCTAAATCTATAACCTACTTGCTCAGGTTCAGTCTTCTGCTTGTATGTGTGTCTCTCTTGTGGAAAAAATGATAAACAAAAGTCTGGGAGTTCATTGATTTTCTTGAAGTGGGAGCAACTTCAGATTATAGTTTGGCTAATGGTGGAGTACAACTCCAAAATGTCTACAAGGTTTAGTTTACTTTCCCTTTGAAATAGTTACTCATTTTTTTTTTATATTGAACTATAAACTTTATATAACTTTTCTCCTCTATTATTTTTGGCCTTTTTAGATTTAATGAAATGGTGGAGAAGACGACGGACGACATTTTGGGATATAGAAACAGAGTGAAGCTTGTAAATAAGTTTTACGAGAATAATTTTGCATTTTTCTAGAGAATCATAGTTCTTTTTTTTTTTTTTAAATAAGGATTGTTAGCAAGTTACTATTTATTTTAAAAAATCTTCGTATTATATATCAAACGTGGATGGTTGACTCTTCTTTACTATATTTATTATTATGCTTAGTGTTTTTGCTTATTCACAAGTTCTTTTAGCACTATTTTGTTTTATACATTTGTCGTTGCATATAAATTAATTTAACATTATTTGCAAATTTATTAGATGATGGTTTAAAAGAGCTGACATTTAAAATTAATCACCTGTGACAACTAGAGTGTCATCATATGTATTTATAGTATGATGAAATAAAATTGTCGCTAGATGTCACTCTATAATGACGATAAATTGATAGTGACGAATTATATTTCGTTACATACACGACTGTATCGGTGACAAATTCATGTCGTTACCATTTGTACTCATTTAGTGATATTAATTTTGTCACTAGTTGTCACTTTACAATGACAAAATAAATCGTTGGCATATCTAAGTTTTTAGTGACAAACATAATTTTCGTCACTCCATAAAATTTTATTGTGACAAAACACGTTGTCACCACTTGCACTCATTTAGTGACGTTTAAACTTTCGTCACTAATTTTTAAATTTTGCTGACGTAATGCGTTGTCATTATAAATATTAATAAAGTGACGATATATATTTTGTAATTATAAAGTAATTATTTTGTGACGACTCATTATAAATATGACAAAATAACGATTATAATTGTGACAGTAAAAATGTCATCAAAGTTAGATGAGATGGGTAGTACATTGATTTTTGTCACCAAAATTTGATGCTTTGGTGACAAAAATGACATTCGTCACATTATATGTTTACTTTCAGTGACAAAATACAATATAAGATGACAAAATTTGGATGCTAAAAGTGACAAATTAAGCGTCACTATAAATTATAAGATATGGTGACAATGACATTTAATGTCATCAAAAGTCATACTTTTGATGACGGATTCAAATATTGTTACACATACCTAATACCACGGACATACCATGACGATCATTGTGACGCTAAAATTTTGTCGCCAAATACTTATAGTGACAAAATATGATTTTTATATGACGAATTTTATCGTCACAAAAACTCAAATTTCTTGTAGTGCCTTGAGAGTCTTTTATGTGATAGTTAGCCCGGGAGGGTGATTGTCCTTAATTGATCTACACGTTAGCATCGTTCGAGTGGAGGACTAATTAAGAGTAGTGCCGTCTAATAACAATAAGAATCGGTTTAAAAAGTCTGGATTAATAGAATAATCAGAGATAGAAGATAATAACTGGAATCGACTCCCTAGAATATGTCTTTTATCTAGTTCAACTTTTTGTGATTGTTTATTTCTTCTATTTCAGCACTTGTTTCTTTCCTTTGTTTTTTTTTTATGCAATCTAGTTTTAGGATAAAATCAAAGCTTCTATTCGAGAGTCTATAGGGTAGAATTATTAGGATTCGGGTATAAAGCTAAACATAGGAAACATTCCTTGTGGGATCGACCTTTTTCGCCACTAGCTACACTAGCACCATATACTTGCGATTTACTAGGTTAGAAATAGTGCATCGCCTTCTTCTCCACAATAATGGCATTTTACTTTGAACCTCTGTTTTTTAATTTTCTGGACTGTCCATTAACATTCTTGTTACCCTTTGGATCTTCACTACTAGCATCAAATCTTCTAGCCTTCTAGGGTCTCTCTTTTTTTCCCAAAATCGGGGAGAATTGGTGGTATATACCCAGTCTTGTTCCATAGTTCCTCACCATTCATGGGGTATATAAGGTAGGGATAAACATCATCATAAGTCTCCACTGAATCACACCGGTGGACAAAGTCTTCAGGATCCTTGTTTTCAAAATTTATGGCACTACTTGCATGTTTTCAAGGGACCTCCTCTATAACTAATACTTTTCATGTTGCCCTGAAGATGCTGATGAACGTGAAAATTCTCATTGTTCTTGCATATTTCACATTCATATTTTTATGAGAACTGCGAGATTTTATCATGTCTAAGTGCGATTTTGTGTTTAAGTGTATTTTTGGGTTGGTTTTCCTTTTGGATATGACTTGATGTGCTTTTGGGTGTTTTAAATCATGTTTTGAAGGTTAGGAAAATCCAGGAGATCAAGAAGGTCGATTGCACCCATTTTCTCACTTCGGCCCCCATCTCAAGGCCCAAATGGGCCCAAATTGGGCCGAGGCTAGGCCTAAATTGAAGTTTTTCAAGTCACAAATAAAATACATAAAGGAGTCGAGCCAAGAAAATGGGTGAAAATGTCTCAAAACGACAAAAAGCAAAAGAAGAGGTCAATTGCACGTGTTTCTCCATTCCAGCCTGCAAATCAAGGCCCAGATGAGCCCAGATCAAACTCTACAAAAATCTCGACTCAAAGTTCATCGAGTCACGAACAAAGGTCGTGAAGGGGTCAGATCGAGAAGACGAGAGAAAAAGGCCCAAAACAGCGACAGAAGAAGATGAGACGAAAAAGGGGCACGAAAAGGGGGATTTGGGACCAATACCGGCTGTTACTGGACCGACACAAATTCCAGTGTATTGCAGCCTTCCACCCTGCTAGATTGGTATTTGACCGGTTCGGGTTATTTCGTTCGTTCAACATGTCTTCTTCGTATTTCGGCTGTAATTTTATCATACAAAGTTGTATTCGATTGATTCAAGATGCTACACGACTATGAGATGAATATCTACAACTTTGTTCAAGCTGAGAGCTGATTCCCCACTGATATTTAAAAAAAAAATCACGAGAAGACCGAGTCGGGTGCATACGAGGGGCTCGACTCGATAACTTATGGCCCCCAAGCCCTCCCTTTTGTAAGTTCACCCTGTTACCTTTACTAAAGGGATATTTTTAGCAGATTTTTAGGTCTTTTGACTTGTGTAGGGTTGGGAATCTATAAATACTCATTCCCCTCTCATTTGTGAAAACAAGCCTCTATTGTAAAACTTTCTCAACACACTTCATCCTCTCTAGTTCATAGAATTTCAGATTTTTTAGTCTTTAGCTAGGGTTTTCTTCCTCCTCTTCAAGAAAAAAAGCCATATTTGGAGGAGAATTCGGGGATTACTCGCGGGCTTGCGACACCCGTCAAGTTGTTGGAGTCTACAAGGATTCTTCAAACTATTAAGCATTTTCTTATCCCTTCTTCTTATTTTCGATTTTTGTTGCTTTCCTTGCTTGATGTTGTTGAATCGTTTTATTGCTTTGATGATTTGTATGTAATTTTTCCTTGTTTCCCGAAGCTCGGGAGTAGCCCAAGCTTCGAGGTTGATGAGTAGTTGATTGATTGTTGGATTTGTTGTGGGTTGTGGTAACCTAGGGTTAGGGTTTGGTTAACTTACAGTGATGATTAATTGAAAATGAGACTTCAACCATGGGCTTGCATCACGGCCGCTCAGCTTTTGGTGGCTTAGAATCATTTTGATTAATTGTGCAATTAGGAGATGATAGTTGGCTCCCTAGACTAGGAATTGGTACCCTTTCAAGGTTTGTGCTAGCAAGATCTTAATTGAGATTAAGGGTTTATTACTACGCCTTAGTTTGGTCTGGTGAGGAATTAATTCTGGAAAATTAGATTAACCAAAACCGTAATCGGTAAGAGGGAGACCTATGGAGGAGAAGCCCAACCGAGAGGGGGAGTAGATTTTAGGGGGCTTGGTTAGGACTGACGAAATTAAGTATAGTCGCGTGTGTAGGATCTACACCCTTACGCCGGTCTTTAGCATAGGAGAAGTCGGACTATCTTTTTCTAGCCTTACGAAACTTGAAAGCCTGAACCCGAGGTTGAATTAGGTGTGCTTATCCGCATAGGTAGCCTACACATAACCTCGTTTACTTACCAATTCTAGGGGAATACGACACCTCAATCGCATTCCGAAATTGTCACCCAATTGAGACGTCCAATTGTTTGGGAATTCAATCACATAACACTCACAACAATATCTTTTAATCATCTTCGAAATATCAACCTCATTTTTCTTGTGTGAAACCGATCCTCGGGAATATCTTCCCATCGATCGGTTCCCTCATTGCTTTTATTTATTTGCTTTATGTTGTTTAGTTTAATCACACCTCTCAATTTGTGATTGGCCTAATTAATTCAAAAGTGCTTAAGCCGATTCTCATGGATAATCCTCCATGTAGATTTGATATCTTATATACTACCTTTGTCACAAATCATAAGTTTGCAGTTTGAGAAGGTCGTTCCAATCCTAGCGATTTGCAGCGACTTTCGCGACAAGTTCAGGTGCCTCGCACAAAACCTGTTCTCCACCAGCTGGCATCACCTTCTCAAGTGCCCCCTATTAATCCCTTTTGCTTGTCTGACATGAAAGTGTAGACATCTTCTCTCTCTAACATTATATCTTCTTTTAGTAAAGTCAAGAACCATTCCCATTTCTCCTTGTTCTTTGTTCCAACAACAACATATGCAAGAGGGTATGGATCATTATTTAGATCCAAACAAACATCTGTTAAGAGCACTCCTTGTGTTTTCCCCCTTAGATGGTAACCATCCACTCCTATCCAACGCCTCCACCGACTCTTGAACCCCATCTTAAGAGCATGCAAGCATACATACAACCTTTTGAATTTGTTTCCTTATGGAGTTGTGTCTACTTAAAGAATAATAGTGGAACCTGGGTTTTTCTCTCTTAAGGTATCAACATAGTCCCAGAGCTTTTGATTATTGAACAATATTAACTCATTCAATCATCTTCAAGGCCTTCTGTTTAGCTCTATATGCTTGGAAAGGAGAGCTATAAATCCTAAGTTGTTCAATTTCTTCTTCTCTCCAACCCATAACACTTCTTTTTGGGTCATCTCTGAAAGTCTTCTCATATTTTTGTGTCAACCACTTAGATTTTTCATTATCAACAAAATATTTCTTGGTACAGGTATGCTGAAGATCCAACTCCTTGATCTGAAAGCTCTCTTCATTTTTCACTTTCAAAGAATTGATATGCCCATCACACCCTTCCTGCTTGCATCTTTGCATAAATGCTCCTTCCATAATTTTTAGTGAACCTTGTAGGGTGTTCATGCTTGACTAAGTAGGAGTCCACACCTTGTTTAAATAACGTCTTAGTGCTAAACACCTGCTTAATTATGAAATTAGGATTAAGGGCACTAGAAGACCTAAAAATAATGTTCTATTTGTTATATGATGCATCCTCATCACTCTCCACACTCTCAAGATCAATTTCATTAATGTGTATGTCCCTTCCCCTATCCTCACTATCATCGTTTGTGCTATCTTCATCATTGACCTGTCTTGGTACCCTTGGCCCAATCTCCACATCTAAATCTATGTTTTCATCAAATATGATGTCATCTAAGAGTTCATCACAACTGTCCAACTGCCCAACAAAATCCTTATCACTCTCATTGGTAAACTCCTCATCTAAATTAACCCTGTCATTATCAGAAACTAATACTAATTCATTACCATCATCCCCAGGTTCAACTGTATCCTCATGCTCATTCATTTGTTCAGCAGCAACAATCCTAACATTTGCAGTAGAATATGTTGCAAGCCTCTGCATTGCATCTACCCCTACCCTCTGCCCTTGTCTACTGTCCTCCAACCACACTATCTCCACCTCAGGTTGCTCATCAAGTTCTTCAGGCACACAGGTTTTGGTCCCTTCCATGAACAAAGTGAACTCTCTGTTTTTTGCAGCATGGATAAGCATCCAGAAGCCATATTAACACTCCACTTTCTTCAACCCACTACCCTCAACCAGCTCATAAAATTTCTTATCACCCATGTATCCTAATTATTCACCTAAACCCTCCAAATACCTTAAATCTAATGTAGATATTAGTTCAATATCATCACGTGTTTATGAAATGTAGTAGAGGTTTTGAGGATTCCAGAACCGGTTTTGGAGTGCGGAGAACCGGGTCAGAGAACCGGATCAGTGAATTGGGTTTTAACCAATTCAGTAAAAGAGGTTAATATGGGAACCGGGTTCAAGTTTGTTATACCTGTCGTTTGCAACAGTTTTAAAACCGTTGCATGAGAAACCGTTGTAGAAAGCCCGCAGCAGCAGTTTTGAGTTCTTGAAGTCAAAATTGGTTACAACTTCCTCAACTCCCTAATTCGAGCTCCTGCATTTATATACATTGTAAACACTTGAAGTTGCGAGCTGATTAATGTATCTTTCCCTCTGTAAACATTACTCAATCAAGAGAATTAGAATGCTAGGGTTTCATGCTCAATTCAAGCTGTGAATTGGGGTTTCTGGTTTTTTCTGGATATTTCTTGTAATTGTTTGATTAGTGGAGTGAATTGAGGTGTATAGAACCTCCGTGGATGTAGATCACATTGATCGAACCACGTAAAACCTGTGTTCATCATTTTTATTTTCCTGTTCTTGGTTCGGTTGCAAGTAACCGAATTCTTGGTTGTTTTTCATTCAATACTGGTTTGTGTGTTGTTTGTGTGTGAGAGTGACTTGATCATAACAAGTGGCGCCGTCTGTGGGAAACATTCTCACGCAACCGGAGGATAAAGATGTCAGCAATGAAGATGGATTTGGACAAATTCTCAGGGAGAAATGACTTCCACCTTTGGAAGATCAAGATGAAGGCGATTCTGGTTCAAAACAGGCTGGTAGGTGCTCTCAAACCTGAAGGTGAATTGATAGAAACTGAGAAGCCTAAATATGCAGAAATGGACCAAAAGGCTTTGAGCTTAATCATCTTATGTCTGGGAGATAAGCCATTGAGGGAAGTTTCATGGTGCTTGACTGCAATAGAGGCTTGGACCAAACTGAAGGATCTATATCAGTCCAAGTCTGTATCAAATAAGCTGTTTCTCAAACAGAGGTTGCTGGCTTTCAAAATGGTGGAAGAAAAAGACATTTCTGATCAATTAGATGAGTTTTCAAAACTTCTTGATGAGCTGGAAGATCTTGGAGTAACTATGGAGGATGATGACAGAGCTTTGATGGTGTTAAATGCTCTAACAAGTTCCATGGAAGGGTTCAAAGATACTTTGATGTTTGGGAGGCAGGATAAACTGAGTTATGACTCAATAATCACTGCCTTGAAGACCAAATACCTACAGAATCAAGGAGACAAGAAGGTGACTCAATCTGGTGAAGGATTAAATGTCAAGTTCAAGAGAAATTACCAAAAGAAGAAGGGCCAAACCTCAAAGAATCCCAAAAGTGGCAACACTGCTCTAAAGAAACCTGGAGAATGGATAGAAAACATGAAATGTTTCAAGTGCAAACAAATAGGGCATCTAAAGAAAGATTGCCCCCAGAAGATGAAGAAGAAAGAAGGCCATGGTGCAGAAGCTACTACAGTTGAACATGGAGAAGACACACCAGAGGTCTTGAATGTATAAAAAATGGAGATGGAATGGGTACTGGATACAGGTTGCTCTTTCCATATGTGCCCTCATGAAGAATGGTTCCAAAACCTCAAGAAAGAAGATGGAGGGTGTGTACTGCTGGGAAATGACCAATCCTGCAGGGTTCAAGGCACTGGATCATTGAGCATCAACATGTTTGATGGGATTACCAGGTAAATTACAAATGTAAGGTATGTGCCTGGACTTAAAAGAAATCTGATCTCCATAGGATCTCTAATTGCTACTGGGTGTGAATTTAAGTCTTTTGATGGCCAACTACACATAACCAAAGAGAATAAACTGGTAATCAAGGGAAGACAACACAATGGATTGTTTATTTTGATAGGAAAACCAGTGGTTGGGAATGTGGGGAATATTTTGGTTAAGGATGAACTAACCCTGTGGCATAAGAGATTGGGACACATTGGGGAATGGGGACTGAAAGAGCTATCCAAAAGAGGGATAATAGGAGAGGTTGGAAATCAAACACTTGAATTCTGTGACAAATGTGCTGTAATACCTGCGCCTCTCACAACTCACTGGCCAATATGATTTTTGCATTTCATGCATTCCATATTTTTATGTGCTATTTGCGTGATAGTTTTATAGTAATTAATTTGTTATATTTATTACGTTATTTTATATTTTGCGACTAATTTGGAGATGTTTACTTTGGTAGTCAAGAACCCCCTAGTCTAAAATATTGGGACATGCTACAAAATTTAAGACTACGCGTGACAAGTTTAAAATGTAGAACATTATTTAGTACGTAGAAGTATTAGATATGTAAAGGATTTTATTGTCAGAATAAAAATAACAACAACAACAACAACAACAACAACAACAACAATAATAATAATAATAAATAATAATAATAATAATAATAATAATAATAATAATAATAATAATAATAATAATAATAATAATAATAATAATAATAATAATAATAAATAATAATAATAATAATAATAATAATAATAATAATAATAATAATAATAATAATAATAATAATAATAATAATAATAATAATAATAATAATAATAATAATAATAATAATAATAATAATAATAATAATAATAACCTACCGGATTAAGGAAAAGAAAAGGAGGCGGAAAGTGGTGTATAAAGGTGAGATCTTTATCATTCTATTTGGGGAAAACCTTACAAATCAGATATTAGAGTAATACGTCGAGTTCACAATTAAAACCTGGTAAGCAACTATGTTCGTTTTAATTAATACTCCTTTCCTAAGTTCATAATTATTGAATTCAGTTAATTCAAGCTAAAGCCATGTGGGTATTTAAGATAGTTAGCTACTTCTCCATTAATATATAATCCCCCTACCTATAAAAGTATGGGTATTTCTTACAAAATAATGTATGGACAAAAATATCCCTATATCAATAAATATAAGTTAAGGTTAAATAAGTAAATTATTATATAATTAAAACGCACTAATTAATTCCAATTCCAATATAATAATGGTGCAAAGATAATCTATATCAATTACTATTATAAAACTCTCTTAAAAAGAAAAACAAAAACAAAAGGAATTACCTATTTATATATATATATATATATATATATATATATATATATATATATATATATATATATATATATTAGTATTAGTTTAGTTGGATTTTTGTAAATGAAATTTTAAGTGGGTGGAATTTTATTTAATTTAAGTTTATTTGGTTGTTTTCTAGATTAAGTTTATAGAGTAGCACCTTTCAATTTTTACGAAATTATTTTCCAAATCATTGATACAGGTATTGTAATTTTCATGACCAATAACTTATGCACTTCAAATTATGTTTGAATCATGCAACCTTCTCGGAATTAATTAAATGAGAAATGTGATATTTCACCACTAAACTAGATGGTTAAGACGTCTATCATAACAAGCCTGAATAAGAATTGAAATATATTAAGAAGAGTAAACGAGAGTTTAATAATTTTGATTTATAACTTAAATGTTTTTCAAATTTTAAATAAAGTAATTCCATATTAAATTATATCATAAGAGCTTGCTAACCTTATATATATCAAAAGCATATACTTAGCTGAGGTGATTTATTTTTATTATTTTAAGCCAAGGATTATGAAAAATTTAACATTTTTACCTTTTCAATTTTAACAATGCAAGTAAAAATTATATAATTTTAGAGAAAATTACGAATAAGTTTATTGATAAATCTTCAAGCTAATAAAGTGAATTACAATAACAGAGGTGGTAAGAAATATTTGTAGTAATTTATTTGATATTATTTTCATCATTTTTAAGTTAAGGATTATCGACATTTCATATATATATATATATATATATATATGTATATGTATATGTATGTGTGTGTGTTGTTTTTTTATTAACTATGTATGTAAAATATATTTCAATTCTCTAGGGAAGATAAAGAAAAATTATACACTAATGAGGAGATGTATAATTAATTTTATTTAATATTGATGTTTAATAAAATTGTAAGCAAACATGACAAACATTTTACCGTACTAAATTATGTTTTCCTTTTATTGTTGGATGGTTTAGTTTAATTACTTAGTTGTGTCATGTCTTATTATGGAAAGTTAATAAGAGTTTCATGTGATGGAAAAAAGTAAAAGAAACATTGTCTCTGATTTTAAATAAATCTAAATAAGAGGATGAAAAGTTCACTTCATAAATGAATTTCATATTCGCAAAGATAGAGGAAGGAGAAACAACACAAATAATTTTGTTATTAGTCAAAGAATAAGTGAAAAAAATCACAATAGAAATAAGTAGGTTTAAAAGTAGGTCTCCAAGAACCATTCAAGGATTTTAGAAGGTCTTTAGTTTGAGTAAACAAAAGTAATCACTTAAAATTATTACATAAATATGTATCTTTGTGGCTTATTAGTTTTGATATCTAAAATTAATGGCCGAAACTCAAAATGTAGTCCACTAACTTTTTTCGGTTACGTACATTTGACCATTTTTACTAGAAAACATTGACATCCACCTACGATGGAATAAAAAAAATATATATATCGAAGAAAGCATAAATAAGTGCTTATACATATAGTGTGATAATAAATCACGCAAATAATTATTTTGTGTTGATGGGAAAAAATGGTACCGAAAGTATTCTAAGTATATTTAATTAATCATCTAATTAATTCTTTAGTCATGGAACTCCATGAATTTTTCTAGCCTATTTAGTCAAAGTATTAAAAAAATATAATTTTGAAATTCATGTGTACAATTGACAACACAGTGAACATAGAAAACTAGAATTCTAATAAAAAATAAAAATAAAAGAGAACAAAAAAAGTCTCGCATACACAAAAATAAGACCATTTACATTGCATGGTCATATATCAAGGAAACAATTCTTTAGTTTTGATATTTTTTAAACGAAAATGTCCCTAATTATAAATCAATATAAACTAAAGAAATATACTCCCTCCATTTACAAATAAGTGTCATTTTAGACTTTCAAGTGGAATTTAAGAAATTATGGGATAGACAACAACACCCCTCCAATTTTCTCTCCATCATTTTCTTTATTGCCATAAATTTCTCCATATTTTCTTTATTTAATATTATAAATATTTGTATGGAGATCTCCTTATATTTAGCAAAGGACAATATTGGAATAAATATGCAAAAAATTCTAGAATGACACTCTTTTGTGAAAAAAATGATTTTTCCTATAATGACATTTATTTGTGAAATTAGGGAATACACACACACACACACACACACACACATATATATATATATATATATAGAGTATGTATATTCAAAATAAGTATGAATATAACGATATAATAAATTAAAGGAGTTTCATGAAACATTAAGTATAATTAATTTAAAAGATAAAGGAATATTGGGAACAAAAATTATTTTGATTATTAATTATGATTTTCAGCATATATCTTTAAGATAAAAAGCATACTTAAAAAAATATTTTTAAATTTGCAAAGATAGCGGAAGAAGAACAAAACAATTAATTTTTTATTACTCTAAAGAAAAGTGAAAATTTTCAAAACAGAAATAAGTAGGTTTATAAGTAAGTCTCCAAAAATCATTAGTAGATATTAGAACGTCCTTAGTTTAAGTAAATAAAAATTAATTATGTAGGAGATAACTATGTATATTTTTGGCTTATTAGCTCCAACATAAAAAAATATTTGGTGAAATTCAAATTTAGTCCTGTAACTATAAAGCTCAGTAACTTTTTTATTCTCTGCATATAATCACTTTTACTAGAAATCATTAACAACATCTATATAAAATTAAATGTTTCAAAAAACAATGAAAATCCAAGATAACATAAAATAAGAGTTTGCATATATAATGTTGGATTTGTATACTGAAAGCAAAACTTTTTATATACAATGTTTCCCGTTATTCACTGTTTATCTCCTATCTGATTATATTTGCATTTTCACTATGTATGTGTCTCTATATCTCTTGCAAATAAGTAGATCCTATGGTGTGTTGAAGATCACAGAAGATCATATGATTGGTTAAACTTAAAGAGATATAAAATGTAAATCACAGCTTAGACAACTTGAGGACGAGTTGTTGGTTTAGGCTGCAGTATTAAGTAGAAATAGTTTATCTTGGCTATTTACTTATACTGGTACAAATTTATGTATTGATAGGATCACAGTGAGATATGTTCTTCTGTCTGACCTTAGTGAAGAACTAGAGATCTCGGTGACTTATAATAATCTAAAGCCTAAATAAGATTACAGTTATGAATGCTTGTTTGTGTGTCACTTTGATTTACTATGGGCGAGAGTTAAGATATAACTTTTATACTATGTATTTTGAGTGACAGCAACTTGCATATAATAATTGGTAATTTGTATTTAAGTAACCGTATCCGTTTAGGATGATGATATCCCCTTAAGGAGCTCAAAAAGTTTATTGTACTAAACCCTGCAGGTTGATTAAGTTCAGGTACAATAATAAGGTTGAGTGGTACTACTTAAAGAATAAATAAGAAATTAATTGTTTTAAGATGTCACAGGCTTTAATTAATTAATGGATATTCGATATCTTAAATACGAGGATTAATTAAGTCTAATTCAAGCCCCGACTCAACTCGGGAATAAAGGGGTCAGTATAAATTCTCTAGTGGAATGAATTAATATTTATGAATTAATTATGTTCTGGGATGAACAAGGAAGAATTAATTCATAGTTAGGCCCATCTTTATTTCTTGTATTTGATCCCTGGACTGGCTCATATAGACTCCTAGTCAAATGAAAAGTCTGACTACGTAAACAATCATAAATTCCACTTTTATAATCTCATGATTACTCTTATCTTTACTCATATACATATATATATATATATATATATATATATATATATATATATATATATATATATCAGATTCTTAGGTTTGTGTATTATATTAGTTTTATTAAATAAGGTTGTGTATATTTGTATATGTAAATGTTCATATGTTATTTTATAATTAAAATAACCTAGATTAAATTTGTGTTAAATCTGTCCAGATTTTTGGATTGGATGTCAGCTAATTAGCCAATTTCGACAATTGTGCGAACTGAATTTGGAAAAATGCAAAACATGAAAGTTGTAGTACGATATGTTAGCTTTATAAACCAACTTGAATCATACAAATATCAATTTTTTAGAAAAAGTTAGGGCCTTATTACCAAAATGCGACGAAGTTGAAACTATCGGAGTAAAAGTACGTAACGATCTAGAATTTAATAAATTGTGCATTGATTTGATTTAAAATTGTCGTAGATTGATTACCACTGTGGAATAGGAAACTTCAAAAGATACTCCGGAGGAGAGGTAAGTAGAAATCCATCTCCAACTACAATGCTTGAACATAGTATTTGTGTTTATTATTTGTGATAATTGATTGTTATATGTGTTGTTGTATACCTTTGTATAAAGTGTTTTCTTCCGTTTCTAAACACAAACTGTTGTGCACCAATCATGAGCATTAGCATCTACAAGAATTACATGTGTATATATAAGAAGTCAAAATAGCATAATTTCATAAGTTGATAATGTTTTGGGGTTGGTCACCACTGGCACATTGAAAGTTATATATTATATATGGTGTCTCTCGGGATGCTTCCGGTGACAGGCGTGCATGTGGAAGAGATTCCCACTTCAGCACCTTTATGATGATGGGTATGGGAAGAGGTAGACTTTCCGGTGGACTGCAGGGGCAGGTAGGAGGCGGACCCCTGGTAGTCTCGGGAGGACAACCACTTGGTCGTACCAACCATCACTGATATCTCGGGTGGACTATAAGGGGGGAGGAGGGACCCTTGGTAGTCATGAGTATGGCCAATGAGTAGTATTTTGGGGAGGTTTGTGACAGTGACGAGAGCCAAATTCCCACCAAATATGATTTTTCTTGAGAAAGAGTTGAAAGTAATGGTTTTGTGTATTGCATCTCACCATTCACGCATTTGTCATGCATGATTTCTGCTTACTGAGTTTTAGCTCACGTAGTTCTTATATTGTAGGTAAGTTTGACTACGCATGAGCTCGTGGACTAATCTGGCATGCTGTTGGAGTTTCTGCAAGTTCTGAAGCCCCCGTGTATATGAATGACGACCTGTGGGGCTAAACCTTGGACTCACTATGTTTTTGCTAGTGTTCTAATAATCTTTTTGGACATGTTCAAATTAAGGAACTTTAATATGTATATTTCTGTAAATATGGTGTTGAATGGAGTGCGACACCTTTGTACTCGATCTGAATCTATGTAAATAGATGTAGGTGAGATTTTGGTCTTGAAGGAGTATTCTAAATCGTTAATTTTGAAAAAAAAAATATACAGGTTTTGTAAGGCTAAAAATTAGTATTAAATAAAGTTTTTACAAGGGTGGGTGTGACATGTGCATTAGGCAAATCACAGAAACTGCCTTATGCTAAAGGGATTCACACCACTCAAGAACCTCTAGATTATGTTCACTCTGATATCTGGGGACCATCCAGAACTGAAACTCATGGAGGAGGAAAATATTTCATGTCTGTTATTGATGATTTCAGTAGGAAAGTATGGGTGTTCATCTTAAGAAACAAGAGTGATGCCTTCACTAAATTCAAGACATGGTTGCTTCAAATGGAAACTTTGAAGGGAAAAAAACTCAAGCATTTAAGAACTGATAATGGCTTAGAGTATCTATCTACTGAGTTCACAACCTTCTGTAATGAAAGGGGAATTACCAGACATGGAACAATCCCCTTGAATCCACAATAGAATGGTGTGGCAGAAAGATTCAACAGAACTGTCCTTGAAAGAGTAAGGTGTATGCTACTTGATGCTGGTTTGCCAAAGGTGTTCTGGGGAGAGACAATAAACACAACCTGTTACCTAATAAACAGACCACCTACATCAACTCTGGGGTTCAAAACACCAGAAGAAGTATGGAATGGAAGAGTTCCAGATTACTCAGGGTTAAAGGTGTTTGGATGTGTGGCATCTGCTCACATGAGATCAGATAAACTTGATCCCAGAGCTTACATATGTGTGTTTCTGGGATATCCAGAAGGAATCAAGGGTTACAGGTTATGGTGCATGGAACCTGGGAATCAGAAACTGATGATCAGCAGAGATGTGAAGTTCAATGAATCAATTGTTAGACAAATCAACTCCCAAACACACAACACCAAGAATCTGGAATGAGTTCGAAGACAATCAGTTTGAAAAACACACAACAGTTCGGCCAGAGTTGTGGCCGAAGAGTACTTTGCGCAGAACTGAAAATAAAATGAATCACACAATCGTTTTACGTGGTTCGTTCAAGATGAACTACATCCACGGAGGCCAGGCACACCTCAATTCACTAAGATATTCAGTCAATTACAGAAATCACACTCAGAAATGAATATGCCCAATTCTGGAACAAATTAGGGCAGAAATAGTATCACTCTCAAATTCTCTCTGTAATCTAAGAAAACTGGAAATTGCTCGACGTAGTGTTGTTCTTCAGGAAGAGAGCGTTCCAATGATATAGGTCTTGTAGCTCGAATGTAACTACCCAGGAAGTTCTAACTGATTGAAGTCGACTGCTGCTACCGGACAAATGTGACGGTTTATTCCGTCACAAAGCTGAAACCACCTCGTCACAACTGACGGTTATGCTCAACAACCCCGAACCCGGTTTTCCTGTACAGACTTGCTTCTTCACGTTAAAACCCGGTTTATCCAACCGGTTCTCCACCCCCTGATCCCGGTTCCACATTCTAGACACATCCTATTTCAAAATATAGCTCACTTGATGACATTGAACACTGCCTCACAAATCTCCACCTCAATGAATCAAGTACACCTGTTTTCTGCCTCATCACTGCACTTCAGTTATTGCTCTTCATGACACTGCTCAAGCTGCAGCAAGCTCGAGCAATGCTCCACTTTGTTACCAGGTACACCCTTTGTAAGAAAATCAGCAGGATTATGCAAAGTATGCACCTTCTTCACCTCCACAGACCCAGAATCTATGACATCTCTAGCAAAATGTAACCTCACATCAATGTGTTTTGACCTTTCATGAAATGCTTGATGTTTCACAAGGTGTAATGCACTTTGATTATCACAGTAGATTACTACACACTTCTTCTTGATGTCCAAGTCTCTTAACACCCCTTTCAACCAGATTGACTCCTTGATAGCTTCAGTTAAAGAGATATATTCTGCTTCTGTAGTTGATAGTGCCACAACAGATTGTTGTGCACTCCTCCAGCTAATGGCTGTCCCATATAAGGTAAACACAAATCCAGAAATTGACTTCCTTGTGTCCACGTTTGCTGCAAAGTCAGAATCAGCAAACCCCTCCAATGCAACAGTACCTCCATCTGCTTTCTTCTCAAATTTCAGTGACAGGTTCACTGATCCTTTTAGATACCTCATCACATGTTTCAAGGCTTCCCAGTGTTCAGCTCCTGGATTTGACATGAATCTACTTACCAAAGATACAGCATATGCCAAATCAGGCCTGCTGCAGATCATTCCATACATAAGACTTCCAACCCCACTTGCATATGGGATATTGCTCATCTGTATAATCTCCTCTTCAGTATTTGGACATTGATCTTTGGAAAGTTTCTTCTGTAAGTTGACTGGAGTAGAGAGGGGTTTAGCTTCATGCATATGAAACCTCTCCAACACTTTCTGAAGGTATTGTCTCTGAGATAACCACAGCACTCCAGCTTCTCTGTCTCTTAGAATGTTCATTCCCAATATCTTCTTTGCCTCTCCCAGGTCCTTCATGTCAAACTCAGCATTAAGTCTATCCTTCAACCATTGTACTCTCTCCTTGTTTCTGCTAGCAATTAGCATGTCATCCACATACAATAGAAGAAAAACTTTATCTTGCTTTGAAACTTTGTTGAAGTAAACACAACTGTCATAAAGACTTCTCACAAAACCAGCACTGATCATGAAGTCATTAAACCTCTTGTTCCATTGTCTAGGACTTTGTTTAAGTCCATATAGTGACTTCTTTAACAAACACACTTTGTCTTCTTTCCCAGGAATGACAAAGCCTTCTGGCTGTTTCATATATATTTCCTCATTGAGTTCTCCATGTAAGAAAGCTGTCTTTACATCCAGTTGTTGCAGTTCCATGTCCTCCTGAGTGACCTTTGATAGAAGCAACCTGATTGAGCAATGCTTTACCACAGGAGAGAAGACCTCATTGTAATCAATTCCTTCTCTTTGTGTAAAGCCCCTGGCTACCAACCTTGCTTTAAACCTCACCTGTTTGGACCCTGCAGTTTCTAGTTTCTTCTTGTATATCCACTTGGAGCTCACAAGTTTCTGACCTTTTGGATTCTCCACCAGTATCCAGGTCTTATTCTTTTCCAGAGACTCCATTTCTTCAGTCATAGCCTGTATCCAGTGTTCACCTTCCTCACAATCTAATGCTTCTTGAAAGCTGCTAGGCTCTTGTGATTCCAGGTCTTCAGCAACACTTAAGGCATAATATACACTCCCTGCTTGGCCATAGAAATCAGGTCTGTTGATTTGTCTTCTAGGCCTATCCCTTCCAATGCTGTATTCCCTGATATTTTGAGCTGGTCCAGTTTGTGTTTCTTCTTCAGATGATGAATCACTGTCTTGTACTTCTGTGTGTGGTTGAGGTGTGTGATTGTCCTCTGCAGGTTGCTCCACCTGAATTGATATCTCCTCTGCTTCTTTTGCAGCATCAAATTCTTCCTTAGAGCCTGTAGAAGTATAGGCCATCACATTCTCATTAAACTTCACATCTCTACTTGTGATTATCTTCTGATTTCCTTGTTCCAGGCACCACGACCTGTAACCCTTAATCCCATCCGGATATCCAAGAAACACACATCTGAGAGCCCTTGCATCTAATTTATCTTGCTTGATGTGAGCATAAGCAAGACACCCAAACACCCTTAATCCTTCATAACTTGGTTTCTGTCCACTCCACACCTCTTCAGGTGTTTTGAACCCAATCACTGATGAGGGTGATCTGTTAATAAGATAGCATGCTGTAGCAATGGTTTCTCCCCAAAACACCTTTGGCAACCCAGCATCCAACAGCATACACCTTACTCTTTCAAGGAGAGTCCTGTTAAACCTTTCTGCAACTCCATTCTGTTGAGGATTCATTGGCACAGTCTTGTGTCTCTTGATTCCTCTTTCTTCACAGAAGTTTGTAAACTCTGTAGAGAGATACTCCAGTCCATTATCAGTCCTCAAGTGCTTCAGCTTCTTCCCTTTGACATTTTCCAGTTGGATCAACCATGTTTTGAACTTATGAAAGGCATCACTCTTGTTCTTCAGCAACATGATCCATACCTTTCTGCTGTAGTCATCAATCAAGGACATGAAATATCTGGCACCGCCATGAGATTCTGTTCTGGCAGGACCCCATATGTCAGAGTGAACATAATCTAATGGTTCTTGAGTTGTATGAACTCCCTTTCCATAGGGCAGCTTCTTGGACTTGCCCAGAGCACACTGATCACAGAACTCCAGTTCTTGATTTCCCAGCTTTCCAATTACTCCACTCCTTTCCAATTCTTTCAGTCCCTTTACTCCTATGTGCCCCAGTCTCTTATGCCATTTAGCAATCTCAGTATTGTTCAAGACCACATCTACACTTCCAACAATAGGTGAACCAATCAGGATAAATAGTCCATTATGCTGTCTTCCTTTTATCACCATTTTTCCATGTTTTGTGATATGCAAGAATCCCTCTACTGAGCTAAACTGACATCCACTGGTTACCAATGAGCCAAGAGATAGAAGATTCCTTTTAAGGCCAGGAACATACCTAACATTTTAGATGATTCTGATCACTCCATCAAACATTCTTATGCTCACTGATCCAACTCCTTTGACCTTGCATGATTGGTCATTCCCCAGGAGAACATTTCCACCATCTTCTTTCTTCAGTTCATTAAACCATGACTGATGAGGACACATATGAAAAGAACACCCTGTGTCCAGGACCCATTCCTTCACCATTCTTGAATCAGTAACATTTAATACTTCTGGAGGGTCTTGTTGATGATCAATGGCAGCAGCTTCTGCCCCTTGATTTCCAGCTTTCTTATTCTTCTTAGGACAATCCTTCTTCAGGTGACCTGGCTGTTTACACTTGAAGCATTTCCTCTTTTCAACCCAGTCATTCCCCTTCTTAGGATTTGAGTCCCCTGACTTTGGATCCTTAGCATTTTGACCCTTCTTGCCTTGCCACGGTTTCTTGAATTTAACATTCAAACCTTCTCCAGATTGCACCATGCCTTTGTCTCCTTGAGTCTGGAAGCATTTTGATCTCAGAGCCTTCACTATTCCATCATAGGACAGCTGTTCATCCCTCCCATACATCAAGGCATCCTTAAAGCTTTCCATGGATTTTGGAAGAATATTTAATACCATCAATGCCTTGTCATCCTCCTCCAGCTTCACATCCAGATCTTCCAATTCTTCAATCATCTTAATGAACTCATCAAGTTGATCAGATATTACCTTGTCTTCTGTGATTTTGAAGGCTAACATCTTCTGCTTCAGGAACAGTTTGTTAGATACTGACTTGGACTGATACAGTTCTTCCAATCTCCTCCATGCTTCTAAGGAACTCTTGCATCTTGAAACCTCCCTCAACGGTTTATCACCCAAGCACAAGAAGATAAGACTTAGGGCCTTCTTATCCACTGCTGCAAACTTAGGTTTCTCAGTTTCTTCCCATGATTCCAGAGGTAACAATGCAAGATCAAGGCCATTGTGAACCAGGACTGCATTCATCTTGATCTTCCACAATGTGAAGTCATTTCTTCCAGTAAACTTCTCAAAATCCATCTTCATACCAGCCATTCCTCCTCTTCTTTGACTTGTGCGAGTTGATTCCCACAGACGGCGCCACTTGTTAGACAAATCAACTCCCAAACACACAACACCAAGAATCTGGAATGAGTTCGAAGACAATCAGTTTGAAAAACACACAACAGTTCGGCCAGAGTTGTGGCCGAAGAGTACTTTGCGCAGAACTGAAAATAAAATGAATCACACAATCGTTTTACGTGGTTCGTTCAAGATGAACTACATCCACGGAGGCCAGGCACACCTCAATTCACTAAGATATTCAGTCAATTACAGAAATCACACTCAGAAATGAATATGCCCAATTCTGGAACAAATTAGGGCAGAAATAGTATCACTCTCAAATTCTCTCTGTAATCTAAGAAAACTGGAAATTGCTCGACGTAGTGTTGTTCTTCAGGAAGAGAGCGTTCCAATGATATAGGTCTTGTAGCTCGAATGTAACTACCCAGGAAGTTCTAACTGATTGAAGTCGATTGCTGCTACCGGACAAATGTGACGGTTTATTCCGTCACAAAGCTGAAACCACCTCGTCACAACTGACGGTTATGCTCAACAACCCCGAACCCGGTTTTCCTGTACAAACTTGCTTCTTCACGTTAAAACCCGGTTTATCTAACCGGTTCTCCACCCCCTGATCCCGGTTCCACATTCTAGACACATCCTATTTCAAAATATAGCTCACTTGATGACATTGAACACTGCCTCACATCAATTATGGGATATCACTTCTCTGGGAATCAAGGAAAGCATGATGGAGGCTCTGAATCTGAAAGGGTATCAATTTAGGTGGAGACTCAGGTGGATCATGGAATACAGAGAGGTGAAAACTTGGCTGAACACTCCAGTGATCGTTCTTCAGAAGAAGAAGACATACCACCAAGAAATCCAAACCTGAGAGATTACAGCATTGCCAGAGACAGACCAAGGAGGCAAATACAGAAACTAGACTTTTATGGACAGGCTGGAAGTGTACATTATGCACTCAGTGTTGCTGAAGAAATAGAAAATCATGAACCACAAAACTTCAAGGAAGCAGTCAATGGTGATGAAAGTGAACACTAGATTAGTGCAATGATGGAGGAAATGGAATCTTTGGAAAGGAATAGCACCTGGAAACTGGTGGATAAACCCAAGGGGCAGAAGCTGGTAAGCTCCAAATGGATTTACAAGAAGAAAGTTGAAGCTGGAGACTCAAACAAGATAAGGTATAAGGCAAGGTTGGTAGCAAGGGGTTTTACTCGGAGGGAAGGTATTGATTTCAATGAAGTTTTCTCTCCTGTAGTAAAGCACTGTTCAATCAGACTACTTTTGTCAAAAGTAACACAAGAGGATATGGAGTTATAGCAGCTGGATGTATAAACAGCTTTCTTACATGGAGACCTAGTTGAGAACATTTATATGAAGCAGCCTGAGGGGTTTGTGATTCCAGGAAATGAAGAGAAAGTGTGTTTTCTCAAGAAGTCATTATATGGATTGAAGCAAAGCCCAAGGCAGTGGAATAAGAAGTTCAATGAGTTTATGTTAAAAACTGGTTTTGTTAGGAGTTTGTATGGTAGTTGTGTTTATTTTGATAAAAGTTTAAGTGCTGATCCTGTATACTTGTTACTGTATGTGGATGACATGCTCATTACAAGCAAGAGCTCACATAAAATACATCAACTTAAGCAGAAGTTGAGTTCTGAATTTGACATGAAGGACTTAGGGGATGCCAAGAAGATTCTGGGAATGAGTATAATCAGAGACAGAGCTGCTGGAAGTTTATGGTTGTCTCAGAAGCATTATCTTCAAAAAGTTGTGGAGAGGTTTCAAATGCATGAGGCTAAGACACTGAACATTCCAGTAAGACAACAACTTAGATTATCAAAGGAGCAGAGTCCTAAGACAGCAGAAGAAGTGAAATACATGAAGAATGTGCCTTATGCTAGTGGAGTTGGAAGTCTAATGTATGGGATGATATGCAGCAGACCAGATTTAGCATACTGTGTGTCTTTGGTCAGCAGATATATGTTAAATCCAGGGAAAGCTTACTGGGAGGCTTTGAAGCAGGTTTTGAGGTATCTAAAGGGAACAGTCAATCTGGGTTTGATGTTTCAGAAGCAGGCAAACATGTTTATTCCTTTGGAAGGTTTTGCAGATGCTGATTTTGCTGGTAATGTTGATACCAGGAAGTCAATCACAGGATATGTATTCACATTATATGGTACTGTAGTTAGCTGGAAAAGTGTGCAACAACCAGTGGTGGCTTTATCAACTACAGAAGCTGAATACATGGCTTTGACAGAGGTAATTAAGGAAGCTGTGTGGTTAAAAGGTATTCTGAGGGATCTGGGGATAAAGCAGGATTGTGTTACTATATATTGTGACAATCAGAGTGCATTACATCTAGTGAAACATCAAGCTTTCCATAAAAGATCCAAGCACATAGATGTAAGGTTGCATTTTGCAAGAGATGTGATTGATGCAGGGTCTGTAGAGGTTAGGGAGGTCCATACAAGTGACAATGCTGCTGATTTTCTAACCAAAGCAGTTCCTGGGAGTAAGGTAGTTCATTGCTCAAGCCTAATTAGGCTTGAACGGTGTGATTAAAGGATGGGAGCAAGGCAGGTTGAGGTGATGATATACACTTGAGTTCGTTGAGGTGGAGACTTGTAGATGTTAGTTCAATATCATCAAGTGTTCATGAAATGTAGTAGAGGTTTTGAGGATTCCAGAACCGGGTTTGGAGTGCGGAGAACCGGGTCAGAGAACCAGGTTTTAACCAGTTCAGTAAAAGAGGTTAGAGTGGGAACCGGGTTCAAGTTTGCTATAACTGTCGTTTGCAACAATTTTAAAACCGTTGCATGAGACCCCGTTGTAGAAAGCCCGCGGCAGCAGTTTTGAGTTCTTGAAGTCAAAATTGGTTACAACTTCCTCAACTCCCTGATTCGAGCTCCTGCATTTATATACATTGTAAACACTTGAAGTTGCGAGCTGATTAACGTATCTTTCCCTCTGTAAACATTACTCAATCAAGAGAATTAGAATGCTAGGGTTTCATGCTCAATTCAAGCTGTGAATTGGGGTTTCTGGTTTTTTCTGGATATTTCTTGTAATTGATTGATTAGTGGAGTGAATTGAGGTGTATAGAACTTCCGTGGATGTAGATCACATAGATCGAACCACGTAAAACCTGTGTTCATCATTTTTCTTTTCCTATTCTTGGTTCGTTTGCAAGTAACCGAATTATTAGTTGTTTTTCATTCAATACTGGTCTGTGTGTTGTTTGCGTGTGAGAGTGACTTGATCATAACATCTAACCTCCCAATGTCAACACAATCAAATGTTGAGACAGTCTCTTCAATCCATTTGAGACAGCTCACATCCGTGAGAACTAAACCTCTATATTACAACTTCAAGGTAAACTAGAATTCGTCACTGATACACGTTAATTATGCATGTATTTAGGTCGATTTATGATTGTATTTGATAACATTTACATGCATATTTGGTCGAGAGTTGTGTAGATTTGTTATATTTGGACCATTTAACATGTTTGGTTTGTTTTTGTAATACCCGTGCCTCTCACAACTCACTGGCCAATATAATTTTTGCATTTCATGCATACCATATTTTTATGTTCTATTTACGTGCTCGTTTTATAGTAATTAATTTGTTATATTTATTACGTCATTTTAGATTTTTGCAACTAATTTGGAGATGGTTAATTTGGTAGTCAAGAACCCCCTAGTCTAAAATATTGGGACATGCTTTAAAATTTAAGACTATGCGTGACAAGTTTAAAATGTGGAACATTATTTGGTACGTAGAAGTATCAGATATGTAAAAGATTATATCGTCAGAATAATAAAAACAACAACAACAACAACAACAACAATAATAATAATAATAATAATAATATAATAGATTTAACCGCATTCGAAGGCGGTTAATAATCTTATATGATAGTTATCCTATATACTATTAGGACACTTTGAAAACAAGAAAAGAAAAGGGGAGGCGGTGCTGGCAACTGGGAGAAGACAAAACAGGTAAGTAGAGTTCTTCTTTCCAAAACATACAATCAATTTTAAAGGTTTTACAAGATATACATCCAGTAAGTTTGTATTACAATTTAAAGTTGAGAAGAGTTGCTAAAATGATTATATTGTAATGATGGTGTTTCCCATTAATGAGAGTAATAAATTGGTACCCATAACATTTATAACGAGAATGTTAAAAAAAAAGGGGGGAGAAAAATGTTAAATTGAATCTGTCCAGATTTTAAAATAAATGTTCAATAGTTAGCCAATTTTGACCAATTTATGAGCTGAATTGGGAAAAGTGTAAAACATTAAAGTTGTAGCCTTATGTGTTAGCTTTATAACCCAACTTGAATCATGTAAATATCAATTTTGTAGAAATAGTTAGAGCCTTATTACTAAAATGCGTCGAAACTGGAAATTTTGAATTAAAAGTACTTAATAACCTGGAATTTGATAAATTGTGTATTAATTCGATTTAAAATTGTCGTAGATTGATTACCATTGTGGAATAGGAAATTTCAAAAGCTACTCCGGAGGAGAGGTAAGTAGAAATCCATCTCCAACTACAATGCTTGAACATAGTATTTGTATTTATTATTTGTGATAAATGATTGTTGTATGTGTTGTTGTATACATTTGTATAAAGTGTATTCTTCTGTTGCTAAAAACAAACTGATGTGCATCAATCATGAGCATCGGCATCTACAAGAATTACATGTGTACATATAAGAAGTCAAAATAGCATAATTTCTTAAATTGATAATGTTTTGGGGTTGGTCATCACTGGCACATTCAGAGTTATACATTATATATGGTGTCTCTCGGGATGCTTCCGGTGACAGGCGTGCACGCAGAAGAGGTTCCCACTTCAGCACCTTTGTGATGAGGGGTACGGGAAGAGGTAGACTTCCCGGTGGACTGCAGGGGGCAGGCAGGAGGCGGACCCCTGGTAGTCTCGGGAGGATAGCCGCTTGGTCGTACCAACCATCACTGATATCTCGGGTGGACTATAAGGGGGAAGGAGGGACCCTTGATAGTCACGAGTGTGGCCAATGAGTGTTATTTTTGGGAGGTTTGTGACAGTGACGAGAGCCAATTCCCACCAAATATGATTTCTTTTGAGAGAGAATTGAAAGAAATGGTTTGTGAAATGCATCTCATCATTCACGTATTGGTTATGCATGATTTCTGCTTACTGAGTTTTAGCTCACGTAGTTCTTGCATTGTAGGTGAGTTTGACTATGCATGAGCTCGTGGACTGATCTGGCATGTTGTTGGAGCTGATGCAAGTTTTGATGCCTCGTGTATATGAATGACGATCTGTGGGGCTAAACCTTGGACTCGCTATGTTTTTGCTAGTGTTTTAATAATCTTTTTTTGGACATGTTCACACTAAGGAACTTTAATATGTATATTTCTGTAAATATAGTGTTGAATGGAGTGTGACACATTTTTACTCGATCTGAATTTATGTAAATATATGCAGGTGAGATTTTGGTGTTGAAGTAGTATTCTAAATTTCAAATTTTGATAAAAAAAAAAAAAAAAAAAAAATAATACAGGTTTTGTAAGATTAAAAACTAGTATAAAATAAGTTTTTACAAGGGTGGGTGTGACAGAGTGGTATCAGAGCCCGGTTTGTGCCCTGTAGACTATTCATACACATGAGCTCAGAACTTCTGAAGCACAGACATGCCAGTAAGTTTTACTTATTTGTAATTTGCACTCATTATTTCATGAATTATATTGGCCTGTGACAGAGGGACAATAAAACTAGAAAGAAATCATGGAGGTCGTTAGAGGAGAAGGTGTTGAAGGAGATAACGAACAGGAACAAAATGCACCAGCAGTAGGTGTTGGCCTGGAAGCGATTGTGGCTCGGTTGACAGGATTAGTCGAACAACAGTCGCAACAGATTCAACAACTTATCCAACAAAGGGGTGTGGGTGAACAACCAGGAAATGGTGTAAATCAACAGCAACCTCGAGCTGAATACTTGGAGGTCATCGGAGAGAGGTTTAGAAAGCTTAACCCACCAACATTTGAGAGTGCAACGGATCCCACTGATGCAGAGGATTGGCTTAGAACTATAGAGAACATGTTTCTGTATAGTAAAGTCCCTGAGGAGGAGAAGGTATTGTGTGCGTCGTTCATGTTACGTGGAAGTGCAGGACACTGGTGGGACACAATGAAAACTATAGAAGATGTGGCGACAATGACGTGGAATAGGTTCAAAGAACTTTTTAGAAACAAGTATTTCACTGCCCCAGTTCGAGTAATGAAAATGAACGAGTTCATACAATTGAGACAAGGGGCAATGGATGTTGCAGACTACATCGCCAAGTTCGAGCAACTCTCTAGGTTTGCGGAGCACATGGTCAGTACGGATGCGCTGAAAGTAGAAAGGTTCCTAGAGGGTCTGAGGCCAGAGCTATATAGGGATGTGTGTATGGCTGGTATACATGGAGTAACTTACTCACAAGTTGCTGAACGAGCGTTGATTGCCGAACAAGCTGAAATGAAAATTAAGCGTGCTCAGGAGGTTAGGCGCCAGTTTATACAGAGACAAGGACCTCGTTTTGTAGGAGATGGAAAGAAAAGGCCGCTACAAGTGCAAGGTCCAAGGCCAAGTTCTCAACCAAAACCAGGACAACAATCATGGGATCAGAACAAGCGCCAAAAGGGTGAACAGGGAAAACCACCAGTTACACAACCTACATGTCCCACATGTGGAGGTTTGCATAGTGGAAAGTGCTTTGCGGAGTATCGGACTTGTTTTAAATGTGGAAAAGCAGGACACATTTCCACGGTTTGTCCACAGAAGTCAAACCCTGCTACACAAAAGAAGACGCCAGCTAGAGTCTTTACCATGACCACGGAGGAAGCGGAAGCAAATACATCTGTAGTAACAGGTAAAGTTCCCATTTGTGATACGATTGCATTTGCATTATTTGATTCTGGAGCTACACATTCATTTGCATCCACTGAGTATGTGAGGAGGCTGGGTAGGAAACCTGATATAGCAGACGTTAGTTACAATGTAGTGATCCCCTCCGGAGAGTCAAAACAAACTAACCAAATTCTGCGAGCATGTGTTATCTCTATTGAAGGAAGAAAACTTTATGCCGATCTAATCATATTAGATATGAATGATTATGATGTGATTTTGGGAATGGACTGGCTATCGAAATATGGTGCTACAATAGATTGTCAAAACAAGGTAATCACATTTCAGCCGCCTGGTGACACATCTTTTATCTTTATCGGAGTAAGGAAAAGGTTCAAATATCACACGATATCAGCGGTAAAAGCAAAACGGTTATTAGAAAGTGGTTGTGAAGGCTACCTAGTAAGTATAATGAGTATGGAAGAGAAGCATTATCCGACTATTGAGGAGGTAGCAGTGGTGCAAGAATACCCTGAAGCATTTCCAGAGGAACTCCCAGGATTACCCCCAGACAGAGAGATAGAGTTTGTAATTGACATATATCCAGGGACTGCTCCTATATCGAAGTCACCATACAGAATGGCGCCAACAGAGTTGAAAGAATTGAAGATTCAATTGCAAGATTTACTGGACAAAGGCTTCATTAGACCTAGCTTTTCGCCATGGGGTGCACCAGTTTTGTTTGTCAAGAAGAAAGATGGTACTATGAGGATGTGTATAGATTACAGAGAACTGAACAAGGTTACGATCAAGAACAAATACCCCTTACCCAGGATTGATGACTTGTTTGATCAACTCCAGGGAGCTGCCATATTCTCCAAGATTGACTTGCGTTCAGGTTATCATCAACTGAAAATTAAAGAGGAAGATATTCCAAAAACAGCATTCAGTACGAGATACGAGCACTATGAGTTTCTAGTAATGCCATTCGGTTTGACAAATGCCCTAGCAGCTTTCATGGATATGATGAATCGGGTGTTCAAAGACTTTTTGGATAAGTTCGTTATTGTGTTTATTGATGACATCCTGATCTACTCCAAGAATGAAGCAGAGCATGCTGTGCATTTGAGAAAGGTTTTAGATGTTCTAAAGGAGAAACAGTTGTACGCTAAGTTCAAGAAATGTGAGTTCTGGTTGGATCGAGTAATATTTCTAGGGCATGTTGTGTCAGGAGAAGGAATTTCAGTTGATCCAAGTAAAGTTGAAGCAATTAATAATTGGCCACAACCTACAAACCCTTCAGAGGTACGTAGTTTTCTCGGGTTAGCGGGGTACTATCGAAGATTTGTAGAAGGATTCTCGAAAATTGCATCTCCCTTAACACAGTTGACTAGAAAGAGTGTAACATTCAAGTGGACAGAGGCTTGTGAGCAGAGCTTTCGGGAATTGAAGAAAAGATTAACCTCGGCACCGATCCTTTCAATACCAACAGGGACTGAAGGCTTTGTGGTATACAGTGATGCTTCGAAGAACGGTTTAGGGTGTGTGTTAATGCAGAATGGCAAAGTAATAGCATATGCATCCAGACAGTTGAAGGAATATGAGAAGAACTACCCTACTCACGACTTGGAGCTTGCAGCAGTAGTATTTGCGCTAAAAATTTGGAGACACTATCTATATGGAGAACGATGTGAGATTTACACAGATCACAAGAGTCTGAAATACTTTTTCACACAGAAGGAGCTGAATATGAGACAGAGAAGATGGCTAGAACTCGTGAAAGACTATGACTGTGTTATCAACTATCATCCTGGTAAAGCAAATGTCGTAGCTGATGCCTTAAGCAGAAAATCGTCCCAAAGTACCACATTGATGGCTTTAATTCAGAAACCGGAGTTACTAGACTTGCAAAGAATGAATGTTGAGATTGTTCAGCTGGGGGTAGTGGAGGCAAGATTAGCAGCTCTAACCCTTCAGCCTACCCTACTTGATAGAATTAAGCAGGGACAGAATGAAGATGAATATTTAGCTAAAGTAAAGAAGGATGCCGCTTCAGGGACGCCATCGGACTTTCAGTTGTCAGGGAATGATGTCTTAAGATTCAAAAACCGGTTATGTGTGCCAAATGTAGATAGCATTCGTAGAGATATTATGGCAGAGGCACATTCGACACCATACTCAGTACATCCAGGAGCTACCAAAATGTATCGAGATTTAAAGGTGCAGTATTGGTGGCCAGGTATGAAGAAAGATATTGCTCAGTGTGTAAAACAGTGTTTGACCTGTCAGCAGGTAAAAGCAGAACATCAAAGACCGGCAGGAACCTTACAGCCCTTACTAATTCCGGAATGGAAATGGGAAAAAATTACAATGGATTTTGTGGTGGGATTGCCGAAAACTGTAAAGGGTCACGATGCTATCTGGGTAATTGTGGACAGACTCACGAAATCGGCTCATTTTCTCCCAGTCTGTACTACTTACTCCATGGATCGTTATGCTCAGATATATATACAGGAAATAGTTAGACTTCACGGAGTACCATTATCCATTGTTTCAGATAGAGACTCAAGATTCCTGTCTACCTTCTGGAAGAGTTTACACAAGGCACTGGGAACACAGTTGTCTTTCAGTACTGCATATCATCCACAAACTGACGGACAATCAGAAAGAACGATACAGACTCTAGAAGATATGCTCAGAGCTTGTGTGTTAGATTTCCAGGGTCAATGGAGCAAATTTCTACCTTTGATAGAATTTTCCTACAACAACAGTTATCAATCCACTATAGGAATGGCCCCTTATGAAGCACTATATGGTAGGAAGTGTCGATCACCGATACATTGGGATGAAGTTGGTGAAAGAAGACTTCTAGGTCCAAGTGTAATACAAGAAATGTCAGAAGCTGTGTCACAAATTCGGGAAAGGATGAAAACAGCTCAGAGTCGCCAGAAAAGCTATGCAGATAAGAGAAGGAGAGCACTTGAGTTTGCAGTAGGAGAACTAGTGTTCTTGAAAGTTGCACCAATGAAGGGAATAATGCGGTTTGGTAAGAAAGGAAAACTTAGCCCGAGATACATTGGTCCATTTCCTATTATCGAGAGGATTGGTGAAGTTGCCTACAGACTCGATTTGCCAGCATCAATGTCTCAAATACATAATGTGTTCCATGTGTCAGTATTGAGGAAGTATGTTGCAAATCCGTCTCATGTCCTGAACAGTGAACCTGTAGAACTACAAGCAGACTTGGGATATAAAGAAGTACCAGTACAGATTTTATTAAGGGAAGTAAAACGGCTGAGAAACAAAGAAATCCCCTTAGTCAAAGTCCTATGGAGAAATCAATCAGTCGAAGAAGCTACCTGGGAAAGAGAGGATGTAATGAGAGCCAAATATCCTGAACTCTTCAAGTAAGTAAATTTCGAGGACGAAATTTTTATAAGGGGGGGAGGATGTAATACCCGTGCCTCTCACAACTCACTGGCCAATATAATTTTTGCATTTCATGCATACCATATTTTTATGTTCTATTTATGTGCTCGTTTTATAGTAATTAATTTGTTATATTTATTACGTCATTTTAGATTTTTGCAACTAATTTGGAGATGGTTAATTTGGTAGTCAAGAACCCCCTAGTCTAAAATATTGGGACATGCTTTAAAATTTAAGACTATGCGTGACAAGTTTAAAATGTGGAACATTATTTGGTACGTAGAAGTATCAGATATGTAAAAGATTATATCGTCAGAATAATAAAAACAACAACAACAACAACAACAACAACAATAATAATAATAATATAATAGATTTAACCGCATTCGAAGGCGGTTAATAATCTTATATGATACTTATCCTATATACTATTAGGACACTTCGAAAACAAGAAAAGAAAAGGGGAGGCGGTGCTGGCAACTGGGAGAAGACAAAACAGGTAAGTAGAGTTCTTCTTTCCAAAACATACAATCAATTTTAAAGGTTTTACAAGATATACATCTAGTAAGTTTATATTACAATTTAAAGTTGAGAAGAGTTGCTAAAATGATTATATTGTAATGATGGTGTTTCCCATTAATGAGAGTAATAAATTGGTACCCATAACATTTATAACGAGAATGTTAAAAAAAAAGGGGGGGAGAAAAATGTTAAATTGAATCTGTCCAGATTTTAAAATAAATGTTCAATAGTTAGCCAATTTTGACCAATTTATGAGCTGAATTGGGAAAAGTGTAAAACATGAAAGTTGTAGCCTTATGTGTTAGCTTTATAACCCAACTTGAATCATGTAAATATCAATTTTGTAGAAATAGTTAGAGCCTTATTACTAAAATGCGTCGAAACTGGAAATTTTGAATTAAAAGTACTTAATAACCTGGAATTTGATAAATTGTGTATTAATTCGATTTAAAATTGTCGTAGATTGATTACCATTGTGGAATAGGAAATTTCAAAAGCTACTCCGGAGGAGAGGTAAGTAGAAATCCATCTCCAACTACAATGCTTGAACATAGTATTTGTATTTATTATTTGTGATAAATGATTGTTGTATGTGTTGTTGTATACATTTGTATAAAGTGTATTCTTCTGTTGCTAAAAACAAACTGATGTGCATCAATCATGAGCATCGGCATCTACAAGAATTACATGTGTACATATAAGAAGTCAAAATAGCACAATTTCTTAAATTGATAATGTTTTGGGGTTGGTCATCACTGGCACATTCAGAGTTATACATTATATATGGTGTCTCTCGGGATGCTTCCGGTGACAGGCGTGCACGCGGAAGAGGTTCCCACTTCAGCACCTTTGTGATGAGGGGTACGGGAAGAGGTAGACTTCCCGGTGGACTGCAGGGGGCAGGCAGGAGGCGGACCCCTGGTAGTCTCGGGAGGATAGCCGCTTGGTCGTACCAACCATCACTGATATCTCGGGTGGACTATAAGGGGGAAGGAGGGACCCTTGATAGTCACGAGTGTGGCCAATGAGTGTTATTTTTGGGAGGTTTGTGACAGTGACGAGAGCCAATTCCCACCAAATATGATTTCTTTTGAGAGAGAATTGAAAGAAATGGTTTGTGAAATGCATCTCATCATTCACGTATTGGTTATGCATGATTTCTGCTTACTGAGTTTTAGCTCACGTAGTTCTTGCATTGTAGGTGAGTTTGACTATGCATGAGCTCGTGGACTGATCTGGCATGTTGTTGGAGCTGATGCAAGTTTTGATGCCTCGTGTATATGAATGACGATCTGTGGGGCTAAACCTTGGACTCGCTATGTTTTTGCTAGTGTTTTAATAATCTTTTTTTGGACATGTTCACACTAAGGAACTTTAATATGTATATTTCTGTAAATATAGTGTTGAATGGAGTGTGACACATTTTTACTCGATCTGAATTTATGTAAATATATGCAGGTGAGATTTTGGTGTTGAAGTAGTATTCTAAATTTCAAATTTTGATAAAAAAAAAAAAAAATAATAATACAGGTTTTGTAAGATTAAAAACTAGTATAAAATAAGTTTTTACAAGGGTGGGTGTGACAGTTTTGAAGGCATTTTGAAGGGTCAAAAGTTGTATTTTACGACTATCGGATGAAAGAACAAGTCAAAGGGAAAGAAAAATCGGTCTAAACCGGTCTAGAGATACACCCAGGAAGGCGGGCAGCGACGACGAAGAGTGACTAGAAAGGAAAATTAGCAATGTCTAAGTATTGCGACCACGATAGGGTTGTTGCGCGTTCACGACAAAAGGTTATGTTTTAAGGCAGTTTTTAAGTTCAAAATGTCGCTACCACGAGAAGCATGGTGCACGGTCGCGACAAAATGTCATTTCTTGTGAGGTTTCCTGTTCCAAGTGGGAATCGAAAGCTAAACTCCCTAAGATTCGTCCCGAAGCCTATAAAAAGACATAGAAGCTCGAGTTTTGGAAGATAATTAGAGCAGACATCATAATTTCTCATACTTCTACATTGGAATATAAGGCGTGAGAGCGAGCAAGACGAAGATCGAAGAGCTG
The DNA here is from genome assembly GCA_958295605.1 of Ajuga chamaepitys. Classification (NCBI taxonomy): domain Eukaryota; kingdom Viridiplantae; phylum Streptophyta; class Magnoliopsida; order Lamiales; family Lamiaceae; genus Ajuga; species Ajuga chamaepitys. Next base: position 14,984,490 of record OY282502.1, on the reverse strand, counting down.
AATAATCGGATTTAATTATTCCTTGTTTACTTTCAATTTCTTGACAATGTTTTCATTAAATTCTTGTTTTGATTTAGTAGTAGACATGAGTAACTAAACTACTCATGTCCTAGGATTAGAAAGTAGGGTTTTTACAACAATGTTTGAATTAATTGTTTAATTTATAGACTCCAGTTTTTATTATCTATCTATGTGTTTGGTTTCATCATTATAATTGAATTTAATCTCGCGAATTAGGTTTAATTACTTGTTTAATAATTCTACTTCGAGAGAAGGGAATTGATAATAGACGGTAACACATAGCGCGATTGTCTATGATCGTGTTGACAGAGGTTAAGGGGATGTTAGGAGTTGTTGGGATCAATTGACTTGAGAGAGTAATTATTCTAATTAATCTACGGCTTAGTCACTTCGAGAGAAGGGTTAAGTTAATTAAGTACCGCCTAATAGATAGTAAATGTGAGATGGAGTTAATCTCATCAAGTGTATATGGAGTTAATTAGTAAGGGGTATTGGAAATCAAGAACCGGATATAGAACCGTGTGAACCGAATTGAAGAACCGGGTTTCAGAGTAAACATATTGATGATGCAGGCTGAACGGGGGTTGGTAAAACTAGTGGTTTAGGTTGGTTATGCAACGGTTTTTACGCGTCTTTGACAACGGTTTTCATAACCCTTTTTTTTGTTAGAACTTGCAGCTTGACTTCAAGAGGTTACAACGGATTGTTGGTGATTGGTTGAGTTCGATTCTTATAGTTAACTTCAGGAACAATTTGTGGCGTATCCAATTCATTCATTTTCCCTCTGTAAACATTACTGTAGAGAGAGAATTAGGAAATTAGGGTTCATGACCTAATTTGATGTTCAGAATGATGGGTTTACTAATTTCTGTATAATTCTTGTGATCTCCAGTTGTTATTAGTGAATTGGGGTGTGAGGGGCCTCCGTGGATGTAGAACTTCATAGTTCGAACCACGTAAATGTGTTTGTAATTTGTTCATTCTATTTTGCGTTTGTGTATGCTCGGTCAGTTTCAATCTCATTCGTCAGAACAGAGTGTGTAATTTCTTGTGATTATCCTTGTGGTTGATTCTTGACACAACAAGTGGCGCCGTCTGTGGGAAACCTTCTTCCACGACAGCAAGGAGAAAGAAGATGGCTGGAATGAAGATGGATCTTGACAAGTTCTTGGGGAGGAATGATTTTGGTCTGTTGAAAATCAAGATGAATGCTATCTTGATTCAGAACGGGCTTGCAGGAGCTGTAAAGCCTGTGGATCAGTGGAGTGATGCTGAGAAGCCAAAGTTTGGGGAAACAGATCAAAAGGCATTGAGTATGATCATTCTCTGCCTTGGGGATAAACCATTGAGGGAGATATCCAGGTGTAAAAACCACCATTGAAGCCTGGGAGAAACTGAAGGAGTTGTATCAGTCTAAATCTTTCACCAACAAGCTGTTCCTTAAACATAAGTTGTTGGCCTTCAAGATGAGTGATGACAAGGTGTTATCTGATTAACTAGATGAATTTAGTCGAATGCTGGATGAGCTTGAAGACTTGGAAGTAAAAATAGGGGAAGAAGATAAATCCTTGATGTTGTTGAATGCACTTCCAAGATCTTTAGAAAATTTCAAAGATACTCTCATGTTTGGAAGACAGGATAAATTGAGTTTTGACTCAATTATAACTGCTCTGAAGACCAAAGGCTTGCAGCTCCAAGGTGACAAGAAACCCGACCCAATAGGTGAAGGATTGAATGTCAAATTCAAGAAAAATAACCAGAAGAGAAATGGCAGAATTCTAAAGATGGAAAAGCTGGAAATGATGAGTCAAAGAAATCTGGGAATTGGGTGAAGAAGAGAAGATGTTTCTTCTGTAAGCAAGTGGGACACTTAAAGAAGAATTGTCCCTCAAAGAAAAAGAAATCCGAGGAAAAAGGTGCAGAAGCAGCAGCTATTGAGCAAGATACTGACTCTGCAGAGGTGTTAAATGTTACTATTTCAAAGATGCAAAATGAGTGGGTCCTTGATACAGGATGCTCATTCCACATGTGTCATCATGAACACTGGTTTCAAGACCTCAAGAAGGAAGCTGGAGGGAGTGTGTTGCTTGGAAATGACCAGTCATGCAAAGTCCAAGGAAGTGGATCTGTGAAGATCACCATGTTTGATGGTGTAACCAGAACAATATCTAATGTAAGGTATGTATCTGGTCTTAAAAGAAACTTACTCTCCCTAAGGTCTTTGAATGCTACTGGATGTGAGTTCAAGTCAGTAGATGGATATTTACACATAACCAAAGGTAAGAAGGTAGTGATCAAGGGTAGAAAACACAATGGATTATTCATCTTGATTGGACAACCTGTTTCTGGTTATGTGGATAATGTGTTGAACAAGGCTGATCTTATGCTATGGCACAAAAGACTTGGGCACATTGGGGAAAGAGGACTGAAAGAATTATATAAAAGAGGCATTATTGGAGATCTGGGGTCACAATCACTTGAATTCTGTGATAAGTGTGCATTAGGCAAGTCACAAAAATTGCCTTATGGGAAAGGGATTCACACAACTCAAGAAACCATTTGATTATGTGCATTCTGATATCTGGGGCCCATCAAGGACATAAACTCATGGTGGTGGGAGATACTTCATGACATTCATAGATGATTCTTGTAGAAAGGTATGGATGTTTGTGCTGAGAAATAAAAGTGATGCATTTACCAAGTTCAAAAGCTGGTTAAACCAGATGGAAAACCTGAAAGGGAAGAAGCTCAAGCACTTAAGGATTGATAATGGCCTTGAGTACCTATCTACATAGTTTAATGCACTTCCAAGATCTTGAAATACAAGACACAGAACTGTACCAATGAATCCACAACAGAATGGCATTGCAGAAAGATTCAATAGAACTATTCTTGAAAGAGTAAGGTGTATGTTGGTTGATGCTGGATTACCAAAGTCTTTTTGGGGAGAAACTATCAGTATAACATGCTATCTTATCAACAAATCACCCTCATCTGAACTGGGATTCAAAACACCAGATGAATTATGGAATGGAAGGATTTCTAATTACATAGAATTGAAGGTGTTTGGCTGTCTTGCTTTTGCACATGTTAAGCAAGATAAGCTTGATCCAAGGGCCCTCAGATGTGTGTTTTTGGGGTATCCAGAAAGGGTGAAAGGTTACAGGTTGTGGTGTTTGGAACAATGACATCGGAAGCTTATGATTTGTAAGGGATGTAATTGATTCTGGATCAGTGGAAGTCAAGAAGGTGCATACTGATGAAAATGCGGCTGGTTTTCTGACCAAAGCTGTACTAGAGACCAAGTTAAGACACTGCTCAAGCTTTATAAGGCTTGAACAATGTGTTTGAAGAATTGAAAGTGAAGACCAGTTGAGGCTAGGAGTCACACTTTATTCATTGAGGTGGAGATTTGTGAGATTAAGTCACTTTCATCAAGTGTATGTGGAGTTAATTAATAAGGGGTGTTGGAAATCAAGAACCCAATATAGAACCGTGTGAACCGAATTGAAGAATCGGGTTTCAGAGTAAACAGATTGATGATGCAGGCTGAATCGGGGTTGGTAAAACTAGTGGTTTAGGTTGGTTATGCAACGGTTTTTACGCGTCTTTGACAACGATTTTCATATCCGTTTTTCTGTTAGAACTTGCAGCTCGACTTCAAGAGGTTACAACGGATTGCTGGTGATTGGTTGAGTTCGACTCTTATAGTTAACTTCAGGAACAACTTGTGGCGTATCCAATTCATTCATTTTCCCTCTGTAAACATTACTTTAGAGAGAGAATTAGGAAATTAGGGTTCTTGACCTAATTTGATGTTCAGAATTAGGGGTTTACTAATTTCTGTGTAATTCTTATAATCTCCAGTTGTTATTAGTGAATTGGGGTGTGAGGAGCCTCCGTGGATGTAGAAGTTCATAGTTCGAACCATGTAAATGTGTTTGTGATTCGTTGTTCATTCTAGTTTGCATTTGTGTGTGTTCGGTCTGTTTCAATCTCATTCATCCGACAGAGTGTGTAATTTCTTGTGATTATCCTGGTGGTTGATTCTTGACACAACAGTAAAACTGATTTAAAAGTTTATAAGTTAGAGATTAATCATCATTAGCGTAATTCCTGATATTGAAATCCTAGGATACATTCTCTTTGATTGGAAATCAATTTTTGTTAGTTAATTGGTTTATTAGTTTACATGCAATTTAGTTTAATACTTAATCAATCACTCACAAGTTCTAGTATCTAGTTAAGATAATCCTAGATAATTAGGGTATCGAACTACATTAACTCACTCCCTGTGGATCGACTTTGACTTCCACTATATACATCTACACCCGTACACTTGCGGTAATTAAGGGTTAGAATAGAACCTGTCAAGTTTTTGGCACCGTTGCCGGGGAATAGGTTTAGCGTCTTAGTTTTTATCCTGAGTAATAAGAGGATACTAGATTAGATGTTATTTTTTGGCAATTTGATTTTTTTTTCTTTTATTTTATTTTAGTATTACGTGGTATTTTGTTTTGTTGGTGTTTTCAGGTTTCGCATGCAAACTAGGTCAAAAGGGAAAGAACATCTTATTCCTTTCGATCCTTAGATTGAGGCAACTGCCCGAAGACACCGAACGGGAAGAAATTTCATAGTCGAGATGGAGAACGCTCCAGAGAATTAGAACCAAGAGGAGGTACTGGATTGAATATTGGGGGCCTTAGCCCATCTGGATGATAGAGTAACGAATCTGCAACAACAACAGGCACCACCACAATAATAGAGACGTGCTAAGGTTGTACAAGATGACTTAGATGAGGATATCACACCCATAAGTGATTGTCTTCGCCCTATACCAAATTAGCAATTTGGAGGAGTGCAACCACCACCATTGAATGTTTCAATAGCTTTGAGTTGAAGCCCGCATTGATAAACATTGTTCAGCAGAATCAGTTTGGTGGTAGCGCACTAGAAGACCCAAATGTGAACCTGAACAAGTTCCGCAGGTTGGCTGAAACGATCAAGATGAATCATGTACCACATGAGCAAGTAAAGATGAAGTTGTTCCCATTTTCACTGAAAGCCAAAGCACGTCAGTGGTATAACTCGCTAGATGATGTCAATGAATGGGAAAAGCTAAGCACAAGATTTTTATTGAAGTACTTTCCACCGAGCAAAATGTTAGATATGCAGAATAAGATCAATCAGTTTAGGTAGATGGATCAAGAACCATTCGGCGAAGCTTGAGAGCGATTCCGGGATCTCATCCAGAGTTGTCCCCGGCATGGGTTTTCAAAGAAGCATTAGGTATGCAAGTTTTATAATGGTTTGCTTGCTCCAGCACGGAACCAGGTAGATGTAGTAGCAGGGGGTAACCTTATGGAAAATAACGTAAAGGATGCATTCTCAGTCTTGGATGCGATGGCCAGAACCAATTATCAGTTGCCGAACGAGAGGAATTAGCCAAGAAGAGTGGCTAGCATTGTAGAAACAGAGCCAAACGATACTATTACCTCTCAGTTGTCTGGTTTGACAAACCAAGTAAGTTTGCTAACTAGTCTGACATTAGCAAAGCATACTGATACCCCAGCACAACAGTCATCGGGACAGGAAGATGTTGAAGATGTTAACTTCTTAAATTGGAGAAACTTCAATAACTTCCAGAATAACCAGTCTAGGCACAATCAGTATCCACCTAACCGGAATAACCAAAACTTCTCCTATAGCAACACGAAAAATTCTCTTAATCCACCGCTAGGTTTTGCTATCACGAATGGTATGATCCATGATGGCTAAAAGTTGACACAAAAGGAGATAGTACAGTCACAGTTTACAAAGTACGATGAAAAATTAACTCAAGTGACTAGTCAAGGAGCAGAGATCAAGTAATTGGGAGAGAATATGAAAGAAATATCCAACAACCTAAATCAATTGATAAAGATTGTTGGGGCTCAACACAAGCAGGGACAATTTCCCAGTGACACTATCATCAACCTAAGGGAGAAGTGTAATATTATCTACTCAATGGGCGAAATTGAACCAAAGAGTCAAGAGCCGAAGGAAGCTGAAAAGGGGATTGAACAAAACCAAGAGGAGGTGGTCAAATCTGACTTTGCACTACCGAAAAGAAATGCGAGAAGGAAATTGAGAATAAGGGGATCATGAAAGAGTCCCCGGTTAGAAGTGTTAGGGAAGTTGGTTATGTGCTAAAAGATTCAAAGACGATGTACACCGAGAAAGAGGCAACAACGAAGGAGGACACGGTTATCCTAAAGAACATAAACACTCGCATAAAAAGGGCAACCAAATAGAAAGATCCAGAGAGTTTTTCCATATCTTATTCTATTAGTAGTCAAGTGTTCAAAAATGTGTTGTGTGACTTAGGATCAAGTGTCAATTTAATGCCTCTTAAAATGTATGCACAATGAGGATTAGGGATAGTAAAGAAATCTTCTACTACTATGCAATTGGCGGATGGATCAGTACTAATACCATTGGGGGGTAGTCGAGGACGTGCTTATTCGAGTTGAAAATTTTGAATTCCCTAGCGATTTTCTAGTTGTTGACATGCAAGGGAATATGAATGTCCCTTTCATTTTAGGTCAACCATCCTTGGCAACAATTAAAGATGTGATAGACATGCCTAAAGGGAAGTTGACATTTTGTATTCAAAACGAAGTAGTCACATTCCCCATTTATAATAGGGCGAGCCTAAAAGAAAAGGACAAATGCTGTGTTGTTTATACTGCTGTGAAGAGTCTAGAGTTGCTAAATAGAGTCTTAACTAATCAGAGAGCCTGTCAAGATAGTTGGTTGGGCTTTGGATAATAAAGAAACCAAGAGGGTCGTCGGGTCGTCGGGCTGAAGACGTAAAATTTAGCGCTTGTCGAGAGGCAACCCGATGTTTACTATTTTTCGTAATTTTTGTTATTTATATTATTTTATTTATTTTATGTTTTACGTGTGTTTTTAGTGTTTTTGATGTTTTAGGAACCAACATAGATGAGCGTAGCAAGAAACGGGGTCGAAAGACGGAGAAAATCGTGCTAGGGCAAAACAAAGGCGTCGCGACCGCGTGGCACACCTCTCGCGGCTGCAAAAAAACGACGTAATTAAGAAAATAACCTGCTGAAGCATCGCGATAATGAAGGACCTTCCTCGCAGCCGCGATAAAACTGGCCTGGATAGGGAATTTGATATTGACGTGCCATCGTGACCGCGACGAGCACGGCTCGTGGCCGCAACAAATTTGATGCCTAACACCCACTTTTAGGTTAAGGCTGTCACGACCACGACGAGTTCACAACAGGTTTAAATCGCGACAGACCCTGGGTTTTGTTTACTTTCCCTCTCCTTCCTCTTGCACGTGAATAACACACACACTCACACACATCACAAATTCTTGTTCAAACACCAACAAATCACACTCAAACACTCACAACGACATGCACACACTAAGATTTAACAATTGCACCACAAATTTGGGGACTGAACGACCAAGTCGGTCGAAACTAGGGCACGCCCAAATCTTCGAATTCCGACTAAATTTCTTCGATAAGTGAAGCTTACCCGAGCTTTTAGTTGATACAATCAATTGTTTATGCTTATTTATCGTTGAAGTTTGTTGATTTTCGAGTGCTAGTTCACAGTTGAATAGTGTTGGCACTTGTAGTGCATATCTTGTGGACAAACCCATTAGGTCATGAATTGTGGATAATATTAGTGCCAATTGAAGCTTAATTTACGTTGTTGATTATGTTTGGAATGTGTGAATAACAACGATATTTAATTTATTGTGAGTTGTTCTTTGAGGAATCTCATCGAACACATTATAGGCATACTTGGGTTTTATGTGTGTAAGAAGATGATGAATGACTTTCATATTACTTGTTAGGCATATGAGTCGACTTACACAGTAGTTTAATCACATTAGACTATATGCATATTCTAAGGGGTAAAAGTTGAGTTAACAATGCTACATGTTGCTTAAGTAGTGCTTATGTTGTGTAAAGATGATTGAACTAATCTTTGCAATCTAAATTTATCTTTGAGCTTAATTGTAAATGTTTTTTATTGCATATGTTGTTAAAGGAATGATATTTAGTTGCCTAAGTAGTTCATGATTTATATAACATCATTGGTTGTTGAAGTTATAATTGTGTTTTGTGTGTGTAGGTTCACTAAGATGGCTCCTAAAAAGGCAAGCTCTAGTCGTAGCAAAGGCAAGCAACCCATGGTTGATGAACCGGCAGTGTAGAATCCAAATGATAGCCAAACCTTATATGGGTTCACACTAGAGAGGGACGAGCACAAGGCTCGATTTGATCAAGGTTTAGCAATGACGAACTGACTCGGGCGATGGGAATCCATGATAATGTCAGCGCCCTACTGGTCCAGGGAGGTTTGCTCAAATTCATGCAAGCACAACTTACTTTCAAGAGACTCGTAATGGAGTTTCTGAGCGCATTTTCCATCACTGTGGCAAGTGCATTTTATTCATCGCCGACCGGACGGCATCACATTCCAACTGATTGGAAAACAACGTTCATTGACCTATGCCCAGCTGAATCAGATATATGGCTTCCCTAAGGCTACCAAACAAGACCCATTGGAGCTTTTTAATGTTCAAGAATTTTGGGGTCTATTGACAGCCGTTCCACCTCGTAGAACCACAAAGGTATGTTGCTAATTTTGCTAAAGCTTCATGGATTCATAATCCTGTGATCCGGTACATCCAAAAGATGTTGGCCCACACTTTGTTTGCACGAAGAGAAACAGGGTCGATGAGACAAGCCGAGTTGCAGATGATCTGGAACATGCTTCATGGGAATAAAGTTGCTATTGCTAAGCTATTGATGGAGTTTTTCGAGAATGTAATCCGTAACCAGAAAGAAGACATCATAATCGGAGGATTGATCACATCTGTAGCCGCATCTTTTGATGATATTGAGTTGTAGGATTTGATACCGGTTGAGGGTGAAGTCTAATTCACATGGGAGTTTCTATAGAATATGCAAATAGTGGTGATAGGAGAAGACGGGAAGGTCTCGTATGTCTACCAAAATGTGGACCCTACCCTCCCCTTCGAGATAGGAACAGCCATTATGAGCATCACTGATACAGACAACTTGGCCTTATCTACTGAGGACCACCTTGAGCTATCTCAAATGTCGGATTCCGATGTCTTTCGATCAGGGCAAGCAGCCAAAGGTAGCAGCAGAGCTCCTAGACCGTCTAGGAAGAAGAGGGCAGCAAAAGTAGTTGCATCCGCGTTCGAGCTGACTGAGGACGTGGAAGGGCTCATAGCATCTCCCCGAGAAGATGTTCAACTTTATCACCGAGAGGTGCAGTCGATTGGTACCTATATGAAGAGGCACTGAACAAAGGTTCTAGGGGCAGTGCAAACTATCAGCACAGAGTTTCATGATCAGCGAGCTATTCTGAATACCCTCCTTGACCGAAGCAACAAGGAACGCACTTGGAGGCAGCAGCAGGACCTTCGGTGGGATGCATTGACCTAATTTTGGAGCCAACATGGTTTCCAACCACCCCAACCACCATAATGATTATAAGTTAGCACCAAGACTTACCACTCTTTTCCTCTAAACATTGGCTTTCAGCCAAGTTTGGGAGAGGGGGTGTACTGTGGGATGTCTTGGCCGCTATTTATATTTGTTGCTGATTTTCGCTTTTTAGTTTCTTATTGCTTGTTTGTTTGCTTTGCCATTTGCTTACTGCTGTTTGTTCATGTTTTGGGTTGATTGTTGGGTCTATGTGCCCATTTACCTGCCCGTTTATGCTACTTTAGTTGGAGTATTGGGTCTGTGTGCCCATTTTATTGTTTTATTGGAGCTGTTGGGTCTGTGAGCCCGTTTGTGTTAGTAATTTGCCATGTTGGGTCATAGTGGTCTTTAGTTAAATTATTTTGTTTTGAGTGTCTTAGTTTAGTTTTAGGTTTATGTCTTTAATTGTTAGTTGGAGTCTATAACAAAAAGAAAAACTCGAGTCCTTAGTAGTAACAAGTGATTAAAAATAAGAAAAGAAAAAACAGGGAAAGATGGAAGATGAAAAGTTAATAATGAAAAGATTTTGGAAAGCAAAATTGGCAGATAGTAGAGCATGAGAGGTAATTTAGGACGAAATTGAGCTTGAACTTAGAATATTTGATCAAAACTGACCTTGTGAGAATTTGAGCCTAATTGTACTCCTATTTTTGGAGTAATATGACTTCTTTCGGTGTGAATTTTGATTGAATATGTGTATTAGTCTCTAGAACTTGCCTTGAGTCTTTACTATGAATGTGTCAAGTATGTGTAGTGACTTAGGAAATGATCTTAGGCAGTTTTTGTTTTCAGCCTATTTTTTAGCCTTGAAAAGTTTCCCTTTGTACCAAAAGTTCATAATTTGTCTCTAGTTAGCCCATTTGAGCTTAATAGTCTATTATTTTATAGCCGGACATTACAAGCCGAAACCTTTCGATTTAAGCTTTTGGACTTAACTAGATTAATCAAGTAAGAGAGAGGAACATTGGAAGGTAGTTAGGTAAAAATTTTGGGAAGAAAAGGAAAAACTAGTGGATATTCAAAAGATGAAGGGAAGAACAAAATGATAGGTGAAAGGCCGAGAAGAATAGCCTCTCCTAGTTTGAAAAGAAAAAAAAAAGAGAGAAAAAGAAAAAAAAAATGGAAAACGAAAAGAAAGAGTTTGTGCATATAAGTTGTTTAGTACATTTGAGGAGAGGCTAAGACGTAAGTGCTTAAATTGTTTGAGTTGAATAGAAAATTCGGGCAGTCCCAAGATGTGGTACCCATATAATTAAAAAAACACTTAAGATTGTAAGGACTTTTGAAGGTGAAGAAGTCACTGTTCGGGGTGATTTGCTGAAATTTGAAGAGTGAGACTGAGTGATTGTATTGAGGGGTAGTCGGGTTAGGAGTAACTTGATTAGTCCAAAAATAGTCACTTTTATCCAAATGTTTCCCACCTTACCTTAATCCCACATTACAACAAAAAAGAAAGACCTTTTTTTATCCTTTGTCACACATATCGAGTACGAGGTCTAGTTTAGACGATTGACAAGCATATGGTAGGCTTTGCATGTAGTTCAATTTGAGTAGAAATATATTTAAACCTAAACACTTGTGAGATGAGCGAAAACACTGCTCGGTGAGGATTGAATAATTCGAAAGTTCAAAGCCTCGGAAGTAGTTGATTTTTGCGTTATCACATGTGCTCACTTTTATTATGTTGCCTAGCTTTTTGAAAAAAAAAATATTCTGAAACTGAATTCATCATCTAATTACCCTAAACAATTGCATAATCACTTGTATTCTTTGTGTTTTTTGTTTTGTTGTTCAGGACGAACAACAGTTTAAGTTCGGGGGTTTTTTATACACGTTAATTATGCATGTGTTTAGGTCGATTTAGGATTGTATTTGATAGCATTTACAAGCATATTTGGTTGAGAGTTGAGTAGATTTGTTATATTTGGACAGTTTAACGTGTTTGATTTTTTTGAAGGTATTTTGAGTATTTCAGGGTCAAAAGTCGTATTTTAAGACTATCGGATGAAAGAACAAGTCAAAGGGAAAGAGAAATCGGTCTAAAAAGGTCTGAACCAGTCTGGAGACCAACCGGTGGTGAACCGTCGTGACCACGACACAGAAAGGCGCGCGACCGCGACGAAAAATGGCTAGACAGTGAAATTTGCAATGTCTAAGTATCGCGACCGCGACAGGATTGTTGCACAGTCACGAGAAAAGGTTATGTTTTAAGGCAATTTTGAGTTCAAACGTCGCGATCGCAAGAAGCATGGTGCTCGGTCGCGACAAAAAGTCGTTTCTTATGAGGTTTTCCGTTCCAAGAGGGAATCGAAGCCTAAACTCCCTTATATTCGTCCGAAGCCTATAGAAAGACATAGAAGCTCGATTTTTGGAAGATAATCAAAGAAGACATCATAATATCTCATACTTTTACATTGGAGTAGAAGGCGTGAGATCGAGCAAGACGAAGATTGAAGAGCCAAATACTCGGGGTTAATTATTCATTGTTTACTTTCAATTTCTTGAAAACGTGTTGAATTCTTATTTTTATTTGGTAGTAGGCATGAGTAGCTAAACTACTCATGTCCTAGGATTAGAAAGTAGGGTTTTACAACAATGTTTGAATTAATTGTTTAATTTATAAACTCCATTTTTTATTATCTATGTGTTTGGGTTCATCATTATAATTAAATTTAATCTCACCAATTAAGTTTAAATTTATTTGTTTAATAATTCCACTTCGAGAGAAGGGAATTGTTAATAGACGGTAACACATAGCGCGATTGTCTATGATTGTGTAGGCAGAGGTTAAGGGGTTGTTAGGAGTTGTTAGGATCAATTGACTCGAGAGAGTAATTATTCTAATCAATCTACGACTTAGTCGATTCGAGAGAAAGGTTAAGTTAATTAAGTGTCACCTAATAGATAGTAAATTTGGTTTAAAAGTTTATAAGTTAGAGATTAACCATCATTAGCGTAATTCCTGATATCGAAATCCTTGGAAATCAATTTTTGTTAGTTAATTAGTTTATTAGCTTACATGCAATTTAGTTTAATACTTAAACAACCATTCACAAGATCTAGTGTCTAGTTAGGATATCCTAGATAAATAGGGTATCGAACTATGTTAACTCATTCCCTGTGGATCGACCTTGATTTCCACTATATACATCTATACTCGTACACTTGCGGTAATTAAGGGCTACAATTAGAGTCTGTCAAGCACTACCTATGGATTAAAAGAAGAGACAATTTCAGCTTCTAATTCAATACTCATGAACAAACATAAAAAATAAGCAACAAAAAAAAGAACCCAATCCACGGTAGCCTAGTTTTTTAAAAGGCAAATATACAGCATGTAAATGGGGAATGGGGTTGGGGTGGGGCGTAGGGTGCTGGGGGCATAGTGTTGGACCACTTAATACTAAGACAAAAGCTACATAACTAAAAAAAAGCATGAATTTTTAATGCCTCACCCACCACTAGCCCCATCCAATACATTGATACCATAGTGCTTACAGGTCATCAACTTACACGGATAGAAACTAACAACCACCAAATAAAAGTAGGAAAACATCCCCATTAAGTTCATTCAGCTCACCCAAGTCCAACATACAAACACCCCTCATTTCAGATTTACTATTACAACATAATTCTTTAAAAAACAAATATGACCATTCCCAAAGACACGATATTAGGGCATAGTGCATACAAAATTACAAAGCATAAACAGCCTGGTAGAGAAATGGAGTTTTTTACGAGTGGTGCTGTAGTTGAGTCCAGGGTATTTGACCATCCATTTTCTTCACATCACCATTGCGAGCCTCCAGATTCAAAGACTTGTGCAATGTCATCGGGTATTATGAGCAATTTTGGGGGATTAGATTTTAAGAGTTCTTCGTGAATTGCAATTTAAGGTTGATTAGGTTTGAATGCAGGGTTGAACGCGAGTATACCTCATTGTTTAATTCGACTTCATTTTTTTTTATATTTAGTTGTATGATATCATTAAATATCTATGTGAGTGGCTTGTGACAAAAAAAAAACGCTAGTTTGAGACGACGTGGGACTAAAGTTGCTTGTGAATGGGATCAAACATGCAATGAAAATTTCATTTGGGACCACAAATGCAAGTAAAAGAATTGGGCCACTTCTGCAATAGCTAGACCAAAATGAAACAACCCTGTGTCATGTGGGACCAAAAGTACAATTTCTCACATCATCTAGTGTTGTTACACCATATTCACCAAACGACACGTGTATTAGATGATCTCAAAATTAATATGTATAAGTTTTTAAATTAAGTGTAACAAAAGATGAAACACCTAGTGTAACAGATGATCCAGACTAGATTTAGGCAGGCATGGTACGATACATATCACAAGGGTAAAAATGTCTAAAAAAGTTCAAGTTACACTTTTCTTTTCTCTTTGTAGCACTATCTTTTTCCTTTTTTCCCTTGGTGAATTACATGAAATGTCGTGGTATATGAAATGTCTTATGTCTTTATGTCTTAGGATTTGTGAGCAACCAGTGCAAACAAATGATACTATAACTTAGGGGATAAGCCACGTGATGAGTTTTTCTACACTATTTCCATATATGATACCCGCATGAGTTATATACCATTTGATTCGTGTATAGATATAAATAAAAAATAATATTATCCTCTGAGTTTGTATCTACACACTAATCCAACTGTGTATAACTCAATTGGATATTACCTACGACTGAAGTAAAATTAATCGATCGTTGATTACTTAGACAGTTGTCTCATCAAAACTTTGGTTATTTGACTCTCATCACACTCCCCATTTCCACACCCAACCAAATAAGATAATAAAAAGAAAAAATAAAATCATGAATACAATTTCTGAACAACACTTATCATAAGGATCATAATTATATCAAATTGATAAAAATAGGAAAAGAAAGAACACGAGTGGATTTTTTACAAAAAATTTTTAGGTCCAAAATGAAAATCACAAGTTAGACTTTCTCCTCTTTGCCTTGGAATTAGTTATCTTGAACTATCATCGTCTCGCTCTCTCTTAATTGACTAGGTGAAATAATTTCTATAATGGGCCAAACCCAATAAACTTTCTTTACGGACTAGTTCAAGATGCTCGTAATTAGTGTGATAGGTTAAAAGAAAAATTCAAAGCCCATAATAATGTACGTTTTCATAGACAATGACACAATGTAACTTAATATAAATAAATCCCTCACTTTGTTATATGCACATAACCTATATAATATAAGCTTAAGAAATGAAAAAACATATATTAGAATATTTCAGATTTCTAGGAAAAATAATCTCTTTAAATTAATACTTGATAAATTGATATGATAATTCCCGTCATCCAGACTCGAGGATTATATGCTAAATTATTACAAATAAACTAATAGATTCTTTTCTTGTTAAAAAACTATTTATTTATAAAGGTTTTACTCTATATAACTGTGAATGCATAAGTAGGCAAGTCCCAACATAAATTCTTAAACAAAAGTAAAATCTCTTAAGGTAATATGATCTAGACACTCAGATAAACCCGGACGTATAAATCTTATTACATAATTAATAAAAGAAAACCCTCTATAACAAACACATGGGATCCTGTATCCACTTTTACTCTTGTTGGGATCCACCGACCCACATTCATCCTTAGGGGCAAGTAAAATAATAAACAAGAAATAAGACGAAAGATAAAACAAACCACAACACAAGAATTTAACATGGAAACTCCAAAATCGGAGAAAAAACCACAGCCCACCAGAATGAAAAATACCACTATGTGAACTTTTACAATCAGACAGACTTTCCCTCTCCCCAAACCAATCCTACCACCTATGACAAATCTTTACTGACTCACACCTCTCTTCCAACTCTCTATACTAGAGAGCAACTCTAAAGAGAATACAAGAAAGAAATTTAGAAAAAATCAAATACAAGAAAAAAGTGTATTTGATTGGTTCACTTGAAACCAAAGCTAAGGGTCTTCTTTTATAGCCATAAGAAGTCTTTAACCTTGAACTCAAAATCAATGTGGGACAACCATCTCTTAAAAACTCATAAGAGATTCTCAACTCCATCCCTCAAAACAATGTGGGACATCAATCTTCTTTAATTCTTGTCACCAAGCCCAAAAACTTTGTCCCAGCCAAGTCCCACTTTAAAAAATTGATTAATTATAATTATTTTTTGTGATTTGTGAATTTAAAGTTCATGATTTAGGTTTAAGATTCATGATTCATGTTTAGATTCCATGTTAAGGTTTAGGTTCCACTATTTTGGACTAGGGTATATTTTATATTCTAGACTTATGATTTCACGATTCACGGTTCATTGTTCATGATTTAATGGTTCAATGTTTATAATTTAATGGAATATAGTCTAGGGTTCATGATTCATGTGTTCAGGGTTCACGATTCATGTTGTATGGCTCGATTTTGGAGTAGGACACGATTGTGACAGGGTAAAGGTGGGACAGAGGATCCGAACTAAAAAGAAATCAAACATGTTTTCCCGCCTATTTGTATATATATGGTAAAATCTTCCCAAAATCAATTTCAAATTTAAATTTGTCTGCAAATTGCTAAATAAAAAATATTTGTGATAACTTTTGATTTTTTTATTTTATAATTAAAGTAAAATTAAAAAATAAATTATATTAAAAAGCAAATAATTTCTGGTTCTTTTTTCTGTTTTTAATGTAAATTATAGCAAATTAATCTTTATTCATGACCTTTAATTTGATATCTAGATTTCATATTCAGAAATAAGTTATACTAAAAAAATGCAATTGATTGTCGATTTTTCAGGTTAACTTTGTTATGTAACATGAGTTGGATTATTTGATTTGGGTTGAAATACAAATAAAAACTAAATGAATATTAAGAACATTTTTTATAAATACTAATTAACTAATATTATTATAATATTTAATCTTTTATACTTTTTTAATTTTTTTTTTAATGAACAATTCTATATATGTATCTTTCCTACAATATTAACTGTTCAGAAATGGTAAAACTAACTACTTTTGATGTTTCGACATTCAAGGATAATATTTGATATTTTTAAAAGAACAAAAAAGGAAATAGCACAGGAACACTTGTGCCCGTTACGGATGAAAAGAATTTAGGATCTGCTTTTGTTTTTTGTAACTCTCTCTCTCTCTCTCTCTCTCTCTCTCTCTCACACACACACACACACACAAAATATTTTTATTTTTCCTACATCCTAAAGGCGCTCTCTCTCTCTCTCTTACACACACAAAATGTTTTTATTTTTCCTACATCCTAAAGGCACTAACAATTTTTTTTGAATCCATTTCTTTTATTTGCAATAGATAAAAGACAAGCATCTTTTCTTAGTTTTTAATTTGATACTGATATTTAATATTTCGATATAATATATTGAATGCAAAATAAAAATTATTTGTTGTTTGATTATTATGCTTAGATTTGACTATTTATTGTGAGTGGAACTATTTATATTGGATAGGAGTTGGAAACAAAAATAATTAAAATATTTTTTGTTAATGAAATTCAAATTTATTAGATAATGTAATATTCTTTTATTTAATAAAATCAAGTTGTTCGATTATTTAACTTTGATTTTTCTTATAAATAAATAATATTTTAAATCGTGGAAATTCTAGTTGTATAAAGAAGAATAATCTAAGCTCGGATTTTTACTCCTCATATCCCACAAATATAGTCCAGTATTTATTTTTTATTTGTTCTAAAGTATTGTAATTTCCTTATTAAAATAGTACAATTTATCTAAAAATTCCCTTAATGTTTGACGAGACTATTTATTAATTCCAATTATTCCCCAATAAATAAAGGTATAGAAAGAAATTTGTAAGTACATTAAAGATATTTTCTTAATATGTATAGAAAATGAACTATGCCTATTGTTATGGAACAGAAGAACTATAAAGCTTAACCTATATCTATAGCATATATACAAAGCTTTTTTGAAAAACAACACTGACGTAAATATAAATTATAAAATTGTAGAGCAAAAAAAAAAAGCTAAAAAAGAAACATTAGGTAGACTGAAGAAAATAAATCTATAAATAAATGTCACTTTTGTAAAATATACCATTAATTTATTTATAAAAAGAAAATCTAAAAAAACTTAATTATTACACAAACAAATAAAAAATAAAGGGTGCTGCTAGGGTTGTAGAGGAACCGTCTCAAAATGAATACCAACGTTCGAACTCATAAATACTAACTCAAATTCGAATACCAATTGAATTTTAAGAGGTTATTCAAATCTGATTCGTGAATATTCAAACATATTTGATTCAACTATAATTCAAAAACAAAATTATTATTATTTTTTATATATTTTTTTTAAATATTCACTTATTAAATCTTATTTTTGTTTATAAATTTAATTTAAATATATAGTAATATATTTTATATATTTGTATTTAGTATTATATTTATTGTTTAATTTTATTAAAATTATGACATATATTTAAACTGATCGGATATTCAAATTGAATACAACTATATTTGTATTTGAATTCAAACATTATATTAAACTAAAAATTAATTTGAATTCAAAATTTTCAAATGTAAATCTCTTAACAAAATTTAAAACATGAAGAAAAACAATTAACATTTTCAATATGTTGTGAATGGTGGCTTAAAACATTTACCACGCCATTCCCCCCACCCCCCACCCCCCCACCACACCACACCACACAAAAAAAAATTAAGTCCGCATCACTCTCTTTATTGACATTAGATACTGTCTCAAACCCAAAAAATTTAATCTCTTCATTTTCTCCTTTTACGGTAAAAAAATCCAGATATGTATAGATTTAAGTATTTTCACTGCGTAATTACCAAGAAAAAGATTTGAATTTGTTTTGTAATCAGAGGTGTAGTAATATATGCTCCATCTCGTAATTTGTTGTTCTTGCTTCAGATCTGAAATGAATAATTATCATTATTAGTTCTTTTATGATTTTTTTAACTATTCATGCGATTTGGCTTTACTTTTTTGCACCTCTTTTGTTGTAATTATTTTTTGTCTACTTCCATATAGTTTTTAGTTTTTATTTTCTATTTTCTAGCTTGTTATTTGTGACTGATGAGGGATAATTCCGTAATTATACATTTTGACACGTGACAATATAAGATTGCGACACATGGACTACAAGTGGACATAATATGGAGATACCATCTAAGGTGTTGGGCCAGGGCCAAGATCCAAGGTCTCCCAGTCTAGACCCTGGGGCCGAGGTGTTGGCCCAGGGTTGCGGACCAACGTCTCTCGTATATAGACCTCGGCCAAGGTAAGGTAGAGGTAAGTAAAAAATAGAAGACGTGATATACTTTTTACCCTACCCTCACTAAACCGTTGTTGGGGACTAACTTAAGCATCGAAGGATCTACCCCTGGGGACAACCCCCGGATTCTGTTTTGCAGGTTGATATCGACGATCGGCCAGCCTCGGAAATCTCAAGTGTTGCCACACCTCAGATATGACCGTCCGGTTCCTGACATCATCAGTTTGGCGCCCACCGTAGGGCCGATGATCTGATCTGATCTAAGCAATGGCACCATAGAGGAGAAAAAATACTGATACCAGCCGAACTATCGGTGGTGAAGATCGAAGGGTAAATCCTAACCCTAACCCTAGTCACGGCAACACCCAGAACTCCCATCCTTCAAGGCATGATGAGCCAATGGAAGAGGAGCGAAGCCTAGGGAACCAGAGCAATGTTTCCCAGGCCATCGATGTCCAATGTATGAATAAGATGGAGGCCGATCTTCAGGAGTTGAAAATTCTGTTGAAGGGACTTGTCGAGAAAGACATACTCAACGAGCTCAATGACGACAGAGACGTCAGTCGTGCCCAAGGGTCTAGGGCAATGAATGACGAAGCTAGGGTCCGACCATGTTAGGATCGTGGCAAAGCCGCCACAATCGTCATCGAAGGAGATAGCCAAGACAACCTACGAATGAAGTTGGCAGAGAAGGATTAAAGGTTGGGGGCAGTCTGAAATGAGGTTAAGAGGCCAGGCTCTGACCTCTTCGCTCCTACGGAATCTTCTTATGTGGAGAGCATCAGGAGGGAGGAAGTCCCATCGAACTTTAAGATGCCTCAATTGGAGAACTACAACGGAATCTTGGACCCCCATGATCATCTTGAGAATTTCCAAGCTCTCATGATACTTCATGGGAAGATCGACGCCATCAAATGTCGAGCCTTCTCCGCCATCCTAAGGAAGAGTGCAAGGGTTTAGTTTTCCTCGTTGCCAGCCGCGTCACTCGGTTCTTTCACGCAACTAGCTCAGGAGTTTCTCAGTCACTTTGCAATAGTAAGAGATATAAGAAGGCCTCGGCACACCTAATGGGTGTTCGTTAAAGGCCGAACATGTCCTTAAGAGAGTTCATCCAATGGTTCAACAGAGAAGCACTTGACGTGGAAGATCTTGATCAATCAGTGGCCATAGCAGCACTAATGAGTTGAGTGCAGAAGTCTTCTAGATTTGCTTTCTCTCTAGCGAAGAAGCCTCTGCTAACCTTGGCGGACCTCTTTAATAGGGCAAAAAAGTACATTAATGCTAAGAAGTTGTCCAAGGCAGGGATTGAAGCTGAGCGCGAGTTGTCGGACAGAAAATGCAAGAAAGATGATAACAACGATGGTCCAGATAAGAAGAAGAAGGTCTAGGATAGATTTTCGGTGAACACTGGTTCGTCTAAGAATCAGTGGAGCCCACAAATGTTTGATAGGTATACACCATTGAATGCCTCTAAGAATGAAATTCTTATATACATTCAAGATCAGGAATACGTGAAGTGGCCTGGGAAAATGCGGACTCCTGCAAACAAGAGGAATCTTAGTAAGTATTGCCAATACCATCGCGACCATGGTCACGATACTGAGGACTGCGAACTCCTTAAGAACGAAATTGAGGACCTCGGCAACCTCAGATTTGAGTAACAATGGGAAAGAGACCACGGTCGGAGGATTCGATTACCTTTATAGGCGAGGATATGGGTGAGATTATCACCCCACATGATGATCCTATGATTGTGACTTTGACAATAGCTAGTTACATAGTGCATAGGATTCTTGTTGACAATGGAAGCTCTGCTGATATTTTGTTCTATGATGCCTTCAAACAAATGAACATCAACAAGGATCGACTGAGGCCTGTGAAGACTCCTTTGGTTGGTTTTGCAGGAGGAGCAGTAGAGCCAGAGGGTATGATTTCCCTCTCTGTGGTCGCAGGGGACAAACCTCAACAAACCAGCGTCATGGTCGATTTTCTCATGGTAAAGGTACCATTTAGCTATAGTGTTATCTTGGGACGACCAGAGTTGAATGCTCTTTAGGTAATTGTCTCAACATATCATCTACTAATGAAATTTCTTACGGAGCATGGAACTGGACAAGTCCAAAGAGACCAGGGAGTAGCCAGACAATGCTATGTTGCCTCTCTTAAACGGAAGCAGTAGATTTCAGAGACGTTGGCTATTGAT
This sequence comes from Ajuga chamaepitys, assembly GCA_958295605.1. Lineage (NCBI taxonomy): Eukaryota > Viridiplantae > Streptophyta > Magnoliopsida > Lamiales > Lamiaceae > Ajuga > Ajuga chamaepitys. The sequence goes on along the minus strand of OY282502.1, from coordinate 14,963,425 downwards.
AGTATGGAAATCGGTGATCAATGGGAGAAGTCAGCAGAACCGGTGGAGGACCTCATCTCTATTCAACTCTGCGAAGGAGTTGAGGACAAGGTTGTTAAGATAGGACCATTGTTGTCGGAGGAGTTAAAGGATGCTTTGGTCCGATCCTTAAGTGAAAATGTCGATGTCTCTGCTTGGAGTCCTTCGGATATGTCGGGCATTGATCCCAGGGTCATTGTCCATAGACTCAATGTAGATCCCGATGTTAGACCCGTCAGACAGAAGAAGAGAAGCTTCGCACCAGAAAGAATTCAAGCTATGAACGCAGAGGTCAACAAACTCTTGGAAGTTGATTATGTGAGAGAGATTGACTATCCAGACTGGTTGTCAAACGTTGTCCTCGTCCTAAAAGCCAACGACATGTGGAGAAAATGTGTTGATTTCAAGGATCTGAATAAGGCGTGTCCAAAGGATAGCTTCCCTCTCCCAAGGATTGACCAACTAGTAGATGTTACGGCTAGGCGTCAATTGCTTAGTTTCCTAGATGCATTCCAAGGGTATCACCAGATCAGAATGCACCATGATGATGAAGCTAAGACAACGTTTGTGACTGAGAGAGGATTATACTGTTACAAGATCATGCCCTTCGGTCTGAAGAACGTAGGTGCAACATACCAACGATTGGTCAATAGAATCTTCAAAAATCAGATTGGGCGAAACATGGAGGTGTACATAGATGATATGTTGGTAAAGAGCACACATGCAAATTAACATATAGATGACCTTAGTGAAGCGTTCGCAGTCTTGAGGCACTTTAGAATGAAGCTAAATCCTCACAAGTGCACCTTTGGAGTGGCCTCTGGAAAGTTCTTGGGCTATATGGTTACACAGCGAGGGATTGAAGCCAATCCAGACAAAATTAAAGCACTCTTGGAGATGAAACCTCCTCAGACTGTACGTGACGTACAAAAGCCCACTAGGAGGCTTGCCACCCTTAGTCGTTTTTTGTTGAGGTCTGCGGAGAAGAGCTTGCTATTCTTCAAATACTAAGGCATGCGAAGAATTTTTCATGGACAGCGGATTGTCAGAAAGCCTTTGATGACCTGAAGTCTTACTTGGGTTCTCCACCACTCTTGACTAAACCTCGGTTGGGAGAGGTACTCTACAAATGAATTCTAAATAAGAATAATAAGAATAAGGAACCTTGGAGTCTCGGATACAACAGTGAGCTCAGTGCTGGTTAGAGAAGATGATGTTGTTCAGTGACCAATCTACTATGTAAGTCGAGTCCTTAGAGGTGTTGAGATAAGCTACTCTAAGGTAGAAAAATTAGCTTTCATAATAGTAGTCTCAGCTCGTAAGTTGAGACCTTATTTCCAGGCACACGATATAGCTATACTCACTGACCAACCTTTGAAGTAAATACTATAGAAGTCGGAGCCATCAGAAAGGTTGGCAAAGTGGTCTACAGAGCTTAGTGAATTTGATATTCACTATCAACCTCGGCTAACCATTAAAGCTCAGGTTTTAGCTGATTTTCTAGTTGAGTACATTGCTGAGGAGGGAGCCTAAGCTCTCACAGAAGAGGTTGTATCAGAAGCAAATAGACCAAGAAAAGATCACGTATGGACCTTGTATGTTGACGGTGCCTCCAACCTTGGCGGAATGGCAATGGCCTAACCTTGACCAGTCTTAAGGGAAATACCCTTGAATATGCATTGAGGTTTAACATCAAGGCATCAAACAATGAAGCTGAGTATGAAGCTCTTATCACAGGGCTCAGGATCATGACAGACGTCGGTGCTAAGCAGGTGGCAACCTATAGTAACTCACAATTGGTGGTTCACCAGGTTAAAGGGGATTATGAAGCTAAGGGCTCCACTATAGCACAATACCTTGGTAAGGTCCGTAACTTGATTTCCAAGCTCGAATACTTTGAAATTAATCATATATTCTGAGCAAAGAACATTAAGGTCGATGCATTGTCTAAGCTCGCAACCTTACCCTTCCACGAACTCATCAAGCGAGTCCCAGTGAAGGTTCTTCCTCAACGTAGCATAGAGGAAACTGAAGTCATGTGCTTGGCACCAAAGCCTAGTTAGATAGATCCTATCAAGGACTATTTGAAGGATGGGACATTACCTCAGGATAAACTAGAAATGAGAAGGATTGTCTATCGGTCTGCCCGATACATGACAAGCCTAATTTCTAACCCTAAAATACCGCAAGTGTACGGAGGGTAGATGTGTATAGGATAAGTCAAGGTCGATCCACAAGGAATGGGTTAATGAAGTTCGATACCCTAATTATCTAGGATTATCCTAACTAGATACTCGAATTGAGAATGATTTGGTTAAACTAAATTGCATGTACTAATAAACCAAATTAATTAACAAACAGGAAGTTCCAATCAACGAGAATGTATCCTAGGATTTTGATTTCAGGAATTACACTAATGATGATTAATCTCTAATTTATAAAATTTTAAACCAGTTTTATTATCTATTAGACGGCACTTAATTAACCTAACCCTTCTCTCGAATCGACTAAGTCGTAGATTGATTAAGATAATTACTCTCTCGAGTCAATTGATCCTAACAACTCCTAACAGCCTCTTAACCTTTTGCCTACACGATCATAGATAATCCCGCTATGTGTTGTCGTCTATTAACAATTCCCTTCTCTCGAAGCGGAATCGTTAAACAAGTAAATTAAAGCTAATTGGCCAGATGAAATTCAATTATAGGTGTGCCAAGCTGACAGAAAACTTCACTTTCGGGCCACTTTTCGACGCAACCGCTTTCCATATTTGACGCGATCACATTGATTAGGCAGTGTATTTTCCATGTTCTAGGCTACTTTTGATACGACTACGACCATACACGTCGGCCCTGGTGACCCTTTTGCTCCTTAACTCCCTTTTCGTCCGGTTTGACCCTATTTGACTTGTTTCTTCTTCGGACTTCGTCCAAATGGAATAAAATCACCCAATTAACTTCAAAACAAGTCAAAACATTTCAAATAACCCAATATGATAAATATAAATAAACGCCGGCCAAATATGCACGTAAATGATATAAAATATGATCCTAAATCGACCTAAATACATGCATAATTAACGTGTATCAATACACGCTGGTGGATGACAACTTGCACAGATGTTCTTACACATTGCCATACCTTAGGTGTCTTAACCCGAGTGAAGCTGATTATTCTCTAGGAGAGGTCCATGAAGGGGTGTGTGGTAATCACTTGGGGGGAGGGGGGGTGGGGGGGAGGGGCAGAGCTTTAGCACAAAAAGGTCTTGCATCAAGGGTACTATTGGCCAACAATAAAAGAAGATGCTATGAGCTTGGTCAGAAAGTGTGAGAAGTGTCAGATGCATGCTAACATCCTTCACTCACCGGCGGTCCCAATGTCCTCAGTCTCCACACTATGGCCCTTTGCTGTCTGGGGAATGGATATTCTTGGGTCATTTCCTCAGGCCACGGGGCAAAGAAAGTTCTTGATTGTTGCTATTGACTATTTCACCAAGTGGGTCGAGGCTGAACCTTTGGACAACATTACGGAGAAACAAATTCAAAGCTTTGTATAGAAGTCTATATGTGTCGCTTTGGAGTTCCAAAGGCTCATGTCATAGACAACGAGAAGAAGTTTGATAACGTGCACTTTACAGAGTTCTGTTCAAGCCTCAGTATTGACCATAGGACGACCTCCGTCCTTTATCCGCAGTCCAATGGCCAAGATGAGGTCACCAACAGAACAATCTTGCAGGCTTTGAAAATAAGATTAGACGATGCAAAAGGTCTTTGGGCGGATATCCTACCCGAGGTCTTGTGGGCTTATTGAATGACACCGAGGACTGCAACAGATGAGACACCTTTCAGCATGACCTTTGGTTCAAAAGCAGTCATTCCCGTGGAGATTGGAATTCCAAGCCTGCGGGTTGAAAACTCTAACATAGAAGAGAATGATGAAGGGCCCCTTGCCAATCTTAACCTCATTGACGAACAAAGAGAAAATCCTATGATAAAGATGGCTGCTTATCAGCAAAGGGTGGCCAAGTATTACAACACCTGCATTAAGTCGTGGTACTTCCGACCAGGGGAGCTAGTCCTTAGAAAAGCTCAGTTCAACTACCAAGAAAGACGTAATAAATCTCGATGAAGTTGTGAAATAAGGCACCTACAAGCTTGAAAATCTCGATGGCAAGCCAATTCCAAGGTCTTGGAATGCTGAGCATCTTAGGAAGTACTATCAATAAGTTATTTTAGTCCTTGGACCTTAGATCTTGGACATTTGTTTTTTTGCTTTATTTGATTCGTAGTAATTTTCTTTTGTTTGGTCCGTAGTTGAGGCCAACTTTTGTTTCTAAGTTAGTTCGAACATTGCAATGGAATTTACGTTCTTATTTCTTTCAAATTGTACAATTGTTTTACTCTTGGAAAGGATAGGATTGCAATGGCTTACCATTTCCACTATCATATTTGATAGGATTGAAGCGGACTACCACAGCCACTATCAAAAGGTCCTAACCTCGTTGAGCCCTAAGCAGAGGTGGTGATGCCTGGATTGATCAACCAGCTAGCAACCATCCAAGAAACTACTTAGGAAATTATCTAGGAACTCCCTAGCTTCGGCAATTCGTCCTTTGACATGATCTTCAAGGATAGAATAGTCGAGGCCTCGTAAGGCTCAGGGTTGGGATGACCCTACTCATAGAGAGAAATGAATCCTCTACCTCAATTTATGACAAGTATGAAAACACGGATGGGGAACAATCTCAAATCAGAATCATGTGGAAAGTTATAAATTAGAAAATCAAATCATAAATGACTCTTGGGAAAAAGCCGGCGAAGAAGTCTTAGTATAGAAAATAAGGACAGCGCAAGGCTCTCTGGCTCATACAATTTAAAAACAATAAAATAATAAACAACAAAGGTCATAGGAGAAATCACACAGAGGCTCTATCTAGGAAGTGGGGGATAAGGCGGTGTCCTCTACCGGGGCATCATCAGCACTCTCAACCTCCATGTCTACATCAAAGGTGAAGTATGCAGGAGGGACCAAACGACTAATGTCAAAGGTAGGAGCTAAGCTCCGCACCTTATCCTTGCAAACACTAAAGCCGTCTAGCCAGTGGTCCAACAGTGCATCCTCCATAGCCTCCTTGTCCTTCAAGGCGTTATCTGCCCGCAAGTTGGCCTCCATAACCTGCCGAGATCCCTCTCCCAGCTCAAAAATGCAATCTTGTCGGCCAGTAAGGAGGTCTCTGCCCGTAGGCGATCAACCTCAGCCGCTTTGGATTCGAATTTGATCTTCGTCTGCATCTTCTCATCAGTTTCCTTAGCTAAATTCTCCACGAGCTCCCCAATCCTCCTTGAACCATAGTTGATCTTCCGAACCATCCCGTGGTGGTTAAGTAGTTGCTGAAGATAGAGGAAGATAAAGTCTTGTAGTGGTGTTAAAAAATGTGATGACTTAAGAAAAAAAATGTTACCTTGGCAAGTAGTTCGTAGCCATCGATGCATAACGCCTCTGAGGTAGCCTCACTAACTGTAGTCCTAACACTACGAGGTATGAGTTGAGACATCATCTCAACCGCCGTCTCTTGGGTAAACATGAAGTCAGAGACCTTCACATCCCAATCTAGGCAGTACTTATCCGCCAACAAGGGTGGTCATACTCCCAGATGCATGATCCCCGAGGTCAGGTGCTCCAGAGTGGTGCTCAAGAATGCCATCGTCCTCTGTTGCGATAGACTCTGGGATATAACTAAGGGTCGGGGGTCTCAATGAACATCTGGGCCTTTCAGAAGAGTGAGCGCGCAAGGGTCTCTTCTGAGGAGGGCCTGAGGATTGCCTCTGGGCAACCTGAGCTAAAATCTTAGCTCTGTCAACCTTCTTGGCGTTTCCAACCTCCCTGTCAACCTTCTTGGTGTTTCTAACCTCCATGACTGTCAACAAGAAGCAATTGATTAGCGCAATTGAAATCATAGATAAAATAAGTGAATACAAGTGTAAAGATGCATATTAAGGTCCACAGGATCTAGACGGGGGTAAGTGGCTTAGCTTCGCAGCAATCAAGTTAACTTCTGTAAGGAGGTCTTTCAAGCTCACGGGACCTCGCATAATAATCTCCAAGAGTGCTTGGCGGTCGTCCGTGGAAATCTTGGGTTTGGACGGAGGAGAACATGCAAAGTTCCACTTTGAAGGAAAATCCCAAGGGTCATCTTGAGAGACGTAGAAAAACCTTGACGTCCAACCTTTAGCGTCTCGGATAATATCTACGAGGGGTTTGGTCTTATTCATAGACGCGAAGTACCACAGACCATCACCTGCGGGATGTTTTTGAAGTCTATAGGTAGAAGCAAAGACTGGCGCCCGCGGAGATATTCGGAATAGAAGATGCTACAATAGTGAATCCGACAATAATCCTCCAAGCATTGGGGCCTAATTGAGTTGGGCAGACTTGCAAAAACTCAAAAAAATTGACAATTGTGGGGTGCAATGGAAACCTAAGCCCCTCATCAAACATATCCTCATATAGGCAAAGCCACCCCGATGGCGAAATACTCAAACCCCCGCTCCCGGGCTCGGGAATACTATGATTCCAATGACTACGAAAATACATCCTATGACATCGGCCTTCGTAAGATTGGAAAAATCACGTCTTTAGGCCTAAGATTTTTAGTTCTACGACTACAAATCATGTCTAGGGATAGAGCTCGACTTTTGGGATATCATAAATATACTCATCTGACATTGCAACAAAATGGAGGAGAAAATATTAGACATCTTATTCAAGTGTCTTGTGAGAGGCTAACTCAAATAGATATTTTTTCCGAGCTCCATCAAGTTCTCAACCTGTGGAAAAAATGAAGCTCAAATAAATTGATGCGTTTAAGTTTGTTTCATAAATTCAACTCAATGGTCTGGGTTAAAAAAGAAATTACCGAAATGGTCCAACAAATGCAAGTTGTTGGGAACATCATTTCATTAAATTGGATATGAACTCTCTGCAAGTTAAAAAAGATGATGGAATCATACACATATAGAGGCCTTGGTAGGTAACAAGGCAAGGAGTAGCATTTGACAAGGTAATTATTGCGATGAATGCTTGTTGGGCAATAAGTCGACGGGACGTGACATAAATGAAGGCCAACAATTGCGTGGCTATCTTTGGAAAACAATACTAGGAGTTAAGCATTTTAAGTCAGAGGTCTAAGGTCCTTAGCACATGTTTCTAACCTAAAGTCAGGTTGACTTTCCAACTATAAGTCAGAGGTTTCAAAAGAAATGTCAAAGGTGTATCCAAAGGTTCCAAGGACTCCTTCAGTCGGTTTAATATTGTCCAAGGTCTCAAATTGTGCTCAAAATTTTGGAGGACTTTTCAAAGGTCTTTCCAAAGGTCTAAGGTCCTTAGCACATGTTTCTAACCTAAAGTCAGGTTGAGTTTCCAACTATAAGTCAGAGGTTTCAAAAGAAATGCCTATGGTGTAACAAAAATTCCTAAGGAATGTCTTAGGTGACTCTTAAGGTGTGTCAAGAGCTCTAATAATTTTTTGAAGGACTACAAGGACTATCTGAGGGACTCCTATGATGAACTAAATTTTCCAAAGATCTACCCAAAGGGCTTTCCTACGGACTCCTAAAGTTAGGCTAAAGCTTTCCAAGGACTTCCAGGGTGTTTCCAAAGGACTCCTAAGGTATGTCAACAATTACCAAGGACTAACCTGAGGATTCCCAAGGTCTTCTCAGGAGGTTAATGCACATATGTAAAAAAATTCTTATCTCTCTACAAGGGAATAAAGGGAATTACCTTAGGTCCGAGGTGCAGAGGACTTGCTTCAACTGAGGTCCGGGGAGCAGAGGTGTCTCAAGACTCTTTCTAAGGACTCCACTTTCAAGTGACTGAATCTCTAATTTTTTTACCTCTCTACTAGTTTAAATGGAGGATAGTGAAATGAAGAACTTTTTACCACACAAGCCACTTTATAAGGGGGTGAAAAATTATTAGAGAACAATTATAACTACAGTATAATGCAAGATGTGGTACTATAATATTTTTTCCTCAACCCGTATCTGATACTTCTTAAGTGCATCATGACTTCTGCACTCAAGAAGTGGGGGGCAAGTGATGAGGGATAATTCCGTAATTATACATGTTGACACGTGGCAACATACGATTGCGACACATGGACTACAAGTGGACATAATATGGAGATACCATTCGAGATGTTGGGCCAGAGGTGTCGGCCCAGGGCCGAGATCCAAGGTCTCTCATATATAGACCTCGGTCAAGGCAAGGTAGAGGTAGGTAAAAAATAGCAGACATGATATACTTTTTATCTTACCCTCACTAAACCGCCGTTAGAGACTAACTTAAGTATCGGATTATCTATCCCAGGGGACAACCCTGGGAATCTATTTTGTAGGTTGATACCGACGATCGGTCAACCTCGATTATCTCAAGCATCGTCAGACCTCGGATCCGACTGTTCGGTTCCTGACATCATCAATGACAAATTCATGTTATAGTTGTACTTGTTTTTATTTTTTGTGTGTTTTCTTTTTTTTTTTTTTTTTTTTTTTGTATTATAGGTAAAGAATCAACTAATCTCTTAGATCTCCATTTTCTTAAGCGCTTCTCTTAGAAAATAAGAACAAAGGGACTAACCTCAATATTCTCCATTTCTTAAATTTAAGATGGAATTTAATTATCTGCAACATTCTTTTTTTCTTAAATTTAGTTAGTTACCATCTGTACATCTGTACATTCCTTGTGGATATTATATTTGTTGTGTCTTTCCATAATTCATATCTTGTATTTTTTATGTAAATGTATCACGACAACGAGATTTAAGGTGATCAATTAACTTTCTCTACATGGTATCAGACAAGAGATCCTAAAAACCTTAACCTCTCTTTCTTCTCTCTCGTTCACAAGTTGCCATGGTTACCTCCTCCTCTGCTCCGCTTTCCTTCTCCACTCTAATCCATATGATTACAATGATTTTATCGTCCACTAATTACCTTTTATGGTGTAATTAGGTTGAACCTCTTCTCATATGTCAAGACTTGTTTGGTTATCATGGGCCTACTCATTCGCTCGATTTACACCTCTCTTTCTTCTCTCTCGTTCACAAGCTACCATGGTTGCCTCCTCCTCTTATCCGCTTCCCTTCTCCACTCTAATCCATATGATTACGGTGAAATTATTATCCACTAATTACCTTTTGTGGTGCAATCAGTTTGAACCTCTTCTCATATGTTAAGACTTGTTCGGCTATCTTGATGGGTCTACTCCTCCGCCCAATTCACATATCAAGAGCGACGACAAGACCGAAGCAAACCCCATTTTTCATGAATAGATGAAACATACTCAAAAGATTAAAAGTTTAATTCTTTCCTCCCTCACTGAAGAAGTTATGGTAATGGTTATTGGATGCTCTGCATCGCGCTCTGTGTGGCACGCTCTCAAGTCGACATTTAGCAATGACTCTCAATCTCGCGAATTTAGCCTCCGCGATGAACTCCACAACCTCAAGCATGGATCCCGTTCTGTCAGCAATTATGGGGCCAATTTAAGACTTCTTGCAATCAAATCGGTCGTCCCTTGGATGTGCCCCATAAAGCTCACTAATTTTTGCGCGGGTTAGGGCCTATCTTCTCCGCTACTCAAATGGCTGAAAAGCCCCTATCGCTGTTTCCTGATCTTCTTGCTTACGCCGAGAGTTTTGCACTATTTAAAGGCTCTCTTGTCGACTCTCCAGTTCCAAACGATGCCTTTATGGCTTACACACCAACTTCATCCCGTGGTCTTTCCGGTCGTGGCCGAGGTTCTCCGCAGCATGGTGGTCGAAATTATTGTCTTCGTCCTCCACTCTGTCACTTGTGTCGTGGTGAGCACTACATTTATAAGTGCAACAATTATTACAATATGCCCACAACTTCAGTTAGAAAGCAACCAATCAGAGTATGGCTAATCTTGCAGAAGCGTTCAACACTAATTGCTCTCTTTCTTCACCGTCTGAGTCTGACTGGTACAGCGACACTGGCACATCCGCACATATGACGCCCTCGTCGTCTTCTTTGGACTCCTTCGAGCCCCATTCTGGCAATGATCAAGTCGTCTTTGGTAACGGTGCACAACTCTCTATCTCTCATACTGGTCGTCTTAACTTAGTCCCTAATGTTCATTTACATGACGTTCTCATGGTGCCCCATCTTACTAAAAACTTGCTTTTAATTAGCAAGCTTGCATCTGACTTTCCCGTAAATGTGATTTTCACTGATGATGTTTTTGGTATTCAAAACCGCCACACAAGGGAACTCATAGCAAGAGTTCGATGCAGTAATGTACTTTACATTTTGGATCGCATGACACATGCCTTTGATGTTGCTTTGTCGTCTCGAAGTCCTTGTGCCTCTTATGAACTTTGGCACCCCTGTTTTGCTCATGTCAATTTTGATAAAATTATTTTATTAAATAAATTGGGTCTTTTACTAGTTAGGTCCCTGTTACACAAACCAACACTTTGTTTGTCTTGTCAGCTTGCCTAAAGCAAGCGTTTATCTTTTCATTTAAATGAAAAATGGGTTTCCCGTGTTTTGGACTCGGTTCAATGTGATTTATGGGGTCCGACACCCATTCCATCTACTATGGGGTTTCATTATTATGTTATTTTTGTCGATCATTATTCTCGATTTACTTGGATGTATCCGTTCAATGGCAAAGATGGCTTTTATGATGTATTGTTGAAATTATATACCTTTGTTTCCACATAATTTGGATTTCCCATCAAAACCTTTTGAGCAATGGTGGTACCAATATACAAGTAAGAAGTCAAATTATTTTTTATAGATAAATGTATTTACCGCTCTGTTTCATGCCCGTATACTCTTACTCAAAATGGCTGCACTGAACGCAAGCATGCCACATTACTAAAACTGGTCTAGGTATGTTATTTCACGCCCACGCACCCGCTCTTTGTGGGTTGCGGCTTTCGCTTCAGCCATATATATTATTAACCGTCTCCTTTCTTCAGTGCTAGATGGGAAATCTCCATTTGAATTGCTCTTTCATAAGTTTCCAAATTATGACAATTTTCACCCTTTTGGTTGTAGGATTTATCCATGTCCGCGTGATTATGCTGCAAATAAATTTTCGCACCGAAGTGCTCCCTACATTTTTCTTGGATACAACAGCACCTATAAATGCTTTCAATGTCTTGATACGTCTGTTTCTCGCATCTATGTCACTCGGCCTGCCCGATTTGACGAGAGATTCTTTCCCTATACCGGTGATGTGGCCTCCTTGCATCAAATCTTCCTTAAAGCTCTTTAGATATGACGACAACTTGCCATCTCCTGTTGGCAGCCAAATTTGGTCCTCCTCACCTGTTGCTGCTGTTCGGTCTTTTACAGACGAACAAATTCCTGATGTTCGACCTTTACCAGCCGAACACGATCCTTCAGTTCGACCTCTACCAGTCGAACAAACTCCTGCCGTTCTGATTCTGTTGCTTCCTCAACGACCGGCCCGTGCTCTATTTGCGATGAGCCTGGTGATATTCAACCAACCATTACTGCTCCACCACCTATCGCTCCTGTTTCCGCCGAGCCGGTCCCATCTGTTGCCACTCAATCGTAACATCTCATGCGTACTCACTCAAAAGGGTGCATCTACAAACCTAAATATGTTGTGGATGTTGCTGATACTAAGCTCACGGATGCACAAAAGGCTTGGAATCTACGGAGAAACATCCCGAGTGGATTAAGACAATAGACGAAGATATTTTGTCTCTTTGTAAAAATCAAATGTGAGATCTCGTTCCTCACCCTCGTGATAAGAATGCGGTTGGCTCTAAATGTGTATTTTGTACTTATTACCTTTCTGATGGCTCGGTTGATCATCACAAAGCTCGTTTCATGGCTCAAGGATTCACGCAGTTTCCGAGTTTCAACTACTCCCATATTTTTAGCCCCGTCGTCAAAGCTTCAATAGTTCGTACCGTTTCGGCACTTTCTATAATTCGTAATTGGACGTTAAAAATGCATTTCTCAATGGTATTCTCTCCAAGCCTGTTTTCATGGAGCAACCTCTGAGCTATATCGACCCTCGGTATCCCAATCATGTTTGTCGCCTTTAAAAAGCCTTATATGGTCTCAAGCAAGCTCCCGTGCTTGGATCCAACATTTGAGTACTTTTCTTATTTCACTTGGTTTTCGATGCAGCTGGGCGGATGCATCTCTCTTTATATTTCACAAGGGAGTCTCTATTATACCTCCTTATGTATGTCGACAATATAATCCTCACCAACAACTCCACCATACTCATCCAAACCTTCATTACTTGTCTTCACAAGAAGTTTGCTATCAAGGATCTTGGTTGACTTAGCTATTTCCTTGGGCTTGAGGTTACTTACACCTTGGACGGTCTTTTCTTGAGTTGGGCCAAATATGCACGTGACATTCTTACTCGCACAGAGGTCTATGATTTGAAAATTGTCACCACACCCCTTGATGCTGGTCAACCTTGATTTCGATTGGCAATTTTCTTCCGGATCCGATTTACTATCGGTTGTTGGTCGGGCCTCTCTAATAAGTAACTATTACTCGTCCTAATCTCTCATTCGCCGCCAACCTTGTAAGTCAATTTCAACAAAATCCTATTGATGATCACTTTCAAGTAGTCAAACGCATTTTGCCTTATGTTAAAGGTACCATGGACTGCGGACTTTCCTTCCGGCAGTCATCAGACACCTCTCTTACAGCCTATTCAGATGTTGATTGGGCCCGATGTATTTAGACACGTCGCTCCATCTACAGCTACTCTATTTTTCTTGGAGGTAATTTGGTTTCATGGAGCGCTAAAGAGAAACCAACTGCTACCCACTCTGGTAGTGAATCCGAATATCGCGCATTTGCTAATGCTGCAGCTGAACTTCACTAACTTACTCTGGGATATACATGATCCGCCTCCCAACCGGCCACTTCTCATTTGTGATAACAAAAGTGCTCTTTTTTTTCACAAAATCCTGTCACACATAAACAAGCTAAATATATTGACCTTCATTGCTATTTTGCTTGTGAGTTGGTCTCTGCCGGTCACATTGCTACTCGTTTTGTCTCCTCGAATCTTGAAATAGCCGACATCTTCACCAAGAGTCTATATCATCCACTCTTTTAGTTCTTCCATGCCAAGCTTCGAGTTGGTCCCCACCTAACGTCTCGCTTGAGAGGGGCTATTAGCATATCTCATTAGTTAGTTACCATTTGTACATCGTATACCTCCTTTTTTTAATTGTCATTCTAGCTTTGGATAAGAAAATTAAGGGATTTAAGGAGTTGACAAATCAACCCTCAACTAATTTCCTTTAATCCCTTGATTTTTTTGATCATTTCTATATATTGTTAAAATTTTCATTGTAAAAAAAAAAAGTAAAAAGCTAGAATGATAACTATTTACAAACAAAATAATAAACTAGAATGACAACTAAAGAAAAATGGAGGTAGTATTTAATTTATTCACATTTCTTGTAGATAGGATACTTGTTGTACCTTTCCATACTTCATATCTTTTATTTCCTGCATAAATGTATCATGATAATATAACGAGATCGAAGGTGATCAATTAACTTTCTCTACACTAAGGAACTCCAATCTGCACCTTTTTCATCCAATGAATTAATCTTTTGAGATATTTAAATCATGCTAATATGCTCTTTTAAGGTAGTTTTGCTTATGAAGGCTGAAATTGAAATCCTCCTCAGTGCACTGACATAGGTTCCTATTTTGTATTGCTTCTCCCTCAGATGTAACATGTATGAACTATCAGAGACATGGCTATAGATCTCTTCAATTAGTTTACTTAGAAACAAAAATATGTGAACATTTGAAATGAGTGAAGAAGTAATTTGATAGATTCCTTACTTTTAACTTGAAACTGCTATTTAATGTTAATCAACTAATGAAACTCGTTATCTGAATTTACTTGTTGATGATAGGAAACATATTCTAAACTGAGAAAAGCCTCTATTTTCTAATGCAGGTATATTATACGCATATCTATGACGAAGCTCCACAGCCCATCCCTGATAGAACTTTAAAACTCATTACGATATTGGGTGATAGATCTCCTTAATAAAGCTAATTGGAGCATGAACACACGAGATATTAACTCAAATAAACTTACAATTACTTAGTGAAAAAATAAATAAAATGGGAAAGAATGCATGCAACTCTATAGTTCGGCTGGTATCGAAGCAAGAAAATTGTTGAGTTGGTCTGTATTGGGCATATTTATATATGCGGCTCCTAGTTAGGATCAATTTTGAATTTGAATTTGGCCAAGAAAACGATAGAGGCTGGCAAGCATGCTTACTTTATCTGACGTAATAAGTTTGTTCAATGTATTGAGATTCTTCCCACCTTGTCTCAATTTCTTGAAAGCAGTTAAAAGAACAAAATTAAATATTTAAGAATATTTTTCTTTCTGATGAAAGAAATAATTAGACTTACTTAAAATAGTGGGTCACTTTGGAAGGAAAAATGACATTCCTGTAGTTTTCCCAAAATGTCCTGATTTCATGGGTATATAGATATATAAAATAGAATATAGATATAGATGAGAACAAAAAATATGCTTGTGCGATATCTTTGAGTTTTATCGTTGAAAAAAAATTAATACTATAATATTAATTATAACATAACACACATAAGCATGTATATGTATATATGAAAGAATATACCTGAAATATTTTATAATCATCAAAGTTATATATATATATATATATATATATATATAGACGAAAAGATAACTTCATTCAAGGTTCTTGAAAATCAACCAGCACTGATTAACATAAAAAGTTTGGTGGTTCAAATCCCATACACTCGGAGTTATAAAATGCTTAGCATAAGCTACAAGAGAGTGGGCAATAATATTTTGCGAGCGAGGTTGCCAGAAAGTTCCCCCGAACTTCAAAGATGAAAGCAACAATTTAATATCCTCTAGAATAGGGACGAATGTCGCCTCACAATCTGCTTCCCTCAGGTAACAAATATCACTGTCGCATCACCAACAATCGAACAGTCATGTAATCCACGATTTTTCAAGGAGAATCGCTTCATGAAGAGCTTAAAATTTTGTAACTTCTAGGGACAAAATCCCATGGAATATTGCAAAACAACATGTAAAGTCCTCATGTCGGAGAAAAGCACATGGCCCCTACTGCCATTAAAGCCCGATTAATGGATACAACTGCATCAAAGTGGATCGAACTACAGCCTATCGGCGGGAAAAAATATGTTGTGTCCTTATGCAAAAGCTAGCTACGCTCAAACCAACCATTTAATGAATGGAAATCACAGAGCAATGCAGCCGAAGATGGAACTAAGACATGCCAATCCAGCGGGTCACTCGTGAATATACGCGTGTTGCGGTGCCACCAAATACTGTAAACGAGAAAAGTAAAATTCTAAGACGGAGTTATCGCCAACCTCCAAAATATCCCGAATCCATATATAAAATAGTGGTTGGAATTGGAGAATAAAATTACGTATCCTCACTGCATACCCGCTTGAGACGAGTGTTGGCAAGTGAAAAAGAGTGAGTCAAAGAATCATCTGCTATGCAGCAAAACGGACATCCCCCCTCCACATACATACCTCTCCTTCGCAAGTTACCCGGGGATGGAAGCGAGTTTGTACAACACTGCCTCATAAAGTGATGAACTCCACCCGAAATCTTAAGTTTCCAAAGATGCTTCCATACAGGATCAGAGCCGGAAAGTTGCTCGAAGATGCGCCAAATGAGAAAATGGGGTTGTTCATAATCATGTGATAGGTCGACTTCACCGTATGCTTACCGTTCGGTATAAACGAAATTATGCTAGCTTCATCCGCTGTAAAAATGTATTGAACAAGATCCATTTTCCACTAGTTCGTGTCTGGATCGATGAGTGAAGATACTGTAGCATCTATTGGAAGAATAGAACAATCACTTACACTCGAAAGAAAGTGCATTATATGAATGTTGTCTCAAACAAATTGTAGAGCTTTTTATATGGTAGGTATTTTGTCGTGACATTATTATTTTTATATTTATTTACAAATATTCAACTTATTTGATATGGGCTATAAGTCGAGGTCATTGGAATTATATGATCAATTATATTAAATTATTATTCTATTTTTCTGCATTACATATTTTTCAAGGGTTGTATTTAATATTTATATTTAGGTCAAATTACTCAAAATTGGTGGACCTAATGATTAATGATATAAGTAAAATTATAATAACTGACTATAGTTTGCCGATAATACACACACACATATATATCTATATTATTTGATAACCTTACTTAATATAATAACAAAACCGTCCCAAAATAGTAACCTGACAATTTTCCCGCCCAAAATTTCTTGATATTTGTTTTTCTAAATTGTAGGCCGAAAATAATTTGAGCACGTTTTTGGACAAAGCGTTGACCGTGATATTTGCAAAAATTAATAAGATCTTCATTTTTTTCAATCAATATATTGACATTTTTTCCCATAAAATCAGCGGTGTCTTTAATTACAATTTAAATTTAAAAGCCGTAAATGATTTGTTAAAACTTTATATAAGGTAATGTTGATTGAGTTTTCCAAATTCAACATAAATCACATATCACAAGAATTTATCCCTTTAATTCAGCCTAATTTTTAGTTACAATCAGCAAAAAATATGCGTTGTGCCTGCCACATATTCCAATTCCAGCACCAAATTCTTCCATCCAATTACAATCAACAACAAATATGCCCCATGTGACCGTGTCAACCGCATATTCCAATTTCAGCCTCAATCATCAACATGACATCTATGCAAGAATGTTAGAGATATTCATACATTAAGAAAAATAAATACGGATATTTTATAACTTACTCAAATTTATATATTTTTTACTTTTAATACTTTTCACTGCACTCTTCTTTCATTAATATATATATATATATTTTTGTATCTTATTAATATTGACATTAACATTTTATTCATAGTTGGAATATATAAATATACAAAAAAAAATATTATTTACTCATTTACCTTTACAAAACGTGCATCTCATAGGAATACTACTAGTTTATTGTATATATTATGCCAGTTTTAACATTATTAATTTATAAAAAATTGTATAAAAATTTGATCTTATTTTTTATACATAATAAGGACTCGTTTACTTTGGGTTGGGGAGAATAGGGTGGATAAGATTAGGGTGTATTAGAATGAGAGAAAGGGATTAAAAATATTTCATTATCCCCTGTCTACAGGACGAGAATATAAGTTATCTTTGACCCATATTTACTTTAATATATTGTGATAAAATAGAATAGTTTACAGCATGCCCTAGTCTTCCCCAAAAAAATGAGAGTCTATTCATATACTAAACAGTTTCACAGTTCTAGGCTAGTGTTTCCTTCAAATTTCTCAATTCATTGGTAAATTTCACGTATTCAATGGAAAACCAAGACCAAAGAAAAAAACATAACTACTGATACCGACGGCAAACCCAGAAAAGAATTTTTTTTATTCCGATGGCAAACCCAGAAAAGAACAATTTTTCCCAACGGATTCTGACGGCAAACCCATTAAAGAACAGTTTCCCTTCCAACTGACATCTCAAAATCAGGTAATTTATTTCCTCTCAAATTCTAAAGATTTTCACACTTAAACAAAGATAAAACATGTCCATACTCGTTACTCGTTAATTTACGTTAATGGTTGGATTTGGTCATTATCACAAATAAAGATACATTACGCAGCTATTTTGCATTATATTTTGTATTATCACGGGTATCCGTGTTAAGTTAATTATATGAAGTAAAAGGAGCTGAGCGTATAATTGAACAACATTTATAGTTAGGGATATTTTTTCACAAAATAAAAGGTCGGAGAGTAGGTAATTGACCCAAACAAATTGTTGGAGATCAGTACACCTCAGAGCTAAGACTGGGGCAGGTTGTTACATTGACACTTAATTATTTTTGTAATCGTGTTGTTTATAATTTTTTCTCTAACATATTTTAAATACACGTCTTTGAAATTGTGTAAATAAAGGCAAATTTTATTATTTGTGATTCATTTTTTAAATCTCTTAAAGGTTATATTTACGTTGTATGATAATTATTAAAAAAAACAAAGTATAGCACCTTAATTACTATTGTAAATCGTGTTGTTTATAATTTTTTCTCTAACATATTTAAATACACATGAAATTGTGTAAATAAAGGCAAAATTTATTGTTTGTTGTATTTACTTTTATGATAATTATTAAAAAATTAACTACATCACCTTAATATTCTTAATTTACACGAAAGATTTCAAATATTATAAATGCTTTAATTGATTTCATTGTTTATAATTTTTTCTCTAACATATTTCAAATACACGTCTTTCAAATTGTGTAAATGAAGGCAAATTTTATTATTTGTGATTCATTTTTAAAATCTCTTAAAGGTTATATTTACGTTGCATGATAATTATTAAAAAAACAAAGTATAGCACATTAATTACTATTGTAAATCATGTTGTTTATAAATTTTTCTCTAACATATTTTAAATACACATGAAATTGTGTAAATGAAGGCAAAACTTATTGTTTGTTGTATTTACTTTTATGATAATTATTAAAAAATTAACTACAACACCTTAATATTCTTAATTTACACGAAAGATTTCAAATATTATAAATGCTTTAATTAATTTTATGATTAGAAAAATGGTACATTTCAATGCACGGTCGAGTACTGATATCTTTTAATCGTAATCTTTTAAGTAATTAACCCTCAACAGAATAATATGTGAGGTATTGTCGTTTCCATATTATTTATCATAATACTTTCTTCAGAACAAGTAATGTCGTTTAACATAAATACTAATACCTTTATAAAAAATGTTGCATGACCCGAACTGCACGGATCTAAGATTTGTACAACTAGAGATCATTTGGTAGGGGTGAGTAAATAAGTAATCAAACTTAATCATTCGTTTGGTAGCCAATACAACTTATCTTCCTAAAAACAAGTGGCCCTATGTATGTGCCAAATTAACCCACAGGGTAGAATATGTCCAAGTTGGTCTGATAGTATCTACGTGTTACTATAGCAGGTGAGATAACCCATAATTATCGCAAAATTACCCCTAACCACATGAGACCTTAAATTCCCCCAAGACCGCAAGACAGTGAAAAATCACATATTGGCTACTTCACTGTTCAAAGAAATTTCCAAGGAGCAAGCAACCTTCATCGTCAGTGAAGCGTGGACAAAAGCTAGTATGAGGCAAAAATAAGCCCTAGCCCTAATTCCTGATTTCGACTGTAGAATATCATTTTCCCTAATTTATGGGTTATTTCTCGTCCAATGTTTGTTCTTGTTCTACAAATTTAACCCATAGTGGTCCGAATTTTAGAAAATCCTCTATGAAACCTTGGTCACTTTGTTTATTTCAGAAAGGTGTATTATCCTTTTTTCTCTTATTTTTTTTCGAAATCTGCAATATTTGATGTGTAAGACAAAGGGGCACACGAGAACAAAAATCTGGCGAGAGCTTTGATGCTGCCTATTTGCGAATTCAGAAAATTGAGAGAATTTATTGGGGATGCAACTGAAAATCTAAATTGGGTAGAAATATGTTGATATTGCCTTTTTAAATTTCAGAAATTATAATTATCGATTGGGGCTGGAAGTAAAATTGTGTGTTGTTGTTGATCTTTGATTATCATAATTTGCAAGCATTGTTTGTCTTCTGCGTACGTGTTGGGTATCTGTGTCCAGAAAGTGAAATGTCCCAAATGTACAATAATTTGTTGATGTAATGTTTTCTACATAGCTTGTAAAATGTGGTTGTTTAACAAACGGTGTGAGCATCTGAGCTCCAAATTGTTGAATAAAGTATAGTGATTCTGCCCAGTAGTGTAAAAAAGGAACTTGAAGGTGTGAATTCATGATGAATTGTTGAATAAATTCCCAGTGGTGTATGCGTATTTTGTATATGTATATTGTGTTCGCCTGCAAGTTATGATATTTGTTAATGCATAAGTTAACCGATGATTCGTAACATGTCTAGAAGCACACTTTCAATCTTTTCACTTATACAGACTAACGAAAAGCAGTGTATGTTTCATCTATTGAATGGTTCACTGATACACACCAACAAATAGCAGTGTATATTTCATGTTTAGAAACCTGTCTGGATGCTCACTTTGACCCTTTTCATTTGACGATGAAAATGGCCCAATAACAAAAATAGGCTTTTTCGGTTCGTTTTTCAGTATACTTACTCATTGTAAACCCGTCTAATGGTGCATATTGAAATCCTCATACTTGTCCAAATCACCCCTAATGTCTCGGATAGTCCAAATAATTACGGTTTACTTACTCCTTCAAGAGGTCTTATAGGAAACACTAATCACTTTACTACTCATAATGACCATAATAGAGAAAAGGGGGTAGTACGAGATGACGTATCTACCTAGGTGAGAGATATAGCATGTTGAACCGTATTCCCGACCAAGTTACTCACATAGGTAGAATGGTTAAGCTTAAAGATTCTAGTTGCCTTGAAACGCTCGGATGGACATGAACACCTTTGCTAGGCTATGCTACTTAGGGAGCTTGGTGGTCTGAGTGATAACAAGTACGTTACCATCGAGGAGAAAATGGCGATATTTTTAATGATAATATGACATCACAAGAAAAACTGCATTGTCAAATTTGATTTTATAAGGTACGGACTAACCGCGTTGTACTATATTCATTTGGTCTTCAAAGCTATCCTCAAGTTGCATCCTCAACTTTTGGTCAATCCTACTCTAGTGCCCGATGATTGCACCAACCCAAGATGGAAACGGTTCAAGGTAATGCTTCTAGAAACTCTTCCGTTACTAGTTTGGGGAAAAATTAATGTGCAAATGAATTCTCCTGTCTATCAACTCATCAGACTCATGTCTTTGTCACTTTTCATGTCATCAATATGCTAAAAAAATATCCTCATTTTGCAAAAATAGGGATGCTTAGGAGCCTTAGACTGAACATACATTCATGTTTATGTTTGCAAATGTGATAAGCCTCGATATAGGACACTGAAGGGACAGGTGTGTACTAACGTACTAGTTGTGTGTGGTCGAGACATGATGTTTTCCTATGTACTCCCAGATGGGAAGGGTCAAGTGTGGATACTACAATCTTGAGGAACGCTGGCAATAGGCCCTGGGGGTTAAAAGTTCCAAAGGGTATATCATAAAACTTTATTAAATTGTAGGCTTTGTCCAAATAGATGTTTTTTATTTACATAGTAATGGCCATTGTTTTAAATTGACAGGGCAGTATTACCTTTGTGATAATGGTATGCAAGCCGTGAAGGGTTTTTAACCCCTTACAGAGGTTTCAAATATCACTCGGATGACTGGGATCAGTCACCAACCAATCCTCAAAATTTTCAGGAGCATTTAACATGCGTCACACTAAAGTGAGGAATGTTATTGAGTGGGCTTTCAGAATCATGAAAATGCAAAGATGAATTTTCAGGATTACCACATATTATATATCCGATAAATGTTCATATAAAGCTGATAATGGCTTGTTTCTTTTTGCACAATTTCATCCATAGTGAAATGCTCTTGGACCCACTAGAAGCCTTCCTAGACAATCAACTTGTTGGACCAAACGAAGAATATGAAGATAACATAGATACGACTGAAGCGTCCCTTGAGTCTAATGCTTTGGTGACACACCCTGGTTCAGATCATGTATTCTGATTGGTGTTTTAGATGATAGGGGAAAGTGTGTAAAGTAACTTTTAGATATCTCATTTTCTAGTATCTACTGTACTTTGTATTAAATTGATCATGCATCGAAATACTACTGATTATGTTATGTTTGTTCTGAACATTTCATTGGTGTATCTGCCCTTGCATATGATGATTATTAATATTATGAAGTAATGTTTAATTATTTTGATTGTCATATTTCTGAATATTCCATTGTGTGGAAATATTGTAAAAATGTTTTCTTTGTTTGTTTTAATTGTTGATACCATTGAAATTTGTAAACTCCAACTACATAACTATTTCTTTGATGAGTTGTGATGTAGAAAAATAACTTATGTCTTATTAATGGGTGGTAGGTTGGGTGACGACATGAATTTACTATGTCCAAACTCTGTTATGTTGTTTCTATTGTATTAATGAACTAATATGGACCGTTGGATGCATTTAATCTTATTATTTTTTAACTCACTCTTTTTTTGTCTTCGAATCAATTAGCATGCATTTCCATTTTGATCCTGACATGTTCTGATATGAATGTTAACCTTATTTATTATGAATTTCAAATGGAGTTTGGTAACAGGCATAGGTTATTAGTGCACTTGTAAGTACTACGGATTTAGTTCTCAGTTGGTGAAGTTACTCCACTTTCTCTAAACAACTTGCATTTTTTTACATTTATATATCCTCACTCCTCAATTCTTCGTGTACATACTCTTTGTACATAATAATCATTACTTAGACAGCCCATCACTATGTCACTGAAAAGAAGTCCACTCCAAAGTTACTTTCTTTATCAAAATGGCCAGAACGAGATGGATGTGTGCTTTATCAACATATTGATGGAGCAAAAGTCCAAAGGAAATTGGAACCCAGCCTTGGTAGGAAACTACCACGCGTTGTTAATGGCCCAAAGTGATGTCAATGAATCTGCGTGGTGGAGCCGCACATGGGAAGACATGGAAGGAGCGTTAATCTGTTTTCAAAAAGTAATACGATACATTCAAGCACATCATTCAGGACTACAAGACGTTGTGGGACAACATCCTCAATAAGTGATTGTCGAACCTTCTACGTGGAGAGTCCTCAAGATATTAATAACTAGTATTCTCAGTTCGCCTTTCACCAAAAGAAAGATATTGCTCTTATTTTTTAAATTAGTAATGCAAATTTCATTAAGAAAACAAAACTATTTTGATTAAAAAAATCATAAGGAATTGATAGTCCACCAACCTA
The DNA here is from genome assembly GCA_958295605.1 of Ajuga chamaepitys. Lineage (NCBI taxonomy): Eukaryota > Viridiplantae > Streptophyta > Magnoliopsida > Lamiales > Lamiaceae > Ajuga > Ajuga chamaepitys. The sequence continues at coordinate 14,940,402 of OY282502.1, read as the reverse complement.
TTAGTGCATTCAATATCCAGAAGGCTTAATTTAGTTTTTTAGCTTGGATGGCCTTAAATTAGATTCTATACATTTCAAAATGCAAGTGTTGAAATTTGAACAAATTATTTTAAGAACATAACATCATTTTCTTCAAGTCTATCACTTTTTAATTTTCAAATATTATTTCTAGAACATTTAAGTGCATTCTTTTCGTGTAAAAAAATACTTTCGTGGCAGCATATTTCCATAGGGGTGAGCCTCAGTGGAATAACCTTCAAACTTTGTTTAGGCTGAAAAATGGTTTGCCGCTGACAGATGAGCCTGAAATTGTTAGCATTTTCGATTCTACTACTAACACGCTTGTGGTTGTTTCCGATGACTCGGACGAGGTTGTGTTACTATAGTGCATGTTCGCAAGCGTCCAATATGAAGAGACTCTTTGACAAGGACTATATTGACGAACCTCTGGTCGGTGGGTCTACCGCTCACAAATTCCCATTGGCGAATGCTTTTCCACTTAAACCCGTCAACTGGAGTGGCCCTTCTAAAAATCCAAGTGGCAAAAGCTCTTGTGCCTCCTCTAGCCCCTGTCAAATGGTTCTCATTCCACCCCGACAATTGGAATGGTCTCTACCAGTTGAATGCGAATGTATCCTTTGCCATGGTCAACTACATTTCCCACCGAATGTTTCAATGTCTTTAGGGCCCCCCCTTTTATAATTTTCAGAATTTGTTACGTATGTTCTTAAGTAGGTTGTTTAATGTTTTTGTCTGTAATTTCAAGTATGTGTTTTTCTCTGTAATTTTAAGAAGGAAAATTTACATTGTTTGGATTAACCCAATCTAGTATTAACTTACCTAGATTAATTTACATTTTTCCCTAGTATTGTGAAAACCATTTAGTTAATTGCTTGTCACTCAGTTGTTTGAAACAATAGCATGGCGTGAAATGAGAAACCTATAATCACAAATAACTGAATGACTAAATACCAAGGAAAAATGAAAGAATAAACCTGAAGTTACATTGTGGAAGATAATTCCAACAAATGAATCATGTTTTCTCACAAAAGACACCTTCAATACAACAACTGATGTTCAACTAAAATTAGTCACTTAAATCATTAACAATGCGATTTTACAAAAGAATTCATTACGAACGATGATCTAATCAAATTGTTGGAGATCTACTTGGATAGTATGCATCCGAAATTAATGCAAGACTTTCAGAGCGTTGCTTATTACAGAGGGTTGAGCCTGCACTAATACAAAGTGAAGCCATGATAATAGGTTTAAAGCAATATTAATAATCAAATATTTGTAAAAAAACATACGTAAAGTGGCCCACTTACCTAGGGACCTAATTGCTTAAATACACCAATTGTTCGCACATTTAACTTAGATAATAGTAGTATCTAGATGACCAAAAGCACAAAGTGCAAGAATAAATTGTAGCGTGAGTTGCATCACATGCAAACCATGGTTCGTTTTCTACAGCTGAGCCGAGAGCTTAATGTGTCAAACTTGTAGAAGAGTTCACGCTCCTTAACAAGATGATCGCCAATCATTGATCGAATATTCTTCTCGCTATTGACCAACTCCACTATAGACACTTCTAAATCATCAATTACATCTCCTTGCTCTTGAATTTGATGGTTCAATGGATTGATTCAGTACATCCTAAGCAAGTAGGGACATCAATCCAGTGACAGGATGTACACTGGTTTTCCTATTCCGAAAACAAAAAAGACACTTATCAAACATTTAGGTGTTGGGCAGTGTAATCACTTGGAATTTTAACACATAACAAGAAGAGCTTACAAAATAGTGATAAACTTGCATGTGGATCTTATCTCTTTGGACATGTTATGAACCGCCTACTGCGGCTCCATTCTCTCATTGAAATGTAAACTCTAAGCTCCATTCCACATGTACATTTTTGTAAATGTCCCATTTTCAAGTTTGTAGTTAAGTCGGGAAAAGAGCTGGAGCTCCTCACTTCAGACGAAAAATCCTTATTTTCAAAATAGATATCACATTCAAAACAAGTAAAACATAAATGATCCGAAGTACTTATCGAAATATCATTCTATTAGGTTTCATACATAAGGTGATTGAATTTCTTGAAACAAAATTGGACATATGTGCCTTTAAGTGGAAATATCAAATGTTAGGTTTTCCTACTTCATAATTGAATTTTGTCTATCAAAATGAGGAATTTTAGCAAGTATAAGCAACAACGTACATAGAGGGAAGTTGATCACGAACATTAAGAAACCCGCATATTGGTGCTTGTATTTGCAATCGCTCAACATCTTGAACAGTAACATATTTGACTAGCTGGTTGAATGGAGATTGCAAAATCCCATTACACAAAATTCACGCAAAAATCAAGCTAGAAAAGAAATAATTAAAATGAAATGTAATGTATATTTACCACTCGTACCTATTTATATATCCTATCCATTTTCGGAAACAGATTTGGAACACCCAAATGCTAAGGCTTAGTGAAATTGATGGGTGTTTGCTGCACACCCAAACAGGAAGAATATAGGAAACTTCTGCGAATGTGCTAAATGGTTCAAGGGCATAATTTTACAATCACTTTACGTATATGGCCTAAGTTGATTTTTTATATGGGTTACCAAACAACTAACGATGATAATCTTAACACAAAAAAAAAAACCTACCAAATGTAAAATATGTTATATTATACAACCAACACATGCTAAACTATATAGCTAAATGAGCCACTACGACTCATTTGCTTCACTTGATAGGATACGCGAGGATACACAAAACTAGGATATATTATCCAGTATTACATATCAATCTCATGTTTGTAATGCAAAATTGCAAGTCCTAGTAATCTGTATTGATATGTAATATGATGTTTGCTTCAACATATTAATATTTTGTAAAATAATACATTAACTGCTTTACCCTTCAATATTTTTTTTACCAACAACTTATTTTGATAAAGTTAAAATAATGTATCACTCATGCACCATCCTCTATTTGGCAACTTATGTTAACAAATTTGGTGCGGATATAGTTTAGCAATGAGATTTTTTTTTGCAGTTCACGTTTTATTAAAGAATAATATATATATAATTAGAAAAATAACGTTGGATCAACTAAAATCAGCGAATTATTCGTGAATATATTGGATTTAATACAATTTTGAAAATCCTAGATTATCCTTCTTATTTTTATTAATTATCTTATGGTTTATATTTATTTATCATTAATTCTTTTCAATTTATAAATAAATTTAGATGTTATCTGATTACTGTGATTTTATTCTATTATTTAGTTAATTTATTGGAACTATCTTATAATTAGAAATCTTAATAAATGTTGTAATTTATTATTATGATGTCCTAGACTGGATTCTTATTAGATAATCATTTATATTGCTTTCTAATTATGTTTCCTTTTTCTTTTTTATAAAATATTTTGAGTTTAAATTGTATAATTTTCTATTCATCTATATGTATTAATGATGCTGTTTTAAATGTACACTTTAAAATTTATTTTATTTGAAAATTCATCATTCTAAGTTATTTTCTTTACTTTCATGAATTTTTAAAATATATTACATGAAACTGAAAATTACAAGAATATAAATGAAGAATAATTAAAAGTACAAAGATAGTTTTACAGTTTGCGGGGATTATACGAATGTTATCCGTATCTGTACATATTGATGTATTTTAAAATTCTCGAATATTGATCATATTATTAAATTTTATTTGAATATGCACAATAAATGAGGAGAAATTGAAAATTTTGAAAAAAATTGTTACTATAATTCTATTAATGCAAAATAATTATATACATTATAGTATATCATGATTTAACTTTTGTTGCATCCAGTATTTTCTTGAGTTTAGGAAAGTGAAATTCTTTATTTCTTTTTTGACTCTTTAAATTTATAATTTATTTTAAAATTGTACATGATAAATTAAATTATTCAAATTATACACGTTAAAACTTAAAGACAATTTAAATTAAAAATTGAGACTGGTCCAATTTACTGGACAAATTAAAAAATAAATAAAATAAAATATGATATTAAAATATAATTTAAATGTTAAAATAGGATAAAATCCTTTAATCGGATTGGTAAACAATGTTGGGTGAAACAAAATGGGGTCTTCTTAGAATTTGAGTACCTAATCCTAATGGTATTAAATGATAGGCAAAAACTCGTATGTGACCGTCACACGGTGGTCACACGGTGTGATGAGAAAAAGTATCACGTTTATCTGTAAAAGTGTCGGCTTTTTGAGCAAAAAAAGTGAGTCTTACTTCTATGCAATAGTTGTTTGTATGCAATCATTCATTTTCAGCCTTTGGATCTTAACAAACCTCATCCTAACCATTCATTCCTTTATTTTCCATTGAAAAAATGTAAAGGGTGATAGTGTCATTTCATTCTTATTCATTTCCTGAAAGATCACAAGCTCCACTGCTGGGTATTTTTTTTTTGTACATTCCTCTCTGTTATTCCCTCATAATTTTTCTTCCGTAAACACCCCTTCATTGATGCCCAATTTCCAGCAACTTTCCCCTCATGTATTCTTCGCCGAATTTTTAGGTGTCCTGAGTTTTTTGAAGCTTAGTCGTCCTCTACTCGACCGCTGGAGTTGCATCCCGAATTCGTAACCCATAAAAGCCCGATACGATTGATTTAATTTGACTTTTTACTTGTTGCAATTGTTTCCATTCATCTCTTAGATTGGGATACAATTATGTTTATAGACCATTTCTTGATTGTTTGCTTTAAATTTTTTAGCAGTAACTCTTTCATTACCACACCTTCTTCCCATTTTCAGTCAATGTGTTTTTGTGCATGTCCTCTATAATTTCTGCAATTTTTATTACATACCTCTGCATTCTCAATTTAATTAACTCAAGAATGTGACTCGGAGAGGCGACTGCTACTTCAGCCATCATTAAAGAAAGTCGGCACCAGCAGCTTCTGAGCGGTGACGAAAAAAAAAATCATGTCCGTCAAGCCACGAATGCACACAAGAAGGGACTGATTCCGTCGAGCAAATGGTCGTCGGTGACCTTCGATTTTCCATTTCCAATACATCCTTTGCCTTCGACATTGTTTCGAATTAAGATATAACTGTACAAAGAAAATTAGTTTTGAAGCTCATTCCCAGAGGAAACAGTGATGATTCCCCCATTAAGATATGAATTAATAGAAAAAATTAAAGAAAAAAGAAAAGTGACAAGTAAAACATGTAAAAAGACCAAAAAAATCCTTTGATTGCATTGGTGCAATAATTGCACAACAGAATGACCCAAAAAAGTATCACTTTTTGTAGCAAAAGTATCATCTTTATCTGTAAAAGTATCAATGTAGTAAAAATATCACTTATTCCTGTAAAAGTATTATTTTTTCCTGTAAAAGTATCAATATTTTCTGTAAAAATGTATTCCGTCACACGTGTCATCGTTCACACACAAGACTCACTCTAAATGATATTCATAATTAAGAGAAAATAAGATAATGAAAACCGGACAATTTATTTTACAAAAGGATTTTTAGTATTACAACGCAAACATGGGATTAAGTAGGATACCCCATCTATCAAGCCCTAATCATACAAAGCAAACTAGAGAGAACCGCTCATTATTCATAGGTGATACACAGTCCCCTATTTACTCGGTCACATGGGCGGCAAGTGAATCGGCAATTTTAACAAAATATTGCACTGTTCACAAACTGCTTAAAAATATAGGTGCTCTTTTTTGTTAATTGTTAAAGTAAGTGAACTCGCCTGCCACAGGCGAGTTCACTTCATCCTGACACCAGCACAGTGATCTCGCCCCTGCCAGGGGCGAGATCAATTGGAATAATTTTTTTTTTTTTTTTTTTTTTAATCTCGCCTGTGCGAGAGGCGAAGTCAAGTACATAATGTATAGACATACGTAATCTCGCCTCTGGGAGAGGCGAGTTCATGTATTCCCCTTTTTTTTTTTTTAATCAGAATACCTGAACTCGCCCATGGCAGGGGCGAGTTCAATTCACATGCATGCAGCGGACTTGGGCAGTGGTTGCAGAGGGTGCAGGGGTGCAGCCGAGGGCAGTGGTTGCAGAGGGCGCAGGGGTGCAGCCTCTTTAAGTGGCGGTGGGTGGGGTGAGTGCAGTGTGTTGTCCACATCAAACATTAATTTTGAACGATTATAAATCAGCTCATCTCTTCTTCTCCTACCCTATTTCTCATTCACTCTTCTCACAGAATGAAGTGCACTCCAAAATTCTTCTCTGCAAATTTTTTATGCTTCTTTATCTTTCACTAAGCTGCACAATTTTTGTGCATATGACTTCAAACAAATTGAAGATTATTTGTTAAGGTACAATTTTTTATATTTAGACGCTTTCCATAATGTAAATTTTTTATTTCGTTTGGTATATCGGTGGAAATCGTTTTGTAATTATTGTATAATATTTTTGAAGGTTGTCGAAAATTCGGTTCCAAAAAATCAGTGGTCGCGGTGCTCCCTCTCGTTTGGCCCGGAAAAAGGATTAGAAATACATCTAGTTTCAAACTTCATTAAGGTATCAAAATTACATATGTAATTCTATTTATCTTATCCGATGAATATTTAGTATAAAGAATCATGTTCAACTTTTATATATGTGAAGTTGACGAATCATATATTTTATTGTTGCTCTTAGTAACGTTACTATTGTTTATCTTGTCATGTTTATTTCTGATGTGCTATTTAGTTACACATGTTTAGGTTTGTGTTAGTGAATTTTGGTTATTTTATTTATTTATACATAATAATGTTATTATTATTATTATTATTATTATTATTATTATTATTATTATTATTATTATTATTATTATTATTATTATTATTATTAACGTTATTTTTTCTAGAAATATTATACTTATTATTATTATTATTAATTTAATTATTATTATTATTATTAACTTTAGATGAAATTGTGGGTTCTAGATTCTCATTGACCGCACTTGGACGACATTTGAGGGATAACCCAGTTGACGATGAAACTGAGGACATCGAAGTTGAGCAGTACTCGCGTGGCATAGCATTGATTCTTTTGGGATCCATTATGTGTCCTGACACTTCAGGAAATATGGGATCATTACAGTACCTTGTAGAAATGGAAGATCTCTCGAAATGCGATGAATATAGTTGGGGAAGTGCTGTACTTGGATTTCTGTACCACCAATTATGTTGTGCAGCACGAAGAGATAGAAAGTCCATAGGAGGGGCAATGCAGTTACTTCAGGTACATCGTAAACTTCTTTTTATATTTTCATTGTAAGATCATATTTATTGCATTATATACTTACAATTATGTTACGATATATCGTTCAGATTTGGGCATGGACGCGTATAACATTTCTGAGCCCCAGAAATGTGGGAAGACGATTCGATTTAGGCCCAATCGATGGTGTGGACGGTGAGCTCCCTATTGCACCCTATGGAGCTGAATGATTGCAATATCACACTTTCACCCACAGTCTTAACAGCAACGTGAAGACTATCCGAGAGTACTTGGATAGACAAACCTCGGAGGAGGTATAATCTTTCATTTCTTCTATATAACCCTAAACTATAACTGATGCAATAATTTAACGTTAAGTTTATGTAAATTTACAGTTTATTTGGAGACCCTATGAACCAATCCCACAAACAGTCCAATCATATCTTGATGACAATCTCATTAACGTGACGTACTCATGGATATCGAAGTGTCCACTTATCCATCACTACATTGTCGAGTTGTATTATCCTGACCGGGTGTTCCGACAATTCGGTATGCGACAATCAATCCCTACGTCGATTTTAGCTGAACACAGAAATTTACATGGAAGAACAGATCGACGCGGACGTTCGAGTCAAAATTGGCTTGAGACACACGCACAATATGTGGAGCGTTGGAACACTAGAGCTCAGTATATTGTGACCGCTCCCCAGATCGGGCCACAAGGTGACGAAGTGGACGCTGGCTATATGGGTTGGTACCAAGAGATCACCCGTAGGTTGATAACTCCTGGGATAGGCGTGCAAGAGGGATCTCAACCGTCAACTCATGCATACATCGAAAACTTGGTGGGTAAACAACTTCTTATTGACTTCACACTTAAATATTTAAAATTCAAATCATATATGTTAATTTGTAACCTTTATTTTCAGGAAAGAATTCTTGGTAGAATAAATCAACTAGCTATCGGAGAGCGGGACTATATGAGAGAGCCATTCCGAAGATCATTTGAGGAGTTATACCAGGAAGCACAACAGAATTTTCATGATCATCGTGCATCCTACCATCAGCCAAGGCCGACCGCACAACAACAAGCGGATAGGATGCCCATGCCACATGACGCCCCTCATCAAGGAAGGAGACGTAGTACATCTACACGTGCTAACACCGGACAACGAGCTAGTGGTACTACCTCGCGTGGTACCCATCCATTTGGGTATGTGTCAGGCGATGTCCCTGAGTCTTCCCGTTCTACAGTGCATGAGCATCATAGTGTGGACTTGCAGTCGGGATACTATGTGCCACCGATGGTGAACGAACAAGACTTTATCACTCCTCATAGGGATTCAATGCGGTTTGATCAGTCCTTCACTTCGCTCCTGGATGTCGGCAACTATACGACGCCTGAATCACTTTATCCACAACATGCAAATTTGGGAGGTTATTCAGGACAGTTCAATACGTCGCCAATTCCATATTTAGGCCAAACATCATCTTCGTCTGGTCATCCAACATTCAGTTTAAATATCAGCACCCAAGATGATGTTCAATCACAACGAGCCCAGGACACGGAAGTCGATGCCCCTATCGATGAACGGAGGGGGAGAGCAAAACGAAACAGAAAAAAAACTAGATGTGGGACTGGTCATGAATATTAGATTTTGTAGTTTTCAAGTTATTTGTAATAGTTGCATAAAGTTGCGTTGATATATTAGATTTTGTTTTACCTAAAAAATATATTAGATTTTGTCTTATCTAAAAAATATATTAGATTTTGTCTTTCATGTTATTTGTAAAGCGTGGGTAAAAAGTTAATTGATATTTTAAATATTTATAATTAAACTAAATATTATAAATTTTAACTAAATATTATAAATTTTAGGTAATATATATATACAGACAAAATAATTTTTTTAAATTTTTAATATATTTTTCAGAAAATTACACCAATATTTCGATATCTATTGATATCTCCGCGAATACCGATATTTTCGTCCTCTCGGTTAAAATCATACACATAGGTGAAATAATTGAACTCGCCCCTGCCATGGGCGAGTTCAGGTACACGTTTAAAAAAAAAAAAAAAAATGCAATATACTAGAACTCGCCTCTGGGAGAGGCGAGATTACGTATTTGTACCTCAACTCGCCTCTCGCATAGGCGAGATTCATTAAAAAAAAAAAAAAAAAAAAAAAATTTCCCAATTGATCTCGCCCCTGGCTGTGCTGGTGTCAGGGATAAGTGAACTCGCCTGTGGCACAGGCAAGTTCACTTACTTTATCAATTACCAAAAAAGAGCACGTATATTTTTAAACAAGACGTGAACAGTACCGTATATTGTTAAAATTGCCCAAGTGAATCCCCAATTGAGTTTTTTTTTTTTTTTTTTTTTTTTTAATTTTGTTTAGTTTTCTAATTTTTGGTAACAGTTCAATTATGGAACTATCTTGAAGGAATTAATTAAAAAAAAAAAAAGGATATTTTTGCAACCCCTTGCAGTTAATTTTGCAGAAATTTGTTTCGAAAACAAGAATTTGCAGAATTTTCAATCTCATTACATACACAGAGAGTTGAATATGGAAAGAAGTTAAAAGCCTTAAAAGATAGGTTCGAAGACCAATTTCCTATTTCACCGTTTCATTGTTTTATTCTGTTCAAATTAGTTCGTCTCTTCTTGATCCATTGTTTCATACATTGCAGAATATCGCATTGTGAAAGGTAAGATGCGGATGGATTCTGCTAATCGTTTTAATCAATTCTGGGTATTTAGTTTTGGAAATTGGTGGATTTTGTGTGTGACGTCGCTGTGATCTATTTTGCAGTCTTTTGACGAAGATTAAGCTCTAATTAATTCGAATTCCTTTATCGCTACTTTCCCCCAATATTTTCTTTAATCTGAATCGATTATTTGGATTCCATTAACACGAATGATCACATATTATGAAATGCAATTCGTATTTATGATTCGAGTATTTTGGTTCTTTTAAGGTTCTGTGGTGACTTTTACATATGCAAGTTCTGTCTAATCTATATAAAGTCATGGAACGGTCTTCGTCTTGATAATGCGTTCTATAACTTTATCTAGCATTTAAGAAGTTTGAGTTAATTGTCATCGTTTAATTAATATATGTACTAGAACTGTAGGGGTTCATAGTGATGGGAAATTGTTGTTTTCGCGCCACCTAGTAAGGGTAGGTTTGTATTAGAGATGTCAGAAGAGGAATCACCAGAATCGGAGCAATTTGAGAACGATCCATCTGTTCGACAAGTTGTTGCCAATGGGGTTTGCATGAGAACCAATGTAGTCGAAGCAAAGCTTGACGAGGGTAATATCCAGGAGGCTGAATCTGCATTGCGAGATAAACTATCACTCAATTTTGAGGTTTGATTTGTGAAACGCCTTTCCTTTTCATTCCCTAACTTGCATATAAGTTTCTATTCGTATCTGGTTCATTTGTTAATTGTTTCTTTTATGTAGGAAAATGAACACTCATAACTGTTGAAAATGAAAAAGTTTTTTCTGTTTTTAGAGATTGATCCTTTGAAGAAGTATGTTCTGCTGTTTGTCATGCTCCTGGTTGGTCATTGTGTATTAGACTTTTAACCGCATTATATACTCTGCATGCTAGGGATCTGAAGCAGCCTTTTGTTGTACATATGCTATATTGTCTTCTCTTAAGCACTTGGTTCATGTTATGCAGAAATTATGTATAGAGATTTATGTAAAGAATCTCGCTACCCGATTTTTATTGAATTAGCTGTCTTTTCCAATGTATTCGATGTCTTCTTTTAGTTCTGCGAAGATTATCAGTCTCATGGATGCTCCATGACCGTTTTCACAGTAGTCTGGGTTGCCTTTGGACTAAAGGATTTGCACAGATAGATTTGAAATCTACAATGTTAGATCAACTAGAGCTGTTTGGTCCAGTTCACTATATGACCCTCCACTTTCATTTTTACCTATTTCTTGAGTAACTTTTGTTAGATCTGAAAGCCATCTTATATGGAGTTATTATGAAGTGATCACAAATCCCCTCCCAAAATCAATTAGATTGTTCAATCCAAATGCTGCCTTAATGAAGTGCCTATTCCTTTTTGCCTGTGAACATAATTTTATATTATGGACTATACCCCTATTGACAAAACTTTACTTTGATTTTCCTGTAATAAAGAAATAAATAAATAACAGTAACTGATATCTCTGCTCCATGTCACTGAATATAAATTATTGCTGACAGCACTTTGCTGTTATAATAATAACCTATCATGTTGACCCTATCAAGTCATTCTACCTCATGTGCGTTATTATTGTTTGCTGTTTTTGGTTGAATGTGACTCGCGTGAGTTGCCATTGTAACTTGTGAAAATATTGTTTGAATCAATTTGAAGTGAAGCTGGTCTGGCAAGAAAGTTTGTACATTGACTCTAGATATCATTCAATTTTCAATAGTAAAATTCTGCTAGTATAATACTAGACTCAAATCTTATCGCTGAAATAAGTCTGCAATGATTCAAAGGAGCAGCTGAAACTCAAGATTGCAGCTTCTGGGAAGCTCTGGTTGGCCATATATTCCTTTTTATGTTTATTTACGAAAGAATTATTGTTTTCAAATTGGGATCTGTAGAAGTGTCTTTTTGATTTCTGTCTCGAATAATACTCTTCTCATCTGTTCATCCCAGAAAAGACGTCCTTTATCTAAAAACATTTCAGTCCCAAAAAAGGAGTGTTGTTTGAAAAGTCAAAGTTAGTTATGAGTTCAAGCTTCTAAGATACCCTTATTAATAAGATGCTTCTGAGTCAAATGTAACTGAAAAGGTCTAAACAACAAATAAATGAAGGGGCTTAAGTGAGAACTGATGGTTTATAACAAGTTGTACCTTCATTCAGTTACCATACATTAGAAAAAAAGGCTTTATTGGGAATGGAGTAGTAAATATAAACATGATGGATTTGTTGTTCTCGACATTTGTGGCTTGCTTCTGAATTAGATAAAAGTGGCCAGATTTAAATCTATTAAATGGTGTAACATTAAAAAAATATAACATGTTTTAGTTATTGCTCTAACTTTATTTTGAAACTATTTTCTATAAGGACTTTACTTGTCTGTATTAAAGGACAAATAAATACAGTGATACCAGTTGTAAATAGTTCTAATTTCTATCCTTAGCTATATATTCAGTTCGTATATCCTCGAACCATAATAATGAGAATGAAAGATAGGCTCTTGCATTGCTAGAGTTTAGAATTGTCGTTGTTTATGTATTAGTGCCACTTTTTAGGTTTTGTAAGAGTTTTGAGATCAGATTAACTTTTGAGAAGATACTGAAATTATATTAAGTTTTAATGCAACCTGGAGAAGAAGAAAGCAAAAGAGTTGAAAAGTGTAAGAAAGAAGACGGGAGTCATTATTTTTCACTTAACCTTCCCACACACTGTTTGAACAGAGTTGTCTATGTGCTAGGACAAGTGTGTAAAGTACTTACTAAAATAGTGCTGTACTAATTTCTGATTTTAGTTAATCAGTTTCACACCCTTTATCAATGCTTAGACGTTTGATTTAAACTTGTACAAAAGTGAAGTATCGGGGGTTAAGCTTTATCAACCTCTTCACCCAAAATTAAGATGCAAGGTTAATTATGAGAATGAAGAATATTATAGTTAGCGGGATAATAGAATCTGTAGCATTTAAACAACACTCTGTTACCTTCAGAACTTACATTTGGAGCTCCAACCTTCAGGTAGATGATCTTGTTTGGAGTTTTCTTTTGTCATAATAACAGCTAGATTCCCTTGGCGGATGGTCATTGTTATGGGCAATAGATCTATCTATTTTCTGTGCTGTTCCTAATTGATGAGTTATTGCATGTAATTTTACATTTGCAGGACTAATGCCCAAGATTACATTAGCAGGATTAATGCCCTTCCATTTTCTTGCATTAGCTTTATCTGATGAACACTTTTTCTATGGATCTTCTTGGCCCCCACTTTACCATTTGTTACATGACTGACGTTAGGGCTAGTGTCGGAAATGACGCTTTATCAAATTATTTTCAGGAAGCAAGAGCTGTTCTTGGGAAGTTAGAATATCAACGAGGAAATATTGAAGGTGCACTGCGTGTCTTCGATGGCATTGATCTTCAAGCAGCCGTACAACGGATGCAACATTCTTTGGGTGATAAACAGACTTCCAAAAAAGGCCGCACTCGAAGTGAATCAACATCTTCTGTCTCACAGAATGCTACTAACCTTATACTTGAGGCAATATATTTGAAAGCCAAGTCTCTTCAGAAGCTTGGAAAATTAATTGGTAATATTCTACTGAAATTATCTTGAAGGGTTGTGAGATAATCATGATATTTATCCATCCTACACCTCTTTCTTGGACGAACAGAATTTCCTTTATACATTATTTATCAAATATTTCTCTGTAATTCGTATAAACTTTACTTGATATTCCTAGAGGCGGCTGAGGAGTGCAAAAGTGTGCTTGATGCAGTAGAAAAGATATTCTCTGAAGGTATACCTGATGTAATGGTTGAAAATAAGCTTCAAGAAACCGTTAGCCATGCTGTCGAACTTCTCCCGGAGTTATGGAAGCAAGCTGGAAACTACCCTGAAGCAATGTCTGCCTACCGCCGAGCACTGCTAAGCCAATGGAACCTTGACAACGAATGCTGTGCAAGGATTCAAAAAGCATTTGCTGTTTTCTTGCTGTATAGTGGGTTTGAAGTTGGCCCACCCAGTTTAGCTGTACAAGTTGAAGGTTCTTATGTACCTAAGAATAACCTGGAAGAGGCCATTTTACTTCTGATGATTATAATGAGGAAGTTTTACCTTGGTAAGACCAAATGGGATCAATCGGTGCTAGAGCACCTTACTTTTGCTCTATCTCTATGCAGCCAAACTTCAGTTTTAACAAAACAACTTGAGGAGGCCTTGCCTGGAGCCATAAATCGAATTGACCGATGGAAAGCTATGGCTCTGTCCTTAGCTGGGGCAGGACAGAATAGTGCTGCCTTAGATTTGCTAAGGAGGTCTCTGCACCCACATGAGGAGCCGAATGATATCCTCCCTTTACTGCTAGCGGCCAAAATATGCAGTGAGGATGTGCTTCTTGCTTCAGAGGGAGTGAAATATGCACAAAGGGCGATCACAAATGCAGTTGAATCAAATGCACACTTAAAGGGTGTTGGCCTCCGTATGTTGGGCCTTTGCTTGGGAAAGCAAGCAAAAGTTTCTTCTTCTGATTCTGAGAGATCTCATCTCCAGTCAGAGGCTCTGAAATCATTAGACAGTGCATTAGCCCTAGAGCCTGAAAATTCAGATCTCATATTTGAGTTGGGAATTCAATATGCTCAGCATCGCAATCTTGATGCTGCTTTACGATATGCCAAGCACTATTTAGATGCGACAGGAGGATCCATGATAAGAGGTTGGAGACTGCTTGCTTTAGTTTTGTCTGCCCAACAACGTCTTTCAGAGGCTGAAGTGGTTATTGGAGCTGCTTTGGATGAAACTTCCAAGTGGGACCAAGGGTCGCTCCTCAGGACCAAAGCAAAGCTAAAAATTTCTCAGTCACTGCACAAGGATGCCATTGAGACTTATCGTAACCTTCTTGCGTTGGTACAAGCCCAAAGAAAAACTTGTGGACCTCTCCCAAACGCACCTCAGGTTGATGACAGTTCTTTATGATGCAAAAATTCTATGTATACTGGGTACAAGTATGTATGCTTACTTTTTTGGTGGTGTGATATTGACGACGATTAACTTTTATCCATCTGTATATTGAGAATATAAAATCATCCATGAACATTGGCTATCTTTATAATTAGGCTTGTAATCTAATATTTACTTTATAACACGATTAGTCTCGTGTGTATTATAGGTGGAGGATGGGAATGCAAATGAATTTGAAGTCTGGCACGGATTAGCAAAGTTATACTCAACCCTTTCTCATTGGAAGGACTCAGAGATATGTTTAACAAAAGCTAGGACCCTGAAAGAGTATTCACCAGAAACACTGCACACAGAAGGTAAAAAATCGGACTTCTTTATGTTTAAAAGTATACAGAAATATAAAATGGTCGGCGATCATTTAATCACCATTGTTATGATAAATTACTCTGGTAATATCTTGGAGGTATCTCCTTGAAATTATAGGTCAGTGGAATTTGAATTAGATTCTTCTCATAGGGGGGAAATTAGAGACACATTTTTATAATATAATTAAAGGTGACTTGACTGTTTCTTGAATTTAATTCATTGGCAGTAAAAGTTCTAGAATCCATACAATTTCCCAAATCCAATCCCGACATGCTTGAAGGAAAAATATCAAATTTGAGTTTCCCTAAAACTTAAACTGGTAGACGTTGAAGGTTATGGTGACCAAATCAAGTAATATGTTGTGCAAAAGACTTATTTTATTACAACGTAGTATTATCCAAAATACAAGTAGTGTATAGAATGACATACATACACTTACAAACACATCACCGTTGAATAGAACATGATATCCCGTTGGACCTGAATGTAATCCATTTAAATCTTCTATTATAAAATACCTTAAATATGGGAGAAGAAACCCTGTATTTTGATAAGGGTAATGGATCTTTTAGGATTGTTGGTGGGGGTGGGGTGGAGGGTGACCATTTTATAAATTATATTTCCTCATGTTTCGTCTGAAGATAAATGAAAGCTAGCTTGCTAGCTGGACTACAGTAAGAGCATTTTGCAGATGGAATCTGCTTACTGTCCTCGTCATATTTTGTACCAGGTCTTATCCATGAAAAACAAGGACGTATTGAGGAGGCTTTAGCTGCTTGTATTAATGCCCTTTTATTAGAACCAAAATATGTGCCTTGCAAGATATTAATCGGGGCTTTGTTGTCTAAGTTGGGACCGAAGATGCTGCCAGTGGCTAGAACTCTAATATCCGATGCATTAAGGATCGACCCCACCAATTATTTAGCTTGGTACCATTTAGGCATGATTCACAAGGAGGATGGGCGAATAGCGGACGCTGTGGACTGTTTCCAGGCAGCTTCTGTGCTTGAAGAATCTGAACCAGTGGAGAGTTTCAGTACCATCTGTTGATGTACATTAAATAGTTGAAGCTATCATTCTTTGATTCTTTGTCAACTCGGTTTTCCGGTTATGAAATCAGTTGAAGCTGTGAAGAGAACTGTTGGATTTCAGGCGCGTCAGGTTTGGTAATCAGAAAGACACACATTGTTTAGACTTATGGAGAAATGTAATGTCAAATTGTAAATTATTGTTGGTCGAAGCTTGTGGTTCCTTTTTCATGTACTTTTTATTTATTCTTTTGTTACTGGAAATAAGTTGGATCAAAAGCAAAACTAACTAATTTAGATCCGAATTTGTGTTTTACTGCGATGCACTCACACACTGCCAAGTGTTGCAAAAAATGCGTATTTGCCCCGTTTTAATATTTTATATTTCTAATGTGCCCAAATCATATGGTATATGAGTTTGTTTTCTGACAATTATCTATAGAGGGATGTAAATGGACATATAAACATGTGTAATGGTGATCACTTGATCATTCTCCTCACTTTCATATGTGCCAACAAACTGCGTAGAATAGTTTCAATTTTGCATGTTAACATGAGGGGATAATTGGATTGACATGTCCTCCTATCCTCAACTTTCATTTTACAGTCGGATGATCCATTCATTCACATCCACACCTTATTACTTATGTCACATTTTGTAGTTGTCAATACAATTCTTAATATACTTTTTATAATTTTCAATACACATCCTACCCACAAAATCCCTTACACAAAAATATATTTTCATTATTTAAGTGAATGTACCATCCGCAAATGTGTCACAACGTATGTGACACATGTCACTACATCCCAAAAGAAGTATCCCCTGAGAGACTATATCTTTTTTATCAAGTCGGCGATTATTCGCAGCCCACTAACTTAATACAGTCAAATTCTTAATGTAGCCCACTTTTATTTAATAAAATAAGTATAAATTTCTTAATATAGTCAACTTAAGATCAATTTTACCCTTTTATTATATTAAATTACTTAAAATAAATAATTATAAATGAAATAATTAAAATTTAAAAAGATAGAACAAAAAAAAAGAAAATCAAAGCTTAGATTCAATAAATGTTTTGTTTCTGTAATGGCATAATACCATAGGTTCTGTCTAGTTAATAATTAATGGCAAAAACTTGTGTGCACTCAACACACAATAGATTTATTGTACACTCTCTTATTTATTTGGAATTAAATATATATATAAGGACCTTGTTTGATGAATTTTATAATAGCCGCATGTGGTGCAGCAGTTGGCTCTGCACGTGAAAGCTTCGAGGCACGGAGGAGTTTAGGGTTCGAACCCTGCTCTCGTGTTGTTTTACCTCTTTTTATGTTGTTTAATATTATATGTTATATTGCATAATAATATATGTTATGTTGCGTAATAGTATATATTATAGTTACATGTATACTTTTTTAATAATATATTATGTTGTTTAATAGTATATGTTATATTACGTAATAATATATATTATGTTGCCTAATAGTATACATTTTAGTTATAGGTATGCATATTTTTTTTTAATAATATATTACGTTGTCTAAAATAATATAAAAAGTGTTTAACAATATTCGAACCTGGACCACTATACGCGCGAAAAGATGTTTATCCACTCGACCACTACCTCATCTTGTTACACAAAACGCGACACAATGTATTAATATTAATAATAATACACGCACATATATAGAAAAAAATGGAGAAGACACCGTGATTTTTCAAACCCGTGTCCTTTAGGGCACAACATGCACATTTACCACCAAGCCATCGCTTATTATGTGTTATCATATATATATATATATATATATATTATTAATGTGCTGAATCCAAACAAAAAAATAAAAAAAAAAACCTGCGCGTGCTGCGTGAAGCTCGAACACGAGACCTCAAAGTGCACAAAAAATTTTGACCACTGGATCACCGATGTATTTTGGGTAATCAAATGCAGCCCTTAATATATATCTAATTCCCAAATTAATTTAGGAATGAACAATAAATTTATTGTGTGTTGGGTGCACCCAAGACCTACTCATAATTAATACCACTTCCATTCGTAGCTAATTTCACTTTTGTATCCATGAATTTGAAAAAAAAAAGGTCTTTCATAAAACAAGAGTTCATAATTAATTTCAGTTTTTGTTGCTGATGTTTGAATCTTAAACAACGACGGTATTCGTTGAGGTTTGAATCTTTAGAAAGAAAAAAAAATACCAATCCGACCACGGGGGCAAAACAAAGGGGATGAATCATTTACTCTTGAATTACATTAATTCATCAGTAGAGAAAATAAATAACTCGAGTTTACTTTGTCCTAGGCCCTCATCTATGAAACCTTATTTTGATCATCCACTGATGAAAACTTGAAGTAATTATGATTTATGGAATTTTGGAGAGAACTTGAAGAAATTAGGGTTATGGAGTTTTGAAGAGAGACACAACTTTGATTGAAGAAGATGGCATGGAAGAAGAAAAATAATTTTTTTGTTTTGTTTTAATTTTACATAATTATATATTTTTATTATTTACTCATTTTTGTCATTAAAGGTATGAAAGTTATTTTATAATAATATTTTAATTTTATTAAATTAATAAGTTGCGTTAAGAAATTTTATGTACAGAAATTTTATTTACTGCGAATAGTTGCCGCTTTTTATTAATTATTTGTGACATTAAGTGTGTGTTTACTTAAGGCTCGATTTAAGAACTTAAATCTCAATAAAATATACTCATTAACTTCTTTAATCAGGTTTAACCCAACACTCTCCAATTTTAAGTAAACATACCCTAAGAAACTGCATGAATATGAGAATGTGCGTGAATATTCTTTGAAAAACATGATGCGACTCAAATCCTTTGGATGTTTATTTAAAGGGGTGGAACAATCCTTTGAAAAACATCTTTATCCCAATTCTTATATCCATAAAATAAAGGTTGTTACGTCACTACTTGACTGCTGCACGCAGCAGAAAATCTGTTGTGGTACATTTATTGAGATCACAGTCGTTACTATTAATAATAAGTTATTTATAATTACATGTTGAGAATTTTTTCATAAATTATTTGATTGTAAAAAATATATAAGACGCATTCAGATGACTTTTTCCATCTCAAATATATCATTTGCATTTGAGTTTTTGAGACAATTAATTAATGACGACAAATTATTTCTAAAAATAAAATTATGATAAACACTAATTATTTAAGACTATTTTATGTTATCTCAAAATATCATTTAACCTAAGGGAATGTTTAATTGGATTACCAACAACATACAGATAGCTGTACCAACTTCCAAATCATTGAAATAATGTAAGAAATATGCCCGTCAATATTTTTTAAAATTGACCTGTTTTTTCCTGATAGAATTATGCCCATTACTAATCATATACATGTTTCAGTTTTTCAAGCAAAATAATGAGTTCCACTTGTTCAACGCCTGTTGTCTTACTTGTCTTCTCTTTTGTGGGTCAGTTTTTGTATATATTTTATTTATCATTTTTCTTTATCTTGACAAATAGCACGAAGTATTTTATTTTGTATTTCGTGAGCAGGATCGGACCTAGTTATGTTTGAGTTCGAGTCGAAATTTTAAAATAGACCCCTAAATTTATATTTTTTTCAATGTATAAAAAAATGAAGGTTAAAACATTTATAATACTCTAAATATTTATATAAAAGTAGAAAAAAATTAAATGACAACCAAATTGAAAATGATTATTAACAACTTGTCTCATAGTGTTTGTGACAAAAGTATTAATCAAGTCCATATATATCAATTAACATGGAGTTCAGTAATATTTGTTCCCAACTATTTTAAAAGATAGTAATTGAGAAAAAGAAAAAAGAAATAAAACGTTGTTTAATATTAATCAGTTTTAATCGTTTCAAATGCTATAATTAAAAAAAAAAAAAAAAAACCAGAACTATTTTAAATGACCACAATTAAAAAAAAAAAAAAAAAGGCTTAAATTTCGACGGGATATCTTAATCATCAGTGTAGTGAAATTTATTTGTACAATAATCGTCATATATATACATAAAATTCTTTCAGAATTCCTAAACATTTAAATTTTTTTTGGGCCCGACTCGTGAACGTTGCATAAGGTCAAGAATGGTGAGTATGTAGTAAAAATCTAATCAATATAGACGCATATTTACTAGAAAGTAAAAGCAAAAGCTTTTATTGATCTGTTGTAAGGTAAATAAGTTAAATATTTTTAATTTCCACTATGTGGATTGCGTAATTTCACGATTTTAGAAGAGATGACATCGAATGTAAAACAATAATTTATACTACACCGTTCAAAATGAGTTGTGGTTTAGGAAAAAAATCAGCATAACCAATAATTTTGTGCAGTGTTTCAGGTGAGGAATTATTATATTTGTACAAGTAAGTTTCTCATTAATTTAATTTGTAAAACCTGATTTATTCGTAATTGAAAGAAATATAAAAATACGCACGTGTGGTTATTAGTAAGTAGTGGTCCCAGAAAAAGGAGTGAAAGTTGGCACACAGCTGGCAATGAGCGGACACGGACACGGCTGTTGGTCTCATCTCAGCTTTAGATAAACTTTAACACCTATCGCCGCCGTCTTTTGTCCTTTTCCTCCATTTCTCCACCTACCTATTTCAAAGGATAATGCAGATTTTTTTTTTAAATTATTTTTTTATAAATGTATTAGTAATGAAAAATTATTTGTGAAGACAGTAATTAAAACCCCGCTTAATTGCAAATCATCAATGACAATGAGTATGAATGAGAGGTCAATCATATTGTAGAATGAAATGGAGGAATTGTTAATCAAATGGGATAATGATTAACTTATTTATTATGTACCAAGCTTCATCCATTCCTTACTCTTAAAACCCCAACTAAGTGTGCCCTAAATTTTTAACATTGACACTCGATTACAAGTCAAAATAACTTCAAAATAATATCATTTTGTTAGAATGTTTCAAAAACATAATTAACATTTAAATCTCTATTGTTGTAGTTATCAATTATACTTATAATTTTAATTAAAAATTAACGAAAATAAAAAATTTTGTCCAGACATAGTATGGCCATTTAACAAGCTCCTATTTCAAATTGCACAACACCATACCATTTTTGGTTGACAAAAAATGTTCTAGAAGGAATTTCATTATTGTTTATTTCAGATTTTTGTTGAGATATTAAGTAGTTGTAAAAAATTTCATACGTATTTGAGATGATTTTTTATCGTCTAAAATATTATTATTTGATTGATAAATGCTCATTATTTGATACTTCCTCCGTTCCGACTTAAGTTTCCTACTTTGACTGAACTCGGAGGTTAAGAAAAAGCAAAATTTATGGAATCTTTGATTTTTTTAAAGGTGGAGATTTTGAGGGTGGTAATTGTGAGAGAAATTTGTCATTTATGGGTTGACAAGCATGGCCGGACCTCCCATTAGTCGGGAGAGTCCGTCGCCTCGGGCCCCAAAAATTTGTAATATTTTAGGGGCCCGAAAATATTTCGATACTTATATATAATATGTAAGTATATTTAGATGTGTGAAAATATGGTTAAATAAGGGAACTCTAATTATTACGTGTCTCTCTTCCGTCTCTATTTTCTGTTTATTTTTATTTCTCCTACAACACGTTATCAGCACGAGCGCTCCCTCCCTACAATTAACAATTAATGGCGCGAGGCTCTACACCCCTTTGTGAAAGAGTTATCATTTCGTTACCCCAAGTTTTCTGAATTAATTTAAATGAGCATTATGGATAGCAAAGAAGATATTGAGAAATTCAAGAGGTTCTGCGGCCGAAACCCCAACAACCAGTACATCAAATGGGAAGCCCTCAACATAAGGCTGGCAACTCCTTTGTTGGTTTGTCCTGGATATAGCAAAGTACAATCCTCCGCCGCGGCCTAAATCTTCTTCCGAAAATGCGTCTAGGGGATAATATTGTTGATCCAAAACAGATCAAAATATTACAATTCTCAAAAGTACGAACCAGGTATGTCTTCACATTCAGGGTGTATTTGATTTAAAATATACAAAATTATGGTCTTTTTATAATGATGATCTCCGCAATTTAATGTTTAATTTTATTACATGATATGAACTGATCAACATGTTTGAGTATTGTTTCACTATCATTTTATTCCATGATATGAATTATCTTGCTATAAAATATTTAGAGTGACGTGTTACATGTTTTATATGGTCTGATGTATGCAACTCCTTATGCATAATGATTTAATTGTTCTGATTAAAATATAAGCATGAGAAATTACATGAATATATGTTTTTCAGATTAGATACCGTTATCATTTGTAGCAAATTGATATTAAATTTATATGTGCATCTAAAGCAATTGTGTACAATTTCGACAATAATGGAATTTTATTTGTTTGAATAATATTTACAAAGACCACTCTCATGTAATTGAAAGTTGCACATTCAATTATTTTTTCCTATTGCGAATTTTATGATTAGAAATCACAAATTAGCTTATTTGGCTGATAGATTATGAACTTGATCATTATTTTGTCCATGCATTTTTTTTTATGATAAATTATGCATGTCCATGATAAAGGAAATTCGTGGATAAATCAACTACGTGATAAAGTAATTTCACAAAGTATTGAAAAACTTGTGATATATGATCCTGAAATCTAATTCAAAAGAAAATAATTAAACCAACTCGATCCAAATTTGAATATTAGACTAAGAAGAAATTGAGTTACCAATTGATATTCTTAATAAGAAAATATTTCCATGAAAAATAACTACACAATGTAAGAACTCTCTTACGATCGTATCATCAACCAACCCCAATGACAAAGCACTGTCTAACATAGTAGAAGTAACAGTCAATGCTCTAATGAATTTGAGATGACACATTAATCCTAGCTTACACTAGGAGTATTGTTTAGTTCAAAAGTACCCGATGAGCTGCGGAATGCAATAAAAGAAATATTAAAAATGTAGATGAATCTCTACTTCCGGTATTAACTATCTAGTGTAAAGAAACCCACTCACTAGACTACAAAACGGTCAATAGCCTCAATAAGGACACGTTATGTCTAAAAACATATCTCTCTTTATGTGTAAAGAAATCACAGAAGATGATATGATACATAAAATCTCTTTACTTTCCTACTCCAATGCTTATACTAGCGAACTCGTATAGGCTAGAGTATGAAATAAAAGAATTACAATATTCAATTAGTTAATCAATCAGTGCAAGTAGCTGAGAGGCATGATCAGTTTCCCCTAAAAAGTAACACCAAACGCGCTGGGATAAAGAAAATTCTCTAGCCTAAACTAAATAGTGAAAATAACCCCAAAGTAAAGGGAACGAATGTGTCCGTCTCTACAGTTGTGGCCATGATACACCACAAAGTAAGGGACATGGAAATATTATACTTTTGTATAAAAACTGCTAGAGCCGTTAACTATAAGAGATACAGGAAGTCCAAAGAATAGAGACTCACTGCATCACTGCATAATGACCATCATTGAATCACAAGTACTACAAGAACGAAGAATCGTCGAATTCTCTAGATGTCTAATGACATAACAATTATAGTAAAAAAATGCTCTATATGCACCAAGAGCTACTAAAACATTGCTCAGTAAAGATACTCGTGTCAAAGACTATCATTTCAAAACTACATGTGAGAATGAAATTGAATCATTTATGATACCTCTAATGAATGTGAAAGGAAGCACATCTTAGAGAAATAAATGAGTCAATCTAGTGGCATGTACTCCACTACAACTCTGATCGTTGGATCAAACACTATCACCAAAATGAACTTTGGAAGACAGAATCATATGTTACCCAAAATGAACTTTGGAACATTGATTCTTATAGGTTTTGGTACGACTTTCTTAGATATTCAAATCTTGACATGATGATCCATATTTAAGAAATTATATGGACATTCTTTCTTTCTAGTGAAATACAAAAGGGATGAAAATCTGATACGATGTACAGTGTCAGTTCTAATTATATTATAACACAGTCAATGCTTTCTAAAGTACTAAAAGAATGACTAACATCCCATTCTGCCTCATTAACTGTTTTAGGGCATATCACTCATTCTACCAAGCCTATTATTTAGCAATAATTAGGATCGAGACCTTCCTATGCCTAATATATAAGTAAGACATTTCATTCTTACAAAAAGAACATAATATAATTTATGTGGACCTACCAAACCAGAAAAGCGGGTCATTAAAGTATCTATGGTTCTGGTAAATGCTTTGACACATTAACTGATCATCACAATATTGTCCATAATAAATGTTGCATCAGAAAAACTCCTAGAAAATATTGTCTAAGGGCTCACCATCCTCACTCCATAAAGTCAATAAGACTTATTAACTCAAGAGAGTTCTCATCATAAGGATTTGATGATTATTGCATATCTGTTAGGATCAATGTATAGTATCCTTTAACCCATGTGGATACACAAAAATGGTCTCACATATGCCACCATCAAAAGGATGTAGATGGAGGATTAGGCATTGCAATGCGCACTAAAATGTCTATTGGACATGGGACTATGCAATATCACTGCAACTTTACTTTATTTGTCTCAGACCCACTGCTAACCAATAATTTATTCGTACCAGTTGGTAACTGGATTTAGCCTGATGTTTTTACATTTACGCATACTTGATTACGCAGTATATGTGCCTATTGCGCCCCCACAGCGTACCAAAATGGGTCTTTAAAGACGACTAAGTATTTATGTTGGATATAGATTCCCAACTATTCCCCGCTATTTGGAACCTTTAACAGGCAAGATCTATTTACCGTAAGATTGACGGATTGTCACTTTAATGAGACAGTCTTCCCGTCGTTAGGGGGAGATAAGAAAAAAAAATTTCTAAGGGAACGACATGAAGTGTTTCCCAGTATGTCTCATTAGGATCCCCACACTTCATAATGTAAAGTGAAGTAAAACGAATTATCGATCTTCAAAGTATGGAAGATTTGATTGTTGATGCATTTGCTAAAATCGCTAAAGTGACAAGATCATATATACCAGCTGCAAATGTGCCTGTAAGGTTAAAAGTCCCTAGTAAGGGGCACAACACCGTAGATAAAGGTGTTGCAACCACACTTAGTGGAGGTGTGGTTGAGGCCGTGGCTCCCAAAAGGAAATGGGGGATGCCACGTGGTTCGATGAACACCTACTCAAGGAAGGAGGCAGGTGTGGCACAATTTGAATCATCAATGAAAAGAAATACTCTCAAATTATCTCTAATTAATTATGTCCATGAATCATCACTGGAGGACGCTCCGAAGGTTTAATATGATTCTAGAGATAATGAGAGTGCATGTGAGTTAATGGAAAAATCTTTCACGTGCATTCATGATGTATACATGGTTGCTCAATGAATTATAGAGCACAATAATATCGAATCACGCTCTATTGTAAGATATCAACAAAGAGCATATTGGCCTATATGGAATCAATCCAGGTAGAACTCGATTCTATGACAGAACAACAGGTATTTGCTTTGGTAGTGCTAGCCTTACCAAGTGTAAAGCCTGTAGGACATAAAATATATTTTGTCAGTAAGCGTAGTGAGAATAGAGCACAAGGTTTTCTCACAA
Organism: Ajuga chamaepitys; assembly: GCA_958295605.1. Taxonomy (NCBI): domain Eukaryota; kingdom Viridiplantae; phylum Streptophyta; class Magnoliopsida; order Lamiales; family Lamiaceae; genus Ajuga; species Ajuga chamaepitys. The sequence continues at coordinate 14,914,469 of OY282502.1, read as the reverse complement.
AGCCCTGGAATTGACTACGAGGAGATATTCTCCAACAACGGACGTCATAACGTCTTATCAATAAGTTTCTGAAGGATTGGAAATGCAGCATACTAATGTGGTTACAACATATCTCTTTGGGGATCTTGTTATTGAGATATGTGTAAGTGTCAAATGGACTTGCATTGCCGAACTCAAGTAACTCTAGACCACGGAGTGCATTTACAATATTAGATTGAAATGTTCACTTTGATTGAAATAAATCTGGATGAAAATGGTATACCCGTCTAAGTGATACTTGATTGGGAAGGGAGAGAACAAGTAGTATTGCACCTATGCATTTATAAAGAAAACGATTTCTATATTTGCAACTATAGCAGCTTATGTCGATGTTAAGGACATAATGGGTACTCTTAAAGAAATAAGAGATACTGTGATGTATTTGAAATCTAAATTGAGATAAAGGATCATGGGAAAACTCGGTATTGCTATGTTTTGAACTAGAAGACCGAGTTTGTGGAATATTAATTCCTCAGTTTAAATATATCCAAAAGATTATCAGGCAATTTCACATGGATAAAGTGCAATCTGTTAGCACTCCTATGATTGGTTGAAGTGTGGACATAAGGAAAGATCCATTTGAGTCCAAAGGAAATGACGAAAGAGCTATTAGGAGATGAAATTCCCTACTTAATTGAAATGTGCGCATTATTGTACAAAAAGCTCAATGCACTCAACCATGTATTACTTTCTCAAAGAACTTGTTAGTTATATTTTACTCAGGACAACGCAATATCAGTGGAATGATATCAAAAAGTATTTTGACATCTGAAAGAAACCCTTGACACATATTTGTTCTTCCCATATTAGAGACAAGAGAGATTACAAATGAAATTGTAAACTCTAAAGTAAATGTCAAATGTTCTCATATAGAGAGATAAAAGTATTACAAAAGAATATGTAACTCCTAAGTAAATGTTGAAGCTACCCCCTACTACGAAATACTAAATATTATTTTGGTTGGTTTAGATATTGGTTATCTTAGTGGCCAATGTAGAGGTCATTACCAAACCGGTTATGTATTACCATGAGGAACACGACGAAAACTTGAAGATCAATCAATCACAACTACTCAAACAGCCTCATCACATCACTCACGGATGATATCTCACGAAGTTCATCAACCTATAGAGTTAAAGCATTAGCGACTTGAGCTATACCACCGAAGAGCGTACCCGAAGTTATGAAGATGAAGTTATTTGCAACAAACAGATGAATTATGCTACACATCAAAGGTGACGAGACCAAGCATGTACTGCCAACACTTTTCTATAACCAACAACCACATAATATCCTCATGATTTATGTAAATCGAGGATAAAGAGATTTTCGAAACTCTCTTGATAGATGTACGTATCAAGGGAGAGATGTAGACTTCAGGGGGAGTCTCAACAAAGGTGCGTTGCACTCTTTTTCCCTTCGACTAAGGTTTATTTTTTCCCACTGGGTTTTGTTACTTGGCAAGGTTTTTAACGAGGCAACAAGTTATGCACCAATTCCCTTTTGACTTGGCATAAGGGGGAGTGTTGAAGGACAAACGCAATTAGTGTGCCTTCGTCAAAAGTAATTGATGAAGGGCAATTTAGGTATTCACTAAATAATATGTAACTGTGAACCCTTGTATTTGACACCCTATATAAAGGGGATCTGATGAATAAGAGAACCCTAATTATTCCGTGTCTCTCTTCCGTCTCTATTTTCTGTTTATTTCTATTTCTCCTACAACAATGTGTTCTTTTTAACAATTAATTGATATAATTCAATGGTTAGTGTATTTTTTTTTTTAACAATTTAGAGACACGATTTCGAATCTTTCCTTTGACTTTTCACTTTAATTTTTTACCTATGATAATATAAATATCTAGTGTTGTAAATGCTTCAAAAAAAATTATGTTTTTCTTTAAGTTTGTACCCTAGAAAAAAAATTATGTGTCTATTTGAAAAACTCTTTGATTTTTTTATTTTCTATGATAAAATAAATACAATAGATTATTGTAAATGCTTCAATCTTTTTATATATTTTTTTTAAGTTTGCACACTAGAAAAAAAAAATATGGGCCCAATTAATAAACTCGACTCAGGCCCAAATATCTCTAGGTACGGCCCTGTTGACAAGTTAAGTTGGAACAAATTAAAAAAAAAAGGTAGAAAAGTTAGAGGGGGACGTACTATTTTTAATTATATCAAAATGCGATTTCTTTATTGCAGGCCCACTAAAATATGCTTGGTTGAAATTCCAATTTGCTTTTGTAGCCCTGGAAATTATTTGAGCTATGAAAGATAAACAAACTATTAATATCAATCTAATCCTCCGGAAAGGAGATAGGAAAAGTTTAAACTTTTATTCATTTAAACTAATTGTGTGTTAAATGTTTCTCACACAAACCATTACTGCATATATAGTTATCAAATAAATTATAATTATAAGTTCCACGATGTATATGAGAAAAAATAAAATACAATAGTCGGATAAAACACAAAAGATCGATATCAACCATAATGAAACACTAAAAGATGCTATCAAAAAAGAAACACTTAGTACTTAGGAGTGAGTCTTGTGTGTGAACGGTCACACGTGTGACGGAATACACTTTTACAGAAAATATTCATATTTTTACAGAAAAAAGTGATATTTTTATAAATAAACGTGATACTTTTACCACAAAAAGTGATACTTTTTCTCGTCACACCATGTGACGGTCACATACAAGTTTTTGCCATACTTATAGACTCTCAATACTTGTGGGCCAACTAAGTCGAATTTGAACTCCATCTAAATAAAATTTGGATAAAATATTCCTTCCTTCTTCGTCCTTCAAGCCTCATTGATTCATCATTGGATATGGAAAATATCTCCATACGTATCTTGTACGGATCCTTGTAAATCATAATTTCTTCATGTACTATTTAGGCATCATGTTATGACAATATATCTTTGCAAGTTCTTCAAAGGTTCTGACTCAACTGAAAATCTTCTTCACTCGGTTAAAACCCGATTATCTAAGACACAGATTAATTGCTTCCCTTCAACAAGTTGGTCGCTCATCCTCAAGCTTTAACATAATTTCTTCATGCTCATGTTTGACTTTGACTTTCATTATCTGTAAAATAAGAAAACAATTCCAAACACATATAGAAGAGATTTCGTTAGTTAATATCAAGGACGAAAATATCGGTGATTACGGAGATATCGGTATTTCAATTTAGAGATATTTCGGTGAAATCTCGATTAATATCGAAATATCGGTGCAACTTTTTTAAAAATGTCGAAAATATATTAAAAGAGATAATTCATCACGATATTTTATAGATTGTTATAAACCTACTTAAATTCAAATATTTAATATAAATATTGAGTGAAATTCACATATCTACAACTAGTTGATAAATAATAAACAATAGAAACATTATCAGGCCACACAAGATACATTATGAACTCTTATTATCATAAAGGATGTTTAAGTATTTTACAATAATATTCTAATTTATTAAATCTTTGGGCTGCATTAAGAAAATTTTATCGAAATTCACCGAAATTTCACCGATATTAACCGAAATTCACCGATATTAATCGAAATCTCACCAAAATTAATCGAATTTTTCCAAAATTCACCGATATTAACAAAAAATTCACCGATATTAATCGAAATCTCACCGAAATTAATCGAATTTTACCGAAATTCACCGATATTAACCGAAATTTCACCGATATTAATCGAAATCTCACCGAGATTAATCGAATTTTACTGAAATTCACCGAAATTTTGGTAAAATTTCCACGAAATTACAACAAATTATACCTGGAGATAGCCCAAATTAAATTTTTTGGAGATTTCGGAGAAATTTCGGAGATTTCGGAGATATATCGGAGATATTCTGACATAAATTTATTACATCCGAATTTCGTTTCGGTATCGCCAAAAAAGAGAGATATCGGAGAGATATCGGTGAATATCGGAGATATTTTAATCCTTGGTTAATATTAGTAATTATACAACATCTAAGTATAGTTAGACTAACCTACGTAATTTAAGTATTGTACAAAAAGGTACTGTTGAGAAAACAATGAATCACAAAGTTGATTTCAAAGAAACAAAGAAAAACAGAAACAAAAAACCAGAAATGGACACAAGACGATTTTACGTGGTTCGACTTAGAAAGTCTACATCCACGGAGCAGAGAAGATCACCACTATAATCACGATCAAGCACAGTACATGAATTACAAGATCATCCAATGATATCAGGATTGATCCAAGAAACCAAAACACAAGATATGAACTCAAACTCCAAGCTCTCCCTCTCGTGTTTCTCTCTCTACAACCCTTCATCTCTCTCTAGATAGATTGAGAATATTCTGGAATGATCTCTCTTTTAATCGCACTGAAAAACCGGGAAAGAAAACCCCTTATATCAGCTCCAGGAACAATAACAGCAAAACTGTCAAAACTGAAGTAAAACTGAAAGACAACGGTTTTAGCTAAAACCGTTGTCAGATTCTGTTATAACCGTTTTTTAACCAGAATTTCCAATTTTCTGTTTTGTGCTTCATGAACTGATTTTAGCTCCAATTCTTCACGCGATTAATCCTCGGAATGTGTATGAGTCAATTTCATTACAGGTACAGTTTTGTTAAAAGGCCATTTTAGATAAATGAAAAGAAAAACGAAAATCTATTTCGTAATATTTTTTTTTAAATTATTTAATAACTTTTTATTTTACAAAATATTATTTAATATATATTTATTTATAGCTTAAAATTTAATACAAATAGTTTAACCACAACCAATTTTCAAAATGTTTTATATATTCAATGTGTATCAATTTAAATATTATGAAAAATAACTGGTTTTGTCTATTGTCAGCAAAGATAAATATTTTCAGAGATTTTGGTGGAGGAGGGGGAGTCATGTGTGCGTGAAATTTTATTTTCTGAATATTTTCAGAGATTTTGGTGGATCTTCTACTCCATACAATACAACATCTTCTACTCCATTTCAATTCACACACGACACGTGTATATGATGACATCACAAAGACATCATAAGTGATTATGTGGCATGATTAATATAACATGTTGTAGAAGATGTTGTACCAAATGTTGTAGAAAATCCGAACCGCTTAAACATGGGTGTTAAGGTCATTAACTAGAATTATCGCAACTTACATGTTTTTTGTTATAAAGATCTCCAGATATATCTCATGTTGGACACATGCCTTTTCATTTGCTATGTCTTTTTGTTTTTCCAATTAAAATGAAAACAACAAGTATTTAGGATAGAAGGAATCAGGATATTACATATTATATACTCCCTTCGTAGGAAGATGCATGTTTCAAAAAATGTCTTCTGAAAGAGCCATATTTCAAAAGTCATTGCCATTTATTAGAAATTTTTATATTAATTTATTAATTAAAAATAAATAGATTGTATTATTGTCAAACATTCTATTTTGAGGGGGTGAGGAAAAACAAATTACATGGAGTACAAAATAAATTAAAATACTATTGAAAAATAAAAAATAACACATGCATGATTTAATGTTACAAAATTGTTAGGAGCTAGTCGAACAATATATTAAAGTCTAGCAATTAATTGGGATCTATATAAAATTGATCGGATATAACATAATTAGGTTGGGAGGAATCGATAAATAAATATATATGATTAATGAGAGCACATTGCGTTAGCAGAAAATTAATTCTTTTTTATAACAGAGATATAATTACATAGGATATCCCGAGAGATTTTACAGCGTGTCAAGGTCATCAAGTCCAACGTTGTACAGTTGTAAATGAATTGATCCAAGAACTTTCGCCTTCCCTAATTTTACATCCCCTAGTTCAACACCCCTAATCGTCATTTATTACTATATGTTGGTTGGGGTTAACTCAACCTGTGATCGATTGAGTCAATCTAATTATATATTTGACTCATCAGTTGTAGCAATTTTGGGTTGGGGCATAAATTTCGTCAAACAATCACATATCAATAATCATACACATCATCAATCAATTACAAATCTCAATACTACTTTAGTTATTAAACCAATCATCAATAACAACCTCTTACACCCATCACATCACCTTTTACAATTTAAAATTATATTCTACACTAAAATTGTTGTAAAACTTAGCCAAGAAACACTTAAAATAATCAACTCAAACCTCACAAACTCTCAGCTCACTTATGAAACTGAAAATGAAAATAAGAACAGAAACTCAAACACAAAACGATTTACGTGGTTCAGCTTTTGAAAGCCTACATCCACGGGCAAAACCAGAAGAAGAATCACTATGAATGAATCACAAAGTTACAAGAAAAACACTCAAGTATTAATCTCTTATCAACTTGAGATTAATCTTCCTCTCAAGCTCTCATTTCTTGTTCTAACCTCTATGACTTGTTACATTGCGTTTTAGTCAACTTCCAATGTGTATATAAGTATCTTTGAATGCAAAGAAACCGCTGCAAAACCGCCAAACGAGCTCAAGAAGCAAAACATAAATTGATTCTGGAAAACTGATAGACAACGGTTTTGTGACAGTTATTCTGTTACAAACCGTTGTCTTTTTGCCAAATAGAAAAACCGTTTCCTTTCTCTTTTCCTGATTCTGTTTTTCCCTTGCTTTTCCAGCTTTTCCAGCTTATCTTCAGCAGATTTAACCAGCTTCTAGCTTAATCATATTCACATTTTTGACACTTAAAACTCACATTCTCCACCTTGTCAAACAATGTCATAGAAATCAAACCACACCTCATAACTCAATCATATTAGATCACTCCCGATCTCACCAGCTTTGCTCCTGTCTAGGAGCTAATTCTTCTCCAAATTAGATATTCGCACTAACTGCAGACAAAGGTAGAACTTCTCTGTAGTTAGAGCCTTAGTAAGCATATCAGAGGGATTATCTCCAGACTTGATCTTCCCTCACCGTCCCTTTTTCAGTAATGTCCCTGACAAACTGGAACTTTACATTTATGTGCTTACTACGATCATGGAACATCTGATGTTTAGATAAGTGCAAAGCACTTTGAGAATCACTAAACAACTTTACTGCCTTCTGCTTAAACCCAAACTCCTCCAGAATACCTTTCAACCAGCAAGCTTCCTTGACTGCTTCAGTAATAGCCATAAACTCTGCTTCTGTTGTTGATAAAGCAACTACAGATTGCAGCATTGACTTCCAGCTTACTGCAGCACCAAACAAACTAAAAATATAACCTGATTGAGACTTTCTGGAATCTAGGTTAGCAGCAAAATCTGAGTCACAGTAACCACATAACACATTTCCAGAATCTATGTCATCTTTCTTGAACAATATTCCAAAACCACTGGTTCCTTTCAAATATCTGAGCAACCATTTTAAAGCACTCCAATGAGCTCCACCTGGATCAGACATGTATCTACTAACCACTGATATAGCATGAGCAACATCAGGCCTTGTACAAATCATAGAGTACATTACACTTCCTACTGCATTTGCATAAGGGATCCTCTTCATCTCATTTTCTTCTTCTCTTGTCTGTGGCTTCTGCTCTTCACTTAGCTTAAAATGTAACCCTAGTGGAACTGATACTGGTTTGGATTCTTGCATATTAAATCTGGACAATACCTTTTGAATATAGCTCTGCTGATTTAACCAAAGCACTCCGGCAGCTTTGTTCCTAATGATGTCCATTCCCAATATTCTTCTTGCATTCCCCAACACCTTCATGTCAAATACAGACTGAAGCTCTCTTTTAAGGTTGCTGATCTCTTCTTTGCTCCTGCTGGCTACTAACATGTCATCCACATACAATAGAAGGAATACAACAACTTCTTTTCCTCTGAACTTCAGATACACACAGCTGTCATATTTTGATCTCTGAAACCCAATACTTTGCATATGACTATTAAACTTCAAATACCACTGCCTAGGACTTTGTTTCAGACCATACAGAGATTTTTGTTACAGACATACTTTGTTTTCAGTTCCAGGAACAATGAAACCCTCTGGTTGTGCCATGTATATCTTTTCATTCAAATCACCATGCAAGAAAGCTATCTTTACATCTAATTGTTCCAGCTCCAGATCATATTGAGTAACAATGGCCAGCAAAATTCTTATTGAGGAATGTTTTAATACTGGAGAGAATATCTCATTGAAGTCAATACCTTCCTTTTGAGTGAATCCTCTGGCCACCAATCTGGCTTTAAATCTAATAGTTTCTGTCTGAGCTACTTCAAGTTTCTTCTTGAAGATCCACTTGCAACTGACCAATCTTTGATTCCTTGGTCTTTCTACCAGAATCCATGTTTGGTTCTTCTCCAAAGAGTCTAACTCTTCTCTCATTGCAAGCATCCACTGAACCCTTTCATTGCTTTCAATAGCTTCCTTATAGTTTCTGGGTTCAAGACTGTCAACATCTTCTGCAGTGATCAGTGCATATGCTGTAAGATATTCATCAAATAATCTGGTAGAAGGTCATGGTATCCTTCTTTCCCTGTCCCTCACAAGCTGATAATCCTGTAAGCTTGATTGATCATGATATTCTGAATGTGATTCTTCTTCAGGATCTTCATTTGCTTCATCTTCTGACTCCACCTTAACTGATAACTTCTTATTGGTGTCATTAGCTTGAATTCTGACCTTCTGAGCTTCTTTTAATGGCATGTCTTCTTCTGAGAATACCACATCTCTACTGATGATAATCTTCCCTGATCCAGGTTCTGTATTCCAAAGTCTATATCCCTTTGTCCCATCAGGATATCCAAGCATCAAGCATTTGATAGCTCTAGCTTCCAACTTGTCTTGTTTTGTATGAGCATAAGCTCTACATCCAAAAACTCTTAAGTGTTCATATCTGGGAGACTTTCCTGACCATTTTTCTTCAGGAGTCATATTTTCAATAGCACTAGAAGGACACCTGTTAATCAAAATAAGCAGCAGTAGAAGCTGCTTCTCCCCAGAATCTCTTATCTAAGCCTGAGCTTGATAACATGCTTCTAACCCTTTCCAGTATGGTTCTATTCATCCTTTCAATAATGCCATTTTGTTGAGGATTTGTTGGGACTGTCTTATGCCTTTTATTCCCTTGATGTTGCAGAAAGTGTTAAATTCTTCAGATACAAACTCAAGACCATTGTCTGTCCTTAAACACTTCACACATGCATCCCTTTCATTTTCCACCTGCTTACACCATACTTTGAATCTATCCAGAGCTTCTGACTTTTGTTTCAGAACATATAACCATAATTTCCTAGAAAAATCATCCATGATGCTTAGAAAATACCTGCCTCCTCCAAGAGTTGGTGTTCTTGATGGGCCCCAAAGATCAGCATGGATGTATTCTAGAGGGGCATTTGAGCACTTCTTGCCTTCAGGATAAGGAAGTTTCTTGCTCTTACTCAGAACACAGTCTTCACAGAGTTTCTTCTGACTTTCCTCCTTTGATTTGATTAGTTGTTGTTTTAACAGTTGCCTTAGTCCAGGCTCACTAACATGCCCAAGTCTGGCATGCCATAAGTCTAGGCTGTTCTTTTCAACAACATCAGCTTCTCCAAGAATCACTGATCCCATTAGGTAGTATAAGCTTGACCTTCTTACACCCCTTAGGACAACTGATTGATTCTTGATAACTTCTAAACATCCATTTTCAGATTTAAACCAGCAGCCCTTCTTTTCCAAAGTTCCAAGGCTTATCAGATTCCTTTTTAATTGGGGAATATATCTAACATCTGTCAAGATGATGATCTTATTTTCATGTGTCCTTAATTTCAGATCACCTATCCCCTTTACACAGCATACTTGATCATTTCCTAATAAAACTTCCAGCATTCTGTTCTTTGAAGTTTTCAAACCAATCTAGATGAGGTGTCATATGAAAACTGCACCCTGAATCTAATATCCATTCATTCATAGATTTAGAATCTGCAATATTTAGTACCTGAGGGTCATCACTTGAGGCTTCTGCAATTTCTGCAGCATTTGAAGTAGATGGTCCTTTCTGGTTTTGTTTCTTCTTCCATTCAAAATAATTTTTCTTTAAATGTCCTGGTTTCTTGCAGAAGAAACACTTCCTGGACTCCTTTTGATCAGTTTGTTTCTGCTTTGGATTTTGATTCTTCTTGAAACTTTCACCAGATTGGAATGACTTCTGAAATCTGCCTTTCTTGATGTTTAGTCCTTCAGAAATACTTTCTTGCTTTCCTTGTTTCATTTTCTGCCGTTCTTTCCCCTTCAAGGCTGATTGAACCTCGGCCAATATAATCTTTGAATCTCTCCCATAGAGCATAACATCCCTGAGGTGATCAAATGACTGAGGCAAGGAATTCAGGAGTAGTACTGCCTTGTCTTCATCCTCCATCTTTACTTCTATGGCCTCAAGATCATCCAGAGTTTTGTTAAACTCATCCAGCTGATCCTCCACACCCTTTTCTGCCATAAACTTGAAAGAGAACAGCTTCTGTTTCAAATATAACCTGTTAGCCATAGATTTGATGAGGTAGATCTGATCTAGTTTCTCCATTACTCCTTCAACACTTGTTTCTTTGGAAACTTCCCGCAAGACTTTGTCAGAAAGACAAAGAATCACCAAGCTATGAGCCTTTTCTTGGATTTCCAACCTCTGATCAGGGGTAATAGAGGCAGGAAATCCCTTTTCCCCTTTAAGGGCAGCTCCCAACCCTTGTTGAATCAGCAATGCCTTGATCTTCAATTTCCAGAGGCCGTAATCGTTCTTCCCGTTGAATTTCTCTGCTTCAAACTTTGAGATTGACATAATGAGCGAGTATTAACTTCTTCACTTCGTGTTCTTCCCACAGACAGCGCCACTGTTGTAAAACTTAGCCAAGAAACACTCAAAATAATCAACTCAAACCTCACAAACTCTCAGCTCACTTATGAAACTGAAACTGAAAATAAGAACAGAAACTCAAACACAAAACGATTTACGTGGTTCAGCTTTTGAAAGCCTACATCCACGGGCAAAACCAGAAGAAGAATCACTATGAATGAATCACAAAGTTACAAGAAAAACACTCAAGTATTAATCTCTTATCAACTTGAGATTAATCTTCCTCTCAAGCTCTCATTTCTTGTTCTAACCTCTATGACTTGTTACATTGCGTTTTAGTCAACTTCCAATGTGTATATAAGTATCTCTGAATGCAAAGAAACCGCTGCAAAACCGCCAAACGAGCTCAAGAAGCAAAACAGAAATTGATTCTGGAAAACTGATAGACAACGGTTTTGTGACAGTTATTCTGTTACAAACCGTTGTCTTTTTGCCAAACAGAAAAACCGTTTCCTTTCTCTTTTCCTGATTCTGTTTTTCCCTTGCTTTTCCAGCTTTTCCAGCTTATCTTCAGCAGATTTAACCAGCTTCTAGCTTAAGCATATTCACATTTTTGACACTTAAAACTCACATTCTCCACATTTTTATTTATTTTTTCTTTTAGTGATCTTAAGATAGATTTTGGTAACGCATTAAGGATCAAGCAACATAATTTTAAAATATCAGGAGCTAGTTGAAACAAAAAAATATTTTAAGGACCAATTGAAACATAATTTTAAAACTGCAGGGATCAATTAAAATAAAATGATACTTTATGAACCAATTAACAAGCCTTATTACCTTAGGGACCTTAAGATGTATATTGGTATCAACAAATGTAACATGTTTCATCACATTGTACCACAAATACAAATACATTTGTCCATAAATAATGATATTTTTTATCAGAACAAGTAATATCTCTCAACCTAAAGGCTAATATCTTTCGTTATAATAGGTAATACCTTTGCACACTTTCACAATAGTAATATATATATTTTCATAGAAACATGTGGTACTTTTAAGTATAAAAAGTAGTACATTTCACCAAATTAAGTAATACATTTTCACATGAACACTATCAACAAAAATATTAATACCTAACAACATCTGTAATACCTTTTAGCGCAAATAGTTTTACATTTCATCAAAATATACCATACATTTCAGAATAAACATTGTTATATTTCTTCAAAATAATTAATATATTTTAAAATAAAATAAATATCTTTTCATAAAAAGCCGCACACAACTCGCGAGTCTGTCAGCAACCTAAATTGTATAGAGCTAAAATTTGTATTAAGTGATAAAAGTCCACAACATAAGTTCTAATAGTGTACCACATGCAACAAAAATCACATACTACTTCCACTTTTTTCAGAGGTGATTTTAGGTGACAAAAAAATTAAGGAGTACAGGGAACTGATAAATAAGCCCTCAAATAAATAATGTAGATGTAATAGACTAGATAATTGGAGATATTTTAGGAATAATTATAAGGGTAATATCGAAAAAAATATGAAAAAAACACTAAATAAACAACTATATATACGCAAAGTACAAAAATTAAAATGACATTTATAAAAAGGGAGGTAGGAAAAACTTAATATAACACAATATGCAATACATCACGAACACTAATATTCATGTTTAACACTAGTAGTATATTATTCCCCTATCTGTAAATATAGTATCTTTCCTTTTTTCAGGTAGATTACTAAATATATATTGACACGTCATATTATACTATAGTTTCATTTGATGAGGTAAATTCTTTTCGGCCTAAATAGTAACAACAAAACTCTTTTTTGTCACTTTTGATAGTTTTACATCAAAAATAGCCTAAAGTCATACAAAATTACTTTATTGTCCTTATTTCCCTTATTTCTTCCACTCTAAATTTGTTAATGCCAAACCAAAAAAAAAAAAAAAATTTATTTTATTAAGTTAGTTTCCAACCCCACACCCCCCCTCTCTCCCAACAAAAGTTGCGTCCCCACCCCCCTCCATAACCAAAACCTGCGATTTAGTTGCGTCCCCAACCATCTCCCCTCCATAACCAAAACCTACGATTTCTCCCCTCTTTTTCTTCTTCTTCTTCACATTATTTCTTCTTCATACTTTTTCTTCACACAATCTTCTTGGCACTGGTTCTACAACTCTTCAACGAAATCTCCTGAAGAACGATAAATCAAGTCTGATTCTACTTCTCTCAAAACAAACTTCTTCGTCTCCCTCATTCCTTTCAAACGCGAAACAGGGAAGAACCAGGTAAGATTCTCACCACCTGTCATTTAAATAAATAACTTGCGAGATTTAGGGTTTTGTTAAAGATGTGATTCCGATTTAGGTGAGCAAATTTCGGTGGAGTCGGCAGTACTCCTGCGACAGTAGACGAGGCCGTGATTGGCATTTCTAGCGGTTATGTCCACAATGGCATTCCCGTAAAAGTTGGTGGGGACAAGGTCGGGGACTTACGCTTCGTACTTCGTGTGTCCATGGGAGTATCGGGCGTAATTTCTGGGGGATTGGTCTCCGAAGATTTAGTTCCACCCTCACACGGATCCTTATTTTGTGGTACTTTATTTTCAGTCCCGGCTCTGTCACCTCTATCAACACTTGTAGGATTAACAAATTCATTCAAAATTTTCCTCATCATGTTAGGCAAAATATCATTCAACACATCGATCAACTCCTCTCGGAACATTGCCCGGAAACGTTGAGTTGCTGTACTACCAGGTTTAGATTTGTCGAACTTGTCCTTGTACTCGGGCAACACATGATCATAGTTCTTCCGAGGCGGATGACCTTCAACAATCTTACTTTTGAGAACATGGGGGATTTCTTGGTTTGCACACCCCTGTCTTATGGCCCCTGACTTTCGAGTTTCCCTCTTGTTGGGGTCTTTCGTATCTTGCTCAACTCTTGGTTGTACGACGATATCTATGTTGGATGCATTATTAGTTGAACGATTTTTTATTTTCCTCGGATTCACAGGACCTTTAACTTTTTCAACTGCATCACCAGATTTCTTGAATTTTCCATCGCGGTGCACATATTGAAACCCCACACGCAGATCAACATCGATTGAAGCCCAAAATGATTGGGAACGCTCCATAGGATTGGGCGTCAAAGTTGAAATTATTTGAAGATCCTATAATAAAGAAAGGATAATTAATGCACATCATTTGTCCACTAAGGCTACCGTAATGAATAAAGTAACTACAGATTTCACATGTCATCTTCCCACTAGATTATAATGCAGATGTCAACACATTTCATTAATGTTTTCATTTGTTATAATTTTTTAAAACATATTGGTGTACCTCTTTAAAAAATTAATAGGTTTCGCTGAAAAGAGCTGAGTACTTTTTGCTAATATATTTGATGCAAAATTTCAAGCGCTTTAGACATTTTCTTTTTTTCCAAATTAACTAACCTTTTTCCTGAACAGTTTTTTGTAACTTGTCTCTGAGTTAGTCAAAGTCCACCGCGTGCACCGGGGGATGCTATCCGGGTACTGGCATTTTCCCATTCTAAGCGCCGGTATAGCCTCCAACATCCATATCTAATATTACGGAAATAATATTAGTAAAAAAAAAAAACATTTATTTATAAGTAATTAAAAATTAAAAAAACTAATTACACTTACCTTAAATGTGTATATTGGACCATACACATGGTAAACGGGCAAACGGTCTCCCACTTTTTTTGCATGAAGGGTTAAAGGCAAAGAATTGTAGTGGTGAACCATCAGCTGATAAGCGTACTTACCCTAGGCAAATTTCTCCCAAGCATCTTTGTCCTCAATTATGCTCTATATTTAGGTGTCCACATATTTCTTCGAACAGTCCACACATAATAGGCCATAGTAAACAAACAAAATCTGCGCAACCTTGAATGCGTCCTCCAGGTAGTCGTCAAATATTGCTCGCTTGAACTATTTTTGCAAATCTGTCACCCTTACACGCACACTAAATCTTCGAGCGAATAAACCCCCTTTGGGTATATCATGCTCTTCATTTGGGTTGAATGTTGAATCTCAAAACTTAGACCGCTGACTAAGCAAAATTCAACCTTTGAGAAGTGTAATTATGACCTCCCACATGAAACCAAAGTTCTTGTCCATTACAATCGACCATCTTAATTCCCCGAGCAATTATTTCATGGATCCTGTCATTGCAACTGAATCCCTCCCAGTCAAAGTCCATCAAACCGCCAAAACAACTCTCTCTAAACCGATCGGATAGGTCCAATCTTGAGAGATTATCAAATATTTCAATAACTTGTTTTGAACGGATGTACCCATTAATTGATGCTCTGTGCCTCTGGAAAATTGGTCATAACCAAGTTACCTAGCATAAAATACATTAAGAAAAACCCATTAAACCACCCTCATTATTTTTCTCAACTTTTATTGTAGTACTTTAATTTCCTAGATTGCTAATGAAACTTGGTTTTATATCCCCTAAATTGGCCCATTTCTGTTTTCATTTTTTAGCAAAAATAGCAAACACAAGTTTCAACAAACTGGCCAAAATTGTTTGTGCTTTATCACAGACGAACCGATTTCAATTTTCAGCAAAACTAGCAAACTGAGGTTTCAAAAAAAAAAAGGCAAATCGAAATTTTAACTCAAAATAGTCGGTGACCACCATCAACAAAAATAAACATAAATTATATGAAATGATAACTTTTAATTATTATATTTATTAATAAGAAAGTATCATTATAAATATCTTTATTTCAGCAATAAATTAAATAATTAAAAGTTAATATATATATATATATATAAATCATATTATTTTAAAATGACATATCATGTGATATGTAGCTTGAATTTCAAATACGTAACCATCCAATGGGCATTTACAAACCATGTGAGGAAACAAAACAACGAAGACAAACTATTCCAGGTTCATTGAAAGATCAAAGACCTTATTCTAATTAATGATTTTATACCAGATTTCAGAATTTATACCAGATGCCAGACCATATACAAACTACACACATCCCGTTGAAATTTAATTTTGGTGTTAAATATTTTATTTAATTAATGGATTTTAATGTTCTGACACACCAGGCACTCAAAATTCATTAATACCAGATTCCAGAATTCCATCTCAATTCTGTTGTCACGAAAAAAAAAATAAAAACACAAAAAGTTCAAGTAATACTTCGATTTTTTTTTATATTTCTAATTAAACAAAAATGATACTTTCCTATTAATAAATTTAAGGGATAATTACAAAATGACCGCCGAACTATTAGCACTTTTTCACTTCGGCATATAAACTATTAACATTGGCTAAACCGCCGCCAACCTATTTAAATATCACTACTCGAAAGCTGCCGACCATAATACCATCCAAATTCATTGCACACCCGGTTTTGCAAAACCACATTTTGGGACATAATTTGGGCGGTATTCTAGCCAGCAGCTTTCGAGTAGTAATATTCAAATAGGTTGGCGGCGGTTTAGTCAATGTTAATAGTTTATATGTCGAAGTGAAAAAGTGCTAATAGTTCAGCGACCATTTTGTAATTATCCCTAAATTTAATAGTTAAAAGTTATCATTTCATATAATTATAGGATTATAAATATCCTTATTTCAGCAAAAAGTTTACTTGAACCAAAATTCATATCATTTCCATCTCTATCTGTTGGAATATTCTAATCACTGAACAAAATTTCAAACCCAGTTTCAACAGACTGGGGCCAATTCTTAGCAAAAAATAGCAAACCCAATTTTCAAATTAATTTTTAGCAAAACTAGCAAACCCAGTTTTTAACAGAATGGGGACTATTTTGTTCGTGCAGACTGAATAATTCAATTTTCAGCAAAAATAGCAAACTAAGGTTTCAACAAAAACGCAGATCAAAATTTCAGCTCAAAATAGTCGGTCACCACCATCGATAAAAATTAGCATAATCCCTCTATCTATTGGAATATTACAAACACGAACCAAATTATTAAAGCACGAATCCATGTTTATAAGCAGGAACCAAGTTATAAAAACACGAGCCAAAATTTAGATACAATGTAACACATATCTAACACGAACTATATTACACGAACCATCAATTCAGGTAACACGAACCAATTATTAACTCACGAACCAAATAAAATTGACCTCATCTACACTAAATTATAAACACGAACCAAATTATTAAAGCACGAACTCATGTTTATAACCAGGAACCAAGTTGTAAAAACACGGGCCAAAATTTAGTTGCCATGTAACACATTTTTATCTAACACGAACCAAATTTTTAAACACGAACCATCAATTCAGGTAACACGAACCAAATAAAACTGACCTCATCTCCACTAAATTATAAACACGAACCAAATTATTAAAGCACGAATCCATGTTTATAAGCAGGAACCAAGTTGTAAAAACACCAAAATTCAGATACCATGTAACCCATTTTTAGATAACACGAACCAAATTTTTAAACACGAACCATAAATTCAGGTAACACGAACCAATTATTAACTCACGAACTAAATAAAACTGACCTCATCTACATCAGCCGGTGGATTTGGCACCTCCGTCATCTGGCCGAAATTTGTTCTCTGAACCAGGCAAACTGCCGAAAATTGTTTTCTGAAACAAGTACACTAAAGTACACGAAGTAATCCCTGAAATTTTCCAAAAAACAAGATTCAAGCCCGATTCAAACTAATATAAATTCAGAAATTCAGATCTAAAATTTCAAATAATTTTACCCCTTTTACCTCTCAATCTAAGGCGTAGGATACCACAAAGGCGGAGTCACGCCTTACTGCACCTTAACTCCGGCGACCACACTTTTTCCGGGACCGATTAACAAGCCCAAATCGATTTTAAGACAATTTGTTTGTTGCCCTGTTTCTTCGACCATCAAAGAGTCTTCTTCGACCTGTTTCTAGCCCTCCACACCCTCTTTCGCCTACTATGTCGATTTTAAGACAATTTGTGCCAACAAGAATGGGTAAAAAAAACGCAAGAAGAAAGGTATGAACAAGAAGAAGAAAAAAGGTTCGCAATTTTTTGGTTTGGGGGGGGGGGGGTGGCGCAACTTGAGGGGGAGGGTTTTTTGGGGTTTCTGGTGTGTTGGGGGGGGGGGGGAGGGGGGTGGTTGGCACTACTTTTGATTGAGGGGGTGGGGGAGGGGGGTTTTGCCGTTAATAAATTGGGAGTGGAAGAAATAAGGGAAATAAGGAAAATAAGGGCATTGTGGTAATTTTGTATGACTTTAGGCTATTTTTGGTGTAAAACTATCAAAAGTGACAAAAAAGAGTTTGCTGTTAATATTTAGGCTGTTTTGAATGATTTCCTCTTCAGTTGATTGTTGTAAACTGAGAGATGGAAACTTTGCTTTTCAAATAAGAAAATAAGTTGAATTTAACTGTTCAATTCTAAAATACATTGAGTAGGATTATTGGGGGTATTTAGACGCCTTCAATTAGAGGGTAGACTTTAACTCTGGAACATTTACAAAAAGAAAGATATATTACTGTCTGAGCGTAGAGAGACTAAAATAAACAAAAAAATGTAGGAAAAAATATAGGGAACTGGAGGATGAAATAAACAATTATTGAGTATATTTGTGTATGGCTAACAACTCAAAAGGGTCACCTGGAAGAAGGGAAACAAAGCTAGAAAATTGGATCACTTACTATTAAAGGAAAGACAATAGTTGCAACATTTCAATTTTGGTAAAACCGTTGTTAAAGAGATGTTCCAGTTTCTAGTTTTCAGTTTTGCTTTCTGTTTTGTGTAGTCTGTTTTAGGGAGTTGATACATATTCACATTAGATCAGTTTTCATTCTCATTGTAACACATTGTAAAGTGTAACAACACCTAGAGAGAGAGGGATGCAAGTCTTCAGAGAACAAAGGCAGAGAGAGGTTGTGGGATTCAATCAACCCTTGATTGATCCATGTGTGGTTGTATCTTGTGAGTTCTTTGGGGGTGTAATTCATCAGTAGTGATTGTGATCTCCGTGGATCTAGGCAAATTTGGCTGAACTATGTAATTGCTGAGTCGTTTATTGCTTTTCTTGTTTAATCATAGTTATAGCAAAGATTGCATATTAGGTGTTTGATAAAAGGCTTGAGTGATCTCTAATAACTCATCTTGGATTAACAAGTGGCACTGTCTGTGAGAATCGAAGCCACTGACGAAATTCTCGATCAAAGCAATCATGTCAACCACAAACTTGGAATCTGAAAAGTTTTCAGGAAAATATGACTATGGTCTTTGGAAAATCAAGATGCGTGCCATGTTTGTTCAACAAGGGGTTGCCAGGGCCTTAAAGGGTATTGAGGGATTGCCAACAACATTGGGAGAAGCTCAGAAATTGGAAATGATAGAAAAGGCACACAGTGTTATTATCTTGTGTCTCTCAAATAAGGTGTTGAGAAAGGTATCCAAAGAGAAGACTGCAGCAGATGTGTGGGCCAAGTTGGACAGTTTGTACATGGATAAATCTTTGGCAAACATATTATATATAAAGCAAAGATTATATTCCTAACATTTTTCAGAAGACAGGTATTTCAGATTGTAACGCCCCAATCCCATTAACTCGGGATTGAAGTGCTAATAATTTTTTCTTTTCTTTTGATTAAGTAATAAATCAGAAAATGTGCGAAAGCGTGACATGAAATATTTATCGGATAAAAGTAGAAATTTTATCGACAATAATACACTGCCAAAACATATTTACACTAGAGGTTCCAAAGTTTCTCAAAAAATGAAAACACCCGGATTCAGTGGCATGTAAACTTATTTGTATACATTGAAGAGGCAAAAACATCTTAAAGTTGCGGGTAGGAAAAGGAACCCGGTGACCTTTGCCGCAACAGCCCCGCCACCTCGCTCAACTAACCTGAAGATTTGTAATAAATTATGGGCATGAGTATAAACTCAGTGGGAACTTTGTAAGCAGTTATACTAACGAAGGTGCACAATAATAAACACATCCTTGACTTAGGAGCCCATCTTACGACTCAAAAGCCATATTGCTAGACTAGGGGGCCAATCTTACGACTCCCAAGCCCTACTCAAAAGCCAATCTTACGACTTAAGAGGTATCATATCAATAAGCCCGAAGGCAAACATATTTATCAAAGTACAAGTTCAGTAGCATAATATACTTACAAATAGCCCAGTCACCCACCTTGTTTTGCTTGCTTTAAAATAGTTGAGTCGTGTATGCCCTAGGCCCGACCTGCGCTACACCTAGCACATGTTGTTTAATCAATTAGTATTACTTATCGGGTTTAGTATTTTCAAAGTGATTAAGTGTGGTACAATATCCTTGGATTATGTCTATCTTTTACAATTTCTAATACATAAGTCAAGTCGTAGTAAATTATAGTCCTAAATTAAAAGGCCTAACTATTTTATTAAATTTAAATTATTAATTACATTAATAAATATTTTAAACCAACTAACATGCATCTTAAACATTAACTATTTAATACAATCTTAAGGAAATAACTAAATCTATAAATCTACTTAAATCAAGAAAATAATTAAATTCCTAAATTTATATAAACTATAAATGATAATAAAAAAAAAAAAAAAAGACTATTAAAGAAAACATACCTCAAAAGATTTTAACACTATTCAACAACTTCCCAAAACACCGGTTCGAGCGTTGTCGAAAATAAACTTATAAGGACCTCCTAGTTAAAGGATATCCAATATGTAATATATATATTTTTTTTCGTTTACGTTCTTATGTTATCTTAAAAAAAATGTTCAACTTCTTTTATAATCATAATTGGGACTGAATGTTTAAATTTTTTTCGATGTGGGATTTCAAAACATCCTAATTGCAATCACTATTCATGTAATTTGTAGACGTTAGTTTGTTTAGTAACATTAGTATATAATTTTTTATCATTTGCTAATTAGAGTATGTGTGTGTACTTTACTATAAATAGTATATTATTATTTTATTATTTAGTTAGGTTTGATATATATAAGTACGTGGTTATCATTACTATTATATTATTATCTTATATTATTGTATTATATGTACATATTTATATATATTGTAGTTTTAGTTATTATAAATTAATTTTACTTCTCACTTTTTAAACTCGATGTTAATTTTAAACTTCTGTATTGTAAACTTTTAATTCTTACCCTTTAGGTGCTAGGAGTGCAGTCGACCTGGTACATCGCGGTCACACTTATTTTCTAAAATAAAATCATAAATCAAATAACTTTGTAATTTAAAATAAAATGGGTAAAAATATTTTAAAATACAAACAATGTATTTTATTGTGTTTCAAAGATTCGGGGTATCACAGTCTCCCCTACTTTTAAAAATTTCGTCCTCGAAATTGTACTTACTTGGTTTAGGATATTCGGATATTTTGCTAAAATCTCATCTTCTCGTTCCCAAGTAGCTTCTTCTTTCTCATGTCTACTCCACTGCACTAGTACTAAGGGAACCTCTCTATTCCTCAAAGTGTGAACTTTTCTTCCTAGGATAGCAATGGGGTTCTCTTCATAAGTGAGGTTTTTATTGACCTCCAGATTCTCATGATGAATAACGTGATTTGAATCTGGGACATACTTTCTAAGTACTGATACATGAAAGACGTTATGGATATTGGTAAGTTCTGGCGGTAGAGCTAACTTATAGGCGACATCTCCAATTCTATCTAGAATCTCAAATGGGCCAATATATCTGGGTTTTAACTTCCCTCTCTTCCCGAAACGTATTACTCCTTTCATTGGTGCCATTTTGAGAAAAACCTTATCGCCGGTATTGAATTGTAGATCCTTCCTTCGCGTGTCAGCATATGATTTTTGTCGATCCTGGGCAGCTTTGATTCTTTCTCGAATCTTAGTTACTACTCCAATGGTTCTATCGATGATCTCAGGGCCTAAGATCTTTCGTTCTCCAACTTCATCCCAGTAAATCGGCGATCTACATCTCCTTCCATAGAGTGCTTCATACGGTGCCATCTTTATGGTAGCTTGGTAACTGTTATTATAAGAAAATTCTACTAATGGCAAATATGTTTCCCAGCTTCCTCCAAAGTCTAGTACACAAGCTCTAAGCATATCTTCGAGTGTCTGTATTGTTCTTTCTGACTGTCCATCAGTTTGTGGATGATATGATGTGCTGAAGTTGAGCTTTGTCCCAAGGGCCGTTTGTAGACTTCTCCAGAATTTAGAGGTGAAACGAGTATCTCTGTCCGAAACTATGGTCACTGGTACTCCGTGTAATCTAACAATCTCGTCTACATACCGTTGAGCAAGTTGATCCATGTTAAGCGTCATTCTTACCGGTATAAAGTGTGCTGTCTTTGTAAGTCTGTCAATGATCACCCAAATAGCTTCATTCCTTCTTGTTGTTCGTGGCAGTCCAGTAACAAAGTCCATTGCTATGTGTTCCCACTTCCATTCGGGAATCTCTAAAGGGTGTAAGAGTCCTGAAGGCCGCTGGTGCTCTGCTTTAACTTGTTGGCACGTTAAACATCTTTCAACAAATTGCCCTATTGATCGTTTCATATTTCTCCACCAATAGATCTCTTTTAGGTCCTTGAACATTTTCGTCCCTCCTGGATGAGCTGTGTATGGGGTATTATGAGCTTCTTCAAGAATTTCCTTTCTTACGTCATCATCTTTAGGTACACATAATCTTCCTTTGTATGTTAAAGTCCCATCTGGTGTTACAAAGAACCCCTTGATGGTTCCTGCAATTGCCCGGTCTTTCATCTTGAGAAGGAATTTGTCAGTCTTTTGTGCTATCTTTATTCGATCTCTCAAAGTAGGTTGTATGGTTAATGCTGCGATCATAGCACCAGTATGGCCTGACTTCACAAAATCTAGATTCAACTTAGCAAATTCTATTAATAATAGCTCTTGCTGTGTTGGGAGTGTGGCCATATGACTTTCATTTTTCCTACTAAGTGTATCAGCTACAACATTTGCCTTGCCCGGATGATAAAGGATGGTGCAATCATAATCCTTTACTAGCTCCAGCCATCTTCTTTGGCGCATGTTGAGTTCTTTTTGTGTGAAAAAGTACTTTAAACTCTTATGGTCTGTGTAGATTTCACATTTCCCACCATAGAGATAATGACGCCATATCTTTAATGCGTGAACAACAGCAGCTAGTTCTAGGTCATGTGTAGGGTAATTTAACTCATGGGGTTTTAATTGTCTTGAGGCATAAGCGACGACTTTTCCATGCTGCATCAAAACACATCCTAGTCCTAACTTTGAGGCATCGGTGTAAATGACAAATCCTTCTGATCCGTCAGGGATAGTTAGAACTGGCGCGGTTACGAGTCTCTGCTTAAGCTCTTGAAAGTTATTTTCGCATTCGTCAGTCCAGTGGAACTGGTTGTTCTTCTTTGTCAATTGAGTCAAAGGCCTAGCGATCTTCGAGAAATCTTGAATGAATCTTCTGTAGTAACCAGCTAGACCCAGAAAACTTCGGACCTCATTCACATTCTTCGAAGCTTTCCAATTCATTACTGCTTCAACCTTCGCGGGATCCACTTCGATTCCATTAGCCGTGATAATATGGCCTAGAAAAACAACTCGATCTAGCCAAAATTCACATTTGCTAAATTTAGCATAAAGCTTCTCCTGTCGTAAGGTACCTAGTATAGTTCTAAGATGCTTCTCGTGTTGTTCCCTATCTCTTGAGTATACTAGGATATCATCAATGAAGACTATGACAAACTGGTCTAGATAAGGATGGAATACCCTATTCATCAAATCCATAAATACTGCGGGTGCATTTGTCAATCCAAAAGGCATTACTATGAACTCATAATGACCATATCGTGTTCTGAAGGCTGTCTTAGAAATATCACATTCTTTGACCTTGAGTTGGTGGTAGCCCGATCTGAGATCGATCTTTGAGAACACGCTAGCTCCCTTCAGTTGGTCAAAAAGATCTTCTATTCTAGGCAAGGGATACTTATTCTTGATTGTTAGGCGATTGAGTTCCCGATAATCAATGTACATTCTAAGAGATCCGTCTTTCTTCTTAACAAACAATACAGGGGCTCCCCATGGAGAAGCACTTGGCCTGATGAACTTCTTGTCCAGCAACTCTTGAAGCTGTATTTTTAATTCTTGTAATTCCTTAGGCGCCATTCGATAAGGTGCTTTAGATATAGGCGCAGCTCCGGGCACCAAATCTATTGTGAATTCAACCTGTCGATCAGGAGGTATTCCAGGCAACTCATCCGGAAATACGTCCACATAATCTCTCACCGTTGGTATATCAGCAGGTGTAACCTTAACAATATTATTTTCCATGACATTCACAAGGTAGCCTTCACTTCCCTTTTTCCGTAACATTCTTACAGCCTTCATTGCTGACACAATACGCGGTCTGGTATTAGTTTTGGCTCCGTAAAAGGTGAATTTGGATCCTATTGGTCTTTCAAAATCTATTTCACGCTCAAAGCATCGGATTGTTACTTTATTCTTTGTCAACCATTCTATACCTAAAATAACATCAAAACATTTCATCTCTAATACATATAGATCGGCTTCCAGTTCTTGGTAACCTATCAGAAGCTTCACACCAGTCACAATATCCTTAGTCCTAATAGTTTCTCCTGAGGGAATACTTACCGTCAATTCTTCTCCATTTGTATTACCTTTCAGACCTAACTTCCTTTTAAAATCTTCGGATATAAAAGAATGTGATGCACCAGTATCAAACAAAATATATGCCGGAAGGTTGGATACAAGTAGCATACCTGCCATGGTTTCATTCTCCTCCGTTAACTCTTTTTGTGCTAAAGCAAAAACACGTGCCTTCCCCGATTTCTTGTCTGGTGCACTAACATTTTCTGGCGCTTTAATCTGTGTAGTAGTGCATTCCCAATACCTAGGTCCTGGTTGATGACACTTATAGCAAACATTCTTTCCCACCAAACATTCTCCATAGTGGTGCTTATTGCAATTAGGACATATCGGAACTGTATTTGGTCCTGGTCCCCCTCTTGGGGTTGCCCTCTTCACAAAGTGGTTAGTCTTATTCTTATCTCTAAAATCCCATTTTCTTTTCCCGGGTTGCTCTTGAGGTTTCTGGTTGTATTCTAAATTCTGGCTAAGGGATACAATATGTGCTCGTTCAAACGTTTCATGGTACGCAGGTAGTTTCAAACCTGACACAATACCTCCGATCTCTGGACGCAAACCTCTTTCAAAACGTCTTGCTTTTCTTTCATCTGTATCCACCAAGTGTGGGGCATATTTAGATAATTGATTAAAACGTCTTTCATACTCCATCACTGGAAGGGTTCCCTGCTTCAGATTAACAAACTCAATTTCCTTTTGGTCACGGATAGACTGTGGAAAGTAACGGTCCATCATCATGTTTTTAAAATCATTCCAGGTCATATTTTGCTTTTGTTCATTCGTCATTGTTCGCTCGTGTGATTTCCACCAGTGTCCAGCATCTTCTACAAGTTGAAATATTGCGCACGAAACTTTTTGATTTTCAGTTGATTCCATATGGTCAAAGATTCTTTCAAGCTCAAGAATCCATTCCTCAGCGACCATAGGTCCTTCGCTACCTCTGAATCTTGGTGGTGAAAAACGACAAAATTGCTCTATAATGACATTAGTATTGATACCCTGGTTCTGTGGATTTGGTATATTCTGGTTAGCTGGTATTTGTTGTATGAGTCCCTGCAGAGAGTTCAGGAACTCCCGTGCAAAATCTGCTCCTTGTACTTCAACAGCAGGTGGAGGTTGCCTCTCAGCAGCTGGCCCGACAAATGGCTCATTTTCATTTTGCACATGTTTACGTGGCCTTCCTCGCGCTGCCATACTTTTGGAAGAAGGAGAAATAACACTTAATTATATGCATATATACCTTTGTTTAACATACCGAATAATTTGTAAACAAATCATATACATAAAAGATATTGGGTTTACAAATCTATTAATAATAAGTACAATGGTTTTAATACTCTAACTCGTACAAAATGTCTGTTAGTTTATCATGCTTATACGAGCAAAAAGATAAGCATGATCAAAGGATAACTTATATACATTCCTATTAGCAAAAGGATATTTACGGTCTAGTTATATACTTAGACATCACTATACAAAAGCTATCAACTATTACTATATGTACATCCTCTAAGTTTCCAACTATATCAGAACCAATTACTGGGACCTGCCTGGTTCTCTGCTGGTGGGGTACGCACACGTCGACCCCTAGATGGTATGCTCTCACCAGGATTGGACCCTATAGACTCATTGGGTTCACTTTCCTCTGAGGGATCCTCTTCCTCCTCATCTTCCTCTATCATGCCTGCTTCTTCCCGCTGCAATCTTGCATATTCGCGATAGAACTCCGCTAGTTCTCTAGCACGCCCAGCAAGACGTTCGTTGGCAACAACCTCCAAACGCTTGCTAGCAGCAATTTCATTATATCGGTCTGCCCTTTGTTTTTGGTTTTCAGCCTCTCTTTCCATTCGATCAGCAGTAGTGAGACATCTTTGTCGGTTCTTAACAGCTACTGCCAGGCGTAGTCCAAAGCGTTTATAATCAATAACTGGTCCAATAATAGAGTCCACCGTAAGCATGTTATCATAAATCCGACGGGCGATGGGTCTAAGGGATGGCAAGATAGTTTCTCTTAGGTGCACCGCTGCCTCCTGCTCGCTAATATAGTGTCCCTCGCGTATGGCATTACTACAGCGTCCCTGTAACATGATAATATACTCTTCTATGTTCTGATGTGCTCCCTGTGTAGACCCCTGATAAATAGATATTGTTGATGACGGCACATCTCTATTGGCAAGTATTCTGTGCCTATATATTACTCGTTTTCTCGCCGTTTGCCTCCTACGAACCATCCTATCATAAGAAAGAAATATGGATCAAAATCTTTAATTTGGTTTCCTAATTGGTGGTAAAATTTCATGGACATCTCACAAGTATCATGTTATTTTATGAAATGTAAATTTGTAGTAAAACATTTCCAAATCATACAAACTAATAGTAAAATATACATACCTTGGAGCGAGTGTCGGTCTGTTGGCAAAGTCACGGTTCCCCTCGGTTTTATTTTATAAATCAAGTATACAGAAAAGTAGACCCGCTCTGATACCACTCTGTAACGCCCCAATCCCATTAACTCGGGATTGAAGTGCTACTAAATTTTTCTTTTCTTTTGATTAAGTAATAAATCAGAAAATGTGCGAAAGCGTGACATGAAATATTTATCGGATAAAAGTAGAAATTTTATCGACAATAATACACTGCCAAAACATATTTACACTAGAGGTTCCAAAGTTTCTCAGAAAATGAAAACACCCGGATTCAGTGACATGTAAACTTATTTGTATACATTGAAGAGGCAAAAACATCTTAAAGTTGCGGGTAGGAAAAGGAACCCGGTGACCTTTGCCGCAACAGCCCCGCCACCTCGCTCAACTAACCTGAAGATTTGTAATAAATTATGGGCATGAGTATAAACTCAGTGGGAACTTTGTAAGCAGTTATACTAACGAAGGTGCACAATAATAACCACATCCTTGACTTAGGAGCCCATCTTACGACTCAAAAGCCATATTGCTAGACTAGGGGGCCAATCTTACGACTCCCAAGCCCTACTCAAAAGCCAATCTTACGACTTAAGAGGTATCATATCAATAAGCCCGAAGGCAAACATATTTATCAAAGTACAAGTTCAGTAGCATAATATACTTACAAATAGCCCAGTCACCCACCTTGTTTTGCTTGCTTTAAAATAGTTGAGTCGTGTATGCCCTAGGCCCGACCTGCGCTACACCTAGCACATGTTGTTTAATCAATTAGTATTACTTATCGGGTTTAGTATTTTCAAAGTGATTAAGTGTGGTACAATATCCTTGGATTATGTCTATCTTTTACAATTTCTAATACATAAGTCAAGTCGTAGTAAATTATAGTCCTAAATTAAAAGGCCTAACTATTTTATTAAATTTAAATTATTAATTACATTAATAAATATTTTAAACCAACTAACATGCATCTTAAACATTAACTATTTAATACAATCTTAAGGAAATAACTAAATCTATAAATCTACTTAAATCAAGAAAATAATTAAATTCCTAAATTTATATAAACTATAAATGATAATAAAATATAAAAAAAAAGACTATTAAAGAAAACATACCTCAAAAGATTTTAACACTATTCAACAACTTCCCAAAACACCGGTTCGAGCGTTGTCGAAAATAAACTTATAAGGACCTCCTAGTTAAAGGATATCCAATATGTAATATATATATTTTTTTTCGTTTACGTTCTTATGTTATCTTAAAAAAAATGTTCAACTTCTTTTATAATCATAATTGGGACTGAATGTTTAAATTTTTTTCGATGTGGGATTTCAAAACATCCTAATTGCAATCACTATTCATGTAATTTGTAGACGTTAGTTTGTTTAGTAACATTAGTATATAATTTTTTATCATTTGCTAATTAGAGTATGTGTGTGTACTTTACTATAAATAGTATATTATTATTTTATTATTTAGTTAGGTTTGATATATATAAGTACGTGGTTATCATTACTATTATATTATTATCTTATATTATTGTATTATATGTACATATTTATATATATTGTAGTTTTAGTTATTATAAATTAATTTTACTTCTCACTTTTTAAACTCGATGTTAATTTTAAACTTCTGTATTGTAAACTTTTAATTCTTACCCTTTAGGTGCTAGGAGTGCAGTCGACCTGGTACATCGCGGTCACACTTATTTTCTAAAATAAAATCATAAATCAAATAACTTTGTAATTTAAAATAAAATGGGTAAAAATATTTTAAAATACAAACAATGTATTTTATTGCGTTTCAAAGATTCGGGGTATCACACAGATCAACTAGATGATTTCAATAAGTTCATAGATGATTGGAAGGATTGGATGTCAAAATGGATGATGAAGACAAGGCAATAATACTATTGAATGCCTTGCCTAAATGTTTTGAACAACTCAAAGATGCCATGTTGTATGGCAGGAAGAATGGAATCTCACTATTTGAAGTGCAAACAACTTTAAGGGCTAAAGAATTGCAAAAGAAAAATGAGTGGTGTGGAATCAACAGGAGATGGTTTGAACATTAAAAGGGGCAAGAATACCAAGTTCAAGAAACCTCAATAGCAGGGGTTTGTTAAGAAATTCACACAGTCAAAACCAAGTCTGAAGATGTCAAGGAGACAAGAAGGTGTCATTATTGTAAAAGACCTGGTCACCTCAAGAAGAACTGCTTTGACTAGAAGAAAAAGCAAGCTGAGAAAGATCAGAAAACAAATACTGCAGATCTTGCAGAAGGAGAAGATGAAGCTCAGATTCTGAACATATCAGATTAAAAAACAGAAGATCAGTGGATTCTGGATTCAGAATGTAGTTTCATATGTGTCTGCACCTGGAATGGTTTGTGGACTTTAAAGATCAAGAAGCTGGGATAGTAAGGCTTGGAAATGACCAAGTTTTTCCTATAAAGGAGATTGGAGCATCAAACTCAGAATACATGATGGATCAACAAAAATCTTGACTCATGTAAGGTATATCCCACAAATCAAGAGAAACTTGATTAGCCTTGGTACTTTAGAAAATAGAGGCTGTAATTTCAATTCTGGTGATGGTTTTCTTTATGTGGTGAAAGAATCAAGGTAGTGGTAAAGGGTATCAGAAAATCCAGCTTATATTACTTAGTTGGGAATGTTGTCACTGGTGAAGCAAAAGCTACTATGAATAACGAATCAGTTAGGCGGCATGCTAGACTAGGTCATGTAAGTGAGTCTAGATTAAGTCAACTTGTCAAGCAAAGTATTATAAAGCATACAAGAACAACAAGCAATGAAGTATGGGAGGATTGTATTCTTGGCAAAAGTAAAAAGTTGATGTATCCTGTTGGAAAGCATACTTCAGCAAATCCCCTTGGTTATGCTCATTCTGATCTGTGGGGGCCATCAAGAGTAAACTCTAGGTGGAGGAAAGTATTTTCTGAGCATTGTGGATGATCACTCCAGAAAACTCTGGTTATATATCTTAAAGAACAAGTCAGATGCATTTGATAAGTTTAAGGACTGGTGTCAAGAAGTTGAGATAAAAAAGGGAACTTCGTTGAAGTGTTTGAGTACGGACAATGGTCTCGAATTCTTATCAGATGAATTTAACCATTTTTGTAAGACTAAGGGCATTAAAAGACACAAAACTGTTCCTTGAAATCCTCAACAGAATGGTGTGGCTAAGAGGATGAATAAGACTATTCTAGAGAGGGTTAGATGTACGCTAATAAATTCTGGAATGGAGATTTTTTTTTTGGGGTGAAGCAGCCACAACAACTTCTTATTTGATCAATATATGTCCCTCTTCTACTGTTTGTCATGTTACTCCAGAACAGATGTGGTCTGGAATTGTACCCAGTTACTCTCAGCTAAGAGTATTTGGTTGCAGAGCTTATGCTCATGTTAAAGAAGATAAATTGGATCCTAGAGCACTGAAATGTGTAATGTTAGGATATCCCAAGGGAGTAAAAGGATACATATTGTGGTGAACATAACTGTCTAAAGTACTGATAAGTAGAGACATAATTTCCTGTGGAGATGTGTTTCCTTTCAAGAATAGGCATACACAAGAACTGGCGTTATGTGATGCTCATATCAACTCACCAGTCAAGGTGGAGTCAGATGAGCTATCAGAAGAAGAAGAAGAAGAAGAAGAAGAAGAAGAAGAAGAAGAAGAAGAAGAAGAAGAAGAAGAAGAAGAAGAAGAAGAAGAAGAAGAAGAAGAAGAAGAAGAAGAAGAAGAAGAAGAAGAAGAAGAAACTCAAAATACCAATCAGTTACAGGATGAAATGAGTGCACAAGAACAACTGCAAAATTATCAGTTAGTGAGGGATAAAGCAAAGAGAAATGTTATACCTTCTATGAGTATCTCACTGCCTATGCACTTGTAGCAACTGAGGAAACTGAATTTCATGAGCCAAAAGACTACAAGTAAGCCACCAATAGTGAACACAAAGACAAATGGATATTGGCCATGAAGGAAGAGATTGAATCACTGGAGAAGAATTACACTTGAGTTTTGGTGAACAAACCAGAGAAAAAAAAATTGGTGGGCTGCAAGTGGATCTATAAAAGAAAAATTGGAGTCACTGATACAGATAGGATAAGATTCAAAGCTAGATTGGTGGCATGGGGTTTTACTCAGAAAGAGGGGGTTGATTACACTAAGATCTTCTCTCCAGTGGTAAAACATTGCTCCATAAGAACTCTTCTATCTTTAGTAACTCAATTTGATTTGGAATTAGAACAACTGATGTGAAGACTCATTTCTTCATGGAGATCTGACAAAAAGATCTCTATGACTCAACCAGAAAGGTTTGTACTGCCTGGAAATGAAATGAAATCATGTCTACTGCAAAGTCTTTGTATGGATTGAAACAAAGTCCAAGATAGTGGTATCTCTCAAGTTTGGCAGTCACATGAGACTCAATGAGTATGTTAAGTCTAAGTATGTTCGTTGTGTGAAATTGAAGATTGTAGAAAAGGAAGTACTGGTGTATCTCCTTCTGTATGTGGATGATATGTTAGTTGCAAGCAAGGACGAAAATATCGGTTTTTACGGAGATATCGGTCTTTCAATTTACGGAGATATCGGTGAGATCTCGATTAATATCGAAATATCGGTGCAATTTTTTAAAATGCCGGAAAATGTATCAAAACAGATAATTTATCATGATATTTTATAGATTGTTATAAACCTACTTAAATTCAAATATTTAATCTAAAAATTAAGCCAAAATCACGCATATACAACTAGTTGCTAAATAAGAAAGAATGCATACGTTTGATTTATCGTTTTCTCTTAAAAAAGTATTATTGTAAACAAACTTTGATTTATTGTTTTCTTTTTTGGTTTAAAAAATATTATCTATTTATGAAAGAAAATTAAAGTCTATATTAAAATTATTTTAACATTTTGTATGTTAAAAGCATTGAGAATATTTACAATATATAAACCTTTTCTTGATTGAACTATAATATTTTTTATTCAAGAGCAACACTAATTAAAACCTAAACACAAATAAATGAGGAAATATAACAATTTTTTAACACTAATTTAACATAATATGTTTAAAATTGTTATAACAAATTTAAATATTATAACATTTTTTCATACAACATTACTAGATACTAATACGAAAATATTATATTAAAAATTTGAAGTGTTTAACAAAATATTATAACCAACTTTAATAAATAAATTCATCATAAGATTATAAAAAAAACAAAATATTTAAATTTTCCATTTTGATAACTAATTATGGTATATATTATTGTAGGTAGAATTTACTAAATAGGTTATAGAAATACAATGTACACATAATAACAAGTTGTTGATTTGGTCTGGTGGTTAAAGCTTGGAGCCTCATCCAATAGGTCTCAAGTTCAAATCTCAGTCAGGGCGAAATATAAAAAATTTTGCTGAAGGGATACATTCGCGATATTTGGCGATAAATTCGCGAGATTTTGTTCTCGCCAAAATCAGACAGCGCTGTGAGCGCGTTTCTTGGTCGCGATTTTCAGCCGAGATCTCGTGATTTATCGCGAGAATCTCGGCGATACCATGAAAAAACGCCACAACATCCGCATCTCGTCTTGGTCAGTCCATTTTCGCGAGAAATCGGCGAAATCTCGCCGATTTCTCGCGAGATTTTAATCCCTGGTTGCAAGTAAAAGCAAAAGGGAAATTCAAGTCTTGAAAGAAGAGCTTCAATCAGTACTTGAAATGAAAGGTGTTCTTTGGTTGCATCAACATGAATATATTAAGAAAGTTCTAAGGAAATTTAACATGCATGAGGCAAGACAAGTGTCTATTCCTTTAGTACAACACTTGAAACTATGTTAATATCAAAAGCCTAAGAGAGAAGAAGAAGAAGAAGAAGAAGAAGAAGGAGAAGAAGGAGGAGGAGAAGGAGGAGGAGAAGAAGGAGAAGAAGAAGGAGAAGGAGAAGAAGAAGAAGATTCCATATGCAAATGTTGTTGGGAGTGTGATGTATATCATGATTTGCACTAGGCTTGATGTTTCACATGCAATCAATGTGGTGAGCAAATTCATGGAAAATCCTGGAAGACCACACTGGGAGGCATTGAAGTAGTTATTAAGATATCTCAAAGGAGCAGGGAATTATGGTATTAAAATTCAAGAAAACTAAAGGGTGGAATGAGGATTGTTTCAAGGGATATTTAGCTTCTGACTATGCTGCAAATGTGGATTCAAGAAAGTATCCAACATGATATGTTTTCACCTTGTTTGGTTCAGCAGTCAGCTGGAAATCAATGCTTCAGTCAGTCGTTGCCTTATCCACTACTGAAGCAGAATATATAGCCTTAACTGAAGTTGTCAAAGAGGCAGTATGGCTGAGGGGAATCTTATCAGAGTTTGGGATAGTTCAAGGAATAGTATAGGTAATGTGTGACTCTCAGAGTGCACTACATTTAGCTAAGCATCATGTCTTGCATGAGAGATGCAAACATATTTATGTGAGATTGCATTTTGCGAGAGATATTGTGGAAAAAGGATATGTGGTGCTTGAGAAAGTCAGGACTGAGCACAATGTTGCTGATACGTTAACAAAAGCTCTAACTAAAGACAAGTTTTACTATTGTCTTGAGTTAGTGTAGGAGATGCAGATGTAGTCAGTTGGTTTTGAGGCCCTGCGGTGGGCTAAACTTTGAGGTTACAATCTTGTGTTGATGGATGATGTGTTAGTCTTGGTTTTTCGTTGATAGCCAAGGTGGAGAATGTTGAGTATATTTGTGTGTGGCTAACAACTAAAAAGGGTCAGCTGCAAGAAGGGAAACAACGCTAGGAAAATGGATCACTTAGTATTAAAGGAAAGACAACAATCACAACATTTCAATTCTGGTAAAACAGTTGCCGCAACGTAATTTGAAAGCCGAAGCCACTTGGAGGCCCTGATGTTAAAAATAAAAAAGTTCCATGTTGAATGGGGGTCGAACACGTGACCTTTCGGAGCGAATATGCTTTCTTGGAAGCGCCTAACCAACTCAACTGATGAATTAATTTTCTATCCAATCATTTGTAATTGTTATATTACATATACATATACATGTTTTATTAAAAAAATGGGGGCCCTAGCCGGCCGGGGCCTAGTGTGATGGTACCGCCTTGACTGCCCTAGGGCTACCCCTGGTGTAAATTAGAATTAGGAGCAACAAAATATGGTACCCAACACTATTTAGCAGTAGCTTTTATGCACAAAGAAAAGGAGAGAGCATCATATACAGGAACGAAGTCACCTTGTAGGTGGGGGTAGCCTTGCGCCCCCCCCCCCCCCCCCCCCCAACCCCCACCCATTTCATTATTTTTTATCCAAATAAAATATATGATAGTGTATTATATATTTATTTTGAAGAATATGTGTTTTGACCCCCTCAAAATTATGGAGTATTGGAACAAGTTAGTTAATTTTCATAATATGCAATAGAAATACTCTAAAACTTTAATATATAGGTAATTATTGGTGTACATTGACATATTTGATAATATATATTGTTGATTTTCTAATTTAAATAATAAATGTAAAATATTAAATTATATTATCACATGTATATTGACGTCGATTGACAACCTTTTGAATGTCGGCCCCCATAATATTTAGTTCTGGCTCCGCCCCTAATCGTATATAGATGATGTTATTGTATATGTATGTTTCTATCAATAAGTTATCATGCATCTTAAAGGCAAAGGCCCCACGCTTCAAACCTTAATGAAAGGGCAAAATTTAAATAAATTCAACAAATTTAGTCGAACTGACTGAACAAGTAATTGACAATTTAATTGAGGGAAATGGCATAATGGGCTGATCAAGTAAGAGAAAGAACGTGGTCTCATATATATATATATATATATATATATATATATATATATATATATATATATATATATATATCAAAGTATTTTTAGTGTTGGGTACAATGTATGTAATGCATTAAATCTTGTGCCTTTTGAACTATGAACTAAACCTATAAAGATAAGACATAACTTGCAAAGTTTTGGTGAACCTTTTAGCTTCTATTAACTAAAAACACCTTCTTGTAAACTAAAATCTTACCAATTACATTACACACCAATTTTACTGCTTAACACGTTGTTGCGTGAACAGGCCATATGGTAATTCATGAGTGCTCTAGAAATTTAGCCGTAATTAATATTTTAAAAGATTATCGTAAACATCACATTATTTTAGTATTGGGTACAACATATGTACATCAAATATGGTGTCTTTTGGACTATGAATCAGACCTATAAAGATAAGACATAACTTACAATATTTCGGTGAAGCTTTTAGCTTCTATGAACTAAAAATACTTTCTTGTAAACTAAAATCTTATCAATCACATTACACATCAATTTTGCTGCTCAACGCATTGTTGCCAAGGTTGCAGAAGTCGGAAATCGCTAGTCGGGCGGTCTCCAAGCGACTAGCGACTAGGCCGAGTACTCCCCCGAGTTTTTTTTTTTAAATTTATTTTTATATTTTTTTTATATTTTTTTGGCATGACCTATATATAATTATATGTCCAGAAAAATCAGAAAAAGTGGAGAATACTCATAATATAATTGTATTAGTCCCATCAATTCAGGGGACTACATACTAACGAAAAATCTAAAATACACATCAAAAGTTCAAAACTAATACATATTATTATTAACCAAGGAGTCACTAAAGCCACATAATAAATGATAATCAATTTAACCACCAACTACCAAATAGAAAAATACTCAAATACTCAAATAGTCCATGATACATAACATAATAAACCAAATGTTCAAATACCAAAGTCATAAACACATTTTTTTTTATACAAAATGACATCAAATTCATATTTCAAAAGTTACGGATTAAATTAGTAATGGTAGTTTTCAAGTTTCTTAGTTTTCCCCCATTTTTTTTTTTTTTTTTTTGTATAGTTTAGCTATTTAGAATTGAATTCAACCCTAATAATTCTAACTATAATAATAAAAAAAAATTAAACAAAAAGGGGGAAAAATCGACTAGCCGAGTAGACCACCTAGACCGAGTGGACCGAGTAGTCGCCGAGTGGACCGAGTAGGCGGCGATTTTTTTTCTACAGCGCCTAATTGGGGCTATTTTAAGAAAATCGGATCGATCGACCACCGACTAACGACTAGTCGCCGAGTACTCGGCCGACTAATCCGAGTTCTTCAACACTGATTGTTGCATAGGCTATGTGCATGCCTAGTAATTAATAGGCGCTCCTAAGATTTAGCCATAACTAATCTCATAGTCCACACCCACATAGGTGAGTTCATCAGGTATATTCTAAAAATAATATACCACTCATAAAGGATATGAAATTCATTAAAAGCTTTTAGCTTATCCTCTCAATTTTGCAGTCTAACACCACTCACATCATAGGAAGGGACAAACTTGGTAGTGCTAGCATGACTAACAAGTGACTTTTTATTACCCATATGAACCTAATTTATGGGATCTCTAATCACACACGTTGGGTTACGATCGATGTTAATCTCAAGTTGGCTTTGGTCTCATTCCTCTCAATGTTTCACTAATTAATTTTCTACCCATGGATTTATCAAAGGATCAGCCATTTTAAATTCAGACTTCACATAATCGTTCGATATAATTCATCTTTTAACAGTTGTTTCACCGTTTTATGTCTCAGACGGATATGTCCGTTTTTACCACTGATAGTCTTATTCTTTGTAGTAGCTATTGCCGCTTGGCAATTTGATGCACTAAAATCTAACTTAGTTATCCGCAAGTATACAGTGCTAGTGTAGCTAGTGGAAGCAAGGTCGATCCCACAAGGATTGTCCCTATGTCTAACTTAATACTCTAATCGTAATATCTCTACCCTATCTAGACTCTCGATTAAGGAATTATCTTTTATAATCTAAAACCTAATTCACATAAAAATAACTAATTAACAAAGAATTTCTTGAGAAATAAGTAATCAGATAACAAAGTAAACTCAGATGGATTAAGACGTATTCTTTCTTGGGCATAAATTTCAATTACGACTTCTATTGTATGATTAACCTAAAACTCTAAAATTTTAAACCAGTTGTATTATTTATTAGGCAGCGCGACTAACCCTCCTCTCGAAGCTGCTAGACTATCGATGAATTAGAAATAATCACCCTCTTGAGTCGACCAAACCTAAAGACTCCCAAAAGCCCTAAATCGATGCCTACGTAACTATCTCACTCCTCTCGGATAATATTGATAATTACGCTATGTGTCGTAAGTCGATTGACGAGACTCTTCTCTCGAAGTCGAATCGTTAAACTTATAAATGTTATTCAGTTGATCAATTCAAATAAATCATTGGAATATAACAAACACATAGATAAAGAAATAAATTAGAGTCTAGAATTAAAGATATAAAATCAACCATCATAATTCGTAACCTACTTTCTAGCCCTAGAACACAAGAGTGCTTAGCTACTCATAACTATAGTTAAAAACCAAATCAATTCGTAGACAAACATGACTCGAAAAATAACTAAAGGCAAAGAAATAATAAAACCGGAATCTTGATCTCCAATCTTCGTCTTGTCACTCCTTGCTCCTCGATCTAGTTTCCAAGTGCTTCTTCGATGGTGATTGTATGATAAATTCAGACTTGGAGGTTTGTATTTATAATTTGGGAAAGACTAGGGTTGAAACGGGCTTGAAATAGGGCAAAACGCGTACAATAACTTAGCCGCTTCAAACGACTCGCCAAGACATAACAACGCTTCGCCCGACTTGCCAAAGTGGCTTTGGTCGAGTGACTTCATTCTGCCTTAAAAATACATTGGACTCAACTCGGCCTCCACCGAGTCACCAAATGACCTCGACCGAGTTGGAGCTTCTGCCCTAGTCTTCTATTTTTCTTCGTTTCTTCCAACCTTCTTGCTCATTTCTCGTCCGAACTTCGTCCAAACAGACTTTTTATCATATTTATACCTGATTAACACTAAAACAAGCACAAAAATGTCATCTTGCTCAAGATAGTGAATTTAAGAATATTTCGACCACATACACATGCAAATGATACCAAATATATCCCTAAATCGACCTAAAATGTATGTATATATGATGTGTATCACAATCACAATCACAATGCATCAACATCAATGGTGTTAGTTCCACACCAAGAAGATTACCGGCTAAGAATTATCACAACCATCCAGCCTCATTGCCAACTAATTCCAGAGCATAAAGCTCTGACTCCATAGTAGATTTAGCAATTACAGTTTATTTAGCTGACTTCCAATTAATTGCACCTCCACCAAGTGTGAAAATTTAACCACTATTAGATTTTATCTCATCTGAATCTGAGATCCCGTAAGCATTTTTTATCCTTCTAGTACAACATGAAATCCATTATAAAATATACCGTAGTTCATGGTATCTCTCAATTAATTCATTAGTCTTGCTTATGCAGACCAATGACCATAGTTGGGATTATGTGTATATCGGTTAAATCTGGACACATCATAGCTATATCCGTCCTAGAAATTTTTACGAAATGCATCTGACTCCTATTAATTTTTGCATACTCAGATTGAGACACAGGATCATCTTGATTTTCATTAATTGAGAGTTAGCATCATAAGGGGTACTTACTAGAGTGACATCAAAGTGTTCAAACTTCTGAAGAAGCTTCTCAACATAATGTTCTTAAGATGACATTATGCCATCATCCTTATGATTTTAACTCCCAACATGATAATTTCTTCACCCATGTCTTTGACATTTGCTTCACCCATGTCTTCCATATCAAATTTTGAAGCAAGAAACACTTTTGTTTTGCACACTATATCAAAGCATGTTCCTAATATCAACATACCATCAACATCTAAGCATATAATCACGCATCAATCATCAATAAGTTTTGTGTACACACATCTATCTATTTTTATAGAAGTAATGCCAAAACATGATCAAATTTCTCATGTCATTGCTTTGGTGCTTGTTTTAAACCATATAAAGATTTCAACAATTTGCCTATTTTTTTTTTTTATTTTTTTTACCAGGAACTACACAACCCTCAGGCTGAGTCATATAACTTCTTCATCTTCCAAGTCACCATTTAAAAATGATGTTTTGACATCCATTTGATTAATAAAAAACTTATAAATAGAAGCCAGGACAATTAGGACACAAATAAAAGACATTCTAGCAGTCGGAGCAAAGGTATCAAAGTAGTCAACATTTTCATTTTGAGTAAAATTCTTTGCTGCTAATCTAGCTTTGTATTTTTCAATCGATCCATCAAGACTATATTTACTTTTAAAAATCCATTTCCAACCAATTGGTTTAGCTCCAGGTGGTAAATAAATTAAAATCCATGTTTTGTTTTACTAAATAGACACAAGTTCATTTTATATAGCAAACAAAAAATTAGACTCTGAAAAAGAAATAGCTTCAGAAAAAGAGAGTGGATCATTTCAAATAATATAAGTGTAAAGTTCATTTCAAAAGTTTTTCTACTATTTACCGTTTACTCCTTCTAAGCTCTTCAGAATAATTTTCAGGACTATCATTTACTTCCTTTTCAACAAGGGCATGAGAAAT
This sequence comes from Ajuga chamaepitys, assembly GCA_958295605.1. Taxonomy (NCBI): domain Eukaryota; kingdom Viridiplantae; phylum Streptophyta; class Magnoliopsida; order Lamiales; family Lamiaceae; genus Ajuga; species Ajuga chamaepitys. Next base: position 14,874,965 of record OY282502.1, on the reverse strand, counting down.
AGTTTCACGTTTCAATGGAAATATGCTAAAAAAAAAGTAAAATTTGTTTCAACTAACTACACTTTTCAACACAAGAAATCTATATGCAGCACTATGCTTAACATAACCAAATTTTCCTTTTCCTTATGATCAGACAATTAACTTTAGCAAGACACTGCCACATTTTCAAATGTTTCAAATTAGGTGAACAACATTTCCATAATTCATGAGGTGTCTTTCCTATTTTCTTATATTTTGAAAGTTACATGCAGATAATACAACTTCGCCCAACAAATTATCAGGTGCAAAAGACTAACTAGCATATAATTCATCATTTTCTTTTAAAGTTCTATTTCCCCTTCTGCTACACCATTTGAATCAGGAGACTAAGGAGGAATAAGTTCATGAATTATTTCTTTTTTCTCAAAATTCATTAAATGAAATATACTCACCGGAAACATTGTTAAAGACCTCATCCTTATTTCTAAGCAAAATAACTTTAGTATACCAAGAAACATCAACAATAAATGTCACATAATATTTTTTGCCCCCTCTAGTCATAGTCAGCTTTAAAATCTCCTAAATCAGTGTGAACTAAACTTAATAATTCACTTTATATTTTAATAGAAAAACATAAGTTCTTTGTTTGTTTGGCTTCATATTATACTTCACATTTGTTTTAAATTAGTATTATTAATACCATAAGTTAATAGTGATGGTAACCCAACTTGTGTGATTGGAGATCTCATGCATCAGGTTCATATGTGTAATAACAATATCTTTTTCCAACAATTTAAAGGATAAATTACTTTCTTTTAGAAAGAATTCCATTATTTATTAATATAAGGCGACGACTATTCACAACCCACTAAATTTCTTAACGCAACCCAGTTCTCATTGTAACCTACTTATATTTCGAAAATAAGTACAAACTTCTTAATATAGTCCATTTAGTACCAATTTTATCCTTATTTATTAAGTTCAATTATTTGTAACAAATTATTATGAATAAAATAACTAAAATATTTATTAAAAAAAGAAGAAAGAAGAAAATCAATCCACTTTTTCACGGAGAACAAGTGTTGAGATGAGTCCAGTATAGCTTCAAACTCAGAGAATACAACAGCCTAATCAAGTGAGAAAGCTGCATGCATGAAATGAAAATGATTAGAACCAACCGTTTCCATATCAGTTGGTTTAAGGGGTGTTTGAGTAGTTGCAATTACTTGGTTCTCATTGTATCTCATAGTTTCTTTTGTATCTCATAACAGGGAAAACCATCACAATACATCATGTAGAGAGATCAAGAATTAGAGAGCGATTACAGGTACAAGCTTAAGGGGGAAAACAAGAAGCTAGATTAGATTTGATCTTGAAAAAGGCTTCATTGTCTTAAGCTTGTAATTATCTTGTTGGTTGTGGATTATGTCCTTCTCCCGTGGATGTAAGCACACTGTCGAACCACGTAACTATGTGTTCTTGATTCAATCTATGTGTGTGAGTGTGTTCCTTGCTTAACCACCAAACGAATTATAAAAACCAGTTATACTCACATTCTCTTGCTTTTGAGATTTTAATCTTGGAAAAAATTCGAAACTAGTCATGTATGTTTTATAAATTCAATTTTGGTTATGCATATTTCTTGATTTGTCTAATTAAAGGACAAATCAAATTCCAGTCACTTAAGTCGTCGGAGACTTGCACGAGGTAGTCACGTGATTAATAAATTTGGGGGAATTGCCGCGTGTACACCTTTGTTGATTAGGATTTCCATGTCACCTAAACAAAATTTAGATTGAAAAAAGAAAATTGTCATTTTCCAAATCAGCCAAAATCGTGATGTAAAAGGAGGACCCCCTTCTTCGAGCCCCACTTATATCCTCCTTCTCCAACGAAATCATAGAAACTCAAAATTAGGGTTTGGGTTTTAATTCCTCCATTAATGGCGACCAGCTCTACCCGATCTACCACTTCGAACGCCCCTCCTCCACTGGCTGCTACTGCGGGTAGTGTACCGCGTGCTATTGTGGGCTCCGTTATGTCTTTTGCATGAACCCGACCGCCGGCAATAGAGGACGGTAATTCTACGGCTGTATGAATTGGAATGTACATTTTGTTTCTTATGTTGTCCGATTGGTTGCCTTTATTCAAACATTAAACCTTTGATTTGTTTTAGGCTGGGGGCTGTAATTTTTTATGTGGGCAGACGACCTCAACATGAATTGTGTCTTTGCTTGTGCATAGTGAAAATGTAGCTTTGAAGCAAGAAGTCTAGGTGTTAGCAAATCACTGCAACGAAATGAGGGATGAGCTGAAATATTTGAGAGAACAGGTTAAGAAGCTGAAATAGCTTAATGTTGTGATGAAGTCGAAGAACAACAAGCTTGGGAGGGTTATAATTGTAATGCTAATTTTATGTTGCATCATTTTGACCATTTGCTCAAATCCCACTGCCTCATTGAAGACCTTAAAGTTTAAAATGTTGGTTTGACTTTCAGTTTGATTTAGGTTGGTATTTTATGTTTATGCTTTCAAGTTTAGATTATACTTTAATCCTCTAGAATCTAATTGATTTCGAACACCTATTTGAATGTTTTATATGGTGCCATTTTTAATGTTTGATTGAGCATATTTAGATTTTTAATAGTTATACGAAGCGTTAAGTTTTTGTGCACAATTACCAGTGCAAATCGACTATTTTTTGTCACATATCCACAATTCGAAGTGCAAAATTTGCAACATATCCACAAGTTGAAGTGAAAATTTTGTAACGATTGGTCAAAAGAACCATATTCACCATTAGACGGTTAAAAGTGTGTAGTATTATATCCCACTTAACAATTTCTTAAAACAACTCTTCAAAAGATAATAAAAAAAAGATTAATCGAATGTAGCTATATCCCACTGAAAAATTTCTTAATACAAGTTGTCAAAAAGATAATGAAAATAAGAGCTTCACAATCTAAGGAAGAGTAGTGAATATACCCTATTAGTAAACAGAATTCACATACAAGACAACTTGTCCACAAAATGTAATGACAATAAAAAACTTCAGAGACTAAACATCACTACTTCAACACTTCAATGCGACTTCTTGTTCTTTTCCTATGGCAATGCACACAAATCCATGTATTTTTTCCCTTTCCAATCACTAATTTCTTTGGTACTTCAGGCAAAGTAGTTGTCCTTTAATCCACGCCACAGTAAACAAACAGCCCGTAAAAGGTGCAAGCCCTCTAATTTGCACTCCCGGGTGAACTGGCCCTGGGGGAAGGCAACAGAAATCTGGATTTGGGCGGGGAATATTGCATTGTGACACTTGAGTTGGAGGGGCAACTTCTAACTGATCTTGAGGCTGGCTAAATTCACTGACCGAAGGGAAATCAAAGTAATCATAGACTATCTCTGTGGGGTTACCGTTTGAACCTTCAGTCATTGGTTCTGCTGTGTTCGGTGCATTTATCTTGCAAAAACCGACAAAACATTAAAAATGAATCAAGATAATCAAATAGCCGTAAAAACTTAATAGTAGATCAGGTTAAAAAAATCTGCCAGGCACCATGTTTTGCATTTTTTGGACTGTCCTCAGTCTGTTGGGAACTGTGGAGCTGGGATCGAATCAACATTGGTGTATCACGTTGTCTACCCATCAACAGTTGCTCATACATTAAAGGCCCTTTTTGCAACTCTTTATCCCCAGCCATGTAATCTTTTATATTCAGCCAATCTTGTTAAGTTTGAACATCAACAACCTCTTCCTCAACTCTTCTAACATTAATTCATGGCAGATTTGGGGGGTTTAACATTAAAATTGAGACAATTAATCAAAATAAATTGAAAAGTGTCTATAATAAGCAAAAATAAATATCGTTATAATTATTATTGTGATCTAATATTAAATAAAAGTAAAAGAATCAAATGTAACAAAAATCAAGATCAGCCTTGGTTAGATCACATTAGTTACAAAGCATTTTATGAAAGATTGAACCAACAACACAAATTATATCTACCCTTATACATTAAAAAATCAACATATGGAAACTTCCTGACATATTTGTTACCACCCTAATCCTTTAGTAATGTAAAACAAGTCAAATTAAAAAAAAAAAAAAAATGTTCAACTAAGCAAGAAACCCACAAATGTGAAACCCATAGCACAAGACACATCATTTTTCCTCTCTAGGAGTGGTTGATTGGCTACTATCCAAAGCATATTTTTGAGCATCAGGCCCGTCCAACCCGCGGTCTTCATGTTATTATGCAAGTGACGTATGCAAAATCGATGCTCGGCTCTCGGGAACACACTACCACAAGCGTTAATCAATCTTTTCCGCTTAATGGATGTGAAAGTGTAGTCCGACAGGTTAGTGTTGTATAGATCTTGCTTCAAGATTGTTAAGAACCATTCCCATGTTTCGGTTGTTTCTGATGCGACAATTGCATAAGCAATAGGGAAAAGATTGTTGTTCGGGTCGACACCAACAATTGTAAGAAGAATTCCCCATGCTCGGTTTTAAGAAAACAACCATCAACTCCAATAATGGGCCGACAGCCCCCCAAAAGTCCTTCTTGAGTGCATCAAAATAACAATAAAAGTTGCTAAACTTATTCTCTTCGTCTACCCATAAAATGATTTTTAATCCTACGTTGGTTTTCCATAATTCCTCGGCGTACGACCACAACTTACCAAACTAATCATTAAGGTTTTCTTGGATTAGCTCCAACGCCTTCTTCTTGGCTCGATAGACCTGCTGCCAGGAAACATGACACTTAACGTTATTAATTGTCTCTTCTCAGTATCCATGCATTGAACTTTTGGAATCGCTTTGAAACCTTTGAATAAAACATTCACTAAGCTAAGTACTTTTCAAGGTTTTTACCTTGTATAACGTAGCACATGAATGCTTGTCAATGTAGTCTCTCAACTGCCAACAATTTTCAATCTTCAATTTATGCAGCTTCATTCATCAACCACAAGGGGAGGTTTCCACTCTACATACACTCTAACATAGTTATTTTTCATGGTTCTGAGGGTTCTCTTTGTTAAAATGGTGTGGGATTGAACCGCCTTCCTAAACTCCTCCATCGAGCCAAAGCATTGCCCAAGAGTGAAGACCGGTTTGAAAATGATTTTTGGGTGGAAAACGGGGTACATTGGTTGGTCGCACTCACCCTCCGAAAACCTAGTTTCATCAAAGTCATCATCTTCATCATGGACCACATCGTCTTCCTCCTTGCTTGACTCACCCGAAGACCCTCCTTCTCATTGTCTACATAAGTCGGATCTATGGTGTGTTTCGTCTTTCCTTCACTCGACTTCCCATCTTCTCTAACATTTCTGTCATCATCATTTGCAATATCATCCCTATAACAAACTCAGGTTCCTTCTGAATTCCACCACTCAAATTACCATCTTCCTCCCTCTTGTTCACTCCCTTCCTCTTCTAAAGCAGTATCAACCTCGGGTAATTCGGTAGAATCACTAATTAGGTGAGCTTTGGGATCAAGGGGAGATGTATAGACGTGGAGCTCCCTATTGCGCATATGTTTCTTTGCCTAAGCATGGAAATCATTTTTCTCAATAATCATCCTCCACCCCCTTAACTTCTTATAAAACTCAACAACAGTTTCCAACATCATCTTCATACCCACAAACACAATCGAATCCTCAAACCTGACTCTATTGACATTCACAAAGTCAAACACCAGATGATCCCTCCAACATATTTGGGCATTCCTGCAGCCAAATTCCTGCCCCATAATACAACATAAGAGTACAGTAGAAGGACCACTTCTTTGACCATAAATAAACAAAAAAATAAAAAAAGAAACAAAACCCACTAATAAACCAATCAACAGCAGAATAACAAATTTGGTCAACACAAAATGTGGTCACAACTGATTAAAAATTACTGAATAAAGTGTACAAAAAAAAAATATTCGACCAAGTGGTCTCCATTATGTCGCATAAGAAGCATTAAGAGAATAAAATAACCTAACTAAAAGACAATAAAATTTATATAAATGCACATGGGCACCACCCACCAACTCATTATGTCACCATTATAATATATAGTTGACAATAACCCCTCATGTCTAAAAACATAAAAAAAAGTATAACAAAAGAGGGCGCATACGTACCATATTTAGGGTTTGGTTTGAAAATGCCTGCATTTCGCTGGAGATTAACCATTTCGAAAACCTGAGCGACGAACGACTTTAATTCGTATACTCAATTTTCAGTTCAAAATTGACAAGAAATCGATAAGAGGGGAGAGGGATTAGGGTTTTTGTTCTTGGTTTTGGGGGAAATCTCAACTTACTGAATTCGCATTTTTGTCTTTCGAAATTGGGGGGATGTTTAGCACATATTGTTTGTCGCGATTAATGGGGCTCCTGAATCACGATTTTAGTTGATTTAGAAAATGGGAGTTTTTTTAAATCTAACTTCTGTTTTAGTGACATGAAAATCCTAATCAGCAAGGGTGCACACGCGACACAATTTTCCCAAATTTATTAATCACGTGACTAGCACGTTCAAGTCTCAAGTGACTTAAGTGATCGGAATATGATTTTGTCCTTAAATTGGACAAAAAAAAAAAAAAGATGCATGGCCAAAATTGAATTTATAAAATATACAGGATTAGTTTTGGACAAGGCCTAACATACATGACTAGCTTCGATTTTTTCCCTTTAATCCTAGACTTACAATAAATCAATTCTTGAAATCGACGACCGTTACAAAACAAAGAAGAGAGAAGAAAGTATTTGCTCTTGAACAATTCCTAAAAAGTTAGAAATTTATTCGTCCCTCTCTATATACCTTTACCATTTTGGACCAACACTATTTGATCTATATGAATTTTTTTTTTTTTTAAATGATGCTATTTAAATTCAAATAATATTTATAGGTTCGCGAATTATTTTATAATATCCAAAAACATCTTTTGAAAACCTAAAACTAATCTTAAAGATCCAAAATAAATTCTCTGTCAGAAAGTAAACTTTAAATGAGGTACTAAAATTTATATAAATATTCAAGAAATTAAAGAATGTCCTAAAATTTCTAATTTAATATAAAAACATTTGGAAATTAGTGAAACAGATTTAAAGTTACTTTATGAACATACATAAAATAAAATATTAATGTGATAACAAAGTTATATTCCCTTTGTTTGATAACGTGAGTCCTATTTAAAAAGGTTCAATCTTTAGTTTGACATTTCAAGTATATGTAATAATTTTTGCAATTAAAAATTTGATTAGGTTATGTGCTCGAACTAATAAAATAAGATATTTTCAATTGAAATATGACTTCTATCATAATACATAATTCTTTGACAAAGTTTTATTTGCATCAGTTGTACAGTACAATTTAGAGTGGATATCACGATTTATGCTTTGAAGGTATCACATGTTATGGGTATAATACCTTTACCCAATACAGGTGATATCTTTAAGCTTAATTTGTAATACCTTTTAGCCATGATACATTTATCCACATTATGTAATACCTTTAGGCATAAATAGTACTCCCTCCGTCCCAGCTTATTTTGCACACTTTTCGTTTTCGGCCGTTCCAGCTTATTTTGCACACCCCTAAAATAGAAACTAATTTCCACAATCTCCACCCTCAAAATCTCAACCCTCAGTCTCTACCTTTAAAAAAATCAAAGAAACTGTGCAAAATAAATCGGAACAGAAAAAATAATATTTTTTGATCCATAATCCGAATTGCACGAATTTTACTGGTGCACAAGTGACCTCTTTTAAATCTTTTGAAAGGGAATTTCAGAGGGAGTAATATCAACTCAGAGCTTTATTTTTTCTCTTTTCTATAAAGATTTTATTTGAATAGGATTGCAAAGTGAGGAAAATACATATTATGTGCAATATTGTTCTAACTTGTTACTGTATTTTGTTTGGATACATTTGTCAGATTTTTATTCGGGTTTATTGCACAAAATCTCCCTATATTTTTTAAATGTTGCATAAAATTCCCTCGTGTTTTTATAATTGTGCGAAATTCTCGTGTGGTTAAATAAATTATGCACGAAATTCTTAATTCTATTAAAGATGACAGACGTGTGTAACACATCCGTTTGATGCGATGATGGTTCAATTTTCTTTTAAGTTTTTTGGTGGTAAATTGTCTTTATCGCCCTAATTTATCTCTATCAAAATGCCCTTTTTATTTTCTAGGTGTTTTTTAAAATTTAGCTACCATTGCTTTAGGTTTAATTTGCACTATATTTATCATTAGAAAATAAAAGGACACTTTGATAAAGTTAAATTATGGCGACAAAGACAATTTACCACCAAAAAATAAAAAACAAAGTGAATCATCATTGCATCAAACGCGCGTGCTACACACATATGCCATCTTTAACAGAATTGGGAATTTCGTGCAAAATTTATTTAACCACGGGGGAATTTCGCGCAATTATAAAAACACGAGGGAATTTTATGCAACATTTTAAAAACACATGGGGATTCAGTGCAATAATCCCAATGATGAGGAGGGTAGAATATCGGAAATAAGTTTATTGCTATGTATTGATTTTGAATTGTTAGACTAGATAGAATTTTAACTATGGATGAAGTCTACTTGTATAGTATATATGTTGTGTATGTTTGTAGAACGGGTAAAATAGAAACCAAATTTATATTTGTGGGATGGAAGGAGTAGTTATTTTTTAAAGATTAGATGTGCACTCGTGCGATGCACGGGATATATTTTTTTTCTCGGCCGATATCACTTAAGTAAATATACAAATTTTACAAAGATAAGACAGGCAAGCTAAATTGCGGATGATGTCTATTTGTTGTTTAAGAGAAAGGAACAAATAGAAGTAAAATTGAAAAGTATACATAAATTACATTTATACGACAATCAAACAATATATAGTACAAATTATCAACAATTAATATGTGGATCACGAATATAATAAAACTTAACTGATAAAATAAGGTGAGAAAAATATTACATGGTTCATTCTAGGACTTAATACAGAAAATGAACTACAATTAAAATGATAGGGGAGAAGATTTTATCTATCACATTTGGGAAAGAATATATAAAATGTAACAAACTTTTAAATTAATATTAAAAGTATCACTTTCACACTATTCACGCCACTCTCCCTTTCTCTCTCCTCTCTCCTCTCTATATTTTCTTTCCTCTCTCCTCTGTTCTCTCTCCTCCCTCCTATTCTATTTTCTGGAACGTTTCTCCTTCTTCTCCATTCTTTCTCTCTTCTCCATTTCAAAATTTCACCATTTTTTCTGAAGATGCATGACACACATGGGGTTTTTCTATTTCGTTTTTCTCTTTCCCTTTCTCTTTGTATCTTTAATGGAAGATCTGTTCAGCCGGCGATGAAATATATCATGGCACGAAATATATATTTTTATGGCACGAAGTATATTAGTCATGGCACGAGTAGTGATATAATATTCTGACGTCGTGCCGCTGCCCCCTAATATCTCGCAATTGCTTATTCTCACGTCGTGCCAAGGTATATCATGGCACGACATATATTTTTTATGGCACGAAGTATATTAGTCATGGCACGAGTAGTGATATAATATTCTGACATCGTGCCGCTGCCCCCTAATACCTCGCAATTGCTTATTCTCACGTCGTGCCAAGGTATATCATGGCACGATATATATTTTTTATGGCACGAAGTGTATTAGTCATGACACGAATAATAATATAATATTCTGACATCGTGTCGTTGCCCCCTAATATCTCGCAATTGCTTATTCTCATGTCGTGCCAAGATATATCATGGCACGACATATATTTTTTATGGCACGAAGTGTATTAGTAATGGCACAAGTACGTAATATCATTCCTACATGTGACACTATTATCTAGTAATATAATATTCCGACTTCGTGCTGATCGTGCCATGTTGAAGAAAAAATATGAAAGCTTGAAGATGACAATAATGGCGTCTCTGTAAATTGAAGACAAGAGAGAGAAAGCTTGAAAAGTCTGCAAAAAAATAAAGGAGGAGAGAGAAAAGGGGAAAAGTACAAGTAATTAAAGAGGAGAGAGAAGGAGAAAAAGTAACGAAAAGATGGGCTTGCAGGAGGGAGTGTGGGAGTGGGGTGAGAGTGAAATTGGCACTACAAGACAAAAAAGTGATAAATTTAATATATTTTTGTAAATCTGATACATTTTATATGTTTATTACACAAGGTGATGGATTTGGGGGTTTTCACAAAATGATAACCACTGCTACAACTTCTTGAACTTCTGCAACAATGAGAGAATCCCCATAGATAGTGCTCCAATTGGACCCCCACATGGACCCCCACGGACTGGATTCAAGACTTTGATAAACGTGTACATTCACAAAACATACTTTAAACAAAAAAGTATACATCTAAAAAAAATCAAAAGACACTAAAAACAATTAGGACTATCATTGTGCAAGATTAGAATAAAAATAGATCCAAAATCTAACAATATTATGATACATAAGCCAAACACGATTTCAATAAAAACATACACATTTTATAAACCAGATGCTAAAGAAAATGTACTCTAATAAACACAATAATTGGTTTTTCATCTATTTAACCTTTTCTTTAGTGTTCTCTCATCCAATTCAGGTTCCTTTTTGAAAATTCATTTAAATCAGAGGTCTCAAACCCGCATAGATACATTCAACGCCATTTTTCAAAGGTGAGTGAAAAATCCCTCATTGTTGGACAAAAAGAAAACCCACAATATATGGAAAAAAATGATGAATATATTGAAACCAAAACCCAATTTAAGCTAAAAAATAATATTTAATTAAAGGCAAATCGCATATCCAAAGAACTTAAACATAATGGCAGCTACTGCAAATTACAGACCACACAACACCTTAAAATCCTCTATTTCTTGATGTAAAAGACCCGAGGAGAACAACCCTCACTATAAGAAATACTACCGATAGTGACTGATTTTAGTGACGGGACAATTTCCGTCACAATCTAATTACGGACTAGTGACGGAATACCCACGGCTACAGACAACAAGAGGGTTTGAGTATTAGTAACGACTTAGTAACGGAATTATGATGGAATTTAGTGACGGAAAAAAATCTGTCATTAAACTATAGTAACAAAGGGTGCTGAAAATGTGGGAATAAAATATTTTACGGTTGTGACGGAAATATTCCGTCATTAATCTTGTATTGACGGATTAATGACGAAATTTTAGCCGTTGTTATGTAGTGACGGAAAATATTCCGTCATTAATCTTGTATTGACGGATTAATGACGAAATTTTAGCCGTTACTATGTGGTGACGGAAAATATTCCGTCATTACTTAATGCCCATGTAAATGACGCTTATTCAGTGACAGAATTTTTCGTCATTAACTAATGACGGAAAATTCCGTCACTATACCCCTAACGACATCGTTTTGGCCGTAGTTAATTAGGGACGGAAATATTTCCATCACTATACCAAACGACGTCGTTTTAGACCTCCAATGCTTAAAAAATTAAAATTGTTACGTGCCAGCCTCGAACCCCTGACCTGGTGGAAATAAGGCAAGTTGCTTACCACCAGGACATTTGTTAATTATTGAGAATCATTTGCTTGGTTTTTAGATATTTAGTTTTTTCACTTTCAGATTTCCCTAAACTTACCACCTGAGTCTCATTTTACTCCAAATCCCTAATCTCACGTCTTTGGGTATTTTTCACTTCTCATTTTGCTCAATTGACTGGCGTCGTCATTCTCGATCGTCTCCGGCGATTCAATGCCGACTGTAATCATGTGATAGAAATCAGGCAGACCGGGTTATTTTTGTCGATCTTTTCATTTCGGCATCGCGAAGCTGTGGCTGCCGTCTTCTTCCCCCGTCGCTGTCGCCAATCAAACCATGTTTCGTGCTCAATTGTAAGATTTTTATTCTTAAATTGTTGTTGTTTTTTTGTAATTGTATAACACTCCATGTTTAATCAAAGAAGTTACTTCTGTTGAAGAGGACAAGGTAGCATGAGTTACAAATAATGGGGTATATTGTGTATTTGAATGATTGACTTGTTCTGTTCTGTGTTTTGTTTCTAATTTTATTTTAAAACTTTGTTGTAGATAACTCTGAGAAGGCCTTTACAAGGAGTTGGTCAAAGTGATTGAAGCTTCTGATGTTATTTTGGAAGTTCTTTACGCTCGTGATCCCCTTGGAACTTGATGTGCTGACACGGAAAAGATGGTGATGAGTTCGGGGCCTGATAAGCGTCTTGTTTTGCTCCTCAATAAAATCGGTAAGAGTTTACAGTTATCATAGTGAGGTTTGTGATGTTGTAGCCTTACATTAAGTGTTTAGATTGTAGTTTGCTATTTTCTGATTGATTGTAGTTTGTATTTTATATTTCCTATATTTGCATCTGCTATAAATACCAGTTTGATAGTTCTGCTGTTATAAGTTTTGCATGGATACTCATACTAGATCTGATCTACCCGTCTCATCAACTGCCAATAGAAGAATATTAGAAAAATGTTTGCACCTTTTTGTGATAATCTTTGAATTACAAAATTAACTCATTCTCTGTAATGCCAGCGCTTACTACTCCAGATGATAGATACTTTACAGCATACCGACTGTGCAGATGGGTTGTCAGGTGTAAAATTTCATCGTATATGGAAGGTTCGCACTTATTTTGTTTTATTTCAATTATGAAAAGTGTGTACTTGCCATCCAAAATTTGTTTTCTTGAAGTCAGGCGTATTGCATCAGCATTCCATATGTTATAGATTTTGAAAGATTTCGTAAATCACACAGTAAAAGTAATTCTTATATCTTAAGTTAATTGAGTTCTGTGGAGATTCTGTGATCTATGGTAATTTCTTGGTCCAGTAAAAAGTTCAGTCCTAAATTTTACTTGATAGGAGTTACGTAATATATATATATATACACACACACACACATATTTAAGTTGTCTATCTCTCTATGTTGTAATTTATGAAACCCAAATCTTCTGATGTTGGGCAATAGATGCATGACAGGAGGAGCTTGACTGGGTCGCCATGTTGATAAAGCGTTATGTGGGAAGAGAGGTATGTAGTCATTGCAGTAGTTATGATAGTGTGGTCCATAAGTATGAGAACTCAAAATTCAAATTATGGAGATGTAGCTAATCAAAGTTGTTTCATGCTGCAGTCAGAGCACCACACTCAAACTTCATCAAAATCTGGTCCCTGGAGAAAGGTACTCTGGACTGCTACTATATATTTTGCAATTTCTATTAGCTTTCTCATTGCATTCTCAGGTTTGTGGTAGAAATCAGTTATGCTATGGGTTATAAGTGCTAAGTTTGCAAAAGGAAAATTTGGACAAGTTGAAGGCTGGAAAATGGAAATGCGTTACTTAATTCTCATTCTTTCGTGAATATTCGTTTCTTGTTTTGTTTTAAAATCCTGCCAAATATTTATCAAGAAGTGAATTTTGTATTTCTTAGTAGTTTAATATGGGACCTCCATCTCCATTGTTGCATTGGTGGCCACTGATTTTTGTATCTTTTTTTTTTTTTTATCGTATTGAAAGACTGTAAAAATATCATCAGATCTTCGGATCACAAATATATAATGAAGCTTATAGTTCGTAGAGCTGTCAATATGGGTTTACTTGGCCCGACCCGAGCAGCCCGACGGGCCAAATGGGCTCAGCCCGACTTGATCCGATGGGCCAAATGGTTTGCTACATATTCTATGTAGTTTGTTAAGACATCAGTTGGCAGTTATATTCACAACCATGTGCTACAATTTGCAGGTGGAGCTGAAACCATTGCGCGAGGCTGCTCAATGGAGGGGTGTTCAAGGTTTGATATGTTTCATTTTTTTTATTTTTAGGAAATAAAACCTTCAGTTCTCATCTTGCTAAAGTCAACTAAGGTGGTCTAGTTTACATAATCAAGCTCCTAACACACAATTGAGAATCGTGGCCAATAAAAATTGTTTGATCTTTTAAGCAAAGTATTTTTATTATCTTCATTTTGTTTGGTCTTTTTTTTTTTCCCTCTTGGGCCTAATTAGTTCATTATTTATGCTGGCAGATATATCAATGGGGGGTAATGACATACTCCTGGCAGAGATAGATGCAAAAGTTGCACCAAAGACTATTATTTTGAATCCTCATAACTCATAAAATTGATCTTGTTGCAGCTCGAAATCCTAAAATTGATCTTGTACTAGTATTAGCTAATCCAGGTCTGCTTTCTGAAACATGTTCAGAAATCAACTTATTCTGATTCCTTGATATTTTTAGTAGTGTAGCAGTGGCGATATTTAATTGATAATATATCATTTTATTCCTTCCAACAATTTCGTCGAACCTGCAGCTTTTGCTACCGTTGTTGGAAGTGTTTCCTAATGAACTCCATCCCATAGTTTCTCATCTCTTAAGCTTTGTTACAGGTACATAACACTGCTTTCGTTAATTAAATATATGAGCACCCTTTTCGTTAACTTATTCTGCTTTTTTTTTTTTTTTTTTTTTTTGGTACTTCCCATCTTTCTTATGTTTTTTTTTTATTTCCTGACATCTAGTGCCAACCTAATTACTTGATCACAGGCGATCTGGTTGCACACATCAAGTTCATTGTCTTATTAATGCCAAATAGGTCTGATCAAATCACATCTTTCTGATCAAGAATTCATCTTGGCAACATCACATAGTTCACCTATTAATTCGACTCTATGTTTTGATGACAAAGTTGACCTAGAAGTTGGATCTTATTTCTTGTTCAGTATCCATAATCAAGTAACCAAGCTTTATAAGCTGGCTTATGTATTAAAATTCAAAGTAATCTTCTTGTTATCAAGCTTGCAAACTACTTTAGCGTGTCAACTTGTAAGTTCCTTCTTCTTTTACTTTGCTCATTTTGTTGTTGTTGGTCCAGATAACATGTAATTTCTTTTGATTGCAAAGTTGATTATTTTGTTATAAATGCAGGTGATCGACTAATGCTCATGATCGAGAGTGGCTTTACTTTTGGTAGTTGATTGATTTCGTTTAGAAAAAAAAATTAATTATCTTGTATATAGTTAGGTATGCACTTTGTAATTAGAGCTCTATTATATTATTTTTATGTAATTATACATTTGTAATACGTACCTTGTTAAAATTATGATATGTTAAATAATGATTTGTTTGTTTCCAAATTAATTTCTTTTTTTCCTATTCTTTTAATCATAATGGGACTCTTTAGTCTCATTTTGATATCACAAGTTTTCCGATGAAAAAAATTAATATAGTGACGGAATAGTGACGGATTTATTTTGTGACGGAAAAATTTCGTTACTAATATAAGCAAAATAGTGACGGAAACATTCCGTCATTAATTTGTGATGGAAATATTCCGTCATTAATCATGTAGTGACGGACTAGTGACGGAATTTCAGTCGTTGTCATATAGTGACGAAAATATTCCGTCACAACTTTATGACGGTTTTTTTTAGAGTTCTGACAGAATTTTCGTCACTAAACTAGTGACGGAATGAAAAATCCGTCATTATCGGTTTAGTGACAAGGGTTTTTGTAACATAATATTTCCGTCACTAATCCGTCACTACTCCTTCATTGTGACGGAATGTTTTAGTTTAGTGACGGAAATTTCCGTCGCAGTCAATGATTTTTTTTGTAGTGCCTCATATTGTGAGGTAATAATCATCAAACACAACTCTAGAATAATACTTTCTTGAAAGTAAGGTCTCTTTCTCTCTTTACACAAAGCTTTGTCACGTAATAATCCTAAATTTGTAGCATATGTTGTTGCTAATCACAATAGAATCCCCATGAACACCAATTGATCAATATACCTATCCCCTGAAAATTCCAAAGGAACCGATTATTACAAAGCTTAGTATGTACTATCGTGTAGCTGTATAGTAATACAACTTAAATTGAGAGTATTCATTTCCATTTTTTAGCTACATAAAAACATTTCTTATGTCAGCACCATAAGATCCTCTTTTTAAAGGGAAAATTATGCTCCTTAACTAACATTGCACTTGCAATGAGGGTACAATTTAATTACGTCCCAATATGAAGCCATATATGGCCGGATTATAGGATGTCAGAGCATATGATTTTCTCACTATAAATAAGCATATCTTGCAAAGTAAACATAAGTATCAGCATTTGAATACTTACATCCTTGTTTCCCTAGTCCGAAGCATAACTATGAAAAAGAGATACCCTGCATCATTTGCTATGGCCTTTTGTCATATAAAAACTGAAAAGGTCGGTATAAATGTTAGACCAAAATCAATGGCATACCATCCACTATCTACGGTCTGGCGCCTTCAAAATCTTTACCACCATTGCCATATTTACCCAACCCTTCACAATCGCCCTTGCACCAACCGAACACCGTCCAGCTTTCGAGTTACAACGTCATTTTTCATGAATAAATTTTCTGCATTTTATATGGCTGGTGTAATTAGATAAAATACATAGACAGTTTCTTTTATAATAAGCAGCAAAAAAAGATCTAAACATACTAATCAAGAATCTAAAAAAAGAGAGAAAGAAAAGTTCAGGCTACCTTCATGTTCGACGAAGTTTGCTATGGACCCTTTCTCTAACTTGTAGACGGGCAGAAGGATTTATTGCTTCAGATCTAACTCTGCTTCACAAAATCTGAAAGGAAAAATAAAGAACTACCCAATAGAAAAAGCGAATAGAAAGGAAAGGAGAAGAAATTAGAAAAAGAGAAGAAATAACTCAGTGGCGATTTGTGTGACAGACGATTAGGTCGCCTCACAACGATTCTTTTCTCCGATTGTCGTTCGTCAACACATTCTTTCGTAAATAACTCAGTTGCACTAACTCACACGATGAGGATGCTGGCGACGATGTCTTGTGGGAAAACAGAGTCCGCCATAGGGTTGGGGGCCGTTTTGGGTGGTTTTGTTAATCAGTTTTGGGTGGTTTTGTTGCTAGAATTGGATGGTTTTGGGCTCATCTTTGATGAAAAGAGAGAAATATTAAATCTGAGAATTTTCCGTGTGATGGTGGGAGAGAGAATTGAGCCAGCAGTTAAGGAAAAATTAAGAGGGAACACACGTCAGAATAATATGAAGCAAATTTTAAGGAGTTTTAATAGAGGAATGAGCAACACGTACCTGCGAGATTCTTCTTTAATAGTAAAGAAGGATTTGTTACTTTGGAAAATTAAGGGAATAATTGGGTTGGCATGTCCTCATCCGGCTGGGGCATGCCTCATCCTTGACATATTTTATTTTACAGTCGGATGATCCATCCCTCCACGTTCACAGCCTATTACCTGCATCACATTTTTTTAATTTTCAATACATCGTTTAAAATTTTCAATATGCATCCTACTTATGTTGGCAACTTCGACCTGACTCGCCTTGATCTACCCTGACCCGAGGCATATGGGTCACCCCACCCTGTGACTCGTGGCAGGACGGGGTGGATATGAGTCATGCCCTCGTCCCGTCATGTCCCCACCCGCCCTGTCCTACCCGCAATAATAATTACATATAAATATGGTGTTATTTACATAAATCAATCAATTTAGTATGGAATATTTAATAATCACGTAATGTTTATAATAATAACATGTATCAAATAATACCAAATAAAATATAGCATACAACATACAAATTATTAGTTAAGTTTAGACACAAATAAATGTTAAAAATAGGATTATAAATGTATTTTAAACATTTACTATATTTTTATGATGACTCTTTGAAATAATATTTGTATAAAATGTATTAAGTTAGCATTAATTTTAAATTATAGTAACTCAAATTTTATTTATTTTTTTAAAATAATGAGTCGATCTGCCCCGACCTGTGATCCATAGCGGGTCGTCCTGTCCCGCCCCGTTCGAAGGATGGAGCAGGCATGGTTATTCAAGTACCCGCCCCGACCTGTCCCATTGCCATCCATAATCCATCCTACAAATCTTTTAAACAAAAATATCTTTTTACAATTTAAGTAGATGTATCATTCGAAAATGTGTCACGAAAGTAGCACATGCCACTACATCCCAACACAAATACATAGAGTATGCATTTCCTCTTATCGAGAGCCCACATTTGATCCAATAAAAGACCATTATCATTATTAATTGAAACACCATTATGATGGGGTATATTGTTAGAACTGTAATTACTATCCGATTCGCAATATAACGTATTGACAATCAGATAATCGTTGTAACATCAATCGTATTATTATATGTTCTACAATCTTTATCCAATCTCGCTTCAAACCTCCAAGCCTTCTCCGTTATTCTCACGAACTACACTATAATACTCGGTGCGTGATCACCTTCTTGAAATATTGAAATCGCGTGTGTGTTAGTATTAGGAAGAATTGAATATGTATCCGATATATATAATATATCATAATATTCTTTCTTCCCAAGTAACATATACTGATAAGCATAAAACATACTAGATATTTTCATCTTCTATAATATCATAATCCAGTTTAATTGCAGTAATAAATTATAATCCTTATAATTTGTTCCTGTTCATATTGAGCCACCGAAGGGACCTAGTCGGACCCAATCAGATTAAGCTCCAATAAATTAAATATGACTTGACTTACCATATTAATTTATTAATTTTATTCTATTCCACTAAAAAAATATAATTGCACTCTTAATTTAATCAGCATTACTGAAACAATATATCAATAATTATTATTCTCTATTGATCGATCCAACATTTACCCCCCCATCGATCAACTAAAGCATCTGCAATAGACTACCATGACCAATAAGCCTATATTCAAACACTTGTCAATCTCAACACTCATCTTCTATCCGACAGCCCTATGTGACTACATCACACTATATGATTCGACAACTAATGTCGAATACTGAGCTCAAATGTACTGTTCATAGAAGAACCTGTGAGATCATGATCATGCATATTACATATGCGAAGGATTCCAATATTGTAAATATATATTTTTTATCACTTCACTTTAATTCCCAAAACACCGAGGTATTGATTAATATATTAATCTCATCACTAGTGTCTCAAAGAATATTCAGTTGGTAATAAATGTACACTATTCACTCAGGATTAAGGTAAAATGTATGTCAATCAATGAATTTAAATTGTATGGTCAAATCGCAATCTAAATTTTATGTGGTCCCATCCCAATACACCGTACATATATCTACAATTCTATTACCAAGTCAAAGACAAACTTCAATGAAATTGAGACGTTCTTATCAAAATAAATTGTCCAAATTTATTTACTGATCATGGACAAAATGCTTAGGATTGAATCATAAATCGAATTTTTCCGTGTTTAACATCTTAAACACGATTTATAATATTCTTTCATCCAAGGACATATACAAGTTCAAATAGATTATTGTGCAAGTAAATTAAATGCTATATTCAATACCAAAATGTTATTGCATGAATTAACACGTAAAACACCATACACCCACTCAACATTTCTCCCACTTGTCCAAGAGTAAATGATCTTTGAGTAGTATAAGTTTTACACTAATTTACTCGTAGGACACCATACTTTCAACATTAATCCCACTTGTTTAGGGATCAATGATCTATGAATAGTATAAGTCTAACTTTCAATACTAGTTTGCTTCTTAAAGCTGCCACATTCTCCGCTTTTGCTGTGGAATCAGTAATCCAAGATCACTTGATATCTCCCACACTAAAACGATATCACTATCTACAAACTACATATGAAGCTTCGTACAAAACTAATTATCTAATTTTTTATCCCAATGGATCTAAGAATTAGCACATAATTTATCTTCAAAGTCCTTCATATCCTAAGATGACATCAACTATCATAAAAAATGTCATATTCTATATTTTTCTGAATATGTAAGATTGTCTACCTATATTGCTCGCAATATGTAGGACAGTCTTTCCACCTTATTCAAAAAATTATAGAACACTTTAAGAACATAGACATTTAATTAAGTTCGTGAAAGAACTCTATCGGTTTGCATCTTACATGCATTTGACCATTTTAAATAATACCACTTGAACTCATCTTATAAAAAACTTTTATAAGATCACATAGGAGTTGGTATACATAGATTTGGTCTATGATACTCTTCCAATGGTCAATGTGTAAAAGCATCATAACTACCAAGATTAACCTGAGAAACTTCCTTATTTAGTAATGAGGATCTAAAGACTCCTACATGAAATAAGTTGAAAATTCTCACTTCATCTTAGCTATGAAATTTTCCTAATTGATTAGAATTTAATATTATAATTCCACTTCTCTATCAAATTCTTCTACTAACTCTTCTACTAGTTTATCAGTAGATGTATTATGTTGAAAATTTTACATCTTCCGCTAAATCTAACAAGTAAGAATTGTAGATTTTGTAAATTCAACTGAGTATGTTCAATGCGGAACTCTGGACTTGATAAACTAGGAAACTATTTTCTTTATCTTGTCCAAAAGAACTATACTATTGAATTCACATCCTTACATACTCTCGTCCTATAAGAAGGTGATATTTGTCTTCGTAAAACCTTCTTATCCAGGATTTAATGAAAAAAAACGCACACTTTCTGACAAAGTATAAAAATGTCTAGTTACTTCAACCCAAACCACACCAAACCTCTTAGGGGTACTTGGTGACTTGCTTTGATATGCCCTGACTCGAGACATTGGATCACTTTGCCCTGTGACTCGTGGCGGGGCGGAGCAGGTATGAGTCATGCCCTCACCCCGTCATGGCCCGCCCCGCAGTAATAATTATATATAAATATGGTGTTATTCACATAAATTAATCAATTTAATATATATTATTTGATAATCACGCAATATTTATAATAGTATCACGTATCAAATAATATCAAATAAAATATAGCATACAACGTACAAATTATTAGTTAATTTTAGACACAAACAAATGTTACAAAATAGGATTATAAATGTATTTTAAACATCTACTATATTTTTTTATAGTTTATAATGACTCTTTGAAATAATATTTGTGTAAAATGTATTAAGTTAATATTTATTTTAAATTATAGTAACTCAAATTTTATTTATTTTTTAAAAATAATGGGTCGACCTGCTCCGTCCTGAGATCCACAGCGAGTCGCCCTGCCCTGTCCTTTCGAAGAATGGGGCAGACATAATTATTAAAGTACTCGCCTCGACTTGTCTCATTGCCATCCCTAATCTTATCCTACAAATCATTTAAACAAATTTTTTTTTTTACTATTTAAGAAGATGTACCATTCGAAGATGTGACATGAAAGTGGTACATGTCACTACATCCCAACACAAGTACGTTGAATATGCATTTCTTCTTATCGAGAGCCCACATTTGATTTAATAAAAGACCATTATCATTATTAATTGAAACACCATTAATGATGGGGTATATATCAACCAAATATAGGTTGAGTTCATGAGGACTTCGGAAACATAATGAAAGGAAATAACAGTAGCTTTAATGAGCGTTCGGACATCCTTGTCTCAGTTTTTGCCTCTTTGTATCCGAAAATAAATTTTAATTTATTGTATCTTTGTTTAAAACATATGATTAATTATCAAACTTTTCATATAATATGTACAAATAACAATATACAAGGTGACAATGCGCAATCCGATATCCAAGAAACTTAACGAAAACCTACGTAAGCAATATGAAAAAACACAAGATTTACGTGGTTCGATCCGGAGATCTACGTCCACGGGCAGAAAATAACACCTGCCGAGGTGTTTCTTTTACTCGAACTTTGAGTTTACACGTAATAATCTAGAATACAGAATGCGAACCCTAATTCAGAGTTCTTTTCTTCAATTTATACTAAACCCTCGTGAACCCTAACTGAACCCTAACTAATTCCCTATTATCACGCCTGTTTTCCGTTGCGTGATAGTTGGGAATGAATCGTGGGCCTTGAATTGCGGAGCAAACCACAAGTTGGGCCGACGCATGCTTCTGGGCCGACACGTACTCCTGGACTGGTCGGTGGACCAATGTATGAACCCGACCCGAAGTGACCGGGCCATCCCTATCAGATGCCCCCCCCCCCCCCCCCAGCCGAAGCGAGGAAGGAGCTTCGGTTGTCACCGGGGTGGAACCATAAGCAAGAGGGGCCGTGGTCGCGGGCGCGCCGAAGTGTTTGTGGATGACTAAGTCTATCCGCGTCCCAGGGACTCCGCGGCGCAGTCTGCGGAAGCGGAACCGAACTAGGCCGAAGTGCACGGGACAGATAGCGAGATACCGAGTTTCCCAAAAGCAAGAAACGTGTCGGAAGTACATAATGACCTGGCCGAGGTGAAGGGTACACCGGAGTGTAGTAGTCTGGCCACAATGAAGGGAGCGCCGGAGTGTGGTAGTATGGCCGAGGTAAAGGAAGCACCGGAGTGCAGTTTAAATCTTCCTGACGAAGAGTGAGGTTGATGTGATTGGCGGCGCCATCATGAGAGAGAGGGATGTGAAGTGACACGCTCTGCGATTTCCAATAAACCTGTTCCCCACGCGCCTTGGGAACCGTAAAGCGCGTGAAGAGCACGTCTAAATCTCCATCACTGAATTTGAATAGGCTGTATCAGAGCCGTTGGTTTTTTGCGTATATATTTGGAATAATTGCACAGTAAC
Source organism: Ajuga chamaepitys (assembly GCA_958295605.1). Classification (NCBI taxonomy): domain Eukaryota; kingdom Viridiplantae; phylum Streptophyta; class Magnoliopsida; order Lamiales; family Lamiaceae; genus Ajuga; species Ajuga chamaepitys. Next base: position 14,852,366 of record OY282502.1, on the reverse strand, counting down.
TCTTCATCTTCTTCATTGCGATTTGCCAGTTTAGAAAGCGGGAAAAAGAGGGGAATTCTGTGCTTGTGATTCATCTCAAATCAAAACTTCTCAAACTCAACCCAAGTAAGTATGCCTTCTTCTTCATCTTCTGCCTCTATTCAAGAAGTAGGGACTACGAGTGCCCTGTTAGATGTCCCCCACCCCTTCGATATCTCATTCCGGAAAGGAATGAGATTAGGACCGTAGACAGGGCCGACGGCTTGGAAAGCAACGTTATGATGGTCGCTTTTTATGAATGCGCGGAGGAGGATTTTGAGGTGGCCTCTGTAGCATTACGGATGACGCGAGTGCAGATTGAGAGGGAAATCCCCTCATTTTACTTTCCATTTAACTTAGAGTATATAGTACCGAACCCTGATGATAGGGCCTGTTGCCCGCCGCAGGGTTTTATTAGTGTGTATATAGATCCCCTTAGAATAGGCTTGAGACTGCCCCTGTGGGACATTGTGGTCCAGTTACTGAAATACTACGGCATTGCCTTAAGCCAACTAGCGCCGAACGCAGTGAGGCAAGTAGTGGGATTCACCGTAGTATGCAAGAATGCCGGGATAGAACCGACCGTAGAGCTTTTTAGGTTTTTCTACCAATTAAAAGCCTTCGGGAAATCCAAGGGGCGGTACTCCTTCAGTCCCCGAGCCCGAGGTGGGTTCAAGGTTCAAAATCCGAGTAAGGTGGAGGGATGGAAGGAGAGGTTTATATTTGTGAAAAAGAAAGTAGCTCTCCCGAAGTGGAGGAGGGATGAGGTACTTGATACTGCTCCGGTGGAGAACCCGGAGGCCGAAGTCATACATGTATTCCGGTCAGTGGGGACTTTCAAAACCCTCTGTACTGAGGAAGAACTGGAGGGGGCAGGACTGAGCCCGTATTATTCGGGCGATGCGATTGCCGAAGAGGGTAGGAGTTCTTCTGTCTTGCTTTTTACAAACTATTACTTTGTATATAACTAACTTTAACTTCTGTGTGCAGTGGGACGCTTCGGGAAAGAGCCGGCTGGAAACCCCCGGTGGCGGCGGCGGCCAAAAAGAAAGGGGAAACTGCTGAGGCATCTCCCCGGGGAAAGACGTCATCTGATGCGAGGCCTAGTGCTGGGTCTGAGGAGCAGGTAGGGGTAGTGAAGCCTACCCCCATGGCCAAGAAGAGGCCGGAGCCATCCGGGACTCCTCCAACAGCAGCAAAAAGACTCCGCACGGAGGGGGGTATGGAGGTAAGTTCCAGACGTGCTATCAGCTACTGTTAATGCAAATGCATTGTATGTTTTTCAGTGCTGATCATTGTGTGCTATTATTGGTGGCAGTTGAAGGAGCAGGGGCCCTCAAGTCTGTTGGGGTTGGAGGGGGCCGATGCCGAAGAACTTCTGTGCTTGGCGCGAGGAATCCTGGACCTCGGTCGTAAGAGCGAGAAGGAAGGCAGGGAGGAGCTGGCCGAAGTGGCTAGGGAGCTTCGGGCGCGCAACGACCGGTTAACCCAAGACCTGACCGAGGCACGCAAGAGGGCTGCCTTGGTCGAAAATGAGGTTGCGCGTCTACGCGGAGTGGAGGCAGAGACCAATGTCCTCCGAGGTGAAGTACTGTAGCTGCGGGCAGAGATGGAGGCTCGGGAAGCTACCGTAGTCGAAGGGCAAGGAGCGATGCTGAAGGCATTCGCCGAAAAACTGTTCCAAACCAGCACGTTCCTTGACTTCCAGACGGATTTTGTGGCAATAGGGGACCAGGCCACGCGATCTGCGCTGCTGGAGCAGGTTAAGGAGGTCTACCCGAATGTGGATGTATATCGTCCAGAATTCGGGTACGACTTTGAGGCAGTGGCCGGGATGGAAAAGGCCTACTACGCAGCACTTGCGAATCTGCCGGAGTGGCCCCTGCTGAAGGCTCTAGGGGAGAAGAAACAACTTCTGACGGCCGCGGAGATCGCCAACTGCGAGGTGGACCAGGACCAAGAGTTCATGGCGTTCCGCCGGGGTGAGCTGGTCTCCGAGCCCCGAAACAAAGAACCCTCCCCTCGGATGGAGGTCGATGCCATAGCTGCGGACGGAGCTGTCGCAGCGAATGAGGAGGAAGAAGCCGAAGTGTCAGAGGGCCAGCGAGAGGTGTTGCCCGAGGATATTGAGGGGACCGAGCGGGAGGTCAGTCGTTCCCCTCAAATTTAAAGTTGTAGATAACATTGTACTGAATCACGGATATTGTACTTCCGTTTTGTTGAATATAATTTTTGTTTTCGAACTGAACTCCAACTCTTTACATACTTGAGATTGATCGATCTGGTTGACTCTTCTTTCTGTTTAGAATACCGCGGAATTGCACGAAACAATAAAGAAACTCATGCGATCACTTGAGTGGTTCCGTGAAGAAAAGAACAACCTGCAAATGCACGTAGTGCCAAAGCTAGAAAAGCAGGTGGCCTCGGCAGAGAGGAAGGTGAAGGAAGCCGAGGAGAAAGCCTTTGATCAAGAGCTGAAGTATCTGGCCAAAGTTGTTGAACTGGACCGAGTCCTCATTCATCAGAGGGAGTATGACCGAATATTGACCGAGTTCGGTCTACTGACATTTGAGGAAGTCGAGGCGCGTGTTGTAGAGATTCAGGAAGAGATTTCAGCGCTTATGGCGAGGAGCCCGGCTGAGTCCTCGGAGCTCGTACGGAAGCGAGAGGTGTTGGAGTTGCTCCTTAATATGTATAAAGGACTGAAGGGCCGTGGCAGGTGGCGGCCCTCTGCCGAGGAATTTATTGCCAGTACAAGCCGGAGCCAGGACACTTCAAAAGCTCCTCGGAAGGGTAAAAAGAAGCCCGCGGGAAAGAGCAAAGGCATTGTGATCCGAGAGCCAGCACCAGTGACTACGATCGAAGAAGAGCCCGCTGTGGTCGCCGAAGAAGTAGTCGAGGAGCTGGCTAGAGAAATTGAAGTGATGGCTCCAGAGGAGTGGGACCCTGTGCAGTGGGCCCAGACCCCGAGGTCTGCTCCGCAGCCAAGTAGCCGCGCTCGTACAAGAGACGAAGTTCCTAGACAAGCGTCAAGAACAAGTCCTCGGCGTCGGGAAGCCCGCGGGGGGGAAAGAGCCGGAGCCTGCGGCCGAAGGACGACCAGATCCCGGAGGACACAGCGTAGGTCTAGGAGTAGGCCTCAACGCCGGAGCGCTAAATACTGGCTCGGGGGCCGTAGATGATTGTTTGTTGTTTTTTTTTTTTTTTTTTTAAGTCTTATGTAAAAAATTCTTTGTGTCGTATTACTCGGAAGATAATAAAATCGTTTTGGTGTGCATGACTGTGTTAAAAGTAGTAACTATTTTAATCGGGTGTTCGGGAACACAATATGGATAAATCCAATGCAAATCTCCCCGGACGAATCGAGCGGGAGTAAAATCTCCCCGGACGGATCAGGCGGGAGTAACCACTTCTCCGGTTTAACAGGCGAGAAAGTGATATGAGTCCGGGGACGAAATGTGAATCTCCTCGGACGGACCGAGAGATAGATTTAATTGTCCAGAGACGAATGATAATAATATGAATGCGTTAGGGCGTCCCCGTAACGTAAAAGAGAACACAGCGAGATGCATAAACAAAGAGTTTTTATTCAATGAAGAGTGCCGGAGCAAACTAAAGAATACAAAGAGAGATAACAATCATAAAAGAAACGTACAATGGGCATAAAGATAAGATGGTACTTGTGATTTGGCATTCACAGATAGAAGCGCCTCAAGTTGGTAACATGCCAGCTTCGGGGAATCGAGGTTCCATTGAGATGCTCTAACTGATAGGATCCGGAATCGTGCGCGGCAACGACGCGGTAGGGACCTTCCCAAGAAGCATGTAATTTCCCCTCGGGGGCTGCTTTGCTGGCTGAATTGAGCCGAAGCACTAGGTCCCCGACATTGAACTGAGTGCCCCGGACCCGGAGGTGATGATACTGGGCTGCACGTTGTTTACACCTGACCTGTTGAATGAATGATTGATCACGATGATTTTCAAGCTCATCCAAATTCGCTCGGAGAGCTTCGTCATTATCCTCTGGAACCAATGTGATGAGGCGGGGGCTTGGTACACTGATTTCCGCAGGAATAACGGCTTCGGATCCATAAGTAAGGCTGTAAGGAGTCTCCCCGGTAGAGGTATGCCGTGTCGTGCGATAAGCCCATAGTACTTGTGGAAGGTTTTCGGCCCAAAGGCCCTTGGCATTATCCAGGCGTTTCTTTACGTTTCCCACAAACGGCGCCAATTGATAATGCGCAATCCGATATCCAAGAAACTTAACGAAAACCTACGTAAGCAATATGAAAAAACACAAGATTTACGTGGTTCGATCCGGAGATCTACGTCCACGGGCAGAAAATAACACCTGCCGAGGTGTTTCTTTTACTCGAACTTTGAGTTTACACGTAATAATCCAGAACACAGAATGCGAACCCTAATTCAGAGTTCTTTTCTTCAATTTATACTAAACCCTCGTGAACCCTAACTGAACCCTAACTAATTCCCTATTATCACGCCTGTTTTCCGTTGCGTGATAGTTGGGAACGAATCGTGGGCCTTGAATTGCGGAGCAAACCACAAGTTGGGCCGACGCATGCTTCTGGGTCGACACGTACTCCTGGACTGGTCGGTGGGTCAATGTATGAACCCGACCCGAAGTGACCGGGCCATCCCTATCACAAGGCAAAAACAAGAAGCAAACGAATTACTTTTCCAGGTGCTAAGCAAGTTTGGTTGATTGAATCAATTATAACCTTCATCAGATCTTACTTAACATTCACCCTTTTGCGTTTGACTGAGACTACACAAACAAAAGTTGGAAATATACAAACTTCTCATTCCCCGGACACAAAACACCTGTATTAACCTTCGACCTTCCTAACATTTTTTATTTATATCCCTATAAAATTTCTTATTTTCCTTCTATTAGTAATTCTCTTGTACAGCAAAAAGATTCATGCAGTTTGGACTGTGAACAATTTTTTATAATAAATATTAGTGTTTATACTAATTACTTGTTTTAATGATATGTCTTATGTTGAAAAGCAATGCATTTATTTACAAGAATAATATCTTTCGGTATAACCAATGATACATTTCCATGAATCTGGCGTACACCTGATATACACGAGAATTAATATTCTAACATAAAAAGCGCGCCACATCATATGTATGTGGGGTAAAATGGACTAAACTAATGTGTGATATTTGTGTTCATATATTCTTGGCAGAGTAAACTTTAAGGGATAATTGGACTGACATTAGGCTATCTGAATTGAGGATGACCCTCAATCTGTTTCATTTTACTTTATGGATCAGTCATTCGGATTATTCAATCCCTTCCCATCCACCTTTTATTATCTACATCATCTTTTACACTTCTCAATTTACATTTTTATCATTACCTGACATTTTACATTACATTTTACACTTTCTAATACACTTTTTACAATTTTCAATACACTTGTTTATCATTACTCAATCAACCAATTATTATTTACATCACGTTTACCAATATAATAATAATTCAACCATTTCAAAATCTATTGATGTGACATCAACAGTGTACATCCTACCCTACTATAGCCTTAAACAAAAATGTATTTTTACTATTTAAATGGATGAACCAGTTGTAGATGACGATGAGCCCCAGCGAACGAGACATATTGCACTATATCCCACTCTAAATATTCATAAGGGTTTCTGAAAAGAAAAATAAATAAAATAATTCCTCCTTCCGTTCCATATTAATTAACATTTTAAGATGTTTTTTTTTAATTAATTGACGTTTTACATATTTTTCATCAATTCTACCAATTTTTTTCTCTCTACTCAATCCTAAAATATCTCTACTTTTCAATCTATCAACGATATTTTGATTTGGTCAAATTATTAGTCGAGGGTATATCTGTTAAAATATCCAATCCTTAATTCTTCTCTTTCATTCTAAAACGTTAATTAATATGAAATGGGAGGAGTATTTAACCAATAATTGATCTGCATATTATATGAAGATAATTGATATAACTAGTCCATAAATAAAGCAAAATCTGATTCCAACGCAAGATAGCAATAATTTCATAATTATTATTTACAATCAAAGTATAAAGTAGACACTAAAACATGTTTATTAAAGAATTTACAAATTTACAGCTTTTCGTTATTTGCAACTTTTCGCCTCCAGTTTTTGCTACTCATCTCATAATTAGAAGCAAAAATTGCAGGGAAAAAAGGAGAGGACAAGGCTCACCCGACCCGTTTGACTAGCTTCAAAAGTCAACTCGCAACCACAGTTGACCTAACACAACCACGCCAGCGCGCATATTAGTTCTAGCTCAAAGTATCCCACAAAGACGCGCACTTCCGCCTGGCGAACCCGACCCGCTTTTGCTCCAAGTCATAAACCACCTCAAACCCATGCTGTTGGTAATTCCCCAGCAGCCCCGCCGGCCCGCCTCCAGACTCCGCCTCATCGCCGCCGTCCATCAGCATCACGCAACCCACCTTCCGCTTCGCATCCCCGTCGAAAAACTCGTAAAAGTAATTCTTCCTCGGCATCACCACCGTCGAATTTCCTCCAAAATGCCACGCCAATTTGGGTACAGCAGCGAGGACTTTCTCCCCCTTGTTTCCGTAGTAGCACGGGCTGAGCCCAGTCCGCTCCTCCACCGCGTTCGCCCGCCGGTAAACAGCCCCGACACGGCGGTGGAACTCGTCCACCACCAATTCGTAGAACTTCTTCGGTAGCATAGTGAACGTTGTCCCTGAGTCGACCACCATCCCACCATTGCCTCTCCGGTCAACTCGCCGCAAGCTCTTCGGCGTCGCAATTCTCCTCTTTCCTATGGAAACCGCCTCCAATCCAACGCAGTAGAAGTACGAGTGCTTAGGATTATCCAGCAACGGCGTGTAACTGTAATAAACAACCTCTTCGGCCCCAGTAAGCTCGTCCTTCAACTTCTTATCGTGTCGACCCAGAATGAGTGGACTCGGTTTCCGAACTCGCGATGTATCAAACTCGTGTGAAATCAAACAATAGGAAAAGTAGTTTCCGATTTCAGGTGAGTGTCTCGCAAGCTGAGCCGGAAAGGAGAGCACTCCACGCCCAAATCCAGCGACGCCAATGGGCTCTCCGAGGGCAGTATTTGCGCAGCCGAAGGAGAATTTGGGCAGATTAAACGACGGCGCCGACTGAGGAAACGATAGGGAGTCTTCATAGAGATTCCCGACGAAGCTTCCATCGCCGTAGGCGTAGTAGAAAGAGGGGCAAGCAAAGGACTTACAGTCACTGGTTTCGATGGCCTCGAGGGGGCATTTGGCAATGGCGCAGAGGTCGGAGGAAGGTAGGGATGAGTGGACGGCGGAGCAGGCGGTGGACTTACAGGTGGTGGGGGTGGCGGAGGAGAGGTTGAGGGGGCCGGGGTGGGGGATAGAGGAGGGGGAATACTTGCCTTCGCAGAGAATACATTCGAAGGGATGGCAGGGGAGCCAAACGACGTCGCTGCCGGTGTCCATGTAGAGAGAAATAGTTTGGGAGCCGAGAGAGAAGGAAAGGGTGTAGTCTGTGCCAGGGGCGAGGGGAAGGGAGACCTGGCGGCGGAAGTGGCGGCGGAAACGGGAGGCGGAGCGGGAGGCGGTGGACTTGAGGAGGTGGTGGGTGGAGTTGATTTGGGTAGTGGAGAATGAGTGGGATAAGGGGAGGACTTGGGCAGAGTTACAGCGAGAAGATTGTAGAGAGAGGAGAGTGAGAAGGAAAGAAATGAAGAAAACGGGGGAAGCCATTGGAGGGAAAACAGAGAGTATTGTTGTTACACGTAATTTTAATAAGTGTATTCGTGGGGGTGGGGAATTTATACGAACCGATGTGGGGAAGAATGAGGTGGAGTTTGAGGGAGGGAGGGTCTTATAAAGTGGAATGTGGGAAGTTTCTGGTAGGATGCTTGGAGATACGTACTCGGGTCGGCACTGGCTAATTGGATGCTCATTATGATATAGAAACAGACAAATAGAGATTATCAATGATAAGGGACTGTTTGATCTCAGTCCTCAACGATGCTTGAATATGTACAAAGTTAGGATATATCTGTAAAAATACTTTAAATTTGTCAATGAATAAGGATGGATCACCTTTTTTTTTTTTTTTTTTACACTTGTGAATCTGCAAAATGGAGTTGGAGGTACCCCAACAAAAACCTTTCGATGCACAAGTCAGAAATCAACTCACGAAAAGTAATGCAAGAAAACAATGTTGTAGTGAGAGTTAAGGGAGTGTAACATTTTGTAATTGAACTAGGCACTATTTATACTTATTATTTCTAGGGCAAATGGTGAATGCGTCATTTTGGCTTCCCAATGAACTCCCGCCACTTGTCATTCTGTACCTGTCGACGGTGTCAGAGGGTACAGTACCTTTTATAGACGGGTTAACAGTTGTCTATACCTCTTGTTGGAGGATAGGGGAGCACGTATCATGGTCCACAAGTCATAACGGTTGTATTAAGTTCAGAGCTGAGCTCACATCCAAAGATAATGAACAATTATGTTTAGGAGAGCATTGATTACCTACAACGTTTGACCTCATCATAGTTGACTTTTGCGCTCTCCAACTCTCAAGATCCCATCAGAGCTGACATAGTAGTCTGCTTGGCTTCCTTCAGAGTTGCAGGGCTGATGATGGGCCTTGCGATACTAAGGGCATCCAACTTTGATCGACCCTTCAGGATGGTTTGCCTCTCGGAGATTATTTTATCTCGCATCCTCTGCACCAGAGAGTCGGTTCAGTAGAAGCCCTCCCAGGGCTCAAGCACTCGTGACCCTGCCAGGTGGAGGACTAATTTTCCAGTGCAGGGGTAGGTGTGCATATTTTCCCTATCAATCAATTTTGGATTTTAACAAAGTACATTATAGCATTTTGCTCTAAAATAATTAGCTGTGTTTTTTTATAGTCGGGGAATTCTAAGTTACTATTTGGCTAAAAAAAATGAGGTTGAAGAAGTATATTGAGATAAAAAGGGTGTTTGTTGATGTTGGTTGTGAATAAAAAGGGCTAAACAAGATAGGGTTGAGGAAGTATATTTGTGATCAAATTTGTATCCAATCAAAAGGCACCACATGTCAAAATCTTGCAGATAATATTAAATTAAAGAAATGTTTGTTTAGTTATTATCTAAAGAGATAATGATAGATGTCAAATTATGGTGGACTAATCAAATCGCTCTATTATAATCCTAGACCCATTATGATTCTAAATCCTACAATTATAAATAGGGCCTGATTTTCTAGCAAAATTTACAAAATAAGAAGTGAAGAATTCCAGAGCAAGAAAAATTATCTCCAAGTTATTTGTCGGTGTACCAGCATTCTTTGGCATTAATTAGTTCCATTCCTCAAAGTTCTCCAATATGTTTGACATTCATCAGTTTCATTCGTCAAAGTTCTCTTGCGTTCTCCGAATTAAACTACCGCAAATAAACGTTTGATCCGAGATGAAGGTACGAGACCCCTCAGATCAGCATTATCAAATTCAGTCTTCAAATGTGTTTTTCGGCTTTCGTCAAGATCTTCAAGGCATTTCTTCAAATATTTGTCCAATAATTCGAAAACAAGCTTTCAAGGCTTCAAATTAACGTTATTTAAATTAGAGTCCGGAACCGAGGAGGATCAAAGTTTACTAAGAGTTTGTAGGCATCAAGTTATTGAAGAGAGGAATCAGAGGACAATTATAGATAGAAACCACAAAGTTTTAAATTCTATCCATCCAATTCAAAGAAATTCAATTTTGTTGTTATCTCTCGTCTCTTCTCTCCCAAGCTTTCAAGTTTCAAGAAGTTTTAATGTGAAGGCCATGACAACCATCAAAGAGCAAATCGTCAGCCTAGCAAGAGCGGTCGAAGAACTCACCAAACATGTTTAAGAGCGAGATGGTCTGATCACAAAGCTGATGAACAAAGAAGATGGAGTTGATACAAGTCGCTTCACGGATAAACAAGTTGAAGTTCATGATAAAGTTGAAACATCCGCCACGCAACAATCAAGTGAACATGAAAAAACTTCACTTGAAAAATTGCAAGTCTCATCTAAGGGAATGATTCCTGCAAATCAATTGAAGGAGCTCATCTTAAAATCTATCAATGATAAGTTTACACTCATCTTGGAATCTATCAATGACAAGTTAAACGGAAGCTCCAAGACGACTCTAACTTACATCAAGTCATACACCATAAGGATTGATAGCTTGAAGATGCCTTTTGGCTACCAACCTCCAAAGTCAACTCTTTGATGGCAAAGGCAGCCCAAAGCAGCATGTGTCCCACTTGATAGAAGCGTGCAATGATGCTGGAGCATATAGAGATCACTTGGTGAAGCAACTCGTTGGTTCATTAAAAAGAAGCGCGTTTGACTGGCACACCAACTTGGGGGCAAATTCAATCAATAGTTGGGAGCAATTGGAGAAGGGATTTCTCAACCGCTTCTACAACACTCGAATGACGGTCAACTTGCTCGAATTTTCAAATTCATGTTAAGTGAAAGAAGTGTTTGTCTAGACTACATCAATCGTTGGAGAAATTTAAGTCTAAGCTGCAAAGAGAAACTATTAGAAGCTTCATCCACTGAAATGTGCATTCACGAGATGTAATGAGGTCTTCGTTATATCCTCCAAGGAAGTCCACTGAAAGCCTTTGAGAATTTAGCTAGTCAAGCTCATGATATGGAGTTGATCATAGTCACAAGTCGAGTCGATCATCCACCATCACAAGAGCCTGAAAAAGAAGAAGAAAAAGAAAAAATAGAGGCAAAACTTCTCTTAACGCTCCAAAATCGACTGTATAGATGCCACATCAACCCCAAATTATTGAATCATCGCCATACTAATTGGCTTGTCTGCAGTAGCACATCACAAAATACTTTTAACATTTTTTCTATATTTATAAAATATTTGACAAATAAAAAATTATTAATTATTTGCATAAATGGTGCAAGGTTACAACAAATTTCCATCAATTTACTCTTGTTCTTATGATTGGAAGATATAGGGAATAAGATCATCTTTATCAACAATCCACCACATTCAAACTATCAATAAAATATTCATTTCTCTGTCATCCACATACACAATCTACTCCACAATCCAACTACAACATTTTTATACTTTATTAAGAATCTAACACAACCTAACATTTTAATAAAAATTAATTTCTTTCATCCACAAGCATAACTTATTTCCTAATCAAACCAATATTTTTGAGCTGCGGTTTAACAATTGCATATTATTTTGGGAGCTTTTTCTAATATATTTCAAGAAAAAAATTAATATTTTAATTTCGCAATTACAATAAGGTGATGTTTGAACTTGTACGGAGGTAGAATTTGATTGAGATTCAAATAAAATTTTTGATGATAATGAGAGTTGTGGTAATTTTCAGAATTTATAAACAATTCAAAGTTTGATAATCTTGAGAGTTTGGATAATGTTGGGAGTTTGAAAAATAATTTGGATGGTTTGGATCCATCATTAAAATGATAGAAATTATGTGAGAAGAGAGAAAACATTTGGGTTTATTTATAGAGAAAAAAATAGAGAGTTTCAAATTTTAATTCAAAATATTTCAACACTAGGCTCTATTTATAGAGAAAAATATAGTAATTTTGAAATTTTTTTTAATTTTTAAAAAATAAAAATTATGTCATTTATTTTGTTAGGGTTATACTGTAAAACATGCTTTTAAGTGTTACTTTGTATATAAACTGTTTCTTGCACTTTATTGAATGAGAATAAACAATCATTGTTTGCTTTAAATATTATGAATGTTATATATATTTACTGTATATTGTTTGAATACTTTACATTGTAGACAACGTGATGTGTAGTAGATCAATAAAGATTCCATTGTCGGTTCCTTGTAATAAGTATAAAGATTCACAACTTAGATGGAATTGAACAATCCATTGGTAGATGTTGAAGTGTAAGGCTCGGATTGGTTTATCTTGACCAAGAGATTACACTAGTGCATTTGTTGCACTGAATTTGACCAACAACAAGATAGTTTTTCTAGACTGACTTGATAGAAAAACTAGACCATAGTGGTTATTGATTTCTTAATTTCTGTCACTTAATTGAGATTGTATATAATTAATTAATGTTGCTTTGATTTATTTTGGGCAAAGAGTCGATGGGACTCAATACTCTATACTTTGGGCAATATTATTAATTATATGACAGATTGCTAAATTAATACTGAAAATCGTGTCTTGGTAAAATAAGTTGATTATGTCTCCTTGATGGGTTCAGAATGTTTATCATATCAAACCTGTACAGTGGATTAACTTTCGGCATGATAATAATATTGAGCTGTTTGTTCTCAAAGAATAAAAGATATTAATTGATTAAAGCATTCAGTAGCTTAAATTAATTAATGGACATTGAATCTTAAACATGAAAAAAATAATCGGGAGCCATATTTCGTAATATAGGTTAGGATGGGTAATTCAATATTAATTCTACAGTGGAATGAATTAATACTAATGGGCTAGAATAATATTCATGGCTCAATATTGATATCTAGGCCCATTGGGAGGCCCAACATACTAAAGGCCCCTTGAGTAGTACAATAGAAGTCTATTAACTAATAGGATAATGATTAATTATGAAGTAGGAGATAAGTAAAGAAAAGATATGGAAGAATCTAAATCCAAAGGGATTATGATTTATCCATATCTTTATGTCCCAAAAGGGGACTGATTTTCGGCCCCGTCCCTGTTATAAATAGGGGACCACTTTCGGCCGCCATATGCATAAGGGAGTGGCTGGTTTTCCTAGAAAATTAATCCTTCCTTGAGTGTTAGAAAGTCCGTTTGATTCCCTATCGGGTTGGCGAGCTTGAGCTTAGGGAATATTCAAGAAGATCTTTGGATTGAAAGGATAAAAAATTTCAACAGTGTCTCTCCGATTCGAAGGTAAAATATAATAATCCCTTAGTTCCGCATGTTTAGGGCTTATTGTATGGTTTAACATTATTCAATACAGGAATTGTGTTATTTGAAACTTTCAATCATGATTATTTGATATTTGAAAATAGATATTCAAATTACATCACCCGAATAGATCCTTAGCACAATCCCCGATTCCCCAACAACTGGTATTAGAGCCATTGATTCGAGCTCCGAAATTTTCAATTAAATTTTCAAAAATCAAATTTATGTTTTAATTGAAATTGGATAGTAGACTTGTTAGACCTGTTTTGTAGGAATCCAATTATCATGGTTTTTTTTTTATGTATGTTTAAATTCATATTGGATTGAATGTGTTTTTTTTATCTCATTCGTTCAGATTCGTTTCCTCGTGAGAAAATACATGAGTAGATTAGGTCTAATTTTATGTAATAGATTATTTTAGATGTTAGATTTATTGTTTGTAAATAAATTATAACGGATCAAAGACGAAGATTAAGAGTAATTAAAAGAATCGGAGATGGTGCGAATTGCAGGTTGATCTGCGCTTGGGGCATCGCGACCGCGACGGGTGCTGTGACACAACCGCGACGGTGCATCGCACCCGCACGGGTGCTGCGATGCGACCGCGACGGGTGCAACGCGCAATTGCGGCGGGTGCGACAGAGGCGACACGATCTTCGAACAATTGGGTTTTCTCGTTTCAAAACGGAAAAACTAAACCATGATAATTGGATTTAATTATCTAATATGTGTTTAATTTATGTTTTGATTTACTCTGTGTATGAGGAACCTAGAAAATAACATTGATAAATAATTACTAAGTGTTTTATTTTTAATTTATTATGGATAATAAATTAATTAATGGTCTCCATAACTAATTTATTACAATGAAGTCTTAGCTACGCATTGACATGCACCTTTCTCCCTAATGGATATGTCAAAACTAGGTTCACTAGAATAAATTTAATATGATAATTGTGGGTTATTTTAAGTGGCAATATGACCTTCTCCCCGAAGGCTTATGCAAAACTGAGTAATAATCTTGTGTTAAGTTATGGTTAATACTTAGATATAAAATTGATAAAAACATTTCCCAACGAAGTCTCTGCAAATTTTATATGGCCAATAGAAAGTCAACTAGTAATATGAGAATTAAAGGTTTGTGACTGTTTTGTTTGTAATTTGTTTAATATATTTAAGTAAACGTTCACACTCAATGTGACTTGCTTGAATTATTTTAAGATGTTGGCCGATGCATGTATATATCATTTTATGAGATTTTGATATGTAAGATGTGATCAAATTATGTGATAATATATGTCTTAATTAGATATTAATACGAATGTATGTTTTATTTTATAGTTCAACATATCAAGCTTTAATCCACTGTTTAACATACTCAAAGAAAATAAAATAGAAGGGAAAAATTATGTTGATTGGAAAAACAAATTAATGATAGTCCTGACTGCTGAAGGACACAAACTTGTACTTGATGAACCTAAACCAGCTGAGCCTACGAACGAAACTAGTGAAGAAGATAGAAAATATCATAGGTAATGGTTAAGATCCGATGAACTGGCTAGGTGCACGATTCTGGCTTCAATCTCAAATGTGTTGCAGTATCAACACCAAAGCGTGGGAACCGCTGCAGATATTATGCTGAACCTTAATAAACTCTTCTCTCAACATAATCGTATGGCTAGGCAGATGGTCATGCGGGATCCGTTATCGCAGAAAATTGCTGAAGAGACGCCTGTAAGGGATCACGTTCTCAAAATGATGGGATTCCTTAACATGCTTAAGATTCTTGGTGCTGAATTTGATGCAGATACCCAAGTCGATATCATACTCCATTCTCTGCCGAAATTTTTTGAGCAGTTTAAGCTAAACTATACCACGAATGGTCAAGCGTATATGTTGGTTGCGCTCATGCAAGCTTTGGTCGCGACATAGATGCTTATGGGGCCGAAAAGTCAAGCCTTGATGACTCGCTGTCATGGTTGCAGAAGGCGAAAAGCGAAGACGGAGCGATTTCTGGCCGCCTAGGCGGCTAGCCTAGGAATTATTATTTATTTTTTTGCATTTTTTATTAATTCTTTAATTAAAAAATTATATATATATATATATATATATATAGAGAGAGAGAGAGAGAGAGAGAGAGAGAGAGAGAGAGAGAGAAGATAATCATGATATAGCACTACAATCAATTTGTTTAATATTTTAAAAAAGGCTTTTTTTTTTTTTTTTTTTTTTTGCTATGAAGGATTTGTATTAAAAAAATTAAATACATAAACTTTATTATAAGAAGCCAACATAAAATTAAAATAAAAAGAGGTCAACATAAGTCAATTACTAAGTTCAAAACAATTAAACAAGACAATAATATCGGCAAGAGAAGTCAATAACATAATAAACTAAATGGAAATGACGTCGTTTCGAACCTTTTTTTTTTTAAAAAAAAAAAAAATCGAAAAACGTCCAGACCGTCTTGACCGTCCAGGCCTTAATTGGGGCGTCCAGGGCCGTCCAAAAGCGCCTAGGCGGCCGCCTAGACCGCCTTTTACATCCATGCTTGCAGTTCACCTTTCTCTTCTGCCCCGAAAGACGGAAAGAAGAAGTAGAAAACTAAAAGTAAAAAACAGGCTGATCTCAAAGGTAAGGAAAAGATCCTCAGTGAATGTGGCATCAAGAAAAAAAGCAAATAAGGGAAAGTGTTTCAACTGCGATCTGAAAGGACATTGGAGGGCGAACTGTCCTCAGCCTAAAAAGGCAAGAAAACAAGGTAAATCTTATGCACTAGTTATTGAAACTTGTTTAGCGGTGTGTTCTTTCCAATCATAGGTGGTGAACATGGGAGCCACTGATCATGTATGTTTCAATTCTCAGGGGTTCCAGCAAACCCGAAAACTTAGTGGGAGTGAGATCACTATCACCTTGGGCATTGATGCAAGAGTAACCGTTATTGCAGTGGGAGATGTGCACTTATCTTTTATGAACAAGACTTTAATTTTGAGAAATGTTCTTTATGTTCCAAGTTTTAGAAAGAATTAAATTTTAGTTTCTAAATTATTTTTGGATGGATATTCAGTTTCTTTTAATAAGAATGTTATTATTACTCATAATAATAAAGTTATTTGTTCTGGAATATTAGTGAACAATCTTTATACTATTAACTGTGCACAACCCACAATCATACAAAATGTATCATATAACACATCTACTGTTTCTAGAAAAAGAAAGTATTCTTCAAATATGAATGGAACACTTCTTTGGCATCTTAGACTTGGTCATGTTAATCCAAAAAGGATTTAAAGGTTGGTGAGTGACACTTTGTTGGAATCACTCCAAGTAGAACCGTTTCCAACATGCGAATCATGTTTAGGGGGTAAAATGACTAAGAGAGTCTTTGGGGCTAAGGGGAGTAGAGCCACTTCATACTAATGTGTGTGGTCCAATGTCAATTCAAGCGAGAGGTGGTTTCGAGTATTTCGTTACTTTTATAGATGATTACTCGATGTATGTATATATTTTTCTAATGCGGCACAAGTCTGAAGTCTTTGATAAATTCAAAGAGTTTAAGGCTGGAGCACAGAAGCATAAGGAAAAGAGTATCAAGTTTTTACGATCTGAGTTACCTATCAGAGCAAGGGATTGTATCCCAATTAGCGCCTGGAACTCCTCAACAAAATGGGGTCGCAGAGCGAAGAAACATAACTCTTTTGGGAATGGTAAGGTCTATGATGAGTCATTCTGACTTACCTAAGTCGTTCTGCTGTTATGCGTTGGAAACAACAACTTATATTCTTAACTTGATACTTTCTAAGTCAAAAACTCCTTCAGAGTTGTGGTCTGGGCGTAAACCCTGTTTGAGACACATGAGAATCTGGGGATGTCCTGCATACATGCTAGACAAGGAAGTAGATAAGTTGGAACCTCGTTCAGAATTAAGACTGATTGTAGGTTATCCCAAAGGAACGAAAGGGGGTTTATTCTATAGTCCTAAGGATCAGAGGATCGTGGTAAGCACACATTCTAGATTCTTGGGAGAAGATTATATGGGTAACCGAAAGTCCAAGAGTGAGATTACCTTGAATGAATTACGAGGGCAAACTCATATACCAATTGTGCAAGATGATAAACCACGTGATATACAAACACAATCAGAACCTCGTCTTAGTGGGAGGGTTGCTCATCAGCCAGAACGATTCATGTTCGTAAGAGAGTCTTCGGGCTTAGTTCCCGGTGAAGATGAATCTGACCCCTGGACATACAACGAGGCAATCCAAGACAAGGATGCAAGTTCTTGACAAACTGCAATGGAAGAAGAAATGAGATCTATGAATCACCGTAAAGTGTGGGAGCTTGTTGAACCATCCAAAGGTGTAAAGCCTGTTGGATGCAAGTGGGTTTACAAGAGAAAGAGAGGATCTGACGGGAAGATTAAAACCTTCATGACTAGGCTTGTGGCAAAAAGGAATACTCAGAGAGATGGAATCGATTATGAGGAAACATTTTTGCCTGTAACTATGCTTAAGTCAATCCGCATTCTCTTGTCGACAGTTGCACACCTAGACTTCAAGGTTTGGAAAATGGATGTTAAGACAATATTTCTAAATGGAAGTCTTGAAGGCGACATCTATATGTGTCAACCTGAAAGCTTCATTGGAAAATGTTGAGAAAACCTTGTATGCAAGCTTAAGAATTCAATCTATGGTCTTAAGCAAGCATAACGAGCTTGGAACCAATGTTTTAATCAAGTGATACAATCCTATGGATTTGATCAAAATGAGTTTGAGAGTTGTATTTATAGAAAGTGTGTAAAAAAACGCCTTAGTATTCTTAGTGCTATACGTAGATGATATTCTGCTTATTGAAAACGATAAAAAGGTATTATCAGACGTAAGGGTATGGTTATCAAAGCAGTTCGATATGAAGGACTTAGGAGAGGCTGGTCATATCCTTGGAATCAATATTATTCGAGATCGCCATAAAAGGATGATATGCTTATCTCAAGCCTCGTATATCAATACTGTGCTAAAACGATTCAGCATGCAAGATGCCAAGAAGGATTTTGTACCTTTCAAGCATGGGATTCATCTATTAAAAGACATGTGTCCAAAGACACAAAAAGAGATAGAAGACATGAGGAAGGTTCCATATGCTTCGGCAGTTGGAAGTCTCATGTATGCATTGTTGTGCATGAGACCTGATATAAGCTATGCAGTGGGTATAGTAGCTAGATATCAAAGTAACCCGGGCAAGGAGCATTGGAATGCAGTTAAGAACATTTTGAAGTATTTGAAAAGAACTCGAGATAGAATGTTAGTCTTTCAATCGGACGATTTATGCCCTGTGAGTTACACGACTCAGATTTCCAATCAAATATAGACTCCAAAAAATCTACCTCAGGAAGTGTGTTTATCTTAGGAGGTGGAGCCATCACATGGAGAAGTGTAAAGCAGAAATGCAATGCTGACTCTACCATGGAAGCCGAGTACGTCACTGCTTGTGAAGCAGCGATAGAGGCGGTTTGGCTCAAGAACTTCTTAGTGGATTTAGATGTGATTCTAAATTTGCAAAAGCATCACAATTTATTGTGATAATACGGATGTTATTGCAAATTCGAAGGAACCACAAGCCCATAAGGCGAACAAATACATTGAAAGAAATATACCGTCTCATACGAAAAATCGTTAAGAGAGGAGACATAGTGGTGGCCAAGATAGCATCGGAGGACAACCTAACAAATCATTTCACAAAGAGTCTGCCCAGAATACATTCAAGAAACATGTGGAAGGAATGAGAGTCAAGTGTGTCGCCATGCTGCTTTGAGTATAAGTGGAAGAATTATTAGGACATGCCATAGTATACTTAAAAGCAGACTTTGAGTATAAATGGGAGATTGTTAGAGTTATACTGCAAAACATGTTTTTAAGTGTTGCTTTGTATATAAACTGTTTCTTGCACTTTATTGAGTGAGAATAAATTATCATTGTTTGCTTTAAATATTATGAATGTTATATATATTTATTGCATATTGTTTGAATACTTTACATTGTTGACAATGTGGTGTGTAGTAGATCACAGAAGATCACATTGTCGGTTCCCTAATAAGTATAAAGATTGACAACTTAGATGGAATTGAACAATCCATTGGTAGATGTTGATGTGTAATGCTCGGATTGGTTTGTTTTTACCAAGAGATTACACTAGTGTATTTGTTGCATTGAATTGGACCAATAACGAGATAATTTTTCTAGACTGACTTGATAGAATAACTAGATCTCAATGGTTATTGATTTTTTAATTTTTGTCACTTAATTGGGATTGTATATAATTAATTAATGTTGTTTTGATTTATGTTGAGCAAAGAGTTAATAGGACTCAATGCTCTATACTTTGGGCAATATTATTAATTATATGACAAATTGCTAAATTAATACTGAAAATCGTATCTTGGTGAAACAAGTTGATTATGTCCCCTTGATGGGCTCATAATGTTTATCATATCAAACTTGTACAGTTGATTAACTTCCGGTATGATAATAATGTTGAGTTGTTTGTTCTCAAGGAATAAAAGATACTCCCTCCATACCGCAGGAGTTTGTACGGTTGACCCGACACGTATATTAAGAAAAAACTGATTTTGCTTTTTGGTTGACTTTTTTAAAGGTGGAGATTGAGGATGAAGATTTTGAGGGATGGAGATTGCGAGAGAACTTTCGTTTTTAAGGGTGTGCAGATTGGTGTGGGACGTACCGAAAAGGAAAGTGTGCAAACTCATGTGGGAGGAGGGAGTATTAATTAATTAAAGCATTCAGTAGCTTAAATTAATTAATGGACATTGAATATTAAACACGGAATAAAATAACCAGGATTAGGATGGGTAATTCAATATTAACTCTACAGTGGAATGAATTAATATTAATGTGTTAGAATAATATTGATGGCATTGATATATCTAAGTCTATTGGGGAGCCCAATAATGTTCCTCCTAAAAATCCCTTAAATAACTCAATAGAAGTCCATTAACTAAGAGGATAATAATTAGGGAAAATTAGTATAAATGCCCAATATGTTTTCACTATTTAGAAACTAGGACACTAAGTATACCACTTTTTAAAAATGTCTTCTAACTTATGAAAAATGGGTGAAAATGCCCTGTGACCGGCTATAGGCTGTTAACCAGCCGGTCACCTGTGAGCTGTCTTTTTACTTTCGGGAAAATTTGTATAAATGACCAGTATGTTTCCCTTATTTAAAAACTAGGACGTTAAGTATACCACTTTTTAAAAATACCTTCTAACTTACCAAAAAATGGTGAAAATGCCACGTGATCGTCTATAGACTGTGACACAATCGTTCATTAATGAGGTGAAGCTCTTTTTTTGACGTGGCATTAATTTTTTTTCTCTTTTGTTGACTCATTTGTTAGCATGGAAAAAAAAATATGTCGTCGACTGTAGCGGTGGCGGATTCGACAGGAAGGAGGCGAATATGCGAAGAATCGGGTGATTGGTCAGGTTCCGATCAGTTAGTGGATGGGTGGGCTGAGCGAAGCATTGTTCGCTTCTTCTTCGTCTTCCATGTTGGTGTCTTTGTAAGATTGCATAACATCCATAAATATTTGGGTTTAGTAAGTTGTAATTAGGGAAGAAGAATGAGACAATTTAGTTTTTAATTTTTTAAAATATTAATCTAAAATTTATTTTATTAATATTTCATATAATTATCCTAATTCATAATTTAAAATAATATAATAATAAACATGAGAAAAGTAAAAAAGAAATTTTTAATGAATTTTAGAAATATAAAAAATCATAACTTTTTTATTTTTCTGATTTTTTTAAATTTTAGAATTTTTTAAAAAATATCATAAATAAATATTTTAATTCTTGAATTTTAAATCAATTTTATAATTTTTAAAATAAATTTTAGAAATAAATTTTTTATTTTTGAATTTTAAATGAATTTTATAATTTTTGAAATAAATATCAGAAATAAATTTTAAAATCTTTGAATTTTAAAATTTTTAAAATAAATTTCACAAATAAAATTTGTATTTTTATAAATTGTCAATAGAAAAAATAAAAATAAAATTAATGCCACGTCAGAAAAAAGAGGTTCACCCCATTAATGACCGGTTGTGTCACAGTCTATAGATGGTCACGGGGCATTTTCACCATTTTTTGGTAAGTTAGAAGGTATTTTTAAAAAGTGGTATATTTAATGTCCTAGTTTTTAAATAAGGGAAACATACTATTCATTTATACCAATTTTTCTGAAAGTAAAAAGACAGCTCACATGTGACCGGCTGGTTAACAGCCTATAGCCGGTCACAGGGCATTTTCACCAATTTTTCGTAAGTTAGAAGTCATTTTTAAAAAGTGGTCTACTTAGTGTCCTAGTTTCTAAATAGAGAAAACATACTGGGTATTTATACTAATTTTTCCTAATAATTAATTATGAAGTAGGAGACACGGAAAGAAAAGATATGGAAGAATCTAAATCTAAAGGGATTAGGATTTATCCATATTTTTCTCTCCCAAAAGAGAGAGAATATCGATCCCTATTCCAAAAAGGGGGCTAATTTTCAGCCCCTCCTTGTTATAAAAAGGGGAGCAATTTCGGTCCCCATATGCATAAGGGAGTGACTGTTTTTCCTAGAAAATTAATTTTTCCTCGTGTGTTAGAAAGTTCGTTTGATTCCCCACCGGATTGACAAACTTTGGCTTGGGAAATATACAAGAAGATCTTTAGGTTGAAAGGATCAATCTTTTCAACGGCATCTCTCTAATTCGAAGGTAAAATATGATAATCGCTTAGTTCCGCATGTTTAAGGCTTATATGTATGGTTTATCGTTATTCAATTCACGAATTGTATGATTTTAATGTTTCAATCATGGTTATTTGATATTTGAAAATAGATATTCAAATTACATGCCCAAATAGATCATTGACACAACCTCCAATTCTCCAACATATTTATCATCAAACTATATCAAATAAGTAATTTAATACAAGCAATAAGAAATGAACATGTGGTAAGTTATGAAGATGGACTGAGTTACGAAATGATTGGGTTGACCAACCCAAATGCTGTCTGCCACTTCCAGGATGCCCATTTATTTGCAATTTTCGTTTTTTTTTATTTATTAAATTAAATATGAAAAGTGGTTTTTTTTTGTGTGAGAGACATGCATTACTATTGCCAACTGTGAAATACACCGCTCCCGGTTGTTGGCAAAATTTTTTAAACAGACATCTCTAAATCTTTTTTCTATAAATACATGCAAAAATATTCATTTTATCACCAACATCTCTAATTTCAAGAGTGGGAAAACATGTTTTTATTTTTTTAATTTATATTTCGTGTTGTATTGTTTTTCCCCTCTTTGAATTTTAATATATTTAATAATATTTTATTTAAAATCGAATTAATTTTTTTCTGAACTTTTTTAAAAATAAAAAATAAAAAATCAATAAAATATTTTTTATCTACAAATTATAAATATTAATTAATTAATTACTAAAACTTAAGATTGTAAATAAGATTTAATTAAATTGAAGATGGAAAAATAAATAGGGTGATTTTAAAGTGGGACCCTCAAATAGTGTTAATTGAACCTGAATTGCATTGAGAGAAATAAGTAGCATTTGAGTGAGATTTAAACTTTTGATGTGGCAGTGACGTGACGATGATGTGTCAGGTAGCAATTATTTGTGCATTGTGATGCCCTAACCATAACTTAAAGGCAAGGATGAAAAAATCGCGAGATTTCGGCGAAATCTCGCGAAATGAGCTCTCCCGAGACGATATTAGGCTGTTATAGGTTTTTGTTGGAAAATCGCGATATTTCGCGAGATTTTGGCGAGAATTCGCCAAATTCTTTTTTTTTTTTTTTTTCTTGTTTCAGCAAAAATTTTAAAAATTTGCCCAACCTTAGTTTCAAACCTGAGACATCTAGAATGAGGCTCCAAGCTTTAACCACCAAACCAAGTCAACAACATGTTATTATGTCTACATATTATTTATATAACCTATTTAGTAAAATTCTGCTTACAATAATATATACCTTATGAAAATGAAAATTAGAAATAATTGGCTATTTTTGGTCCATAATTAGTTATCAAAATGAAAATAATTGGTTCATAATTAGTTATCAAAATGAAAATAATTGGTCCATAATTAATTATCAAAATGAAAATTAAAAATATAAAAACTAAGTATAAAATAATAATTGGACATTTTTATAAATCTTTTGTTTTGTTTATAATTTTAAGATGAAGTTATGTATTAAAGCTGGTTATATTTTTGAAATATTTTGTTAAATTTTCGAATTCTTAATATAATATTTCCATACTAGTAATTAGTAATGTTGTATGAAAAACGTAAAAAAATGTCTTATATTGCCACTCATTGTTTATATTATTTTATATTTATAAATTAGTTGTAAATAAATCTATTTCTATCAAATTTAAGATGCTTATATGTATTTGAGTTTGTTATAATAATTGTAAATATATCATGTTAATTTTTAAATTTTTAATATTTTTCAGAAAATTACATCGATATTCCGATATTAATCGATATCTCATCGATATCTCCGTAAATTGAAATACCGATATCTACGCGAATACCGATATTTTCGTCCTTGCTTAAAGGTGACCAATAAAAGCGGTGCAAGTATGGTGAGATGACTTGTGTCGAATCATACTCCCCAAGTTGAAATATGGCTGCTCCACTTCTACTTCATTACGTCACCACTGCTTCCATTTGTCCACACACATTTGTCATTTACAATGTCTCTTACTTAGGGATGGCAAAACTGGCCCGGCCCGACGGGCCGGCCCGTTTAGCCCGAAATATAAAGCGGGTTGGGCCGGAACATTAGAGGTCCGAAAAAATTCGGGCTTTTTTTGCCCGGTCCGAACGGGCTTTTCTTTTGGTGGGCCAAGCCGAAAGCCCGCGGGCCGGTCCGATGGAATTGAATTTTTTTCCCGTCACTAATCGAATAAGAAAAATTTAGGAATTAAGTAATATCTTGTGTACTATTTGAAATATGTTTTTCTTTTTTCTCTTTCTAGCAGAGCATAAATGTATCTATTTACCGAGAAATTAAAACATTTGACTAATTTAATACTACCTCCGTCCCAGCTTAACCTGCCTACTTGCCATTTTAGTTTGTCCCACCTTAACCTGCCTACCCCATAAATAGCAAATTTCTCTCACAATTTCCACCCTCAAAATCTCCACACTCAATCTCCACCTTTAAAAAAGTCAAAGATTCCACAAAATCTGTTTTTTCTTAATCCCCGTGCCCGGTCAACCTAGGCAGGTTAAGCCGGGACGGAGGGAGTACTCTATTTTCTTCAGTTTTATTAGCAGAAGATGAAAAATGAATTGGATCCAAACATGCTCATTAATTATTATGTGTCGAAAAATGAAAAATTGATTAACATGTAGTATATTACGTACACAAAAATTAAATAACTTATGACAAATATATAACTATATATCATCATCCATTCCTTCTTTTTTATTATTATTATCATTGTTATATCTGGGATTTAAGACATGCCTATAGATTAATAGATATCATTCATTGCAACGAATAATAATATATTATCTTCCGATCAAGTTTTTTCTTAAGAGAATTAAACTGAAGTTCGCCTCAATACATAATTTTACTTCATGGTTAAAGTAATAAAAAAAAAAAAAAAAACCTCATTGGTGGGCTTTTTTGGCCCGATGGCCCGAGGTCCTCCGGGCCGGGCCTAGCATTTCTAGGCCCGAAATAAATCGGGCTCGGCCCGACCCGGCCCAAACTTTTCCTTGGCCCGTCTGGACCCGGCGGGCTCGGACCGAATTGCCACCTCTACTCTTACTCCACAATCTTTTGTATGGTCTACTGTATTCATACTAGAAGTTTTGGGAATGTTTGCTTATGTTTTGATTTTTAATTTTCAGTTTTTAGGATCGTTTACCAGATTATATTTAATATATTTTGATAAATGTAATTGATGTATAAATAGATATGATTAATTGTTAAATAATTTGTTCAAATAATAATATTTTATTAAAATAATAGTAACTGGTAGGTGATTAGATAAAAAGATAATTGATTACAATTGAAATATATTGTACTACCTCCGTCCCGGCTTATTTTGCACACTTTCCCTTTTCGGTCATCCCACCTTATTTTGTACACTCCAAAAAAGGAAACTTCTTCCACAATCTCCACCCTCAAAATTTCAACATTCAATCTTCACCTTTAAAAAAGTCAAAGAAAAAGTAAAAGCTGTTTTTTCTTAACATCCGTGCCCGGTCACCTGTGCAAAATAAGCCGGGACGGAGGGAGTATTATATAAGATGAATTGATAGTGATATGACACAAAATAAATACACTTTTCATTTCAAAATAAGTGTCTTCTTAGACACTTTGAAATTTTTTACAATAACTGTCACTTTACCAAAAAAAAACTACGGCCCCATCTGGATGGAGGGATTTAATTTGTCAAGGGATTTAAAATGAATAGATTTCAAAATCCTTAGATTGAAATTCATGGGCTTGAAATCCTTTGTTTGGATTTATGGTGAATTTGTGAAAAGATTTTGAAATCCAAAATTTTCAAATACATTATTTGACAAAAAACTGATACAATATTTGTAAAGTTCAATTTTTTTCTTTAAAGTTTAAACTAACAATTTATATCTTTTATTAAATAAAATAATATTTATCTACATCTAAATTAACCAAACAATTTTTTCTCCAATTATATATATACACACATATATACATATTATGTATTTTATATCCCAAAAAATTATTGGGAGCATTTCATTGGAGATAAAAGAAAAAAAAATTAAAAAAATAAAAGAATTAAAAAAAATTATGAGCATTTTATTGGAGAACGAGAGGAAGAGATAGCGATAGAGAGAAGAGAAGAAGAGAGAGAGAGAGAGAGAGAGAGGGAGGGAGCGGGGGAGAGAGAGGCCAAGAGAGAGAGAGAGGCCAGGGGAGAGAGAAGTGAGAGTGAGGGAGGGATTTGTAAATGACTACATTTGTCAAGTGATTTCAAATCCACCCAAATATAGGGTAAAATGGAGAATCTCAAATGAGTTGATTTAAAAATCTGGATTTACAAATCAACTTATTTAGTATTTTATCCAAACACATGAAGTGAATTTGACAATGGATTTATAAATCCATAGCACAAATCCCTCCATCGAAATGGGGCCTACAATTCTTTCAATATTATCTTAAACAACCTACTTAATTTAGTTGATTATTTCCTTATTTCACAAAACATACCAATTAAATACTAATCTCTAATTTATTTTTTTAAAAGACTAAAAAGACATTTATGTTGAAACGGAGAGAGTATTAAATTTAAATATAATGATTGATTTGTAAAAGAATATATGAACAAAAATAATAAAAAAAAAATGATTTATTTATTTAACATGAGTAAAAAAAAAATGCTTCTAGAAATATAACCAAACATCCTCATTTTCTCCACTTTATATATAAGGCAACATCTATATGTATAAAATGAAGGTACACACTCTTTTATGGTGACAAATAAACTTTATGCAGGTATTTCATATCTTAAGTATCCTCCACGTGGTATTTGTATCTATTGATATCATTATATGTTTAACATCTGTTTTAGGCATTCCCCAATGAGAAAACTCAAAAAGCAGGTATTTTGTTGTAACATTATCGTCACCTCAAAAGCAAAAATATCCTTACCTCCAAAACAAAACTTCTCCCCAACAATATACCCAAAAAGTAGGTATTTTTGGGGGACCCACCTTAATATTCTATTTATCCCATTTATATTTTAATTTATCATCTATATTATAATTAACTTATTTCGGATAAATAATACATAATTAAATATTCCGATTGTTTTAATTTTTTAATTTTTTAGGATATTTTCGGAAGAAAAAAAAAACAAAAAAATATTATTAATTTTTTTTATTATGTAAATAATAAAAATACAAATTGAAAGCTCACACCGTATAAGAAACCCCCCCTCCCCCCGAAAGCAACAACGCAAATTAAGAAACGTTCAATTTAATATCTAGCTAATTATTTTCGGATCGAGCCCAAACATGCTCAATTAAATCCCGTCGAAGCTGGAGATGTTTCTGCTTATCCCGAAGTTGGACACCTCTTCAAACGTAGTCAATGAATGCTCCAATTGATCCTTGACTTACGTGTGGAGGCCGTATGGCGTAATTGGGATCGTCGGACCAATCGATCGCTGCATTTCCTTCATTTTCGATAATCATGTTGTGCAATATAATGCAAGTTAACATTATATCCTTCAAGTTATTCTTGTACCAAAAACGACTAGGACTGTGAATCATTGCCCAACGAGCTTGAAGCACTCCAACCGTTCGACATCCTTTCTAGCAGCCTCTTGCAGTACCTTGAAATGTTGTCTCTTCGGATCTTGGGGACATTGAAAGCTTTTCACAAGAGTAGCCCACTCTGGATAGATTCCATTTGTGAGATAGTATCCTTCATTATATTGCTTACCATTGATTGTGAAATTAACGGATGGCGGGAGTCCTTGCAAAGTTTCAGTAAACAAAGGAGACTGGTTGAGCACGTTTATGTCGTTGTTGGAGCCTGCTACTCCAAAGTAGGCATGCCATATCCATAGATCTGCAGAGGCAACCGCTTCGAGCATGATTGTTGGAACGCCATAATCACCGCGTGTGAATTGGCCCTTCCAAGCTACCGGACAGTTCCTCCATTCCCAATGCATGCAATCAAGGCTTCCTAGCATTCCGGGAAATCCGTGCCTTTCTTCGTGCATTTGTAACAGCCGCTGGCAATCCTCGGCGTTAGGCTTTCTCAAGTAGTATCCACCAAACAGTTCCATCACACAGCGGCAAAACTTAAAGAGACATTCTACGGCGGTTGTTTCGGCAACATGTAAGTACTCATCCCATTGATCGGCAGGTCCCCCATACGCCACTTGGCAGATGGCAACCGTACACTTTTGGAGTGGAGAGAACCCCTTTTGTCCAGTTGCATCGACCCTCAACCGGAAATAGTCATCGTGGCCTTCCAATGCATCAACTATGCGCAAGAATAACTCTCTCGACATACGAAAACGCCGACGAAATGTCTCGCTTCCGTATATCGGATCTTCAGAGAAGTAGTCGAGGTAGAGTCTTGCATGCCCCGCCTCACGATCTCGGCGAACATATGTTCTTCGTTTTCAAGCTCTGCCGTCAGAAGTCCCAGCACCGGCAAGTAACTCTTGTTTTTTTTTAAGTAACGACTGTATTTCTTTTCCAGTCGTATCATCAATTGAGAATTCAAGAAGACTATCACTTTTTTCAGAAGATGAAGACATTTTTGAGAGAAGAGGAGTGTAATGTTATGGAGTGAGATATAACAACCCGGATAGGACCTTTTATAGACTAGAGTTATAACGGCTAGTTTTGTAACGGCTAGTTTTGTAATGGCTAGTTTTGTAACGGCTAGTTTTATAACGGCTAGTTTTGTAACGGCTAGTTTTGTAACGGAAAGAAGTACAACGGCTCATTTTATAACGAAAAGAAATACAACGACTAGTTTTATAACGGAAAGAAGTACAACGGCTAGTTTCACAACGGAAAGAAATACAACGACTATTTTTGCAAACAACGACTACTTTCCCAAAGCTACATCCCCAACTTCTTCTTGATTTTAACCACCACAAGGAGGTGGAAACGTAATTGTTCCTCTATCATATTCGAGGTATCTTTCATCACTATTTTATACTCTTTAGCAGTGACAATAGAATTCAATCCCTCGATCTTTTGCTTGTTTTGTTCTTCTAACGCCTGGAGTCTTTGCTCAATAACGTCGAGGCTTTCTCCGGCATTAGACATACCTGTTTTTCCCTTGCCCTTGCTTAATCGCCTAGCCGCATTCCTCCCTATTGGACGAGTGTGTTCCGTCCTAACTTCCTTTCCAGCGCTCGAGTCGGTGTTTGAAGATATCACGTACTCTCCAGATGCCGATACTTTTGTCTTTTTTGAGCCGCGGGCATCGTCGTCTGGATTGGCAAACTTTGGGCTATCTTTCAAAACATACCAAGAACTCATATGATTAAACTCCCCTCCATGTTTTGCAGTATATTGAACCTTCGCCTTCGCTATGATATCTGCATCGCTACAACCGCTTCCCCAGACCTTATTCTCCAGATTGTAACAGCCACATAACCATTTCACCTGTTTCTGAAGGGTATAGTAATGTGTCTTCAACTGGTTATGAGTCCTAAGTAGCGTGCCGCTTGGACGGCACCTGTTGTATGCCTCAGCGATCCGAACCCACATTTGATCAAACTTTTGATCGTTTCCAACAACAGAGTCTGTGCTGATATTGAGCCAACAACTACAGAGAAGAGCGTTTTCATCATGAGAGTAAGTTTTCTTTTGTGGAGCTGGAGCCCTGGGTGGATGATCAGCAGCCTCAAAGTCGGCAGCGAGATTTATTCGATCAAGTCCGACTGGGGAGAACTGAGACGAGAACTATCACTACCGGACCTTCTCAATGAATTTATGCCCATCATCGGATGAAATCCCAACTGAGGAGGTTTCATGTACGGTAATTGATTCGGATGCATGTAGAATGCTGGTACAGATGGAATAAACGGCATGGGTTGGTTATTACTACCTTCCGGAAATTTTGAAAAATGAGTAGGAAAATGAGTTGGAAAATTAGGATTTTGAGGATTGAAGTTGGTAACAGGTGGATGAAAGTTGATATTTGGAGGCGATGCTTCTTCTCCGGAATTCGAAGAATTGAACCATTGCGTCCATGCATTTTTATCCATTATTATTATTATTATTATTATTATTATTATTATTTTTTTGGTGTGAAGAGAAGAAGAGAAGAAACTTATCTTGAAAATTGAAATTTGAGAGTAGTAGGTAATGTGGGGAAAATGATGAAGTGGGAAGATATATTTATAGGGCAAATTTAAATTTAAAAAAAAAAAAATTATTTTCTAAAAGCTAGATAATTTCAGTGAAAAGAAAATAAAAAAAAAATAAAAAAAAATTTGGAGGACAGGCCTGCAGGCCGTGGCGCCCACGCGCCTGAGCTGTCCCCTTGTGGGCGCGCGTTTTCCCCCACACGCGGCCTTCCCCACTTTCAGGCCTCAAATACCTAGGTAGCGATTTCGCTACCCGGGTTTCACCCCACCCATCCCAAAAACCCTCCCCATTGGTAAATACCTCAATTTTGGGTATTTCCACTTTTTCCACCTCAGCAAAATTCCTCCCATTGGGGAGGGCCTTAAGTTATCTCAATGAGCAGGTTTTGGGTGCACTCAACACAAAATAAGTTTAATGTACAATTCTCAATTTAATTTTGAAATTATATATATATATATATATATATATATTACGGGCTACGTTTAGATAAAATAAAATTGTTGGTAGCTTGGCGGTTGGAGTCTTACTTGTGCGTGCTGAGGTCTTGAATTCGAGCCTTGATAGGTATGGCCCAATCTCCCCGGGTCGGTCTAGCCCGCAAGGCGGGTCAATTGGGCCCAAGAGCGCAAGCCCAACGCAGCCAAGCCCATTCGTGGCGCAAGTCCAACGCAGCCGAGCCCATTCGTGGCGTCTTTGGAAGTTGAGAAAAGATCCCCATGATCTTTTCCAACAGCCATGCAGATTTGATTGGCGTATTTGTAGGGATTTTGTTAGGGTTACTATTGTATAGTATAAATAGGAGAATTGTGGTTTAGTTTAGGGTTCCAATTTTCGATTCTAAGATCTATACTTGCAAAATTGTACCCCGGTATTCAAGGAAGAAGAGTGAAACACCTCAGAAGGTTATTGCCTTCTCCCGTGGACGTAGATCTCCGGATTGAACCACGTAAATCTTTGTGTCGTTTAAATTCTTGCATGTTTTGATTGTTTTGGATTATTACTGTGATCGTGATCCGGGTTTCGGCATTATCAATTGGCGCCGTATGTGGGAAACGTTGAAATGCAAACCCTAGCATCATCCAAAGTTGATTTACGTCAGTCATAGTGAATACTCGCCAGTCGGCTAATCCAACCCGATCTCGTCGGAATCCTCCCGTCGATCAAAACCCTCCATTGCCGCGTCAGCAGATCCGCCCGCGGGACAAGCAGATGCACAGCACCCTGCACCAGTCGATGCGCCAACGCAGGTTGACCCTCAACCAACCCCTGAACTACTGCAGGCACAACAAGCATTCCTTCGGGAACACGCCGCCCTATTCCAAGAATGGAATCATCGGCGCGCCGACTCCGGTATGCGCGCCGATAATGACGCTAATCAGGTGGCAGGACATTCCCGCCAGGATCGATCCCGCGCACTCAATGAAGGTCCGCCCCACAGAGCCAGGCATGATC
The DNA here is from genome assembly GCA_958295605.1 of Ajuga chamaepitys. Lineage (NCBI taxonomy): Eukaryota > Viridiplantae > Streptophyta > Magnoliopsida > Lamiales > Lamiaceae > Ajuga > Ajuga chamaepitys. The sequence goes on along the minus strand of OY282502.1, from coordinate 14,821,009 downwards.
GCCGCCGTCATCGGTCAGTGTCACCTGGTGAGAACCGAAGTTCTAATGGTTCAAGACCCCGCTATGCTGATCACGATGACGCAGATCGACGCCGACCTGTAGATGTGACGAAGCGGGCTCGCTTGGAGAGGTCCTGTTTACTCGATCCTCTAGAACAAGAGCAGGCTCAATTTGATGCCGAGCTTGACAAGGTATTGGGCCTTGATGCTGATAGGGAGACAATCACTCCGTTCTCCGAGGAGATTCTCTCCACTCCACTCCCTGAGGGATTTAAACTTCCACCAGTCCCCGTCTATAACGGCACCGGGGATCTAGGTAACTTCTTGAGCGCGTTCAAGTATGCCATGTTCAATCGGAGCTGCACGCCGCATCACTTGTGCAAAGTGTTCCCCGAGTATCTCCAAGACGAGGCCAGAATTTGTTTTGATTCTTTGCCGCGCGGCAGCGTTACTTCTTTTCGGGATCTTGCCGAGCAGTTCTGGGCTCGTTTCCATACACGAGTCAAGCCTATGGCCACTTTGGCCGATCTCATGAACCTGGAGCAACGAGACGGGGAGACAGTCTATCAGTTTCTTGAACGCTTCACTGCGGAAAGCCTAAAAGTAGGTAGCCGATCCGATGATGTTATCATCACAGCCTTCATGAACGGCCTCCGAGTCGGACTACTTTACATCGATCTTGCACGACATCCTTCAACCACCACTCGAGCCCTATTTGGCATCGTAAGCAGGTTTGCCAAAGCTGAAGAGCAAACTCGGCGCAAGCGGGAGAAACATACTACCAAGAAACAACTAGACAAAACGCAGGCCGGGACTAGTACCCGGCCCAGTGCCTTTAGTCGTTTGGGCAGAGGCAGGTTGGAACCTCGCAGTGATCTCCCTCAACTCATACCCCTTACGCGATCAAGGACAGAAATATTTTCTGTTCACAAGAATGATTTGCGACCGTGCCCACGGATGACTGCTCCGGCAGAGAAGCGTAATCGTGAGAAGTGGTGTGCATATCGTCACGATCATGGACATGACACCGAGGAATGTCGCGAACTTTGTAAAGAAATTGAGGACTGTTTGAACTGAGGTTTTCTCCGACAATACATAGCTCGGGCCGAGGATAGATCTCAGCCGAACCAAAACGGAGGTTCACAACAAGGTCGGGGAGGTTACAATGGCCGAGGCCCAAGACAAAACAGACCCCAATGGCAAAATAACAGGTCGGGGTATAACAGTTACCAAAGGCAAGATCAGGGTAATCGTCAACAAAATCAACCGCAACTACCCCAACTGTTGCCACCGCCGCCACCACATGGCAATCCCGGGGACAACCCACCGAATCATGTTGTCCACGGGATCATAAATGTAATCTATGGCGCCACGCCAAAAGGGACTTCCCGAAGTGCCCTTAAAGCCGAAGCGCGAAGGCCTCCTTCCGAGGAGCCACGTCATAAGTGTTTTCACAGATCTGAAATAGTGAGCTTCACCGAGGAGGATCCTGTTCCCAAGCTCACCCCTTATACTGATGCCATTGTCATTGACATGGCCGTGGCCAATGTCACCATTAAGCGAGTTTTGTCAACAATGGCGCCGCTGTGAGTGTCATATTCACTGATTGTTTTCAGAAGATGGGTATACCCCGCGAGAAGCTCCGGCCTGCTCCCGGGCCTCTACAGACCTTTACTCAGAGAGAGGTCCAACCTGAGGGAATTATCAACCTCCCCGAGACTCTTGGTACGTATCCAGCGATAAAAACTATCTTCGTAGATTTCTATGTGGTAACTTCTTCATCTCCATACAACATGATTCTTGGCCGGGATTGGCTCACTCCGACAAAGGCCATTTGTTCCGCATATCACTTAGCATTGAAGTTTCCTACACCCCACGGAGAGGTCGCAATCCGTGACAATTAAAGAATTTCCAAGGAGTGCATGTATGTCGCACTCAAGAAGACAATCAAGGCTCCTCCTAAGCCTCAATTTCAAATAGCCACTCTGGCGCCTGCCCTGGGTATCTCCGAGCCCCTTGGAAACGATACTGCCGAAGTGCCACTCGATCCTGCTAAGCCAGAGCAAACTGTTTCAGTAGGCGCCGTGAACATACCTTTGTTGCAGAATGCCATCATCTAGACGCTAAGGGAGTATTCCCAAGTCTTTGCTTGGTCTCCCCTAGATATGCCAGGAGTCTCCCGACCTTATCACTCATAAGCTGAACATTGACCCTAATGTGAAGCCAATACAACAAAAGCGACGACAATTTGCCCCGGAGAGAAATGCAGCTATCCAACCTAGGTTCAACAGCTCGTGGATGCCGACATTCTATTCGAAGTTCACTATCCATCTTGGATTTCTAATCCAGTAGTGGTGACGAAGTCCAGTGGGGCTTGGAGGATGTGTGTTGATTTTTCTGATCTCAACAAACACTGCCCAAAGGACTGCTACCCTCTACCGCCTATGGACCAAAAAACAGAGGCCATTACCGGATATAAGGCGCTTTGCTTTTTGGATTTGTACAAGGGGTACCACCAAGTCCATATGGACCGCCGAGATGCTATCAAAACAGCCTTCATCACTGATTTTGGATGCTTCGCTTTCAAGAAAATGCCCTTCGGACTCAAAAATGCCGGAGCCACTTATCAGCATCTTATGGACCACGCCTTCCGAGACCAGATCGGCCGCAATGTTGAGGTATATGTCGATGACCTCGTTATTAAGAGTCCTTCTCCTATATCATGTGTGCAGCACATTGCCGAGACATTGAACACATTGTCGAGTCAAGAAAATTCCTCGGGTACATGGCCTCGCAGCATGGCCTCCAGGCCAACCCAACCAAGATCAGGGATGTGCTGGATCTTCAGCCGCCGAAAACCGTGAAAGACGTCCAACGTCTAAGCGGTGGCCTTGCCGCTCTAAATCGTTTTTTATCCAAGGCAGTGGAGCGCTAGCTTCCCTTCTTCAAAATTCTGCGCCAAGCAAAGAAATTTGAATGGACTTCGTAGATCGACGAAGCCTTTGAGGCCCTGAAACAACACATCAGCCAGTTACCCACTATGTCAGCGCCTCTCCCCGGAGAGCCCCTCTATATATACTTGGCCTCCGCCGATGAAGCCATTAGTGCGATCCTCGTCCGCGAGGACTATGGCATTCAACGACTCGTGTACTTCGTTAGTCGAGCCCTCTAAGGGGCAGAAATTCGATACTCCGTGGCGGAAAAAATCGTATTGACCCTAATCATGGCGTCCCGTCGGCTGCGTCCTTACTTTCAAGGGCATACTATCCAAGTCCTCACAAATCAACAAATTCGTCAGATTCTTATCAAGCCCGATGTATCGGGCGTTTGGCCAAGTGGGCCATCGAGCTCGGGGAACACGATATACAATTTCTACATCGCCGAGCCATCATGGGTCAAGCTCTCGCGGATTTTTTGGTCGAGGTCCCGTTCACTCACCCCGAGACAGTCACACAAGCTGAGGCAACACCCCAAATTGACCCCGAAGCCGAAGCCAACAAGTGGCATGTATACGTCGACGGCGCTTCCGCTACCCGAGGCAGTGGAGCCGGGGTCCTTCTCACTGGTCCCAAAGACATCAAAGTCAAATATGTCATTCGTTTTAAGTTTAAAGTGACCAACAACGAAGCTGAGTACGAGGCCGTCATCGCTGGGCTCCGGCTCGCTCAAACCTTCGGGGCTTCGCATATCCGGCTATACACTGATTCTGAGGTGGTTTCAAGCCAGATCAAGGGCACATATATGACAAAGAATGATACATTGAAAAGGTATCTGGATTTAACTCACAAACTTTTGTTAACTTTTACTTCGATTGATGTCCAGCAGATGCCCCGCGAAGAAAACGTTAAAGCTGATACTCTCAGTAAAATGGCCTCCGAGGTCCCGTCAAATGTGTCTCCGGACATAATCGTCGAAGAAGCTACCCACCCTTCAATCAATGGGCAGGTGGTCTCTGTGTTGACTGATGCCGATCCTAATTGGATGACCCCGATCCTCCAGTATCTTCGGAATGACACATTGCCTGAAGATAAATTGCTCGCTCAATAGATAATTCTGAAAGCACCAAAGTACACACTTCACGACGGAGTCTTATACCGTCAGTCATACTTGCAGCCGAGCCTCCAATGTCTTGGCCCGGTCCAAGCGGACTATGTTCTTCGGGAATTTCACGAGGGATTATGCGCAAGTCACATTGGGTCACGTACGTTGGCCAAGAAAGTGCTTCGGTGGGGATACTACTGGCCAACCTTGTTCAATGACGCCCACAATTTGGTGTCGAAGTGCGAAAAACGTCAGCGGCACTCTCGAGTGAAGCACCTGCCGCAAACCGAACTCATCGGCATACAAAGTGCTGGCCATTTATTCAGTGGGGTATCGACATCGTGGGACCGTTCCCAGTGGCCCCGGGGTGATTTAAATTTCTCGTGGTTGTTGTGGACTATTTCACTAAATGGGTCGAAGTCGAGCCCCTCACTGCCATTACTGGACAAAATATTCTAAAATTTGTCTGGCGTAACATTATATGCCGTTTTGGCATTCCAAGTACGATTGTATCCGACAACGGCAAGCAGTTTGCCAATGATCCCTTTCGGTCCTGGTGCGCGGAGTTGCACATTAAGCAGGCTTTCACCTCGGTAGCTCACCTCCAAGCTAATGGTCAGGTTGAAGTCACGAACCGCACTCTTGTCGACGGTCTCAAGAAACGACTGGCTCAGGCTAAGGGTCTTTGGGCTGAGAATCTACCACAAGTTCTTTGGGCTTATCGAACCACGCCACATTCCTCCACCGGGGAGACTCCTTATAGCCTCACCTATGGCTCCGAAGCTGTCATTCCTGTCGAGGTGGGAGTACCCAGCCCTAGACTTTTACACCTCGATCCCGAGGCTAACGAGGAAGCACTTCGTACCAACCTAGATGAACTTGAACATTGTCGCGAGCAATCTTTCATCCGACAAGCTAAATTCAAGCAACAGACGGCTCAGTATTACAACCACCGGGTTCGGGGTACACAGTTCCAGGTCGGCGACCTAGTACTCCGGCTAAATTCTGCCAGCAAAGCTGCCCCCGAGGGCAAATTGCACGCTACTTAGGAAGGACCTTATCGCGTCACTGCCACTCATGCCTCCGGGAGCTATCAGTTAGAACACTTGAATGGCATCCCGGTGCCTCGCACTTGGCACGTTAGAAATCTACGGCACTTCTATCTATAGTTTTCATTTTCAAGTACTTATTCTTCTTTTACATTTTCTGTACATACTTTCACTATCGTACCTTGGTACTTTATGTTTCAAGTCTATTTTTGTATTCTTCAATTGTTCCGACAATCGCTATGAATTAAAGTTTTAACTTCCAATACATACACTGCTTCTCTTCTACGCCGCGAGGACGCCCCGACCTAGAATACACGCATATTTATTGCGTCAATCGTTAATTATCTCCGGACACATTGGTCTCTTGCCCGATCCGTCCGGAAAGACCATAAACTTTGTCCCCGGACATGAAATCCCTCTCGCCTGATCCGTCCGGAGAGGGTATCAACTTTGTCGTCATACAAATGTTGGCTCCCGCCTGATCCGTCCGGGGAGATTTTATGCCTTGTCTCCGAACAAGGGCCTATCTACATCCTATACTCCCGAGTACTAGCTAATACATTACTTGCATCACATCGTATTCATATAAAAAAAAAAAAAAAAGAAGAAAGAAAAAAGGGGCATCGCATCATGCTACACATACATCATTACTCTATCATTTACAAAACACTTGTTACATACATGATCATTTTTTCAAAAGTACATCTTATTTACAAAAGTGCATTACATTTCTTTATCTATTTACTCCCTAACCAATAATCAGCACTTCGGCGTTGATCCCGCCTCGGGCGCTCCTCTGTGTCCTTCGGGATCTGGAAATACCTCGAGATTGGACCCCGGTCCCCTCACTTCTTCGATCTCCTCGTCGGCGGGGAGTCGGTTGCCGAGCTGGCTCTGGAGTGTTAGCCCATCCCACAGGGTCCCACTCTGCGGGAGCCATCACTTCGATCTCCTCGGCCAGCCTTTGGACTTCCTCCTCCGCGACTACTATTGGGCTCGGTTCTCGGATTACAACTCCGGTTGGCTTTTTCACCGAGCCCTTTGGCCTTCTTCGTGGAGCTTTCGAGGACTTTCCCTGGCTAGAGCTGGCGATATTCTCCTCCGCAGCACGCCGCCATCTTCTACGACCTTTTACGTCCTCGTACATGCTGAGGAGTATCTCTAACACTTCCCGCTTCCTAACCATCTCGGCGGAGTCAGTGTGTCTGGCCTCTATCGGTACGGCTATTTCCTTCTGAATTTCAGCAGTTTGCTCTTCGACCTCCTCGAAGGTCAGTAGGCCGAACTCCGACAATAGTCACTCGTACTCTCTTTGATGGACAAAGAGTCGCTCCATCTCGGCGCATTTAGACAAGTACTTAAGCTGGTGATCCAAGGCTTTTTCTACAGCCTCGGTTCTTGCCTTTTCGGCCTCGGTTGCCCTCTTCTTTGCAACGGCAACTCTTTTTTCCAGCTTAGGGACCACCGATATCCTCAAGTCATCTCTCTCCCTTTGTAGCCAGTTCATTGACTGCATCAGTTTTTGAATGACCTCGTGAAGGTCCTCGGTGTCCTCCTGCTGCACATGTGATATATAAGCACAATTATAACATCACCAATACACAACACATATTATGTTCAAGCTCAAGGCATGCTTTCAGTACTCCCAACAAACAGACATCAACAAGTCATCTTTTATATATTGCCAGACCGCAAGTACATAACAGTTTTTTATCCAGATACACATTTTCAAGAATACAACAAAAAGCACAGGGGCTCCTATACTACGTCTCCGCCTGAGTTAGGAGGAGCACTGACCTCCGCTGGGGGCGAGGTGATGGCAGCCGCTTCCGCGATAGGGTCAGCTGCCAGTTGTAGAGCACCACCCTCTTCGGGAGCTGGTTCCACCGTCTCGGGCTCAATCCTTGGCGGCGGGGCCCTTTGCCGTGGCTCCGGCACGTGCATGCCCATTCGGTATCCCAGGAACTCCTCGTCCTGGTCCATCGAGCAGCTGGACACATCCTGCACCGTCAAGATGGTCCCCTTCTGAGCCAATGCCTCCACCAATGGCCACTCCGGGAGCCGCGACAGAGTGTTGTAGTAGGTGGCGTCAACGTTGGCTATGGTGTCGTAGTCGTACCCGAACTCCTTTTTGTAGACGTCCACCTCCGGGTACGCCTCCTTCACCACCTCCAGCACCTCGGAGCGCGTGGCTACGTCGCCCACTGCCATGAAGTTTGTCAAGAAGTTCACAAACGTTTTCGTCTGTGACAACTTCTCGATAAACGCCCTCAGCATCGCTCCCTGGCCCTCGGCCTTCTTCTTCAGCTCCTCCCGAGCTGCAGCCAACTCTCCCCGGAAAAGGGCCATCTCCACAACTTCGCCTCTAAGGCGGGCAGCTTCCTTCTCGGCCTCGAGCGCTCTGCCACGCGCCGTCACCTGGCCACTCTTGGCCTTAGCCACCTCTGCGCGGAGCTTATCGCACTCCACGTGCAGCCTCCTCAACTCTTTGCCCAGCTCCTTGGTCTCCTCCTTTTGCAGGCGGCGCCCGAACCCAATGAGCCCTTGGCTCAGGGTCCACACCTTTTCCATCTCGGACACCTCGTGGCCCGCCACTCTTGTCTGGTCCTGCAGAAAATTTTATAAGACATTGCACATCAACGGGAAACTTAACGCATGATAACCATACCTCCGAGTGGGATCCGTCCGCAACCTCTTGGAGACAGAGGGCGGCGTTAGCATAGGCCCCGACCTCTTCTTCGCCCTCGGAGTCGTGTCTGCTTGAGCGGCAACCTCTTTGGCCCCCTCGCCGCGCCTCCTCCTCGAGGCCTTCTCTACCTCGGGAGTTGTGCCCTTAGGAGTGTGCAAATGGATACGAACGATCTTCTAAATCCTTCCGAGTATCCTAACCTTCAAAATATGACTCAAACACACCCAAAAGTGCATCAAATCGTACTAAAAAGGCTAACCTGAAATTACCAGAGAACATATATTCGCACATGAACACAATAATTACACGTAATTCTTAACAAAATATGGACGTGAAAAGTGCAAGAAAAATTGTAAATTTCATGTTCATCAGGTTGCGTACCAAGGATATCACCAGATTCATCTCAACATTGGCGACGTCCAGAAAGTATGCTTTATGGTCTCATGTGAGACATAAACTACGTCAAAATGCCCTTTGGGCTCAGGAAGGCAGGGCCACTTATCATAGGATGGTGGACCTGGTTTCTAAAGAACAGTTGGGCCGAAAGGTGGAAATATACATGGATGACATGCTGGTCAAAATTTGTTGGCCATGGACCATCCTGCAGATTTGGAGGAGGTCTTCGAGAAATACAATAATGTGGAATGAGACTCAATCCCGCAAAGTGCGCATTTGAAGTGCAAGCAGGAAAGTTCTTGGGATACATGGTCAGCAGGAATGGAGTTGAAGTAAACCCTTCCAAGGTCTAGGTAGTGACAGAAATGCAAGCCCCAAGAAATATCAGGGGTTCCAGAGGCTGAATGAGCGGATAACATCCCTAAGCAGACTTATATCTAGATCAGCAGAAAGAAGCCTTCCATTCTTCAAGATACTGAGGAAGGGGGTCAAAGTTTTAATGGGCAAGTGAATGTGAAAAAGGTTTTCAAGAGCTAAAAACCCAACATACAACTTTGCCTCTCCTTACCAATCCAGTAGCAGGGAAGACCATCTTCTTGTATTTTTCTACCGGGGAGACAACTCTGAGCTAAATGCTTTTTAGAGAAGAAGGATCGGCCCCGAAGCCGATATATTATGTCATTAAGGAGATCCAGGGTCCGGACGTAAGGTATTCTGAGCTGGAGAAATCCGCCATATCAATAATGGTTGTCGCACGTCGCTTGAGGCTATACTTTCTATCTCCAGAGTCATCCTGAGGATTAATTCTTTGTTGAAGTAGACTCTCAGTCGCCCAAATCTGTCTAGGAGGATGGTCAAGATGGTGGTAGAGTTGGGAGAATATGATGTGGAGTTTGAGCCTAGAATTGCTAGCAAGGCACATACACTGGCAAACTTCATCTAGTAAACCACTAAAAGCACAGAATTGGACCTGTGGAAGGTGTATGTGGATGACTCTATATCTCAAGCCGGATACAGAGCAGGGATAGTGATCATCTGCCCCACAGAGCCACAGGGGAAGAACTCCAGTTTGCGATTAAATTTGAATTTTGGACCTCTGATATAGAGGCCAAGCACGAGTCTCTGATCCACAGTTAGCGAATGGCATCAGAGTTAGGAGCACAAAGGGTTATAATCCATTCTGATTATTAGCTAGTAAAGTATTAGGTCTTAGAGACTTACGAGAAGAAGAGTGAAAATATGATCAGGTACGCAGAGCTAGTGGTAAACTGAAAAAGAAGTTCACATAACTGACATTGGAATAAATACCCAAAACGAAAAATGATAAGGCATATTACTTGACTAAAATGGTCGGTTCAACCTACGAAGGGGTAATGGCAAGATTACCCTGCTGACTTTGGAGCTAGGAACCTTGGAAATAGATATAGGCTCTGTAGAGGAACATAATTACTCGAGAACACCTATAATACATTTCCTCAGGACGGGAGAGCGTCAGGATGGGGGACCATGGAAATCAGTGTACGTGAAACATTGTATTATCGGAGATCCACTGTATATGGGATCTTTCTTCTGGATCCGCGCGAGGTGTCTGTCCTAGGACGAGGAAAATTATGTGCTAAGGGATGCACAATGGGTGTGTTGATAGTCATTCCGGCCCAAGGGATGATATCCGAATAATCATCAGAGCTAGATTACTGGCCTACAATGGTCGTGAAGCAGAAGATTTGATTAAGAGGTGTAATAAATGCTAGAGACATGGGCCTCTGATCCATGTCCTAGCAGAGCAGTTGAGGGTCATGTACTCCTCTTGCCCCTTTGAAAAATAGGGAGTCTACATTATGGGAAAGTTTGCGGCATCGACGGCAAAAAAGTCTTTTTAATATTAGCAGTGGACTATCTCACAAAGTGGGTGGAGGCAGAGGCCATTGCTAAGATTGGAGAAGAGAATGTCATGAAGTTCTTACGGAAAATATTTGTTGTAGGTCTGGAATCCTAAGGATTTTAATTTCGGACAATGGGACACAATTTTGTAGTGTGTCGGGGATTTTCACGTCTGTGCCTCATCCCCAAGCAAATGGTCAAGTTGACATCACAAATTGGACACTTTTAGAGGAATCAGAACCCAGGTGGAGAAAGCCAGGGTAAATATACTGACGAATTGGAGAATTGGATTCAGTTCTATGGTCCTATCGTACTAGCGTTACAACTGCAACTAGAGAACCCCTTTCAACTTAGTTTACGGGGTATTAGTAGTGATCCTTGTAGAAATAAGGATCGAGAGGCACATGATTCTAAATTACGACGAGGTTCAGAATTGAGCCCTGATGAGGGAGAGCCTGGGCGGCAACTCGTCTTTCGGTATAAGACTATTAGTACACATAATTTATATGAAGTATTGTGTATAAATCATTATAAAGATATTATAGATACAATTACCCGCCCGCCAGATGTTGAGTATTCCTCTATTAACAATACTAGAATCACCCATTGCGCAATGCACGATTTAAAATATATATTTATTTTAAAAGAAAAAAAAAAGATCAAATAATTGAGGGAGATTAATTAACTAATTTTGTTTAAGTAAGTAAAAGAAATTTATAAATTTAGGAAAAGATTAGTATATGATACAATGATCTATATGTTTACCATATATAGGGGAAGGTTTTCTTACGCAGAATAATGTTTTTTACTATACAATGATGATCCATAATTTCCCTAATTTAAGCACAAATGTTATGCATTCCTTAATTAGTGACTAAGTAGAAAGCGCATTTTATTTAATAAACCGGCCAATTGAAATTGAAAGTCATGATTTCCACTAATAGTAATATTTGTTTGGACGAAAATTTCTTAATTTCTATTTTCAGCAGATTTTGTTATTATATTAAGTACAGATAAATCATTTTCAATTGTAATTAGGGACCTATTCCGAAAAAAAAAAAAGTACTACCTCCATCCCAGCTTAACCTGCCTACTTGTCATTTTGGTTTGTCCCACCTTAACTTGCCAGCCCCATAAATGGCAAATTTTTCTCACATTCTCCACCCTCAAAATTTTCATTCTCAATCTTCAACTTTAAAAAAGTCAAAGATTTTACAAAATCTGTTATTTCTTAACCTCCGTGTCCGATCAACTTAAGCAGGTTAAGCCGAGACGGAGGGAGAAATAATTATGGGGTATACCAGGTGACCAGACAAAATTTAAACAAATAAAAATAATAGTATAGGTGTAGGTCAAGAGTCAGCTTTAATTAAAGGGACCAACTTAATTGGTGTTTGCATAAGCTAATAATAATTGTGACAGAACTATATAGCACGCCAATTGTTTTATCTGGTTATATATATTTATATATGTTGATATGAAGTTGAAGATTCAACTCATAATCAAGAAATCTTTTGAGGAGAAAAGTTAATTAAGATCCAAAAAGGGTTAAATCTAAAAAATTAATGACTCAAAATAAAAGATATTCTTGATTTTCACATTTCTAGTCGAAATAGCTTTGATAATTCCTGCAAAACTATCGAAAGAATTTCCGGTGGAGAAACCTTCGATGTCAAAGTCAGTCCCATGATCGGTGGCGGAAGAGAGAAAATAAAGGAGAGAAAGTAGAGAGATGTAAAAAGTGAGTCGTGGGTTGTGAATGTATGTGTTTTTTTTGGAAAGAATGAATATTTATACCTATTATCCGAAGGGAAAAATGGTTATTTCTTGGACTTCTTTAACCCTAGCTTCGTATAGTTCTGATCACCCTAAAACCGCCTGCCCAACACTACAGCTCTGAGATATTAAATCCTGAACCCAACCCGGTTGGACCTCCCTCAAGAGTAGGCAGGCGTGCAGCTCTTACGGTGTCCGCTTTGATAATCATGCCCCTATTCCTTTTACTCAGCTCTGTATTTCAGCTCTAATTTTTCTAATTTATCAGGTTTCAAAGATATATAATTTTACCCACATCATATGTATATATCGAAAACGTGGTGGTGTGGATCACAATGCAAAATCGAGAAAGTGTTCGATGAACAATTCCGATGAGACTGATTTGGAAGAAGATCAAACCGCGCAAAACCAAGAAGAGGTATGGTTCGAATGAACCTCCTATTTTATATTAAAGAATCGAACAGTGAAGCCTCACTATTTTGTGTTGGAGTAACAAAAAAGATTGTCATTATTGGGTTTTGATATAAGTATATTAAAAATCTCCAATGATTTGAATTAAGGCAAGAATCATTTGAATCTAGGTAAAAACAAATGATAAAGAACCAAATGTATTCTGTTAAATTTGGATTATGGGACAAAACAAGGAAATTTTTTGTTTTTGGTCCGCTAACTTAGGGCGAGTCCAAAACTGGTCCACTAACTATAATATTATCAATTTTAGTCCAGTAACTTAGGGCCGAGTCAAATTAAATATGAGGACAAATCACCGGAAAGCCCCAAATTGAACGACCACGTGCCTTGCACGTGAGTAATTCCGGTCATTTTAGTCAATTTCGACGAAATTTGTCCTCAAATTGGACTCGATCCTAAATTAATGAACTAAAATTAATAATATCATAGTTAGTGTACCAGTTTTGGACTCGCCCTAAATTAATGGACCAAAAACGAATTTTTCCCAAATTGATATATGTAAACACATACCTATAATCCTCAAGTGTTTTGTACGAAGCTCCTTGATGCAAGGATAGATTTCTTAAGTTTTTGAACTATTATACAGTTTTTTTCGTCACGCTAATATTGGTATTTGCCAAATTGATTAATATACTACCCGTCGTTCTATAGGTCATGTTTCAAAATATTTGTTTACCAGAAAATAATAAGAGACACATTTAAATATAAATTGTTTTATTTTATTATAATTGAATAAGTTGAATCAAGGAACGAAAAATTAGATAAATAAAGTTAATAATTTTTAAAAAATTGTACCTTTATAAATCAACTAAAAAAGCTATAGATTTATCAAATATGATTTCTCATCGGTAAACGACTACGCAACTCACAAAGCGACATGCCTGACAAAACAAAACCTGCACCAAATAATAATAATAAATAAATAAAAGTCGACATAGAAAACGAAAAAGAAACAACGAAAATTTGGAAAGTTGGTTACATCAAAGAAAAAAAGATCGGGGGAGTACTTATTTTACAACCATCCTTTTCTTATTTTAGAGTGCTGCCACTTGAGTTTGGTGCCTTACCAACTCCCATAATTATGGATACTACTAATATTCGTTTTCCCTTAGGTACGCGTACAACTTTTTATAAGCTGCCAATTTTCCTGATTGAATAATCCATCTCTATTTATGTTCAATTTAATATTTCACTATATCTAATGCACATTATATGTTAAACACTAATATCATCATATATATATATATATATATATATATATACACATATATGACGTGTGGTGATTGTTTAGAATATAAAATGTAATACAAACTGAAATAGAGGATCTCATTCGCCAATTTTTCCTTATACCCTCTCAATTTGTTGCTAATGTAGAGAGAGGCCCCTACTTCATTTATTTATTGACAAGCATTTTTATCACGAAATTTTCAGTTAAGGGTTAATATAAAAAAAAAAAAAAAAATTGTACTATACACGTGTTTTTACTTAATTATATAAACTATTTTTTGTATCAACTTGCAACATGTAGTTTTGCAAAATTATCAATTTGCAATCCATATCATATTTTTCTGCAACTATCTACTCATGTAGCTCGCGCACACTAGTATAAATGTAAAAAGTGATACATCAACCTCAAAAGTGCACGTTTCTTGGTTTGGGGATGAATTCTCCCACCAAAATCCCTACTTAATATAAAAGTAGGATAGTTTAGGGTGATGTGTCTCCACCACCTTAATTCTAGGCTTTAAACAAAAAAAAAAACAAAAAAAAAAAAATGAGACTTTTTTTTTTTTTTTTGAATATTTCAAACTATAATTTAAATTGCACATAACTTTTTCGTTCCTAATCTATATTCGACAAATAGTATATTAAATTAAGGGAAAATTGGTAAAAATGTCACGTAAGTTTACCCTAATTAAGAAATTGTCCTTTAAATTGGCACTTTTTAAAAATACCTTCTAACTTACAAAAAATTGATAAAAATGCCCCGTGACCGGCTACTGCAGGATACCCATCAGGTCATCCATGAGCTGACTGTGTTTTTATTATGTGGCACTTAATTTTTTCATTATTTTTGTGTTTTTTCCTGCTTAATCACTTATTGGGATTGTAAAGAAATTAGTATATATATATATATATATATATATATATATATATATATACATAAAAATAAATATAATATACAAATTTAGATATAAATGATAATTAAATTTATATTATATTTAAAAATTCATAGTTTTTAATTATAATATGTGAAATTATTTTTATAAATCTTTAATATATTATTTTGAATTAATCTAGATTGTAAAATATATAAAATATTCAAAATAAATTATAGAATGATTTTAAAAAATATATATATATAGATATATGATTACTAAAATCTTTAATATTAATTAAAAAAAATTATTTTATCTATAAAATCAGTAAAATTATTTTAATAAATTTTAAAGTAACTTGAAATTTTTTAAAATTAATTTATAAAAGTTTAATTTTACTGATTTTATAGATAAAATTAAAAAATTAATTTAAAATTAAATATTTTAGTAATCATATATCTATATATATTTTTGTTTTGAAATCATTCTATAATTTATTTTGAATATTTTGTATATTTTACAATCTAGATTGATTCAAAATAATATATTAAAGATTTATTAAAATAATTTCTCAGATTATAATTTAGAACTATGAATTTTTCAATAATATATAAATTAACTATCATTTATATTAAAATTTTAATATTGTATTAATTTATATATATATATATATATATTATTTATTTTAATTTCTTTACCATCCTAAAGTGACTAAGCAGGAAAAACACAAAAAAAGTCAAAAAATTAAGTGTTACATAAGCAAAAAACAGCCAGCTCATGAATGGCCTGATGGGTAACCTGCAGTAGCCGGTCACGGGACATTTTTATCAATTTTTTGTAAGTTAGAAGACATTTTTAAAAATTGCCAAACTTAAAGGATATTTTTTTAATTAGGGCAAACTTACGGGACATTTTTACCTATTTTCCGTTAAATTAATCTTCTTGTTGGGATCATTAGTTTGACACGCATATTAAATATATAAAAATCAATTACTTAAGAACAAAATATTAGACTTAACATATGAATTATAATTTTTTTTAGTATTGAATTATTTGCTTAGTTTTGTAATATGTACATAATTAAATTATTTTTATGGGTTTGAGCCACAAGTATTTAAATTATTAATCTTATACTAAAAAATAATCTGATTCTTAAATTTATAATATTGATTGTTTCATTATAATATTTTTTAATATGTGGTTAATTCTATAAATTTTGTTTTTAACAAAAATTGTAAAAAAAAAAAAAAAAAATCCCCTATACTATTACAGTAAGAGGAACACACATGTCATCTATATAAGTCCTCTATAAAAAAAAAATACGTGTCAGTCATACAGACTGTAGGAGTTTATTTTTATTTTTATTTTTAAAAGGAAAAAGAAGAATTGGACGTACCAATCAATAAAATTCTCTCTTCAATTCTTTTTCTTTATAACTTAAAATTTGAATGTTTGTAACTTTTCATATCAACTTAATTCTTGATGAAAAATATATCAAATTAATCATTATTCACGATATTCAAATAGACATCCATATTGCATGTAATAAATTTGTTGGATTTACATTGGTCAATTGTACAAAAAATGTATGTTAGAAAAAAAAAATGGGTATGTTTGCTTATAATTTTTCTCAGTAGATTTAGGAGACCAAATTTCAATGAAGCACACTTATTAACTCTCTCAGCCAAGTTTGGCTCAGCACTCCCCAACCTTAAGCAAACACACCCTATGGGTATTTATTTCCAACAACTTATTTAATGTCAGAAAAAAAATATGGCATACTACCAAAGTTCAAATAACTTATTTCACTTTTTTGTGAAATTGGGTTTAAAATTCGTTTTGCTTACATAAAAAAATAAATTTTAATATTTACTTAATTTAATACATAAAATATAGTAAAATATATACACACATGTATAATAACTTATATATGTTTTATAATGACTAGTAGCAATATTAGCACATATTATTAATGTAACAGAATATTTTATCCCGTGCATCGCACGCGCGAACATCTAGTGTTGAATAAAACCCAATGCCAGAACAAATCATAGTAGCTTCTCCTTCTTCCTCGTACATCCAAGTTCGACTTGGAGGTTTGTTCAATGTTGCCAAATCGGCTTAAAGAGTATTCACCCGTCTCAAAATCCCAGAGATTATTTGTCGAGCTCTATCACACATCGGAGGATCAAGTCACGAAAAAAGTACAATCATCTGGTGTCTTACCACACCAAATTTGCGATTAACACAATGTCTTTTACCAGAAATTCAATTATTTACATAGGTAAAGAATCTTCAACTTTTCTATGGTTTGTTTTGCCATTAGGTTTTATTCAATGTTTTGGTGGAAAAATCCATCCTCAAATCAAGGAACGCGCGCTTCTGAGGTTGATGTACACATTTGACCTGTGTGCAAGTCACATGAATAGATAGTCGCCAAAAAATATGATGTCGGGTTGTAAATGGATAATTTAGCAAACTACAGGTTGCAAATTGTGAAAAATGATTTAGGTAGTTAAGTTAAAAAATGTGTACAGTAAATGTTGTTTTTTTATATTAACCCTTCAGTTCATTACAAATAACTTTGACTTTTCAACCTAATAAACTTGTAGTTCTATGATATTACTTTTGGATTTGTAACTAAGAGGTCTAGGATTCTAAACTCATTCATAACCCCTACTTCCTTGATGTACATAAAAGAAAAAAAATATATATATAAAAAAAACAACATTTTTGTTTTTTTTTTTTTTGTTTTTTTTTTTTTTGTTTAATAACGTAAAAATATATGATCTTTTAGTAAATTATCAAATACAATATGACTTTTCAAATGTAATATATAAATACATCACCTTTTAATTTTCTTAATTTAATATACGAAACTATTTTCAAGCTCTAATGACTGACGTGGAACCCAAATCCATAATTTTTTGCCATAATTTTTCCGACTTGGAATAGATGCTTTTCTTTTTTTAGTAACCTATAATTCATTGAACCAATGTTGTAAATAGATTAACATTGGAGATTGAGTACGAAACCTTCTTTTCAAAGACAAACCCATCTTCTCCGTGGAATAATTTATTTGTGCAGCTGATACGTTCAGATTCTCTCTTCTTTTTTCTTCTTATCTCTTGTCCTCATCTGCAGGTCCAAAATGTCGGCGATTTTCGCCACGGACGTTGTGGCTACAACAACTCTATGTTATATGTTCACTAGAGAGATAAATATGTTTTGAAGTGCTCCAATCGTGAATTTGGACGGATCCGAATTGCGATTATGAGAAGGTCTAGGTTAGTTTTTCTCCTACGTCAAGTGTATGATGCGTGTCACCGCTGCTCCAATAAGAATTACGTTTAGGAGCTCATCGAGTAAGCTCACCAGTTTCTGTGTGTGTATGTATGTAGGTAAATGTTGATGTTATGCTTGTAAGCTGATAAGTTATAGTAGTAAAATATTTAATTTTTAGCTAAAATATGTGCTTGTGTTATCGAGTGCACAATAATATAATTTTTGCTTGTGTACTTTTATTTACAGCTACAACTTTTAAAAAAAAAAAAAAAACATAAAAGAAATAAACAATAATCAAAGTTAGCATAGTGTGTTCCATTAAAGAAAGAAAAAGACTAATACCGCAATCCTTTGTCCGATAAAAGATTGTAAGTGTCTAGTTCATGAGATTCTTATTTTACTATGGAATTGAGGGGTTAGACAATTTCTTTCACCATATTGATTAGTTTTGTTTAAAAAAATCAAAATTAGAAAATCTACAACTCAAAATTTTAATTTTGGGCTCAAAGTCAGCAATTGAAGCATGGAATTAGGTCCCGTGTATTAAATTGAAAAAACATGAAAAGATCGTGTATTTATATGTTAATTTGAAAAGATCGTCTTGTACTACCCCTGTCCCACTTAATTTTGCGTGGTTGACTGAACACATATATTAAGAAAAAACAGATTTTGGGATATCTTTAATTTTTTTAAAGGTAGATATTGAGGGTGGAGATTTTGAGGGTGGTGATTGTGAGATAAATTTCCTTTTTAAGGGACGGACCGAAAAGGAAAGTGTGCAAATTTAAGTGGAATGGAGGGAGTATTTGATAATTGACCAAAATATCATGTATTTTTATGTTATTAAACCTTCTTACTTGTTAACGGAGGGAGTAAATTATTCTTTGTTTAGAACATAGAGTATATTGTTATAACTCCCCCTATCTCACAAAGACAGTCATCTTCCAAATTTCGTATAGTTTAAAAAAATTACTCAATACATATGTACTTTCTCCGTTTCAAAATAAATGAAGTTTTAGAAAGAATCTGAAGAATTAAGAAATAAATATATTATCAAATATACCCCTTAGATTTTGTGATGATAAAATTTGATGACATCAAATGTGAGTGGGAGGTTGAAAAGTCAAAGATATTTTTTAATTTACATAGGGACAAAATTGAGAGAAATGATAAAAAAAAAAAAAACTAAAACATCAATTATTTTATAAAATCATTAAAAAACTAAAACATCATTTATTTTGAAATGAAGGGAGTAAATACTTGTCATAACCTTATTAAATATTATGGAGTTAAGAATGCTAAGTGTAAACTGTAACTTCAGTTAATGATTTAATTAAGAGGGGTATATTAGGGAAAACATTTAATATTTAATATACCCTTAATAAGTAAAACGGATTGTTTTCTAGACATCCTGAAAAGAAAAATGAGACTATCTCTACGAGACATACAGAGTATTGTTTATAAGAATTCTTATTGATTTTGTAATTATATATTTCAAAAAGGTTGCATATTTTTTTGACAGTGGTGTTGATGCTACCTAGAAGAAGTACACCTTGGCTAGCAAGTAATTGTACACACACTTAGTGTATTTTGTGTAATTATGTATACATTGAATGCTATATACGGTGCACTACATCAAGGTTATACTTGTTTATGGTTTAATCCACTAAATTTAGGGGATCAAATTTCATAAAGCATACTCATTAATTCCCTCAGTTAAGTTTGGTTCAGCACTCCCTAACCTTAAACAAACATATCCCAAGCGTAGCATCTACATAGTCGTGTCATTGGGTCAAGTTTGAAAGATGACTGCATCAATTTCACAATTAAGAGAAATAAGATTAATGTTCATTGTTTTTATTTTTTCTTTTTAAAATAAAGAAAATGAATGGTTATGGTTACTCTAATAAAAGATGTGCGTTGAGTATATTTTAAGACGTCATTATCAATTCCCTACGCATTGAATACATACATAAGATTCTTCCTTCCTATTCGTCATTCTTCTTCAAAGCAATATAAATTGCGCAACCATCGACCATACAATCTTTGTTAATTAGATAGTCCCCATCAATCATTTTGTGCTTTCATTTTAAAATAATAGAGGTGGTCAATGTGAATGATGTCCAACTAATCATTTTCCTATCCCAATCTCTAGTCTCTAGTTTAAAAATTGAGAACTAGCTTTCTTTTATATTGGTATAAAATCAACTAATTCCATGCTATTCCTCAAAACATGTATGACCCTAGCCCGATCTAGAATTATAAGGGTTGGGCCTCTGTTTTATAAACCCTTATAACTTAAGAGTTTTTGGATCATTCTTGATCCTCAGACCTACTAGAGCTTGAGTCAAATTAGAGTAGGATCACCCCTGAGGACCATTATTTATTTATTTTATATAGATTATATATAGAATATATATATATGTAATATCTCATAAATAAATTTAGGGCGTCATGCAATCAATAACTTTTCATGTCTCCTTTACTTTTCCAGCTCTAGTACTTTGAAGTTCACAGTTTTTTATATAATATCGCATTCATATTCGCTTTTAGTGATGCTGATCTTTAATTTTTGTTGATTTCTACTATTTAGAAAGTGAGTTTTCTATCTTTTATTTTATATGTTGGGGGTTCTTTAATATCGTGCCCAACATATTTATTAAAAGAGAATAAGATGTTAATCAATCATTTTCTTGATAAAATTTATACACGTTGCTTATGAAATTTGAGAACGACAACATGTACATTAAAATATAAAAATTTTCAGGGCCTGGACCGGACCTAGCCCTTTAAAAGGCCAAGGTTTTATGGGATATAAACCGGATAGAGTCGGTCCTTATTGACATTTCTATTCATATGTGCATAGTTTATACTACTTTATGTTGGATGTGGAGCCTAAACAATCGCAGGAAGTGCCACGGCCACGACGAGGTGTGCGAAGGTGTTGGTGGCGAAGCAGAGCTCGCGGCTGCGACCAGACGCACGAAGCAGGGCAATGTTTCGAAGAGACAGTTGCGGGCGCGACTCGGGGTCGCGGGCGCGACCAGTTGACGCGGCTGAAACTTGGGGGACAAGTTTTGGGGCTATTATAAATAGTAGAATCCGCCTCCACTATTGTATTCCGAAAATTATCAATTTTAGTGCATATCCTGGCTTGGTATCGCCTCCAGACGTAGTTACACATCGTAATGAACTGGATTACCAAATTGTTGTGTTATCGTGTGTGATTTTATTCTTTTCTTCTTCGATAATCTAGTCGTATTCGTGGTTGTGAGTGAGTTAAAGTCCTAAAACTGGTATCATATCATCAGGTTAGTTTCTTGGGAGTATTCACGATGAATGACGAAAAGATTTCGGTGGAGAAGTTCGATGGAACTGATTATGGCTTTTGGAGGATGTAAATTGAAGATTACCTCTACGGTAAGGATTTGCACCAGCCCCTCAAGGAGAAGCCCGAGAAGATGTCTACGAAGGAGTGGGAGTTATTGGACAAGAAAGCGATGAGCGCGGGGCGTCTGTCGTTGTCCAAGGAAGTGGCTTACCATACCACAGGTGTGAGGTCTACACGGGAGATGTTGAAAACCTTGGAGGAGATCTATCAAAAACCATCGACGGCGAACAAAGTCCACCTGATTAGATGGCTGTTTAATCTGAGGATGGCGGAGGGAACACCAGTACAGCAGCACCTGAATGAGTTCAACATGCTAACCTCACAGTTGGACTCGGTGTACATAAAGTTTGATGATGAGATTTGAGCCCTAATTATGCTATCGTCTCTGCCAAACTGTTGGGCCGATACAGTGACACGCTAGCGCTACAGACGCTAAGCTGAAGTTTGATAAGGTGAGGGACTTGATTACCGGGGAAGAGATTCATAGGAACGAATCAGGATCAGGATCGTCCTCAGGGTCAGCGCTGAATACCGAGAACAGAGGCAAACCGAAGGGAAGACAGTTTAGGGGGAGGTCAAAATCCAGAAAGACGGACGGGAGTTCTGTGAAGTGCTGGAATTATGACGAGGTTGGTCACTTCAAATACCAGTGCAAGGCGCCGAAGAAGAACAAGAGGGAACAGGCAAACAGGAAGACAACAAATGGAGCCATGGAGGAAGATGATGGCAATGCGTTGGTCTTGAGTGTGTGCAGTCCCATGGAGTCTTGGGTCTTGGATTCTGGCGCATCATTCCATTCTTGCAGTGATATTAATATTATGCATGATTACATTTCTAACAATTTTAGATAGGTATATCTGGCGGATGATGAACTCCTGAAAATCGTGGGAAAGGGAAACGTAAAGGTTGAGACATCAAACGGAGCGAAGTTGATGTTAAATGGAGTGAGACATATCCCTGAATTGAAGAGGAGTCTGGTTTCAGTTGGACAGCTTGACAAGGAAGGTTACGTGGTGACGTTCAGCTGTAGCAACTGGAAAATTACCAAGGGGGCTATGGTGGTAGCTCGGGGTAAGAAAGAAGGAACATTGTACATGACTAGCAATTCGCAGGATTCCCTTGATCTTGCAAATGGTAATGGTGATGTGGATTTGTGGCACTGTCGACTGGGTCACATGAGCGAGAAAAGGATGAGACTGATGTGTTCGAACGGTAGATTGTCTGGCTTACAAACTGTGAAAGTTGGTAGTGTGAAGAATGTGTCTTCGGGAAACAAAGGCGAGTGAGTTTCTCGAGGAGTGGCAAGGCCCTGAAGAAGCAGAAGTTAGAGCTGGTCCATAGCGATCTATGGGGACCATCTCCGGTGGCATCCATTGGAGGATCGTTATATTACATGACATTCATCGACGATTCGACTCGCAAGGTATGGATTTATTTTTTGAAAAGTAAGTCTAATGCATTAGATGTTTTTAAAAGGTGGAAAGCCTTGGTTGAGGATGAGACGGGGTTGAAGGTGAAGTGTTTACGTTCCGACAATGGAGGTGAATATGAACTCAAGGAATTCAAGGATTATTGTGTTGAGCATGGGATTCGTACGGAGAGAACTGTATGTGGAACACCCCGGTAGAATGGTGTGACCGAGAGGATGAACAGAACACTGAATGAGCGGGCAAGGTGTATGAGACTGAAGAGCGGCTTGCCTCAGTCGTTTTGGGGGGGATGCAGTGAGCACAGCTGCATTCCTGATCAACTGAGGTTCATCGGTTCCCTTGGATAATCGGATACCCGAGGAGGAGTGGATTGGAAAGGAGGTAAACTTGTCTTACTTACGTATTTTCGGTTGTATTGCTTAAGCTCTTGTGGATCCTGTTGATAGAAGCAAGTTAGATGCTAAGGCCATCAAATGTACGTTTATTGGGTATGGAGGTGATGAGTTCGGCTATAGGCTGTGGGATGAGCAAAAACAAAAGATGATTCGCATCCGGGATGTTATATTCAATGAACAGGTTATGTACAAGGACAGGTTGAAGGACTTGGGCACTAATGCTACAAAGCCCACACTATTGAGTTACCTGATCTAGACTCAGTGGGAGCAAAGGGAGTCCGGTCGATGAGGAGGTTCTTGAGGACGAACTAAGAACATCACCACCTTAAAGACCAGTTAGAGATCGAAGGCCACCAGATAAGTATTCGTCCTCTAACTTTTACTTATTGTTGACTGATGGTAGTGAACCTGAGAGCTTTGCAGAGTCGGAGCAGGTTAGTGATAGACGAAGGTGGATGGCTGCCATGCAAGATGAAATGGCGTCTCTTCGTGTGAATGGCACTTGGGAATTGACTGAGCTTCCCAAGGGCATGAAGACATTGCACAGCAAGTGGGTCTACCGAATCAAGATTGAGGCCGATGGTAACAAGCGCTACAAGGCGAGGCTACTTGTGAAGGGGTTCGAGCAACGGTATGGTATTGATTATACAGACGTATTTACTCCTGTTGTGAAGTTGACTACAATTCGCATGGTGTTGAGTATGGTGGTTGCGGAGAACCTATTATTGCATCAGATGAATGTGAACACGGCTTTCCTTCATGGTGATCTAGTGGAGGAGTTGTACATGGTACAGCCAGAGGGATTTGTGGTAGATGGAAGAGAAAATCTTGTGTGGAAGTTGAAGAAGAGTTTGTATGTGTTGAAGCAAGCTCCGAAGCAGTGGTATATGAAGTTCGACAATTTCATGACGGAGATTGGTTACCATAGATGCCACGCCGACCATTGCTGCTATTATAAGAGGTTTGACAAAAGCTATCTTATCTTATTACTATATGTTGATAATATGTTGATTGTAGGAGCCAATCCAAGGGAGTTGGAAAGGTTGAAGAAGCAATTTTTTTAGAGGTTCTCCATGAAGGATCTTGAAGAAGCAAAGCAGATTTTGGGTATGAGAATCGAGAGAAAGGCGACAAATTTGTTGTATCTTTCGCAGGCGGATTATGCCCAGAAGGTCCTGGAAAGGTTTAACGTGGAGGATTCGAAGCCGGTTAATGTACCCCTAGGGGGTCACTTTAAGCTGTCGAAGAAGAAGTCGCCGATTACTAAGGAGGAGCGTACCCAAATGATGAATGTGCCACATGCATCGGCAATTGGGAGTATCATGTATGCTATGGTTTGTACTCGTCCAGATATTGCGGATGCAGTGGGAGTAGTGAGCCGGTTCATGGGTGATCAGGGAAAACAGCATTGGGAAGCGGTGAATTTCTAAGGTATTTGCGAGGTACCACAAATAAAGCCTTGTGTTTTGATGGAAGAAATTCTGAGTTAGTTGGTTTCGTTGATGCGGACCTAGCATCGAACGATCTTGATGAGAGAAAGAGTACAACCGAGTATATTTTTACTGATGGTGATACAACAATCAAAGTCGCAAAAGGTGGTTGCACTGTCCGCCACAGAGGCGGAATACGTAGCCGAGACGGAGGCAAGTAAGGAGATGGTGTAGTTGCAAAGTTTCTTAGGTGAACTTGGGAAGGAGCGTGAAAATAGTGTACTCTACAGTGATAGTCAGGGTGCAATTTTCTTGGCGAGTAATCCTGCATTTCATTCAAGAACGAAGCACGTTGAATTGAAATATCATTTCATCCGACACCTATTAGAAAAGAAAGCCTTGCGACTTGTGAAAATTCTCGGGAGTGAGAATCCAGCTGACATGTTTACTAAGGTTGTAACCTTAGAGAAATTGAAGTTGTGCATAACTTCAATTGGCCTCGGAACGTGAAGAAGAAGAGGAGATGGTGATACCAAGTGAAAATGGGAAGACGAGCTCAAGAGGAGTTGAATGGAGAGCATGTTTAGTCTCCAAGTGGGAGATTGTTGGATGTGGAGCCTAAACAATCGCAGGAAGTGCCACGGCCGCGAGGAGGTGTGCGAAGGTGTTGGTGGCGAAGCAGAACTCGCGGCCGCGACCAGAAGCACGAAGCAGGGCAATGTTTCGAAGAGCCAGTCGTGGGCGCGACATAGGCTCGCTGACGCGATTGTCAGTTTTGACGATACGCCTCGCGGGCGTGACCCGTTGACGCGGCTGAAACTTGGGGGACAAGTTTTGGGGCTATTATAAATAGTAGAATCCTCCTCCACTCAATGTATTCCGAAAAATATCAATTTTAGTGCATATCTTGGCTTGGTATCATCCCCAGACGTAGTTACACATCGTAACGAATTGGGTTACCAAATTGCTTTGTTATCTTGTGTAATTTTATTCTTTTCTTCTTCAATAATCTAGTCGTATTCGTGGTTGTGAGTGGGTTAAAATCCTAACAGTTTATGCCAGGATCCTACACTTATGCAGGGACTATTGTTTTACAAGATATTTAATTTGTGGTAACTTTGAGAAAGATCAACCATCAACTCTTTATATATTTTTTTCCAAAAAATGTACTATATACCCATATAAATAATATAAGATCTCCCTATTAAACCAATGTTCTGCCTTCTAGATGTTAAGCAATTAACAAACAAGAAGATAAAGGCCCTCTTTAGCTTTCATCGCATTTATGTTCTCGATGGTACTTCCTCCCATTCAATTTAATTGACATTTTATAATGAAGTAGATGAATTAAAAATTAAATGGATCGACAAATTTATCCTTCGGTATTCTCTTTCTCTCTCTGTTTCATTAATCTCTAAAATCACCATCTCATTAATTGTCTTGTCTTCTCTCGTTTTGATATGGTAGTTGGAAAGTACTCCATTCATCCCAAAACAATTACTTAATTCGTTCACAAATAAGTGTCATTTTAAACTTTTAGGTGGAATTTAAGAAATTATATAATAGACGATAATACCCCTCCAATTTTCTTTCCATCATTTTTTTTTTATTACCATAAACTTCTCCAAACCTTCTTTATTTAATATTATAAAGTTTTGTAAGGAAATTTTCTTAAAATTTAGTTAAGGATAATATTGGAAGAAACATGCAAAAAATGCTAGAATGACACTCTTTTGTGATAAAATAATTTTTCCTAGAGTGACACTTATTTGTGAACGGAGGGAGTATCATTTTAGCAATTGACACACATATTAAGGAATTTAATAAAACTACTCCTATATCATTATTTAAGTTTATTATTATGTTTTCTCTTTTAAAAGTTATATTTTTCTCTATCATATTAAAAACCATTTTCAATATTAAAAGATTAGTTCAAATTATATACTGAATTCCTAAAATGATAATTATTTGGGAACGAAGGGAGTAGAATTTCAACATTGAGATAGTGATAAAATGGGAAAAAGTTAGTATAAAATGTATAAAATGTCAACCAATTAATCTTAATAAGCTAAAACGATAATTAAAATGATACGAGGGAAGTATTAAATTAAATGTTCGAACAATATATCTTTTATTTCATTTAATTTCTTTCTTAGTTTCTTTATTTGGCTACCAGTTTGAATCATTAGATGAGCTAGCTAGTTTTTGAATTCGTTGCCACCCATTTGTTAAAGGATAATACTGTACGGGTAGATTATGTTCGGGCAGATTAATTTTTTATTTTTTAAATTCTTTTCTATAAATGTATTATAAATTAGTATTGAAAAATTATTTGTGAATATGGTAATTAAATTTTAATATTAATACTCGATTATGGGTAAAAAAAGCTTAAAAAAGGCGCAATTTTTTAAAATGCTTAAAAATGATAGCTAATATTTTAATCTCGTTTTATAATAATTATCAATTATATTTGTAATTTTAACTCAAAAGATTTTTTTTCTTTTTTTAACGAAAATAAAAGGAAATGTGCCCCAACATAATCTACCCATTTAGCAAGCTCTTTTATCAACAGTTGTCATAGACAAAGGACAAGCTTTAATGCTGGGAGTGTGGTCATGTTTCCGGATACAGATTCAGTGCAGTTACTGCACGTGCTAAATTTCAATGTTTTGCAAAAAGAAAAAAAAAGTATAAAAAAGAATAATAAATAGGGAACGCTTTAAATCCAAACTGCACAATGTGCAGTACTGCATTGAATCCTCGTCCTATGTTTTCATAGACCTTCTCACTTTTTCTTTGCGATACAACACAAGAATCATATATTAAGTTGTTTCTCCCATTTCCTGATGCATTTATTTCTGAACCAGTCATAAAACCAAAATTAGATGGGTTAATTATTAAAATCAACATTTACTTTGCGAGTTTTTAAATTTAAATATTTAAATATTATTTTTTGATCGATTGTAATCTGAAATTCACGAATTGCATAAGTTGCAACATTCGTCGAATTTTTCTGGTTAAATATTAAACACGTGACAATCACATATCAAATTGGAAGGATTTTTGCTATTTCTATGATTTGTTGAGGCAGATTCACATGCCAAACACGTGACAATAATTTGCTATTGCCAGGTTGCAACCTCCGTCGAATTGTGAATCTGACTCAAAAATCATGGAAATAGCAAATCCCCTCCCCCTAATTTGGCATGTGATTGTCAGGCGTTTGATATTTGGTCGAAAAAATTGATGGAGGTTGCAACTTGTACAATTTGTGCACTTCAAATTGCAATCGGTCAAAAAAAAAAAAAAGTTTAGGTACCTAAGTATAAAATCTCGTAAAGTATAAATTGATTTAAGTATTTGACCTGATAAAGCGCAATCCGGTAACCACACAATTTGAACAATAATCTACGCAAACAGAATGTAAAAACACAGGAATTACGTAGTTCGATCCGGAGATCTACGTCCACGGGCAGAAAATCACTCTTGCCGAGGTGTTTCTTTTTCTAGAATGTTGAGTTTACACGGAGTAATTCAGTACACAGAGTGCGAACCCTAATTCAGAGTTCTTTTCACCTATTTATACTACTAAATCACAACCCTAACTAAATCCCTATATTCTTGCCCACCAAATCTGCATGGCAGTTGGGAAAAGATCATGGGCCTTGATTCACGGAACAAACCACTCACTGGGCCGGCGCGCGTTCCTGGGCCTGCTGGGTCTACGCATAGTGGGCCTTTACGCGCTTGCTGGGCTTGTGCATGCTGGGCCGATCAGCGGGCTCAGGTATTAACCCGACCCGAAGTAACCGGGTTATCCCTATCAGATGCCCCCCCCCCAGCCGAAGCGAGGAGGGAGCTTCGGTTGTCTCCGGAGTGGTACGGTAAGCAGGAAGGGCCGTGGTCACTGACCGGCCGAAGTGTTTACGGTCGAAAAAGTCGGTCCGAGTTCCCGGAGGACTTGGTGGAGCAGTTTGTGAACACGAAGTCGAGCTAGGCCGGAGTGTCGAAGACCTCTATCGGGATGCCAAACTTCCCAGAAGCAAGAAACGCGGTGTAAATATGTAACAACCTGGCTGAGGTGGGAGGTTCACCGGAGTGAGTTGCCTGGCCAACATGAAGGGAACACCGGAGTGTGGTAGCATGACCGAGGTGGAAGATACACCGGAGTGTAGTTTGAATCTTCCTGAAGAAGGGTGAGGCTGATGTGATTGGCGGCGCCATCATGAGAGAGAGGGATTTGAAGTGACACGCTCTGCAACTTCCAAGAAACCTGTTCCCCACGCGCCTTGGGAACTGTAAAGCGCGTGTGTCGCACGTTTAAATCCCCACTATTGGATTTGAATTGTTTGCATCAACGCCGTTGATTTTTGCGTATATAATTGGATTAATTGCACAGTAACCTTTCATCTTCTTCATTGCGATTCATCAGTTTAGAAAGCGGGAAAAAGAGGAAATCTGCATTCGTGATTCATCTCCGATCAAAAAACTTCTTGAATCAACCCTTTCAAATTCAAACCAAGTAAGTATGTCTTCCTCTTCATCTTCTTCATCTTCTGCCACATCTTCGGGCTCGATTGAAGAATTAGGGACTTCGAGTACCCCGTTAGACGTCCCCCCCCTATCATATCTCATTCCGGAGAGGAATGAGGTTAGAACTGTAGACAGAGTTGATGGCTTAGAGTGCAATGTCATGTTGGTTTCGTTTTATGAATGCACAGTGGAGGATCTTGAGGTGTCCTCTGTAGCGCTAAGGATGTCGCGAGAACAAATTTTGAGGGAGCTCCCATCTTTTTACCTTCCCTTCGACCTTGAGTACATAATCCCTACCCCCGAGGATAGGGTCTGTTGCCCACCGCAGGGGTTTATTACCATGTATATAGATCCCCTTAGAGTAGGATTAAGATTGCCGCTGTGGGACGTTGTCGTCCAACTGCTGAAATACTACGGTATTGCCCTCTGTCAATTAGCGCCGAACGCGGTGAGGCAGGTGGTTGGATTCACCGTAGTTTGTAAACAGGCCGGATTAGAGCCGTCTGTAGATCTTTTTAGGTTCTTCTTCCAACTTAAAAACTTCGGGAAGTCCAAGGGGTGGTATTCCTTTAGTCCCCGAGCCCGAGGAGGGTTCAAGGTTCAGAACCCGAGCAAAGTAGAGGGGTGGAAGGAGAGGTTCATATTCGTTAGGAATAAAATAGCTCTCCCGAAGTGGAGAAGTGACGAGGTACTGGATACCGCCCCCGTGGAGAGCCCGGGGGCCGAAGTAAAGTATACATTCCGGACAGTGGGGACCTTCAAAACCCTCTGCTCCGAGGAGGAATTGGAGAAGGCGGGATTAAGCCTGTATTATTCGGGCAATGGAGACGCCGAAGAGGGTAGGAGTTCTCTTTCTTGTTTCTTAAACTGGTCATTTTGCGCAGAACTAACCAAAGATATTTATGCAGTGGGACGCTTCGGAAAGCAGCCAGCAGCAGGAAGCCCCGCTAAGACTGCAGCGGACAAGAAGAAGGGGAAAGCCGCTGAGGTGTCTCCCCGGGGGAAGATGCCACCCGGTGCGCGACCGTCGACGGGGTCGGACGAGCGGGTGATGTCGGCGGAGCCATCTCCCGTGATGAAAAGGAGGCCAGAGCCTACCGGCACTCCGTTGGCACCGTCTAAAAGACCCCGAGTAGGGGAGAGTTCGGAGGTAATACTCAAAACACTGACCATAACTTTACGTACGCGAGGTGTATAGTGTGAGGTCTGAGCTCGGTGTCGTTTTATATTCAACTTATCCAGGTAGGACAGGCGACCCTCAGTAGGCTGGGGTTTGACGGCGCGGACGCCGAGAAGATTCTGCGACTGGCCAGAGGAATAATAGAGGTTGGCCTGAAGAGCGAGGTGGAGGCCAGAGAAGAGCTGGCCGCGGCAGCGCCGGATCTTCGTGCGCGAAACGACAAGCTGGCGCATGACTTGCCCTAGGCGCGGAAGAGGGCGTCTTTGGTCGAAAGCGAGGCCGCGCGTCTGCGCGGAGTGGAGGCGGAGAACCATGCTCTCCGAGGTGAGCTGTTTCAGCAACGGGCAGAGATGGAACTTAAGGAGGCTGCCATAGTCGAGGGTCAGGGAACCTTGCTGAAAGTGTTCGCCGAGAAACTATTACACTCCAGCACGTTCCTTGACTTCCAGACGAAGTTTGTAGTAATAGGGGATAAAGCCACTCGAGCCCTGGTGTTGGAGGAGGTGAAGGAGGCGTACCCGAATGTGGACATCAATCGTCCAGAATTCGGGTATGACCCTGAAGCGGCGGCCGAGGTGGAAAAGGCCTGTTACGCCTCTCTAGCGAAGCTGCCGGAGTGGCCTCTGGTGAAGGCGCTCGGGGAGAAGAAGCAGCTTCTGACCGCCGCGGAAGTTGCAACCTGCGAAGCTGACCAAGACGAAGAATTTCTGGCGTTCTGCCGAGGTGAGCTGGTCACCGCTTCCCGAAGCCCCGAGGCCCCCCCACAGATGGAGGTTGAAGCCCCAGCTGCGATCGAGGCCGTCGCAGCAGCTGAAGGAGAAGAAGCCGAAGTATCTGAGGGCCAGCGAGAAGGATTGCCCGAAGAGACCGAGGCAATCGAGCGGGAGGTCAGTCGATCCCCGCAGATTTAAAATTGTACTCTTTTAGAAATGTTAGGGATGATGTACTGCTTTGAACAATTGTAATCTGCCTTGTGAAATACAATCATGTTTCTCAGTCTTTTGAACTTCTTGTGTTACTTGCATGAGCAATTTAATGTCTGTTTGTCAAACTGAATGTAACTCCTTACATACTTGAGAGTAATCGATCTGGTTGTCTTCGTTGTCTGTCTAGAATACCGCGGAGCTGCATGAAACAATAAAGAAGCTAATGCGATCACTTGAGTGGTTCCGCGGAGAAAAGAGTCATCTGCAAATGCACGTAGTGCCAGAGCTGGAGAAGCAGATAGCCTCGGCAGAGAGGA
Organism: Ajuga chamaepitys; assembly: GCA_958295605.1. Lineage (NCBI taxonomy): Eukaryota > Viridiplantae > Streptophyta > Magnoliopsida > Lamiales > Lamiaceae > Ajuga > Ajuga chamaepitys. The sequence continues at coordinate 14,789,721 of OY282502.1, read as the reverse complement.
AGGTGGTTGAGGCCAATGAAAGGGCCAAAGACTTCGAGATGAAGTATAGAACTACAGCTGCCGAGATGAGCCGCGTCCGTGTTCATCAGAAGGAGTATGAACGAATTCTTTCAGAGTTCGGTCTGCTAACTTTTGAAGAAGTAGAGGAGCGGGTTGTTGAAATCCAGGGTGACATCGCGGCATTGATGTCGAGGAGCTCTGTCGAGTCCGCGGAGCTCGTGAGGAAACGAGAAGTCCTGGAGCTGCTACTCAGTATGTATGAAGGGCTGAAAAGCCGAGGCAGGTGGAGGCCTACTGCGGAAGAATTCATTGCGAGCTCCAGGTGGGACCGAAGTACGCAGAGAGCTCCCCGGAAGGATAAGAAAAAACCATCCGGAAAGACCAAGGGCATAGTTATCCAAGAGCCAGCTCCAGTGGTCACAGTCGAAGAAGAACCCGCGGCAGTTGCCGAAGAGGTAGTCGAGGAGCTGGCCAGGGAGATCGAGGTGATGGTTCCGGAGGAATGGGACCCTGAGCAATGGGCCCAAACTCCAAGGTCCGTGCCACAACAAAGTAGCCAGGCGCGGACCAGGAATGAAGCCCCCAGGCAAGCGCCTAGAGCAAGTCCTCGGCGTAGGGAAGCTCGGAGGGATGACCGAGCCGGAGCCCGAGGGGGTAACAGAGCCGGAGCCCGAGGTCGAGGATCTACAAGATCCCGGAGGACCCAACGTAGACCGAGAAGCGGGTCCCAACGCCGGAGCGCTGAATATTGGCTCGGGGGCCGTAGATAGTTATTTTATGTTTTTTGTTTTTTTGTTTTTTTTTTTTTTTTTTTTGCGAAGTCCTATGTAAAAAACTGTTTGATGTATAATTTTCAGAAGATAATAAAACTGTTGTAATGTGTACAAACTGGTGTAATGAAAGTAACTTGTTACGAATCATTTTAATTAGGTGTTCGGGAACATGGTATCTATTAGTCAATCTCCCCGGACGGATCAGGCGGGAGTAATATACCTCCCCGGATGGATCAGGCGGGAGTAGACACTTCTCCGGTTAAACAGACGAGAAAGTGATATGAGTCCGGGGACTAATATGCAAACCTCCTCGGACGGACCGAGAGAGAGAGGTTTAATTGTCCGGAGACTAATAATGATAATATGAATGTGTTAGGGCGTCCCCGTAACGTAAAGAATAACACAACAGGTTATATAAGCAAAGAATTTTTATTCAATAATAAGTGCCGGAGCAAATTCAAAAGTACAAAGATGGTAAACAACTATAAAAGAAATGAAAGATAAGATAGTACTTGAGATGTGGCTATCACAGATAGAAACGCCTCAAATTGGTGACGTGCCAGCTTCGGGGAATCGGGGTCCCGTTGAGATGTTCAAGTTGATAAGATCCGGAGTCATGCGCAGCAACAACCCGGTAGGGACCTTCCCAAGAAGCGTGTAATTTTCCCTCGGGAGCAGCTTTGCTGGCTGAGTTGAGCCGAAGAACTAAGTCCCCAATACTGAACTGGGTGCCTCGGACCCGGAGGTTATGATACCGGGCTGCTCGTTGTTTGCATCTAGCCTGCTGAATGAACGATTGTTCACGACGACTTTCAAGCTCATCCAAATTTGTCCGGATAGCCTCGTCATTATCCTCGGGCACTAAGGTAAGGAGGCGAGGACTCGGCACACTGATTTCAGCGGGTATAACGGCTTCAGAACCGTAAGTAAGACTGTAAGGAGTCTCCCCGGTAGATGTGTGCGGTGTTGTGCGATAAGCCCATAGGACTTGTGGAAGGTTTTCAGCCCAGAGACCTTTGGCGTTATCCAGGCGCTTCTTTATTCCTGTGATAAGTGTCCGATTGGTGACCTCAACCTGCCCGTTGGCTTGAGGGTGAGCCACCGAAGTGAAAATTTGTTTGATGTGCAGTTCTTCACACCATGATCGGAATGGATCGTTGGCAAACTGTTTACCGTTGTCCGAGATGATAGTGCTCGGGATGCCGAAGCGACAAACAATATTGCGCCACACGAATTTCAAGATATTCTGTCCAGTAATGGCTGTAAGTGGTTCGGCTTCGACCCACTTGGTGAAATAGTCCACGGCAACAACCAGGAACTTCAACCCTCCCGGAGCAACGGGGAATGGGCCAACAATGTCGATGCCCCATTGAATAAACGGCCATGCACCTTGGATTCCGGTGAGCTCGGTCTGAGGCAAATGCTTTACCCGGGAGTGTAGCTGACACTTGCTACATCTAGTCACTAGGTCGTGAGCATCGTTGAACAGGGTTGGCCAATAGTATCCCCAGCGGAGAACTTTCTTGGCTAATGTCCGGGAACCGATATGACTAGCACAGGCCCCCTCATGAACCTCCCGCAGAATTTGGGTAGCTTCGGCAGGAGCAAGACACCGGAGGTTCGGTTGTAGGTACGACCGTCGATATAAAATTCCACCCTGAAAGGAATACTTGGGAGCTTTGAGAACAACTCGCCGAGCTTGTAGCTTATCAGTAGGCAGAACTCCATCTCGGAGATACTGGATGATAGGTGTCATCCAGTTCGGATCGCTGTCGCTCAGTACCGAAACTGTGGCCTCATGAATTGCTGGATGAAACAAATCTTCAACCATAATATCCGGAGATATATTAATTTGGACCGCGGAGGCCAATTTGCTGAGCGCATCTGCTCTTGTGTTTTGAGCTCGGGGTATTTTCTGTACTACAACTGCATCAAAAGTGGAGATAAGCTTTAGTGTTAAAGCACGATACCTGACCATTGTTTCATCCTTGGCGACATAAGTCCCCTGGATCTGTCTAGACACAACCTCGGAGTCAGTGAAGAGCTCAAGATGACGAACGTCCAAGGATTGGGCGAGCCTGAGCCCGGCGAGAACTGCCTCGTACTCCGCTTCATTGTTAGTTACCTTGAACTTGAACCGGATGACATATTTAACTTCCACCCCCTCGGGGTCGATGAGAAGCAGTCCGGCACCACTTCCTCGGACCGCGGATGCTCCATCCACGAAAAGTTGCCACTTCCGGGGTGAAGGGGCGAGGTTAGCATGGTGATGTGTAACACCGTCCCCGGGGGACTCGGAATTGTCTCCCGGGGCTTCGGCCAGGAAGTCGGCGAGTGCTTGACCCTTAATTGCTCGGCGGGGGAGGAACTGGATGTCATATTCGCCCAACTCAATGGCCCATTTGGCGAGGCGTCCAGACACCTCGGGTTTTACAAGGATCTGGCGTATAGGGTGATTAGTCAAGACGCGTATTTCACGTCCTTGGAAGTATGGCCGAAGACGCCGAGCTGCCATCACAAGGGCCAAGGCGGTTTTTTCTAGTACGGAATATCGCGTCTCAGCTCCATGAAGCACCCGGCTTGCAAAATACACTGGATGTTGAACCCCCTCCACTTCTCGCACAAGAGCGGCGCTAACAGCCTCCTCGGCGGAAGCCAGATATAAGTACAGTGGCTCTCCGGGGAGAGGAACTGACAAGGTAGGCAGCTGCTGTATATGACGTTTCAAGGCCTCGAAGGCCTCGGTGCACTCCGGAGTCCACTCAAAGGACTTCGCTTGTCTCAGGATTCTAAAAAACGGGAGCTGGCGCTCTGCTGCTTTCGATAAGAATCTGTTTAAGGCCGCCAAACCACCTGTGAGGCGTTGAACGTCCCTGTACGTTTTTTGTGGCTGCAGATCTAATACATCACGGAGTTTAGCCGGATTGGCCTGCAGGCCGTTTTGTGAAACCATGTACCCGAGAAACTTCCCGGAGCCAACACCGAAGGTGCATTTTGCTGGATTGAGTCGCAAGTTATAGCGCCGCAGGGTGCGCAATGTTTCGATAAGGTCCTGCACACATGAAGGATGGGAGGAGCTTTTGATGACCAAGTCATCGACGTAAACCTCAACATTACGACCTATCTGGTCGTGGAAGACGAAGTCCATTAGACGCTGATAGGTGGCTCCAGCATTCTTAAGCCCGAAGGGCAGTTTCTTAAAAGCGAAGCACCCAAAGGCAGTGATAAACGCCGTTTTGAGGGCATCCTGTGGATCCATAAAAATCTGATGGTAGTCCTTGTACAGATCTAAGAAACAAAGTGCCACGTACCCCGTAATGGCTTCGGCCTTTTGGTCGATGGAGGGCAGAGGATAGCAGTCTTTCGGACAGTGCTTATTGAGATTGGAAAAATCAACACACATCCGCCATGCCCCACTGGTTTTTGTTACCATTACCGGATTGGATAACCAAGAGGGGTAGAATACCTCGAACAAGATGTCCGCATCCAGGAGTTGTTTCACCTCAACTCGAATGGCTTCATTTCGCTCCGGAGCGAATTTCCTCTGCTTCTGTTGGATTGGCTTTACGCTAGGATCTATGTTCAGCTTATGAGTAATCACCTCGGGAGAGACCCCGGGCATATCCAGAGGAGACCATGCAAAAACATCGGAATATTCTCGCAGGGTCTGAATAATGGCCTGATGTAGCCATGGCACATCCACGGCCCCTACTGTTACTGTCTGCTCCGGCTTAGACGGATCTAGCGGGATTTGTGCAGTGGCATCTCCTAACGAAGTACATTCCTGAGGTTCCAGAACCGATGATGCCACTTGAAGCTGCTGTTTGGGCGGAACCTTGGCAGTCTTTTTGAGTGCCACATACATGCACTCTTTTGAAACCCGCTGACTCCCGCGGATGGCCACTTCACCATGCGAAGTGGGAAACTTTAGCGCGAGGTGATACGTGGAGCATATGGCTTTTGCTGGGGTGAGCCAGTCCCGGCCCAATATCATGTTATATGGTGATGGGGAATTTACCACATAGAAATCCACGAAGATTGTTTTTATCCTCGGATAAGTCCCCAAAGACGCTGGGAGAGTGATAATACCTTCTGGCTGGACTTCACCCTGGGTGAAAGTTTGTAGTGGCCCAGGGGTCGGCCGAAGTTGATCTCGAGAAATCCCCATTCTTTGAAAACAATCGGCAAATATAACACTCACCGCGGCCCCATTATCCACGAAGACCCGCCTTACCGTTATGTTAGCTACAGTCATGTCGATGACAATAGCGTCCGTGTGAGGTGTTATCTCCGGAACGGGGTCCCTATCCGTGAAGCTAACAGTCTCGGACTGATGGAGGCGTTTATGACGTGGCTCCTCGGGAGGAGGACGTCGAGCTTCTGCCTTTAATGCATGTCGTGAAGCCCCAGTGGGTAGGGCTCCATATATCACGTTTATCACGTGAGGGGGTGCGTTGTCCCCGGGTCCCCCCGGAGGAGGAGGTGGTGGTGGAAGACGTGGTTGCTGGCGATTGCCAGAATCTTGTCGTGCGTAGTTATTGGGCCCCGGCCGGTTATTCTGCCACGGTGGCCGATTTTGTTGAGTGTCCCGGTCATGGTAACCTCCGCGGTTATGAGACGAACCCCCATTGTGGTTTGCCCGAGGTTGGTCACTAGTTCGAGCTACGTATTGCCGCAAGAGACCCTTCTTGAGGCATTCTTCAATCTCCTTGCCGAGTTCTCGGCACTCCTCTGTCTCATGTCCGTGATCTCGGTGGTACGCGCACCACTTTCCACGGTTCCTCTTTTCAGGAGGCGCGGTCATCCGCGGGCAAGGTCGCAGATCGTTCTTGTGGATAGATAGGATTTCAGCTCGTGACTTCGTCAATGGAGTCAATTGTGGAATTTCACTTCGGGATTCTGAACGCCCCGGTGTCAGGCGAGAAAATGCACTAGGTCGAGCACTAGGCCCAGCTTGAGCCTTGTCAGATTGCCGCTTGCTAGCGTGTTTCTCTCGCTTCTGGCGAGTCTGCTCCTCGGCCTTGGCAAATTTGCACACTGTTTTGAACAGTGCTCGAGTTGTGACCGGAGTGTTCCGAGCTAACTCGGTGTGGAGTGCTCCGGGGCGGAGTCCATTCATAAAAGCGTTGATGGCCACATCGTCGGGGCAATTTCCCACCTTGAGGCTTACCGCTGTGAAACGGTCCAGAAATTGGGTAACGGTTTCACCGTCCCGCTGTTCCATATTCATGACGTCGGCCAGGGTGGCCATGGGCTTCGCCCGTGCTTCGAACCGTGCCCAAAAGTGTTCGGCGAGTTCTCTGAAGGAGGATACGCTGTCACGTGGGAGGGAATCAAACCAAACCCGTGCTTCGTCCTGTAAGTACTCGGGGAAAATCTTGCAATACTGGAGGGAAGTGATGCTATCATGGCTAAGCATGCTGTGCCTAAAAGCTCCAAGAAAATTGGCCGGATCTCCTGTGCCATTGTAAGGTGGTATGGCTGGCCGTTTAAACCCTTCGGGAAGGGAAGTGGCAATAATTTCCTGGGAGAACGGTGTGATGATCTCTCCATTGGCATCAAGGCCCAATATTCTATCCAGTTCAACGTTGCGTTGAACTCGCTCATACTCTTGAAGATCCAGAGCATGAGGATTTGCATAGCGAACTCTCTTAGCCGCATTAAGTGGACGGCGACGATCCGCATCAGTAGGTTCCTCATTGCGAGGTCGCGATTCATTAGAACTCCCATGGTCCTCGGAAGAACCAGGTCGTTCCAGTCGTCGATCATGACGCCCGCGGTGCCCCGGATCCTGTTGATCACGCGAGCGTGGTGGAGGCACCACGGGATTAGCATTATGGCTAGCAGGCCCCGCGGCAGGCCCCGCGGGACGTAGGCGATTAACTGCCCAATCTTGAAGGACATGTGCATGCTCTTGTAAGAAATCTTGGAGCAGTTCTGGGGTAATTTGAACGTTTACCGGTGGTTGAGCAGCAGCAATATTAGGGTTTTGCAGGTTTTGAGGGGGTGGAGGGTTTTGATTACCCTGATGATTGGATGTACTCTCTGCCGGCAATTGCCTCGGCGGCAAGATTTGATCCAGGGATGGATCCTGGTTAGATTGAGCACCGTGGCGGGATTGATTCTGACGTGTTGTCACCATGACTTCCGAAGGCACTGGTATTGCAAAAAACTACCTTGTCGTTCCCACAGACGGCGCCAATTGATAAAGCGCAATCCGGTAACCACACAATTTGAACAATAATCTACGCAAACAGAATGTAAAAACACAGGAATTACGTGGTTCGATCCGGAGATCTACGTCCACGGGCAGAAAATCACTCTTGCCGAGGTGTTTCTTTTTCTAGAATGTTGAGTTTACACGGAGTAATTCAGTACACAGAGTGCGAACCCTAATTCAGAGTTCTTTTCACCTATTTATACTACTAAATCACAACCCTAACTAAATCCCTATAATCTTGCCCACCAAATCTGCATGGCAGTTGGGAAAAGATCATGGGCCTTGATTCATGGAACAAACCACTCACTGGGCCGGCGCGCGTTCCTGGGCCTGCTGGGTCTACGCATAGTGGGCCTTTACGCGCTTGCTGGGCTTGTGCATGCTGGGCCGATCAGCGGGCTCAGGTATTAACCCGACCCGAAGTAACCGGGTTATCCCTATCATGACCCAAATTAGATACTTAAAAGTAAGTACAGTCACTAACAAATTCACAATGGACTACCTAGACAGAATTTTCTCTTACAATATTAATTTTTTATTTGGTAAATGTATTAAAAAAATATTAATGATAAATTATTTGGGCAAATTTAACAAATTAATGCACTGTTCACTAAACTATTAAAAATTTAAGTGCGCTTTTTTGCTATTTATAATAGCAAGTGAAGTCACAGCAGACTTCCAAAACCTGACAACTTCCTGTTCAAAGTCGCCCCTGCCAGGGGCGACTTCTATTAATATTTTTTGTTTTTTAATGAAAATCGCCTGTGATAGAGGCGACATACAATATATATGTGTATCTCTATACACAAAGTCGCCCCTAGGTATTTTTTTTTTTTAAATGCGTAAAGTTTTGTATTTATTTATATATATAATTTCTTTTTAATCTTAAATTGTTTATTTAACAAACTTTCAATTATTTTTTTCCTTTAATTTGAGTCGCACCTATCGTTTTTTTTTTTTAATTTAATTTGAGTCGCACTCATCGTTTTTTTTTTTTTTTAAGATTAAGATGTATCGAGTATAGTTGATGTTTAAATCCTGTTACGATAAAAATATAATATTTAGGTTAATCACAAATACTTAAAACATGAAGTAGTTTTTACCAAATTATTACAAATAACTTGAAAAATAAAATGTCTAACATTCATGACCAGTCCCACAACGAGTTTTTTCCTGTTCCGTTTAGCTCTCCCTCTTCGCTCCTCGATAGGGGCATCGGATTCCGTGTCGTGGGCGCGTTGTGATTGACCATCATCTGGTGCACCAATATTCAAACTAAACATTGGCACACCAGATGAAGATGATGTTTGACCTAAAAAAAATACCAAATACCATATGTCGTCCCTGCCAGGGGCGACTTTAATTACAAATACACACCACCTACGTATGTCGATTTCTAAAAAAAAAAGAAATTAATTGAAGTCCGACTTTGAACAGGGTATGTCAGGTTTTTGTGAAGTCCCCTGTGGCACAGACGACTTCACTTAATCTGGTAAATAATAAAAAAGGATACTTAAAATTTTAATACTTTGGTGAACAGTGCCACAGTTAATTAAAATTGCCAAATTATTTGTGAATGTAATAATTAAAATTTTAACATTAATGCTAGATTAAGGGTTAAAAAGACATCAAGGCGATTCAAAACGATTCTTAATTTTAATTATTTTCTGAATTTTCCGACACAATAATAATTGAAAATAAAGACTAATCGAAAAAAGTAATAATTTTAATACAAAAAGAAAATCTGCTGGCAAATTCTGCTCATTTAGCATTATCCTTTTTTTAGGGTAGAAAACAAAATATTATTATGTCGCCAAAACGACATCAATCTCAACAATGTGTAGCAAAGAAGACGGAACAAAAATACAAGGAGCTCCACCAGAAAAAATGGTAAAACTAAGAGTAGCCAGACCATGAGCAAGTCTGTTTGTCGATCTTTTGACCCAACTAAAAGAGAACGGATTGAAATCAAAAATATCATAATATAATTACTACTAAAGTAAGAAAATTCGACCCCGTGCTTCGACAAAGCGTTCCACACATGCAACGAATCCACTTCAAAGATGACTTTTCATGAGTTGCATTTGCCTTGCCTTCTCCACCGCCAATCGACATGCCAATCCTTCTGCTACCTCCACACTTACCTGAATCTGTTCTTTTCACCTTACAGCAACAAGTATCTGTCCATGATCATTTCGGACAATTACACCCATTCCAATCCCCTCTCCCACCCTAACAGCTGCATTTGAATTGATTTTCACTTCACCGTGTGCAGGGGGAGACCAGCTCAAGGCAGCCTCTCAAATTGGTGTATGTGCCTTCAGTCTCGCTGTTCTGTGGAAGAAAGACAAGTGCTCGCAAGCCAAATGTGGTAAACGAGGTTGATCTATTAGTTTTTTTTTAAAAAAAACATATTCATTTCATTCGTACCACACAAACCATAAGTGAACTGCAAATAACTGTAGAAACTCTTTGTTGTCATGAACTGCAATAATCCCGAACCAATCCGCCATAGTTCCTCGTCCTCGCACCTCCTCCGTACACAACCTCAATGGAGATGATTTCCAAAAATCGCAGCTCCACATGCAGTCCCTTAGAGCATGAATGGACGTCTCAGGTTCCTCACCACATCTCATGCAAATAGGATCAATGTCGACTCTCTTTCAGGATAGCTCAATGGCCACTGGAACCAAACCGCGTGCGTATTTCCACATGAATTAATGGATTTTCGGTGACACGTTGAGCTTCCATATCCATTTCCAAAGCCCCGAGTCATGAGTCGAAACTGATGCCACTCTCCTCTCCCCCAAAAGCCTCCTCCTAGCTCCATGATATCCTGTTCGCACCGAGTATTGTCCGTCCTTCGTGGAGTGCCATCATCATCTATCTGGTCCCACGTTTTGTCAAATTGGAATAGTTTTTACTGCCCTAGCTTCCTCCTGCCCGAAGTTCTTGTCGATGGACGATTCATTCCATCTCAGCTATCATCTCTCATGAGGTCCCTCACTCTCATATCCTCACTCCAATCACCTCGAGGAGCAGTCACTCTAAAACCCGTATCCAAAGGAAGCCAGAATTAGGAAGTAGCTTGCTTTAAATGATCTGAAGAGAAGCAATGTCTAATTCTGGATTAGTCTCCAGCTTTATTTGGTCAGCATTGCTTTGTTAAAAGTCACTATGTCCCTAAAGCCCATTCCACCTTCCAATTTTTGCGCACATAACTTCTCCCATGAACACCAATGAATCCATCTCTCAACTCCCTTCTGTCCCCGCCAAAATCGTGATATTATCGAGTTTATTGAGTCACAGACCTTCCTCGGTAGAAGAAAATAGCTCATGAGTATGTTGGGATTGCCTGAGCCACCGATTTAATTAAAAATGCGTGCCCTGCTTGGGATAAAATTCTGCTTTTCCAATCTTTCAGCTTTTCCCCACACGGTCTACCCACCCTGAAATATACTGCTCTTTGATCGCCCTATAGATGTCGGGAGGCCTAAGTAGACATTATGTTTCGGCACGCTCACCACACCCAGCCTACTAGCAAGATTAGTAGCCATCTACTCCTCCGCTCCTCTACTAAACGATATTTCTGACTTTTTCAGGTTTATCTGTTGTCCGGAAGCCTTTTCATAAGCTTTTAGTACATATGTAATACCTTCATTTCTAAAATATTGGCTTTTCCGAAAATGATTGTGTCATCTACAAAAAAAAATGTGTGAAATGCGGGGTGCTCTTCTGCATATTCTCGCTCCTGTTAACCTCCTATCAACTTCCTGTCTACGAAGTAAAGAGGAAAATGACTCTACACAGACAAAGAAAAGGTAAGGCGATAGCGGGTCCCCTTATCGGAGGCCCCGTGTTGGCAAAAACTTCTCCCCCGGATTACCATTGATCAATATAGAATATGAGACAGTGAAGACACAACGCATAATCAATCTCACAAAATCCGACCCCATCCCAATTCATAGCATAACACGCTCAATAAACTCTCACTCAACTCTATCGTAAGTTTCACTCATATGAAGTTTGAAAGCAAACACTCTCTTATTCTTGGCAGTGTTAATTTTCATGGCATGAAAAATCTCGAAAGCTAACAAAGCATTATCAAAGATGAGCCTTCCTGGGACGAAAGCAGATTGACTACTGTCAATTAGGGAATCAAGGCCTTTTTTTGTCTGTTTGATATGGTTTTTGTGACCATTTTAAAAATAACATTACAAAGACTAATCTGTCGAAAATCTTTGGTATTTTTTTGAGTTTTTTATTTTTTTTAATAAGTACAATATGTGTGTGATTAAAGACACTCAGATCACCGCCACTATTTAAAATATCAAACAAGCAAGAGATCAGACTATCAGCAACAATATTCCAAATTTGTGATACAAAATAACTAACATACCATCGGGGCTCGGTGCTTTTGTCGGATGCGTATGTGAGAGGGCATTGACTATCTTTTCTCGTGTGAAAGGTTGAGCTAGGTTTCTAGCTGCTTCATCAGTCAATTTGGGTTCGATAGACGGTATCACATCATCCATAGTATGATTAGTATAGTGTTTGGTACATAATGAATAAGTTAATCAATATCTCATTTTATTAATAACTCCTCTCACATTATTCCATAGTATGATTAACCCCTCATTTATATTCATTACTATTGCCGTTGATGATTTACAACCAATCGGACCCTCAATTGTATTCCGTTTTCTCCTCCCACTCGCAATCTTATGAAAAGAAAAGGAAGCATTTAGCATTATCCAATTAATAATGAAGGTAAAGTTCTACCCCTTTTTAAATTTTACTACCATTCGACGAGGATTGAAAGTTTGAGCCAAGAATTAGGGGTAGTTCAATCGTTTTCAATACTTCATCCGTTACCAAACATAGCTATTTTTGTCTATACTAAAAAGATAAATTACTTACTACACTGAATACATTATTGATTGTTTATTTCTACGTTTACCTCTTAACTAAAGTGTTTCGTTATTTTCTACATCAATCAAATATATTTGGACCATGAATGAGATGTAAGGGTAAAAAAAAAATAGTGAGTCTGGTATGTGAACAGTCACACGTGTGACGAAATACACTTTTATCGAAAACATTGATACTTTTATCGGAAAAAGTGATACTTTTACAGAAAAAAGTAATATTTTTACTACATTGATACTTTTATAGATAAAGGTGATACTTTTACAGATAAACGTGATATTTTTGTCACTAAAAAATGATATTTTTTCCTGTCACACCGTGTGACGATACACACGAGTTTTTGCCAAAAAAGAATATAGATAAGATTAATGCTTTATAATATTAACTGGGTACAAAAAGAAAATATAGATAAGATTAATGATTTATAATATTAACTTACATTTGTTAATTTGTGTAAACATAACTATATGTCTATCTTTTTCTCTAAAAATAAAAAGAGTGAGTCTTGTGTGTGACGGTCTCATGTGTGACATAATATATTTTTATAGGAAACACTGATATTTTTACAGATAAATTGATACTTTTACTACAGTGATACTTTTACAGATTAAAGTGATACTTTTGTTACAAAAAGTGATACTTCTTTTTTGTTACAAAAAAATGATACTTTTACAGATAAACGTGATACTTTTATTACAAAAAATAATATTTTTGTTTCCATCACATCATGTAACGACCGTGTAACAGTCTTATATAAGTTTTTGCCAAACAAAAACTATATGTCTATCTTTACAGGTTTGAGAGATTAGTTTTTATAAATAGCGTGCGTCAATAGTTTCAAATAACATTGTTTAATGGATTGTCCATTACTTATTACTACTGTTTAAACAAAATATTATATCTAATTAGATTCAAAGCGTGTGTCTTGTCATACTTAAATCAACCAACCCAATACAAATCTACAAATTTCAAAATCCAAATTTATTTAACATATAAATCAATATTTACAAACTCAACGAAAAAATGCGGATAACACAAAATGAAATTTCATCAAACCTCTGATAAGTAACGCAATGAGGAGGTGTACATGTTTCTTTAATTAAATAAGATAGTCTTACACTTAACTCAAATCATTAAGTACAAAACTCACAACTAACTAGGAAAGTCAGCACTATCAACATCAATGGATTGATCGATGAAAAAAAAAATATATGCTCAAGACTCAAAAAACTGTTAGACATCAACAACTGTCTAATAACACCCGAAAACAGCCTAACATAATTAAAAAATAAATAAAAAAATTCTCAATAACTACATGTATAACAAGTAAAGAATTAAAAAAAAATTCAATAAACTCAAAATCACACTCTAAACAAACCGGAGGTGTACATGTTTTTAAAAGTCTAGTAAGATGAGGTGGACCGTAATTATCATCACTAAGTATTGTTCAATTATTGTGACAAAGTAGATTACCAAACACACAGCTTTGTTTGTTTTTGTTTTTGAAGAAATTATTGTTTTAATTCTGGGAGAATGTGTGGGTATTAAAATTGTCTGGGGAATGGAAGCATTTTTATATTCTACCCATCTTTTTCTTTTTTTTTTCTTTGCGAGAGAATATTCTATCCATCTTAAGTATAGTTTTTTTCTGAATGTTTAAGACAATGATTTACTTCTTTTTCCACATAAATATTGTATTAAATGCTCTTCTTTTAATGAGGGTGGAGATTATGAGAGTGGAAATTTTTAAGGATGTGCAAGTTCATTCAGGACGAACGAAAACGAAAAGTATGCAAGTTCATTCGAAACGGAGGAAGTACATTTTAAGCATAACACTTTTATTCAACAGTAATACATTTCAGTATAAATATTAATATATTTTATATGAAAAACTGCTGCTACTTGGGGATTCGCCTATAATCTCAATTGGATTAATCTAAAATTCGCAAACTTAAAAATTAAAATATATGATCATTTTTAAATAACAAAAATCATTTGTTGGTTTCAACGAAGAAAGAGCCCCTCCGTTCCGATTAAAGTTGCCACTTTGACTGAGCACAGATGTTAAGAAAAAACAGCGTTTTGACTTTTTTAAAGGTGAAGATTAAGGGTTGAGATTTTGAGGATAAGGATTGTGAGGATTTGTTTTCTTTTTTGAGATGACAATTTTAATTGAGACGAACCAAAAAGATAAGTAGGCAGCTTTAAGCGAACAAATAAAGTAATTTTGGCTTCACACAAAATCGAGCAGGCAGTAGAGGACCGAAGAACCAGAAATTAATAATGAGCAGTCATTTATCACCGCAACCTAAAACTCTTGCCAGCTATGATAAAATAGGGCCAAAATTTATTTTTGGTCTCGCAGGTATTTGTTTTTTCGATTTTAATCTCATAAGTATTTGCTTTTTTAATTTAGTCCGATAAGTGTTAAAATTATCCAATTTAAGGATAATTTCCACTGGAAAACATTGAATTAGTCGGAAATAATCATGTGCACCTCACGTGACCCTAATATTTGGGAAAATTTGACGACACTAAGTGACGTGACATTAAATAACTGAGTCAGACTTATATTTCTGTAAAATTTTAATTCAAAATAAAAAGAATATTCCTATTTGAGAAGGGCCCGATCACAACCCCTTCTTCTGCCAAAAACCATGGCGAAGCTGCTCTTTCGCCTAGTCGCAGATAACTCCTAATTCTCGGGGTTTTTTTTTTTGGAGAATTTCTGGAATTCTTTTTACAAGTTCTTCAAATAAATTTGGTTCTATGTTTTAAGGTTTGTGACTTTTGGGATGTCAAAATATGTTATTCAACGCTGATGATTAAACTTAAGTTTAGTTTTGATATTCTTTTAACTTTTAACATTACTAATAATGTTGTTTCTTGCAAATAATAAAACGATCCTTGTATTTGAATTAGTGATGTGAATATTCTCTTTAGTTTGAATTAACATTTAATAGAAATTTAAGTCTTACTGAACTATTTTATGCCACGTCACTTAGTATAGTCAGATTCTCCCAAATATTAGGGTCACGTGAGTTGCACGTGACTATTTCCGGCCAATTGAGTGTTTTTGGACAAAAAATATCCTTAAATTGGACAATTTCAGCATTTATGGGACTAAATTGAAAAAGTAAATACTTGTGGGACTAAAAAAAAACAAATACTTACGGGACCAAAAGTAATTTTTGACCACAAAATAGGCATAGCCATATACCATCATTAGAACTCAGTTCCGTAATTCTGTTTTGTTTTTTTTTTTTTTTCCTTAAGTCACCATGTCCATAAATACTACATATTGGAATGGCAAATTTAATAAATTGCACCACTGTTCACCATTCAATTAAAATTAAAAGTGTGATTTTCTGTTATTTATAAGATTAAGTGAATTTGTCTGTACCACAGGCGAGTTCACATAATTCTGACAGACACTATTCAATGTCGCCCCTGCCAGGGACGACTTCTGTTAAATATTATCTTCTTTTTTTTTTTTTATAACTCGTTCATAGCACAGGCGAGATCAAGTATATACAAAGTATTACTATACCTAAAGTCGTCCCTGGCAGGAGCGATATCAAATTTTTTTTTTTTCTTATACGTGAACTCGCCCCTGACAGAGGCGAGTTCTGGACAGGGCAGGGGGTGGGGGGCAGTGGACAGGGCGCAGTGGTGCAGCAGCTCGATGGTGCAGGGGCAGCAGTGAGAGGTCTCATCAAGTTGATTTTTTGGGGGAAGAGTTTGACCTGCTGTTTTTTATATATGTATCACTTGCTTCTTCTTAAAAAAAATTTCTCCTAATCTAAGAACAAAGAAAAAACCCTCCCCTCCCTCCCATGGTGACTCGAACCCAGGACCAAAGACCTAGGTAGTAGATGCTCTGCCACTTGAGCTGTCCAACTTCGTCTATCACTTGCTTCTTCTTCTTCTTCATATCTCTTTTCTCCCCCTTAAACAACTTGCAGAATGATTTCTTTTCAAACCTCCATTCTCTGTTAAAATGTTTCCTTCATCTTTGTCCCTCGTTTGATTATACAAAAAGGTCTTGAAGCATCACATTTATTGTGTAGACAACTTACACAAACTGAAGATAATTTGCTAAGGTTATAATTTTTTTATATTTACTGATTTTTCATAATTTATATTATAAATTTCGTATGATATACCAGTGATATATTTTATGTATATCTTCTAATTATTTTTAAGGTTGTGAAAGTTCGTTTGACCAGAAATTAGTGGACACAGTGTTGCGTCTCGTTTGGACCGGAAGAAAGCTTATAAATACAACTACATCGTATCTTCATTAAGGTATCAAAGTTGTATATGTAATTTTAATTTTCTTTTTTGTCAATGAATGTGAACTGTAAAGAATTGAACAAAGAAAAGTGGCCAAGATTTTTTTTTTTTTTTTTTTTTTGTGAACATTTATGTATGTGCAGTGGACGAAATAGATGTTTTATTGTGCCTCTTAGTAATGTTATTATGGTCCAAAATATGATTGCCTCAATTGTGCCGATTAGTTACATTTTATTTTTTGTGTATGTTAGTGAAAATTTTATTATTATTATTATTATTATTATTATTATTATTATTATTATTATTATTATTATTATTATTATTATTATTATTATTAGGGTGTAGTTCAGATCGTGTTGTCAGGATGTATTCCCAAATCGTGTTGTTGGGAAAAATTACAAATCCGTATGAGGAGCAAATTACAAGTTGAAGATCCGTCAACTATAATAAATGATCAGAAAATCAAAAGGCACCCCAAAAGCCCTAAACACCTCAACATGGGTAAAAGCGGGCAAACATGGGTCCAAACAGATTTCTGATTATTTATTATAGGCCAGAGAATCAACCAACCTCTCGGATCCTACCCAACTTATTGATTCAGGAGTTCCATTCTAACTTGTTGATCGAAGAATTACACCTTCACGTGTTGATTCCAAACTTATCATGATATGAGATCATAGAATCAACAATTTTATCTGGTTCAGATATAATTTAACACAAAGGATTTAGCCTATAAGGCTCATCCTTATAATATATAAAATTTAGATAAACAAAATAAAGAAAAGAAAGAAAAACTTACAAGTTTTGAAGACACACCAGTACAGAAATGATTTTATTTCTCTGAAATATATTACAAGAGAGGAGATTACAAGAGAGAGAGAGAGAAGGCTGGACTGTCTCACGCCTCCCTCCCTTATTTACAAATGAGGTCTTTATATAGACCTTTCAAACCGACATATGAACAGTAAAAAGTATAAAAACTATTGGTGAACAGTAAATTACTGTTCAAAAACGCGGAAAAGGAATAGTAATTTACTATTCCAAATAGTAAAAATACTATTTAAACAGTACTACTAATTTTGTCTTTATTTCGAGGAAGATTCTTCTCTGGAATTTGATGCAGAATTCTTCATCGTTTGAATCCATTTTTCCATTTGAGTGTCTGTAATATCATCCTCATATGGATCTTGAGCATCCTGCATACTGACAGATTTGTCTTTTGAGGAATTATCACTTTGTAGAGAAGCCATTTCTTCTTCTTCTTCTTCACCCAAGTCTTCCAGCAGTTCTTTCTTCATTTGGGTAAGATATAATTCAATCATCTCTTCTTTGGATAAATCATCCACATTTTTGAATAATTTTTTAGAGATATTATCTCTGGTGGCTGTTTCCTTATTTTTCTTCCTTGCTTGGATATAGGTCTTTATCTTTTGTTGGATATTATCCAAAGTATCGACTCCAAACATTTTATTTGTACTGGGATCAATTTTTATCATTTTATCCCAGAATCTTGTAAAAAAGATTCTTTTAAGGCAAGGAATTTTGTGAGTATAACTCACTTTAATATCCCATTTGAAAATTCATGGGATGGAAAATTCAATGAAAAAATGTAGCGGGGATTCCCAAAGACAGAATTTATTTTCTTCATATACTTTTCCCAATATGGGACTTGAATATTTCCATTTCTGGAATTCTGATTTTAATATTTCTGGAAGAATTTCTTCCTTTGGGCCAAAAAGTCGCCACCATTTTCGGAACCAATTTGGTATTTCAAAGTTATAAACTTTATTACATACCTTGATTAACCAGGTATGTTTCTTTTTATCATTATTATAATAGAAAACCTTTTCAAAGGCTTGGATATAATCCCAATAATTGTATTTCACAGTAATATTATTTATGCAGAGAGATTTCTCTTTTGATGGAGATATTCCCCATTCTTCAATAGGAATTAATTGCTTAATGATAATTTTCGAGAAGTTATAAACTTCTGGATTTCCACTTGTCATGTGAGTAATTTCACATTCATTACTTATGAGTATATTTTCATAAAATTTTCGAGATTTATAAACCTCATAGGGAAATCCTTGATTAGATAGATATCTATCAAAGATTTTCCATGGATCATCTTCCCATTTTAGATCAGTATTACTGATTAGGAAAATCATTTTTTCTTTATCATTTTTTATGAAATCCTTATTGGGATCTTTTTCTTCCGTATTCACAATATTAGCATATGATGCTTGAGAAGTACTATTAGTACTTTCTTCGTTTTGGGAAGCCTTATTATTCTTCCATTGGAGATACTCCTGATATGATGCATTTTGTGAGATATTTGTAATATTGGCTGCCACCAATTTTTGTCTGCCATGTTGGGCCAAAATATTTGGTCCCCTGCCACCTCTTCCCCTATAAGGGAAAGTTCCGCGACCTCGGAAACTCATACCTGGAAAACAAAAATGTTAGAGATTCTTAAATTCATAATTATGAATTTGAAAAGCCCAACTTCTTAAAATGTCATTGTATGTAGCAATTCTGGTTTCTAATTTTTGCTTGTCTTCTTTAGAAAGAAAATTTTTTGTAGCATTATATTCTCTTTCTAAAGCAATTACCTTTTCATTATTTATTTTTTGTAACCTGTACATTTTATAGCGATCTTTAGAATTCATTTAAATATTCTCTAGTTAGGAAATCAGGAAGATTATTATCTTCACCTTTTTTATATATTATTTCAAAATCAAAAGGTGCTAAATGAGCTTGCCACCTAGCGAACATTTGCTTAGAAACATCATGTTTAAAATCTTTATTAAACATAAATTTAGCAGCTTTGCAATCAGTTTTAATAATAAATTTTTGATTATATAAATCATCTTGAAATTTTAAAACACATTTAACAATAGCTAAAATTTCCTTAGCTATAGTAGCATAATTCTTTTGACTATTATTCCATTTACCAGAATAGAATCTTATCAAATAATCCTTTTTATCAATAGGATCAGTTTGTTTTAAAATTCCTCCAAAACCAATATCAGAGGCATCTGTTTCAATAATTTTTTCCCAATTAGGATTTGCTAATGATAAACAAGGTAAATATTTAACCTTATTTTTTATTTTTCTAACAGCTTCTGTGTGCTGATTATTCCATGAAATAGGATTTTTCTTTAATCTATCATATAAAATAGCAGTATCTTCTGCAAGATTTTTGTAGTAAGGAGAAATATAATTTAGACTCCCTAAAAATCTTTGTAACTGAGTTTTATCAGTAATTTCATCAGGAAATTTTGAAGTAAATTCAATACTTCTATTAATAGGTACAATATTACCTTTTTCAATAAAATGTCCTAAAAACTTTATTTTTGTTTGGAAAAGTATCATTTTTGGTTTAGAAATAACTAATCCATTTTGAATTACTAAATTTTTAAATATATTTAAATGTTTGAAATGTATCTCAATATTTTTTGAAAATACTAAAATATCATCAATATATACAATTATAAATTCACTATAAGGAGTAAAAATATCATTCATTATTTTCTGAAATTCAGAAGGAGCATTTTTCAACCCAAAGGGCATAACATTCCACTCATAATGTCCAAAAGGAACATTAAAGGCAGTTTTATATCTATCAGCAGGATTAATTTGAATCTGCCAAAATCCAGATTTTAAATCAAATTTTGAAAATATAACAGCATTATAAAGTCTGTCAAGAAGATCCTTCTTGTTTGGAATAGGATGTCTAATCCATTTTAAAACCTTATTAAGAGGTTTATAATTTATAACTAATCTAGGTACTCCTCTTTCTTGTTCAGAATGTTTATTAACATAAAAAGCTGTACAAGACCAAGCTGATTCAGATGACTTAATGATATTTTTTTCTAAAAGAGATTTAATCTCATTTTTGCATAATTCTAAATATTCAGAATTCATCTGACAAGGTCTAGCTTTAGTAGGAATTTTATCCTCTGTAAAACTATCCTCATAAGGAAGTGAAACAATATGTTTCTTTCTATTCCAAAAAGCATTTGGAAGATCATTACAAATATCAATACTCATTTGATTATAAAGTAATTTAATTTTATCCTGTAATTTAGGATTTTTCAAACTATCTTCTATGGAAAGGATATTAATTTCTTGTTTTAAGAAATTTAACTGATTTTCTTTTGCTTTGATATTATCATAAATATTATGTAATATTTTTGCAAAAGGTTTGGTAATAAATTTTAGTACTATAGGCTCATTTTCATATGTGCCAATAATACCATTATTATCAACTTTTGTAAAAGGATAAATCATATTTATAAAGGGGGTTCCAAGTATAACTTGGTTAGAAATGTTTTTCACAAGTAAAAAACTTGTAGAAATACATTTTTTATCAATACAAACATAAGCTTTTGGTAGTTTAAAACTAATATCAAGTTTTTGCCCACCAGCATGGGATAAAGAATGTGTTGTTTTCTGAAAATATCTAGTAGGAATTAGACCTTCTTGTACAACATTCAAATCTGCACCACTATCAATGAGTGCAATAAATTCTTTTGAATAAAAATCATCAATTAAAAGAGTAATCTTTACATACCATTTTTGTGAAATAAACATTTCAATATTATTAAGAAAGCTTTCATCATTACTATCAGGTATAATTATTTCATTTTTCCCTTCTAATTTATCAATTCTTTTTTCCAAAACATTATTATTTTGTTTAAGAAATTTAATTTCTTTTTTAAGATTATCAATTTCAATACTTAAATCACTTAAAGAAGTAGGAGTTTTATCCTTCTGTTTTTCTTTAAGCATCTGATAAACCTTGCTCATAAGATAAGGTTCATCTGAAACATATATAGAATTATTATTTTCTTGTTTATTTCCAGTATCACTAGATGAACTTGGGATATTACCCACTTGATCTATTATTGAAGATCTCAAATTAGGATCTTTTATTAATTTTAATAAATCCATAATATTATTATGGTCTAAGACATTTATCTCCAAATTTTTCATTTGACAAATAAAAAGACAAAATTTGTCTGAGAAAAAACAATTAGGTCAATTTTGTGAACAATTTGCTATGGATATGCCTAGTACTAGTAAAACTAGTAAGAATAAAAATAAATATGATAAAAATGATTTTCTTAAATATAGAAGAAGAAAAAAGGCTTCTAAAAGAAAAATAGAAAGACATGCTAATAGAAAGCAAGAAAGAGACGAGAGGAAAAAACAGAGAAATAAATTGATAATATGCCATAAATGCCAAAAGGTTGGGCATTATGCAAGAAATTGCTGGGTAAAAAAGAAGATTAATAATCTTCAAATTGATGATAATATCAAGGATATAATATCCAAGATATTGTTAAAATCAGATGATTCAGAATCAGAATCAGTTACAAAATCTGAATTAGATTCAGAAATGTCAGAAATATCTGATATTGAAAATCTCAAAGCATTGGAACAAGAATCAGTAATATCTGATTCAGAATTATCAGATACTAATAAATGTAAATGTCAGGATAATAAGCCTGATGAAACAGATGAAATTTATAGACTTTTATCTCAAATGAAAAATTTGGAGATAAATGTCTTAGACCATAATAATATTATGGATTTATTAAAATTAATAAAAGATCCTAATTTGAGATCTTCAATAATAGATCAAGTGGGTAATATCCCAAGTTCATCTAGTGATACTGGAAATAAACAAGAAAATAATAATTCTATATATGTTTCAGATGAACCTTATCTTATGAGCAAGGTTTATCAGATGCTTAAAGAAAAACAGAAGGATAAAACTCCTACTTCTTTAAGTGATTTAAGTATTGAAATTGATAATCTTAAAAAAGAAATTAAATTTCTTAAACAAAATAATAATGTTTTGGAAAAAAGAATTGATAAATTAGAAGGGAAAAATGAAATAATTATACCTGATAGTAATGATGAAAGCTTTCTTAATAATATTGAAATGTTTATTTCACAAAAATGGTATGTAAAGATTACTCTTTTAATTGATGATTTTTATTCAAAAGAATTTATTGCACTCATTGATAGTGGTGCAGATTTGAATGTTGTACAAGAAGGTCTAATTCCTACTAGATATTTTCAGAAAACAACACATTCTTTATCCCATGCTGGTGGGCAAAAACTTGATATTAGTTTTAAACTACCAAAAGCTTATGTTTGTATTGATAAAAAATGTATTTCTACAAGTTTTTTACTTGTGAAAAACATTTCTAACCAAGTTATACTTGGAACCCCCTTTATAAATATGATTTATCCTTTTACAAAAGTTGATAATAATGGTATTATTGGCACATATGAAAATGAGCCTATAGTACTAAAATTTATTACCAAACCTTTTGCAAAAATATTACATAATATTTATGATAATATCAAAGCAAAAGAAAATCAGTTAAATTTCTTAAAACAAGAAATTAATATCCTTTCCATAGAAGATAGTTTGAAAAATCCTAAATTACAGGATAAAATTAAATTACTTTATAATCAAATGAGTATTGATATTTGTAATGATCTTCCAAATGCTTTTTGGAATAGAAAGAAACATATTGTTTCACTTCCTTATGAGGATAGTTTTACAGAGGATAAAATTCCTACTAAAGCTAGACCTTGTCAGATGAATTCTGAATATTTAGAATTATGCAAAAATGAGATTAAATCTCTTTTAGAAAAAAATATCATTAAGTCATCTGAATCAGCTTGGTCTTGTACAGCTTTTTATGTTAATAAACATTCTGAACAAGAAAGAGGAGTACCTAGATTAGTTATAAATTATAAACCTCTTAATAAGGTTTTAAAATGGATTAGACATCCTATTCCAAACAAGAAGGATCTTCTTGACAGACTTTATAATGCTGTTATATTTTCAAAATTTGATTTAAAATCTGGATTTTGGCAGATTCAAATTAATCCTGCTGATAGATATAAAACTGCCTTTAATGTTCCTTTTGGACATTATGAGTGGAATGTTATGCCCTTTGGGTTGAAAAATGCTCCTTCTGAATTTCAGAAAATAATGAATGATATTTTTACTCCTTATAGTGAATTTATAATTGTATATATTGATGATATTTTAGTATTTTCAAAAAATATTGAGATACATTTCAAACATTTAAATATATTTAAAAATTTAGTAATTCAAAATGGATTAGTTATTTCTAAACCAAAAATGATACTTTTCCAAACAAAAATAAAGTTTTTAGGACATTTTATTGAAAAAGGTAATATTGTACCTATTAATAGAAGTATTGAATTTACTTCAAAATTTCCTGATGAAATTACTGATAAAACTCAGTTACAAAGATTTTTAGGGAGTCTAAATTATATTTCTCCTTACTACAAAAATCTTGCAGAAGATACTGCTATTTTATATGATAGATTAAAGAAAAATCCTATTTCATGGAATAATCAGCACACAGAAGCTGTTAGAAAAATAAAAAATAAGGTTAAATATTTACCTTGTTTATCATTAGCAAATCCTAATTGGGAAAAAATTATTGAAACAGATGCCTCTGATATTGGTTTTGGAGGAATTTTAAAACAAACTGATCCTATTGATAAAAAGGATTATTTGATAAGATTCTATTCTGGTAAATGGAATAATAGTCAAAAGAATTATGCTACTATAGCTAAGGAAATTTTAGCTATTGTTAAATGTGTTTTAAAATTTCAAGATGATTTATATAATCAAAAATTTATTATTAAAACTGATTGCAAAGCTGCTAAATTTATGTTTAATAAAGATTTTAAACATGATGTTTCTAAGCAAATGTTCGCTAGGTGGCAAGCTCATTTAGCACCTTTTGATTTTGAAATAATATATAAAAAAGGTGAAGATAATAATCTTCCTGATTTCCTAACTAGAGAATATTTAAATGAATTCTAAAGATCGCTATAAAATGTACAGGTTACAAAAAATAAATAATGAAAAGGTAATTGCTTTAGAAAGAGAATATAATGCTACAAAAAATTTTCTTTCTAAAGAAGACAAGCAAAAATTAGAAACCAGAATTGCTACATACAATGACATTTTAAGAAGTTGGGCTTTTCAAATTCATAATTATGAATTTAAGAATCTCTAACATTTTTGTTTTCCAGGTATGAGTTTCCGAGGTCGCGGAACTTTCCCTTATAGGGGAAGAGGTGGCAGGGGACCAAATATTTTGGCCCAACATGGCAGACAAAAATTGGTGGCAGCCAATATTACAAATATCTCACAAAATGCATCATATCAGGAGTATCTCCAATGGAAGAATAATAAGGCTTCCCAAAACGAAGAAAGTACTAATAGTACTTCTCAAGCATCATATGCTAATATTGTGAATACGGAAGAAAAAGATCCCAATAAGGATTTCATAAAAAATGATAAAGAAAAAATGATTTTCCTAATCAGTAATACTGATCTAAAATGGGAAGATGATCCATGGAAAATCTTTGATAGATATCTATCTAATCAAGGATTTCCCTATGAGGTTTATAAATCTCGAAAATTTTATGAAAATATACTCATAAGTAATGAATGTGAAATTACTCACATGACAAGTGGAAATCCAGAAGTTTATAACTTCTCGAAAATTATCATTAAGCAATTAATTCCTATTGAAGAATGGGGAATATCTCCATCAAAAGAGAAATCTCTCTGCATAAATAATATTACTGTGAAATACAATTATTGGGATTATATCCAAGCCTTTGAAAAGGTTTTCTATTATAATAATGATAAAAAGAAACATACCTGGTTAATCAAGGTATGTAATAAAGTTTATAACTTTGAAATACCAAATTGGTTCCGAAAATGGTGGCGACTTTTTGGCCCAAAGGAAGAAATTCTTCCAGAAATATTAAAATCAGAATTCCAGAAATGGAAATATTCAAGTCCCATATTGGGAAAAGTATATGAAGAAAATAAATTCTGTCTTTGGGAATCCCCGCTACATTTTTTCATTGAATTTTCCATCCCATGGATTTTCAAATGGGATATTAAAGTGAGTTATACTCACAAAATTCCTTGCCTTAAAAGAATCTTTTTTACAAGATTCTGGGATAAAATGATAAAAATTGATCCCAGTACAAATAAAATGTTTGGAGTCGATACTTTGGATAATATCCAACAAAAGATAAAGACCTATATCCAAGCAAGGAAGAAAAATAAGGAAACAGCCACCAGAGATAATATCTCTAAAAAATTATTCAAAAATGTGGATGATTTATCCAAAGAAGAGATGATTGAATTATATCTTACCCAAATGAAGAAAGAACTGCTGGAAGACTTGGGTGAAGAAGAAGAAGAAGAAATGGCTTCTCTACAAAGTGATAATTCCTCAAAAGACAAATCTGTCAGTATGCAGGATGCTCAAGATCCATATGAGGATGATATTACAGACACTCAAATGGAAAAATGGATTCAAACGATGAAGAATTCTGCATCAAATTCCAGAGAAGAATCTTCCTCGAAATAAAGACAAAATTAGTAGTACTGTTTAAATAGTATTTTTACTATTTGGAATAGTAAATTACTATTCCTTTTCCGCGTTTTTGAACAGTAATTTACTGTTCACCAATAGTTTTTATACTTTTTACTGTTCATATGTCGGTTTGAAAGGTCTATATAAAGACCTCATTTGTAAATAAGGGAGGCAGGCGTGAGACAGTCCAGCCTTCTCTCTCTCTCTCTTGTAATCTCCTCTCTTGTAATATATTTCAGAGAAATAAAATCATTTCTGTACTGGTGTGTCTTCAAAACTTGTAAGTTTTTCTTTCTTTTCTTTATTTTGTTTATCTAAATTTTATATATTATAAGGATGAGCCTTATAGGCTAAATCCTTTGTGTTAAATTATATCTGAACCAGATAAAATTGTTGATTCTATGATCTCATATCATGATAAGTTTGGAATCAACACGTGAAGGTGTAATTCTTCGATCAACAAGTTAGAATGGAACTCCTGAATCAATAAGTTGGGTAGGATCCGAGAGGTTGGTTGATTCTCTGGCCTATAATAAATAATCAGAAATCTGTTTGGACCCATGTTTGCCCGCTTTTACCCATGTTGAGGTGTTTAGGGCTTTTGGGGTGCCTTTTGATTTTCTGATCATTTATTATAGTTGACGGATCTTCAACTTGTAATTTGCTCCTCATACGGATTTGTAATTTTTCCCAACAACACGATTTGGGAATACATCCTGACAACACGATCTGAACTACACCCTAACAATACGATCCGAGCCTCTTTTGTTTCAGATCGTGTTGTCAGGATGTATTCCCAAATCGTGTTGTTGGGAAAAATTACAAATCCGTATGAGGAGCAAATTACAAGTTGAAGATCCGTCAACTATAATAAATGATCAGAAAATCAAAAGGCACCCCAAAAGCCCTAAACACCTCAACATGGGTAAAAGCGGGCAAACATGGGTCCAAACAGATTTCTGATTATTTATTATAGGCCAGAGAATCAACCAACCTCTCGGATCCTACCCAACTTATTGATTCAGGAGTTCCATTCTAACTTGTTGATCGAAGAATTACACCTTCACGTGTTGATTCCAAACTTATCATGATATGAGATCATAGAATCAACAATTTTATCTGGTTCAGATATAATTTAACACAAAGGATTTAGCCTATAAGGCTCATCCTTATAATATATAAAATTTAGATAAACAAAATAAAGAAAAGAAAGAAAAACTTACAAGTTTTGAAGACACACCAGTACAGAAATGATTTTATTTCTCTGAAATATATTACAAGAGAGGAGATTACAAGAGAGAGAGAGAGAAGGCTGGACTGTCTCACGCCTGCCTCCCTTATTTACAAATGAGGTCTTTATATAGACCTTTCAAACCGACATATGAACAGTAAAAAGTATAAAAACTATTGGTGAACAGTAAATTACTGTTCAAAAACGTGGAAAAGGAATAGTAATTTACTATTCCAAATAGTAAAAATACTATTTAAACAGTACTACTAATTTTGTCTTTATTTCGAGGAAGATTCTTCTCTGGAATTTGATGCAGAATTCTTCATCGTTTGAATCCATTTTTCCATTTGAGTGTCTGTAATATCATCCTCATATGGATCTTGAGCATCCTGCATACTGACAGATTTGTCTTTTGAGGAATTATCACTTTGTAGAGAAGCCATTTCTTCTTCTTCTTCTTCACCCAAGTCTTCCAGCAGTTCTTTCTTCATTTGGGTAAGATATAATTCAATCATCTCTTCTTTGGATAAATCATCCACATTTTTGAATAATTTTTTAGAGATATTATCTCTGGTGGCTGTTTCCTTATTTTTCTTCCTTGCTTGGATATAGGTCTTTATCTTTTGTTGGATATTATTCAAAGTATCGACTCCAAACATTTTATTTGTACTGGGATCAAATTTTATCATTTTATCCCAGAATCTTGTAAAAAAGATTCTTTTAAGGCAAGGAATTTTGTGAGTATAACTCACTTTAATATCCCATTTGAAAATCCATGGGATGGAAAATTCAATGAAAAAATGTAGCGGGGATTCCCAAAGACAGAATTTATTTTCTTCATATACTTTTCCCAATATGGGACTTGAATATTTCCATTTCTGGAATTCTGATTTTAATATTTCTGGAAGAATTTCTTCCTTTGGGCCAAAAAGTCGCCACCATTTTCGGAACCAATTTGGTATTTCAAAGTTATAAACTTTATTACATACCTTGATTAACCAGGTATGTTTCTTTTTATCATTATTATAATAGAAAACCTTTTCAAAGGCTTGGATATAATCCCAATAATTGTATTTCACAGTAATATTATTTATGCAGAGAGATTTCTCTTTTGATGGAGATATTCCCCATTCTTCAATAGGAATTAATTGCTTAATGATAATTTTCGAGAAGTTATAAACTTCTGGATTTCCACTTGTCATGTGAGTAATTTCACATTCATTACTTATGAGTATATTTTCATAAAATTTTCGAGATTTATAAACCTCATAGGGAAATCCTTGATTAGATAGATATCTATCAAAGATTTTCCATGGATCATCTTCCCATTTTAGATCAGTATTACTGATTAGGAAAATCATTTTTTCTTTATCATTTTTTATGAAATCCTTATTGGGATCTTTTTCTTCCGTATTCACAATATTAGCATATGATGCTTGAGAAGTACTATTAGTACTTTCTTCGTTTTGGGAAGCCTTATTATTCTTCCATTGGAGATACTCCTGATATGATGCATTTTGTGAGATATTTGTAATATTGGCTGCCACCAATTTTTGTCTGCCATGTTGGGCCAAAATATTTGGTCCCCTGCCACCTCTTCCCCTATAAGGGAAAGTTCCGCGACCTCGGAAACTCATACCTGGAAAACAAAAATGTTAGAGATTCTTAAATTCATAATTATGAATTTGAAAAGCCCAACTTCTTAAAATGTCATTGTATGTAGCAATTCTGGTTTCTAATTTTTGCTTGTCTTCTTTAGAAAGAAAATTTTTTGTAGCATTATATTCTCTTTCTAAAGCAATTACCTTTTCATTATTTATTTTTTGTAACCTGTACATTTTATAGCGATCTTTAGAATTCATTTAAATATTCTCTAGTTAGGAAATCAGGAAGATTATTATCTTCACCTTTTTTATATATTATTTCAAAATCAAAAGGTGCTAAATGAGCTTGCCACCTAGCGAACATTTGCTTAGAAACATCATGTTTAAAATCTTTATTAAACATAAATTTAGCAGCTTTGCAATCAGTTTTAATAATAAATTTTTGATTATATAAATCATCTTGAAATTTTAAAACACATTTAACAATAGCTAAAATTTCCTTAGCTATAGTAGCATAATTCTTTTGACTATTATTCCATTTACCAGAATAGAATCTTATCAAATAATCCTTTTTATCAATAGGATCAGTTTGTTTTAAAATTCCTCCAAAACCAATATCAGAGGCATCTGTTTCAATAATTTTTTCCCAATTAGGATTTGCTAATGATAAACAAGGTAAATATTTAACCTTATTTTTTATTTTTCTAACAGCTTCTGTCTGCTGATTATTCCATGAAATAGGATTTTTCTTTAATCTATCATATAAAATAGCAGTATCTTCTGCAAGATTTTTGTAGTAAGGAGAAATATAATTTAGACTCCCTAAAAATCTTTGTAACTGAGTTTTATCAGTAATTTCATCAGGAAATTTTGAAGTAAATTCAATACTTCTATTAATAGGTACAATATTACCTTTTTCAATAAAATGTCCTAAAAACTTTATTTTTGTTTGGAAAAGTATCATTTTTGGTTTAGAAATAACTAATCCATTTTGAATTACTAAATTTTTAAATATATTTAAATGTTTGAAATGTATCTCAATATTTTTTGAAAATACTAAAATATCATCAATATATACAATTATAAATTCACTATAAGGAGTAAAAATATCATTCATTATTTTCTGAAATTCAGAAGGAGCATTTTTCAACCCAAAGGGCATAACATTCCACTCATAATGTCCAAAAGGAACATTAAAGGCAGTTTTATATCTATCAGCAGGATTAATTTGAATCTGCCAAAATCCAGATTTTAAATCAAATTTTGAAAATATAACAGCATTATAAAGTCTGTCAAGAAGATCCTTCTTGTTTGGAATAGGATGTCTAATCCATTTTAAAACCTTATTAAGAGGTTTATAATTTATAACTAATCTAGGTACTCCTCTTTCTTGTTCAGAATGTTTATTAACATAAAAAGCTGTACAAGACCAAGCTGATTCAGATGACTTAATGATATTTTTTTTCTAAAAGAGATTTAATCTCATTTTTGCATAATTCTAAATATTCAGAATTCATCTGACAAGGTCTAGCTTTAGTAGGAATTTTATCCTCTGTAAAACTATCCTCATAAGGAAGTGAAACAATATGTTTCTTTCTATTCCAAAAAGCATTTGGAAGATCATTACAAATATCAATACTCATTTGATTATAAAGTAATTTAATTTTATCCTGTAATTTAGGATTTTTCAAACTATCTTCTATGGAAAGGATATTAATTTCTTGTTTTAAGAAATTTAACTGATTTTCTTTTGCTTTGATATTATCATAAATATTATGTAATATTTTTGCAAAAGGTTTGGTAATAAATTTTAGTACTATAGGCTCATTTTCATATGTGCCAATAATACCATTATTATCAACTTTTGTAAAAGGATAAATCATATTTATAAAGGGGGTTCCAAGTATAACTTGGTTAGAAATGTTTTTCACAAGTAAAAAACTTGTAGAAATACATTTTTTATCAATACAAACATAAGCTTTTGGTAGTTTAAAACTAATATCAAGTTTTTGCCCACCAGCATGGGATAAAGAATGTGTTGTTTTCTGAAAATATCTAGTAGGAATTAGACCTTCTTGTACAACATTCAAATCTGCACCACTATCAATGAGTGCAATAAATTCTTTTGAATAAAAATCATCAATTAAAAGAGTAATCTTTACATACCATTTTTGTGAAATAAACATTTCAATATTATTAAGAAAGCTTTCATCATTACTATCAGGTATAATTATTTCATTTTTCCCTTCTAATTTATCAATTCTTTTTTCCAAAACATTATTATTTTGTTTAAGAAATTTAATTTCTTTTTTAAGATTATCAATTTCAATACTTAAATCACTTAAAGAAGTAGGAGTTTTATCCTTCTGTTTTTCTTTAAGCATCTGATAAACCTTGCTCATAAGATAAGGTTCATCTGAAACATATATAGAATTATTATTTTCTTGTTTATTTCCAGTATCACTAGATGAACTTGGGATATTACCCACTTGATCTATTATTGAAGATCTCAAATTAGGATCTTTTATTAATTTTAATAAATCCATAATATTATTATGGTCTAAGACATTTATCTCCAAATTTTTCATTTGAGATAAAAGTCTATAAATTTCATCTGTTTCATCAGGCTTATTATCCTGACATTTACATTTATTAGTATCTGATAATTCTGAATCAGATATTACTGATTCTTGTTCCAATGCTTTGAGATTTTCAATATCAGATATTTCTGACATTTCTGAATCTAATTCAGATTTTGTAACTGATTCTGATTCTGAATCATCTGATTTTAACAATATCTTGGATATTATATCCTTGATATTATCATCAATTTGAAGATTATTAATCTTCTTTTTTACCCAGCAATTTCTTGCATAATGCCCAACCTTTTGGCATTTATGGCATATTATCAATTTATTTCTCTGTTTTTTCCTCTCGTCTCTTTCTTGCTTTCTATTAGCATGTCTTTCTATTTTTCTTTTAGAAGCCTTTTTTCTTCTTCTATATTTAAGAAAATCATTTTTATCATATTTATTTTTATTCTTACTAGTTTTACTAGTACTAGGCATATCCATAGCAAATTGTTCACAAAATTGACCTAATTGTTTTTTCTCAGACAAATTTTGTCTTTTTATTTGTCTATTTAATTTTATCTCATTACATAAATTTAAACCTTCTTGAATACAAGTACCAATTAATTTACCATAAGTAAAACTATCATATGGAACATGAACATTATTTCCCCTTAAATTATTTCTTACTCTTTCTGCAAATAAATAAGGTAATCCATCAATAAATTTTGATTTCCAATGAGAGCTATTACTCTCAGGGAGTTCCATCACTCTGCTTAAAAATGTATCTTTATACCATCTAAAATCTGTAAGTGTTTTACACCTCAGATTTTGTAATAGTGTACGAATATGTTCACTATTATCAGAATATCTGCCAGTAAAATGTTCTATAATATTAATAATCAAAGTATAAACAGCATTTTCAACAGAAACATTATTCTCTTGTTTTATATTGTTGAGAATATAATCTCTATTTTCTTGGGTCAAATAATGATCCCACCAACCTTTAAGTTGGCCAGTAAAACCTGCAATAATCATTTTTGCAATATTTTTATCGGTATTACCATTATTCTTACAAACTGTAGAATACATAAGGATTCTATGAACAGTATTATAAATCTGTTTTTCAGTATAACCATCAATATTCCATTCATAAATATTTCTTCCACTATAGCTATTATTCAAAATATATTCTTGTTCTTCATTAAGAACATCCATAGGAGTTGGTCTCCTATAATAATAAAATCGTTGATTAGGCTTATCAGCCCATTTTTCAATTTTGTTGATCTGGTCATTAATAATCTGTTTATAATCAGATCTATTTTCAAAATCTTTTTGAAAATCATTTTCTAAAGTATTTAAGGATAATTTTGAAAATTTTTCTTCTAATAATTTTTCTAACTCTGTCAAAGATTCTAATTTAAAATCTTTTATCTCTGGTGGAAGTTGTATACTAGGAGTAGCAATCAATTCTTTTTCAAAATCAATTTTTGAAATTATTTTTTCCTTTTTATTATTTATTAAAGAAATAACATTATCAACTTTATTATGAAGTGAAAGTATGTGCTCTCCTAAAACATTGATAAATAAATTCATATAATTATTTTGTTTAATTAATAAATTTATATGACTACAAGTTACTTGTAAAACATCATTTTCAAATAATTTTGAAAAAGCAAGAAAATTACATATATTATTATCTTTTTCTATTTGAAAGGGTTCTTGAGGAGGAAAACCATTATTAATGATTTGTCCATTCATTAGTCTATAATTTCTTTCTAAAACAGAAATATATTGATGTACATAGGTAGACATGAACCATGGAACAAATAAAATCAAAGTATTTGTTTCTTCACATTTGTTATAAAAATTTTCTTGTATAATTTGTTTTTCCCTTTTATTGAAATTTTCAAAAAACCAAGTTCTAAATGGTTCCCATTTAGGAAGTCTGAATTCTTCACTAATAATTTTTCTGGCTTCTGAACCAGGGCTAAAATCAATTTTTTGAGCTTTAAAATCCATAAATCAAGGAAAACTCATTTCAGACATTGTCTCCATGTGTCTACTATTGACACTTTTAACAATATTATCTTTGCCAATATGCAATTCATTTATTCTATCTTCTTCAGATATAACATCATCATTATTTCTCAAATTCTCTTTTATTAGAGAGGTAGAAGCTCTTGAAGGAGTTTCCACAGTATAATCAATAGGAGAAATATAAGATCTCATAGAAGAAGATTTTAAAGATCTTTCTTTTATAAAATTATCAAACTGTATATTAACAGTTCCTTCAGAAGTTTGAAAAACATTCAATAATTTTGAAGAAATAGTTGGCTGTGGTTTTACAGCTTTTTCAATAATCCAATTTTCTGGAAACACAATTTCTTCCCATTTAATAGATCTTCTTGTCATAATATTAGATCTATTGAAATTTGTCTCAATCAAAATTGTTTCATTAACAGGCTTATCCTTTATTTTACAATGAGGATTCAAAGTAAATAAAGGTTTATAATATATTCTGTAACAAATACATATAACTTCAGATCCTAAAGAATAATCATAACCATGAATTTTAACATTTAATGTCAAAGCATCAAGTATGTTTATATCAGTTAAAGATAATTGTAAATTTGGATAAACATCAAAATAGACTGGACCATGAGCCAGACTAGATTGGATTATTCCCATTAAAGATTTTTTCCAATTTAAATTTCTACCATCTCTTAAAGCTGCAATAAAGCTTTCCGGTAGTCCTTCTAAGGTTAAAGGTTTAAAAGCAATTTGCACTAAACCAATATGTAAAAATTTATATTCTTTTTTATAAGGTAAAATATCTTTTTCTGAAAGTAATTTTATAATTACTTCTTCATTATTAATAGAAATAGATTCTTCAGTTGTTTTAACAACTTGTTTAAAACCAAGTTTTTCAAAAGTTCCTAATTTATAAATTACTTTAGGATCAATTTTTGGAATTGTCCATTTGTTTAATAACTCAAGATTTTGAGGTGTATCATACTCCATATTTAAACTATTTTTTATAGAATTATTTTGTCGAATCATTTTTGTATCAAGGTGTTAAATTATATCATCCCCAGCTAAAATCACTGATTCCATGGCTCTGATACCAAAAGAGGCTCGGATCGTATTGTTAGGGTGTAGTTCAGATCGTGTTGTCAGGATGTATTCCCAAATCGTGTTGTTGGGAAAAATTACAAATCCGTATGAGGAGCAAATTACAAGTTGAAGATCCGTCAACTATAATAAATGATCAGAAAATCAAAAGGCACCCCAAAAGCCCTAAACACCTCAACATGGGTAAAAGCGGGCAAACATGGGTCCAAACAGATTTCTGATTATTTATTATAGGCCAGAGAATCAACCAACCTCTCGGATCCTACCCAACTTATTGATTCAGGAGTTCCATTCTAACTTGTTGATCGAAGAATTACACCTTCACGTGTTGATTCCAAACTTATCATGATATGAGATCATAGAATCAACAATTTTATCTGGTTCAGATATAATTTAACACAAAGGATTTAGCCTATAAGGCTCATCCTTATAATATATAAAATTTAGATAAACAAAATAAAGAAAAGAAAGAAAAACTTACAAGTTTTGAAGACACACCAGTACAGAAATGATTTTATTTCTCTGAAATATATTACAAGAGAGGAGATTACAAGAGAGAGAGAGAGAAGGCTGGACTGTCTCACGCCTGCCTCCCTTATTTACAAATGAGGTCTTTATATAGACCTTTCAAACCGACATATGAACAGTAAAAAGTATAAAAACTATTGGTGAACAGTAAATTACTGTTCAAAAACGCGGAAAAGGAATAGTAATTTACTATTCCAAATAGTAAAAATACTATTTAAACAGTACTACTAATTTTGTCTTTATTTCGAGGAAGATTCTTCTCTGGAATTTGATGCAGAATTCTTCATCGTTTGAATCCATTTTTCCATTTGAGTGTCTGTAATATCATCCTCATATGGATCTTGAGCATCCTGCATACTGACAGATTTGTCTTTTGAGGAATTATCACTTTGTAGAGAAGCCATTTCTTCTTCTTCTTCTTCACCCAAGTCTTCCAGCAGTTCTTTCTTCATTTGGGTAAGATATAATTCAATCATCTCTTCTTTGGATAAATCATCCACATTTTTGAATAATTTTTTAGAGATATTATCTCTGGTGGCTGTTTCCTTATTTTTCTTCCTTGCTTGGATATAGGTCTTTATCTTTTGTTGGATATTATCCAAAGTATCGACTCCAAACATTTTATTTGTACTGGGATCAATTTTTATCATTTTATCCCAGAATCTTGTAAAAAAGATTCTTTTAAGGCAAGGAATTTTGTGAGTATAACTCACTTTAATATCCCATTTGAAAATCCATGGGATGGAAAATTCAATGAAAAAATGTAGCGGGGATTCCCAAAGACAGAATTTATTTTCTTCATATACTTTTCCCAATATGGGACTTGAATATTTCCATTTCTGGAATTCTGATTTTAATATTTCTGGAAGAATTTCTTCCTTTGGGCCAAAAAGTCGCCACCATTTTCGGAACCAATTTGGTATTTCAAAGTTATAAACTTTATTACATACCTTGATTAACCAGGTATGTTTCTTTTTATCATTATTATAATAGAAAACCTTTTCAAAGGCTTGGATATAATCCCAATAATTGTATTTCACAGTAATATTATTTATGCAGAGAGATTTCTCTTTTGATGGAGATATTCCCCATTCTTCAATAGGAATTAATTGCTTAATGATAATTTTCGAGAAGTTATAAACTTCTGGATTTCCACTTGTCATGTGAGTAATTTCACATTCATTACTTATGAGTATATTTTCATAAAATTTTCGAGATTTATAAACCTCATAGGGAAATCCTTGATTAGATAGATATCTATCAAAGATTTTCCATGGATCATCTTCCCATTTTAGATCAGTATTACTGATTAGGAAAATCATTTTTTCTTTATCATTTTTTATGAAATCCTTATTGGGATCTTTTTCTTCCGTATTCACAATATTAGCATATGATGCTTGAGAAGTACTATTAGTACTTTCTTCGTTTTGGGAAGCCTTATTATTCTTCCATTGGAGATACTCCTGATATGATGCATTTTGTGAGATATTTGTAATATTGGCTGCCACCAATTTTTGTCTGCCATGTTGGGCCAAAATATTTGGTCCCCTGCCACCTCTTCCCCTATAAGGGAAAGTTCCGCGACCTCGGAAACTCATACCTGGAAAACAAAAATGTTAGAGATTCTTAAATTCATAATTATGAATTTGAAAAGCCCAACTTCTTAAAATGTCATTGTATGTAGCAATTCTGGTTTCTAATTTTTGCTTGTCTTCTTTAGAAAGAAAATTTTTTGTAGCATTATATTCTCTTTCTAAAGCAATTACCTTTTCATTATTTATTTTTTGTAACCTGTACATTTTATAGCGATCTTTAGAATTCATTTAAATATTCTCTAGTTAGGAAATCAGGAAGATTATTATCTTCACCTTTTTTATATATTATTTCGAAATCAAAAGGTGCTAAATGAGCTTGCCACCTAGCGAACATTTGCTTAGAAACATCATGTTTAAAATCTTTATTAAACATAAATTTAGCAGCTTTGCAATCAGTTTTAATAATAAATTTTTGATTATATAAATCATCTTGAAATTTTAAAACACATTTAACAATAGCTAAAATTTCCTTAGCTATAGTAGCATAATTCTTTTGACTATTATTCCATTTACCAGAATAGAATCTTATCAAATAATCCTTTTTATCAATAGGATCAGTTTGTTTTAAAATTCCTCCAAAACCAATATCAGAGGCATCTGTTTCAATAATTTTTTCCCAATTAGGATTTGCTAATGATAAACAAGGTAAATATTTAACCTTATTTTTTATTTTTCTAACAGCTTCTGTGTGCTGATTATTCCATGAAATAGGATTTTTCTTTAATCTATCATATAAAATAGCAGTATCTTCTGCAAGATTTTTGTAGTAAGGAGAAATATAATTTAGACTCCCTAAAAATCTTTGTAACTGAGTTTTATCAGTAATTTCATCAGGAAATTTTGAAGTAAATTCAATACTTCTATTAATAGGTACAATATTACCTTTTTCAATAAAATGTCCTAAAAACTTTATTTTTGTTTGGAAAAGTATCATTTTTGGTTTAGAAATAACTAATCCATTTTGAATTACTAAATTTTTAAATATATTTAAATGTTTGAAATGTATCTCAATATTTTTTGAAAATACTAAAATATCATCAATATATACAATTATAAATTCACTATAAGGAGTAAAAATATCATTCATTATTTTCTGAAATTCAGAAGGAGCATTTTTCAACCCAAAGGGCATAACATTCCACTCATAATGTCCAAAAGGAACATTAAAGGCAGTTTTATATCTATCAGCAGGATTAATTTGAATCTGCCAAAATCCAGATTTTAAATCAAATTTTGAAAATATAACAGCATTATAAAGTCTGTCAAGAAGATCCTTCTTGTTTGGAATAGGATGTCTAATCCATTTTAAAACCTTATTAAGAGGTTTATAATTTATAACTAATCTAGGTACTCCTCTTTCTTGTTCAGAATGTTTATTAACATAAAAAGCTGTACAAGACCAAGCTGATTCAGATGACTTAATGATATTTTTTTCTAAAAGAGATTTAATCTCATTTTTGCATAATTCTAAATATTCAGAATTCATCTGACAAGGTCTAGCTTTAGTAGGAATTTTATCCTCTGTAAAACTATCCTCATAAGGAAGTGAAACAATATGTTTCTTTCTATTCCAAAAAGCATTTGGAAGATCATTACAAATATCAATACTCATTTGATTATAAAGTAATTTAATTTTATCCTGTAATTTAGGATTTTTCAAACTATCTTCTATGGAAAGGATATTAATTTCTTGTTTTAAGAAATTTAACTGATTTTCTTTTGCTTTGATATTATCATAAATATTATGTAATATTTTTGCAAAAGGTTTGGTAATAAATTTTAGTACTATAGGCTCATTTTCATATGTGCCAATAATACCATTATTATCAACTTTTGTAAAAGGATAAATCATATTTATAAAGGGGGTTCCAAGTATAACTTGGTTAGAAATGTTTTTCACAAGTAAAAAACTTGTAGAAATACATTTTTTATCAATACAAACATAAGCTTTTGGTAGTTTAAAACTAATATCAAGTTTTTGCCCACCAGCATGGGATAAAGAATGTGTTGTTTTCTGAAAATATCTAGTAGGAATTAGACCTTCTTGTACAACATTCAAATCTGCACCACTATCAATGAGTGCAATAAATTCTTTTGAATAAAAATCATCAATTAAAAGAGTAATCTTTACATACCATTTTTGTGAAATAAACATTTCAATATTATTAAGAAAGCTTTCATCATTACTATCAGGTATAATTATTTCATTTTTCCCTTCTAATTTATCAATTCTTTTTTCCAAAACATTATTATTTTGTTTAAGAAATTTAATTTCTTTTTTAAGATTATCAATTTCAATACTTAAATCACTTAAAGAAGTAGGAGTTTTATCCTTCTGTTTTTCTTTAAGCATCTGATAAACCTTGCTCATAAGATAAGGTTCATCTGAAACATATATAGAATTATTATTTTCTTGTTTATTTCCAGTATCACTAGATGAACTTGGGATATTACCCACTTGATCTATTATTGAAGATCTCAAATTAGGATCTTTTATTAATTTTAATAAATCCATAATATTATTATGGTCTAAGACATTTATCTCCAAATTTTTCATTTGAGATAAAAGTCTATAAATTTCATCTGTTTCATCAGGCTTATTATCCTGACATTTACATTTATTAGTATCTGATAATTCTGAATCAGATATTACTGATTCTTGTTCCAATGCTTTGAGATTTTCAATATCAGATATTTCTGACATTTCTGAATCTAATTCAGATTTTGTAACTGATTCTGATTCTGAATCATCTGATTTTAACAATATCTTGGATATTATATCCTTGATATTATCATCAATTTGAAGATTATTAATCTTCTTTTTTACCCAGCAATTTCTTGCATAATGCCCAACCTTTTGGCATTTATGGCATATTATCAATTTATTTCTCTGTTTTTTCCTCTCGTCTCTTTCTTGCTTTCTATTAGCATGTCTTTCTATTTTTCTTTTAGAAGCCTTTTTTCTTCTTCTATATTTAAGAAAATCATTTTTATCATATTTATTTTTATTCTTACTAGTTTTACTAGTACTAGGCATATCCATAGCAAATTGTTCACAAAATTGACCTAATTGTTTTTTCTCAGACAAATTTTGTCTTTTTATTTGTCTATTTAATTTTATCTCATTACATAAATTTAAACCTTCTTGAATACAAGTACCAATTAATTTACCATAAGTAAAACTATCATATGGAACATGAACATTATTTCCCCTTAAATTATTTCTTACTCTTTCTGCAAATAAATAAGGTAATCCATCAATAAATTTTGATTTCCAATGAGAGCTATTACTCTCAGGGAGTTCCATCACTCTGCTTAAAAATGTATCTTTATACCATCTAAAATCTGTAAGTGTTTTACACCTCAGATTTTGTAATAGTGTACGAATATGTTCACTATTATCAGAATATCTGCCAGTAAAATGTTCTATAATATTAATAATCAAAGTATAAACAGCATTTTCAACAGAAACATTATTCTCTTGTTTTATATTGTTGAGAATATAATCTCTATTTTCTTGGGTCAAATAATGATCCCACCAACCTTTAAGTTGGCCAGTAAAACCTGCAATAATCATTTTTGCAATATTTTTATCGGTATTACCATTATTCTTACAAACTGTAGAATACATAAGGATTCTATGAACAGTATTATAAATCTGTTTTTCAGTATAACCATCAATATTCCATTCATAAATATTTCTTCCACTATAGCTATTATTCAAAATATATTCTTGTTCTTCATTAAGAACATCCATAGGAGTTGGTCTCCTATAATAATAAAATCGTTGATTAGGCTTATCAGCCCATTTTTCAATTTTGTTGATCTGGTCATTAATAATCTGTTTATAATCAGATCTATTTTCAAAATCTTTTTGAAAATCATTTTCTAAAGTATTTAAGGATAATTTTGAAAATTTTTCTTCTAATAATTTTTCTAACTCTGTCAAAGATTCTAATTTAAAATCTTTTATCTCTGGTGGAAGTTGTATACTAGGAGTAGCAATCAATTCTTTTTCAAAATCAATTTTTGAAATTATTTTTTCCTTTTTATTATTTATTAAAGAAATAACATTATCAACTTTATTATGAAGTGAAAGTATGTGCTCTCCTAAAACATTGATAAATAAATTCATATAATTATTTTGTTTAATTAATAAATTTATATGACTACAAGTTACTTGTAAAACATCATTTTCAAATAATTTTGAAAAAGCAAGAAAATTACATATATTATTATCTTTTTCTATTTGAAAGGGTTCTTGAGGAGGAAAACCATTATTAATGATTTGTCCATTCATTAGTCTATAATTTCTTTCTAAAACAGAAATATATTGATGTACATAGGTAGACATGAACCATGGAACAAATAAAATCAAAGTATTTGTTTCTTCACATTTGTTATAAAAATTTTCTTGTATAATTTGTTTTTCCCTTTTATTGAAATTTTCAAAAAACCAAGTTCTAAATGGTTCCCATTTAGGAAGTCTGAATTCTTCACTAATAATTTTTCTGGCTTCTGAACCAGGGCTAAAATCAATTTTTTGAGCTTTAAAATCCATAAATCAAGGAAAACTCATTTCAGACATTGTCTCCATGTGTCTACTATTGACACTTTTAACAATATTATCTTTGCCAATATGCAATTCATTTATTCTATCTTCTTCAGATATAACATCATCATTATTTCTCAAATTCTCTTTTATTAGAGAGGTAGAAGCTCTTGAAGGAGTTTCCACAGTATAATCAATAGGAGAAATATAAGATCTCATAGAAGAAGATTTTAAAGATCTTTCTTTTATAAAATTATCAAACTGTATATTAACAGTTCCTTCAGAAGTTTGAAAAACATTCAATAATTTTGAAGAAATAGTTGGCTGTGGTTTTACAGCTTTTTCAATAATCCAATTTTCTGGAAACACAATTTCTTCCCATTTAATAGATCTTCTTGTCATAATATTAGATCTATTGAAATTTGTCTCAATCAAAATTGTTTCATTAACAGGCTTATCCTTTATTTTACAATGAGGATTCAAAGTAAATAAAGGTTTATAATATATTCTGTAACAAATACATATAACTTCAGATCCTAAAGAATAATCATAACCATGAATTTTAACATTTAATGTCAAAGCATCAAGTATGTTTATATCAGTTAAAGATAATTGTAAATTTGGATAAACATCAAAATAGACTGGACCATGAGCCAGACTAGATTGGATTATTCCCATTAAAGATTTTTTCCAATTTAAATTTCTACCATCTCTTAAAGCTGCAATAAAGCTTTCCGGTAGTCCTTCTAAGGTTAAAGGTTTAAAAGCAATTTGCACTAAACCAATATGTAAAAATTTATATTCTTTTTTATAAGGTAAAATATCTTTTTCTGAAAGTAATTTTATAATTACTTCTTCATTATTAATAGAAATAGATTCTTCAGTTGTTTTAACAACTTGTTTAAAACCAAGTTTTTCAAAAGTTCCTAATTTATAAATTACTTTAGGATCAATTTTTGGAATTGTCCATTTGTTTAATAACTCAAGATTTTGAGGTGTATCATACTCCATATTTAAACTATTTTTTATAGAATTATTTTGTCGAATCATTTTTGTATCAAGGTGTTAAATTATATCATCCCCAGCTAAAATCACTGATTCCATGGCTCTGATACCAAAAGAGGCTCGGATCGTATTGTTAGGGTGTAGTTCAGATCGTGTTGTCAGGATGTATTCCCAAATCGTGTTGTTGGGAAAAATTACAAATCCGTATGAGGAGCAAATTACAAGTTGAAGATCCGTCAACTATAATAAATGATCAGAAAATCAAAAGGCACCCCAAAAGCCCTAAACACCTCAACATGGGTAAAAGCGGGCAAACATGGGTCCAAACAGATTTCTGATTATTTATTATAGGCCAGAGAATCAACCAACCTCTCGGATCCTACCCAACTTATTGATTCAGGAGTTCCATTCTAACTTGTTGATCGAAGAATTACACCTTCACGTGTTGATTCCAAACTTATCATGATATGAGATCATAGAATCAACAATTTTATCTGGTTCAGATATAATTTAACACAAAGGATTTAGCCTATAAGGCTCATCCTTATAATATATAAAATTTAGATAAACAAAATAAAGAAAAGAAAGAAAAACTTACAAGTTTTGAAGACACACCAGTACAGAAATGATTTTATTTCTCTGAAATATATTACAAGAGAGGAGATTACAAGAGAGAGAGAGAGAAGGCTGGACTGTCTCACGCCTGCCTCCCTTATTTACAAATGAGGTCTTTATATAGACCTTTCAAACCGACATATGAACAGTAAAAAGTATAAAAACTATTGGTGAACAGTAAATTACTGTTCAAAAACGCGGAAAAGGAATAGTAATTTACTATTCCAAATAGTAAAAATACTATTTAAACAGTACTACTAATTTTGTCTTTATTTCGAGGAAGATTCTTCTCTGGAATTTGATGCAGAATTCTTCATCGTTTGAATCCATTTTTCCATTTGAGTGTCTGTAATATCATCCTCATATGG
This sequence comes from Ajuga chamaepitys, assembly GCA_958295605.1. Classification (NCBI taxonomy): domain Eukaryota; kingdom Viridiplantae; phylum Streptophyta; class Magnoliopsida; order Lamiales; family Lamiaceae; genus Ajuga; species Ajuga chamaepitys. The sequence goes on along the minus strand of OY282502.1, from coordinate 14,746,830 downwards.
ATCTTGAGCATCCTGCATACTGACAGATTTGTCTTTTGAGGAATTATCACTTTGTAGAGAAGCCATTTCTTCTTCTTCTTCTTCACCCAAGTCTTCCAGCAGTTCTTTCTTCATTTGGGTAAGATATAATTCAATCATCTCTTCTTTGGATAAATCATCCACATTTTTGAATAATTTTTTAGAGATATTATCTCTGGTGGCTGTTTCCTTATTTTTCTTCCTTGCTTGGATATAGGTCTTTATCTTTTGTTGGATATTATCCAAAGTATCGACTCCAAACATTTTATTTGTACTGGGATCAATTTTTATCATTTTATCCCAGAATCTTGTAAAAAAGATTCTTTTAAGGCAAGGAATTTTGTGAGTATAACTCACTTTAATATCCCATTTGAAAATCCATGGGATGGAAAATTCAATGAAAAAATGTAGCGGGGATTCCCAAAGACAGAATTTATTTTCTTCATATACTTTTCCCAATATGGGACTTGAATATTTCCATTTCTGGAATTCTGATTTTAATATTTCTGGAAGAATTTCTTCCTTTGGGCCAAAAAGTCGCCACCATTTTCGGAACCAATTTGGTATTTCAAAGTTATAAACTTTATTACATACCTTGATTAACCAGGTATGTTTCTTTTTATCATTATTATAATAGAAAACCTTTTCAAAGGCTTGGATATAATCCCAATAATTGTATTTCACAGTAATATTATTTATGCAGAGAGATTTCTCTTTTGATGGAGATATTCCCCATTCTTCAATAGGAATTAATTGCTTAATGATAATTTTCGAGAAGTTATAAACTTCTGGATTTCCACTTGTCATGTGAGTAATTTCACATTCATTACTTATGAGTATATTTTCATAAAATTTTCGAGATTTATAAACCTCATAGGGAAATCCTTGATTAGATAGATATCTATCAAAGATTTTCCATGGATCATCTTCCCATTTTAGATCAGTATTACTGATTAGGAAAATCATTTTTTCTTTATCATTTTTTATGAAATCCTTATTGGGATCTTTTTCTTCCGTATTCACAATATTAGCATATGATGCTTGAGAAGTACTATTAGTACTTTCTTCGTTTTGGGAAGCCTTATTATTCTTCCATTGGAGATACTCCTGATATGATGCATTTTGTGAGATATTTGTAATATTGGCTGCCACCAATTTTTGTCTGCCATGTTGGGCCAAAATATTTGGTCCCCTGCCACCTCTTCCCCTATAAGGGAAAGTTCCGCGACCTCGGAAACTCATACCTGGAAAACAAAAATGTTAGAGATTCTTAAATTCATAATTATGAATTTGAAAAGCCCAACTTCTTAAAATGTCATTGTATGTAGCAATTCTGGTTTCTAATTTTTGCTTGTCTTCTTTAGAAAGAAAATTTTTTGTAGCATTATATTCTCTTTCTAAAGCAATTACCTTTTCATTATTTATTTTTTGTAACCTGTACATTTTATAGCGATCTTTAGAATTCATTTAAATATTCTCTAGTTAGGAAATCAGGAAGATTATTATCTTCACCTTTTTTATATATTATTTCAAAATCAAAAGGTGCTAAATGAGCTTGCCACCTAGCGAACATTTGCTTAGAAACATCATGTTTAAAATCTTTATTAAACATAAATTTAGCAGCTTTGCAATCAGTTTTAATAATAAATTTTTGATTATATAAATCATCTTGAAATTTTAAAACACATTTAACAATAGCTAAAATTTCCTTAGCTATAGTAGCATAATTCTTTTGACTATTATTCCATTTACCAGAATAGAATCTTATCAAATAATCCTTTTTATCAATAGGATCAGTTTGTTTTAAAATTCCTCCAAAACCAATATCAGAGGCATCTGTTTCAATAATTTTTTCCCAATTAGGATTTGCTAATGATAAACAAGGTAAATATTTAACCTTATTTTTTATTTTTCTAACAGCTTCTGTCTGCTGATTATTCCATGAAATAGGATTTTTCTTTAATCTATCATATAAAATAGCAGTATCTTCTGCAAGATTTTTGTAGTAAGGAGAAATATAATTTAGACTCCCTAAAAATCTTTGTAACTGAGTTTTATCAGTAATTTCATCAGGAAATTTTGAAGTAAATTCAATACTTCTATTAATAGGTACAATATTACCTTTTTCAATAAAATGTCCTAAAAACTTTATTTTTGTTTGGAAAAGTATCATTTTTGGTTTAGAAATAACTAATCCATTTTGAATTACTAAATTTTTAAATATATTTAAATGTTTGAAATGTATCTCAATATTTTTTGAAAATACTAAAATATCATCAATATATACAATTATAAATTCACTATAAGGAGTAAAAATATCATTCATTATTTTCTGAAATTCAGAAGGAGCATTTTTCAACCCAAAGGGCATAACATTCCACTCATAATGTCCAAAAGGAACATTAAAGGCAGTTTTATATCTATCAGCAGGATTAATTTGAATCTGCCAAAATCCAGATTTTAAATCAAATTTTGAAAATATAACAGCATTATAAAGTCTGTCAAGAAGATCCTTCTTGTTTGGAATAGGATGTCTAATCCATTTTAAAACCTTATTAAGAGGTTTATAATTTATAACTAATCTAGGTACTCCTCTTTCTTGTTCAGAATGTTTATTAACATAAAAAGCTGTACAAGACCAAGCTGATTCAGATGACTTAATGATATTTTTTTCTAAAAGAGATTTAATCTCATTTTTGCATAATTCTAAATATTCAGAATTCATCTGACAAGGTCTAGCTTTAGTAGGAATTTTATCCTCTGTAAAACTATCCTCATAAGGAAGTGAAACAATATGTTTCTTTCTATTCCAAAAAGCATTTGGAAGATCATTACAAATATCAATACTCATTTGATCATAAAGTAATTTAATTTTATCCTGTAATTTAGGATTTTTCAAACTATCTTCTATGGAAAGGATATTAATTTCTTGTTTTAAGAAATTTAACTGATTTTCTTTTGCTTTGATATTATTATAAATATTATGTAATATTTTTGCAAAAGGTTTGGTAATAAATTTTAGTACTATAAGCTCATTTTCATATGTGCCAATAATACCATTATTATCAACTTTTGTAAAAGGATAAATCATATTTATAAAGGGGGTTCCAAGTATAACTTGGTTAGAAATGTTTTTCACAAGTAAAAAACTTGTAGAAATACATTTTTTATCAATACAAACATAAGCTTTTGGTAGTTTAAAACTAATATCAAGTTTTTGCCCACCAGCATGGGATAAAGAATGTGTTGTTTTCTGAAAATATCTAGTAGGAATTAGACCTTCTTGTACAACATTCAAATCTGCACCACTATCAATGAGTGCAATAAATTCTTTTGAATAAAAATCATCAATTAAAAGAGTAATCTTTACATACCATTTTTGTGAAATAAACATTTCAATATTATTAAGAAAGCTTTCATCATTACTATCAGGTATAATTATTTCATTTTTCCCTTCTAATTTATCAATTCTTTTTTCCAAAACATTATTATTTTGTTTAAGAAATTTAATTTCTTTTTTAAGATTATCAATTTCAATACTTAAATCACTTAAAGAAGTAGGAGTTTTATCCTTCTGTTTTTCTTTAAGCATCTGATAAACCTTGCTCATAAGATAAGGTTCATCTGAAACATATATAGAATTATTATTTTCTTGTTTATTTCCAGTATCACTAGATGAACTTGGGATATTACCCACTTGATCTATTATTGAAGATCTCAAATTAGGATCTTTTATTAATTTTAATAAATCCATAATATTATTATGGTCTAAGACATTTATCTCCAAATTTTTCATTTGAGATAAAAGTCTATAAATTTCATCTGTTTCATCAGGCTTATTATCCTGACATTTACATTTATTAGTATCTGATAATTCTGAATCAGATATTACTGATTCTTGTTCCAATGCTTTGAGATTTTCAATATCAGATATTTCTGACATTTCTGAATCTAATTCAGATTTTGTAACTGATTCTGATTCTGAATCATCTGATTTTAACAATATCTTGGATATTATATCCTTGATATTATCATCAATTTGAAGATTATTAATCTTCTTTTTTACCCAGCAATTTCTTGCATAATGCCCAACCTTTTGGCATTTATGGCATATTATCAATTTATTTCTCTGTTTTTTCCTCTCGTCTCTTTCTTGCTTTCTATTAGCATGTCTTTCTATTTTTCTTTTAGAAGCCTTTTTTCTTCTTCTATATTTAAGAAAATCATTTTTATCATATTTATTTTTATTCTTACTAGTTTTACTAGTACTAGGCATATCCATAGCAAATTGTTCACAAAATTGACCTAATTGTTTTTTCTCAGACAAATTTTGTCTTTTTATTTGTCTATTTAATTTTATCTCATTACATAAATTTAAACCTTCTTGAATACAAGTACCAATTAATTTACCATAAGTAAAACTATCATATGGAACATGAACATTATTTCCCCTTAAATTATTTCTTACTCTTTCTGCAAATAAATAAGGTAATCCATCAATAAATTTTGATTTCCAATGAGAGCTATTACTCTCAGGGAGTTCCATCACTCTGCTTAAAAATGTATCTTTATACCATCTAAAATCTGTAAGTGTTTTACACCTCAGATTTTGTAATAGTGTACGAATATGTTCACTATTATCAGAATATCTGCCAGTAAAATGTTCTATAATATTAATAATCAAAGTATAAACAGCATTTTCAACAGAAACATTATTCTCTTGTTTTATATTGTTGAGAATATAATCTCTATTTTCTTGGGTCAAATAATGATCCCACCAACCTTTAAGTTGGCCAGTAAAACCTGCAATAATCATTTTTGCAATATTTTTATCGGTATTACCATTATTCTTACAAACTGTAGAATACATAAGGATTCTATGAACAGTATTATAAATCTGTTTTTCAGTATAACCATCAATATTCCATTCATAAATATTTCTTCCACTATAGCTATTATTCAAAATATATTCTTGTTCTTCATTAAGAACATCCATAGGAGTTGGTCTCCTATAATAATAAAATCGTTGATTAGGCTTATCAGCCCATTTTTCAATTTTGTTGATCTGGTCATTAATAATCTGTTTATAATCAGATCTATTTTCAAAATCTTTTTGAAAATCATTTTCTAAAGTATTTAAGGATAATTTTGAAAATTTTTCTTCTAATAATTTTTCTAACTCTGTCAAAGATTCTAATTTAAAATCTTTTATCTCTGGTGGAAGTTGTATACTAGGAGTAGCAATCAATTCTTTTTCAAAATCAATTTTTGAAATTATTTTTTCCTTTTTATTATTTATTAAAGAAATAACATTATCAACTTTATTATGAAGTGAAAGTATGTGCTCTCCTAAAACATTGATAAATAAATTCATATAATTATTTTGTTTAATTAATAAATTTATATGACTACAAGTTACTTGTAAAACATCATTTTCAAATAATTTTGAAAAAGCAAGAAAATTACATATATTATTATCTTTTTCTATTTGAAAGGGTTCTTGAGGAGGAAAACCATTATTAATGATTTGTCCATTCATTAGTCTATAATTTCTTTCTAAAACAGAAATATATTGATGTACATAGGTAGACATGAACCATGGAACAAATAAAATCAAAGTATTTGTTTCTTCACATTTGTTATAAAAATTTTCTTGTATAATTTGTTTTTCCCTTTTATTGAAATTTTCAAAAAACCAAGTTCTAAATGGTTCCCATTTAGGAAGTCTGAATTCTTCACTAATAATTTTTCTGGCTTCTGAACCAGGGCTAAAATCAATTTTTTGAGCTTTAAAATCCATAAATCAAGGAAAACTCATTTCAGACATTGTCTCCATGTGTCTACTATTGACACTTTTAACAATATTATCTTTGCCAATATGCAATTCATTTATTCTATCTTCTTCAGATATAACATCATCATTATTTCTCAAATTCTCTTTTATTAGAGAGGTAGAAGCTCTTGAAGGAGTTTCCACAGTATAATCAATAGGAGAAATATAAGATCTCATAGAAGAAGATTTTAAAGATCTTTCTTTTATAAAATTATCAAACTGTATATTAACAGTTCCTTCAGAAGTTTGAAAAACATTCAATAATTTTGAAGAAATAGTTGGCTGTGGTTTTACAGCTTTTTCAATAATCCAATTTTCTGGAAACACAATTTCTTCCCATTTAATAGATCTTCTTGTCATAATATTAGATCTATTGAAATTTGTCTCAATCAAAATTGTTTCATTAACAGGCTTATCCTTTATTTTACAATGAGGATTCAAAGTAAATAAAGGTTTATAATATATTCTGTAACAAATACATATAACTTCAGATCCTAAAGAATAATCATAACCATGAATTTTAACATTTAATGTCAAAGCATCAAGTATGTTTATATCAGTTAAAGATAATTGTAAATTTGGATAAACATCAAAATAGACTGGACCATGAGCCAGACTAGATTGGATTATTCCCATTAAAGATTTTTTCCAATTTAAATTTCTACCATCTCTTAAAGCTGCAATAAAGCTTTCCGGTAGTCCTTCTAAGGTTAAAGGTTTAAAAGCAATTTGCACTAAACCAATATGTAAAAATTTATATTCTTTTTTATAAGGTAAAATATCTTTTTCTGAAAGTAATTTTATAATTACTTCTTCATTATTAATAGAAATAGATTCTTCAGTTGTTTTAACAACTTGTTTAAAACCAAGTTTTTCAAAAGTTCCTAATTTATAAATTACTTTAGGATCAATTTTTGGAATTGTCCATTTGTTTAATAACTCAAGATTTTGAGGTGTATCATACTCCATATTTAAACTATTTTTTATAGAATTATTTTGTCGAATCATTTTTGTATCAAGGTGTTAAATTATATCATCCCCAGCTAAAATCACTGATTCCATGGCTCTGATACCAAAAGAGGCTCGGATCGTATTGTTAGGGTGTAGTTCAGATCGTGTTGTCAGGATGTATTCCCAAATCGTGTTGTTGGGAAAAATTACAAATCCGTATGAGGAGCAAATTACAAGTTGAAGATCCGTCAACTATAATAAATGATCAGAAAATCAAAAGGCACCCCAAAAGCCCTAAACACCTCAACATGGGTAAAAGCGGGCAAACATGGGTCCAAACAGATTTCTGATTATTTATTATAGGCCAGAGAATCAACCAACCTCTCGGATCCTACCCAACTTATTGATTCAGGAGTTCCATTCTAACTTGGGAAAAAATTATTGAAACAGATGCCTCTGATATTGGTTTTGGAGGAATTTTAAAACAAACTGATCCTATTGATAAAAAGGATTATTTGATAAGATTCTATTCTGGTAAATGGAATAATAGTCAAAAGAATTATGCTACTATAGCTAAGGAAATTTTAGCTATTGTTAAATGTGTTTTAAAATTTCAAGATGATTTATATAATCAAAAATTTATTATTAAAACTGATTGCAAAGCTGCTAAATTTATGTTTAATAAAGATTTTAAACATGATGTTTCTAAGCAAATGTTCGCTAGGTGGCAAGCTCATTTAGCACCTTTTGATTTTGAAATAATATATAAAAAAGGTGAAGATATAATTTTATCTGATTCCATGGCTCTGATACCAAAAGAGGCTCGGATCGTATTGTTAGGGTGTAGTTCAGATCGTGTTGTCAGGATGTATTCCCAAATCGTGTTGTTGGGAAAAATTACAAATCCGTATGAGGAGCAAATTACAAGTTGAAGATCCGTCAACTATAATAAATGATCAGAAAATCAAAAGGCACCCCAAAAGCCCTAAACACCTCAACATGGGTAAAAGCGGGCAAACATGGGTCCAAACAGATTTCTGATTATTTATTATAGGCCAGAGAATCAACCAACCTCTCGGATCCTACCCAACTTATTGATTCAGGAGTTCCATTCTAACTTGTTGATCGAAGAATTACACCTTCACGTGTTGATTCCAAACTTATCATGATATGAGATCATAGAATCAACAATTTTATCTGGTTCAGATATAATTTAACACAAAGGATTTAGCCTATAAGGCTCATCCTTATAATATATAAAATTTAGATAAACAAAATAAAGAAAAGAAAGAAAAACTTACAAGTTTTGAAGACACACCAGTACAGAAATGATTTTATTTCTCTGAAATATATTACAAGAGAGGAGATTACAAGAGAGAGAGAGAGAAGGCTGGACTGTCTCACGCCTGCCTCCCTTATTTACAAATGAGGTCTTTATATAGACCTTTCAAACCGACATATGAACAGTAAAAAGTATAAAAACTATTGGTGAACAGTAAATTACTGTTCAAAAACGCGGAAAAGGAATAGTAATTTACTATTCCAAATAGTAAAAATACTATTTAAACAGTACTACTAATTTTGTCTTTATTTCGAGGAAGATTCTTCTCTGGAATTTGATGCAGAATTCTTCATCGTTTGAATCCATTTTTCCATTTGAGTGTCTGTAATATCATCCTCATATGGATCTTGAGCATCCTGCATACTGACAGATTTGTCTTTTGAGGAATTATCACTTTGTAGAGAAGCCATTTCTTCTTCTTCTTCTTCACCCAAGTCTTCCAGCAGTTCTTTCTTCATTTGGGTAAGATATAATTCAATCATCTCTTCTTTGGATAAATCATCCACATTTTTGAATAATTTTTTAGAGATATTATCTCTGGTGGCTGTTTCCTTATTTTTCTTCCTTGCTTGGATATAGGTCTTTATCTTTTGTTGGATATTATCCAAAGTATCGACTCCAAACATTTTATTTGTACTGGGATCAATTTTTATCATTTTATCCCAGAATCTTGTAAAAAAGATTCTTTTAAGGCAAGGAATTTTGTGAGTATAACTCACTTTAATATCCCATTTGAAAATCCATGGGATGAAAAATTCAATGAAAAAATGTAGCGGGGATTCCCAAAGACAGAATTTATTTTCTTCATATACTTTTCCCAATATGGGACTTGAATATTTCCATTTCTGGAATTCTGATTTTAATATTTCTGGAAGAATTTCTTCCTTTGGGCCAAAAAGTCGCCACCATTTTCGGAACCAATTTGGTATTTCAAAGTTATAAACTTTATTACATACCTTGATTAACCAGGTATGTTTCTTTTTATCATTATTATAATAGAAAACCTTTTCAAAGGCTTGGATATAATCCCAATAATTGTATTTCACAGTAATATTATTTATGCAGAGAGATTTCTCTTTTGATGGAGATATTCCCCATTCTTCAATAGGAATTAATTGCTTAATGATAATTTTCGAGAAGTTATAAACTTCTGGATTTCCACTTGTCATGTGAGTAATTTCACATTCATTACTTATGAGTATATTTTCATAAAATTTTCGAGATTTATAAACCTCATAGGGAAATCCTTGATTAGATAGATATCTATCAAAGATTTTCCATGGATCATCTTCCCATTTTAGATCAGTATTACTGATTAGGAAAATCATTTTTTCTTTATCATTTTTTATGAAATCCTTATTGGGATCTTTTTCTTCCGTATTCACAATATTAGCATATGATGCTTGAGAAGTACTATTAGTACTTTCTTCGTTTTGGGAAGCCTTATTATTCTTCCATTGGAGATACTCCTGATATGATGCATTTTGTGAGATATTTGTAATATTGGCTGCCACCAATTTTTGTCTGCCATGTTGGGCCAAAATATTTGGTCCCCTGCCACCTCTTCCCCTATAAGGGAAAGTTCCGCGACCTCGGAAACTCATACCTGGAAAACAAAAATGTTAGAGATTCTTAAATTCATAATTATGAATTTGAAAAGCCCAACTTCTTAAAATGTCATTGTATGTAGCAATTCTGGTTTCTAATTTTTGCTTGTCTTCTTTAGAAAGAAAATTTTTTGGAGCATTATATTCTCTTTCTAAAGCAATTACCTTTTCATTATTTATTTTTTGTAACCTGTACATTTTATAGCGATCTTTAGAATTCATTTAAATATTCTCTAGTTAGGAAATCAGGAAGATTATTATCTTCACCTTTTTTATATATTATTTCAAAATCAAAAGGTGCTAAATGAGCTTGCCACCTAGCGAACATTTGCTTAGAAACATCATGTTTAAAATCTTTATTAAACATAAATTTAGCAGCTTTGCAATCAGTTTTAATAATAAATTTTTGATTATATAAATCATCTTGAAATTTTAAAACACATTTAACAATAGCTAAAATTTCCTTAGCTATAGTAGCATAATTCTTTTGACTATTATTCCATTTACCAGAATAGAATCTTATCAAATAATCCTTTTTATCAATAGGATCAGTTTGTTTTAAAATTCCTCCAAAACCAATATCAGAGGCATCTGTTTCAATAATTTTTTCCCAATTAGGATTTGCTAATGATAAACAAGGTAAATATTTAACCTTATTTTTTATTTTTCTAACAGCTTCTGTGTGCTGATTATTCCATGAAATAGGATTTTTCTTTAATCTATCATATAAAATAGCAGTATCTTCTGCAAGATTTTTGTAGTAAGGAGAAATATAATTTAGACTCCCTAAAAATCTTTGTAACTGAGTTTTATCAGTAATTTCATCAGGAAATTTTGAAGTAAATTCAATACTTCTATTAATAGGTACAATATTACCTTTTTCAATAAAATGTCCTAAAAACTTTATTTTTGTTTGGAAAAGTATCATTTTTGGTTTAGAAATAACTAATCCATTTTGAATTACTAAATTTTTAAATATATTTAAATGTTTGAAATGTATCTCAATATTTTTTGAAAATACTAAAATATCATCAATATATACAATTATAAATTCACTATAAGGAGTAAAAATATCATTCATTATTTTCTGAAATTCAGAAGGAGCATTTTTCAACCCAAAGGGCATAACATTCCACTCATAATGTCCAAAAGGAACATTAAAGGCAGTTTTATATCTATCAGCAGGATTAATTTGAATCTGCCAAAATCCAGATTTTAAATCAAATTTTGAAAATATAACAGCATTATAAAGTCTGTCAAGAAGATCCTTCTTGTTTGGAATAGGATGTCTAATCCATTTTAAAACCTTATTAAGAGGTTTATAATTTATAACTAATCTAGGTACTCCTCTTTCTTGTTCAGAATGTTTATTAACATAAAAAGCTGTACAAGACCAAGCTGATTCAGATGACTTAATGATATTTTTTTCTAAAAGAGATTTAATCTCATTTTTGCATAATTCTAAATATTCAGAATTCATCTGACAAGGTCTAGCTTTAGTAGGAATTTTATCCTCTGTAAAACTATCCTCATAAGGAAGTGAAACAATATGTTTCTTTCTATTCCAAAAAGCATTTGGAAGATCATTACAAATATCAATACTCATTTGATTATAAAGTAATTTAATTTTATCCTGTAATTTAGGATTTTTCAAACTATCTTCTATGGAAAGGATATTAATTTCTTGTTTTAAGAAATTTAACTGATTTTCTTTTGCTTTGATATTATCATAAATATTATGTAATATTTTTGCAAAAGGTTTGGTAATAAATTTTAGTACTATAGGCTCATTTTCATATGTGCCAATAATACCATTATTATCAACTTTTGTAAAAGGATAAATCATATTTATAAAGGGGGTTCCAAGTATAACTTGGTTAGAAATGTTTTTCACAAGTAAAAAACTTGTAGAAATACATTTTTTATCAATACAAACATAAGCTTTTGGTAGTTTAAAACTAATATCAAGTTTTTGCCCACCAGCATGGGATAAAGAATGTGTTGTTTTCTGAAAATATCTAGTAGGAATTAGACCTTCTTGTACAACATTCAAATCTGCACCACTATCAATGAGTGCAATAAATTCTTTTGAATAAAAATCATCAATTAAAAGAGTAATCTTTACATACCATTTTTGTGAAATAAACATTTCAATATTATTAAGAAAGCTTTCATCATTACTATCAGGTATAATTATTTCATTTTTCCCTTCTAATTTATCAATTCTTTTTTCCAAAACATTATTATTTTGTTTAAGAAATTTAATTTCTTTTTTAAGATTATCAATTTCAATACTTAAATCACTTAAAGAAGTAGGAGTTTTATCCTTCTGTTTTTCTTTAAGCATCTGATAAACCTTGCTCATAAGATAAGGTTCATCTGAAACATATATAGAATTATTATTTTCTTGTTTATTTCCAGTATCACTAGATGAACTTGGGATATTACCCACTTGATCTATTATTGAAGATCTCAAATTAGGATCTTTTATTAATTTTAATAAATCCATAATATTATTATGGTCTAAGACATTTATCTCCAAATTTTTCATTTGAGATAAAAGTCTATAAATTTCATCTGTTTCATCAGGCTTATTATCCTGACATTTACATTTATTAGTATCTGATAATTCTGAATCAGATATTACTGATTCTTGTTCCAATGCTTTGAGATTTTCAATATCAGATATTTCTGACATTTCTGAATCTAATTCAGATTTTGTAACTGATTCTGATTCTGAATCATCTGATTTTAACAATATCTTGGATATTATATCCTTGATATTATCATCAATTTGAAGATTATTAATCTTCTTTTTTACCCAGCAATTTCTTGCATAATGCCCAACCTTTTGGCATTTATGGCATATTATCAATTTATTTCTCTGTTTTTTCCTCTCGTCTCTTTCTTGCTTTCTATTAGCATGTCTTTCTATTTTTCTTTTAGAAGCCTTTTTTCTTCTTCTATATTTAAGAAAATCATTTTTATCATATTTATTTTTATTCTTACTAGTTTTACTAGTACTAGGCATATCCATAGCAAATTGTTCACAAAATTGACCTAATTGTTTTTTCTCAGACAAATTTTGTCTTTTTATTTGTCTATTTAATTTTATCTCATTACATAAATTTAAACCTTCTTGAATACAAGTACCAATTAATTTACCATAAGTAAAACTATCATATGGAACATGAACATTATTTCCCCTTAAATTATTTCTTACTCTTTCTGCAAATAAATAAGGTAATCCATCAATAAATTTTGATTTCCAATGAGAGCTATTACTCTCAGGGAGTTCCATCACTCTGCTTAAAAATGTATCTTTATACCATCTAAAATCTGTAAGTGTTTTACACCTCAGATTTTGTAATAGTGTACGAATATGTTCACTATTATCAGAATATCTGCCAGTAAAATGTTCTATAATATTAATAATCAAAGTATAAACAGCATTTTCAACAGAAACATTATTCTCTTGTTTTATATTGTTGAGAATATAATCTCTATTTTCTTGGGTCAAATAATGATCCCACCAACCTTTAAGTTGGCCAGTAAAACCTGCAATAATCATTTTTGCAATATTTTTATCGGTATTACCATTATTCTTACAAACTGTAGAATACATAAGGATTCTATGAACAGTATTATAAATCTGTTTTTCAGTATAACCATCAATATTCCATTCATAAATATTTCTTCCACTATAGCTATTATTCAAAATATATTCTTGTTCTTCATTAAGAACATCCATAGGAGTTGGTCTCCTATAATAATAAAATCGTTGATTAGGCTTATCAGCCCATTTTTCAATTTTGTTGATCTGGTCATTAATAATCTGTTTATAATCAGATCTATTTTCAAAATCTTTTTGAAAATCATTTTCTAAAGTATTTAAGGATAATTTTGAAAATTTTTCTTCTAATAATTTTTCTAACTCTGTCAAAGATTCTAATTTAAAATCTTTTATCTCTGGTGGAAGTTGTATACTAGGAGTAGCAATCAATTCTTTTTCAAAATCAATTTTTGAAATTATTTTTTCCTTTTTATTATTTATTAAAGAAATAACATTATCAACTTTATTATGAAGTGAAAGTATGTGCTCTCCTAAAACATTGATAAATAAATTCATATAATTATTTTGTTTAATTAATAAATTTATATGACTACAAGTTACTTGTAAAACATCATTTTCAAATAATTTTGAAAAAGCAAGAAAATTACATATATTATTATCTTTTTCTATTTGAAAGGGTTCTTGAGGAGGAAAACCATTATTAATGATTTGTCCATTCATTAGTCTATAATTTCTTTCTAAAACAGAAATATATTGATGTACATAGGTAGACATGAACCATGGAACAAATAAAATCAAAGTATTTGTTTCTTCACATTTGTTATAAAAATTTTCTTGTATAATTTGTTTTTCCCTTTTATTGAAATTTTCAAAAAACCAAGTTCTAAATGGTTCCCATTTAGGAAGTCTGAATTCTTCACTAATAATTTTTCTGGCTTCTGAACCAGGGCTAAAATCAATTTTTTGAGCTTTAAAATCCATAAATCAAGGAAAACTCATTTCAGACATTGTCTCCATGTGTCTACTATTGACACTTTTAACAATATTATCTTTGCCAATATGCAATTCATTTATTCTATCTTCTTCAGATATAACATCATCATTATTTCTCAAATTCTCTTTTATTAGAGAGGTAGAAGCTCTTGAAGGAGTTTCCACAGTATAATCAATAGGAGAAATATAAGATCTCATAGAAGAAGATTTTAAAGATCTTTCTTTTATAAAATTATCAAACTGTATATTAACAGTTCCTTCAGAAGTTTGAAAAACATTCAATAATTTTGAAGAAATAGTTGGCTGTGGTTTTACAGCTTTTTCAATAATCCAATTTTCTGGAAACACAATTTCTTCCCATTTAATAGATCTTCTTGTCATAATATTAGATCTATTGAAATTTGTCTCAATCAAAATTGTTTCATTAACAGGCTTATCCTTTATTTTACAATGAGGATTCAAAGTAAATAAAGGTTTATAATATATTCTGTAACAAATACATATAACTTCAGATCCTAAAGAATAATCATAACCATGAATTTTAACATTTAATGTCAAAGCATCAAGTATGTTTATATCAGTTAAAGATAATTGTAAATTTGGATAAACATCAAAATAGACTGGACCATGAGCCAGACTAGATTGGATTATTCCCATTAAAGATTTTTTCCAATTTAAATTTCTACCATCTCTTAAAGCTGCAATAAAGCTTTCCGGTAGTCCTTCTAAGGTTAAAGGTTTAAAAGCAATTTGCACTAAACCAATATGTAAAAATTTATATTCTTTTTTATAAGGTAAAATATCTTTTTCTGAAAGTAATTTTATAATTACTTCTTCATTATTAATAGAAATAGATTCTTCAGTTGTTTTAACAACTTGTTTAAAACCAAGTTTTTCAAAAGTTCCTAATTTATAAATTACTTTAGGATCAATTTTTGGAATTGTCCATTTGTTTAATAACTCAAGATTTTGAGGTGTATCATACTCCATATTTAAACTATTTTTTATAGAATTATTTTGTCGAATCATTTTTGTATCAAGGTGTTAAATTATATCATCCCCAGCTAAAATCACTGATTCCATGGCTCTGATACCAAAAGAGGCTCGGATCGTATTGTTAGGGTGTAGTTCAGATCGTGTTGTCAGGATGTATTCCCAAATCGTGTTGTTGGGAAAAATTACAAATCCGTATGAGGAGCAAATTACAAGTTGAAGATCCGTCAACTATAATAAATGATCAGAAAATCAAAAGGCACCCCAAAAGCCCTAAACACCTCAACATGGGTAAAAGCGGGCAAACATGGGTCCAAACAGATTTCTGATTATTTATTATAGGCCAGAGAATCAACCAACCTCTCGGATCCTACCCAACTTATTGATTCAGGAGTTCCATTCTAACTTGTTGATCGAAGAATTACACCTTCACGTGTTGATTCCAAACTTATCATGATATGAGATCATAGAATCAACAATTTTATCTGGTTCAGATATAATTTAACACAAAGGATTTAGCCTATAAGGCTCATCCTTATAATATATAAAATTTAGATAAACAAAATAAAGAAAAGAAAGAAAAACTTACAAGTTTTGAAGACACACCAGTACAGAAATGATTTTATTTCTCTGAAATATATTACAAGAGAGGAGATTACAAGAGAGAGAGAGAGAAGGCTGGACTGTCTCACGCCTGCCTCCCTTATTTACAAATGAGGTCTTTATATAGACCTTTCAAACCGACATATGAACAGTAAAAAGTATAAAAACTATTGGTGAACAGTAAATTACTGTTCAAAAACGCGGAAAAGGAATAGTAATTTACTATTCCAAATAGTAAAAATACTATTTAAACAGTACTACTAATTTTGTCTTTATTTCGAGGAAGATTCTTCTCTGGAATTTGATGCAGAATTCTTCATCGTTTGAATCCATTTTTCCATTTGAGTGTCTGTAATATCATCCTCATATGGATCTTGAGCATCCTGCATACTGACAGATTTGTCTTTTGAGGAATTATCACTTTGTAGAGAAGCCATTTCTTCTTCTTCTTCTTCACCCAAGTCTTCCAGCAGTTCTTTCTTCATTTGGGTAAGATATAATTCAATCATCTCTTCTTTGGATAAATCATCCACATTTTTGAATAATTTTTTAGAGATATTATCTCTGGTGGCTGTTTCCTTATTTTTCTTCCTTGCTTGGATATAGGTCTTTATCTTTTGTTGGATATTATCCAAAGTATCGACTCCAAACATTTTATTTGTACTGGGATCAATTTTTATCATTTTATCCCAGAATCTTGTAAAAAAGATTCTTTTAAGGCAAGGAATTTTGTGAGTATAACTCACTTTAATATCCCATTTGAAAATCCATGGGATGGAAAATTCAATGAAAAAATGTAGCGGGGATTCCCAAAGACAGAATTTATTTTCTTCATATACTTTTCCCAATATGGGACTTGAATATTTCCATTTCTGGAATTCTGATTTTAATATTTCTGGAAGAATTTCTTCCTTTGGGCCAAAAAGTCGCCACCATTTTCGGAACCAATTTGGTATTTCAAAGTTATAAACTTTATTACATACCTTGATTAACCAGGTATGTTTCTTTTTATCATTATTATAATAGAAAACCTTTTCAAAGGCTTGGATATAATCCCAATAATTGTATTTCACAGTAATATTATTTATGCAGAGAGATTTCTCTTTTGATGGAGATATTCCCCATTCTTCAATAGGAATTAATTGCTTAATGATAATTTTCGAGAAGTTATAAACTTCTGGATTTCCACTTGTCATGTGAGTAATTTCACATTCATTACTTATGAGTATATTTTCATAAAATTTTCGAGATTTATAAACCTCATAGGGAAATCCTTGATTAGATAGATATCTATCAAAGATTTTCCATGGATCATCTTCCCATTTTAGATCAGTATTACTGATTAGGAAAATCATTTTTTCTTTATCATTTTTTATGAAATCCTTATTGGGATCTTTTTCTTCCGTATTCACAATATTAGCATATGATGCTTGAGAAGTACTATTAGTACTTTCTTCGTTTTGGGAAGCCTTATTATTCTTCCATTGGAGATACTCCTGATATGATGCATTTTGTGAGATATTTGTAATATTGGCTGCCACCAATTTTTGTCTGCCATGTTGGGCCAAAATATTTGGTCCCCTGCCACCTCTTCCCCTATAAGGGAAAGTTCCGCGACCTCGGAAACTCATACCTGGAAAACAAAAATGTTAGAGATTCTTAAATTCATAATTATGAATTTGAAAAGCCCAACTTCTTAAAATGTCATTGTATGTAGCAATTCTGGTTTCTAATTTTTGCTTGTCTTCTTTAGAAAGAAAATTTTTTGTAGCATTATATTCTCTTTCTAAAGCAATTACCTTTTCATTATTTATTTTTTGTAACCTGTACATTTTATAGCGATCTTTAGAATTCATTTAAATATTCTCTAGTTAGGAAATCAGGAAGATTATTATCTTCACCTTTTTTATATATTATTTCAAAATCAAAAGGTGCTAAATGAGCTTGCCACCTAGCGAACATTTGCTTAGAAACATCATGTTTAAAATCTTTATTAAACATAAATTTAGCAGCTTTGCAATCAGTTTTAATAATAAATTTTTGATTATATAAATCATCTTGAAATTTTAAAACACATTTAACAATAGCTAAAATTTCCTTAGCTATAGTAGCATAATTCTTTTGACTATTATTCCATTTACCAGAATAGAATCTTATCAAATAATCCTTTTTATCAATAGGATCAGTTTGTTTTAAAATTCCTCCAAAACCAATATCAGAGGCATCTGTTTCAATAATTTTTTCCCAATTAGGATTTGCTAATGATAAACAAGGTAAATATTTAACCTTATTTTTTATTTTTCTAACAGCTTCTGTGTGCTGATTATTCCATGAAATAGGATTTTTCTTTAATCTATCATATAAAATAGCAGTATCTTCTGCAAGATTTTTGTAGTAAGGAGAAATATAATTTAGACTCCCTAAAAATCTTTGTAACTGAGTTTTATCAGTAATTTCATCAGGAAATTTTGAAGTAAATTCAATACTTCTATTAATAGGTACAATATTACCTTTTTCAATAAAATGTCCTAAAAACTTTATTTTTGTTTGGAAAAGTATCATTTTTGGTTTAGAAATAACTAATCCATTTTGAATTACTAAATTTTTAAATATATTTAAATGTTTGAAATGTATCTCAATATTTTTTGAAAATACTAAAATATCATCAATATATACAATTATAAATTCACTATAAGGAGTAAAAATATCATTCATTATTTTCTGAAATTCAGAAGGAGCATTTTTCAACCCAAAGGGCATAACATTCCACTCATAATGTCCAAAAGGAACATTAAAGGCAGTTTTATATCTATCAGCAGGATTAATTTGAATCTGCCAAAATCCAGATTTTAAATCAAATTTTGAAAATATAACAGCATTATAAAGTCTGTCAAGAAGATCCTTCTTGTTTGGAATAGGATGTCTAATCCATTTTAAAACCTTATTAAGAGGTTTATAATTTATAACTAATCTAGGTACTCCTCTTTCTTGTTCAGAATGTTTATTAACATAAAAAGCTGTACAAGACCAAGCTGATTCAGATGACTTAATGATATTTTTTTCTAAAAGAGATTTAATCTCATTTTTGCATAATTCTAAATATTCAGAATTCATCTGACAAGGTCTAGCTTTAGTAGGAATTTTATCCTCTGTAAAACTATCCTCATAAGGAAGTGAAACAATATGTTTCTTTCTATTCCAAAAAGCATTTGGAAGATCATTACAAATATCAATACTCATTTGATTATAAAGTAATTTAATTTTATCCTGTAATTTAGGATTTTTCAAACTATCTTCTATGGAAAGGATATTAATTTCTTGTTTTAAGAAATTTAACTGATTTTCTTTTGCTTTGATATTATCATAAATATTATGTAATATTTTTGCAAAAGGTTTGGTAATAAATTTTAGTACTATAGGCTCATTTTCATATGTGCCAATAATACCATTATTATCAACTTTTGTAAAAGGATAAATCATATTTATAAAGGGGGTTCCAAGTATAACTTGGTTAGAAATGTTTTTCACAAGTAAAAAACTTGTAGAAATACATTTTTTATCAATACAAACATAAGCTTTTGGTAGTTTAAAACTAATATCAAGTTTTTGCCCACCAGCATGGGATAAAGAATGTGTTGTTTTCTGAAAATATCTAGTAGGAATTAGACCTTCTTGTACAACATTCAAATCTGCACCACTATCAATGAGTGCAATAAATTCTTTTGAATAAAAATCATCAATTAAAAGAGTAATCTTTACATACCATTTTTGTGAAATAAACATTTCAATATTATTAAGAAAGCTTTCATCATTACTATCAGGTATAATTATTTCATTTTTCCCTTCTAATTTATCAATTCTTTTTTCCAAAACATTATTATTTTGTTTAAGAAATTTAATTTCTTTTTTAAGATTATCAATTTCAATACTTAAATCACTTAAAGAAGTAGGAGTTTTATCCTTCTGTTTTTCTTTAAGCATCTGATAAACCTTGCTCATAAGATAAGGTTCATCTGAAACATATATAGAATTATTATTTTCTTGTTTATTTCCAGTATCACTAGATGAACTTGGGATATTACCCACTTGATCTATTATTGAAGATCTCAAATTAGGATCTTTTATTAATTTTAATAAATCCATAATATTATTATGGTCTAAGACATTTATCTCCAAATTTTTCATTTGAGATAAAAGTCTATAAATTTCATCTGTTTCATCAGGCTTATTATCCTGACATTTACATTTATTAGTATCTGATAATTCTGAATCAGATATTACTGATTCTTGTTCCAATGCTTTGAGATTTTCAATATCAGATATTTCTGACATTTCTGAATCTAATTCAGATTTTGTAACTGATTCTGATTCTGAATCATCTGATTTTAACAATATCTTGGATATTATATCCTTGATATTATCATCAATTTGAAGATTATTAATCTTCTTTTTTACCCAGCAATTTCTTGCATAATGCCCAACCTTTTGGCATTTATGGCATATTATCAATTTATTTCTCTGTTTTTTCCTCTCGTCTCTTTCTTGCTTTCTATTAGCATGTCTTTCTATTTTTCTTTTAGAAGCCTTTTTTCTTCTTCTATATTTAAGAAAATCATTTTTATCATATTTATTTTTATTCTTACTAGTTTTACTAGTACTAGGCATATCCATAGCAAATTGTTCACAAAATTGACCTAATTGTTTTTTCTCAGACAAATTTTGTCTTTTTATTTGTCTATTTAATTTTATCTCATTACATAAATTTAAACCTTCTTGAATACAAGTACCAATTAATTTACCATAAGTAAAACTATCATATGGAACATGAACATTATTTCCCCTTAAATTATTTCTTACTCTTTCTGCAAATAAATAAGGTAATCCATCAATAAATTTTGATTTCCAATGAGAGCTATTACTCTCAGGGAGTTCCATCACTCTGCTTAAAAATGTATCTTTATACCATCTAAAATCTGTAAGTGTTTTACACCTCAGATTTTGTAATAGTGTACGAATATGTTCACTATTATCAGAATATCTGCCAGTAAAATGTTCTATAATATTAATAATCAAAGTATAAACAGCATTTTCAACAGAAACATTATTCTCTTGTTTTATATTGTTGAGAATATAATCTCTATTTTCTTGGGTCAAATAATGATCCCACCAACCTTTAAGTTGGCCAGTAAAACCTGCAATAATCATTTTTGCAATATTTTTATCGGTATTACCATTATTCTTACAAACTGTAGAATACATAAGGATTCTATGAACAGTATTATAAATCTGTTTTTCAGTATAACCATCAATATTCCATTCATAAATATTTCTTCCACTATAGCTATTATTCAAAATATATTCTTGTTCTTCATTAAGAACATCCATAGGAGTTGGTCTCCTATAATAATAAAATCGTTGATTAGGCTTATCAGCCCATTTTTCAATTTTGTTGATCTGGTCATTAATAATCTGTTTATAATCAGATCTATTTTCAAAATCTTTTTGAAAATCATTTTCTAAAGTATTTAAGGATAATTTTGAAAATTTTTCTTCTAATAATTTTTCTAACTCTGTCAAAGATTCTAATTTAAAATCTTTTATCTCTGGTGGAAGTTGTATACTAGGAGTAGCAATCAATTCTTTTTCAAAATCAATTTTTGAAATTATTTTTTCCTTTTTATTATTTATTAAAGAAATAACATTATCAACTTTATTATGAAGTGAAAGTATGTGCTCTCCTAAAACATTGATAAATAAATTCATATAATTATTTTGTTTAATTAATAAATTTATATGACTACAAGTTACTTGTAAAACATCATTTTCAAATAATTTTGAAAAAGCAAGAAAATTACATATATTATTATCTTTTTCTATTTGAAAGGGTTCTTGAGGAGGAAAACCATTATTAATGATTTGTCCATTCATTAGTCTATAATTTCTTTCTAAAACAGAAATATATTGATGTACATAGGTAGACATGAACCATGGAACAAATAAAATCAAAGTATTTGTTTCTTCACATTTGTTATAAAAATTTTCTTGTATAATTTGTTTTTCCCTTTTATTGAAATTTTCAAAAAACCAAGTTCTAAATGGTTCCCATTTAGGAAGTCTGAATTCTTCACTAATAATTTTTCTGGCTTCTGAACCAGGGCTAAAATCAATTTTTTGAGCTTTAAAATCCATAAATCAAGGAAAACTCATTTCAGACATTGTCTCCATGTGTCTACTATTGACACTTTTAACAATATTATCTTTGCCAATATGCAATTCATTTATTCTATCTTCTTCAGATATAACATCATCATTATTTCTCAAATTCTCTTTTATTAGAGAGGTAGAAGCTCTTGAAGGAGTTTCCACAGTATAATCAATAGGAGAAATATAAGATCTCATAGAAGAAGATTTTAAAGATCTTTCTTTTATAAAATTATCAAACTGTATATTAACAGTTCCTTCAGAAGTTTGAAAAACATTCAATAATTTTGAAGAAATAGTTGGCTGTGGTTTTACAGCTTTTTCAATAATCCAATTTTCTGGAAACACAATTTCTTCCCATTTAATAGATCTTCTTGTCATAATATTAGATCTATTGAAATTTGTCTCAATCAAAATTGTTTCATTAACAGGCTTATCCTTTATTTTACAATGAGGATTCAAAGTAAATAAAGGTTTATAATATATTCTGTAACAAATACATATAACTTCAGATCCTAAAGAATAATCATAACCATGAATTTTAACATTTAATGTCAAAGCATCAAGTATGTTTATATCAGTTAAAGATAATTGTAAATTTGGATAAACATCAAAATAGACTGGACCATGAGCCAGACTAGATTGGATTATTCCCATTAAAGATTTTTTCCAATTTAAATTTCTACCATCTCTTAAAGCTGCAATAAAGCTTTCCGGTAGTCCTTCTAAGGTTAAAGGTTTAAAAGCAATTTGCACTAAACCAATATGTAAAAATTTATATTCTTTTTTATAAGGTAAAATATCTTTTTCTGAAAGTAATTTTATAATTACTTCTTCATTATTAATAGAAATAGATTCTTCAGTTGTTTTAACAACTTGTTTAAAACCAAGTTTTTCAAAAGTTCCTAATTTATAAATTACTTTAGGATCAATTTTTGGAATTGTCCATTTGTTTAATAACTCAAGATTTTGAGGTGTATCATACTCCATATTTAAACTATTTTTTATAGAATTATTTTGTCGAATCATTTTTGTATCAAGGTGTTAAATTATATCATCCCCAGCTAAAATCACTGATTCCATGGCTCTGATACCAAAAGAGGCTCGGATCGTATTGTTAGGGTGTAGTTCAGATCGTGTTGTCAGGATGTATTCCCAAATCGTGTTGTTGGGAAAAATTACAAATCCGTATGAGGAGCAAATTACAAGTTGAAGATCCGTCAACTATAATAAATGATCAGAAAATCAAAAGGCACCCCAAAAGCCCTAAACACCTCAACATGGGTAAAAGCGGGCAAACATGGGTCCAAACAGATTTCTGATTATTTATTATAGGCCAGAGAATCAACCAACCTCTCGGATCCTACCCAACTTATTGATTCAGGAGTTCCATTCTAACTTGTTGATCGAAGAATTACACCTTCACGTGTTGATTCCAAACTTATCATGATATGAGATCATAGAATCAACAATTTTATCTGGTTCAGATATAATTTAACACAAAGGATTTAGCCTATAAGGCTCATCCTTATAATATATAAAATTTAGATAAACAAAATAAAGAAAAGAAAGAAAAACTTACAAGTTTTGAAGACACACCAGTACAGAAATGATTTTATTTCTCTGAAATATATTACAAGAGAGGAGATTACAAGAGAGAGAGAGAGAAGGCTGGACTGTCTCACGCCTGCCTCCCTTATTTACAAATGAGGTCTTTATATAGACCTTTCAAACCGACATATGAACAGTAAAAAGTATAAAAACTATTGGTGAACAGTAAATTACTGTTCAAAAACGCGGAAAAGGAATAGTAATTTACTATTCCAAATAGTAAAAATACTATTTAAACAGTACTACTAATTTTGTCTTTATTTCGAGGAAGATTCTTCTCTGGAATTTGATGCAGAATTCTTCATCGTTTGAATCCATTTTTCCATTTGAGTGTCTGTAATATCATCCTCATATGGATCTTGAGCATCCTGCATACTGACAGATTTGTCTTTTGAGGAATTATCACTTTGTAGAGAAGCCATTTCTTCTTCTTCTTCTTCACCCAAGTCTTCCAGCAGTTCTTTCTTCATTTGGGTAAGATATAATTCAATCATCTCTTCTTTGGATAAATCATCCACATTTTTGAATAATTTTTTAGAGATATTATCTCTGGTGGCTGTTTCCTTATTTTTCTTCCTTGCTTGGATATAGGTCTTTATCTTTTGTTGGATATTATCCAAAGTATCGACTCCAAACATTTTATTTGTACTGGGATCAATTTTTATCATTTTATCCCAGAATCTTGTAAAAAAGATTCTTTTAAGGCAAGGAATTTTGTGAGTATAACTCACTTTAATATCCCATTTGAAAATCCATGGGATGGAAAATTCAATGAAAAAATGTAGCGGGGATTCCCAAAGACAGAATTTATTTTCTTCATATACTTTTCCCAATATGGGACTTGAATATTTCCATTTCTGGAATTCTGATTTTAATATTTCTGGAAGAATTTCTTCCTTTGGGCCAAAAAGTCGCCACCATTTTCGGAACCAATTTGGTATTTCAAAGTTATAAACTTTATTACATACCTTGATTAACCAGGTATGTTTCTTTTTATCATTATTATAATAGAAAACCTTTTCAAAGGCTTGGATATAATCCCAATAATTGTATTTCACAGTAATATTATTTATGCAGAGAGATTTCTCTTTTGATGGAGATATTCCCCATTCTTCAATAGGAATTAATTGCTTAATGATAATTTTCGAGAAGTTATAAACTTCTGGATTTCCACTTGTCATGTGAGTAATTTCACATTCATTACTTATGAGTATATTTTCATAAAATTTTCGAGATTTATAAACCTCATAGGGAAATCCTTGATTAGATAGATATCTATCAAAGATTTTCCATGGATCATCTTCCCATTTTAGATCAGTATTACTGATTAGGAAAATCATTTTTTCTTTATCATTTTTTATGAAATCCTTATTGGGATCTTTTTCTTCCGTATTCACAATATTAGCATATGATGCTTGAGAAGTACTATTAGTACTTTCTTCGTTTTGGGAAGCCTTATTATTCTTCCATTGGAGATACTCCTGATATGATGCATTTTGTGAGATATTTGTAATATTGGCTGCCACCAATTTTTGTCTGCCATGTTGGGCCAAAATATTTGGTCCCCTGCCACCTCTTCCCCTATAAGGGAAAGTTCCGCGACCTCGGAAACTCATACCTGGAAAACAAAAATGTTAGAGATTTTCAAATTCATAATTATGAATTTGAAAAGCCCAACTTCTTAAAATGTCATTGTATGTAGCAATTCTGGTTTCTAATTTTTGCTTGTCTTCTTTAGAAAGAAAATTTTTTGTAGCATTATATTCTCTTTCTAAAGCAATTACCTTTTCATTATTTATTTTTTGTAACCTGTACATTTTATAGCGATCTTTAGAATTCATTTAAATATTCTCTAGTTAGGAAATCAGGAAGATTATTATCTTCACCTTTTTTATATATTATTTCAAAATCAAAAGGTGCTAAATGAGCTTGCCACCTAGCGAACATTTGCTTAGAAACATCATGTTTAAAATCTTTATTAAACATAAATTTAGCAGCTTTGCAATCAGTTTTAATAATAAATTTTTGATTATATAAATCATCTTGAAATTTTAAAACACATTTAACAATAGCTAAAATTTCCTTAGCTATAGTAGCATAATTCTTTTGACTATTATTCCATTTACCAGAATAGAATCTTATCAAATAATCCTTTTTATCAATAGGATCAGTTTGTTTTAAAATTCCTCCAAAACCAATATCAGAGGCATCTGTTTCAATAATTTTTTCCCAATTAGGATTTGCTAATGATAAACAAGGTAAATATTTAACCTTATTTTTTATTTTTCTAACAGCTTCTGTGTGCTGATTATTCCATGAAATAGGATTTTTCTTTAATCTATCATATAAAATAGCAGTATCTTCTGCAAGATTTTTGTAGTAAGGAGAAATATAATTTAGACTCCCTAAAAATCTTTGTAACTGAGTTTTATCAGTAATTTCATCAGGAAATTTTGAAGTAAATTCAATACTTCTATTAATAGGTACAATATTACCTTTTTCAATAAAATGTCCTAAAAACTTTATTTTTGTTTGGAAAAGTATCATTTTTGGTTTAGAAATAACTAATCCATTTTGAATTACTAAATTTTTAAATATATTTAAATGTTTGAAATGTATCTCAATATTTTTTGAAAATACTAAAATATCATCAATATATACAATTATAAATTCACTATAAGGAGTAAAAATATCATTCATTATTTTCTGAAATTCAGAAGGAGCATTTTTCAACCCAAAGGGCATAACATTCCACTCATAATGTCCAAAAGGAACATTAAAGGCAGTTTTATATCTATCAGCAGGATTAATTTGAATCTGCCAAAATCCAGATTTTAAATCAAATTTTGAAAATATAACAGCATTATAAAGTCTGTCAAGAAGATCCTTCTTGTTTGGAATAGGATGTCTAATCCATTTTAAAACCTTATTAAGAGGTTTATAATTTATAACTAATCTAGGTACTCCTCTTTCTTGTTCAGAATGTTTATTAACATAAAAAGCTGTACAAGACCAAGCTGATTCAGATGACTTAATGATATTTTTTTCTAAAAGAGATTTAATCTCATTTTTGCATAATTCTAAATATTCAGAATTCATCTGACAAGGTCTAGCTTTAGTAGGAATTTTATCCTCTGTAAAACTATCCTCATAAGGAAGTGAAACAATATGTTTCTTTCTATTCCAAAAAGCATTTGGAAGATCATTACAAATATCAATACTCATTTGATTATAAAGTAATTTAATTTTATCCTGTAATTTAGGATTTTTCAAACTATCTTCTATGGAAAGGATATTAATTTCTTGTTTTAAGAAATTTAACTGATTTTCTTTTGCTTTGATATTATCATAAATATTATGTAATATTTTTGCAAAAGGTTTGGTAATAAATTTTAGTACTATAGGCTCATTTTCATATGTGCCAATAATACCATTATTATCAACTTTTGTAAAAGGATAAATCATATTTATAAAGGGGGTTCCAAGTATAACTTGGTTAGAAATGTTTTTCACAAGTAAAAAACTTGTAGAAATACATTTTTTATCAATACAAACATAAGCTTTTGGTAGTTTAAAACTAATATCAAGTTTTTGCCCACCAGCATGGGATAAAGAATGTGTTGTTTTCTGAAAATATCTAGTAGGAATTAGACCTTCTTGTACAACATTCAAATCTGCACCACTATCAATGAGTGCAATAAATTCTTTTGAATAAAAATCATCAATTAAAAGAGTAATCTTTACATACCATTTTTGTGAAATAAACATTTCAATATTATTAAGAAAGCTTTCATCATTACTATCAGGTATAATTATTTCATTTTTCCCTTCTAATTTATCAATTCTTTTTTCCAAAACATTATTATTTTGTTTAAGAAATTTAATTTCTTTTTTAAGATTATCAATTTCAATACTTAAATCACTTAAAGAAGTAGGAGTTTTATCCTTCTGTTTTTCTTTAAGCATCTGATAAACCTTGCTCATAAGATAAGGTTCATCTGAAACATATATAGAATTATTATTTTCTTGTTTATTTCCAGTATCACTAGATGAACTTGGGATATTACCCACTTGATCTATTATTGAAGATCTCAAATTAGGATCTTTTATTAATTTTAATAAATCCATAATATTATTATGGTCTAAGACATTTATCTCCAAATTTTTCATTTGAGATAAAAGTCTATAAATTTCATCTGTTTCATCAGGCTTATTATCCTGACATTTACATTTATTAGTATCTGATAATTCTGAATCAGATATTACTGATTCTTGTTCCAATGCTTTGAGATTTTCAATATCAGATATTTCTGACATTTCTGAATCTAATTCAGATTTTGTAACTGATTCTGATTCTGAATCATCTGATTTTAACAATATCTTGGATATTATATCCTTGATATTATCATCAATTTGAAGATTATTAATCTTCTTTTTTACCCAGCAATTTCTTGCATAATGCCCAACCTTTTGGCATTTATGGCATATTATCAATTTATTTCTCTGTTTTTTCCTCTCGTCTCTTTCTTGCTTTCTATTAGCATGTCTTTCTATTTTTCTTTTAGAAGCCTTTTTTCTTCTTCTATATTTAAGAAAATCATTTTTATCATATTTATTTTTATTCTTACTAGTTTTACTAGTACTAGGCATATCCATAGCAAATTGTTCACAAAATTGACCTAATTGTTTTTTCTCAGACAAATTTTGTCTTTTTATTTGTCTATTTAATTTTATCTCATTACATAAATTTAAACCTTCTTGAATACAAGTACCAATTAATTTACCATAAGTAAAACTATCATATGGAACATGAACATTATTTCCCCTTAAATTATTTCTTACTCTTTCTGCAAATAAATAAGGTAATCCATCAATAAATTTTGATTTCCAATGAGAGCTATTACTCTCAGGGAGTTCCATCACTCTGCTTAAAAATGTATCTTTATACCATCTAAAATCTGTAAGTGTTTTACACCTCAGATTTTGTAATAGTGTACGAATATGTTCACTATTATCAGAATATCTGCCAGTAAAATGTTCTATAATATTAATAATCAAAGTATAAACAGCATTTTCAACAGAAACATTATTCTCTTGTTTTATATTGTTGAGAATATAATCTCTATTTTCTTGGGTCAAATAATGATCCCACCAACCTTTAAGTTGGCCAGTAAAACCTGCAATAATCATTTTTGCAATATTTTTATCGGTATTACCATTATTCTTACAAACTGTAGAATACATAAGGATTCTATGAACAGTATTATAAATCTGTTTTTCAGTATAACCATCAATATTCCATTCATAAATATTTCTTCCACTATAGCTATTATTCAAAATATATTCTTGTTCTTCATTAAGAACATCCATAGGAGTTGGTCTCCTATAATAATAAAATCGTTGATTAGGCTTATCAGCCCATTTTTCAATTTTGTTGATCTGGTCATTAATAATCTGTTTATAATCAGATCTATTTTCAAAATCTTTTTGAAAATCATTTTCTAAAGTATTTAAGGATAATTTTGAAAATTTTTCTTCTAATAATTTTTCTAACTCTGTCAAAGATTCTAATTTAAAATCTTTTATCTCTGGTGGAAGTTGTATACTAGGAGTAGCAATCAATTCTTTTTCAAAATCAATTTTTGAAATTATTTTTTCCTTTTTATTATTTATTAAAGAAATAACATTATCAACTTTATTATGAAGTGAAAGTATGTGCTCTCCTAAAACATTGATAAATAAATTCATATAATTATTTTGTTTAATTAATAAATTTATATGACTACAAGTTACTTGTAAAACATCATTTTCAAATAATTTTGAAAAAGCAAGAAAATTACATATATTATTATCTTTTTCTATTTGAAAGGGTTCTTGAGGAGGAAAACCATTATTAATGATTTGTCCATTCATTAGTCTATAATTTCTTTCTAAAACAGAAATATATTGATGTACATAGGTAGACATGAACCATGGAACAAATAAAATCAAAGTATTTGTTTCTTCACATTTGTTATAAAAATTTTCTTGTATAATTTGTTTTTCCCTTTTATTGAAATTTTCAAAAAACCAAGTTCTAAATGGTTCCCATTTAGGAAGTCTGAATTCTTCACTAATAATTTTTCTGGCTTCTGAACCAGGGCTAAAATCAATTTTTTGAGCTTTAAAATCCATAAATCAAGGAAAACTCATTTCAGACATTGTCTCCATGTGTCTACTATTGACACTTTTAACAATATTATCTTTGCCAATATGCAATTCATTTATTCTATCTTCTTCAGATATAACATCATCATTATTTCTCAAATTCTCTTTTATTAGAGAGGTAGAAGCTCTTGAAGGAGTTTCCACAGTATAATCAATAGGAGAAATATAAGATCTCATAGAAGAAGATTTTAAAGATCTTTCTTTTATAAAATTATCAAACTGTATATTAACAGTTCCTTCAGAAGTTTGAAAAACATTCAATAATTTTGAAGAAATAGTTGGCTGTGGTTTTACAGCTTTTTCAATAATCCAATTTTCTGGAAACACAATTTCTTCCCATTTAATAGATCTTCTTGTCATAATATTAGATCTATTGAAATTTGTCTCAATCAAAATTGTTTCATTAACAGGCTTATCCTTTATTTTACAATGAGGATTCAAAGTAAATAAAGGTTTATAATATATTCTGTAACAAATACATATAACTTCAGATCCTAAAGAATAATCATAACCATGAATTTTAACATTTAATGTCAAAGCATCAAGTATGTTTATATCAGTTAAAGATAATTGTAAATTTGGATAAACATCAAAATAGACTGGACCATGAGCCAGACTAGATTGGATTATTCCCATTAAAGATTTTTTCCAATTTAAATTTCTACCATCTCTTAAAGCTGCAATAAAGCTTTCCGGTAGTCCTTCTAAGGTTAAAGGTTTAAAAGCAATTTGCACTAAACCAATATGTAAAAATTTATATTCTTTTTTATAAGGTAAAATATCTTTTTCTGAAAGTAATTTTATAATTACTTCTTCATTATTAATAGAAATAGATTCTTCAGTTGTTTTAACAACTTGTTTAAAACCAAGTTTTTCAAAAGTTCCTAATTTATAAATTACTTTAGGATCAATTTTTGGAATTGTCCATTTGTTTAATAACTCAAGATTTTGAGGTGTATCATACTCCATATTTAAACTATTTTTTATAGAATTATTTTGTCGAATCATTTTTGTATCAAGGTGTTAAATTATATCATCCCCAGCTAAAATCACTGATTCCATGGCTCTGATACCAAAAGAGGCTCGGATCGTATTGTTAGGGTGTAGTTCAGATCGTGTTGTCAGGATGTATTCCCAAATCGTGTTGTTGGGAAAAATTACAAATCCGTATGAGGAGCAAATTACAAGTTGAAGATCCGTCAACTATAATAAATGATCAGAAAATCAAAAGGCACCCCAAAAGCCCTAAACACCTCAACATGGGTAAAAGCGGGCAAACATGGGTCCAAACAGATTTCTGATTATTTATTATAGGCCAGAGAATCAACCAACCTCTCGGATCCTACCCAACTTATTGATTCAGGAGTTCCATTCTAACTTGTTGATCGAAGAATTACACCTTCACGTGTTGATTCCAAACTTATCATGATATGAGATCATAGAATCAACAATTTTATCTGGTTCAGATATAATTTAACACAAAGGATTTAGCCTATAAGGCTCATCCTTATAATATATAAAATTTAGATAAACAAAATAAAGAAAAGAAAGAAAAACTTACAAGTTTTGAAGACACACCAGTACAGAAATGATTTTATTTCTCTGAAATATATTACAAGAGAGGAGATTACAAGAGAGAGAGAGAGAAGGCTGGACTGTCTCACGCCTGCCTCCCTTATTTACAAATGAGGTCTTTATATAGACCTTTCAAACCGACATATGAACAGTAAAAAGTATAAAAACTATTGGTGAACAGTAAATTACTGTTCAAAAACGCGGAAAAGGAATAGTAATTTACTATTCCAAATAGTAAAAATACTATTTAAACAGTACTACTAATTTTGTCTTTATTTCGAGGAAGATTCTTCTCTGGAATTTGATGCAGAATTCTTCATCGTTTGAATCCATTTTTCCATTTGAGTGTCTGTAATATCATCCTCATATGGATCTTGAGCATCCTGCATACTGACAGATTTGTCTTTTGAGGAATTATCACTTTGTAGAGAAGCCATTTCTTCTTCTTCTTCTTCACCCAAGTCTTCCAGCAGTTCTTTCTTCATTTGGGTAAGATATAATTCAATCATCTCTTCTTTGGATAAATCATCCACATTTTTGAATAATTTTTTAGAGATATTATCTCTGGTGGCTGTTTCCTTATTTTTCTTCCTTGCTTGGATATAGGTCTTTATCTTTTGTTGGATATTATCCAAAGTATCGACTCCAAACATTTTATTTGTACTGGGATCAATTTTTATCATTTTATCCCAGAATCTTGTAAAAAAGATTCTTTTAAGGCAAGGAATTTTGTGAGTATAACTCACTTTAATATCCCATTTGAAAATCCATGGGATGGAAAATTCAATGAAAAAATGTAGCGGGGATTCCCAAAGACAGAATTTATTTTCTTCATATACTTTTCCCAATATGGGACTTGAATATTTCCATTTCTGGAATTCTGATTTTAATATTTCTGGAAGAATTTCTTCCTTTGGGCCAAAAAGTCGCCACCATTTTCGGAACCAATTTGGTATTTCAAAGTTATAAACTTTATTACATACCTTGATTAACCAGGTATGTTTCTTTTTATCATTATTATAATAGAAAACCTTTTCAAAGGCTTGGATATAATCCCAATAATTGTATTTCACAGTAATATTATTTATGCAGAGAGATTTCTCTTTTGATGGAGATATTCCCCATTCTTCAATAGGAATTAATTGCTTAATGATAATTTTCGAGAAGTTATAAACTTCTGGATTTCCACTTGTCATGTGAGTAATTTCACATTCATTACTTATGAGTATATTTTCATAAAATTTTCGAGATTTATAAACCTCATAGGGAAATCCTTGATTAGATAGATATCTATCAAAGATTTTCCATGGATCATCTTCCCATTTTAGATCAGTATTACTGATTAGGAAAATCATTTTTTCTTTATCATTTTTTATGAAATCCTTATTGGGATCTTTTTCTTCCGTATTCACAATATTAGCATATGATGCTTGAGAAGTACTATTAGTACTTTCTTCGTTTTGGGAAGCCTTATTATTCTTCCATTGGAGATACTCCTGATATGATGCATTTTGTGAGATATTTGTAATATTGGCTGCCACCAATTTTTGTCTGCCATGTTGGGCCAAAATATTTGGTCCCCTGCCACCTCTTCCCCTATAAGGGAAAGTTCCGCGACCTCGGAAACTCATACCTGGAAAACAAAAATGTTAGAGATTCTTAAATTCATAATTATGAATTTGAAAAGCCCAACTTCTTAAAATGTCATTGTATGTAGCAATTCTGGTTTCTAATTTTTGCTTGTCTTCTTTAGAAAGAAAATTTTTTGTAGCATTATATTCTCTTTCTAAAGCAATTACCTTTTCATTATTTATTTTTTGTAACCTGTACATTTTATAGCGATCTTTAGAATTCATTTAAATATTCTCTAGTTAGGAAATCAGGAAGATTATTATCTTCACCTTTTTTATATATTATTTCAAAATCAAAAGGTGCTAAATGAGCTTGCCACCTAGCGAACATTTGCTTAGAAACATCATGTTTAAAATCTTTATTAAACATAAATTTAGCAGCTTTGCAATCAGTTTTAATAATAAATTTTTGATTATATAAATCATCTTGAAATTTTAAAACACATTTAACAATAGCTAAAATTTCCTTAGCTATAGTAGCATAATTCTTTTGACTATTATTCCATTTACCAGAATAGAATCTTATCAAATAATCCTTTTTATCAATAGGATCAGTTTGTTTTAAAATTCCTCCAAAACCAATATCAGAGGCATCTGTTTCAATAATTTTTTCCCAATTAGGATTTGCTAATGATAAACAAGGTAAATATTTAACCTTATTTTTTATTTTTCTAACAGCTTCTGTGTGCTGATTATTCCATGAAATAGGATTTTTCTTTAATCTATCATATAAAATAGCAGTATCTTCTGCAAGATTTTTGTAGTAAGGAGAAATATAATTTAGACTCCCTAAAAATCTTTGTAACTGAGTTTTATCAGTAATTTCATCAGGAAATTTTGAAGTAAATTCAATACTTCTATTAATAGGTACAATATTACCTTTTTCAATAAAATGTCCTAAAAACTTTATTTTTGTTTGGAAAAGTATCATTTTTGGTTTAGAAATAACTAATCCATTTTGAATTACTAAATTTTTAAATATATTTAAATGTTTGAAATGTATCTCAATATTTTTTGAAAATACTAAAATATCATCAATATATACAATTATAAATTCACTATAAGGAGTAAAAATATCATTCATTATTTTCTGAAATTCAGAAGGAGCATTTTTCAACCCAAAGGGCATAACATTCCACTCATAATGTCCAAAAGGAACATTAAAGGCAGTTTTATATCTATCAGCAGGATTAATTTGAATCTGCCAAAATCCAGATTTTAAATCAAATTTTGAAAATATAACAGCATTATAAAGTCTGTCAAGAAGATCCTTCTTGTTTGGAATAGGATGTCTAATCCATTTTAAAACCTTATTAAGAGGTTTATAATTTATAACTAATCTAGGTACTCCTCTTTCTTGTTCAGAATGTTTATTAACATAAAAAGCTGTACAAGACCAAGCTGATTCAGATGACTTAATGATATTTTTTTCTAAAAGAGATTTAATCTCATTTTTGCATAATTCTAAATATTCAGAATTCATCTGACAAGGTCTAGCTTTAGTAGGAATTTTATCCTCTGTAAAACTATCCTCATAAGGAAGTGAAACAATATGTTTCTTTCTATTCCAAAAAGCATTTGGAAGATCATTACAAATATCAATACTCATTTGATTATAAAGTAATTTAATTTTATCCTGTAATTTAGGATTTTTCAAACTATCTTCTATGGAAAGGATATTAATTTCTTGTTTTAAGAAATTTAACTGATTTTCTTTTGCTTTGATATTATCATAAATATTATGTAATATTTTTGCAAAAGGTTTGGTAATAAATTTTAGTACTATAGGCTCATTTTCATATGTGCCAATAAGACCATTATTATCAACTTTTGTAAAAGGATAAATCATATTTATAAAGGGGGTTCCAAGTATAACTTGGTTAGAAATGTTTTTCACAAGTAAAAAACTTGTAGAAATACATTTTTTATCAATACAAACATAAGCTTTTGGTAGTTTAAAACTAATATCAAGTTTTTGCCCACCAGCATGGGATAAAGAATGTGTTGTTTTCTGAAAATATCTAGTAGGAATTAGACCTTCTTGTACAACATTCAAATCTGCACCACTATCAATGAGTGCAATAAATTCTTTTGAATAAAAATCATCAATTAAAAGAGTAATCTTTACATACCATTTTTGTGAAATAAACATTTCAATATTATTAAGAAAGCTTTCATCATTACTATCAGGTATAATTATTTCATTTTTCCCTTCTAATTTATCAATTCTTTTTTCCAAAACATTATTATTTTGTTTAAGAAATTTAATTTCTTTTTTAAGATTATCAATTTCAATACTTAAATCACTTAAAGAAGTAGGAGTTTTATCCTTCTGTTTTTCTTTAAGCATCTGATAAACCTTGCTCATAAGATAAGGTTCATCTGAAACATATATAGAATTATTATTTTCTTGTTTATTTCCAGTATCACTAGATGAACTTGGGATATTACCCACTTGATCTATTATTGAAGATCTCAAATTAGGATCTTTTATTAATTTTAATAAATCCATAATATTATTATGGTCTAAGACATTTATCTCCAAATTTTTCATTTGAGATAAAAGTCTATAAATTTCATCTGTTTCATCAGGCTTATTATCCTGACATTTACATTTATTAGTATCTGATAATTCTGAATCAGATATTACTGATTCTTGTTCCAATGCTTTGAGATTTTCAATATCAGATATTTCTGACATTTCTGAATCTAATTCAGATTTTGTAACTGATTCTGATTCTGAATCATCTGATTTTAACAATATCTTGGATATTATATCCTTGATATTATCATCAATTTGAAGATTATTAATCTTCTTTTTTACCCAGCAATTTCTTGCATAATGCCCAACCTTTTGGCATTTATGGCATATTATCAATTTATTTCTCTGTTTTTTCCTCTCGTCTCTTTCTTGCTTTCTATTAGCATGTCTTTCTATTTTTCTTTTAGAAGCCTTTTTTCTTCTTCTATATTTAAGAAAATCATTTTTATCATATTTATTTTTATTCTTACTAGTTTTACTAGTACTAGGCATATCCATAGCAAATTGTTCACAAAATTGACCTAATTGTTTTTTCTCAGACAAATTTTGTCTTTTTATTTGTCTATTTAATTTTATCTCATTACATAAATTTAAACCTTCTTGAATACAAGTACCAATTAATTTACCATAAGTAAAACTATCATATGGAACATGAACATTATTTCCCCTTAAATTATTTCTTACTCTTTCTGCAAATAAATAAGGTAATCCATCAATAAATTTTGATTTCCAATGAGAGCTATTACTCTCAGGGAGTTCCATCACTCTGCTTAAAAATGTATCTTTATACCATCTAAAATCTGTAAGTGTTTTACACCTCAGATTTTGTAATAGTGTACGAATATGTTCACTATTATCAGAATATCTGCCAGTAAAATGTTCTATAATATTAATAATCAAAGTATAAACAGCATTTTCAACAGAAACATTATTCTCTTGTTTTATATTGTTGAGAATATAATCTCTATTTTCTTGGGTCAAATAATGATCCCACCAACCTTTAAGTTGGCCAGTAAAACCTGCAATAATCATTTTTGCAATATTTTTATCGGTATTACCATTATTCTTACAAACTGTAGAATACATAAGGATTCTATGAACAGTATTATAAATCTGTTTTTCAGTATAACCATCAATATTCCATTCATAAATATTTCTTCCACTATAGCTATTATTCAAAATATATTCTTGTTCTTCATTAAGAACATCCATAGGAGTTGGTCTCCTATAATAATAAAATCGTTGATTAGGCTTATCAGCCCATTTTTCAATTTTGTTGATCTGGTCATTAATAATCTGTTTATAATCAGATCTATTTTCAAAATCTTTTTGAAAATCATTTTCTAAAGTATTTAAGGATAATTTTGAAAATTTTTCTTCTAATAATTTTTCTAACTCTGTCAAAGATTCTAATTTAAAATCTTTTATCTCTGGTGGAAGTTGTATACTAGGAGTAGCAATCAATTCTTTTTCAAAATCAATTTTTGAAATTATTTTTTCCTTTTTATTATTTATTAAAGAAATAACATTATCAACTTTATTATGAAGTGAAAGTATGTGCTCTCCTAAAACATTGATAAATAAATTCATATAATTATTTTGTTTAATTAATAAATTTATATGACTACAAGTTACTTGTAAAACATCATTTTCAAATAATTTTGAAAAAGCAAGAAAATTACATATATTATTATCTTTTTCTATTTGAAAGGGTTCTTGAGGAGGAAAACCATTATTAATGATTTGTCCATTCATTAGTCTATAATTTCTTTCTAAAACAGAAATATATTGATGTACATAGGTAGACATGAACCATGGAACAAATAAAATCAAAGTATTTGTTTCTTCACATTTGTTATAAAAATTTTCTTGTATAATTTGTTTTTCCCTTTTATTGAAATTTTCAAAAAACCAAGTTCTAAATGGTTCCCATTTAGGAAGTCTGAATTCTTCACTAATAATTTTTCTGGCTTCTGAACCAGGGCTAAAATCAATTTTTTGAGCTTTAAAATCCATAAATCAAGGAAAACTCATTTCAGACATTGTCTCCATGTGTCTACTATTGACACTTTTAACAATATTATCTTTGCCAATATGCAATTCATTTATTCTATCTTCTTCAGATATAACATCATCATTATTTCTCAAATTCTCTTTTATTAGAGAGGTAGAAGCTCTTGAAGGAGTTTCCACAGTATAATCAATAGGAGAAATATAAGATCTCATAGAAGAAGATTTTAAAGATCTTTCTTTTATAAAATTATCAAACTGTATATTAACAGTTCCTTCAGAAGTTTGAAAAACATTCAATAATTTTGAAGAAATAGTTGGCTGTGGTTTTACAGCTTTTTCAATAATCCAATTTTCTGGAAACACAATTTCTTCCCATTTAATAGATCTTCTTGTCATAATATTAGATCTATTGAAATTTGTCTCAATCAAAATTGTTTCATTAACAGGCTTATCCTTTATTTTACAATGAGGATTCAAAGTAAATAAAGGTTTATAATATATTCTGTAACAAATACATATAACTTCAGATCCTAAAGAATAATCATAACCATGAATTTTAACATTTAATGTCAAAGCATCAAGTATGTTTATATCAGTTAAAGATAATTGTAAATTTGGATAAACATCAAAATAGACTGGACCATGAGCCAGACTAGATTGGATTATTCCCATTAAAGATTTTTTCCAATTTAAATTTCTACCATCTCTTAAAGCTGCAATAAAGCTTTCCGGTAGTCCTTCTAAGGTTAAAGGTTTAAAAGCAATTTGCACTAAACCAATATGTAAAAATTTATATTCTTTTTTATAAGGTAAAATATCTTTTTCTGAAAGTAATTTTATAATTACTTCTTCATTATTAATAGAAATATAACAACTTGTTTAAAACCAAGTTTTTCAAAAGTTCCTAATTTATAAATTACTTTAGGATCAATTTTTGGAATTGTCCATTTGTTTAATAACTCAAGATTTTGAGGTGTATCATACTCCATATTTAAACTATTTTTTATAGAATTATTTTGTCGAATCATTTTTGTATCAAGGTGTTAAATTATATCATCCCCAGCTAAAATCACTGATTCCATGGCTCTGATACCAAAAGAGGCTCGGATCGTATTGTTAGGGTGTAGTTCAGATCGTGTTGTCAGGATGTATTCCCAAATCGTGTTGTTGGGAAAAATTACAAATCCGTATGAGGAGCAAATTACAAGTTGAAGATCCGTCAACTATAATAAATGATCAGAAAATCAAAAGGCACCCCAAAAGCCCTAAACACCTCAACATGGGTAAAAGCGGGCAAACATGGGTCCAAACAGATTTCTGATTATTTATTATAGGCCAGAGAATCAACCAACCTCTCGGATCCTACCCAACTTATTGATTCAGGAGTTCCATTCTAACTTGTTGATCGAAGAATTACACCTTCACGTGTTGATTCCAAACTTATCATGATATGAGATCATAGAATCAACAATTTTATCTGGTTCAGATATAATTTAACACAAAGGATTTAGCCTATAAGGCTCATCCTTATAATATATAAAATTTAGATAAACAAAATAAAGAAAAGAAAGAAAAACTTACAAGTTTTGAAGACACACCAGTACAGAAATGATTTTATTTCTCTGAAATATATTACAAGAGAGGAGATTACAAGAGAGAGAGAGAGAAGGCTGGACTGTCTCACGCCTGCCTCCCTTATTTACAAATGAGGTCTTTATATAGACCTTTCAAACCGACATATGAACAGTAAAAAGTATAAAAACTATTGGTGAACAGTAAATTACTGTTCAAAAACGCGGAAAAGGAATAGTAATTTACTATTCCAAATAGTAAAAATACTATTTAAACAGTACTACTAATTTTGTCTTTATTTCGAGGAAGATTCTTCTCTGGAATTTGATGCAGAATTCTTCATCGTTTGAATCCATTTTTCCATTTGAGTGTCTGTAATATCATCCTCATATGGATCTTGAGCATCCTGCATACTGACAGATTTGTCTTTTGAGGAATTATCACTTTGTAGAGAAGCCATTTCTTCTTCTTCTTCTTCACCCAAGTCTTCCAGCAGTTCTTTCTTCATTTGGGTAAGATATAATTCAATCATCTCTTCTTTGGATAAATCATCCACATTTTTGAATAATTTTTTAGAGATATTATCTCTGGTG
Source organism: Ajuga chamaepitys (assembly GCA_958295605.1). Taxonomy (NCBI): domain Eukaryota; kingdom Viridiplantae; phylum Streptophyta; class Magnoliopsida; order Lamiales; family Lamiaceae; genus Ajuga; species Ajuga chamaepitys. Next base: position 14,706,971 of record OY282502.1, on the reverse strand, counting down.
GCTGTTTCCTTATTTTTCTTCCTTGCTTGGATATAGGTCTTTATCTTTTGTTGGATATTATCCAAAGTATCGACTCCAAACATTTTATTTGTACTGGGATCAATTTTTATCATTTTATCCCAGAATCTTGTAAAAAAGATTCTTTTAAGGCAAGGAATTTTGTGAGTATAACTCACTTTAATATCCCATTTGAAAATCCATGGGATGGAAAATTCAATGAAAAAATGTAGCGGGGATTCCCAAAGACAGAATTTATTTTCTTCATATACTTTTCCCAATATGGGACTTGAATATTTCCATTTCTGGAATTCTGATTTTAATATTTCTGGAAGAATTTCTTCCTTTGGGCCAAAAAGTCGCCACCATTTTCGGAACCAATTTGGTATTTCAAAGTTATAAACTTTATTACATACCTTGATTAACCAGGTATGTTTCTTTTTATCATTATTATAATAGAAAACCTTTTCAAAGGCTTGGATATAATCCCAATAATTGTATTTCACAGTAATATTATTTATGCAGAGAGATTTCTCTTTTGATGGAGATATTCCCCATTCTTCAATAGGAATTAATTGCTTAATGATAATTTTCGAGAAGTTATAAACTTCTGGATTTCCACTTGTCATGTGAGTAATTTCACATTCATTACTTATGAGTATATTTTCATAAAATTTTCGAGATTTATAAACCTCATAGGGAAATCCTTGATTAGATAGATATCTATCAAAGATTTTCCATGGATCATCTTCCCATTTTAGATCAGTATTACTGATTAGGAAAATCATTTTTTCTTTATCATTTTTTATGAAATCCTTATTGGGATCTTTTTCTTCCGTATTCACAATATTAGCATATGATGCTTGAGAAGTACTATTAGTACTTTCTTCGTTTTGGGAAGCCTTATTATTCTTCCATTGGAGATACTCCTGATATGATGCATTTTGTGAGATATTTGTAATATTGGCTGCCACCAATTTTTGTCTGCCATGTTGGGCCAAAATATTTGGTCCCCTGCCACCTCTTCCCCTATAAGGGAAAGTTCCGCGACCTCGGAAACTCATACCTGGAAAACAAAAATGTTAGAGATTCTTAAATTCATAATTATGAATTTGAAAAGCCCAACTTCTTAAAATGTCATTGTATGTAGCAATTCTGGTTTCTAATTTTTGCTTGTCTTCTTTAGAAAGAAAATTTTTTGTAGCATTATATTCTCTTTCTAAAGCAATTACCTTTTCATTATTTATTTTTTGTAACCTGTACATTTTATAGCGATCTTTAGAATTCATTTAAATATTCTCTAGTTAGGAAATCAGGAAGATTATTATCTTCACCTTTTTTATATATTATTTCAAAATCAAAAGGTGCTAAATGAGCTTGCCACCTAGCGAACATTTGCTTAGAAACATCATGTTTAAAATCTTTATTAAACATAAATTTAGCAGCTTTGCAATCAGTTTTAATAATAAATTTTTGATTATATAAATCATCTTGAAATTTTAAAACACATTTAACAATAGCTAAAATTTCCTTAGCTATAGTAGCATAATTCTTTTGACTATTATTCCATTTACCAGAATAGAATCTTATCAAATAATCCTTTTTATCAATAGGATCAGTTTGTTTTAAAATTCCTCCAAAACCAATATCAGAGGCATCTGTTTCAATAATTTTTTCCCAATTAGGATTTGCTAATGATAAACAAGGTAAATATTTAACCTTATTTTTTATTTTTCTAACAGCTTCTGTGTGCTGATTATTCCATGAAATAGGATTTTTCTTTAATCTATCATATAAAATAGCAGTATCTTCTGCAAGATTTTTGTAGTAAGGAGAAATATAATTTAGACTCCCTAAAAATCTTTGTAACTGAGTTTTATCAGTAATTTCATCAGGAAATTTTGAAGTAAATTCAATACTTCTATTAATAGGTACAATATTACCTTTTTCAATAAAATGTCCTAAAAACTTTATTTTTGTTTGGAAAAGTATCATTTTTGGTTTAGAAATAACTAATCCATTTTGAATTACTAAATTTTTAAATATATTTAAATGTTTGAAATGTATCTCAATATTTTTTGAAAGTACTAAAATATCATCAATATATACAATTATAAATTCACTATAAGGAGTAAAAATATCATTCATTATTTTCTGAAATTCAGAAGGAGCATTTTTCAACCCAAAGGGCATAACATTCCACTCATAATGTCCAAAAGGAACATTAAAGGCAGTTTTATATCTATCAGCAGGATTAATTTGAATCTGCCAAAATCCAGATTTTAAATCAAATTTTGAAAATATAACAGCATTATAAAGTCTGTCAAGAAGATCCTTCTTGTTTGGAATAGGATGTCTAATCCATTTTAAAACCTTATTAAGAGGTTTATAATTTATAACTAATCTAGGTACTCCTCTTTCTTGTTCAGAATGTTTATTAACATAAAAAGCTGTACAAGACCAAGCTGATTCAGATGACTTAATGATATTTTTTTCTAAAAGAGATTTAATCTCATTTTTGCATAATTCTAAATATTCAGAATTCATCTGACAAGGTCTAGCTTTAGTAGGAATTTTATCCTCTGTAAAACTATCCTCATAAGGAAGTGAAACAATATGTTTCTTTCTATTCCAAAAAGCATTTGGAAGATCATTACAAATATCAATACTCATTTGATTATAAAGTAATTTAATTTTATCCTGTAATTTAGGATTTTTCAAACTATCTTCTATGGAAAGGATATTAATTTCTTGTTTTAAGAAATTTAACTGATTTTCTTTTGCTTTGATATTATCATAAATATTATGTAATATTTTTGCAAAAGGTTTGGTAATAAATTTTAGTACTATAGGCTCATTTTCATATGTGCCAATAATACCATTATTATCAACTTTTGTAAAAGGATAAATCATATTTATAAAGGGGGTTCCAAGTATAACTTGGTTAGAAATGTTTTTCACAAGTAAAAAACTTGTAGAAATACATTTTTTATCAATACAAACATAAGCTTTTGGTAGTTTAAAACTAATATCAAGTTTTTGCCCACCAGCATGGGATAAAGAATGTGTTGTTTTCTGAAAATATCTAGTAGGAATTAGACCTTCTTGTACAACATTCAAATCTGCACCACTATCAATGAGTGCAATAAATTCTTTTGAATAAAAATCATCAATTAAAAGAGTAATCTTTACATACCATTTTTGTGAAATAAACATTTCAATATTATTAAGAAAGCTTTCATCATTACTATCAGGTATAATTATTTCATTTTTCCCTTCTAATTTATCAATTCTTTTTTCCAAAACATTATTATTTTGTTTAAGAAATTTAATTTCTTTTTTAAGATTATCAATTTCAATACTTAAATCACTTAAAGAAGTAGGAGTTTTATCCTTCTGTTTTTCTTTAAGCATCTGATAAACCTTGCTCATAAGATAAGGTTCATCTGAAACATATATAGAATTATTATTTTCTTGTTTATTTCCAGTATCACTAGATGAACTTGGGATATTACCCACTTGATCTATTATTGAAGATCTCAAATTAGGATCTTTTATTAATTTTAATAAATCCATAATATTATTATGGTCTAAGACATTTATCTCCAAATTTTTCATTTGAGATAAAAGTCTATAAATTTCATCTGTTTCATCAGGCTTATTATCCTGACATTTACATTTATTAGTATCTGATAATTCTGAATCAGATATTACTGATTCTTGTTCCAATGCTTTGAGATTTTCAATATCAGATATTTCTGACATTTCTGAATCTAATTCAGATTTTGTAACTGATTCTGATTCTGAATCATCTGATTTTAACAATATCTTGGATATTATATCCTTGATATTATCATCAATTTGAAGATTATTAATCTTCTTTTTTACCCAGCAATTTCTTGCATAATGCCCAACCTTTTGGCATTTATGGCATATTATCAATTTATTTCTCTGTTTTTTCCTCTCGTCTCTTTCTTGCTTTCTATTAGCATGTCTTTCTATTTTTCTTTTAGAAGCCTTTTTTCTTCTTCTATATTTAAGAAAATCATTTTTATCATATTTATTTTTATTCTTACTAGTTTTACTAGTACTAGGCATATCCATAGCAAATTGTTCACAAAATTGACCTAATTGTTTTTTCTCAGACAAATTTTGTCTTTTTATTTGTCTATTTAATTTTATCTCATTACATAAATTTAAACCTTCTTGAATACAAGTACCAATTAATTTACCATAAGTAAAACTATCATATGGAACATGAACATTATTTCCCCTTAAATTATTTCTTACTCTTTCTGCAAATAAATAAGGTAATCCATCAATAAATTTTGATTTCCAATGAGAGCTATTACTCTCAGGGAGTTCCATCACTCTGCTTAAAAATGTATCTTTATACCATCTAAAATCTGTAAGTGTTTTACACCTCAGATTTTGTAATAGTGTACGAATATGTTCACTATTATCAGAATATCTGCCAGTAAAATGTTCTATAATATTAATAATCAAAGTATAAACAGCATTTTCAACAGAAACATTATTCTCTTGTTTTATATTGTTGAGAATATAATCTCTATTTTCTTGGGTCAAATAATGATCCCACCAACCTTTAAGTTGGCCAGTAAAACCTGCAATAATCATTTTTGCAATATTTTTATCGGTATTACCATTATTCTTACAAACTGTAGAATACATAAGGATTCTATGAACAGTATTATAAATCTGTTTTTCAGTATAACCATCAATATTCCATTCATAAATATTTCTTCCACTATAGCTATTATTCAAAATATATTCTTGTTCTTCATTAAGAACATCCATAGGAGTTGGTCTCCTATAATAATAAAATCGTTGATTAGGCTTATCAGCCCATTTTTCAATTTTGTTGATCTGGTCATTAATAATCTGTTTATAATCAGATCTATTTTCAAAATCTTTTTGAAAATCATTTTCTAAAGTATTTAAGGATAATTTTGAAAATTTTTCTTCTAATAATTTTTCTAACTCTGTCAAAGATTCTAATTTAAAATCTTTTATCTCTGGTGGAAGTTGTATACTAGGAGTAGCAATCAATTCTTTTTCAAAATCAATTTTTGAAATTATTTTTTCCTTTTTATTATTTATTAAAGAAATAACATTATCAACTTTATTATGAAGTGAAAGTATGTGCTCTCCTAAAACATTGATAAATAAATTCATATAATTATTTTGTTTAATTAATAAATTTATATGACTACAAGTTACTTGTAAAACATCATTTTCAAATAATTTTGAAAAAGCAAGAAAATTACATATATTATTATCTTTTTCTATTTGAAAGGGTTCTTGAGGAGGAAAACCATTATTAATGATTTGTCCATTCATTAGTCTATAATTTCTTTCTAAAACAGAAATATATTGATGTACATAGGTAGACATGAACCATGGAACAAATAAAATCAAAGTATTTGTTTCTTCACATTTGTTATAAAAATTTTCTTGTATAATTTGTTTTTCCCTTTTATTGAAATTTTCAAAAAACCAAGTTCTAAATGGTTCCCATTTAGGAAGTCTGAATTCTTCACTAATAATTTTTCTGGCTTCTGAACCAGGGCTAAAATCAATTTTTTGAGCTTTAAAATCCATAAATCAAGGAAAACTCATTTCAGACATTGTCTCCATGTGTCTACTATTGACACTTTTAACAATATTATCTTTGCCAATATGCAATTCATTTATTCTATCTTCTTCAGATATAACATCATCATTATTTCTCAAATTCTCTTTTATTAGAGAGGTAGAAGCTCTTGAAGGAGTTTCCACAGTATAATCAATAGGAGAAATATAAGATCTCATAGAAGAAGATTTTAAAGATCTTTCTTTTATAAAATTATCAAACTGTATATTAACAGTTCCTTCAGAAGTTTGAAAAACATTCAATAATTTTGAAGAAATAGTTGGCTGTGGTTTTACAGCTTTTTCAATAATCCAATTTTCTGGAAACACAATTTCTTCCCATTTAATAGATCTTCTTGTCATAATATTAGATCTATTGAAATTTGTCTCAATCAAAATTGTTTCATTAACAGGCTTATCCTTTATTTTACAATGAGGATTCAAAGTAAATAAAGGTTTATAATATATTCTGTAACAAATACATATAACTTCAGATCCTAAAGAATAATCATAACCATGAATTTTAACATTTAATGTCAAAGCATCAAGTATGTTTATATCAGTTAAAGATAATTGTAAATTTGGATAAACATCAAAATAGACTGGACCATGAGCCAGACTAGATTGGATTATTCCCATTAAAGATTTTTTCCAATTTAAATTTCTACCATCTCTTAAAGCTGCAATAAAGCTTTCCGGTAGTCCTTCTAAGGTTAAAGGTTTAAAAGCAATTTGCACTAAACCAATATGTAAAAATTTATATTCTTTTTTATAAGGTAAAATATCTTTTTCTGAAAGTAATTTTATAATTACTTCTTCATTATTAATAGAAATAGATTCTTCAGTTGTTTTAACAACTTGTTTAAAACCAAGTTTTTCAAAAGTTCCTAATTTATAAATTACTTTAGGATCAATTTTTGGAATTGTCCATTTGTTTAATAACTCAAGATTTTGAGGTGTATCATACTCCATATTTAAACTATTTTTTATAGAATTATTTTGTCGAATCATTTTTGTATCAAGGTGTTAAATTATATCATCCCCAGCTAAAATCACTGATTCCATGGCTCTGATACCAAAAGAGGCTCGGATCGTATTGTTAGGGTGTAGTTCAGATCGTGTTGTCAGGATGTATTCCCAAATCGTGTTGTTGGGAAAAATTACAAATCCGTATGAGGAGCAAATTACAAGTTGAAGATCCGTCAACTATAATAAATGATCAGAAAATCAAAAGGCACCCCAAAAGCCCTAAACACCTCAACATGGGTAAAAGCGGGCAAACATGGGTCCAAACAGATTTCTGATTATTTATTATAGGCCAGAGAATCAACCAACCTCTCGGATCCTACCCAACTTATTGATTCAGGAGTTCCATTCTAACTTGTTGATCGAAGAATTACACCTTCACGTGTTGATTCCAAACTTATCATGATATGAGATCATAGAATCAACAATTTTATCTGGTTCAGATATAATTTAACACAAAGGATTTAGCCTATAAGGCTCATCCTTATAATATATAAAATTTAGATAAACAAAATAAAGAAAAGAAAGAAAAACTTACAAGTTTTGAAGACACACCAGTACAGAAATGATTTTATTTCTCTGAAATATATTACAAGAGAGGAGATTACAAGAGAGAGAGAGAGAAGGCTGGACTGTCTCACGCCTGCCTCCCTTATTTACAAATGAGGTCTTTATATAGACCTTTCAAACCGACATATGAACAGTAAAAAGTATAAAAACTATTGGTGAACAGTAAATTACTGTTCAAAAACGCGGAAAAGGAATAGTAATTTACTATTCCAAATAGTAAAAATACTATTTAAACAGTACTACTAATTTTGTCTTTATTTCGAGGAAGATTCTTCTCTGGAATTTGATGCAGAATTCTTCATCGTTTGAATCCATTTTTCCATTTGAGTGTCTGTAATATCATCCTCATATGGATCTTGAGCATCCTGCATACTGACAGATTTGTCTTTTGAGGAATTATCACTTTGTAGAGAAGCCATTTCTTCTTCTTCTTCTTCACCCAAGTCTTCCAGCAGTTCTTTCTTCATTTGGGTAAGATATAATTCAATCATCTCTTCTTTGGATAAATCATCCACATTTTTGAATAATTTTTTAGAGATATTATCTCTGGTGGCTGTTTCCTTATTTTTCTTCCTTGCTTGGATATAGGTCTTTATCTTTTGTTGGATATTATCCAAAGTATCGACTCCAAACATTTTATTTGTACTGGGATCAATTTTTATCATTTTATCCCAGAATCTTGTAAAAAAGATTCTTTTAAGGCAAGGAATTTTGTGAGTATAACTCACTTTAATATCCCATTTGAAAATCCATGGGATGGAAAATTCAATGAAAAAATGTAGCGGGGATTCCCAAAGACAGAATTTATTTTCTTCATATACTTTTCCCAATATGGGACTTGAATATTTCCATTTCTGGAATTCTGATTTTAATATTTCTGGAAGAATTTCTTCCTTTGGGCCAAAAAGTCGCCACCATTTTCGGAACCAATTTGGTATTTCAAAGTTATAAACTTTATTACATACCTTGATTAACCAGGTATGTTTCTTTTTATCATTATTATAATAGAAAACCTTTTCAAAGGCTTGGATATAATCCCAATAATTGTATTTCACAGTAATATTATTTATGCAGAGAGATTTCTCTTTTGATGGAGATATTCCCCATTCTTCAATAGGAATTAATTGCTTAATGATAATTTTCGAGAAGTTATAAACTTCTGGATTTCCACTTGTCATGTGAGTAATTTCACATTCATTACTTATGAGTATATTTTCATAAAATTTTCGAGATTTATAAACCTCATGGGGAAATCCTTGATTAGATAGATATCTATCAAAGATTTTCCATGGATCATCTTCCCATTTTAGATCAGTATTACTGATTAGGAAAATCATTTTTTCTTTATCATTTTTTATGAAATCCTTATTGGGATCTTTTTCTTCCGTATTCACAATATTAGCATATGATGCTTGAGAAGTACTATTAGTACTTTCTTCGTTTTGGGAAGCCTTATTATTCTTCCATTGGAGATACTCCTGATATGATGCATTTTGTGAGATATTTGTAATATTGGCTGCCACCAATTTTTGTCTGCCATGTTGGGCCAAAATATTTGGTCCCCTGCCACCTCTTCCCCTATAAGGGAAAGTTCCGCGACCTCGGAAACTCATACCTGGAAAACAAAAATGTTAGAGATTCTTAAATTCATAATTATGAATTTGAAAAGCCCAACTTCTTAAAATGTCATTGTATGTAGCAATTCTGGTTTCTAATTTTTGCTTGTCTTCTTTAGAAAGAAAATTTTTTGTAGCATTATATTCTCTTTCTAAAGCAATTACCTTTTCATTATTTATTTTTTGTAACCTGTACATTTTATAGCGATCTTTAGAATTCATTTAAATATTCTCTAGTTAGGAAATCAGGAAGATTATTATCTTCACCTTTTTTATATATTATTTCAAAATCAAAAGGTGCTAAATGAGCTTGCCACCTAGCGAACATTTGCTTAGAAACATCATGTTTAAAATCTTTATTAAACATAAATTTAGCAGCTTTGCAATCAGTTTTAATAATAAATTTTTGATTATATAAATCATCTTGAAATTTTAAAACACATTTAACAATAGCTAAAATTTCCTTAGCTATAGTAGCATAATTCTTTTGACTATTATTCCATTTACCAGAATAGAATCTTATCAAATAATCCTTTTTATCAATAGGATCAGTTTGTTTTAAAATTCCTCCAAAACCAATATCAGAGGCATCTGTTTCAATAATTTTTTCCCAATTAGGATTTGCTAATGATAAACAAGGTAAATATTTAACCTTATTTTTTATTTTTCTAACAGCTTCTGTGTGCTGATTATTCCATGAAATAGGATTTTTCTTTAATCTATCATATAAAATAGCAGTATCTTCTGCAAGATTTTTGTAGTAAGGAGAAATATAATTTAGACTCCCTAAAAATCTTTGTAACTGAGTTTTATCAGTAATTTCATCAGGAAATTTTGAAGTAAATTCAATACTTCTATTAATAGGTACAATATTACCTTTTTCAATAAAATGTCCTAAAAACTTTATTTTTGTTTGGAAAAGTATCATTTTTGGTTTAGAAATAACTAATCCATTTTGAATTACTAAATTTTTAAATATATTTAAATGTTTGAAATGTATCTCAATATTTTTTGAAAATACTAAAATATCATCAATATATACAATTATAAATTCACTATAAGGAGTAAAAATATCATTCATTATTTTCTGAAATTCAGAAGGAGCATTTTTCAACCCAAAGGGCATAACATTCCACTCATAATGTCCAAAAGGAACATTAAAGGCAGTTTTATATCTATCAGCAGGATTAATTTGAATCTGCCAAAATCCAGATTTTAAATCAAATTTTGAAAATATAACAGCATTATAAAGTCTGTCAAGAAGATCCTTCTTGTTTGGAATAGGATGTCTAATCCATTTTAAAACCTTATTAAGAGGTTTATAATTTATAACTAATCTAGGTACTCCTCTTTCTTGTTCAGAATGTTTATTAACATAAAAAGCTGTACAAGACCAAGCTGATTCAGATGACTTAATGATATTTTTTTCTAAAAGAGATTTAATCTCATTTTTGCATAATTCTAAATATTCAGAATTCATCTGACAAGGTCTAGCTTTAGTAGGAATTTTATCCTCTGTAAAACTATCCTCATAAGGAAGTGAAACAATATGTTTCTTTCTATTCCAAAAAGCATTTGGAAGATCATTACAAATATCAATACTCATTTGATTATAAAGTAATTTAATTTTATCCTGTAATTTAGGATTTTTCAAACTATCTTCTATGGAAAGGATATTAATTTCTTGTTTTAAGAAATTTAACTGATTTTCTTTTGCTTTGATATTATCATAAATATTATGTAATATTTTTGCAAAAGGTTTGGTAATAAATTTTAGTACTATAGGCTCATTTTCATATGTGCCAATAATACCATTATTATCAACTTTTGTAAAAGGATAAATCATATTTATAAAGGGGGTTCCAAGTATAACTTGGTTAGAAATGTTTTTCACAAGTAAAAAACTTGTAGAAATACATTTTTTATCAATACAAACATAAGCTTTTGGTAGTTTAAAACTAATATCAAGTTTTTGCCCACCAGCATGGGATAAAGAATGTGTTGTTTTCTGAAAATATCTAGTAGGAATTAGACCTTCTTGTACAACATTCAAATCTGCACCACTATCAATGAGTGCAATAAATTCTTTTGAATAAAAATCATCAATTAAAAGAGTAATCTTTACATACCATTTTTGTGAAATAAACATTTCAATATTATTAAGAAAGCTTTCATCATTACTATCAGGTATAATTATTTCATTTTTCCCTTCTAATTTATCAATTCTTTTTTCCAAAACATTATTATTTTGTTTAAGAAATTTAATTTCTTTTTTAAGATTATCAATTTCAATACTTAAATCACTTAAAGAAGTAGGAGTTTTATCCTTCTGTTTTTCTTTAAGCATCTGATAAACCTTGCTCATAAGATAAGGTTCATCTGAAACATATATAGAATTATTATTTTCTTGTTTATTTCCAGTATCACTAGATGAACTTGGGATATTACCCACTTGATCTATTATTGAAGATCTCAAATTAGGATCTTTTATTAATTTTAATAAATCCATAATATTATTATGGTCTAAGACATTTATCTCCAAATTTTTCATTTGAGATAAAAGTCTATAAATTTCATCTGTTTCATCAGGCTTATTATCCTGACATTTACATTTATTAGTATCTGATAATTCTGAATCAGATATTACTGATTCTTGTTCCAATGCTTTGAGATTTTCAATATCAGATATTTCTGACATTTCTGAATCTAATTCAGATTTTGTAACTGATTCTGATTCTGAATCATCTGATTTTAACAATATCTTGGATATTATATCCTTGATATTATCATCAATTTGAAGATTATTAATCTTCTTTTTTACCCAGCAATTTCTTGCATAATGCCCAACCTTTTGGCATTTATGGCATATTATCAATTTATTTCTCTGTTTTTTCCTCTCGTCTCTTTCTTGCTTTCTATTAGCATGTCTTTCTATTTTTCTTTTAGAAGCCTTTTTTCTTCTTCTATATTTAAGAAAATCATTTTTATCATATTTATTTTTATTCTTACTAGTTTTACTAGTACTAGGCATATCCATAGCAAATTGTTCACAAAATTGACCTAATTGTTTTTTCTCAGACAAATTTTGTCTTTTTATTTGTCTATTTAATTTTATCTCATTACATAAATTTAAACCTTCTTGAATACAAGTACCAATTAATTTACCATAAGTAAAACTATCATATGGAACATGAACATTATTTCCCCTTAAATTATTTCTTACTCTTTCTGCAAATAAATAAGGTAATCCATCAATAAATTTTGATTTCCAATGAGAGCTATTACTCTCAGGGAGTTCCATCACTCTGCTTAAAAATGTATCTTTATACCATCTAAAATCTGTAAGTGTTTTACACCTCAGATTTTGTAATAGTGTACGAATATGTTCACTATTATCAGAATATCTGCCAGTAAAATGTTCTATAATATTAATAATCAAAGTATAAACAGCATTTTCAACAGAAACATTATTCTCTTGTTTTATATTGTTGAGAATATAATCTCTATTTTCTTGGGTCAAATAATGATCCCACCAACCTTTAAGTTGGCCAGTAAAACCTGCAATAATCATTTTTGCAATATTTTTATCGGTATTACCATTATTCTTACAAACTGTAGAATACATAAGGATTCTATGAACAGTATTATAAATCTGTTTTTCAGTATAACCATCAATATTCCATTCATAAATATTTCTTCCACTATAGCTATTATTCAAAATATATTCTTGTTCTTCATTAAGAACATCCATAGGAGTTGGTCTCCTATAATAATAAAATCGTTGATTAGGCTTATCAGCCCATTTTTCAATTTTGTTGATCTGGTCATTAATAATCTGTTTATAATCAGATCTATTTTCAAAATCTTTTTGAAAATCATTTTCTAAAGTATTTAAGGATAATTTTGAAAATTTTTCTTCTAATAATTTTTCTAACTCTGTCAAAGATTCTAATTTAAAATCTTTTATCTCTGGTGGAAGTTGTATACTAGGAGTAGCAATCAATTCTTTTTCAAAATCAATTTTTGAAATTATTTTTTCCTTTTTATTATTTATTAAAGAAATAACATTATCAACTTTATTATGAAGTGAAAGTATGTGCTCTCCTAAAACATTGATAAATAAATTCATATAATTATTTTGTTTAATTAATAAATTTATATGACTACAAGTTACTTGTAAAACATCATTTTCAAATAATTTTGAAAAAGCAAGAAAATTACATATATTATTATCTTTTTCTATTTGAAAGGGTTCTTGAGGAGGAAAACCATTATTAATGATTTGTCCATTCATTAGTCTATAATTTCTTTCTAAAACAGAAATATATTGATGTACATAGGTAGACATGAACCATGGAACAAATAAAATCAAAGTATTTGTTTCTTCACATTTGTTATAAAAAATTTCTTGTATAATTTGTTTTTCCCTTTTATTGAAATTTTCAAAAAACCAAGTTCTAAATGGTTCCCATTTAGGAAGTCTGAATTCTTCACTAATAATTTTTCTGGCTTCTGAACCAGGGCTAAAATCAATTTTTTGAGCTTTAAAATCCATAAATCAAGGAAAACTCATTTCAGACATTGTCTCCATGTGTCTACTATTGACACTTTTAACAATATTATCTTTGCCAATATGCAATTCATTTATTCTATCTTCTTCAGATATAACATCATCATTATTTCTCAAATTCTCTTTTATTAGAGAGGTAGAAGCTCTTGAAGGAGTTTCCACAGTATAATCAATAGGAGAAATATAAGATCTCATAGAAGAAGATTTTAAAGATCTTTCTTTTATAAAATTATCAAACTGTATATTAACAGTTCCTTCAGAAGTTTGAAAAACATTCAATAATTTTGAAGAAATAGTTGGCTGTGGTTTTACAGCTTTTTCAATAATCCAATTTTCTGGAAACACAATTTCTTCCCATTTAATAGATCTTCTTGTCATAATATTAGATCTATTGAAATTTGTCTCAATCAAAATTGTTTCATTAACAGGCTTATCCTTTATTTTACAATGAGGATTCAAAGTAAATAAAGGTTTATAATATATTCTGTAACAAATACATATAACTTCAGATCCTAAAGAATAATCATAACCATGAATTTTAACATTTAATGTCAAAGCATCAAGTATGTTTATATCAGTTAAAGATAATTGTAAATTTGGATAAACATCAAAATAGACTGGACCATGAGCCAGACTAGATTGGATTATTCCCATTAAAGATTTTTTCCAATTTAAATTTCTACCATCTCTTAAAGCTGCAATAAAGCTTTCCGGTAGTCCTTCTAAGGTTAAAGGTTTAAAAGCAATTTGCACTAAACCAATATGGGACTTGAATATTTCCATTTCTGGAATTCTGATTTTAATATTTCTGGAAGAATTTCTTCCTTTGGGCCAAAAAGTCGCCACCATTTTCGGAACCAATTTGGTATTTCAAAGTTATAAACTTTATTACATACCTTGATTAACCAGGTATGTTTCTTTTTATCATTATTATAATAGAAAACCTTTTCAAAGGCTTGGATATAATCCCAATAATTGTATTTCACAGTAATATTATTTATGCAGAGAGATTTCTCTTTTGATGGAGATATTCCCCATTCTTCAATAGGAATTAATTGCTTAATGATAATTTTCGAGAAGTAATAAACTTCTGGATTTCCACTTGTCATGTGAGTAATTTCACATTCATTACTTATGAGTATATTTTCATAAAATTTTCGAGATTTATAAACCTCATAGGGAAATCCTTGATTAGATAGATATCTATCAAAGATTTTCCATGGATCATCTTCCCATTTTAGATCAGTATTACTGATTAGGAAAATCATTTTTTCTTTATCATTTTTTATGAAATCCTTATTGGGATCTTTTTCTTCCGTATTCACAATATTAGCATATGATGCTTGAGAAGTACTATTAGTACTTTCTTCGTTTTGGGAAGCCTTATTATTCTTCCATTGGAGATACTCCTGATATGATGCATTTTGTGAGATATTTGTAATATTGGCTGCCACCAATTTTTGTCTGCCATGTTGGGCCAAAATATTTGGTCCCCTGCCACCTCTTCCCCTATAAGGGAAAGTTCCGCGACCTCGGAAACTCATACCTGGAAAACAAAAATGTTAGAGATTTTCAAATTCATAATTATGAATTTGAAAAGCCCAACTTCTTAAAATGTCATTGTATGTAGCAATTCTGGTTTCTAATTTTTGCTTGTCTTCTTTAGAAAGAAAATTTTTTGTAGCATTATATTCTCTTTCTAAAGCAATTACCTTTTCATTATTTATTTTTTGTAACCTGTACATTTTATAGCGATCTTTAGAATTCATTTAAATATTCTCTAGTTAGGAAATCAGGAAGATTATTATCTTCACCTTTTTTATATATTATTTCAAAATCAAAAGGTGCTAAATGAGCTTGCCACCTAGCGAACATTTGCTTAGAAACATCATGTTTAAAATCTTTATTAAACATAAATTTAGCAGCTTTGCAATCAGTTTTAATAATAAATTTTTGATTATATAAATCATCTTGAAATTTTAAAACACATTTAACAATAGCTAAAATTTCCTTAGCTATAGTAGCATAATTCTTTTGACTATTATTCCATTTACCAGAATAGAATCTTATCAAATAATCCTTTTTATCAATAGGATCAGTTTGTTTTAAAATTCCTCCAAAACCAATATCAGAGGCATCTGTTTCAATAATTTTTTCCCAATTAGGATTTGCTAATGATAAACAAGGTAAATATTTAACCTTATTTTTTATTTTTCTAACAGCTTCTGTGTGCTGATTATTCCATGAAATAGGATTTTTCTTTAATCTATCATATAAAATAGCAGTATCTTCTGCAAGATTTTTGTAGTAAGGAGAAATATAATTTAGACTCCCTAAAAATCTTTGTAACTGAGTTTTATCAGTAATTTCATCAGGAAATTTTGAAGTAAATTCAATACTTCTATTAATAGGTACAATATTACCTTTTTCAATAAAATGTCCTAAAAACTTTATTTTTGTTTGGAAAAGTATCATTTTTGGTTTAGAAATAACTAATCCATTTTGAATTACTAAATTTTTAAATATATTTAAATGTTTGAAATGTATCTCAATATTTTTTGAAAATACTAAAATATCATCAATATATACAATTATAAATTCACTATAAGGAGTAAAAATATCATTCATTATTTTCTGAAATTCAGAAGGAGCATTTTTCAACCCAAAGGGCATAACATTCCACTCATAATGTCCAAAAGGAACATTAAAGGCAGTTTTATATCTATCAGCAGGATTAATTTGAATCTGCCAAAATCCAGATTTTAAATCAAATTTTGAAAATATAACAGCATTATAAAGTCTGTCAAGAAGATCCTTCTTGTTTGGAATAGGATGTCTAATCCATTTTAAAACCTTATTAAGAGGTTTATAATTTATAACTAATCTAGGTACTCCTCTTTCTTGTTCAGAATGTTTATTAACATAAAAAGCTGTACAAGACCAAGCTGATTCAGATGACTTAATGATATTTTTTTCTAAAAGAGATTTAATCTCATTTTTGCATAATTCTAAATATTCAGAATTCATCTGACAAGGTCTAGCTTTAGTAGGAATTTTATCCTCTGTAAAACTATCCTCATAAGGAAGTGAAACAATATGTTTCTTTCTATTCCAAAAAGCATTTGGAAGATCATTACAAATATCAATACTCATTTGATTATAAAGTAATTTAATTTTATCCTGTAATTTAGGATTTTTCAAACTATCTTCTATGGAAAGGATATTAATTTCTTGTTTTAAGAAATTTAACTGATTTTCTTTTGCTTTGATATTATCATAAATATTATGTAATATTTTTGCAAAAGGTTTGGTAATAAATTTTAGTACTATAGGCTCATTTTCATATGTGCCAATAATACCATTATTATCAACTTTTGTAAAAGGATAAATCATATTTATAAAGGGGGTTCCAAGTATAACTTGGTTAGAAATGTTTTTCACAAGTAAAAAACTTGTAGAAATACATTTTTTATCAATACAAACATAAGCTTTTGGTAGTTTAAAACTAATATCAAGTTTTTGCCCACCAGCATGGGATAAAGAATGTGTTGTTTTCTGAAAATATCTAGTAGGAATTAGACCTTCTTGTACAACATTCAAATCTGCACCACTATCAATGAGTGCAATAAATTCTTTTGAATAAAAATCATCAATTAAAAGAGTAATCTTTACATACCATTTTTGTGAAATAAACATTTCAATATTATTAAGAAAGCTTTCATCATTACTATCAGGTATAATTATTTCATTTTTCCCTTCTAATTTATCAATTCTTTTTTCCAAAACATTATTATTTTGTTTAAGAAATTTAATTTCTTTTTTAAGATTATCAATTTCAATACTTAAATCACTTAAAGAAGTAGGAGTTTTATCCTTCTGTTTTTCTTTAAGCATCTGATAAACCTTGCTCATAAGATAAGGTTCATCTGAAACATATATAGAATTATTATTTTCTTGTTTATTTCCAGTATCACTAGATGAACTTGGGATATTACCCACTTGATCTATTATTGAAGATCTCAAATTAGGATCTTTTATTAATTTTAATAAATCCATAATATTATTATGGTCTAAGACATTTATCTCCAAATTTTTCATTTGAGATAAAAGTCTATAAATTTCATCTGTTTCATCAGGCTTATTATCCTGACATTTACATTTATTAGTATCTGATAATTCTGAATCAGATATTACTGATTCTTGTTCCAATGCTTTGAGATTTTCAATATCAGATATTTCTGACATTTCTGAATCTAATTCAGATTTTGTAACTGATTCTGATTCTGAATCATCTGATTTTAACAATATCTTGGATATTATATCCTTGATATTATCATCAATTTGAAGATTATTAATCTTCTTTTTTACCCAGCAATTTCTTGCATAATGCCCAACCTTTTGGCATTTATGGCATATTATCAATTTATTTCTCTGTTTTTTCCTCTCGTCTCTTTCTTGCTTTCTATTAGCATGTCTTTCTATTTTTCTTTTAGAAGCCTTTTTTCTTCTTCTATATTTAAGAAAATCATTTTTATCATATTTATTTTTATTCTTACTAGTTTTACTAGTACTAGGCATATCCATAGCAAATTGTTCACAAAATTGACCTAATTGTTTTTTCTCAGACAAATTTTGTCTTTTTATTTGTCTATTTAATTTTATCTCATTACATAAATTTAAACCTTCTTGAATACAAGTACCAATTAATTTACCATAAGTAAAACTATCATATGGAACATGAACATTATTTCCCCTTAAATTATTTCTTACTCTTTCTGCAAATAAATAAGGTAATCCATCAATAAATTTTGATTTCCAATGAGAGCTATTACTCTCAGGGAGTTCCATCACTCTGCTTAAAAATGTATCTTTATACCATCTAAAATCTGTAAGTGTTTTACACCTCAGATTTTGTAATAGTGTACGAATATGTTCACTATTATCAGAATATCTGCCAGTAAAATGTTCTATAATATTAATAATCAAAGTATAAACAGCATTTTCAACAGAAACATTATTCTCTTGTTTTATATTGTTGAGAATATAATCTCTATTTTCTTGGGTCAAATAATGATCCCACCAACCTTTAAGTTGGCCAGTAAAACCTGCAATAATCATTTTTGCAATATTTTTATCGGTATTACCATTATTCTTACAAACTGTAGAATACATAAGGATTCTATGAACAGTATTATAAATCTGTTTTTCAGTATAACCATCAATATTCCATTCATAAATATTTCTTCCACTATAGCTATTATTCAAAATATATTCTTGTTCTTCATTAAGAACATCCATAGGAGTTGGTCTCCTATAATAATAAAATCGTTGATTAGGCTTATCAGCCCATTTTTCAATTTTGTTGATCTGGTCATTAATAATCTGTTTATAATCAGATCTATTTTCAAAATCTTTTTGAAAATCATTTTCTAAAGTATTTAAGGATAATTTTGAAAATTTTTCTTCTAATAATTTTTCTAACTCTGTCAAAGATTCTAATTTAAAATCTTTTATCTCTGGTGGAAGTTGTATACTAGGAGTAGCAATCAATTCTTTTTCAAAATCAATTTTTGAAATTATTTTTTCCTTTTTATTATTTATTAAAGAAATAACATTATCAACTTTATTATGAAGTGAAAGTATGTGCTCTCCTAAAACATTGATAAATAAATTCATATAATTATTTTGTTTAATTAATAAATTTATATGACTACAAGTTACTTGTAAAACATCATTTTCAAATAATTTTGAAAAAGCAAGAAAATTACATATATTATTATCTTTTTCTATTTGAAAGGGTTCTTGAGGAGGAAAACCATTATTAATGATTTGTCTATTCATTAGTCTATAATTTCTTTCTAAAACAGAAATATATTGATGTACATAGGTAGACATGAACCATGGAACAAATAAAATCAAAGTATTTGTTTCTTCACATTTGTTATAAAAATTTTCTTGTATAATTTGTTTTTCCCTTTTATTGAAATTTTCAAAAAACCAAGTTCTAAATGGTTCCCATTTAGGAAGTCTGAATTCTTCACTAATAATTTTTCTGGCTTCTGAACCAGGGCTAAAATCAATTTTTTGAGCTTTAAAATCCATAAATCAAGGAAAACTCATTTCAGACATTGTCTCCATGTGTCTACTATTGACACTTTTAACAATATTATCTTTGCCAATATGCAATTCATTTATTCTATCTTCTTCAGATATAACATCATCATTATTTCTCAAATTCTCTTTTATTAGAGAGGTAGAAGCTCTTGAAGGAGTTTCCACAGTATAATCAATAGGAGAAATATAAGATCTCATAGAAGAAGATTTTAAAGATCTTTCTTTTATAAAATTATCAAACTGTATATTAACAGTTCCTTCAGAAGTTTGAAAAACATTCAATAATTTTGAAGAAATAGTTGGCTGTGGTTTTACAGCTTTTTCAATAATCCAATTTTCTGGAAACACAATTTCTTCCCATTTAATAGATCTTCTTGTCATAATATTAGATCTATTGAAATTTGTCTCAATCAAAATTGTTTCATTAACAGGCTTATCCTTTATTTTACAATGAGGATTCAAAGTAAATAAAGGTTTATAATATATTCTGTAACAAATACATATAACTTCAGATCCTAAAGAATAATCATAACCATGAATTTTAACATTTAATGTCAAAGCATCAAGTATGTTTATATCAGTTAAAGATAATTGTAAATTTGGATAAACATCAAAATAGACTGGACCATGAGCCAGACTAGATTGGATTATTCCCATTAAAGATTTTTTCCAATTTAAATTTCTACCATCTCTTAAAGCTGCAATAAAGCTTTCCGGTAGTCCTTCTAAGGTTAAAGGTTTAAAAGCAATTTGCACTAAACCAATATGTAAAAATTTATATTCTTTTTTATAAGGTAAAATATCTTTTTCTGAAAGTAATTTTATAATTACTTCTTCATTATTAATAGAAATAGATTCTTCAGTTGTTTTAACAACTTGTTTAAAACCAAGTTTTTCAAAAGTTCCTAATTTATAAATTACTTTAGGATCAATTTTTGGAATTGTCCATTTGTTTAATAACTCAAGATTTTGAGGTGTATCATACTCCATATTTAAACTATTTTTTATAGAATTATTTTGTCGAATCATTTTTGTATCAAGGTGTTAAATTATATCATCCCCAGCTAAAATCACTGATTCCATGGCTCTGATACCAAAAGAGGCTCGGATCGTATTGTTAGGGTGTAGTTCAGATCGTGTTGTCAGGATGTATTCCCAAATCGTGTTGTTGGGAAAAATTACAAATCCGTATGAGGAGCAAATTACAAGTTGAAGATCCGTCAACTATAATAAATGATCAGAAAATCAAAAGGCACCCCAAAAGCCCTAAACACCTCAACATGGGTAAAAGCGGGCAAACATGGGTCCAAACAGATTTCTGATTATTTATTATAGGCCAGAGAATCAACCAACCTCTCGGATCCTACCCAACTTATTGATTCAGGAGTTCCATTCTAACTTGTTGATCGAAGAATTACACCTTCACGTGTTGATTCCAAACTTATCATGATATGAGATCATAGAATCAACAATTTTATCTGGTTCAGATATAATTTAACACAAAGGATTTAGCCTATAAGGCTCATCCTTATAATATATAAAATTTAGATAAACAAAATAAAGAAAAGAAAGAAAAACTTACAAGTTTTGAAGACACACCAGTACAGAAATGATTTTATTTCTCTGAAATATATTACAAGAGAGGAGATTACAAGAGAGAGAGAGAGAAGGCTGGACTGTCTCACGCCTGCCTCCCTTATTTACAAATGAGGTCTTTATATAGACCTTTCAAACCGACATATGAACAGTAAAAAGTATAAAAACTATTGGTGAACAGTAAATTACTGTTCAAAAACGCGGAAAAGGAATAGTAATTTACTATTCCAAATAGTAAAAATACTATTTAAACAGTACTACTAATTTTGTCTTTATTTCGAGGAAGATTCTTCTCTGGAATTTGATGCAGAATTCTTCATCGTTTGAATCCATTTTTCCATTTGAGTGTCTGTAATATCATCCTCATATGGATCTTGAGCATCCTGCATACTGACAGATTTGTCTTTTGAGGAATTATCACTTTGTAGAGAAGCCATTTCTTCTTCTTCTTCTTCACCCAAGTCTTCCAGCAGTTCTTTCTTCATTTGGGTAAGATATAATTCAATCATCTCTTCTTTGGATAAATCATCCACATTTTTGAATAATTTTTTAGAGATATTATCTCTGGTGGCTGTTTCCTTATTTTTCTTCCTTGCTTGGATATAGGTCTTTATCTTTTGTTGGATATTATCCAAAGTATCGACTCCAAACATTTTATTTGTACTGGGATCAATTTTTATCATTTTATCCCAGAATCTTGTAAAAAAGATTCTTTTAAGGCAAGGAATTTTGTGAGTATAACTCACTTTAATATCCCATTTGAAAATCCATGGGATGGAAAATTCAATGAAAAAATGTAGCGGGGATTCCCAAAGACAGAATTTATTTTCTTCATATACTTTTCCCAATATGGGACTTGAATATTTCCATTTCTGGAATTCTGATTTTAATATTTCTTGAAGAATTTCTTCCTTTGGGCCAAAAAGTCGCCACCATTTTCGGAACCAATTTGGTATTTCAAAGTTATAAACTTTATTACATACCTTGATTAACCAGGTATGTTTCTTTTTATCATTATTATAATAGAAAACCTTTTCAAAGGCTTGGATATAATCCCAATAATTGTATTTCACAGTAATATTATTTATGCAGAGAGATTTCTCTTTTGATGGAGATATTCCCCATTCTTCAATAGGAATTAATTGCTTAATGATAATTTTCGAGAAGTTATAAACTTCTGGATTTCCACTTGTCATGTGAGTAATTTCACATTCATTACTTATGAGTATATTTTCATAAAATTTTCGAGATTTATAAACCTCATAGGGAAATCCTTGATTAGATAGATATCTATCAAAGATTTTCCATGGATCATCTTCCCATTTTAGATCAGTATTACTGATTAGGAAAATCATTTTTTCTTTATCATTTTTTATGAAATCCTTATTGGGATCTTTTTCTTCCGTATTCACAATATTAGCATATGATGCTTGAGAAGTACTATTAGTACTTTCTTCGTTTTGGGAAGCCTTATTATTCTTCCATTGGAGATACTCCTGATATGATGCATTTTGTGAGATATTTGTAATATTGGCTGCCACCAATTTTTGTCTGCCATGTTGGGCCAAAATATTTGGTCCCCTGCCACCTCTTCCCCTATAAGGGAAAGTTCCGCGACCTCGGAAACTCATACCTGGAAAACAAAAATGTTAGAGATTCTTAAATTCATAATTATGAATTTGAAAAGCCCAACTTCTTAAAATGTCATTGTATGTAGCAATTCTGGTTTCTAATTTTTGCTTGTCTTCTTTAGAAAGAAAATTTTTTGTAGCATTATATTCTCTTTCTAAAGCAATTACCTTTTCATTATTTATTTTTTGTAACCTGTACATTTTATAGCGATCTTTAGAATTCATTTAAATATTCTCTAGTTAGGAAATCAGGAAGATTATTATCTTCACCTTTTTTATATATTATTTCAAAATCAAAAGGTGCTAAATGAGCTTGCCACCTAGCGAACATTTGCTTAGAAACATCATGTTTAAAATCTTTATTAAACATAAATTTAGCAGCTTTGCAATCAGTTTTAATAATAAATTTTTGATTATATAAATCATCTTGAAATTTTAAAACACATTTAACAATAGCTAAAATTTCCTTAGCTATAGTAGCATAATTCTTTTGACTATTATTCCATTTACCAGAATAGAATCTTATCAAATAATCCTTTTTATCAATAGGATCAGTTTGTTTTAAAATTCCTCCAAAACCAATATCAGAGGCATCTGTTTCAATAATTTTTTCCCAATTAGGATTTGCTAATGATAAACAAGGTAAATATTTAACCTTATTTTTTATTTTTCTAACAGCTTCTGTGTGCTGATTATTCCATGAAATAGGATTTTTCTTTAATCTATCATATAAAATAGCAGTATCTTCTGCAAGATTTTTGTAGTAAGGAGAAATATAATTTAGACTCCCTAAAAATCTTTGTAACTGAGTTTTATCAGTAATTTCATCAGGAAATTTTGAAGTAAATTCAATACTTCTATTAATAGGTACAATATTACCTTTTTCAATAAAATGTCCTAAAAACTTTATTTTTGTTTGGAAAAGTATCATTTTTGGTTTAGAAATAACTAATCCATTTTGAATTACTAAATTTTTAAATATATTTAAATGTTTGAAATGTATCTCAATATTTTTTGAAAATACTAAAATATCATCAATATATACAATTATAAATTCACTATAAGGAGTAAAAATATCATTCATTATTTTCTGAAATTCAGAAGGAGCATTTTTCAACCCAAAGGGCATAACATTCCACTCATAATGTCCAAAAGGAACATTAAAGGCAGTTTTATATCTATCAGCAGGATTAATTTGAATCTGCCAAAATCCAGATTTTAAATCAAATTTTGAAAATATAACAGCATTATAAAGTCTGTCAAGAAGATCCTTCTTGTTTGGAATAGGATGTCTAATCCATTTTAAAACCTTATTAAGAGGTTTATAATTTATAACTAATCTAGGTACTCCTCTTTCTTGTTCAGAATGTTTATTAACATAAAAAGCTGTACAAGACCAAGCTGATTCAGATGACTTAATGATATTTTTTTCTAAAAGAGATTTAATCTCATTTTTGCATAATTCTAAATATTCAGAATTCATCTGACAAGGTCTAGCTTTAGTAGGAATTTTATCCTCTGTAAAACTATCCTCATAAGGAAGTGAAACAATATGTTTCTTTCTATTCCAAAAAGCATTTGGAAGATCATTACAAATATCAATACTCATTTGATTATAAAGTAATTTAATTTTATCCTGTAATTTAGGATTTTTCAAACTATCTTCTATGGAAAGGATATTAATTTCTTGTTTTAAGAAATTTAACTGATTTTCTTTTGCTTTGATATTATCATAAATATTATGTAATATTTTTGCAAAAGGTTTGGTAATAAATTTTAGTACTATAGGCTCATTTTCATATGTGCCAATAAGACCATTATTATCAACTTTTGTAAAAGGATAAATCATATTTATAAAGGGGGTTCCAAGTATAACTTGGTTAGAAATGTTTTTCACAAGTAAAAAACTTGTAGAAATACATTTTTTATCAATACAAACATAAGCTTTTGGTAGTTTAAAACTAATATCAAGTTTTTGCCCACCAGCATGGGATAAAGAATGTGTTGTTTTCTGAAAATATCTAGTAGGAATTAGACCTTCTTGTACAACATTCAAATCTGCACCACTATCAATGAGTGCAATAAATTCTTTTGAATAAAAATCATCAATTAAAAGAGTAATCTTTACATACCATTTTTGTGAAATAAACATTTCAATATTATTAAGAAAGCTTTCATCATTACTATCAGGTATAATTATTTCATTTTTCCCTTCTAATTTATCAATTCTTTTTTCCAAAACATTATTATTTTGTTTAAGAAATTTAATTTCTTTTTTAAGATTATCAATTTCAATACTTAAATCACTTAAAGAAGTAGGAGTTTTATCCTTCTGTTTTTCTTTAAGCATCTGATAAACCTTGCTCATAAGATAAGGTTCATCTGAAACATATATAGAATTATTATTTTCTTGTTTATTTCCAGTATCACTAGATGAACTTGGGATATTACCCACTTGATCTATTATTGAAGATCTCAAATTAGGATCTTTTATTAATTTTAATAAATCCATAATATTATTATGGTCTAAGACATTTATCTCCAAATTTTTCATTTGAGATAAAAGTCTATAAATTTCATCTGTTTCATCAGGCTTATTATCCTGACATTTACATTTATTAGTATCTGATAATTCTGAATCAGATATTACTGATTCTTGTTCCAATGCTTTGAGATTTTCAATATCAGATATTTCTGACATTTCTGAATCTAATTCAGATTTTGTAACTGATTCTGATTCTGAATCATCTGATTTTAACAATATCTTGGATATTATATCCTTGATATTATCATCAATTTGAAGATTATTAATCTTCTTTTTTACCCAGCAATTTCTTGCATAATGCCCAACCTTTTGGCATTTATGGCATATTATCAATTTATTTCTCTGTTTTTTCCTCTCGTCTCTTTCTTGCTTTCTATTAGCATGTCTTTCTATTTTTCTTTTAGAAGCCTTTTTTCTTCTTCTATATTTAAGAAAATCATTTTTATCATATTTATTTTTATTCTTACTAGTTTTACTAGTACTAGGCATATCCATAGCAAATTGTTCACAAAATTGACCTAATTGTTTTTTCTCAGACAAATTTTGTCTTTTTATTTGTCTATTTAATTTTATCTCATTACATAAATTTAAACCTTCTTGAATACAAGTACCAATTAATTTACCATAAGTAAAACTATCATATGGAACATGAACATTATTTCCCCTTAAATTATTTCTTACTCTTTCTGCAAATAAATAAGGTAATCCATCAATAAATTTTGATTTCCAATGAGAGCTATTACTCTCAGGGAGTTCCATCACTCTGCTTAAAAATGTATCTTTATACCATCTAAAATCTGTAAGTGTTTTACACCTCAGATTTTGTAATAGTGTACGAATATGTTCACTATTATCAGAATATCTGCCAGTAAAATGTTCTATAATATTAATAATCAAAGTATAAACAGCATTTTCAACAGAAACATTATTCTCTTGTTTTATATTGTTGAGAATATAATCTCTATTTTCTTGGGTCAAATAATGATCCCACCAACCTTTAAGTTGGCCAGTAAAACCTGCAATAATCATTTTTGCAATATTTTTATCGGTATTACCATTATTCTTACAAACTGTAGAATACATAAGGATTCTATGAACAGTATTATAAATCTGTTTTTCAGTATAACCATCAATATTCCATTCATAAATATTTCTTCCACTATAGCTATTATTCAAAATATATTCTTGTTCTTCATTAAGAACATCCATAGGAGTTGGTCTCCTATAATAATAAAATCGTTGATTAGGCTTATCAGCCCATTTTTCAATTTTGTTGATCTGGTCATTAATAATCTGTTTATAATCAGATCTATTTTCAAAATCTTTTTGAAAATCATTTTCTAAAGTATTTAAGGATAATTTTGAAAATTTTTCTTCTAATAATTTTTCTAACTCTGTCAAAGATTCTAATTTAAAATCTTTTATCTCTGGTGGAAGTTGTATACTAGGAGTAGCAATCAATTCTTTTTCAAAATCAATTTTTGAAATTATTTTTTCCTTTTTATTATTTATTAAAGAAATAACATTATCAACTTTATTATGAAGTGAAAGTATGTGCTCTCCTAAAACATTGATAAATAAATTCATATAATTATTTTGTTTAATTAATAAATTTATATGACTACAAGTTACTTGTAAAACATCATTTTCAAATAATTTTGAAAAAGCAAGAAAATTACATATATTATTATCTTTTTCTATTTGAAAGGGTTCTTGAGGAGGAAAACCATTATTAATGATTTGTCCATTCATTAGTCTATAATTTCTTTCTAAAACAGAAATATATTGATGTACATAGGTAGACATGAACCATGGAACAAATAAAATCAAAGTATTTGTTTCTTCACATTTGTTATAAAAATTTTCTTGTATAATTTGTTTTTCCCTTTTATTGAAATTTTCAAAAAACCAAGTTCTAAATGGTTCCCATTTAGGAAGTCTGAATTCTTCACTAATAATTTTTCTGGCTTCTGAACCAGGGCTAAAATCAATTTTTTGAGCTTTAAAATCCATAAATCAAGGAAAACTCATTTCAGACATTGTCTCCATGTGTCTACTATTGACACTTTTAACAATATTATCTTTGCCAATATGCAATTCATTTATTCTATCTTCTTCAGATATAACATCATCATTATTTCTCAAATTCTCTTTTATTAGAGAGGTAGAAGCTCTTGAAGGAGTTTCCACAGTATAATCAATAGGAGAAATATAAGATCTCATAGAAGAAGATTTTAAAGATCTTTCTTTTATAAAATTATCAAACTGTATATTAACAGTTCCTTCAGAAGTTTGAAAAACATTCAATAATTTTGAAGAAATAGTTGGCTGTGGTTTTACAGCTTTTTCAATAATCCAATTTTCTGGAAACACAATTTCTTCCCATTTAATAGATCTTCTTGTCATAATATTAGATCTATTGAAATTTGTCTCAATCAAAATTGTTTCATTAACAGGCTTATCCTTTATTTTACAATGAGGATTCAAAGTAAATAAAGGTTTATAATATATTCTGTAACAAATACATATAACTTCAGATCCTAAAGAATAATCATAACCATGAATTTTAACATTTAATGTCAAAGCATCAAGTATGTTTATATCAGTTAAAGATAATTGTAAATTTGGATAAACATCAAAATAGACTGGACCATGAGCCAGACTAGATTGGATTATTCCCATTAAAGATTTTTTCCAATTTAAATTTCTACCATCTCTTAAAGCTGCAATAAAGCTTTCCGGTAGTCCTTCTAAGGTTAAAGGTTTAAAAGCAATTTGCACTAAACCAATATGTAAAAATTTATATTCTTTTTTATAAGGTAAAATATCTTTTTCTGAAAGTAATTTTATAATTACTTCTTCATTATTAATAGAAATAGATTCTTCAGTTGTTTTAACAACTTGTTTAAAACCAAGTTTTTCAAAAGTTCCTAATTTATAAATTACTTTAGGATCAATTTTTGGAATTGTCCATTTGTTTAATAACTCAAGATTTTGAGGTGTATCATACTCCATATTTAAACTATTTTTTATAGAATTATTTTGTCGAATCATTTTTGTATCAAGGTGTTAAATTATATCATCCCCAGCTAAAATCACTGATTCCATGGCTCTGATACCAAAAGAGGCTCGGATCGTATTGTTAGGGTGTAGTTCAGATCGTGTTGTCAGGATGTATTCCCAAATCGTGTTGTTGGGAAAAATTACAAATCCGTATGAGGAGCAAATTACAAGTTGAAGATCCGTCAACTATAATAAATGATCAGAAAATCAAAAGGCACCCCAAAAGCCCTAAACACCTCAACATGGGTAAAAGCGGGCAAACATGGGTCCAAACAGATTTCTGATTATTTATTATAGGCCAGAGAATCAACCAACCTCTCGGATCCTACCCAACTTATTGATTCAGGAGTTCCATTCTAACTTGTTGATCGAAGAATTACACCTTCACGTGTTGATTCCAAACTTATCATGATATGAGATCATAGAATCAACAATTTTATCTGGTTCAGATATAATTTAACACAAAGGATTTAGCCTATAAGGCTCATCCTTATAATATATAAAATTTAGATAAACAAAATAAAGAAAAGAAAGAAAAACTTACAAGTTTTGAAGACACACCAGTACAGAAATGATTTTATTTCTCTGAAATATATTACAAGAGAGGAGATTACAAGAGAGAGAGAGAGAAGGCTGGACTGTCTCACGCCTGCCTCCCTTATTTACAAATGAGGTCTTTATATAGACCTTTCAAACCGACATATGAACAGTAAAAAGTATAAAAACTATTGGTGAACAGTAAATTACTGTTCAAAAACGCGGAAAAGGAATAGTAATTTACTATTCCAAATAGTAAAAATACTATTTAAACAGTACTACTAATTTTGTCTTTATTTCGAGGAAGATTCTTCTCTGGAATTTGATGCAGAATTCTTCATCGTTTGAATCCATTTTTCCATTTGAGTGTCTGTAATATCATCCTCATATGGATCTTGAGCATCCTGCATACTGACAGATTTGTCTTTTGAGGAATTATCACTTTGTAGAGAAGCCATTTCTTCTTCTTCTTCTTCACCCAAGTCTTCCAGCAGTTCTTTCTTCATTTGGGTAAGATATAATTCAATCATCTCTTCTTTGGATAAATCATCCACATTTTTGAATAATTTTTTAGAGATATTATCTCTGGTGGCTGTTTCCTTATTTTTCTTCCTTGCTTGGATATAGGTCTTTATCTTTTGTTGGATATTATCCAAAGTATCGACTCCAAACATTTTATTTGTACTGGGATCAATTTTTATCATTTTATCCCAGAATCTTGTAAAAAAGATTCTTTTAAGGCAAGGAATTTTGTGAGTATAACTCACTTTAATATCCCATTTGAAAATCCATGGGATGGAAAATTCAATGAAAAAATGTAGCGGGGATTCCCAAAGACAGAATTTATTTTCTTCATATACTTTTCCCAATATGGGACTTGAATATTTCCATTTCTGGAATTCTGATTTTAATATTTCTGGAAGAATTTCTTCCTTTGGGCCAAAAAGTCGCCACCATTTTCGGAACCAATTTGGTATTTCAAAGTTATAAACTTTATTACATACCTTGATTAACCAGGTATGTTTCTTTTTATCATTATTATAATAGAAAACCTTTTCAAAGGCTTGGATATAATCCCAATAATTGTATTTCACAGTAATATTATTTATGCAGAGAGATTTCTCTTTTGATGGAGATATTCCCCATTCTTCAATAGGAATTAATTGCTTAATGATAATTTTCGAGAAGTTATAAACTTCTGGATTTCCACTTGTCATGTGAGTAATTTCACATTCATTACTTATGAGTATATTTTCATAAAATTTTCGAGATTTATAAACCTCATAGGGAAATCCTTGATTAGATAGATATCTATCAAAGATTTTCCATGGATCATCTTCCCATTTTAGATCAGTATTACTGATTAGGAAAATCATTTTTTCTTTATCATTTTTTATGAAATCCTTATTGGGATCTTTTTCTTCCGTATTCACAATATTAGCATATGATGCTTGAGAAGTACTATTAGTACTTTCTTCGTTTTGGGAAGCCTTATTATTCTTCCATTGGAGATACTCCTGATATGATGCATTTTGTGAGATATTTGTAATATTGGCTGCCACCAATTTTTGTCTGCCATGTTGGGCCAAAATATTTGGTCCCCTGCCACCTCTTCCCCTATAAGGGAAAGTTCCGCGACCTCGGAAACTCATACCTGGAAAACAAAAATGTTAGAGATTCTTAAATTCATAATTATGAATTTGAAAAGCCCAACTTCTTAAAATGTCATTGTATGTAGCAATTCTGGTTTCTAATTTTTGCTTGTCTTCTTTAGAAAGAAAATTTTTTGTAGCATTATATTCTCTTTCTAAAGCAATTACCTTTTCATTATTTATTTTTTGTAACCTGTACATTTTATAGCGATCTTTAGAATTCATTTAAATATTCTCTAGTTAGGAAATCAGGAAGATTATTATCTTCACCTTTTTTATATATTATTTCAAAATCAAAAGGTGCTAAATGAGCTTGCCACCTAGCGAACATTTGCTTAGAAACATCATGTTTAAAATCTTTATTAAACATAAATTTAGCAGCTTTGCAATCAGTTTTAATAATAAATTTTTGATTATATAAATCATCTTGAAATTTTAAAACACATTTAACAATAGCTAAAATTTCCTTAGCTATAGTAGCATAATTCTTTTGACTATTATTCCATTTACCAGAATAGAATCTTATCAAATAATCCTTTTTATCAATAGGATCAGTTTGTTTTAAAATTCCTCCAAAACCAATATCAGAGGCATCTGTTTCAATAATTTTTTCCCAATTAGGATTTGCTAATGATAAACAAGGTAAATATTTAACCTTATTTTTTATTTTTCTAACAGCTTCTGTGTGCTGATTATTCCATGAAATAGGATTTTTCTTTAATCTATCATATAAAATAGCAGTATCTTCTGCAAGATTTTTGTAGTAAGGAGAAATATAATTTAGACTCCCTAAAAATCTTTGTAACTGAGTTTTATCAGTAATTTCATCAGGAAATTTTGAAGTAAATTCAATACTTCTATTAATAGGTACAATATTACCTTTTTCAATAAAATGTCCTAAAAACTTTATTTTTGTTTGGAAAAGTATCATTTTTGGTTTAGAAATAACTAATCCATTTTGAATTACTAAATTTTTAAATATATTTAAATGTTTGAAATGTATCTCAATATTTTTTGAAAGTACTAAAATATCATCAATATATACAATTATAAATTCACTATAAGGAGTAAAAATATCATTCATTATTTTCTGAAATTCAGAAGGAGCATTTTTCAACCCAAAGGGCATAACATTCCACTCATAATGTCCAAAAGGAACATTAAAGGCAGTTTTATATCTATCAGCAGGATTAATTTGAATCTGCCAAAATCCAGATTTTAAATCAAATTTTGAAAATATAACAGCATTATAAAGTCTGTCAAGAAGATCCTTCTTGTTTGGAATAGGATGTCTAATCCATTTTAAAACCTTATTAAGAGGTTTATAATTTATAACTAATCTAGGTACTCCTCTTTCTTGTTCAGAATGTTTATTAACATAAAAAGCTGTACAAGACCAAGCTGATTCAGATGACTTAATGATATTTTTTTCTAAAAGAGATTTAATCTCATTTTTGCATAATTCTAAATATTCAGAATTCATCTGACAAGGTCTAGCTTTAGTAGGAATTTTATCCTCTGTAAAACTATCCTCATAAGGAAGTGAAACAATATGTTTCTTTCTATTCCAAAAAGCATTTGGAAGATCATTACAAATATCAATACTCATTTGATTATAAAGTAATTTAATTTTATCCTGTAATTTAGGATTTTTCAAACTATCTTCTATGGAAAGGATATTAATTTCTTGTTTTAAGAAATTTAACTGATTTTCTTTTGCTTTGATATTATCATAAATATTATGTAATATTTTTGCAAAAGGTTTGGTAATAAATTTTAGTACTATAGGCTCATTTTCATATGTGCCAATAATACCATTATTATCAACTTTTGTAAAAGGATAAATCATATTTATAAAGGGGGTTCCAAGTATAACTTGGTTAGAAATGTTTTTCACAAGTAAAAAACTTGTAGAAATACATTTTTTATCAATACAAACATAAGCTTTTGGTAGTTTAAAACTAATATCAAGTTTTTGCCCACCAGCATGGGATAAAGAATGTGTTGTTTTCTGAAAATATCTAGTAGGAATTAGACCTTCTTGTACAACATTCAAATCTGCACCACTATCAATGAGTGCAATAAATTCTTTTGAATAAAAATCATCAATTAAAAGAGTAATCTTTACATACCATTTTTGTGAAATAAACATTTCAATATTATTAAGAAAGCTTTCATCATTACTATCAGGTATAATTATTTCATTTTTCCCTTCTAATTTATCAATTCTTTTTTCCAAAACATTATTATTTTGTTTAAGAAATTTAATTTCTTTTTTAAGATTATCAATTTCAATACTTAAATCACTTAAAGAAGTAGGAGTTTTATCCTTCTGTTTTTCTTTAAGCATCTGATAAACCTTGCTCATAAGATAAGGTTCATCTGAAACATATATAGAATTATTATTTTTTTGTTTATTTCCAGTATCACTAGATGAACTTGGGATATTACCCACTTGATCTATTATTGAAGATCTCAAATTAGGATCTTTTATTAATTTTAATAAATCCATAATATTATTATGGTCTAAGACATTTATCTCCAAATTTTTCATTTGAGATAAAAGTCTATAAATTTCATCTGTTTCATCAGGCTTATTATCCTGACATTTACATTTATTAGTATCTGATAATTCTGAATCAGATATTACTGATTCTTGTTCCAATGCTTTGAGATTTTCAATATCAGATATTTCTGACATTTCTGAATCTAATTCAGATTTTGTAACTGATTCTGATTCTGAATCATCTGATTTTAACAATATCTTGGATATTATATCCTTGATATTATCATCAATTTGAAGATTATTAATCTTCTTTTTTACCCAGCAATTTCTTGCATAATGCCCAACCTTTTGGCATTTATGGCATATTATCAATTTATTTCTCTGTTTTTTCCTCTCGTCTCTTTCTTGCTTTCTATTAGCATGTCTTTCTATTTTTCTTTTAGAAGCCTTTTTTCTTCTTCTATATTTAAGAAAATCATTTTTATCATATTTATTTTTATTCTTACTAGTTTTACTAGTACTAGGCATATCCATAGCAAATTGTTCACAAAATTGACCTAATTGTTTTTTCTCAGACAAATTTTGTCTTTTTATTTGTCTATTTAATTTTATCTCATTACATAAATTTAAACCTTCTTGAATACAAGTACCAATTAATTTACCATAAGTAAAACTATCATATGGAACATGAACATTATTTCCCCTTAAATTATTTCTTACTCTTTCTGCAAATAAATAAGGTAATCCATCAATAAATTTTGATTTCCAATGAGAGCTATTACTCTCAGGGAGTTCCATCACTCTGCTTAAAAATGTATCTTTATACCATCTAAAATCTGTAAGTGTTTTACACCTCAGATTTTGTAATAGTGTACGAATATGTTCACTATTATCAGAATATCTGCCAGTAAAATGTTCTATAATATTAATAATCAAAGTATAAACAGCATTTTCAACAGAAACATTATTCTCTTGTTTTATATTGTTGAGAATATAATCTCTATTTTCTTGGGTCAAATAATGATCCCACCAACCTTTAAGTTGGCCAGTAAAACCTGCAATAATCATTTTTGCAATATTTTTATCGGTATTACCATTATTCTTACAAACTGTAGAATACATAAGGATTCTATGAACAGTATTATAAATCTGTTTTTCAGTATAACCATCAATATTCCATTCATAAATATTTCTTCCACTATAGCTATTATTCAAAATATATTCTTGTTCTTCATTAAGAACATCCATAGGAGTTGGTCTCCTATAATAATAAAATCGTTGATTAGGCTTATCAGCCCATTTTTCAATTTTGTTGATCTGGTCATTAATAATCTGTTTATAATCAGATCTATTTTCAAAATCTTTTTGAAAATCATTTTCTAAAGTATTTAAGGATAATTTTGAAAATTTTTCTTCTAATAATTTTTCTAACTCTGTCAAAGATTCTAATTTAAAATCTTTTATCTCTGGTGGAAGTTGTATACTAGGAGTAGCAATCAATTCTTTTTCAAAATCAATTTTTGAAATTATTTTTTCCTTTTTATTATTTATTAAAGAAATAACATTATCAACTTTATTATGAAGTGAAAGTATGTGCTCTCCTAAAACATTGATAAATAAATTCATATAATTATTTTGTTTAATTAATAAATTTATATGACTACAAGTTACTTGTAAAACATCATTTTCAAATAATTTTGAAAAAGCAAGAAAATTACATATATTATTATCTTTTTCTATTTGAAAGGGTTCTTGAGGAGGAAAACCATTATTAATGATTTGTCCATTCATTAGTCTATAATTTCTTTCTAAAACAGAAATATATTGATGTACATAGGTAGACATGAACCATGGAACAAATAAAATCAAAGTATTTGTTTCTTCACATTTGTTATAAAAATTTTCTTGTATAATTTGTTTTTCCCTTTTATTGAAATTTTCAAAAAACCAAGTTCTAAATGGTTCCCATTTAGGAAGTCTGAATTCTTCACTAATAATTTTTCTGGCTTCTGAACCAGGGCTAAAATCAATTTTTTGAGCTTTAAAATCCATAAATCAAGGAAAACTCATTTCAGACATTGTCTCCATGTGTCTACTATTGACACTTTTAACAATATTATCTTTGCCAATATGCAATTCATTTATTCTATCTTCTTCAGATATAACATCATCATTATTTCTCAAATTCTCTTTTATTAGAGAGGTAGAAGCTCTTGAAGGAGTTTCCACAGTATAATCAATAGGAGAAATATAAGATCTCATAGAAGAAGATTTTAAAGATCTTTCTTTTATAAAATTATCAAACTGTATATTAACAGTTCCTTCAGAAGTTTGAAAAACATTCAATAATTTTGAAGAAATAGTTGGCTGTGGTTTTACAGCTTTTTCAATAATCCAATTTTCTGGAAACACAATTTCTTCCCATTTAATAGATCTTCTTGTCATAATATTAGATCTATTGAAATTTGTCTCAATCAAAATTGTTTCATTAACAGGCTTATCCTTTATTTTACAATGAGGATTCAAAGTAAATAAAGGTTTATAATATATTCTGTAACAAATACATATAACTTCAGATCCTAAAGAATAATCATAACCATGAATTTTAACATTTAATGTCAAAGCATCAAGTATGTTTATATCAGTTAAAGATAATTGTAAATTTGGATAAACATCAAAATAGACTGGACCATGAGCCAGACTAGATTGGATTATTCCCATTAAAGATTTTTTCCAATTTAAATTTCTACCATCTCTTAAAGCTGCAATAAAGCTTTCCGGTAGTCCTTCTAAGGTTAAAGGTTTAAAAGCAATTTGCACTAAACCAATATGTAAAAATTTATATTCTTTTTTATAAGGTAAAATATCTTTTTCTGAAAGTAATTTTATAATTACTTCTTCATTATTAATAGAAATAGATTCTTCAGTTGTTTTAACAACTTGTTTAAAACCAAGTTTTTCAAAAGTTCCTAATTTATAAATTACTTTAGGATCAATTTTTGGAATTGTCCATTTGTTTAATAACTCAAGATTTTGAGGTGTATCATACTCCATATTTAAACTATTTTTTATAGAATTATTTTGTCGAATCATTTTTGTATCAAGGTGTTAAATTATATCATCCCCAGCTAAAATCACTGATTCCATGGCTCTGATACCAAAAGAGGCTCGGATCGTATTGTTAGGGTGTAGTTCAGATCGTGTTGTCAGGATGTATTCCCAAATCGTGTTGTTGGGAAAAATTACAAATCCGTATGACGAGCAAATTACAAGTTGAAGATCCGTCAACTATAATAAATGATCAGAAAATCAAAAGGCACCCCAAAAGCCCTAAACACCTCAACATGGGTAAAAGCGGGCAAACATGGGTCCAAACAGATTTCTGATTATTTATTATAGGCCAGAGAATCAACCAACCTCTCGGATCCTACCCAACTTATTGATTCAGGAGTTCCATTCTAACTTGTTGATCGAAGAATTACACCTTCACGTGTTGATTCCAAACTTATCATGATATGAGATCATAGAATCAACAATTTTATCTGGTTCAGATATAATTTAACACAAAGGATTTAGCCTATAAGGCTCATCCTTATAATATATAAAATTTAGATAAACAAAATAAAGAAAAGAAAGAAAAACTTACAAGTTTTGAAGACACACCAGTACAGAAATGATTTTATTTCTCTGAAATATATTACAAGAGAGGAGATTACAAGAGAGAGAGAGAGAAGGCTGGACTGTCTCACGCCTGCCTCCCTTATTTACAAATGAGGTCTTTATATAGACCTTTCAAACCGACATATGAACAGTAAAAAGTATAAAAACTATTGGTGAACAGTAAATTACTGTTCAAAAACGCGGAAAAGGAATAGTAATTTACTATTCCAAATAGTAAAAATACTATTTAAACAGTACTACTAATTTTGTCTTTATTTCGAGGAAGATTCTTCTCTGGAATTTGATGCAGAATTCTTCATCGTTTGAATCCATTTTTCCATTTGAGTGTCTGTAATATCATCCTCATATGGATCTTGAGCATCCTGCATACTGACAGATTTGTCTTTTGAGGAATTATCACTTTGTAGAGAAGCCATTTCTTCTTCTTCTTCTTCACCCAAGTCTTCCAGCAGTTCTTTCTTCATTTGGGTAAGATATAATTCAATCATCTCTTCTTTGGATAAATCATCCACATTTTTGAATAATTTTTTAGAGATATTATCTCTGGTGGCTGTTTCCTTATTTTTCTTCCTTGCTTGGATATAGGTCTTTATCTTTTGTTGGATATTATCCAAAGTATCGACTCCAAACATTTTATTTGTACTGGGATCAATTTTTATCATTTTATCCCAGAATCTTGTAAAAAAGATTCTTTTAAGGCAAGGAATTTTGTGAGTATAACTCACTTTAATATCCCATTTGAAAATCCATGGGATGGAAAATTCAATGAAAAAATGTAGCGGGGATTCCCAAAGACAGAATTTATTTTCTTCATATACTTTTCCCAATATGGGACTTGAATATTTCCATTTCTGGAATTCTGATTTTAATATTTCTGGAAGAATTTCTTCCTTTGGGCCAAAAAGTCGCCACCATTTTCGGAACCAATTTGGTATTTCAAAGTTATAAACTTTATTACATACCTTGATTAACCAGGTATGTTTCTTTTTATCATTATTATAATAGAAAACCTTTTCAAAGGCTTGGATATAATCCCAATAATTGTATTTCACAGTAATATTATTTATGCAGAGAGATTTCTCTTTTGATGGAGATATTCCCCATTCTTCAATAGGAATTAATTGCTTAATGATAATTTTCGAGAAGTTATAAACTTCTGGATTTCCACTTGTCATGTGAGTAATTTCACATTCATTACTTATGAGTATATTTTCATAAAATTTTCGAGATTTATAAACCTCATGGGGAAATCCTTGATTAGATAGATATCTATCAAAGATTTTCCATGGATCATCTTCCCATTTTAGATCAGTATTACTGATTAGGAAAATCATTTTTTCTTTATCATTTTTTATGAAATCCTTATTGGGATCTTTTTCTTCCGTATTCACAATATTAGCATATGATGCTTGAGAAGTACTATTAGTACTTTCTTCGTTTTGGGAAGCCTTATTATTCTTCCATTGGAGATACTCCTGATATGATGCATTTTGTGAGATATTTGTAATATTGGCTGCCACCAATTTTTGTCTGCCATGTTGGGCCAAAATATTTGGTCCCCTGCCACCTCTTCCCCTATAAGGGAAAGTTCCGCGACCTCGGAAACTCATACCTGGAAAACAAAAATGTTAGAGATTCTTAAATTCATAATTATGAATTTGAAAAGCCCAACTTCTTAAAATGTCATTGTATGTAGCAATTCTGGTTTCTAATTTTTGCTTGTCTTCTTTAGAAAGAAAATTTTTTGTAGCATTATATTCTCTTTCTAAAGCAATTACCTTTTCATTATTTATTTTTTGTAACCTGTACATTTTATAGCGATCTTTAGAATTCATTTAAATATTCTCTAGTTAGGAAATCAGGAAGATTATTATCTTCACCTTTTTTATATATTATTTCAAAATCAAAAGGTGCTAAATGAGCTTGCCACCTAGCGAACATTTGCTTAGAAACATCATGTTTAAAATCTTTATTAAACATAAATTTAGCAGCTTTGCAATCAGTTTTAATAATAAATTTTTGATTATATAAATCATCTTGAAATTTTAAAACACATTTAACAATAGCTAAAATTTCCTTAGCTATAGTAGCATAATTCTTTTGACTATTATTCCATTTACCAGAATAGAATCTTATCAAATAATCCTTTTTATCAATAGGATCAGTTTGTTTTAAAATTCCTCCAAAACCAATATCAGAGGCATCTGTTTCAATAATTTTTTCCCAATTAGGATTTGCTAATGATAAACAAGGTAAATATTTAACCTTATTTTTTATTTTTCTAACAGCTTCTGTGTGCTGATTATTCCATGAAATAGGATTTTTCTTTAATCTATCATATAAAATAGCAGTATCTTCTGCAAGATTTTTGTAGTAAGGAGAAATATAATTTAGACTCCCTAAAAATCTTTGTAACTGAGTTTTATCAGTAATTTCATCAGGAAATTTTGAAGTAAATTCAATACTTCTATTAATAGGTACAATATTACCTTTTTCAATAAAATGTCCTAAAAACTTTATTTTTGTTTGGAAAAGTATCATTTTTGGTTTAGAAATAACTAATCCATTTTGAATTACTAAATTTTTAAATATATTTAAATGTTTGAAATGTATCTCAATATTTTTTGAAAATACTAAAATATCATCAATATATACAATTATAAATTCACTATAAGGAGTAAAAATATCATTCATTATTTTCTGAAATTCAGAAGGAGCATTTTTCAACCCAAAGGGCATAACATTCCACTCATAATGTCCAAAAGGAACATTAAAGGCAGTTTTATATCTATCAGCAGGATTAATTTGAATCTGCCAAAATCCAGATTTTAAATCAAATTTTGAAAATATAACAGCATTATAAAGTCTGTCAAGAAGATCCTTCTTGTTTGGAATAGGATGTCTAATCCATTTTAAAACCTTATTAAGAGGTTTATAATTTATAACTAATCTAGGTACTCCTCTTTCTTGTTCAGAATGTTTATTAACATAAAAAGCTGTACAAGACCAAGCTGATTCAGATGACTTAATGATATTTTTTTCTAAAAGAGATTTAATCTCATTTTTGCATAATTCTAAATATTCAGAATTCATCTGACAAGGTCTAGCTTTAGTAGGAATTTTATCCTCTGTAAAACTATCCTCATAAGGAAGTGAAACAATATGTTTCTTTCTATTCCAAAAAGCATTTGGAAGATCATTACAAATATCAATACTCATTTGATTATAAAGTAATTTAATTTTATCCTGTAATTTAGGATTTTTCAAACTATCTTCTATGGAAAGGATATTAATTTCTTGTTTTAAGAAATTTAACTGATTTTCTTTTGCTTTGATATTATCATAAATATTATGTAATATTTTTGCAAAAGGTTTGGTAATAAATTTTAGTACTATAGGCTCATTTTCATATGTGCCAATAATACCATTATTATCAACTTTTGTAAAAGGATAAATCATATTTATAAAGGGGGTTCCAAGTATAACTTGGTTAGAAATGTTTTTCACAAGTAAAAAACTTGTAGAAATACATTTTTTATCAATACAAACATAAGCTTTTGGTAGTTTAAAACTAATATCAAGTTTTTGCCCACCAGCATGGGATAAAGAATGTGTTGTTTTCTGAAAATATCTAGTAGGAATTAGACCTTCTTGTACAACATTCAAATCTGCACCACTATCAATGAGTGCAATAAATTCTTTTGAATAAAAATCATCAATTAAAAGAGTAATCTTTACATACCATTTTTGTGAAATAAACATTTCAATATTATTAAGAAAGCTTTCATCATTACTATCAGGTATAATTATTTCATTTTTCCCTTCTAATTTATCAATTCTTTTTTCCAAAACATTATTATTTTGTTTAAGAAATTTAATTTCTTTTTTAAGATTATCAATTTCAATACTTAAATCACTTAAAGAAGTAGGAGTTTTATCCTTCTGTTTTTCTTTAAGCATCTGATAAACCTTGCTCATAAGATAAGGTTCATCTGAAACATATATAGAATTATTATTTTCTTGTTTATTTCCAGTATCACTAGATGAACTTGGGATATTACCCACTTGATCTATTATTGAAGATCTCAAATTAGGATCTTTTATTAATTTTAATAAATCCATAATATTATTATGGTCTAAGACATTTATCTCCAAATTTTTCATTTGAGATAAAAGTCTATAAATTTCATCTGTTTCATCAGGCTTATTATCCTGACATTTACATTTATTAGTATCTGATAATTCTGAATCAGATATTACTGATTCTTGTTCCAATGCTTTGAGATTTTCAATATCAGATATTTCTGACATTTCTGAATCTAATTCAGATTTTGTAACTGATTCTGATTCTGAATCATCTGATTTTAACAATATCTTGGATATTATATCCTTGATATTATCATCAATTTGAAGATTATTAATCTTCTTTTTTACCCAGCAATTTCTTGCATAATGCCCAACCTTTTGGCATTTATGGCATATTATCAATTTATTTCTCTGTTTTTTCCTCTCGTCTCTTTCTTGCTTTCTATTAGCATGTCTTTCTATTTTTCTTTTAGAAGCCTTTTTTCTTCTTCTATATTTAAGAAAATCATTTTTATCATATTTATTTTTATTCTTACTAGTTTTACTAGTACTAGGCATATCCATAGCAAATTGTTCACAAAATTGACCTAATTGTTTTTTCTCAGACAAATTTTGTCTTTTTATTTGTCTATTTAATTTTATCTCATTACATAAATTTAAACCTTCTTGAATACAAGTACCAATTAATTTACCATAAGTAAAACTATCATATGGAACATGAACATTATTTCCCCTTAAATTATTTCTTACTCTTTCTGCAAATAAATAAGGTAATCCATCAATAAATTTTGATTTCCAATGAGAGCTATTACTCTCAGGGAGTTCCATCACTCTGCTTAAAAATGTATCTTTATACCATCTAAAATCTGTAAGTGTTTTACACCTCAGATTTTGTAATAGTGTACGAATATGTTCACTATTATCAGAATATCTGCCAGTAAAATGTTCTATAATATTAATAATCAAAGTATAAACAGCATTTTCAACAGAAACATTATTCTCTTGTTTTATATTGTTGAGAATATAATCTCTATTTTCTTGGGTCAAATAATGATCCCACCAACCTTTAAGTTGGCCAGTAAAACCTGCAATAATCATTTTTGCAATATTTTTATCGGTATTACCATTATTCTTACAAACTGTAGAATACATAAGGATTCTATGAACAGTATTATAAATCTGTTTTTCAGTATAACCATCAATATTCCATTCATAAATATTTCTTCCACTATAGCTATTATTCAAAATATATTCTTGTTCTTCATTAAGAACATCCATAGGAGTTGGTCTCCTATAATAATAAAATCGTTGATTAGGCTTATCAGCCCATTTTTCAATTTTGTTGATCTGGTCATTAATAATCTGTTTATAATCAGATCTATTTTCAAAATCTTTTTGAAAATCATTTTCTAAAGTATTTAAGGATAATTTTGAAAATTTTTCTTCTAATAATTTTTCTAACTCTGTCAAAGATTCTAATTTAAAATCTTTTATCTCTGGTGGAAGTTGTATACTAGGAGTAGCAATCAATTCTTTTTCAAAATCAATTTTTGAAATTATTTTTTCCTTTTTATTATTTATTAAAGAAATAACATTATCAACTTTATTATGAAGTGAAAGTATGTGCTCTCCTAAAACATTGATAAATAAATTCATATAATTATTTTGTTTAATTAATAAATTTATATGACTACAAGTTACTTGTAAAACATCATTTTCAAATAATTTTGAAAAAGCAAGAAAATTACATATATTATTATCTTTTTCTATTTGAAAGGGTTCTTGAGGAGGAAAACCATTATTAATGATTTGTCCATTCATTAGTCTATAATTTCTTTCTAAAACAGAAATATATTGATGTACATAGGTAGACATGAACCATGGAACAAATAAAATCAAAGTATTTGTTTCTTCACATTTGTTATAAAAATTTTCTTGTATAATTTGTTTTTCCCTTTTATTGAAATTTTCAAAAAACCAAGTTCTAAATGGTTCCCATTTAGGAAGTCTGAATTCTTCACTAATAATTTTTCTGGCTTCTGAACCAGG
The DNA here is from genome assembly GCA_958295605.1 of Ajuga chamaepitys. Taxonomy (NCBI): domain Eukaryota; kingdom Viridiplantae; phylum Streptophyta; class Magnoliopsida; order Lamiales; family Lamiaceae; genus Ajuga; species Ajuga chamaepitys. The sequence goes on along the minus strand of OY282502.1, from coordinate 14,664,080 downwards.
GCTAAAATCAATTTTTTGAGCTTTAAAATCCATAAATCAAGGAAAACTCATTTCAGACATTGTCTCCATGTGTCTACTATTGACACTTTTAACAATATTATCTTTGCCAATATGCAATTCATTTATTCTATCTTCTTCAGATATAACATCATCATTATTTCTCAAATTCTCTTTTATTAGAGAGGTAGAAGCTCTTGAAGGAGTTTCCACAGTATAATCAATAGGAGAAATATAAGATCTCATAGAAGAAGATTTTAAAGATCTTTCTTTTATAAAATTATCAAACTGTATATTAACAGTTCCTTCAGAAGTTTGAAAAACATTCAATAATTTTGAAGAAATAGTTGGCTGTGGTTTTACAGCTTTTTCAATAATCCAATTTTCTGGAAACACAATTTCTTCCCATTTAATAGATCTTCTTGTCATAATATTAGATCTATTGAAATTTGTCTCAATCAAAATTGTTTCATTAACAGGCTTATCCTTTATTTTACAATGAGGATTCAAAGTAAATAAAGGTTTATAATATATTCTGTAACAAATACATATAACTTCAGATCCTAAAGAATAATCATAACCATGAATTTTAACATTTAATGTCAAAGCATCAAGTATGTTTATATCAGTTAAAGATAATTGTAAATTTGGATAAACATCAAAATAGACTGGACCATGAGCCAGACTAGATTGGATTATTCCCATTAAAGATTTTTTCCAATTTAAATTTCTACCATCTCTTAAAGCTGCAATAAAGCTTTCCGGTAGTCCTTCTAAGGTTAAAGGTTTAAAAGCAATTTGCACTAAACCAATATGGGACTTGAATATTTCCATTTCTGGAATTCTGATTTTAATATTTCTGGAAGAATTTCTTCCTTTGGGCCAAAAAGTCGCCACCATTTTCGGAACCAATTTGGTATTTCAAAGTTATAAACTTTATTACATACCTTGATTAACCAGGTATGTTTCTTTTTATCATTATTATAATAGAAAACCTTTTCAAAGGCTTGGATATAATCCCAATAATTGTATTTCACAGTAATATTATTTATGCAGAGAGATTTCTCTTTTGATGGAGATATTCCCCATTCTTCAATAGGAATTAATTGCTTAATGATAATTTTCGAGAAGTAATAAACTTCTGGATTTCCACTTGTCATGTGAGTAATTTCACATTCATTACTTATGAGTATATTTTCATAAAATTTTCGAGATTTATAAACCTCATAGGGAAATCCTTGATTAGATAGATATCTATCAAAGATTTTCCATGGATCATCTTCCCATTTTAGATCAGTATTACTGATTAGGAAAATCATTTTTTCTTTATCATTTTTTATGAAATCCTTATTGGGATCTTTTTCTTCCGTATTCACAATATTAGCATATGATGCTTGAGAAGTACTATTAGTACTTTCTTCGTTTTGGGAAGCCTTATTATTCTTCCATTGGAGATACTCCTGATATGATGCATTTTGTGAGATATTTGTAATATTGGCTGCCACCAATTTTTGTCTGCCATGTTGGGCCAAAATATTTGGTCCCCTGCCACCTCTTCCCCTATAAGGGAAAGTTCCGCGACCTCGGAAACTCATACCTGGAAAACAAAAATGTTAGAGATTCTTAAATTCATAATTATGAATTTGAAAAGCCCAACTTCTTAAAATGTCATTGTATGTAGCAATTCTGGTTTCTAATTTTTGCTTGTCTTCTTTAGAAAGAAAATTTTTTGTAGCATTATATTCTCTTTCTAAAGCAATTACCTTTTCATTATTTATTTTTTGTAACCTGTACATTTTATAGCGATCTTTAGAATTCATTTAAATATTCTCTAGTTAGGAAATCAGGAAGATTATTATCTTCACCTTTTTTATATATTATTTCAAAATCAAAAGGTGCTAAATGAGCTTGCCACCTAGCGAACATTTGCTTAGAAACATCATGTTTAAAATCTTTATTAAACATAAATTTAGCAGCTTTGCAATCAGTTTTAATAATAAATTTTTGATTATATAAATCATCTTGAAATTTTAAAACACATTTAACAATAGCTAAAATTTCCTTAGCTATAGTAGCATAATTCTTTTGACTATTATTCCATTTACCAGAATAGAATCTTATCAAATAATCCTTTTTATCAATAGGATCAGTTTGTTTTAAAATTCCTCCAAAACCAATATCAGAGGCATCTGTTTCAATAATTTTTTCCCAATTAGGATTTGCTAATGATAAACAAGGTAAATATTTAACCTTATTTTTTATTTTTCTAACAGCTTCTGTGTGCTGATTATTCCATGAAATAGGATTTTTCTTTAATCTATCATATAAAATAGCAGTATCTTCTGCAAGATTTTTGTAGTAAGGAGAAATATAATTTAGACTCCCTAAAAATCTTTGTAACTGAGTTTTATCAGTAATTTCATCAGGAAATTTTGAAGTAAATTCAATACTTCTATTAATAGGTACAATATTACCTTTTTCAATAAAATGTCCTAAAAACTTTATTTTTGTTTGGAAAAGTATCATTTTTGGTTTAGAAATAACTAATCCATTTTGAATTACTAAATTTTTAAATATATTTAAATGTTTGAAATGTATCTCAATATTTTTTGAAAATACTAAAATATCATCAATATATACAATTATAAATTCACTATAAGGAGTAAAAATATCATTCATTATTTTCTGAAATTCAGAAGGAGCATTTTTCAACCCAAAGGGCATAACATTCCACTCATAATGTCCAAAAGGAACATTAAAGGCAGTTTTATATCTATCAGCAGGATTAATTTGAATCTGCCAAAATCCAGATTTTAAATCAAATTTTGAAAATATAACAGCATTATAAAGTCTGTCAAGAAGATCCTTCTTGTTTGGAATAGGATGTCTAATCCATTTTAAAACCTTATTAAGAGGTTTATAATTTATAACTAATCTAGGTACTCCTCTTTCTTGTTCAGAATGTTTATTAACATAAAAAGCTGTACAAGACCAAGCTGATTCAGATGACTTAATGATATTTTTTTCTAAAAGAGATTTAATCTCATTTTTGCATAATTCTAAATATTCAGAATTCATCTGACAAGGTCTAGCTTTAGTAGGAATTTTATCCTCTGTAAAACTATCCTCATAAGGAAGTGAAACAATATGTTTCTTTCTATTCCAAAAAGCATTTGGAAGATCATTACAAATATCAATACTCATTTGATTATAAAGTAATTTAATTTTATCCTGTAATTTAGGATTTTTCAAACTATCTTCTATGGAAAGGATATTAATTTCTTGTTTTAAGAAATTTAACTGATTTTCTTTTGCTTTGATATTATCATAAATATTATGTAATATTTTTGCAAAAGGTTTGGTAATAAATTTTAGTACTATAGGCTCATTTTCATATGTGCCAATAATACCATTATTATCAACTTTTGTAAAAGGATAAATCATATTTATAAAGGGGGTTCCAAGTATAACTTGGTTAGAAATGTTTTTCACAAGTAAAAAACTTGTAGAAATACATTTTTTATCAATACAAACATAAGCTTTTGGTAGTTTAAAACTAATATCAAGTTTTTGCCCACCAGCATGGGATAAAGAATGTGTTGTTTTCTGAAAATATCTAGTAGGAATTAGACCTTCTTGTACAACATTCAAATCTGCACCACTATCAATGAGTGCAATAAATTCTTTTGAATAAAAATCATCAATTAAAAGAGTAATCTTTACATACCATTTTTGTGAAATAAACATTTCAATATTATTAAGAAAGCTTTCATCATTACTATCAGGTATAATTATTTCATTTTTCCCTTCTAATTTATCAATTCTTTTTTCCAAAACATTATTATTTTGTTTAAGAAATTTAATTTCTTTTTTAAGATTATCAATTTCAATACTTAAATCACTTAAAGAAGTAGGAGTTTTATCCTTCTGTTTTTCTTTAAGCATCTGATAAACCTTGCTCATAAGATAAGGTTCATCTGAAACATATATAGAATTATTATTTTCTTGTTTATTTCCAGTATCACTAGATGAACTTGGGATATTACCCACTTGATCTATTATTGAAGATCTCAAATTAGGATCTTTTATTAATTTTAATAAATCCATAATATTATTATGGTCTAAGACATTTATCTCCAAATTTTTCATTTGAGATAAAAGTCTATAAATTTCATCTGTTTCATCAGGCTTATTATCCTGACATTTACATTTATTAGTATCTGATAATTCTGAATCAGATATTACTGATTCTTGTTCCAATGCTTTGAGATTTTCAATATCAGATATTTCTGACATTTCTGAATCTAATTCAGATTTTGTAACTGATTCTGATTCTGAATCATCTGATTTTAACAATATCTTGGATATTATATCCTTGATATTATCATCAATTTGAAGATTATTAATCTTCTTTTTTACCCAGCAATTTCTTGCATAATGCCCAACCTTTTGGCATTTATGGCATATTATCAATTTATTTCTCTGTTTTTTCCTCTCGTCTCTTTCTTGCTTTCTATTAGCATGTCTTTCTATTTTTCTTTTAGAAGCCTTTTTTCTTCTTCTATATTTAAGAAAATCATTTTTATCATATTTATTTTTATTCTTACTAGTTTTACTAGTACTAGGCATATCCATAGCAAATTGTTCACAAAATTGACCTAATTGTTTTTTCTCAGACAAATTTTGTCTTTTTATTTGTCTATTTAATTTTATCTCATTACATAAATTTAAACCTTCTTGAATACAAGTACCAATTAATTTACCATAAGTAAAACTATCATATGGAACATGAACATTATTTCCCCTTAAATTATTTCTTACTCTTTCTGCAAATAAATAAGGTAATCCATCAATAAATTTTGATTTCCAATGAGAGCTATTACTCTCAGGGAGTTCCATCACTCTGCTTAAAAATGTATCTTTATACCATCTAAAATCTGTAAGTGTTTTACACCTCAGATTTTGTAATAGTGTACGAATATGTTCACTATTATCAGAATATCTGCCAGTAAAATGTTCTATAATATTAATAATCAAAGTATAAACAGCATTTTCAACAGAAACATTATTCTCTTGTTTTATATTGTTGAGAATATAATCTCTATTTTCTTGGGTCAAATAATGATCCCACCAACCTTTAAGTTGGCCAGTAAAACCTGCAATAATCATTTTTGCAATATTTTTATCGGTATTACCATTATTCTTACAAACTGTAGAATACATAAGGATTCTATGAACAGTATTATAAATCTGTTTTTCAGTATAACCATCAATATTCCATTCATAAATATTTCTTCCACTATAGCTATTATTCAAAATATATTCTTGTTCTTCATTAAGAACATCCATAGGAGTTGGTCTCCTATAATAATAAAATCGTTGATTAGGCTTATCAGCCCATTTTTCAATTTTGTTGATCTGGTCATTAATAATCTGTTTATAATCAGATCTATTTTCAAAATCTTTTTGAAAATCATTTTCTAAAGTATTTAAGGATAATTTTGAAAATTTTTCTTCTAATAATTTTTCTAACTCTGTCAAAGATTCTAATTTAAAATCTTTTATCTCTGGTGGAAGTTGTATACTAGGAGTAGCAATCAATTCTTTTTCAAAATCAATTTTTGAAATTATTTTTTCCTTTTTATTATTTATTAAAGAAATAACATTATCAACTTTATTATGAAGTGAAAGTATGTGCTCTCCTAAAACATTGATAAATAAATTCATATAATTATTTTGTTTAATTAATAAATTTATATGACTACAAGTTACTTGTAAAACATCATTTTCAAATAATTTTGAAAAAGCAAGAAAATTACATATATTATTATCTTTTTCTATTTGAAAGGGTTCTTGAGGAGGAAAACCATTATTAATGATTTGTCCATTCATTAGTCTATAATTTCTTTCTAAAACAGAAATATATTGATGTACATAGGTAGACATGAACCATGGAACAAATAAAATCAAAGTATTTGTTTCTTCACATTTGTTATAAAAATTTTCTTGTATAATTTGTTTTTCCCTTTTATTGAAATTTTCAAAAAACCAAGTTCTAAATGGTTCCCATTTAGGAAGTCTGAATTCTTCACTAATAATTTTTCTGGCTTCTGAACCAGGGCTAAAATCAATTTTTTGAGCTTTAAAATCCATAAATCAAGGAAAACTCATTTCAGACATTGTCTCCATGTGTCTACTATTGACACTTTTAACAATATTATCTTTGCCAATATGCAATTCATTTATTCTATCTTCTTCAGATATAACATCATCATTATTTCTCAAATTCTCTTTTATTAGAGAGGTAGAAGCTCTTGAAGGAGTTTCCACAGTATAATCAATAGGAGAAATATAAGATCTCATAGAAGAAGATTTTAAAGATCTTTCTTTTATAAAATTATCAAACTGTATATTAACAGTTCCTTCAGAAGTTTGAAAAACATTCAATAATTTTGAAGAAATAGTTGGCTGTGGTTTTACAGCTTTTTCAATAATCCAATTTTCTGGAAACACAATTTCTTCCCATTTAATAGATCTTCTTGTCATAATATTAGATCTATTGAAATTTGTCTCAATCAAAATTGTTTCATTAACAGGCTTATCCTTTATTTTACAATGAGGATTCAAAGTAAATAAAGGTTTATAATATATTCTGTAACAAATACATATAACTTCAGATCCTAAAGAATAATCATAACCATGAATTTTAACATTTAATGTCAAAGCATCAAGTATGTTTATATCAGTTAAAGATAATTGTAAATTTGGATAAACATCAAAATAGACTGGACCATGAGCCAGACTAGATTGGATTATTCCCATTAAAGATTTTTTCCAATTTAAATTTCTACCATCTCTTAAAGCTGCAATAAAGCTTTCCGGTAGTCCTTCTAAGGTTAAAGGTTTAAAAGCAATTTGCACTAAACCAATATGTAAAAATTTATATTCTTTTTTATAAGGTAAAATATCTTTTTCTGAAAGTAATTTTATAATTACTTCTTCATTATTAATAGAAATAGATTCTTCAGTTGTTTTAACAACTTGTTTAAAACCAAGTTTTTCAAAAGTTCCTAATTTATAAATTACTTTAGGATCAATTTTTGGAATTGTCCATTTGTTTAATAACTCAAGATTTTGAGGTGTATCATACTCCATATTTAAACTATTTTTTATAGAATTATTTTGTCGAATCATTTTTGTATCAAGGTGTTAAATTATATCATCCCCAGCTAAAATCACTGATTCCATGGCTCTGAGGAATTTGAGAAATAATGATGATGTTATATCTGAAGAAGATAGAATAAATGAATTGCATATTGGCAAAGATAATATTGTTAAAAGTGTCAATAGTAGACACATGGAGACAATGTCTGAAATGAGTTTTCCTTGATTTATGGATTTTAAAGCTCAAAAAATTGATTTTAGCCCTGGTTCAGAAGCCAGAAAAATTATTAGTGAAGAATTCAGACTTCCTAAATGGGAACCATTTAGAACTTGGTTTTTTGAAAATTTCAATAAAAGGGAAAAACAAATTATACAAGAAAATTTTTATAACAAATGTGAAGAAACAAATACTTTGATTTTATTTGTTCCATGGTTCATGTCTACCTATGTACATCAATATATTTCTGTTTTAGAAAGAAATTATAGACTAATGAATGGACAAATCATTAATAATGGTTTTCCTCCTCAAGAACCCTTTCAAATAGAAAAAGATAATAATATATGTAATTTTCTTGCTTTTTCAAAATTATTTGAAAATGATGTTTTACAAGTAACTTGTAGTCATATAAATTTATTAATTAAACAAAATAATTATATGAATTTATTTATCAATGTTTTAGGAGAGCACATACTTTCACTTCATAATAAAGTTGATAATGTTATTTCTTTAATAAATAATAAAAAGGAAAAAATAATTTCAAAAATTGATTTTGAAAAAGAATTGATTGCTACTCCTAGTATACAACTTCCACCAGAGATAAAAGATTTTAAATTAGAATCTTTGACAGAGTTAGAAAAATTATTAGAAGAAAAATTTTCAAAATTATCCTTAAATACTTTAGAAAATGATTTTCAAAAAGATTTTGAAAATAGATCTGATTATAAACAGATTATTAATGACCAGATCAACAAAATTGAAAAATGGGCTGATAAGCCTAATCAACGATTTTATTATTATAGGAGACCAACTCCTATGGATGTTCTTAATGAAGAACAAGAATATATTTTGAATAATAGCTATAGTGGAAGAAATATTTATGAATGGAATATTGATGGTTATACTGAAAAACAGATTTATAATACTGTTCATAGAATCCTTATGTATTCTACAGTTTGTAAGAATAATGGTAATACCGATAAAAATATTGCAAAAATGATTATTGCAGGTTTTACTGGCCAACTTAAAGGTTGGTGGGATCATTATTTGACCCAAGAAAATAGAGATTATATTCTCAACAATATAAAACAAGAGAATAATGTTTCTGTTGAAAATGCTGTTTATACTTTGATTATTAATATTATAGAACATTTTACTGGCAGATATTCTGATAATAGTGAACATATTCGTACACTATTACAAAATCTGAGGTGTAAAACACTTACAGATTTTAGATGGTATAAAGATACATTTTTAAGCAGAGTGATGGAACTCCCTGAGAGTAATAGCTCTCATTGGAAATCAAAATTTATTGATGGATTACCTTATTTATTTGCAGAAAGAGTAAGAAATAATTTAAGGGGAAATAATGTTCATGTTCCATATGATAGTTTTACTTATGGTAAATTAATTGGTACTTGTATTCAAGAAGGTTTAAATTTATGTAATGAGATAAAATTAAATAGACAAATAAAAAGACAAAATTTGTCTGAGAAAAAACAATTAGGTCAATTTTGTGAACAATTTGCTATGGATATGCCTAGTACTAGTAAAACTAGTAAGAATAAAAATAAATATGATAAAAATGATTTTCTTAAATATAGAAGAAGAAAAAAGGCTTCTAAAAGAAAAATAGAAAGACATGCTAATAGAAAGCAAGAAAGAGACGAGAGGAAAAAACAGAGAAATAAATTGATAATATGCCATAAATGCCAAAAGGTTGGGCATTATGCAAGAAATTGCTGGGTAAAAAAGAAGATTAATAATCTTCAAATTGATGATAATATCAAGGATATAATATCCAAGATATTGTTAAAATCAGATGATTCAGAATCAGAATCAGTTACAAAATCTGAATTAGATTCAGAAATGTCAGAAATATCTGATATTGAAAATCTCAAAGCATTGGAACAAGAATCAGTAATATCTGATTCAGAATTATCAGATACTAATAAATGTAAATGTCAGGATAATAAGCCTGATGAAACAGATGAAATTTATAGACTTTTATCTCAAATGAAAAATTTGGAGATAAATGTCTTAGACCATAATAATATTATGGATTTATTAAAATTAATAAAAGATCCTAATTTGAGATCTTCAATAATAGATCAAGTGGGTAATATCCCAAGTTCATCTAGTGATACTGGAAATAAACAAGAAAATAATAATTCTATATATGTTTCAGATGAACCTTATCTTATGAGCAAGGTTTATCAGATGCTTAAAGAAAAACAGAAGGATAAAACTCCTACTTCTTTAAGTGATTTAAGTATTGAAATTGATAATCTTAAAAAAGAAATTAAATTTCTTAAACAAAATAATAATGTTTTGGAAAAAAGAATTGATAAATTAGAAGGGAAAAATGAAATAATTATACCTGATAGTAATGATGAAAGCTTTCTTAATAATATTGAAATGTTTATTTCACAAAAATGGTATGTAAAGATTACTCTTTTAATTGATGATTTTTATTCAAAAGAATTTATTGCACTCATTGATAGTGGTGCAGATTTGAATGTTGTACAAGAAGGTCTAATTCCTACTAGATATTTTCAGAAAACAACACATTCTTTATCCCATGCTGGTGGGCAAAAACTTGATATTAGTTTTAAACTACCAAAAGCTTATGTTTGTATTGATAAAAAATGTATTTCTACAAGTTTTTTACTTGTGAAAAACATTTCTAACCAAGTTATACTTGGAACCCCCTTTATAAATATGATTTATCCTTTTACAAAAGTTGATAATAATGGTATTATTGGCACATATGAAAATGAGCCTATAGTACTAAAATTTATTACCAAACCTTTTGCAAAAATATTACATAATATTTATGATAATATCAAAGCAAAAGAAAATCAGTTAAATTTCTTAAAACAAGAAATTAATATCCTTTCCATAGAAGATAGTTTGAAAAATCCTAAATTACAGGATAAAATTAAATTACTTTATAATCAAATGAGTATTGATATTTGTAATGATCTTCCAAATGCTTTTTGGAATAGAAAGAAACATATTGTTTCACTTCCTTATGAGGATAGTTTTACAGAGGATAAAATTCCTACTAAAGCTAGACCTTGTCAGATGAATTCTGAATATTTAGAATTATGCAAAAATGAGATTAAATCTCTTTTAGAAAAAAATATCATTAAGTCATCTGAATCAGCTTGGTCTTGTACAGCTTTTTATGTTAATAAACATTCTGAACAAGAAAGAGGAGTACCTAGATTAGTTATAAATTATAAACCTCTTAATAAGGTTTTAAAATGGATTAGACATCCTATTCCAAACAAGAAGGATCTTCTTGACAGACTTTATAATGCTGTTATATTTTCAAAATTTGATTTAAAATCTGGATTTTGGCAGATTCAAATTAATCCTGCTGATAGATATAAAACTGCCTTTAATGTTCCTTTTGGACATTATGAGTGGAATGTTATGCCCTTTGGGTTGAAAAATGCTCCTTCTGAATTTCAGAAAATAATGAATGATATTTTTACTCCTTATAGTGAATTTATAATTGTATATATTGATGATATTTTAGTATTTTCAAAAAATATTGAGATACATTTCAAACATTTAAATATATTTAAAAATTTAGTAATTCAAAATGGATTAGTTATTTCTAAACCAAAAATGATACTTTTCCAAACAAAAATAAAGTTTTTAGGACATTTTATTGAAAAAGGTAATATTGTACCTATTAATAGAAGTATTGAATTTACTTCAAAATTTCCTGATGAAATTACTGATAAAACTCAGTTACAAAGATTTTTAGGGAGTCTAAATTATATTTCTCCTTACTACAAAAATCTTGCAGAAGATACTGCTATTTTATATGATAGATTAAAGAAAAATCCTATTTCATGGAATAATCAGCACACAGAAGCTGTTAGAAAAATAAAAAATAAGGTTAAATATTTACCTTGTTTATCATTAGCAAATCCTAATTGGGAAAAAATTATTGAAACAGATGCCTCTGATATTGGTTTTGGAGGAATTTTAAAACAAACTGATCCTATTGATAAAAAGGATTATTTGATAAGATTCTATTCTGGTAAATGGAATAATAGTCAAAAGAATTATGCTACTATAGCTAAGGAAATTTTAGCTATTGTTAAATGTGTTTTAAAATTTCAAGATGATTTATATAATCAAAAATTTATTATTAAAACTGATTGCAAAGCTGCTAAATTTATGTTTAATAAAGATTTTAAACATGATGTTTCTAAGCAAATGTTCGCTAGGTGGCAAGCTCATTTAGCACCTTTTGATTTTGAAATAATATATAAAAAAGGTGAAGATAATAATCTTCCTGATTTCCTAACTAGAGAATATTTAAATGAATTCTAAAGATCGCTATAAAATGTACAGGTTACAAAAAATAAATAATGAAAAGGTAATTGCTTTAGAAAGAGAATATAATGCTACAAAAAATTTTCTTTCTAAAGAAGACAAGCAAAAATTAGAAACCAGAATTGCTACATACAATGACATTTTAAGAAGTTGGGCTTTTCAAATTCATAATTATGAATTTAAGAATCTCTAACATTTTTGTTTTCCAGGTATGAGTTTCCGAGGTCGCGGAACTTTCCCTTATAGGGGAAGAGGTGGCAGGGGACCAAATATTTTGGCCCAACATGGCAGACAAAAATTGGTGGCAGCCAATATTACAAATATCTCACAAAATGCATCATATCAGGAGTATCTCCAATGGAAGAATAATAAGGCTTCCCAAAACGAAGAAAGTACTAATAGTACTTCTCAAGCATCATATGCTAATATTGTGAATACGGAAGAAAAAGATCCCAATAAGGATTTCATAAAAAATGATAAAGAAAAAATGATTTTCCTAATCAGTAATACTGATCTAAAATGGGAAGATGATCCATGGAAAATCTTTGATAGATATCTATCTAATCAAGGATTTCCCTATGAGGTTTATAAATCTCGAAAATTTTATGAAAATATACTCATAAGTAATGAATGTGAAATTACTCACATGACAAGTGGAAATCCAGAAGTTTATAACTTCTCGAAAATTATCATTAAGCAATTAATTCCTATTGAAGAATGGGGAATATCTCCATCAAAAGAGAAATCTCTCTGCATAAATAATATTACTGTGAAATACAATTATTGGGATTATATCCAAGCCTTTGAAAAGGTTTTCTATTATAATAATGATAAAAAGAAACATACCTGGTTAATCAAGGTATGTAATAAAGTTTATAACTTTGAAATACCAAATTGGTTCCGAAAATGGTGGCGACTTTTTGGCCCAAAGGAAGAAATTCTTCCAGAAATATTAAAATCAGAATTCCAGAAATGGAAATATTCAAGTCCCATATTGGGAAAAGTATATGAAGAAAATAAATTCTGTCTTTGGGAATCCCCGCTACATTTTTTCATTGAATTTTCCATCCCATGGATTTTCAAATGGGATATTAAAGTGAGTTATACTCACAAAATTCCTTGCCTTAAAAGAATCTTTTTTACAAGATTCTGGGATAAAATGATAAAAATTGATCCCAGTACAAATAAAATGTTTGGAGTCGATACTTTGGATAATATCCAACAAAAGATAAAGACCTATATCCAAGCAAGGAAGAAAAATAAGGAAACAGCCACCAGAGATAATATCTCTAAAAAATTATTCAAAAATGTGGATGATTTATCCAAAGAAGAGATGATTGAATTATATCTTACCCAAATGAAGAAAGAACTGCTGGAAGACTTGGGTGAAGAAGAAGAAGAAGAAATGGCTTCTCTACAAAGTGATAATTCCTCAAAAGACAAATCTGTCAGTATGCAGGATGCTCAAGATCCATATGAGGATGATATTACAGACACTCAAATGGAAAAATGGATTCAAACGATGAAGAATTCTGCATCAAATTCCAGAGAAGAATCTTCCTCGAAATAAAGACAAAATTAGTAGTACTGTTTAAATAGTATTTTTACTATTTGGAATAGTAAATTACTATTCCTTTTCCGCGTTTTTGAACAGTAATTTACTGTTCACCAATAGTTTTTATACTTTTTACTGTTCATATGTCGGTTTGAAAGGTCTATATAAAGACCTCATTTGTAAATAAGGGAGGCAGGCGTGAGACAGTCCAGCCTTCTCTCTCTCTCTCTTGTAATCTCCTCTCTTGTAATATATTTCAGAGAAATAAAATCATTTCTGTACTGGTGTGTCTTCAAAACTTGTAAGTTTTTCTTTCTTTTCTTTATTTTGTTTATCTAAATTTTATATATTATAAGGATGAGCCTTATAGGCTAAATCCTTTATGTTAAATTATATCTGAACCAGATAAAATTGTTGATTCTATGATCTCATATCATGATAAGTTTGGAATCAACACGTGAAGGTGTAATTCTTCGATCAACAAGTTAGAATGGAACTCCTGAATCAATAAGTTGGGTAGGATCCGAGAGGTTGGTTGATTCTCTGGCCTATAATAAATAATCAGAAATCTGTTTGGACCCATGTTTGCCCGCTTTTACCCATGTTGAGGTGTTTAGGGCTTTTGGGGTGCCTTTTGATTTTCTGATCATTTATTATAGTTGACGGATCTTCAACTTGTAATTTGCTCCTCATACGGATTTGTAATTTTTCCCAACAACACGATTTGGGAATACATCCTGACAACACGATCTGAACTACACCCTAACAATACGATCCGAGCCTCTTTTGGAAAAGAGGCTCGGATCGTATTGTTAGGGTGTAGTTCAGATCGTGTTGTCAGGATGTATTCCCAAATCGTGTTGTTGGGAAAAATTACAAATCCGTATGAGGAGCAAATTACAAGTTGAAGATCCGTCAACTATAATAAATGATCAGAAAATCAAAAGGCACCCCAAAAGCCCTAAACACCTCAACATGGGTAAAAGCGGGCAAACATGGGTCCAAACAGATTTCTGATTATTTATTATAGGCCAGAGAATCAACCAACCTCTCGGATCCTACCCAACTTATTGATTCAGGAGTTCCATTCTAACTTGTTGATCGAAGAATTACACCTTCACGTGTTGATTCCAAACTTATCATGATATGAGATCATAGAATCAACAATTTTATCTGGTTCAGATATAATTTAACACAAAGGATTTAGCCTATAAGGCTCATCCTTATAATATATAAAATTTAGATAAACAAAATAAAGAAAAGAAAGAAAAACTTACAAGTTTTGAAGACACACCAGTACAGAAATGATTTTATTTCTCTGAAATATATTACAAGAGAGGAGATTACAAGAGAGAGAGAGAGAAGGCTGGACTGTCTCACGCCTGCCTCCCTTATTTACAAATGAGGTCTTTATATAGACCTTTCAAACCGACATATGAACAGTAAAAAGTATAAAAACTATTGGTGAACAGTAAATTACTGTTCAAAAACGCGGAAAAGGAATAGTAATTTACTATTCCAAATAGTAAAAATACTATTTAAACAGTACTACTAATTTTGTCTTCATTTCGAGGAAGATTCTTCTCTGGAATTTGATGCAGAATTCTTCATCGTTTGAATCCATTTTTCCATTTGAGTGTCTGTAATATCATCCTCATATGGATCTTGAGCATCCTGCATACTGACAGATTTGTCTTTTGAGGAATTATCACTTTGTAGAGAAGCCATTTCTTCTTCTTCTTCTTCACCCAAGTCTTCCAGCAGTTCTTTCTTCATTTGGGTAAGATATAATTCAATCATCTCTTCTTTGGATAAATCATCCACATTTTTGAATAATTTTTTAGAGATATTATCTCTGGTGGCTGTTTCCTTATTTTTCTTCCTTGCTTGGATATAGGTCTTTATCTTTTGTTGGATATTATCCAAAGTATCGACTCCAAACATTTTATTTGTACTGGGATCAATTTTTATCATTTTATCCCAGAATCTTGTAAAAAAGATTCTTTTAAGGCAAGGAATTTTGTGAGTATAACTCACTTTAATATCCCATTTGAAAATCCATGGGATGGAAAATTCAATGAAAAAATGTAGCGGGGATTCCCAAAGACAGAATTTATTTTCTTCATATACTTTTCCCAATATGGGACTTGAATATTTCCATTTCTGGAATTCTGATTTTAATATTTCTGGAAGAATTTCTTCCTTTGGGCCAAAAAGTCGCCACCATTTTCGGAACCAATTTGGTATTTCAAAGTTATAAACTTTATTACATACCTTGATTAACCAGGTATGTTTCTTTTTATCATTATTATAATAGAAAACCTTTTCAAAGGCTTGGATATAATCCCAATAATTGTATTTCACAGTAATATTATTTATGCAGAGAGATTTCTCTTTTGATGGAGATATTCCCCATTCTTCAATAGGAATTAATTGCTTAATGATAATTTTCGAGAAGTTATAAACTTCTGGATTTCCACTTGTCATGTGAGTAATTTCACATTCATTACTTATGAGTATATTTTCATAAAATTTTCGAGATTTATAAACCTCATAGGGAAATCCTTGATTAGATAGATATCTATCAAAGATTTTCCATGGATCATCTTCCCATTTTAGATCAGTATTACTGATTAGGAAAATCATTTTTTCTTTATCATTTTTTATGAAATCCTTATTGGGATCTTTTTCTTCCGTATTCACAATATTAGCATATGATGCTTGAGAAGTACTATTAGTACTTTCTTCGTTTTGGGAAGCCTTATTATTCTTCCATTGGAGATACTCCTGATATGATGCATTTTGTGAGATATTTGTAATATTGGCTGCCACCAATTTTTGTCTGCCATGTTGGGCCAAAATATTTGGTCCCCTGCCACCTCTTCCCCTATAAGGGAAAGTTCCGCGACCTCGGAAACTCATACCTGGAAAACAAAAATGTTAGAGATTCTTAAATTCATAATTATGAATTTGAAAAGCCCAACTTCTTAAAATGTCATTGTATGTAGCAATTCTGGTTTCTAATTTTTGCTTGTCTTCTTTAGAAAGAAAATTTTTTGTAGCATTATATACTCTTTCTAAAGCAATTACCTTTTCATTATTTATTTTTTGTAACCTGTACATTTTATAGCGATCTTTAGAATTCATTTAAATATTCTCTAGTTAGGAAATCAGGAAGATTATTATCTTCACCTTTTTTATATATTATTTCAAAATCAAAAGGTGCTAAATGAGCTTGCCACCTAGCGAACATTTGCTTAGAAACATCATGTTTAAAATCTTTATTAAACATAAATTTAGCAGCTTTGCAATCAGTTTTAATAATAAATTTTTGATTATATAAATCATCTTGAAATTTTAAAACACATTTAACAATAGCTAAAATTTCCTTAGCTATAGTAGCATAATTCTTTTGACTATTATTCTATTTACCAGAATAGAATCTTATCAAATAATCCTTTTTATCAATAGGATCAGTTTGTTTTAAAATTCCTCCAAAACCAATATCAGAGGCATCTGTTTCAATAATTTTTTCCCAATTAGGATTTGCTAATGATAAACAAGGTAAATATTTAACCTTATTTTTTATTTTTCTAACAGCTTCTGTGTGCTGATTATTCCATGAAATAGGATTTTTCTTTAATCTATCATATAAAATAGCAGTATCTTCTGCAAGATTTTTGTAGTAAGGAGAAATATAATTTAGACTCCCTAAAAATCTTTGTAACTGAGTTTTATCAGTAATTTCATCAGGAAATTTTGAAGTAAATTCAATACTTCTATTAATAGGTACAATATTACCTTTTTCAATAAAATGTCCTAAAAACTTTATTTTTGTTTGGAAAAGTATCATTTTTGGTTTAGAAATAACTAATCCATTTTGAATTACTAAATTTTTAAATATATTTAAATGTTTGAAATGTATCTCAATATTTTTTGAAAATACTAAAATATCATCAATATATACAATTATAAATTCACTATAAGGAGTAAAAATATCATTCATTATTTTCTGAAATTCAGAAGGAGCATTTTTCAACCCAAAGGGCATAACATTCCACTCATAATGTCCAAAAGGAACATTAAAGGCAGTTTTATATCTATCAGCAGGATTAATTTGAATCTGCCAAAATCCAGATTTTAAATCAAATTTTGAAAATATAACAGCATTATAAAGTCTGTCAAGAAGATCCTTCTTGTTTGGAATAGGATGTCTAATCCATTTTAAAACCTTATTAAGAGGTTTATAATTTATAACTAATCTAGGTACTCCTCTTTCTTGTTCAGAATGTTTATTAACATAAAAAGCTGTACAAGACCAAGCTGATTCAGATGACTTAATGATATTTTTTTCTAAAAGAGATTTAATCTCATTTTTGCATAATTCTAAATATTCAGAATTCATCTGACAAGGTCTAGCTTTAGTAGGAATTTTATCCTCTGTAAAACTATCCTCATAAGGAAGTGAAACAATATGTTTCTTTCTATTCCAAAAAGCATTTGGAAGATCATTACAAATATCAATACTCATTTGATTATAAAGTAATTTAATTTTATCCTGTAATTTAGGATTTTTCAAACTATCTTCTATGGAAAGGATATTAATTTCTTGTTTTAGGAAATTTAACTGATTTTCTTTTGCTTTGATATTATCATAAATATTATGTAATATTTTTGCAAAAGGTTTGGTAATAAATTTTAGTACTATAGGCTCATTTTCATATGTGCCAATAATACCATTATTATCAACTTTTGTAAAAGGATAAATCATATTTATAAAGGGGGTTCCAAGTATAACTTGGTTAGAAATGTTTTTCACAAGTAAAAAACTTGTAGAAATACATTTTTTATCAATACAAACATAAGCTTTTGGTAGTTTAAAACTAATATCAAGTTTTTGCCCACCAGCATGGGATAAAGAATGTGTTGTTTTCTGAAAATATCTAGTAGGAATTAGACCTTCTTGTACAACATTCAAATCTGCACCACTATCAATGAGTGCAATAAATTCTTTTGAATAAAAATCATCAATTAAAAGAGTAATCTTTACATACCATTTTTGTGAAATAAACATTTCAATATTATTAAGAAAGCTTTCATCATTACTATCAGGTATAATTATTTCATTTTTCCCTTCTAATTTATCAATTCTTTTTTCCAAAACATTATTATTTTGTTTAAGAAATTTAATTTCTTTTTTAAGATTATCAATTTCAATACTTAAATCACTTAAAGAAGTAGGAGTTTTATCCTTCTGTTTTTCTTTAAGCATCTGATAAACCTTGCTCATAAGATAAGGTTCATCTGAAACATATATAGAATTATTATTTTCTTGTTTATTTCCAGTATCACTAGATGAACTTGGGATATTACCCACTTGATCTATTATTGAAGATCTCAAATTAGGATCTTTTATTAATTTTAATAAATCCATAATATTATTATGGTCTAAGACATTTATCTCCAAATTTTTCATTTGAGATAAAAGTCTATAAATTTCATCTGTTTCATCAGGCTTATTATCCTGACATTTACATTTATTAGTATCTGATAATTCTGAATCAGATATTACTGATTCTTGTTCCAATGCTTTGAGATTTTCAATATCAGATATTTCTGACATTTCTGAATCTAATTCAGATTTTGTAACTGATTCTGATTCTGAATCATCTGATTTTAACAATATCTTGGATATTATATCCTTGATATTATCATCAATTTGAAGATTATTAATCTTCTTTTTTACCCAGCAATTTCTTGCATAATGCCCAACCTTTTGGCATTTATGGCATATTATCAATTTATTTCTCTGTTTTTTCCTCTCGTCTCTTTCTTGCTTTCTATTAGCATGTCTTTCTATTTTTCTTTTAGAAGCCTTTTTTCTTCTTCTATATTTAAGAAAATCATTTTTATCATATTTATTTTTATTCTTACTAGTTTTACTAGTACTAGGCATATCCATAGCAAATTGTTCACAAAATTGACCTAATTGTTTTTTCTCAGACAAATTTTGTCTTTTTATTTGTCTATTTAATTTTATCTCATTACATAAATTTAAACCTTCTTGAATACAAGTACCAATTAATTTACCATAAGTAAAACTATCATATGGAACATGAACATTATTTCCCCTTAAATTATTTCTTACTCTTTCTGCAAATAAATAAGGTAATCCATCAATAAATTTTGATTTCCAATGAGAGCTATTACTCTCAGGGAGTTCCATCACTCTGCTTAAAAATGTATCTTTATACCATCTAAAATCTGTAAGTGTTTTACACCTCAGATTTTGTAATAGTGTACGAATATGTTCACTATTATCAGAATATCTGCCAGTAAAATGTTCTATAATATTAATAATCAAAGTATAAACAGCATTTTCAACAGAAACATTATTCTCTTGTTTTATATTGTTGAGAATATAATCTCTATTTTCTTGGGTCAAATAATGATCCCACCAACCTTTAAGTTGGCCAGTAAAACCTGCAATAATCATTTTTGCAATATTTTTATCGGTATTACCATTATTCTTACAAACTGTAGAATACATAAGGATTCTATGAACAGTATTATAAATCTGTTTTTCAGTATAACCATCAATATTCCATTCATAAATATTTCTTCCACTATAGCTATTATTCAAAATATATTCTTGTTCTTCATTAAGAACATCCATAGGAGTTGGTCTCCTATAATAATAAAATCGTTGATTAGGCTTATCAGCCCATTTTTCAATTTTGTTGATCTGGTCATTAATAATCTGTTTATAATCAGATCTATTTTCAAAATCTTTTTGAAAATCATTTTCTAAAGTATTTAAGGATAATTTTGAAAATTTTTCTTCTAATAATTTTTCTAACTCTGTCAAAGATTCTAATTTAAAATCTTTTATCTCTGGTGGAAGTTGTATACTAGGAGTAGCAATCAATTCTTTTTCAAAATCAATTTTTGAAATTATTTTTTCCTTTTTATTATTTATTAAAGAAATAACATTATCAACTTTATTATGAAGTGAAAGTATGTGCTCTCCTAAAACATTGATAAATAAATTCATATAATTATTTTGTTTAATTAATAAATTTATATGACTACAAGTTGAAGATCCGTCAACTATAATAAATGATCAGAAAATCAAAAGGCACCCCAAAAGCCCTAAACACCTCAACATGGGTAAAAGCGGGCAAACATGGGTCCAAACAGATTTCTGATTATTTATTATAGGCCAGAGAATCAACCAACCTCTCGGATCCTACCCAACTTATTGATTCAGGAGTTCCATTCTAACTTGTTGATCGAAGAATTACACCTTCACGTGTTGATTCCAAACTTATCATGATATGAGATCATAGAATCAACAATTTTATCTGGTTCAGATATAATTTAACACAAAGGATTTAGCCTATAAGGCTCATCCTTATAATATATAAAATTTAGATAAACAAAATAAAGAAAAGAAAGAAAAACTTACAAGTTTTGAAGACACACCAGTACAGAAATGATTTTATTTCTCTGAAATATATTACAAGAGAGGAGATTACAAGAGAGAGAGAGAGAAGGCTGGACTGTCTCACGCCTGCCTCCCTTATTTACAAATGAGGTCTTTATATAGACCTTTCAAACCGACATATGAACAGTAAAAAGTATAAAAACTATTGGTGAACAGTAAATTACTGTTCAAAAACGCGGAAAAGGAATAGTAATTTACTATTCCAAATAGTAAAAATACTATTTAAACAGTACTACTAATTTTGTCTTTATTTCGAGGAAGATTCTTCTCTGGAATTTGATGCAGAATTCTTCATCGTTTGAATCCATTTTTCCATTTGAGTGTCTGTAATATCATCCTCATATGGATCTTGAGCATCCTGCATACTGACAGATTTGTCTTTTGAGGAATTATCACTTTGTAGAGAAGCCATTTCTTCTTCTTCTTCTTCACCCAAGTCTTCCAGCAGTTCTTTCTTCATTTGGGTAAGATATAATTCAATCATCTCTTCTTTGGATAAATCATCCACATTTTTGAATAATTTTTTAGAGATATTATCTCTGGTGGCTGTTTCCTTATTTTTCTTCCTTGCTTGGATATAGGTCTTTATCTTTTGTTGGATATTATCCAAAGTATCGACTCCAAACATTTTATTTGTACTGGGATCAATTTTTATCATTTTATCCCAGAATCTTGTAAAAAAGATTCTTTTAAGGCAAGGAATTTTGTGAGTATAACTCACTTTAATATCCCATTTGAAAATCCATGGGATGGAAAATTCAATGAAAAAATGTAGCGGGGATTCCCAAAGACAGAATTTATTTTCTTCATATACTTTTCCCAATATGGGACTTGAATATTTCCATTTCTGGAATTCTGATTTTAATATTTCTGGAAGAATTTCTTCCTTTGGGCCAAAAAGTCGCCACCATTTTCGGAACCAATTTGGTATTTCAAAGTTATAAACTTTATTACATACCTTGATTAACCAGGTATGTTTCTTTTTATCATTATTATAATAGAAAACCTTTTCAAAGGCTTGGATATAATCCCAATAATTGTATTTCACAGTAATATTATTTATGCAGAGAGATTTCTCTTTTGATGGAGATATTCCCCATTCTTCAATAGGAATTAATTGCTTAATGATAATTTTCGAGAAGTTATAAACTTCTGGATTTCCACTTGTCATGTGAGTAATTTCACATTCATTACTTATGAGTATATTTTCATAAAATTTTCGAGATTTATAAACCTCATAGGGAAATCCTTGATTAGATAGATATCTATCAAAGATTTTCCATGGATCATCTTCCCATTTTAGATCAGTATTACTGATTAGGAAAATCATTTTTTCTTTATCATTTTTTATGAAATCCTTATTGGGATCTTTTTCTTCCGTATTCACAATATTAGCATATGATGCTTGAGAAGTACTATTAGTACTTTCTTCGTTTTGGGAAGCCTTATTATTCTTCCATTGGAGATACTCCTGATATGATGCATTTTGTGAGATATTTGTAATATTGGCTGCCACCAATTTTTGTCTGCCATGTTGGGCCAAAATATTTGGTCCCCTGCCACCTCTTCCCCTATAAGGGAAAGTTCCGCGACCTCGGAAACTCATACCTGGAAAACAAAAATGTTAGAGATTCTTAAATTCATAATTATGAATTTGAAAAGCCCAACTTCTTAAAATGTCATTGTATGTAGCAATTCTGGTTTCTAATTTTTGCTTGTCTTCTTTAGAAAGAAAATTTTTTGTAGCATTATATTCTCTTTCTAAAGCAATTACCTTTTCATTATTTATTTTTTGTAACCTGTACATTTTATAGCGATCTTTAGAATTCATTTAAATATTCTCTAGTTAGGAAATCAGGAAGATTATTATCTTCACCTTTTTTATATATTATTTCAAAATCAAAAGGTGCTAAATGAGCTTGCCACCTAGCGAACATTTGCTTAGAAACATCATGTTTAAAATCTTTATTAAACATAAATTTAGCAGCTTTGCAATCAGTTTTAATAATAAATTTTTGATTATATAAATCATCTTGAAATTTTAAAACACATTTAACAATAGCTAAAATTTCCTTAGCTATAGTAGCATAATTCTTTTGACTATTATTCCATTTACCAGAATAGAATCTTATCAAATAATCCTTTTTATCAATAGGATCAGTTTGTTTTAAAATTCCTCCAAAACCAATATCAGAGGCATCTGTTTCAATAATTTTTTCCCAATTAGGATTTGCTAATGATAAACAAGGTAAATATTTAACCTTATTTTTTATTTTTCTAACAGCTTCTGTGTGCTGATTATTCCATGAAATAGGATTTTTCTTTAATCTATCATATAAAATAGCAGTATCTTCTGCAAGATTTTTGTAGTAAGGAGAAATATAATTTAGACTCCCTAAAAATCTTTGTAACTGAGTTTTATCAGTAATTTCATCAGGAAATTTTGAAGTAAATTCAATACTTCTATTAATAGGTACAATATTACCTTTTTCAATAAAATGTCCTAAAAACTTTATTTTTGTTTGGAAAAGTATCATTTTTGGTTTAGAAATAACTAATCCATTTTGAATTACTAAATTTTTAAATATATTTAAATGTTTGAAATGTATCTCAATATTTTTTGAAAATACTAAAATATCATCAATATATACAATTATAAATTCACTATAAGGAGTAAAAATATCATTCATTATTTTCTGAAATTCAGAAGGAGCATTTTTCAACCCAAAGGGCATAACATTCCACTCATAATGTCCAAAAGGAACATTAAAGGCAGTTTTATATCTATCAGCAGGATTAATTTGAATCTGCCAAAATCCAGATTTTAAATCAAATTTTGAAAATATAACAGCATTATAAAGTCTGTCAAGAAGATCCTTCTTGTTTGGAATAGGATGTCTAATCCATTTTAAAACCTTATTAAGAGGTTTATAATTTATAACTAATCTAGGTACTCCTCTTTCTTGTTCAGAATGTTTATTAACATAAAAAGCTGTACAAGACCAAGCTGATTCAGATGACTTAATGATATTTTTTTCTAAAAGAGATTTAATCTCATTTTTGCATAATTCTAAATATTCAGAATTCATCTGACAAGGTCTAGCTTTAGTAGGAATTTTATCCTCTGTAAAACTATCCTCATAAGGAAGTGAAACAATATGTTTCTTTCTATTCCAAAAAGCATTTGGAAGATCATTACAAATATCAATACTCATTTGATTATAAAGTAATTTAATTTTATCCTGTAATTTAGGATTTTTCAAACTATCTTCTATGGAAAGGATATTAATTTCTTGTTTTAGGAAATTTAACTGATTTTCTTTTGCTTTGATATTATCATAAATATTATGTAATATTTTTGCAAAAGGTTTGGTAATAAATTTTAGTACTATAGGCTCATTTTCATATGTGCCAATAATACCATTATTATCAACTTTTGTAAAAGGATAAATCATATTTATAAAGGGGGTTCCAAGTATAACTTGGTTAGAAATGTTTTTCACAAGTAAAAAACTTGTAGAAATACATTTTTTATCAATACAAACATAAGCTTTTGGTAGTTTAAAACTAATATCAAGTTTTTGCCCACCAGCATGGGATAAAGAATGTGTTGTTTTCTGAAAATATCTAGTAGGAATTAGACCTTCTTGTACAACATTCAAATCTGCACCACTATCAATGAGTGCAATAAATTCTTTTGAATAAAAATCATCAATTAAAAGAGTAATCTTTACATACCATTTTTGTGAAATAAACATTTCAATATTATTAAGAAAGCTTTCATCATTACTATCAGGTATAATTATTTCATTTTTCCCTTCTAATTTATCAATTCTTTTTTCCAAAACATTATTATTTTGTTTAAGAAATTTAATTTCTTTTTTAAGATTATCAATTTCAATACTTAAATCACTTAAAGAAGTAGGAGTTTTATCCTTCTGTTTTTCTTTAAGCATCTGATAAACCTTGCTCATAAGATAAGGTTCATCTGAAACATATATAGAATTATTATTTTCTTGTTTATTTCCAGTATCACTAGATGAACTTGGGATATTACCCACTTGATCTATTATTGAAGATCTCAAATTAGGATCTTTTATTAATTTTAATAAATCCATAATATTATTATGGTCTAAGACATTTATCTCCAAATTTTTCATTTGAGATAAAAGTCTATAAATTTCATCTGTTTCATCAGGCTTATTATCCTGACATTTACATTTATTAGTATCTGATAATTCTGAATCAGATATTACTGATTCTTGTTCCAATGCTTTGAGATTTTCAATATCAGATATTTCTGACATTTCTGAATCTAATTCAGATTTTGTAACTGATTCTGATTCTGAATCATCTGATTTTAACAATATCTTGGATATTATATCCTTGATATTATCATCAATTTGAAGATTATTAATCTTCTTTTTTACCCAGCAATTTCTTGCATAATGCCCAACCTTTTGGCATTTATGGCATATTATCAATTTATTTCTCTGTTTTTTCCTCTCGTCTCTTTCTTGCTTTCTATTAGCATGTCTTTCTATTTTTCTTTTAGAAGCCTTTTTTCTTCTTCTATATTTAAGAAAATCATTTTTATCATATTTATTTTTATTCTTACTAGTTTTACTAGTACTAGGCATATCCATAGCAAATTGTTCACAAAATTGACCTAATTGTTTTTTCTCAGACAAATTTTGTCTTTTTATTTGTCTATTTAATTTTATCTCATTACATAAATTTAAACCTTCTTGAATACAAGTACCAATTAATTTACCATAAGTAAAACTATCATATGGAACATGAACATTATTTCCCCTTAAATTATTTCTTACTCTTTCTGCAAATAAATAAGGTAATCCATCAATAAATTTTGATTTCCAATGAGAGCTATTACTCTCAGGGAGTTCCATCACTCTGCTTAAAAATGTATCTTTATACCATCTAAAATCTGTAAGTGTTTTACACCTCAGATTTTGTAATAGTGTACGAATATGTTCACTATTATCAGAATATCTGCCAGTAAAATGTTCTATAATATTAATCATCAAAGTATAAACAGCATTTTCAACAGAAACATTATTCTCTTGTTTTATATTGTTGAGAATATAATCTCTATTTTCTTGGGTCAAATAATGATCCCACCAACCTTTAAGTTGGCCAGTAAAACCTGCAATAATCATTTTTGCAATATTTTTATCGGTATTACCATTATTCTTACAAACTGTAGAATACATAAGGATTCTATGAACAGTATTATAAATCTGTTTTTCAGTATAACCATCAATATTCCATTCATAAATATTTCTTCCACTATAGCTATTATTCAAAATATATTCTTGTTCTTCATTAAGAACATCCATAGGAGTTGGTCTCCTATAATAATAAAATCGTTGATTAGGCTTATCAGCCCATTTTTCAATTTTGTTGATCTGGTCATTAATAATCTGTTTATAATCAGATCTATTTTCAAAATCTTTTTGAAAATCATTTTCTAAAGTATTTAAGGATAATTTTGAAAATTTTTCTTCTAATAATTTTTCTAACTCTGTCAAAGATTCTAATTTAAAATCTTTTATCTCTGGTGGAAGTTGTATACTAGGAGTAGCAATCAATTCTTTTTCAAAATCAATTTTTGAAATTATTTTTTCCTTTTTATTATTTATTAAAGAAATAACATTATCAACTTTATTATGAAGTGAAAGTATGTGCTCTCCTAAAACATTGATAAATAAATTCATATAATTATTTTGTTTAATTAATAAATTTATATGACTACAAGTTACTTGTAAAACATCATTTTCAAATAATTTTGAAAAAGCAAGAAAATTACATATATTATTATCTTTTTCTATTTGAAAGGGTTCTTGAGGAGGAAAACCATTATTAATGATTTGTCCATTCATTAGTCTATAATTTCTTTCTAAAACAGAAATATATTGATGTACATAGGTAGACATGAACCATGGAACAAATAAAATCAAAGTATTTGTTTCTTCACATTTGTTATAAAAATTTTCTTGTATAATTTGTTTTTCCCTTTTATTGAAATTTTCAAAAAACCAAGTTCTAAATGGTTCCCATTTAGGAAGTCTGAATTCTTCACTAATAATTTTTCTGGCTTCTGAACCAGGGCTAAAATCAATTTTTTGAGCTTTAAAATCCATAAATCAAGGAAAACTCATTTCAGACATTGTCTCCATGTGTCTACTATTGACACTTTTAACAATATTATCTTTGCCAATATGCAATTCATTTATTCTATCTTCTTCAGATATAACATCATCATTATTTCTCAAATTCTCTTTTATTAGAGAGGTAGAAGCTCTTGAAGGAGTTTCCACAGTATAATCAATAGGAGAAATATAAGATCTCATAGAAGAAGATTTTAAAGATCTTTCTTTTATAAAATTATCAAACTGTATATTAACAGTTCCTTCAGAAGTTTGAAAAACATTCAATAATTTTGAAGAAATAGTTGGCTGTGGTTTTACAGCTTTTTCAATAATCCAATTTTCTGGAAACACAATTTCTTCCCATTTAATAGATCTTCTTGTCATAATATTAGATCTATTGAAATTTGTCTCAATCAAAATTGTTTCATTAACAGGCTTATCCTTTATTTTACAATGAGGATTCAAAGTAAATAAAGGTTTATAATATATTCTGTAACAAATACATATAACTTCAGATCCTAAAGAATAATCATAACCATGAATTTTAACATTTAATGTCAAAGCATCAAGTATGTTTATATCAGTTAAAGATAATTGTAAATTTGGATAAACATCAAAATAGACTGGACCATGAGCCAGACTAGATTGGATTATTCCCATTAAAGATTTTTTCCAATTTAAATTTCTACCATCTCTTAAAGCTGCAATAAAGCTTTCCGGTAGTCCTTCTAAGGTTAAAGGTTTAAAAGCAATTTGCACTAAACCAATATGTAAAAATTTATATTCTTTTTTATAAGGTAAAATATCTTTTTCTGAAAGTAATTTTATAATTACTTCTTCATTATTAATAGAAATAGATTCTTCAGTTGTTTTAACAACTTGTTTAAAACCAAGTTTTTCAAAAGTTCCTAATTTATAAATTACTTTAGGATCAATTTTTGGAATTGTCCATTTGTTTAATAACTCAAGATTTTGAGGTGTATCATACTCCATATTTAAACTATTTTTTATAGAATTATTTTGTCGAATCATTTTTGTATCAAGGTGTTAAATTATATCATACCCAGCTAAAATCACTGATTCCATGGCTCTGATACCAAAAGAGGCTCGGATCGTATTGTTAGGGTGTAGTTCAGATCGTGTTGTCAGGATGTATTCCCAAATCGTGTTGTTGGGAAAAATTACAAATCCGTATGAGGAGCAAATTACAAGTTGAAGATCCGTCAACTATAATAAATGATCAGAAAATCAAAAGGCACCCCAAAAGCCCTAAACACCTCAACATGGGTAAAAGCGGGCAAACATGGGTCCAAACAGATTTCTGATTATTTATTATAGGCCAGAGAATCAACCAACCTCTCGGATCCTACCCAACTTATTGATTCAGGAGTTCCATTCTAACTTGTTGATCGAAGAATTACACCTTCACGTGTTGATTCCAAACTTATCATGATATGAGATCATAGAATCAACAATTTTATCTGGTTCAGATATAATTTAACACAAAGGATTTAGCCTATAAGGCTCATCCTTATAATATATAAAATTTAGATAAACAAAATAAAGAAAAGAAAGAAAAACTTACAAGTTTTGAAGACACACCAGTACAGAAATGATTTTATTTCTCTGAAATATATTACAAGAGAGGAGATTACAAGAGAGAGAGAGAGAAGGCTGGACTGTCTCACGCCTTCCTCCCTTATTTACAAATGAGGTCTTTATATAGACCTTTCAAACCGACATATGAACAGTAAAAAGTATAAAAACTATTGGTGAACAGTAAATTACTGTTCAAAAACGCGGAAAAGGAATAGTAATTTACTATTCCAAATAGTAAAAATACTATTTAAACAGTACTACTAATTTTGTCTTTATTTCGAGGAAGATTCTTCTCTGGAATTTGATGCAGAATTCTTCATCGTTTGAATCCATTTTTCCATTTGAGTGTCTGTAATATCATCCTCATATGGATCTTGAGCATCCTGCATACTGACAGATTTGTCTTTTGAGGAATTATCACTTTGTAGAGAAGCCATTTCTTCTTCTTCTTCTTCACCCAAGTCTTCCAGCAGTTCTTTCTTCATTTGGGTAAGATATAATTCAATCATCTCTTCTTTGGATAAATCATCCACATTTTTGAATAATTTTTTAGAGATATTATCTCTGGTGGCTGTTTCCTTATTTTTCTTCCTTGCTTGGATATAGGTCTTTATCTTTTGTTGGATATTATCCAAAGTATCGACTCCAAACATTTTATTTGTACTGGGATCAATTTTTATCATTTTATCCCAGAATCTTGTAAAAAAGATTCTTTTAAGGCAAGGAATTTTGTGAGTATAACTCACTTTAATATCCCATTTGAAAATCCATGGGATGGAAAATTCAATGAAAAAATGTAGCAGGGATTCCCAAAGACAGAATTTATTTTCTTCATATACTTTTCCCAATATGGGACTTGAATATTTCCATTTCTGGAATTCTGATTTTAATATTTCTGGAAGAATTTCTTCCTTTGGGCCAAAAAGTCGCCACCATTTTCGGAACCAATTTGGTATTTCAAAGTTATAAACTTTATTACATACCTTGATTAACCAGGTATGTTTCTTTTTATCATTATTATAATAGAAAACCTTTTCAAAGGCTTGGATATAATCCCAATAATTGTATTTCACAGTAATATTATTTATGCAGAGAGATTTCTCTTTTGATGGAGATATTCCCCATTCTTCAATAGGAATTAATTGCTTAATGATAATTTTCGAGAAGTTATAAACTTCTGGATTTCCACTTGTCATGTGAGTAATTTCACATTCATTACTTATGAGTATATTTTCATAAAATTTTCGAGATTTATAAACCTCATAGGGAAATCCTTGATTAGATAGATATCTATCAAAGATTTTCCATGGATCATCTTCCCATTTTAGATCAGTATTACTGATTAGGAAAATCATTTTTTCTTTATCATTTTTTATGAAATCCTTATTGGGATCTTTTTCTTCCGTATTCACAATATTAGCATATGATGCTTGAGAAGTACTATTAGTACTTTCTTCGTTTTGGGAAGCCTTATTATTCTTCCATTGGAGATACTCCTGATATGATGCATTTTGTGAGATATTTGTAATATTGGCTGCCACCAATTTTTGTCTGCCATGTTGGGCCAAAATATTTGGTCCCCTGCCACCTCTTCCCCTATAAGGGAAAGTTCCGCGACCTCGGAAACTCATACCTGGAAAACAAAAATGTTAGAGATTCTTAAATTCATAATTATGAATTTGAAAAGCCCAACTTCTTAAAATGTCATTGTATGTAGCAATTCTGGTTTCTAATTTTTGCTTGTCTTCTTTAGAAAGAAAATTTTTTGTAGCATTATATTCTCTTTCTAAAGCAATTACCTTTTCATTATTTATTTTTTGTAACCTGTACATTTTATAGCGATCTTTAGAATTCATTTAAATATTCTCTAGTTAGGAAATCAGGAAGATTATTATCTTCACCTTTTTTATATATTATTTCAAAATCAAAAGGTGCTAAATGAGCTTGCCACCTAGCGAACATTTGCTTAGAAACATCATGTTTAAAATCTTTATTAAACATAAATTTAGCAGCTTTGCAATCAGTTTTAATAATAAATTTTTGATTATATAAATCATCTTGAAATTTTAAAACACATTTAACAATAGCTAAAATTTCCTTAGCTATAGTAGCATAATTCTTTTGACTATTATTCCATTTACCAGAATAGAATCTTATCAAATAATCCTTTTTATCAATAGGATCAGTTTGTTTTAAAATTCCTCCAAAACCAATATCAGAGGCATCTGTTTCAATAATTTTTTCCCAATTAGGATTTGCTAATGATAAACAAGGTAAATATTTAACCTTATTTTTTATTTTTCTAACAGCTTCTGTGTGCTGATTATTCCATGAAATAGGATTTTTCTTTAATCTATCATATAAAATAGCAGTATCTTCTGCAAGATTTTTGTAGTAAGGAGAAATATAATTTAGACTCCCTAAAAATCTTTGTAACTGAGTTTTATCAGTAATTTCATCAGGAAATTTTGAAGTAAATTCAATACTTCTATTAATAGGTACAATATTACCTTTTTCAATAAAATGTCCTAAAAACTTTATTTTTGTTTGGAAAAGTATCATTTTTGGTTTAGAAATAACTAATCCATTTTGAATTACTAAATTTTTAAATATATTTAAATGTTTGAAATGTATCTCAATATTTTTTGAAAATACTAAAATATCATCAATATATACAATTATAAATTCACTATAAGGAGTAAAAATATCATTCATTATTTTCTGAAATTCAGAAGGAGCATTTTTCAACCCAAAGGGCATAACATTCCACTCATAATGTCCAAAAGGAACATTAAAGGCAGTTTTATATCTATCAGCAGGATTAATTTGAATCTGCCAAAATCCAGATTTTAAATCAAATTTTGAAAATATAACAGCATTATAAAGTCTGTCAAGAAGATCCTTCTTGTTTGGAATAGGATGTCTAATCCATTTTAAAACCTTATTAAGAGGTTTATAATTTATAACTAATCTAGGTACTCCTCTTTCTTGTTCAGAATGTTTATTAACATAAAAAGCTGTACAAGACCAAGCTGATTCAGATGACTTAATGATATTTTTTTCTAAAAGAGATTTAATCTCATTTTTGCATAATTCTAAATATTCAGAATTCATCTGACAAGGTCTAGCTTTAGTAGGAATTTTATCCTCTGTAAAACTATCCTCATAAGGAAGTGAAACAATATGTTTCTTTCTATTCCAAAAAGCATTTGGAAGATCATTACAAATATCAATACTCATTTGATTATAAAGTAATTTAATTTTATCCTGTAATTTAGGATTTTTCAAACTATCTTCTATGGAAAGGATATTAATTTCTTGTTTTAGGAAATTTAACTGATTTTCTTTTGCTTTGATATTATCATAAATATTATGTAATATTTTTGCAAAAGGTTTGGTAATAAATTTTAGTACTATAGGCTCATTTTCATATGTGCCAATAATACCATTATTATCAACTTTTGTAAAAGGATAAATCATATTTATAAAGGGGGTTCCAAGTATAACTTGGTTAGAAATGTTTTTCACAAGTAAAAAACTTGTAGAAATACATTTTTTATCAATACAAACATAAGCTTTTGGTAGTTTAAAACTAATATCAAGTTTTTGCCCACCAGCATGGGATAAAGAATGTGTTGTTTTCTGAAAATATCTAGTAGGAATTAGACCTTCTTGTACAACATTCAAATCTGCACCACTATCAATGAGTGCAATAAATTCTTTTGAATAAAAATCATCAATTAAAAGAGTAATCTTTACATACCATTTTTGTGAAATAAACATTTCAATATTATTAAGAAAGCTT
This sequence comes from Ajuga chamaepitys, assembly GCA_958295605.1. NCBI lineage: Eukaryota > Viridiplantae > Streptophyta > Magnoliopsida > Lamiales > Lamiaceae > Ajuga > Ajuga chamaepitys. The sequence goes on along the minus strand of OY282502.1, from coordinate 14,631,704 downwards.
TCATCATTACTATCAGGTATAATTATTTCATTTTTCCCTTCTAATTTATCAATTCTTTTTTCCAAAACATTATTATTTTGTTTAAGAAATTTAATTTCTTTTTTAAGATTATCAATTTCAATACTTAAATCACTTAAAGAAGTAGGAGTTTTATCCTTCTGTTTTTCTTTAAGCATCTGATAAACCTTGCTCATAAGATAAGGTTCATCTGAAACATATATAGAATTATTATTTTCTTGTTTATTTCCAGTATCACTAGATGAACTTGGGATATTACCCACTTGATCTATTATTGAAGATCTCAAATTAGGATCTTTTATTAATTTTAATAAATCCATAATATTATTATGGTCTAAGACATTTATCTCCAAATTTTTCATTTGAGATAAAAGTCTATAAATTTCATCTGTTTCATCAGGCTTATTATCCTGACATTTACATTTATTAGTATCTGATAATTCTGAATCAGATATTACTGATTCTTGTTCCAATGCTTTGAGATTTTCAATATCAGATATTTCTGACATTTCTGAATCTAATTCAGATTTTGTAACTGATTCTGATTCTGAATCATCTGATTTTAACAATATCTTGGATATTATATCCTTGATATTATCATCAATTTGAAGATTATTAATCTTCTTTTTTACCCAGCAATTTCTTGCATAATGCCCAACCTTTTGGCATTTATGGCATATTATCAATTTATTTCTCTGTTTTTTCCTCTCGTCTCTTTCTTGCTTTCTATTAGCATGTCTTTCTATTTTTCTTTTAGAAGCCTTTTTTCTTCTTCTATATTTAAGAAAATTATTTTTATCATATTTATTTTTATTCTTACTAGTTTTACTAGTACTAGGCATATCCATAGCAAATTGTTCACAAAATTGACCTAATTGTTTTTTCTCAGACAAATTTTGTCTTTTTATTTGTCTATTTAATTTTATCTCATTACATAAATTTAAACCTTCTTGAATACAAGTACCAATTAATTTACCATAAGTAAAACTATCATATGGAACATGAACATTATTTCCCCTTAAATTATTTCTTACTCTTTCTGCAAATAAATAAGGTAATCCATCAGTAAATTTTGATTTCCAATGAGAGCTATTACTCTCAGGGAGTTCCATCACTCTGCTTAAAAATGTATCTTTATACCATCTAAAATCTGTAAGTGTTTTACACCTCAGATTTTGTAATAGTGTACGAATATGTTCACTATTATCAGAATATCTGCCAGTAAAATGTTCTATAATATTAATAATCAAAGTATAAACAGCATTTTCAACAGAAACATTATTCTCTTGTTTTATATTGTTGAGAATATAATCTCTATTTTCTTGGGTCAAATAATGATCCCACCAACCTTTAAGTTGGCCAGTAAAACCTGCAATAATCATTTTTGCAATATTTTTATCGGTATTACCATTATTCTTACAAACTGTAGAATACATAAGGATTCTATGAACAGTATTATAAATCTGTTTTTCAGTATAACCATCAATATTCCATTCATAAATATTTCTTCCACTATAGCTATTATTCAAAATATATTCTTGTTCTTCATTAAGAACATCCATAGGAGTTGGTCTCCTATAATAATAAAATCGTTGATTAGGCTTATCAGCCCATTTTTCAATTTTGTTGATCTGGTCATTAATAATCTGTTTATAATCAGATCTATTTTCAAAATCTTTTTGAAAATCATTTTCTAAAGTATTTAAGGATAATTTTGAAAATTTTTCTTCTAATAATTTTTCTAACTCTGTCAAAGATTCTAATTTAAAATCTTTTATCTCTGGTGGAAGTTGTATACTAGGAGTAGCAATCAATTCTTTTTCAAAATCAATTTTTGAAATTATTTTTTCCTTTTTATTATTTATTAAAGAAATAACATTATCAACTTTATTATGAAGTGAAAGTATGTGCTCTCCTAAAACATTGATAAATAAATTCATATAATTATTTTGTTTAATTAATAAATTTATATGACTACAAGTTACTTGTAAAACATCATTTTCAAATAATTTTGAAAAAGCAAGAAAATTACATATATTATTATCTTTTTCTATTTGAAAGGGTTCTTGAGGAGGAAAACCATTATTAATGATTTGTCCATTCATTAGTCTATAATTTCTTTCTAAAACAGAAATATATTGATGTACATAGGTAGACATGAACCATGGAACAAATAAAATCAAAGTATTTGTTTCTTCACATTTGTTATAAAAATTTTCTTGTATAATTTGTTTTTCCCTTTTATTGAAATTTTCAAAAAACCAAGTTCTAAATGGTTCCCATTTAGGAAGTCTGAATTCTTCACTAATAATTTTTCTGGCTTCTGAACCAGGGCTAAAATCAATTTTTTGAGCTTTAAAATCCATAAATCAAGGAAAACTCATTTCAGACATTGTCTCCATGTGTCTACTATTGACACTTTTAACAATATTATCTTTGCCAATATGCAATTCATTTATTCTATCTTCTTCAGATATAACATCATCATTATTTCTCAAATTCTCTTTTATTAGAGAGGTAGAAGCTCTTGAAGGAGTTTCCACAGTATAATCAATAGGAGAAATATAAGATCTCATAGAAGAAGATTTTAAAGATCTTTCTTTTATAAAATTATCAAACTGTATATTAACAGTTCCTTCAGAAGTTTGAAAAACATTCAATAATTTTGAAGAAATAGTTGGCTGTGGTTTTACAGCTTTTTCAATAATCCAATTTTCTGGAAACACAATTTCTTCCCATTTAATAGATCTTCTTGTCATAATATTAGATCTATTGAAATTTGTCTCAATCAAAATTGTTTCATTAACAGGCTTATCCTTTATTTTACAATGAGGATTCAAAGTAAATAAAGGTTTATAATATATTCTGTAACAAATACATATAACTTCAGATCCTAAAGAATAATCATAACCATGAATTTTAACATTTAATGTCAAAGCATCAAGTATGTTTATATCAGTTAAAGATAATTGTAAATTTGGATAAACATCAAAATAGACTGGACCATGAGCCAGACTAGATTGGATTATTCCCATTAAAGATTTTTTCCAATTTAAATTTCTACCATCTCTTAAAGCTGCAATAAAGCTTTCCGGTAGTCCTTCTAAGGTTAAAGGTTTAAAAGCAATTTGCACTAAACCAATATGTAAAAATTTATATTCTTTTTTATAAGGTAAAATATCTTTTTCTGAAAGTAATTTTATAATTACTTCTTCATTATTAATAGAAATAGATTCTTCAGTTGTTTTAACAACTTGTTTAAAACCAAGTTTTTCAAAAGTTCCTAATTTATAAATTACTTTAGGATCAATTTTTGGAATTGTCCATTTGTTTAATAACTCAAGATTTTGAGGTGTATCATACTCCATATTTAAACTATTTTTTATAGAATTATTTTGTCGAATCATTTTTGTATCAAGGTGTTAAATTATATCATCCCCAGCTAAAATCACTGATTCCATGGCTCTGATACCAAAAGAGGCTCGGATCGTATTGTTAGGGTGTAGTTCAGATCGTGTTGTCAGGATGTATTCCCAAATCGTGTTGTTGGGAAAAATTACAAATCCGTATGAGGAGCAAATTACAAGTTGAAGATCCGTCAACTATAATAAATGATCAGAAAATCAAAAGGCACCCCAAAAGCCCTAAACACCTCAACATGGGTAAAAGCGGGCAAACATGGGTCCAAACAGATTTCTGATTATTTATTATAGGCCAGAGAATCAACCAACCTCTCGGATCCTACCCAACTTATTGATTCAGGAGTTCCATTCTAACTTGTTGATCGAAGAATTACACCTTCACGTGTTGATTCCAAACTTATCATGATATGAGATCATAGAATCAACAATTTTATCTGGTTCAGATATAATTTAACACAAAGGATTTAGCCTATAAGGCTCATCCTTATAATATATAAAATTTAGATAAACAAAATAAAGAAAAGAAAGAAAAACTTACAAGTTTTGAAGACACACCAGTACAGAAATGATTTTATTTCTCTGAAATATATTACAAGAGAGGAGATTACAAGAGAGAGAGAGAGAAGGCTGGACTGTCTCACGCCTGCCTCCCTTATTTACAAATGAGGTCTTTATATAGACCTTTCAAACCGACATATGAACAGTAAAAAGTATAAAAACTATTGGTGAACAGTAAATTACTGTTCAAAAACGCGGAAAAGGAATAGTAATTTACTATTCCAAATAGTAAAAATACTATTTAAACAGTACTACTAATTTTGTCTTCATTTCGAGGAAGATTCTTCTCTGGAATTTGATGCAGAATTCTTCATCGTTTGAATCCATTTTTCCATTTGAGTGTCTGTAATATCATCCTCATATGGATCTTGAGCATCCTGCATACTGACAGATTTGTCTTTTGAGGAATTATCACTTTGTAGAGAAGCCATTTCTTCTTCTTCTTCTTCACCCAAGTCTTCCAGCAGTTCTTTCTTCATTTGGGTAAGATATAATTCAATCATCTCTTCTTTGGATAAATCATCCACATTTTTGAATAATTTTTTAGAGATATTATCTCTGGTGGCTGTTTCCTTATTTTTCTTCCTTGCTTGGATATAGGTCTTTATCTTTTGTTGGATATTATCCAAAGTATCGACTCCAAACATTTTATTTGTACTGGGATCAATTTTTATCATTTTATCCCAGAATCTTGTAAAAAAGATTCTTTTAAGGCAAGGAATTTTGTGAGTATAACTCACTTTAATATCCCATTTGAAAATCCATGGGATGGAAAATTCAATGAAAAAATGTAGCGGGGATTCCCAAAGACAGAATTTATTTTCTTCATATACTTTTCCCAATATGGGACTTGAATATTTCCATTTCTGGAATTCTGATTTTAATATTTCTGGAAGAATTTCTTCCTTTGGGCCAAAAAGTCGCCACCATTTTCGGAACCAATTTGGTATTTCAAAGTTATAAACTTTATTACATACCTTGATTAACCAGGTATGTTTCTTTTTATCATTATTATAATAGAAAACCTTTTCAAAGGCTTGGATATAATCCCAATAATTGTATTTCACAGTAATATTATTTATGCAGAGAGATTTCTCTTTTGATGGAGATATTCCCCATTCTTCAATAGGAATTAATTGCTTAATGATAATTTTCGAGAAGTTATAAACTTCTGGATTTCCACTTGTCATGTGAGTAATTTCACATTCATTACTTATGAGTATATTTTCATAAAATTTTCGAGATTTATAAACCTCATAGGGAAATCCTTGATTAGATAGATATCTATCAAAGATTTTCCATGGATCATCTTCCCATTTTAGATCAGTATTACTGATTAGGAAAATCATTTTTTCTTTATCATTTTTTATGAAATCCTTATTGGGATCTTTTTCTTCCGTATTCACAATATTAGCATATGATGCTTGAGAAGTACTATTAGTACTTTCTTCGTTTTGGGAAGCCTTATTATTCTTCCATTGGAGATACTCCTGATATGATGCATTTTGTGAGATATTTGTAATCTTGGCTGCCACCAATTTTTGTCTGCCATGTTGGGCCAAAATATTTGGTCCCCTGCCACCTCTTCCCCTATAAGGGAAAGTTCCGCGACCTCGGAAACTCATACCTGGAAAACAAAAATGTTAGAGATTCTTAAATTCATAATTATGAATTTGAAAAGCCCAACTTCTTAAAATGTCATTGTATGTAGCAATTCTGGTTTCTAATTTTTGCTTGTCTTCTTTAGAAAGAAAATTTTTTGTAGCATTATATTCTCTTTCTAAAGCAATTACCTTTTCATTATTTATTTTTTGTAACCTGTACATTTTATAGCGATCTTTAGAATTCATTTAAATATTCTCTAGTTAGGAAATCAGGAAGATTATTATCTTCACCTTTTTTATATATTATTTCAAAATCAAAAGGTGCTAAATGAGCTTGCCACCTAGCGAACATTTGCTTAGAAACATCATGTTTAAAATCTTTATTAAACATAAATTTAGCAGCTTTGCAATCAGTTTTAATAATAAATTTTTGATTATATAAATCATCTTGAAATTTTAAAACACATTTAACAATAGCTAAAATTTCCTTAGCTATAGTAGCATAATTCTTTTGACTATTATTCCATTTACCAGAATAGAATCTTATCAAATAATCCTTTTTATCAATAGGATCAGTTTGTTTTAAAATTCCTCCAAAACCAATATCAGAGGCATCTGTTTCAATAATTTTTTCCCAATTAGGATTTGCTAATGATAAACAAGGTAAATATTTAACCTTATTTTTTATTTTTCTAACAGCTTCTGTGTGCTGATTATTCCATGAAATAGGATTTTTCTTTAATCTATCATATAAAATAGCAGTATCTTCTGCAAGATTTTTGTAGTAAGGAGAAATATAATTTAGACTCCCTAAAAATCTTTGTAACTGAGTTTTATCAGTAATTTCATCAGGAAATTTTGAAGTAAATTCAATACTTCTATTAATAGGTACAATATTACCTTTTTCAATAAAATGTCCTAAAAACTTTATTTTTGTTTGGAAAAGTATCATTTTTGGTTTAGAAATAACTAATCCATTTTGAATTACTAAATTTTTAAATATATTTAAATGTTTGAAATGTATCTCAATATTTTTTGAAAATACTAAAATATCATCAATATATACAATTATAAATTCACTATAAGGAGTAAAAATATCATTCATTATTTTCTGAAATTCAGAAGGAGCATTTTTCAACCCAAAGGGCATAACATTCCACTCATAATGTCCAAAAGGAACATTAAAGGCAGTTTTATATCTATCAGCAGGATTAATTTGAATCTGCCAAAATCCAGATTTTAAATCAAATTTTGAAAATATAACAGCATTATAAAGTCTGTCAAGAAGATCCTTCTTGTTTGGAATAGGATGTCTAATCCATTTTAAAACCTTATTAAGAGGTTTATAATTTATAACTAATCTAGGTACTCCTCTTTCTTGTTCAGAATGTTTATTAACATAAAAAGCTGTACAAGACCAAGCTGATTCAGATGACTTAATGATATTTTTTTCTAAAAGAGATTTAATCTCATTTTTGCATAATTCTAAATATTCAGAATTCATCTGACAAGGTCTAGCTTTAGTAGGAATTTTATCCTCTGTAAAACTATCCTCATAAGGAAGTGAAACAATATGTTTCTTTCTATTCCAAAAAGCATTTGGAAGATCATTACAAATATCAATACTCATTTGATTATAAAGTAATTTAATTTTATCCTGTAATTTAGGATTTTTCAAACTATCTTCTATGGAAAGGATATTAATTTCTTGTTTTAAGAAATTTAACTGATTTTCTTTTGCTTTGATATTATCATAAATATTATGTAATATTTTTGCAAAAGGTTTGGTAATAAATTTTAGTACTATAGGCTCATTTTCATATGTGCCAATAATACCATTATTATCAACTTTTGTAAAAGGATAAATCATATTTATAAAGGGGGTTCCAAGTATAACTTGGTTAGAAATGTTTTTCACAAGTAAAAAACTTGTAGAAATACATTTTTTATCAATACAAACATAAGCTTTTGGTAGTTTAAAACTAATATCAAGTTTTTGCCCACCAGCATGGGATAAAGAATGTGTTGTTTTCTGAAAATATCTAGTAGGAATTAGACCTTCTTGTACAACATTCAAATCTGCACCACTATCAATGAGTGCAATAAATTCTTTTGAATAAAAATCATCAATTAAAAGAGTAATCTTTACATACCATTTTTGTGAAATAAACATTTCAATATTATTAAGAAAGCTTTCATCATTACTATCAGGTATAATTATTTCATTTTTCCCTTCTAATTTATCAATTCTTTTTTCCAAAACATTATTATTTTGTTTAAGAAATTTAATTTCTTTTTTAAGATTATCAATTTCAATACTTAAATCACTTAAAGAAGTAGGAGTTTTATCCTTCTGTTTTTCTTTAAGCATCTGATAAACCTTGCTCATAAGATAAGGTTCATCTGAAACATATATAGAATTATTATTTTCTTGTTTATTTCCAGTATCACTAGATGAACTTGGGATATTACCCACTTGATCTATTATTGAAGATCTCAAATTAGGATCTTTTATTAATTTTAATAAATCCATAATATTATTATGGTCTAAGACATTTATCTCCAAATTTTTCATTTGAGATAAAAGTCTATAAATTTCATCTGTTTCATCAGGCTTATTATCCTGACATTTACATTTATTAGTATCTGATAATTCTGAATCAGATATTACTGATTCTTGTTCCAATGCTTTGAGATTTTCAATATCAGATATTTCTGACATTTCTGAATCTAATTCAGATTTTGTAACTGATTCTGATTCTGAATCATCTGATTTTAACAATATCTTGGATATTATATCCTTGATATTATCATCAATTTGAAGATTATTAATCTTCTTTTTTACCCAGCAATTTCTTGCATAATGCCCAACCTTTTGGCATTTATGGCATATTATCAATTTATTTCTCTGTTTTTTCCTCTCGTCTCTTTCTTGCTTTCTATTAGCATGTCTTTCTATTTTTCTTTTAGAAGCCTTTTTTCTTCTTCTATATTTAAGAAAATCATTTTTATCATATTTATTTTTATTCTTACTAGTTTTACTAGTACTAGGCATATCCATAGCAAATTGTTCACAAAATTGACCTAATTGTTTTTTCTCAGACAAATTTTGTCTTTTTATTTGTCTATTTAATTTTATCTCATTACATAAATTTAAACCTTCTTGAATACAAGTACCAATTAATTTACCATAAGTAAAACTATCATATGGAACATGAACATTATTTCCCCTTAAATTATTTCTTACTCTTTCTGCAAATAAATAAGGTAATCCATCAATAAATTTTGATTTCCAATGAGAGCTATTACTCTCAGGGAGTTCCATCACTCTGCTTAAAAATGTATCTTTATACCATCTAAAATCTGTAAGTGTTTTACACCTCAGATTTTGTAATAGTGTACGAATATGTTCACTATTATCAGAATATCTGCCAGTAAAATGTTCTATAATATTAATAATCAAAGTATAAACAGCATTTTCAACAGAAACATTATTCTCTTGTTTTATATTGTTGAGAATATAATCTCTATTTTCTTGGGTCAAATAATGATCCCACCAACCTTTAAGTTGGCCAGTAAAACCTGCAATAATCATTTTTGCAATATTTTTATCGGTATTACCATTATTCTTACAAACTGTAGAATACATAAGGATTCTATGAACAGTATTATAAATCTGTTTTTCAGTATAACCATCAATATTCCATTCATAAATATTTCTTCCACTATAGCTATTATTCAAAATATATTCTTGTTCTTCATTAAGAACATCCATAGGAGTTGGTCTCCTATAATAATAAAATCGTTGATTAGGCTTATCAGCCCATTTTTCAATTTTGTTGATCTGGTCATTAATAATCTGTTTATAATCAGATCTATTTTCAAAATCTTTTTGAAAATCATTTTCTAAAGTATTTAAGGATAATTTTGAAAATTTTTCTTCTAATAATTTTTCTAACTCTGTCAAAGATTCTAATTTAAAATCTTTTATCTCTGGTGGAAGTTGTATACTAGGAGTAGCAATCAATTCTTTTTCAAAATCAATTTTTGAAATTATTTTTTCCTTTTTATTATTTATTAAAGAAATAACATTATCAACTTTATTATGAAGTGAAAGTATGTGCTCTCCTAAAACATTGATAAATAAATTCATATAATTATTTTGTTTAATTAATAAATTTATATGACTACAAGTTACTTGTAAAACATCATTTTCAAATAATTTTGAAAAAGCAAGAAAATTACATATATTATTATCTTTTTCTATTTGAAAGGGTTCTTGAGGAGGAAAACCATTATTAATGATTTGTCCATTCATTAGTCTATAATTTCTTTCTAAAACAGAAATATATTGATGTACATAGGTAGACATGAACCATGGAACAAATAAAATCAAAGTATTTGTTTCTTCACATTTGTTATAAAAATTTTCTTGTATAATTTGTTTTTCCCTTTTATTGAAATTTTCAAAAAACCAAGTTCTAAATGGTTCCCATTTAGGAAGTCTGAATTCTTCACTAATAATTTTTCTGGCTTCTGAACCAGGGCTAAAATCAATTTTTTGAGCTTTAAAATCCATAAATCAAGGAAAACTCATTTCAGACATTGTCTCCATGTGTCTACTATTGACACTTTTAACAATATTATCTTTGCCAATATGCAATTCATTTATTCTATCTTCTTCAGATATAACATCATCATTATTTCTCAAATTCTCTTTTATTAGAGAGGTAGAAGCTCTTGAAGGAGTTTCCACAGTATAATCAATAGGAGAAATATAAGATCTCATAGAAGAAGATTTTAAAGATCTTTCTTTTATAAAATTATCAAACTGTATATTAACAGTTCCTTCAGAAGTTTGAAAAACATTCAATAATTTTGAAGAAATAGTTGGCTGTGGTTTTACAGCTTTTTCAATAATCCAATTTTCTGGAAACACAATTTCTTCCCATTTAATAGATCTTCTTGTCATAATATTAGATCTATTGAAATTTGTCTCAATCAAAATTGTTTCATTAACAGGCTTATCCTTTATTTTACAATGAGGATTCAAAGTAAATAAAGGTTTATAATATATTCTGTAACAAATACATATAACTTCAGATCCTAAAGAATAATCATAACCATGAATTTTAACATTTAATGTCAAAGCATCAAGTATGTTTATATCAGTTAAAGATAATTGTAAATTTGGATAAACATCAAAATAGACTGGACCATGAGCCAGACTAGATTGGATTATTCCCATTAAAGATTTTTTCCAATTTAAATTTCTACCATCTCTTAAAGCTGCAATAAAGCTTTCCGGTAGTCCTTCTAAGGTTAAAGGTTTAAAAGCAATTTGCACTAAACCAATATGTAAAAATTTATATTCTTTTTTATAAGGTAAAATATCTTTTTCTGAAAGTAATTTTATAATTACTTCTTCATTATTAATAGAAATAGATTCTTCAGTTGTTTTAACAACTTGTTTAAAACCAAGTTTTTCAAAAGTTCCTAATTTATAAATTACTTTAGGATCAATTTTTGGAATTGTCCATTTGTTTAATAACTCAAGATTTTGAGGTGTATCATACTCCATATTTAAACTATTTTTTATAGAATTATTTTGTCGAATCATTTTTGTATCAAGGTGTTAAATTATATCATCCCCAGCTAAAATCACTGATTCCATGGCTCTGATACCAAAAGAGGCTCGGATCGTATTGTTAGGGTGTAGTTCAGATCGTGTTGTCAGGATGTATTCCCAAATCGTGTTGTTGGGAAAAATTACAAATCCGTATGAGGAGCAAATTACAAGTTGAAGATCCGTCAACTATAATAAATAATCAGAAAATCAAAAGGCACCCCAAAAGCCCTAAACACCTCAACATGGGTAAAAGCGGGCAAACATGGGTCCAAACAGATTTCTGATTATTTATTATAGGCCAGAGAATCAACCAACCTCTCGGATCCTACCCAACTTATTGATTCAGGAGTTCCATTCTAACTTGTTGATCGAAGAATTACACCTTCACGTGTTGATTCCAAACTTATCATGATATGAGATCATAGAATCAACAATTTTATCTGGTTCAGATATAATTTAACACAAAGGATTTAGCCTATAAGGCTCATCCTTATAATATATAAAATTTAGATAAACAAAATAAAGAAAAGAAAGAAAAACTTACAAGTTTTGAAGACACACCAGTACAGAAATGATTTTATTTCTCTGAAATATATTACAAGAGAGGAGATTACAAGAGAGAGAGAGAGAAGGCTGGACTGTCTCACGCCTGCCTCCCTTATTTACAAATGAGGTCTTTATATAGACCTTTCAAACCGACATATGAACAGTAAAAAGTATAAAAACTATTGGTGAACAGTAAATTACTGTTCAAAAACGCGGAAAAGGAATAGTAATTTACTATTCCAAATAGTAAAAATACTATTTAAACAGTACTACTAATTTTGTCTTTATTTCGAGGAAGATTCTTCTCTGGAATTTGATGCAGAATTCTTCATCGTTTGAATCCATTTTTCCATTTGAGTGTCTGTAATATCATCCTCATATGGATCTTGAGCATCCTGCATACTGACAGATTTGTCTTTTGAGGAATTATCACTTTGTAGAGAAGCCATTTCTTCTTCTTCTTCTTCACCCAAGTCTTCCAGCAGTTCTTTCTTCATTTGGGTAAGATATAATTCAATCATCTCTTCTTTGGATAAATCATCCACATTTTTGAATAATTTTTTAGAGATATTATCTCTGGTGGCTGTTTCCTTATTTTTCTTCCTTGCTTGGATATAGGTCTTTATCTTTTGTTGGATATTATCCAAAGTATCGACTCCAAACATTTTATTTGTACTGGGATCAATTTTTATCATTTTATCCCAGAATCTTGTAAAAAAGATTCTTTTAAGGCAAGGAATTTTGTGAGTATAACTCACTTTAATATCCCATTTGAAAATCCATGGGATGGAAAATTCAATGAAAAAATGTAGCGGGGATTCCCAAAGACAGAATTTATTTTCTTCATATACTTTTCCCAATATGGGACTTGAATATTTCCATTTCTGGAATTCTGATTTTAATATTTCTGGAAGAATTTCTTCCTTTGGGCCAAAAAGTCGCCACCATTTTCGGAACCAAATGATCCGATGGTAGACAGCTTTGGTCCAAATGAGACTGAAGATTCTGAGTCGAGAGATAGTGAATCAAACAGTGAAGATGAAACAGAGGACGTGAACATCGAGGATCTCCAGGGTCTATATAATCAAACAGCCAACGACGCATCACGTGGGAGGCAATAATCCGGTTCCGACAAATCAACCAGGCAATGCAGTGCAACATGTCATTCCGTTTTTCAACTCATCCTCTCCAGAGTTACTTCTAGATTCGTATAACAGGCCAAAGAAGATTAGACTATATGATGCTAATGAGGGAATACTGGCCAAGGGCATGGTATTCACTGATAAGAAGAATCTTCAATCGGCTGTCAAGGATTTTTCCGTTCGCATTGCATGTCGTTAATATCTGGTGGTCGAAAGTACGCCAGAATTATGGAAGGTCAGGTGTAAGAATAGCGGCGAGAACATTAGTTGTGAGTGGGTTTTGCGAGCAGGCTTGAAGAACAAGTTCAATATGTGGCAGATTACAAAGATGTCAGGCCCTCATTCATGTCTTATGAATGTTGTGTTCGTTGACCATTAGAATCTGTGTAAAAACATGATCGCTATGTTGCTTACAGGGATGGTACAGATTGACCCAGGCTACGAGGTGAAGTTGGTACAACAACAAGTCAAGGATAGGTACCAATACGAAATCTCGTATCACAAGGCTTGACACAGTTTGAAACTGGCAAGAAAGAATGTGTACGACACGTGGGAGAACTCTATAGTCAAATTACCGAAATGTTTTAGAGCAATAAAAAAATGAAACCTTGGCACGGTAGTAAAGTGGCGTCACGTGGACAGCAGAGCTCCTGGAGTTAAGATGTTAAAGTACGTTTTCTGGGCGTTTAAACCGTGCATTGATGGGTTCCAACAGTGTCGGAAGGTCATCAGTGTTGATGGAACGCATCTGTACACTAAGTACAAGCATAAAATGTTGATTGTTGTCGGAGTGGATGACAACCAACAAGTTCTACCTTTAGCGTATGCCATCGTCAATGAAGAAACGTTCGCCGCTTGGAAATGGTTTCTTAATAAGTTAGCGAAACATGTTGTCAGGGGAGTTGAGGGGTTGTGTCTTGTATCTGATCGATGTGTTGGGTTAATCGAAGCTGCTAAGCAATTCGTGCAATTTTCGCCCCCTGGTGGGGTTCACCGTTTCTGTCTAAGGCATGTTTCCTCCAATTTTAACACCCAAGTGAAAAATGTTAAACTGAAGGATTTGTGCTGGGAAGCTGGTTCAGCATTTACTGTGCGCCAGTTTTAGAATGCGATGTCAAAGATTAGAGCCATAAGTGAAAGTGGTTACGCTTACTTGAATGAGATTGAGGCATCTCAGTGGACTATTTACGACGGTGGATGGAGGTGTGGAATATTAATAACCAACCTATCAGAATGCATCAACGGAGTACTGAAAGGTGCACGAAGACTATCGATTTGTGCAATTATTCAAATCACTTTCTATCGGTCCACGAAATACTTCTTTGCCCGTTTTTCAATGGGTCGTCAAATGCAAGCAAGGTGTTAACCATGGCCTGGCGAAATATTCAAGCAATATGATCAGAGACAGAGGAAAGCACTTCACAACGTGGTCTTCCAAGTTGATCTGTCAGAACAATCGGCGTCTGTTAAGACTTTTTCACCAAGGTCGAACAATACATTCACACATGTTGTGAAATTGTCTACTAGGGAATGTACGTGCGGAAAGTGGAAACAAAATGGGATCCCTTGTTCTCACGCAATGCAAACTTGTTGTCATTACGGCGTTGACCCGGGCAATTACATGAGATCATACTACAACACCAGCTTTTACGTCGAAACATATAGCGGCAGATTTAATCCCCTACCAGACGAATACTATTGGGATGAACTGTCATTTGAGTTATGCCATAACTCGGAGTTGCGGAAGTCAAGACGTCGTGGAAGGCCTAAGACCACAAGATACCAAAATGAAATGGATTGGCCTCAAGTTCGGGCAAGACAATAATATCAGTCAGAAGCAGCTTCTAGGGATCAGCCGGGATCATCTACAGCCCGAAGATGATGAACACGAACCAGTGGACGAGTTACTTCTAGTTTATGTGGCACATTTCTTCCGTATTTTGTTTACAGAGCGTCATGATAACCGTTGTTTCTATTGTTTTTTAAGGCATAATGTAATTTTGAATCCTTTGCTCCCTGTACCTTTTAATATTGAACTCAGTGAATCTTATTAGTATGCAATTTTTAACATTTTGTGTTACAATTAGATCTATTTATTAACTTGCCATGAACATGTTGGAATGATCAAATCGTTGTTTCTAATCTGAGATTTGATGAACTCTATTTTCGTAGCATGGACCACCTCGGACAATATGGACCCATTGATAATAGGATATTAACTGAGCAAGAAACACACCGTTCCGCAGAGGTATTCGAGGGAGACATTAGTAAGACTTTGAAATGCCGCCATGGTAGTGGAATTTTTTGGAGGATCGATGACTATGCTGACGAGTACGATGATGATGAAAATAGTGGGAAACTGAAACGTAATCAGAGGTTGCATTACAGAGTTATAGCGATGTTACATGAGATGGGGTTCTATGGAGTTTATCGATGCGGTGACTACGTCATTAATACAACTATCATTACGGCCCTAGTTGAACGATGGAGACCAGAGACGCATACATTCCACTTTAGAGTCGGAGAGGCCACTGTCACACTACAGGATGTAGCTTTCATTTGGGGATTGAGGGTAGATGGAAGGCCGGTGATTAACGGAGTTATAGAATCCACGTCTGACTATTGGAGAGGTAGATGTGAGGCTCTGTTAGGTTGGAGTCCACATACTAGTGAGATTAGTGGTTCGAGATTCTCATTGATAGCCCTCGGATGGCATTTGAGGGATAACCCGGTGGATGATGAAACAGAAGACGCCGAAGTTGAGCAGTACTCGCGTGGGATTGCATTGATTCTGTTGGGATCAATTATGTGCCCAGACACGTCGGGAAATATGGGATCACTATTGTACTTAACAGAAATGCAAGATATCTCTGAATGCTATGAATACAGTTGGGGAAGTGCCGTACTTGGGTTTTTGTACCACCAATTATTTTGTGCAGCACGAAGAGATAGAAAATCCATTTGCGGGGCTATGTAGTTACTTCAGGTACACCGTCATCCTCTATTTATATTTAACTTGTTCAATCCAATTTATTGCATTATATTCATAAATATATGTTATGAAATTTCTTTCAGATTGGGCCTGGACGCGTATAACATTTTTTAGTCCCAGAAATGTGGGGAGACGATTTGATTTAGGCCCTATCGATGGTGAAGCCGGTGAACTCCCTATTGCACCATATGGAGCTGAATGGTTGCAATATCACACTTTCATGCACAGCCGTAACAGCAACGTGAAGACTATCCGGGAGTACTTGGATAGACAAACCCCGGAGGTGGTATAACCTGCCATTTCTGTTATTCCTTTCTAAAATAAAATTAATGTAATAATTTAACGTTAAATTTGCTTTAATTTGCAGTTTATTTGGAGACCCTATGAGCCAATCCCACCAGCAGTCCAATCATATCTTGATGACAATCTTATTAATGTTACGTACACATGGATATCGAAATGTCCACTTATCCATCACTATATCGTTGAGCTATATTATCCTGATTGGGTATTTCATCAATTCGGTATGCGACAATCAATCCCTCCATCGATTTCAGCCGAACACAAAAATTTGCATGGTGGAACAAATCGACGTGGACATTCCAATCAAAATTGGCTTGAAACACACGCTCAGTATGTGGAGCGTTGGAACACCAGAAATCAGTCTATTGTGACCGCTCTTCAGATAGGGGAACAAGGTGATGAAGAGGATGTTGGCTACATGGGTTGGTATCAAGAGATCACACGTCGATTGATAACTCCTGGAATAGGTGTGCAAGATGGATCTCAGCCGTCAACTAATGCATATATCGAAAATTTGGTGGGTAAACAACTTCTTATTGACTATACATATAAATAGATCCAAAACGTTTAAAATTTAAACTGATATATGTTTATTTGCAACCTTTATTTTTAGGAAAGAATCCTTGATAGAATGCATCAACTAGCTCACGACGAGAGGGACTATATGAGCGACCAGGAGATCATTTGAGGAGTTATATCAGGAAGCACAACAAAATTTTCATGATCACCGTGCAGCCTACCATCAGCCACAGCCAGATGCACAACACCAAGCAGCTGGGATGCCCATGCCACATGACGCACCCCAACAAGGGAGGAGACGTAGTACGTCCACACGTGCTAACTTCAGACAACGAGTTGGTGGTACTACCTCGCGTAACACCCCTCCATTTAGGTCTGTGTCAGGTGATCTCCCCAGGCCTTCACATTCTACCGTTCATGAGCATCCTATTGTGGACATGCAGTCAGGCTACTATGTGCCTTCCATGGTGAACGCACAAGATTTTTTCACTCCTCATCGTGATTCAATGCGGTTTGATCAGTCCTTCACTTCGCTCCTGGAAGTCGGCAACTACACAACAACTGAACCATTTTTTCCTCAACATCCAAATTTGGCAGGTCATCCAGGACAGTTCAATACGTCACCGATCCCATATTTAGGTCAAACATCATCTTCTTCATTTGGTCGGCCAACGTTTAGTTTGAATATCAGCACACAAGATGATGGTCAATCACAACGCGCCCAAGACACGAAATCCGATACCCCTATCGAGGAACAGAGAGGGAGAGCTAAACGAAACAGGAAAAAAACTCGTTGCGGGACTGGTCATGAATATTAGATCTTGTCTTTTTCAAGTTATTTGTAATAATTGTGTAAAAATTACTTCATATTTTAAGTATTTATGATTAACCTAAATATTATATTTTTTCAGTAACAGAATTTAAACATCGACTATACTCGATACATCTTAATCTTACATAAAAAAAAAAAAGTTGTGTGCGAGTCAAATTATTGAATGTATGTTAAATAAACAATTCAAAATTAAGAAAGAATATATATATATATATATATATATATATATATATATATCAGCTCAAACTCACACAAGATAAATGAATCAACAGAATTCGAACGAAAAACAGCCAAGAAAACGGCCGAACAAACAACAGTACAAGAACATAAATGAAAATGATGAACTCAGGGATTTTACGTGGTTCGATCCAAGATGAAAATGATGAACTCTTGGAAGCTCACATGCGCGTGCGCTCGCTCGGCTCGGCACGGCCCAGCCATAGCCACTCCAGGCCACGAGCACGGGCTCGGCCTTGGGCCTTGGGCTTGGGCTTTGGGGAAGGCCTCGGCCTCGACCTTGGGCTTGGGCTCTTATATATCTTTTTGGAAGCCTGAAACAAAGCTTTGGGCTTGGGCTGGACTCTTTTAGAATCTGAAATAAAGCTATGGGCTTGGGCTCGGATAAATGCTGGTCAAGGCTAGTTAATGGCCTGTAAAGGCTGGTTAATGGTATGAAATGCCAGTCATCATTGCTCATCATTATTGGGTTGCTAATGGCTTGTAAATGTATTCATCATGACTAGTTAAGGCCATTTAATCCTCGGCATGGTGGGAAGCCCTATAAATAGGAGGATTCCCTAGGCTGTTCGAAAACATAAATTTTCTTAGTCGGAGCTCTTCAGATTGCGGAGCTACTTCTGAAGAGACCAAATCGTTTCACCTTTGGAGATAGTCACATCGTTCCGTGGGCACTAGCCGGGACATATTTTGTCTTAAGGAAAGTGGGTTAGTCCACGACTCGATTTATCCTCTGAGATTTCTAGTGTAATAGATAGGACTTTCTCTTGCTGCTGTTCAGTTTTGTAACAATCTTAAGACAAAACATTTTCTTCTGAACAATGGCATCCAGCTCCGATGTCGTTCCAACTACCCCTGCTAACATTGTGGAGAAACCAGAGAAGTTTAACGGGGATAACTTCAAAAGGTGGCAACAGAAGATGATGTTTTATCTGACCACCCTCGGCATTGCTTCGTTTCTAAAGCAAGATCCTCCTGCCACTCCTACTGAAAATGACACCAACACTGAAAGGCGTACTGCTCTTCACGCCTGGACACAAGGGGATTACTTGTGTCGGAATTATGTCCTTAATGGATTGGCCGATTCGCTGTATAATGTTTATGCAAATACGATGACGGCGAAAGCGCTATGGGATGCGCTTGAAAAGAAGTACAAGATGGATGATGCTGGAACTAAGAAGTTTGTTGTGGCCCGTTTTCTTGACTTCAAAATGGTTGACAACCGTCCGGTTGTGGAACAAGCCCAAGAGTTGCAGTTGATCGTGCATGATGCTACTCCTGAGGGCATGGAGCTTCCAGTTCCGTTTGTTGTGGAGAGCATAATCGAGAAGTTGCCACCTTGCTAGAGTGATTTTAAGAATTACTTGAAACATAAGCGAAAGGAAATGACGGTCGAGGACCTGATTCTTAAGCTTAGGATTGAAGAGGACAAAAGAAAGGTTGACTCTAGGCATCGGGTACAACTTGATGCAAAAGCTAATCTGTTTGAACGGGGATCCTCGAGCAACAAGAAGAAACACCCTAATGAGAATAACATTAGGGGCAACAATCAGCCCAACAACAATACTGGCAAGGATAAACAACATGCAAACGCTCCCAAATTTGCAGGAAATTGCTACAATCGTGGCAAGCCACACCACATGGTAAAGGATTGCCACATGCCTAAGCAGAAGAAGAAAAAGGCCAATGCCAATATTGTTGAAAATGAGCAAGATAACTTAGACCTCTCAGCTGTTGTGTTTGAAGCTAATATGGTGGACAATCCTCGAGAATGGTTTGTTGATACCAGGTATACCTATCATGTCTGTTCTGACAGGGAGGTGTTTTCTTGCTACAAAGCCTCTTCTGGAAGAAAGCTTCATATGGGTAATTAGGCCTCGTCTGAGGTGGCCGGAGAGGGGAACGTGGTTTTATAGCTGATCTCTGGGAAGGAAGGAACTCTGAAGGATGTTTTGCATGTCCCAGACATTCGAAAAATCTGGTATCAGGTTCGTTGTTTGTCAAGCATGGATTCTGCTTGGTGTTTGAGGCAGAGAAGGTTATTTTAACTACCCAAGGAGTGTTTATAGGGAAAGATTTTGTAGTGAATGGTCTATTTAAGATCAATGTAATGGCTAAACGCCAAATTACCAATATAACATCTACTATGAATGGAAATGCTTCTACTTCTTCTACTTGCTTGAGTGTTCCTCTCTATGGCATTCTAGATTAGGGCATGTAAATCTTAATTCTATAAAACGACTAGTAAATTTAGATTTGCTAAAACTGAAAGAAATTAAATCACATAACAAATGTGAAGTGTGTGTTTAAGCCAAAATGGCAAAGTTACCTTTTCATTCAGTAGAAAGGAGCACTACACCTCAAGAACTTATTCACAATGATGTGTGCAATCTCAAATTTTTGCAAACTAGAGGTGGGAAAAAGGTTTTTATAACTTTTATAGACGATTGCACGAGATATTGCTATTTTTATCTTTTGAGAAGTAAAGATGAAGCAATAGAAGCTTTTAAGAATTATAAAGCTGAAGCAGAAAATCAACTTGGCACTTGGATTAAATTAATCCAGAGTGATCGAGGTGGTGAGTATGTAGCCTCGTTTAAGGAGTTATGCTCCGAAAGTGGCATAATTCATCAAATTACGGCTCCTTATTCTCCACAGTCGAATGGTGTCGCAGAATGAAAAAATCATACTCTGAAGGAGATGATTAACGCATTGTTTATTAGTTCTGGGTTACCCCAGAACATGTGGAGGAAAGTTGTCCTCACAGCAAATTATATCTTGAACTAGATACCACTTAAGGGTGTTGATAAAACTCCTTATGAATTGTGGAAAGGAAACAAGTAGTTATATAAATACCTCAAAGTGTGGGGGTGTTTGGCTAAGGTTGAGGTGCCACTACCTAAACAAGTTAGAATTGGCCCTAAAACGGTTGATTGTGTATTTGTTGGGTATGCACTCAACAGTAGCGCCTATCGATTTTTAATCCATAAGTCTGAAATTCCGGATAAGACTGTGGGAATAACAATAGAATCAAGGAATGATGTGTTCTTTGAAAATATCTTTCCGTGCAAAGAAAGAATGTCAGCAAATTTGAATCAAGAAAATACCTTTGAGAAAGGAAGTACTTCGAATTTGAAAAGAGTTGTTGATGCTACTAGTAGTTCTCGTTCTTTAGAAAAAGGAGAACCGAGACGTAGCAAATGAGCTAGGAGTGCAAATTCATTTGGTTTTGACTTTGTCACTTATATGCTAGATGATGAACCAAAGTCGATTAAAGAAGCTCTTTCCAGTCCAGACGTTCCACTCTTAAAAGAGACGATCAACAGTGAAATTGAATCGATCATGCAAAATCACACATGGGAGTTAACTGGCCTTCCACCTGGTTGAGTGCCTTTAGGATGTAAATGGATCCTAAGAAAGAAATACAAGATTGATGGTTCAATTGATAAGTATAAAGCTCGTTTGGTAGCTAAGGGCTTTAAACAGAAAGAAGGTGATGACTTCTTTGACACCTATTCCTTTATGACCAGGATCACGTCTATTCGTGTGCTTCTCTGATTGATGCAATCCACAATCTTGAGATTCACCAAATGGATGTGAAGACTACGTTCCTGAATGGAGAATTAGAAGAAGAGATATATATGGACCAACCTAAAGGGTTTGTGGTACCAAGTCAAGACAAAAAGGTATGCAGACTCGTAAGGTCCTTATATGGTCTCAAACAAGCACCGAAGCAATGGAAAATAAAATTTGACAATACAATGTTGTCAAATGGGTTCAAAATAGCGTGATAAATGTGTTTACATTAAAGGCACACCTGACAAGTATGTTATTGTGTGTATGTATGTAGATGACATGTCGATCATGGGTAGTAACCATGAAATCATAGTTGATACGAAACGGAAGTTGAAATGAAACATCGACATGAAGGATATGGGTTTGGCTGATGTGATTCTAGGAATCAAGATTATCAGGACATCTAAGGGAATTACTCTTACAGAGTCTCACTATATGGAGAAATTACTCAGAAAATTCAACGCTTATGATGATCCACCTGCCAAGATACCATTTAGAATTGAATGTTCACTTGAAAAAGTACATGGGTGAACCAGTAGCTCAAGTTTAATATGCAAGAGTGATTGGAAGTCTGATGTACATTACAAATTTTACTAGACCCGGTCTTGCTTGTTCTATGAACAAAATGAGCAGGTTCACGAGCAATCCAAGTCAAGAACATTGAAAAACTCTGACAAGGATTCTGAGATACTTAAAATATACTCTTAATCTTAGGTTGCATTATACGAGCTACCCTTCTTTGCTTGAAGGGTACAGTGATGAAAATTGGATTTCTGACACGAATGACTCATTCTCCACGAGTGGATAGTTTTCACAATTGGAGGAGGAGCAGTCTCGTGGAAATCAACTAAACAAACATGTATAGCCCGATTCACCATGGAATCAGAATTCATCGCTTTGGATAAAGCTAGTGAAGAAGCTGAGTGGCTTCGTAATTTCTTAAAAGATATTCCATGCTGGAGTAAACCAGTGCCAGCAGTTATGGTTCACTGTGACAGTCAAGCCACGATTGGTAGGGCACTGAATAGCATGTATAATGATAAGTCTAGGCATATACGTTGTAGACACAATACTGTTAGACAATTGATCTCTAGTGGGGTTATCTCAATAGACTACATCAAATCTAAGGATAACTTAGCGAATCCGTCAACCAAAGGTTTGAACAGAGATCAATTGGTCAAGTTGCGAGAATAAAACCCACAAATTAAAGAATGATCAAAATGGATACCCAACCATGATGAGTAGAGATCCCACAAACTTGGTTCAATGGGAAAACCAAGTTTTGAAAATTCGTGAGAAACACTTGGAAGACCAAGCCTTCAAAACCAATCCCTAGAATGCAAGACAAGTGTTAAAGACCTGTAACGGTCGTGAGGATAAATTTTATGACTTTTAATGATTCCGAGATACCTCGAGGAGGTTGAGTATTGCAGGATACTCAATAAAAGAATCACCTATGTAAGTGTGAGGTAAGGGTCACTTTAATAAGAATTGAAGGTTTCTGACAACGGTACATTCAAACTATTAAAAATACTGAATGAGACCCATTAAAAAATTATTTTGACAAAATTAACCTCCGATTGCATATATGGAGGAAATTGCGGTTTTGGTCACACAGGACACAGGGCAGTTGCATTTTGGTCCCAAGGTTTTCACATTTGATCCCACAAATATAAAATCGAGCACATTTAGTCCCACCGTCACGTTTTCTGTTATCTTTGCTAGCACTTTTAGTTCCAAAGTTTTTGTGCAGTTTTGGTCCCAACCAAACAAGCACTATTAGTCCCAAAGTTTTTGTGCAGTTTCGGTCCCAACCAAACAAACACTTTTAGTCCCAAGATTTTTTGCATTTTTCATCCCAAACCAGACAACCATTTTTTCCCTCCATAAATCAATTTTTCGATTGATAGCTGATTTGATCTCTTTTCCTCTACTTCCATGCTCCTCTTTACATCAACCAATATAAAGTAACTTAATCTCACCTCTCAGTTTTTACTTGATATTTGATTTTGCTTCACCAATTCATCCGAGTCACTTAACTAAAAAAATCGTATAAATATAAATGAGAAATGTCAGTAAGCAAAGTTCTTTTTCGGTCCCAGCCAAACAGAATATTGGAATGTAGTTAAAAAAAAAATTAATGATTTTCAAATCCATGAACATCGAAACAATAAGAGATTTGCTACTCTATGGATTTCATTTAAATGAGAACATTCTAACTAGCTTTTGAAAATCTAGAAAAACTGATTATAAGCTGTAGGATCTGAAAAGGTCTTCATTATTAGCAATTTGTACTTGTATAATTGCGTGAAAAATGGTCTGTAACATCTCATGTCACATTCTCAAATCCAAATTCATTTGGATTCCAACCAAAAAAATACCTCGTACATGGGATCATCAACGATATCCTGTATTTTAATCTACTATACCTTCGCAAATTAATTTTTCTAGATCATGAGGGGCCCACAAATGATCCACGGGGCAATGGCCGCCCTTCATCAAACCTCACCCATGGCTTCCCCTTCCCTCTCCAATGAACCAAACTGACCCGACCCGCATGCAAACCGCGGTAGTTATTCTCTACATTATACCCACCTAGACCATGTTGATTCCACCTATGATCAATTCCCTTCTACCTCCCCTCCAAAAACCAACATGAAGGGGCGAAAAAAATCCAGCTCATATATCCTCCTCTCCCTCTGTATCCATCAATTTTCCAATTTTTTCTGTGTAATCTTTCCTTCTCCATCTCTCCAGATCCATCACCATCACCCTTGTGTTGAAGTAACACGCCTTATTCCCTTTACACATCCCCGAAAAAATCGGGTCGAACTAATAAGCAACAAAAAAGAAAAAATGGGACTGAAAATGAAAAAACATGGGACTATAAATGCTTGTGGAATTTCTTATGGGACTAAAAGTGCTCGATTTTGAATTTGTGGGATCAAAAGTGAAACTTTGGGACCAAAATACAACAGCCTCGTATCCTGTGGGACTAAAAGTGCAATTTTCTCGTATTTATTACGTCATTTAACGGACATGTGCTATGCACGTGACAAAAAATGTTAATGATAAACGTTGTGGGATTGAAAATGTAAAAACTTGGGACTATAAATGCTTGTGAAATTTTTAATGGGACTAAATGTGTTCGATTTTATATTTGTGGGATCAAATGTGAAAACCATGGAACCAAAATACAACTGCCCTGTGTCATGTGGGACCAAAATCGCAAACCGTTGCATATTAAAATGATCCTTAAAAAGGGCTACGAATCCTCTATTACAAGATGATGTTACATCTTCTATTACACCACTTAGATTTATGCCACATGTAAATTTACTAAAGTTCAAACTAAAATGAGTAATACTATAGCATATCCAATGATATATTTTAGGAAAATCACATCCCTAAGTTCCTTAGCCCAGAGAAATTTTCGAGCAACGATACTAAATTCTGAGCCCAGAGAAATTTTTGAGCAACCATATTGAAGATTTTAAGATATAAAATGAGAAAATGAAAATGAGAGATGCGGGGTTGCAATTTGAATCCTTGGGTCGGGTTCGTGATTAATTTTAGTTCAATTCGAGTTATATATTAAAAATTATTTGAAACATATAATTATCACAATTTTAGATAGATTATTGATTTCGGGGCGATCGGGTTAACCGATTCGTGTCGGGTTGGTTGCGGGTTTCTCTCAGTAAAATCGTGTCAGGTTGGGTTGGGTCCACTTGGCCCGTCATGGTCGGGTTCGATTTAGATCGACCCCAATTATATATGAAAAAAATTAAAACATATAATTATCACATTTTAAGATAAATTATTTATTTCGTGTCTATTTGTGTTATTCGGATGAATTGATTCAGGTTATTGTTTATACACCGTTTCCACTTGTCCTTTCTCTCTTTTTTTTTTTATAATATTTTTTTAGTATTTTTATCTCAGGTTTTTTTTTTTTTTTTTTTTTAGAAATTTTGATTTTGATTTTTCAATAGCTACGGAATTGCAAGAATTTTGGAACTAATTTTATGAAATAATCTTTTTCGGGAATATCTTACACTATTTTTAAATGATTATGTTATGGTGTTACACCTCACATTATAATTTTTAATGGATTTACATGTGGCATAAATCTAAGTGGTGAAATAGAAGATGTAACACCATTATGTAATAGGGGATTTGTAGCCCTTAAAAAGGGTTTGTCAAACAAATCATGATTATTTGTATATGTATTTTTTAAAATTATAAGGTTTTAGATTACTTTTCTAAGCGCAAAAAAGGGTTTTAGATCCCTTTTTTTGGAAACAAATCAAGTGATATAACCCATGAATTTTTTTAATTATTAAAACTCAATAACTTCAATTTGAATAACCAAATAGAGACGAACCAAATAAACCCACTCACCTCCACCAAACACCTCATCAGTTATCACATACTACACATCTAACTCGTGTGATCGAAAAGTCACGTTCTCCTACAGCAAACACACAAATCCTCCTGATAGGGATAACCCGATCAGCTCGGGTCAGGCTAATACTAAAGCCCGCTGATTGGCCCAACAAGCACGTGAAGGTCCACCATGCGTAGGCCTAGCAGGCCCAGGAACGCGCGTTGGCCCAGCGGGTAGTCTGTTCCGCGAATCAAGGCTAAAGATCCGTTCATAACCGCCATGCAGCGGAAAGTGGGCGTGAAGATAGGAAGTTTGTTAGGGTTCAGTTAGGGTTTAGGAAAAGCTGAGTATAAATATGAGAAAAGGACTCTGAATTAGGGTTCGGACTCTGTACATTGAATTACTATCTGTAAACTCAAGATTCTAATAAAAATAACACCTCGGCAAGAGTGATTTTCTGCCCGTGGATGTAGATCTCCGGATCGAACCACGCAAATCCTGTGTGCTTTCGTATTGTTTGTGTAATTTTCTGTTAAGGTTTCTTGGATACCGGATTGCGCTTTATCAATTGGCGCCGTCTGTGGGAACGCTTTAACCAACAATTTCTGACGTTTACATCGCATTCAAGAATCATGGTGACAACACGTTTGAATCAATCTCGCCACGGTGATCAATCTAACCAGGATCCGCCCGTGGATCAAGTTTTGCCGCCAAGGCAATTGCCGGCAGGGAGTACGTCTAATCATCAGGGCAATCAAAACCCTCCACTTGCTGCTGCTCAACCCCCAGTTAACATTCAAATCACTCCAGAATTGCTCCAGGCTTTCTTACAAGAGCATGCACATGTTCTTCAAGATTGGGCAGTTAATCGCCTACATCCCGCGGGGCCTGCCGGCCATAATGCTAATCCCGTGGTGCCTCCACCCCGTTCGCATGATCAATAGGACCCGGGGCACCGCGGCCGTCAGGATCGACGACGGGAACGACCTGGTTCTTCCGAGGACCATGGGAGTTCTAATGAATCACGACCTCGCAATGAGGAACCTACTGATGTGGATCGCCGCCGTCCACTTAATGCGGCTAAGAGAGTTCGCTATGCCAACCCTCATGCTCTAGATCTTCAAGAGTATGAGCATGTTCAACGCAATGTTGAACTGGACAGAATTCTGGGCCTTGATGCCAATGGAGATATCATCACGCCGTTCTCCTCAGAAATTATGGCCACCACCCTTCCCGAAGGGTTCAAACGGCCAGCTATACCACCTTACAATGGCACCGGAGATCCGGCCAATTTTCTTGGAGCATTTAGGCACAGCATGCTTAGCCATGATAACATCACATCCCTTCAGTACTGCAAGATTTTTCCTAAGTACTTACAGGATGAAGCTCGGGTTTGGTTTGATTCTCTCCCACGCAACAGCGTATCCTCCTTCAGAGAACTCGCCGAGCACTTTTGGGCACGGTTCGAAGCACGGGCGAAGCCTATGGCCACCCTGGCCGATGTTATGAACATGGAACAGCGGGAAGGTGAAACCGTTACGCAATTTCTTGACCGCTTCACAGCGGTAAGTCTCAAGGTGGGAAATTGCCCCGACGACGTAGTCATCAACGCATTTATGAATGGACTCCGCCCCGGAGCACTTTATACCGAGTCAGCTCGGAACACACCGGTCACAACTCGAGCATTGTTCAAAACAGTGTGCAAATTTGCTAAGGCCAAGGAGCAGACTCGCCAGAAGCGAGAGAAACACGCTAGCAAGCGGCAGTCCGACAAAGCACAAACCGGGCCCAGTACGCGACCTAGTGCATTTTCCCGCCTGACTCCGGGGCGTTTAGAATCCCGAGGTGATATTCCATAATTGACTCCGTTGACGAAGTCACGAGCCGAAATCCTTTCTATTCATAAGAATGATCTGCGACCTTGTCCGCAGATGACTGCTCCACCAGAAAAGAGGAACCGTGGAAAGTGGTGCGCGTACCACCGAGATCATGGGCACGAGACAGAGGAGTGCGGGGAACTTAGCAAGGAGATTGAGGAATGCCTCAAGAAGGGTCTCTTGCGGCAATACATTGCGCGAACCAATGACCAACCTCGGGCAAACCACAATGGGGGTTCGTCCCACAACCGCGGGGGTTATCATGACCGGGGCACTCAACAAAATCGGCCACCGTGGCAGAATAATCGGCCAGGACCTAACAACTACACACGGCAAGATT
The DNA here is from genome assembly GCA_958295605.1 of Ajuga chamaepitys. NCBI lineage: Eukaryota > Viridiplantae > Streptophyta > Magnoliopsida > Lamiales > Lamiaceae > Ajuga > Ajuga chamaepitys. Next base: position 14,603,719 of record OY282502.1, on the reverse strand, counting down.
CTGGCAATCGCCAGCAACCACGTCTCCCACCACCACCTCCTCCTCCGGGAGGGCCCGAAGACAACGCACCTCCTCACGTGATAAACGTGATATATGGAGCCCTACCCACCGGGGCTTCACGACATGCCTTAAAGGTAGAAGCTCGACGTCCTCCTCCCGAGGAGCCACGTCATAAACGCCTTCATCAGTCCGAGATTGTCAGCTTTACGGATAGGGACCCGGTTCCGGAGATAACACCTCACACAGACGCTATTGTCATCGACATGACTGTAGCCAACATAACAATAAGGCGGGTCTTCGTGGATAATGGGGCAGCGGTGAGTGTTATATTTGCCGACTGTTTCCAAAGGATGGGGATTCCTCGGGACCAACTTCGGCCGGCCCCCGGGCCACTGCAGACTTTCACTCAAGGCGAAGTCCAGCCGGAAGGTGTCATCACCCTCCCGGCGTCTCTGGGTACCTATCCGAAAATAAAAACTATTTTCGTGGACTTTTATGTGGTAAATTCTCCATCACCGTACAACATGATCCTGGATCGGGACTGGCTTACCCCCGCTAAAGTTATTTGTTCCACGTATCACCTCGCGCTAAAGTTTCCCACCTCGCATGGCGAAGTGGCTATCCGCGGTAGTCAGCGAGTTTCAAAGGAGTGTATGTACGTGGCACTCAAAAAGACTGCTAAAGCCCCTCCCAAACAGCAGCTTCAGGTAGCATCATCAACTTTGGAACCTCAAGAATGTACCTTGTTGGGGGATGCCACCGCTCAAGTACCGCTTGATCCGTCCAAGCCGGATCAGACTGTAACCGTAGGAGCCGTGGATGTGCCATGGTTACATCAGGCTATAATTCGGACCTTGCGGGAATATTCCGATGTTTTCGCATGGTCCCCACTAGATATGCCCGGGGTCTCTCCCGATATAATAACGCATAAGCTGAACATTGATCCTAGCGTAAAGCCGATCCAGCAAAAACAGAGGAAGTTCGCTCCAGAACGAAATGAGGCCATTCGAATCGAGGTAAAGCAACTCTTGGATGCGGACATCTTGTTCGAAGTATTTTACCCCTCTTGGCTATCCAATCCGGTAATGGTGACAAAAACCGGTGGGGCATGGCGGATGTGTGTCGACTTCTCCGATCTCAATAAGCATTGTCCGAAAGACTGTTATCCTCTGCCCTCCATCGACCAAAAGGCCGAAGCCATTACGGGGTACGTGGCACTTTGCTTCCTAGATCTATACAAGGGGTATCATCAGATTTTTATGGATCCGCAGGATGCCTTCAAAACAGCATTTATCACTGCCTTTGGGTGCTACGCTTTTAAGAAATTGCCCTTCGGGCTCAAGAACGCTGGAGCCACCTATCAACGTCTCATGGACCGTGTTTTTCACGACCAGATTGGTCGTAACGTTGAGGTTTACGTCGATGACCTGGTCATCAAAAGCTCCTCTCATCCTTCATGTGTGCAAGACATTGCCGAAACATTGCACACTCTGCGGCGCTATAACTTGCGACTCAATCTAGCGAAATGCACTTTCGGTGTTGGCTCCGGGAAGTTTCTCGGTTATATGGTTTCGCAAAACGGCCTGCAGGCCAATCCGGCCAAACTCCGTGATGTGTTAGATTTGCAGCCACCAAAAACATTCAGGGACGTTCAACGCCTCACAGGTGGTTTGGCGGCCTTAAATAGGTTCTTGTCAAAAGCGGCGGAACGCCAGCTCCCATTCTTTAAAATCCTAAGACAGGCGAAGTCCTTTGAGTGGACCCCGGAGTGTACCGAGGCTTTTGAAGCTTTGAAGCGCCATATACAGCAGCTACCCACTTTGTCAGTTCCTATCCCCGGAGAGCCGCTCTACCTGTATTTGGCTTCCGCCGAGGAAGCTATTAGCGCAGCTCTCGTACGAAAAATCGATGGTGTTCAGCATCCCGTGTACTTCGCAAGCCGAGTACTTCACGGGGCAGAGACGCGATATTCCGTGCTAGAGAAAACCGCTTTGGCCCTTGTTATGGCAGCTCGACGTCTTCGGCCATACTTCCAAGGACGTGAGATACGAGTTCTGACCAATCACCCCATACGCCAGATTCTTGTAAAACCCGAGCTGTCGGGGCGCCTCGCCAAGTGGGCTATTGAGTTAGGTGAATATGACATTCAGTTTCTCCCCCGCCGAGCAATTAAGGGTCAAGCACTCGCCGACTTTCTGGCTGAAGCCCCGGGAGACAATCACGAGTCTCCCGTAGACAATGATACACATCACCGTGTTACCATCGCTCCTTCACCCCGGAGGTGGCAACTATTCGTGGATGGAGCATCCACGATCCCAGGAAGTGGTGCCGGACTGCTTCTCATCGACCCCGAGGAGGTTGAAGTTAAATAGGTCATCCGGTTCAAGTTCAAGGTGACCAATAATGAAGCGGAGTACGAGGCAGTTCTCGCCGGGCTCAGGCTCGCTCAATCCTTAGGCGTTCGTCATCTTGAGCTCTTCACGGACTCCGAGGTCGTGTCCAGACAAATCCAGGGGACTTATGTGGCCAAGGATGAAACAATGGTCAGGTATCGTGCTTTAACACTAAAGCTTATCTCCACTTTTGATGCAGTTACTATCCAGAAAATACCGCGTGCACAAAATACAAGAGCAGACGCGCTCAGCAAGTTGGCCTCCTCGGTCCGAACTAATAGATCTCCGGATATCATGGTTGAAGATCTATCTCATCCAGCAGTTCATGAGGCCACGGTTTCGGTACTGACCGATACTAATCCGAATTGGATGACTCCTATCATCCAATATCTCCGAGATAGAGTCCTGCCCATTGACAAGCTACGAGCTCGGCAAGTTGTCCTCAGAGCCCCCAAATACTCCTTTCACGAGGGAGTCTTATACCGGAGATCATACCTACAACCGAGTCTCCGGTGTCTTGCTCCTGCCGAAGCTACCCAAGTTCTGCGGGAGGTTCACGAAGGGGCCTGTGCCAGCCATATCGGTTCTCGCACATTAGCCAAGAAAGTTCTCCGCTGGGGATACTATTGGCCAACCCTGTTCAACGATGCTCATGACTTAGTGTCCAAATGCAGCAAGTGCCAACTGCACTCCCGTGTAAAGCATCTGCCACAAACCGAACTCACGGGAATCCAGAGTGCATGGCCATTTATTCAGTGGGGTATTGATATTGTTGGACCATTCCCTGTTGCTCCGGGAGGGTTAAAGTTCCTGGTCGTTGCCGTGGACTACTTCACTAAGTGGGTCGAAGCCGAACCACTTACAGCCATTACTGGTCAGAATATCTTGAAATTTGTGTTGCGCAATATTGTTTGTCGCTTTGGCATCCCGAGCACTATCATCTCGGACAACGGTAAACAGTTTGCCAATGATCCATTCCGGTCATGGTGCGAAGAACTCCACATCAAACAAATTTTCACTTCGGTAGCTCACCCTCAAGCCAACGGGCAGGTTGAGGTCACCAATCGGACACTGCTCACGGGAATAAAGAAGCGCCTGGATAATGCCAAAGGTCTCTGGGCTGAAAACCTTCCACAAGTCTTATGGGCTTATCGCACAACACCGCATACATCTACCGGGGAGACTCCTTACAGCCTTACTTACGGTTCTGAAGCCGTTATCCCTGCTGAAATCAGTGTTCCAAGCCCCCGTCTCCTTACATTGGTTCTAGAGGATAATGACGAGGCTCTCCGGACAAATTTGGATGAGCTCGAAGATCGCCGGGATCAATCATTCATTCAACAGGCCAGATGTAAACAACGAGCAGCCCGGTATCATAACCTCTGGGTCCGAGGTACTCAGTTCAATGTTGGGGACTTAGTTCTTCGGCTTAACTCAGCCAGCAAAGCTGCTCCTGAAGGGAAATTGCACGCTTCTTGGGAAGGTCCCTACCGAGTCATTGCTGTACACGACTCTGGATCCTATCAACTTGAACATCTCAACGGGACCCCGATCCCCCGAAGCTGGCACGTCGCTAACTTGAGGCGCTTCTATCTGTGAAGGCCACATCACAAGTACTATCTTATCTTTAATTTCTTTTATAGTTGTTATTTCTCTTTGTACTTTTGAGTTTGCCCCGGCATTTATCAATAAATAAAGCTTCTTTGTTTGTGCATCTTGTTGTGTTCTTCTTCACGTTACGGGAGGCCCTAACGTTACCATATTATCGATTATTAGTCTCCGGACCATTAAAATCATCTCTCGGTCCGCCCGAGGAGATTTACATTTAGTCTCCGGACTCATGTCACCTTCTCGCCTGTTTAACCGGAGAAGTGTTTTCTCCCGCCTGATCCGTCCGGGGAGACTTTTCTCCCGCCTGATCCGTCCGGGGAGTAAATTTATCCATACTATGTTTCCGAACACTCAATTAAAATAGTTAATAGTTCTTACTGTGTTCCCGAACACCCGGTAAAAAGGATAGATAACTTGTTGCTTTCCTTAAACTCGTATATACACACTGCAACATTTTTATTATTTCCTAAATAATACAACATCAAGAAGTTTTTTACATTAAAAAAAAAAAAAAAATCTTGCTAAAGTTTAACTATGTTATTATCTATTTTTTTTCGGAGCCTTCTCCGAACCAATACGCGAAACCGCGTCGTCTTGTCTCTGATCGAGCATGTCCCGTCCTCCGGGATGGTTCTTGCACGTTCCAACGATGCTCAGCTTCACTTCTGTTCCGACGATGACTCATCATTTGGGGACCCCGGTCACCTACAGCGTGCTCGGTTCTTGTTCTCGGCCCTGACATAGTGGCCCATTCTGCATGGCCCCACTCTAGTGGCGCCAACGGATCCATCACCTCGGGGGTTTTATCTGTAACTTCCCTCGTCTTGTGCCGAAGAGGATTTGGTGATTTCTGTGGAATTAAGCTTTTCCTCCTTTCTCTTTCCCGAGTGTTCGCCCATTCTACAGCATCCCACTCCTCGGCAGGCATTTCGTCGATCTCCTTGGCCAATGCCACAACTATCGCTCTACTGGCCTCTGGCTCCTCCGCATGAGTTCTTTCTGGTTCTTGAGGCATTTTTGGTATTGCCTCGGGTGTGATGCCAGTTTTCCCAACGTCAACAGCTTGATCAGACAGCACTATGTTCTCTTGGATATCGGGCTTTGTTTTCTTGCCCCGACGTCCTTTCTTGCGGCTGTGCTCTGGTTCACCCTGCTCGGCAATATTCAAAGCTTCATTCCGAGCCTCGACCTTCTTTTGAAGCTCTACCAGAAATCCTAGCACCAGCCGGCTCCTTATGATTTCGGGATCATTAGCATCACTTCACTTACTCCGCTGTTGGATGTCTTCTCGAACCTCGGCCCTCCGGGCTTGAATATCTTTCACTGATAGTCGTCCGCAGTCCACAAGAAGATGCTCACACTCTTGCTGGTTGATACGAAGTTGTTCCAATTCAAGATCCTTTAAAACACACTGGGCTTTGTACTGTCTCATTTGTTGTGCAGATTCTTTCCATGAGCCCTCCACCTCGGCATATCTTTTCTCTATTAAGGATAAATTCCTTGATAGGCGGGGGACTTCATGCAACATCAACATATCTCGCTCTTTCTGCAGCCAAACTATTGATGAGTTTAGCTGCTTTATTACTTCATACGGGTTTTCTATGTTTTCCTGGCAAAGGAGACACCTCGGGTTTTTCAGACTTTATTAATATACAGACATTGCGTGGATAAGAGCATTTACTATCCATACAAATAAAGAATTTTCATTACAAAAAGAGACAACTCGGGTTTTTCATTACAAAACAAGTGATTACAATAGCATTCTTTTTACAAGACCCTCTATTCTACAATCTGCTCATGAGTTGGGAGGTCACTGACCTCTCCGGGGGTAGGGTTGGCTTCTTTTCCTCCCGGGGCTTCCCCAACATCACTTGTACCCTCAGCTGCCTTGCTAGGGCCTTCGATCATAACGGGGGGTGTAGCAATCACCTCTCGGCGGGGAATAGGAGCCCGGTTCCTCAGTTCCCTTACATAAAAACCGTTGCGGAAGCCCAAGAAGTCCTTATCTTGGTCTTCGTTGCACCGTTTAATGATCTCGGGAGTGAGGATTGTGTTCTTCTTTGCCAAGGCCTCGATCAATGGCCACTTCGGAGCTTTCGTCAACGCATCAAAATATGCGCCATCTTCGTTCCCGACTGCATCGTAATTATACCCGAAGTCCTCATCGTAAATGTCGACCTCCGGGTATTTATCATGTACGGCTTCCAACAGCTCGCTCTTGGTGGCCGTATCACCTGCAGCCACGAACGTGCTCAGAAACTTCAGGAATGACTCTGTTTGAATCAACTTCTCGGCAAATGTTTCCAGCACAGCTCCCTGACCCACGATGGCCTTGTTCAGCTCTTCCCGGGTTGCAATTAGGTCGCCTCTCATAATGGCAACCTCGACAGCCTGTTCGCGTAATCTGGCCGCTTCTCTCTTGGCAACTACTGCCCTGTCCCGAGCTGCTCTGGCGCTTTTTTGAGCCTCCACGAAACCAGCTCTTAATTTCGCCACCTCGGCTTCTAGTTCAGCGACCCTACCTTGGGTGGATTCCTTCTCCAGTCTACCCACTAGCTCGCGGATAGGCTCCAACAGTCTCTCAAGTTCGGCTCCAGCGGCCGATATCTCTACTCCTTGCCCCTGCATTGACTTACTATTATGACGGGTCTGTGCAGCGAATAACAGAATTATTTACGATGATACCTCGTGAGCCGGAGTCAGGTGCGGTTTTTTGGAAGGAGGGGGTGTCGTCGGAGAGGTGACCCTTCTCTTGGTGCTCGGGGTCAATCCAGAGAGGGGAATGTTATCTTCAGGATCAGCTCTGTGGCTACCCTCAGGTGTTATCCTCTGTGGCTCCGGCGTTTTCGAACTATCACCTCGGCCCCCCGAGCTGGCTTCAGTACTCTTCCTGGCAGCACTCTTGAACTTGCCACTGCACATGACAAACACACATTCAAGGAATTGACATTGTTATATTATACAACTTATGGAGCAATAAAAGCCCTACCCTCTACTTCCGCCCGGGTTTTAGTTCTCTCCCCCTCAGACATGCTCGGTGTCCTGTCGGAATCAGTCCCGGTGGGGGTGTTGCTCTCTCGGGAATCCGGAGTCCCACCAGCCCATTTGGAATAGTACGGACTCAACCCCGCTTCGTCTAGTACTTCTTCCGGGAAACTGGACTCCAATACACCAACTTTTTTCAGCACATTCGCACCCTTTGGCTCCCCTGCCGGGGCACTATCTACCACCTCTAACGTTTGCCATTTGGGTAATATGGCTTTTTGCCTAACATATATGAATCTTCCTCTCCATCCTTCAATTTTACTTGGGTTTTTAACCTTAAACTTTTTACCCGGCCTGGGGTTAAGGTAATACCAACCCTTATTTCTCCCCATCGTCTTCAGTTGGAAGAAATGCCTAAATAAGCTAATACTAGGCACTAATCCCCCCTTACTGCACTCCACTAAAAAGCCCACTACCTGCCTCACAGCATTAGGTCCTAATTGTCCCAGCGCTATTCCGTAATAATCCAACAATTTTATTAAGAACCCCCATAGGGGAAACCTCAAACCTACGGCAAGTTGATCTATATACACGGATATGAATCCTTGGGGAGGACAACAGGCTTTGTCATTTCCTTCGGGAATAATGAATTCCAAATCGAAGGGTAAGAAGAAGTTCGGCACCCATCGCCTAATCTGTTTTTCAGTCACTGTGGGTCTTACCCCTGCTACCTCGAATCCTTCTATTTCTTCTTCACACTGGGGGAAATTCACTGCTTCTACTCTTATCTCACTAAGGTCACCGCGATGGACCTGTCTACTTTCACTATTCACGGGATAGACCACTCGAATGGGAGGTGCTCTATAAGGCATTCCTTCTGGGACTACCTCTCCTACCTTAGATGAAGATGAAGATGAGTTAGACATACTTACTTGGTTTGAATTCGAAAGGGTTGATTTGAGAAGTTTTTGGTCTGAGATGAATCGCGAATGCAGATTTCCTCTTTTTCCCGCTTTCAAACAGATGAATCGCAATGAAGGAGATGAAAAGTTACTGTGCAGTTATTCCCAGTATAAATGCAAAAAACCGACGGCTCTGATGCAGCCTATTCAAATTCAGTGATGGAGATTCATGCGTGCTCTTCACGCGCTTTACAGTTACCGAGGTGCGTGGGGAACAACTTTCTTGGAACTCGCAGAGCGTGTCACTTCACACCCCTCTCTCTCATAATGGCGCCGCCAATCACATCAGCCTCACCCTTCTTCAGGAAGATTCAAACTACACCCCGGTGTATCCTCCACCTCGGTCATACCACCACACTCCGGTGCTCCCTCCATTTTAGCCAGAATACTCACCCCGGTGTACCCTCCACCTCAGCCGGGTTGTCATATCCTTCCAACGCGTTTCTGGCTTCTGGGAAATTCGGTACCTCGCTATATGCTCCGTGCACTTCGGCCAAGCTCGGCGTCGCGTCCGCTGACGACCCCGCAGAGTCCCCGGAACGCGGAAATGTTCAGTCCTCCATAAACACTTCGGCCCGCCAGCGACCCCGGTCCTTCTTGCTTACGGTTCCACCCCGGTGACAACCGAAGCTCCTACCTCGCTTCGGCTGGGGGGGGGGGGCATCTGATAGGGATAACCCGATCAGCTCGGGTCAGGCTAATACTAAAGCCCGCTGATTGGCCCAACAAGCACGTGAAGGTCCACCATGCGTAGGCCCAGCAGGCCCAGGAACGCGCGTTGGCCCAGCGGGTAGTCTGTTCCGCGAATCAAGGCTAAAGATCCGTTCATAACCGCCATGCAGCGGAAAGTGGGTGTGAAGATAGGAAGTTTGTTAGGGTTCAGTTAGGGTTTAGGAAAAGCTGAGTATAAATATGAGAAAAGGACTCTGAATTAGGGTTCGGACTCTGTACATTGAATTACTATCTGTAAACTCAAGATTCTAATAAAAATAACACCTCGGCAAGAGTGATTTTCTGCCCGTGGACGTAGATCTCCGGATCGAACCACGCAAATCCTGTGTGCTTTCGTATTGTTTGTGTAATTTTCTGTTAAGGTTTCTTGGATACCGAATTGCGTTTTATCACCTCCCATTCCAACTCACAAACCGCGACAATTAATTCGCCGCCGACCAAGTCCCAAAAAGCTTCAGTCGACACCGAGAATCCCGTACGCCACTGTCTCTCTATGAATCTAGGCATGTGGTTGCTCCATTCACATCTCAGAATAATGACGCCGCCATACTCCCTGAGCTCTAGATCAACCGATGACGCCACCATACTCTCCCTAAGCTCCGAATCGACTGCGGATGCCCCCATACTCCTTGAGCTCCGAATCAACTGCCACCACTTCTTTGATTACTCAGGCGCCTCAATTCGGTGTTTTTTCTTGTAAATTGTATTCATTACTGAATATTCTACAAATTGAGTCGAATTTTTATATACATATGTATATGATGTCGTTAAATGCCGAAAATTAACCAGATTGAAACCTTCTCTCTGCGAAAAATATGTGTCCAACAATCTGCCAAAGACACTGCCCCGTAATATTTCGCTGACTTTGCAATTCCCAGTTGTGGCTGACATCGTCATCATGGCAACGACATTTGAAATCGCCAATAATTCAGCCACGCTCGCATGACAATTAGCCTAATTAGACCAACATATTTTCTATCCACCGAGGTAATCTTCTTCAATTCATGAAAGATCCTTATGATTATATGACGTTGCTAATGTAGTATATCTGGTACATTTGTCTCTATCATGTAATACCTGAACCTCTCGCTAATCAGGCCAATATAGTTTTTGCGTTCCATGTATTTATCTTTTTACGTGCTATTTACATTTTTTTTATTACATTTTATATTTTATTTGTCCTGTATTTTATAAAAAGATTTTAAAGTGTTCTCAACACAGACACATAATTATATTATTACATTTTAATATATGATAATATAAAGTTTTAACTTGTGCACCGCCACTTGCACTCTCATGGGACCAAATTAATTATTCACTTGCCATTTACTTAGCCTACAAACCTACAACTTGAATTATATGATCGAGCCACAAAAAAAAAAAAAAAAGAAAAAAGAAAAAAGAGAGAGAGAAAAAAGAATTAAGTTATATAATTTGGCACCAAAAGCCCTAAGTTATTGCCACCTTGCATGATGATGTGCTACGTGTATTGCTATTATAATACAACAACCAAGTTCATCCCAAAATTCCATCATTACATCCTAATAAGTCGGCGTTTGAAGAACTAAGGATAAATGATAGGGATGGCTCGGTCACTTCGGGTCGAGTTAATACCTGAACGCCCCGACCCATTAACTGGCCCAGGACCTCGGCCCATTATCCGGTCCAAAAGGTCCAGAGGTACGCGTCCTGGATAACGCGTGTGGCGCGGCCCAACTTATGGCATGTTCCGCGATTCAAGGCCCACGATCCGTTCCAAACCGCCATGCAGCGGAAAAGAGGCATGTGAATAGGGAGTTAGTTAGGGTTCAGTTAGGATTCAGTAGGGTTTAGTATAAATTGGAGAAAAGAACTTTGAATTAGGGTTCGCATTCTGTATTCTGAAATTATTGCGTGTAAACTCAAAGCTCTAGTAAGAGAAACACCTCGGCAGGTGCTATTTTTGTGCCCGTGGACGTAGATCTCCGGATCGAACCACGTAAATCTTGTGTTTTTTCATATTGCTTACGTAGGTTTTCGTTAAGTTTCTTGGATATCAGATTGCGCATTATCAATTGGCGCCGTCTGGGGGAATCGCAAGAAGTTTTTGACATCGACAGTGCATTCAAATATCATGGTGATGACTCGTCTGAATCAATCTCACCAGAGTGATCAAGCCAATCAAGATCCACCCGTGGATCAAGTTTTGCCGCAGAGGAGAGGTACGTCTCATCATCAGGGCAACCAAGGCCCGGTTATGAATCCAGACAACCAGTTCTTACCTCCACCCCCGCAAGACATACAAAACCCTAATCTCGTTGCTGCCCGGCCACCGGTCAATATTCAAATAACCCCAGAATTACTCCAGACCTTCCTACAAGAGCATGCTCATGTTCTTCAGGACTGGGCGGCCAATCGCCTAAATCCCGAGGGACCTGCCGGACAAGATGCCAATCCCGCGGTGCCTCCACATCGTCAGCACTCGCATGATCGACAAGACCCGGTGCATCGCGGTCGTCAGGATCGGCGACGGGAACGACCTGGTTCTTCCGAGGACCATGGGAGTTCTAACGGGTCAAGAGCGCAACGATGAACCTACGGATGTCGATCGCCGCCGTCCACTCAACGCGGCTAAAAGAGTTCGTTATGCCAACCCTCATACTCTAGATCTTCAAGAGTATGAGCGAGTCCAACGCAATGTCGAGCTCGACAGAATCCTGGGTCTTGATGCCAATGGAGATATCATCACACCGTTTTCTCAAGAAATCATGGCCACCTCCCTTCCCGAAGGGTTCAAAAGGCCTGCCATACCACCTTACAACGGCACCGGAGATCCAGCCAACTTTCTTGGAGCTTTCAGGCACAACATGCTTAGTCGCGATCATACTACGTCCCTCCATTACTGTAAGATTTTTCCCTGAGTACCTTCAGGATGAAGCTCGGGTTTGGTTTGATTCTCTCCCGCGCAATAGCGTATCCTCTTTTAGAGAACTCGCCGAGCACTTCTGGGCGCGTTTCGAAGCACGTGCGAAGCCCATGGCCACCCTGGCCGACCTCATGAATATGGAACAGCGGGACGGTGAAACCATTACCCAATTTCTTGACCGTTTTACAGCGGAGAGTCTCAAGGTGGGAAATTGCTCAGATGATGTAGTCATCAACGCATTCATGAATGGACTCCGTCCCGGACCACTCTACACCGAGTTGGTTCGTAATCCGCCGGTCACAACCCGAGCACTGTTCAAAACTGTGTGCAGATATGCTAAGGCCGAGGAGCAGACTCGTCGGAAACGTGAGAAACATGCTAGCAAGCGGCAGTCCGACAGGGCACAAGTTGGGCCCAGCACACGACCTAGTGCCTTTTCTCGTCTGAACCCGGGGCGTTCAGAATCTCGAGGTGATGTTCCACAATTCACTCCGCTGACAAAATCACGAGCTGAAATTCTTTCTGTTCACAAGAATGATTTACGGCCCTGTCCGCGGATGACTGCTCCGCCTGAAAAGAGGAACCGTGGAAAGTGGTGTGCATACCACCGAGATCATGGGCACGAGACTGAGGAGTGCCGAGAGCTCAGTAAGGAAATTGAGGAGTGTTTAAGGAAAGATCTCTTGCGACAATACATTGCGCGGACCGATGACAAACCTCGGACAAGTCAGAATGGGGGTTCTTCTCATAACCGCGGAGGTTATCATGACCGGGGTACACAACAAAATCGGCCGCCGTGGCAGAATAATCGGCCGGGATCTAGCAATCATGCACGGCAAGACTCCGGTAATCGCCAACAACCTCGTTTTCTGCCACCACCTCCTCCTCCGGGAGGACCCGGAGACAATGCACCCACTCACGTAATAAACGTGATATATGGGGCCCTCCCCACCGGGGCTTCACGAAATGCCTTGAAGGCAGAGGCCCGTCGTCCTCCTCCCGAGGAGCCACGACATAAGCGCCTCCATCAATCCGAAACTGTTAGTTTCACAGATAGGGACCCGGTTCCAGAGATAACACCTCATACTGACGCCATTGTCATCGACATGGCCGTAGCCAACATTACAATAAAGCGGGTCTTCGTGGACAATGGAGCCGCAGTGAGTGTTATATTCGCTGACTGTTTCCAAAAGATGGGGATTCCTCGGGAACAACTTCGGCCGGCCCCCGGGCCACTGCAGACTTTCACTCAGGGTGAAGTCCAGCCAGAAGGTGTCATCACTCTCCCGGCGTCTCTGGGGACCTATCCGGCGATAAAAACCATTTTCGTGGATTTTTACGTGGTTAATTCCCCGTCACCGTACAACATAATCTTGGGTCGGGATTGGCTTACTCCTGCCAAAGCCATATGCTCCACATACCACCTCGCGCTAAAGTTCCCCACCTCACATGGCGAAGTGGCTATTCGCGGTAGTCAGCGGGTTTCTAAGGAGTGCATGTACGTGGCACTCAAAAAGACTACCAAAGTTCCTCCCAAACAGCAGCTTCAAGTAGCGTCATCGGCTCTTGAACCTCAGGTGTGTACCTCATTGGGGGATACCACCGTCTAGGTGCCGCTTGATCCGTCCAAACCAGAACAAACTGTAACTGTCGGTGCCGTGGATGTGCCATGGTTACACCAGGCCATCATTCAGACCTTGCGAGAGTATTCTGATGTCTTCGCATGGTCCCCTTTGGATATGCCCGGGGTCTCTCCCGATATAATAGCCCACAAGCTGAACATGGATCCCAGCGTAAAGCCTATACAGCAAAAGCAAAGGAAGTTCGCTCCGGAGCAAAATGCAGCAATTCGAATCGAGGTGCAACAACTCTTGGATGCGGACATCTTGTTCGAAGTGTATTACCCTTCTTGGCTATCCAATCCAGTGATGGTGATAAAGTCCAGCGGGGCATGGCGGATGTGTGTTGACTTCTCCGACCTCAATAAACATTGCCCAAAGGACTGTTACCCCCTACCTTCCATCGACCAAAAGGCCGAGGCCATTACTGGGTACGTGGCACTTTGTTTCTTAGACCTGTATAAGGGATACCACCAGATCTTTATGGATCCTCAGGATGCCTTCAAGACGGCATTTATCACTGCATTTGGGTGTTTTGCTTTTAAGAAAATGCCCCTCGGGCTCAAGAACGCTGGAGCCACATATCAACGTCTCATGGACCGCGTTTTCCACGATCAGATTGGCCGCAACGTCGAGGTTTACGTCGATGATCTGGTTATAAAAAGTACCTCCCATTCTTCGTGCGTGCAAGACATTGCCGAAACGTTGCGTACTCTGCGGCGTTACAATTTGCGACTTAATCCGGCAAAATGCACTTTTGGCGTTGGCTCCGGCAAGTTCCTCGGTTATATGGTTTCGCAGCACGGTCTTCAGGCCAATCCAGCCAAACTTCGGGATGTTCTAGATCTGCAACCACCGAAGACGTTCAGAGACATTCAACGCCTCACGGGTGGTTTGGCGGCCTTAAATCGCTTTTTATCTAAAGCGGCAGAGCGCCAACTCCCATTCTTTAAAATTTTGAGACAAGCGAAGTCATTTGAGTGGACCCCGGAGTGTACCGAGGCTTTCGAGGCTTTGAAGCGTCATATTCAGCACTTGCCCACTTTGTCAGTTCCTCTCTCCGGAGAGCCTCTTTATATGTATTTAGCTTCCGCCGAGGAAGCTATTAGCGCCGCACTCGTGCGAGAAGTCAATGGTGTTCAACATCCCGTGTATTTCGCAAGCCGAGTACTTCACGGGGCGGAGACACGATACTCCAGGCTGCGTCTGCGGCCATACTTTCAAGGGCGCGAAATACGAGTTCTGACCAATCATCTTATCCATCAGATTCTTGTTAAGCTCGAAGTGTCAGGGCGCCTCGCCAAGTGGGCTGTCGAGTTAGGTGAATACGATATTGAATTTCTTCCCCGCCGAGCTATCAAGGGTCAAGCACTTGCGGACTTTTTGGCTGAAACCCCGGGGGATAATCATGAGTCTTCGGCAGACAGTGGTACCCATCATCCTGCTACCCTCATATCCTCACCTCGCAAGTGGCAATTATATGTGGATGGTGCATCCACGACTCGAGGAAGTGGTGTCGGGGTGCTCCTCATTGACCCCGAGGGAGTTGAAGTTAAGTACGTCATCCGATTCAAATTTAAGGTGACTAATAATGAAGCAGAATACGAGGCAGTTCTCGCCGGGCTCCGGCTCGCAAAATCCTTAGCCATTCGCCATCTTGAGCTTTTCACGGACTCCGAGGTCGTGTCCAAGCAAATCCAGGGGACTTATGTCGCCAAGGATGAAACAATGATCAGGTGTCGTGCTTTAACACTCAAACTTATGTCAGCTCTTGATACAGTTGTTATCCGGAAAATACCACGTACTCAGAATGCAAGAGCAGATGCGCTCAGCAAATTAGCCTCCGCGGTCCGAACTAACATATCCCCGGATATAATAGTCGAAGACTTATTTCATCCGGCAATTCATGAGGCAACGGTTTCGGTATTGACCGATAGTGATCCGAACTGGATGACCCCTATCGTTCAGTATCTCCGAGATGGAATTCTGCCTAATGATAAGCTGCGAGCTCGGCAAGTAGTCCTCAAAGCCCCCAAATACTCCTTTCATGATGGAGTCTTGTATCGACGGTCGTACTTACAACCGAGTCTCCGATGCCTCGCTCCTGCCGAGGCTAATCAAGTTCTACGGGAGGTTCACGAAGGGGCTTGTGCCAGTCATGTCGGCTCCCGGACATTGGCCAAGAAAGTTCTCCGCTGGGGATATTATTGGCCAACTTTGTTTAACGATGCCCACGACTTAGTGACAAAATGCAACAAGTGTCAGCTACATTCTCGTGTGAAACACCTGCCTCAAACCGAACTCACTGGAATCCAAAGTGCGTGGCCATTTATACAGTGGGGAATTGATATTGTTGGCCCATTTCCGGTCGCTCCAGGAGGATTGAAGTTTCTGGTGGTCGCCGTGGATTACTTCACCAAATGGGTGGAAGCGGAACCTCTTACTGCCATCACTGGCCAAAACATCTTGAAGTTCGTCTGGCGAAATATCATATGTCGTTTTGGCATACCGAGCACTATCATCTCGGATAACGGCAAGCAATTTGCCAACGATCCCTTCCGGTCATGGTGCGAGGAGCTTCATATCAAACAAATTTTCACCTCGGTAGCTCACCCTCAAGCCAACGGTCAGGTTGAAGTCACCAACCGAACACTACTCACGGGTATAAAGAAACGCCTGGATAATGCCAAAGGTATTTGGGCCGAAAACCTTCCGCAAGTTCTATGGGCTTATCGCACGACACCGCATACCTCTACCGGGGAGACCCCCTACAGCCTAACTTACGGCTCCGAAGCAGTTATTCCGGCAGAAATCAGCGTACCAAGCCCCCGCCTCATCACATTGATTCCCGAGGATAATGACGAAGCTCTCCGTGCAAATTTGGATGAGCTCGAATATCGTCGTGATCAATCATTCATCCAGCAGGCCAGGTGTAAACAACGGGCAGCCCAGTATCATCACCTCCGGGTTCGAGGTACTCAATTCAATGTCGGGGACCTAGTACTTCGACTCAATTCAGCCAGCAAAGCTGCCCCCGAGGGAAAGTTACATGCTTCGTGGGAAGGTCCTTATCGCATCGTTGCCGCACACGATTCCGGATCCTATGAGTTAGAGCATCTCGATGGAACCTCCATTCCCCGAAGCTGGCATGTTACCAACTTGAGGCGCTTTTATCTGTGAATGCCAAATGACAAGTATCATCTTATCTTTGTGCTCTTTGTACGCTTCTTTTATGTTGTTATCTTTCTTTGTATCCTTCAATTTGCTCCGGCACTCATCATTGAATAAATACTCATTGTTTATGCATCTTGCTGTGTTTTCTTTTACGTTACGGGGACGCCCTAACGCAATCGTGTTATCATCATTAGTCTCCGGACAATTAAATCTCTCTCTCGGTCCGTCCGAGGAGATTCTCATTTCGTCCCCGGACTTGTATCACTCTCTCGCCTGTTTAACCGGAGAAGTGTTTACTCCCGCCTGATCCGTCCGGGGAGATTTTACTCCCGCCTGATCCGTCCGGGGAGATTTTACTCCCGCCCGATCCGTCCGGGGAGATTTAAATTGGAGTTATCCATATTATGTTCCTGAACACCCGTTAAAACAATTATTACTTTTAGTTAATAACTTGTTGTTTCCCTTAACACAACTACGCACACCAAAACGATTTTATTATCCTCCTACGAGGTGATGCCAAAAAGTTTTTTACATAAGACTTCAAAAAAAAAAAAACAAAACGAATAAACAATTATCTACGGCCCCCGAGCCAGTATTCAGCGCCCCGGCGTTGAGGCCTACTCCTAGACCTACGCTGTGTCCTCCGGGATCTTGTCGATCCTCGATCTCGGGCTCCGGCTCTTTCCCCTCCGCGGGCTTCCCGACGCCGTGGACTTGTTCTCGGCGCTTGTCTGGGAACCTCATCTCTTGTACGAGCACGGCTACTTGGCTGCGGGGTAGACCTCGGGGTTTGGGCCCATTGCACAGGGTCCCATTCCTCCGGAGCCATCACTTCAATTTCTTTGGCCAGTTCTTCGACTACCTCTTCGGCAACAGCAGCAGGCTCTTCTTCAACCGTAGTCACTGGAACTGGCTCCCGAATGACAATGCCTTTGCTCTTTCCCGCGGGCTTCTTTTTACCCTTCCGGGAAGCTTTTGAAGTACCCTGGCTCCGGCTTGTACTCGCAATGTATTCCTCGGCAGAGGGCCGCCACCTGCCATGGCCCTTCAGTCCTTCATACATGTTAAGGAGCAGCTCCAACACCTCTCGCTTCCGAACGAGCTCCGAGGACTCGCCCGGGTTCCTCGCCATAAGCGCTGAAATCTCATCCTGAATCTCTACGACCCGCGCCTCAACTTCATCAAATGTCAGTAGATCGAACTCGGTCAATATTCGGTCATACTCCCTTTGATGGATGAGGACTCGGTCCAGCTCAGCAACTTTGGCCAAATACTTCAACTCTTGATCAAAGGCTTTCTCCTCGGCCTCCTTCTCCTCCCTCTCTGCCGCGGCCACCCGCTTTTCTAGCCTTGGCACTACGTGCATTTGCAGGTTGTTCTTTTCTTCGCGGAACCACTCAAGTGATCGCATGAGTTTCTTTATTGTTTCGTGCAGTTCCGCGGTATTCTAAACAGACAAAAGAGTCAACAAGACAGATTAATCTCAAGCATGTAAGGAGTTGGAGTTCAGCTCAAAAGCAAAATTTATATTCAATCAAATCAAAGTACATTATCCATGATTCAGTACACAGTTTACATCTACTCCTATTATCTACAACTTTAAATTTGAGGGGAACGACTGACCTCCCGCTCGGTCCCCTCAGTATCCTCGGGCAACACCTCTCGCCGGCCCTCCGACACTTCGGCTTCTTCATCCTCGTTAACTGCGGCAGCTTCATCCGCAGCTATGCCATCAACCTCCATCCGAGGGGGGGGGGGGTTCTTTGTTTCGGGGCTGGGAGACCAGTTCACCCCGGCGGAATGCCAGAAACTCTTGGTCCTGGTCCACCGCACAGTTAGCAATCTCCTCGGCCGTCAGAAGTTGTTTCTTCTCCCCTAGAGCCTTCAACAGAGGCCACTCCGGCAGATTTGCTAATGCTGTGTAGTAGGCCTTCTCCACCACGGCCACTGCATCAAAATCGTACCCGAATTCTGGACGGTATACATCCACACTCGGGTAGACTTCCTTGATCTGCTCCAGCAGCACAGATCGGGTGGCCTGGTCCCCTATTGCAACAAAATCAGTCTGAAAGTCAAGAAACGTGCTGGTTTGGAACAGTTTCTTGGCAAATGCTTTCAGCATCGCTCCTTGACCTTCGACTATGGCAGCTTCCCGAGCTTCCATCTCTGCCCGCAGCTGCAATACTTCCCCTCGGAGGACACTGGTTTCTGCCTCCACTCCGCGCAGACGCGCAACCTCATTTTCGACCAAGGCAGCCCTCTTGCGCGCCTCGATCAGGTCTTGGGTTAACCTGTCGTTGCGCGCCCGAAGCTCCCTAGCCACTTCGGCCAACTCCTCCTTGCCTTCCTTCTCGCTCTTACGACCGAGGTCCATGATTCCTCGCGCCAGGCGCAGAAGTTCTTCGGCATCGGCCCCCTCCAACCCCAACAGACTTGAGGGCCCCTGCTCCTTCAACTGCCACCAATAATAGCACACAATGATCAGCACAGGTAAACATAAAATGCATTTGCATTAATAGTAACTGACAGCACATCTTGAACTTACCTCCATACTCTCCTCCGTGCGGAGTCTTTTTGCTACTGCTGGAGGAGTCCCAGCTGGCTCCGGCCTCTTCTTGGACACAGGGGTAGGCTTCGCCACCCCTACCTGCTCCTCAGACCCAGCACTAGGCCTCGCACCAGGTGACATCTTCCCCCGGGGAGATGCCTCAGCAGTTTTCCCTTTCTTTTTGGCCGCCGCAGCCACCGCGGGGCTTCCAGCCGGCTCTTTTCCGAAGCGTCCCACTGCACACAGAAGTTAAAGTTATTTATATACAAAGTAACAGTTTGTAAAGAGTAAGACATGAGAACTCCTACCCTCTTCTTCAACCGCATCGCCCGAATAATACGGGCTCAGCCCTGCCCCCTCCAGTTCTTCCTCAGTACAGAGGGTTTTGAAAGTCCCCACTGACCGGAATATATGTACGACTTCGGCCTCCGGGTTCTCCACCGGAGCGGTATCAAGTACCTCATCCCTCCTCCACTTCGGGAGAGCTACTTTGTTTTTCACAAATATAAACCTCTCCTTCCATCCCTCCACCTTACTCGGGTTTTGAACCTTGAACCCACCTCGGGCTCGGGGAATGAAGGAGTACCACCCCTTGGATTTACCGAAGGCTTTCAGTTGGTAAAAAAACCTAAATAGCTCTACAGTTGGTTCTACCCCGGCATTCTTGCATACTACGGTGAATCCCACTACTTGCCTAACTGCATTTGGCGCTAGTTGGCTTAAAGCAATGCCGTAATATCTCAGTAACCGGACCACAATGTCCCACAAGGCCAGTCTCAAACCTATTCTCAGGGGATCTATATACACACTAATAAAACCCTGCGGCGGGCAGCAGGCCCTATCACCGGGGTTCGGTACTATATATTCTAAGTTAAATGGAAGGTAAAATGAGGGGATTTCTCTCTCAATCTGCACTCGTGTCATACGTAACGCTACAGTGGCCACTTCAAAATCCTCCTCCGCGCATTCATAGAAACCGACCATCATAACGTTGCTTTCCATACCGTCGGCCCTGTCTACCGTCCTAATCTCATTCCTTTCCGGAATAATATATCGAAGGGGGGGCACATCTAACGGGGCATTCGTAGTCCCTACTTCTTGAACAGAGGAAGAAGATGAAGGAGAAGGCGATGAAGAAGAAGGCATACTTACTTGGGTTGAGTTTGAGAAGTTTTGATTTGAGATGAATCACAAGCACAGAATTCCCCTTTTTTTCCCGCTTTCTAAACTGGCAAATCGCAATGAAGAAGATGAAGAGTTACTGTGAAATTATTCCTAATATATACACAAAAAACCAACGGCTCTAATACAGCCTATTCAAATTCCGTGATGGAGATTTGGACGTGATATTCACGCGCTTTACAGTTCCCAAGGCGCGTGGGGAACAGGTTTATTGGAAATCGCAGAGCGTGTCACTTCACATCCCTCTCTCTCATGATGGCGCCGCCAATCACATCAACCTCACTCTTGGCCAGGAAGATTTAAACTACACTCCGGTGATCCCTTCACCTCGGTCACATTACCACACTCCGGTGCTCCTTCGTTTCGGCCAAACTACTACACTCTAGTGATTCCTTTACCTCGGCCAGGTCATCATAGACTTCCGGTACCGTTTCTTGCTTTTGGGGGACCTGCTATCCTCCCGGCGTAATCCGGCCCAGTTCGATTCAGCTTCCACGGACTACGACGCGAAGGTCCTTAGACGCGGAACACTCTTGGTTACCCACAAACACTTCGGCTCGCCAGCGACCACGGCTCATCTGGCCTATAGTTCCACCCCGGTTACAACCGAAGCTCCTTCCTCGCTCCGGCTGGGGGGAGGGGGGGCATCTGATAGGGATGGCCCGGTCACTTCGGGTCGAGTTAATACCTAAACGCCCGGGCCCACTAACTGGCCCAGGACCTCGGCCCATTATCCGGCCCAGAAGGTCCAGAGGTACGCGTCCCGGATAACGCGTGTGGCGCGGCCCAACTTATGGCTTGTTCCGCGATTCAAGGCCCACAATCCGTTCCCAACCGCCATGCAGCGGAAAAGAGGCGTGTGAATAGGGAGTTAGTTAGGGTTCAGTTAGGATTCAGTAGGGTTTAGTATAAATTGGAGAAAAGAACTCTGAATTAGGGTTCGCATTCTGTATTCTGAAATTACTGCGTGTAAACTCAAAGCTCTAGTAAGAGAAACACCTCGGCAGGTGCTATTTTTGTGCCCGTGGACGTAGATCTCCGGATCGAACCACGTAAATCTTGTGTTTTTTTATATTGCTTACGTAGGTTTTCGTTAAGTTTCTTGTATATCAGATTGCGCATTATCAATAAATAAGTCCCACCAATGTTGTCGGTGAATAACAACCAAAAAAAAAAAGACTACAAATAAAAGGAGAGTAAAAGAAAATGGAATTTAAAGAGAGAGTTGGAGAACAGGTACTCTTTTTCTTAAACTTTAAGATGTATAATATCACTTTATCGAAATTAATCTTATGCTTGTTATGGGATATGTTTCTAAATTAGTTAGGTTGTATCAATACTTCTGATCACAATAATAATAATTATTAAGTTAATTAAGAGTATAAATTTATTTATTTGCATGCTACTTCCGTCAGCTCTTATTTCAAATAAAAGAAAAGTGGGTTAACTTGTATTTTGAATATTTAATTGTTGTTCGTAAAATTGGAACTTAGATTAACTAGTAAAGTTTCTGATAATTTTAATGTTGAAAAAGAAAAAGAAAATCAATACTAAATTCGTATGAACTTTCTATTCTAATTGTTAAGGTTATTATACACAGTAAGGGCTGATCTTAAATAAAGCACATTTAATAAACTGGAATACTCATTTCCTAGTCTACAAAAGCAAACTTTATATTAACCAGAGATTTGGTAAATAATTATTTATATGGATTTTTTTTTGCACACAATTTTATCAATTGATCTGGAGAGATTTGTGATATGATCTAGTTGTTGTTAATTTGCAAGAACTAATATGCTTTACTAATTGACGTTATTAAGTTTAATTTCCGCTATTAATCCATGATAGTGTGGAATAAATTTTGGTCTCTGCTGATCATTTCACCCCACTAATAATACCTAATAAATAAATTTATTAAGGATATTAGTTTAGTTTGACAAGATATTGAAATAAGGTAAATGACGTAATCCTTGAACTTGTAAATTCTCTCAATGTTTAGGCTTAATTTTGTTTTATTATTTGATTGATCAAGAGTGATTTTCTTTAGTTGTAGGTTTGTGAATATTGCGTGCTTATTTCTAGTAGTGTACATGTATTAGGGGTATTATATTGTTGATCTTCAATTTACTAATTTTTCTATGTGACGTAAAATCAGGATACGTATGTTACTTAAATGTGTTTTGTATTTTCAAATAATTTCGTTATTAATTATTCATGAGTTTGATACAATTATGTGTTATATAATTAGAAATTATATTATCAAAATATATGGACTTAGTAGACTATATCGACTGTCGAAATTTATGTTTTACATGCGCACATAGAAATTAAATAAAATTATATACTTAGAATCTTTAGAATCTATTTTACTACGCTAAAGTATATAACGGGAGGAGTCTATGGTTAGAATTCGAAGACATTTCGTTGGATTTGTTATTTTTAATGAATTTTATAAGACATACTGATTTTAAAGCCTGAAATAGCCAACTTTCAACTCTGGTAGAATATTACTGAAGTAAATTTTTAGCAAAGTCAACTGAACATGATTTATCGCATGGAACCCTTAATGTGATGAATATTGCATTTAGTTAGTTAGTAAGCTACAATTTTCTATATTGGAATGTCAAGAATGCAGCACTATTAGATGACTATTTAGATTATAATCTGAGAATTCTTTGGATAGTTTCACATTAAAACATTTATGGTGATTTGAGAATTCTTTGGATAGTTTCACATTAAAACATTTATGGTGATCTAGGATTTTGTCCCGGGATGTTAAATTTACTACAATGATGTATAGAACTCTGATAATTGTTGTCGGAGAAGAGCTAAGTAGAAATTCATTTGCAATTACAATGCGTGAACATAGTATATGTGTTTATCATTTGTGATAACTGATTGTAATATGTGCATCTGTATATCTCTGTATAAAATGTTTATTGCGCTATTAAAAGTAAACTGGTGAGCATATCAATCACGCGTATTAGCATCAGCATGAATTTATATGTGTACATGAAAGGAGTTAAAATAGCGTTACTTCGGAAATTGAAAATGTTTTGGGGTTGGTCGCGACTGGCACATTGAGAGTTTCTTTATATATATGTGTGTATATATATATATGGTGTCTCGGGATGCTTCCGGTGATGGGCGTACACGCGTAAAAGGTTCTCACTTCAGAACATTTATAAAGATGGGTACCGAAAGAGGTAGACTTTCCGGTGGACTGCGAGGGCAGGCAGGGGGCGGACCCCTGGTAGTCTCGTGAGGATAGTCACTTGGTCGTACCAATCATCAATAATCTATCTGGTGGACTATAAGGGGGGAGGAGGGACCTTTGGTAGTCACGAGTATGGTCAAGGAGTGATATTTTGGGGAGGTTTGCACCAGTGATGGGAGTCAATTCACACTGAAAGAGTTTATCTTGAGAAAAGAGTTTCAGGAAATGGTTTCATGCAAGACTTGGAATTTGGTCGTACTTGTGCCCTGTTCATGCATAATTTTTGCTTACTGAGTTTTAGCTCATGTAGTCCTCGTATTGTAGGCAAACTTGTCAAAGAAATTGGAGGTTAGAGTTTCTTCAGATTCTGAGAGCTGTGTACATGGATGACGATCTCATAGTCTGGGTATATTGTATTGAGTCTCCAAAGCATGTCATGGAGTTGGCAATGTCCTTTGAGAGTGTTAAAGAAGTATATTATCTTGTTTTAAGTTTGTTTTTGTTATGTAAAAAAAAAAAAAAAAATTGCAGCTGCGCACAAATTCTTTTCTCAAAATATTTCTCAAGTGTTGTTTATCAAGCCATGAGGAAGTGGGGCTGTTACATATTATATTAGACGAAACAATTAAATTAATCTATAAATACTTACAACTACCTGATTGATAGTCAGGAGGTTCGATGTTGTATATAAATGTTACCTCCACAACAATTTATGCCATTTAGCTTATATGAATGCTTTTAATTGACTGCTTGTTGAAGAGGCTTAGTGAAGAATTTATTTGTACCTTGCTTTTTTGTATCTGAATTTATGGTTTGACTTGGGCAAATTTAATAAAATGCGGTACTGTTTACAGCAACATTAAAATTATAAGTGAGATTTTATTTATTTGCCAAATTACGTGAACTCGTCTGTGCCACATCGAACAATTTGAACTGAACTTCCATTAGGTCCGAAATTTCTGAACCGAGTTGTTCCAAAAAAATTAAATAACCGCACCGTGCACACCCCTAACGTTACGATGTTTATTATTATTATAATTATTATTAGTATTATTATTATTAATTAGACGTTGATATATTATGTTCAAATTGTATTTGTTATTCAAAAGATAAAAAAAAAAAAAAAAAAAAAAAAATCTCCAATTATCCGAACTGAACTTCCGTTAGGTCCGAAATTTTTGAATCGAACTGGTCCAAAAAAACTAGATAACTGCACCCTGCACACCTCTAACGTTACGGTGTTTATTATTATTATTATTAAAAAACAACAAACGTTAAAAGAAGAAGAAAGAAAAAAAAATACTAATCTCGCCTGATATTAACAAACTTAAAAAAAAAAAAATTATAATGAAAGTCGCCCCTCGCAGGGGCGACATTAAAACAGTACCTGTCAGTGAACTCGCTTGTGCCACAGGCGAGTTTACGTAATTTGGCAAATAAATAAAAATTCCACTTATAATCTTAATCTTGTTGTGAATAATACCGCATTTTATTAAATTTGCCGTTTGATTTGTACATTATAATTTATTCTAAGGCAAAGAACGTCATTTTCCATATTTTTGTTCCATCTAAAAATGTTGAACTTAGCTGTAGTGGTTTACACAACCAAATATTTGCCATGAAATGTAAAAAATCAGTACATGATGGTTTGAAACATTTGAAGATTACATATCTTGTGAAATAGTGAAGGTCTAATAGTTAGCTAATCTGGTATAAGTATTTGCATGATGTAGAACATGTTAAAAAATATAAATCTAGACACAAAGTATTTAAGAAGTATTGGCCTTACCTTGATTTTCTTGTGAACTCGTTCTGTGCTTTTTAGTGTTGTAGTTGATTTCAAGCCAAAATTAGGGCAAAAGTTGTTTAAAATGTTGAAATTGAAGAATCGTTCATTTATTTGATGAAAAGCACACTCTTTCTAACACACTTAGGATTCTCTAGTCCACTTTTATCCTATCTCATCCGTGTCTCACTCTAAAATCGAGAGTCATTATGAAAAAAATGACATTTTTATGAAGTAAGCATTGTATGCATGTGTGTGTATATACATATATTGAAGCATAATATCCGATCCAGTAGGGAAAGTCAATATCTTATGTATATATTATTGGTATAGATTCTATTAATATGGTATTGTCCAAAAAGTCAATTGCACTGTTGTCATCTTAATATATGGTAGGTAAGATCAGTCGGAATAGTGGTTTCTGGAAATTGGTAGTAGTATTTATTGTAACCTTTTTCCTTATTTCATGCTATCGAGATTATGTGAGTCATTCAATTTAGGATTTTAAAATTGCTACAATTTACTAAGTTTATACGGAAAACATACTTAATATTTGAGTAGACATTGTCTGTAACGACCCTAAATTTTAAATAAATTTTCCAAAGTTTTTTTTTTATATATAATTTAAATTTTCAATATTTCAACTTTTCCACATTAAATCATTTACTAAATTAACCAATTAGCATTAATTTTGAATAATAAATTTTTCATAGTCAACGATCCAAATATCTCAGTAAAACAACTATCTTTATAAATATAAAGAAAACATAATTGGAATGCGGAAACGATTGTTCTAGAAGAATTTATTTGGAGAAAATTTAAAAATAAACTTTGAGACACTAATCCATCCATTTTTCTCCATCGGCTCCATCAACCTGAAAATTTAATTTCAGAAAGGGAGTGAGCTACATCCAGCTCGTGGGTTCAGTTTGTCAAAAGTAAATATAAAGACAAATAAAGTAATTTGTGCGGATAATGTGCATGCCTGTGTTACATGAGTAACATTTTGAACAATTTCCATTATTCGTGACTTTCGTCAACAATTGTAAACATACATATCATCAACTGGCTAAGATATCATATTGGGGATCATTAAATGATCCACATGCATACACAAATACAAGAATCATCTTAAATATTTAAATTTAACAAACTTGGAAAATAAACTCCACCTTAAAACCTGAGTGCGTGAAGGTAAAAAATGTCCTAAGCCTCGTAACGTCAATAGCCCGTTCCAACATTTATAAATATTTTTATTTTAGTAACAAGGTATTAAGCTGTAACCTTTAAAAAGAATTATAGTCTATGAATTTTTTATAGAACATTAATCTTTAACAACAAATTTTGGAACAATTTACATAAATGCTTTATTAATTAAATATAAACAAAGGTATATAAACCAAAAGAAGGATATGGGAGGCAGATTACTACTTTGACCAAGAGGAACTTATTTTGAAAAATAATTGAATAAATAAATACGTAAACAATATAAGGGAAATAAAGATATATGTATTTTGGGAATATCAAATCAAATGTTTAAACCCATCCCTTCCTTTCCAGTATCATCCTCCCCCTAGAATCAATCTCTCTCTCTCAAACGCAACGCAAGTGGTGGCGTCTCCTCTTCTTTTTTTTTTTTTATACTGTATATTTTTATATATACATATATATATATATATATATCTTTTCCAGAAATTTACAGAAAACCCACGCACAGCAAAAGCTAGAATTGAAAATGTGCTGATAGAGGTGGTGGCGCAACTCGTCGACAGCGGCACGATGGTAGCAATAGTACGTCGGCAACCCCCTCTATTGTCCCTTTTTTTTTCTTTTTTTTTTTAACAGAAAACAAATGAAAGAAGAAGGAAGAAATGGAGTAGAAATCCGATCGGTAAGATGAGCGGCGGCGGCTAAACGCCCGTCTGCGCATACCAAATTGCTCAGCCCTTCCCTCATCTCTAAAAATATTTGTGCATATGTATGGGTGAAAATAGAGAAATGAAGAACACATTTTCTTTTTACCTTTGAAATTTTGAAATTCTTTTGAGTTGTGTGAGATGAAAATTATTGTGGGTTGAATTTATAGTTGTTTGAACTTGATATTGATAGAAATAAGCTGAATTTTTTGCCAAATAGAGCTTGAATATTGGAGCAGAATATCCTCCCACTTCCATGGGTGGAATGAGTGAAAGCATAAAGAAGTAATCACGTCTGAATTTTTATTTTTTTTATGTTCTTTTCTTTCCTTTTCTTTTAATTAATATATTAGTTAAAAGATGTTTTGGACTAGTAAATATATATATATATATATATATATATATATATATATATATATATATATAGGGCTTAACCAAGAAGAATGTCTTTGCTTAGACCAAAATCCTATTTGAACTATAATATTTAAAACTTTGGGCTATACAAAATTTCAATTAAAATTTTGGCTATTTTAAACAAATGAGAGCAAGACTTATAGAATATTAATTTTAATAAAATTTAAATATTGTATAATATAAATAATCCTTATTAATATGTATATGGATCTCTATAACATAAATTGGGCTTCAAGATCATTACTAAATTGGACATTTTATACAAAAGACTTATAAATTATGGATTGGGCTTATTAACTACGAGACTTAAGCCAACATAAGGCTTATATAAAATCACTACAAGAATAATGTGTTTTAGTGGCGACATTTTTTGTCACTATATATACATAGGTCGTCACTAGAAGTGGTTAGTAACAAAAAAATGGATTGTCACTAAGTTGTGACTATAACTCGTGTCACTAAAGGTTTTAGTGATGACTGTCGGCTAGTCGTCACAATAACTCACACGTTTAGTCACACACATATATTGTCACTATTTCCCAAAGTATTAGTGACATATAATTTTCGTTACTATAATCCAGTGATATGGTCACACGTAAATGTCGTCACTGAAACCATGTACTTTTGTGACATAAAAAGTTTGTC
This sequence comes from Ajuga chamaepitys, assembly GCA_958295605.1. Classification (NCBI taxonomy): domain Eukaryota; kingdom Viridiplantae; phylum Streptophyta; class Magnoliopsida; order Lamiales; family Lamiaceae; genus Ajuga; species Ajuga chamaepitys. The sequence continues at coordinate 14,575,630 of OY282502.1, read as the reverse complement.
ACTAAAGCTCCATATTTTAGTGATAAACAATCGTTGTTACTAAAGTGCACGACTTTAGTGACATAAATTTATAGGTTTTAGTGACATAAAATCTCAGTCACTAGTTTTCATTCAGTCACATGGTACTATTGTCACTATAAACAATATTGTAGTAACAAATATGTTTTGCCACAGAAAAGCAAATTAGCCACAATTGATAACTGTCACTAATGTTGATTGTTTAGTGACATTATATACAATATTGTAGTAACAAATTTGTTTTGCCACAGAAAAGCAAATTAGCCACAATTGATAACTGTCACTAATGTTGATTGTTTAGTGACATTATATATGTATAACTAAAACCTTTTGAGTTGTGGCAAGTCGTCAATACCCATAATTTTTATTTTGTCACTAAAATATAAATTTTTGTGACAATATATGTTTTCAAATTTATATTTTTAATAACATTTAATTTGTATAAATAATTTGCTATAAATTATGGACCCAATTATAATGGATTGTTTGGAAATTCATTGCCATTATATTTTTTTCTATTTTTTGTTTCTTAATTAAGCCCAAGCACGGATGTACGTAGAAATACTTTTTTGAGAAGCATGACGAAACAAAACTAAGTCAGCTGATAGACAAATGAAATTATAGTTCAAAGTGGAACATATCTATTCAAGAATTGAACTTGATCGCACGTAACATAAAAGAAATCCACAAATATTTCAGAAACAAAATCACCAAAGAAACTAAAGTTCACTAATAAATAGACAAAATATCTTGAAGACGAATGTTTCTGTCACAAGGCTTCTAAAACTTTGGCAAAACTTCATCCATTTCTTCATAGCCATAAGCATCTTCACAACTTAAGCCTGCAAAATTAAATACATGAAAGTTTACAATCTGAAAAATATATAATGGAGAAAATTTAAGTAATGAATTTCAAAGAGCAACCACAATTTGCAACTTTCCATGTCACTATGACCGTAAGAACAAATGAAGCTCACTGCTTGTATCAACATAATGCAATCAACCAAAAACTTGACAATCACAAAATATATTTATATAGAATATGTACTCACGTTGGAAGATGGGAGCTGATTAGTTTGGCTTAAACTTTGTAGGAGAGTTGGAAGTTGCTGTTTCAGAATAGCTTCCACTTGACTTTGCACTTGGTTACTGACTTGAGCTTCTAAGGATTCCAACCTTGACACCATATCTTCGTTTTTCTTCCTTAGATCTTCGTTCTCTTTTTGTAGTTCAAGGTTAACCCGTTCGCCTCTTTTTGAAGGTGGTTTTAAACCATCCCCACAGCCACGTAGACGATTAGGCTTCTCTTCCCCTAGTACTTTTTCAAAGGCTTCGTCCTCACTCATGGGATCATCACCATCTTCATTTGATTCACTTTGCAATTTGATAATTTTTTCCTACATACTTTATGTTAGTATTTATTTTTCTTTAGGTAATTAAGAAGTCCATACTTAGTTGTAACTAAAAGAATAGATTAACTTACATAAGCATTTCTTGAAGCGTCATCCACCCATTTACTCAGTTTATTACTATATCGACTTTTTCTCCATGCAGCTGTTCGCGAAGGCTCTTCCCCAGTCTCACGATTACGCTGATGTTAAAATATATAACAATTATAAGTAATAACAGTTTTTTCATCACTTATAAGTAAATTTAGCTTTAGGTAGAACTTAATTAATTGTATTGGGAAAGGCAAAAATTCGCCGATTTCTCTAGTGTTCAATTCTAGGTTCGTTTCCAAGGATGGAGTGATAGGTACTTTAAACACATATAGTGATGTTTATTACCATTTTTATAGAGTGGTTGGTGAAAAGCGGGGCCTTTAGATTGAGACTCTGTTATAGCTTTTGACCGCTCATTTTGATGCACTTGCGGAGAATATATAGTTTTTTTCCATATGATTATTGACGATATAATTTTTCTTAATCATTTCAATTTGTCTTTTAATGTATAACGGCTATCTTTATTTAGTAATATATTTATGTGGGACCTAGGGAATACAAGTCAATAAAAATATACTAGTTTACATAGAAAACATTAAAACAATTGTTTGATATCTCCATCAATGCCAAATTTTTCTATAATTTAGTGGGTACATTATATATGGTCACTATATTAACTAGTATAGTACCAACTTGTAATTTTCTCTTCATCGAATTACAAAAGAAAAAAAAAATTTACTAAATAATTTAGTTATATAAACTTTATGATCATATGAAACGTTCTCTGACTCTTTCAACAGTTAGTGACGGAAGAGATTTTCGTCACTAAAATATTGTTTAATTAGTGATAACTTTAGTTGTTGTCACTCTTCCAACAATCGGTGACATAGACAATTTTTGTCACTAATTTTTTAATTACTGACAACTTTAGTTGTTGTCGATAAATTTATCTCTATCTAGTGACAACTTTAGATGGTGTCACTAGTTTTTTCTTTATATAGTGACACCATTATTTGTTGTCACTATTTAAAACAACAATAGTGATAAGTTTTATTTTGTCACCGACATAAAAAACATGCAGCAAATATTTAGTGATACAAAATAGTGACACTAATCCTTTTTGTCACTAATATTATAGGTTTCAGATTATTAGTGACAACATAATATATTGTCACAATTGGTGCATTTATTGTGACAATATTCCGACTATCACTAAGACTATCGTCACAAGAAGTCGTTTTTCTTGTAGTGAATGCATGGAAAATCAATAGATTAATATCTAAAATGTCAATTAAAAATTCGGGGTGTTACATTGTCTGATTTCTTTTTTATTTCAAGTCTCATATCATAGCAATATAATTGTATAAGATTTTAGTTACATTATTGAACTTGTCACGAAAATCGCTCCAAATCAATGTGTTTGGAACGACCTTCTCAAACCGCAAGCGTACGGTTTGTGACAAAGGTAGTATAAAAATATCAAATCCACATGGAGAATTTTCCGTGAGAATCGGCTTAAGCACGTTCGAATTAATTAAGTCAAATGAAAATTGAGAGTGTGGACTAAACTAAACTACATAAAACAATAAATAAAAGCAAGGAGAGAACCGATCGACGGGGAGATATTCCCAAGCTCGGTTTCCCACAAGTAAAATGAAATTAACAATTCGAAGACGATTACAGAAAACTAGTGTGAACTATATGTGATTGAATTCTCAACCCAATTGAGATCCTAATTGGGTGATAATTCCGTAATACGGTTGAGGTGCCGTATTCCCCAAGGATAGGTAAGTAATCCGGGTTCAATGTAGACTACCTACACGAATGAGATTTACAAACTCAACTCCGAGCCCCAGGTTACCGACTATCGGAGACTAGAAGAGGATAGCCCGACTTCTCCTACGCTAAAGACCGGCGTATGGGTGTAGTTCCTACATACGCGACTAAACCTAATTTCATCCATCCTAGCCAAGACTCCCTAGACTCTACTTCCCCTTTTTATAGGCATTCTCCTCCATAGGTCTCCGTCCTATAAGTTGGGTCTTGATTGATTTATGTTTTCATATTAAATTTCCCCTCCCTAACAATCTAAGGCAATTAAATTCAATCTTAAGCTCATTTAAGATCAAATAGAATTTTCTCGAAAGGGTGGCAAACTCTAGCCTAGGTTCCAATTATTCCTTCTCAAATACACAATCATACAAAATAGGGTTAAGTTATCGAAAGCTCAAGCCACCGAGTCAAGCCTATAACCCAAGCCCTAATTTCATATGAAAGTCATAATAAATCAACCAAACCTTAACCTAGGTTACCACAACCCACAACAATCAAATAATCAATCAACTAATCATCAACCCCGAAGCTTGGCCTACTCCCGGGCTTCGGAAAATAAGGAAATTACTCACAACTCATCAAACAAATAACAAGCATCATCAACAATCAAGCAATAAAATCAATAAAAACCGAAAATAAAGAGAAGTGATAAGAAATACTCAATCGATTAAAGAATCCTCGAAATCCGTTGATGAAATGGTCGGGTCTCACACACCCACGAGTAATTCCCAAGTTCTCCTCCGAAGATGGCTTCCTCCTTGAAGAGGAGGAAGAAAACCCCTAGTTTTCTAAGTTAAAATCTGAAAATTAAAGAAGAAAGAGAGAGAGAGAGAGAGAGAGAGAGAGAGAGAGAGAGAGAGAGAGAGAGAGAGAGAGAGTAGTGGGAGAGATTCAAAAGCAGACAAATGTTGAATTGACAATTGATTCCTCAAATGAGAGGGAAAGGACATATATAGGTCCCCTCAACCCTCAAAATCAGCTAAAAATAAGCTCTAGTAAGGGAAAAAGTTTAAAAATACAAAAGGGAGTGCTTGGTCCTTTATGTTGTTGAGTCGAGGCCCTGGTGCGCGCTCGATTCGTCCTTCTCATGATTACTGGGAAAACTTCATCCCCAATCACCCACTGACTTCAACTACAAAGTTATAGATCTTTGTCTCAGCGACACATGGAAACTTGAATCACTTGAATCGGAGCTCGAATGAGGAAGTTACAACCAAAATACGAAAACTGCAAGAAACAGGGCACGCGCGCGGAAACTACTGGGACCACTGCCGGGCCGGTAGGTGGTCCGGCAGGTGGTCCCTGGGTCGATTCTGGACTAACAGGCAGTCCGACAGGTGGTCCGGCTATTGGTCCGGTTCAGCTTTCCAGCCGTGTACCTCCGTCTTCTGTCGCCGTTTCGGAGCCTTTTCTCGTGTATTCTCGACCCGACCCCTTCATGAATTTTGTTTATGACTCGACGAACTTCGATTTGGGATCTTGTTGAGTCTGATTTAGGTTTATTTGTGCCTTGATTTGCGAGCTAGAATGTGGCATATGTGCGATCAACCTCTTCTACTTTGTTTCTCCAATTTGAGGCTGTTTCATCCATTTTCTCGGCCCGGCTCCTATACGACTTTAACTCGTGATTTGATGATCTTTAGTTTGGGCCTGATTCTGGTCCTTTATGGGCTCGTTTGGGCCTCGAGATGCAGGTCGGAGTATGAAAATGGATGCGAACGATCTTCTACATTCTTCCGACTTTCCTAACCGTCAAAATAAGACTCAAAAACACCCAACGCGCATCAAATCATATTAAAAAGGAAAAATCAACCCGAAAATACAATAAAACACGAAATCTCACATAAACACAACAATTACGCGTAATTCTCCATAAAATATGAACGTGAAAAGTGCAAGAATAACGGTAATTTTCACGTTCATCAATTATTATTTTGTGTTCTTACCTAAGAAAGATAAAAATGAAAAAATGAAGCGGTTAGCCTTGCGGTAGAGCCTTGTAGGTCAAGTATAAGGTCTTAGCTTAGAATTCCATAGAAATGTAATACTCCATCAAATACGATATAGACTTTATGTATGAAATAATACTTCTATTATTTGCAATGATAGTTTAACATGTGCATAGGAGACAACCTTTCACATATCAAGCTTGAATTTTGTAGTAACCTCTTTAGAAACATCAGTGAAATTGTGTTTAGGAACAACCTGTGTTTAATAGGATTTACAAAATAGACAATAGTGAAAAAAATAACAACATAAGACTCTCATTAATATAATACAAAGAAAAATGTGATATTTTGAAAAAAAAATAACGATAGGACAAAATATTGTCGTAGAATTGCATCTGCATTTTTGTTTGGATTATACACCACACAGAACTCCGAGGGATCTGAACGATATGGATTCCACCTAATAAAGTATTTCATAGTTCTAATTTCTTAGAGTAGATGCTTAAAATCATTAACTTGATTAATGTCTTAACATGGAAAGTTCGAGGAATTATAGCAATCAAAAGTAGTCAAATTTTCTTTATAATATGAATATGAGAGACTCGATTGCTATCTTCATGGAATCAACCTTTATTTTGGTAGTGTGAGATATTTATAAATCTTTACCAAGCAAAGATATGTGTTGTAAAATATTGAGATCGCACAATAAAAATAACGGTATAACGACAAAAACAATACTCATTTATTTAAAAACTAACAACCGATTTCAAAATAACTTGCATTCTTTAGACTTATGTTGACAACCAAACTTTTGATGACAAAGTCCTTCATACCATCATTAAGTTAGAATTAGAACTGCTACACGTAAATGTGCTTTTACTGCTCTTGACTATATTTATAATGTCGAAAATGCTAAGCTTATATACCAAACTTCATGACTATTTCAGGCAACTTCTCCCCAACCTGCCCAATCAATTGAAGTAATAAAAAACAAAAAAAATGGCTAAATCTATTATCTATTATTATATAAAAAGTGTGAATGATGGTAAAAATTCTTGCAAAATATGGTTTGTATAATTTACCCATATGCCATTTATGAATATCAAGGGTGAATATGTCATTACTAATAACTTGTAATGTTCATTTATTATTTAATTTTAATAGATATATGGTTTATTGAATCTATCATTATACTCCCTCCGTCTCGGTTAATGTTGCCACTTTGACCGGACACGGATGTTAAGAAAAAACAGTTCTTTGACTTTTTTAAAGGTTGAGATTGAGGGTTGAGATTTTGAGGGTGAGGATTGTGGGATTAGTTTCCTTTTTTGGGGTGGCAACTTTAGTTGGAACAAACCGAAAATGTAAGTGGGCAGCTTTAAGCGGGATGGAGGGAGTATTATTTAATTTTATGAGATGCATAGTTAAGAAAGACAATGAAGAAGCAACCGTTTTTTAGCATTCTTAATTACCACTCCTCGTATACTAAATGTTTTTACATTACTTGCATTTTACATCTTAAGATTAATGAATGCACTAAGTATTAAAAATGAATTAATACGTGAAAGACTTTCCATGAGGCCCACATATACGTATATAATGAAGAGGCAACAATGAAGTCGTCTTTTTTCCTCCCTAATATAACAAAACAAAAATCCAATTCTCTAGATATATAGTTGTGTCTCATTTTTGCCAAATCGATCACTGAGGAGGTAATTCATCTACTTATCCGAAGAAATTTCGTAGTTGTTGCCAAGGCTATATTCCCAATTAGCTGACAAGAATAAAGACTAATCAGGTTTACCATTTTAGTTTATCGGTTTATATACTTTAACAATTTATAGTGATGGTTTTAACATTTATTTTTTGTCACCACTTTTTTTCTGGTTGTATGATGTATACAGTGAATGAGGGTAAAGTTTCTTATTTCCAGCCATTTGGAAGTTCCTGAAAAGCTTTGGTTGAGAAGTAGACATCATTAAAATGTATAAACGTACATCTGTCTCATTCGCTTCGGGTAATATTTACTTTTTTATACTAATTTAAACCAGTTATTTGATTATTATATAATTATAAAAGGAAGTACATAAATAAAAATTTATTAAACCTATATCATCATTAATATTAACAGGTTTTACATTTGCACTTATATTTATATTGACAGATGTCTATCGACAAAGAAGCGATAAAAGGAAAGTATGTCAGCATAAGTGCTACCGAAAAGCAACAATATATAGAAAAGATAAAAGAAAACAAGCAAAAAATAATAATACAGAAAAACAAACTTCCCGTACCATGGCTTTGAGAGCACAAATGGTTCCATATGAATCCAAAGGTATATAATTTATAGTTGAATGAATAAATAAATAATAATAATGCTAAATAATATAATATTCATTAATATTTTTATAAGTATTATATCTTACGAACTTGTATGCTCAGAAGTCAACTATCTTCAAAAGGTACCTAATTGCATGCACTGTCGTGCATTGAAGTTTCACTATGAACCATCAACTTTTTGTCATGACAATGAAAAAATAAAAATAGCACCCATTGATGTTCCTAACCAGTTATTTCAGCTTTATATTTTGGAATCTGAATGGCTATAAATTTCTGAAAAAATTATTCGGTTTTTCAATATTATATTTTCTTTCACTTTGTCTAGAGTGAAGTTAGACAAAGAACTTGCAAATATGCAAGAAACGGGGTATAACAAACTTTTTTGTTTTTATAGGATATATATTACGTTTGAAGGCAATGCTACTAAATGTTGACAACAAAACGCAAATATGATACTATTCTTGTATGTGCAACATCAGTTCATAAAGACAATAATTCTGGAATTTGCTGGAAACGTAAGGGGGAAGATGCTGAAATTGTGACCATGTACTATAAAATGTTGTTATATAAATCAACTTATTTATTTTATTGTAACTACGAAACCTATATGCATGTATGCTACTAAACGTTAGTCAATGAGAAAATGTAGCATCAATATCTTTGTTTGCAGATGTAGCTTCTGCACATGTTGATTGTCCAATAAATGAGTATCTTGCTATTGAGCAGGTAAGTTGTTTAATTTTAAGAAATTATAGATTTAATGCATTCATATTGAGCTTATATTAAAATGATACCTCAAACGTCAAGAGCAACATTACATACATATATTATAAAAACTTATGATAATATTTTTTTCAGGTTGAGCACAATTCTAACTATTTTAGAGAGTCTTAACTTAAAGAATCAAAAGAATTTTACTTTTGTATTGCTTTTACTGAAAAGTACAAGTGACCGACGGAAGTTAATGTTGTTGGGGAAACACTACAACTATAAAAAATGGAATTGCAAAATAAAAAAGGAAGTTTATTGCTTCTGCTACAAGTTCAAGGAATAAAAAAGAGATAAATAATGCCGTCGAAGCTTTTGAGGAGGTTGATACATTAAGAACACATACATTCATACCAAAATATATAAAATCATGAAAGAGCAAAAAGCTTGAAGAAATTGCTAAAGAGAAGGACAAAGAAATCGTCATATTGAGTGATGAAGATAAACTTAGTGATATTATGAAAAAAAAATACAAAATAAAGGTGGCAAATGCATATAAGAAGAATAGAAACAAACACATCAAAATTAAGCAAGAGATAATTAGCTATATCTTAAATTAAATATGTATTTTCCTATGAATGTTATTACAAATATCTCAACCGTTTGTTTTTTATATTGTTCAATTTGTTCCATTTACTCATAAATTAAATGAATTTATATTTAACTTTGTTCAACACTAACATTATCGCCACATTCTCCCTTCCGAGTTCATAATGGTAGTGCTTGGATACTATATATCATCATATAAAAACATTCAATGTAGAAATTGCAAATCGATCATAAATATTTTATCATTTATTACAATATTAAACCAATAAGTTTCTTTTATTTTCGAATTTTAGTTGAGTATAATATATATTATAGTAATTAATTTTAATAAAATATTTTGGTCCACGTGCAGCGCACGTGCACCTACCTAGTATCAAGTAAAAAGGAAAGTTGAAAACTTGTAACAAACTAAAAAGATTACTTGATAAAAATCAAAATAGAAATTGATTGTAGACACACGGAACTAAAAAAAAGCATGACAATGCGATAGTTTTTATATTTTTTATTTTTTCGACTTGGGATCGAAGCTGAGTTTAAACTTATTGATTTGCTATATAAGGCATAAATTCATGTATTATCACTGTTGTAACAGATACACTTATGCAGTATATTAAATTGTTTTCGTTCTGAATTAGTCATTTGACATAGCTTAACATCAGAACCTCGGAGATCAGATCTCAGCAACATCCTTGCATAATAGGCCTCATGGTAAGTCTAATATTGGACATTTTCACAACACTTTAGTCCTCAAATGAAGTTGTATCACCTGCTTTGTTTATAAGTAGTTCCATGAAATAATTTTCTTGGCTTCTTGATTTACAAACTGAGTAGGTAGAATAAGCACCCACCTAATTTGTTGCCATCCTCCCAGTTTAAATCTGAAGACTGATAATCGTAGGAGACCTACGTAGGAGTTTGTTGATACACATAATTGAATTCTAAAATTCAGCAACGAATAAGACAACATGATTTCGCCTTTGGCATAATCGAAAACAATACATGTGACATAAGTAGTCAGTTGATTGTCAAACTAATTTTGTGCAGTCCCCAATGATAGTTTACATATCAATATTAGCAAAAAATGTGTTGTATCGGACCTTGGTTGTCCTAACAGCCCTGACTAAGCAATCTAGTTAAGAATAGTACATGGGATTCGTTCAAACATCATATGCATCGTATAACTTGAACACGTTTAAAGAAAAAAAAATGTAGGTCCCAGTGTCAATTTCAGGTCGCAGCTCGGAATTTACACTAATTGACGCCATTGTGGATGAAGGTAATTAATTTTGGAAATCTATACGGGGCTTTTTTGTGAACGACGACCAACGACACATGTGTGTCATTCAAGTGACAACTTATATAAGAAAAAAACTAGAGGTTGAATAGCTAGGTTATTGGAATTACGTTATTTTTATTTATTTATTTTTCTTTTTAAGAAGATATGTTCGCCTAAAATAATGGGCGATAGTCGATATGCTTATGATTTAATATATAATTAAATAGTCTCTCCATATATTTGATATGTTTATGACTGATTTAATCTCCCCGTATATTTGATTGTAAACAATCTCTCTATATATTTGGTATACAGGTACAAATTGCTATGAAGGAAGGTTGCACCCTTTTTTGGAATTGGCCGAATTAGCGAGTTGATTAATGATTATTAGAATTATAATATCAATTGATTGTGTTGCACATATTCTGTAAGATATAATTTGGTCTAGTTTTTGGAAGTTTGGGCGCATGTACAAACAAACTTTGACAAATTGAGCTAATTTTTGGGGAATGAGTATCTACATACGGTAACTGTTCCAAAATTTATTTCAGGCCAATATAGGCGGCTAATTGCAAATAAACTTGTTTTGTATTGGGGTCGAATCATATATACCAAAAAGCATGTTTTTCAGAATTGACAATAAAGTTTGGGCGAAAAAATTCAAAGTTGCAATTTTGGAAGTGCTCTGTTTTTATATTAAGTATGACTAGTATTTGCCCGTGCGATGTATGGGAAGATCTTTCTCGAAATGACATTAATTATAATTATTAATCGGAAAAAGGTAGCAATCATATTTTACTATGTAGAATAAAATATAATATGTAATTTCATATATAAAAAATGGTGCCATGTAATAATGAAATATGTACTAATATGAATCGACGATTAATAACATACTGTGAGTAAATGAAGTGTCAATAATAACATAAATGTTGAAACAAATTAAACATAAATACTACAAATTCTGAAAAACTTCTTTATAGACAACATTAGTGGTGGTCTTTCTTTCCGGATCTTCGTCATCACATATTAAAATCTTCAAGCCCTTTCGATTTGTAACGCGAGAAACAGCAACATACAATTGGCCATGACAGAACACAGGTTTCTTCAAGAATAAACCAACATGGTTAAGAGACTGTCCGTGACTTCTATTTATCGTCATTGCATAAGAAACGATAAAAGAAAATTGTCTCCTCTGAAATCGAAAAGGCATTCTCTTATCAGAAGGTGTCACAGACAGTCGAGGAATGAGAACTTTCACACCAGCATTATCTCCTGATATAACTTTTGCCTCCACAACGTGATCACCAAGCTTTGTAAGCCTCAGTCATGTACCATTGCACAAGCCTAGAGAATGATCTATGTTCCGTAATAACATAACCGGTGTGCCAATCTTGAGTTAGTTCATGGTTAGGCAAGCCCGAACACTTGATTGAATTCAAAAATTCGGGGGTGTGAAGATCGTTCAAAAGATCTACATTCGCATCAGATTTACACGGCGTATCAGAACTTAAGTACGTCCTACCTTGAGAAGTGTTCTTTGAAGTCATATATTCATTAATAGACTCCACAACATTCAGCGTAGGAGCCAATATAGCTCTACCATGTAGATAAGATGTATCATCCCCCACAGTACCAAAATCTGGATACGTATTTTCAACAATAGTCGTAATTGGATTGTCACCACTCTGTAGCATTATATCTTGTGGTATGTCAATCTCCACTTCTTCGTCATTCGGACCACCAATTAGACCATCACCTATACTTGCTATCCATTCCGTAAATGTTCTTAGATCATGTCCTTCAACATCATCATGAAGGTTATGGAGCCTCATATTCTTTGTTAAATGTAACACTTTGAAATGTTGCCACAAATAAGACGAATTGATGGTCGCATGAACTATATCCTGACGTGTGCCCTTTGGCACCACTGGTAGAATTTGCCTAAAATCTCCACCCAAAACAACACTCTTACCACCAAACGGGATTTTCTTCTTCGTTATATCTTGGAGTAATCTGTCCAGAGTCTCAAAACAATTCTTGTGCATCATTGGTGCTTCATCCCAAATAATTAATTTTGATTTCCCAATCATCTCAGCCAGGGGACTACCCAACGTTATACTGGACGACGAATCTTCATGCACATTTAATGGAATCTTGAAACGTGAATGCGCAGTCCTTCCTCCTGGCAATAAAAGAGGCGCAATAACGCTCGAGGCAACATTAAAAATAATTTCACCTCTACACGTCATAGCAGCCGATATTGTCCTCCAAATATAGGTCTTTCCAGTTCCTCCATAACCGTATACAAAGAATGCCCCTCCATCACCAGTATCTAGTGAAGTCATAACAGTGGAATAGACAACTCTTTGTTCTTCAGTCAGATTTGCAACCAACTTGTCGTGCTCAATAGCTAGAGCTTCCCGATCATAGTTTAGTTCATCAGCAACAAAACGATTTCCAGAACTCGCATCACTATAGAAATCTGCAATTGGCATAGGATCGTAATCAGACAAACTTTTCCCTCGACTCCGCAATAATTTCTCGATCTCCACAAGAGTGAGATTATTGACTTCTTCTTCGGTCAAGGTCAAATCTACAAAATAATTACACTCTTTGTTAGCAAAAAAATTTGTAACAACAGTTGGTGATTAAGAAGCTAAATATGTAATGCACATACATAAATTAGTGTCATACCTTGATTCTTCCGATGAATACGTTGTTTGTAAAGAATGTCATCAGATAAATAATTCCAGCATTTTTCCCATACATGTTCAGGACGTTCAATAGAATTTGAGAATAAAAGCGTGACAAACAACCCTCTCAAGTGTTGAGCATATGCCCAATGACTTGCCTCTTCAATGCCGTCAATATACTCTTTGTCATCCTCAAGTAACCCCCTAGCAAAGCAAGCATCACGGTACGTTTCGTATTGTACAATTCCAACCTTTCGAATATCCGCATGACATTTGCAACCTTTGACAACATTCAGAAGACACCTAGCATAGTATGGATCACCAGAACCAGGCGGAACATAATGAAGCCTACCTATTGCTTTACCCTTTCCCTTGTCTTCTGCTCCCAAATAATTTTTTGAGGAAATTGAGCATGCGTTAACTAGTTCGCTTCAGGGTACTTCTTATTTGCCTCAAACCATCCCAAAAACATACTTTGGCTTACACTCTGTCGTTCTACAATATCCTCCAAAGGCTCATTTTCCAAAAAGACTACGGATTGTTGATTCTCGAGGTGAAAGCTTAGACGCTCAACAGGAGGATAACGATACTGAAATTTCAAATCCAAATATCCTCCAAGCTGCTTCACACGGTGATATGTACCTACAATCATAGTACATACTTATCTCGTCTACCGTATCTCCATTTGCATTATCAGCACTGGCTTTGTAGAATCCTGACGTAACACGATCATGACCCTTGTTTATGTACTTAAACAAATACTTTATAGACCGAGACTGGTTACACCACTCGACATTTATGTGCACTCCATACTTAAGCAAGAGATATCGATTATGCGGTACTACATAAACGTTGCTTAATGGGATGCCGCTTTTCATGACTGTCCTCCCATCGTCCCTACGTCTATATACCGGATAACCTTCATCATCTACGAAAGTACAATCAACAATTCTTTTCGGAAAGTGTTTCGTACATCTACCGTCATCATCCATGCATGGTGAATTTGGACGAACTATTCCACACGGCCCATGAATCATGAATTCTTGAACCGCGGAGTAGTACTTGGGATTAGAGGACTCATCAGGAATTTCAGCAGAAATAATCGATCAATATCGGGAGGTGTGGGAAACTTATCATCATTTGCAAGGAAAAGAAGAATATGTGCATGTGGCAAACCCCGTTTTTGAAATTCAATAGTGTAAACCACTGCATATTATTGAAACATATATAATATAATTGGGTGAACAAACAAAAAAGAAAGTAAGAATTTATATTTTAATTAAGTGATAAAACTATTAAATGGAATACCTGCTATGACAGTGCCAAAAATTTTCTTGCAACGAACCTCATTAATAAGTGCATCCAGTTTAGTCTTAAACACTCTAACAATAACATCAGGACGATCTTCTGGCTTCAAGTTCCTTGGTTCTAAAAAGCGTGCAATTTCTGGCCACTTCGGATTGCAAGTAAATGTGATGAACAAATCTGGATAATTGGCCCATTTGCAAATAGCCATTGCATCATGATAACTTTGAATCATGTAACGCAGTCCACCTGTATAAGACGATGGCAATACAATCCTTAACCCCATAAAACTAATGTCTGTTTCACCTCGTAGAAGAGCATTTGCAAGACCACTATATAGCTCTACACGCAAGACCTTCTGATTCAATCTGATAAACAGTAGTCTGATTGACTCAATAATCGTATAAAGATCAACGATAACTTGCTGAGTAAGCCTTCTACTATTCAAAACTGTTGATCTCTCTGATGTTCTTTCTTGCGAGCGAAATGCAGCAAACTCTCGCATGCTCACCTTCTTCCTACCACCGGCTGCAGACTCCCTACCGTTAGCAAAGAGAATATTTTCATAGTATCCATCCTCGCCGTAAGGAAACAATAAAGGATATTGAAGACCTAAATACGAAGAATGCAGTTCATTTATTCTTTTCAATGACCCGCTTTGTGTTTCAACAATAATATCTCGATCTCCGAGCGCCCGATCAAGATCACCAACAATCAATGTTGCAACCTCTGACACAGCCGGTAAATTATACCTTCTACGATCAGTTGTCCTGTCACTCACCAACTTGATTCTGACATCATTTCGCCCTTCTAGTGTTATTTTTTGTGCAGCCATCCTAAATGTTTTAACCAAAACATTATGATCATCTAGCATGGATTTCAAATTACTCACCAATTCATAATGAATGGTATCTCTGTCCCTGTTGTTTCTACACACAACATAAAGGAAATGAATAATATCAAAAAGAAAAAATCATTTTTCCAATCATTAGTTTAATCAACATAAAATAAAATATAAATTTAGGATTATTACCTAACAGCATTGATTCTATTGGAAACTTCGTTATTCGTGTCATATATATACAACTGCGCGAATTTGGGCGTTGACCCATCAATAGGTAGTAAACTTCCTATAAGATGATAGTTTTGACCATGTAATTGGAATACAAGTGGTCCACCTCCTGTGTTCATGCTAGAATCTTTCTTACCTCCCATAGATGTGAAAGAGAACATATTATTATATGATCTGATATTCTCCAAGTAATGCTTGCTCCTTGCAGTTTCACCACTTAACAACTCCTGAAGTAATTGAGGAGGTGGCGTCAAAAGGGGTAATTGGATCTTCCCTTTCATGCAACAGAGACTATAGATTGGGTAAACACTCTTTGGATAGGAAGCCAGCCTCTCCTCGTACCAAAATGTAGCCCCACAATGTTTGCAGACATAACTTGCATCACCGAAATCCATATAATCTAATAAAAAGGATAGGTGTGTCAAATAGTATCATTATCTATACTTGGACATAAATGAACAAAAAAGTTTTGTTAAAATGATTTGTTTCTTACCTATAGCCAACGGGTTGTTGTTATACGCCCTATTAGCACTTACTATATACATAAAAAGAAAAATAGTGAATTAAACAATTAAAACAAATTATTTTAACTTCATATGTTATAAAAACAATGCCATTCATAATAATAAAATAGATTAACTTACACTTTCTTGAAATCCTCTTGTGCTTAGGTTGTTGATTTTGGCTATTTGGTGGAAGATTTCGGTCATCAACAGTCAAATCAGTTAACGATTGATGGATTTATTGAACTTGCATTACTTGGTACAGAATTCATAACATTTTCTGGAACTTTAAAAAGTAAAAAGTAATTAACGAATGCATCTAAATTTAATATTTCAAATAGAAAATAAATTAGTAAAATTGAAAATACTTATAACATACCTGTAATTAAATTTGTATCTGATAATTGAGTATCATGGGATTCTTTTGATGGTCCATCTTTAAGTTCTCTTAAGTCAATAACTTCACCATAGGCTGGATTTGTAGCTCTCGAACATTGCGAGTCATCAAAAAAGCTACTCGTACCACTATTTTTCTCTGAGAATCTTGGGTAACATTTCTTGACACTAAAAAAAAACGTTAATCCTAATAATGAAAAAAAAAATCGAATAATTTATTATTTGAAAAAATAATAAATTATGTGGATCAATAAAACGTTATAAATTACCATTAGAGATATCGCCAAATGGAGTCCTGGAAAAGGGATATGACACATTGCTCAGATTCACATTATCGCCAAATGTACATCGTTTTACAGTTCTAGAAGGAGTACCAAATATTTTCGTAATAGCGTTGCTATTGTTTTCTGTAAAATAAAAATAAAATTAATAAATAGAAAATTTTAATAATGATGCAAATAATAAGTTCACACATAATCTACTAATATTACATATTTCTAAAGTTACAATTTTTTTGTTATATAGATGCTTAATACCTAACTACACAATAAATAAACAACAATAAGAAAATTGTATAAGTAATAATTAGATATAGTTGAAACAAAAAATTAAATAGACTTTACATATATTATTTTTTTTATGACACAAAAATTAAATAATTAGATTATTGTTGAAGGAAAAACACAATTAGTGTGCCTTCATCAAAAGTAACTGATGAGGGGCAATTTAGGCGTTTCATTATATCTTGTATACATAAACCCTACATGTATGCCTATACAAGAGACATCTATTGTGAAACAATATGCGCCGCTTTCCATCTATTTCTGCTTTTCTTTCTGTTCTCTTTATTCTTTCCAATTTATTTTTACACGTTATCAGCACGATCCTGCTCTACGGTGAAGAACGGAAAAGTGAGAAGCCGAAAAAAAAAAAAAAGAGAGAATCAATACGTGAATTACTTGTACGTCTGAAAAAGGTATTTCTGATTCTTGGTTTTAAAATTGAATTATTAATGATCTATAATTTTGCATCGATTATGTGATCCGAGTGCAATCAATGTGGACAATTGGATGATATACTGCATGTGATGTTTGATTGTGCATATATGAATCCGTATATAATTTTACTATGTTAGTAATGATTCTAGCAAATCAATTCTATTAAAGAAAAAAACAGGGGATAATCATTAGAGATTTTTTTTATCAGACCTCTGTGAAACCATTAAATTAAGGTTTATGAGTAGACCAGAATGATTAACTGATGTTTTGGTAGATTCTAGCCCTAATTGAATTGAACCTAGATTTATGTGAATGGGGTTTGATATGATCTTTTTTTCTTCTTAATTATGTCCGTCAATTTTGTTAGTTACAAAATTTTACACGATTTTAAAAGAAAAAAGATCTCGATGAACCTCTTGTGTTTTAGCAGATATATATCATGCATGAACTTACTTGTCACATTATGATAGAATTGAATGTTAGGCCTGGGTATATAATATTTTTGTAGTTTAATTACACCATGTTAATTGATAATTACAAGAAAGGAGTTGATTGTTGTATTGGGATTTGACATATTAAACTGAATATATATGTTTTGATTGGAGACCTAGAGGTATAATAAAAAAGTTTTTTTATCTCATTCGGTTCGTCATTAATTATTTCCGTAGACAGTGCCATTAGATTTTTTTTTTTTTTGATACATTGTTTTCTGATGACATTAATTGGACCATCATATCTGATGTTTTATTCATTAAAATCTGGAATATCTTATGTCAATCATAACTCCTGTGTCATACCTCATTTTATAATATCTTATGTTCCTTGATTAGTTATAATCAATTGGAATGAAAAATTATTTTATTTTCTTTCGTATGTTTGTTGCTAGTAGATCATAGATTGTGTTGTTTCGTTTGATTTTCTTTTATTATGCCAAATTTTACCTGTGTATAAATTGCTATTGAATACCTCCATGATAAAGAACATTCATGGATGATAAATATGAGTACAAATTAATGTGATAAAGTATTTTCACAAAGCATCGAAAAACATATATGTGATCAATTTGTCTCAAAATCTAACTCAACTCACATTCTTGAAAAAAAAAATGTATATTGCTACGCTTGCATAATTAATATATATTCCTTTTTGTTTACAGCAAATGGCTGAACCAACTCGACTTGAATTTGAAATTTTGGACACATAAGGAATTGAGTACCATCGTTGGGTTTCGGATGTGGAAACTACCTTCTTAGGGAAGGATTATCTTTCCACAATCAAACCATCCACTGACCCAAATGACACAGAACCGTCCGACAAGGTCAAAGCAAACGCCCTAATGTTTCTTAGGCGACATATCGATCCTAGTTTACGCTGGGAGTACCTTCAATTGAAAACCCCCAAAGAACTGTGGGATGCCTTAAAGGAACGTTTTGGAAACATACATGATACTCTGCTTCAAGAACTAACAGTCCAGTGGAATGAAATCCGCTTACTAGACTACAAAAGGGTCAATGATTTCAATAAGGATATGTTACGCCTTAAAGCACGTCTTACTTTCTGTGGAAAGAAAATCACAGAAGATGACATGATACAAAAAACTCTTTCCACCTTTCCTACCTCAGCACTTATACTGGCAAACCAGTATAGACTTGAATATGATAACAAAAGAATCACAACATTTAATAAGCTGATGAACATGCTGCAAGTTGTTGAGAGGCATGACCAAGTTCTTCTGAACAATAATGCCAGGCCTGCTGGGACAAAGAAAATTCCCGAGGCAAACTTTAATCAAGGGAACAGTGGAACGAACCCCAAAGGAAAGAGGGCAGGACGTGCTCATCCTTACCACCGTGGGAATAATGCACCACAGGGTAGGGGCCGTGGGGGCCATGGTAGAGGTCGTGGTCGGGGCCGTGGTGGCCCTCCCACTGGAGGGCGGCAAGTAGGTGTTGGTGCTCCTAGTAGCCACGGTGGTCGTGGAGCTAAGGTGCAAAAGGCACCTAAAAACCCTTCGAACAAAAAGAAACGAGTTGGCAATGAACCTTGCTATAGGTGTGGAGACACCGACCATTGGTATAGCAACTGTCGTGCAAGCAACTATGTAGCGGCCAACTATAAGAGGTATAGGGAATCTAAAGAACAAGAGACCCACTAAATGGAAGGCGAGGATCAACTCACAGACGTTAACCTCACGATTGCAGATTTCAATGGCAACAAGGACTTTGCTCAGTCAATGGATACTCCCGATTTTGACTGATCTGCTTCACTAATTTTTTTTTTCAAGAATATTGTTAAGGCACTATGCCTCATTTTATTTAGACAATTTTTTTTTAGTCTTCAAGTTACTTAGACTAATTGTTTTTTTAGTTAGATTTTTTGTATGAGACTTTACTTTTATTGACGTTGGTTTTTCAATAAATTTGAATGTTATTCTCAACTATTGAATATATTTGAATTTATTGTACATCAATATATATGGTTCGAAAATAGCACTATCCCAATGTAAAGTAATACATCTGAGGAATAAAAGGAAATATCGAATGACAAGTAAATCATTCTATTAAAATTGAAATACTCAAAAGGAAAATGAGATAAGATTTCCAACTAAATTAATAACACATATCACATTTACTTGTAGGAATGTCTCGCGGAGAAATAGAGTGCTTAACTGATAGTGGGACTACCCACACAATTTTAAGGAATATACAATTATTCATTGAACTTATTCCTTACACTTCATCTGTAACTACAATGATTGGATCATCCCAATTAATAAAAGGGCGAGGTACTGCCAAATTCTTGATGCCTAACGGCACAATTATTAAAATCAAAGAAGCTCTTTATGCACCAAGAGCAAATCGAACCTTGTTAAGTTTTAAAGATATTCGTGCCAACGGCTATCATTTGGAAACTCACAGTGAGAATGGAATTGAATTTATATATATTACCTCTAATGAATGTGGAAGAAAATGCATCTTAGAGAAACTAATGAGTCAATCTAGTGGGTTGTACATCACTACTATTCGAATTCTCGAATCTTATGTTGTCACCAATGATGAACTATGTGACACTAGTTTATACAGGCTTTGGCATGACCGTCTTGGACATCCCGGTCGTGATATGATGATCCGTATTTTGAAAAACTCACACGGACATCCTTTTTTTCGAGTGAACCATAGAAAGGGACGCAAATCCGATACGATGGACGATATCGGTCATGTTGTTGCTCCATCGCAACCTGTGTTTTCTGAAGCACCAGATGCACTATCTACATCCCACCCTGCCTCATTACAAATCTCAAAGGCACATCACTCATTTTGCAAAGCCTGTTCTTTAGCAAAAGTAACACCGAGACCGTCTTATGCTAAAGATACCAAACAAAATATTCCATTCTTACACAGGATACAAGGAGATATTTGTGGACCTATTCATCCAGAATGCGGACCATTCAAGTATTTTATGGTTTTGGTTGATGCTTCGACACGCTGGTCACATGTCGCTTTATTGTCCACAAGAAATTCTGCATTTGCAAAACTCTTAGCACAAATTATTCGTTTAAGGGCTCACCACCCTGATAACCCTATCAAGTCCATAAGACTTGATAATGCTGGAGAGTTCACATCAAAAGCATTTGATGATTATTGCATGTCTATCGGGATCGATGTAGAGCATCCCGTACCCCATGTGCATACACAAAATGGTCTCGCAGAAGCCACCATCAAAAGATTACAAATGGTGGATAGGGCTTTGGTTATGCACACCAACATGCCTATCTCTGCATGGGGTTATGCAATATTGCATGCAGCTTTACTTATTCGTCTCAGACCCATTGTTGACCAACCATTTTCTACGTACCAGTTGGTAACTGGATATGAGCCTGACATTTCACACCTACGCATATTTGGTTGTGCAGTATATGTGCCTATTGCGCCCCCACAACGCACAAAAATGGGTCCCCAGAGACGATTAGGTATATACGTTGGATATGAATCTCCAACAATTATCCGCTATTTAGAACCTTTGACAGACGACCTCTTTACCGCTAGATTTGCGGATTGTCACTTTAATGAGACAATCTTACCGTCGTTAGGGGGAGATGAGAAAAAGAAATTTCTAAGGGAACGACAGGAATTATCGTGGTCTGTCCCCACTCTGTCTCATTTTGATCCCCGGACTTCACAATGTGAAAGTGAAGTAAAAAGAATAATTGATCTTCAGAACGTAGCAGATTCGATGCCTGATGTGTTTGCTGATATCGCAAAAGTGACTAGGTCTCATATACCAGCTGCAAATGTGCCTGCAAGGTTAGAAGTCCCCAATAAGGGGCACAACACCGCAGATAAAGGTGTTGCAATCACACCTGGTGGAGGTGTGGTTGAGGCCGTGGCTCCCAAAAGGAAAAGGGGGAGGCCACTTGGTTCGATTGACACCCACCCAAGGAAGAAAAGGGTAGGTGTGGCACAACATGATCCATTAATCATCAATGTTGAGAATCCATCTCATGAGATTATCTCTGATTATAGTTATGTCCTAGAATCATTACTGGAGGACGCTCCGATGTTTGATATGATTCCAGAGAATAAAGAAATCTCTATGGATTATGAGAGTGCAAACGAGTTGATGGACAGACATTGCACAAAAATTGATGATGTATTTGCTTATACAGTTGCTCAAGAAATTATAGAGCATGATGATATCGAACCACGCTCTATTGCAGAATGTCAACAAAGAGCAGATTGGCCTAAATGGAAAGAAGCAATCCAGGCAGAACTTGATTCTTTGACAAAGAGACATGTATTTGGTCCGGTAGTGCTAGCCCCACCGAGTGTAAAGCCTGTAGGACATAAATGGGTCTTTGTCAGAAAGCGTAATGAGAAAAACGAGGTCCTGAGATATAAAGCTCGCCTTGTAGCACAAGGCTTCTCACAACACCCTGGAATTGACTATGAGGAGACGTACTCTCCCGTAATGGACGTCATAACGTTCCGCTACTTAGTTAGCTTAGTAGTTTCCGAAGGACTGGAAATGCAGCTGATGGATGTGGTTACTGCATATCTCTATGGGGATCTTGATTCAGAGATATATACGAAAGTGCCTGATGGCCTTCCATTGCCCAAGTCAAGTGACCCTAAACCACGGAGTGCGTTTGCAATCAGATTGAAACGCTCACTTTATGGATTAAAACAATCCGGACGGATGTGGTATACCCGTCTAAGTGACTACTTGATTGGGAAAGGTTACAAGAACGATGAACAGTGCCCCTGCATATTCATAAAGAAAACTAGTTCTGGATTTGCGATTGTAGCAGTTTATGTTGATGACATGAACATAATAGGTACTCTTAATGAAATAAGAGAAACCACGAACTATTTGAAATCCGAGTTTGAGATGAAGGATCTTGGGAAAACTCGGTTTTGTCTAGGCATTGAACTAGAGCACCGAGCTTGTGGAATACTTATCCACCAGTCTGCATATGTCCAGAAGATGCTCAGGCGATTTAACATGGACAAAGTGCATCCTGTTAGAACTCCCATGATCGGTCGAAGTTTGGATTTAAAGAAAGATCCATTTCGTCCAAAGGAAGACGACGAAGAGCTATTGGGAGCTGAAATTCCCTATTTAAGTGCAATAGGCGCATTATTGTACTTAGCTCAATGTACTCGACCAGATATTGCTTTCTCGGTGAACTTGTTAGCTAGATTTAGTTCAGGACCAACGCAGCGTCATTGGAATGGTGTCAAGAATATATTCCGATACCTAAAAAAAGGAACCATTGACATGGGCTTGTTTTTCCCTTACAGAGGAAGAAAAGGGAACACAGATGAAATTGTAATCCCTAAAGCAAATGTTGAAGCTACTCCCTACACCGATACACCAAATAATGTATTAGTTGGTTTTGCTGATGCTGGTTATCTTTCCGATCCACATAAAGGGCGTTCCCAAACTGGTTACGTATTTACCATTGGAAATACGGCGATATCTTGGAGATCAACTAAGCAAACCCTTGTAGCTACCTCATCAAACCATTCAGAGATTATTGCCTTACATGAAGCAGTTCGTGAGTCTATTTGGTTAAGGTCGATCATCACACACATTCGAAGGAGTAGTGGATTAAGTTCTACCACTGAAGAGCCTACATGTATATATGAAGACATTGTTGCTTGCATCGAACAGATGAAACTAGGATACATCAAAGGCGACAATACAAAGCATATATCACCGAAGTTCTTCTACAACCAGCAACAACAAGCTTTGCTCAAGATTCAAGTAACTCAAGTCAGCTCTGAAGAAAATGCAGTTGATCAGTTTACAAAATCACTGCCCAAGACAATTTTTGAAAAACATGTGAAAAGGATTGGGATGCGTAGACTTTCTGAGCTCACTTAATAGATGTACGTATCAGGTGAGAGGTATAGACTTCAGTGGGAGTTTCAACATAGGTGCGTTGCACTCTTTTTTCCTTCGACCAAGGTTTATTTTTCCCACTGGGTTTTGTTACTTGGCAAGGTTTTTAACGAGGCAACATTCTTGCACCATCCACCCTTTTGATTTGGCACAAGGGGGAGTGTTGAAGGAAAAACACAATTAATGTGCCTTCATCAAAAGTAACTGATGAGGGGCAATTTATGCGTTTCATTATATCTTGTATACATAAACCCTACATGTATGCCTATATAAGAGACATCTATTGTGAAACAATATACGCCGCTTTCCATCTATTTCTGCTTTTCTTTCTGTTCTCTTTATTCTTTCCAATTTATTTTTACATGTTATCGGCATGATCCTGCTCTACGGTGAAGAACGGAAAAGCGAGAAGCCAAAAAAAAAAAAAAAAGAGAGAATCAATACGTGAATTACTTGTACGTCTGAAAAAGGTATTTCTGATTCTGGGTTTTAAAATTGAATTATTAATGATCTATAATTTTGCATCGATTATGTGATCCGAGTGCAAAATTTTAGTAACAAAATATTTTATATTGTGATTCGTTTCTTTTTTTTTTAAAAAAATGTGAGTACAATTTATACTAATTAATTATTTAGCAAATTAAATGAGTTATTCAAAAATAATTTAACTTAAAATAATAGATGATCATTATAAATTATATATAAAAAAAAAATAAGTGAACAAAAAGTTATTGGGTTGATGTATTTAATATTAGATTACAAATTTAGTGGACTTTTTTTGTTTTTCTGTTCATAGCCCAAAACAAAAAAGCCCAATTGTATTATAATTCTGGTACAACCCTATTTGAATGGGCTGATTAAACTGATAAATATATTTTCGTCAATTACGGAGCCTAATTTTATTACAACAGATCATTTAAGACCAAATCAAACTAAATCTGGCCCATTTAAAGCCCAACCCATTCCCGTCCCTCCCCATTTCAGCTCACACATCCGTTTGGAGAGTCACTTCTAGAAGGGTCTTGACTCTTCATTTCCAGAAATAACTCAAACATTCATGCTTCTCCAGTACTGTTACTATTTCTTCAGCCCTATAACCTTTTCATTTTGGAAACCAATCGATTGTAAAAATATAGGTTTACCTTCATGTTTTTGGCTGTAAACTCGGTGATTTCTAAGTGCCATGGTTTATTTTTCCACTCATATCATCCTGAATCTAAGCCCCTTTCGATACCCTTAAGGTTTCAGTATAAATTTATATGTATCTTCAATCCACACCAGAAGGAGTTATCTACGATGAAAACTAACATAAGTCTTGAAAAATCGGAACTTATCAACTTCCGATTGAGTTTTTTCTCAATTCAGAGCGCAATAAACTTCCAGATCTGAACAACTATAGCAGGTATTCCACTATTACGCCGATTATTTTCTTTGTTCTTGTTGGATTAACATGTAAAATAGGACAAATTTCGTTTTTATATGATTTTCGAAAGTTTTTATTCAATGTATGGGTTATATGTTTTGAGTAGTTGCTTGGTATGAACTTGAAAAGTATTGCATGTTATTTTTACCTATATCGGAAAAGGAATCAATCTATGTAGATCTGGGTAAATTGTTTCTGATGTTATATTTTTCAATTTAATTCAATATTCAGAGTATTTTCATTTAATAAATTTGTCTAACAGAACGAATTTGCGAATAAGAGTGTTAGTTGAAACCTAAATAAATCTCTGACAATTATGACTTTATAAAAATCAATACTTAAGAGTAAATATTTGTTTCCTATATGTGTTTGTTTTGACAAATTTTGGTATTTAAAAACAAACAATTATGATTTTGGTATTTTTGGTATTATTGACTACATTGCATGTCTGTTTTGGAGCATTGAGCAAAAATGGTATCAAGGAAAAAAAAACCACCAGATTTGGTTTTGCATGTTGAATATGTCTATTATAAAAAATATTTTTGGCCTCATAGAAGTGAATAAAGACTCTGAAAAAGGTATGTATTTTGTTTTAATATTTAGTTTATGTTTTCAATTCATATTGTGTTCTTTAACCAAAGTTGTCTGAAATATTAATATGGATCGTTCCTTTTTTTGCAGAGTTTAGAGTACATAAGAAAGAATCCCTTTTAATGTTGAATCAGATTTTCAATCAAATTCCATCTTGGACTTCACAGAATTGAAGTATGAATATGAAAAGTTATGTTTCTGTCTTTTTCTGGTGCTATTGTTCTAGACATATTTCGTTACTTAACATATTTTGTTTGAGATGCTGATAGTAATTGTTCACCTGGTTTTTTGTTTTTTTTTTTTTTTTCAGATTCAGCAGATGCTTTTTTTTTTTTATTCATTTGAAAGTTGATTTGGATTTTATAACAATTTCATTTTTGGATTAACACATGTGAAAACCAAATCTTGAAAGGTATGTTATAACATCACATATAAATAATATATCCTCCTTTTAATTTTTTTTGTTTTTGTATATTAGATTTTCAATGTGAAAATGACTGACACATTTTCTTTGTTGTTCCTCCAAATAGGAAAGTTTATCGCAAATACAATTCTTCCCTAAACTAAGAGATCGGGAAGAATTAAGATTCCAATGTTGGTGTTATCAGTTCTACGATAAGCAATATTGAACTTAAATAACTATATATGAAATATATGTAAATAACTTTTTTGTCAACACTGATTATGTTTAAAATAGATCGATTGAGTTCTACATTGTCAAAAAAGGAAGAAGATAATGAAAATCTGCCTAAATTGTGTTTTATCATAACAAACTGCTCACCGTAAAAATAATATTAAACAACGATATTCATTTTTGTATTTCATGATAGGACTTTCAAAATTTATCTTCTTAAGTTTGTAGTTGATAATGTATTTTTTAAAGCATAATTTATTTTGATGATGATTAAGGTGCCTTGATTTGAGGATGTTTAGGAGTACAAAAGTAATACGCAATATAAGTATGAAGCATATCATATTCAATCATTATGTGCTAAAAACATATAATAGTTTTTAATAAAAACAACCAAATAATATAACTGCTTGTTTGAATCTACTCGGAACTTTTGAGTTAAATGAGCAAAACTGTTGTTTGTTCGTTTATGGTATTGATGGTTTTTCATCACTATTTGAACCAATGTATGTACTACAAACATTTCAGATTCATTTTATAAGCTTTTAAGTGTGCAACAACTATGTTTTTTTACAATTTGTATGTACAAACTATGAGTGTTTGCGACAATAATTAACATTGTTTTCGTATGATGCAGGAACAATTCATATAAATCGCGAAGAATGATAAGCAAACTCATATACAATATGGCAATCGCTAATCTACACAGATAAGTATATCTCAACCTTAATACTATCTAGCAATTCACAAACTTAATAGAAATTCTTAGTAATTACGTACCGTCTCTTTGATCCTTACGACCAATTGTTGTAGAAGATGTTAGCTTAACCATATTGCTCTAACATGCGCCAGTTTGTTTTGTTTCTCGAAATTTAAACAACATCCATTTGATGATTTTTTTAAAAAACTATGTTGAACTTGAGTTTAATGATGGAACTCTGACTATGCTTCTTAAATAGTTGTAAACTTGTGGATAATTAGGGCTTTTCATTATCCATATAGATATCATGCATATTTCCTTTTGAATTGGGCTAACTAAATGAGACCAAATATAAGCGTTTATATGTTACCGATTAATAGGAATTCAAGATTACATATATATATATAGATAATGCCATGATTTTATGAATATATATGTTTTTATATCTTTATTTATTACCTTTTTTTATCCAAACAAAGATTTCCAAAGATGCTAACAATTATATTTACATTATATATTTTATACCTTATACAACCCGATTAATTATTGATATTTTAATAATTTGATAAATTCATTAATGTTTACTTTCGAATTTTTTATTTTTGACATATTCAAAATTTATGCACTAAATAATAAGTAAAGTTATATGTTTTAGAACAATGCAAAATAGCTTTCACAAATGCAAACATACCTTCTATTAAATTTAGAAATAGTTTCTGATTGAAAATTGAAATATAAAAACATATAAGCTAAGGTAATTTCAATAAACCATTAGATCATATGCAGAAAACTTAACAAACTTTAATCTACATAAATCCTAAATGAAAGATCCAAGGTAGAACCTCTAGGTGGCTGTTTCTCGAAAGTCACCAACATTCCACGTCCAATGAAACACTCCTCTAGCATATTTTGACAATGAGTGAAATAAGTCACCTCGTCTCTATCAACCTGATCGGTTTCCAAACCTACGCTCCACTCTGTTTCACCTCTGAGCATTGTTGCCCTCCCATTAAAAAAATGACCCCACTTGAGAAAATGGCTTCTGAACTGTTTGGGAATTTTCTGATAGTAACAGCAAAGACATTAAATGTATAAAACAATGAAGTTTAAACATATACTACATCGTTCAAAAAACTTATGTAGACCTAATTTTCTTTACCATTTTGCCACTTCAGAGATGATTTCGCCTAACATACACGGTGAAGGAAGGAAAATCCACTCCGTCTACAACCATTGTTGGCACAGTTGACCTGAAAGTAGTTAAAACGTTTTCACAAGTGACATCAGTACATATGGGCAGATTTTTATTTTTTTTATAATATAGTGCATTACCTTTTCGACATCGTTCTATTATTCCTCCCTTAGTCCAATCTTCTCAAAATACGTTGATTTTTTGTTTTCACTGTTTTTCTCGATTGTGGTTGAAGATTTATATAGAAAACATTATTTTGAACAATAATATCTAGTCCATCAGAAAAATATAGAAAATCTACAATTTTGAGATCTTCTTCAAAAATATATATAAGATTTGGTTTATCGGATTTTATATATATTTATCTGTATCTAAATATCTTTATAGTTTGACTATACATATATGACAATATTGATATATTAAGTAACGAACATCCATATCTTTCGACAATAATAGCTTTTTAATATTTCATATTAAGCAAAGATGGAGTTGGCAAAAATCGGAAACGATTATATGATTTTATACATAGTCCAATAGCAAAAAATAATAAATGTTTTATCTGTTTAATATAAATTACATGTATATTAAAACTATCTATACACATTTTAATAATTATTAGAGTAAATCATGCATAATGATGTTATTACTTATTAACAGTAGTAGTCCGAATCTTTTTTAGTAGATTTATTTCATACATTAAGGCTTATTTCAAAAATGATAGACGACTTGTATGAAACATTTTACTTATATTTAATAGATGGAAACGTATTATTATGTTTTGTCAAAAATATAATATATGAAGTTGTGTGTATCTCATCTTCAGGATTATTTATATAACATAATAGACACATTTAAATATTTTTTTAATAATATTATAACCAAAATTGTTCAACAAATTTTTCAATTTTTTGTATACTAAGGTAAAAAAGATATAAAATTAAATGTGTTCAATTTAATTTTAATAGAAACCATTGATACCATCTGTCTCTCTATTTTTTTCATCATATTACAGTTTTCTATTGTAATATATACTACGAAATAAGGGAAATTGGTATATCAATTTCATTTGTAAATACCGTGTTTACTATAAACTACCTTTTTCTTTTTTTTTATAACTGTTGACACTAAAGTTTGCATTCCAGGAAAGTTTTAAACGTTAAATTAGGTTTAGGTTCATGTTCCATATAGTGGAAACATTAAATTATTTTAGTTATATAAGTTTATGAAGTATCATGTTCCATATGTACATCATGCATATAACTGAATGAAACAGAAAGAATTCATAAAGACTTATTTTATTAGTCTAGTAATAATAAGCAGCACATCATATCATAAACATCAATAATGACTTAGGAATGTAGAAATAGGGAACATTCATACTACGTTAAGGAATGAACTACATATATGTATTCAATAAACGTAGACTCGGAACGTCATATTCTCATCAGGGTCCATCTCCAATTCGAAAACCCTGACAACTGTTAGCTCGTTATCACGTAGAAACATTCCACATTCAGTGAACTCTGTCGAGCCGCCTTCATTCCTAGCAATACGAACCTTCAAGTACTGGATTCCTCGAAATATGGTAGCAAACTCTCCATCAGAATTTTCCCACTTGATAAATTCCTTTTTAATCAAATCGGGTATAGCCTGTAACAAATAAATAATTTTTTCATAAACAAATTTTAATATTTAAATGGATCATTTATTTGTGATTTTTGAAATATGTATAATGAATATGCATTTTCGATTTTGCATATAAAAATATAGTTTGCGTACCACTTTTTTGCTGACGAAAATCTCCTCAGTAACCTTCACAGTAAACGATGGATAGTCTTCGTCCAGTATTATTATAACTTAATTGGGCGATCTGTTCAAATATCAAAATGAGAGAAACGTGACTTTGAAATAAAAATCATCAACTGTACCATTTCGAATTCGATGCATTATACAATTGATCAAGTATAAATGTTTCGATTTTGCTGCTATTACAATTTAAGAACTCAGTCAATTCAACTATGAACAAACTTACCCTCCTTCCATTCTTCAACGAATGCAATATCTATGTGCTTCAAAGTACTCCTTTAGGTTCTCAATCTTCAATATCTCAATTAATTGGCTGATGTACAGACATGTACTTATATAGGGTTTTACAATAGCACCTGCTGAGGGAACATTATCTTGGATAAAAAAAACTGATATCAAACCTGTTGGGATATTATAGGGCTACTTTAGTTATTGATATACTAAAATCTTTTCTATATGTAATTTCTTCCTCATATCTATATAATTTGTAACCCTTTTTGGTTTCTGTTTTTTTAATAAAAATTTAATACTAAATAAATAAAATTACATTATGAATATAATTTTTCCTTTTTAAATTCCGCAATATATTTTAGTATTTTGTACATTCTTGTCTTCATATAGTGTTTTGCAATAGTGCTTGTTTTACAAATGATCTATATATAAGAATGATTCATAATAATATATAATATATTAGGCTATTATATACCTACTTTAGTAGTGAAAAATTGGTAAAAAATCTGTGGAACATTTGTTTTTTTTTTCTTTTGCATATGTTAACTTTATATACATGATTCTTTCTTGTTTAAAGTTATACCCAAATATAGAATTTATTTAATAGTCCTTGTTTATTTCCATAATATATTGAATTGAGTTATTATATACCTACTTTAATCATCGGGCAACGAAAGTATTTTGTATTTTACAGCAACCATTTAATATTCATACACATCTCCTTCACCGATAATAAATAAAACATGCATTTATTGTTTTCATAAAATCTATTTCCACATTATATAATTTCCAGAATTGATTTTTTCATTTATTTGTTTATTTGGGTATAAAAGTATAACATAAACTATATGTTTATGTTATATGTTAAATTCGATACTGATAGTCTAATATATTCTGAATACGTGTGCAGATTTTAAATTTAATCTTTATATTCTCACTATTTGTTCTGTTAGCTTCACATAATAATGGTTGGGTAATAGGCAAAATTATACTATATTGGCAAACTATGAATAGGTTCATTATCTTGGATATAAAAAACTGATTTCAAATATATTGAAATATTATAGGGCTACTTTAGTTATTGATATACTAAAATCATTTCAATAAGTAATTTCTTCCTCATATATATATAATTTGTAACTTTATTTTTGTTTTTTTGCTTATGCTAACTTTATATACATGATTTTTTCTTGTTTTACTATTTTAATCCACAAATAGGATTTCTATAACAGTCCTTTCTTTAATAGTCCTTGTTTATGAGAATAATATATTGGATTGACATATTATATACCTACTTTACTCATATGAAAACGAAAGTATTCTGTATTTTATAGCAACCTTTTGATATTCATATACATCTCCTTCATCAATAATACATTAAACATTTTTGTTTTTCATATAATCTATTTCCACATTATATAATTTTCATAATTGATATTTTCATTTATTTGTTTATTTGGTTATAAACTATATTTTTATGATATATGTTAAATTCGATACTGATAGTCTATAATCTTTTGAATAAGTGTGCAGATTTTATATTTAATCTTTATATTCTCACTCTTCACCATGCATAGATTAACATAACAATGGTTGGTTAATAGGAAAAATTATACTATATTGGCAAACTATGAATAGGTTCATTTTTTGTTTGGTTTTTTATGTTTTTTTTTTTTTTCCACACACACATATTATCGTTTACAAACAGTTCTATAGAAGCTCATATTATGCAATAACATGAAAGATTAATGCAATGATCAATTCACAAAGCCGCATTATCGAAAAGAAATGAAATTCAAAACTTAAAAACATAGAATTCAGATGTTTGAAACAAAGATTTTTCAACTAAAATGCCATCACTGTTTCTCCTGCTTGATTGCCTTACGGTTGGTAGAACCCTTATCCAGCTCGTCCACCAACTTACGTTTGACCTTCAATTCTAGCTCATGTTCAAAATCTTCATCATTTTTGTCATCTACTGTTTCTTCTCCGGCTGAGACATCGAGCCTTTTTCCTTTGAGTTTCTTTTCAGGAGACGTAATAACATCTTCCTCAACCGCATTACCCTTATTCTTTTTGTCAGGAGTATTGACCTCGTCTTCAGATGAAACATAATCTATATCCTTTGAATTTCCAAGCTTGGATATTAGATCGGACTCCTACATAACATTAACCAACTATTATTTAATATTGGTGGTTTAGACAACTATAAAACTGTTTAAAAGGTATAGGCTACATTATTAGTTCAAATAAAAATATATATATATGAATCTGCTTTAAATATCTTTACCAGACTTTGCACATATGACCTACAGAACCTTGACAATAGTTCAGGGTCATCAGTCACTTTCGTAACAGAATAAGTAACTCTCGCGCCCCTAGAATGATCAGTTTTCCTTGAAACCTTAAAGAGAACATTGCGATCAGCCAGTTTCCCGATAAAGTAGTCAAGTACCCCTGGTTCAGCATCCTACAGTAATTACAATTGAAATTAAGAAAATATATATTTTTTGGCACAACTTTGATATTTTAGCTTATCAAATTGTAATATTAATAAACTCACATCTTCAGTCTTTAGTTCATAAGCAGTCTTTCCAAATATCACCTGACCTTTTGGTATCCCACACAATAAATAGCGCGTTATATGTTTCATCGATCACTCTAACTTCAAGCTTATACCTGTTTCAGACAATGCAGAATTTTGATTATGTAGCAACATAATGAATGAAATAATGGTTAAGTTCAAATTATTCTTGCCTGAAATTATTGTTTGGTTCCACATCACCACACTCTCTGCAGTTCCACTTAGAGTCAACATAGTTTAACTTTCTGTGGCAACTAACACATGCCATGTACCAAATATCTTTAGGGTTCTCAATCTCCGCAATGGTGCAGTAAACCCAAAATGACCCGTCCTGTCCGATGTTAAAATGTCCATTTATGTTATATAATGTGAAATCTATATAATTTTTAATAAACAGTGACATATAGACACAAATCAATTTAGTTTAATTACCTCTCCTTCACAAATTTCTTGCAGGTTCCTAACAACAGCACGACTTGAGGCAAGTTCACTCCCGGGAGATGCACCAGAACTCGTGGATTGAGTAATAGCAACCTGCCTCGTAGCAGATGGAGATGCAGCAACCCTTTAAAAAAATGCAAGTAAGTTAAACATAAATAAACAAAAAATGGATACTATTGCGGTTATTGAGATCGTCAGCAAAAGAAGTTATTGATAATTCTTACTGTTTTTTGAATTCGTTTATCTCCCATACATTGTCATTTACAAACATTTGAGTGCAATTGTAAGTGTTAGAAACCTTCACATTATCTACATTCAATTTATTAAAGGATAACATCTGTATAAGCCAAGATTTGATTATCAATATAACATAACTTAGAAAAAAAAATTTGCTGCATTACCATTAAAGACTTTAGGCCTACAAAACTGCATCACTATAACAACTGGCTCAAATGTTGGCTGATTGTAAAAAGGCATAACCTTTTCAACAAATTCTTCCCAAAGTGTAATAGTTAACCTACGACCACTTATGTGGACAAAAAAGCAATAGGTATTATAAGATGATAGGAAATAAACTAAACTACATAAATTTACTCAATATGAAAATAAGGAATTTAGTACATACAAATATTACCTCATGTCCTCAATCTCCACTTCCATAAGCAACTTGTCGCCTTGTTGTGTAGGCATATTCGTTGGAGGGTGCATCTCCACCAATCGACCAATTACATCTTCATTTATTAAAATTAAACTAATCAATATTATTTGTGATGACAGAAAAATATGTTACTATATTTAATATATAGTAATTTCATATTGAAATAATTTTATAACTTACCAATAGAAGGTTTTCATCTGTTTTCTTCAACTTAACAATTTGATCAAATGGCTTGAAGTTAAACCTATTGTTAGGAAAAGACGAATCACGTATATGCCTTATCATGGTCTTCCCATATAATGAGAATTTATGGCTATGGGTTGCGGTCTTGTAACGTAATTCATCTTTTGAAACCATGAAATTGCTTATTATGTACAGGTTTCCTTCACGGAGCTTGGGACGGATATTTTCCATATGCGGAGCTCTAGCTGAACCCCGAATAGTGGAGCCCTGCGATAAATATATTAAGGTAACAATAAATATATTTGATATTTGATTAGTGTTTACGTGCATATTTTTTATACAAACTAAAGATATCAGTTTAAAAAAAATAGTACTTTTGCTAATCCTGATTATTGTTGAAACTTATTATCGATTATATTTTTTCCAGAATCGTTGAAACTTATTATCAATTATCACCCTATTTTTGCTAATCCTGATTATTGTGCATGTTATGAATTTTCATATATTTGATATTCATAAATAAAACAAAAAACTTATCATTGGACATATGCAGAATCGTATTAATCTAGTAAATTCATGTTATCATAGCAAATAATGGTTAAACAGGAAAAAAAAATATAGAACATAATGACAATTGTAGAAATTAAAATAGTGAATAACATAATCAGTAATACCTCAATATCACGGAAAACACATTCAAAGCTTTGAATCTGATTTGGGTTTTTGAACACAGGTACATTGTATGCCCTAACCAACCTTAGCCTTAGGGCTCAGTCGGATCTCGTAGCATTAACATCACTAATTTTTGCGAAGACTGGCGCCATTTCCTGACATGAACAGATGAAATTTAGTAAGGTAAATTGTTGATTTTCTATCATATACGCACAATTAACTAAACAATTACAATAATCACTACTTTGTATTTGTAATACGATTACATTATTATACTCTAAAAAAAAAAATTGTTGCATAGAAAGTTAGTGATATCAATTTTTGCAAGAAAAAAATATAAGAACATTCTAACATGATTTTTATTTTTCCACAGTGATTATGAAGGCCATTGAAGATGATATAAAGGGTCAACAAATATAACAGTTTCACTTCAAGTTCAACAAAACATTTATCAGTAATGCAAAGCAGTAAAGTTATGAAAAAAATCAGAACAATCCTACGAATTTCACTACATGTTGTGCGAGCGGGATCAAATACGCATTATTTCACTTTCCGAGATTTAAAAGAAAAGTCTTTAGTAAAATAAACTTACTGAGTATGAAAAATAAACTGGTGAAAGAATAGACTGGCAGAAACGAAAAAGTGATTGTGGTGGGTGTGATCGCAGATTGTTTGTTATTTATATGAGTTATTAGGTTTAATATTTGAAATCAGAGATCCCTATAATTAGTATACGAATATTTTCCGGTTTTACCTTAGAAACTAATAAAACAGCTGTAGCAAATTAATATCAAAATTCACAAATTGATATTATCTAGATATGCATTTTCAATGTGGATCTCAATAATATTTTGGTTGAACAAACAATGAGATAAATCAGTAACAACTTTCCTAATTTTTGAGATTTTTTTGGCATATAAAATCAATGAACGTTACAGCAATTATCTTGTTGTTACAACCATGTTTTTATCCCAAAGTAGTAATATCATTTCGGCGGGAAAATGCGTTGTTTCCAATTTTGGTATAAATTCATTTTGTTATTATATATATATATATATAGATTTGCAATGGGGTTTGGGTGGGAAAACTTCAGGTTGCTATTTTGGGAGGGTTTTGTTTTTATATTAAGTATGATTCCTCACCATATTTTTATACTTTCCCCGGTCTAAAAAAAGTCATTTATACGTTTTATGAAAAATTAAGGATGGTGGAATAAACAAATATATTCCTACATAGTCTAGTAATGAATAAAGCCATTATTTTTAAAGGTTGTGCAATTAAGGAAATTGAATCAACTAAATTAAGTAGGAGAATTCTTAATTAAGTTAATGACAAAATTATGAGATTTTTAAGAAGATTTCTTGATATATATTTAGGGGTACATTGAAATAATTGTTGGTTTTTTGTTAAATCATATTCTTTTGAGCAAAAATATCTTCTATAAAGCGACTCTTTCTTTTACCGGAGTGAGTATAATTTATGGATTGCTTAATAAATTTTCAAATAATTTTCAGGTTTTTTTCACAATTACATTACATGAAACAGCTATTGCAAAAATCCGTGTGAAGCTCCACCCGCACCAAGCTACTTCTAAATGTCTCTGTTTTTTACGATCTTTGTCACGCCCAATGTTATCTACGCTTTGGTTAATCCTCATTAAGTGTTGGGCCTTAGCTTACCTCTCAACTAGCGTATAATATCTCGTACAATGTTATATGGACCAAATCATATGTCAAAATCAATAATCTATATCTATATCTATACTTAATATAATAACAAAATCCGCCCAAATTAGTAACTTTGAAGTTTTCCCGCCCAAAATTTATTACTAATTTTGGAAATAACAATTTTTTATATATAAAATTCAACCCCAATATAAAATATAATTATTGTCAATAACTTGCCATATATTAGCCTAAAATAAATATTATAAAGCTATTTGGGTTGATTCCGCCCGGGCCGAAAAAAAATATTTTCTTAAAATTAACTTTTTTAAATAAATTTATTGGGTATTATTAATGAAAAATTATTTATAAAGACGGTAATTAAATTTTTAACATTACAAATATATCCCCTATCAACCGCATATTGTAATTCCAGCCCTAATCATCAACATGACTTCTATGGAAGGATGCTGGAGATATTCATATATTACGAAAAATAAATATTCATACTAATATATATTATAGTTTTTAAAACTTTCACTGCACTCTTTTTTCATTAACATATAATTTTTCATATCTTATTATTTATTGATTATAATATTTTATTATATTAAAATTATATAAAAATATTAATTTATTCATTTACACTTATAAATCGTGCATCGCACGGGGATACTACTAGTATATATATATAAGTAAAATGGAGGGCGTTAATCTCATTTTAACTTTCCCTCCAAAAATTTTACACCATACAATTGGTAAGTTTTATTTATTTTTGGTAAATTCATAACTTTCTTTTATTTATTTTTAAACACAAATAACTTTTTTCATTTTTAATCCGACTTATATGCATAATATACCAAATTATTCATCTTTTCTCGATCATCTATTTGACATCCATATCACATATATTATAACGAGATATTTAATTTGAATAAACAAATTATTTGTTGGTTAATTATTTATGCTAGACTGATATTTCACATGTATTGAGCTATGCAGTTTTGGTTTGAGTTGCAACTAAAATTAGTAAAATAATTTCTTTTAAAAAAACATGAGTATTTTTTTTTTATAAAAATACAACTAACCAATTTATTTGTGACATGAATTTTCAAATATTTTTGTTATTTTAGTTATGTAGGGAGAAAGGTCATTCTGTAAATAATGAAAGTCCTACTTTATTAAATTAAAGGCAGAAAAATCAATATCTATTTTATAATGAACTTATTATATCATCAAATTTTGCTAATATTTTTTTTTATCACGAAAATACTGAAGATTTGAGCATATGATAATTGTGTATTAAAATTATTATGGAAATTACTTATAATTACCTATTTATATTTTTAATAATGCATATTTTGTTAAAATTACTCTTTTAAGGAAATTTATTCTTTGCAGCCTAAATTATGACATTTGTTACATTTTGCAATCTTTTTTAATTTTTAATTTTTATTAAAATTTCAGTTATATGTTTTTACACTTTGTAAGCTAAATAATACTTTGTCGCATTAATCAACATCAAATGTTTTTTTCACTCTTAACAATCTAAATAACTTTGTTCGCACTAATCAATTTTTATCTTCAAATAAATAGACTCTTTATAAAATAATTTACAATACCAAAATAAAATACGAAAATATTCAAATATTTTGAAGAACTCACAGAATTTAATTTGTTATTCGAATTATTGAATAGCTTTTTAATTTATTTTGCTGAAATAATAATTTATTAAAAAAATATTTAAGTATATTTGAAATCACCGAATGAATTGTTAAAAGTTGCAAATGAAAAAAACTAACCTTAGAAAGAGAAACTTAAATATATATAATTAGAACTTGAAAGTTTAATTAGATCAATTAAAAAATATATAAAATAAAAGCAGGGACATAAAGAAAAAAGTATTAAACTTTACATTACATATGAAATATCCAAATAAAATATCATTGTTCCTTTTATTATCTATTTCATGGTTATTTTTAATTATTTATAATTAGAATTTAAAATTTATTTTATAAATTAAAAAATCTATATATTTATATATATATATATATAAGCCACAATATGGACATTCTATAAGTAATAGTTTCCACCTAAAATTTTATACTGTGATTGGTAAGTTGTTGTCACATTTGGTTAGAATCAAAATTTATTTTATTTTCTAAAGTTGCAAATATCTTTTTTCATTTCTAATCTATTTATTATGTATACTATATCAAATTAATCATCTTTTGATGATGTTTGATTTGACATCCATATAATAATAATAATAATAATAATAATAATAATAATAATAATAATAATAATAATAATAATAATAATAATATTAATAATAATAATAATAATAATAATAATAATAATAATAATAATAAGATATTCTGTTTAAAATATATTATATTATTTGTTCGATGATTATTTGAGTAAGAATACAATGTTTATTGTGGATTGCACAGCAAATACTATATTGGTTCGGAATAAAATTAAAAATCATTCAAGTAATTCTCTTTAAAAAATTATTTTACATAATTATTTCATTAAAACCACAACTAATCAGTTTGTTTTATCCAACATGAATTGTCTCAAATTTTCTTCATTTATTACATTGAGAGAAAAATCAATGTATATATAATTGAATACATATTTTATAGAAGTAAAAGCGATAGTTAATATTTGATTTATAATCAACGTATTAAATAATTAAATTTGCTAATATTTATTTGTTATAATAATTATTTTTGTTGATAATCACAAAACTATGACTTTTTGCTCATATATGTAACATAAACTATGATTTTATATAAGTTGCAACTAAACTTTTTTTTAATAAGCAAAATTAATCAACCTGAACTATATTTTTTTAAGACTTTGTAACTTGAACAATACTTGGTCACATTAACCAATCTCAATTATGTCTTTTTTTTTTCTTCTTCTACTTTTTTCTTTTCACATTTTGCAACCTAATTAAGCAATTTCTTTTTTATATTAAACAATTTGTATCTTTAAGTGAATCTACTATTTACAATATAAATTAATTTAACTGAAACTTTTCAACATATATATGAAAGTAAATATTGAAGAACTCATATGTTTTATTTTGTTATTTCAACTATTGAATAACTTTTGAATGTTATTTTGCTACTATTTGTATCTCTGAAATATCAAGTAAAGTATTAAAACTTGCAAATAAGATTTTTTAAAAGTAAATAGTTATAGATAAATTTAAACCTTTATTTAGATAAAATTAAATATTTAAAGTGAAATGAAAAAAAAATTAAAGATAAATAATTTTCTTATAACATTATTCATTTTTTCTTTAATAATATGAATTAATATTTAGATAATTATGTTTGGTGTAACATTAATAATTAATTAAGCTATATGCATATAGGTGAAGAATGATACATACACACTAAATGTGTGTTTTGATTTCAAAGATAAGAAATGATCATGTTGAAAAAGATTTTTGTTTTATATTTAATTTTTATCTTGATGTTAATATATATATATATATATATATATATATAAAGTAAGTTATATTAAATCCATATATAACGTGCGAGAAACTTATATTTACATTACTTATAATTTTATATATGTTTTATCCTACATTATTAAAAAAAAAATATTAGGATCAAATTGTCACATATTTAAATATTAGATTAGATTATATTATATTTAGTTTTATTAAAATCATTACTTTTTAAATAAACTTCCGTGCATTGCACGGGAATATTACTAGTATATATAAAAGCTAAATGAGGGGTATTTCTGTAAATCCTTCTTTCCCGCCTAAAGTTATCTTAAATACATTCTTCATTTTTACCTTAAACATCAATTGATTAAATAATTAATAATGCTTTTCTCTTCAAATTAATGCAATGTTGCATCTTACTTTCCTTAATTAAAATAACTAGAATACAATTTTGAGTTTTATTTTCTTAATTTATTTTTCCTATTAATTTATTTGGGTAATTTCTTAAATACATGTCGAAACTTGCAGAATTTCAGCTTTGAGACTATATTATTGCATCTTTATAATTATCAATTGTAATTATATACTAATTTAGCATTACATACCTTATGCTGAGAAATTATTTTATTTATTTAGAATATCAATTAAATTTATGGGCCTATAAACACCCGATTATGTGAAGTTGAAAATTTACGCTTGCATTATTTGTTTTGTTTCTACTATCAACCATCTTACTTAGCGTATTCATATTTCATGGCTCCAACATTCAATTTAATACTACCTCTATTTTTTATATGCACTTCTATATATGGATAACAAAATTAAGAGATATGTGGAATAACAATGAACCCTCAACTATATTTTATAATTTTATTCCTTCATTTACTCAATATTATCTCTGTTTCCATTAATTATGGTGGGTTAGAAATTTAGAGAATTTTTAGGAATAGTGAGAGGGGTAGTTTTGGAATAAATGGGGGGAGAAAAAACTTAAAAGATATCTCTTATAGACATTTTACAAAATCTAAAACTGCATCTAAGGAAGATGGAGGTAGTACTATATATATATGTATATATGGAAAAAAATGAATTATGAAGATATAAAAAAAATGGTTTATTTTTCCACTATAGTAAGATATCTAAGTGTTTTTCTTCAAAGCAGGCATGTATTTTTCTGTAAAAAAAATATTTGATTTTGTATAACTGTTTTTAAAACAATTTAAAAGACTTATGATGGTGTTCTTAATTTCTGGATGTACACTTGAGCAACTACGAATAAGTTATAACTTTAAAAAATAAAGAAATTGGTGATATAACATTCAATGTTAGGAATTCAATGAATTTATTATATTTTATTAGAATGCATATATTTTTTAAGGTTGATAGAGGGGTGTTTTTTATGCTTCAGTTCTTTATTTGAGCTTCTTTTTTTATACATATCTATTCATACTATCCATATAGTTTATTACAATTATTTTTGAACATATTATTATTTCTAATACATAAACAATATTAAGTTGATTGCTGAAAAAAAGTTGATTGTTTAAGGTAACAATATCTTGAATAATAATATAGAAAATGTTTGTTTTGTTTAACGACCTCATGCATAATAAGACCGTGGTTGAAAGTTAATAGTATGTAAATTATGGACAGTAGTCCCTAATTTACTCACTCACATGCACACTTACACACACATATGGGTTAATTATAAATATTCGTGGATCAAGTCTTTTACAAGTTTTGTAAATTTAATAAACTTAAAATATACATACGCCATAATTATGTTTTAAACATTTAAGTTTAACAAGTCTACATTTTCAATTATCACTACTAATATAAAAAATATTATTATTCTAAAGTGGTATAGTTATAAATTATTATTTTAATTTATAAGATAACATGCCGCGCGTGCGGGAGCATAACTAGTTACATGAAAAAGAAAAAAACAATTTAACTCTTTGCCCTTATATATTCTTGTAAAGTTTGGTGTCATTCTGCAATATAAGCTTCCTCACCTCTTTAATAGAAGCTACCGTACATATGAAAAGCACGCACCAACTTTTATTTTATTTACTTTTCCTTGAAGAAATATGTAGTTTTCTAGTGTTTTATCAAGTAAAAACAACTTTTAATAGGCAGTATATGAAGATTGTTGATTTTCCAAATGCAATATATATAAAGATTGAGGTTTATTTTGCCAAGCAACATAGACATGTTACTTATGTGAAAATATTCTTGAGTAACCCACACCACCCCCCCTTCCTTTTTTTCTTT
The DNA here is from genome assembly GCA_958295605.1 of Ajuga chamaepitys. Lineage (NCBI taxonomy): Eukaryota > Viridiplantae > Streptophyta > Magnoliopsida > Lamiales > Lamiaceae > Ajuga > Ajuga chamaepitys. The sequence continues at coordinate 14,533,558 of OY282502.1, read as the reverse complement.
TTTCTTTTTTTGTTAATTTTTTATATTGCTTTTTTAGCCCCATCCCATCCATTCCCCCACCCTACTACAACTAGCTCACCCTCTCTAATTTTAAGTTTTTTATTTATCATGAATCGTGGCAAGTGGATGATTTGGTTAATTATACAAAATTTATCACCTTTTGGTCAATTTTCAATTACAACATTACCGTTGAAATCTAACGTAAAAGTGCATCGTCTTTTTTTTTTCAATTAGATACACATTGGCCATTTTCATGTTCCAATTGATGACATGAAGCTTGAAACTTGAAATCAGGCCCAAATATGCAGCCACGTGGATTTATTTTTTTATTTCTCACACTTTAAGAAAGAGTCGTTCAATATTTAATGCTCAATTTCTTTTTTTTCTTTTTATTTATAACTTCGCGCCATTTGCACACCTCCTGTAACAACAAATTTTGTGTATTGAATTAACAAACACAAAAAAATTGTACAAATTAAATCCAAATTGGATCAAATGAAAAACTTTGTAGGTTACAATCTCCATTCTTCAATCCTCTGATACTTCTCTTCGAATGTTTTCTTCGAATTTGAAATCTTGGAGTGAAATCTTCGTCTTGATCTCATCCGTCACTTAAGTTGTTCTTCAATAACGATTGCCCGAAGGCCGAACGGCTGATATTCTCCATGTGTTACGTGTTCAGATTTGCCTTCAAATTGTTCTTTCAAGCCTTAATAAAGTGAAGAACGAAGAACGGGAGCAGAGAGATATTTTTGCAGTGGGTTAATTTTTATTGTTTCCGTGTTTTGATCTTTTACCTGATGTATCCTTATTTTATTTAATGGGTTAAATTAGTGAGTGGGTCATGATAAGTGCACAACAATTCTTATTGTTCACTTGATGCACATGGGACCCACTCAATAAATTTGTCATTTTTTCCCAAAAAGGAAAATAATTTTTTAGTCTTTTCTAGCAATGTATGTTTAGAGCAAAAGAAACTAAACACAAAAAACTATTAAGATACAAAACTATATTTAAAACAAAGAATCGTATTTTTTCCCCTAAAACATCTATCTCCAAAAAATCTTACCTTGTGTTTTATGTAAGTTTTTTCTAAAATGTAAAAACACATATCAAAATTAATTATATTTTATAAATTTTGTTCTTACTTTTTTATATATATATATATATATAATACTGATGTTAATTTGAAGATTGTAAAAAGAGAATTAGCACAATATTTTTTGTTATTAAAAATAAAGTTAAACGAAAAGGTTATAAACGTTTAGATTTTTAGTTAAAAAAGACAAAGAGAAAAGAAAAAGAAATAGAAAAGTAATTACACCCTTCTGTTCCATTTAAATTGTACACTTTCATTTTCGATACGTCCCACATCAATTTGCACATCTTTAAAAAGAAAAATTTCCTTACAATCTTCACTCTCAAAATCTCCACATTTAAAAAAGTCAATCAAAAATTTAAAAAATATATATATTTTTTTAATATACGTGTCCGACCCTACGTTCAAATCTGAATGGACGAGGGTAATACGTTATTTACCTGATTCAAGCGTGACCAATTGATTTCCATGTTGGCGAGTGTCTTGGGCATCGCAATTGGAGTCTTGCGTCTCTCTAACGCGCCAGACATCTTCCCTTTCTTTTTACTAGTATTACTCTCGTACGATGCACGGAAGTCTGCTAAAATTCAATTTTATATTACTTTACTATTTAAAAATGTAAATATTGTATATTTTATAAAATAAATATTTTAAAATTTTGAATTATATTACAGTAAAATTTTAAATAATGTAAATATTTATTTCCCCCCACCCCCCCCACCCCCTCCAAAAAAGAAATTTGAATTAAAATATACTTATTATTTACGAATAAAAAATATTGTTATTGATACAACTGAAATAAATATTATATATAATAAAAAAAATGCTTACTTTTATTTAATTTTTTTCTAAAAACTCAAACATACCTTATCATTCTTGACCTATGCGAATAACCACAAATAGTCCAATTGATTGCATGTATTGGATAAGAATACAAATATAATAACACACAACTTATTAAAAAAAAGGATAAGATAGTGATAAAGTACATTGATAATTTATAAGAAAATTAGATTTTTCTTTTTGAATAATCTCATATTTTTATTGTTAAAATTTGTCAATTGATTTATTTTTATATAATCTAATTCACTATATATATAGTCTAATATACAAAAGACTTAAAATATAATTCAACTTAAAGAATGTGAAATGATTATTAATTTGATATATTATATGTAAAATAGATTTTAAAAAAAAAAACTTGTTAGCATTTTAAAAAGTAGAAAGAAGTTGTTAACAAAGAAACAAAGTGATAGAATGTTGACACTATAACAATTTATCTTTAGGGACACATACATAAATAAAATCCTTGAAAATATTTGATTTGCACTTGAACAGACTATGATTTATTTTACATTTTGGCTCCATATTATTTTATTTTATGTTATTATTCACACACACACACATTTATATGTATATTAGTATAGATATATATTAAATACAATAAATAAATAAATAAAATTATTTAAAGAATAAAATAAAATATATTTTTAACAGGATTGTTAACTAATTCGTATTTGCAGCCTGAATATGACATCAGTAAACATCCATAATAAGTACTCAAATTTAAACAATTAAGTGAATAATCAACCACTAAACAATTGTATATTTGTTTAATATAATATCACACTTTTAAATATGTCATATGGATGTCAAAATTAGAGATAATAAAAAGATGATCAATTTCATATATAATATGCAAAAAGTGTTTAAGATAAAAATAAATTTATTTGTACTTAAAAATGAGAAAAATAAATTTCCTTTGAAAGAAGGGCAAAAGGAAAGAAAAATGAACAAACAATAAAAAAAAGTTGGCAATTGTACAAATCACCATAAATACCACAAAATATTTCGGAGAAAAAATACAATTTATAATTTTAACTCACTTATACTCCATCCGATCTGAAAAATGTGCTGCTTTAGAGGAAATGAAATTTTTCAAAAAAATGTTAGCAACTAAAGAAAAAAAAACAAAATTCTTCAAATCTTACCATAAACAACCTATTTAATTTAGTTAACTATATTTTCTTAAATCCACAAAACATATAAATAGATTGTGTAGGGATATATTTATCATTTCCACTCATCCTTAGTTTTTGAAAAGAGTCTAAAGCAACACTTTTTTTTGGGGGGGCGAAGGGAGTAGCTTTTATATATGTGTAGATTTTTTTAATATATCTAAATCATTTCCAAGTTATAACTATAAATAATTAATTGTTTCTTTCTAAAATCAAATTATCATTTGCAACTTGTGGTATTTCACTTGGTGATATACTCATATACTTCTTATTTTTTAGTAAATCCTAGCATTAATAAAATAAAATTCAAAAGTAGATTGATTATTTAAAGTATGTGAATTTTTTAGATATTTGAATATTTTCAAATTTTATTTGGTATGATAATTTATTCAAAATAAATTATACCTTTTTGTTATAAAATGGATTAAATGCGATCAAAATTGCTTAGGTTGCAGAGAGTAAAAAAAGACACAGTTGAAGTTAGTTCGTGTGACAAAGTATTTATAAGGTTGCAAAATTTAAAAATATAGTTGAGGTTGGTATACATAAAAGAAAAGATTGGAAAGTGTAACAAATGTCATAATTGTAATGATTTAATAAATTATTTGTAAAAATTAAACATTAACTTTTGCCTTTAATTTAATAAAATAGGAGTTTCACTATTTAAACAATTATTTTTATCTCGGTTATAACATAAGTAAAAAATAAAAAAATAATGTCAAATAAAATAAATTATTTATCAGAGGATTATTTTATTACTTTTAGTTGCAGTCTAGACCCAACAGTATAGTCCAATTTACAATAAACAATCAAATATAACCCCAATAATAAATAATAAAAAAATTATTTTTCAAATCAAATATATGATTATAATGTAACGCCCCAATCCCATTAACTCGGGATTGAAGTGCTACTAAATTTTATTTTATTTTGATTAAGTAATAAATCAGAAAAAGTGCGAAAGCGTGACATGAAATGTTTATCGGATAAAAGTAGAAATTTTATTGACAATAATACACTGCCAAAACATATTTACACTAGAGGTTCCCAAAGTTTCTCAGAAAATGGAAACACCCGGATTTAGTGACATGTAAACTTATTTGTATACATTGAAGAGGCAAAAACATCTTAAAGTTGCGGGTAGGAAAAGGAACCCGGTGACCTTTGCCGCAACAGCCCCGCCACCTCGCTCAACTAACCTGAAGATTTGTAATTATGGGCATGAGTATAAACTCAGTGGGAACTTTGTAAGCAGTTATACTAACGAAGGTGCACAATAATAAACACATCCTTGACTTAGGAGCCCATCTTACGACTCAAAAGCCATATTGCTAGACTAGGGGGCTAATCTTACGACTCCCAAGCCCTACTCAAAAGCCAATCTTACGACTTAAGAGGTATCATATCATAAGCCCGAAGGCAAACATATTTATCAAGTACAAGTTCAGTAGCATAATATACTTACAAATAGCCCAGTCACCCACCTTGTTTTGCTTGCTTTAAAATAGTTGAGTCGTGTATGTCCTAGGCCCGACCTGCACTACACCTAGCACATGTTGTTTAATTAATTAGTATTACTTATCGGATTTAGTATTTTCAAAGTGATTAAGTGTGGTACAATATCCTTGGATTATGTCTATCTTTTACAATTTCTAATACATAAGTCAAGTCGTAATAAATTATAGTTCTAAATTAAAAGGCCTAACTGTTTTATTAAATTTAAATTATTAACTACATTGATAAATATTTTAAACTAATTACCATGCATCTTTAACAACAACTATTTAATACAAACTTAAGAAAATAGCTAAATTTATAAATCTACTTAAATCAAGAAAATAATCAAATTCTTAAATCTATATAAACTAAAAAAGACTATTAAAGAAGACGTACCTCAAAAGATTTTAACACTATTCAACAACTTCCCAAAACACCGGTCCGAGCGTTGTTGAAAATAAACTTATAAGGACCTCCTAGTTAAAGGAATTCCTTTTTAATAGGGTATACATATTATATATGAACTACTCTTATTTTTTACTTTTATTATCCTAAAGAAGTTAAGTGATGACTTATTTATAGGATTGAGGTCGGTCGACAATTTCCTTTTTGATCGATGTGGGATCAAGTTACTTTTCCGAGAAGATCAATAGTTGGAATTCCATGTTTCCATTCATGCAAAATAGCTATAGAATAGATTATATTAAGAGTAATGTACAATTGTTATAAAATACATCGTGGCTGCATGTTTGAGAAGGACATGACATCACTTTCATGTGTCAACATGGTTCCCATTCATATTTATCATGACAATCCACACATGTATCCAATATATAATATTATACGTATATATTTTATCTTCATATAAGTACTAAATATATTTATATATGGTAATGTATGTATTTGTATCCCGTAACTGTATATAAATTACTATTATGATTGTATTAAAATTTTATCCGTAATCTCTAAAGTAAATTCTACTCGTATATTAAAATATCTTTTTAATATCTAAAGTATAACTAGTGTAAAACACATTACCTAACATACATATAATACTAAAAATAGTATAAAACACATTACCTAACATACATATACCAATTTTGCACCACATAGCAAAATCGTTGAATTAGCGATCAACTATATAAAACCCCCTAGTCATGTATACTAATTAATATGCATCATATCTAACACCTACTTAACATAAATTAACAAAATAATTAAATTTCTAAATCTATATATATTACAAAAATAATAAAATGTTATTAAAGAAGACATACCTTAAAATGAATATACTAAACAACGACTCCTTAAAGATTCGAACCTCCAGGTGGACATACTGAAACTTCGAACACCGTCGAAAATAAACTACTATGAGTCTCCTATATCATGTATTCTTAGTTCTTATCTTTTCGGTGTTAGGTGTGCAGTCCACCTGGTACATCACGATGATACTTATTTTCCTAAAATAAAATCATAAAAGTCAAATAACTTTAAAGTTTAAACTAAAATAAAATTGGTAAAAATATTTTAAAATGCGAAGAATGTATTTTATCGCTTTTCAAAGATTCGGGGTATCACATATAATATATGTGATATGTATGTCAAACTGAACACTGTGAAAAGACAAATAATTTGATATATTATATATAAAAAACGGATTAAAAATAAAAAAGTTATTTGCAATTTAAAACATTGAAAGAAGATTATGTGAACTTACCAAATTCAACATAAATTTACCAAATTATTGTTAAAATTTTAGGCGGGAAAGTTACAATGACATAAATGTCCTCCATTTTACTTTTATATATATATATAGATATAGATTTCTTCAACGATGCATTTAAGCGGGAAAATGATAGTTTTGTAAATAACTCTAATTGTCTTGTTTTTACATTATTATTATTATTATTATAGATTATAGATATGTAATAACCATAAGAGTGAACTTTGTATGTGACGGTCATACGTGTGACGGAATACATTTTTACAGGAAAAATTGATACTTTTACAAGAAAAAGTGATACTTTTACAGATAAAAATGATACTTTTACTACACTGATACTTTTAGAGATAAAGGTGATACTTTTGCTAAAAAAAATGATACTTCTTTTTGTTAAAAAAAAAAAAGTGATACTTTTACAGATAAACGTAATACTTTTACCATAAAAGAAGTGATACTTTTTTCTTGTCACACTATGTGACGGTTGTGTGACGGTCTCATATAAGTTTTTGCCTAACTGTAAGCTCATATTTAAGAAGAATGTTTTTCTTTTCAAAATTTACAAGAAAAAATTGTAGATGATCAAATCCATTGTGAGGATCATCTATATATATATAAAAGTAATGGAGGGCGATAATGTCATTTTAACTTTCCCTCCAAAAATTTTACACCATATAATTGGTAAGTTTTTCTTATTTTTGGTAAATTCATAACTTTCTTTTATTTTTTTTTAAACACAAATAACTTTTTCATTTTTAATCCGACTTTTATGCATAATATACCAAATTATTCATTTTTTTTCGATCATCGATTTGACATCCATATCACATATATTATAATGAGATATTTAATCTGAATAAACAGATTATTTGTTGGTTAATTATTTATGCTAGACTGATGTTTCACATGAATTGAGCTATGCTATTTTGGTTTGAGTTGCAACTAAAATTAGCAAAATAATTTCTTTTAAAAAAACATGAGTATTTTTTTAAAAAAAATACAACTAACCGATTTATTTTATTTGACATGAATTTTCAAATATTTTTTTTATTTTAGTTATGTAGGGAGAAAGGTCATTCTTTAAATAATGAAAGTCCTACTTTATTAAATCAAAGGCAAAAAAATCAATATCTATTTTATAATGAACTTATTATATCATCAAATTTTGCTAATATTTTTTTTTTATCACGAAAGTACTGAAGATTTGAGCATATGTATAATTGTGTATTAAAATTATTATTGAAATTATTTATAATTACCTATTTATATTTTTAATAATGCATATTTTGTTAAAATTACTTTTAAGGAATTTATTTTTTGCAGCCTAAATTATGACATTTGTTACATTTTGCAATCTTTTTTAATTTTTAATTTTTACTAAAACTTCAATTATATGTTTTTACACTTTGTAAGCTAAATAATCTTTGTCGCATTAATCAACATCAAATGTCTTTTTTACTCTTAACAATCTAAATAACTTTGTTCGCACTAATCAATTTTTATCTTCAAATAAATAGACTATTTATAAGATAAATATAACGTTTATATAAATAATTACAATACCAAAATAAAATACGAAAATATTCAAATATTTTGAAGAACTCACAGAATTTAATTTGTTATTCGAATTATTGAATAACTTTTGAATTTATTTTGCTGAAATAATAATTTATTAAACAAATATTTAAGTATATTTGAAATCACCAAATGAAATGTTAAAAGTTGCAAATGAAAATCTAACCTTAGAAAGAGAAACTTAAATATATATAATTAGAACTTGGAAGTTTAATTAGATCAATTAAAAAATATATATAAAATAAAAGCAGGGACATAAAGAAAAAAGTATTAAACTTTACATTACATATGAAATATCCAAATAAAATATCATTGTTCCTTTTATTATCTATTTCATGGTTATTTTTAATTATTTATAGTTAGAATTTAAAAATAAAAATAAGATATTCTATTTAAAATATTATATTATTTGTTCGATGATTATTTGAGTAAGATTACAATGTTTATTGTGGATTATACAGTAAATACAATATTGGTTCGGAATAAAATTAAAAATCATTCAAGTAATTCTCTTTTACAAATTATTTTACATAATTATTTCATTAAAACCACAACTAATCAATTTGTTTTATCCTACATGAATTGTCTCAAATTTTCTTCATTTATTACATTGAGAGAAAAATCAATGTATGTATAATTGCATACATACTTTATAGAAGTAAAACCGATAGTTAATATTTGATTTATAATCAACGTATTAAATTATTAAATTTGCTAATATTTATTTGTTATAATAATTATTTTTATTGATAAATCACAAAACTAAGACTTTTTGCTCATATATATAACCTAAACTATGATGTTATATAAGTTGCAACTAAACTTTTTTTAAATAAGCAAAATTAATCAACTTGAACTATATTTTTTAAGACTTTGTAACCTTAACAATGGTTGGTCACATTAACCAATCTCAATTATGTCTTTTTTTTTATCTTCTTCTTCTTTCTTTTCTTCCTTTCATATTTTGCAACCTAATTAAGCAATTTTTTTTTTTTTATATTAAACAATTTGTATCTTAAGTGAATCTACTATTTACAATATAAATTAATTTAATTGAAACTTTTCAACATATATATGAAAGTATTAAGAAATATTGAAGAACTCATATGTTTTATTTTGCTATTTCAACTATTGAATAACTTTTGAATGTTACTTCCCCCGTCCCACCCTAATTTGCACACTTTCCTTTTTCGGTCGTCCCACCCTATTTTGCACACTCCTAAAATGGAAAGGAATCTTACAATCTGCACCCTTAAAATCTCTACCCTCAATCTCCACCTTTAGAAAAGTCAAAGATTCCACAAAATCTACTTTTTCTTAATATACGTGTCGGAGCAGGTGTGCAAATTAAGCCGGGACGCAGGGAGTATTTTGTTATTATTTGTATCTGTGAAATATCAAGTAAAGTATTAAAACTTGCAAATAAGATTTTTTAAAAGTAAATAGTTATAGATAAATTTAAACCTTTATTTAGATAAATTTAAATATTTAAAGTAAAATGGAAAAAAAATTAAAGATAAATAATTTTCTTATAACATTATTCATTTTTTCTTTAATAATATGAATTAATATTTAGATATTTATGTTTGGTGTAACATTAATAATTAATTAAGCTATATGCATATAGGTGAAGAATGATACATACACACTAAATGTGTATTTTGATTTCAAAGATAAGAAATGATCATGTTGAAAAATATTTTTGTTTTATATTTAATATTTATCTTAATGTTAATATATATATATATATACATAAAGTAAGTTATATTAAATCCATATATAACGTGCGAGAAATTTATATTTACATTACTTATAAGTTTATATATGTTTTATCCTATATTATTAAAAAAATATTAGAATTAGATTGTCACATATTTAAATATTAAATTAAATTAAATTATATTTAATTTTATTAAAATCATTACTTTTTAAATAAATTTTCGTGCATCGCACGGAAATATTACTAGTGAATCTAATGGCGCAAGTTTCGTGGATGTCGATGCCACCCTAAATGAAGAATTACAATTCTAAATGAAGAATTAAAATTAGTGAAATTGAGGCCCATTTTTTCTTAGAGATAAATTGAGGCCCATTGGTTCGGCTTTTTTTATTATATTAAACATAATTAGGAGTGTCTCTATTAATAGGATCCGGAGCTTTATTTACGAGAAATTCTATGTTACTAAGTCGGAGGATGTCCGACTAAATAATTTAACTACAAATTTATTTAAAAAAAAAGTTGATGATGATAAAAAAAAATAGTCACTGATCTTATTTTAGGGTTATTCTATAATATACCTGGTGTATTAATGCACTTATCTTTTTACATGTGATAACAGGTTATTAGCAGGTACTCCAATTATTATTTAAATTAAAGATTGTGTAGGTCTGTAACGCCCGGAAATTTCCGTCTATTTATTAAACTATTTTGTATGATTTTATTTTTATCATCATTTGATTCAATCGGGCTGATCCTTTTCATGTGATCATTTTTTCAAGATTTGAATTTTTCAACCCAAATATATTTATAATGGCCCAGTATATTATTTCAAATCATATTTCATAAAAACTATTTATTTTTAAGTTAAAATATTTCTTTTAGAATCCATTTATTTAATTCAAATGAGCACATTCATATACATCATCTCATCCATTTGCATCATTGGCTCAATATTTAGGCCCAATCAATAATTATGGATTCAATTTTAGCCCAAAATCTGTAGAGCCCCCATAGAACAGATATAATTTTAGAATCCGGATATTTTTGTGAGCGTGAATGGGCGGTTTCCTGTTTTGTGAGCGTGAAGGAGTGGCGTGAAAGAGTGGAGGAGTGGAGTGTGGAGGAATGGCGTGAAAGAGTGGAGAAGTGGGAGATCAAGTGGGAGGTGGATTAGTACCAATGTTCTATATAAATATGTAGCCTTAAACTGTGGAACAATTTTTTTTACGCGTTAATTTTAGTTTCCTGCCAACCTAAACTTCAATTCTTCTTCTACTATTCTGATCCAGCGAAATTCCACCCAAAATTCCTACAACTATATCCACTAATCAAATCTCAATTTCAATAATTAATCTCAGCCTACACATTTTACTCCAACACCCTCCCTTTTCATTTGGTGTTTATTTTCGATCAACACGCAAATTTTCTTACCGCCATGGATGCCGCGCACACCACCCTCTCTCCCTTTGGCAATGAAGTTCTATGGGGTGGGTGCGAGTGAAAGAACTGAAGAAGGGGAGAAAATAATTTGATCTCGCATATGAAGTGGATTTGAAATGGAGGAATTGGAGGAAGAAATGATAATTTGATCTCGTATATGAAAGCCAAATTGAAATGGAGGAATGGGAGGAAGGAAAGGATAATTTGTTTGATCTCGCATATGAAGGCGGATTTGGAATGGAGAAATTGGAGGAACAAAAGGATAATATGATCTCGCATATGAAGGCGGAATTTGAATGGAGGAATGGATGAAGAAAAGAGGAAGATACTATGCGCAAGCGTATGTTCTACAGTCTCAACTTCAATATATATATATATATATATATATATATATATATATATATATATATATTATAATTTTTAATTGCCAATTTTCTGTAAACTAACTACTGCCGAGATTCATTGAAATTCCTATTTTGGAGGCAATAACATTATAAGCCCATATTTATTACTCAAATTTCACATTTACCCCACTTCACATCCATATTCTCAAAAGCCCAATAAATTTTCCTTATTTTAATTACTATTATTATTTTCATTAATTAAGAAATTTCTTTATATTTTTCTCTTTTGCTTTTATAGTGACCTAGTATCAATAGTTTTAAAATATTTTCCACGGTTAAATGTAGGACTTGAGGAGCGAGAGTTCGAGCCTAGACTATTGATTAATCCAATCATTTGCATTTCAATCATCTCATTTTTCAGGTGGGGGTTTATTGTTTATCGATTTAATTATTTTTACTTGACTGTATACATGTGCACTTATTTTTCAAGTTGTTACTTGCCAATACAAGTGACTATTCAATTTGCTACTTGCCAATACAAGTTTAGCTCATTGTCATTATGCTACTTGCCAATACAAGTTTAGCACATTACCAGTATGTTACTTGCCAATACAAGTTAGCTCTATGTGTCTTGCCAATACAAGCGCATCATTATGATAATTGTTACATTGTATGCCTCTTTGTATTTATAATTAATGTGATAAACTGTGATTCCCACGAGCTGAAGGAAGCTCACCCCAACCCATTATTGAACCTCAGGTAGAAATGGAATGAGCAATTGAAGCAAATGTGGAGCCGGAAAGCATATTGTGGTATAAAGTTATAAATTATTTTTATTTGGACTTAATAATTAAATGTGTGCGATATGATGTTTATGATTTAGGATTTACATTATTTCAAAAGTATGGTGAAGTTTTGGACTTGTAGTATGTGGAAGTTGAGATCTTATGAAATTATGGTATACTAGGAGTTTAAGGTGATTTATATAGTTCGTAATTATAATTGAGTACTTGATGAAATTATTATGGTGAATTGATGTGTTAGAGTCATAATTGAGAAATAATTTAATAAGTTTTTACATGTTCTAGATACTTAACAAATTATCAGTGATTTATACTAGAATGTTAATTTGATTGAAGAGATGTTTAAGATGTGCCTGGTTTGAACAAATTATATTTTCCGTTGCCAACTACTTAATACTATCATCAAAATTCTTAAAGTATTTAAAATATTTCGTATATTTTCAATATTGATTTTAATATACTTTATTTCATAAAATACTGTGACATTATATATGATTATGTTAAATTACTATTTTCGTAATGGCTTGATTTTAAAATATAGTATTTAATTAAATAAATTAAATATCATGGCTTGATTTTGGGGTTTATAATTACTTAAAAATAGTCCAGAAAATCGGGCTGTTACAAGGTCTCACTATTTCATATTTTCTTAAAATAGACAAATACAAGACCAATTAAGTGAATTTACATTTTAAGATTTATTACTTTTTCTATTAAAAACTCTAGGTTAATTAATTTGAATATGACAATGAAGATCGTGGGGGTATATCTAAAAAATAAAGCATTGAAATAATTTATATTTATCTAAGTTATCCTGTAAAATGTCAAATCAAATAAATTTGAAATTTTTCAAATTAAAATTAAAAAAAAAATGTTATTTGAATCTGAAAATTATGTTTAAATTAATTAATTATTTGAATCTGAAAATTATAATTAAATTAATCAAGCCCTAAACCGAATCCTATTTAAACTTATTAAGATTACAAAATAAAATGGGAGTTTTAAGTAAATATAATATGATTTTTAAGTAAATATATAAATGCACGTAATTCTTTAGAATACTACAACAATTGTATTTAAATTAAAAATTTGTGTAGGTCTCCTATTTCTATATTTTTCTTAAAATAGACAAATATAAGAACAATTAAGTAACACATCGTGTAGGTACCACTACAAGAAAATCGACTTTTTGAAAGAGTAAGAAGCGATCTCAAATAATGAGTATTTGTTAGAGTTTTTTATTAAAGACAACATATAGTCACTAAATAGCCGTCTCAATAACTAGGTCGAAAAAATATGATTTGATATAACAAAGAGCCATTTCAAATGTGTGTAACCTTATTTTGCAACGATTAATTGTCTCTAAAAAAATTGATCAGAATTAAATTATTTGTACAACATTTGTGACAATAAGTCATCACATATCATTATTATTAGAGATAATATTTGTTCTAAAAGATATATTTTGTTGTAGTGGAATTTTCAAATGAATTAATATATTACAAAAATTACATGAATGAAGAAGAATTTATTAAAACCCTATAGTGAATCTTTAACGAAAAGTAACAAGTAAAATTTAGAATTTGCAACTGCTGCATTTTCTATTTTTTAATAAAATTTGAATATCGTTTCCTATAGCTGATAGTGAAATTGCTTCAATTACTTGAAATTTCATAATGGTTCGGACCGCTAATATTCCTCCTTGATTACACCATTATTCAGACGAGTGAATGTAGTAGTGAGGAAGAGCAACAAATTATGATATTATGAATTTTCTTTAAGAATATAATGAAGCATTCAACACAGAATATTAAGAGACGTAATATACTGATAAAATACAAGATAGATATTGTGAGATAATGAAAGCCCTAAGATTTGTGGAATTCAGCAACCATGTCTTTCATCGGAATCATCACCTAACTGGATAATTGTTTTGGATGGTGTGGTGGAGAAATATAAAATAATTGAACAAGTAAATCAATTTTAAATTTATATTGGAAAAAAGTTAGATAATGGATATTTTTTAGAAGATCCAAGGGTTATCATGTCTAGGTGTACTATTAGTATTACTAGTATCGTACCCGTGCGATGCATGGGAAGATCTTTCACACATTAAAATTTATTTTAATTACAATACAAATATTTTTTATCACGGATAAGTACGACGTGGATGTTGAAATATATAATCCAATGACATAAAAAATGTTATCTTTATTGGCGTAATATAAACTATGATGATTCGAAAAGTATCAAGATAATACAAATAAATCAACTGTCTATATTAACATGTAATATTTGACAACATAATTTTACAAATTTTGAAAAACTTCCTTAGACAATATTCATAGTAGTCCTTCTTTTCGGATCTTCCTCATCACATATTAAAATCTTCAAGTCCTTTCGTTTCGTGACTCGGGAAACTATTGTGTTATTCATTCTTGATGCTTGTAACTACTTGTTTATTTGAATATATTAGTGCGTAGAAATTATATACGTAATGAAATATAGAACACAACTTGACTTAGAAATCTAAATCAAAATATATGTTGTAAAGATTACTTATTATCTATGGTGGGTGGTTGGATATTTAAAAAAAAAGTAATCTAAAAATAAAACCAAAAATGAACTTTTTGAATCTCGAATCAAATATGTTCGAATACTTTTCATAAATCAGATCAGAACCACCTTTTAAAATTCAATTAATATTCAGCAGGATGTTGTACATCCGAAAGTATACTTCCAAAGATTTATATATCCTAGAATAGTATAAATGGATGTTTGAGGGATGAAATATGATAGGATGTGGACTATATCGGTTAAATCAATAGGTTTAGTCGTAGGTACTTTGTATATTTTAATAGAAAAAGTGATTTAGATGATTATTGGTTGATTGAACAATTATTAAAAAAAGTTATTGAAATTGTAAAGTAAATATATGCATTATTTAGTTGTGGTGTAAGATGATTATTTTGCATGGATATTTCCAGAAAATGTAAAAATAATATTTTATTTTCAGATACAAAAATTAAAATTGAGGGGGATCAAAACAAATATTTGACTGAACGCTAAAGAGAAAAATAAAGGGGCAAACTCTATTAATCATCTACTATGTTAATCATCATCCACAATTAATCTCTATTCAGCAGAAAGGAACTCCATGATCTCTATAGGAACGAAGAACAGACTGAACGCTAAAAACATGATCAACTCGAGAGAGGGTTTGACTGGTAAGAGGAAGCACATAGAGAGGAGACGAATGATTATTAAAATATTTTAGATAGCTCGGAACATGTTTTATATATGTTACAAAAAATTAGGCCTATCAATCACATATATTAGTGTGAAAAAGAGAGAAAATTTATATTAGCTAATACAGACATTTTCATTCGAAAAATAAATAAAAATTTATTTTAATCTTCATGTTTTTTAAACAAACGCTACAATTATAAAATTGTCAAGATTTATTACTCATAACAAAGTTCCCTAAAATAATGGCACATTTACATATCAATTCATCTCCCCTCAAGAGAGGGAGAGAGATCATATTCATTCATTTGCACATTATAAATGTCTACAATTATGTTGGAATTCATAAAATCTTGCCAAAATCACAACTAATTTTATCTAAATTCATAAATGGACAAAAATTCTAACAAATTTGCAAGGTTGTGGATATATATTCACAAAAGAAATTTCTTTGACTAAAATGACAAAAACTTGAATTGGTTTAATGTTTATTATGGATGCTTTAGAAAAAGTTGCTACCAGCCTGCAATTAAATACTTGCAGCCGCCATAGAATATGATCACCTAAAATATCAGGTAAAATTGTAAGAAATGAATCAACAATCTACACCAGTTAATTTCTTAAACATAAAATCACCAGCTTTTTTCTTATCATAATAACAATACAATCTGAAGTTCCTTTATTCATCCCATTTAAAGAAACAAAAGTGAATTCTGGTTCCCACATGTAGTATAAAATTCTACCTTATTAAAATTAGTATTGCATCACTCTTCTACAACCATCCCTTTGCAGATTGAAATCCATAGCTCACGACATTATCCCAAATGGATAATTGTAGAGATGTAAACAAATCAAATAATTTTGATTCAGTTCGTCATTCGAATTCGATTAAGATGAATCGGATCCAAAAATTCAAATTTGAATTCGAATACGAATTAATTATGAGATTCGAATAATATTCAAATTTGAATATAGTTATATTCAATTCTAATAATTCGAATATTTAGTTCGGTTATAGATAATATATTTTAAAAAATTAAATCATACATATAAAGCTAAATATATGTATATATAATATGTTTATATAGCTATATATTTTAATAAATTTACATATAATATACATTATTTAAATTCGAAAATGAAAAAAATGAAAAATAAAATAATACTTGAATATTTAAAAAAAAAATTAAACCTAAAAATAAAAAAGAAACTTTTCAAATCTCGAATCGAATCGAATAGTTCGAATATTTCTCACGAATTGAATTCGAATATTTCTCACAAATCAAATTCATGTTCAAATAATAATTCACACATCAAAGTTGTTCAAGCTGTTATTCTTGCACCAATCTTCACGTAAAAGCATCAAAATAGGAAAGCATAAACACAAACTCTATCCACAATTAAAACATGTCACGTATAGAACATAAGTTTTTGCACGAACAACAATTTACATATGATAAGTCGCAATCCGCTTATCCAAGGAATTCGAAGTAAAGTTTGATTAACGACGCTACCAAACGAAAGAAAAGTAAAGAACACAAGATGTACGTGGTTCGATCCGGAGATCTACGTCCACGGGCGGAGGCAATCACCTGCCGAGGTGTTTTTCACTATCTTCCTTTCAATCTTACACGTTGTGGTTTTAGAGTGCAAAGAGCGAACCTCAAATCTGAGTACAATTTTACTATTTATACTATACAAATCAAAGCCCTAACTAAATCCCTACAATCGTGCCCACCAAATCTGCATGGAATTGGGAGGAGATCATGGGGATCTCAATTTCTAAACATGCCGCGATTGAGCTCAGGCATAATTGGGGCGGCTTAGCTGTGTTGGGCTCGCGCTGCTGGGCCCAATTGACCCGGCTGGCAGGTTAGTCCGACCCGGAGTTATTGGGCCATGCCTATCAACATACAAACAAATGTGTTAGAGGAATAAGTGCAAATGAAATCACCGATAGAAGTACCTGGCAGAGACTCTCTTCAAGAGCTTTCTTTCTGAAACTGAAATAGAGCACACCCTGCTAGATCATCGTAAAACACTAAAGTTCAATTCACCAAAATTTACAATGCAATATATATATATATACACACACACATATATACATACAAACACACACAAAAACACAAACACAAATTGAATTTAATTGGAATGAATTTAGAATGAGAGGCAGAGCAAATCGTTCATAAGTATACCCTCCTACATCGAGATCTTGACTATGGCCGCTCATCTATGTTTTACGCATCTCTGCCATCACAACTCATGTTCATAATTTACATCAATGTCCTCTTTCTTCTCCAATAAGATCAGCAGCTATAAAGATCGGAGCATACCTCTTTTTCTCCATAAGATCGGTGGCAATGGAGTGACAAAATAAAAGCATCGTTTCAGCAAGGCTGATTATGGACATAATAAGTATTTTAGAGTAAAACATTACAATAATTCGAAATTGAAATACAAATAAATTTACTGAAATGAGTAAAACATTTACGATGATTCATACTTACCGAGGACAATCTATTAGTGTGAGGATATTTTCTGCAGGACGAAATTTGTGGATGTCAATGTTGTGTACACCAGTATTTAAACTAAACATTAAAATTAGGGTTTAGAATTGTTGTGAAGTTTCCTATAATTGCGTGGAAAAATTATACGCATACTTATTTAGCCTAATTTGTTTCGATATAATACAATAAATTGTTTCACTTTGATTGGATTGATACTCTATATATTGATACCAACAAAGCATCATGTATTTTATACGGTCAAAATTGATTATGTTCTAAAACTTATCTATAAAAATGTAACAAACTACCAAATAAAAGAGATTTTGTCGGCTATTTTATAGGATTATCAAATCAATCCGATTTCCATCTTTTTTACATGTTTTCTTTCCCAAAACAGCATGTGAAAATGGGCGGGAAAACAATTTATTTCCAGATGAGGTATAAATCCATTTTGTTTATATATATATAGATTATTATTATTATTATTGTTGTTGTTGTTGTTGTTGTTGTTGTTGTTGTTATTATTATTATAATTATTATTATTATAATAATTATTATTATTATATCGTCGTTCCAAAAATATCCATTATCTAACTTTTTTTCTAATATAAATTTAAAATTGATTTACTTGCTCAATTATTTTATGTCTCCACCACACCATCCAAAATAATTCTCCAGTTGGGTGATGAAGCAACAAAGACATGGTTGCTGAATTTCACAAATCTTGGGGCTTCCATTATCTCGCAATATCTATCTTGTATTTCATCAGCGTATTACAACGTCTCTTAATATTCTGTGTTGAATGCTTCATTATGTTCTTAAAGAAAATTCAGAATTGGTTGCCCTTCATCACTACTACATTGACCAGTCTGAATTATGGTGTAGTCAAGGAGGATTATTAGTGGTTCGAACAATTATGAAATTTCAAGTAAGTGAAGTAATTTCACTATCAGTTATAGGAGATAATATTCAAATTTTATTAAAAATGAAAAAATGCAGCAGTTGTAAATTCTTAATTTTACTTGTTACTTTTCGTTAAAGATTCACTATAGGGTTTTAATAAATTCTTCTTCATTCATGTAATTTTTGTAATATAATTCATTTGAAAATTCCACTACAACAAAATATATTTTTTAAATTAGAACAAATATTCTCTCAAATAATAATGATATGTGATGACTTACTATCACAAAACTAGTATCGCTCCCGTGCAATGCACGGAAATTTATTTATAAAGTAATTATCTTATTAAATTAAATATAATATTATCTAATATAAAAAAATAGAACTATTATATTCTTACTAAATGAATATTTGAATAATCAATTTTTTTTAGGATCAACCTGAACTTTGTGCTTTCCCGCCTTTGCAACCTTTGGTAGTAATTTTCGGAAAGACAAGAAACTATTTAAAAATAATAAAAATATTTAGAAAATAAAATATTTATTTTTAAATTCTAAAAAACTATTTAAAATATCATAAACTTAACTGAAAAAAATGTAGAAATTATATTAATAAAAAAATCAATTTTCATAAAGAAAGATCGAATAATTTTGAATATTACTTCAAATAACTTTAAATATTTTTAAAAGGATTTATTTTTTCAAAAAAATAATTAAAAAGATATTTATATCATAAAATTTGACTTTTCATAGATACTTCCACATATCTTAAACGATATTTTATAGATTTTAAAATAATTTTTCAAGATAACTTTCAAATAGTTTAAATAATTTTTTAGAGTTTAGAAGATAATTTTCAGAAATTTATAATAGTTTTATGATTTTTAAAAAATAATAACTTTTTTTATTTTTCTTGCTTATAATGATTTGATTTGAACTTCTTTATAAAAAGAACTCAAAATTTTAATATATTTTCAACATGTTTAAGTTAATTTTCTTGTATTTTAAATGAAGTTTAGAATTTAAAAAATATTTTTTAGATTTAAAAAAAAATATGTTATTTAAATATTTTCTTTTTTTTTTTTTTTTTTTTCGCACAAATTGCTGGCAAATGTTGCAAACGTGAAAAAAATGTATAGTTCAGGTTGTGATTGAAAATAAAATAAAATTGAGAAACGCGCATGCTATATGTTGCGAAATGATATAAACCCAAGATATAAAAAATGTAAATACCAATTTCTCCCAAGTAATATATGTATTTAATATAACTTACATTTTATAAATATTATTTTATAAATTTACATTAAAATAAAATATTCAATGTAAAAATAAATTATATCTACTTTTAAGGATGAATATCTCCTAATATTGAAACCCAAACATATATTGTGTGTGTGTGTGTGTGTGTATCCACCTTAACCTATGCGACCCGCAATAGCTTAATTGAAAATGAATATTAAAACAAACACAAATACATAAATATCACACGACACACCAAAATATATCGAATAAAATAAATTGAATTGTATTATAAGAAAGTTAGTGTTTTCTTTTATTTTTTTTTCAGTTTTTTTAAATATTTTGATTTATCCAAATAATTTTTCAAATTTTAACTATATCTATTTACTTTACTTTAAGAAAAATTAATTTTCAAGTTTTAATATTTTACATGGTGGTTTAATATACTCAAATACTTTTTAGATTTTAAATAAATCTTGATATTAATAAAATAAAATTCAATGATTATTCTATAGTTGGACTAACAAAATAAAGCATATGAATTCTTTAATATATCTTAATAATATATGTATATGTTGAAATTTATTTAAAGATACAATGAATAAATATATGTTTGTATAGTTTGCTTAGGTTGCAAAATATGAAAAAATGTGACAAAGTATTGTTTATATTGAGAACTCTAAAAAACCTAGTTAGCTCAAGCATGTTAATTTTATTTTTTAAATAGAAATATATATTGTAGCACATGTAAAATCTTATAGTTTAGATTGCAAAGTGTAATTATTATTTATAATTAAATAATATTAATAAATAGAAAATATGAATATGTAATAAAAAATAATTTCAAAATTAATTATCATATATAAATATATGTGAAAGTCGTAGTCCCATGATGAATTAAAACAAATTAATATTTGTAAATATAATAATTTAATTAGTCAATTATTAAATTATACATTAACTTTTACTTCTAATTTGTTAAAGTATATATACATTTATTAAGGAAGGTAATACTTAATATTGTATTAATTTGAAGAAAAAAATATAATTAATGCCTTAAAAGAAATTAAGAATGCATTAAAAATATATTTTTTAGGCGGAAAAATGTAATTTACAATAATAACATTCATTTTACTTTTATATATATATATATAGATATAGATATAGATGTTGTACAAATAATTTAATTCTGATCGATTTTTTTAGAGACAATTAATCGTTGCAAAATAAGCTTACAGACATTTGAAATAACTCTTTGTTGTATCAAGTCATATTTTTTCGACCTAGTTATTGAGACGGCTATTTAGTGACTATTTGTTGTCTCTAATAAAAAATTCTAACAAATACTCATTATTTGAGATTATTTTTTACTCTCTCAAAAAGTCGATTTTCTTGTAGTGGTACCTACACGATGTGTTACTTGATTGTTCTTATATTTGTCTATTTTAAGAAAAATATAGAAATAGTGGGACCTACGCAATTTTTAATTTAAATACAATTGTTGTAGTATTCTAAATGATTATGTGCATTTATATATTTACTTAAAACTCCCATTTTATTTTGTAATCTTAATAAGTTTAAATAGGATTTGGTTTAGGGCTTGATTAATTTAATTATAATTTTCAGATTCAAATAATTAATTAATTTAAATATAATTTTCAGATTCAAATAACATTTTTTTTAAATTTTAATTTGAAACTTTTTAGATTTATTTGATTTGACATTTTACATGGTAACTTAGATAAATGTAAATTATCTCAATACTCTATTTTTTAGATATACCCCACGATCTTCATTGTCATATTCAAAGTAATTAGCCTAGAGTTTTTAATAAAAAAGTAATAAATCTTAAAGTGTAAACTTACTTAATTGGTCTTGTATTTGTATATTTTATGAAAAATATGAAATAGTAAGACCTACACAATCTTTAATTTAAATAATAATTGGAGTACCTGCTAATAACCTGCTATCACAGGTAAAACATAAGTGTAATAATACAACATGTGTAATAACACCATATTTTTTTATGTTTGGATGGTTGGACTTTATTTGCATAGTATAAATAGCAGTAGTTGGTTTTCTGCCTTTTGATTTGATATGTGAATAGCGAAACTCGAAAACCTCAAGATTGAATTGAATTCAAATGTAATAAGGCGAGACGAAGCGCCATCGCGATCAATCAACCACATAGATTTGCCCTAATTTGCTTCAAAAGCCACAACCACCGTGCACACAGAATACAACCCGCGCTTTGCGTAGACTGTGTTCTCCTCGTACACTGTACCACAAAAAAAGGCGGGATTTTTCAATTTTTTGGGAGTTTTTCTATTATATATTCCCCACTTTCTGTCTCCACCGCCCCTCAGTTTTTCCTTTTAGATTCCTCTTATTGAGAAGGGAACACAGAACTCGCTTACTTGTCTGGAAAACCTTGTATATGATATTGTGTTAATATTCAAGAAAAATCTTGTGTACTATGGAGGTTAAGGAAGAGATGGCTGAAGCTCAAATCTTGGAATATAAGATGGTAGAAAAGATCGTCCGAAGCGGGGAACGAGAAGATATTGCTATTCCTATCGCGGAAGAAGTTAACGTTTTGAAGAGGGGTCTGCCGGAGGTCATTTATCATAGTGAGGGAAGTTATGATCTTTGCGCAGAAAATGGGAAAACAGAGGGAGAAAATGAGAGTTTGAAGAAAAAGGCTAGGGTGAAGGAAGAGGATAGTGATATTGCTGGGGAGAGGGAGGAATTAGGCTTGGAGGAAGGGATGGTGAAGAAAGAGGATGTAGAGATGAGAGATAATGAGGGTAATGATGGAGAGAGAGAAGAGTTAACATACTTGGGGTGTGAAGATATGTCGGAGTATGAACTGAACCGGCATGGTGTTTCTTCTTCTGCTGAGAGTGGAAAGGCAAAGCCTGGTATTCAAGGCGAGCAAGAAGAGGGAAGTAATTTGGGAAAGGACAGTAACAAGGTAGATGAGCTAGAGAGTAGAGAAGGGAGACAGTCGAGGGTTAGAAATAGCTGTAGAAAGGCTATGGAGAAGATTGGGAAACTGATTAAAGAGACGGAGGAGACAGACGATGAGGATGAGGGGAATGGGAAGAGAAGAAGGGGTAGAAAAAAGAAAAATAGTAATGGATCTAAGATTAAAGCAGCTAGCCTTCAAGGAAAAAGTGTTGGAAAGGGGGACGACAATGCTAAGCAAAGACAAAGGAGCTCTCTCGAAATGGCCATGGAGGAGGGTGAAGGAGAGGAGCTAAAGGGTGGGGGAGAAAATAATAATAGTACTGGATCTATGAGTAAAATGGACGTAGTTCAAGAAAAAACTGCAGAAAAGGAGGGTAGGACGGCTAATAAAAGAAAAAAGGGAACTCTTAAAAAACCCGTGGAGGAGGAAGAAGGAAAGGGGCTGAAGGTGGATGGAGAACTGCGGCGTTCAGCTAGAGGAAAGAAGGAACCACAAAGTGAAACAGAGACACTAAAGAAAACCAGAGTAATAAGTAAAGATGAGAATGTAAGTAGGATGTGAAATGTCATCAGTTTACTTTTTTGAGTTGATAGTAGTGTGTTTGGGAGTGTTTTATGTTATTAGATCAGGTTCTACTTTGGAGTAGTTGTATATTTTCAGCTTTTTATGTTTACAGGGTTTTCTCGAATCCAATATGTGTCACCAATGTCAGAGAAATGATAAAGGAGATGTTGTCCGGTGCACTAATTGCAAGACGAAGCGTTATTGTCATCCCTGCATGGAAACATGGTATGCAAATCCTACACAAGCATATTTGGATCTTACTGAAAGAGTGTAAAATCCCAACGCAAGTTGCACGTTTTGTTTGCTGATTGTTGAAGTTAAAAACCAAGTTCTATTTATTTAGTTTTCTGTGTCCAGTTTTTGTTAAGTAAGTTGTTTGTGTATCAAGTTAAAATGTTGTATCATGTCATGATGGGTGTCATACATTAGTATATTTTGTTTTGGCTGCTTGTTATTTTCCATGATGTCTATAGGAAACAGATAGGGTCAGCTGGACTATACATCTTTCTGAATTTGCCTCACAACTTTACAATCAATCTTATACATGCATTTTGGAAATTTCTTTATCTTCGTTTCTTTATGTTAGGTACCCTAAGATGCCAAAGGAAGCTTTTGCGGAGGCTTGCCCTGTTTGTCGACTGAACTGCAATTGCAAAGCATGTTTACGCATGGAAGTCACAGTTAAAGTTTGTTTCTCTAAGCCTTTGTGTGCTTTGGCTGCTTCAGTACTTTCTTTTCTTATATTATTTCTCATGTATCAACTTTGCTGTATGCTTGTAGGCAAAGGAGAAGATTGTGGAGAAATCAGCTGTCACGATTAGTGAAGATCAAGAGATTCAGTACTCTAGATACATAATAAAAGTTCTGCTGCCATTTCTTGAACAGATTAACTCTGAACAAGTGATGGAGAGGGAACTGGAGGCTGAGGTTCAAGGTTTTCCTTTTATCCTTTACAATCAATATATGTTCCAGAATGCTCAATGTTTATGTGGAATTATAACATCTTTCCTGTAGTATCTTGGATACTTGTTTGTTTGTATAGACTATGGATAATACATTTCTGATTTTCTTTGAAGGAATAGTGGGTTTTGTAAGGTCCTTGGATATGAGTTGCTTAATTTGATGTTGCTATATGTATAGGATGAAAAGTTTATACGTGTGCTGGTTTGATTGTTAGTTTCAAGTATATCTTTAAACATACGGTTGAGCTTTGGCAGGATTATCGGTTTCAGATCTTAAACCTGAGGAAGCAGCCTGCAGTGTAAATGAGCGCATTTATTGGTAGGTTTTGGTGAATTTGCATTTTGGTACACTTCCCTTTTATTTCAGACTATTTAATTTAGTCCATGATGATGCAGTGACCACTGCCGCACTTCTATTGCTGATTATCACAGAAGTTGTCCTGAGTGTTCCTATGATCTCTGCCTTATTTGTTGTCGAGAACTCAGGAATGGCCGTTCGGAGGTGGCTGAAAACGAAATAACTTTTAAATATGTTGACTATGGTTTTGAATATCTCCACGGTGTTGGGAAGGAGGAGAAGAAGACGATGAAGAAGAAAGATTCAGTTGGAGAACGTCATCAGGTTTCAAAAACTGAGGGTCAGTCAGAGGTTAATGGGTGTTCTCAATCTGAATGGAAATCAATGAAAAATGGTGCCATTCCGTGTCCACCAAAAGATAAGGGAGGTTGTGGTCAAGCAGTTCTAATCTTGAAGCACTTATTACCACCTGATTGTGTCTCAGAATTGCTTTTGGAAGCAAAAGAAATTGTTGACAGAGATGAACTTCAACGTGTGCCTGAATGTTTTGGGGAAAGCTGTTCTTGTTCCAAGTTCTTTGATCGTGATGATATTATGAGTGAAAAGACACGCAAAGCAGCATCCAGAGAAGATTCTAAGGACAACTTCTTATACTGTCCTTCAGCTGTAGACATTGAGCATGGGGATCTAAAACATTTTCAACAACATTGGTCAAAGGGCGAGCCTGTGATTGTTACTAATGCGCTCGAAACTACCCTTGGCTTGAGCTGGGAGCCTATGGTTATGTGGCGTGCTGTTCGACAGATCAAAAACATTGACCATGATCAACTTCTTGATGTGACCGCAATAAACTGCTTGGACTGGTGTGAGGTCTGTATTGTCCATTCTTGCAAGTGATTTTTATGTGCTGCATCTGTTGATCTTTCATTTTGGTGCATTATTTTTGTTTGTATACTATTAGCATGGTTGACCAATGTATGCCTATTTAATTGATTTGTTTGACCTATTTGTTACAAAATTCTCCTTGGTTTTGGTAGACTTTTTGCTAATATTCTTGCTAACCTTAGCTATTTGTGTGGGGGTGGGGGTGATATGCATCAGAACTATTATTTGAAAAGTCACACGGACTTCAATATTGTTGTGTTATTGATATCCTATGGTGAAGCTTATCTTGTTCTCTTCTTGTAACAGACAGATGTGAATGTCCACCATTTCTTTATAGGGTATTCTGAGGGTCTATTCGACAGTCAGGGGTGGCCTCAAATATTGAAGTTGAAAGACTGGCCTCCGTCCACTTTATTTGAGAAGCAATTACCTCGCCATGACTCTGAGTTTATTAGCTGCTTACCTTTTAAAGAGTATACACATCCCCGTGGTGGATACTTAAACCTTGCAATAAAGCTTCCAGAGGGCTCTCTGAAACCTGACATGGGGCCAAAAACCTATATAGCTTATGGATTTCATGAGGAGCTAGGGCGTGGAGATTCTGTAACAAAGCTACATTGTGATATGTCTGATGCGGTATTTGCTCTGGTTTTGAATTTCATTATCAATCAATTATTGAAAGTTCCAAAATATCATGTGATGTTGCTCAAAATTATTTGAATTTCTATTGGAGAAGTGCATTGTTACATTATGTTCTCAATACTGACAGTGGATGTTATGCCTGATTTCGTATTGTACTAATCTGTTGTTTACATCCTTGCTTACTCTAGTTTCATATCATTAGGTAAATGTCTTGACACATGTTCAAGCAGTTAACCTCGATACTGAGAAGGTTGAAAAGATTCAAAAGCTTAAAAAGAATCATGCTGCCCAAGATCGTTGGGAGTTGTCTAGAGTTCAAATGGCAAGTGGGGAGAAAGACGGGGAAGCCTCTGGGCTTGCGAACAGCAACATGTCAGACTGCCATGCTGAGCTAGAAGTCTCGAACAATATTGAAAATGGCATGCGATGTGGTAAAAAGATAAAAAATGAACTTGTGAATTTGACAATGGATGTAAGGCAGAAAGAAAAGAGAATATGTGAAGAGATAGAATTACTGACTATGGTGCTAATGTTGTAGGAAAATCTCAGATGGGTGCAAATGATCAGATACAACTCTTTGGAGGAAAGGAGGATGTTGGTTACAATATGTCTAGTGGTAGTCCAGATGATGCTGAATGTGGAGCTCTTTGGGACATCTTTAGGCAACAAGATGTTCCTAAATTGGAAGAGTATCTCACAAGGCACTTCAAGGAATTCAGGCATATCCATGGTAACCTGCTGCCAGAGGTAAAAGAATGCCATTGTTATTAATTGTTATTATTATCATTATTGTTGTTGTTGTTGTTGTTGTTGTTATTGTTATTGTTATTATTATTATTTATTATTATTATTATTATTATTATTATTATTATTTATTATTATTATTATTATTATTATTATTATTATTATTATTATTATTATCATCATCATCATCATCATCGTTGTTGTTGTTATTATATTATTACGTTGTTGTCATTATTATTATTATTATTTCTTTTTTCTTTTTCTTTTTGGGTAAGATAGATAAAGAATCATATTCTGTTCATAATGCACTGCCTTCAGAAGTTTGATAGTCCAGATTATATCTATGTTGCAACAATATCTATAGATGATTGAAAAGTTGAGATTCTTGTTTCTAACATGACTGTTATTATGTGCAACAAAGAAGTTAATTGTAACAGATTATAAGCAATATGCTTTATTTCTCCTTGTAGCACTTTTGATTATAAGCAATATGGCTTTATTTCTCCTTGTAGCACTTTTGATTGGATTGAGACAAATACTTCATGCTATGACTAGATGCTTCTTCAGGTTCCCTCCACAGTCCTAAGGAAGTTGGTGTTTCTTAGAAACCAAGAAAGAGAGTGAAAGTATTATATCAAACTAATTAGTTTTTCTTTTGGATGAAATAAACAATTCAAGCCAATTCTAGTAAATTCCTCTGCTTGAACTTTGTTGTCTCTTCATCTTAATTAGTTAAAAGTGTTCAGCAATATCACTCATGGGATTTTTACTGATTTTACAGATAACCACTTCAATTTATAATGTAAATCTCATGAATCTGGCAGTAAGCCTGATGCATACCATGTGGCAAGTGCTGCTATGTCACTTTGATTGTAGGATCATTTTAATAGTTTGGCAGTGAATATTGTTGGTTAGTTAATTTGGAAGGCAAAAAGTTTTTGCTGTTGAATGAATTCTGCTACCATTATCATGTAATGTGGTATACTTGTGATAACCTGTACTATGATCACATTTTCCTTTCAGGTCATTCATCCAATTCATGACCAAACTATTTACTTGACTTTAGAGCACAAGATCAGACTTAAGGAGGAATATGGTTTGGCCCCTCTTCATTACCTTCCCCTGCACACTGGATTCCTTTAATGAAGGATGCTCCTCATTATGTTTTGTTTTGACGTTTTTTCTTAATAGATATTGAACCATGGACATTTGTACAGAGGTTAGGGGATGCTGTCTTTATACCTGCAGGGTGCCCTCATCAAGTTCGAAACTTAAAGGTATTAGGCTTGATATATTTTTTCCTCTTTCATTGTAGTTTGCTATGGTTGTTAAGAAGCCATGTTGGTTATGGAGGAAATTCCAGCACCCAGCACTTCTTTTTGAAATTTAAACCATTTTAAACTGGTAATGGCTTTGTCTGATATTTTTTGCCTATCTTCTATTTTCTTGTCTAAAAGCACACAACTATATCCGTTGCCAATAGTTGATCGTTGGAAAGATTAATGGATAAATGTCATTCTATTTTCCCTGACTTGTCTTGCTCTTGCTTCTACTTTTCAAGTTTGTGCTCTTTTGAGTTAAATACATTCAAGCTGTCAAACACAATGCAGCAAATTAAAGGTTCACATGCTTCATTCACAAGAATACAACATTTATGTATGTCAGCACCTTTGATCAGTGTTTTTAAACTCAGATGGCTGGACAAGGTGATTGAACTGAACAGTTATGGGGTCATTGGTTCACTTGTTTGATAGGGCTGGTTGTTTTTACAAACCGGTGGATTTGGATTATGATATAAATATGTGTTCGAATTATTTTCATAGACGTCATTTGGCCTAGTGTTTTGCAATATAACGATTCTCCAAAGTTCCAAACTATCACTAATCAAATATCTTTTCCTCAGTGAGTTTTGTACATATTATTTTGCATCTAAATTTTTTGAATTAAGGGATCTCAAGAACCTTTGCTATTCTACTCTTTGGTCTCATCTTTCCTCCTTAATGCAGTATCAGTGATATCTGATTTCCATTTGCTCTTCCTGTGGCTTTTGCTTTCTTCTCCCTCCTACATTTTCCTAGTAGATCCATTAATTTACTTACTCAATCTCAATTGTTCTGAATTCATCAACACTTCCTCTCCTAGATCTACTCTGTTTACCTTCAAATCAACCCGCTAGTCTGTACCGAAGTAGAATGAAGGAAAACTGCAGTGCAAATAATCAGTGTCAATTTTGTCGCTTCTCCTAGATTTTGGCTATCATGGTGGGCAGCCATCAAGCTTTGCTTTTTTGGTAGCTGATGACCTCATATTGCTCTTGATTCTAGTTTCTCCTAATTTTAGTTTGAGCACAGAAATATAATCATGGTCAATCTGGTGTTTAGGTTGGCCACGTAATGGCAAATGAAGATTCAAGTGTAGAAGACCCCAATTTCTACTCGAACTCTCTTTTTAGCTCTTTGTTTCCTTATAATATTAGTTGTTTCTCTGAAGTCTTAACTTCACAGAAGTATTTCGATTATTCGATGCTTTTTTTTTTTTTTTATGTAAATTGTAGCTGTGAATAGGATCATTTTGAGTGCATTTTATTCTGTGTAACTATGTGGAGATTGCCATCTTTGAGTACTAGTGCAAGGATGTTTTTTTTTCTTTTTCATTCTTTTGTTTTTGAATTTTGTTATTATTTTTACATTTTTAATATCAGGATATTCCTCCAATGTAATTTAAATTATGTTCTCGTGTGCAGTCGTGCATTAAAGTTGCACTTGATTTTGTGTCTCCTGAGAATGTCCGCTCGTGCTTCCAATTGACTGAAGAATTTCGCTTGCTGCCCCTGAATCACAGGGCTAAGGAAGACAAGCTAGAGGTGGTGACTCTACTTTAATTTTCTTCTTTTTACCTGTACCACCTGTTTTTTTTTTATTATCCCAGTTTAGCATGTCATGGGATGATGCCAACTAAAATCTTACTGCAGTAACTTGATTAGTCATTTGGGCATTTCTCTAGTGCATGTTGCTCGGTAAATTTATTCTGTAAGCCTGGTGTGAATATAGTTGGTGTTCTGAGCTCTGGGCAATTTACCTGTGGAAACCGGGCATATTCATTCTTCCTCTGCTCTTTGAATTTGAATTTTGATTTAATTTTTCATCTAATGAGTCGCAAATTTGAAATTCTTTTGTCAGGTGAAGAAAATGCTAATTCATGCTATGAGTGAAGCTGTGAAAGCCGTGAAGGGATTCGGTCAGCACACTAATGAAACTTCTAATAATTCTTCGTAGGCATATCTTTTGTTTTGTATATTTGAATTTCACGACTTCTTGGCTGTGATATGAAGGAAACTTCCTGCTATACTCTGTATACTGTTACGATATCCCACATCGATTCCACATGAAAGTGTGGAAGGGCATATAAGTGGGAGTTAATCCTTTACCTTTGGCCATGGTTTTGGTTAAGTTAGGGCTCCATAGCTTATATGTCTAACAATTTGGTCCAACCTGTCGGATTCGGGCGGGCTGCGGAAAGGGGCTACCCAGTGGTGGGCCCGAGGGGGGTTGCCACCTGGGAAGTGGGCCTTGGTATGTGGGTTGCAACCCGGAGTGTGCTGTACGTGGACGTCTGGTTTGAAGGGGGATGGATTGTTACGATATCCCACATCGATTCCACATGAAAGTGTGGAAGGGCATATAAGTGGGAGTCAATCTTTTACCTTTAACCATGGTTCTGGGTTAAGTTAGGGCTCCCTAGCTTATATGTCTAACAGAATCACTTTGTAACATTATCTTAAAATTTGTTATCTTTTTGCTGTTTGAACTTATATATTATCACTGAATTTTTATTCTATATTCTTGATTGTGACACTTCACACATCTGTAAAGCATTTAACTTAGGGTGTGAATATACCTCACGCAAAGCTTTTTAGGTTATCAGAGAAACCTGCTTTTCCCTATTCCTTCTCTACTCTTTAAATTTGAATTTGATTTTGTTGAGTGACTTTAGAAGCGTGTTACTTTTGTCAGGTGAAGGAAAGGTTGGTTCATGCAATGGGAAACTGTGAATGATGTCATCAAGAAAACTTGTCAGCGCCTCATGAGATATGTAATAATTAATTCTTCACCATATTTGTTATTTCACATTCATAAATTTAGTAATTATCGTCTTTGAATAAGAAGTAAGTTCTTGGTAAAATACTCAGCCTTTAATTTATCTTTTGTAGTTTAATCCAATGGCTGAGAATGATTTTAAGTTGGAAGGTGTTAAGGTCTTTTGTTTATACTTATGCAAGAGTTTGACCTGTATTGCTTTTATGCTGATTTTTTGTTTTGTCGATATTAGGTGGTTAAATTTTGGACGTTCTTAGTTGGGTTGGGTGTGCGGGTACAGCATCCTTGCCAACCTTTCCTGGTATGGAGGAAGAGCCGTTTTTAACTTGGTTATCATATGTATGCTACATTTCAGTTAATGTGCTATCTTTTTGATGTGGATGTTGACCTAATTTCTTGTTCAGTATATATAATGCTAAATTTCCATGCTGATCTTTTTGTTCTCCAATGCAGTACACTAGTAGTATCAATTAAATTTGGTATTGGGTTCATTACTAATTGCTCTGTTGTCATTGTTTTGAATGTCTGTGAAAATTGTGGTGATTGTAATAAGGTTTTAGGTTGAATTACTACTTGTTTGTCAAAGTTGATTTTTTATTTTACATTATGGAATATCCTTTTATATTCCTCTCTGAAAGGCAAGAATATCTTATTCCCAGCAAGATATAATAGCAGTTTGAAGATATTATTTGATTGAGTAATTGTTGTCTTTATCGAAGTAAATTTCCAATACCTGGAGTATTATTTGGACATACAATACAATATGAGGTAAACACTTGACTTGAGTCACTTGACAATAAGGGTATAAGAAATTTGCGCATCTCTTGTTTGAGTCTGGGACATTAGTAGGTATATGTAATCTTCACAGGTACTATTAGTTGCACTTGTTAACTGACCATAATTTTCTTTAGTATGTGTCCCCTAGACAATTTCTGAGGGTTTTAATGCTATTATAAGTGTTGCTCTAGTCCCTTTCCATTTCACTTAGTAGACTCATTTTGAGAACTTATATCTTGTGATGGAATTAAGACTCTTCTAAAATAATTAATTCTATAGGTATTATGTTTTGTTAGTGAATTTATGGTAATCCTTATTTTCAAGGATTTGGTGTTAGCCCAAAAAATTATATGTAGGTAGTTCTCACTCTTCAACAATTTACTATTTTGCAGTAGTCACTTTGGAATTCTCTTTCTATACAATATACCACCAAGAACTTGATGATCCTTGAGCACTTGTGATAAGGGTGACATGGGTCTCGAAGATAATCCGCTTCGCATTGAACCTCGTTCACTCTGAATCGATAATATCTTTTGACTATTTGATTTTATCCGAACTGAATTAATCCCTTTGTGTTTTTTTTTACTGGTTGTAAATCAGAACCGATCCGAGTTGAAAAATCGAAATAGATACGAGTAGAATTGATTGTAAGTAATTGACTATGAAACTTTTTTATATATCATTTAATTAATTTCTTTTGTATTATAATATTGAACCATTATGAATTTTAGTAAATTTTAATAATAACATAACTATTGTTTTAGTATTTCATAAAAAATTTAGTAATAATAATAGAGTACAATATTTATAATAGATAATTTTCATAACAAACATATACTCCCTCCGTCCCGGTTTAAGTTTCCTACTTTGACCGGGCACGGAGTTTAAGAAAAAACAGATTTGTGGAATCTTTGACTTTTTTAAAGGTGGAGATTGTGAGATAAATTTGCAATTTATGGACTGGAAAGTTAAGTTGGGACATACAGAAAAGGAAAGTAGGAAAGTTAGAGCGGGACGGAGGTAGTATCTATTAACTATAGATGAATGAAAAATTAATATGTTTATATTTTATATAAAGAAATACTCCCTCCGTCCCGGCTAACTTTGCATACTTTCCTTTTCGGTCCGTCCCACTTAACTTTGCACACCCTTAAAAAGGAAATCTCTCTCACAATCTCCACCCTCGAAATCTCCACCCTCAATCTCCACCTTTAAAAAAGTCAAAGATTCCCCAAAATCTGCTTCTTATTAACATCCGTGTCAGGTCAACCGTGCAAAGTTAGCTGGGACGGAGGTAGTATATTACTATGATATGTTTTAATTCAATTCTACATTTCGTTAATCCAACCACTGAAATTTATTATTACTTCTAATATTTAATTATTTTTATATATAAATGTCAAAATTTTAGACCCGAACTCACTGCACATAGTTATTATCCTACACCTGAATTGCAAGTAATGGCTTATGTTCGTTCCCCTCTTTTTTGATTCTCCATCTTTCTCGTGTACTTACATTTTTCTATTCAAGTCAACTTTAATTTTACTGTAGTTAGTTATATTAAGCGTACCTTTATTTATTGATAATGTATACGACTAGAGCTTTATTTATGAAAAGTAATCGATAAATGTCTAAAGATGTTATCGATAGTTGATAACTTTATGATTTAGTGCTATTCCTCTTTGAACGAGATAATTACTTCAGTAACTTGTAATTGTTTTTTAAAACTTAGGGTTTTGAAAATCGTCTTAATATATATTCCCTCTGTCCTGAATGAACTTGCGTACTTTCCTAATCGAAGTGTCCCACCTCTTTTGCACACTTTCCATTTCAGGAAATAAAACTTTACATCCCTACCCCACATTAATCACCTAATTACAAATCTGTCATCACATAAAGGTAAAAACAAATTTGACTAAGTCAACATTTATAAATTCTTTTTTTTCTCTTAATAGGTGTGCCGGGGGGCCATTGCAAGTTCATTCGGGATGGAGGGAGTAACTTATAATTTATTTAATATTATATTTTTTCTTTAACAATATGGTATTATTGTAAAGAAAACACTATAATTCTTTTGTGATTTTTCTAAAAATATTTAAGAGAAAACTCTGAATAATTGGACCAAATAAATCTGATATCCGAAGGAATTGAACTGATCAATGGAGCGGTTCTGGAGATTTAATTTTGGAAATTTCCGAATATCTCCGAGATTCGATTTAATTTTGGAGATTTTCATATCTCTGAATTGCTTCGGACCGTGCTCACCGCTAGTTGTGAGTAAGAGCAAAACCAGCAAAGCTTTCTTCAACTTTGTGACATCATGATGTATTTTTATGATTTGAGCAATTGTTCTATTCTCTCACCTGTTATATTATCTCGTGAAATTATCCAATTGGGGCAGTCATATTTAAGACTTGTGATTTGTGGGATGCAGTCTCAAATGAGAGCCATCTCCATTGAAAGCAAATCCAACGATTTCTAAAATAAAATAACATAGTGAAGAAATTGCCAAGAAATTCAAAGCTTTGTTATGTTTTCATCCTGCCATTTCAGATGTTATTTTTACAAGAATAATGGTTTGTGAGACAGAAGACCAAGCTTGGGATAAGCTTGAGGAGTTTCAAGGTAGCGACAACTAGACATTCAAGTCCCCAACTTGAAGGAATTTGATATCCTCAGTACGAATGTCACCGGCACTGACAAAGAATATACAGACACCTATTGGAGGACTACCAGGCTGTTTGGTGAAGAGTTAATAGAAACAAGAACTGTTGAAAAGGTTCTTGTAAGTGTACCTGAATGGTATATATGCAAAAAAATGTTGTTTGGAGGACTCGAGATCTCTAAAAAGATTGTCAGAGCTTATAAATATGGAGCAAAGAAGAGTATCGAGGCTTGAAGACACTACTAAGGACGATACTCAAGTGAGGCTCAAAGAAAATTATCGAGCAGCCGCGGAGGAATGAAGCAACTTGAAGAAAAAAAAGGTAGAAGAAACCAAGTGGAGGCAAGAAAGAGGACGACTGCCCAGCATGTAGTCGAGGCAAAAAAGAAGCCACTCTGAATCTTTTGTTGATATAGGCTTGGAGTGTAGTAAAGAGCTTGTGATGAGTTTGGTTATGTCGAAAAGGTTTTAAAAAATAAAGCAACCCAAGAAGGATAAACACAAATTGGTGAAAATGAAGAACAATGTGAAGAGCTCTTTATTGCTTCTTGTTATATTGAAGCTTAGATATTTTATAGTGGCTGCACAAGTCACATGATTCAAGGAGATGGGCAGAACCTACAGTTTAAAGGTGATTTTGTTGAAGTCAAATGAAGAGGAGGAGTTGCAATTGAAGTAATATTAGATATCAAACTTATTCCTGATGTTCTATTTATGGTCGACACAATATTCTAGCTGCAAGAGGAGATAAGTATCTCAGACCATCCAAGTTTGCTTGCTCCTCATTGATAATGTTTCAGATTGAGGATTCTAACTACTCATTTATCATAATTAAAACTGGTCTAATCGAGCAACTCTAAAGTTATACTATTCAACTTATTATTTATTAGAAAAATTGCAATGGCTCAAGTTTTATCTTTGAAACAACCCGACTCCCTAAGTTACTCAACTTAAACTCCTAAATCTCTATTGAATTCACCTTATCACCATTACCAAAAACCGACCTATTAAACTTCATCAACTCATTCTACTACAAAGTTTTATTTCTCCAAGTGGAAAAAAATTATAATTTCAAATGTATAGCAAGTAATCTTTCTATCTTTGAATGCAACCTCAGTTTCATTTCCAATCTAAGTTATACCAAACATAGTAAAGTTCTAGTTTCTAATTTCAATCAGCTTCATCCTATGAGTATTTCCAATTTCTACTTGAAAGACTCACTATTGCATACTTGGTCTAATTTTTTTTATTAAAGCTCAAATTTACCTTTTGGAAATATTCAATTTCCATAATGAAAATTGGATTTTAGTTCGATTGTCATGTCCTAGTTCATGGGAGAAGTAAAGGGTTCAACCCTTAATTATCATTTAAATTGTAAGTAGCTTATGAAAGGAATGTCCTGATTTTGCACCATACCAATCACAAAAAATAAGTTGCAAGAGACGTACGTGTATCTTGAGGAGTGAGAACTACAAAATTTTGCTTGCTCCGCGTTGATAACTTTTAAGGTGGAGGATTTTAACTAATTCTCATTATTCGGTATATATATTGTGTTGCCACAAATTGTTATGTGACATGTACTTAAGTATTTTATTTTTTAGATTAATATGGGACCATCTATTGTCCAGGACCCTCAATTAAGGTCCTCGAGAGTACTTGCAAATGCTAACACACGAACAACTAGTCATGAACTATGCGACCGGTTGAAAAGCAATGAACTCTATTTGCTACACGTTGATTCGTTCATCTACATCAACATGTTCATTTAGTTTTAACAAATACGTTTCATAGAGCTACTATGGTCAACCACAACAAAACTTACATTTTTAGATGAAGGAATTGACGTGGTAACGACCTGATGGACGTGAGTAGCTAATGGTTCTAAGTCCATTTTTTATTTTCAAGTTTCTTGACTGAGGGAATAAATAAATTTTCAACAAATGTTTAAATTGATCTACGTTTAAGTAATGTTCTATTATACTTATGCTTCCACTATGATTTTTCATACTAAGTGATGCTGTCGTTACCACTTATAAAAAATAATGTTATTAGTTAAGTAAATTGCATTTAAAAAACTATCTTTATTAAAAAAAGTCATGATTTGCAACTACTGATCTTCAAAGGTACTTATCATTTATTCTTCCTCAGCTCTATAATTAATTAATTATTCCCAAGAATTGATAATAAATGGTTTAAGGTTTTACAGTGTATAGGTTTGTCGGGATTAAGCTATGTGGTTTAGCTAAAATTGTTTCCACTTTTGAGCTTTTTGAAAATTATTATATCAATCCATTACCAACGAAATATCCTAGTCCAAAAATTATGTATTTTGGAGAAAGTAATATAACTTCTAAAGCTAAATTAGCTAATAATCAATTTAAGGTATTTAATTTAAAAAATGTTTGAATTTTGTCCTTTCAAAAGAAGTTATCAGTTCATTGTTTGGTTAAAGATTGCGAACTTATTTTAGATAAAATCATTTAAAAAATGTTTATTTTTATTTTAAAAAATACGGGATGTTACAACACGTCAACAACAAAGCGAAGATGGTTTGCCAAGAAGTTGTATAGTCGTGAAGGCCGCTGTTTGTGATGAAGTTATAAGTACCAAAGAAAGAGAAATAGAATGACCAGAAACCCTGCCTGGAGTGCCTGCAAGAAAGGGGGTTTTCCAATCCTACCGCCTTTGTAATACTCGAATGAATTATACAACATTAGTTTGAATATGTAAATATAAAATTAAAGATTTACATTATTTTCATATATATATATATATACTAACAATACGAACGTGCGTTGCACGTGATTACTATTTTTTTACTATTATCTAATAGAAAAAATTAATGTGAACATAAAATAATTATACTTTGTGTCGTGATATTAATTGATCATTCTAATAAAATTCAGTGTAGTTATTATTCATGGTAATATATATACACAACTTAGATTATTTAGTGCCAGAAAAAGAAAATGAAAAATTTAATTGATTAAGCAAACATAATCCAAAATAAATTAACAGTTAAAAATAATCATAAAAGAGGAAAAAATAGGTTAATAATCTTAGTTTAGCAAAACACGTCATACTAATGTTAAAAGATTTATAAAAACGACATACCATGATATAATGTATTATTCTTATAAAATTTATATATATAAAGTTTGATATATTATAATTATTGTTTACTTCTCAATATAGATAGATTCTGACATCATTATTATATTAGAAATAAAGTTATACGATTACTAAAAAACTATATAATAATGAAGATATAGATTTTCATTGAACAAAAGATACAAAAGCATTTGTCTTATTACATCATCAACTAACATCCATAAGTTCACTATTTGTACAAGAATATTAGGCCTAACATACTTTCTCTATAATTTCTTAATTGATAATTCTGATTTGAACATACATTTGCAAAGAAAATCATTTGCATATTTAATTTCGCTTGATTATTTCTTCAATTCTACATTGAAGCTTGAAAATCATGTGTGATTTAAAATGAAAATCCTACTATAGTATATTTATAAGATAAATAATGATTTTTTTATAGAGGGTTGACTATGTACATAATGTCTCATAAACTTCAATCGAGATACATGCTACAATCTATATGTTAATATAATATTTTTTTTTTCAACGTTTCAACTATTTTTATGAATTTACTTTCCCTGTTTAGTTTTAGTGAAATACTCCCAATTTTTCACCCATTGCACATTCATTTGAAAATCTATAGATACATGTACTTAAACCATTCTGATCTTGTTTCTTCCATTTTATTTTTTATTTGGACTACACTTTATTTTAGTGTAGTTATTATTTATTTTTATCTAATCTATGCTTGTAAGCTAATATTAACATTCACATTTTATTATCTTTCTTTTCAGCATGTTTTAATTTAATCATCTGGTACGAATTCGCATAGTACAACTTTTTTGACCATTCACATAGTACAACTTAGTTTTTTATTTCTTTATAGTTCTTATTTGTTTGTTTATTGTACCTTATACTTTTGTATATCGTAATAAATACATTTTACCAGATATTATATATGCTTAAAATATATTTATGATATTTCTATCGATTTAATAATTTTCTTGAATGTTAGATTTTAAATATTTAAAATAATTAGGATGGCACATTTCTATTTGGTGCTACAACTATAGAAGGCTGACATCTTAAGTTCAACATCAATCTCTACAAGTGTGTTTCAGGGCAAATGTATTAATTTTGAAAAATCAGATTTTATTTAGGCCTAATACACAAGTTCAAATTTCTCATTCAATCTGTCAATTGTTTGAAGTTGCTGAAGTGGCTTCGTATGATAAATATCTCGGACTCCTTTCTATTGTTGGCCAGAATAAACAAGAGATTTTTGCAGGCATTAAATAATGAGTTTGTAAGCGCATCAATGGTTGGCAAGAAAAGGAATTAAGCAAAGCGGGTAAAGATGTGCCCATTAAGTCTATTATATAAGCAATATCCACGTACACAATGTCTTGCTTCCGATTCTCAGACCATGTTCTTATTAATCTGGAGAATTTAGTAAAATCTTATTGGTTGGGGTAGGGGGGATAGCTCATCCGCGAAGAAAATTCGGCGGAAGTCTTGGGATGTCCTCATGCAACGAAAATCTCAAGGTAGCCTAGGCTTTTGCAATTTGAAAGCATTTAACCTTGCCTGTTGTCTAAGCAAGCATAGGACCCTTTAGTTTCTTCATCCAGCCTCTTTGCCCGAATCATGCAGTCCAAGTACTAACCTTCCACGTATGTGTTACATGTTACGCTTGGTTCTCATCCCAAGTTTACATGGCACTGTATTATGGTTGGTCATCGTATTATTCTTCTTGGTTGTCGACGGCTCATGGGCAATGGCCAGTCAACAACCCTCTTCCATGACAGATGGGTTCCTTTGCCTCCTTATTTTTCGATCCGATTGGATCAGCTACATCAGGCCTCCTGCAAGATGCCTGAGTTAGTTCCATCATTGATTCAGATCTTGGACTCTGCAATGGACTGTTAATTCAGGTCAATTTTGACCTATTGAATACTGATGTGATTCTCACTATTTCTTTGAAAAATCACCATTATTCGAATTGTTGGATGTGACATTATTTTCATTCTGGTAACTTTTCGGTCCGATCGCATATTATTTTATTATGGGTTCTTTCGAAAATTTTATTGGCACCTACTCCTGCCCGGTTAGTAGCTATGGCCCGAACCTCATTTTGAGGAGAATTTGAAAGTTTAAATTATCAGCCTGTATCTCGCATTTTCTTTGGAGATGCTGCTCTAATTCTTGCTATCGTCCAATGACTTAACTCGCCGTCATCTTCATCATGAACCCCATTGTTCTTTATGTTCACCACCTGATCACTCTTTAGTGCATCTCTTCTTCATAGGCCACCTGTCCTCATCAATCTAGCAAGCAACTGGAATTTATGAAACTATCTTCCGATTCTGACAGCATATACGTGACTTGTAATTTCAAGAGATTTTACTCCTCGATGACTTAAATATAGCATAATACTTTATTTTCCTTGCTCACTTAATCTGGTTTCAACAAAATAAATGTGTCTTCTCTGATGTCAGTACAAACTCACGAGTATTGCTTGCAACAACCCAGAGCTTGCAAGATTTTCGAGATGCTAATTTCTTCCCTCAAACGTCACAACCCCATCCTTTTATCCCTTGCTTGTTCTTTCCCGGAATGCCATTGTTCATATGTTTTTTTTATGGGGGTACATCATCTGCTCGTAATTCAATGAAAGATGTTATGAATTCTGTATTTTCTTTTTTCTTTTTAAAATGGAATATTGTTGGCAAAGATGTTATTAATTTTATTTTGTACATGCTTACTAATAATTCTTTAAGTCCCTCTGTTAGTAAAAGTTACATTGTGCATAGTTAAAAAATTAGAAAATCAAAGTTTATTACCCAATTCCGCCCGATTAGTTTTTGGAATATCATTTATAAGTTAGCTTCTAAAGTGCTCTCCAATTGGGTACGACCGTGCATCTCTTTTATAATCTTTGAATCTCATGCAGTCTTCATTCCGGATGGGTTAATTATGAATAATATTCTTATTGCTTATGAAGTACACCATTGTATGAAGCTTATGACATCCGGGAAAGAGGGACTCATGTCCATTAAGTTGGGTATGAGTAAAACCTTTCACTGAGTTGAGTGGTCTTTCGTCTACCGTATGCTTCTTGCTTGAGGTTTTCCTAGGAGTTTTTATGACATTGTTTTGCATTTCTTGTTATTTGTGCAATTTAGCTTCCTTCATTAAGGTATTAATTTTGGCTCACTCACGCTACATTAGGGAATTCTTCAGGGGATCTCCTCCCCCCTATTTGTGTAATAGTTTTTTCTTGCATTTTACTAATTCCGCTATCAATCTCTACAAGAGTGTTTCAGGGCAATGTATTAATTTTGAGAAACCAGAGATTCTTTTTAGAACTAATACACAAGCTCAGATTTGTCACTCAATCTGCCAATTATTTGAAATTGCTGAAGTGGCTTCACATGGTAGATATCTCGGCTCCTTTTTATTGATGGACAGAATAAAGAATAGAGTTTTGCAGGCATTAAAGAACAGATTAGTAAGTGCATTAATGGTTGGTAAGAGAAGCAATTAAACAAAACGGGTAAAGAAATACACATTATATCTATTATATAAGCAATATCCACTTTCACAATGTATTGTTTTCAGTTGTCGAACGATGTTACTATTAATCTGGAGAATTTGGCGAAATCTTATTGATTGTGTGTGTGTGTGTGTGTGTGGGGGGGGGGGGGGGAGAAGAAATAGCTCGTCCACGAGGAAAAATCGTTAGAAGTCTTGGGACGTACTCAAGCAAAATCTCAAGGTGGCCTAGACTTTTGCAATTTAAAAATATTACCTAGCCATGTTGCTTTAGCTAGCATGTCGCCCTTTAGTTTCTACATCCAGCCCCTTTTCCTGAATCATGTAGTCCTAGTACAACGTCTGTGTTACATGTTGTTCTTGGTTCTCGGCCTAACTTTACATGACATATATTATGGCGATCGTCGTGTTATTCTTCTTGGTTGTCGCAGGCTCATGGGCAATGGCGAGACAACAACACTCTTCCATGACAGATGAGTTCCTTTGCCTCTCCGTTTTACCATCAAACCAGCTACATCAGACCTCCCTCAAGACGCCCGGGTTAGCTCCATCATTGATTATGATTTTAGACTCTGGAATGAGCTGTTAGTTCGTGCCAATTTTGACCTATTGAAGGCTGATTGATTCTCGTTATTCCTCTGAAAAATCACTATTCTCCGGACCGTTGGATGTTAGATTATTCTCATTGTAGTAACTTTTCGATCCGATCCGCATATCATTTTATTATGGGTTCTTCCGAAGATCTTATTGTCACCCACTCCTTCCCGGTTAGTAGGTATGGCCCGAACCCCATTTGGAGGAGAATTTGAAAGTTTATCAGCCTGTATCTTGCATTTTCTTTAGAGATGCTGCTCTAATTCCTGTCATCGTCCAACAAATTATGAGCCCCGCTATTCTTTATATTCACCACTTGATCACTCTTTAACGCATCTCTTTTTCACGTGCCTCATTTCCTCATTAATTTGGCAAGCAACTGAAATTTATGAAATTATCTTCCGATTCTGACAACATCTACGCTGGTTTTATTTTCAAGATATTGTGCTCCTCGATGACTTAAATATAGCATGATACTTTGTTGTCCTTGCCCACTTAATTTGGTTTCGACGAAATAAAATTGTCTTATGAGATGTTCGTACATACTCACAAGTATTGCTTGCAACAACAACCCTGATATTCCAAGATTTTCGGGATGCTAATTAC
Organism: Ajuga chamaepitys; assembly: GCA_958295605.1. Classification (NCBI taxonomy): domain Eukaryota; kingdom Viridiplantae; phylum Streptophyta; class Magnoliopsida; order Lamiales; family Lamiaceae; genus Ajuga; species Ajuga chamaepitys. The sequence goes on along the minus strand of OY282502.1, from coordinate 14,490,992 downwards.
TTCCCTTAAACATCACAGCCGCACCCTTAATTCATTGTTTGTTCTTCCTCCAAATGTCATTATTCATATATACTTTGATGAGGGTACATTATTTGCTCATAACTCCTCATTTGCTGGTATTTATGCTTGCCGCAAGGATGCCCAATATATAAATATCAATGATTTGAAGTATGCTAAAGTTCTTGCTCTTTGTGAGGTGGTTCGACTTACCACTTATACTGGAGTTCCCAAGTTTTGTATTCTTGGGGATTCTAGCACTACTATATTCACGTCGATAGGTGATTTTGACTGTGCCTATGCATGTATGCCTTTGTTATCTGATATTAGATATCTACTGTCTTCTTTCCATGGACAAAAATTGTATTGGATATGACGTAAAATAAAATTTATAGTGCCAAAAGAATTGTTTGTCCCATGCACCACCCCTTTTATGTCAATTAGTGTTGACCGATTCAAGCAACCATGAATGAAATTACTTTATGTTTAAAAAACTACAATGATTTGAAATTTACAAATTATAGTGAAGTAGCATGAGTATTCAGATATAAAATTTTTAATTATATTTATTGTTTATGTATGATAAGATTTATTACAACAAATTCGCTCACTCTTCCCTTTTTTTATTCAAATATTTTAGACTTTACACTTTTGTAATATGACATCATAGCTTAAACTAACAGTGTTAAGAAAATACAATATTTTTATTTGTCTATCTAAATAACTTTTTCATCTTCTTATTCTATAAAAATAATTTTTAATATGCAATCACATTATAAGCAAGTATAAGAGCTTAAATTATGTTAGTTGTTAAGCTCAATTACATGAATTTGACATGTAAAAAAACCATAGTATATAGGTAATGTGAATAATTAAAATTAAAAGTATGTGTTATAAAAGTTTTAAGATTATTCCACAAAATTTATTATTTAAAAAATATTGACAGTATGAATAGTAAAAATATGATAGTTGTGGATAAGATTGAAAAAAAATCAATAAATTCATTTTTTTCTTTATTCCATATCTTAAATAATTATATAATTTAGTACAATTGTTTAAAATATATGCAAATAACATGTCACTGGAAAGCTCTTTAAATCTACTTTAATACGAAATTGATTACATTTCAAAATTCAAAGTATTGAAAGTGTAGAAAAGGGATAATTTAAGCATATAATTTTTTACGAGAAATTTTTAATATAAAAGGACTCTTACTTTTTATAATCACGTAAGGAAAACATAAATTATTTTACATTACTTAACTACCCTTAAATTTAATTCTCAGTAAGAATATTTTACTTTTTATAATCAAATAAGGAAAACATAATTTATTTTAAATTACTTAACGACTCTTAAATTTAATATTTAGCAAGGATATTATAGACATCATAAGAAATGACGGAACAAAAAAAAGGACGAAACAATTCATACTTTTATATTAGTAATAAATAAATATACTAATTTAATACGACATAACACATTCGGATAGTACCCACCAGGGCAACATAGAATTAGCCAAGAAAGGTGCAAAGTAGGAAGACGGGCTGGAGGTAATTGTTTGCTCAAGAAAGAAAGAAGTGGATTTGTAGGAGAGAATGATTTTTTATGCCTGAAAGGTAAGGGTTGCTTAAGTCGATTCCCTTAATTCCGTCATACTTCATGCGATAACAAAACCATGCTTTAAATGCGTGTTATGTGAATCAGTGAGCTGCTACAATCGAATTTGTTGGATAACTAAACTCTCCATTTGGAAGTACATATATGTTGGTCCAAGGGTGGAATCGGATCCCATGCGGGTGAAATTCTTAACTACTCGTCTCCACATTATCATACATGGATAAAAAACTAATATTTTTACCTTCTTATCTATATATCGTACATTCAGTGGAGTAGAAACACTATTCTACGGATGGGTAAAAAATTTCCCTCATACGGTACCTAAAAAAACTGCACCAGTGCAATGCAGTGAAACGCAACACTGGTGGTATAAGACGCAATGTTACTCCTTTTTCTCTCTTTTTTTTCTTTGACCTTTTTTCCAACTTTAACTATATTACATTAATAGCTTTGTCATAAAAGTCTCCATCTATCATCGACTATATTTCATATAGACGCTAAACGGTTATTGACCATCCATATTTTATCCTCGACTCCTCCCGTTTAGACCCAACTAACCCCGCCTAGACCCACTTAAGTGCTAGATCCTAGTCTGCCGACCAACTAACGATTAGTATTTTGAGAACATTGATGAATAGGGGTGGTAATCCCTAACATGACCCGACAGACCTGATCCAACCCGACACGTGTTTCCTGAGGGAAACTTGCAACTAACCCGATACTAACTGATTTTAACCCGAATTTACCTGAAATCAATAATTTATCTTACAATTTGTTTTAAATTATTTTTAATATATAACTCGAAGCAACGTTAAATCGAACACGAACCCAATCCAATAATCCGAATTACCACCCAATTTACATACGAATCTGACTACATAAAATAAGATATTGGCAAAATTGGCAAAGTAGCAAAGTTTGGTTCTCTCACAGGAAAAGAAAAAAAGTAGTATAGAACACCCACTGGTATTATTCGCTATTTATTTATTTAGTTAGTTATTTAATATTTACTTATTTATATATTTATAATTATATTCAATTTTTATAATTAGGAATACATCATGATATAATGAAGTGCTATTTTTTATTCTTACAAAGCACTTGATTAATGACTATTAAAAATATTTGAGTTGGAGTATTCATTTTGGTTGGCTACTTGAATTGGATATTTATCTACAAATAAAACTAGTTAAAACATCTCTATAGAAAATTAGATAATATATATATATATATATATATATATATATATTTTTAATAGGATACATTAATTTATTGAATCTTCATTTTATCATGCAAATTCATAAATTTATATGCGTACGCACTAACTTTTATATATTAATTCATTGCAAAAGGTAAAAAGAAAAAAAGAAAAAACAAAGAGAGGGAGAGAGAGAAAGTGCGCCGTTTTATATTACAATTTTTGCGTTTAACTAAACTACCGGTGCTGTTTTTATAGGAACAGTATGAAATCCGCTTCCATCAAAGGATCTGTATGAGCTTAGAGAGGTTTGGTTTATGTGTCATCATTATAAGATAGACCATTAATAGAGTTAGCTTGGGATAATCGATTCTGATTCTACAAGTTTTTTGTTTTCCTTTTGCGCATTGCAATTCTGATTTACAGCTTCTTCTGTTTCTTTGTTGTCAAGTTTTTTGCACTTAATCTGTTTGTTAAAACGTCACAACGACGGCTGCTAATATTCCTGTGGATCCGGTGGTCAACAATGAGGCTCAGGCGAATATTCCTCTGGTCGCGGTTGATAATCCGTTGTTTTTCGCCATCTGACAATCCAAGCATGATGCTAGTGTCGCATCCACTGACGGGGCTGAATTACATTTCTTGGAAATGATCCATGATGCTGGCACTTGGTGCGAAATCGAAGCTGGGTTTCGTTACTGGTAAGGTTCAGAAACCTACCAAAGATTCTCCTTTGTTTGAGACTTGGAAGAAGATAGACTGTATGTATGTTGATTTCTTGGATCCTTAATAGTATTTCTAAGGAGTTTGTAGAGGCATTTGTTTATGCTAATAGTGCCCAAGAACTTTGGGAGGATATTGCTCAGCGATTTGACGAGAGCAATGGTCCATTACTGTATCAACTTCAACGTGAGATTACTAGTATTTCTCAGGGCAATGATATGGTGCAACTTTATTTCACTAGACTGAAAAAATTATGGGATCAATTCAGTAGTTTATCCCCTCTGCTGGTTTGTGGTTGTCCACAGAGCAAGAATATAGTGGATATGGATACTCAAACCATATTACTGCAGTTTTTTTATGCGATTGAGTGATGCCTTTGATCATGTTCAGAACCAGATTCTTCTCATGGATCCTTTGCCACCTGTAAACAAGGTGTATTCCATGATCATGATGGTTGAGAAACAAAGATCTGTTCAGATTTCTTTCTAGACAGTGCTAAGCAGGTTGCTATGCTTGCTAAAGGTTCTTACAAGACTTATACAAACAATTATACCAAATGACGCATCAATCCACGCAAGACTAAGGAAGAACGTGCTAGATTGGTGTGTTCTCACTGTGGCGGCAAGAGGCATGATATTTCTGAGTGTTTTTAGCTACATGGGGTGCCTGATTCGTACAAGAAGTTGCAAGATCAAAAGGGCAAACACCTGGCTGCAAATGTGTCTGCTAATCAGAAGATTTCAGATTTCAAAAATAACCCAGAACCTAACACTAAGACTTTTGATTTTACATTCTTGTTTCAACAGGAATTGGCAAAGTATTTTTCCAACTAGGGGTTTGGAAATCAGGAATCTGCTGTGGATTTTGCACATGCTGCGAATTTTGCAGGTACAACTCTAATAAACTATACTGATGCGTTACATCATGTTTTTGTTGTTCCTATTGGAATAAAGAAAGACTAATGGATTTTATATTCAGGTGCTATTAAACATATGTGTTGTGATAAGGCTTTGTTTACATTCCTATAATCAGTAATTTCTAAAACAAGTGTCTTATTGCCTGATGGATCTGTCAAGAACATAACTCATGCTGGAACAATTCAGATAACAGATAATCTTGTGCAGACAGATGTTTTATATGTCCCATCTTTTACATACAATTTATTGTCTGTAGCTCAGTTGACTAAATCATCTACTGTAAATTGTGTATTTTCTGCCACTCAATGCATTCTGCAGGACCTGAGGAGTAACAAGATTATCCAGTTTGGTCATTTGAAAGGCAGACTATACATTTCAGATACTATTACTAATACTGAGACTACTGTTACACCTGATATTGTAGCTAATAGTACTACACATGTTTATGATAATTTGTTGTATTGGCATAAGACTTTAGGTCATACTTCTGTAACAACTCTTTCGATGTATCATTCTTACAAAATCTTTGTAAGCTTCCACATGTTAATGAAATAAAAAGTTGCAGCATTTGTTTTCAAGCTAAGCAAAATAGATTATACTCCTTTTTTTATCTAGTTCTATTCAGATTCACACTCCTTTTGAGTTAATTCATGTGGATATTTTGGGTCCTTGTAGAGATGTTTGTCTGACTAATACACCTTATTTTCTTACCACTGTTGATGATTATACTAGGGGAACATGCACTGATCTTATATCTCATAAATCACAAGTTCCAAAGTTGTTGCAAAACTTTCTTGTCATGGTTAAAACACAATTTCAAGTTAGAATACAAATTGTTAGAACTGATAATGGTTTGGAATTTATTGGTAAGGAATGTTAGAGTTACTTTCACTCATTAGGAATTTTGCATCAAACTACATGTGTTTACACCACAACAAAATGGTATTGTAGAAAGGAAGCACAAACATATTCTTGAGGTTGCAATAGCTTTAATGATCAATTCTAATATACCATTACACTTTTGGCCTTATTCTATGTTATTAGCTACACATATAATAAACAGATTTCCCTCTTCTTTACTCAAATGGAAATCTCCAGATTACATGATTTATAAAAAAGAGCCTGACTACAACATATTGAAACCATTTGGCTGTTTGACTTATGCCAAATATGTTCTGCCACAAAAATCTAAGTTTGACAGCAAAACCATAAAAAGTATATTTGTTGGTTATGTTACAGGTAAGAAAGGTCATCTGTTGTATGATTTGGACACACATAAGGTCTTTACATCTAGGGATGTTTACTTCTGCACTGACAAATTTCCTTTGCCTTATATATCTCAACAAAGTATCACTATTCCTCTTCCAACTGTTGAAATTGAATCACATATACCTAATAAGGCTTCTATTAATAATAACTGAGTTATCGTTCCTGATATTCTAGCAGCAGATGATGTGGAAATTGACAATAATGAAATCATTCCTGTTTTGCCCGAAGCTAATCATCAACTTAGACCTGTAGACAATGTTAGAAGAAGTGGTAGGCAAAGAATAAAATCCTCTTATCTCAATGATTTTCAGTGTAACAATGTAACATATTTTGTCATTCATCAACTAGATAAAGTATCAAATGGATCTTCCTATCTTGTGAATACATTCCTTATACAATATCATCTAACTTTAATACTACATATTTAGCTTTTTTGTCTAGTGTATCAAGTGTACAGGAACCAAAACCTTATGCTCAAGCAAGCCAAATACTAGAATGGCAAGAAGCTATGCAGAAAGAGCTGAATGCATTAGAACTGAACAACACATGGTCCCTGACACAGCTACCTACTGGAAAGAAAACAATTGGGAGTAAGTGGGTGTTTAAAGTGAAACTTAATCCTGATGGAACTGTAGAGATGTACAAAGCAAGATTAGTAGCCAAAGGCTACAATCAGTTATATGGGGAAGATTATGTTGAAAGCTTCTCTCCAGTAGCAACAATGGTAACAGTTAGAATACTTATAGCTATTGCTACTTACAAATCTTGGCCTATTTGTCAATTAGATGTTAATAATGCTTTCTTTCATGGACATATAAATAAAGATGTATATATGTTACGACCACAGGGTTATACTAAAGCAACCCCTGGCCAAGTCTGTAAATTGGAAAGGAGTTTATATGGATTGAAACAGGCATCTAGGCAATGGAATTGTGAATTCACTCTAAAGTTGCTTGAATATGGTTTCATATAGTCTACATCTGATCACTGTTTGTTTACATACAACAAATAATCTGTATTCCTCGCACTCTTAGTTTATGTTGATGATGTTTTAATTACAGGTTCTCATATAGATATGATTAATAAGTTGAAAGCATACCTTCATGATATGTTCACTATAAAAGACTTAGGTTATGCAAAATATTTTCTTGAAATGGAAATAGCTAGAAATAAAAAGGGAACATATTTGTGCCAGAGAAAATATATATTGGATATTCTTAGAGACACAAGATTGATAGGTTGTAAACCAGCAAACACACCATTACCCACTGGGTTGCATCTTACTGCTACACAAGATCAGCCACTTAGTGATCCTGATAAGTAGAAGATTGATACAAAGGCAATTGTATTTAAATCTTACTAGAGCAAATGTTATGCTATGAGTAAACCATATACTAGTCTTTGGGAAGCTACATTACATACAGTAAGGTATTTGAAGGGATACCCATCTCTTGGGCTTTTCTATGCTATTGTTTCTTCTATGAGTGTGCAGGCATCTTCAGACTCTGATTGGGCAGCATGTAAAGACACTATATAAAGTCCATAACAGGGTACTGTGTATTCATTGGCAAATCACTTGTATCTTGGAAAAGCAAAAAGCAAACCACAGTCTCAAAGTCTTCAACAGAATCAGAGTATAGAGCTCTTAGTTCCATTGTTGCAGAACTTCAATGGATCTCATATATCCTTGTTGACTTCAAGATTAACATGACAACTCCAGTCTCATTATTCTGGGACAATCAGTCTGCCATACATATCACAACAAACCCAGTGTTCCACGAAAGAACAAAGCACTTTGAGATAGATTGCCATATTGTGAGAGACAAGTATAAGGCTGGTTTCATAGACTTAAAGCATGTCAGATCAAATCAACAAGTTGTAGATTTCTTCACGAAGGTGCTTGGGCCAACACAATTTCATTACCTCTTGTCCAAGTTGAGCTTGTTTGATATTCACAACAGCCCAACTTTAGGGGGGATGTTGGAGTATAAAACTAACAGTTTTATACTAATTAGAAGCAATTAGTTGTAAGTCACAAGCTAGTTAGAATCCTCTAGAAGACTAGTCATGCATTTATATAAATAAGATAGCACACACTTAGTTAGGTTCACTTTTTCCATTCTATTAAACTTCATAATTCTGTTACACGAGGCAGTTACAATGCCTAAGTGGAATTCTTCAGTTTTGCAATCTTGATTGATTCTATACTCAATTCTTTTCTACTCTTAATCTAGAGTTTAACTAGTGTATGTCCTGGTGCGTAAATTGAATATTTATTATATAAATCCCAAGTGTCTACTGAAATGCGATTCCGGATTCATTATCAAAATAGAAAAATTTACAATATAGTATATTTTTAGAAGAGATCCTTTCTTCCCACCACCATCTGTTTGTCGCACAATTATAAGCTATTTTGCTGAAAATTCCTAATTAAATATCGGACCCTGCCTGAATAAATAAATACACATATACAAATGTCCCATTAGACCCATGAATTATGTTCAACAAACAGTTGTCAAACGCCTAGTGTGTGTGTTCAGAAAATCACTTTTGAACACAGAATATAACTTTTAACACTTAAAGGAAGCAGGCATTTACGTGCTATCTTTGATTCATGAGGAACGCATGATGTAGAATGAGTTCACCATTGGATGGATCAAATGACACTTCAATTTCTGCCGAGGAAAAATCACAATGCCGCACCTCAACTGGCTCATGCAGAAGCTTTACAGCTTGTTTCCAGTGTCTTCTGTCTGAAACATTTAGTAGTTGTATTGATCAAATCAAGAATTGGAACAGCATTGTTTGGATTGATCAGAAATAACATGTTTGAAGAAAATACAAGGAATGTAGATATCAAATGGTTCCTCCAAACAAACGGACCTGGTCCTGTTGACAAAATGGCATTGCCCTCTCTATCCATGACCCAATCAATCCAAAGTACAAATCCATGGCACTTTCCAGATTCCGTAAACTGAATCTGTTACAGAGGGTGAGATGCAGCTTTTAAATATAGATGGATACAGTTAACAACCTTATTTAGTACTTTCACTTGTCAAAATGGAGATACTACCTGAGCTTTTCCAGAGCAAGGGCTCATTGGTTTCGAGAAATCAAACTCCAAGATGGTGGTCATTTCACTGAGAATCTGGAATAAACATCACAATAATGTCAATCAAGATTTTACTGATCTAATGCAACTCCAATGAGATATTTTTTTTTTGTTTTTAAATAATTAATCAAGACTACCTTGGTCTTCCCACACTGCCAAATAAAGAAGGGCAGAAAAGGACCGTCTTCGATACTAGGTAAACCTCCACATCCACCCAATGTGGTGTTGACCACTGAATGATCAAATCCTTCGATTTCTCTCAGGCAACGTCGGCTTCGCCATAGGTCCTACAAAACATTGTGGAGTGATAAGATATCTCTTAGTTTGGCTCTAGTGCACAAATTATCCAAGTAAGGCATATTAATTTCCAACTTACAGGAAGGTACATTGCACAAACTTTCAACAATCCTCTACAAGGCATTATTTGTACATCTTCTGATAGAACGGGATCAAGCAAAGTCCGTTCCTTCCTATTAAAGGTCACGACAAGAAAAGTGTCATTAAGTTCGTGACAGTGCTACAGTGAAGAAATCCAAGACGAGATATCAATTGCACTATTTCTGTTTCACAAATACAGATTAGGGAACAAAACAGGTGCAAAGAAGAGGGTTAAACATTCAGGATGTATAGTGTCAAACAGGCAGTGAGCTCGATCACACTATCCGCAGCTCGACTAGTCTTGATCTTATCCTCAAGCTAGGTTTAAAACACAACCAAAACTCGAACCAAGACTATCCCAGCTTGAGCTCTATGCCTCTATAACCAAGTCAATATAGTAAGCAGCTCAATTTTTAACTTGTTTAAATAAGGTTTTAACAGTTCAAATGCATGAACAAGTAGAAACAATTCATTAGAAATAAAATTCATCTACATGACAGAGAATAACAACAGTGCTAACTATTAACAATGAAAGAGTAAATATTAAACTAATAGTTGAAGATTCAAACTTTTGAAGAGAATCAAACTGTAGTGGTCTCCCCATGAAACCAGAAGTATGGTTTTTCTTGAAACCATGTAAGTTGGAAAGGTTAGAATAGATAAGCGTTTCCATAAAAATTAAAAGTTAAAAGTTTTTATTCTTTCTCGGGCATCTGCACGCCAGTCCGACCTGGGGAAAAAGACATAATTAACTGCTAGGCCTTTTACTTGTAAAAGTATTAACCTATTGATAGATTAAGAAGCTAGAAAATGGATAGCATTTTGTCTGCAGGCGATGTGGCAAATTGAGACAGTGACTGGTGACGTAATGGCGAATAAGGGCAAAAGAACAGTAATATGGATGATAACGTAGACAAGGTAAAGGCTTGAGGAGCGAATGCAAAAAAATATTCATGGTCATACAAAGCCAAATAAGTTATTAACATAAATTCGAAATGATCTATATATATCTTAAATGAACACACATAGTGCTAGTTTTATATCCACAAATACTACCAATTGAAGTCAGAGCTAGCACCTACCAAAATCGTAGATTTTGCCAGGGAAGTACACTGTCATATCCATAGTAGAATGGTTCCGCTACAAATAAGTTAATCTGCAAATGAATGTGCCATTTGAATGTATAAGACCAATAACTGCAGTGATACATCATGCAGACATTTTTTATGGCATAATTAGCTCAAGCAATTACTCATTCTTAAACCCGATAACAAACTAAAAAAATGATCTAATACAAACTTGTTTTTTTTACCTTTTGCTGATATGTGTCTTGTAGATCAGATAGCAGGTCCTTCCTCTTCAGAAATTTTATACGATCCATGGTGTAGTTATTAGCTGCAGCAACTGCTTGCAGATATTGTGTACCCCTCTTCCCAAGTCCAGGAAACAATGGAATTACATGTGACGTCTTGGAAAGACATGCAACAGCAATAGTAAAAAAAATGCTATCATCCGCAACTAAACATAAGGGCCATACTCTCTGGCACAACTGAAAAAGAATGAAAGAAAAATCAATGTCAAATTATAGATGAATACTTGAGGGTACAAAAGATAAGAGAATAACCAATCAGTTGAAAAAAGGTCCTGAACATTTGGTTACTCCTTCTAAAGCATTTAGGTAAAATATTTCAGAAAGTATACAGGCCCAAAAACTAGGGTGGAATATGGAGTTACTTCAAAATAACTGGAAATGATACAGCAGAGATGCCCACAGAACTAAATGGATAGGTAGCAGAGTAGCATGCAGAAATGCCCGGGATTTACAAATTGTTGAGATCAAATGACAAAATGATGCATATCAGAACTCGTTAACCAAACATCTACCATCATGTGAACGCTATGACTTGCTACCAGTGCAAATAGATGTGAATGCCCCATCTACACCTACCCGAAGTGAAAAATTTGCAAGAGCTTACAGAGAAGGGGGTTTATGGAATGAAGCAACTCAGTTTTTTAGCAGGTATTATGCAAAGTCACATACATAGCTACATGTCCACACCATAAATGAGAGAAAGAACACAAAGGAAAATAATTAAATAAATAAATACATGTGTGTATATATATATAAATCCACCTTATCGCTATGCTTGAAGAACTTGCTTTCAGAACACATTTTATTTATCATTACAAGCAATTGATTTAATTAGCCGTGGTTTCCATGCCAATGAAGTGCCCCAAACCAAAAAGTGGCATAACTGAGAATAAATGGATGAAAAACAGAGTAATTAAAACAAGAATTTAGGGAAAAAAACTGACATTTCAGATTTAGTTTTAAATAATTATGCTCCATTTGTATAATGCAATATTCTTACAGCGTTCTCAACGGCACTGAGCATTAAGGATCTCCAAGCAGTATCTCCGTATAAAGCATTTCTTTCTGGTAAGAGAACAATCTGACAATCCTGAGTATGGGGGTCAAGCTGTTCAGCCTCTTTCTTGTCAAGTGAAGTCTTGAATTGATATGAGATGCTCGTTTCAGAATGAACAGCATTTAACTGGACCTCTTCATCTTTAAACACGGGAAGACCTGAGCTTGCAGTTAACCAAACACTTTGCTTCCAATGATCGCACCAATTTCCAGAGCCTACCGAAGCACAATATAGAAGAATTGGTTCATAGCAGGTTACTTCATTGCATACACCTCAAGTCACAAAATAAAAGGCTCAACAAGAAGAAGAATCTGATGTACATGGGGCCTTGACTTACTAAGGTTGGCTGGTTTTAACTCTTCTGCATCTGAAAGACATGGTATTGGTATCCAACTTGGCCCTGTAGTATAGAAGATTGTTCCTTCACTATCAAGCTGAAGCAACCACCTGAAAGAAGATTAGTCAAAATCTAACCTGGGTGCGTCCTTATACTAATGAAAAAAAAAAAAAGAACTGGATAATGCACGAAAGACAATGACCTATGTGCCAAATCATGTACCATGAGATGATAGCATGCACTGTACCATCATTAGTAGCCCTTATGTGCAGCTCAGTTTCACGAGTACTGTCTGGCCTTCTCCAAAAGTCAAAGTCAAAAATTTTAAATGGCTCCGAAAGCTGAAAGCATATACCAGATTGAGTGTGATGCATGGCGATATCAATTCAACATAAAGCAAACATTTTAGTAGAGAATGATTACCAGTTTGATTTCATCTTTAATTGCATCACAATGCATTGCAAATTGTTGCTTTTTGATGCCTAAAAGGGCAGCCATACCGTTAGGAACAAGATGAATTTTGTCTGATGCTTCTGCCTCTTTATGAACTAAATCACCCATCTCCCTCAAATATGCACACTCAACTAGCTGAAGCTCAAGCAATAAAGAAACTCAGAAATCAAAGAACTTCATAGGTAAATATATTTACATGCAATAACACCATCAGAACAGCAGAACATATGATATAATTGCAACACCCAAAATTTATAAGACTAGACAGCATTTGCTACCTAAACGGAGAAAACAGCCAAACACATCTATAAGTCACAAACAACTGGTGTGGTGAACCATGCCAGTTAGCAAACATGTATGTGGTACTTCGATCAATTACCTGACCATAAGTTGTTGCCCTGTAAGGTACTGTTTGCGGATTATCTGTTAATAGTTTGTCATGCGCATGTTGTAGTGTTGGAATTAGCCCTTCACCCAATAATTCTGAGTCTAGGATCTCACTGACCTGCATTTAGTAATTTCATTTAATCATGGCTAACATATTTGTGATAAAAAAGTGCAATAAATAATTCAGATATACAATCTTGTTTCATCAGTAACAAACATATATCATTATACGGGTGATGCACAACATATGAGCTAACAACATCGAGAGAAAACTAGTACAGCAGGTTATTCCACCTTACAGTTCAGAAACAGTAAATGCATTCAGGTCATTCCCAAAAAACAGACAATTAGATGCTCACATATTTTGTTAGCGGTGTAGATGGGGGTCAATGTCCCAATTGCTTAAAGCTGTTTCACACCCAACAAATTTGTTTAAATTGAATCACTTGAAAAACAGAAAAAGGAGAAAATCTTTTCCATACTTTTGTCCGAGAAGCAATTGTATCGCAAACTACGTATAAGATGTTTCCTTTAAACATCATTTTCTTCTTTGTAGAGCTTGGATATCGATCCAGAAGGAAATAGTCACCATATCCATGAACAAAGGTATCTAATATTTAATCCACATCACACTACCGTACAAGATCATCCTCCAAGTATAGAAAAGATGCCATTGGTACTCACAAGAATATCAGCACGTGATGGGATATCCAAGCCAACTTCCAACTCATCTGACCTCTTATTTATCACTCGTATTTTGCTGTCCATGCTGTTGGCTCGGAGTACCTTTTTCATTAGTTTTAACATAGGTAGGTATGATTCACAAGCTGTCACCATCCCCTTTGAACTAGATCTTCCATTCAAATCAGGATGGCCCATCGCCCGAGCTGCCATCATTGACAGTAATCCTGTGCCTGCGCTGTTCAAAATACACCTAAATCTTAGTCCTAAATAATGGATGACAAGAATAATTGACAAGATCATTATGAACAATTTGGCTGATCATGTACAATATTATAGGTTATGCCAAGACAAATTTAAATGAATAATCTAGCTAAAAGTGACAATCCTCATGCATTTTTCAGGTAATTAAAAGGTCTGAGGTTGGTATATACATTCAAATATAATTTCCCATCATTTTTACTTCGATTCACGAAAAGACATATCAAAAGAAAACAACACAGTCTCTTCAAAATGAGGTTTCGAGTTAATCATAACACTATACTGTCATACTCAACATATATAGTAACTATCCAAGTGGGTAGCATAGAATTAGCCTATAACTTGAATTAGTCACATTCCGACAATAATTAACTGAAAATACTTGGATAATTAATGTAATTCGCTCAGAACAAGAATTCTACATTTCTTAATGGTGTTTAATTTTTATTTCAAGAGTACCCGATATCAAGAACGTGGCAGGGTTTATTGACGGTCTTGTCAATGGCAAGACGGAAAGCTGTGTTGCGTCGGGTATCATTAAGCATGTCAAGATACGAAGTCCCAGCAAGAAGTGCTTTTGGGGTTGTTCGGTTTCCATTATCATCTTCTTCCTCTTCTTCAATGACGAACCACTCGGATTTTCCAGTGAGTGGGTCGGTTTTGAGCTGAAACATTCGCTGAGTCAACCCGGCGGCGGCGGCGGCGGCGGAGGAACCCATGCTCCTAGCTGCGGCGGATCGACGGGGAAATGTGGCGAGTAGGGGTTTAAGGGCTACGGAGAGCATCAACCAATGATAGGGGTTTAGAAAGTGATAATGATGCTCTGGAGTCTGGACATCTGTAGGTTTACAATGTATTCAGAAAATGGGTAAAAATATTTCGTATCTTTTTTATATTTATAAAAATATTTTGTATGTTTGACACTTCTTAAAATTATTCAGTATGTCGCGAAAAATTAATAAAAATATTTCATCGCTGCTACTTCAAGTTACTTATCTGGTCACCTGTGATATGGCGCTTAAAAATCAACGTGGCAAGCCCAGTCAATTAGTTTTAGCCTACGTGGAAGCACATGACCAATTAGGTCACCTACACTGAATTCCTCTCCTCATTTTCCAAAAAATCACGAACATCACTTTTTCACCTCTGCCTTCTCTCTGTCGCCGACGACTCGCATCCCTCCGGTGCCACCGCCTTCTCACCAGAACCACCACTTCCGGCATAAGAGGCCAGCACTGGACTGAGACTGATTTACCGTGGCATGCTGCGGGAAGAAGTTATTTACTAATCCCAATAATACACTTTCAAACCTCTCTTTCTCCTGCAATCCCAAGATTCTTTAAACACACCAAATTCTCATATAACTTTTATTGAAATTTGGTCAAAAACTTATGTTGGTGATGTCTCCCTGGAGGCATTCGTGAGCTGACGAGGAAAATCTTGCAGATATTTGTTTACTTATCATCTTCCATTTTCAGAGAAAGTTAAAAAACGATATTTGTTGGCAAAGATCTAAGGCTGGCCTCAGAAAAAGGAGCTGGTTTAAATTTGATGGTTAAATAGAAAGGTAAGTTTGTGGAGAGAGTGAAGAATTGGGAAATTAGGGTTTAGCGCAACCACGGCGGTGCGGTGGAGTATGACGCTTTGGATGACGAAGATGATATGGTTGGCATTGGGTGGTGTCTTGCCCGACCGTCGCTGATGACATTGCCCTTTCATTGTGGGTGGGGAACATTATCGGCTCTTGCATGTTGATTACCATATGAAAGTCTATAAATCGAAACTCAGAGATTCTCTGGTTTCTATCATGCAACTTACTTGTGTGAGGGAGGGGGAGTGTTGGATTGGTGCGGTAAGAAGCGATTTACTGGTCCACCTAAAAAACTGGAGATCGGGGGCGTGAAAGGGGAAGGGGGAAGAAGATGAAGTCTTCTTTAACTTGTTGCTATGTATTTCTAACAAGTTTATTTTAAAAAGCATTTTTTTTAAGTTAAATCAACAACAAATCAAAATGTTTAAGCCATGTAAGAAAAAAATTGCAACGTCACCCTCTGACCGGTTGGTTTGTGATTGCCAGTCAGAAGGAATTTTTATCAATTTTTTGTAATATACTGGTTATTTTTAAAAAGTGTCAAGCATACATGATATTTTTTTAAATATGCGAAACTTATAGGACATTTTTTACCAATTTTTCTTTAATATTAGGTTGTATTTGCTTTAGGCTGGGAGACGCTGAAATACTATACGATGGGGAGAATAAAGTGGAAAAAAGAGGTTGATGTTTGTTTATAATATTTAATTGAAAAAGGTGATGAGATATGCGGGGCAAAAATTACTTTTGGTCCCATAAGTATTTGCTTTTTCGATTTTAGTCCCATAAGTACTTGCCTTTTCAATTTAGTCCCGTAAGTGCTAAAATTGTCCAATTTAAGGACAATCTCGCCGAAGAACACCAAACCGGTTGGAAATAGTCATGTGCAAGTCACGTGACCCCAAAATTTGGGCAAACCGGCGGAATATGTGACATGTCTATTTTTTGGGTGAGTTGGACTTATTTCCCTTCAACTCTTTAATTGTAAACAAAAATTATATCCATGTCTTCAAGTCTTTTGCCACTAGATTAAATATCCATATCATTAATTAGAGGTTCATCAGGTTCCCTCGGACCAGTTCTATTTGCGCAACATTTCCTTTTCCTCCTCAAACCTATCAATTTCAATCTGTAAAACCTGTTAATCTTCTCAAGCTTCTGATTAACAAGAATCAATTTTTGCTTCTCGTTCCGACGTACATTGGTTCTTCTCAATAGTCCTTTTAATAACCCTACTACAATCACAAAATGGATTGTCAATCCACCTAAAATATTTGGAATAACCTTCATTCTGTAAATATAAGCTGGACTTAGAGGAAGAATTAAGATCATCATCATTTTGCACAAACACCTTTGACAAGAAAAAGAGAACATACCGAGTAATTTTGACGTCCATAAAATCGACAACCTAAATTCTTGTCCTTCCACAAGGTCACAATTGGTGCAAGAAGCCCACAACGGCATCTTATAGTAGGGATCGAGCCACCCTTGTTCTGTGACATGTCACTTATTCCGCCAGTTTGTAAAAAATAAGTCCAACTCACCAAAAAATAGAAATGTCACTTATTCCGCCGGTTTGCCCCAAATTTTGGGGTCACGTGACATTTTCCGGGTGAGTTTGGTGTTCTCTGGCAAAAATTGTCCTTAAATTGGACAATTTTAGGATTTACGGGACTAAATTGGAAAAAGAAAATACTTAGGGCCCGTTTACTTCGTATAATTAGGTTGAATAAGGACTAATTGTTCAGGTTAATCCACCATTTACTTCGTTGGTTGTTTAAAGGCGTCTTATCCCGAATACCCGGGATAACACGAATTCCAATGCAATTTACCCCCATTATCTATCCCACTTCAATAGGTGGGTTTATTAATCCCGGAGGTTGAATTGGGAACCGGCGCTCGGACCGGTTCGGAATACCTTATAAACCGTTTTAATGTCCAACCGGAAAAAACTGGATTGTACCAGAGAACCCGGAAAAATTCGATTGTTCCTATTCTTTTGTAATATTTTATTTTATTTTTTGGACTTGTTTTTTATTATTTTGTGTTTATTCCATTTATAGATTTCCTTTTGTTTATGAGTTTATAGAATTTTAACAAGTTACACATTATTTATCATGTTTGGAGATAGATTTTGGAGTAAAAAGAAGTTTATGGACTGTAAATTATTAAATTTTATTCAAGACATCCATATTCTTAGTCCTTTATTAAGTTATAATGATAAGTTTTTTTGGTGGATATTAATATATGTAATTACATAATAAATGGTGACTACTATTTTTCCAGTTAGACAGCCGATCCAACCGATCCGGTTATAACAACACTGCATGAGACAATATTAGATAGAAATTGTTCTGTATAAATAATAGAAGTTAATCACCACGAGTAAACATTGGATACGATAAGTCGTATTATCCCAATCCCTTATTCTAGTACACCATAATCTTATACACACTATTATAAACAACCCAAAGTAAACGTGCCCTTATGGGACAAAAAGTGATTTTTGGCCAGATATGTGTAAGAATTAGTTAGCGAACCATTGGTTAATGACTATTTTGTATTTATATTAGTAAATTACTAGTTACATCACTCAACGTTTATGTGCGCTCCATACTTGAGAAGAAGATATCTATTATGTGGTACTACATACCCATTGTGTAAGAGAACACCACTTTTCATAACAATCCTACCATCATCTCTGCGCCTAAAGACCGGATAGCCTGCGTTATCAATAGTGGTACAACCAACAAATCTCTTCGGAAAGTGCTTCGTACATTTACCATCGTCGTCCATACATGGAGGATTTGGACGCGCTATTCCATATGGACCACGAATCATGTATCTTGCACCGCCGAGTAGTACATGGGGTTCGATGATCGTCAAGAATTTCAGCAGAAATAATTCGATCAATGTTGGGACTTGTAGGAAACTTGTCTTTTTTTGCAAGGAAAAGAAGTATGTGCACGTGTGACATACCACATTCTTGAAATTCAATTGTGTACACCACTGCATATCATTGAAAGATCGGTAATATTAATGTTGAAACAATATGAAAAGAAAGAAATTGTATTTTAATGGACTTAACAACATATTAAATAGATTACCTACTATAACAGTGCCAAATATTTTCTTGCAACGAACCTCATTAATAAGGGCGTCCACCTTCATCTTAAACACCCTGACAATAATATCAGGTCGATCTTCAGGTTTTAGGTTCTGTGGTTCTAGAAACTGTACAATCTCTGGCCATTTCGGATTGCAAGTGAAAGTAATAAACAGATCAGGGTAATTTGCCCATTTGCAAATAGTCATTGCATCATGATAACTCTATACTATGTAACGGGGTCCACCAGTATAAGTGGATGGCAATACAATCCGTAGACCCATAAAACTGATATCTGTTTCACCTCGTAACAGAGCATCCACGAGACCACTGTATAGCTCTAAACACAAGACCTTCTTATTCAATCTGATAAACAATAATATTATTGATTCTATAATCGTATAAAGATCAACAATAACTTGTTGAGTCAGCCTCCTGCTATTCAAAATTGTTGATCTTTTTGAGGTCCTTTCTTGTAAGCGAAATGCAACAAACTTTCTCATGCTAACCTTTTTCCTACCACCAGCAACCGACTCCATGCCGCTGGCAAAAGGAATGTTTTCATTATACTCATCCTCACCATAACGAAACAAAAACGGATACTGAAGACCTAAATATCACGAATTCAGTTCATTTATCCGTTTCAAGGTTCCGCTTTGTGTTTCAACAATAATATCTCGATCTCCAAGCGCCCGATCAAGATCACCAACCACCAATGCTGCAAATTCTGAAACAGATGGTAGATTATCTATTCTTCGATCAGTTGTTCTCTCACTTACCAACTTTATTCTCACATCAGCATGTCCTTCTTGAGATATTTTTTTAGCAGCCATCCTAAATATCATTACCAGCACACTATGCTCATCAAACATGGTCTTCAAATCTCGAACCAATTCACAATGAAGAGTATCTCTATCCTTGTTGTTTCTACACAGACGTATAAAAAAAAGTATATTAATAAAATAAAAGTAAGATTTCGTTTAAAAAGGCTTTAAAAAAAATTAGGAAATATAATACAAATAACATAATTACCTCATAGCATTGATCCTATTATAGATTTCATTATCAGTGTCATATATATAACTGGGCAAATTTTGGAGTTGACCCCTCAGCAGGAAGTAAACTTGCAATTAGATGGTAGTTCTGACCATGTAATTGAAAAACAGGTGGTCCACCACTTGTGTTCAAAGTAGAATATATCTTCCCGCCCATAGATATGAATGAAAACATATTATTATACGACCTAATATTCTCGAAGTAATGTTTGCTTCTTGCAATTTGTCCTGCCAATAGTTCTTGTAGTAGCTGTGGAGGTGGTGTCAATAACGGCAGTTGAATCTTCCCTTTCATGCAACACATATTGTATATTGGGTAAACACTTTGCGAATAAGAGTTCAACCTCTCCTCATACCAGAACAATGCACCACAATGTTTGCATGTGTAAGTGGTGTCACCAAAATCCATATAATCTAACAATAAAACAAAACACACGAGAAAACAAACAACAATTTGTGAACAAACATTAATTATAATTTTATAATATCATAAAGAATAGTTTAAAAGGAATTAGTTCATACCAACTGGGCCTGGATGATTGTTATGGGCCTTTTTTAGAATTATTACAATAATAAAAAATAAAGTCATATAAGGAAAATCAAATACTTATGTATATTCTTTAAAATTAACTAATATGTATAATCATATATTATTATGAAAATAAAGTTGGATTAGACTGTCTTGAGCTGAAGATTTATTGACGGAATTACACTTTCGTCGCCAGTCAAACTACAATAGTCGAGTTACTTGTTGAAACTGTATTAGTGATGTCAAAATTGTTTGAACACCCTGATATTTCAAAAAAAAAAAAAAAAAGAGAAAAAACAAAAAGGAAATGAAAAAGTTAACCAAACAGGAATTTTATATATTTTTTTATTTAAATAATAATAAATTGTATCCTTTAGAATTGACGTGGTTACATATATAGACCTGTTTATTTACCTGCAATTTGCCCGATATTACTCCTATTGGTGCTGGACTGCCAATATTAATATCAACTACCTCACCAGTTGATGGATTTGTTAAAGTTTGATTCCGATTAACGCCACAAAATCCCGTAACACCATTTGATTTATTGAACAAAGACCCATCATTTGATCCAGACACTTCAAAATAATTTAAAAACTTTAACAATTAGAATATGAAATATGTGTAGTTTACAATAAAAAATAAGCTTCAATGAATATCGAAATTAGATAGTAAATTATTATTTACCATTAGTGATATCACGGAAGGGGGTCCGTGAGAATGGATACGTCAGGATACTCAATTCTACATAAGATCCGAACATGTTGCACCTGCTACTTTTAGAAGAAGATCCAATTGTGCTTTGATCAACTGGAGTACCATTTTCTAAAAAATAAACAAAAAAAAAAAGAAATAAGAAAAATGCCAAAAATAAAGTAGGTTAATGTCAAATTGTACACAAATATCGAGTTTAAATTACAAATTCATTAAAATATATTAAAAATAAATTCATAATTATTATAAATAAATTTAATTAGAATAGATACTTTTTCATATATTGTAATTTAATCTATCATTAATGTTGGACTGGGGACAATTATATGCTACTAGGCCATAAAGCCCCTTCATACGGATTTTTTTTTTTAAAAAACCCAATCTTGAAATAAATCATCACAGCTATTGCAATACAAACAAAACTAATATTATTATTACCAACAGTATGAAGTTTGTGTTCTATAATCTATTCACTGATAAATTCAGGCAATTTATTTTCTTCTCCATTTTTTTTTTAATTTTACTAATAATTTTATCAAATAAAACTAATAATTTAATCTATTATGATATTTTTAAACAACACTAATAATTTAATCATAACAAAATTTATTATGATATATTAGAGCAATTGATCTAGTCACCACTACCGAAAATATATATTAAAACATAAACAATAACAAAACAATACATGCATATTTAAAAACATCATTATTGTTCATTCTAATTTCATCAAACCATACACAAATAATTTAAAAGATTTTATCAATCTAAACTTAATAATGTATATTAATAAATTCATGATACATAAAGTTGCAGCTAGGGATGGCAATGAATCGGGTGTCCGCATCAAATCTGCTTCAGATGGAGCGGGTAAAAATCCGGTCAAACGGGTATTGCCGGGTTTGAAACGGGTTGTGATTTTTGCTAAACCCGCCCCATATATTAGATACATTTTTAATATTTTTAATTTAATATAGTTGTATACATTTATATATAATTTATATTTTCAAAGTTACCACTACTTCTCACATTAACTTTTAACCCTAAAGTGTCTCCCTCACCCTCATTCAATTTATAATCACTCTCTATATTATATTTTAATTTTGGAATCATTTTGTTGTAGGATAGTGGCAAGCCCGCAAGTAGCAATAATGTTGAATATGTAAAAATCAGTAGGACGGGCCGGGTTGGGTAAACCCGGCGGGTTGACGGGACGGGACGGGACAGGTCAGGTTTTTAAGATTATCGGGTTGAAGCGGGATACGGATCTGAATCTTTGCATGTGGGACGGGTCCTGGTAAAGAGCAAACCCGCCCCATACCCGCCCCATTGCCATCCCTAGTTGCTGCTAATTTAATTTTATTAAATAATATGGGTTTTGCAATAATAAAAAACTTTCTTAAAGCCCAATTAACATGGGCTAATCAGACTCCACATATTATTGAAATCGGGCCCGTCAAACAATTCAATCCAATCACAATATAAAGGTTATACCAACCCATGTAGTATTATCTCAATTGAGGAAAAAAAATTCAATCCAACACTCAACTAAGAATGAGAGCTGATTCGCTCAAAAAAAAAAAAAGAAAAAAAAAAAAAGAAAAGAATGAGAGCCGTTTCCTATTTCCCATTAATAGTAATAAGCCATTCACATTCCATTCTCTTTCTTCTTCTAGAAAACCCCTCGACATTTTGCTACCCCTGTCAAACACTCATCTTCTTGCTCTAAACATGCTACGAAATTCCTAAAATGACAACTAACCTCCCTAAATCCTCAGATCCAGTATTATCTCGAATCATTTTCCGACCATGTTCAAAATCGGGCAGCTATTGAAGCAAAGTCGAGAAGTTTCACTTCATTAAGATCAGAAACCCTAAGTTTTTTTTTACCCGATAATGTCTAAAATCACCTTATTCTTTCATTATCTTGAACAATCCCTTATTAGTCCACAAAATCGTCCTATTCTAAGCTTATCCAGCGAAGATCAATAAGGTTACATTCTTAACTTTTTAATTTATTTCATGTTTTCATATGTAAATATGTTGTTGTCTCTTTTATTTTTTCGTTTTTTAACCGTTTATACATTTCATTTCTTAATTTTTTAACAGATATGACTTTATATTAAACTTCTAAAAGAGTGCGCCATCCAGAATGGAAGGGAAGATACCAGATTTGGCGTTATAATCAACGATTAGGTATGTTTTAGCATATTATCGAATTTCGTACTTTAGTGCCATCTAGCTTCTAAGAACGAGGAAACCTTCAACAACATCTTGGCACTTATGGAGACTACAATTGAAAATATTCCTAAAGATAACATGGACCATATTGTTGATGCACGAGACGAGGTGAAACGATAACGATACGACAGTTCAGGAGAGAATGTAGTTAGAGACCCAGATGTTGTGAGGGCTAAAGGATCCCAACCAGAAAAAAGGGAGATAAAGGGAAAGAATGCGATGTGGTCAATGCAAGGAAGCTGGACACTACAAATCTAATTGTCCGAGTTTGAGATTGGGATGTGATGGAGGAAAGAAAAGAGATGGGAGTTTGAAAAGAGATGATTCATACCCGGACACCTTTGAAGATGACGATATTTTTTTGTAATTTTGTTCTATTTAATGATATTACTCTAGCAAGTTTGTTACTAGACAATTACATATTCCCATATTTTTATAAGTTTAAATTTGAGTATTTCGTCAAATTATTTAATCTTTTTTTTTTTTTAAAAAAAATTCTGTACACAACAAATTTTATTTGTGTAATTTCCACATAATGGGCCTTATGGGATTGAGTGGAGTACAAAATTCAATATTATTCAAAATTTCTAAATCATTAAAGGTCGAGTTAATTTCATTTAAAGAAATTTCATAAATAAAAATTAAATTCTGAATATTAGTTTAATTTTTTTTTAATTTATTAAAAAAATGCACGAATAATTTAAATAAAATAAGTGAATAATTTTCAAATAATTCTAGATTTGAAAAATTAGTTTGAGAAAAAAACACTAAAAAATTCACTTTCTATTATAAAGCACTTACCGAAATGAGTCATGTGTGGTGGATATATTAGATTTTGTTTCCGTGCGGTTATGTTGCTAACTAAAATCAGCATACCTAAATTTAATATTCATAAAATTTACACACATGGAGGCCAATTGTAGGTTAAGTTTGTGCAATTAAAAGTTCGTAAAATATTAACAAAACAATGTACTTTAGGAATTTGTTCTTAAAATATCTATACGACTGTTACTCTAAATATTCCAAAAAAAAAAAAAAGGCCACCAATGGTCGGGATTTGAATCCTGGTCCACATTAGCGATTGGGTGAAGCTTTTACCACTATGCGGAAGCACACAATCAGTAATTACAGATGTGTTATAAAGTTGTACTGTATTCTCTAAGTTTCTCTATTATTTTAAGCATCTAAGATGATACCATTTACAGTGTCGTTTCGTTTAGCAACAATGCATCAAATAAAACCCTCCCATCAATTCTTAGAAGTTCACTTGAGTTTGTTGGGTGGGGAAGGGTTTGGCGGCTTCACACGGCATCTTTGTCTTACAAGTCTAATTGTGAATACAGGAAAACGAATTCCAACACTCAAAATCTTACTTTCGGTATAGATGACATCGATTACAAAACAAAGTGTATTAATAGAAAACTAGATTCATAGAGTCAGACAAATTAGTCCGATATATTATCAACAAAAACATGCATGCAACACCAACAACACAATCACATGCATGGATAAGTGCTTCCTTAAGAATTTCAGGATACACAAAAAATAGCATAGATTGTTAAAGTTCAGTTACCCTAGTTACAACCATAAAGTTCTCTCAAGCAAAACCTAAAACAACACAATTATAATACTTGTTTCGACATTTAATAGTGGTGAAAATCCAAAAGATGACAATCAGGGCCACACACAAGGTTAGCTCCGTCAGATGTAACCTTCTCTTTTGCTGTAGATAACGATATTCAAGTTGCTTCAAGTTGGACTTCAAAGTGTTAATCTCTTCAACTTGAGTGGCGATTCGAGTTCTGCAATGCTCACACCTATCATTCATGAGACGTCTGATTTCATTTCTGTACACAGCCTTCTCTCTATGCAGACCGTTTATGATTTCAATAGCACGAGGAGAAAATGGGTCATCCATCCACTCAAAGTAAAGATATTTTTTATTTTTCTGCGAAACGAGACACTATTAATTACCGAAACTAACATAGCCACTAACAAACAAAAATTAGTGATACATCCAAACAATCTACTTAGAAGATGAACAGAAGTCTGCAATAGAGGATGAATTGAAGTCAAGAATGAGATCGCACTAAGGTTCAGTTCGAACTGCCCTGCATAAGAGATTCTCTAAAATGGCAAACTTGCTATAAATGGAAGAATTTCCCTCATAGAATTCATTTGTATGTGGGATCGTGTGGTGTCGGATTCCTACGAACCCGGATAGAAGACTGCAGCGAGGTAATGTAATTGATGCACACGATATGCCCCTAGTCATCAATCGAAGGAGTTCCAGGGAGGTGCTTTTACACGGCTAAACGCGATCTGGTATACCACGTTAGGAAGAGAAGTAATATTAACAAAAGCAAATAACATTACATATACTACAAAAGGAAACGGAGTAGACCAAGAAGTTATGCTTGGTGGATGTGGTGGTCACCAATTGTTTGATTACTATCGGATGATCGCAACCTATCTAGCACAGAGAAAGTGTTTTCTGGTGATGTATTTAATCAGTTTACATGGTTTCCAAAACATAAGTAAATGGTTTTTGCTAATTGAACAATTATTATAAGTTAGACTACATTAATTGTTAGACGAATAGTGTAACAATTGAAAGACAATTTCATTCATCCAAACCACTGTTAACGAAAAAATTGGTTAAATGTTCCAGTGTAATGCATTTATGTATAACATTACAGTGAATTGTAACTGTAATTATTTTTAATCAAATTGCATGAAGTAACAAAAGGAACGAAATGCATATATTAATGACTGGAGTAAAGTGTTTGGAAATTTTTACTAATGGAATTGGAAATCAATTTACACTAAAAATGTGACATTTAAGAAGTGAGATGAAATGTGTCTTTGTTGAAAACAAATCAGAGGGAAAGTAAAGCATGGATGAACTTGCATAGAGCTTTCACCTTAAAGTTAGTAAAACTTGAAGGATGCAAACAACCAAGTTAGCTTTATTAAATTCAAAAACATTAAACTACTAAACTAATCTCTCGCAAAAACTACCTATAAAGTTTTCATTAAAGTCGTTTAATTCTCAGCCACTACTCACTTTTAGGCATAAGTACGATTCTGAAAATACTAATGCTGATCCCTTCTGTAATAGCAAAAGCAATGCACATCACTCTCTAATTCCAATATGGTTGGTGTGGTCACTCAAATTGTTAGCAACATAATACCTATATGATAACTTTTCATTTTCAATTATCTTTTTCAAACGGATTTATACGACAGAAAAACAGTAAGGAGACACAATGTAATAAACAACACTTTGGCCAACTGAAATTTGGTTCCAAACCACAACAACACAAGAATAACTTAATTAATTAAAAATTTCAAGCACTTATCTAGTAACTTACAACTAAATCACAACCAAACTCATTGGTAGCGTCGTTTCCGACTACCAAATTAAATTGTGTATGAAGATACACTTAAACCTTACCGACTACTCTAACTAGTAGAGTGGCAAGCAAGGGTCGATCCCACGAGGAACGGTCGAACAAATTTTGCTTTTATGTGTTAAGCTATTATTATGAAGAAACATAAAGTAAATAAGCTAGAAAACAATAAAGAAGTGGGGGGTTAATGAAATAACAACTACACCTAAATAAACAAAGACAAATAAAGAGATTTTTATAGGTTTTTGGTTTTTAAATAACAAAACGATTCACCCTTGATCATGTTTCACCGAGGTTTTGGACGATTTATGTAACTATTGTCAATGCCCTATTCAATTGTGATTCTAGCCCTTATCTCAAGACTATTAACAAGCTCTAATAGCCTTGTTATCCCTTAATCTTAGTTAATCAAAACAAGCTCTTCGACTAACCCTATTCAGTTTAACCGAATCCTCGAAAAAGCTCTCTTAGATTCAATCACCAAATGCATTAAACACTAGGACAACGAGATAAATTCAACATAAAACTCGCAAGCTCGGTTTTAGAGGTTAAACTTTGTGTTATCACCAATAAATAATTATTGTTTGCTACTCGGGAATCGGAAATCCTACAATTACGGATAGTAATCTCCTATTCTAGCAACACATTCACAAATCCCTTAAAGGGTGATCAATCCAATAATAAATTCATAAATGTGAGTCAATAACAGCAAATAACACAAAACACTTGAATACACAATATTTTCGGTAACATTAACCGTAATAATCACATAAATGTCTTGAACTCAAGGTTCCACAATAATCAAGAGTGAACTAAGGGTGCTAGCCACCCATTTTACCTAATACAAAGATAAACTAACAGAAAATTAAAGAAAAACATGAACATAGGATAGAAAGAACCAAAGGTTAGGGGTTGAAGATCAAGATCTTCAACCCCCTTCCATTTCCTTGCTTCCAATGGAGAAAAGTGGCTGATTATGTGTGGGGGATGGGTTCTAGGTTGTTCTAAGTTAGGTTAAATTCGAATGGGATGATATATATATAAGGAGAGAAAGTGTTAGCTCCAATTTAGGCAAAAACGTGTTTGGGTTTTTAAAACAGGGAACCCCGCCGCGGCCGTGGCATAAAGTTGGCCGCGGGCGTGGTGAAACAAAGGTTTTTGGGCCCAATTTGGGGCCGCGGCCGTGGTCTATCTCCTGCCTCGGCCGTGGTCTTTCTTGGACTGAATTTGCCTTTACTTCTGGAGGACTGGCCACGGCCGCGGTGGATACAGACCGCGGTCGTGGGGTTTGGATCACCACGGTCGTGGTGTTTGTTTGCCTCGGTCGTGGCAAATGATGCTGAAATGTGGCCTTCTCTGTAGGAATGGCCACGGCCGTGGCGTTGGACTGCCTCGGCCGTGGCTTGGGCCACGGGCGTGGCCTCACCACCTCGGGCATGATCCCCTGTTTTTCCTTGTTTTCTTCATCCTTTGAGCTCGATTTGTCAATTTGAGATTTTCGAACCTGTTTTTCGGCCTTAATTCACCTGTCTTGACATGAAAATGAAACAGACACGTCAAATTGCCCAATGAGAAATAAACGCACAAAACACACGTGAAAATGCACACAAAAGTCCGTAAAAAGACACTGAAATTGACCTAAAAGTGTGTGCACTACCACGTGCACCAAATCTCCCCAAACTTAAACCTTTGTTCGTCCCGAACAAATAAAGAAAAAGAAGAAAGGACACTTTTTAGGGCAGATTTAAGTGGCAAAATCAATTTCAGAAGAAATTTTCAAAAGTTAGGCAATCATGATAACATTGAGCATAAGAGATAGAGCATATCAACTACTTTCAAGACTTGACACTCTCAACTTGAAATCCTTACCGGATGAGTGTATCCCTCGACTCTCAAGTGTATTGAATAGGTAGTATATACGCTCACATTGAAATGCAAATAGTGTCTACCATAGGCTTGCCAATCATCTAAACTTCGATGTGTACCCGACATGTGTGACAAAGAATCAAAAAGGTCTTTAACGGGTTGTAATGTTGGCTTGGGGTAAGGTGGGATAATTTTGGGTATAAGTGACTATAAAACGGACTAAATGAGTCGTGCACTACCCATCTACCCCTCAAACAATGGTCACTCAACCTCACTCTTTACTTCCTTAGTAAACCAATCCCAAAAATTGATTTCTTCTCCTTACCACAAAGTCCACAACCTAAATGCTTTCTCAATTCTCCTTTGAAGTGTATTTTCTTTTGAATTCTTACAACTTTGAGAACATCTATTAAAAGGCATTTATATTACTAGCCTCTCCAAATCAAAAGCAACAATGAGTATATACAACTAACTTTTTCTTTTGTTTTTTTTTTTATTTTTCGACTTTTTTCGATTTTCGACTTTTTTTTTTTTTTTTAAACACAAACAAAAATTGGAGAGGACTAGTATTCTCGATTCTTTTCCTATTGTTTCAATTCCTTTCACCTTTCAGTACTCCCAATAGTTCACCCTTTTCAATCCCAAATTATCCGACTACCTTCCAACCACCTCCCTCATACTCAAATAGTCCAATTAGGTTCAAAGGTTAATCGAAAGGGTTTCGGCTTGTAGAATTGGGCTGTCAAACAAGAGGCTAAAAGCTCAAAGGGCTCAACTAGAGACAATATCAAATTAGGTAAAAAGGATGTGTTTTCAAGCTTGAAAGTAGGCTCAAATCAAGGATTGCCTAAGATCATTTTTAATGTCACAAAATGTACCGACTCATGCAAAATAGAGAATGAAAGCAAGTTCTAGAGACAACTAAATGCACTCAATGAATTTCACACCGAAAGAAAGTTTATGTTACTCCAAAGATGGGAGTATCTTCTAAAGCTCAAAAACTCACTCGGTTGCAATTTGATTAAAAGTTTTGAATGTAAGCTCAATTTCGTCTCATAGCCTATCATGCTCTATCATTAGCCAAGTTTTCAATTTTTATGGAAAATTTATTCATCATTAACCGTTTGCCACATTTTCACTCAAATTTGGTCCAATCAACTTTTCCAAGCGGCCAAAATCCGTACACCTACCACCCCCTCCCCAAACTTGATTGAAAATCAAAGTTTGTGGAAAGAAAGGGTACGGATTGGTGCTTAACTAACTCAACCATTTATTCAAAACACCCATCCCAATCGACTAAAAAAAAATACCAACTTATTACGACTATGCATGTAAGTGCCCAAAACTTCATCATATAAATAACAAAACTCAATTTATCTTAACCAAACAAAGATGATAGTAGAAAATGGCACACAGGCCAATCAAGACAAAACATCCTACAAGAAAATCCGAT
The DNA here is from genome assembly GCA_958295605.1 of Ajuga chamaepitys. Lineage (NCBI taxonomy): Eukaryota > Viridiplantae > Streptophyta > Magnoliopsida > Lamiales > Lamiaceae > Ajuga > Ajuga chamaepitys. The sequence goes on along the minus strand of OY282502.1, from coordinate 14,461,265 downwards.
ACATCATTCAATGAAATAGTGCAAGCAAGTTTACAAAGGCAAAAATAACAATCAAACGGCCCACACGCCGTGAATCCCAAGTATAGGCAAAACAGAAGGGGCACACAGGCCTAAATAGTCAACAAGCAGTAAGATATGGAAATGAAATATGAGAGATTGTAACACCGGGGTGGCCAAGAACATCCTACTTCTTACTTTTCTCCCCCAAACTTAGTTGAAAACTAAGTTTTTGAAAAAGAAGAAGGATATTCTTGGTACTCCTACTCACAAAGATTTGGACGGTCGTGAAGATCGGGAGCTTTGGCCACCAAAACATGCTCGAAGGTTGTTGAGTGCCTCGAGGATCTTGCTCTGGTTTCCTTTGATCTCCCTAATGTCCGACTTCATCTCTCGGATGTCCCCCTCCATCGTGCTTAATCTCTCATCCACTTGTTGTTGAAACTCGGTTTGGGACTGAACAGCGGATACGGGTCTCTTTCGTAAATGACGGCTGCTCACATCCTTGCCTGTGAGGTCTATCCCTTCTGCAGCAGGTTCCGATACTTGGCCTCTTTGATATTTCCGGAACTCGAGGTCACTGGGTTCCCTCGAGGCTGCCCGGTGTGCAGCTGAGCTCAAGGCCAAGTTGGCTGTGGATTTGAGGTCTCGGATGCGGGTGAGGTCTGGGTTAGGAAGGCGTAGCATTGGCCCTACATTTTGGATCATATAGGGAACGGAGACTCCATCTTCTAGTCCCAAAGCAGCAATCCTCATGTTGGCTAAATCTTCCCAACCCAGAAGGAACGAATCTGAAACAGCCTTGAAGTCAATCAACGGAACTCCACAATGCTCTAGAATTGGTGTGATAAGAGCTCCGCTGAATATTGAGTCATATTGCTTAGGCTCTTTCTTTCTGGTCGCCGTTAGTTCCTTCACTGTCCTCTCAAAAGACTCAATCAGCACCTCTTCATATCTCCTATCGGTCCGTTTGAGAATGGACCATAGGATACTGAGCTCGGCCATCCTTGCTGCCCCCGTCTCCTTCCTCCCAAAAAGTGTCAATGCCAGGAGCCTTTGTAAAACCTTTACGACTGGATTTCTGATCCAGCTAGTTTTGGAGCTCTTAGAATCGAAGGCTTGCGGTTCAACCAAGCCGGGAGCAACAGTTATTTGCCCCCAGAACCGCCCGACATTGAATTCATCGATGCTTTCCAAGTCTGTGGTGGAGGGATTTTCTTTGAAACCGTAAATCTTCCTCAACTCCGCTGCTGTGAGTGTCATCTTTTTGTTCAGCAGGTGGAATGAAATGCTGTGGATTCTGTTTCCACATTTTTCAGAGTTAGATCGGACAGTCAGTGTGCTGAAGAATTCAAGGACGAATCGTTGGTAGGTGGGCCTTGGAGTGAACAATCCAATGAGGCCCGGTGCTCTCAAAAACTCATCGATATTATCCTTGACTCCCATATCAGTCAAACACTCGGTTTTGAAATAACGGGTGGCAACAATCTGACGCTTCATTAATCGGGCAAATCTTTGTTGGTGAACCGGGTCGTCCAAAATGATGTCGAAAAGCCGACTGTCTGGCCCTGTGGACGTTGGGACCTCCGGGGTTTCGATCTCCGGTTCCTCTGGGAGGGGCTCCCGGATCACCAACTTGCCCTTCCCCTTTCCTATACTTGGTGTGCCTTTACTTGTGCCAACACTTTTCTTTGATGTCTTTTTTGATGGTCCCATTTGTCCTACAAGACAAACACACACACTTAAATTCTGAGTTTTAACACTTATAACCAATTGAAACATTAACTCTAATCAAATAGAAGGCCAATCACTCATGTTTCAATCACTCATGTTCCACCAATCACAGAAAATCACAAGTGAATTCGCAATCTAGATGACTTAGTTGACTTGATTAAATGTGCATAAATGGCAAACATGTCTAATTATTATCCTATTGCAAGAAAATTCTATTAATGCTCAACAAAAATAGGTTGATTTTGTTTCATTATTATCAAGAGTCTAAAAGTGTCTACTATTCACACAAATTCACTAATCAACCTAACAATCGAACATAATAATAGAATCAAATAGCAAAAAGGGTAACAAAAGGGAATGCATGTCAAGTGGTTGGTTATATAGCAAAAATCAACTTCAATCCTCAATTTTCAATGATTCCCAAACTAATCCTCATCCATCATCAACAAATCATGCAAAAACAAAGGCTATCACTACAAATTTAGTGTTAGATTACTTAAAAACATTCAACATTAGCAAAAATTCACAAAATACGTGTGCACAACCAATATCAATATATCAACTAATCCAACAACAAATTTGCCCCAAATCTTAACAACAAAGTTCATAATAACAAATAAAGATTGAGGGGAAAGGATAGCCATACTTACCGGTCGAGTTTAATCGAAAAATTTGAAGTTTGATTTTTCGCGCCCTTTTCGACCCGACTCCGACTTTGCTCCAAATCCGAATATTTTTGGATAGAAATGTTTATGATGATGTGGGTGAGGTGTGGTGTGACTTTGAGGGGAAGAAATTGAGTAACAATGGCGGATTTCGTGTGTGTGTGAGTGTGTTTTCGCCAATTTTCGCGAGGAGGAGGGTGAAATGCCCTACCTCGCCCGCGTCTGTCTTTTTATACCTGGGAGTATGCCGCGGCCGAGGCATAACAAAAGCCGCGGCCGTGGCAGATGAGAAGTTTAACCGCGGGCGTGGCAATTTATTGACGCGGCCGTGTCAATCTTTCCAATGCAATTCCGGAATTTTTAGAGTGAATGACCTCGGGCGCGGTCTAAACTCACCACGGCCGAGGGTCTCTTTGCCGCGGGCGTGGCACATATTTGTCGCGGCCGTGGCCTTTTGTCCAGAATGGATTCAAATTTTTCACGATCTTGGCCTCGGGCGCGGCAAATACTTCCCACGGTCGCGGTATTACTTGGACACGGTCGTGGCATTGAAGGGACACGGCCGAGGTGAGTTGTCCAGAATGGCTTGAATTTTTCCTTGTTGAATACCGCGGCCGAGGTGTATTATGTACCACGGCCGTGGTGCGTTTTCCTGGGTAATTCCTCCATTTTGGGCTCCTTCACCCCCATTTCACACTATCTCTTTGAATGGATTGTTGGGCACCTACACACATTTAAACAAAACAATTTAAAACACTAAAATATTAGTAAAGCAACTGAACTATGAATTTAAAATACGAAAAGCAATAAACGTCGGGTTGCCTCCCGACAAGCGCCTTTGTTTAACGTCGTTGGCTCGACGGATGCTCTTTAAATAAACAAAACAAACAACTAGCTATGTAACTAAAACAAACACTTAACACATAAAACAAAATCGTTCTAAACCATTCCCCGGCAACGGCGCCAAAATTTGGTTGCGTCGTTTCTTACTACCAAATTAAATGTGTATAAAGAATACACTTAACCTTATCCTACTACTCTAACTAGTAGAGTGGCAAGTAAGGGTCGATCCCACGAGGAACGGCCGAACAATGTTACTTTTATGTATTAAGCTATTATGATCCAGAAACATAAAGTAAATAAGCTAGAAAACAATAAAGAAGTGGGGGGATTTTAATGAAATAACAACTAACACCTAAATAAACAAAGACAATTAAAGAGATTTTTATAGGTTTTTGGTTTTTTTAAATAACAAAACGATTCACCCTTGATCATGTTTCACCGAGGTCTTGGACGATTTATGCAACTATTGTTAATGCCCTATTCAATTGTGATTCTAGCCCTTATCTCAAGGCTATTAACAAGCTCTAATAGCCTTGTTATCCCTTAATCTTAGTTAATCAAAACAAGCTCTTCGACTAACCCTATTTAGTTTAACCGAATCCTCGAACAAGCTCTCTTAGATTCAATCACCAAATGCATTAAACACTAGGACAACGAGATAAATTCAACATAAAACTTGCAAGCTCGGTTTTAGTGGTTGAACTTTGTGTTATCATCAATAACTAAATCTATTGTTTGCTACACGGGAATCGGAAATCCTACAATTACGGATAGTAATTTCCTATTCTAGCAACACATTCACAAATCCCTTAAAGGGTGATCAATCCAATAATCAATTCATAAATGTGAGTCAATAAGAGCAAATAACACAAAACACTTGAATACACAATATTTTCGGTAACATTAACCGTAATAATCACATAAACGTCTTAAACTCAAGGTTCCACAATAATCAAGAGTGAATTCAAAGGTGCTAGCCACCCATTACAACTATTACAAAGATAAAATAACAGAAAATTAAAGAAAACATGAAAATAGGATAGAAAGAACCAAAAGTTAGGGTTGAAGATCTTCAACCCCCTTCCATTCCTTTGCTTCCAATGGAGAAAAGTGGCTGATTATGTGAGGGGGATGGGTTCTAGGTTCGGTCAAAATCGAAAATGACCATATATATATAGAGGAGAAAGTGTTGGGCTGAAAAATGGGCAAAAACGTGTTTCAGGATTAAAACAGGGAGTGTCGCCACGGCCGTGGCGCACAATTGGCCGCGGGCGTGGTGAAAATAAGGGTTTGGACCCAATTTGGGGCCACGGCCGAGGTCTGGTTGGGCTAAATTTTATCCATTTTCTGGATAATTCGCCACGGCCGTGGCATGAATTTCGCCACGGCCGTGGCGCTGAAGGCTAAATTTTGGTCATCTTCTGGACGATTTACCACGGCTGTGGCATTGTACTGCCTCGGCCGTGGCCTGAGCCACGGGCGTGGCACCATCACCTCGGGCATGGTCCCCTGTTTTTTCTTGTTTTCTTCTTCCTTTGAGCTCGATTTGTCAATTTGAGATCTTCAAACCTGTTTTTCGGCCTTAATTCACCTGTCTTGACATGAAAATGAACCAAACACGTCAATTTGCCCAATGAGAAATAAACGCACAAACACACGTGAATATGCACAGAAAAGTCCGTAAAAAGGCACTTAAATTGACCTAAAAATGTGTGCACTACCACGTGTACCACTCATACAAGTCCAAAACAACATTTTAAATCACGATTTGAGAGCTGCAACATGCAATGGTTTCGGTTACGATTTTGTGAGGGAGCAAAATATAGGAGAAATTACTTTATCATTATACAATTCAACTGCAAAACATAAACCACACGTTAAGCTCAACAATCTATAGAAAATTCATTAATCGATTCCAAAAAGCGTATAATACATAAAATACAAAGTAGAGGTTCAACTAGAGCAAAAGTGCCAGTTCATTTGGGCAATTGAAGAACCGTCAGCTGGGGTTAGTGTTGGTCCACGAGAACTACATCGGAGCTCTTTGAGGGGGCTTACACCAATACCTTCGCTCAACCTCCTCATAATCGAATCTAGGACCCTGAAAATATGGCGAATCTAGCTGTTTCGGGTGGCCCCGACGACCAACCACATCGTTCCCATTGTTGAAGGATGCCCTATGATGTGGAATAGATGGCTGATAATTATTTGACGATTATGGAAAGGGCGAAGGATGGTCCTCGGCAGGAATCAAAACGGGTGTAATATTCGACTATGGACTCAAAATTTTCTCCATAATACCTTTTTGGAAAGGAAACGATGAGTCAGTCAAGACTCACTGCTATGTAGTGATTCATAGGGTGCAGAGTCCGAATTCTGAAGTTTGAAAAGTCTTTTGACCATTTTATTAATTTCTGCAAGTTCATGTAATTATCTTAATTATAAGTTTGAATGACTTTTCATTCTACTATGTATCTACACCTATAAATAGGTGATCTTATGATTGAGAATGTATCAAATTCAATATTCAGATATTAAGAAGCTAATCTTATTCTAACGTATGAAGAACGTTTGTCTTCTACGAATTATCTCCCATGTCAGTTGGTATCAAAGCCTAGGATTTTTCCTTAGCAATGGATGACGACAGAGAACCTTCCCTTGCTGACGTGCTCACACAGATTCAAGCGGTAGCAATAGCGCTTCAAATGTTATTTGTTCGTGTTGAACGCACAAAAGCATGTTTGTAGGATGTCCAGGGCAATCCTGATGGCGGAAACGAAGGCAGGAGAGTTGCTCAACCTCCTGAACCTGGTCGTGGGGTTCCCCAACAATTACGTGGGATCCGGGCCTATGAGGGTGAATCATCTGATGAAGAAGTGGCATTAGGCATGTCAAATTCGATCCGCCCCGATCCGCTTCGATCCGAGACCTTTGGGGCAGGGCAAAATCCACCCCGATGGAGAACGGGGCAGCCCCGCCCCGCCCACGAGATGGGTCGGGTTCGGATCATATCCCCTGCCCTGCTCCCTCCCCCTATATATATAATTTATTTTTAAATATATATTATGTAGAATTATAATATATATATATATATATATATATACACACATAAATATTATATATGTGTATATATGTATTTATAATATCAAATTTTATATATGATATGTTATACATATGTCATCCTAATACATTAAATTATGATTAGAGTAAATTTAAGTAATCAAATTTCATTTTCTAATAATTAATTTTACAAAATATAAAATATGTTAAAACAAAACTAATGTAAACCTAAAAATTAAAACCCTATTGACTTCAATTATAAAAAAAACAAGGTTCCTAATAAAAAAAGTTTTTTTCTAAAAAAAAAAAGAAAAAGAAAAGATGAAGGCGGGGCAGGGCGGGCCAGACCAGCCCCGTGCGGGGCAGATCACGGGGCACATATTTTTGCCCCGTGGCGGGGCACGGGGCGGGACGGGACAGGGCGGAGCGGGTCGAAACCCGCCCTGCTCCGCCCCGTTGACATGCCTAAGTGGCATACATCTTTGGTAGGAATCCTAACCCCAGAGGAAATCGATCGTATCGGTAAGATGAATTTTGGTTGAAGACAGATCTTCCTTCCTTCAACGGGAATTTCAATATTGAGGAATTTTTGGATTGGATGGCAGAAGTTGAAAGGTTTTTTTATTATGCTGAAATACCTGAAGATAAGCAAGTGGAGTTGGTGGCTTATCATTTCAAAGGGGGAGCATCATCGTGATGGGAACAAAGTCAGGCCCAATGACGATGTTTGGGAAAACAACCGATCAGATTATGGACGAAGATGAAAAGGATGTTCATGGCCAGGTTTCTTCCTCCAGATTATGATCAATTCTTATTCCACCAATACCAGACGTTGATACAGGGGCCAAAAGTTTGTTTCTAAATATACTACACTTTTTTTGCATCTTTCCTCACATAATAATCTGATGGAGACTAAGGGATAGGAAGTTGGGAGGTGTGTTCATGGGTTGATGCAAAAAATTCTTGATAAGATTGGATGCCAAATTATTCTTACCCTTAGTGAGGCTTAGAATATGGCGCAACGAGTAGAAGCAATGGGGTTGCAATGTTATGGGCGACAAGAGGCTTGCAGGAGCAGTGCCAAAACATCTAGGGTAAATCCTAATCCTAAGCCTAATGCTGAACATGCTCCCAATCCTAGGAAGCGTGTGATGGTAGAGAAAGAGCCCGCCAAGAAGCCAATCAATAATCTATATGCGGAACCAACCGGAGATAAGTGCTACATATGTCACAAGATTGGACATCGATCAAATAATTTCCTACAACGTCGCTCTGTTAATATGGCATATTTTGATAATGAGGTCGGTAATACGAAGATGAGGAGGAGGGGATTTGTGAACTAGATGGAGACGATGACGATGTGCAACAAGCCTTAGTGGTTAGAAAGTCTTATTCTCACCACGAATGAATGATTCACAGAGGAATCATTATTCCGAACCAGGTGCATGATTTCTAATCGTATTTTCGAACTGATTATTGATAGTGGTAGTTGCGAAAATATTATTTTGTGAAACCTGGTGAATGAATTGAAATTACCTGTTGAGAAACACCCTGAACCTTATAGCATTGTCTAGATTACGAAGGGGGAGGGAATTAAAGTGAAAGAAATGTGTCGTGTTCCCATATCCATTGGTAAATACTATAAGGATGAGGTTATTTGTGATGTGGTAGATATGGATGCTTGTCAGTTGCTATTTGGCAGGCATTGGCAATTTGATCTGGGCACTTCTCATGATGGGCGGAAAAATATTTACTAGTTTTTAAAAGATGGTAAGAAAATAACATTGTTACCATTAGGTTCCAAGCATATGACCGAGCAACATAAAGCAGAGAGTTTGTTGACCCTTACACAATCTGAATCAAGTTTGGTGGCGGATGCGGGTCATACTAAGGAGATTCATGCCTTGGTGATGAAGGCAGTGTTTTTGACAGGGCTGGCTGAGTCAACAGACAGATTCCTAATGTTGTATGTGATTTGCTCAAAGAATTCCAGGAGCTGGTGCCGGAAGAGCTTCCTGCCGAATTACCACCAATGAGAAATATTCAACATGGTTCCTGGAGCCACCTTACCAAATTTACCTCTCTACCGAATGAGCCCGAAGGAGAGCAAGGTGTTACAACAACTGGTGGAGGAATTTTTGTATAAGGAACATATGGCTGATAATTATTTGACCATTTTGGAAAGGGCGAAGGATGGTTGTTGGCAGGAATCAAAACGGGTGTAATATTCAACTATGGACTCAGAATTTTCTCTATAATACCTTTTCAGAAAGGAAACGATGAGTCAGTCAAGACACTCTGCTATGCAGTGATTCATAGGGTGCAGAGTCCGAATTCTGAAGTTTGAACAGTATTTTGGCCATTTTATTAATTTCTGCAAGTTCATTTAATTATTTGAATTATAAGTTTGAATGACTTTTCATTCTACTATGTATCTACATCTATAAATAGGTGATCTTATGATTGAGAATGTATCTAATTTAATATTCAAAAGAAGCTTATCTTATTCTAACGTACGAAAAACTTTTGTCATCTACGAATTATCTCCCGTGTCACCCTACTACCGTTTGACATTAGGAGACTGTTATCGTTAGGTTTGAATATTGCAGAGGAAGAAGCTCGAATATACCTCGCAATGGAACTTGTACTGATATTCTTGATCTTCGCTAATGATTTCGGAAGAGATGGTGGGAAGAGAGAGGGAGACAGTGTATGAGTTAAATGTATTGAAAATTGTGAGTTATGGGGAAGAGCTACAGAGGAAAAGCCAACTTCACCATCTTCCTTTTTTAATAATTTTTAAATGAATGAATAGTCAAGATGACATTTTAAAAGATCCAATGATTGAAAGTGAAAAGTTACAAAAAAGTAACTATTGCATAGAAGTAAGACTCCCTTTTTAATTCTATTTTATGTACGATAATTTAAAATATTTACAAAGCATTTCTTTGTTTCTAAGACGGAATAGTTTCGCTTAAAATATTATTGATTGTAAAGTTGATTAAATTATTTAATATTTAATTGTTTCTATGCAGTGTTGATTTAATGGAATAAAATGTATGGGCTTGTTTGTTTATGAATGAACACAATCGTTCATGTTTTAGTTCAATCATGTGTGTTTGATTCTAGGTTGTGGACAATATATCGTGTCCAATCTTAAAGTCCCTCAATAAATTATTTTAATCACCAAACAACAAAACATCAATCATCAATCCTCTAACTACCTCTTACACGCATTATCAATCAAACCCAATTCTCAATACAACTTTAATCAATAATCAATCATTTACTAACTACCTCTTACACACATTATCAATTAAACCCAATTCTCAATACAACTTTAATCAATTATAAAAAAAAAAATACAACTTTAATCAATAATTAATCAATAACCAATCATTCACTAACTACCTCTTACACACATCAAACTACAGTTACCACCTTTTATATTATAATCATCCCACAAACCAATCTCCAACCAACCTAAACAAACACTCACTTATTTACCCCAACCTCATTTTTCACTTTATTCACCAAAGTTTACAGTACTCCAACCACCTACAACTATAAACTAGCAGAACCTATATGTATTTTTGGGCCGATTAGAACCAATTTTCTACCTAATTAGTGTTTTAGCGAGCAAAGCACATATGTGCTATACCGTTATGACATTTTCTTTTAATAATTATAAACAAACAATTCCCGTAGTCTAATCGAATTCTTTTGACATTTATGGTAGATCTGTGTCGCCCGAATTCACTTCGGACCATAATATATAATATTTTATCAATACGTTAATATATGGTTCTACTTTTTAGTAATTGTTTCATAAATGGCTTTTGTCTTTCACCTTAACAAACCACCACCATTAACAAAAACAAAATTTTAAGTTGGTATGTTATTATTTCCTTCTTTTTCATTTGAACCTTTTAATATAATAATGTTTCCATCAATATATAGTACCTATTTATGTTTCGTATATGATGGCATTTATATTTTTTTTAGATTCTAATAATGTTTCCATCAATATATAGTAGCTATTTCTGTTTCGTATATGATGGCATTTTTATTCTTTTCAAATTCTGATAAGTTTCCTCGGATAAACTATGAGACGAAATTTCATCACGTATTTGCATGAATATAAGATTTTTCTTTTATTTGTCTTAACATTATTTCAATCCAACATTTGTCACATTTTTTACATAAATTTTATTTCATTTAATAATTCAATAAATTTTTTATATGTAAAAACAGATCTTTAACAGTTGTTTAAATAAAGAATCTTTGCATAGTTATGTAGTGTTTTTCATAATTAATAACCTTTATATTTACATATTTCTATTTGTTGTTCAATCACTTTCTTTTACATGTCAACCAAAAAATATGATTATCAAGTGCTTAAATTATTGAAACTAATTATATATTCTCATATTACTAAAACATCTTATAACCGTGCATCGAGTGATTTACTAGTATGTTCAAAATAAGTAAATAAATAAACTCAACAGAATTCACTGGAGAAGGAATAGGTAGAGGAGTAAAGAAGACTGGCATGGATGTGAGACCGTTATGTTGGGGACTAGCAATAGGTAGATGGATCATCAGGAAACAAAAAAGATTCCATCACCAGCAAAATGGCATGTTCACTGCAAAACTTATCACATATGAACATACCACTGTATCACAACACAAAAGGCTCAGCACGACAGTAACAATGCAAAAGTATATATACAAGGTAAAGAAAGAGTTACGAGAAGTTCCGTATCCGCTCGATAACCTTTAGAGCTTCGCTTATTGCATGAAGTATCATCTTCTTCACCTGAAAAGGAATAACAATCTTCAGGAGCTATTAGATTTAAGTTGGACTTCAAATATAAAAGAGAGAGAAGAAACAAACCTCGAGCTTGTCTTCCCTGGCATCATGATTGAGGGGCAGCAACCGAATTTCTTCAGTCAGTTGGAGACACGAACCAACATGGTCAGGCGATACAAACTCAGAAGCCATATTGATGCATGACTTCACACAATAAAGAATAAACGAGGCAAACCATTATAGAAAATTCTTGCACAGATTTATAAAAAGACCATTTCTGAATTGATACACAATTTAATATTTACTGTTAACAGCCTGAATGCAGCATCTTACTGAAAGATTAAGAGAAACAGCTGACGTGACATCATATAAATGTGAACGAATATAGTTAACGAGTTCTATCTCACACTAGAGTAAAGATTGGGTTCTTATACGTCTCAATCTTTTATCTGAGACCATATTGCTAGTCCCCAATTTAGATTGGCTCAACAGTGGAAAACTGCATTTTCCAAACAGGGCAAAAGATAACATCATACAAAAAGCAAAGAGAAGTAGAGTTTCTGGAGTTTTCTGTTAATGTAGTTCCAAAATAATACTTCAAAAAATGGCTGGGGTTAGTGATGGTCCTGATGGATGGGGCAACTTACGCAATACTAGGCTATGACACATGTTTGTGCAAAAAATCTACAGAAATGGCTTATCGGTTTGATCACCGATACAGCCAGCCGGGTTTAAAAACACTTATCCAAGAAACTCATATATAAACTTGACATATTTAACAGCTTCTGTTTGACTTTTAGCGAGCACAAACTTGATAATCAGAGGCAAGACAAGGAGGAAAAATGGATATCAATAGTTCTTCTCTTCCGGCACCCCATTTCTTGGTCAATATAACTCAGGACATGGTCAAAGACTAATATACTAGTTAATACTTGGGTTTAATCCAAAAACAGTGCAATCGTTCACGTAATTTAGGTAATTTCCGACCGCGATCCCGTGTTTCTCAGCTCGTTTTGGAAGGAGTTGTTCAAAGCCATGGGCACGCAACTACGGATGAGCTCCTCCTATCACCCGGAGACCGATGGCTAGACCGAGGTCATGAACCGTTGTCTCAAAGCTTATCTTCGTTGTCTTGTGGCAGATCATCCGAAGAAGTGGGCGGATTGGCTTCCGTGGGCCGAATTCTGCTTCAACACCAGTTTCCACCCTCCACGGGTTGTACCCTGTTCGAAGCAGTCTATGGCCGTCCGCCACCAACCTTATCTCAGTTCTTACCGGGCGAGATTGCTTGCAAGTCGGTCGCAGATGATTTGGTTGAACGTGATACAATTTTGAAGAATCTCCGGGCGCACTTGGAGAAGGCCCAGCAGCGTATGGTTAATTCCGCGAACAAGCATCGGCGTGACGTTTCTCATTCTGTGGGCGACAGTATTTTTGAAATTTTGACCGAATCGGCAGGCCTCTTTCGCTTGAATGTGAAATTGGAGCCCCGTTTCTTTGGCCCTTTTGAGATTTCCCACTAAGTGGGGCCTCCTGCGTATCGTTTGATTTTACCGGAGAGATCCCGCCTCCACTCGGTCTTCCATGTTTCCCAGCACAAGGCGGCTATTGGCTCTCACTCCGCTGAGGCCACCCTTCCTGAGAAATTGTTGGCTGATTGTCCTATCTTTGTTCCTGCTCGAGTTTCGCATAGTCGTGAGGTGTAGCGCGGTGATGATGGTGTGTTTCAAGTTCTGGTGGAGTGGGAAGGGTTGCATTTAGATGAGTCTACTTGGGTTGACGAGGTCCGTTTTCGTGAGCAGTTTCCCGACTTTCGCCTTGAGCACAAGGTGGTTCTTTTGGGGAGGGGAATTGATACATACCATCGCATAAACGAGTGAAGAGTTGAAGATAATCATCAGTTTGATTATTTTTGTTATTATTTGCTTTTGTTTTATTTTAAAATTTAGTTAGTCTGTCCGTGGGCTGTGAGTAGTATAAATATGTTTATAACTTTCAGATTTATAGCATCGTATCATTATCGTGGAATTGAGCCAAAGAGGCTAGGGCGGAAGATCTCCTTCAGTGGATTTTGGTTTCGGTGCTCTTGAGTTATTTGATTGAAATTTGCTCTTCAATCTCTCTGTCTCTAACAGTCACATGTGTTAATTCATGGCAACTTGACTACCTTTACAAACTGCAGTGGACGAGGAAATAATATAGACAGTTAAACTAATATACCTTTAAGTTTCGAACTTGATAAGGACAGCCTGCAGGTATAAGGACCGCATCTCCTAATCTCTGTACAAATGTCCATGGTTCAATTCCTATCCATACATAAAGAACAATCAGGAAAACCCACTCTTAATACAAAAGGAAAGAAGGTAAGGAAGAACAACCAAACCATATTCCTCCTTAAGTATACTTTTGTGCTCCAAAGTCAAGAAAATAGTTTGGTCGTGAATTGGATGAATGACCTGAAAGTAAGAGATAAATCATAGTACCATGCTTATAATATTCATACTGTTATGGTAGCAGAATTTCATGTCAACAGATGTCAAAGGCAAATTCCGGTTAATTAACCAATATCTAGGGTTAAACTACTGAAGATGAGTCAACCATCATCATCGTGTTCAGGAAATCAGGCACTGGTAGCACTTGCAAAGAATACAAATGCAATTGTGTCGGTTCTTTCCTCAAGCAAGTAACAAGCTGAATTCATGAGATTCTCACGACAAATTGAAGTGATCCCACATTCTCAGTAGACAAGCAACTATTTGCCAGAAATGTCAAAATATCTCACACAAGCCATTCTGATTGAACATACTTCCTCCCTTAGGGTCTTTCAAAACAGAATGTTCCTCACATCATTATACTTGACATTCTTTTGGGGGAGGGGAAATAAAGCCGAGGAGAAAGTGGAAAGTAGATGAAAAGAGCAATAACAAATTACATCCAAACGTAAATCATCAATTAGGTACACAGAAATCCAACTATAAGGAAGACAAATCACTAATTAGTATCTTTTCAAAAATAAAAAAAAATCACTAACTAGTATAATACTCCCTCCGTCCCAAATCAACCTGCACACTTTCCATTTTGGTCCGTCCCAATCAAATTTGCACACCCTTAAAAAGGAAAGTTCTAACACAATCTCCACCCTCAAAATTTCCACCCTCAATGCATCTTTGAAAAGTCAACATAAAAGCAAAAAACAACTTATTCTTAATATGTGTGCACCCCTAGGGGTGCAAGTTCATTCGGGATAGAGGGAGTAATAAATAATCGTCTCAGATACAGGCAGGAGGTGCCACAATCATTATCTTCAGGAACATAGGGAAAAGAAGCACATCATGGAAATAATTACTCACTTCTTTCTTCTTTCTTTTTTTAGTCCATTATGTTGCTACATGACAGAATAGTCTTGCCCACACAAATATGATCAGAACTACCAAACTTTCTCAAAAAGCACATCAAAAAATTTGAATAACTGCAGTTGTGAATAGAATATAATTCTTTCACATGCCTCAGTTTTATTGCAAAAAAAAAAAAAAAAAAAAAAAAAAAAAAAAAAGAGAGAAAAACTGGAATTTGATATTATGAATTACCTGTGGCAGCAGATTACCATGAATATGCCTGAATTCCCTAAAGTGCCTTTTCAGATACTCTTCCAATTTAGGAACATCTTGTTGCCTAAAGATGTCCCAAAGAGCTCCACATTCAGTATCATGTGAACTAACACTAGATATATTGTAACTAACAACCTCCTTTCCTCCAAAGAGTTGTATCTGATCATTAGCATCCATCTGAGATTGTCCTACAACATTAGCATTCGCAGTCAGTAATTCTCTCTATTCACATCTCTCTTTTCTTTATGCCTTACATCCATTGTCAACATTCACAAGTTCAGTATTTATCTTTTTACCAAATTGTATGCCATTTTTAATGTTCGAGACCTCTAGCTCAGAGTGGCAGTCTGACATGTTCCTGTTCGCAGGCCCAGAGACTTTCGCATCTCTCTCCCCACTTGCCATTTGAACTTCAAGCATCTCCCTATGATCTTGGGCAGCATGATTCTTTTTAAGCTTTTGAATCTTTTCAACATTCTTAGGGTCGTGGTTAACTGCTTGAACATGTGTCAAGACATATACCTAATGATAATGAAACTAGAGTAAGCAAGGATATAAACCACAGATCACTACAATACGGAACCAGGCATAACATCCATCTTCGGATCGATAACATAATATGACGATGCACTTCTCCAATAGAAATTTAAATAATTTTAAGCAATGTCACATGATATTTTGGAACTTTAAATAACTGATTGATAATGAAATTTAAAACCAGAGCATATACCTTATCAGACATATCACAATGTAGCTTTATTACAGAATCTCCACGCCCTAGCTCCTCATGAAATCCATAAGCTATATAGGTTTTTGGCCCCATGTCAGGTTTCAGAGACCCCTCAGGAAGCTTAACTGCAAGGTTTAAGTATCCACCACCGGGATGTGTATACTCTTTAAAAGGTAAGCAGCTAATAAACTCAGAGTCATGGCGAGGTAATTGCTTCTCAAATAAAGTGGACGGAGGCCAGTCTTTCAACTTCAATATTTGAGGCCACCCCTGACTGTCGAATAGACCCTCAGAATACCCTATAAAGAAATGGTGGACATTCACATCTGTCTGTTACAAGAAGAGAACAAGATAAGCTTCACCATAGGATATCAATAACACAACAATATTGAAGTCCGTGTGACTTTTCAAATAATAGTTCTGATGCATATCACCCCCACCCCCACACAAATAGCTAAGGTTAGCAAGAATATTAGCAAAAAGTCTACCAAAACCAAGGAGAATTTTGTAACAAATAGGTCAAACAAATCAATTAAATAGGCATACATTGGTCAACCATGCTAATAGTATACAAACAAAAATAATGCACCAAAATGAAAGATCAACAGATGCAGCACATAAAAATCACTTGCAAGAATGGACAATACAGACCTCACACCAGTCCAAGCAGTTTATTGCGGTCACATCAAGAAGTTGATCATGGTCAATGTTTTTGATCTGTCGAACAGCACGCCACATAACCATAGGCTCCCAGCTCAAGCCAAGGGTAGTTTCGAGCGCATTAGTAACAATCACAGGCTCGCCCTTTGACCAATGTTGTTGAAAATGTTTTAGATCCCCATGCTCAATGTCTACAGCTGAAGGACAGTATAAGAAGTTGTCCTTAGAATCTTCTCTGGATGCTGCTTTGCGTGTCTTTTCACTCATAATATCATCACGATCAAAGAACTTGGAACAAGAACAGCTTTCCCCAAAACATTCAGGCACACGTTGAAGTTCATCTCTGTCAACAATTTCTTTTGCTTCCAAAAGCAATTCTGAGACACAATCAGGTGGTAATAAGCGCTTCAAGATTAGAACTGCTTGACCACAACCTCCCTTATCTTTTGGTGGACACGGAATGGCACCATTTTTCATTGATTTCCATTCAGATTGAGAACACCCATTAACCTCTGACTGACCCTCAGTTTTTGAAACCTGATGACGTTCTCCAACTGAATCTTTCTTCTTCATCGTCTTCTTCTCCTCCTTCCCAACACCGTGGAGATATTCAAAACCATAGTCAACATATTTAAAAGTTATTTCGTTTTCAGCCACCTCCGAACGGCCATTCCTGAGTTCTCGACAACAAATAAGGCAGAGATCATAGGAACACTCAGGACAACTTCTGTGATAATCAGCAATAGAAGTGCGGCAGTGGTCACTGCATCATCATGGACTAAATTAAATAGTCTGAAATAAAAGGGAAGTGTACCAAAATGCAAATTCACCAAAACCTACCAATAAATGCGCTCATTTACACTGCAGGCTGCTTCCTCAGGTTTAAGATCTGAAACCGATAATCCTGCCAAAGCTCAACCGTATGTTTAAAGATATACTTGAAACTAACAATCAAACCAGCACACGTATAAACTTTTCATCCTATACATATAGCAACATCAAATTAAGCAACTCATATCCAAGGACCTTACAAAACCCACTATTCCTTCAAAGAAAATCAGAAATGTATTATCCATAGTCTATACAAACAAACAAGTATCCAAGATACTACAGGAAAGATGTTATAATTCCACATAAACATTGAGCATTCTGGAACATATATTGATTGTAAAGGATAAAAGGAAAACCTTGAACCTCAGCCTCCAGTTCCCTCTCCATCACTTGTTCAGAGTTAATCTGTTCAAGAAATGGCAGCAGAACTTTTATTATGTATCTAGAGTACTGAATCTCTTGATCTTCACTAATCGTGACAGCTGATTTCTCCACAATCTTCTCCTTTGCCTACAAGCATACAGCAAAGTTGATACATGAGAAATAATATAAGAAAAGAAAGTACTGAAGCAGCCAAAGCACACAAAGGCTTAGAGAAACAAACTTTAACTGTGACTTCCATGCGTAAACATGCTTTGCAATTGCAGTTCAGTCGACAAACAGGGCAAGCCTCCGCAAAAGCTTCCTTTGGCATCTTAGGGTACCTAACATAAAGAAACGAAGATAAAGAAATTTCCAAAATGCATGTATAAGATTGATTGTAAAGTTGTGAGGCAAATTCAGAAAGATGTATAGTCCAGCTGACCCTATCTGTTTCCTATAGACATCATGGAAAATAACAAGCAGCCAAAACAAAATATACTAATGTATGACACCCATCATGACATGATACAACATTTTAACTTGATACACAAACAACTTACTTAACAAAAACTGGACACAGAAAACTAAATAAATAGAACTTGGTTTTTAACTTCAACAATCAGCAAACAAAACGTGCAACTTGCGTTGGGATTTTACACTCTTTCAGTAAGATCCAAATATGCTTGTGTAGGATTTGCATACCATGTTTCCATGCAGGGATGACAATAACGCTTCGTCTTGCAATTAGTGCACCGGACAACATCTCCTTTATCATTTCTCTGACATTGGTGACACATATTGGATTCGAGAAAACCCTGTAAACATAAAAAGCTGAAAATATACAACTACTCCAAAGTAGAACCTGATCTAATAACATAAAACACTCCCAAACACACTACTATCAACTCAAAAAAGTAAACTGATGACATTTCACATCCTACTTACATTCTCATCTTTACTTATTACTCTGGTTTTCTTTACTTTGTTTGTCTCTTTTTCACTTTGTGGTTCTTTCTTTCTTCTAGTTGAACGCCACGGTTCTTCATCCACCTTTAGCCCCTTTCCTCCATCCTCTGATATGGATTTTTTAAAAGTTCTCTTTTTTCTATGATTAGCTGTCCAATCCTCCTTTTCCGCAGTTTTTTCTTGAACTATATCCACTTTACTCATAGATCCATCACTGATATTCCTTTCCCCCCCACCCGTTAGCCCCTCTCCTTCGCCCTCCTCCATGGCTATCCTTTTTCTTTGCTTATCATTCTCCTTTCTAACACCTTTTCCCTGAAGTCTAGTTGCTTTAATTTTAGATCCATTACTGTTCTTCTTTCTCCAACCCCTTCTTCTCTTCCCATTCATCTCATCCTTATCTTCTGTCTCATTATTCAGTTTTCCAATCTTCTCCGCTTTTTCACTCTCAGCAGAAGAAGAAACACCATGTTGGTTCCATTCATACCCCGACCTATCTTCATCCTCCTCACAAACCAAATCTGTTAACTCTTCTCTCTCGCCATCATTACCTTCATTATCTCTCATCTCTACATCCTCTTGTTTATCATCACCAATGCGTTGCTCCTTCTGTTTATTCTTCTGCCTGGGCTCTGACTTTTCTGTCTCATCAGAACAAGAAACACCATTTTCTCTCAATTCATACCTGGAACCATCTTCATCGTCAACAGCTAATAGAGGCCTGATATTTTCTTTCACCGAATCATTCAAGTTCTCTCTCTCCCTAACATTATCTCCCATCTCTACATCCTCTTCTCTCAATTCATAACCTGAGCTATCTTTACCCTCAAATGCTAAAACAGGCTTTCTATTTTCTTCCACCAAATCATTTAATTTATCTCTCTCTCTAGCATTACCCCCATTATCTCCCATCTCTACATCTTCTTCCCTCTCCATCAATCCTCCTTCAAAGCTTAGTTCATTCTCTTTTCCAACAGCGTCTCCTATCACCATGTCCTCTTCCTTTATCCTAACCCCTTTGCAAAAGGGTTTCCCCTTTTTCTCATTTTCCAAGAAAAGATCATCACTTTCTTGGTTCTTACTTTGATCATAATTCTTCTCTCGCCAGCCCCTCTGCAAGAAGTTCACCACTCTTTCAGTAATGGAAATAGCTACACTCGCTCCTTCCTCTAGTGGAACCTTGCTTCCCCCGATATTCTCGACCAAATTTTCAATATCTTTTATGATATCAGCCTCAGTCTCTTCCTTAATCTCCATTGTGCAAGATCAGATTTTCTTGGATATTAATGACAAGATTTTGTTAATAAGTAGGCGTCTTGTATGTTTTCCATTAGACCAATGATTATCAGCAAAAATAACACTTGTGTGTATGTGATTATAATAAGGCCCCGTTTGGTTGCATTATTAATAATAGCCCATACTTAAACAAGATCATATTATTAGTAAGATGTCCAGTCTTGAAATAATAATATTTTGTTTGCTTGAACTGGGCATTTTCACTCTATTTTATTTTCAATCCCATTTTTTAAAGTGTTTGGTTGAGTTTATGATGGATAAATAATTAAAAGCCCAAACACCCCTATTAATTATTAGAACAGACTCCTCGTCTTTCTCTGGAATCCAAATTGGTGGATTAGGGTTTCGCATACTGCTTATGCAAACACAACGAAGATTATGCTGGAATCACTCAACGTTTCACAAACCCGTCTGATCCATTGCGGCCAATTGTTAAATTTGCACTGATCAAATATTGTTCCATCAAGAAAAAAAAAGATTCATTTTGGAAGAACTGGTGAATCAATTAGAGCTTCCAAGTTGGGGCACGAATTCGGACGACGCAAGGTACAAATCCGTTTTCTTCAATGGAGTTTATTTTGAAGCATAACAGTGTATGACGAGGCACAAATCTTATTTGAATATTGCTGGTAAAGTTAATATCAATTTTTGTTTATTAAATTATGTTAGTTGTCTGCTGGTTCACAAAAACAATCCAAAAATTGAAATAACAACATCTAATTGGAAAAAAGTTTCTTGTTTATATGGTCATGTTAGTTGTCCTCTGCTTTGGGAAAACCTTTTGGCAGAATATATTCATAAAGAAGATTACATCAATTCTGTGTTTGCGTGATTTGTTGTAAAATTTAGATTTTTTCACTCCCGTGACTTGCTCCTTTCACTTGTAGATGATTTAATACAGCTTTCAGAACCAACAGAGGAATATATTCCCTACTCACATAAAAAGTAGACCTTAATTTGAGGTCTATTTGCTAAAATTGTAAAAGAGATTCTTGTGTTTGGGTTGGCTTTCACAGAATATGACCATTTCTATTAATCCTTGATATTGTCAATGAGCGTATTTGCTAATAAATACCTCTACATCTTTTCCATCATTTACTCATTTTTCTCAAATTTTGTTTGTAAGTTTGTTATGGCTAACGGTCCCCCAAGAGGCTCGTTGGCCCAGGATCGTGTGTTCTATACGAAAGAGTGGACACGGGAAGTAGATGGAGTGTTCATCCGAGCTTTAACGGATAGTGGAAAGCTTATCATCCATAGAGCTTCTGATCGTTCCGTCATTACGTATGCCATGTCCTCCGTCAACAATCGCTTCAAAAATCGTTTGATTACGAATTCTGTGAAGACCGGTTCAAGAAGCTCTACAAACGGTTTAAAGTTTTCAACTGGATAATACGACAGGACGTGGTTATGCACTATCCCCTCAATCATCAAATAGAATGTGACGATGCGACCTGGAATGCAATCTGTAGGGTGAGTTAGTACCAAACATATTATCAAAATTCTAGCATTTCATTTTTCTTTGCTTAGGTTTAGGTATTAGAATATGTCACTGCTTGCAAGTTCAATACCAGGCTCCTTTATGAAATTACCGTTTTGTTAACAATATTTTTTTGAAACGATAAAATAGCATGACGCACTAGGCTTGGGATATATGAGGAGAGGAGAGGAGGAATACGATAACTTGCAGTTCATCTTCATGGCGGCACATGACAGCGACAACGAGGCTGAGAAAGAAGCTGTGAATTATAGCGCTGAAGAACCTGATCGTGAGAGTTTTTCAGTGGATCCTATAGATGACGGTTACAACGCATTTAGCTACGAAATAGCTTGGTACACCAACCCCTCTCATAATGAGAGCTCATGCTCTAGCTTCAGTCCCTATAGTGGTGCGTCGTCTAGTGCATGCAAGATCCAGGGTGAACGATTTACCACGAATCGCCCACCTATCCCGAACACCCCGACTCCTTCCGGTCTCAGTTCTGTTGCATCCTGTAGCCCCTTAAAATGTTTTGAAGAGTTTATAAGCTCGGTCAAACACCCTCTAAGTGTTGGATTTGTATACTGAAAGCAAGACCTTTTATATACAATGTTTCCAGTTATTCACTATTAATCTCCTATCAGATTTTGTTTACACTAATCACTATATATGTCCCTATATCTCTCTCTATAAGTAGATCATACGGTGTATTGTAGATCACAGAAGATCATATGATTGGTTAAACTTAATGAGATATAAAATATATATCACAGCTGAGACAACTTGAGGACAAGTTATTGGTATAGGTTGCAGTATCAAGTAGGAATAGTTTATCTTGACTATTTACTTATACTAGTACGTCTTTACGTATTGATAGGATCATGGTGAGATAAGTTCTTCTGCCTGACCTTAGTGAAGAACAAGAGATCTCGGTGACTTATTGTAATCTAAACCGTAAATAAGATTACAGTTATGTGTGCATGTCTTTGTGTCACTTTGATTTACTATGGGTGAGAGTTAAGTGCTAACTCTTTATACTCTGTATCTTGGGTGACATCAGCTTGCATATGATAACTGGTAATTTTTGTTTAGGTAACCGTATCCGTTTAGGATGATGATATCCCCTTAAGGAGCTCAAAAGGTTTATTGTACTAAATCCTGCAGGTTGATTATTTTCAGGTACAATAATGAAGTTGAGTGGTACTACTTAAGGAATTAATAAGCAATTAATTAATTTAAGTTGTCAAAGGCTTTAATTAATTCATGGATTTTCGATATCTTAAATACGGGGATTAATTAAGTCTAATTCAAGCCCGACTCAATTTCAGGAATAAAGGGGTAAGTCGGTATTAATTCTTTAGTGGAATGAATTAATATTTATGAATTAATTATATTCTGGGTTGAACATAGAAGAATTAATTCATAATTAGGCCCATATTTATTTCTTGTATTTGATCGCTGGAATGACCCATCAGGATCCTAGCCCAGTAGGGAATTAAACTATCAGGCTAGGCGCACATTCAATTATTATGTATTAAATACACAACTCTCAATCTATAAAAGAAAACAGAACAACGTAAAAATCACAGAGCAGAAAAGAGAGAGTGAGAGGGTGGCGGCGGCAGTGTTGGTTCCCACACTTGGGATTTCTCAAAGTTCGTCGTCCATCCGGCGTTGAGGATCGAGCAGGGATACAGTCCAGAAGGTCAATTCTGGAGTCTAACATCGAATTGTTGCGCACGATTCTCAGGTCAACTTTAGAACACCTATGTGTTGTATTTAAATTAATAGATGCATGTTTAGGAATAATCAATGTGTATATTGAATTATGACAACCAAGAAGGTCCTAGGAAAATTCAAAAATTCCTACAATCGGTATCAGAGCCTGGACCAGTTTTCTTTGCTTTGTCAGATATAATTCAATTATTGATTATATGTGCGTTTATTTTATTGTCGTTCTTCGTGGCTCTTTTTTTATTGGTACGTCATGTTTGTTGACGCTGTGATTGTAATTTACCACGAGAAAATTCGTGGTTAGAATAGGTTTGTTTTTGCTTGTATTTTTGTTAAAAATCTGTAAAATCGAGAATCGACAATGAAGAACACGAAAAAGTGAAGAAACCGGCAGCAGGTAGCCGGCGTTGTCAGCAAGCACCCAACACTCGGCAGCAGGCCCCGGCGCTCGGCAGTAGAAGCCCCGACGCCCGACAATAGCAGGCCCCGGCGCTCGGCAGCAGCAGGCCCCAGCGCTCGGCAGCAGCAGACCCCGGCGCTCACTCGGCAGCAGACGTCCCGGCGCTCGGTAGCAGCGGCCCCGACGCTCGGCAGCAGCAGCAGCAGCAGCCCCGGCGCCCGGCAGCAGCAAGTTGCGGTTGGAGGGGTGGCGGTGGCTAGGGTTTGCAAACCCTAGCAGATCGTTGCCGTGTGCAGGCCCTAGGGTTTTGGCCCGACAGTCCATCGGCCCATGCAGCTCGTCTTTAGCCCGATATTTCGTCTTAGCCCAGTCCGTACCCGAGTACGCGAGGCCCGACGTGAAGGCTTGAAGACCTTTTTTTTGCTAAATTATGTAATAATTTAGGATTTATTATTTTTTTCATGTTGAGCCACGAAGAACGAATTTTATTTATTTTTATCGTTTCTTTTCGCTCGATAGATGTTTAATATTTATTATTATGTCATATATGTCTACGCGATTTATTAATTATGCTTAGACTCTAGGAACATCACGTATTATTAGCATATTTAAATTCTTCGAGCATGCTTTACTTGTTGAGTTTAAATTTATTTATGCTTAGGGTTACCTGTTGTTGCATGGACAAACATTTTGAAGTAAAAGACTAAGCAAAACCCGACTTTTTTAATATATCATTTAAATAGTCAAAGACCTCCACAACCGGTCTCAAGGCAAAGTGAATAGTAATATTAGTAAACGTCCACACGCGTGGCTTGCCAATATTTATTATTCATAAGTTTGACAGCTGAGACTTCAAAATAAATCTTTTAATTCCAAAAGAAAAGTGAGAGTTACAAGTGTAAACGTCCACAGGCGTGGCTTACACGTATAATTTTCACAAGTTTTCTAGAAAAAAATGGAATTAAATGGGATAACAAAGGTTAAATAAGTTGGAAGCGACATGGCCCGCGTAAGTGTGTCAAATCCAAGAATTTATTTACAAGGGTTAGGTTGTGGTCATTGCTTAGATATTATTTTAAGTACAACTCCCCGAGGAGTCCCTTCTTAATAATAATATGGTCTAGTTTAAAGGTCCAATTATTAATTTCATTTGTCAAAATGATAGGTTGACATGGATTGAAATTAAATGACTAGGTGTTTTTAGTCTGGTCGAGGGGTTTACATATAAACACCCGCGTGGCTTATATGTAGAATCTTTTAGGCTATTGGAGGATTCTATCAATATTGTTTTATCAAAATGTTACAATATTGTTGTTTCAAATTATATGTGATTGTGTTCTTACATGTTTATTGTTCATATATTTTTCAGATATATCTTTGTCATCTGTCATCAATACTCTTGCACAACACCCTTTAACCGATCCTAACTATAAAGAATGAAAACATAATCTGGAGTATATTCTTATCGCTGAGGAACACTATTTTGTGCTAGTTACTCCTCGTCCAGATCCCCTTACTGATCAGTCCACTGATGAGGAGCGGGAAAAGCACGATAGGTGGCATAAGTCTAATAATGTGGCTAAATGCTACATTATGAACACTATGTCATCTACTTTGCAGCTCCAACATCAGGCCATGGACGATGCCGCAGGCATCATGTTGAACCTTCAAGAGGTGTATGGGGAGACGGACAGAGCTGCTTGGTTTGACTTAATGAGGCAAATCATGGAAAGTCGGATGACCGAGGGCAGCTCAGTGCACAATCATATCATGCACATGATTAATCACATGCACAAGCTTGACTTGATAGGAGGAGGTATCAACGACGAGGCTAAGGTCGATATCATTCTCAACACACTTCCCAAATCCTTTGAGAACTTCCGTCTCAATGTTGTTATGGCCAAGAAAGACTATATTCTTAATGAGTTACTCAATGACCTAGTTATAGCAAAAGGGGTTATGGGAAAGGGTGCACAGGCTTTGATCACTGCCAATGGGCCCACTATTCCACCGAAAGGTGGAAACAAGAAAAGAGGCAAAAATGCAAAAAGGCCAAAGCAAATAGTGGGAGTAAAGTAGCAGGCCCTAGTGGTGGAGTAAAGAAGCCCAAGGGAAAGTGCTTCAAGTGCGGTAAGACTGGGCATTAGAAGAAAGATTGTTCGATGCTAAAGGCAAAGGACCAAGGTAAGTCATTAGTTTTAGTAATTGAAACATGTTTGGCCTTTGTTTCTACTCATTTGTGGGTAGTAGATGCGGGTGCGACTGATCATGTTTGTTACACCTTGCAGGCCTGTCAGCCGACAAGGTAGCTTAGGGATGGCGAGGTCACTATCTCCATGGGCAATGCAGCAAGGGTCGCAGCAGTTGCAGTTGGAGATTTTTCTTTATGCTTTAATGACACTGTTTTAGTTTTAAGAGATGTTTTCTTTGTGCTAGATTTTCGGCAGAACTTGATTTCAGTTTCGAAACTTTATTATGATGGATATTCGGTTGCTTTTGGTAGTATTGTTTCTATCACGAGAAATGACGTATTTATCTGCACTGGAGTTTTGAGCAATTCTCTTTATACTATAACTTGTCTGCATAATACTCAAAACTTAGTTGCATCCACTTCATCAAACCTAAAGAAAAGAAAGTTATCTTCTCAAGGGGATCAAACACATCTTTGGCACCTAAGATTAGGTCACATCAGTCTAAGTAGGATCCAAAGACTAGTATCTGATGGGGTGTTGGATTCATTCCAACCAGTTCAGACTCGAGTTTGCGAATCTTGTATAGAAGGAAAGATGTCAACAAGGCCTTTTAAGGCAAAGGGGAGTAGGGCCAATGAGGTGTTAGAGCTGATCCATTCTGACTTGTGTGGACCGATGTCCACTCAAGCTCATGAAGGGTATGAGTATTTCGTCACTTTCATTGACGATTACTCAAGATGCTGATACATTTACCTACTTCACCGCAAGTCTAAATGCTTTGAGAAATTCAAGGAATTTCAGGCAAAAGTGGAGAAGAAGTTATGGAAAAGTATCAAGTCATTGAGGGCTGATCACGGTGGCAAATACCTCAGCAACGAGTTCCAACAGTACTTGTCAGAGATTGGGATTACATCCTAATTGAATACACCAGGTACTCCTCAACAGAATGGTGTACCAGAGAGAAGAAATCGAACTCTACTTGAGATGGTTAGATCTATGATGAGTTATGCATCTTTGCCCATTTCGTTTTGGGGATATGCCTTAGAAACAACTTCTTATCTGTTAAACCTGGTACCATCCAAGTCGGTCCCAAGACCCCTGTCGAGCTATGGTCTGGGCGCAAGCCTAGCTTGAACCATATAAAGATTTGGGGTAGTCCAGCACACGTGCTGAACAAGGACGCTGACAAGTTGGAATCTAGGTCAGAGGTGAGATTATTTATAGTGTATCCAAAGGGAACGAAGGGTGGTTATTTCTATAGTCCTAGGATCAGAAGGTTGTTATTAGCACTAACGCCCGATTCTTAGAAGAGGACAAGATGATTAATCACAAGTCTAGAACTGACATCGCCCTTTAAGAACTCAAAGGGAATGTTAATTCGATTCCACTTCCACAGCCACAAGTGCAAGAGGCAATAATACCAAGTACTGCACAACCTGCTGACACAATGCCTACACAGCCTCGACGTAGTGGGAGGGTTGTTCGTCAACCTGATCGATACATGTTTGTTTGAGAATCTTCGGATTTGATCTCACGAGACGGACATGCTGATCTAGATCCTTGGACATACGCCGAGGCAGTAAGTGACGTAGATGCGAAAGAATTGCATCTCGCTATGGATTCTGAATTTGAATCCATAACTGCTATGGATGTATATGAGAAGGTTGTACTGCCAGATGGCTGTAAAGCTATAGGCAGTAAGTGGGTATACAAGAGAAATAGAGGAGGGGATGAAGAGGTCACGGCCTATAAGGCCAGGCTAGTGGCGAAAGGGTATACCTAGATCGAGGATAAAGAATACGATGAAACCTTTTCGCCCGTGGCAATGCTCAAGTTCATTCGGATCCTTCTCGCCATAGCCACTCACTTAAACCTTGAGGTTTGGCATATGGATATCAAAACCGCTTTCTTAAACGGTTACCTTGAAGAAGGTAAGGACATCTATATGCAACAACCAGAGGGTTATGTGAGGGAAGGCGAAGAGCATCTAGTATGGAAGCTCAAGAAGTCCATTTATGGACTCAAGCAAGCTTCCAGGTCATGGAACTTACGTTTTGACGAGGTGATTAAATCCTATTGATTTACTCAAAGTGAAAACGAGAGTTGTGTGTATCGTTTAAATGTCAACGGAGATAAAGTAATCACTATATGTAGATGATATTCTCCTAGTTGGAAACAAAGCGGAAGTATTAGCAGACATAAAGATATGGTTATCCGAACAGTTTCAAATGAAGGACTTGGGAGAGGCAGCTTACATTCTTGGGATCAAAGTTATACGAGATCGCAAGAAGAGGATGTTGAGCTTATCCCAAGTGGCCTATATTGATACTGTGATCACTCGTTTTAGCATGCAAACCGCCAAGAAAGGATTGCTACCTTTCAGACATGGCGTTTCACTTTCTAAGGAGATGTGTCCTAAGATACCTAAGGAGAAAGAGGAAATGAGACAAGTACCCTATGCTTCCGCAGTAGGTAGTCTTATGTATGCCATGCTATGCACGAGACCCGATATCTGCTATGCAGTTGGCATAGTGGCAAGATATCAGTCTAACCCTGGACAGGCACATTGGACTGCGGTAAACCATGTACTCAAGTACCTCAAGAGGACTAGAGATTACAGGCTAGTTTACCAGGCAAACAGTCTAAATCCCTTGGGTTATACGGATTCGGATTTCCAGGCTGACCGGGATGAGAAAAGATCTACCTCGGGCTATGTGTTTACCTTGGGAGGAGGAGCTGTTTCATGGAGAAGTGCAAAGCAGAGATGCATTGCAGACTCCACTATGGAAGCCGAATATGTGGCTGCTTCAGAGGCTGCTAAGGAGGCAGTATGGCTCCGGAACTACTCCTTGGATCTAGGCATGGTACCTAGTTTGCCTAAGAGTATCACAATCTATTGTGATAACTCAGGAACCCAGGACCCACAAGGCGACTAAACACATAGAGAGAAAATACCACATAATACGAGAAATCGTAAAACAAGGAGATGTGCGGATAGAGAATGTAACACCCGGATTTTCGTAAAACCTTGCATATTATGTTTAAATTGATTTTTTTGGACCTCTTTAATTATACGCACATATATTTTCACTAGACTTTGATAAGCTAACATCTTAAAAGGGGAAACAAAGTTCTTTGCACAATGCAGGAAAAGCTACCAAAGGAAACTGAGCTTGCTCGTATTTCACTTGACCGGCACAAGAAGACAATGTTATAAGATAAGTTATGTAAGGCCTTGCAATTATTACCTCCTAAGTGGTACACCATGTTAAACATTATAAATCATCAAATATACCACCCTTACCTTCCCACACCACAATTATGAACAAATAGTGTAAATGGATGGATAATGGTTATCAAGGGATAAGCTCCCTACATGTTTATCAAGTTAAAGCCTGACTAAGCAAAGTATCCCTACATGTTTATCAAGTTAAAGCATGACTAAGCAAAGTATCCCTACATGTTTATCAAGTTAAAGCATGACTAAGCAAAGTAGACTAAATGACTAAGCAAAGCTAGACTAAATGACTAAGCTAGACTACTAATGCTTCCATAATGCCACGTTTTCATGAACTAACTAAATACATGCATGCAGCCCTATATATATATGTTACATGAGAAATAAGGGAATGCAACCTCACACTTAGGAAAAGGAAAAAAAAAAATATAATGAAAGCCACTAACCTCTCAAAACCGACGAAGGGTGCTTCCTGACGAACTACTACACTACGAAGGACTAACGAGGCAAAGGATAGGCTCCTTAATTGTCAAGATACAAGGTAAAATGTCTAACCCTTGAGCTAGTGATCATGTAAATGATTAGAGACCTTATATGATTAATCATCACTCATCAATGTTGCTTCACAAGGTGAAGCTTACGAAAATTAAATAAAAATATCTACTAAATATTATTTAAAAATGTTTTACTATGATTAACTACATGATGTTAGGAGTCTATGGTAAAAATTTGAGAATATTTCGTCAAGTCTGTGATTTTTGACGAATTTTACAAGTTAAGCTGATTCAAGGTCCAAACTTGGTAACTTACGAAAATTAAATAAAAATATCTACTAAATATTACTCAAAACTGTTTCACTATGATTAACTATATGATTTTAGGAGTCTATGGTAAACATTTGAGAATATTTCGTCAAGTTTGTGATTTTTGGCGAATTTTACAAGTTAAGCTGATTGAAGGTCAAAACTTGGAAACTTACGAAAATTAAATAAAAATATCTACTTAATATTATTCAAAACAGTTTTGCTACAATTAACTATATGATGTTAGGAACCTATGGTGAAAATTTAAGAATATTTCGATGAGTATATGATTTTTAGCGAATTTAACAAATTAAGGCTGATTTTAGGTCCAAAATGGGATAGTTTAGACCTTGAAAAACCTGTTTTGCATAAATTTATTCCTTAGGAGTTTTTGTGAAATATTGAATTCTTAACATGTGAGAGTACCACAAAATAAGACTAACAAAGCAAAAACCGTCACAAGTGTAGTACGAGCTAGATCAAGATCTTCCTGGAGCTTACCCCTACAATCAAACGACAAGAGTGGGTAACTTTTATTTAATGTTCTTCAAATTTTGTGTATTCTTGTGTATGCCGGCTTGGCTTCAGTGTCATTCCGTTATATAGGACCTTTGGGTCACCGGCTTGGCTTCAGTGTCATTCCGTTATACAGGACCTTCGGGTCACAGACCTTCGGGTCGGTAGTTAGTTGGTCGACGGGTCAACTGATTATAATCTTACACGTCAATATACAGTTTCGTGGAATTTTGAATAAACATTATCCACTGGGTCACATAACTCATGATGATATGTGTAAACGATTTCAGGTACGGTGGGAGATGAGGATGTATAGCTAACTGGAAGACAGGTTTACCAGTAGATGCATATGTAAATATTTAAGGGTGTTTAAGTTCATTTTGAAACTCACAAATCATGCAGGCTATGTTTGAAATTGACCAGAATATGTAAATAAATAAATGTGAGTTGAATTGCTTTGCATTCTAGTAAATATTATAATACGTTTTTTATTTTTGAAAGCTTCTGATTCAGAGATGTGGGTGGAACGCGAGTAATTTCCCCATACGGTACGTACTTTTGAAAAAGGAGAAAAATTTATAACTCGCGTTTGTATCAAAGTTATTCTTCCGTTGTAACTCTTCAGCTAAAATCTTTCGTCAAGCAATAGAGAGTATCAGTAACGACTCTGAACCATGATTCTGGGTTCGAGGCGTTACAGCGTGGTATCAAAGCCGAGGTTAGGATTTTTTTTTCTTTTTTCCTCGGACTCTGAGTCGAAAACTCTTTTCCGAATATAATAGAATGTTTTGAAAACTGTAAGAAAAGGAATGGTCTTCCAGTTAAGCTAAGCATCTACATCAACCCGAGGTAAGTACGTATAACCAGGTTTTTGAAATACTTTGTTAATTACGTTTGTTAATTGAAATAGTTTTCTTTTAATACCGCTAGGTATTAATATTTTATTTTAAGAATATTGCATGCATACTTTTAATTTTATTTACTAGTAACTGACGCGGGCGGATGTGTTGATGATGTTGTAACTAGAAATGGAGCAGTTAGACCAACCTAGATCCCAGGAGGAGACCGAGTACAAGGAATGTTACCAAGTAGGATGGGATAATATTCGGGAATTCATCACCCGGATCCGTTGTGCCCGTAGAACAGCCCGAGTAGCAGGTATAGAGGATTCAAACATAGAAGTAGTAGTTCACCTAAAATCATGTGTACACCCTGCCTATCGCAACAGTGCCCAGACGGTCTACGATCGTTTGCTCGTCATCGACAGTAGGAACGGTGCCCAGATAGAATACCACACATATTGTAAGGCACTAGAAGAAGAAGTTGAGCAATTTGAAGATTGAATTAGGGAGGCATGTGAGCTGGAAGATGAAGCCTACCGTTTAGACTTGAAGGTGTTGAACAGGGAGGTCCGTATTCAGACTCTTCAAGAAACACTGACCGATGTGTCTGCTGAGATGGAAAGGTTGAGCGAGCGAGCATACAATCTCCGGCAAGAGGCCGAAAGTTGTAGGTTCCTAACCGGAATTCAGGACGATCATATCGTAAGACCAAACGAAGAGATGACTGCTAGATCGACCATGTATTTGCCAGGTGTGCGACCACGGGTGCGGATGTCATTGTCACAAGCAGGAGTGCTGCCCGCACGAGATCAGATAGGACCAAGTAGGCCACCAGTAGACGAGGGGCCCGGACTGAAGCGCACACGTTATGAGTGGATCGATGAGGTGTTGATAGATGAGGAGTGATGACCATGTCAGACACACATGTATAGTTTTGTCTCTATGTTACCGGTAGGATGGCATAGTAGGCCACCCCGGATAAATAAATAATTTACACGCTAATATCTTTTGATGTGTATATGATAAGTAATGCGTGATGTATAATACCTTAAAAAATAGTCCTGACTTTTTGCTACTTTATGATATTTCGAATTCGTAGTATTCACGTTATACTTTCTATATGTGAACTACTTGCTTTAGGAAGATTGAAACACTAACGATTTATACTTTTCAGAAACTTTAGAACTTTGTGTTCTATGGCTTCTCCAACTAGACATCAGGAAGATAGACGAGCAGCTAATGAATGCCGTGATGATGCAATGGATGGCCAAAATGCTAATGTAGCACGAGATTTCTTTGTCCAACTTAGGGACTTTATGCAACACCAAGTTGTGCCCCCTCCTGTTAATCAAGAGCAGGGCATACCAAGGGTTAATCATGTAATAGAACAATTTCGACGCTTCCAGCCACCACGGTTTAATGGAAGAGAAGGACCCGTAGGTACTGAAGAGTGGATCGCCGAGTTGGAACGAATTTTTGAGTATATGGAGATATCAGAAACTCAAAAAGTTTCGTGTGCAAAATTTCAGTTGGCCGAGGATGCGGGGCAGTGGTGGCAATCGTACGAAAGAATAATGACCGCTGAAGCACTACAAACCCTAGAGTGGGAGGGCTTCAAAGGGATCATTTTGGACCGCTATTTTCCTCAAGCTTTGAGAGATGAAAAAGAGGTTGAGTTCATGAATCTCCGCCAAGGAACTAATACGGTAACAGAATATGAGCGCAGGTTCAACTTGTTGTCACGATATGCGGCGCATCTCGTAAATACAGACGATAGAAAAGCTCGACGATTTGAGAGAGGGTTACGACCAGAAGTTGGGGGAATCGTTTCTGGGCTAAAATTACCATATTTTAGGGATGTGTTTGAAAGGGCTCGTATAGTTTCCATGAGTTTGGCATTGGAGAATGAACAAAGACCAGTGATGGACATTGCCAAAAGGAAGGGAATACCACTACCAGCACAGAAAGGGAATACGACAAGAAACGTCCGCCCCATATCAGGGATGGCTCCAAGACCAGCAGGGCCGCCGCCCTGCTCAAAATGTAATAAACCCCATTGGGGAGACTGTCTGTTCGGAAAGGATATATGTTACCGATCTACCAGCCAGGTCATAGAGCCAACGAGTGCACTAACCCGAGGAGTGCCACATTAACGTGCAAGGGTGCTTCTGGACCTTCACGGGGAAATCAGAACCTAAATCTAAGGAATAAGGCTAAACTAAACGCCTTACCAGAAGTGGAATATATGGAACAAGAAGAAGAAGAAGGAGAGGTATCAGAAGATAACCATAAGAAGGGAGCTAACGGGGAGAATGAAACGATGACAGGTATGTGCCTTATTTCGAATATACCTGCATATGTTTTATTTGACTCGGGAGCATCACACTCCTTTATGTCCAATGCCTTTAGAAAAGAGCTAGGCTTGAATTGCATTAGGAATACAAATCTTGAGGTTAACATTCCTTCAGGAGAAAACATAAGGATTAGAAGTCTGGCAAGGAACGTTAAGATGAGCTTTGACAAAGAAGTAATCGAAGCAGACTTGCACATACTAGGTATGAAAGGCTTTGACATCATTTTGGGTATGGACTGGCTATGTAAGAATAAAGCGGTAATTCGATGTGTTGACCGTGCGATAGATCTACAAATGCCAAACGGTCAATGTTTCACTTACCATGGAGCAAGTACACATACGAGCGTGCCGTTGATCTCTGCGATGAAAACGGTTAGAATGTTGAATGGGGGGTGCGAAGCATATCTGGTGAATATTGTAGAAATCAGAAAGGAGAAGTCGACCCCAGCTGACATAATGGTTGTGGAAGATTTTCTCGACGTCTTTCCAGAGGATCTATCAGGGATCCCACCCGATCGTGTAGTGGAGTTTTCCATTAAATTAGTCCCAGGAGCTGCACCCGTGTCTAAGGCTCCATACCGAATGGCACCAAAAGAACTACAAGAATTGAAGTCTCAACTACAAGAACTATTGGACAAGAAGTTTATCCGACCAAGTGTCTCACCGTGGGGAGCGCCAGTGCTATTCGTGAAAAAGAAAGACGGTTCGATGAGAATGTGCATTGATTACCGAGAGTTAAATCGATTAACGATAAAAAACAAGTATCCATTGCCAAGGATAGAGGATTTGTTTGATCAACTGAAGAATGCGGGTGTATTTTCCAAGATTGACCTTAGGTCCGGCTACCACTAGTTAAGGGTCAGGGAGAGGGACATTCCAAAGACAGCATTCAGGACCCGATATGGACATTATGAGTTTACTGTAATGCCATTTGGAGTTACCAACGCACCAGCGGTATTCATGGACTTGATGAATCGTATTTTCCATGAGTATCTGGATAAGTTCGTGATCGTATTTATAGAGGATATCTTAATTTTCTCAAAGGACTCAAAGCAACATGAAGGACACCTTCGCACTATCTTAGAAGTATTACGCCGAGAAAAGCTTTACGCCAAATTTAGTAAGTGCGAGTTTTGGTTAAATAAAGTTGCATTCCTAGGTCATGTAATTACCGCACAAGGGATTGAGGTTGACCCCGTCAAGGTAGAAGCTGTACTAAAGTGGGAGACTCCGACTAATGCAAACGGGATTCGTAGTTTCCTAGGTTTAGCAGGGTACTACAGAAGATTCATTCCAAACTTCTCGCGAATTGCAAAACCACTTACGAAACTCACAAGGAAAAATGAAAGGTTTATCTGGAGCCCAGAGTGCGAAGTGAGTTTCCAAGAATTAAAAGAGAGACTAACAACTGCGCCAGTCCTGACCGTGCCCGATGGATCAGATGGATTTGTCGTATATACATATGCATCAAAGACTGGTTTGGGATGTGTCCTAATGCAACATGGTAAGGTTATAGCTTACGCATCTCGACAATTAAAGATACATGAGCAGAATTACCCAACACATGACTTAGAATTGGCTGCAGTAGTACACGCACTGAAAATCTGGAGGCATTACTTGTACGGAGGGAAGTGCGAGATTTACACGACCACCAGAGCTTGAAGTACTTCTTTACGCAAAAAGAACTTAACATGCGCCAGAGGAGATGGTTAGAATTAGTAAAAGATTACGACTGTACGATACTCTATCACCCTGGCAAAGCCAATGTCGTAGCCGATGCACTCAGCAGGAAGGAGAAGGGACAATTAGCATTTTTACCGACGGAACAAGAACAACTTATCAACGAATTCGGTAAGATGGGACTTACATTTGTCAAAACAGGACAAACCTCAGCACTGCTAGTTGCGATGATAATTCAACCAACATTGAGGGAACAAATTGTAGAGGCCCAAAAGAGTGACAACTTCCTCAATCTGATGAAAAATAAGGCCCGAGATAAGGAGACCATGGACTTCTCAGTGACCCCAGATGGAGCATTAGTATTCAAAGGTAGAATCTGCATACCAAAAGACGAGATATTACGGAATGATATCATGGAAGAAGCTCATAATACCCCCTATACAGCACATCCAGGTGAGACTAAGATGTATAGAGACCTCAAACCAATCTTTTGGTGGAGAGGGATGAGACGTTCCATTGCCCAGTTCATTAGTAGGTGTCTCACATGTCAAAGGATCAAGTCAGATCAACAACGACCTTACGGATTGCTGAACCCGCTAGAAATTCCGGAAGGGAAATGGGAACATATAACAATGGATTTCGTTACCGGACTACCAAGGACTTCTAAGCAGAATGATGCAGCATGGGTCCTTGTCGACAGACTGACCAAAGTAGCCCACTTTATTCCAGTTAAGATGACCTACTCAATGGATCGATTGGCAAAGTTGTATAACGATCATGTAGTCAAATTGCATGGGATACCAGTCTCGATTGTATCTGACCGTGACCCACGCTTTACCTTAAGATTCTGGGGAAGCCTGCAAATGGCAATGGGTACCAAACTGAGTTTTAGTACTGCATATCATCCGCAAACTGACGGACAATCGGAAAGGATAAATCGAACTCTAGAAGATCTACTTAGGACCTGTCTTCGATTTTGGCGGAAGTTGGGAAGATCACTTGTCCTTAGTAGAGTTTGCCTATAACAATAGCTATCAAGCTACGCTGGGAATGGCACCATTTGAAGCACTTTATGGAAAAAGATGTCGAACACCAATTCATTGGGATCAAGTTGGAATTAAGAAGCTGTTGGGACCGGATCTAGTGGAAAAATCTATGGAAGCGATTGCCAAGATCAAGGAAAGAATCAAGGGGGCCCAAGATAGGCAAAAATCCTATGCTGATAAACGAAGAAAAGATCTGCAGCTTGAAGTTGGAGAAAAGGTGTTTCTAAAGGTTGCACCTATTAAGGGACTGATACGCTTTGGGAAAAGAGGAAAGTTGAAACCAAGATACATAGGTCCTTTCAAGATACTAGAGCGAGTTGGAAACGTAGCATATCGATTGGCCTTAACCCCAGAATTATCGGAAGTACATAATGTTTTCCACATATCCATGCTCCGAAAATACATACCTGATCCTAATCACCGTATTAAGCTAGAAAAGTTAGAAGTCAATAAGGACCTCATGTATGAAGAGCAACCTACAGCCATTCTCGGGAGGAAGATTAAGACGTTAAGGAATAAGGACATTCCATTGGTATTAGTTCAGTGGAATAGACATGATAGGGAAGAAGCAACTTGGGAGCGGGAGGAAGATATCCTAAGCAAGTTCCCCGAGCTAACCCTTAGTAAGTACAAATTTCGGGGACGAAATTTTTAAAAGGAAGGGGGAGTTGTAACACCCGGATTTTCGTAAAACCTTGCATATTATGTTTAAATTGATTTTTTTTGGACCTCTTTAATTATACGCACATATATTTTCACTAGACTTTGATAAGCTAACATCTTAAAAGGGGAAACAAAGTTCTTTGCACAATGCAGGAAAAGCTACCAAAGGAAACTGAGCTTGCTCGTATTTCACTTGACCGGCACAAGAAGACGATGTTATAAGATAAGTTATGTAAGGCCTTGCAATTATTACCTCCTAAGTGGTACACCATGTTAAACATTATAAATCATCAAATATACCACCCTTACCTTCCCACACCACAATTATGAACAAATAGTGTAAATGGATGGATAATGGTTATCAAGGGATAAGCTCCCTACATGTTTATCAAGTTAAAGCCTGACTAAGCAAAGTATCCCTACATGTTTATCAAGTTAAAGCATGACTAAGCAAAGTATCCCTACATGTTTATCAAGTTAAAGCATGACTAAGCAAAGCTAGACTAAATGACTAAGCTAGACTACTAATGCTTCCATAATGCCACGTTTTCATGAACTAACTAAATACATGCATGCAGCCCTATATATATATATATATGTTACATGAGAAATAAGGGAATGCAACCTCACACTTAGGAAAAGGAAAAAAAAAATATAATGAAAGCCACTAATCTCTCAAAACCGATGAAGGGTGCCTCCTGACGAACTACTACACTACGAAGGACTAACGAGGCAAAGGATAGGCTCCTTAATTGTCAAGATACAAGGCAAAATGTCTAACCCTTGAGCTAGTGTTCATGTAAATGATTAGAGATCTTATATGATTAATCATCACTCATCAATTTTGCTTCACAAGGTGAAGCTTACGAAAATTAAATAAAAATATCTACTAAATATTATTCAAAACTGTTTTATTATGATTAACTATATGATGTTAGGAGTCTATGGTAACAATTTGAGAATATTTCGTGAAGTCTGTGATTTTTGACGAATTTTACAAGTTAAGCTGATTCAAGGTCCAAACTTGGTAACTTACGAAAATTAAATAAAAATATCTACTAAATATTACTCAAAACTGTTTAAATATGATTAACTACATGATGTTAGGAGTCTATGGTAAAAATTTGAAAATATTTCGTCAAGTTTGTGATTTTTGGCGAATTTTACAAGTTAAGCTGATTCAAGGTCAAAACTTGGAAACTTACGAAAATTAAATAAAAATATCTACTAAATATTATTCAAAACAGTTTTACTACAATTAACTATATGATGTTAGGAACCTATGGTGAAAATTTAAGAATATTTCGATGAGTATATGATTTTTAGCGAATTTAACAAATTAAGGCTGATTTTAGGTCCAAAATGGGATAGTTTAGACCTTGAAAAACCTGTCTTGCATAAATTTATTCCTTAGGAGTTTTTGTGAAATATTGAATTCTTAACATGTGAGAGTACTACAAAATAAGACTAACAAAGCAAAAACCGTCACAAGTGTAGTACGAGCTAGATCAAGATCTTCCTGGAGCTTACCCCTACAATCAAACGACAAGAGTGGGTAACTTTTATTTAATGTTCTTCAAATTTTGTGTATTCTTGTGTATGCCGGCTTGGCTTCAGTGTCATTCCGTTATATAGGACCTTTGGGCCACCGGCTTGGCTTCAGTGTCATTCCGTTATACAGGACCTTCGGGTCACAGACCTTCGGGTCGGTAGTTAGTTGGTCGACGGGTCAACTGATTATAATCTTACACGTCAATATACTGTTTCGTGGAATTTTGAATAAACATTATCCACTGGGTCACATAACTCATGATGATATGTGTAAACGATTTCAGGTACGGTGGGAGATGAGGATGTATATCTAACTGGAAGACAGGTTTCCCAGTAGATGCTTATGTAAATATTTAAGGGTTTTTAAGTTCATTTTGAAACTCACAAATCATGCAGGCTATGTTTGAAATTGACCAGAATATGTAAATAAATAAATGTGAGTTGAATTGCTTTGCATTCTAGTAAATATTATAATACGTTTTTATTTTTGAAAGCTTCTGATTCAGAGGTGTGGGTGGAACGAGAGTAATTTCCCCATACGGTACGTAATTTGGAAAAAGGAGAAAAATTTATAACTCGTGTTTTATATCAAAGTTATTCTTCCATTGTAACTCTTCAGCTAAAATCTTTCGTCAAGCAATAGAGAGTATCAGTAACGACTCTGAACCATGATTCTGGGTTCGAGGCGTTACAGAGAATATTTGTATGACAGAGAATTTGGCTGACCCATTCACAAAGAGCTTACCACGGAAAGTCTACAACAAGCATGTTTAGGGACTAGGGCTGCGATTGATGCCACCCACTTAGTAAACTTTCAGTATAAGAGGGATAATGTAATAGCTAGATAGTTAGACACCTGGTATACTAAAAGTTTGCTTTAGTATAAGTGGGAGATGAAAGCAAGACCTTTTATATACAATGTTTCCAGTTATTCACTATTAATCTCCTATCTGATTTTGTTTACACTAATCACTATATATGTCCCTATATCTCTCTCTATAAGGAGATCATATGGTGTGTTGTAGATCACAGAAGACCATATGATTGGTTAAACTTAATGAGATATAAAATATATATCACAACTGAGATAACTTGAGGAAGAGTTGTTGGTATAAACTGCAGTATCAAGTAGGAATAGTTTATCTTAACTATTTACTTATACTGGTACGTCTTTACGTACTGATAGGATCACAGTGAGATAAGTTCTTCTGCCTGACCTTAGTGAAGAACAAGAGATCTCGGTGACTTATTGTAATCTAAACCGTAAATAAGATTACAGTTATGTGTGCTTGTCTTTGTGTCACTTTGATTTACTATGGGTGAGAGTTAAGTGCTAACTCTTTATACTCTGTATCTTGGGTGACAGCAGCTTGCATATGATAACTGGTAATTTGTGTTTAGGTAACCGCATCTGTTTAGGATGATGATATCCCTTAAGGAGCTCAAAAGGTTTATTGTACTAAACCCTGCAGGTTGATTAAGTTCAGGTACAATAATGAAGTTGAGTGGTACTACTTAAGGAATTAATGAGCAATTAATTAATTTAAGTGGTCAGAGACTTTAATTAATTAATGGATATTCGATATCTTAAATACGGGAATTAATTAAGTCTAATTCAAGCTCCGAATCAATTCAGAAATGAAGGGGTAAATCATTATTAAATCTTCAGTGGAATGAATTAATATTTATGAATTAATTATGTTCTGGGCTGAACATAGAAGGATTAATTCATACTTAGGCCCATCTTTATTTCTTGTATTTGATTCCTGGACTGGTCAATCAGGCTCCTAGCCCAGTAGGGAATTAAACTACCAGACCAGAACCACACTCAGTTATTATGTATTAAATACATAACTCTCAGTCTGTGAAAGAAAACAGAACAACATAAAAATCACAGAGCAGAAAAGAGAGAGTGAGAGGGCGGCAGCGGCAGTGTTGGTTCCCACACTTGGGATTTCTCAAGTTCGTCGTCTATCCGGCGTTAAGGATCGAGCAGGGATACAGTCCAGAAGGTCAATTCTGGAGTCTAACATTGAATCGTTGTGCGCACGATTCTCAGGTCAACTCTAGAACACCTATGTGTTGTATTTAAATTAATAGATTCATATTTAGGATTAATCAATGTGTATATTGAATTATGACAATCAAGAA
This sequence comes from Ajuga chamaepitys, assembly GCA_958295605.1. NCBI lineage: Eukaryota > Viridiplantae > Streptophyta > Magnoliopsida > Lamiales > Lamiaceae > Ajuga > Ajuga chamaepitys. The sequence goes on along the minus strand of OY282502.1, from coordinate 14,421,050 downwards.
GGTCCTAGGAAAATTTGAAAATTCCTACACTAAGTTACACTCAAATTTTACACACACGGTACTACACATAGTTCACACACACACCACTCACATTCCACACATACACCACACATAATACACACTATTCACACACTAATCAAAATTTGTAATGGAGACTTTGAAAGTAGTCCTCAAATTCATAGTTATATCACTCCATTCAATTGCAAGCTTATGAGTTTTATTAACTTAGTAGCCCTTGAAATATTACATTTTATCAGCCATTGTTGGTCCCAAGTGGTAGAGTTTTACAGAGAGGTAAATAAATCTCTAACTTGATTTTTTCTTTTTCAAATTCTTTGAGCACAAGATTGTTGCTTACTGTAAGAAATAGTTCCTCCAGTAAAGCAAACATAGTAAGCTTACTTAGGCAATAGGCAAAAATCAGACTGCCCTGAAGTAACTTACATTAAGCAATGCTGAAGGGAGTTTTACGAATAGCGGAATATGCTTAAACATTTTCTTACAAATTTATGCAGCAACCAGTATAAAAGTAGACACAATATTTATAGTGGTTCGAAGGTGGGGGTAATCCTTCTAGGTCCACTCTTCCCTCACACAGTGGGAAAATTCACTAAGAAGTTTATACACAGTGTAACTTTGCTACCCCGAAGTCTAAGTTCAACGTAGCTCCTTACAATATTTTTTACCTATCCTCGGAATGCTACTCTTCTATTATACACACGTTCCTCAGAACACAAGTAAGCTTTAAATCCCTTATTCAAATGAAGACTCCCCGTATTAAAAACCTTTCATGAGATTGATTAAACAAAAGTTTTTCTTCCACTTCTGGTAGTTGCCTCTAAACTTGGATACAATTGAGATGTGGTCACGTTTCTTGGTTTGAGAAGGACTAGGACCAAGATAAAACTTGAGAGCTAGCTTGACTTAAGAGTTGTAAGATCTTCACTTGCATGCTTGTCGCTTGCTACCTTTCTCTAGTATACTTTGCATAAACATTGGTATGATTATCAGAGTGTATGCTTTGAAGTTTTGGTTAAAAATGTTGAGTGCGTGATGATAAGTAATTTTGAATGCTTAGAGTTTTGGTAGCCTCTACTTCGTCCTCTATCTCCTTATATTTATATCAATTGTGTTTTTTTTTTTTTTTTGGTTGAAGAGAGAGAATAAACCTGTGACATTTAATGCTCCTTGTACCATAAATGGTAATTTGTCCTTTCCCGCAATGAGTACGTTAGAGTGGTTACGGCTTAGTGTCAGTGTCTAGTGTTGCTTTTGCTTTTTGTCAAGTGACGTGTTCCTACATTATTGGATAGTTGATACAAGATCTAAACTTATCTCCACTGGGTATATATTTGAATTCGAATACCCTGACTTTTGAACTTGACTTTCACACTGTGGACATGACTCCGACTTGCTTGTTGGTTGTACCACACTTGCTCCAAGCAATGTTGCATGCCGGATGGGCATAAGTACCGTGTTGCGTACTCACTGCATTCTTTGTTCCTTGCCGTGATAGCGAACTTGTTTCTTCAAGTAACCTTGATGATCTTGTTGCTTCCTTGTTGTGACTTCTACCTAAGTAGAACTAGCCCTATTTATTACAAAGATTTACAGAATTTCTGGGGGCACTAGTTCCTACCTTACATGAGGTTTTTCCTTCATCAAAACTAAACATAAATTTCCAAATAATTTCCCCCTTTTTGATGATGTTAAAACTTCAAGTGAAAATGTACTTAAACTCACAAAACAACAAACTATTAGAATAAATAGTTGTTCATCAAAAGGTACATAAAATGCAACATGCATGATGTAAGATTATGAGCTGTAATCATTTGGCAAGAGTGGTAATAGTTTTCATTTGATAAGCCTATCTATTACAGTTATAGTAAGCATGTACCAAATCAAAACAATCTTACATCCAAAGATATAGACAAGAAAAATTTACCCAGCAGTAATTCACCGTCTGTTCTTCTTCCAGTGACGCTTTGTGAAGTGTTTATTGGCATGTTTTTTTACCTATGTGCCTTACTCTGTCTTCATCTTTCAGATCCCTACTCTTTCTGGATCGTTAGGAGTGTTCTTAGTGTACCTCCACCATTCACTGTACATCTTATGTTTGAAGTTCCTGTATTTAAGTTGCACCTCATGAGTAAAATCTTACATCAACTACCATTCATTAGAAGGGGAGATTCTGCATCTATCCTTCTTCCTCTTCACCCCAATTGTCCCAGTTTAAGATGGTAGAGTACAACCTTACCCTATTAGTGCGCCATCTATTGTATCTTTCCATTTCCTCCTCCAATAGCTCCTCAATGGACCTATCTTCTTCATGCTGCTGGGGAGAGACATCGTTTTGGTTGGTAGCAAGTCTTGGTACATCTCCTGCCGCACACAGTTCATCCCCTACTGCACGAGGTTCTGCTAGTGAAGTATGCTAGGGGTTCCTACTGGGTTTTTGGTACACGTGTTCCGTGCACGCACTTTAGGGCACTTTTAGTGTCATTTTAGTGTCAATAACGTGCATAATTATGTGTATTTAGTGCTTTTATATTCTAATGGGCAAAATAATGCGTTTAAGCTATTTTTGTATTAAGACAGGTGTAAAAAGGGTCGAAATCGAAGATTAAACGACCGCGGAGTCGAGGGATCGATCGAGGCAAGAAAGGAAGGGCCAACTGAAGATCTCGGCCGAGACAGCATGTTAATCTCGGCCGAGATGAGCCTCCAGGGGTTTTCTGAAGTTTTACAAGACTGAAGATCTCGGCTAAGATTCAATCTCATCTCGGCCGAGATGAGGCTCCAGGGGTTTTCTGAAGTTTTGCAAGACTGAAGATCTCGGCCGAGATTCAATCTCATCTCGGCCGAGATGAGGCTCCAGGGAATTTCTGAAGAATGTCAAAGATGAAAGTCTCGGCCGAGATGCAATCTAATCTCGGCCGAGATGAGTCAAAACCTAAAAAGCCCTAGTTTCCCCTTTTTCACGTCTCGGCCAAGATGCAACCCAATCTCGGCCGAGATTGACCTTCGACCCAAAATTCTTGAAAACCCTTTTTCACGTCTCGGCCGAGACACACTCCCGTCTCGGCCGAGATTCACTACCCTGTTTTAAAATCCTGAATACGTTTTTGCCTATTTTTGTCTAGCACTTTCTCCCTTTATATATATATCATCCCATTCGAATTTAACCTAACCTTGGATAACTTTTGGAGGCCTTTTTGATACTTGGAGAGCACTATTCAGCCACCAAGGAAGGAGATTGGACAAGGGATTCAAGGATCATCTTCTCCAATTGACATCTTTGGATTCATCCATATCAGTATCATGTTTCTTTATTTTCCCATTTATTTTCTGATTGTATTAGTTAATATGGGTGGCTAGCACCCTTAGTTCATCCTTGATCATTGTGGAACCTTGAGTCGAGACATTGATGTGATTATTACGGTTAATGTTACCGAGATTATTGTGTATTTAAGTGTTTTGTGTTATTTGCTCTTGTTGACTCACATTTGATTATTGGTTTGATCACCCTTTAAGGGATTTGTGAATGTGTTGCTAGAATAGGAGATTACTATTCGTAATTGTAGGATTTCCGATTCCCGAGTAGCAAACAATAGTTATTTATTGGGGATAACACAAAGTTCAACCACTAAAACCGAGCTTTCGAGTTTTATGTTAAATTTATCTCGTTGTCCTAGTGTTTAATGCTTTTGGTGATTGAATCTAAGAGAGCTTGTTCGAGGATTCGGTTAAACTGAATAGGGTTAGTCGAAGAGCTTATTTTGATTAACTAAGATTAAGGGACAACAAGGCTATTAGAGCTTGTTAATAGTCTTGAGATAAGGGCTTAAATCACAATTTAATCGGGCATTAACAATAGTTGCATCAATTGTTCAAGACCAAGGGGAAGCATGATCAAGGGTGACTTGTTTTACTATTTGAAAACTAAAACCGAAAAAGATCTCTTCTAGTGTTTTTGAGTACTTGTTTCTTTTAATTGTGTCTATTTGCTTTTAATTGTCACTAATAGATTGTTAGTTTCCCATCAACACCCCCCCCCCCCAATTATTGCTTTCTTAAGTATTTATTTCTTGCATACTTAATCATAAACTGCTTGACATCGTAATCAAAACTGTTCGGCCGTTCCCTGTGGGATCGACCCTTATTTACCATTCTACTAAGTAGGATAGTCGGTAAGGTTTAAGTGTATTCTTCATACACAATTTAATTTGGTAGTAGGAAACGACGTTACCAAATTTTGGCGCCGTTGCCGGGGAACGGTGATTAGAATAGAGTTGATTTGTTGATCAAGCATTATGATTAATTACATATATAGTTATCTTCTTGTTTAGCTTAGTAATTTCATAATCTCACTTTGTTTCCTTATTTTTGTTTACTTGTAGTGAATGTTCTTGCATTCGCAAGGAGAAAAACGATTGCTATTTGAACCGGATATTAAGGAACGTGAACGTGAATTGAGAAGGGGAGCTCGAGATTTGGAGCAAGTCCGAGAAGGAATCGAAGTGCTGAATTTAGGGGGTGAAGAGATTATTAACTTGGAAGAAATGGCTGAGGATCAAGGTCAAGAAAGAACAATGAAGGAGTTGGCTAACACTAGGGTTGCTCAAGAGCCCTTGTGCATCACCTTCCCAGCCATAGGAAACGACATTGCTTTCGAGTTGAAATCCGGACTCATCCACCTACTACCTTCCTTTCATGGATTGTCCGGAGAGGACCCTCATAAGCATCTCAAGGAGTTCCATGTGGTTTGTTCAAGTATGAAGCCATCAAGGGTGACGGAAGAACAGATCAAACTTCGAGCATTCCTATTTTCCCTGAAGGATCTTGCTCGGGATTGGCTATACTACCTTCCATCCGGATCAATCACCACCTGGGAGCAGATGGAAACCCAATTCCTTGAAAAATTCTTCCCAGCTTCTCGAGCCACCACCATTCGAAAGGAGATCAGTGGAGTGAGGCAGATGCAAGGTGAAACATTATATGAGTATTGAGAATGTTTCAAGAGACTTGTCGGAAGTTGCCCTCCACATCAAATCACTCCACAACTGCTGATTCAGTATTGGTATGAAGGACTTTGCCTGGCAGATCGAAATATGATTGATTCGGCGAGTGGAGGGGTTCTATCTGATAAGACACCTACTGAGGCTCGAGCACTGATATCCAAAATAGCTGCTAATACTCAACAGTTTGGATGCAGAGAGCCGGTGAGACGGGTCAAGGATGTGATAGACTCAACTGTTGAAGAGAGGTTAGACCAACTCACCGACTTGGTGAAGAAGGTAATCTCGGGTGGCACACCTACTTCCAAACCTTGCAGAATTTGCCAAGTCACTGAACACTCTACTGATACTTGCCCGGTTCTCGGAGAAGAAATGGAGGCCCATGCCAACGCGGTTCACAACTTTAATCCCAACTCATCCGGGAGGAAATATGATCCGTATTCACAATCATACAACCCGGGTTGGAGGGACCATCCGAATTTCAAATACGACAATCAGAATCGAGCAATAATCAACAAGGTGATCACAGTGGGCAAAACCGACCCCCTTTTCCTAGGGGAATGTTCCAGCAAAGACAGCAACCCGAGCAGGTACCCTGTGATCCATCTCTTTCTGATATAGTGAAAAGCCTAGCCACTAGTACGCTCCAATTACAGAAGGAATCAAGTTCTAGGTTTCAGAGTATCGAAAATCAAGTCAGTCAGATAGCATCGGCGGTATCTCGTTTAGAAAATGCACAAGGAGGAAGATTACCGGCTCAACCGGAAGTCAACCCGAAAAATGTGAGTGCCATTGTTGTTATGAATGAGGAGTTACTTGGAGAGCCTGAAAAGCCCGGGTATACTTCACAAGGAAAGGCTGAGGACGTGGATGATGGTTCGAGGAAAGAAGAGACTTCCCATGTGGTTGAAAGTAAAGTTCGGACACCTAAGTGGAAGATTGCCAAGGAGTTGCGTAAGCAAAAGGAGGCATTAGCTGCATGCTTCCCCAACCACCTATTGCCTTTTCCTACAATGAAATACTCTCCACAAAGTGAAATTGAGAATGTCAGTGTGGGGATTTTGAGAAGCGGGAAGGTTCTTGAAAAGGGGAAGTCAAGTGAAGGAGCAAGTAGAATTGGAAGTGAAAGGGAGTGTGCAAAACACGAAATCTCGGTCGAGACATATCAGGATCTCGGCCGAGATGCCCCACCTCGTCTAGAAGGCAAAATTCTCTGCCCACCTGTCTCGGCCGAGACACATAAAGATCTCGGCCAAGATTCCCTGAAGTCCAACAAAAATTCTGAAATGCCCCCACTTCCGTTTCCGAGTCAAATGAAGAAGATTCCCGACAAAAATAGAGACAAGGAGATAATGGAGGTATTCAGGAAGGTGGAAATCAGTATTCCCTTGATGGACGCCGTAAAACAGATTCCGCGGTACGCAAAGTTTTTGAAAGATTTATGCACCAACAGAAGGCGTCTACATGGGAATGAGAAAGTCTTCATGGGAGAAAATATCTCGGCGGTTTTTCAGAAGAAGATGCCACAGAAATGCAAGGACCCGGGAATGTTCACCATCCCGTGTAAGATCGGTAATTGTCTGATTGAGAGAGCTATGCTTGATTTGGGGGCATCGATCAATGTGATGCCCCGTTCTATTTTCAATAGCTTGAACTTGGGTCCACCGAAAGACACGAGGGTAGTCATCCAACTGGCGGACCGAAGCACCTCGTTTCCGGACGGGGTGATTGAGGACGTGATAGTTGAGGTGGATAACCTCATCTTTCCAGCAGATTTCTATGTACTTGACATGCATGGAAATTCGCCCGATTCCACTCCAATCTTGCTTGGGAGACCGTTCTTGAATACCTCCCAAACAAAGATTGATGTGCGAGAGGGAACTCTTAGCATGGAATTTGCTGGCCAAGTGGTGCAATTCAATATTTTTGATTCAATGAAATATCCTGAGGAATTGCATAGTGTTTATTCTATTGATGTCATTGATGTTATTGATCCCCTTGTGGAGGGAGTGTTTGAGTGTTATTGTAGGGACGAAGAAGCAATTGAATTGGCGGCCGATCTAGAGAAGATAGAGCCAATGGACACCAAGAAAGAGTTTGCGGGGATAGTGGAACAATCGAAATCATCCAAGCCTTTCCGAACCAAGCCCTTTCCCAAATTCTTACCCTTGCCTGAACCTCGAGAAAAGCTGCTACCTTCTACCATCAAGGCACCAACCCTTGAGCTCAAAGCCCTTCCCCCCCATCTCAAATACACATATCTTGGGGAGGACGAAACCCTACCGGTGATTATCTCATCAAAGCTCACATCCACTCAAGAACAAGTATTGATCGAGGTCCTCAAGGTTAACAAAGAAGCTATAGGGTGGGCTATTGCTGATATCAAAGGCATTAGTCCATCCCTATGCATGCACCGGATATTGTTAGAGGATAATGCCAAACCAAGTCGGGAACCCCAAAGGCGGCTTAACCCACCTATGATGGAGGTGGTGAAGACGGAGATCATCAAGTTACTCGATGTTGGGATTATCTACCCAATATCGGATAGCGAATATGTGAGTCCAACACAAGTCGTGCCCAAAAAGTCGGGAGTGACGGTGGTGGAGAACAAAGATGGGGAAATGGTTCCCACCCGCTTGCAAACCGGATGGCGAGTGTGCATCGATTACCGCAAGCTAAATGCCATGACCCGCAAAGATCATTTTCCTTTGCCATTCATTGACCAAATGCTTGAGAGATTGCCGGGCATTCCTTCTATTGCTTCTTGGATGGATACTCCGGATACTTTCAAATAGCCATCTCTCCAGACGATCAAGAGAAGACCACTTTCACATGCCCCTTCGGTACCTTTGCATGGAGGAGGATGCCATTTGGGCTATGCAATGCCCCGGCCACCTTTCAAAGGTGCATGGTAAGTATTTTTTCCGAATATGTTGGGAATATTATTGAAGTTTTCATGGATGATTTTAGTGTGTATGGTGAGTCTTTCGAAAAATGCCTTGATAATCTTGCTAAAATTCTGAAAAGGTGCATAGAAACAAATCTTATTTTGAATTGGGAGAAATGTCATTTTATGGTTGAGCAAGGCATCGTTCTTGGGCATATAATTTCATCAAAAGGGATTGAAGTTGATAAGTCTAAAGTTGATCTTATTGTTACCTTGCCTTACCCCGCAACTGTGCGGGAAGTTCGATCGTTTCTTGGCCATGCAGGTTTCTATAGGCGTTTCATTAAGGATTATTCAAAGAACTCTGCCCCTCTGTGTCAGCTATTGTAAAAGGACGTTGAATTTGAGATGTCAACCGATTGCAAGATGGCCTTTAATCAGCTCAAGGAGGCCCTTACATCGCCCCCCACCATCCAACCTCCGGATTGGACACTGCCGTTCGAGATAATGTGCGATGCAAGCAACTATGCAGTGGGAGCTGTATTGGGGCAACGGAAGGAAAAAGCAGCCCATGTGATCTACTATGCCTCAAGGACCCTAAATCCGGCACAAGCAAACTACACCACCACAGAAAAAGAACTCTTGGCCATAGTTTTTGCTTTAGAAAAGTTTAGGTCATATCTGCTTGGTACTAAGATTATCGTTTTTTCTAATCATGCAGCTCTTCGGTTTCTATTATCAAAGAAGGAAGCTAAACCAAGACTCATCAGATGGATTTTGCTACTTCAGGAATTTGATTTGGAAATCAAAGACAAGAAGGGAAAGGAAAATTGGGTGGCGGATCATTTAAGCCGTTTGATACAAGAGGAGGACGAAATGCCCTTGAAGGAGAGGTTTCCAGACGAGCAATTACTAGCCATGATAGGCACGAAGGTCCCTTGGTATGCCAACATGGTGAATTATTTGGTGTCCAAGAGATTTCCTATTGGGATGAATAAACCGCAGAAGGATAGGTTGAGGAGTGAGTCGAAGCATTTTGTTTGGGATGATCCATACCTGTGGAAATATGGTTTAGATCAAGTAATCAGGAGATGCATTCCCGAAGACGAAGTGCAGTCGGTGTTGAATTTTTGCCACTCACATGCTTGTGGAGGCCACTTCGGGCCGAAGAGGACGGCATACAAAGTTCTTGAGAGTGGACTGTTTTGGCCCACCATATTTAGAGATGCCCTTGCTTTTTGCAAGTCCTGTGACAACTGTCAAAAGACTGGAAATGTTTCTCAAAGAAATCAAATGCCCCAAAACCCGATTGTAGTCTGCGAAATTTTTGATGTTTGGGGTATGGACTTCATGGGACCGTTTCCCTTGTCTCATGGGAATTTGTACATATTGTTGGTTTTTGACTATGTGTCCAAGTGGGTGGAGGCGAAAGCAACCCGAACCAATGACTCTAAAGTTGTGGCCGAGTTCGTCCAATCCAACATTTTTGCTCGGTTTGGGATACCAAAAGCCATCATAAGTGATAGAGGCACACACTTTTGCAACCGAACAATCGACGCATTGCTGAAGAAATACGCTGTATTGCACAAAGTTTCGACGCCTTATCATCCATAAACCAATGGGCAAGCCGAAACTTCGAATCGGGAAATCAAGTCGATATTGGAGAAGACCGTGCAACCAAATCGCAAGGACTGGAGTTTGAGGCTCAATAATGCATTATGGGCGTATAGGACTGCCTATAAAACTCCAATTGGTATGTCTCCCTTTCGACTCATTTATGGAAAGCAATGCCATCTCCCGGTGGAACTTGAACATAGAGCCTACTGGGCTATTCGGAGATGCAACATGAACCTTGATGAAGCCGGTGTACACCGAAAGCTCCAATTGCAAGAGCTCGAAGAAATTCGAAATGAAGCCTTTGAAAACGCCATGATCTACAAGGAGAAAACGAAGGCTTTTCATGACTCGAGAATTACCCGGAAAACGTTTGTGGTTGGGGAGAAAGTGCTATTATATCACTCTCGGTTGAAGTTATTTCCGAGCAAGCTCCGTTCGAGATGGGTAGGACCCTTTGTTGTCACTAAGGTGTTCGATCATGGAGCCATCGAAATTGAAAGTGGTAAAATCGGAAAAATCTTCAAGGTCAATGGGCATCTTCTCAAGCCTTATCTAGAGCATATTCAAGAAAGCCCCGGTGAAGAAGAACGAGTGGAAGACTCACCACCAAACTGAAAAAGCGTCCGTCGAGCCAACGACGTTAAACAAATGCACTTGTCGGGAGGCAACCCGGCGGTTACTCGTTTTCTCGTATTTTAAATCCATAGTTTAGTAGTTTTATAATATTTACATATTTTGAATTGTGTTGGTTAAAATGTGTGTAGGTACCAAACAAGCAAATCTAAGCCAAGACATGGTGTAGAATGGGGGTGAAGAACACCAAAAAGGTGGAAAAATGCAGGGGAGGACCATCTCGGCCGAGACACAGGAGAAATCTCGGCCGAGACTCCATGTGAGTGAAAAGGGCAAATCTTCCCTGGAAGCCTATCTCGGCCGAGACACATGCTTCATCTCGGCCGAGATCCAAAGATGCCAAAAACTGGAAAATTTGCTGGAAGATAATCTCGGCCGAGACACTACATCATCTCGGCCGAGATTCAGAAGGGCCCAAAATGAAGAAATTTCTCTGGAAGCAAATCGCGGCCGAGACATACATGTATCTCGACCGAGACGGGTTTGAATGGAAATTGAGCCAATTTCGCTGGAAGAGCATCTCGGCCGAGACAGGACCGAATCTAGGCCGAGACGGGGTTGTCCAGAATGGAAGCAAATTTGCTGAAGAACAATCTCGGCCGAGACATACATGCATCTTGGCCGAGACGGGGTTGTCCAGAATGGGGGTAAAAATGCTGAGACTTCATCTCGGCCGAGACACTACAGAATCTCGGCCGAGATCCCTTGCCGGGTCAAGTTTTCCTGAAAGCGTAGAACGGATCTCGGTCGAGACACAGAGCCCAAATTCGAATCTCGGCCGAGACAGAAAACAGGTATAAATACCCCCTGCGCGAAAATTAGGTCAGTTCTTCCCCAAACTTGCGATTTTCACACACTCACGCACACACTACTCCAATAATCACCCTTGCACTCTATTTCCATCTCTCAAATTCACACCACACCTCACTCACCTCACCACACCCACTCTCCTTCGAAAATATTTGGATTTGGAGCACATTTGAGGTCGAGTAAAAAAGGGCGCGAGCAACCCAAATTCAAAAACTTTTCGATTAAACTCAATTGGTAAGTACGGCTATCTCTTCCTTTCGATTTATTGTTGCGTATCAGTGTATACATTGTTGAGATTGAAAGTTAATTTTACGTTTATATGCATATTCCTTGAACTTGGTTATACATACAAGTACTTGTATTGATTTTTTGCCAATTGATAGGTGTTATGCATTTAAATGATAGAATTGACATGATAGTTCGTATAGTTGCTTGATGATTGAGTGGGTGGATTGTTGAGTATAGTCTTGTGAGTTTTTGAAAAGGCTAAATTCGTTGTGGCATATTATCAAGCATGTGCTAGGCATTAAATTGTTGTGCCTAGGTTAGCTAAATTCGACTATATTCTCTGATTTTTAAGACTAATTGTTGATATTATCGTAATGTTGACCTTATTTGAATCTGGTTTGGTTGTCATTGCATGGTTGATACATTCTGCCTTGTTTTTGTTAGAGAGATAGTCGGATTTAAATGAACCTAGGCACCTCTTACTTGCACTTGAACTAGTTATTTTGCCACAAGTTTTTTATGATTGAATTGTTGATTTTAGGTACCCATGGCACCTCCGAAAATCACAAAAGGCAACACTCAAGAAGGCACCTCTGGCCGAAGAGTCACGCAAAAATCCGAAGAAGCCAAGCCAAGGGCAAGGAGAAGGCTGTTGAGCCTACTCCGGAGGTTCCTCCACCGGAAGTTCCACCAACTTCCACTGACAAGTCCACAAAGCCCATCGATTTTGACATAGTGCTGACAACAGAGGATCAAAGAAAACGATTCGACAAATTGATGAAGAGGGGGATGTCAGCAACCCGATATGGCGATCCCAAAATCTTGGACGCCATGGGAATCCGGCAAAATATTCTGGAGCTGTTAGACGCAGCAGATCTAGTTCAGTACCTAGCACCCCAACCAACCTTCCTCAAATTTGTGCTCGAATTTTTTAGCACACTCGAGATCGAGGAGGAGATAAATTCCGGCTCTACAGTTCATCATTTCAAATTCCAGCTTCTAAACGAAGAGAAGATACTCCGCCACGACAGTTTGAAAAGTATATATGGTTTCAAGACTACAACCTACGGTGATCGCGAGGTGTTGAAACAGTTCAATGTGCAACAATTCTGGGAGCAAATCACTGCCGCCCCTGGAATAGTTGCACCTCAAGCCTACGATCCTAGAGGCTCCAGGCTTACTTCCATTCGAAGCCCCGTGGTGAAGTATCTACAGAAGCTGTTGAGCTCCACCATATGTGGACGGAAAGAAATCAGCTCTCCCCGCTTATACGAGATGGAGATTCTTTGGGCCATCGTGGATAGAAAGGAGAGGAACTTCCAACAGGATTTAGTATCATGTTTTCAGAAGATAGTGAAAGAATTAAGGACGGAGAGAAAGAGAGAAACGAAAATGCCCGACCCGATCTATTGTGGGGCGTTGATAACCCCTATACTCGAGCACTACCATGTTCCCCTTCCAGAGTACACACCTATCACTACTGATTATTATTTGGATTGGGAGGAGATGGAGAACATGCGCATTGCCATGCTCGGGTACAAAGAGGGCATATCGGGTCCGGCTGTCCCTTACGTTCTCCAAAACGAGGGATCTTACCTCCACTTACCCAACCCCGGACTGACTTACATCACCAACCTGGCAAGCAAGCTGAATTTGGAACTAAGCTCCGAGGCACACCTCAATGCATCCTTGGAGCCAAACCGGGAAGAATTGACCAAATTCAAGCGAGCCAAAAAGCCACGTCCGGTGGCACGGGTTCGGAGCGTGGGGGTTGAAGGGGAAGGCAGCAGCCAGCCAGAGCAACCGTCAAGGAAAAGATCATCTACTGCCATTCTAACTCAATCTGAGTTCCAGGAACGGCAAGAGGGCTTGATGGCGGCCATGGGGGACGAGATCAAAGGCGTCAGAGCCGAATTGGTGGAGCTGCGAGCATCTATTGGAGCTGAGCTGAGAGGGATCAAGGAAACTATCCAAGAAAATCAGACCAAGATTCTCGACCTTTTCAAATCAATCAAAGGATGCTTCACCGGCTCGAATCCCCGACCTTCCCGCTCGCTGTGAGTAGAGCGACCGAGAAGTCTTACCTGTTTGTCCCAAACTTAGTTGAAAAACTAAGTTTGGGGGAAAACAAAGAGATAAGACCATTTCGGCCGCTCGAAACCCCCTACCCCTCGTTTTTTTTTCTTCTTTCATTATCTTTACTGTTGGCCTGTGAGCCACTTGGCATGACTTGCTTGTTGAATTTCTTGTGATGGCCTGTGTGCCAATCTGATTTGTATATTGATTGCTTTTGTGATATATGTTCATTTTGATTGTTGGTAATATTGCCGGCTTGTGAGCCAATTGTCATATTTTCTTATTAGCCTTGTTGGTAATATTATTACATATTCAATTGGATGTTTCGGATTTTTGAATAATCATTGGGTGCCTTAAAGTCAAATTGTTTGTTTGTGTTGATAAGTAAACACACATTTTCCCTTTATTGTTATAGGAGTAGGACTCTTAATAAAGTAGTTCATTTAGTTAATGTTTGTGAATAAAGGTGAAATAAAATGGTTAAGTTCGGCGAGTCACCAATTGTACTCCTCTTTTTCCACAAACTAAGTTTGCAACTAAGTTTGGGGAGGGGGTGGGATTCGTACAAATTGGCAGCTCGAGAAAGCAATTGGATGAAGTTTAGGATAAAAAAATGTGGCATTGATTAATGATGATTTTTTTTTTACAAATATCTTTGAAAGAAGCACATGGTAGAGCATGATAGATTTTTGAAACAAAATTGAACCTACACTCAAAACTTTTGATCAAAATTGCAACCGAGTGAGTTTTTGAGCTTTAGAAGATACTCCCATCTTTGGAGTAATGTAAACTTTCTTTCGTTGTGAAATTCATTGAGTGCATTTAGTTGTCTCTAGAACTTGCCTTGATTCTCTATTTTGCATGAGTCGGTGCATTGTGTGACATTGAAAATGATCTTAGGCAATCCTTGACTTGAGTCTACTTTCAAGCTTGAAAACACATCCTTTTTACCTAATTTGATATTGTCTCTAGTTGAGCCCCTTGAGCTTTTAGCCTCTTGTTTGACAGCCCAACTCTACAAGTCGAAACCCTTTCGATTAGCTTTTGAACCTAATTGGACTATTTGAGTATGAGGGAGGTGGTTGGAAGGTAGTCGGGTAATTTGGGATTGAAAGGGGTAACCTATGGGGAATTTTGAAAGGTGAAAAGAGATGAAACACTAGGAAAAGAATCGAAAACACTAGTCCTCTCCAATAAAAAAAAAAAAAATAGTTGTATATGCTCAATTGTTGCTTTTGATTTGAAGAGGCTAGTAATATAAATACCTTTCGATGGACGTTCTCAAAGTGGTAGAAATTCAAAGAAAATACACTCTAACGGAGAATTGAGAAAATAATTAGGTTGTGAACTTTGTGGTAAGGGGAAGAAACCAATTTTGGGATTGGTTTACTAAGAAAGTAAAGAGTGAGGTAAAGTGATTGTTGTTTGAGGGGTGGATGAGATTAGCTAACTCATTTAGTCCATTTTATAGTCACTTCTACCCAAAATTATCCCACCTTACCCCAAGCCAACATTACAACCTATTAAAGACCTTTTTGATTCTTTGTCACACATGTCGGTATACATCGAAGTTTAGATGATTGGCAAGCTTATGGTAGGCATTTTATGCATTTCAATGTGAGCGTATACACTTCCCTTTTGATACACTTGAGAGTCAAGAGTTGCACTCACCATGTGAGGATCTTAAGTTTAGAGTGTTTTGTCTCGAGAGTAGTGGATCTAGTCTATCACACATGCTCACTTTTATCATGATCTCTTATTCTTTTTCATGAAAATTCTGAAATCAAATGCCACTAAACTTTGCCCTAAACACGTGTTCTTTTGTCTTTCTCTTTATTGTTCGGGACGAACAAGTTTTAAGTTTGGGGAGATTTGGTACACGTGTTCCGTGCACGCACTTTAGGGCACTTTTAGTATCATTTTAGTGTCAATAACGTGCATAATTATGTGTATTTAGTGCTTTTATATTCTGATGGGCAAAATAATGCGTTTGAGCTATTTTTGTATTAAGACAGGTGTAAAAAGGGTCGAAATCGAAGATTAAACGACCGCGGAGTCGAGGGATCGATCGAGTCAAGAAATGAAGGGCCAACTGAAGATCTCGGCCGAGACAGCATGTTAATCTCGGCCGAGATTCAATCTCATCTCGGCCGAGATGAGGCTCCAGGGAATTTCTAAAGAATGTCAAAGATGAAAGTCTCGGCCGAGATGCAATCTAATCTCGGCCGAGATGAGTCAAAACCTAAAAAGCCCTAGTTTCTCCTTTTTCACGTCTCGGCCGAGATGCAACCCAATCTCGGCCGAGATTGACCTTCGACCCAAAATTCTTGAAAACCCTTTTTCACGTCTCGGCCGAGACACACTCCCGTCTCGGCTGAGATTCACTACCCTGTTTTAAAATCCTGAATACGTTTTTGCCTATTTTTGTCTAGCACTTTCTTCCTTTATATATATATCATCCCATTCGAATTTAACCTAACATTGGATAACTTTTGGAGGCCTTTTTGATACTTGGAAAGCACTATTAAGCCACCAAGGAATGAGATTGGACAAGGGATTGAAGGATCATCTTCTCCAATTGACATCTTTGGATTCATCCATATCAGTATCATGTTTCTTTATTTTCCCATTTATTTTCTGATTGTATTAGTTAATATGGGTGGCTAGCACCCTTAGTTCATCCTTGATCATTGTGGAACCTTGAGTCGAGACATTGATGTGATTATTACGGTTAATGTTACCGAGATTATTGTGTATTTAAGTGTTTTGTGTTATTTGCTCTTATTGACTCACATTTATGAATTGATTATTGGTTTGATCACCCTTTAAGGGATTTGTGAATGTGTTGCTAGAATAGGAGATTACTATCCGTAATTGTAGGATTTCCGATTCCCGAGTAGCAAACAATAGTTATTTATTGGGGATAACACAAAGTTCAACCACTAAAACCGAGCTTTCGAGTTTTATGTTGAATTTATCTCGTTGTCCTAGTGTTTAATGCTTTTGGTGATTGAATCTAAGAGAGCTTGTTCGAGGATTCGGTTAAACTGAATAGGGTTAGTCGAAGAGCTTATTTTGATTAACTAAGATTAAGGGACAACAAGGCTATTAGAGCTTGTTAATAGTCTTGAGATAATGGCTTAAATCACAATTTAATCGGGCATTAACAATAGTTGCATCAATTGTTCAAGACCAAGGGGAAGCATGATCAAGGGTGACTTGTTTTACTATTTGAAAACTAAAACCGAAAAAGATCTCTTCTAGTGTTTTTGAGTACTTGTTTCTTTTAATTGTGTCTATTTGCTTTTAATTGTCACTAATAGATTGTTAGTTTCCCATCAACCCCCCCCCCCCCAATATTGCTTTCTTAAGTATTTATTTCTTGCATACTTAATCATAAACTGCTTGACATCGTAATCAAAACTGTTCGGCCATTCCCTGTGGGATCGACCCTTATTTACCATTCTACTAAGTAGGATAGTCGGTAAGGTTTAAGTGTATTCTTCATACACAATTTAATTTGGTAATAGGAAACGACGTTACCAGTTTTCTACTTGAAATAGCTACTTGCTAGTCTAATTCAAAGCATCTACTGCTTCTTCTTATTTTGCAGAAGTAGCAGGGGGGAGGGGTTCTCGCTAAGAGGCGGGATAGAGAAAACAGCATGAGGAGCAAGAGTTGAGTCTTCTTGTTCCTGCATTACGTGGACTGGCTCACAATCAGGAGATGGTGATCGTGGTGGATTTGTTGTTTCTTCAGGCTCATGAAAGAGTTGCCTGATAGTGCTGGACTTGAGGTGGGCTTTAACATGCCTTCTTGGTTGCGTCTGTAAGGGCTCCTTCTAAGCACTATTCTCTTCCTCTTCCTCTTCCTCTTCTATAATAGGAAGGGGCTGTCAGAACCATCATCTTTCACTTCCCAGCAGGAGCAGTAGGGGAGCGAGGGATCCTTCCCTCTTTTTCATCCATTCGCTTGATACCTTCTTGCGTACCACTTATCCACTTGCCCTTTGCAAGTTCCACATTGTCGATAGTCCCGGTACCGGGATGGCACAGAACATTGTTGAGCATGATTCCATAGCTCTTGCGTCCCTTCGTCTTTGTGACCTCCTCCACTAGACAGGTGATGGACGTAAAAAATACAGTTTTTCTTGCACTTTTTACGTTCACATTTTGTAGGGAATTATGTGTAATTATTATGTTCATGTGCGATTTTATGTTTTATTGCATTTTTGAGTTGATTTTCCTTTTTAATATAATTTTATGCGCTTTTGAGTGTTTATGAGTCGTCTCGAAAGAATTTAGAAGATCATTCGAGCCCATTTTCACACTCTGGCACACATCTCCAGGCCTCAATGGGCCCAAAATGGGTTGGGGTCACAAACTGAAGATGATTAAGTCATGAGAAAAGTTCGTGAAGAAATCGGGTCGTGAAGATGGATAGAAAACCCCAAATCGAAGAAGAAAACAAAGGCAATCACACATGCTTCGTATTCCAGCCTACAAATCAAGGCCTAAATGAACCCGAATCAGACCCAACAAGAGCCCAAATAGAAGTTAATTGAGTCAAAAAACAAAGTCCATGAAGGGGTCAGGTCGAGAAACGAGAAGAAGGGCTCCGAAACAGCGACGGAAGACGGAGGTGCGAAGCAGGGGCTGAACCGGACAAACAGCCACAGCACCTACCGGACCAGCTGTCAGACCGGCAGGCCGCTGGCAATTTGTCCAATGTTGACCGAGAATAACAGCCGCCATACCACCGGCCTGGCTTCTGGCCCGGCAGTTCGCGGGCCGGTTCGGCCAATTTTTGCGCAGTCATTTAATTTTTGGCTGTAACTTCTTCGTCCAAATTTCGATTTGTGCGATTCAAGTGGCCACATGTAGCCAAGACAAACATATACAACTTTCATATTCAGAATGCAAGCCAATTTCGAGCTGATTTCTCCCAGAATTCGCGTGAAGATCAAGTCGAGTGCACGGAGGGGGTTCGACCCACAACTTGTAATCCCTTGTGTTTTAAATTGCTTTTGACTATTGTAACCTTACTTATGAGGGATTTTTAAGCATATTTTATCCTTGTATGTGTGGGGAGTGGGTGTGTATAAATACATTCCCCCCCCCCCCCCTCTTATTCCAAACATCTAATATTTCATTTTCATTATTGCAAGTAGAATTCTTATTACACTCTCTCTACACATTTTTCTCCTACTTTTCTCTCTAGAACTAAGGTTCTTCATTCCTCTTCTAGAATTCACTTGGGTTCTTGAATAGTTGAAGAATTTTAGGGCTTTTCAGGTTTTGTGGGCGAAATCTAAGTATAATCGAAGATTGAAGATCAATTGGAGCGATTATGCTAGACTAAGTTTTCTCACCCTCTCTTATCTCATTTATTGCATTTTCATTTATTACACTCATCCCCATCCTATTTAATGGTTAGCCTATGTATTTATTGTGTTCTTTTTGATATATTCATGATTTATGAGTAGTTACTTAAGGTTTCTAGGGTTGGGAGTAGCCTAACCCTAGAATTTATGTTTCTTGTTGATTATGATTTAACTATGGGGATTAATTGTGTTTGGAATCAATACTACAGAATTTTATGGCTTATATTCTAGGCGTAGCTAACGAGAATATGTTGGTTCTCTCCGAAGGCCCATGAGGGACGAAGGGAGAACCCGAATCGTGTGTATTGATCTTGTAGGATGTTTTAGGGTTTCGCTCCCTAGGCAAGATCCTCTTGGGGTAAGATTTTGGGGATTGACTAAGTTATTTTCATAATTTACTCGTCTCTAGGTCTTAGTAATTCTATTATTGTCCATAATGATTGGGATTGGAGTAAATTAAGTGATAATTGGTTGATTTGGTAAAAACCTTTTTTGTTATCTATTTGGATTCCCAAATTGGAACAAGACCTTCCAAAACAGACCCTAGTGTAATTGGTGATCACAAGGCATAGTTTCTAGGAAGTAGGTGAAATCTTACCTTAGAAACCCGCTTTTAGTCGAGAGTATTTCTTGAATCATAATTACATCTTTATATTTTTCTAGGAATTCGTTAATCAAACTCTACTTTTCCACTTAGCCTAAATTTTCTGATCAAGTGACTTTTAATGTGCTACACGAGATTATCCTCCTTGTGGTTTGACTTATTAATGCCTCTGTCTTTCTCGTACGCTTGCGAGGATGAACATTCTATTTGAAAACAAATGTTTCTTAATGGTTTTTCAGGAAAAATTCAACAGCGAAGAGTAACAGTGGCTAGTTCACTGACTCCTCTTTCCATAGAGCGATTATCAATCGGAATCTTCGACTGGCACACTTATCATAACTCCCAGTTCTGCACTTTATACTGTGACTATATATATTGTCCAAAAACTCAAACTCGGGAATGAAAGTGACCTTGGTGCATGATTCATGCACATTTATTGCTTGATAGTTACCTGTGAACACCTTCCAGCATTCAAGCGGTAGATCTCCACCAAAGATCTTCAGTTATGCTAGAGACAATCCTTCTTCCGGCATATAATAGATCTTGGCAATAACAAAAGGAGTGATCTCAACAACTCCTCCCAACAGTGCATATGATGGTGGTTGGTTCACCCTTGGAATTGCGAGTGCCTTCTGCAGTTGAGTATAATTGCTCCACCAATGCTTCCGAATATCTTAGTATGTGGGCACCAAGAAAGACGGTCAGGTGACTCGAACATAATTTTCTTCATATTATCTCGTCACTGAGATACTCTATTTCTCTTAACCATCTGTATCCAAAGATACTCGAGAGAAGCTAATCTTCCTTCAATGGAGTTAGAATTTGTAGTTGGAGTGGATTTCAAAGATATAATTTTTAACTTTGGTTAAGAAGAAGAAAAACCTTTGGAGATCTAAGTTTGTTCGGATCTTTTAGGGTTTATTTTCGAAAAGTTGTGATAAAACAAATTCCCACTTTCTAAGTTTAAGTATATATATAACTTGTCACTATCGATAATTAGGGACGACTCGTGGTTCATGTGAGAATTAAATGCGGGGAAAGATTTGTTTGGATAAGAAAGGAATGCTTCTCACTTTAAAACCTGAAAAGTTTTTAAGGTTCAACACACTAAATGCTATGAGGATTATCAATGATATAAAAAATAGTGGAGTAAGCTTTGTCACAGTAAGGTTACTTGCAGTAAGCTTCAACAAATCACTGTATTTCAACTTACTGGGTTTCTTCTTACTGCGTTTCTTGTTGTAGGTATTTTTGTGAATCACCACGTATTGTCTACTGCCCTTTTCCTTACAACACCTTTGGTTAGGGTAGGCAATGTATCATCGTGCCATACTTACAACATTCCCCAATACTACAATAGGGTTACATTAACCTTTCCGTTGAGTGTTTTAAAGCTTGTCTTATGCTTCCCACAACAACAAACTTTACGTACATGGGTTCTCCCACATAAGTAGCATCCCTAATTCGGTTCGAATCATACTGAAACGTGATTCACACAGAGCTTTAGTGAATATATCAGCTAACTGCATGTCTGTATGTATCTTTTCATTCAACATGATCGCGAATGTAATGATGTCTTGCTTCTATATGCTTGGTCCTTGAATGAGAAATTGGATTGTGTGTGATAGCAATTGCGCTGGTGTTATCGCACATGATAGGAGTTTCTCTTGTGAGTATCACATAGTCCTTCAGTTGTTGTTGCATCCACAGTATTTGCACAGTAGCTTCCAACAACGATGTATTCTTCTTGTACAATAGACGTTGCAATAGATTGCTGCTTCTTGCTAAACCATGAAACTAATCTATTTCCCAGAAATTTACATGTCCACTCGTGATTTTCCAGTTAATCTTGCAACCTGCGAGTTAGAATCTGAATATCCTTTAAGTTCAATCCCACCATCTCTAAGGTACCACAACCCTACTCTAGTGTGCCCCTTAGGTACCTCGGAATCCTCTTCTTTGGAGGTGAGACTCCTTAGGTGCTCTTCGTATCATGCACAAACTCTTGCAGTGAACAAAATGTTAGATCTGCTTGCTGTAAGATACATAATTGAGCCAATAAGTCTTATATACTGTGTAACGTCAACATTATTTCCATCCTCATCTTTATTATGTCCAATTGAAGTGTTCATAGGAACTCCTACTAAAGTTGAGTTATATTTCCCAAACTTCTTGATTAGCTCCTTTGTGTACTTCACTTGTGAAGATGCCATTATCTAATTGTCTTACTTGAAGATCCAAGAAAGAAGCTTAACTCTCTCATCATGCTTACCTCAAACTTGTTTTTAATTAGCTAGGAGAACTTCTTGCATAGTTATTTGTCAGGCGACCTAAAAACAATGTCATCAACATAAATTTGGATTAATAATATACTCTTGCCATCTTCGATTCGAAATAAGATTTTATCTAGAACACCTTTGTGGAATCCGCTTTGGACTAGGTACTGCGATAGAGTATCATACCGCTCAGGTGCTTGCTTAAGGCCATACAAATATACAATGCCTTTTTCAGCTTGTACACTTTATCTTCAGTTGGATTTTCAAAATCTGGTGGTTGTTCAACATAGACTTCTTCAGCTAGAAGTCCATTCAGGAATGCACTCTTCACGTCCATCTGATATACAATGAAGTTACTATGTGCATCATAGGGCAGAAACATCCTAATAGCTTCAAGTCTAGCTATAGGGGCAAATGTCTCATCGAAATCTATGCCTTCCTCCTGACAGTACCCCTTGGCAACTACCTATTCTAGGTAACAAGCCCTGACTCATCTAGTTTGTTCTTAGACACCCTTTTGGTCCAAATTACACCTTGATGAGTAGGTCTTGGAACTAAATTCCGCACTTAATTTGTCTCATACCAATTGAGCTTCTCCTACATGACTTGAACCCAATTAGGACCACTTAGAGCTTCGAAAGCATTTAGATATTCTTTCTCATTGTTCAGCACAAACATCTACAACCAAAGATATGGAAGTATGATATGTTAGGCGTTCTTCTAGTCCACAGCTTGTGTGATGTCTTATCCAATTCCTTGTTGATAAGGCATCTATTCTGAGTATAGCATATTGTGTTGGTTACCTCTGCCTAGAATCTCTTAGGAATTTGTGCTTCAGCAATCATGGTCCTAGCAGTTTTTTTCAATGTTTTGTTTCTCTTTTCTGCTACACCATTCTGTTGAGGGGTTCTGGCAGCTGAATACTCATGATGAATCCCATTTCTATTGTAGAAACTCTCTATGAACTTATTAGTGAACTAAGTATCTCGATTTGATCTGATCTTGACAATGTTAAGGCCTTTCTCATTCTGAATTCGCTTCATAAGGTCTGGAAGCTTTTTCTATGTCTGATTTCTTGTCTAGAAACATAGTCCAGGTATATCTTGAGAAGTCATCCACTCCTTTAAGTGAATACTTCATCCCACTTAGACTTACTGGTTCAATTGGTCCGAAGAGGTCCATATGCAGCAGGTCCAAAAGCATGTGAGATGACCTTACAAGTTTGTCTATAAAGGACTTCCTAAGTTGCTTGTCGTTCAAGCATGCATCACACACACTTTTCTTCATGTATGCTACATCTAGGAATCCTCTTACCAACCCTTTGTGTGTCATTTTGTTGATAGTCTTGAAATTCAGATAACTCATTGTCTTGTGCCACAATCACCTAAGTTAAGGAGTGCTTTTAGCTATAAAGAAAGAGAGTTATCCTCCAAGTCTCTCAGTCAGCTAGATAGATGTTATCCTTTCTAGTGCCTGTGAGCTTTATTTGGTTGGACTTGGTAGCTTTGATTAAGCATTTCCCTTGAGTGAACTCTACAATGTCCCTTTGTCACAGAATTAGCTTATGCTCACTAGATTATATTGTAAGCCCTCGATGATGTAGACATCTGTCATGCTGACCTTGCCTTTAGAGAAAGTGTCAACACCTTTGGTGATGCATTTGGCACTGTCTTCAAACACTACCTTGGGTCCTTTACAATCTTTAAAATCCTTTAAAGACTTCTTGTTGCTTGTTATATGCCTAGAACATCATAAGAAGTACTAGCTGATTGACAGCTAGAAACTGTGTCAGAGAATCCTATCCCTGTCATGTTAGATAGGTTTCTCTGAACATCCAGTATTTCATCTGGATTCTTAGAAGATCTACTGAAAGACATGATGGTTGACATAAGTTTCTTTTCCTTATCAGCCTTAAGAGCAAGAGACATCTTCAGCTTACTTGCTTCCTCTCGAAGAAAATAACAGTCAATTGCTTCAGCTGTAAGTTTCTCAACTTCTGTTGTAAGCACTGCATTTTCTCCAAGAAGCTGCATGTTCACAGCCTTCAGCTCTACATATAACTGATTGACCCTATCAAAACTAGCCATAATCTGTCTGAACGAAATGAGTAAGCTTTTAAAGTCAATATTCTCTGATCTTGAAGAGGTACTGGGATGATCTACCTCATCATGATCATTAATCTCTTTTGTCATAAGAAAAAACAAGTGCTTTGTTGTCAGAGTATGAAGAGTCATTGTCGAAGTCTGAGTCTTCATATGTTGTAGGTTCCCTTGAAGATAGTGGAACATCTTTGATGGCTTCCGCTCCACTCAAGAGAGCCTTTAGCCGAGGTTTCTCCTGCTAGGGATGTAAATGGGTCGGGTAGGGTACGGGTATGCTTCTCCCATACCCTAACCTATTTGATTCGGGTACGGGTACGGGTAATACCCGTCGGGTAATCGGGTTGCCCACGGGTAATCGGGTTACCCGATTGATATATAAAATATTATAAATAATATATAATATGCATATATATCATATATAATGTGATACAATAAATCAAATATAACATATATAATATGTAAATGTTACATTATATGTTATTTTTATATATTAAATCATATATTATAAACATAATATATTAAATATAATGATAATTATATAATATATAACATGTAAAATAATACATAAGTATGTAATCGGGTAGGCGGGTAGGGTAAACGGGTAATATGCTAAACCCGTACCCTACCCTACCCGATGTCAAAAATATCGGGTTCGGGCGATACCCGACCCTATTACCCGTTTACCCGTCGGGTAGGATTACTCGCGGGTAAAATTGACATCCCTATCTCCTGCTTTATGTCTCGTCTTTGCTTGCGAACTTCTTTAGGATACTTGTGCACTTTGGAATATAGGAATTCCCTCACAAAGTGACCACTTTCTGCAGTTGTAGCAAAGACCTTCAGCTTCCTTGCTCGTCCTTGGGGGTTCTAAGGGCCTAGTGTAATTAGGCTTGGATGGATTTCCCTTTGGATGATTCATCATAAAACGTGTGAAACGTTTGAGTAAAGTCATCTCTCCAGGTATTTTCTCCTCCCCAACAATAACATGGGATGCAGCTTTGGAACGATGGTGGTTACTAGGACCATTTAGAGTTGCTGTAAGGGGCTTCTTGCTACTAGGGCTTTGGTGATAGCAACATTCTCTTCTTCTTCTTCTCTCCTTCTCTAATAAATGCCATATTCAAATAATTTGAGGCTAGAGAGAGTTCGTGAATACTCTTCTCACCTAACTTCTTTGAGCTCTCATCGGAATAGTCTTTACATTCCAATTCGACGTGAGAGCTCGCAACAACTAGGTGTTTATCTCCTGCTGAGTGTACTTTATCCCATAAGGCACCAACTCATTCAGGATTGTAGTGTATCTCATGTCTAAATCATTTAGAGACTCTCCAGGGTTAGCCTTGAAGAGCTCAAAGTTCAGGGTTCCAGTAGCCACCCTGCTCTCTCGAAGTAAAGTTGAGCTAACACAGATCTCTCTTAGCAAATTCCAAATGTTCTTGGCAGTTTTGCATGCCCTGACTTTAGTGAAGGTTCCCTTGTCCAGTGTAGCAAAAAGTACATTTTTCGTTAGATTGCCCAAGTTTGACATTTTCCTATCATCAGTAGACCATTTACTACATGTCTTTTCCACCGTGGGAGGAGGTGCAGGTTATCCATCCACTTGCACAATCTTGTTGATCTTCATGATTACTAGTGGACCTTCAGTGATGAATGTCCACATTTTATCATGCATAGAGGCCAAGTGTGTTTGCATCCTTATGGCCCAGTCCTCATATTCCTCAAAGGAAAACATGGGAGCATTTGTTGAAGAAGTTTCCACTATTGTGGCTTTTTTACTAAAAAATCTTTTGCTTTTAAAACCATACTTTTTGGCTAGAAAACGACTGCATCTGGTTTAGTTACCAAAGAAAATTGGTGTATGAAACCAACTGCTCTGATACAACTTGTTGGTCTCAAGTGGTAGAGGTTTAGACGGGGTGAATAAACCTCTAACTCGATTTTCTCTTTTTCAAATACTTTGAGCACAAAATTGTTGCTTACTGCAAGAAACTGGTTCTTGCAGCAAAACTAATATTATAGTAAGCTTACTTAGGCAGTGGCACAAAGCAGACTGGCTTAAAATAACTTACAGTAAGAAATGCTCAATGGATTTTTACGTGCAACAGAATATGCTTAGACGTTTTCTTATAAATTTGTGCAGTAGATAAGTTGTATGTCAGCAACAATAATAAAAGCAGTATAAAAGTAGACCGCAATGTTTATAGTGGTTCAAAGATGGGGGTAATCCTTCTAGTCCACTCTTCCTTCACACAGTGGGAAAATTCACTAAGAAGTTTACAGACAATACAACTTGGCTACTCCGAAGTTTAAGTCCAACTTAAGTCCTTACAATTTTTTTTGCCTATCCTCGGAAGACTACTCATCTATTGTACACACATTCCTTGGAACACAAGTCAGCTTTGAATCTTTGATTCAACGAAGACTCTCCGTTTCAAAAACCTTTCAAGAAATTGGTTTAATGAAAGTATTTCTTCAACTTCTGGTAGCTGCCTCTAAACTTGAATACAGTTGAGATGTGGTCAAACTTCTTGGTTTGAAAAGGATTAGGACCGAAGTAAAGCTTGAGAGCTAGCTTGACTTGAGAGTTGTTGCAGCTTTAGATCTTCACTTGCGTGCTTGTTGCTTGCTATCTTGCTCTAATACTTTGCATAAACATTGGTATGATTATTAGAGTGTAGCTTTGAAGCTTTGGATAAGAATATTGGGTGTTTGATATGAAGTAATTTTTAATGCTTGAGTTTCAGTAGCCTGTACTTCGTCCTCCATCTCCTTCTATTTATAGCAGATGGAATTTCTTCTCGTTGAAGAGAGAGAAATAATTCCGTTGTCATTTAATGCTTCTTGTATGGCAAAGAGCCGTTTGTCCTTTCTCGCAAGGAGTAGGTCAGGGTGGTTGCGGCTTGGTGTCGGTGTCCAGTGTTTCATCAGGTGACATGTCCCCACGTTATTGGATAGACGGTACGAGGTTTTAAACTTGTCTCCACTGGTTATATATTTGAATTCGAATACCCTGACTTTTGGTCTTGGCTTTTCACACTGTGGACATGACTCCCTCTTGCTTGTTGGTTGTACCTTCCTTGCTGGTTGTACTTTCCTTGCTGCAAGCAATGTTGTATGCTGGATGGGCATAAGCAACCATGTTGTGTGCTCACTTATGTCTCTGTTTCTTGATGCAATTCCGAACTTGTTGCTTCTAGTAATCTTGATGATCTTGCTGCTTGCTTGTTGTGACTTCTGCCTAAGTGGAACTAGCCCTATTTATTACAAAGATTTACAGAATTTCTGGAGGCATTAGTTCTCTCCTTACATGATGTTTTGTCATCATCAAAAGTAAACAAAAATTTCCTAACAACTATTGAAACAACACATAAATTGTTGAAACTTAAAAGATGTCTCAAATAGGCTTAGTCAAACACCCTCTTAGTCTTTACCCACACTTATTAGCTCACGAAGAGAACCGGACCGACAGGCCAACCCATACATCCTAAAAATATGATGCGATGAGCTATGGCTTTAGTAGATCGCTGTAAGTTAAGCCTACTTAATCCGACCCAAACATCCGAATTTAAAGTGGTGGCTTTATTGCTTTTGATTATAGAAAAGTGATAAGTTGAGGATTTTGATTGATATGTTGACAAATGCTTAGGTGTAATTTATTATTTTATTTTCTTATTTTATTTCCTAATCCACATCAGATTTGTAGTGCATGCCATCTCATTGGCAATGAAAATAAAGAGAAATAATTAAAACTTTAAACTAAAATCATTACGAATAATAAAAGAAAAAACAAGACTAACTTGACAAATTAAAATAAAAAGCGCAGGCAATGCAACCAAAGGTCACAATTTATAATCACAAACCCTAATCCCTCTGAAAAAATTTCCCCTCTTACACGATAGCTGAATTTTTTAAGAAGACGGAGAACGCAGATTTTCGTTGAAGGAGAATAGTGCTCCCATGGTATTTGTTCGAAGAAACGGTGCCTGTACTTGGGCAGCCCTCGATTACGGTAAGTTTTGAAAAATAGGGCTTGCTTTGGGGTTTTTTGTATGAATGAGATATGCTTCGAATTGTAGTGATTTTATATTATTCTGCATGAAATTTTTTTGTGTGATATTGACTGAAATTTGCATGTGAGAGCATTTGTCTGAGTTCTTTACTGAGCTCTTAACAACACTGCTAGGACATGATTTGCACTTGTAGTGTTTTAGGAAATTAATGGATAGGACAAGCAGCTGATGGAAATTTTTATGTGAAACAGATATCACAATTCTTTATATTGGAACTTATATTAATATTTTCATTTTGTGTAACTGTCTTTAATTATGTGTTGTTTAACTAAACTCCAATGGTAGTACTTTTTGGATCAGATTTTTACTTTTCACTAGTTCACCATCTTCTCTGAGATGCAACAATAAGTGTTTTTTTTCCATGTGTTATGTAGTTTACAAGAATTACACAAACATACCACAATATGCTGTCAAATACCAACACTTAAGAAACAATTAGGTTAATCAGAAATTCATTGCAAAAACATAGTGTCTGCTAGAGTCCAATGCACAAAAGGGTAGATCAATTAGTACAATTGCTATTACACAATCATAAAACTAAGACAAAAAATAAAAGTTCTTTTAATAATAGTATCAACCTGAAAGATAAGGACTAGATTAAGATATATGGGCTTTATTAATTAATAAGTCAGACTAATTAATTAAGCAGACATGGATACATATTCTTTATAGTAGAGAACTAAGGGTTTTATCAAATAAAAATTAGAGGCACTGTAGAATCAATAAGTGATTTCCTAGCAATCACTTATTGAACAATTGTACCAAGGATAGTTCTTGCGGCGGACGGCGTACATGTGGATACCTGAAGTGGTGAATTCAGTCACGCTCTTCCTTCCGATTAATTACGCAACAAGTAAGTATTCGATCTTTTGCGTAATTATTGCTCAACTTTAATTCAGTTTTAAATCTAGATCGTTATTCTCGATTTATTATTCCGCTACGCACATTAGATGTAATCGAGAATTACTAGTGGTATCAGAGTCCGAGCTCGATTTATAATTGTTTTAACTCAATTTTTTGTGGATTAAAATTGAAATTCAGAGATTTGTTGTTTGAAAATAATTTGCAAATTTTGGAATCGGTTGCATATTATGCTTGAAAATAAAATTGAAATCTGGATATGATTAACTAGAATCACTTTTATATTGTAAATTGTTTTCTAGCATTGTTTTGTTTTTCTTGAAACTAACAAAACATATTGAATGGAAACAAATTTTCCAAAACTGCTCTCTCGCCTATGGGTTGCGCGGTTTGTTGCTGTTCCATCTGCTATTGTTGATGCTTCTTCGACGGCGGCGGCGATGTTAGCCGCGCGCTACTGTTGTCGCTGCTGGGCATCGTGGGCGGCGGTGTGGTCCTGATCCTGATGCTGGTGCTGCGCGTCCGGCCGGTGGCGGCGTGGCGTCAGTGGAGATGCTGGAGAAAGCAGTTGTGCTAAAACCCTAATAAATCTGGGCTATTTTGGACTAGGCCGATACAATATTGGGTTGGGCTTGCTAAGTGAATGGGCTGGACTTAATAGTAATGGCTAGGCCTGATTTGTTATTAAACTGTGTCTGCGTAATTTAGTTCAACGTGGACAGATTTAATAAAGTATGCTTATACTAATTTGAAATTAATATATTTATCTAATTGACTAATATTAAATTAGATTAATAAATTTTGATAGTATTATTAATTTTGAAAGAATAATACTAGACTTATATATTTATGTTAATTTAGAATTAATATCAAAATGTGTGTGTATATATATATATATATATATATATAAATTTGGAATTAATATATACAATTTTAATCCACATTTAATTGAAGAATTAAACTTTAATTGGATTAACAATTTTATTCGTTGAGCGTTTATTTGATATCTTATGTGATAAGTTATTATTTGATTTTATGCTTATTCCATTTACTATAGTAGTTAAGTCCGCGTTATGTTTGGGTAGGCGTCGCCCAGTACATGTAGTCCGTGTAATTATGTATGGGTAGAAGGCCCCCAGTATACGTGGTCCGCATTTCTTATGCCTGGGTAGGTGGCACCCAGTAATTGTGTTTTAATTTAATATTAGATATTAAATTTAACAATTAGTATCACATATAAAATCCCCACAATAAACCAAGTCTTCATTAGAAACAAAATGTGTCGTCCATCATAATTGTTTGTGATTTCTAATCTTTTCGACCACGAGTTTTACACCAAAGTGTTACTCTAAATCGACAAGACTCGAGCTCATTCATAGATGCATGGTTGGCATCTTGTAATGGAATTGACTTACTTAAATTATTTTGAGGCGCCAGAGCGACCAAAATAGTTTGAGAACGCAATATTAATTGGATTAAATACCAAGAATTGCAAAATTGTTGTTGCAATTGGCTTAGAGGTCTACCAAGTGATATTATTATAGTCATCAGCCAAAGCAGAGACTACAGTAATATAGACTTGGATCTTGGACCACTAAAATTTATAATTTTATAAATCCGTATTTTGTGTTTGGGGGCGCAAAATATGTTAAAATTAGTGGAAGCTGATCATTATAATAAATTCTTGTTTTGATTAGTGATACAAATGTGATCTTTGTTTACTTTATTCTGATCGATTTTTTCATTCTATTTATTTTCTTGTCAGATAAAATGTCAAATTTAGCTTATAAATGTTTGATGGAAACAAACAAGTTGACTGGGTCAAACTTTACGGACTGGCTCCGTTGTTTGCACATGGTGCTAAGGTAAGACAAGATTGAGTATGTCCGGACAAATCAATCAATGTCATCCTTAACAAGAATTCTCCTGAGTACACTACGTTTGACGAAGAAGCTCATTAGAAACATGTTGAGGATGCCACATCGGCTAAATGCTTAATGTTGTTCTCTATGAGTATTGAACTGCATAGGCAACATTGGAGTATGTTCCCTTATGAGATACTGAAACACTTGGAGAGTCTGTACGCTTCAGAAGCTCAGACCATGGAGTATGAGATACTCATGGATCTCTTCAAGTGTAAGCTTCATGATGGGGGCTACATTTCTGAACATATACTGAAGATGTTCGGATTGATTGAGAGGTTAGAATCGATTGGAACGAAGCTACCCTCAAGTGTCTCAACTAATCTGATCTTGCAATCACTTCCAAGTTCATTTGAAATTTTCATAGTGAATTTTAACATGAGCAATACGAAGACGACATTGCCAGAGCTTCACAACATGCTCAAGACCTATAAATTATCTACTTCTAAAGACAACTCTTTACTGATGGTGAGATCTTCTACATATTCTTTCAAGAAGAAGAATAAGCAGAAGAAAGGGGAGAAAGCATTTAAGGATGTGGTCTTAAAGCCTAAGAGTGGAGGAGTTCGAAAGAAGCCGAGAATACCAAAGGATGAGTGTTTGGTCTGCAATGAGAAGGGGCACTGGAAGAGAGATTCTCCGAAGTTCAAAGCACATGGTGCATTGGATGAGAGCTTAGGTAGTTTGTTTTGTACATTAAAAATAGACTAGATTAGATCTTCCTTCGGGATTCAAATTAGATTTATATAATTGTTAGTTTGTTCTTTAGATTTCAAAGAATATTATTTTCATTTCAATATTAGACATTTATGATTTTTCCTTCTATTTTGCAAACAATAGATGCTTGTTTCGCTTAATGGATTGTTTTAAGGAAGTGTCTTTCTTTTGAATGGAATATATATGCTTGAATGTGAACAAAATATTCTCAATGTACAAGAATAAACGACCTAAGCTAAGTAATACGGATAATAAAACCAACATGTGGCACTGTAGACTTGGTCATATCAATGAGAAAATAATAGCAAGATTGAGAAAGTTAGACTGTCTCACATCATTTGATTTCGAATCATATGGTGCTTGCGAATCTTGTCTCAAAGGAAAGATGACAAGTAAACCACTTTCTGGGAAAAGGGTTACGTGCCAAGGTTGTGCTCTAGTTGATCCACAAAGCAGTGTACGGATCGTTCCAACTTAAGCAAGAGGTGAGTATTAGTACTTCATAACTTTCACTGATGATTTTTTAAGGTATGGATATGTGTATCTCATGAAACACAAATCTGAGGCCTTCGAGAAATTTAAAGAGTTTAAGTTAGAAGTTGAGAAACTACTTGGGAAAAGTATTATGACTCTCCGATCAAATTGAAGAGGGGAATACTTAAGTCGAGATTTTCTTGATTACTTGAAATCACATGGAATCCAGTCAGACTGGACACCTTCGGGTACACTACAGATGAATGGAATATTCGAAAGGAGAAATCGAACTTCATTAGATATGGTTCAATCCATGATGAGTTTCACTAGTCTCCCTTTATTCCTTTGGGGTTATGCCTAACTAACCGCTGGTTATATTCTGAATAGAGTTCCTCTTAAATCGGTCACGCAAACACCATATAAGTTATGGTGTGGAAAGAAGTCGAGTCTTAATCATATGCGGGCCTGGGGTTGTCCTGCTTTTGTTAAGAAAATGACGACCGATAAATTGAGGACTAAAAGTGAGAAATGTTATTTTGTGGATATCCTCAGGAAACTAAGGATATGAATTCTACTGCCCTGGAGATCACAAGATGATAGTTTCCAAGAATGTGGCGTTTCTTGAAGATATTTATATCTCCGAGGAACAAGGTCACAACAATGTAGATCTTGAAAAGATTCAAGAACCACAAAATAACATAGAGGATGAGGTCTTGTCCAATCTAGTGGAAAAGAACTCAGTGGGAGTTTTGATGATCTATTGGGAGGGTAAATAACTCTTAGAGGGTCACCTCAAGACAATGAGATGCATCGAAACAAGATATTGTATCAAACCCTCAAGATAACATAGAGGATGAGGTATTGTCCAAAGGAGTGGACAAGAACTCAGTGGGAGTTTTGATGATCTATTGGGAGAGGAATAGATGGTCACCTCAAGACAATAGGATGCATCAAAGATAAGATATTATATCAGTCCCAACTCAAGAGAATCATAGTGAAATTCTTGAGAATATCGCAAATGTTGAAAACCAACTCACGATCAGAATAAACTGCCTAAACCAACGTAAAACCAACTCAATAGGCCTCAAAGGAATCGTTGTGCACCTGAAAGACTAAATCTATTGGTTGAGAACCAAGATGATGAAGCTGTTTCAGAAGACGACGAACCTAAGACCTATATCGAAGCGTTGTCGGGCACCAATTCGAAGATGTGGCTGGCTGCCTTAATATCTGAAATGGACTCAATATACCTCAATTTAGTCTGGGAACTAGTTGATTAGCCAGATAGAGCTCGTCTCATAGGATGCAAATGGATCTTCAAGAAGAAGAAGATGCAGATGGCAAGGTACAAACCTACAAGGCTAGGTTGGTGGCAAAAGGTTATAGTCAGCGCAAGAGCATTGACCATGATGAAACCTTTTTCGTCAGTTGCTAAGATCAAGTCCATTAGGATATTACTTGCAGTAGTTGCATACTATGACTTTGACATTTGGCAAATGGATGTCAAAACCGCGTTTCTCAATGGAGAAATCGAAGGCACTTTGTATATGTAACAGTCGGAAAGTTTTGTATCCAAAGAAAGCTGAATAGGTATGCAAGTTACAGAAGTCCATTTATGGACTTAGGCAAGCATCTAGAAGTTGGAATATTTGCTTTGACAGAGCTATCAAATTTTTTGATTTTGTCAGAAGCAAAGAGGATCCATGCATTTATAGTAAACGTAAAAATGAAAATGTTGTCTTCCTTATCATATATGTCAACGATATACTGATAAGGGGGAGCAATCGTTCCATGTTGTAATCCGTGAAAGAGCAGATTGCAGCAAAATCTTTGTGAGGAACACTAGAGAACTGTCAAGACTATTCTTAAGTACCTTAGAAGGACTAAAGAATATTTCTTAAAGTCCAGAGTCATCAGTTACTGGGTATACTGATGCTAGCTTCCAAACGGACCATGATGACTTCAAGTCTTTGTCTAGATATGTTTTCGTTCTCAATGGTGGTGCAGTGAATCGAAATAGTTCCAAACAGAGTAGAACTGTCGGTTCCACCACTGAAGCCAAGTATATTGCTACATCTGAAGCTGCCAAAAGAGGTTGTTGCTTTGTTAAAGTTCGTAAAAGAACTAGGTGTTGTTCCAAGTGCCAGCAGTGCAATACCGTTGTATTGTGACAACAGTAAGTGCGGTTGCGCTAGCAAAAGGAACCGAGAGCCACGAACAGGAACAAGCATATTCCCTAGAGATATAATTTGATTGGAGAAATAATAGATAGGGAGATGCGAAGTTAGATAGAATATCCACTGATGATAACTTGGCTAATCCTTCAACGAAACAATTGTGTATAGCAAAGCACAACAAGCACTTTGAGAGCTTGGCACCTTGGTAGTTTGGCTTTAATTCAATGGGAGTTTATAGTTTGTATGTCTTAGAAACCTTTCGTTTGAGACATTCATTCTTGATCGCATTCTATGACATTTGATTGTCTTTTGGGTTTATGCAT
Source organism: Ajuga chamaepitys (assembly GCA_958295605.1). NCBI lineage: Eukaryota > Viridiplantae > Streptophyta > Magnoliopsida > Lamiales > Lamiaceae > Ajuga > Ajuga chamaepitys. The sequence continues at coordinate 14,386,872 of OY282502.1, read as the reverse complement.
TTATTAGAATAATTATTTTGATGGTTCGTTATCATTCTTATAACTGTTCCCTTGAATCATAATTGTCATTTATGGCGTGAGACATAAATGTTATAGTAAAATTCTAACATTAACGTAACCGATGATCATCAAGAATAGAATATTAATGACACACGATAGGTTAGCATGTGGTCTGCATCACATTCTTAGAGAATGTAGTAGGTCTCACAACTACGAGATATTAGATATCCGGGATGGACACATGAGTACTTTGAAGAGCATTGGTATACCCTACTATTAAACCGTTTGTTTCAGTGTCTAAGGTTCATTAGTTTGTGGAGTATGTAATGATCCTTTGACCTAAGGTCAATACTCATTTTGTTTGTTAAGTGATGAACTTTAACCAAGTGCAACGCTTGCCTCCCAAAGGAGGATAAGATACGTCTTGTGTTGGGTTCATCATGAGGCAAATGAAAATGGTAGTTGAGTCAAGATTGAGATTCATTCCTCGATTGAAACTCGAGAGAACACTCATATTTCTCTATATTATTTGGCAATAAAGTCATTGACCAATGCAAAAGATGTATTCAATTAAAGTAATTGAATATGATAGAATGTGTCATATAATAAAGATGAGAAAAGTGATTGAGTTATTTGAATAGACACATGGCAGATCCTAGGCTCAATCAGGTGGTTCGTGAATGAAGGGATATCACATAAACTTCATATAAAGGTTGTTTTATGAATTCACGTAAACGTCCTTTATATATCGAGTTCGCTGCACAACGCACTCTAGGAGTTTTGTGCAGACTTTAATAAGATTATCGTCGATAATGAAGGCGTAAAGGGTCTCACCACATGTGTATTGCTGTTCCGCTCAAGGGTACAAGGTTAGTGTTTCGAATTACATCTAATGCTAGTCCAAGTGGGAGATTGAAAGATATGGACTAGATTAGGATATGTGGGCTTTATTAATTAATAAGTCAGACTAATTAATTAATTAAGTAGACATGGATATTAGGTCCATAAACCTAGGGTTATATGGTACTATATATAGATATTCTCTATAGTAGAGAACTAAGGGTTTCATCAGATAAAAATTAGAGGCACTGTAGAATCAATAAGTGATTTCCTGCGGCGGACGACATACGCGTGGATACTTGAAGTGGTGAATTCAGTCACGCTCTTCCTTCCGATTAATTATGCAACAAGTAAGTATTCGATCTTTTGCGTAATTATTACTCAACTTTAATTCAGTTATAAATCTAGATCGTTATTCTCAATTTATTATTCCGCTGCGCACATTAAATGGAATCGAGAATTACTAACACAAATTTCATACTAACATCTTTAATCCTGCACCATCTCATAAACCCATTGGTCCAATCTTTGTCAATCACCAAATGGAACTTAAAAAAAAGGGCAGCTTTCAGCAAACGCATGGGCACCTTCTTCTTCAATGCAGAATACACATTCTTCAATTGTCTATTGTCTTCCACCAACTCTATGTCCTGTATGAGAAAATTTTGTTTTCCCTCCTCGAGGGTGTTTGGGTAAGCTTATTTTAAATATCTTATAAGTTGTTTCAAGAGCTTATAAGATGTAATTTTTAAGGAGATTATAAGTTAACAAAGTGTTTGGATAAAAGAGCTTATAAGCTTGCAATTGAATTTAGTGATTTATCTATAATTTGGGGTCTAAATTAAAAGTTAATATTAAACACACATTTTGATTAGTGTGTGAAATGTGTGTAGTGTGTGAAGTGTATAGTGTGTGCGGTATGTGTAGTGTGTGTGGTGTGTGTGGTGTGTGTGGTGTGTGAAGTGTGTGTAGTGTGTGTAGAGTGTGAAATGTGTGTAGTGTGTGTAGTGTGTGAATTGTGTATGAAATTTGAGTGTAATAATTAAGATCTTAATAAATAAGATCAAAATAAGATGGGGTATAGCAACTTTTTTTTTTAGATCTTATAAGTTCCTAGAGCTTATTTTTGTGTCTTATAAGCTCCTAAACATCTTTTTTTTGCCAAACACTTTCCATGAGCTTATAAGCTCCTAAAAACATCGTATAAGATGATTTAGGAGCTTATAAGCTCAGGCAAACACCCTCTTCAGGAGCAAATTTAAGCTACTCCAGTTGTGCATTCAAACTCTCTAAGTTCGCTTTCTGCTCCCTTGTCTCATTGAGCTTTCTCAACAGCCCCGGAATTATCTGCTTTGTTCTATCACATATTGGGGGATCCGTCCAACGAAAGAATTTGCAATGTTCTTCGTACTTCACAAGTAAAAATAAGAAATACTCCCTCCGTCCTGCTCAGTTTTGCACACTTTTCATTTCGGTCCGTCCCATTAAGTTTTGTACACTCTTAAAAAGAAAATTTGTCATACAATCTCCACATTTGAAAAAGTCAACAAGAAAACAAAAAACAATTTTTTCTTAATATATGTGTCCGTCCCTACGTGCAAAACTGAGTGGGACGGAAGGAGTATCTAAGAACAATAGTAGTGTGACACATGTATCAACTAGCAATGCAAACGCGGAGATATAGCTCGAACTAACTGGATACATTTCGCAGCCTATGAATCTTCGACCGTGATTACTGTCTTTCCATGAGGTGCTGGTGGCTATTGGTACCCCGCAATGGCAGTGAATCGGAGTGCAGGTTTTCTCGATACTTGATTGGGACATCTACCCTTCAATGAAGCTCTCCCCAAGTTCAGACCCGACGACAATTAGGGTTCCTCAAGGCTTGGGCTAAATTTTTTTTTCTTTCTTTCTGCGAACGGAAATAACGGGTAAAAAGGAGATTTTAGAAAGGCAAAATAAAATGGTGTGGAATTTTTATTGTGACGTGTATTAATTTTCTAAAATTTAAAACAAAATGAACTATCCAACTAGGAATCCCATCGCCACCTAAGCTTAAATGATCCGAAAATGAAAAAAGTTGTCGGCACATGACGTTTACCAACAAAAGAAAATGTATTTGGGGATGAAACCATTACATTGTTAATATATATGAGATGAAATTGAAAAAGTAAACAACTCTGGAATATTCGGAGGTGAGGCTATAGTTATGGGACGTATTATAAATTTTTCTCGTGTTTGAGATAACGTGCTCTCGATCAAATTTAAGAAGTTGAGAGTATTTGACAAGTAATCACTTTTAAATTTAAAAATGACCAAAGTTACCCTTATTATCAATTTGAAAATTACAATAATTATCCTTATTACCAAAAAAAATATTCTTTGTGGTGAAAATAAAGGTCAATCTAGGAACCGCATTTCTCATTTCCCATTTAATTCCAATAGTGTTACAGAGTTCTTGTTGTAACTTCTTATTTTTGTAATATGACTTCTTGTTATATAGTTCTTATTGTAAGTTATTATCTGCTCTCTGTGCCGATTGAAGCCTGCAGGATATGGGGTTGGGGTTCAAATATAGTATAAAATAAAATTTGTACATCAATGTTAAACAAAAAATTATAAATGATTATATTAAATTAATAAAAAATAAAATGATTGCAAAGTTAGAGTGGTTAGATAATAATAATAATCAATAAAAAATAAAAAATAAAATGAACAGTTATTACTAACAACGTGGGGCTAAAAGTAGTTTATGTATTCCATAATATTAAATATAATAACTAATATATCGAACAAGTTATTTAAACCAATATAAAATGATCATTTGTAAAATTTTAAGTTTAAAGATATTAATTTTCTCAATGCTTCACTTACGCGACTTTTTCGCTTCAGCTCCATATATTATATTCTGTGTATTTGCATAAATATCCTAACTTATTACTTATAAATAGTTTTTTTTTTTTTATTTGCCTTTGTATATTGAATAATAGTATAAGTTATATATGAACACTAAAGTAGCTAAATATCAAATAGGTTAATACAAATAGCTAAAGATACAACTCAACATTAAACTAGATATTTTAAAACTGATTATTTTCTCAAATTTATATTTTATAAAATAATAAATATAGCTATAAAAATTATTAAAATTTGAGGGCCCAAACTCCCTCGTCCTTCTATGCTCTATAATGCTTTCGTTTTCTCACGTTATAGTTGACAAGGGGACGTCTTCTTAAATCGTCAGCATTATATCACTATAACAAAAGATGTCTTTGGTATAACATTTCTGAGACCATAATTGTGGTCACTAATAACAAGTTATTGTGACCACATGTTGTCACAAATTTCTCTACGAATTATTTGAGGACATTGTAAAACTATTTTTAGAGACAACTAGTTGTTGTAAAATATATTTGAACCGCATTTGAGACCACTTTCCTCGTCGCAAATATATTATTTGCGTCCAAATTGTTTGGACGATAATAAAGTTGTGACAAATACTCATTATTTCAAACTTACTCTTTGTCGTCTCAAAAGTTCATTTTTCTTGTAGTGTATTTAGAGAATATTATAATTTACTATCCCAACTTTGCGTGTTTTTGTACTTTGCCATATAAGTTATTTTTTGTCGCAATTTGCCATCTGAACTTATAATTTTTTTGCAAACTACCATCTGAGAGAAATCTCAGGCGTCAATAGGTGGAAAAAAGTACATCAATCAATGGTTGAGATTTGTTTGAGATGACATGCCACTAAAAAAGCTAATATAGCAAATTGTAAAACTACGCAATGTTGGGATGAACAACTGTAATATTCCCTTATACACATTTAGGGGTGGGTACCCAAATCCTAACCATTTAAAATTTATATTACCCAAACTCATTCAAACTCATTCCAAACTCATTTAAAAAGTTTCTTACAATACCCGAAACAACCCAAAATCATTTACTAATAATACCCATCGGGTACCCTAACTCACCCAATACGTATTTAAATTGTGAAAATAATATATTTCACGGGTTATCTAAACGAGTATAATCGGTATCCTAACCATCAATATAGATTAAACAATATATATGGGCATGTTTGGTTGGGGTTGGCCCAACCTCTTATCAGTTGGGTCAATCCAATCTCATGTTTCTTTTAGTTGGGTTGGCCAAGTCGGGGTATTAGAATTTGATGGGGAGACATCAATCACAAATCTCAACACTACTTTAATTATTCTCTCAATCATTAATAATTCAACACTACTTTAATCATTCTCCCAATTATTAATAACTACCTCTTACACATATCACATCACATTTTAAAATTAATAATTAAATCTCACATTACAACCACAACCCCAGCCACCCAACCAAACATCACTTTCTAACACCCCCAGCCACTAACTACAGCCACTTCCCCTAGCCCAGCCATTCCAGCCCCAACCAAATATTGTATATATATAGATAAAACCATAATATGCCTACCAATTAAAAAATAAAAAATATACTAGCATCTATAATTTTTATTAAGTTGAGTGATTAGTCTAGTGGTAAGATTTTTATTTTATAAAATGAAAGGTGTAGGGTTTGACTTTTAATTGTATGTATAGATATATATAATTTTTATTGAATTTTTATAAAATATAAACGAGCTCAAGTAGTGAGGGTACCTAGCACTGAAATTCGAATTCTAAGCAAATACTAATGGTATTAAAAAAATAAAAAAAAATAAAAAAATCCTCAAATTCTTCCCAAACCCATTTAAGCTTCCCCAAATTCTCCTCAATTGTATTTGAGTGGGAGATACCCGCTAAACCCCGTCCAACTTCCATCCATATTAATGCAGCCTGGTAATACTTTTTTATGGAAAAATCATAAAATTTACTAGGCTATTTTAGCCCGACAACATGATTGAAGTTGGGCTAAGCAATTATCTAGTGGCCCGAAGAAAATTAGCCTGACTGTCCCTAGGCCAGCTTGAGATGGCTACCCAAATCTTTTTTTGACATCTCCGACTGCTACTCCATTCATCCTGAAAGAGTTACTCATATCAAAGAATAATTCATTGATAAACATACAACCTTATATAAACTATATATTTTCGTTTCTTAATACTTCTTTTATTTTTTTATTTAATTTATTTAATTATATGTACCTTATTACTGAAATTTAATATATTATTTTAACTAAGAACACTGAATATTAACTTTTGAGACCGAAGTACACTCTTGGAGCACCACAGGACTCTTCCCATGTAAGAGAGAATAATAACTTCACATATATACATATGATTAATTAAATTGTAAATAAGAGAATTGGAGCGAACGGGAGACTTAAACCTGGCTATTCGGGTTAGGTTCAAACAAGTCTTTTGGAGTATCATCACCTCTCTCAACACCCCCAAAATATATTAAAAATCCTCAAGTGACGCTAAATTTACCCAATTGAATCTCAAGTCTAAGTCTCAAAATCTACAACACATCGCCCCTAAAATATCAGTCCATCAGGCCGACCCTATTAGGGATGACAATGCATAGGGGTTGAAACCCGAATTCGTACTAAATTCGCTTCGCGGAGGGAGCGAGTTCAAACCCGGTCAAACGGGTATTGCAGGATTTGAATCGGGTAGTGAATTTTACTGAACCCTCCCTTAATCTACCTCGTATATATTGCTTATATTCATATTTCATTTTTTTTTTTATTCTTTATCATAAAATATTCCACTTATTAGTAATTTTTTTTACTATGAATATATTCACATTTTTTTTTGTTTTTGCTTATTTGACTGTATTTGATTTAATTTAAGAACTTATATTGTTATTTTGGTGAATAAAATTTTTATTAAATAATTTATATTTTATATTATATTTCAAATCTAGAACTATTAAGTTAAAAATAGTGAAACAACATTGTACACATTAAAAAAAAAAGATAAGGTGCAAATAGACACTCGAACTATACCTTCAAGTATAAATAGACAGCTCAACTTTGTTTTTGTCCAATCACACACTTATTATTTTAAAATTCGACAAATAAACAATTGAACTTTTAAATCTCGAGCAAATAAGCATTTTCATTATCATTTCATAAACACCGTTTCTTAACCTGTTGACTTGGCCCTTCATTATTTCATCGGTATCAAGGAAATGGAGCACTAAACAAAATCATCTACCCACCTTCATTTCTTCTCTAAAATAGACATAAACCCTGATTTCACACAAAATACTTTCACAAAATCAGGCGAAATCAGTCCCTCACAAAATCAATCTCTCTCGCAGAGATGGCTTCGTCTTCGTCAAACTCCATCGTCGAACTCCAAACCATATTATAAGAGGTGCTTCGCATATCTCCCAGAAGGTAAAAGAATTTGTGATGTATATGCATGTGTGTGCTACAATTTCATCTGCATTTTTTAGTTGAGATAATATTTGTGTTTTTTTTTCTTCCCACCACAGCCACCCAAAGGAGGGGAAATGAAGGTTGCAGTCATTTTTCTGGTATGATCCAGAGATGTGTCAAAGGGCAAAAGATTTGATAATTGAGTTGAAGAGAGATGAATTACGGAAGGAAAATAAGGAATTAACGGGGAAAGAAATTAAAGTTTCACACTGTGATATGACAGAAGTTATGCTCTGACCCATGCTATTGGACAAAGGAAGTTGCAGTTGGAATATGAAGAAATGAGGAGTCAAGTTAAAAGATTAAAAGTATATCGTGTGGTTAGTTGAATCATAAGTGTGCTTATTAATGTCTAAATTGTATTAGGAGTATTTTGGAGTTGTTACCTTCTTTATAAGTATGTATTAGAATAGGGTATACATAAGAACAGAGGAGTATTTGGGAGGAGTTGTTGTCTGTACTTTATGGTTGTATAAAATATGCTTCAAACATATGCAATAGTTGTGCATTGTTGCGTTTCTATCAATATAGAGGATGGACATTAATTTCTCTGTGAAATTATCCAATTCTGACTCCACTTGACGACTATACACATGATGGAATTTAGTTGATGGGTTTCTTCTAATCATATACCTTGTTTAGTTAAATATTATGCGCAATCACATCTCCTTCATCAAGATTGGAATCAAACACTTTAAAAATCTTATTTGCTCATTCTTATATTAACAATCATCTAAGTGCATTTTAATTTAAAAAATATAACGGCGTTTGTGAAAAGATAACGGAAACGCTTCTTTGCTCCATATTTAAAAGTTCAAGTGTTTATTTGTCTAATTTTAAAATAATAAATGTGTGATTGGACAAAAAACAAAGTTAAGGTGTCTATTTATACCTGAGGATATAGTTCAAGTGTTTATTTGCACCTTATCCCAAAAAAACAAAAACAACAGGGCGGAGGCGAGACGGGTAAACACGCCGGGTTAGCGAGACGGGTTGGGTTTTCTGAGAAGACGGCGCGAAGTAGGTTACTCGTCTAATTCTTTTCATGTAGAGCAGATCTTGGAAAAGGCCAAACTCGCTCCACTGCCAGCTCTAGACCCAATTTTGCCATCTGTACACACACAAGTGAGGTTGAAAAAGACCACCTATATGGCGATGTGTTTGGAAAATAAAATTTGGTGTAAGATTTTTTTTTTTTTTTCTAATGTGGTATAAGATTTTTTTTCTTTCTTTCTGCAAGAGCACAAACAATAGTAAACAGTCTTAATAATTTTTTTAAAAAAGTAGTACTCTATAATGTATATCATCATCAGAGTGCAAAGAGACACTATCAGCATAAAAAATTGCAGGTTTTGATTGCACAACTTAGCATATATGATATATACGTGAGAAGGCCCTTGGAATCCAATAATCTTTTTGGGTCGTCAAACCAACTAAGTGTTTCCAAATTCAACCACCTAAAATCAACAACATCAAAATTAGTCGATGCAAATATAATTCAAATTGTCGCAAAAGTTTACGCAAGTTCAAACTTGAAACGGAAATACACAAGATATATAATCAAAAGGTAAACAAAGAGTTATTACGAGTTTCACATCCGTGTGGACAGTCTCTTGACATCTTTTACAACTTCAGTCATTGCATGAATTATCATCTTCTTCACCTGACCCCAAAAAAAGAACGTTCAACAAGTTATCAGATAAAAGTTTAAATTTAAAGAGCGGAGAAAGAAAGTCGAAAACCTCCAGCTTGGCGCAGTGATCGAGGGGCAGCAAGCGAAATTCTTCAGTAAGTTGGAGGCGCACGAACGGACATGTTCAGGAGATACAAATTCGAGTGCAACTTTGATGCATGACTACACGAGATAACTATAGAAGGAAGGAATACATTATAGGAAATTCTGACATAGAAAATTTTTGCACCGATTTGCACAAGGACTTCTTCTGAAATAGTACCCCAATTTAAAGATATACTGAGAAGTATCTTGTTTACATGCTCCATTTTTAAATACAAATGTATCACCTGAACTGGATGTTATTATAAGATTTAGAGAAGCAGCTACTTTAGGAAAGTAAAGAACTAAAGTTGATGAGTTTCCTAACACATAAGACTAGGGCTCTTTCATATAACATAATCTAAATAAGCTGTTTTTCACCGATTAGTGATCCAATGGCTAATCAGTTCGATCACTGACTTGGTCATTTGAAATTAAAAACACTGATCCAAGGTGCTGATATATGCATATAAGAAGCTGATATATAAATCTATAAAATTAACAAGTTGGGCCTGACAGCTTCTTTTTAATTAACTTCAAATCAGCTCAATCTCCATAACTACTTAGTAAAGAAGACACTAGACGAGCAAAAAGATGGAATATTATCCATTAGTTTTTCTCCCCCAACACTCCATTACTTTGACAATCAACACAGGTCCTATATGGGCATCTGGACAAGAAATTGAAATCAATCACAACTTTCCAAATTTGCACATCTGTCACCTTTCAAAAATGCTTAAATTTCAACAATAGTGCAGGTAATTCTCTGTAACCTACAAAAAACATCTTAAGGTCACATGCATTGATTCCTGGCTTCTTGGACACCATAAAGACACTGCAATGAAAGAGGCAAGCCTGCAAGGATATACCAGAATTAACTAATATACCTTTAAGTTTCGAACTTGATAAGGGCAGCCTGCAGGTATAAGGATTTCTGCACGAATGTCCATGGTTCAATTCCTATCCGAAACATTTGAAAAAATACAAAGAAAAAGAATGGAAAAACATAATCAGGGAAGCCTTCATGAAAGTGATATAGTAAGAAGAGGAAAAAACAGAAAGAAGCAAACCATAGTTTTCTTTTGTGCTCTGAAGTCAAGTAAATAGTTTGGTCATGAATTGGATGAATGACCTGAAATTAGTAGATATTGATATTACAGGTTAATACAAGCTTATAACATCCTTACATATAGCGGCAGAAATTTCATGTAAATAGATGTGTTAGACAAAAGGTTTTGATTTTCCCCGTTAACTAACCAATATTTAGGGTTAAATGATTAAGGATGAACCCACCATCATAGTGCCTGTGAAAATTGGCAGCGATTGTACTTGCCACAGCTTACACACCATTGCTTGGGTTTGTTGCCTCAAGTACAGAATAAGACATTTTTACCACAAATTGAAGTGATTTTATACGGTAAGTCAGTGACAGACCCAGAAATGTAGTTGAGGGGGACCCATTTATAGACGGATCTAGGAGTTCGACTCATGGGGTAATTTTTTTTGGTTTTTTTTTTTTACTATGCTCTAAGGTTATGTGCCAAATTTTTACCAAATAGGAGACAAATTTTGTAGGGTAGAAATCATTTTTTTTTTTTATATTTGGCTCTAAACTTAAAATATTGGATAAATTACATTAAAAATCAATATTTTAGGAAACCTAAAAGGAGGATTATCGTTGTGTGCCCCCTAAATATATCCACGAGCCTCAACAATAGTCAACTCTATAAATAAAATTAGAAAATTACTAACAATTTAGATAAGATAAATAAATTACTTTAATTACAAAAAGAAGAAAAATTATACAATGTCTCTATATTCATTATATTTTGGGAAAACTACAGATTGCCATATGACCTTTGGCCCTTTTAACACTTTTTTATAGATACTTTTTTCGGTTACAGATTCCCATATAGCCTTTGCGGGATTTATAAGTAGCCATATTTATGAGATTCCGGTGAGTAATTCCGGCAAACAAGTCACATGACTTGCACACTCCTCTTTAAGGATTTTTTTTTTTTGGCATTTCACTTTAAATTAAACAAAATAATAATAATAATCACCTCAATTCCCTCTCCATCGCTAAGGCATCTACTGATGCTCTCTCGAAGATGCACTCACCTTTCACTTGGTGAAGTCATCCTCTTTCTGAGGTTATTTATTTAAGTTATCGTGATTTTCATGCAGAGTTTTTAGATTCATTTGATGCCCTTTGCTTCATTTGTGGCTTTGTTTGCCTTTTTGTAGGACTTTTGATTTTCATTCATGGTCTCACACACGGCATAAGCGAGTCCCGATTTACTTCACTCCCTCCCAATCTTTTTTGCAAATTTCTTTCGGTTTGGAGTTGACAGGTTTATTCCCCTTATTGTATTGACGGTCATACCTTATGATTGATGATTGGCATTGACGGACACACGTTGACACTCTTTTTCACAATTGGGTTCTTCCTCAGGGATTTACCAATTTTTTTTTAATGAGGACAACAGGGTTCCTCCTACTTTGGAAGGGTCTACACATGTTCTTAGAAGCATGTTAGGGGTGATGATGTTATTTATATGCCAGGCACCACTTGTGCTACGGTCTCTTATCTTTCACACGGCTTTGGTTATCCCTGTGAAGTGTGTTGCCACGACTCGAGACGCTGCTGCGATCTTCTCTTCGATCGCCTACTAGGTGACTTCACGAGCTAGTCTGATCCGCCCTTTGCTCTTTTCACCATCGACATAATGAAGTTAATTCTTCTTCGATGTTTGATATTTCCATTTTGTTAGAATTTTAGCTACTGATTTCGAGTTTTTACCGGCCTGTCGGTAGTATAACTTTGCTTATCCTTCCATGCCAACCTGTCGGCTCTCTTGCTTTTATGCTTTCTAGAGAGTTTGGGACTTTTCACTCTTGTTTTCTTTTGCCTCGTGGCTCTTTTATATAAGCGAACTATTAGTCCATAAAAATGCATTCGTTGAGAAAAGTCGTCGTTTTGCTCGACCGAATAAAGCACATGTATTCGGTCGAGCATGCTCAACACATATACATGCTTTCTTGATCAACGCAAGATGCTCAACCCAATGCAGCAAGGTTATTCGATCGAAAATCTGGCATTTTTCCTTCTTCTCTTTTTGCTACATCTTTTAGGCTTTCCTACTCCATCTTGAACTTACCCAAATGCTATTTTGGACTCAATTCCTCAATTCCTTCTTTTTCAAGTCTTCTTTTATCTATTTGGACTTGTGATTTCACCATTAACTCCAAAAATACGTTGTTTTATATTGGAAACACTTCAAAACCGACAATCAAGTGAAATTCGTCAAACATATGAAAGTGTGGGTTAGAAGTACTAGTTTACGCAATAATGCGCCAATTTTGCAATGAACATGTGCCTAAAAATCACGTAAAATATGGAGCGATAAAAAACATATATATGTGGAGAAGAAATCAGGGACGGATTTAGAGGGGGACGGGGGGCGGCGGTCGCCCCCCTTGGACTTCTAAAAACAAAAATTTTACATGTAATTTTAACTGATAATTTTTATTAATACTCTTAATATATAAGAGTTTGTCCCCCTTACTCTTTCAAACTTCGCCCTCCTTGATTCAAAAATTCCGCCCCCATACTATATAACATAGTTATAAAAAAATTCGCCCCCCTTACCATAAGTTCCTAGATCTGTCCCTGGAAGAAATCACTGATGTTACGCATTGTGTATAAAGGAAAATATTTTTTTCACCCATACATTTTCAACACTTACATATTTTGAGATAGTGCTCAATATTATTATAAATTGTCTACTATCTACAACTTATGATATTCTAATTATTTTTTTCCTTTTTTTGTTTGGAACGCAATGTATATAAGCTTTTTAAATCTTATTATATTTAAAATATATTGTTTATTTAAATAATTTACATATCTTATTATAATTTGTATTATTATTATTGTTGTTGTTGTTGTTGTTGTTGTTATTATATCTATTATTAAATTTACAATCATCGCACGTGAATGTATGTGGTTAAATTTGTTTATTTGTATGGAGATTTAGGAAAATGGCATTTACTTGAAGTTCTTGAAGAAAGTAACTAATTGTTCACGAGCACAAATATTCACAAACATGATCAAGCATGTTCAAGAAGTCAAATACTCTAAAACACCGATCGATTCGACTCAAATTTAATTAAAAATAGATAACCCAAATATGAACACTTATAAACTCGCTTGGCTCGGCTATGTTCGTTTACAGCCCTAAATATCAAGATTGAATTCCATCAATCCTTATGATATTTTATATAGACTAGTTATTCCATCAATCTCCCATGCGCATGGATGAAGTGTATACTCAATTAATGCCATTTATACTCTTTGACCCATAAAATGGATTTTTCACTTGGAATCTGTCCTCGTGCTCACCAAGTCCGCCGACTCGTGAATGTTCGTACCTCCGGTGGAACAATAATTATCACAAAGTATATGTCAATGAAATAACAAAAAACTCTGAGCATTTTGACTCTAAGGCTTAATGTTCTCTCAAAGTGTGTCGAGCATAATGAAACACTCAGCTATATATAGACTCTAAATACTTGAGGTCCAAGTGTGTTCAAATCTAGACCGAATCTAATACAAATCTGTATCAGATACTCCTTCCTTATTTGTCATTCATGCCTCAATGATTCATTAATGGATATGGAAAGTAATCTCATATGTATCTTGAACTAAATCCATGTGAATCTTGATTCCTTCATCAACACATTCTGTTGGACATTCAAGCATTCATGTATGTAAAATGTATCTTTGTAAGACCTTCGAATATTCTCTCGAAGATCCTGATCTGATTGTAAAATCTTCTTCACTCGGCAATTTCTTGTATTTAAGGCATGAAATGAATTCCTCGTTTATTAGGGTGGTCGTCGATTTCCAAGCTTTAACTCCAAGATCTTCTTTCCTTGTTTAAACTCATATTTAATTTGACAATCCAAACAACTCTAGAAGATATTTTTTTGGTTAATGTCAACGAATTAAACATAATATCTGACTAAGTGCATTTAGTGCAACTTTGAATTAAACCTATCTAATTAATACAAACTATTGCAATTTAATTCAAAACTATTTGCGATAAAATGACTAAACAATAATTACGAAATTATATCAAATATATAACATAACAGTAGTTATTATGGCAAAATTCTACAACATTATGCTACTTCTAGACATTTTCTAAAGTTATTTTCAAATATAAATTATGAGTTTATTTATTAGTCCTTATCATGTTGATTTTTTTTTTTTTATTTAAACATATATGCTTGCAGTGTGGCCCGCACTATTGTTAGAGTTTCCATATCTTTTCTTAGCCCTCTATGTCGGGTTGAGCGTCCAACTTTTGTGGATAACCTTCATAACTTAATGTCGGAATGTCTAGAATCGCTTTCTTATTTGACATAGTGTCATTCTATATCATTGTTGTCACTCTGAATAATCATATAAGAATTATCTATTATGCCCGTAGACATAGCTAACTCATTATTAGTGAACCACGTAAAATATGTGTTCTTGCTTATCGTTTTTTATTATTTTTCTTGCACCCGTTGTAACCCTTAAATGTAATAAATTTGCATAATCCACAAATCACCCTTAGTTCTTAAAAAAAAAGGAAAAGAAAAAAAAAAGAAAAGGACAATTATCCTACGTACTATGTTCATTATCGGGATGGGCAAGAAAGTATAGGTGTTATCAATGTTACAAATTCTTTGTTCCTTGTTCTAGTTATTTTCCTTTGTGAAATATGTGTTTCATACGGAAATAAATTTAATTATAAGCGACAAATCAATTGTACAGTAAGTCTGCGTTGGTCATTGTTTATTTAACGATATGGTTGATCACATGTTCTCTGGTAGGTATGGCCCAGTTGGCCCAGTTGCCTAAAGTTACAACACCAATACCTGGCCCAGTTGCCTAAAGGTATGGCCCAGTTGCCTAAAGTTACAACACCAATACCCGGCCCAAGTTGTCTAGGGCCGCAGGCCCAGTAATTGGCCCAAATACAGATTTGGTAATTAAGTTACGGTAGCAGCGCAAGGGGGATTGGAAGATTTCGCCCACGATCTTCTCTCAATCACAAAGGCAGGTTTGACGGCCTTAATTGTAGGAATATAGTTAGGGTTGTGATTTGTATGATATAAATAGTAGAATTAGAGAGAGGAGAGGGGTGGGAACTTTGATCAGAGAAAAACCACTTGTAAACTAAACGAAGAAGAAGAGAAGAGAAAGATCCCGGTAGGGACATTATTTTCCCGTGGACGTAGATCTCCGGATCGAACCACGTATATCTCGTGTCTTATTATCCGGTTACCTTTCAATTTGTTATTTTTGGTTGGTACTCTTTTGATAATGGATTGCGCTTTATCAATTGGCGCCGTCTGTGGGAAACACGACTGGATTTTAATATTGATACTGTACTTGTTATACCATGGTAACCACTCGCTTAACTCAATCTCGCCAAGGTGATCAAATCAATCAAGATCCACCCGTGGATCAAACTTTGCCGCCGAGGCAATCGCTGATGCGAGATACATCTCGTCATCAGGGCAATCAATGCCCGGTCGTGAATCCGGACGACCAATTCTTACCTCTACCTCCACAAGATATACAAAATCCTAATCCTGCTGCTACACAGCCGCAAGTTAATATTCAGATGACTCCGGAACTACTCCAGGCTTTCCTAAAAGAACATGCTCATGTTCTCCAAGATTGGGCAGCCAATCGCCTAAACCCCGATGGACCTGCTGGACACACTACCAACCCCGTAGCGCATCCACCTCGTCGAAACCCGCTCAACCAACAAGATCCAGTGCACCATGGGCGTCAGGATCGACGACGAGAACGACCTGGTTCTCCCGAGGACCATGGGAGTTCTAATGGGTCAAGACAACGCAATGACGAACTTGCCGACGCTGATCTTCGCCGTCCACTTAACGCGACTAAGAAAGCTCGTTATGCCAATCCCCATACTCTAGATCTTCAGGAGTATGAGCGAGTACAACGCAATGTTGAACTATATAGAATTCTAGGCCTTGACGCCAATGGAGACATTATCACCCCATTCTCCCAAGAAATACTGGCTACGCCCCTTCCCGAAGGGTTCAAGAGACCTGCCATACCACCTTATGACGGCACTGGAGATCCGGCCAATTTTCTTGGGGCTTTTAGGCACAACATGCTCAGTCGAGATCATACCGCATCTCTTCACTATTGTAAGATCTTCCCCGAGTATCTTCAGGATGAGGCTCGAGTTTGGTTTGATTCTCTCCCCCGTAATAGTATATCCTCTTTTAGAGAACTTGCTGAACACTTTTGGGCACGTTTCGAAGCACGTGCAAAGCCCATGTCCACTTTGACTGATCTGATGAATGTGGAACAAAAAGAAGGAGAAACCATCTCTCAGTTTCTAGAACGTTTAACGACTGAAAGTTTGAAAGTAGGCAATCAGCCAGATAGCATCATTATCACAGCCTTCATGAATGGATTACGAGCCGGACCACTGTACACCGAGCTAGTCCGTAATGCTCCCGTTACTACCCGAGCTCTCTATCATGTGGTTGGGTGGTTCGCTAAGGCAGATGAGCAAACCCGGCGTAAGAGGGAAAAATCTATTGCTAAGAGACAATCAGATAAAGGACAATCCGGGTCTAATGCTCGTACCAGCGCCTTCAACCGACTGGGCAGAGGGCGACCCGGCACTCGCCACGATCTACCTCAACTAACACCTTTGAATCGGTCCCGAACCGAAATACATGCCATCCACGAGGCTGATCTAAAATCTTGTCCTCGCATGACTGCACCGGCTGACAAACGAAACCGCACCAAGTGGTGTGAATACCACTATGACCACGGGCACGATACTGAAGAATGCCGAGAACTCAGCAAAGAAATTGAAGAGTGCATAAAGCAGGGATATTTTCGCCAGTATATTGCTCAATCAGACAATAGACAACAGCACCGAAGTGGAAACCAGCAACAGAGTCGAGCTGGCTATAATAATCGTAGCTTCCAACAAGGTCGGTCACAATGGCCTAATAATCGATCCGGAAATAGCCACTACCCAAAACAAGATCAGGGAAGTAGACACAATACTCAACAGCAACAACCTCGCTTATTGCCAGCTCCCCTTCCTCAAGAAGAAGGGACTAACCATTCAGCTCGTGTTGTTAATAGCGTTATTCATATGATCTATGGTACGCAGCCAGCGGGAGTGTCCCGCAAAGCTCTTATTGCAGAAGCTCGCAGACCTCCTCCCGAGGAACCCCGTCACAAGCGTTTCCACAATACTGAAACAGTAAGTTTTACCGAGGATGACCCTATACCCGAGCGCACACCCCACACTGATGCTATAATCATTGATATGACCGTGGCAAATATTATAATCAAACGGGTGTACGTTGATAATGGTGCGGCCGTGAGTGTTATCTTCTCAGATTGTTTCCAAAAAATGGGCATATCTCGGGATCTGCTTCGGCCTGCTCCAGGACCTCTGCAGACATTTACACAGGGGGAAGTTCGGGCAGAAGGGATCATTAATCTACCAGCCTCGGTAGGTACTCATCCTGCCATCAAAACAGTTTTTGTTGATTTTTACGTGATATCATCTACATCTCCGTATAATATGATTCTTGGACGAGACTGGCTTACCCCTGCCCAAGCCATATGTTCCACGTTTCATCTGACGATGAAGTGTCCCTCGCCTTACGGAACAATAGCCATCCGTGGAGATCAGAAGATGGCTAAGCAGTGTATGCTTGTTGCACTCAAACCGCGAACTATACAGACGGCTCGACCCCAGTTTTAAATAGATACCCCTGGACTTGCATTGATCCCGATTCAACCCCTTGGCGATGAGGTAGTAGAAGTGCCTCTCGATCCAAACATACCCGAGCGAACTGTTAAGGTCGGTGCTATACATCTACCTCTACTTCACAGCGCCATTGTTCAGATACTGCGAGAATATTCCGAGGTCTTCGCCTGGTCACCTTTGGACATGCCCGGTGTCTCACCGGACTTGATTACCCACAAATTGAACATTGACCCAACAGTCAAACCGGTACAGCAGAAGCGCAGACAATTCGCTGCCGATAGAAAAGTTGCTATTCGCACAGAGGTTGAAGCATTGGTGAAGGCAGATATCCTTTTCGAAGTCCATTATCCGACCTGGTTGGCGAATCCTGTTTTAGTTCAGAAGGTTGATAATACGTGGAGAATGTGTGTGGAATTTACCGATCTGAATAAATACTGCCCGAAGGATTGCTATCCACTACCTCCTATCGACCAAAAGGCCGAAGCCATTACCGGACATCCCGCACTCTGTTTCTTGGACCTATATAAGGGATACCACCAAATTCACATGGATAGGAAGGATGCTATCAAGACAGCATTTATAACGGACTTCGGCATCTTTGCGTACAAAAAGATGCCCTTCGGGCTTAAGAATGCCGGAGCTACTTATCAACGGTTGATGGACCATGTCTTTCAGGACCAAATTGGCCGAAATGTAGAGGTCTATGTCGATGACCTAGTCATCAAAAGTCGAACTTTCGATGCATGTATTCGGGACATTGCTGAAACATTGGATATACTTCGACGCCATAATCTCCGCTTAAATCCAGCAAAATGCACCTTCGGGGTCGGTTCAGGAAAATTTTTAGGATACATGGTCTCCCCTCAGGGACTACAAGCTAATCCCTCCAAAATTCGGGATATACTCAACCTCAAGACACCCCAGAAGGAAAAAGATGTTCAGCGCCTTACCGGACGATTGGCTGCATTAAACAGGTTCCTATCTAAAGCGGCTGAACGACAACTTCCTTTCTTTAAGATTTTAAGGCAGGCTAAGAAATTTGAGTGGACTACCCAATGTGAAGAGGCTTTGACAGCCTTAAAACAGCACATCAGCCAACTTCCCATTATTTCTGTCCCGATCGCTGGAGAACCCCTATACATATATCTGTCCACCTCTGATGAAGCCATCAGTGCAGCTCTTGTCCGCGACGACCACGGGACCCAGAAGGTTGTGTATTTTGCTAGCCGAGCCTTGCAAGGAGCAGAAACACGATACTCAGTCATCGAAAAGACCATATTGGCACTAGTTATGGCGGCCCGCCGCCTCCGTCCCTATTTTCAAGGACATGTTATAAACGTCCTCACAAACCAACCAATCCGTCAAATCCTGAGTAAGCCAGACCACTCCGGTCGACTCGTTAAATGGGCAATAGAGCTGGGAGAGCATGATATTCAATTTCTTCCCCGTCGCGCTATTAAGGGCCAAGCCCTGGCTGATTTTCTAGCCGAAGCTACCTTTGAGGGTCCGGACTCCAACTCGCGTCCTGAAAACATTTCCCCTACTGACCTCAGTATCGAAACCAAACGATGGCATATCCATGTAGATGGTGCCGGAGTCATCATCAATGGGCCCGACAACGTCGAAGTCAAGTATGTTTTGCGCTTTAACTTCAAAGTCACGAATAATGAAGCTGAATATGAGGCGATTCTTGCGGGTCTTCGCCTTGCAAAGACTTTAGGAGCTTTACACATTCGAGTATATACTGACTCCGAAGTGGTTTCTAGTCAAATCAATGGCTCATATACAGCAAAGGAGGAAACCATGAAACGGTACTTGGCTTTAGCTAAAAGTCTCATGCACACATTTGCCTCTGCCGACATTCACAAGATTCCCCGAGAAAAAAACACAAAAGCTGACACTCTCAGCAAACTAGCCTCAGCGGTCCCCTCGAGCATACCTTCCGATGTACTTGTAGAAGAGGTATCTCATCAGTCAATCTATGAACAGCCTGTCTTGGTAATCACTGACTCCAAAACTACTTGGATGACACCCATTGTCCAATACCTACAGGACGGCACCTTATCCGATGACAAGTTACAAGCTCGCCAGGTAATCTTGAAAGCACCAAAATACACTTTACATGACGGGGTCTTGTATAGACAATCTTACCTCCAGCCCAGTCTTCGGTGTCTCGACCCGGTTCAGGCTAATTACATCCTCAAGGAATTACACGAAGGCTCATGCGCAAACCATATTGGGTCCCGGACTCTCGCTAAAAAGGCACTCCGGTGGGGGTATTATTGGCCTACTCTTTTTAATGATGCACATGACCTAGTGGCAAAATGCGAGAATTGTCAGCGGCACTCACAGATTAAACACTTACCTCAAACAGAGCTGACAGGCATACAGAGTGCATGGCCATTTATTCAATGGGGCATAGACATCGTGGGTCCTTTCCCTTTAGCTTCAGGTGGTTTTAAATTCTTAGTGGTCGCTGTGGACTACTTTACCAAGTGGGTTGAGGCCGAACCACTCACTACCATCACTGGAAGGAAAATCCTTAATTTTGTTTGGAAGAATATTGTTTGCTGATTCGGTATTCCTAGCACCATCGTTTCTGACAATGGGAAACAGTTCGCGAATGACCCTTTTCCGCTCTTGGTGCGAAGAGTTACACATTAAACAGGCATTCACTTCGGTGGCTCATCCCCAGGCTAATGGCCAGGTCGAGGTGACAAACCGAACACTTGTTGAAGGCATCAAAAAACGCCTAGGCGAATCTAAAAGACTTTGGGCTGACGCCCTCCTTCAGGTCTTATGGGCTTATCGCACTACGCCACATTCTTCTACAGGCGAAACTCCTTTTAGCCTAACCTATGGCTTCGAGGCCGTCATCCCGGCAGAAATCGGAGTAGCCAGTCCTAGGGTGTTGACTTTCAACCCGGAACAGAACGAGGACGCTCTCCGTACCAACCTTGACGAAGTAGAATATCGCCGGGAACAAGCCCTTATTCGACAAGCTAAATATAAACAGCAAACAGCGAAGTACTACAATGCTCGAGTTCGGTGCACACAGTTTAAGGTCGGTGATCTTGTGCTCCGGCGCAATTCTACCAGTAAGGCCAATCCTGAAGGCAAGCTCCATGCAGCATGGGAAGGACCCTATCGTGTGGTTACTGTCCATCCCCTCGGGAGTTATCAGCTTGCACGCGTCGATGGCACCCCAGTGCCTCGGACTTGGCATGTGACTAACCTTCGAAAGTTTTTTCTCTAAACATTGTTAGTTTTACTTCTGCTTTCTATCTCTTACATAATTTGTTTTTATTCTGACATGGTTCTGACAAGTTTTGCTCAGTAAACAATACTATTCTCGTCTATCTATTGTTTGTTTATGATACCGTGGGGACGCCCCGATATCTTTATATTACATGTTTCCGAACATTTGTTTTCGATCCGTCGGGTATATAAAACATGTCTCCGGACTCCATTACTCACTTCCTTGACTCAGTCAAGTTACATGATCAAACCTCAGGGTTTTGTTCAAATTCCATCCCACTCGATCAAAGAGTACAAGGTGTTATTAATCTGTCTCCGGACTTCAACTCGTTTCCTTTACATGTCCTTGGTAATATGTTTAAGCGTTTTTATTTTCAAACATAATAAGATAATAGTAAAAAAACCAAAAAAAAACAAAAAAAAAAACAAACAACGTTTTTTTTCAACTACGTAATATGTATATATTTCGTATGGCTGTTACAACAGGCTAATTATTTTGTCACTACATTATTTTGATTGGTTTCTGGCTACCCTATTCCCTACTAACGTTGTTCGGAGTCCTCTCCGAACCAAAATGCAAAATCTCGTCGCCTTGTCTCTGATCGACTACTTCTAGTCCTCCGGGAAGTCTCTTGCGCGTTCCGACGTCGCTCTAATTCGCCTCGGTCAAGGACCCCGGTCCCATGCCTATAACCTGTCCCTTGAGGACCCCGGTCTGTTGCAGGATGTCCGGACCTTCTACTTGGGCCCGACATATTGATCCATTGCGCATGGCCCCATTCTAGTGGTGCCAAGGGATCCATCTCCTCGGGGGTTTGAGTTATGTATTCCTCGGTCTTATGATGAGGGGGCTCTGGTGTTTTCCGAAACACTGGGTTTGCTCTCCGTCTCCTCCCCGGAGTGTTTGCCCATTCTACAGCGTCCCACTCTTCAACAGGCATCTCATCAATTTCCTTTGCCAAGGCTCTCACTGTTGATCCACTGGCCTCCGGCTCAACCACATGTGTTTCTCTCGGTTCTTGGGGGAAACCCGACATCACCTCGGGCATGTTCTTGGCTTTCCCTGCACCTACGGTGTGGTCCTCAGACAACATCTTCTCTCGAGTACCAGCCTTTGTTTTCTTGCCCCGATGCTTCCCCCCGTGGCTGTGTTCCTGTTCCTCCTGATCTGCAATGTTTAAAGCTTCGTTCCGGGCCTCTACTTTCTTTTGCAGCTCTACAAGAAATCCTAACACCACTCAGTTCCTTATGACTTCAGGATTATTGGCATCACCTTGCTTGCTCCGCTACTGGACGTCTCCCCGGATTTCTGCTCGCCGAGCACGAATCTCTTGGATTGATAGTCGCCCACCATCAATAAGCAAGTGTTCACACTCTTGTTGGTTTATGCGGAGTTGCTCCAACTCCATATCTTTCAACACGCACTCTGCTTTATACTGCCGCATTTGTTGTGCAGTTTCTGTCCACGAGCTTTCTGCTTCTGCGCACCTCTTTTCTACTGATACTAACTTCTTCGATAACCGCGGGACTTCTTGCAACATCCAGATATCCCGGTCTTTCTGTAACCAGGCTATTGATGATTGAAGCTGCTTTATTACCTTATATGGGTTTTCAATGTTTTCCTGGCAAAGGAGACACCTCGGTATTTAGACCGTACAGATACATGTACATTGTTACGAATAAGAAATATTGCGACATTTGATATCCATAAAACTGATTCAACATTGTTTATTTCTCTGGAAATACAAAGTTGTTCATTACAGAGCAAAAAAGTACAACGGAATTCTTTTTTACAGATCATCTACTCTACATTATGTTCATGAGTCGGAAGGTCACTGACCTCTCCAGGGGTAGAGGTGGTCCTTCTTACACCCGAGAGCTCTGCAACGTCCCCGGCTACCTCTATTGCCTTGCCAGAGCCTTCAACCACGTCGGTAGGCATTACGGCTCCTTTACGGGGAATGGGAGCTCGGCTCCTTAACTCCCGCACATAAAAACCGTTGCGAAAACCCAAGAAGTCTTTATCCTGGTCTTCATTACACCGTTTGATAACTTCGGGAGTTAAGAGAGTGTTCTTCTTAGCTAAGGCCTCGATCAGTGGCCACCTCGGAGCTTTCGTCAACGCCTCGAAATATGCCCCATCTTCATTCCCCACTACATCATAGTTATACCCGAAGTCTTCGTCATAAACATTGACCTCCGGGTATTTATCATATATGGCCTCCAACAGCTTGCTTTTTGTAGCTGTGTCACCTGCAGCCACGAATGTGCTTAGGAACTTCAAGAAGGTCTATGTTTGCATCAATTTTTTGGCGAAGGCTTCTAACACAGCTCCCTGGCCCACGATCGCCTTGTTCAGCTCTTCCCGCGCCGCAGTTAAGTCACCCCGGATCACGGCAACCTCAACAGCCTGTTCGCGTAGTCTCGCTGTCTCTCTCTCAGCAAGTACTGCCCTGTCTCGGGCCACTCTGTCACTCTTCTGGGCCTCCGCGAATCCGGCCCGTAATTTGGTGACCTCGGCCTCCAATTCGGCTATTCTGTCTCGGGAAGATTCTTTCTCCAACCTTCCCACCAGCCCGCGGATTGGCTCCAGCAGTTGTTCCAGCTCGGCCCCGGCCGCAGTTATTTTCGTCATTTGTTCCTGCATTATCTCACTATCATGATGGGCTTGTGCGATACGTAATAGCACACTATTCACGAAGATACCTCGTGAGCCGGGGTCATGTGCGCCTTTTTGGGAGGCGGTGGTGTTGTTGGAGAGGTGATCCTCCTCTTGGCGCTCGGAGTCAACCCCGAGAGTGGAATGTTGTCCTCGTGGTCATCTCCGTGACCACCCCCCGCTGTCGTTTTCTGTAGCTCCGGGGTCTTAGATCTATCATCGCGCCCACCGGAGCTGGCTTCGGTACCCTTCTTCGCGGCACTCTTGAACTTACCCACTGCACACGACATGTCATATGTTCAGAGAATTTACAATTTTATCTTACACAATTTGTACAGAAATAAACATCCTACCCTCTAATTCCGCCCCGGCTCTCGAACTCTCTCTCTCAGCTACGCTTGGCGTCTTGTCAGAGTCAGTCCCGGTTGGGGTGTCTTTCTCTTGGGAATCCGAAGTCCCAGCAGCCCATCTGGAATAATAGGGGATCAACCCAGCTCCGTACAGGACTTCTTCTGAAAATTTGGACCCCAGAACACCGGCTTTTTTCAATATATCCACACCTCTAGGTTCCCCTGCCGGGGCACTATCTACTACCTCTAACATTTGCCACTTCGGCAGAACTGTCGCCTGCCTAACATAAATAAATTTGCTTCTCCATCCTTCAATCTTGCTCGGATTCTTTACTTTGAATCTCTTACCTGGTCTAGGGTTAAGGTAATACCAACCTTTATTTCTCCCCATCGTTTTCAGCTGAAAGAAATGCCTAAATAAACTAACACTAGGCACTAATCCCCCCTTATTACACTCCACTAAAAATCCTACCACCTGCCTCATAGCATTGGGCCCTAACTGCCCCAAAGCTTAATACTCCAACAACTTTACTAAAAAGTCCCACAGAGGAAACCTCAATCCTACGGCCAGTTAATCTATGTATACGGATATGAATCCTTTGGGAGGGCAACAGGCTTTATCCTTATCTTCGGGAATAATAAATTCCAGGTCAAAGGGTAAGAAAAAATTTGGAATCCATCGCCTAATTTGAGTCTCGGTTACAGTGGGTCTTACCCCTGCCACTTCGAACCCTTCTACTTCCTCCTCACAGTGGGGAAAACTTACTGCCTCCACTCTGATTTCACTAAGATCACCCCGGTGAATTTGCCTAGTTTCGCTATTCAAGGGGAAGATGACCCGTACAGGAGGTGCTCTAAAAGGCTCCCCCTCTTTGCCTATCTCCTCCACCCTAGATGAAGACGAAGATGAGATAGACATACTTACTTGTTTTCTTTGGTTGGTTGATGTGGTGTTTTATCTTCACAGTTGGCACAATTGTGGATTTCTCTGATGCGTGATTCAGTTAACTGCAAGAGAAGAAGGTGAAGAGTTTCGATTTCCCTCCTTTTCTTATACATTCAGCAACGGTGCAGATTCGATGGTTTAAAATTAACGATCCTGATCTTCACGTGCCATACACGCGCCTCGAAACCCACAATATGCGCCGTTTCACACGCGCTTACTCGAATACTGTGTACATCTGTCAGTCACGCGCCTCAGTTTTGTTCACCACTCGTGTTGAAGAAGCTTCTCAACTTCGGTTGAGGGACCTCGGGGTTTACTTTTTCTCGACTCAGGCTGAGGGACCTCGGGGTTGTCACTTCTTCTCAATTCTGGCTCAGGGCAACTGGTGTTTTTGCCTTCTCTCCAATTCCAATCCCAGGACTCCGGGAATCAGATCTTCTATTTCACATCACTTCTGGTCTACTTTATCTACTTTACAAGCCGAATCTTTCTGCTCCGGCTTCTTTGGGGGAGGGGCATCTGGTAGGTATGGCCCAGTTGCCTAAAGTTACAACACCAATACCCGGCCCAGTTGCCTAAAGTTACAACACCAATACCCGGCCCAAGTTGTCTAGGGCCGCAGGCCCAGTAATTGGCCCAAATACAGATTTGGTAATTAAGTTATGGTAGCAGCGCAAGGGGGATTGGAAGATTTCGCCCACGATCTTCTCTCACTCACAAAGGCAGGTTTGACGGCCTTAATTGTAGGAATATAGTTAGGGTTAGGGGTGAGCACGGTCCGGAGCGGTTCGGAGATATGAAAATCTCCAGAACCGAACCAAACCTCGGAGATATTCGGAGATTTCCAAAATTAAATCTCCAGAACCGCTCCGTTGATCGGTTCAGTTCCTTCCGGAGCTCGGTTCTTTCGGTCCGGTTATTCGGAGCTGTTCGGAGTTTTTCCTTTAATATTTTTAGCAAAATGCACGAAAGAATTATAGTGTTGTCTTTACAATAATATCATATTGTTAAAGAAAAAGTGTAATTAAATAACTTATAAGTTATATATTAAGACAAGTTTCAAAAATCATAACTTATAAAAAATAATTACAAGTTACTGAAGTAGTTATCTCGTCAAAAGAAGAATAACACTAAATTATAAAGTTATTGGCTATCGATAACCTCTTTGGACATTTACCGATTATTTTTCATTGATAAAGCTCTAGTCGTATACATAGTCAATAAGTAAAGGTAAACTTAATATGACTAACTACAGTAAAATTAAAGTTGACTTCAAGAGAAAAAGGTGTGTGCACGAGAAAGATGGAGAATCAAAGAAGAAGGGAACAAGAAATGAGTCACTACTTGAAATTCAGGCGTATGATAGTAACTATGTGCAGTGAGTTCAGGTCTAGAATTTTGACCTTTATATGTGAAAATAATTAAATATTAGATATAATAATAAATTTTAGTGATTGGATTAAAGAAATGTAGAATTGAACTATCATAGTAATGTATTTCTTTATATAAACTATAAACACATTCACTGTTCATATATTTATAATTAATAGATATATGTTTATTAAAAATGATTCATTATAAATATTGTGCTCTATTATTAATTACTAAATCTTTTATAAAATACTAAAACAGTAGTTATATCATTGTTAAAATTTATTAAAATTCATAATGGTTCAATATTATAGTATAAAAGAAATTAATTAAATTAAATGATATAAAAAAATTCCATAGTTGATTACTTAGAATCGGTTCTACTCGGTTCTATTTCGGTTTTTCGGTTTGGATCGGTTCGGATTTACAACAAAAAAATTCGGTTTGGTTCTGTTCGGATAAAGTCAAATAGTCAACGGATATTATCGGTTCGGAGTGCTTTCGGTCCGGGGTTCGATGCGGAGCGGATTATCTCCGAGACCCGTGCTCACCCTTAGTTAGGGTTGTGATTTGTATGATATAAATAGTAGAATTAGAGAGAGGAGAGGGGTGGGAACTTTGATCAGAGAAAAACCACTTGTAAACTAAACGAAGAAGAAGAGAAGAGAAAGATCCCGGTAGGGACATTATTTTTCCGTGAACGTAGATCTCCGGATCGAACCACGTATATCTCGTGTCTTATTATCTGGTTACCTTTCAATTTGTTATTTTTGGTTGGTACTCTTTTGATAACGGATTACGCTTTATCATTCTCTAAGAAAAAATATATTATTTTCTCTAGATTAACCTACGGTAAAGATGTGTAACCAGAATTTGGTTAACCAAAATTTGGTAATTTTGTAATTAAGGGGTAGTGTTAGCATTAATTGTCTTGTCTATCCCTACTTAATTTTTTTGAGTACCCTTAATTAATTAAATTCTAATCTAATTTCAATTGTTTTTAGATTCTAATTTCAAATTTGAATTCTACGATCTCTAATAATTAAATATTTACATTTACCAAGGGCAAAAACTTGCATGTGACCGTCACACGATCGTCACACGGTGTGACGGGAAAAAGTATCACTTTTTGTGGTAAAAGTATCACGTTTATCTGTAAAAATATCACCTTTTTTTAACAAAAAAAAAAGTATCACTTTTTGTAGCAAAAGTATCACATTTATCTGTAAAAGTATCACTTTTTTCTGTAAAAGTATCAATGTTTTCTGTAAATTATTCCGTCATACGTGTGACCGTTCACACACAAGACTCACTATTTACCAAGATAGTAGTTGTTTTTTCAAGGGCTAAATTTGTCTACATAAATCTTGGATATATCTCTTCTTAAGAAAAGTCTTTATACCTTAATTTTTCTTAGATAAACAATTATCTTATTTACGAAAGAGAAAAAAACACATACCATAAAATCGGATAATTAGTTTTAACTGATTGGAAAGAGTCCCATTACCAAAACTGCATGAAATCTATTTTTCACTACCAATAAAATAAGAAGTGGGTTGTTTAAAAAAAAACAAATATTTATTTTTTGTCTGAATTTCTCTTTGTTTTTTCCCCAAAAAACGTAAAAGGTTATATGTTTTTGTCTAAATTATGTTTCTATAAGACGTGTGTTCAATTTTTCTGTTTTCACAATGTTCATTTAACATTAATATTGGTATTTCTCAAGCATAAATAAAATATTAATTTTCATATATCCTTTCAATTTAATTATGATATATTTTGATATTTAAATATGTTTATATTAAATAATAGGAGATTATTCAAGAAAAAAAATTCTGAGATATTTA
Source organism: Ajuga chamaepitys (assembly GCA_958295605.1). Classification (NCBI taxonomy): domain Eukaryota; kingdom Viridiplantae; phylum Streptophyta; class Magnoliopsida; order Lamiales; family Lamiaceae; genus Ajuga; species Ajuga chamaepitys. Next base: position 14,358,601 of record OY282502.1, on the reverse strand, counting down.
GTTAACTTTTACTTTTTTTGTATCGTAATATTTTTGGACTTGTTGAATTTTTTTGTTTCAAATAATTATTGTAAAAGTTACATAATTTGTTGAATTTACAATAATGTCGATTGAGTAAAAATAAAAATTACTAAATATGATTTTATGTTAACCATGTAACAAAAGTATGAAGTGAAAAAATGGAATAATTTTTTCCTCAAAAATGAACGATGATGCATTATAGGATATTAAGACCCTTTAACTGATTTTTGGTTTAAGACACATATTGTGTACAAATAGTGATAAGTGTCGATCCATAAATCAAATCGAGTCAGATAGTGGATATGTGTCAATTCATGGACCGAATCAGGTCAAATAGTGGAGACTCAGATAGTGGATATGTGTCAATTCATGGACCGAATCAGGTCAAATAGTGGAGACTTGTGGATTTGTAGATCGAATCGGGTCAAATAGTAAATTCGTGTCGATTCGTCAATGGAATCAGCTCAAATAGTGAATACTTATTTGATTGAATTGACTTAAATAGTGGATACTTGTCGATCAGTGGATCGAATTGGCTGAAATAGTGGATACATATCAACCTGTCGATCAAATTGGGCCAAATAGTGGATACATGTAGATCCGTGGATCGAATGGGATCAAATAGTGGGTAGTGTTGATCAGTTGATCGAATCGGGTCAAATGGTGGGTGCATTGTTTGTCCGTGGATCGAATTGGGTCAATAAATAAATAAATATCAATTCATCAAATCGGGTCAAATAGTAGGTATGGGTCAATCCGTTGATCAAATCTGGTCAAACAGTGGATGCATGTCAATTCGTGAACCGAATCGGGGTACGTGCCAATTCGTGGATTAAATCAGGTCAAATAGCGAATATTTATCAATCAGTGGATTGAGTTGGGTCAACTAGTGAATAAGTGATTGAATCGGGTCTAATAGTGAATATGTATCGATCCATGGATTGAATTGGATCAAATAAAGGAGACTTGTTGAACTGTAGATAGAATTAGGGTCAAATAGTAGGTACATGTCGATCTCGTCGATCGAATCAGGTCAAGTAATTGATACTTATCAATCTGTGGACTGAATCGTGTCAAATAGTGGGTATATCTCGTTTCGTTGATCGAGTCGGATCAAATAGTAGATACTTGTCGATCTGTAGATGGAATCGGGTCAAATAGTAGATAAGTGTTAATTCGTGGATCGAATCGAATCAAACATTAGATATTTGTCCATTAGTGGATGTCAGGATCAAATAATGGGTACATGTTGACCCACCATCGAATCGAGACATATAGTGGATAATTATCGATTTGTGACTTGAATCGGGTCAAATAGTGGGTACGTGTCAATCCGTTGATCGAAATGGGTCAAACAGTAGATATTTGTCGACCCGTGCAACGAATCGAATCAATAAGTGTCGATCTATGGATCGAATGGTTGTCAAATAGTGGATATTTTCATCAAATAGTGTGTCCGTCGATTGATTCGGGTCAAATACTGGATAAGTGTCAATTCGTGGATCAGATTGGGTCAAATAGTGGGTATTTTATCGATTTGTGGATGGTATCGTATCAAATAGTGGGTACGTGTCGATCCATGAATCGAATCGAGTCTAATAGTGTATGCATGTCGATCCATCGATCGAACCGAGTCAAATAATGGATACTTGTCGATCTGTTGATCGAATCTAGGCAAATAGTGGATACTTGTTGATACGTCAATTGAATTGGGTCAAATAGTGGGAACGTGTCAATCCGTCGATCAACTCATGCCAAATAATGGATACTTGTCGATTTGTGGATAGTATCAAGCCAAACAGTGGGTACGTGTCTATTCGTCGATGAAATCGGGTCAAATAATGGAGATTTATCGATCATTGGATGAATCGGGTCAAATAGTGGGTACGCGTCGATCAGTAGATTAAATCGGGTCAAATAGTGGATACTAATCGCTCAGTGGATCGAATTGGGTCAAATAATGGATACTTGTAAAATATCGCCGCATCAACCAATTTTAAAGTATTATACGGGAACTAATCAGTTTTAATACATTAAATTAAATTTTAATTTTTTTTATTATGGTACTTATCCTTCTTATAGGGTAACATAATTTCATTCCTATTAATATCATTATCTTATATTTACTAAACTTATATTTAAATTTTATTTGATTACTTTTAGTTAGTGATTTAAATTTTTTGTTCTTTCAATTAAATATCTCTCAAGTATAATTGATATAAAATTTGTTTTATAATTATAGTTTATCATTAGTCCAGTTTTAAGAATGAAAATTTACTTGATCAACTTAGATATATTATACATTTTTCTAAATTTACTTTAAGTAGTTCAACTCATAATATTTAGTTTCAGAATTAAAAGTACAAATAATATTATGTTATAAAATCTTTTAAGCAAATGTTTAGCATTTTAATTTTAATATTTTAATTCTTCGTTTCTAGCTTTAGTATTTTAAACAAAAAACATAAACTTTTTTATTCATACCTTTTATTTTATTCCATTTTAATATAATTCATTATATTAGTTGTTTGATCTTGCAGTTATATGTTCTAAAAACAAAAATTCTTTAGCAATTAAAGTTAATTCATAGTTCAATAGAACAACAATATTATTAAGTTAAAACTGATAAAATAATATAGGTCTAAAAGTGAATTGATAGACCTTAAATACAATTAATGCAATAATTAACAGAATTCTGGTTAATCAGGTTCTGGGTTTTTAGCGCTACCCATTAACCTATATGTACTTTATTTTATTTTTTTTAAGGAACCAAAGCATATATTAATCATGAAATCAACTGTACATCGTTTACAATTAAATGTTAAATCAGCTGAAGAACATTCCCGACCCAAAATAAATCCGAATTAATTACAACTAGTATATCTACTTTAATTTGAATGCACGTATTCACACCTATTATTAACTTATGTTTACCCGACAAATTAAATAAACACTTAGTAATCTCAGACAGTGTTTGCTGAGCTTATAAGTTTTTGCAAAATATTTGGCAAAAAAAAAAAATGTATAGAAGCTTAAAAGATGAAAAAAAAAAAAAAAAATCTAAGAACTTATAAGATCTAAAAAATAAGTTGATATATCCATCTTATTTTTTAAGATCATAATTATTACACTGCAAATTTCACGTGCTACATATAATACATACATCTCACACACACTACACACTACACACTATACACCCTAGACACACCCTATACACACTTCATACAATTTGCACATAATACACACACTTCACACACCACACACACTTCCAACAGTAGTCAATTGCAAGTTTATATGTTATTTATTCAAACACTAAATTAACTTATAAATTGTTAGAAAATTACATCTTATAAATTCTTGAAACAACTTATAAGATGTTGAATCTTATAAAATGTTCAAAATAAAATTAGCTAAACACCCTCTTAATCAGACTTATACAGAAACTATCATCTTCCAGTAAAATTAAAATAAACCATTACGTTAATATATTTTTATAGTAAATAATTGATGTAAAATTGTAAACAAAGAAACATTGTTTCTTTTCTCAAGTTTTTCTCCCAATACAAAGTTTCCCAAAAAGAAATAAAAAGATTACCAATTAAAACAACCCCCAAAAAAGGAAAGAAATAAAATAAAATAACAGCCAAAAATTCCCTTATATAGCGCATAGTAAGTAGTGTGGGTATTTAATGAATAGATCAACAATGCCATCTCCGTTGGATTCATCCATCTTTTAACTTTATTACTCAATATGCAAAAACTTGCTCAGATGATTTTGTTTCGTGGACCTCTCCTTCACCTTTTATTTGTCACTCAATGCTAGCTATTTTCAACAACGATTAATGATATATTTTTATTTTTATTTTCAAAAAATAATAGATGAACAATGATTAAACAATTTAGGTACAAAAAGAGAATCAATCTGGATGGAGACAAAATGTTGTGCAGTGGAGTTTGGAAGACGGACATGTCAATATATTATTTTGGCAGATTGAGTTGAAAATGGTTCTGCTCGGCGGCATCACTTGCTAAAACTCCGCCAACTTTATTTTAGTAAAAATTCAATAAAATCGAAAAAAGAAAAAGAATAATTCAAAAAGATATCAAAAAAAAAAAACAAACTAAGAAAAAAGGCCCGAAAGGAAAAGGAAAATTTACAGGACAAGAGGAAACTTGATAATACAAAAAAAATCCCCAAACAAATAAAATTCCAAAAGAAATAGGAGGAAAATTTAAAGCGAAACAAAAAATCACATTTTTTAACCTTATGAATTATTTAAAAAGGACAAATTCAGAAAATCGAAAATGAAAAAATAAAAAATTTGAAAAAGGAAAAAATAAAAAGAAATTTCCCGGAGAAAAATGAAGAAAAATTACACAAAAAATGTCAATTATTATTTTCTTCTTTTTTTTCCCCCAAATAAGGCTGTTCTTCTTAAATGTTTTGGAATGTTTTATTTGCTGATTTTTTTCAAGAAATATCAAAATCACCAATTGTGTAAATACAATTAATTTATATATACAAATTGTGAATTGTTTATTTTAATTTTGTGAGAAAATTAAATTAAATTTTATTTATGCTAAATTTATTTATTTTGATTTTGATCTCTTTATATTTTATATATACATAACTATATATATCATGTCAAGTTTAGCTATAAAAATATAAGAGTGACACTCATGTGCATAAGATGCACATTAGTGTTAATGTACACCTTGTAGGTCCCACTTATGATTTTTGCGCGCGCAATCTATATATATTAAGGTGTGTTTGGAATCACAAAATAGGCGCCAGCTTAGTTGGTAAAGGCACGGCATTGTACCCTTCAGTGCGCGGGTTCGAATCTTAATAGCACTTTTTTATTTTTCACCAACAGTATATTCAAATTCCGAGCATAGTATATGTTATAAAGCCTGAGAGTATATGAACATCACCTTTTTATTTTTCACCAGCAATATATTCAAATTTCGAGTCTGAGAGTATATGAACACCACCTTTTTGTTTTTCACCAGCAATATATTCAAATTTCGAGCATAGTATATGTTATGATGCCTAACAGTATATTTAATATTAGTATATGTTATAAAGCCTGAGAGTATATGAAGACCACCTTTTTATTTTTCACCAGCAGTATATTCAAATTTCGAGTCTGAGAGTATATGAACACCACCTTTTTATTTTTCACCAGCAGTATATTCATATTTGGAGCATAGTATATGTTATGATGTCTAACAGTATATTTAATATTTCGATGTAGTATACGTTATGTTGCATGACAGTATACGTTGTTCCTTTTTATTTTTCACCAGCAGTATATTCAAATTTCGAGCATAGTATATGTTATGATGCCTAACAGTATATTTAATATTTCGATGTAGCACACGTTATGTTGCATGACAGTATACGTTGTTTTAGTTAAGTTTTGCTTTATACTGCGAAATATTTATTTTTTCCAACTTACAATACTCACAGTATATTTAATATTTCGATACAGTATACGGTATGATGCCTGACAGTATACGTTGTTTTAGTTAATTTTTGTTTTATACTGCGAATTTTTTTTTCCCAACTTACAATACTCACAGTATATTTAATATTTCGATACAGTATACGCTGTGATGCCTGACAGTATATATTGTTTTAGTTAATTTTTGTTTCATATTGCGAGATATTTATTTTTTCCAACTTACAATACTCACAGTATATTTAATAATTTGATACGGTGTATATTATGATGTATGACAGTATAGGTTTGATTAGATTAATTTTTCTTGTATATTGTACAATATTTATGTTTCAAACTTACAATATAATTATTGTTGCATTATAAAAAAATTTAATAATACAATTTATAATTTTTTTCCAGACTCACGGGCTAAAAGATAAAAAAATTAAAGGGCAAAAAAAAAAAAGAAGAAGGAAAAGGAAAAAAGAATGAAGGAAGAAGGAAAAAAGATGCAAACGGAATTGAACCTTGGCCTCAAGGTTGAGATATTTAAAAGTGAATCAAATACCACCAGACCACTTGCTTTTAGTGTTCAACAAACATGTCATTAAATATATAAAATGCGCGCGCAAAAAGTAATAATATAATAATAATTGGCCGGTTCAGACCGATCTGAACCGCGCGATTTATTTGGGTTGAACCAGTGAGACCTACAAGGTGTACAATAATACTATGGTGCATTTTATGCACCCAAGTTTTTGCCAAAATATAAAGAAACATATGTGTAAAAAAACATGAAATAATTGATGAAATGGCAAGTAAGGAAATTGAAAAAAAAAAAAAAAAGAAAAGAAAATTTCAAAGGGTCAAAAGATCAATTAGAATAGAACACGATTGAAATGACATCTATTATGTACGGGTTAAAAGTCTTAGGCAGCGATGATTCGCAATCCACAAAATCGTTTAATGCAGCTCACTTCTCAATAGATATCACTTTTTATTTAAAATTCAATATAAAGTTCTTAATATTGTCCACTAAATATCAATTATATATATATATATATTTTTTTATCAAATAAGTTATTTAAATAAAAATAATATAATTGAAATAATAATAAATAAATAAAAAGAAGAAATACGAACAGCGAGAAGAAAGAAAGCTTTTCTTCGCTATGAAATTCATTGTCTCCGTCAATTGGTTGTTTTCGTCTATTTCGCTCTGGCTCCGTCAATTGGTTGTTTTCGTCTATTTCGCTCTGGAGAATGAAGAACCTTCAATTTTGAAATTTGTTCTTTCCACCTTATAGAAGACATATTCATTATTTTTCAAAGCTAACCTCCATCTTTGTCCAACTTCATCCTATTTTTGGTGATCCGTTTGAGATTTGTGTTCCTCAATTTTGTTGTATAAAAATACCATCATTCATTTGTTATGAAATTGGCTAGCATTACATGGATATAACATCAGCCCTTGTTCATTCAATTTTTTGTTAATTCGTACAGGCAACACTCGTTCAGAACGTTTCATGATATTGTGGGAAGACTCGTCGCTTCCTGTGTTTCGAAAAATTGCCGACTTGAAGATCCGATCCTCGAAAATGATGTGTATGAGTTTTTGGAGTGAAAAAGTCCATTAAATATTTCAATTCCATGAAAAAATATATATTCCCCATTTATGAAACCTTGAATCATGGAACCTTGAAGAAATTAGATTTTATGGAGTTCTGGAAAAAAAAAAATCAGTATTGTTGAAGATGACACGGGAAAAAGAAAAATTATAATTTTTATATTTTTAGTTTTCTAATTCTATATATTGTTTTTAATTTATATTATTATTTTTTCACAAAGGGGCACTACGGTCTTTTACTAATAGCATTTTAATTTATTAAATTAGTGAGCTGCGTTGAAAAATTTCGTGTGTTGCAAATAGTCACCTCAAAAATCTTATTAGTTTGTGGTGATCACTTTAGCAGGTTGCTGGTAACTTAATTTAAGGCTTAAGATTAAAAGAAGAAGATCCAATGATTGTTAGCTACAATTGTATTAATATAGGGGGTGTTTGCATTTACTTTTCTAAGTGATTTTCAGCTTATAACTTGAGAAAAGCTATTTTGTAGTGTTTGCAAAGTCAACTTCTACTTTAAAAAAGTGGTTCTAATGTAAAAGCTAAAAGCAGAAATTTAATACTTTTCTCCACTCAATGACAATTGTATAAATAATATGATATTTTTTTAAAAGACATAAGTAATTCTATAGCAAACACTCCAACTTCTACTTTTATTGGAAATCATTTTTTTTCCAAACACTACTGACTTTTTACAGAAGTAATTTTTATAAAATCTCTAATTTTAATCACTTTTTCAAAAGCAAAAGCAATCACAAATATCCCCATAATTGTATTGTAGAATGACCCTCTATATAACATTTTTTAAATGCATATATTTGGCTGGTATTGAATTTTGCTTCAACTATTTCAATCTATTCTACTATCTACTATCTACTACTATTATAAAAGTGTGAGTATTTTCTTAAAAATTTTGATTTGCCTATTATATCCTTAATAAGTTCTATTTTAAAGGTTAATTTAGTAATCTTATTTCTTAAGTTATACTCCCTCCGTTTCAAAATAAATGTCGCTTTAACAAAAAAAAAAAAAAAAAAATCATAATTCTTCCAATCTTACCGTAAACAATCTACTTCATTTAGTTGATTATTTCCTTATTCCATAAAACATACCAAATTAAATGGATTCTGTAGGGATAGATTTGCCATGTTTACAAATCCTTAATTTTCATAAAAAAAAAAAAAGTAAAACCACACTTATTTTGAAATGGAGGGAGTATTCATTTCGTAAGAATCATTTTATAGTTTAAATCATCTACTATTTCATAGAAGTTTCTATTCCATTTTATAAGATATTTAATTCACCCAATAATATAACTTAAACCTGTATTTGTAAGACATTATACTTTTTCTTGTTTTATAGTAAAATACATAATATATTTTGATTTTTATCATATCTCATATAACTCTCTTTTATGATCGAATTATTTAATAATTGTAGAAAACGGAGAAAGATTGACCGGTAATTGTATTTTTCCTTCTATTATGTTTCATTTTTATTATATATATATATATATATATATATATATATATAACATATTCTCAAAATTAGTTCAAATTTAAATTTTTTTCATTAATTTTCTATATAAAAAAATATAGGTGACGACTTTTAATTTATTCATTTTATAATAAAAATGAAATAAATTAGAAAGCAAATAATTTCTGGTTCTTTTTCCGTTTTAATGTAAACTATTGCAAATTAATTTTTTTCATGACTTTTAATTTGAATCTGCATTGCATATTTTAAAATAATTTATATTAATAATGTAATTATTTGTTGATTATTTGGGTTAAATTTGCTTATGTAATATGAGTTGAATTATTTGATTGGGTCTGAGATACAAATAAAAATTAAATAGATATTGAGAATATTTTTTATAGATAACTAATAATTTTAAAAATATTAGTTATTTTTTTATATTTTAAAAAACTTTATTTTTTGTTTTATGGACAAATCCATATATGTGTCTTTCCTAAAATGTTACAAGTATTCAGACATATTAAACACTAACCATTTTTCAGTTTTTAGATGCACATATAATATTGGATTTTTTTATAAAGAATAAAATCAAGAGATAGCGGAGGAACACATGCACCTACGTTAGGTATGGAAATAATTTAGAGATCTCATTTATGTTTTGTAGCGCTCTCTCTCTCAAATGTTTTGATTTTTTCAACATCCTAAGGACACTATTAACTCTTTATTTTATTTTTGAATTCTTTCTTTTATTTGTAATAGATAAAAATAAACAGTTTTTTGTTGGTTGATTATTGTGCTTGATTTACATATTTATTATGAGTTGATTTACAGTATAGTGATTAATGATTTAAGTATTTTATGCAGCTGTAGTTTGTGAAACAATCATCTCGCTTCATGTAATAAACTGTTTTCCAATTTATAATTATTTTTGTTTCATGGTGATTTGAGTATTTTTATTGAGTACGTCCTCCGTCCCAAATGAACTTACATAGAGGGGTCGACATAAATATTAAAAAAAATTGATTTTTTGGAATTTTATTGACTTTTCAAAGGTGAATTGAGGATGGAGATTAAATGGAAATTTTGAGGATGAAAATTGTATTATAACTTTCCTTATTAAAAAGTGTACAAATTTACTTAGGACGGTCAAATTCCAAAAGTGTTCAAGTCTATTCGTGACGGATGGAGATTAATTAATGAATATATTCTGCAGGCCCACGAAAGAAAATATCTAACGTTGGAAGTGGAAAAGGGTCCAAATATTTAACTTCCTGTCTGTCTTTTTCTGGTCAACTTTTTATAGCTGATTTTTCACAATCAATAGTACAGCTCAACCGTACCCAAACAATATTTCAAGATTTAATATTAACGTTTCTTTTAAATAGGAATACAACTATTCAGGTCTTGTTTGCTTCGGGAATAAGAGATGATAATTCAGAATATTTCAATTTTATTTAGATGTATTCTACATTTATTTTCCTAGATCAATTATTTTGAATTATTTACTTTATTCAGGATAATCTCTAAAATCTTGGACAATTGTTTGGATAAGTATTTCCCAAACCCCACGAAATTTTTGTAAATTTGAATGCTTTCTTAATGTAATTATTGACCTTAGAATAATGCATTTATGTCCAACAGACTTGATGAGTTTGTAGCTGTGGTTGTGCATTTGTCTTCATTTTTCATTACATAGCTTAATATTTAATTACTATAATTCATTTGTGGATCGATAAATTGCACTATGAAATAAGTTGACTGCTTTTTGAATGATACAAATACTTTCCAGACATAATACTAATATGTAATCCGTACTACTAATTTTCGTTAACTTTTCAGAATTCATCGAGTTAATATTCTTAATTCCAAAAAAAAATATTCTCCCTACATATTTCTCATCAACTCCAATTTATAATAAGTAATACATGAAATATGATAATTATTCACAATTTATCTAAGAAGAATTAGACGAATCGAAAAAACACTGCATTTGCTCACCAGTTGCTCAATAATATTACCCAAAAAAAAAATCTCAATTCACATACTTCTTGTGAAGTAGGTTAGAATCTGTACATTATATATCAGTTACATTATATAGTATGATCTAAATCGGGAACAAATTTAACAAGATTAACCAAATTAACAAAATTAAAAGGAATTAGAAAGATCACACTCTTTTATATCTGTGATTCCTTTATCTCAGGCACAATTATTCGAAGATTTTGCTCAGAAACGACGACAATTAATGAGAACTGACGAGGGCTTCTTTATAGACACTTCAAAATTGATCCGTCTCGCCCCGGTTCGCTCCGATCCGATCCGGGGCCTTTAGAACATGGCAAAGTCCGCTCCGATGAAGAATGGGGCACGCCCCTCGCCCCGCCCCTATGTATGTATAATTTTTTTAAAATATATATTATGTATTATTATATAGATATGTATATATATACAAGAAACATAAAATATGTATATATGTATTTATAATATAAAATTTTATATATAATATGTTATATATATGTCTAGTTAATATATTAGATTATGACTAGATCTAGTAAATTTAAATAATTAAATTCTATTTTTTAATAATTAAATTTAAAAAAAATTAAAAATATTGAAACAAAGCTAATGTAAATCTAAAAATTAAAATCTTATTGACTTCAAAAAAAAAAATCAAGTTTTTTTTTTTTTAAAAAACTAATCTTTTTTATAAAATAAAAAAAAAAGATAGGGGCGGGGTGGGGCAGATCACGGGGCGAATTTGTTTGCCCCGTGGGGGGTCAAGAAGCGGGGCGGGTCAGAAAATTCAGAAATTCGATCTGATCCGCCCCGTTGACATGCCTACTTCTTTGTGGCAGATGAGCTTCTTCGTGTTCGTTGTTGAGCGGAATTGTGGGATAGGGTGAAAATATATTTATACTGAGATGTTTTTAAGGTATAAACAAAAAAATACTCCACCCGTTTCATAACGAATGTCATTTTAGCTATTTTTGGAGAAATTAAGGATTAATATTTAATTGGTATGTTTTGTGAAATAAGGAAATAATCAACTAAATTAAGTAGGTTATTTAAGATAATATTGGAAGAATTGTAGGTTTTATGGAGTGACATTTATTGTGAAATTTTTCAGAGTGTCTAAAATGACATTCTTTATGAAACGGAGGGAGTATGTTTGTACTGTGGTGTGTTAAATATATGTTTGTATTGAGATGAAGGAGTTTATGATGAATCAATAAGGGGATTATTGGACAGGGATGTAGTGGGATGTGCCCCGTCGCCTGTGGCACGTCTTGGGATGGTACATCTACTTAAATAGTGAAAAGATATTTTTGTTTAAAGGGATGTGTAGGATAAGATGTGTACTGTAGATGTCACATCAGTAGGTTTTAGGGTGGTTGATAGTATTAAAATATTGTGATAGGTGATGAAGGTAATGATTGATTGATTGGGAAATGTGATAACTTTATAGGGGGGATGTGGATGGATGAGCCACATCCGCCTGAAGTGAAATTGTTTACGGATGGACCATCTCACATCTGGATGTGTCCATCCCTGTCCAATAATCCCCTAAGTTAGTGCATGATGATATATATTATTATATTATGAGATTGGTATAAATAATGATTGATTACATAATAAATAAAATGGTAACTGAGTATTGTTAAAGAAGATAGAATTTTGGATGATAGATGTGCTACATAAAGCACACGCTCTTACATTATAGTCCAAATATTTTTAAGGGGATATTTATTTTGGGATGTCCCAATTTGGATGGGGCATGGGTCATCCCGAACGTATTTTATTTTGCACCGAATAATACATTTCTCCACATCCATACTTTATTACCCACATCACCGTTGACAATTTTCAATACACATCCTACATCATTATTCTAAAATACATTTTTAGATGTTTCGTCCATGAACGTCCTCCATCGAACGTGGTACTATGTGATTATATTTGAAACCAAGAATGTGATAAGAAAGAATGAGAAAAAGCAGAAGACGTACATAATTCCAATTTTTGTCTTTGTTTATACCGTAATTTTTATAGTAAATAAAAGAGGAAAATGATTAAGATTGAAATATTAAAAAGTAGAGAGGGGTGAAGGAGTATCTCCCCTGTCCCACACACATATTTATAGTGCCTCTTGAGTGTTTCCCCTCATTACTTTGATACAGTTACTGTGTGATTTGCAAGGCCTTTCTATTTATTTTGTGTGTGGGAGAGGGGGAGAGAGAGTCAATAATGAGATTCCATAAATAAAAGAAAATACAGAGGATTTTGAGAGGATGGGGAGAAGGGGGGTTGCGATTTTGGTAGGACTGATAGTGTGGGTTGTTGTGAGTGGAGAAGGGGGTGTGGTGCACGTGCACAGGAACGCGTATGCAACCATGATGTACATGGGAACTCCAAGGGACTACGAGTTCTACGTCGCCACACGTGTCATGCTCAAATCCCTCCGGAACCTTAAGGTTGATGCTGATCTCGTCGTCATTGCCTCCATGGATGTACCCCTCCCCTGGATACAACCTCTGTAAGCACTCTCTACATCTCCTACCTATTAATTTAATTGCATTCTTGGTTTCTCTCTTTAAATATTGTTATCTCTATTAATTCTAATTATTGCTGCATTGTCAACTATATTGGATCACAAATTTTCAAACACCTTAGGATTATGATCATTATATTGGCATACTCAAATTTGCCTAAAAAGAAAAGAAATTACTTATTGCAATATGCCAATATATTTCACACAATATCCATACGATTATATATTTTTTTATGAAAAGAAGACAAGGACATAAAATGTAATTGGGAAATTTACGCAACGTTGTGCGGTAATGCACGTTTTGACCAAATTTGCTACTTCCTAAACAGGGGAAAAAGTAATGGAGATTAGTAGGACCTATTTTCTAATTGTCGCATATTCCTATTGGTTCTATTTTTTCTACCGTCAAGTAGGGACGGACCTATCCTTTCGAGTTGTCACCTCATCCTCTACCCTATTATTTTATATTTAAAATTAAAATATGTGTGATATATATACTTAAAAATGTATATTGTGTGTTTATTTTGAAGAATTTGTATATTTTGATATTCTTAAAGTTATAAAATATTAGGATATATTTAGATAGTTTTAATAACATACAAAAAGAAATACTCTAAATTTTAATATATAGATAATCAATACTATATTTTAACTATTTAATAATAAATATTATTAATATTTTATTTAAATAATAAATATATAATATATTTTTAATTTTTATTATTACTTTTATATTAATATTAGCCAATAACTTTTTGTTTTCAACCCTCCCCGATTATATGTGCCGAGTCCGTCCAGTCATCGGCTACCTTTTGCTACGAAGTATTAACTCATGAATTATTTTTATCACTCCCGAAAATTAATTTATTTTTTCCAATGGGTCATCTCCGACACTGCTGGACCTCTCATTAGTCGGGAGAGTCCGTCGCCTCGGGCCCCAAAAAATATAATATTTTAGGGGCCCGAAAATATTTAGGTACCTATATATAATATGTAAGTATATTTAGATGTTGTATTAAACAATTAACTGATATAATTCAATGGTTAGTGTATTTTTTTAACAATTTAAACACGATTTTGAATCTTTCCTTTGACTTTTAACTTTAACTTTTTCCTATGATAATATAAATATTTAATGTTGCAAATGCTTCAATTTTTTTATGTTTTTCTTTAAGTTTGTACTCTAGAAAAAGAATTATGTGTCCATTTGGAAAACTCTTTGGTTTTTTTTTTTTTTTTTCTATGATAAAATAAATATAATAGATTATTGCAAATGCTTCAACTTTTTTATATATTTTTTAAGTTTGTACACCAGAAAAAAAAATTATAGGTCCAATTAATAAACTCGACTTAGGCCCAAATATCTCTAGGTACGGCCCTGATCTCCGATTAAATTATACCTGGTGATGACTCTATTTTGTTTTATTTTATATAGGTATTTAATAAATATCTTTTATATAGATTACAAGCCTAATTTGAGAGTGCATTATCTAAGATTATTAATATTATATTATGGTGTTTTGCCTTTGAGGAATATGAATAGGATTCTGATGACAAAAAGCCCTCTAATACACTTAGGGTCCGTTTGCTTAAGACTAGGGAGTGTTGGGCCAAATCTGACTGAGAGAGTTAATGAGTGTGCTTTATTGAGATTCGATCCTCTAAATCTACTGAGCCAAGTGTTAAGCAAACGGAGCCTTATGATAGCATGGAATAACCAGATGGTTCTGGGAAATTCCCTCGAACTCCTAATATTTTGAAGTCCAATCTTAGTCATGTCACACTCAATAAATATCTTTTTACCGTTTTAACAAAAAATCGGTGTGATACAACTTTTGGCCTTAAAGACACGCAAGAAGTAAAAGTAAAAGGGAAATAGGAAAAGAGACGCTTATACCAGTTAAAGACCTAAAAGACAGATCAATTATTAATTCAGGTCTTAAAAGATAAATTTATAATAGTTTGCTTACTTGCTGTTTGGATTAGATAAAACATATATTTATAAAGAGATCAAGAGATGATTTATTCCAATTCAAATTATAGTATAGGAATTCAGATGAGATCTTCTATTTCAATTCGTGTTCTATCTTGTATTCCAAAACAATTACGTGTATATGATGACATCACTAATTAACAGATGACGTGTAGTAGATATAATGCATACTAAATGAAATACAAATTGAAATAGAGGATTCAAT
Source organism: Ajuga chamaepitys (assembly GCA_958295605.1). Classification (NCBI taxonomy): domain Eukaryota; kingdom Viridiplantae; phylum Streptophyta; class Magnoliopsida; order Lamiales; family Lamiaceae; genus Ajuga; species Ajuga chamaepitys. Next base: position 14,343,283 of record OY282502.1, on the reverse strand, counting down.
CCGATATTGCTGTTATATAATATTCCTTTTGGGGTGGGGATAGTCCACATAAGTAAATAAGGAAAGAGATTGATTGATTCTTATGAATCCAGCCATTTCACTTGATTTTATTGATATGTTTTTTGTAAGAGTACCTCTCCTTTATTAGTTAAAATTTTGAAACAAAATAGTAGATCTATTCACATCTGTAAGCAGTGTTTTCATGCTTATCACAAATTAAAGTTGTGGATTATTCTTATTTAAAAAGTAATGGGCAAGTTGGGAAATATGCTCTTCCAATGTGGTATATTCTTATCCACTGGATAAGGGACCCCATGGATGCCCAACTGTTTCGCCTTCGAATCGTCTATACAACTTAATAAACTTGTTTCACAATAGACAACATATACAATATTAAAATATTGCTTAAACTGTTGTTTAATTTATCTGCTCAACACAGGCGTATATATCTATGCATGTCTGGCGTTCAACAACAAAACGAACATACCAATATGATCTGCAGAATTTACATGTCAACGATTAAGTGTGGAGTAATAAATTGACTTTAATTTTGTATCATTATATATTATTATTACCACCAACATACAAAAACGCCAAGGCTAAATCCTGCTAATTGGTAATATATTGTCATGCTTATGGATTATTATATCTTACGTAATTCTGGCATCTTTTGGGCAGTTTAGAAAAATTGATGATGCATACCTAAAAACGGGGAGAATAAATTTACTACAGAGTTTTGTTTTCCATATTTTCTTCATTTTGAGACACTTTATTACCTTTAAGAGTTTTAGTTGGCAAGTCTTATGGATCTTATTTTCTCGTGGAAACAAATTCATATGTTTGCTGCTTTGCTGTCCAGCGAAGAAGAAGACGGGGCGAAGGTTTTGAGAGTGGAAAACATTAGGAATCCATACAGAAGGCAAGAAAATTTTGATTGGAGGTTTAAGCTAACACTTAACAAGCTTTATGCATGGAAGCTTGTAAACTATGAGAGAGTGGTAATGCTTGATGCCGATAACCTCTTCCTCCGAAAAACCGACGAACTCTTCCAATGTGGTCACTTTTGTGCTGTCTTCATCAACCCCTGCATCTTCCACACTGGTCTTTTTGTATTGCAGGTACCACAGCTTTTGATTTTCTTTATGGCAAAGCATTTATCTAATCACAGATTTTAAATATATGGATTTGCAGCCATCGATGGCGGTGTTCAATGATATGATGCATGAATTGGAGGTAGGAAGAAGTAATCCGGATGGCGCTGACCAAGGATTTATCGGAGGCTATTTCCCCGATTTACTTGATTCCCCACAGTTCCACCCGCCTTCTAATGGCACAAAGCTTGATGGATTATATAGACTTCCTCTAGGCTATCAAATGGATGCTTCCTACTATTGTAAGCATTTCAACTCTGTCTTTCCATGCTTGGTCTCGATTATATTTTTAGTAACGTGTTATCTTTATTGGCTTAGACCTCAAGTTGCGATGGAGTGTACCATGTGGGCCCAACAGCGTCATCACTTTTCCTGGAGCTCCATGGTTGAAACCTTGGTATTGGTGGTCATGGCCTGTCCTCCCTTTAGGCATCGATTGGCATAAACAACGTCTTCAAACTCTAGGGTATGGCTTCTTTGATTTTGACCATCTTTCTTTTACAATAAAATGGCCTAATCAATTGGTTTCATCACAGGTATGGTGCAGAAATGCCAATTGTATTGATCCAAGCTCTGTTCTATCTGGGACTAATGGCTGTGGCACGTTTGGCACGTCCCAGTTTATCCAAACTATGCTATCGTAGGGAAGAAAAGAGTGTCTTTTTCATGCAAACAGGATTCAAGATGATTGCTATATGGTCCATTCTTGCTGCCTACATAATCCCTTTCTTTCTAATTCCCCACACCATTCATCCAATTATAGGGTGGGGTCTCTATTTGCTAGGGTCCCTTTCACTCGCGTGCATAGCAGTAAACGCGTTCCTGCTACCAATGCTGCCCGTTCTGATGCCATGGTTAGGAATATTGGGCACTCTTCTGGTAATGGCTTACCCTTGGTATTCAGACGGCGTAATGAGGGCCCTTTCGGTATTTGCATACGCGTTCTGCTGCTCGCCTCTTTTGTGGGTTTCGTTTGTCAAGATCATGTCGTCTCTTAATGTTTCACTCGAGAGGGAAGCTTTCTTGCCCCGACTAGCGGAGAATGCTCCCCCCTCGGGTTTCAACAAGTTGTACTGAGCGGTTTTTTCGGTGGAGAAGGAAGAGGAGGCATTGATGAATTGATGTTATGTTGGCTGCTGCAAGTGATGTATCATGCTGGAACCATATTTATGGAAGTGGAAAAGCATTTGGTGTCCTAGTCTTATGCTGCGAGTGATCTGCCAAATTCTTTGAGGTTGCATTTGGACGAAAGAATTTGAAATTCATAGTCTCAAATTTTTTAATGGTGTTTGAATTACCATGAATTTGGAAATTCATGACTTCATTTTGAGCTATTTTTTAAAGATTTGAGTGAATTTCAAATCCCCTCTATCTTAAATGGATTTCAAATCCATTAATTTTAAATCAATTGATTCTAAATCCTTCTATCAAAATACAACCTAAGTTTAAATACAACCTAAGTTTACTTAACTCAGAGAAAATGTTCTCGTGAAATATGCAAGTATAGTTTAATGTGTCTAGTGCTAATTTGCGTGTGGCACTAGGACATGGGGGTGTTATGTAAATACTTTTTAGTTATTTAAAAATTCAGATTTTTGGTTCATGTCCACAAGTTCACAAAGTCAGAATAGCTTCTATGATTTTGAATAACAATCTGTATTTTCAAGGTCAAGTCCCCCTCTTCCCCACTTAATGATTAAATGCATGATAGAGTTTTACATATTTCAGACCAACATACGCTTTTATTATGAAAACCAACTCATTGCATACTTACCAGTACAACTGACCCCATGGCCGATCAAAGTTCAAATATTATAGATTTGTAAGTTAAAAAATACACTTAAAACACTTGTAACCACAATATAGACCTGGGTACCTAATGGATTGTAATCTCTACTAGATTTGGGCAGGCAAGTGTGACCCGGTGTCACGGGATGCCCCTCGTTATCCTGAAATTATGTGATAAGCTTATAACACTTGGAGTCGTCGGTAGACTACCCCTTCAACCTTTACCAATGAATGCAAGACCTCATACTAAGTTCGCCAGCACTCGCCGCTCACTCGCATCCTTTCGGAGTTCAAGCCAATATCTGTAGATACATGTAGTAGGGCCCCTTTTGTTTCACCAGATCTATTTGACTTTTCAATGTCTAGTACTGTTCAAGCTGTCGTGAGGACTGAGCATTGTTGGAGGCCCTCCTCTTCACAATCTCAAACATTCTAATCGCGTTGCTTTTCAATGAAAGAAACAAGCTTTCAAGCTTCCCATTTTGTTGTGCCACTAAAGCACCTATAGGTGTAATTGCGTTGCAGCAGTTGAGCTGCGCGTCGATTGCTAGCAGCACGGTGCGTGAGTTATTTAATCTCACTACAAGCGTCCTATGACAGGTGGTATGATAGTCTCGGCCTGACTACCAAGACCAAGGTAGGATGGCGGAAGAGTCTCATATGGAGAGACCTACCAATGGGAACCAACAGTTGAGTACCCTGGAGGAAAATTGTAACCACCATGAGGAAAGAATTGTGGAGCTTGAATCATTGGCGTCATATCAGAAGGCCAAGCCCGATGAGAGTTGGTAGACATGCAATGCATTGCGGAGGCAGATGGCAGAAATGCAAATCCAAATTGGTTTGTTGCAGCGGGCTGCGCGCACTTCCCCTATTGCTACTAAGAATGGGCCGCGACTCCGAGTTCCTAATCCGAGAGCTTATAATGGTGGTTGGGATGCCAAGGACGTTGATAATTTCCTCTTTCATAACTGCTAATATTAAATATAAGGGCAGAAGTATGTCCACAACTACCATATATTTGATGGTAGATGCCAAGCTATGGTGGTGAGAGACAAGCACAAAGAAATTCAAAATGGTTGTGAAAAGCTCGATACTTGGGGCTCATCCTTTTAGCCATCATCTTCATGGGCATGTATTTGGTCCACCATCGTCATTTTTGTAACTCACTTTTCTTCTTCCTTTTCTTGTTATGCCTATATGCATTATTTAGATTATTTGTTCACTTCATATAGGTTTATACACAAACTTCCACCAAAATAAAAGAAACCCAGATCTGTATTAGAAAAAGGGAAAACGAATTATGCCTGAATCATGATGAATTGCCCTTAAACATCTTGTCAAAGCACATTAGTCAAACGAAACGAATCACCAATTGGCTGGAATCACACTCTTGAACGTCCACACCTTTTCTCTTTGGGCCTCCATCAGAATTTTGTTGACCATCATTATCAGTTTTGTGACTCGTGTGGTAATGACGTGGCAATTCTGCTGACGTGGTTGTTCCAATGTATAGGGACTCCACACGATCACTACAACCGTGCAATCACACTTGTAATAATTCCTTTCAACAGAGCAAGAAAGACAAATAATGTATATTATGAGTCTATGACTAGTACAATGGTGGGTCAAAAGAGAGGTGAGTATGTCACTGAATAGACGAAACTCTCTTATATTAATGATCTTTATACAACCATTTACAAAGTTGGTTGAATTTCTGCCACAATACGACCTGGGTATAGGTTGCTCCACTCCCTTTCTGTTTCTCTCTCTATTTTTGCAGTATTTTCTCTCTCTATTTCCCTCGTTGAAGCCTCCCCTCTATTTATAATGGTGATTTTTTTATGCGAAATATCATCATTGCCCTTTCAAATCATCAACATTCCATCAAGGTCTTGTAAGTGGGCATGTTTGCCATGTATCATGCATGCAGAGCCTATTTAAGGCGCACCTGCCTTTGTCTGCCACTTTGGCCGAGTTCGCGACGGAAATCACGAAGAAGGTCACGTGGGGCGTCCTGCCTAGGCCGTTCACACAATTGTCCTTGTTCCTCCGGAGGTCGGTCGCTCTTGGTGATGGACCACCAGGTCGCTAGATCTCTCTCCCTTAACTATTGTGCCATTGCCTATATGACCAATCTCTTGACATGGTCCTCTTTGCCGGTGACATGTCTTCCTAGTCATTCGTTTTGAAGAACTGACGTGGCAGCGACATCCACAAGTTTCACTCTCATTTTCTTTAAATTCTATATGTTTCATTAGATCTTCATCAGATGATGAAGCATGTGGATACAATCAAGAACATTTTAAGAGGTCTTGAAGATAGTTTCTCAGGATTTAGCAAATCTTTTGTGATTAAAACAACAAACTGATCTTGGCCCTATGTGCCTAATGGCGGATCCAAAAATTATAAAGTGGGTATGCATAATTATAAAAGATACTAAAATATAATCATACAATTCAAAATGGAAAGAAAAGATAAACAAATTTCTACTAAATGCCCCAACAAAAATTAGTTATATAACACCACAAAGAAAAAAATCAAATCAAACTTGTACCTAGGAGTGGGCCTCAAACATATGGTTAGGGGGATGATAAACAAAGAACTACCAACCAACATTATGCTATAAGTTATATAGTTTTTTAGTTATATATTAATCCTAAAACAAATTTATGTTGTATTAAATATAAAACTATGTAGTATGTGTATGTTAATTTTGGCGATGTAACTCGAAAATGTGATCTAATCTGGAACACGATATACAAGAATGTTTGAGGCCAAAGAACTTGAAAACTTTGCTATCGGATGCGACAAGGAGTTTAGGAGTATCATAATCCATCAAAAACTCCATAAATTAATAGGTTAGATTGAGAAATTTAGATGTACTTATTAGACAGAAGTGGAGTCGATATAGAAATGAATGTATTGAGAAATTTTATGGGTTATAAAAGTTCAAGTGACAAACATCCACTAACTATACTTGCTCTTTGTTCTTAGTTTAGGAGATTTTTTTTTTTTTTTTTAAAGAAGTCAGCACGTTTTTTTATTTCTAATGTTTTTATGGTATTTCAATTTGAATTATTCTATTTAATAAAGAAAAAGTATAATTAGTATTGAGTGGATTGTATTAAAAAAAATTTAAAATTTTTAAACAAAAGCGGACTTCAATTAGAAGTGAATTGTGTTAAAAAAAATGTGGTTTATGAATAGTTGCCACCTAATTTTCTTATTTTTTATATTATTTCCATCAATTATGAATTATTTTGTTCATAAGACCTTACAAAAAAATAAAATAATTAAATAAGCATGACCTTCAATTGCAAAATTGATTATGTTGGTTTCATTGTATGATATACAACTAAAAATTTATTTAATTGCATAAACCTTTTCATTTTATAATCTTGTGCATTGGACGTAGAGTCTGATTTGATAAACAATAACACTTAGAAATAGAAATTAAAGAAAACATCGACACATAAAATCTATTACAAAAGATAGTAGTTCAACCTATTTCCTATCTGTCGTGGTTTTTTTTTTTTTTTTTGTTTTTTTTTTTTAAATCTTGTCTATTAGAAGACAAAAAAATACGCAAGCGTTTTCAAAACTATAACACTTGTCAGTCACACATAAATTGAAAAAAATCATATATCGTCCCATAATTATGATCACATCCGCTAAATATTTCATAACTTTCTGCTTTTTCAATTTCGTTCTACATGTCCTAAAATTATTCAATTTTAGTCTAAAAAATTGATTTTTGGCTGGAAAATGCACGTGTCGCCCAAACATTGAGGATTTTGTCCACGTGGAACCGGATTTTCACGCCGAAAATTCATTTTTTATTTCTTTTTTCTTTTTTTTTTTCCTTACACTAAGCATAATCTTTTCCACCTCATTTTATTATCTGAAATTATTGTCATTATATTTCGTACCAAATTCTTTCGACATTTTCTAAAGAGAGAGACACCAACTACTCTTCCCACACTTGAACCCTAATTTCTGTAGTCAGCAAAGAAAGTTTTTCAGGGAAGACGATGTCCCATACTTTTTAACATTGTACACATTATTCTATGGTCTCCTTCTTCTCGTTCGAAAGGTTCGAAGATATTTTTTCTCGTTCTTTTCATTCAAACAAATTAGATCTGGGCGATGCAATCTGGGTGCTGCGAAAACCATATAGAGTCTCGATAGAAACGAGGGCTGATGGCAGTGGGTGGAGGGTGGAAGGTAGCAGTGGCGGTGGGGGGTCATCTGGCGACGGCGGCAAGAAAATTAAATAGGGATTGAATTAAACATCCATTATATTTTTCTCGTTTTATATTTGACCTAAAGCTCCACACTGCCACTGATGGCCGTCCATTCGGCGGTTTGGCTAATTCCGATTACACTACCCCCAATATCCGAAATGAGGGGCAGGTTGTGGATGCTCTGGATCTTGCAAAAAATGGGAGGAGCGTTCTGTATTCTTCTAGGCAGGGCTGAATCCCTTCCCCTCGTCGTCTCGCACATGATAATCATATCCATCGGGGCACAAACTGAAACCAGCTACGATGAAAGATGAATCTGACCATGTAGAAGAAATATAATTACAATTATTTCATAAAATAAAATGAAGTGGAAAGTGTTAGGCTTAGTTGTAGAGAAAAAATAAAAAGAAAAATAAAAAATGCGGAAATTCATTTCTCACGTAAGCAAAATCCTCAATTTTTGGCTGAAACGTGCATTTTTCGGCCGAAATTTAATTTTTGGGATCAAAATTTGATAATCTCAGGACATATGAGACAAATTTGAAAAAACATAAAATATAAAACTGTAGAATATTTAGCGGATGTGACCATAGTTATGAGATGATATATGATTTTTCCCCACATATATTCTTAGAAATTTTGGTATTTTGTATTTCCTATGTACTTCGCTTGCACTAGTACCTATTGCTTTGCTATAGAATCAATTACCAAAAGCAACTTGTATTATGAGTCTTTTTTAGTTTCGCAACCTAAACTTTTTATTTTTTCAGATGACAATCTGTATTAATTGTTTTTTTTCAATTTGCAACCTCCGGCGATATTTCCGGCTGTATAGGCCATGTGACTTGCACATGTTCCTTTTCTGGACCAATACCAATAAAATATTTAAAAAAATATTAATAAATATTTTAAAAATTTCAGAAATTTCATTAATAAATCGAGAAAATTTAAAAAAAAATATGAAATTCTTTTAGAAAATCTAAATATTTATTTAAAATTTAAAAAAATTATTTATAATAGAAAAAATAAAATAAAATAATTTTGTAATTAATTAAAAATTTCTAAAAATTCAGAAATTTCATTATAAATTCTAAAAATAAAAAAAAATATTTCTAAAATTAATTTAAAAATTCTAAAAATTTATTTAAAATTAAGAAAATCATTTAAAATCAAAAAAATAATTTTTAAATCAGAAAATAAAAATAAAATAAAAAACCGGAAATTTCATTTATAACTCCAGAAAATTAAAAAAATAAAATAAAATTATTTTAGAAATTCTAAAAATTTATTAAGAATTCAGAAAATTTATTTATAATCCCAAAAATTAAATTCGTAAAATGCACTTCTTAAATTTATTTATACCAGAATATACGAAATTCCCTTCTCTTTTATACTAATTTTCTACAATTATAATTATTTTTTAGTATTTAAAAATTAATTTCTAAAATAATTTTTTTTAATTTTCTAAATTTTAAAATTAGCTATCTGATTTTAAACGGTTTTTCTGAATTTTAAATAAATTTTTAGAATTTTCAAATTAATTTCAGATTTATTTTATTTTTTGAATTTATAAATGAATTTTCTGAATTTATAAATGAATAGAATTTTTTTTTTTTGGATTATATATATTTTTTTTAATTTTAAATAATTTTTTGGAATTTCTAAAATAATTTCTGAATTTTTTTTATTTTCTGGATTTATTAATGAAATTTCTGAAATTTTTAAAATATTTATTAATTTTTTTTTATTATTTTATTTGTCGCCACGTGTCGCCATCTTATTGGTCCAAAAATGAACATGTGCAAGTCACATGGCCTATATAGCCGGAAATATCGCCGGAGGTTGAAAATCGACAAAAAACAATTAGTACAGGTTGTCATCGGAAAAAATAAAAAGTTTAAGTTGCAAAAGTAAAAAAAGCCTATTGTACAGGTTGTTTTTGGTAATTCACCCTTTGTTATATTTCTACAAGTTGCAAATTTCTTTTTCCATAGGATATTACTCATACAATTTGTATTCCTTCAAATTAACTACACAAGTTCATCATAAAACATATCGTACTATATAATAAAGTACTATATAATAAAAGAAAATTCTCTATAAAAGAAAATCATAAATATTTTTTCGCCCATTTCATCTTCTAACGATAATAGATTTTAACTTTATAAGAAATTTGTATGTATATGGTAAAACCTTTCCAAAATTAGTTTTAAATTTAAATTGTGTTGGCATTTTGCTATATAAAAAGTTTATAAGTGACAATTTTTCATTGATTTATTTTATAATAAAAATAAATAAATTAAAGAGCAAATCATTTCTGGTTCTTTTTCTCCTTTTAATGTAAAATAATGCATGACCTTCAATTTGACATCTACATTTCATATTTTAAAAATTGGGTCAATAACAGAATTCAACATATACTATTCGTGTTTTGACACTTTGGAACCTAAACTTTTTTTTTAACGATTGTAACCTATACTTTATGTTTTCCAACTTCCGACAATATTTTCCGGCGAGAAAATTATAAAATTATTAAAAAATATTTGAAAATCAAAAAATTATTTTAAAAAATCTGAAATTATTTCTACAACTATAAAAATTCATTTACAATATCTTAAAATTAATTTGAAATGGTGGGATTATTTTTATAAATTTCAATTTTATCTAAATTTTAAAAATAATTTACAAAAATATAAAAATAATTTAAATTTAAGAATAATTTAACTTTCAGGCCAAAAAATTAAAAAAAAAATTAAAATATTCAAAATCACAAAATTATATAAAAAATATGAAATTATTGCTAAAATATAAAAATATTATATAAGATATCTTAAAATTAACTAGAAAAGGTGGAACTATTTTTAAAATTTTCAATTTTATTTAAAAAACTTTACAATAATTTATAAATTAACTAATTTTTCATAACCTAGAAATTAACTAATCATATTAATTGAAATTATTCTAGGTTTTGTAAATTAGTTTGATTAGTTTTCATTATAGTACATTATATATTTTTCAAAAGTTATTGTTGAAGTTTTTGTAATTCTTCAACCTCAATAAAACAATTCAAAAGCACTAGAAAGTATTAAATTTAAACAAGCAATTATATAAATTAAATAGTGTAATTTTTACTTTTATAAAAAGTATTTGATATTTTTTATTTGTATCTCAAACTTATATAAGAAAATAACTCACTATCTATTTAAAATTTGATACATATAGTGGAATTAAAACAAATTATTCAACATATTAATAATTGTATTCCATGTTTTGGAGATCGAAGACCTCACATTTATGTTCTAAACTTTTTGAATAGGTCTTTATTTTTATTTAGTTCGAAGACAAAATCCTTGAATGAAAGCGTATATATATCGGAATCAAAAAACTAATCAAACTAATTTACACAACCTGAAAATTATAAATTATTTTTAAATTTTTAAATAAAATTGAAAATTTTAAAAATAATTCCACCATTTCAAGTTAATTTTTATGATATTCTAAATGAATTTTAGTTTTAGAAACAATTTCAGATTTTTTAAAATAATTTTATAATTTATAATTTGTTGTTAATATTTTTTTAATTTTCTAACCAAAAAATTAAATTATTTTTTTGTTATTTTTTTATAAATTATTTTATATTTTAAATAAAATTAAAATTTTTAAAAATAATTCCACCATTTCAAATTAATTTTAAGATATTTTAAATGAATTTTTATAGTTTTAGAAATAATTTCATAATTTTATAATTTTTAAATATTATTTAGTAATTTTTAATTTTCTCGCTGGAAAATATGGTCGGAAGGTGAAAAACGTAAAGTACAGGTTGCAATCAGTCAAAAAAAAAATTAGATTCTAAAGTGTCAAAGCGCGAATAGTCCATGTTGAATTCGGTTATTGACCCTTTAAAATATGTAAAATTAGAAAAGAAAATGTATGTCAATTATTTAAGTTAGATTTGTTTATGTAATGTAAGTTGAATTATTAGATTGGGTTGAGATACAAATAAAATTAAATAAATATTAAGAATTTTATTTACAAACACTTATTAACTAATCTTTTCAAAATAGTTAATTGTTTTAATATTTTTAAAAGCTTTGTTCATTATATGAAAAATCCACACACACACACACATATATATACACTTCAATGTTTGTAGCACTCTCTCTTTCTGTCTCTCAAATGTTTTAATTTTTCCAACATCCTAAAGGCACTAATAATTTTTTCAATTTTGAATCCAATTCTTTTATTTGCAATAGATTAAAAAATATATTTTTTTAGTATTTAATCTGATACTAATATTGAATATTTTGATATAATTTTTGTTAATATAATATTTTTTTGTATAATATATAATTTTACGTAATATATTAAATATAAAATAAACTATTGTTTGTTGGTTGATTATTGTTTTTAAATTTGAATATTTATTGTGAGTTGAACTATATATCAAATATGAGTTGAAAATAAAAATAAAGTAAGTATTTTTTATTAATAAAATTAAAAATTATTAAATAATTTAATATTCTTTTATTTAATAAAAATTAAGTTATTCAATTACATTGTTCGATTATTTAACTTTGTAAGAATCGATTATTTAACTTTGATTTTTTTACAAGTAAATATATTTCAAATCGTACATCGGACGATGGGAAATTGTAGTGTTTAATAAAATGTTCCCATACATGGTATGAGCACACATCTAATTGTTAGAAAGTGAAAATTCAAACGTGAAGAAGATTGATCTATCAACTCCACCATCAAAACTCAATATAAAAAAAAAAAGTCAATATCAATAAAAAGTCAACTTCAAGAGAATAATTAAAGGGAACATTCGATATTTATCAGACAAATTCTTGACTTCCATCAATAAAATTAAATCTATGCAATAATTTCATTATTTAAAACATAAAATGTGTTGTTACAACATCGACAATTTTATTTCTAATGTGTCGCATCAATAATTATTTCTACGTATTTCAGAAAGTGTCACTGTGATATTAGTTTTCATAATTTATGGGGAATCAAGTGGGACACTTAACATTTTAATGGTTTATAATTATAGGTGAGTGAAGCTGGCTCTTTGGATTAACAACTTGGAAAACCATTCCGGAAAAGGATTCATGAATATTTCTTTTTTTGAGTACAGTTCTGGTTGGTATGGAATAGAAATTGAATCCTAGTCAATTGACTCAGTTATAAGATGTTTTAAGATTAAGTTACAATCAATTCCCAAGATTCGTAAATATTAAATGCTTTAATTGATAGGACAACTTATTGTTTTCTATATTAAGTAAACTGGCAATTTAAACCGTAATATTGACAAGATCATGCTAGTTCCCAAAATATGTCGAATCACTAAGAGCTCAACCTAGTTTAGCACTTCTAACAACAACAAAAGAAACCACGAGCCATTGTCCTATGGTGCCCCAACGTCTACTGAGTCTTAAATTCTATAACTCAATGCACGTATCATGTCGGGACTATTACGTTGAGCCAATGTTACCAGCTCTAGCTATAAACGTCCATATTAGCCCCCGTGGATGAAAATATTTCATATAATATTTCTATGACATTTTCATTTTTTAGCATGATTGAACGTTATCGATACAGGAAGAGTAAACGATATTTTTGTACGTCGATAAAATGCCAAACAATAAAAATATCAACGAATACAAAAAAATATTGGAAAATATAAAGAAAATCTCGGAAATTGTTGAAAAATTATTGGTGGATATGACGGAAAATATTGAAAAAGAAAATGGCTAACTTTGATATTACTATTGGCTTTGCTATAAAAATAAAATATAATAATAATAAATAACATAAAATAATAATGTTATGTGCAGGCATAAGTAATATCGCATGAATTATTTCAAATTGTTAGTGCAAAGCTGCATAAAGTTATATTGTTATTCTCTGAAAATCTATGGTAAATTCTTAATATTTTTCACTATTTTACCGATATTGATATGGACATATCTACCGATATTTTTATAAAATTAAGTTAACAATGTTTTCCCATATGTCGATATTTCCATTCTTTTAGCCGCCCTATCCTCAACCAGCAAATATCCTGATGGTAGTAGAGTACTTGGATAATATAAAATACTCTCCTCGTTTTGCGCACTTTTTCTTTCGATTAATCCCACTCAAATTTGTACACCTTTAAAAAGAAAAATTTTCTAATAATTTTTACCCTTAAAATCTCCATCTATAATTTCTAACTTTAAAAAACTCCATCAAAAAATAAAAAATATTTTTTTCTTAACTTCTATGCTCATCCCTACGTGCAAATCTTAGTAAGACAGGGGTAGTATATAATTTGCAGCACACGAAGAAGAGAAAGAAAGAAAGTCAAACACACAGAAATGTATAGTGACTTATTCAAGTTTGGTCTGTCTTGACTTGGACAGATGAGTGTAACCTCCACATGGCCCATAGGCCGCGGCCCACAAGAATTGATTCGGTCCAGTCCATGAGCTTGTACGCGCTTCCAGTTGCTAAGTCAACAATGCTTAAGAGTAAATTCGCCTTACGTCCTTCTTTTGTCCTATTCAAAATCTCCTTATTCTATATCTACTTTCTATATTTAGCAACTCAACTAATACTTCAAATCTACTGATGTTTACACATTTCTAGATAATTTTCAGTATTCAACTCCATTTATAATACAAAACTGATCAAAAATATATATATTTCTTTTTTATATTCTATGGTATATTTCATATCTATTACAATTGTCAAATAACGTTTTATATCGATTAAACAAGAAAAGAATTATGAACACAATAAAATTATATAAATACATTGATATGAGACATTTTTGGAGTAAATCCATAAACAACAACTATGTGGATCTAGCCCAAAAATGACAATAATATACCAATGTGGATATCAGAGAAACTGTCAGGGTCAAATAAGTGGTATCAAAATCATGGACTCAAACTGAATCGATTTGGTGGAGATCCTCAGGTTGCCAAACAGCGGCAAAATCCCTCGAGTGCCAAACAATAGTGGTTGGAGCCTCAAGGAGACTACAAGCTCTACTCTACCGATCAGGTGAGATGCACCTGGCTCCCCAACGGAAAGCAGTAAACCCTGAACTCCACATGCTTTGGCCTATATGCGGTAGGGATAGCTAGTCGACTGGATGGAGCAGGCTCACGAGCAATGATACATCATGGATTTCACATAAGGTGCGTGTGATGATTGCAACGAAAATGAGTAGTCGACTCGATCAAGCAAATATGTTCTAGAAAAGGGATATGGTGATTGTCGTTTATGGGGAGGTTCAATCGTCATTTGTTTAATGATACATCATGAATCAAATGGATTTCACATAAGGCGTGTGATGATCGCAGTGAAAAGAAGGAGACCGTGATGGTCGATTAAGGGGAGGTTCGTTAGACATTTGTTTGATGATACGTCACAATTGAATGGATTTCACATAAGATGTGTGGTGATTGCAATAAAGATGAGTATTCGACTCGACGAGCAAGTATCTTCTGGAAAAAGGAAGATGTTGATTGTCGTTTAAGAGAAGGCTTGATGATTATTTGTTCTGGGAGAGGGGGGAAGGGGGGGGGGGGGGGAGGGGGAGAGGAAATTATTAAAATTGTTAAACAAAGTCTCACATCGGGGGAAGGGGATTGTTGGCATTGCCAAACCAAGTCCCACTTTACCTAAACAATGGAAAGATTATGGCCATGCAATGAAATATGTATATTCATTAATAGACCTATTGGGAGCAAGCCCAAAAACAAAATTTATGTATAAGATATACATATATTGAACACAAAGATATTGACATAGTTTTAGAGTTTTACGTATGACATATTCGATCTTCTCAATGTTTTATCAAGTTTTCCAACACTCAACCTAATTTGACAAAGGGCTCGTTTGCTTTACTAGTTGGGATAGATAAGATACACCATGATGTTATTGTTCGCTCATATTAATAATGATGTTTAATTTAGAGAATAGATGTTTAAGAATATCTTTGTTGTTTGGATTATGGAATTGATTGGACAACATCACTAAAATAAAATGAGTTACTTTAATAACCACTTTTGTAGTTGAATAAAAATAGCGGCAATTACCATTTTTTTCTTGTAGTATGTTGTCTAGTACATCACACTAATTTAATGACACAGAGATACCAATAATATCTCTGAAAATTATGGTATAGAGTGATACTTTAAATTTTGAATTTTGTAATCTAAAGGGACGATATGTGCAAATATATCACTAGATTCAAGTATTATGCTTTGGAGAAAATATATCTCCAGCACTTTGATTATGGTGTGCAAACTGCTTCCTAATTTGAATTTTTGGGTTCAAAACTGATAATGAATTTGCACATTTTTTAGGTCTTAATCTAAAAGACCTCGTATAAACAGAGAAACAAATTAATATTATGTCATTTTCAAACAAATGATGATCCACAGAGTTAGGACCACTAAGCTCGATCCCCTCTTACACAATCCATCGAATGTTGTTCAAGTCTTACATGCTGCTTAAAGTTCCCAACATATAGCCACACTATTTGCATTGCAACAATCGGTTTACAATCGGCCAGATATATTTTCTAGACTTTCCCAAAGCTCTTCTTGCAAATACAAAATATTTTTTGTTTTGTTGCAGAACCAATTGAGATTGTCAGCATTTTTTATTTACGTCTTTCCAGAATTTGATTACTGATCAGTCTGCTTATATGGCTATTTTCTAAAATGTCCATGTCTACATTTAGGAATGTTATAAATATTTACTACTCCCTTCGTTTTTAAATAAGTGTCATTTAAGAGAAGCTAAAAGATTTCAAAATAAGTATCGTTTTAACAAAAAAAATCACAATTCTTCCAATTTTACCCTAATTAACCTACTTAATTTAGTTGATAATTTCCTTATTCCACAAAACATACCAAATTAAATGAATTTTGTATAGATATATTTGCCATTTTTATGAATCCTTAATTTCTACAAAAAATGTTAAAACGACACTTACTTTAAAACGGAGAGAGTACATAAATAAACTTAAAATTTCAACAACATAATATGTTCATGACAAATAAACAAGATATTTCTTTAATGTTACAGCATGCAAGCGTTCACAATTACTTGATTCAAGACTACAATTAGTTTTTTTTATATATGTTGAATATGGAATATATTCTACTCCTTAAAGTTTCTACCTTAAACTCTTTTTCTCCTTTATTTTCGAATTAAATTTTCTACTATATATTAGGTTGGATCTTCTCTTACATGACACATGGTATCCGTGATATATTGACGATGTTACTTTAAACATATATTATGTAATGGTAATAATTGAATGAGGAAATGTAACACAATTTATAGTAAAAAATAAGTTTGTTCTAATTCTCCTTTTTTTGCCCTTTCCCTAGGGAATGAAAGAGATTTTTCTTTTCTATTTCAAATAAATAAAATGCTGAAAGAATTAAAAATAAAAATAATGTAAAAATGTTAGTTCTATGTCAAGTGCCAGGTGGCCCTCAATCTTACATTCCAAGTTGCTAAAAACTATTGAAATTTTGTCATATGGTGTAAGAAACCTTTTGACTTGAATATAAATTTGTGCGAAGTACTAATCATATCCTTTTCTGCATAATGTTGCCCTAAATAGGACTTGTAATATATTAATGCTCAATTTATGGAGAGTTTAATTAGAACATGTCATAAACAACGTTTCAAGCACACAAGAGAGAATTAAGAGAGTGTTTGGCTTATCTAATACTCGAAAAATATATGCAATTTTTTGCCTTGGTCAATAAAAAGTCTAAAATATCCATGAGAATTGACGCTTTCTAAACCTTATCATTCAAGCCTTAACCTTTTTTTATAGATCCTCCACTTCAAGTAAATTATTAACCCTATTTAATATTCGCATTACCGATATAAATTATTTGTACATGATATCTAACTATGTCTACCAGCATGTTCAAATACTAAATGAATAAATTTGGTTCAAACTTGGATGACTTAAAAACAGTAGCATAATTTGAACAACCTTAAACTCGACTTTGGGTGGCAATTGGGTGGTCCAGCCTCACCAATCGAGCTAGCTCAATATGTTGAGTCGAGTTGATCCAAAATTTTATTGGACCAAAAATTAATGAGTTTGGTCTAACTCGTCTAATCCTCTTAAAAAATACTAAAACTTCCCAGTCAGCTCGTCAGACTTTCAGCCAATCGGATTGAATCTGTTGGACCTGATGATATTTCCAATCTACTTTTTATGCCTAATCCATTTAAAGGTAGTGTTTGCAAACTATTGTGATTCTAAAAAGTGATTTAATTAATTTTGTGATAAAATTTTAAAATTTGATAGTATTTGTAAAAAAGTGATTCTAAACAAATAAGAAAGAACAAATAAAATAAAAAATAATTCCATTTATTTGAAAAAAAAATCAAAAGCATCTAAAATCTAAGTTTTTGAGATTCTGAAAATCACTTCTAGAAAGTGATTAGAGTGGTCAAATAGAAATTTACAAACACTCTTTTAAATTAAAATATTTTATAAAAATAGTTTTAATATTAATATGAATTTGTAAACACTCAAAATATTGGATGGATTGTGGTGGTGGGAGCGGATTTTGCCATCCCTACTAGTAGGAGGGGAGAGTATTATAAAAAGACAAATTTCATCATTATCATTATATATGAGTGAATCAATAATCAATAATAATAATAAAAAGAAAGAGGCAGTGGTTAATATTTAAAGAAATTCGTGATTGGTCGGCCCAAGCCGAATTGCAGGTTGAGTACCCCCAAAAAACATGCATATGGATGGTGAAGGATTTTTGGATATTTTATTAATCACAGTCTTTTGCTGGGTACATCCACATCACAAAGGACACAACTAGTTTTTGGAAAATTGATCTTATTTTAGTTATGTCCTACCATAGTTTTAGGATTATCAGAAATCAGCAAAGTTTGCTTTGAATTAACAAGAAATGAATGGTGGCTGCCAAACTACTAATTAAATATTTCCTACTTTTAGAATCGATAAAACTGATGACTAAGATCGATTATTTTGAGAACATAGATTAATTCTTTTCATGTGTAAGATAAACTAAAAACAAGGATTTTTGTATTGAATCACTCTACAAGTAACTAATCAAGTAGATATAAAATCAACAGCAAGATCAACAATTAAAATTGGGGAATAACATGAGAATAACTCTTATCCAAGAACTAACATAAAATTATATTATCGACTACAGACTTACAAACATATATATAAATATTCAAATAAATAACTAATATTAAAATTTATTAGGACAATCATAATAAATTTTATGTTTTTCTATTAATTGACCAAACCTAACATCCAGTCAACTTATTATTAATCAGTTGTGTACAATAAGCTCCTTGCCGATTATTATTAGTATTACGGTATATGAAAACACTTAAACGTACCCCTAAAAAGGAAAAAAAAAAAGGAAAAAAGAAAACTTAAACCTAATTATTTAGAATTGAGATCACAACTATTATTATGATTGGTTTGTAGATTTCATTACGTCCGATTCATAATTAGAACACGATTATTTCAACATACTTCTACTAGAGTTCAATAATTTCTAACAATTAACAATCATGAATTCATGGATGGAAGTAGAAATTTAATTATTAATTTAAATTATCATATCAAATATAACAATTAGTTTCCATTGGAATAAATTTGAATCTACAAATACTTGAATAAAACAAGAAATAAATAAATATAGTGTCACAATAACATGATTGAAATAATAATCTTTGAATCAAATAAATAATCTTAGCCACACATGCTTCAGTTAAAATCTAAATAATCCAGTAATTATTTTTTCAAGGTTAGGAATTAATTTGAACTTAGAAAAGTAGATGAATCCAATACAAGAAAAAGAACTCTAACCAACAAGCAAAATTATTTTCATCCTAATCGTGAGGGACAGACAAAGAAACCAAAATCAAGTTGCTTGCAATTTTTTTTTTTCGATAATAAAATATCATTAAATTGCTTAAATCACTTGGCATTGATTGACAAGAATATTTAGTCTAAAGAGAAAATTATGATTTTAGTCCCACAATACACATGTATGTTTCATTTTCGTCCCCAAAACTTTCATTTTGACCCCAAAGGATTTAAACAAGCAGAATTATTCCCACAACAAAATTTTGTAGCACACGTAGTCCCCAAGTTTAGCAAAATTGGTCCCAAACCATTTTAAGTTAATGTTTCAGGTCATGTGCCGCACACATGCCTGTTAGCTGACGTCATTATATTTTTGAGAACATTGCGGTTTTGGTCAAACAGAATACGACCTATTTCATTTTGGTCTTAAAACTTTCACTTTTAACCCTAAAAGATTAAAAACGAGCAGAAGTAGTACCATAGAAATTAAAGTTGGTCCATTACCAACGGAGGTCGTCAGTAGTAGCTATGGCTCCTGATGAAGAAGACTAGTCATTCACCTCTCGATTTTTCAGTCGTAAGTTCTTTGCTCTTCTTTCGATCGGGAGCTTTCATCGAACACCTTACGTTACTCTTTTTCGAATAATTTGTGGAAAAACTCAATGAATATCCATTGCTAGATATTGTAGAGGAGTCCATATGTTCTTATTCTGCAAAACTTCTGATTTGCATTATAATTGATAGATTAACAAGCGGAAAGACATCGATTTGGTATGTGTATACGTTTGTAGGAAATTATTTACATTTATGTATTGCTGCAGAAGATTAAAATGTAGAAACTTATAATGGAATTTTTGTAACTTGTGAAAATTCAATTTTATAGAACAAAAACAAAGAAACATTGATGATTTAGCCACCAACTCTAGAAAGAACAAAGTTGCAGCTAATAAAGACAATTGATTCAATAGCTATTGTGTACAACATGAGTTAGGTTGTTGATTAAGGAGATGCCTTGTTCAATTTTCCTACGCAATGAATTGAAATCCAAATACTTCAATTTGAATCAACTAGTGAATGCCAAAACACATGTATGTCTGCTACAAAATCCCCATATTTTGCAACATACAACATGCACTTTGTTTTGTATCATTCTTTTCGTTTGTATTTCTATTTTTGCCATGTATGTATGTTGCAAAATCTGTTAACGCTGCAAAATGGATCACTATCATAATTTGTTCCCGGTTATGCTTTGGAATTAGTTTTTGCTATGGATAGGATGTACTTAATTGAATGTGTAGATTGCTATCTTTGTGATGGATGTGGAACATAATACAAAATTATGATAGGCTGAAGTGTGACCATTCGACTACTATGAAGGGGGCTTAATTTTAGTACTTCTTTAGTTGTATTCTGTTTTTGTTATATCAAGATATACACTCCGTTTTCGAATTTCTTATTTTTTCATGTTCTATTTTTTCAACCAAGAATATATTTTGAAAATTTTGTAGAATTTTAATTTTATTTTTTGTTGAAGGCCTTCAACTATCTTGAGCCTTTTTTTTATTGGTGTCAATAGAAGATAAATGTATTTGTGGTATAAATAACCGTCGTAGTGATGTATGAGGTTGAACAAACTTTTTGCTCCAAAATCTATTTTTCCACTCCAGAACTCTATATTTCACTCACAACATGTTTATGTATATTTGAGACCAAAAGTGCTAAAACGTCTGGGACCAAAAGTGCTAAAACGACGGGGACTAAAAGTGCAAAAGAAATTACAGAAAAAGTGACGAAAGGATCACTTTTGCTCGTTTTTAATCTCTTGAGGTCAATGGTGAAAGTTTTGGGATCAAAATAAAAAAAACTCCTGTCTTGTGGGACAAAAAAACCTCAATTTTCGCTCAGACTAAACAATATAAAGAGATGTGAAACGATTGAAGCACAAACCTATTAGACCTAAACTTGTATAGATGGATTTTGGCTGCTTGCAGCTTTAAGCATATGAAGATCGAGGGAACATCATAATTAAGTAGCTACAAACCATCAAATAATTGTTGGGCCCTAGCTGCTCATTCATCTCCACATTGGTATGATATTGTCCGATTTGGGTCAAGTCCGCATTGATTTATTTTTGGGCTAACTCCCAAAAGAACTCATACCAATGGAGATATTTCAATCCTAATAAATTCCATCATCTTTCTATTATATTTTCGATGTGGGGTTTATTTTATTATTCCAACAATAAGTTGGCCAATGAATCACATTGAACAACTACTACGGAAAATATGAAAGACTCGAACAATAGCAAAAGAAACCCAAACCGTTGAAATTCAGAAATAGAGGTTGCACAAGGTGGGAATATGCACATAAACCAAAGGCCACACAAGACGTGAAAGACCGACAAAGTATCAAACCGAAATAAGTCATTGATGCAACACCAAATAAGGAATTCTCACAAAGACAACCTTAACAAGAGTAGGAAAAAAAAAAAAAAAACAAAACAAAATAAAAGAAAAATCAAATAGAAGATAAGTTATATGTCAGGAGTGTTCCTCCATTCTCCTATAGTAAGGGATGGGGAAGAAGGATGAACAATCTAAAATTTCAGCAGTTAGGGTTAAAGGGTAAGAAATAAAAGAAAATGAAAAATAGTGAACTAAGAGTTGGAACAGACAATGTTATGCATTGTTATGTGATTTTGTCTAAATTATTTCCCACCTAGTTATCTTAAATCCTAGCCGCCATCATTCACCTTCATATTTCTCATGGAGGATGGGGGAAGGTTTTACTTTCAATTTTTATTTCGTTTATCTGTTCGTCTTCTTTCATGAGAGTTTTTGTCTCCCCTCAATAGGTAGGAGTATTAGTACTTAAAATCATAGGGGATCCGCTATTCGTGATGTCCGTTATGTCAGTTTCGAAGATTCAATCGTCATTGATCATCTCAATATTGATTTGCCCATTTCTTTGGACTTTTATTGGAAGATTAGTGACAAATTCGACCGAGATTAAGTATTTTGGTACGCGATTTGTCAAACACAATAGGGATTCGCTTGATTTGCTAGATTTAGATCTGGTAATTTTGTGCTTCAGTTTTCTCATATCTGTTTATGTTGTTTTGGCTATATTTTTTTGTCAATCTATGCTGATTAATTTTAGTAATTTAATTGTATTTTATTTTCTTAAAAAAAGGAATTGGAACAAATGGCGAGAAGAGAAAAATGTGCAAGTTAAAATCTAATGCAGGTGGCGGTGTGGCGCTCTCTTCTCTATTCACATTAATCCCCTTATCGAATCCTAAAAAATTAAAAAAGAAAAGAAATAATTAATTAATATTAAAAACGAGAAATTAATTAGAGGTTTACTCGAAATCAGACTGTTTGGTAGGTTTCTTCAATAAAATTGTACTTTTTAATATTTCAGATCCATTTTTTCTACATATTAATAAATCAGTACAAAATCAACCTTGTAGCACAGCATTATTCTAAACCCAATTATTTTAGGCAGTGACTATTTGCAACCCACAAAATTTCTAAATGCAGCTCAATGCAGCCATTTGTATTTAAATAATTAATATAGATTTCTTAACACGTCCCACTTATTACAAATTTTAACCTTTTTTGTTAAATTATATTATTATAATTTAACATAAAAAAAAATGTAGAACAACGACGGTGGTGAAAACAAGAAAGGAAGAAGAAAGGAGAGAAGAGAGTAGGAGTATTAATATAGGGCGAAAAAGAGAGAATTGGAGATGAACGTAGGCTGATGCTGAGATGTTCGTAATATTCGTATTTTCTGTTCACGATGAAATGATTGATAGGGATATTGAATTTGATTACTAATTTGATAGCATATTTGTGTTCTCTGAAAAATCTGAAGATATGTACAAATATATTTGTATGCATCAGATCCAATTGAACCATGATGATGATGAAATAGAATGAATAAGCTGACCGAATTTTGTCCTGATTCTTCGTTATTTAGACATACATTGATAAAATGTTGAAGAAGTTAGGGCTTATGAAATTTTGGGAGAATGATCGGACTTTGTCCTCATTCTTCGTTGTTATTTAGGCTCTTCATTGATCAAATCTTGAAGAAGCTAGAGTTTATGAGACGAAAGTGTTAAATTTTTTGTTGAAGATGACGATAAAGAAAAAAACAGATTTTTAGTTTTTATTTTTTATTTTTAGGTGTTTATTAATATTATGTTTTGCTATTACCAAGGATAATTTAGTTATTTTATGATAACATTTTAATTTAATTATTAGTGGGCTACGTTAAGAAATTTTATGGACTGCGAATGGTCGCGCCTTATTTTATCCTCAAGATAATTAATTAGATTAGTTAAGCAACATAATCAACAAAAATAAAGAAAAATATAAGCATTTAAAAACATGTGAATTGAACATAGTTTTTGGAGTTTACTAACATGCAAACACCTATCTCTACAAAGATATGGGTTTCTTGGATACTCGGTCGGCTGCACTTGGTAGCCGATCAATATACCTATGTTTCTTTTTTGCCTCTTATTATATTAGCACTAGCATTTGTCAGGGACCACGCACAAGACAAAGTTTGGACACAATTTATAAGATTTTCTATTTAAAAGAACTGTACGGATAAATATATTTGATAGGTTTCGAGATTATAACAAACTAGCAATATGACGAAGAAATTGAGTGTGTTGTCTTGCCTATGATTGACAATACAGACAAGCAACATTCTTAATTGGTTTTGTTGATGACATATTTGTTCTTACTTCTTACAAGTACAAAGGTTCGGCATCCTCACCTCTTTTAATTATTTTTACACTTTTTTAATCTTTGGATCTGTATCTTTTCTTAAAAAACAAACAAGATTTGCACTTAACGGTTTGAATTTGTTCAAAAGGCTCCATGAGGATTTTCTAGGCAAAATGCATATGATAATTACTTATATTAAATGGTCATTTACCTATAATTGTATTAAAGTTCATCCTAAAAAAATCATATAATAAATAACAAACTTGTCTTTGAAACAGAAAAAAAAAGGCCTAAAAATATAATTTCGGTCCAAAATGGAGAGTTTTCAACTAACAAAAAAAAACTCCAAAAATGGGCAAAATGTCAAGCATGCAAATTTTAGAGTTTGGCACCAAAAATGATGAGTTTGATAGTTATTTGGACTAAAACATATGAAATATCAACATTTACTACTAATAGGCTGCGAACTGTTAGAAAGTTGTACTTTGGCAACTGCCAACCAATTTTCAGCCAGTGAGCCAGATCAGAGTCATGTGTCTTGCACACGTTTCTTTTTATAAGACCAAATTTATCTAATTCAGATCTTCTACTACGTTGGTAGCATGAGCGGATATACATTGTTGTTGAAGATGAAGTATAGCTCATGAAGAGCATGTAGAGAGCAACTATGCGAAAACATAAATTGCTAAGATATTATTTTATCTTAATGGAACAGTTACATCACAAGAGTAGTTTTATACTCGTAACTAAAAAATGCTTTGACTAACTAGCTAACTAAACACATTAAGCTCATATCCAAATGCATGAGTGACACGTACACACTCATATTTCTATACCTGGCATATGCTGGGCCCCAACTCAGTGCAAAGTTGTAGAACCTTAAGTTTAGTAGTAATTTTTTTTTTATTATTTTAGTTATTCCCTACTTCAATTTGTAAGTAAGCCCACCCCATTTATTATATTATTGACACTCTAGTCTTTAACAGAGATATATTACTGAATGATCTTGTTGTAATCTCTTTTGCCTCTTGTGGGACGGTATAACCTTCAACTTATGCGTAAGGTTTGCGTTTGTAATTTTTCTTAAAAGTTGATCTAAGTAAAGAAACACATATTTACCTTAGATTAAAAAGTGTGCAAGCATATTGATAAATATTAATACTTTATATGCGTTAAATCAAAATGGTTAATAATTTGGCAGCATAGGATTTTCCCTTTTAAATATGTAAATTCGTCAACATAATTTTGAATAAAAGAATGATGTTATATGAGAAACTTTGAATTAGGGCCTGTTTGTTTATGGATTGACACAGCCGTTCAGGATTTAGCACAGTTTATATGTGTTTGACTTTAGGTTGTGCACAATATATTGTGTCCAACCCTAAAACCCCCCCAATAAATTATTTTAAACACCAAACAACAAAACATCAAACATCAATCAACTAACTACCTCTTACACACATCATCAATCAAACCCAATTCTCAATACAACTTTAATCAATTACCAATCATTCACTAACTACCTCTTACACACATTATCAATCAAATCCAATTCTCAATACAACTTTAATCAATAACCAATCATTCACTAACTACCTCTTACACATATCAAATCACCTTTACCACCTTTTATATTATAATCACTCCACAACCCAACCTCCAACCAACCTAGCTAAACAAACACTCACTTATTTACCCCAACCTCATATTCCACTTTATTCTCCACAGTCTACAGTACTCCAACCACTCACAGCCATAAACAAACAGAGCCTTTGTGTATTTCTTAAAAACCAATTACATAAGATATGTAACTCCCATTTGTTTTTATTTTTATTTAAAAGTTTGCGTGGATCAAAGCAGGAATAATTCAGATTAAAGAAACAACAAGAAAGTCAGTGGGTGAAAGAGTCATCTTTATATAGACCACCTCACCTCACCCCACCCCCCTGCCCCATTCTTTAAAGTGCCTCCTTCCCCTTACTTTCTGCTACAAATTCAAATCACCCCCTAACGCGTTACATACAATTTGGCACATATATAAATATATAATCACTTCTTTTTTAACTCAGAATACACACAACATTTGTAAAGGCTTATATCTTGCTGCTCTGTCGAGAGAGAGAAGGGGGAAGTTTTCTTAGAAGATCTATCTCCATTTTCAAATATAGTATAAGGAAATAAAAGGAATACAGAGGATTTTTTTCTCTGTAGAGAGAGAGAGAGAGAAAATGGGGAGAAGGGGGGTTGTGAGTTTGGTAGGACTGATATTGTGGGTTGTTCTGAGTGGTGCTGGCTTAGTATGGGGAGAAGGAGGTGTGGTACACAGGAACGCATATGCTACAATGATGTACATGGGAACTCCAAGGGACTACGAGTTCTACATCGCCACACGTGTCATGCTCAAATCCCTCCGGAACCTTAAGGTTGATGCTGATCTCGTCGTCATTGCTTCCATGGATGTGCCCCTCCGATGGGTACAAGCTCTGTAAGCACTCTTCACCTTCGTTTTCCCCCTTTTGCCCTGGCTGTTTTTGGCTATTACTTTCTTAACAAAAGCAATAATTTGCATTTATTGCGATTTACTACCTAATATATTTCGTATTCTCTGATGTTTTCATAAAAGTTTTTACTCCCTCCTTCCGACTAATTTTTTCTAATTTTCATTTTTGTTCGTTCCATTTGATTTTTCACATTTTTAAAAAGAAATTTCTTTTTTCACAATCTCCAACTTTAAAAAAGTAAAAAAAAAAATTATTTTTTCTTAACATTCGTGTCCGATCGACTGTGGAAAGTTAACTGCAACGGAGAGAGTATTTTTTAAATATTAAAATTTTTTTTCTTTGTTTTGTCCGTCTATTTAGGTCATTCCATAATATCTGACCTTTAGGAATTATTGGAGCACATGAGAGTTGGTCAACTAGCAACTAAGAGGACTTTAAAAATAAGAGTCACCAGTGTCTTCTCTTGTTTTTTAGTTTAATAAAAATCTGTGTCAATTTGGAAATAAAGGAAAGAAAAAAGTGTCACTATTTATATATCGGATTGCTTGTAATATATATAAAATGGAAAAATATTGTAGCATAGACGGAAGTGCACCTTTTTATCCTAAAGAAGAAAAAGGAAAATTAGGTCAAATTTCACAAGTGGACTTATCCGGCAATAGGAGCGCTTCCCACAAATTGCATATTCCTATTGGTCTCCCTGTTTTTAGCGTCCACCGTCCATCTTTTGTTACCAATTATTAATTCGATTACTTCCTTTTTATGCGCAAATTACTTAATAGACATTATATTCAGACAACAATTTTCGCTGTTCAAAAACACGAAAACGTGTGTAGGTGTGACAGCAATAATATGTATATATATGCAGTAATTTGTAACTAAAACTGATAAATCTAGATAGTGGTTGAGGACTTGGATCCACGTCCTTCCACTTATTATCGTTATTAATAATATTTTATATTTTATTTTTACCGTTTTTTTTGGAAAGTGTGTGTGTGTCAGATAAGTTCTTGGAAGCTCCCCAACCCAACCCACCGTTGTCGTGTCAAAAGTCTCATCCTATTTGAAGTGGAATCTTGGGCCTGTCACTCGCATAAAATATCTACAAGATTATCCATATTTTATTCAAAACACATACACACAGTATATGCAGGGCCGGTTTTCCAAGGATGTACATATTTATATTGCTTTTTTGCCTTGGTCAAGGAAAGAGCATTATCATTTTTCATGCTTGTTTTTTTTTACCAGATATTTTGCTGTTTTTGACCTATAGAATATCTGGTAAATGCATGAAAAAAATATATATAAAAATAATGTAACATTATGAATTCATCTGCAAAATATATGCCAAAAAACATTTGTATAATATATAGTACTAATCGATGCTCTACTTATGGCTGAACGACAGTTGGCTTCTACCTTGCATAACATATTACCGACTGTTTACTTTAGTGATCTAAACTCTCTCTCTTGGAATGTCTAAACCTTGAGTTGATGTCATCAGAATTGGATGTTTTTGCTAAACCTATTTTTAAGTTATCTGCCGCCCATTTTGACTTCGTTGACCACTAACTATTTTTGGTATAATAAAGCTATTTGGATGAGATTAGCTTCATTTTTTTAATAATCGATCACATTACACACAAACTATACTCCATGCCACAAATATACGTACCTAAAAGATGGAAGCACAACTTGCAATAAAAATTGTTTCTTATTTCTTAGTTTTTATCCTAATAACTTGAGGATATCTAAGTATATGCAACCGCTTGATGGTTAATACTAGAAAACCAACTTATCTTTTTTATTCTTTGTTGTCCAGGGAAGAAGAAGACGGAGCAAAGGTGGTTAGGGTGGAAAACATAAAGAATCCGTACACTCAGGATTCTCATTGGAGATTTAAACTAACACTTAACAAGCTTTATGCATGGAAGCTTGTCAACTATGACCGGGTGGTCATGCTTGATGCTGATAACCTCTTCCTCCGAAAACCCGATGAACTTTTCCAATGTGGCCAGTTTTGTGCTGTCTTTATCAATCCCTGCATCTTCCACACTGGTCTTTTTGTGCTGCAGGTACCATTTTTTTTGGCCTGGATACAAGATAAAATTTCATCTTGTTTGTTCATGGCAAAATGGTTAATCTAATCACAAATATTAAATATGTGGTTTTTGCAGCCATCAATGGCGGTGTTCAATGATATGATGCATCAGTTGGAGATAGGTAAAAGTAACCCAGACGGCGCTGACCAAGGATTTATCGGAGGCTATTTCCCTGATTTACTTGATTCACCACAATTCCATCCTCCTTCAAACGGCACGAAGCTTGATGGATTGTATAGACTTCCTCTTGGCTATCAAATGGATGCCTCTTACTACTGTGAGCATGCATATACATTAACAAGAATAAAGCTACCCGTCTTGTTTATTTATTGATCTTGATGAGATTTTGAGGTATCTTAGTAATGCTTTATCTTTATTGGCTTTAAGACCTCAAGCTGCGATGGAGTGTACCGTGTGGGCCCAACAGTGTCATCACTTTCCCAGGAGCTTCATGGTTAAAACCTTGGTATTGGTGGTCATGGCCTGTCCTCCCTTTGGGCATCGATTGGCATAAACAACGGGTTCAAACTCTAGGGTAAGTCTTCCTTCAAACCTAATCAAGATTGCAGTTCATAAGCTGCTGTCATTTTGGCTCAAATTTCGATAGCATTGGCCTAATAATTTTTTTATCACAGGTACAGTGAAGAAATGCCAATTGCATTGATGCTAGCTGTGTTCTACCTGGGAATAATGGCTGTGGCACGTTTGGCACGTCCTAATTTGTCCAAGCTATGCTATCGGAGGGAAGAAAAGAGCGTCTTCTTCATACAAACAGGATTCAAATTGATCGCTATATGGTCCATTCTTGCGGCTTACATCATCCCTTTCTTTCTAATCCCCCACACCATTCATCCAATTATAGGGTGGGGTCTTTATTTGCTGGGAGCCCTTTCCCTTTGTTGCATAGCAGTAAACGCGTTCCTACTACCAATGCTGCCTGTGCTGATGCCCTGGATGGGATTCTTGGGCACGCTCCTGGTAATGGCTTACCCCTGGTATTCAGACGGCGTAATGAGGGCCCTTATGGTATTTGCATACGCGTTCTGCTGCTCGCCTCTTTTGTGGGTGTCATCAGTTAAGATCATGTCGTCTCTTCATGTTTCGCTCGAGAGGGAGGCTTACTTGCCTAGATTAGCTGAGAATGCTTCCCCCACTGGGTTCAGCAAGTTGTACTGAACACAATTCATTAAATCAGATTATGTTGCTTCTTTAACCATTGTGGATAGTTTTACACTCAAAATCACATACAGATTCCTTCATTGGGGAAACTGGATTTATTAATATTCATCTGTAATATTCTTTACACAAGAAGGGAGTTCTTGATCTTTTACTCTGAAAATAGTGATTTCTGTATGTAAAATAGAGTGTCAATTTGGATCATTGATTTGGGGTCGATAAGAATTGTATATTATAAGTTATTTGAAGTGTAAAATTATTACAGTTTAACATTAATTATTAATTTCGGATTGAAATTGAATTAATCTTATTTGAGTTGGTATGGTTTCGAATTTCTCTTAATAAATTTGGGTTAAGCACGGTTTACTGTATGCAGTTAAGGATTTTCCAAATCTCATTGGGCCAAGCCAGCTTTTAAGAGGCTAGACAATTTGATCCGCATAGGCAACCCATTAACGCTTAAATGGACTTGCAAATATGCAGTCCGATAAAAGTTTAAATGAACTACATATGCAGCGTAGTAAAGATTCGAACTAACCCCTGATCATCCCTAAATAATAAATTAATATGCAATCACATGATAGTATTTCTTACATGTGCCACAAATACTTAGACCCGATGCAACCGTGCCCAACATTTTGCTCAATCCTGGGGAGAAAAAAAAAATTGTGTCCGCCAATAAACGGAAAAGACAAAACCTTGTATGTGACGGTCATACAGATCTAATTTCGTGTGCCGAGTCAATTTAAATATAGTAAAAAAAAAATTGGGTAAATCGAGTTCCGCCTTCTTCTCCTTAATTTGTGTAAATAAGACTCCGTCACACGAAATGAGATCTATGTAACCACTAAACATAAGACTTACTCAACAAAAAAAAAACTAAACAAGAGAGTAATACGTTTTCCATAAAAATTATAGCTTTTGTTCTTATAAAAGATTTGTGTTCTTCTCAAGTTTATATAAGATTTTAATATGAAAATATATATAAGTTCTCCACATATAAGCCTCAAACTGCATTTGACTGTTGTTTAGTTGGATTACTCTAAAAGTAATACTTTGAAGGGAAAGAAAAAAATTACTTATCTTCATATTAATTTTCGGAAAACTCACAGTTAAAGCGTGATAAGAATACATTATGCTTCAAGGTCGCATCAATAGAGGTCTAAATAACAATGGAAAATTTGTTATTCTTGGAGTTCTTCCACCTTCTTGAAGCTCTGAACTTGTGTCTTGACTTCTTGACTTGTGTTGTGATTTTGGTGGAGAATAAGATCCTGTTTGTAGTTACAGGATGGAAAAATCCTAATGCTTGAGTCTGGATGAGCGATATGATTGGTCCTTCACAATATCATTATGTATAAGATAATTATTAAATTAATTGTATTTAATTTAATAATTACTGCAACAACTTGACACATGGAGCATTCTGATTGGTTCACCATGACTTGATGTTTATCCTCATCGTCTTGGAAAATTACTAAATTAATTTAATTTAATTTAGTAATATCTGTATCATCTTGACACGTGGCGGCTTCTCATTGGTCAATAAAATATATAGTAAATTACCAATTAAATTGACTATTTAACTTAGAAATTTTATTTATTCAATTTTTAATATTAAAATAATCAATATAAAATTTATATTTAATATATATTTTATTACGTGACACGTTTTAATTAGATTCGAAATTTGTGTATCAACCGGAACTATTCACACAAATAAAATGTTACTTCTATGACTCTATATTAACTAAAAGGGGAAAAAGGAATAAAAACAATTTAAAGAGTAAAATCTATTTGGATTTTGGAGCCACAGCAACGGATAATTCTGACATCACCACATCATTGGGCCCCTCCCCTAATTAAGGCCCACTTTTCAGACATACCCTCGTGATCTCTGACTATCCATTTTCCTTTTCCTTTTTTTTTTTTCTGGTTTTTTACCCTTAAACCAACCACCAGAGTTATGTGCATGCTATATTAGATTTATTACGAGTATGTTTATTTAAGATTAAGGAGTGATGAGTTAAATTTGAGTGAGAAAATTAATAAATATATTTTTTTAAAATTTAATTTTTTAAATTTACTGAGGATACCTAAAACAAACACATCCTATGAGTATCAGCAGGTATTAAATATTTCAGAGAACTCTATCAAAATCAAGAATCATCTAATATAATATTCATTCAGTTCCACTTGAAATTGCACAGTTTCATTGCAATATGTCCCACAATAATTTACACACTCTAAAAAAAGGAAACTTATTTCATAATCTCTATCCTTAGTCTTCACCTTTGAAAAGTTAACAATAAAGTAAAAAATAAATTTTTCTTAAAATGTGTTCACACTTAGATGTGCAGCTTCAAGTGGGACGTAGGGAGTAATAAGTGGAAGGTCTCTTGCTTTGACGGACGCACATAGGGGCCAGGAGGAGCACTGGACCCCCCTGATCCTTCATAATGTGCTATTATATATGTGTATATGTATATTTTTGTTGATTTTAATACAATTTAATTATATGAAATAAATAATTTTAATTGAATAAAATAAATAATCCAATTGTTTAGCTCGAATTAGATGGATGTATTATTATGTATATGCAATAGAGATAAAGATGTTCAAAGTTATAATGAATATAGAAACATTATGTATAGTTTTATTTATAGAGTTCAGTTGACTATTGTTGAGGCTCATTGACATATTTAGGGGGTGTATAACGGTAGTCCTCCTTTTAAATTTTCTAAAATATTATTTTTAATATAATTTATCCAATATTTTAAGTTTAGAGCCAAACACAAAAGAACCGGATTGATAGGCTACTCAAAATTTGCCCCATATTTACAAAAAAGAGTCACATAACCTTAGAGCATATAAAAAGCTTCCGTTAAATAAACTCCTACATCCGTATATAAATGGGCCCCCTCGACTAAATTTCAGGGTCCGTCACTGGTCTCTTGTGAGAAATTATGAGCCAAAAAGTATTAATATTTGTACTTAAATGTATTATATGTTCTAGGTAAAGATATCATGGGGAAAATGTATCACGTTGTAATATTAAAAGTATTATTTATTTTGGATAAATTATCATAATCAACTCAAATTATACTGTGCAATTGGTGCATATTAGCATATGAGACTGCTAATAATAAAAATACCTTATTTACACTCGAGAATTCTAATAACAATATAATTACTATTTAAATAAATGATACAAATAAAATCAAATTAAACGATATCAAAACAAATAAAACATAAAATCAAAACATATACTAATACTAGTGGAGAGAATATATATAACAAATTAAAATATATCATAATAGGTTATCTATATTTCCATCAAGCATGACAGATTATAAATAAGTTACAATTATGCTTATCTTTATATCTAAAAAGAACACCTAAATATGTAAATTCACTGAACAGCACACCGTAGGGTGTGCATGGAACAATACGATCTGAAGATATGAAAAATTCAGTGGCGTTACCCTAAAAAAATTAAAAAAATTCAGTGTCATAAAATTGTGTACCCCCAAATTTAAGGACCCTAGTCGAATAAAAACTTATAAAGATCCGTTCTAAATCGTTCAAAAATTTGGAACAGTTCAGTACAGTGTATAATGGATCTAGTCAAATAGTTTTGTTCAGTATGGCCATACTCGATTATTCAGAGATTTTTCAAGATTTATAATATCAAAGTTAAAGCAAAAAAAAATATACTATCATTAGCGTTCCAAATAAAGTCTATGTTGGCATAAACATTAAGTAATAAGTAACATCGTGTAAGATCATCCAAAAGTGATAATGTATGAAAATTATGGACAAAACTTGTAAACTACTCTATATCTGAAATTATTAATATATTTATATATTTTTGTAATCTCGATTTTCAATTTGTGACGATTCATATTAGTTGGGGATAGTTTGGTGTGATTCTCGATATGGATATTACCGAATATCAAGAACCATACTATAATTTTTTTGGTAGAATTAATTGCGAAAAAAGTTAAATTAAAATCAACATTTTTCTTTTAACTCGATGTAAGAATTGTTGTAAAGTTGGATAAATCTCGAATTTGAAGCACGTTGCTACCACACGATATCTCAATTTGGCATCCATGTAAGTAACAAGAACAAAAATTTGTCTGACTCAACGGGAGTAAACTGTTGTTCCTTTCCAATTTCGTCTACAACGTTCATAAACCTAATAGACATATTTAACCTCATTAGTGGGGCTCATATTGTTGGGCTCAATATGGAACCTGCAAATACAGTTTAGCTTCTAATTAAAAGAATAATAAACATTGTAATTTAGAATTGACCCCATACTTCGGCCTGTCTGCCAACCACTCAATCGAGTATTTCGTATTCTAATTAATCATATATAATTTGTTTTAGGGATATTTTTTAAGTAAAATTCCTAAACAGTGGGATAAGTACAAATTGATCTCTGTTATAAAATGCTTTATTACAATTAATTTTCTATTTTAAGAGTTTATTAATACATGAAGTTAATATAGTTTGTGTTAAACATATTTGGAGAGTAATCTATTTACTTAAACCTTATCTATATATTGTGCAAGCAAATGAGACAGCATATGTAATTCACATTAATGAGCACTTCAGTGTATTATAAATAAATCTATAAAATATATATAAAGAATTACTTATTCAAAATAGTGGGTCCAAGAATTTATGTGGCGTAGTCATTTTTATGTCCAAAGGAATCAAAAAGTGAAATTGTACTCCACAAGATAATTTAAGGGTGTATTTACTTAGGACCGTAGAGTGTTGAATCAAATTTGATTGAAAAAGTTAATAAGTGTGCTTTATCGAGATTTGAATTCCTAAATCTATTGAGTTAAACCTTAAATAGATCAAATTTGATTGAGGAAGTTAATAAGTGTGCTTTATCGAGATTTGAATTTCTAAATTTATTGAGCTAAACTTTACGTATAAAACAGGGATCCAGATGACATAAAACATTCATTGGAGGTTGAAAACAATACCAAAAGTGGCCTTATAAGAGAATGAACGAACAAAAAAAGAGACAGAATAATATGTAGCAAAAATATAAGGTTCAATCTTTGATCGTATTTGTCTGCATTAAGCCGTCATAGCCAACAATCTTGAAGTGGCACAAACACTATTTCATAGCAACCCGAGGCTGGCCTGAGCAAGAGAAGCCCTCAAATCTGGGTCACCTATTACATACTTATTAGCGTAATGTTTCTAAAATACAACGACTCATGTATCAAAGGTAATAGAGTGAGTCTTATGTGTAACGATTTCACGTGTGACGGAATACACTTCTATAGGAAAAATTGATATTTTTACAGAAAAAAGAATGATACTTTTACAGATAAAGGTGATATTTCTGCTATAAAAAGTTATATATATATTTTTTTTTTTCAGAAAAAGTAATACTTTTATTACAAAAAAATTGATATTTTTTTCCGTCACACTGTGTGACGGCCGTGGCGAACTTCTATTTATAGGGCACCACTTCCTGCAGGGTTTTAGTCTCAAGTTATTCGGGCAGTGGGCTCTTTCTGAGGTATGTAACCTAGAAGCCCTATCCCACTCCTTTAGGTATTGGTCCTCCACTTGATGACCACTAATTAAAGAGCTAATGCTCTATTAAGACCACATTCTAGGAGTTAATGCTGATAATGAATCTGGGCATCTGGTTGTCCTAATTTGTCCTAAAAATCCACAAAATCGGATTTGGTTGTCCTAATTTGTCCTAAAAATCCACAAAATCGGATTTGGCTGAGGTGAGTTAACCACTACATATATATAGAATTCACTATTTTTATAGAAAATTCCTAATAATGCTTTGTTGGAATATTTAAAAAGGAGAAAATAATTTGGGGCTAAAGCCCCCCAAAGCTCAGCAAGATGACCTCCTTATCACATTATCTTACTGTATAATAAAAGAAATCCTCTTCAACAAGAAATTATAGCTGTTTTCTATTTATTCCAACTACTAAAAATAGGTATGTTGTATCATTATCTAGGGGGAAAAAAAATCATTTTTAATCCTATATGTTATGGCTTATCCAGAAAAAGTTGTGTATATTCCGAAAATTCAATTTCAGTCCACTGTGTTTCGAAAAAGGTTCAATTTAAGGACACTAGATGCTGGCAGCCAGTAATTGTGCCGCATGATGGCCCAATAAATTGCGAGTTTTTGGTCAAATAGCTAGTGTGGCAGTTATGAATCCAGGTGTACATGCAATTAATTAAATAAACCCAAAAACGGGAGTTATTTCCCTCCAGGAAGTCTAACACTGATGTGAATTTAGATTTTATATTTTTTAATTGGTTTGTCGATTTAATTACTTGACATGTATACCTGGATTCAGAACTGTCACATTAGCTTTTGACCTGAACCTCAATTATTGGGTCTTCTGCGCATATTCCGGCACAATTAATGAACGTCGGCATCTGGTGTCCTTAAATTGGACATTTTTTTAAACTTATTTGGACTAAAATTAAAATTTCGGTACATGACTTTTTCTGGACAAGCCCTAATATACATGGTTAAAAAAAAGAATTTTTCCCCATTACCTATATATCTATGAAGGGAAAAAATTTGGTCCTGTAACTTAGTTCCAGTCTCGAAGAGGTCTTGTATCTTAGAATTCGTTTCATTTTAATTGTCGTTTTAGCTTGTCAATGATTTTCCTAATTAATTATCGTTTTAGATATTTTTCACTATTTGTTTTCTTATTGTGTGCATATCTCAATCCTAAAATATCTCTTAATTTTAACTATTGTATCAAAGAGAGAGATAGGCAGATAAATACTGACAACGTTATTTCAGGGATTAATGAGAAAAAAGGGATTACTGAGGGTACATTTGTTATTCATTTAATTCTTAACGCATTCATTTCATTCTAAAACGTCAATTAAAAATAAACAGAGGGAGTATCGATTTTGGTCATGCATGTTAGGACAATATCAAATTCGAGGATATTTTCACCAGAAATCGTCATGAGTGGCGCATGTGTTCAATAAAATTGGGGCTTTCCTGTCTGATTTATCTACGTGTATAATAATATATATATGGCACACCACATATTAAATACTTAAAAAGAAATAAAATAAAAATAAATAAATTAAATTACACATCTTCGTTTCATTCATTTATAAAAAGATAGGGTTTCTAGATTACGCCACCGCGCCAGGGCACGACCGGCCTAGTGTTGTTTGGTTTCTAAACACAAGAACATATACTCGAAATAGGGATACTGGAGATGGACTTTCGCTATTAACAATTTATAAGAAGAATCAAGAAAGAAGTAGAAAATGAGAGGAGGGAGAGCGAGAGAGTATGTGAGTGTGTGTGAACAGGAAAGTTTTCGCACAGAAACCCATTTTGATGGAGAATGCCACGTCATGCGCGATGATTGAAAAGCCCCAAATTTGTATGACTCGTGCGTGTAACATACTGAATTCTGTGACTTAAATTCTAGAAAAATATTCTCAAATTGGATCATCATGTAACATGCATTACAAAAATTGATATTTTACAACATGCATGATTTATTTTAGACTCGTCCTAAGTTACAAGACTAAAAGATAAAATTTCTCTATTTATAAAAAGAGAAGTCAGCAAAATAATAGGGACTAAGTTTCTGCCTATGCAAGTTACTAACTCTGTAAATCCTAATTACTTAATAATTATAAAATACAATTTAATCAAGACGGGATCCGGTATGGATCTGTTAGGAAATTTATGTTTAGTTTTGATGATGACAAAACCTCTTGTAAGGTAGGAACTAGTACCCCCAGAAATTCAGTAAATCTTTGTAATAGATATGATTAGTTCTACTTAGGCAGAAGTCACAACAAGGAAGCAATAAGATTGTCAAGGTCACTTGAAGCTGCAAGTTCGCTATCGCAATAAGGAAAGAGACTGCATTGAGCAAGTAGTAAGGTTGTGGATGCCCATCCAGTATAATGTGTTGCTTGCAGCAAAAAAAGTACAACCAGCAAGCAAGAAGGAGTTATGTCAACAGTGTGTAAGTCAAGGTCAAACGTCAAGATATTCAATTCAAATATAGTCAGTGGAGACAAGTTTAAAACCTTTTACTGACTATCTAATATCGTGGGGACATGCTACTTGACAAAAAACAAAAGCAACACTGGACACTGACACCAAGCTACAAGTACTCTAACCTACTTTCTGCGAAAAATGACACATGGCTCTTTGCCGTATGAACATATCGCGAAAGTTGCTCCAAATCGCTAGGATTGGAATAACCTTCTCAAACTGCATGTGTACGGTTTGTGATAGAGGTAGTATAAAAGATGTTGAATCCACAGGGAGGATTTTCTGTGAGAATCGGCTTTAGCACTTTCAAATTAAGTAACTCAAATGTAATATGCAAAGTTTTTCACTCACACTGGCTTACATGCAACGACCACCATATGCTTGCCAATTATTTAAGTTGGATCTAGTACTTGACATGCGTGGCAAAGAATAAAAAAGGTCTTTTAATTCGGCTGTAATGATAGACTTAGGTAGGGTGGGATAAATTTTTGGTGAAAGTGACTGATAAGTGGACTAACCGAGTTATTCCTAACCCAACTATCCCTAAAAAATTTAACCACTCACACCTCACTCTCCAAATTTCAGTAAATCACTCTAAGGAATGACTTCTTCTCCCCATGAAAGATCTTTTACAACCAAGTGCTTTCCTTCTCTTTTTTTTTTTTAAACTAAGCACTTTTCTCACTCTCCTCCTCAACTCATGCTTCATATCAACTCGACTCATCATTTTTTTTGTACTTTTGCTTTGTACAACTCAAAGAGTCTAAAATTTTAGCACATAGGAGGGTAAACCTTCTTGATTCTTCTATCACATATTCCCTTTCCATGTTCTACTTTATCCCCTTTTTCAGGCCATAGTAATCCCGAAAAGCATTCCCAACTACCTCTCCTTTCGCCTCCCTCTTCACTAGATTAGTCCAATAAGGTCAAAGGCCAATTTGAAAGGTGTTCGGCTTGTAATATTTGGCTAACAATAACAGGCTCAAGGCTCAAACAGCTAACTAGAGGAAATTACTTTTTCAAATTTGGGTCAAAAGGGTAATTATTTGGAGGCTTTGAAATAGGCTAAAATAAAAAATAAAAAATTGCCTAAGATTATTTTCGAAGCCACAACACATACCGACTTATTCACGACAGAGATGCAAGGCAAGTTCTAGAGTCTATTTGCACATAATCAATGAAAATCACTCCGAAAGAATTCATACAAGTTACTCCAAGAATGAGGGTACAATTATAGGCTCAAATTCCTCACAGGGTAATTTGTGACCAATGTTTCAATTCACAGCTCAATTTCATTTCCAGTCATGCTCTATCATGTGCTATTTTATAACAAGATTTCCACAAGAATTCATCATTAACTCATTGCCAACTTATTATCACCTCAATGTGTAAATCTTCTTTT
The DNA here is from genome assembly GCA_958295605.1 of Ajuga chamaepitys. Lineage (NCBI taxonomy): Eukaryota > Viridiplantae > Streptophyta > Magnoliopsida > Lamiales > Lamiaceae > Ajuga > Ajuga chamaepitys. Next base: position 14,304,195 of record OY282502.1, on the reverse strand, counting down.
CTCAATAGCATATTTCGGTTTTCTTTTCCTATCCTAGACTCGATCTAGACTCAACAAAACAAAAACAATAAAACATAACCAGGACTGTCAACTATGGCACACAGGTCCAACATACTAGCAATGGCACACAGGCCCAATACACTAAAACAATGGCTCACAGGCCCAACACAAATGCATACAAAAATGAAGAACATAAAGCAGCAGAGGACAATATAAGTAAAGCATAAAAATTGAAGACAATACAATGTTAACGCTGCCAAGTCGTCCCACTTCACACCCCCTCCCCCAAACTTGGTTAGAAACCAAAGTTTGAGGGAAAAAGAGTGGTGCGACTTGTTGCGTACTTACAGTGCTCTACTAAGGCGGCGGCGGAGGTGGATAACCCCCTTGTCCCCAAAAGGACTGCATATTCTTCCAATGAATTTCTGGCTTGTGTTATCCTTTTCTCGACCCCTGTCTCGTGTTTATGGTAATCCTAGTCATGTAAACTTCAAAAATGCAAAAACATGAAAGATAACTAATCCAATACCGAAAAAAATAAAGAACCGTAAACATCGGGTTGCCTCCAAACAAGCACTGTTGTTTTGCGTCGTTGGCTCGACGGCTGCACGTTCCCTTAGCGTTTGTGCCAAGGTGGTTTCCACATTGGCCCCGACCAATTCAGGCACTTCACTTTATGTCGCTTCTCACTCTCCTCTTTACGATGCCTCACTGATGTGGAACGATTCAGCTCATCCCTGCACCTAATCTCAACATTCTTTTCAACGAGGGTGTTAGTAGCATCATGAGGAAAAACAAAATGGTTTTCTTCAGGACATCCCATGGTATCATAATTATTAAACCTAATTATGTGCCGATCAAATTCCATAGTTAGGGTACCATTACTGACATCAATTTCAGTTTGGGCAGTGTTCAAGAACGACCGCCCTAAAAAAATTGGTGGAGGTGTAGAAGAGTCCCCACACATGTCGAGAATATAGAAATCAGCTGGGAAGACGAGTCCACCTACTTCAACTAAGACATCTTCAATTAAACCATCAGGATACGTATTACTACGGTCTGCTAATTGTATTATTATTCTGGTTTCTTTCAGTGGTCCTAGGTTTAATGCATGAAATATTGCTCTTGGCATCACATTAATAGAAGCTCCTAGGTCTAGCATGGCATGTTCAATATTCGTGTTTCCTTTTCTACATGGAATGACAAACATACATGGGTCCTTGCATTTAGGTGGAATCTTCTTTTTGAAGATTCCTGAGACGTTCTCCCCCATAAGGACCTTTTCATCCCCCTTGAGTTTATACTTGTTGGTATAGAGCTCTTTTAAAAATTTAGCGTATCTAGGGTTTTACTTGATAGCATCGATCAAAGGAATGCTGATGTCAACCTTGCAGAACACATCCAGAATTTCTTTCTCCTTGTCGGCTCGTACATGTCTGATCATGCGACTGGGGAAAGGAAGTGGTTGAGATGGCCCTGAGATCAAAACATCAGTTTCCTGCAAAACAGGGGTCGCAACCGCGCCATATGTACAGGGTCTTCAACCCTAGGATCACCGAGCAGGTCGCGACCGCGCAAGTCAGTCGCGACTGCAGCTCGGTCTTCTGTAGCTTCGTCTGGATTTTCGTTGTTACCATCTTCTAATGTTTGCCCGAGCTTCTTAACCTCTCCAAGCTGATTTCCACTCCTTAATTTGATGGCACTGACATTCCTCAGATTTATTTTCGGTTGTGCTGGCAATTTTCCACTCTGCATATTTTTCAATCGGCTTATAGCAGTCGCCATCTAGCTCATTTGCGTCTCTAGATTCTTGATGCTCGATGTTGCATCTTTATGAAATTGCACAATATTCGTCGCCAAGGTCTTCACAATATCTGCCAAAGATGAGTCAGGTGCTTGCTCAGCTGGCTGCTTCGTGTAATACATACCTCTCTGTGGTGGAGGTTGGTTTTGCCCACTTGGCTGACCTTGTTGATTACCATAGCTGAAATTTGGATGATCCCTCCATCCTGGGTTATAGGACTGAGAGTAGGGATCATACTTCCGTCATATTGCCGTTCCGACGGCATTGGCATATGCATCTAGCTCACGTCCCAGAACCTCACATTTATCAGTCATGTGGTCTGTGGTATCACATAGTCGGCAAGATCGGACAGATGAATTTCCCCCCGTAACAGCTTTCTGAACCATTTTAGTGAGCTGATCAATCTTTGCATCCATTTGAGAATCGTTTACCTCTCTTACTATCCACGTAGATGCATCCCTGTTCCCAAACTGTTGTGTCTTAGCAGCCATTTTCGATGTAAATGCTATGGCTGCGGTCGGGGTCTTGTCACATAGGTCACCCCCACTGGCAGAGTCTAACATGTTTCTATTCAACTGTGTCAGCCCTTCATAGAAGTATTGGATGAGTAGTTGTTCTGTGATCTGATGTTGTGGGCATCTGGCCACCAGTTTTCCAAAGCGTTCCCAATACTCATACAAAGTTTCTCCAGGTAGTTGCATCACTCCACTGATTTTTTTCCGGACATTCGTGGCCTTGGATGCGGGAAAGTACTTTTTCAAGAACTGGGCCTCCATTTCCTCCCAAGTTTTTAATAGAGCCAATCCTTGGCCAAATCCTTCAGAGAAAAAGGAAATGCACGTAGTTTTATCTATTCTTTTGTGACTTTAGTGGGCTTCATGCTCGAACGTACAATATGAAACTCCTTCAGATGCTTGTGCGGGTCTTCTCCTGCTAACCCATGGAAAGAAGGCAACAAATGAATTTACCCTGAGCGGAGTTCAAAAGTAGTGTCCTCCTCTAAGTCAGGGAAGGTGATGCAGAGAGGCTGGTGAGTGGCACCAGTGTTAGCCAATTCCTTCATAGTTCTTTCGGCTGCCATTGATTCCAACTCGGATTCAAAATCAGAAGAGTTCTCGGTCGCGAAAGGCAGAGCTTCGAACTTATCTCAATTTTCTCTTGCTTGTCTTCTCAGAATACGATCTTTACGAGTTATCTCTGGGTTGAAAAGCAATTCTTCATTTTGGCGTGAACAAGTGATCATTCACTGCTAAAACAAAAGTAGATTGGGTGAGTTCAAGTTTATAGCAATTATATAAGAAAAATAAAAAAAAATAAAAAAATTTACTATACTAAATATGAAACTAATAAAACTAAACACTTAAAATCTTGCACCGCTCCCCGGCAACGGCGCCAAAATTTGACCGCACTGTCGCGATGCGGTAAAATTAATAATACCTAACTACACTTCTGGCTTGTAGAAGTGATAAGTAGGGTCGATCTCACAGGGAGCAGAATAATTTATAGTGATGATATGAATCCAAGTATTAGCAATTTATAAAAAATAATATATATATATATATATATATATATATATATATATATATATAAGTAATGGGGGGTTTTAGTTGATTTCCAATCAACTAACAAATTAAAACAGAAATTAAACAATTACTTAGGAAAATATTCTACTTATGAATTAACGAATCCCAGCCCTTAATCTTATCTCCCCCTAGTTATTACTACCCTGTGATAGATGCCATTGTTAACTAATTTAAATATCAAAACTCCTACCCCGAGATTAGCAACAAGCTCTGCTAACCTCGTTATCCCTTATGTTTAACTAACCAAAACAAGCTCTTGATTAGTCTATCCAGTTGAGTGACCTCAGAATAAGCTCTCTGGATCTCATTAACTGGACGCCTAGAGTACTAAGATAACGGGATAGACACGATGTGGACCTCGTAAGCTCGGACCGATTCAGACCGAGCTATATACTACCTAGCGATATCACTCGCTATTTGCTACTAAGTGGCTAAAAGTTCGTAACAATTACGGATTACGATTATAACGTAACATTACTTATGCAATTAATATCCTAGGTGATCAATCTAGCACAATATCACATAAGCATTGAAAGATAATTAAATAGCATAACAACGTTTCAAAGTACTAAATTGTTTAACAATCACAAATCACAAAGTAATAAAACTAGGGTTCGACTCGATTAAGGACTGAAATAACCTACTAGCCGCTCATGGCGGTGACAAAAGACAAATTAAATTGGAAGTACATGATTGAAATAACTAAAAGGAATGAAAAACCTGAATATTGTCGATATTGATTGCTCGCTTCCTTCGGAATCTCCTAATGTAGCTCTCTTCTCCAGTCAAAAGTGTCTAATTTTTGGATACTGGGATCCCTTTCTATAGAGGAGGTCAAGTTGGGCTAATTTTGGCTCCAAATCAGAACTCTTATGGCCCAAGGATTAATTGGCCGACTTAAAAGGCCACGATCGCGACGTACAGCCCGCCCGCGCCCGCTTCTGATGCAACATCACACCGCGGTTGCGCCACCTTTACAGCATTTCGGACTTGTTTCTTCAGCTTGACATCGGCCGTGCACTTAGGTCGCGGTCGTGGCACTCTTTTCTTCGATTTTCTACGTTTTTCCTTCATTTGACTCCCCGAACTTCGTTCCTTTGTCGGACATCCGGCCGAGTATAAATACTTGGCGTAAATTGCCTATTTAGCTCAAAATGAAACTACAAGTGTCAAATGTTCTAAGGACATAAAAACAAGCTAAACACGATCAATGTACACGCAAACATTACAAATCAACACTTAAACAGACTTAAAGTGCATAAATAAATGTGTGTACCAATTGGGTACCCAAATTCTCTCCTCAAAGTACAGTATATCCTCCTTAGACAAACAAAATCCCTTGCCTTCTCCGACAAGCACATGCTCTTTCATCTCGAGTAGAAAAGAATCTCAGCTTTGACCTTCCTTAATTCTCTCATTTTCTTTCCAATCGAGTCATCGCTGATGATATCTTCGAGAATCCTACAATAAATCTTCGATAGTACCCAACGAGTCTAAAAAAAATGACAAACTTCATTAGCATTGGTTGGTGTCTTCCAATCATTGACAGCCTCGACCTTCGTCGAAACAACCTCAATTCATCGGGTAGTGATTACATGACCAAGAAATGTAACTCAATTGAGCCAAAATTCACACTTACTGAACTTTGCAAACAACTTCTCCTTGTGAAGTGTATCAAGAACAATCCTTAAGTTGTTCATGCTCTGTTTCATCATTCGAATACACTAGTATGTCATCTATAAATACAATGATGAACTGACACGTCGGTTTCTAACCTAGTGTTCCGCAAGTGTACGGATGTAGGTGTAGTACTATTGTCAAGGTCGATCCCACAAGGAATAGTTTTAGGTAGTTCAGTACCTTAATACTCTAGGAATATCCTAACTAGATACTAAGTTGCAAAAGTTGATTTTACTAATTAAAATACTCAATTAAATATAACTTCAAACTTAGGAAACGCAAAAACTAACAATCAAAGAGAAAAGGTATCCTAGGGCTTCGATTTCAGGACATTAATTCAATGTTGAATATGATTAACCTATTAATTTACCAATTCTAGTGTTTATTAGGCGGCACGACAATAATCTAATCCTTCTCTCGAAGCGATTAAACCGTTGATTAATTAAGCTAATTACCCTCTCGAGTCAATTAAACCTAATAACTCCTAAACGATCCTAAGCCACGGCCTACACAGTCATAGACAACTGCGCTCTATGTTCTAAGTCTGATAACAATTCCCTCCTCTCGAAGCGGAATTGTTAAACTAAATTACTAAATCTAGATGATCAAGCTAAATTCAGTTTTAAGCACAAACATAGAGATAAAACACGTAAAGAACGGAATTAAATAGATTAAATCATAATTAAACCATTGTCATAAAAATCCCTACTTTCTAACCCTAGGACACGAATAGCTTAGCTACTCATGTCTCGGAATAATCCAATACAAAATTCTAATAAAAACATTGTAAAGAATTAAACTAGAAAATAATAAATAAACCCGGATGACTCCGTCTCGATGATCTTCGTCTTATTTGTCCTCCAAGATGATGTAATTTATGTTCTTGATGATTGCCCCCTTTTCCTAGAGCTTGGGGTCCTTTTTATAGAGTTGGGAACGAATTTTGGGGAAGATAGGATCAAAATCCTATAAAAAATATGAAATCTTCGCATAAAAACCCTTCTGACACGGCCGTGTTGCTTAAGTGACACGGCCGTGTTGCTTTGTAATTCTTCCTTTTCCAGCAACATTTTGACACGGCCGTGTTGCTTAAGTGACACGGCCGTGTTCTATTCCAGATCTCACAACGCATTGCAGGCCACTTTTGACACGGCCGTGTTGCAGGTCTGACGCGACCGTGTCGGTTCTTGTGTTATTTTACTACTGGACCGGTTCAGGCCGGTTCGGACCGGTTTGGACCGGTTCTTGGACGGTTTTTACTCCTTTGGACCGGTTTTCACTCTATTTGACTTGTTTCTCCTTCGAACTTCATCCAAATGGCATAAAAATACCTAATTATCTTCAAAACAAGTCGAAACACGTCAAATGGCCCAAATATTATAAATATTAATAAGTGCTGGTCAAATATACACGTATATGCTATAAAATATGATCCTAAATCGACCTAAATACATGCATAAATAACGTGTTATCAAACTCCCCCAAACTTAAACTGTTGTTCGTCCCGAACAACATACAAAAAGACACAAAGAAGACAAGTGATTATGCATTTTGTTTAGGGCGATTTAGAAGATGAATTCAGTTTCAGTCTGATTTTTCTTAAAATAACTAGGCAACACAATTCACTTGAGCATATGCAATAACGCGAAAATCAACTAATCTCGAGACTTTGAACTTTCGAATTATTCAACCCTCACCGGGTAAGTGGTTCACTCATCTCTCAAGTGTTTAAGCTAGAATAATTTCCACTCATATTGAATTATATGCAAAGTCTACCATATGCTTGCCAATCGTCTAAACTAGACCTCGTACTTGATACGTGTGACAAAGGATCAAAAAGGTCTTTATTTTGGTTGTAATGTGGACTTAAGGTAAGGTGGGATATATTTGGATATAAGTGACTATTCATTGGACTAATCAAGTTACGTCTAACCCGACTACCCCTCAATACACTCACTCAACCTCACTCTTCAAATTTCAGCAAATCACCCCGCAAGTTGACTTCTTCACCTTCCCAAGTCCATACAACTTAAGTGCTTTTCAATTCTGCGGGTACCACATTTTTGGGACTACCCGAATGTTCTAAGCAAATTCACAATTTAAGCACTTTATTTTCTAGCCTCTCCTCTATAATACAACTTTTTTTTTTTTCCTCTTTCTTTTTTTTTTTTTTCTTTTTTCTCTTTTTTTTTTTCTAGGAGAGGCTATTCTTCGTTTTTCACCTATCACTTTTCTCTTATTTCCTTCATCTTTTGAAAATATCCCTACGTCCCATTCCTTCCCACAATTTGTTCACCCAAAAATTCCTTCCAATTCTCCTCCCTCTAACTTGATTAATCCAATTAGGGCCAAAAGAGATAAATCAAAAGGTTTTGGCTAACATTGTTAGGTTATGAATAAATAAGACTATAAGGCTCAATTGGGCTAACTAGGGACAATTTTTTTCATTATGGTTCAAAGGTAATTTTCATGGTTCAAAGAAATAGGCTTAAACAAAAAGTTGCCTAAGATCATTTCCTAAATCACAACACATACTTGACACATTCTTAGTAAAAACTCAAGGCAAGTTCTAGAGACTAGTACACATATTCAATCAAATTCACACCGAAAGAAAGTATATGACTCCAAAAATTGGAGTATAATCAGGCTCAAATTCTCACAAGGTAAATTTTGATTGAATATTCTAAGTTCAAGCTCAATTTCGTCTCAAAACGCCTCTCATGCTCTATTATGTGCCATTTTTTCATCTAAATCATCTCATCATTAACTATTCATCATCCATCTTTCCCTATTATTCTCTTTTTATTTTTTTCACTTGTTACCTATTTCCGGGTTTTATTATTCTTATGACTCAAAAACTAAAAAAAACTAATAAGACTCTAAACTCCTAAAACTCCTAAGACTCAACATGGAAACGATATGCAATCAAACTCGGGCTCACAGACCCAACAACACCGATAAATCAGATAACTGGGCTCACAGACCCGATAACATCAATCAAAACAATAAAAATCAGCACAATGGGCACACGGACCCACAATCAGCAAAACTCGAACGATCAACTAAAATGTAAATCAAAACTAGAAATATAGCTGCCAAGACGTCCCACGGTCTACCCCCTCCCCCAAACTTGGCTGAAAGCCAATGTTTGGAGGAAAAACGTGGTACGCCTTGGTGCTAACTTACAAATCGTTTCGACGATGGCGTTTTGAAACCCTTACGAGCTCCGAAATCGTGCCATTTTGCTCCTACTGAATCTTGGTTCGGCCGTCTCCGCATGGCGCTCTGAATTTTTGCATTTTTTTTTTCTGCTGAAGAAATGACACGGCCGTGTTGAAGGTTGTGACACGGCCGTGTTACATTTAAACCAACGTTGATGTTTCTAGGTCGTTTTTGACACGGCCATGTCGTTTGTCTAACACGGCCGTGTTGCGTTCCAGTTTGGATTCGTGTTTTGTGAAGCCTTTTGACGCGGCCGTGTCAATTGTGTGACACGACCGTGTTACGTTTGAACCATTTTAACGCGGCCGCGTCCAGCATGTTACGCGGCCGTGTTGCATTCCAGTGCTAAAACACTTTCTGGGTCGATTCTGACGCGGCCGTGTCGTTTGTGCGACACGGCCGTGTTTCCTCTTCTGCTCCTTTTACCGCGATTTTTCCGTCTTTTCGACCCCCGTTTCTTGCAACACTCGTCCATGTTGATTCCTAAAAGCATAAAACACTAAAACACAAGTAAAACATAAAACTTAACGAAATAATAAAAATAAAACGATAAACATCGGGTTGCCTCCCGACAAGCGCTTTGTTTTACGTCATCAGCCGGACGTCCTTTTTCTATCAACCATTTTCTAGCCACCCCGAGTCGGATGTTTTCTGACCAATTAAAGAGCTATTTGGGACATGAGGATTTGCTACAGCAGCTAGGGTAGTGTAAATAATGCTACAATTGTGTCTACCCCTTAGACCCGACTTATGTATTTTGAGTGTGATTATTTCGTTTTGAACCCGAAAAACCAACTCCCCGTTAGGTACATCGATTAGTGCTTGGCTAGTCGCCAAGAAGGGTCTTCCTAAGATAAAAGGGAATTCATCATTCCCTTTCATGTCAACAACTAAGAAATCACTAGGGAATTCAAAATTTAGCACTTTTACCACTACATCCTCTGCTACTCCCAACGGTGTTAATGAAGATCCATCCGCTAATTTGATAGTAGTAAAGGACCGTTTAATTTCCCTTAATCCTAATTGTCTATACTGCTTAAGAGACATCAAATTTATGCTAGACTCTAAGTCACACATGACATTATGAAACTCATGACTACCAATTGAGCAAGAAATAGTAAAACTCCCTGGATCTTTTGCTTTTGTTGCTCTTCTCGGTTTCATGCTTGTGGTTGCGTTCTTCTTGGGCCCACTCAGTGTCTTCTTCGTCGTCCCTTTTCCATCCTTCCTCTTCTTGATTTCCTCTTTATCTTGGATTCTCTCCTTTAGTGGTTCCTGTTTCACAACAACAACTCTAGATTGCTCTAAAGGGTCAAGGTTAGCAAAGAACGAATTTTTAAAACAAAAATCAAAAGACTCATCAAGAATAGGATATGGAATTTTCTTATCTATGATTGTATTGACCTCCTCCTTCTTGATGTTTTTGACTTCCTCGCTTGATTCCTTCGCTTCTTGGTCCTTCATGCTCTCTTCATGCTCCTCTAGCTCCACAATATTGCAGTGCTCCTTAGGATTAACCAATGTATCACTCGGATATTGGCCTTGCTTGTGTTGAGCTCCTACTATCTTTATTAGTTGGCTCATGTTTGATGACAATTCTCCAATGCTAGCGTGGGTCTGCACCAGTGTGTTCTCGAGCCTCTTGATGTCTGCCCCTTGCCCAGTGATATGCTTGGTTAGCTCCATGAATTTCCCATCCACTTTCTTCTCCAACTGAGCTAACTTTTCATCATACTTTTCAAATTGTGATTGCGCAATTTCTTCTTGTGATGGCTTCTTACCGTCATGGATCATGCCATTTGTAACAACAAAGCCGGGTGGCGGATTAAGTGTATTTTGCGCGTTCCCATATGAAAAGTTCTGATGATTCTGAGGGTACTGATTGTACCGAGGCTGATTGTTCTGGAAGTTGTTGAAGTTTCATTGATTCACAAATTTTACTTCTTCAACTTCTTCCGGACCCCCTGGCTGTTGTGCTAACGTTAGATTAGTTAACAAATTCACCTGGCTCGTCAATGCTGTTACTTGGGCTGTGAGCTTTTCAATTGACACATTATTGACGGGCTCGACTTTTTGGACACTTGCTACCCTCCTTGGCATGTTTCTTTCATTCGACCATTGGTAGCTCATTCTGGCCATAGCATCCAAGATTGAGAATGCCATCCTCACTGACTTCTCCATCAAACTTCCACCCGCAGCTGCATCCACTTGGTTTCTAGTCGGAGCAAGTAGACCATTGTAGAACTTGCATACTTGCTGCTTCTTGGTGAACCCATGTTGAGGGCAACTGCGGATAAGATCCCGGAATTGCTCCCAAGCCTCTCCGAATGGCTCTTGGTCCAATTGCTTGAACTGATTGATCTGGTTCTGCAGGTCGAGCATCTTGCTTGGTGGAAAGTACTTTAACAGGAAAGAAGTACTCAAGTCTTCCCAATCTCTGATGTCTTCTAGTGAATTGAACCACTGTAATGCTCTGTCCTTCAGTGAGAAAGGGAACAGTCTCATCTTGACTTGCTCGTGCGGCACATGATTGATCTTGATTGTGTCGGCCAGTCTGTGAAACTTGATCAGATGCGCATTCGGATCCTCCAATGCACTTCCCCCATACTGGTTTTGCTGCACTATATTGATTAGTGCAGGCTTCAGCTCGAAATTGTTGGCATTGAGTGGTGGAGGTTGTACTCCTCCTGCCTGCTGATTTGGACTGGGCTTCAAGCAGTCGCTAATAGGCGTGTCATCTTCATCGCCTGCAGCTGGGTCTATCTGAATTGGGCCGTACTGCTGTTGTAGCAACTGTTGCTGCTGTACAGGTATCTGTTGCTGTATAGTAGTGACGCGATCGTCCAATCGTGCTAAGGCTGTTAGCACTCTATTTAATACTTCATCATTCGGTTGCTGCGGTGGGTTCTCCATCTCAGACCTTCTATTGCGGTGTCTACGAGCTGTCGCTTCAATCTCTGGATCGAAAGGAAGAAGAGTCTATTTTCCTTTTGATCTAGTGTGCATGCGATGCCTGATAACACCAAAAACAGCAAATACCGTGTAATACAAAAATTACCCCAAAAATAAAAACGAAAATTATACGAAAAAATAAAATCTAGTCTAGTTTCCTCCTATTTTTCAAGATAAAAACTAAGCGCTAAATCCTATTCCCCGGCAACGCCGCCAAAAACTTGACACGTCGGTTTCTAACCTAGTGTTCCGCAAGTGTACGGATATAGGTGTAGTACTATTGTCAAGGTCGATCCCACAAGGAATAGTTTTAGGTAGTTCGGTACCTTAATACTCTAGGAATATCCTAACTAGATACTAAGTTGCAAAAGTTGATTTTACTAATTAAAATACTCAATTAAATATAACTTCAAACTTAGGAAACGCAAAAACTAACAATCAAAGAGAAAAGGTATCCTAGGGCTTCGATTTCAGGACATTAATTCAATGTTGAATATGATTAACCTATTAATTTACCAATTCTAGTGTTTATTAGGCGGCACGACAATAATCTAATCCTTCTCTCGAAGCGATTAAACCGTTGATTAATTAAGCTAATTACCCTCTCGAGTCAATTAAACCTAATAACTCCTAAACGATCCTAAGCCACGGCCTACACAGTCATAGACAACTGCGCTCTATGTTCTAAGTCTGATAACAATTCCCTCCTCTCGAAGCGGAATTGTTAAACTAAATTACTAAATCTAGATGATCAAGCTAAATTCAGTTTTAAGCACAAACATAGAGATAAAACACGTAAAGAACGGAATTAAATAGATTAAATCATAATTAAACCATTGTCATAAAAATCCCTACTTTCTAACCCTAGGACACGAATAGCTTAGCTACTCATGTCTCGGAATAATCCAATACAAAATTCTAATAAAAACATTGTAAAGAATTAAACTAGAAAATAATAAATAAACCCGGATGACTCCGTCTCGATGATCTTCGTCTTATTTGTCCTCCAAGATGATGTAATTTATGTTCTTGATGATTGCCCCCTTTTCCTAGAGCTTGGGGTCCTTTTTATAGAGTTGGGAACGAATTTTGGGGAAGATAGGATCAAAATCCTATAAAAAATATGAAATCTTCGCATAAAAACCCTTCTGACACGGCCGTGTTGCTTTGTAATTCTTCCTTTTCCAGCAACATTTTGACACGGCCGTGTTGCTTAAGTGACACGGCCGTGTTCTATTCCAGATCTCACAACGCGTTGCAGGCCACTTTTGACACGGCCGTGTTGCAGGTCTGACGCGGCCGTGTCGGTTCTTGTGTTATTTTACTACTGGACCGGTTCAAGCCGGTTCGGACCGGTTCTTGGACGGTTTTTACTCCTTTGGACCGGTTTTCACTCTATTTGACTTGTTTCTCCTTCGAACTTCATCCAAATGGCATAAAAATACCTAATTATCTTCAAAACAAGTCGAAACACGTCAAATGGCCCAAATATTATAAATATTAATAAGTGCTGGTCAAATATACACGTATATGCTATAAAATATGATCCTAAATCGACCTAAATACATGCATAAATAACGTGTTATCATGAACTGATCCAAAAAAAGGGATGAATGACTCTATTCATCAAATCCATGAAAATTGTAGGTGCACTGCTCGACCCAAAGGGCATCACAATAAACTCGTAATGACCATACCTTATTCGAAACATAATTTTTGGAGTATCACTATCCTTGAGAGAAATAAAGTATGGAATTTGGTCCCAAGACCGATTCATCAAGGTGTAATTGGGCTAGATGAGTCTGAGCTTGTTATCAAGAATAAAGTTAGGTTAGTTGCCAAGGGCTAGTGTCAGGAGGAAGGCATAGACTTCGATGAAACCTTTGCCCCTGTAGCCAGATTTGAAGCTAAGAATCTTTCTGGCCTATGTTACACACAATAACTTCACTGAATATTAGACGGGTGTGAAGAGTGCATTCCTGAATGGACTTCTGGCTGAAGAAGTCTATGTTGAAAAACCACTAGGTTTTAAAAGTCCAACTGAAGATAAAGTCTGCAAGCTAACAAAGGCACCGTATGGCCTCAAGCAAGCACCTCGAGCTTGGTATGATACTCTATCACAGTATCTAATCCAAAGCGGATTCCAGAAAGGTGTTGCAAAAAAACCTTATCTTGGATCCAAGATGGCAATAGTATATTGTTAATCCATATTTATGTTGATGACATCACTTTTAGTTCAACTGACAAAGAACCGTGCAAGAAGTTCTCCCAGCTGATGCGAAGTAAATTTGAGATGAGCATGATGGGAGAATTAAGCTTCTTTCTTGGACTGCAAGTAAGACAGTTGGATGATGGCATTATCATTACTCAAGTGAAGTACACAAATGAGCTGATCAAGAAGTTTGGGAAAGACAACTCAACTTCAGTAAGAGTTCATATGTGCAGTTCAGCCAGACTTGATAAAGATGTAGATGGAAAGGATGTTGATGTTACACAATACAAAAGACTTATTGTCTCACTTCTATATCTTGAAACAAGCAGGCCTGAGATCTTGTTCACTGTAGGAGTTTGTGCACAATACCGAACAACACCAAAGGAGTCCCACCTCTAAGCAGTAAAGAGCATTCTGAGATATCTAAGTGGTACGACTGGAGTAGTGTTGTGGTACCCAAGAGATGGAGGAATTGAACCAAAAGGATACTCAAAATTCTAACTTCGCAAGTTGCACGACTGAACGCAAAAGCACAGGTGGAACATGTCAATTTCTTGGAAATAGACTAGTTTCATGGTTTAGCAAGAAGAAGAATCTATTGCAACATCTACTACAAAAGCATAATACATCGAGGCTGGAAGTTGTTGTGCGCAAATACTGTGGATACAACAACAATTGAAGACATATTGGATACTCGCAAAAGAAACTCCTATCATGTGTGATAACTGAACTTGTCGCAAAAGTCGCTCCAAATCGCTAGGATTGGAACAACCTTCTCAAATTGCAAGAGTACGATTTTTTACAGAGGTAGTATAAAAGATATCGAATCCACAAGGAAGATCTCCCATGAGAATCGGCTTTAGCACTTTCAAATAACTAGGTCAAATGCAAATTGAGAGTGAGGGCTAATCTAAATAAAGCAATAAATAAAAGCAAGGTGGGAACCGATTGATGGAAAGATATTCTCGAGGCTCTGTTTCACACAAGCAAGATAAAATTGATATTTAGAAGTGATTATAAGACATTGTTTTGAGTTCTATGTGATTTAAGCTAATTCTAAATCTCCACCCCAAGAGAATATTGCCTAGGGAGCGAGGCCCTAGGACATTCTTCAAGATCGATGCATTCTAGGAAAAAGGTTGAGGTGCTCCTAATACCATAGAATCAGTGAGTAATTGGGGTTCTATGTAGACTACCTACACGAATGAGATCAACAAACTCAATCCTAGATCCTAGGTTACCAGCTACGTAAGCCTAGAAGAGGTTAGCTCGACTTCTCCTACGCTAAAGACTGGCGTAGGGGTGTAGTTTCTACACACGCGACTAAACCTAATTTCGTTTATCCTAGCCAACGCCCCCTAGACTCTACTCTCCCCTAGGTAGAGCTTCTCCTCCATAGGTATCCTTTCTACCAATTGGGTTTTGGTTAAATTAATTATCCAAGGTTAATTTTCTACCCGAACATACTAAGGCGTAGTGATTAACCTCTTACCTCAATTAAAATTTAGTCGACACAAGCCTCAAAAGGTTAGCTATCCCTAGCCTAGGGGGTCCACTATCATCTTTTAATTGCATGACTAATTCAAGTGATCCTAAGTCACCGAAAGTTGGAGCGATCGTGAAGCAAGTCTGTGGTCGAAGGCTCAATTTCAACTACTTATCATTATAAATTAACCAAATCTCAATCCTAAGTACCACAACTCACAACAAATCTAATAATCAATCAACCAATCATCAATCTTGAAGCTTGGGCTACTTCCGAGTTTCAAGAGACAAGGAAATCACTCACAAATCATCAAAGCAATAACAAGCATCATCACAATAAAAATCGAAAAATAAAGAGAAGGGACAAAATGCTCAATGTATTTGAATACTCGTATTCTTTGATAAAATAGAGGGGTGTCACAAGCCCGCAAGAAATCCCCGAGTTTTTCTCCAAAGATGGCTTCCTCCTTGGAGAGGAGGAAGAAAACCCTACCTTAAGCTACTAAAATCTGAAAATAAAGAGAAGAGAGGGAGAATAGTATTTTGGAATTTATACAAAAGGAGGCAAGGAAAAAGTTGAAATTAAAAAGGGGGAAAGGAGTATTTAAAGACTCCAAACTCTAGCAATGCTAAAAAGACTAAAACCTGCTGAAAATAATCCATAAGTAAGGGTAAAAAGGGGGAAATTACAAAGGGGAGTGCTTAGGGTCATTAGTTGTTGAGTTGAGCTCCTCGTGTGCGCTCAAATCGGTCTTCTCGCAATTTCTGTGAAAAATCAGTGCAGAATCAGCTCTCAGCCCGAACACAAAAGTTGTAGATCTTTGACTTTTGGTTGCATAGTATCTAGAATTTCTCAAATCCAAATCTGTATGAGGGAGTTACGTCCGAAATATGGAGAAGACGCGCTGAAAACGAAAGTACGCAAACCGGTTGACTACCGGGCCGGTACCAGTTAGGAAGTGGTGATTTTCGGACCTCCTAGAATATGTATCATGGGAGTGCTGGTCCAGTATGGTTCAGCCCGATTTGGTAGGCCTCCTTTGCATTATTTTCTTATCATATTTTTTTTTCTGTCGCCGTTTTGGAGCCCTTTCTCTCGTCTTCTCACTCCGACCTCTTCACGAATTTTGTTTGTAACTCAATGAACATCAAATTAGGCTTTTTTGGGGTTTGATTCAGGCATATTTATACCTTAATTTCTAGGCCAGAATGGGAAAACACGTGCGATTGACCTCTTCTTTCGTTTTTCGTCATTTTGAGGCCTTTCCACCCATTTTCTTGGCTAGAATCCTCATGAATTTTGTTTGTGGCTTGGTGAACTTCAATTCAGGCCTGATCCAAGCTCAAATTGGTATTATTTGGGCCTTAGGATATGGGCCAGAGTGAGAAAATGGGTGCAATCGATCTTCTTGATCTCCCGGATTTTTCTAACCTTCAAAACACTCAAAAATACACAAAAGCGCATCAAATCATATCAAAAGGGAAAATCAACCCGAGAATACACTTAAACATGAAATTTCACTTAAACATGTTAATACTCGCAATTCTCTTAGAATATGGACATGAAACATGCAACCAAAATGGTATTTTTCACATTCATCAATAACCATTGCGATTGCTATCACACACAATCTAGTTCTTCACTCTAGGACCAAGAATATAGAGGTAAGACATCATTTCATTTGCGATCATGTTAAAGAAAAGATGTCAAGCTTGAGAGATCCACACAGACATGCAGATAGCTGATATTTTCACTAAACCACTATGTGAAACACATTTCAATATGCTTTGGACCAAATTGGGGATTCTACTTATGTAGGAGAACCCCTGTAGGAATTTTTTGTTGTTATGGGAAGCACAGAAACAAGCTTTAAAATAGTTAACTGAAAGGTTAATGTAACCCTACTGGTGTCCGGGGGAATGCTGTAAGTAAGGCACGGTGATACATTGCCTACTGCAAGGCAAAGATGAGGTAAGCAAGATAGTAGTAGACAGCGTATGGTAATTCACAACATACCTACAACAACAAACACAGTTAGGAAACACCCAATAAGCTAAAAATACGGTGATACGTTGAAGTTTACTGCAAGTAACCTTACGAGACACATAACCTATGAGTATTTAATGTCTACTTCATTTAAAGCTTACTCCACTATTTTTTACAGCATTAATAAATCCTCGTAGCATTTAGTGTGTTGAACCTTAAAACCTTTTCAGATTTTAAAGAGGGAAACATTCATTTGTATCCATACAAATCTTTTCCCGCATTTATTACCTTTGTCATTTACTGCCCGAAACCGTTTCCTTTTGTAAAGGTAATTATGATGGTTTTATTGGACCAATACACCCATTAAATTGCAGCCACTAATTCAAATTCATTTTTCCATCGATGAATCTGAATCGTTCAAATCGCACGGATTTCTTGCCAAGTGAACCAAGAGTTGTTCCTGATTATCTTTAGTGACAAGTTATAGATACCTAAACTTAGAAAGTGGGAAAATACTTTTGATCATAGCTTTTCGAAAAGAAACCCTAAAAGATCCAAACAAACTCAGATTTCCAAAGGTTAGTCCCCTTCGACAAAGTAAAAATGGCATGTTCTAAATCCACTCCAACCATAAGTCTAACTTCATCGAATGTAAACTGGCTTCTCTCGAGTATCTATATATATGGATGGCCGAGATAAATAGAGGATCTCAGTTGATCGAAGCAATTTAGCGAAAATTATCTTCAAATCACCTGACTTTCTTTCTTGGTGCCCATGCACCAAGTTATTCCGAGGAAATAGTGGAGGAGTTATACAACACTCCACGGATCACCCGCAACTCCAAGGGTGAAACAAGGACCATCACATGCAACATTAGAGGGAGTACTATTGAGATCATTCCTTCAGCAATCACCAAGATCTATTCTATGCCGGAGGAAGGATTGACTCCAACACAACTGAAGATCTTTGGTGGAGATCTACTGCTTGAATGCTGAAAGGTGTTCATAGATGACCAACAGGCAATAAATGTGTATGAATCCTGCACCAAGGTCACTTTTATTCCCGAGTTTGAGTTTCTGCTCAATATATGTAGTCGGAGTATAGAGTGCAAAACTTGGAGTTATGATAAGTACACGAGTCCCAAATTCCGTATCATGATCGTTTTATGGAAAGAGGAGGCAGTGAACTAGCTGTTGTTCCCCTTCACTCGTATGGAGGAGGAGATCATGAAAATGAAGGGCTGCAAGAGCTACAGAATCATGCTCAACTATGTTATGTAGCATCTTGGTATTGGGATTGTTGGCGGTGTGGAACTTGAAAAGGGCAAGTGGATATGTGGTATGTGGAAAGATACCAAGTGAAGAGACAAAGAGGAGGGAAGGGTCATTTATGCTCCCACCGCTCCTGTTGGGAAGCGGAAGATATTGGTTCTGAAGCCCCCTTTGAAGAAGAGATCTCAACGATTAAAGCCTGTAAAGGAATCAATCATTTCTTCTGGTGTCGTCTCAGGAGAGGAAGAGGAGGAGGAGCACTTGAAGAAGAAACTAAGGGGGCTGGTGAAAACCCACCTTAAGTCCAGCCTATAAGGCAACTATTTGATGAGTCTGAAGCAGCAAATTCACTACCACGATCACCATCCCCTAATTGTGAGCCCCTCCACGTAATGTAGGAACAAGAGGTATCAACTCTCGATCCTTATGTTGCTCTCCCTATTCCACCTCTCAGCCATAACACATCCCCTGCTACTTCTACAAACCAAGAAGAAGAAGCAGTAGATGCTTCGACTCAGGCTGGCGAGATGTTGGTTCAAGCAGATAACCTAGTAGGCAACCCCCAACACACTTCACAGGCATTGGTCGAACCTCGTGGAGTAGGGGATGAAACATGTGTGGCAAGAGATGGACTAAGACCTGCTGCCGAACAAAATATTGTCTCTCTCCCTAGCAACACGAAGAAGATAAGCTCATTGAGGAGCTGCTGGAGGAGGAAATGGAATGACACTACAGATGGGATTCCAATAAGGTAAAGTTGTACCCTTTCATCCTAGACTGGGATAACTGGGGTGAGGAAGAAGATTAGATCACCACTTGGGAAAAATGTAATGACATTGCTGATTTGACCTCCAAGGACTTTGGTGATCGCATTCGGGTAAAGAGAAGGGTTTGCCTACAAGAGAAGGTTGCCCTTAAATGCCCAGCTGATGACAGTGACTCTGATTGTGAAGATGAAACTAATAATAAAGTGCTTCAACAAGTCCTAATGTACATCAGATATGATACCAGTCGGAGGCACGAGGTTCCAGTGGTAAGGGGACTAGGAAGCTCATCGAAGCAACCTACTGACACTTCTGCAGCAGTACAGCCAACTGCTGGAGAATGCTCTGAGGAAAATCGAGTCTCATTTTCCTCTATTTTCAGAGCTAGGTATGGAATTGCCAATAAATCTATTGTAAGGGACGACATAGTAGACAAGGCAACAAAAACCTCTCAGAATGTCCATGAAGCTACTGAAAGCACATAACAAGTAGTTGAGGCAGATGCTACAATCGCCAATGAATCTTTTATTGATGAAGTAGTAAGGCAGTAAACACTTCACATATTGTCGATGAACCTACTGTAGGAGTAATTACAGTAGATAATGTAGTACTCATCTCTCAAACATTATGTGTACAGGCACCAGGAAGTACACAATGCGGGATCTCTAAAGTAGTAGAAGATGTAGAGACTACTTCGCATCAGCAGGCAACTGAAGCAAGCGAGGAACAACTTCACCCATCCAGTAACCTTGTTGAAGCTGCAACATCACTTTCCGAAGATCCAGTTCATCCTACTGCCGAGGTAATCATACTTGATGATACTCCAAACTCATAGGCAGGTGAACAACACGAAGATGAACAGCAAACAACAAGCAGCAAGCAATCTGGTGAAGATCAAAAGTTGTAACCATTCTCAAGGTCAAGCTAGCCCTCAAGTTTTACTTCGGTCCTAACCAAGTTATATTTTCAGTAATCATTAATGTAAATCTATTAATGATGTAATTTAATTATTGTGCACTGATAGGGTGATATAATCCACATAATTTCTAGAGAATAATATAAGGGAATAAAGAAAAATACTAAGTTTGGGCAAGTTAACATACTCTCTGACTTCATCGTCTCCAAGAACGATGCAAATTTGAGAACAGCTGAATGCAATTGAAAATTCCATTTTTATGGAAAGACCAAATTGGATGAGATCCAAGATGATTCATATGCATCGAATATGTATATCTTCAAGCATTTGAATATGTCATTAACATAGAGTCAGAGAAGCATATCGTTCTATTTGGTATGTGAAAAATAAATTCCATATTTCATTACTAGATATTTATTTATTTTAATGTGCATCTAATATGCCTTATGCAAAATTATCATTTACACAAGTTGGCAAAATTAGGAGGACAAGGTTACCTACAACTCTCTCAAAACCCGGGTTAATACTTTTTTTAATTAAATCGATTTTTCAACAATCCTCCATATCGGTGGAACTTGATGTATGTACGAATATAGACTCACGTACTCAGCACACAAAACAGTATTGCAGGGGAAGAGGTAGTTTGTGGCCCTGAACCTTTCTTAGTAAGATTTGGTTGGATAAACAACCTTTCGGTAAGTCATCATTCCTTTATGCAAATAGATCATGATTGTGGTTTCATGAAATGGTGATCAATCGATAATAATCATGTGATTTCGCCTAGTAACTAGCCAAGAGGTCGTTCAGTTGTATGTCTTCCCTATTGTTTTCCCACTACAAGAAAAATGTTCTTTTGACACAACAAAAAGTGGTATCAAATAACGACTATTTGTCAAAACTTTATTATTAGAGACAACATGTCGTCGCTGATTACTATTAGTCGTCTCAATAACTCGGTCGCAAATAATATATTTGAGATTGACAAGAGTTGTCTCAATTGTGTCTCAAATATTTTTTGCAACAACTACTTATCATTAAAAGTAGTTTGAAAGAGGTTTCAAATAATTTGTAGAGAGCTTTTCACAACAAGTGGTCACAAATAACCTATTATTAGTTACCACAATTGTGGTCTCAAAAAATGTATTGAGTGTCACGCTATGCAACCAAAATAATAATAATAATAATAGTAGTAGTAGGAGGAGCAGCAGCAGCAGCAGCAATAGTAGTAATAGTTTTATAAGGAGCGTTTCTGTTTGCTTACTTTAAGCAAAATATTATGCTAGCTTAAATTGGGATGTTGGCTTTTACTATAACTAGGGGGTGTGTGTAATTGATTTTGCTTTTGAATAAATAAATAATGAAGTGTTTGAAAACAAAATTGATTTTGATCGGAATCTTAAAACTTAAGTTTTTGCGAATACTAACGTTTTCAACAATTGTTTATAAAAAACCTAAGAATCACTTATCATCAGTTGCAAGTAGGTATTAAAGCTTTTGAAAATTAGCTTAAAAATTATTCAACCAAATCACTTAAGTGCTTGCAAACACTCCAATAGTACCCATGTTAAAAAAAACAAGTGATTTTAAGCAAACAAAGTTATTTGCAAACACCCCTGAATTACTTTAAAACTAAAAGTTACAAGCAGCAAATATGCTACTTTTAACTGCTTCTTTAGTTTTAGTAATTTGACAGACAAGTTTTTGACATAAATGTCCTCACATTTCTAATCTAAAAAATTAGAAGTGGTTATTTATCAAACACTTCAATTCTTAAAATTTTAGTCAAAATTATTTTATTCTCAAATATTACTCACGTATAATTATAGCTAATTTTGCATAATTTTTAATTTTAATCACTTATTTAATGGCAAAAATAAAGGAAAACAATCCTATGACCACACTTTCTCCATCAAAGTCTTTCAATTTTTTTCCCATTCAAAAATATGTACTGACTATGTTGCAACACTGAAAAACGAAAATACTAAAATAAATCACGGGCTAAATCCCTTAGACCCTTCGGACCTTTTGTTATTGATACTCCGTATAATGATAGGTTTTACAAAGAGACTCAATTCCCTAACACCTAACTTGTAACATACCCACAACGTCCTGCGACTCCCATCGACTTGGCCGACAATGAAACGGCAAGCTTCTGAAGGTCGAACGAGCTCTCCTGAACCCGCCTTGAAGTCCTTCTCCCGAAGGTCCTTCGACACTAATACTTTGATACTTTGATGGTTTGATGACACAACCTTAAATGCTAGATCAATATTTTGTGACGATTCTTAGATATCTGAAGTACAAAATATTGAACTATGACAGCAAAAAATATAAACTATGAGAATACATTGTTTAATTTTTCTTTCTTTTCTCAGAGTTGTGAATTACTTGGTGATTAAGTTAACAGCTGCATATCATCAAGATATCAAATCAATTAAAATCTTTTTTTAATTCATTCTGCATCACAAATACTAAATTATTAATAATAATAATAATAATAATAATAAATAAATAAATAAATAAAAATAACACTAATATGAGTAATATATCTATTAAATTCAATAAATTAAACAAGAATATCATAAGGGATTTTAACAAAAATATTGCCGATACATAATATTGTTTTAAAAAAAAAAAAAAAATCTCCTAATCTAGGAACAAAGAAAAAATCCTCCCCCAAGGTGACTCGAACTCAGGACCAAAGGTCTAGGTAGTGGATGCTCTGCCACTTAAGTTATCAAACTTCGTCTATTTACAAATAGCATATTGTCAATACATAATATTCTAACATTCTCCGTCTTTGGCATATTTTGTCAAAAACCTGAAATCTCAATCTCCCCCTTAATATGATATCGTGACAATAACCGCAATGTCCTCAATATTTCTCCCCCTTTTTTGACGAAAAATACTAAGTTAAAAAAGTAGACCAATCATAACAAAATAGACACGAATAATACAACTTCTCCTTACTTTAAATCCCCCTAGTTTAATTAACTGTATGGGCGGTAATTAAGAGATGCAACCATCAGTAGTTAAATAAAGAGTCCAAGCAGAATCTTATAAGCAATATCAATTCAAGGCTTATAGCAATTTTATCTATAACTTCTTAGAAAATCATGCAGGTGATGCCAAAAAAACAGAAAATAATAAAATGCAGACTCCATTTTTATCTTATCATACACACGATATCAAGGAAGCAGAAATATTTGGCAAAGAACTAAACGAAATTCCACATCAACTTCTTATTTCATTTTGACTTTTCACACACGACAATTTAGAGGCTGAAATATAAAGCTAAATGAAGGTATCCTTAGTCCTCCAACTATTTTTACCCTCTCGTGAATTAGCTCGTAAACCCCACGAGCCAAAACCGCACTAGGAAAACCTGGTACAATAAGTTGTGCTTGATCTTTATAACCCCTTTGATAATAGAGATAAGAAATTTCTAAGCAAGATATTTTCATGTCAGCAACTTTCACAGATCAATCCCTTTCTATGTCAGTAGCTTTTTCCGATCCGAGGATCAGTAACTGCTCTCAGCATCATTTCATGATCGTAGTCCTTTCCGGCAAGTGGACAAATGATTAACACAAAATAGCTTTATCATCTAGAAGGAAAAAGAATGTGAAGTTTTACGCCAAATGAATCTTTGAACTTGCCCTTTTACATAGAGTCTACAAAGAATAAAATTGAGATGCATGAATGGAAATAAATGCCTAATGCAGAATCCTACATGATATGCATGTTGCAACATACGTCTTTTAACGAAATGTAAGACAAACACAAATAAATCCTAATGATTTTTCATAGAGTTATGAAATTTTACTGCATTAAATGTCTTGTTTTTCATTCGATTCACGGTCGGAATATGATCAATTATTCAAGCACATTAAAATACCAATACCTAAAACACCGGTGACACGAGCCAACAAGTTGAATTTAGGTAAGTTGAACAAGTAGATTTTTTAACCCGTGTTTTTCTTCGAGTTTGGTTTTTCAAATCTACTTTAGGTCTAGGGGCTCGGCGTGTATTCCTCTAACATCCTAACGATAATGTCACCATTACAAAGGTCAAACTACATTCTATAAGAATTGGGACATATATGACCCAAAACACCACAAAAATGACAAGTTGGTGCAAAACGAGATTTTTAGCATCTTTTTACTTTCCATGTTGTAACATAGAAGGATGAACAATATTTAACATGTGCATAATGTGATCCTTGACTAGAATGAGCAAAAACAAGTGTGTGCATTGATCATGATCAGATTTCTCATTAAAGCTGCAGTGGTCTTTCTTGTGTTGTAACATTAGATCTTAACTCTACAAAAACGGGTTGATTAGCATTAGAAGTCTCACCAGTGTAGCCAAGTCCAATGACATCACCATAATTTTTTATCTAAACTGACAAATTCGATAGAGCGGCCTTATCAGAGTTCAATTGTTTCAGAACTTGTTTAAATGGTTCCAACTTAGTGGATAGCTTCCCAGTTGTTTGATCATTAGTTTCCACACTGCTTTTACACATCTCAAGCTCATTCTTAGCATTCTGGAGATCAATTTCCATCGACTTCACCAATTTTTCTTTCTTGACGAGTGTATGTTGGAGAATATCCTCGGCCTCTCGGATTTTTTCTGCCACCACGACATCCACATACTTCTAACTTTTTGCAAATTCCTCATTCAGATTGGTTATGACTTGATCCTTCTCATTGGCTGTTGTTTCCAATTTCTCAATCGTCGCCATGTGATTCATGGAGTTGACTCTCCAATTGTTTGATGTCCTTGCTGTCTTGCAAACATGAGACTAACAGTTTCTTGTACATATTCTGCATCTCCTTAATCGTGGGACCTGTTTCTCCATCAGATTCACAAAAGTTGGGTAAATCATGTTGCAATATACCTGAGATTTATTTGGGATTAGTGTTCCCCAAGAGACACACGTAGGATGTGGCTGCGAAGGATTTGTTTTGCCTTCTTAGAAATGTAAGTGACCCCAATCATTGCATTCTCTACATTTAATTTTGTCCAGAGTTAAACCTACTAAATTTGAAGAATAATTAGGGTTACTCATGATAGCTCGACTTAGTTTCTTACCTAATATCGAGGGAATAACTTCTCTATCATGTTCCCAAGAAAGTACAAGATAGTGCAGATTCCATAATCGACCGTATTAGGATATGGACCCGCTCTTGATACCACTTTAAAATTTATAATCTGCACAGACTATGTTGCAATACAGAAAAATAAAAATAAAAAAATAAATCACAACACCAAAATAAACACGGGGCTGAATCCCTCAGACCCCTCAGACCTTTGGTTATTGATACTCCATATAATGATAGGTTTTACAAAGAGACTTGATTCCCTAACACCTAACCTATACTATACCAAAAACGCCCGACAAATCCCATCGACTTGGCCAGCACAGACACGGCAAACCATCGAAGGTCAAATAAGCTCTCCCGAACCCGCCTTGAAGTCCCTTCTCCCGAAGGTCCTTCGACACTAGCACTTTGACAACTTTAAATGCTAGATCAATATTCTGTGACGATTCTTAGATCTCTCAAGTACATAATATTGAAACCATGACAACAAAAAGTATTGAACTATGAGAATGCATTGTTTGCTCTTCTTTGTTTCCTCAGTGTGTCTGATCCCTTATAGCAAATAATGGCCCAATATAAATAATAATATATCTTCACCATTCATCATAATTTAAGTCGTATCCTCAAGGTTGTCAAAATCGCAACTCTACGTGTACAATTTTACACTTTTACGGTCCACAAGCGCCAAATGAGTTAACGCGCTTACAAAATCGGGGTTCTAAAAAATCATGGTAAAATTATACTTCTGGTTGTTAAAATCGATAAACTTGTGAGTTTACTGCAAAATCGGCCGAGTTCTCTTTGTGCTATATTTCAGCCCATAAATGACAAAACTAACGGTCCAACCCCGCAAATTTAATAAATTGGGCCTCCCTTTCTTAAAATAGATTCTAATTTTTAAGAGCCCATCACAAAAAATAAATTAAAATCAGTTAAAAATAATGAAAAAGTAGTCTGAAACTGAGAATGAATTAAGAATTAAAGCAAAACCACGCCACACCATCTCTACTCTTCTTCATATTCAGTTCATCAGTTGATGCGCATCATCGGTAGTTCATCCGGAAAGTCTGAAAGAATGAATTAGGATTCATCGGAAAATTTAGATATGTTGTGGTGCTGCTTGTGCATTCATCAGTTGCGCTTTTCATTCAGGTTTTTTTTCCTTTCCTTTATTTTCTTTCGCAATAATTTTATATTGATTATTTTGTATTTTTTCAACTTTTCTGTATTGGTTTTTTCTTTGTTTATAGTTTTATTTTGTGTTGTATTGTTTCTTTGGTGTCAAAGCTAAAAAAATTGAGTATAAAAAAATTAAAATTAGTTATGAGATGTTAGTTGGAGTACAGACTGCATAGTACTTGCTTAGTTGCTTATATAGAAATGATGAAAAGAGAATTTGACAGGTCTATTTCTAACCCTAAAATACCGCAAGTATACAGGTGCAGATGTATATAGCAGAAGTCAAGATCGATCCACAGAGAATAGATTAACGTAGTTTGATACTCTAATTATCTAGGATTACCCTAACTAGACACTAGAATTGGTGAATGATTTTATTAAACTAGAGTGCATGTACTAATAAACTGAATTAATTAACAAATGGGAATCTTTAATCAACGAGAATGTATCCTAAGGTATCGATTTCAGGAATTATTCTAATAATGATTAGTCTCTAACTTATAGACTTTTAAACCAATTTTACTATCTATTAGATGCCACTTAAATAACTTAGCCTTTCTCTCGAAGCGACTAAGTTGTGGATTGATTAGAATAATCACTCTCTCGAGTCAATTGATCCTAACAACTCCTAAAAGACCCTTATCCTTTGTCTACTCAATCATAGACAACTATGTTATATGTTGTACATCTATTAACAACTTTCTTCTCTCGAAGCGGAATTATTAAACGGTTAAACTAAGCTTAAGTGATCAAATTATGCTTAGTTATAAGATGTAAACAAACACATAGATAGATAGCGAAAATTGGAGTCCGTAAATGTAAAGCTTAAATTAATATCGTCATAAAACCCTATTTTCTAATCCTAGGGCACGATTAAACTACTCATGTCTAGTATCAATTAAATACAATAATTCAATGAATACATCATAAAGAAAATAAGACTAAACAAGAAATAAATAAATCCGACTATTCGGCTCATCGATCTTCGTCTTCTCGCTCTCACATCTTCTACTCCAATGTGAAAGTATGAGAATTATAATCTTATGTCTGATGATCCAATGAAAACTCGAGCTTGGCCTCTATCTATAAATTGGGTTCGAAATCCTTAAGCAACTAGGATAAAAATCCCATCGAAACCCGGATTGGCTTTAGGGAGGACTTCTGGCGCGACAGAGTCAAGCTACGGCACGACCGCGCCCAGCCTACTGCTGTAAACTTCTTGAGCCCATTCACTTTTCGTGCGACCGCATTGCCTATTGGTTCGGTCGTGTCAAACTTTCTAGATTCCCTCTTTAAGCCATTTTTTGACGCGGCCGCGTCCAAACCTGGTGCGATCGCATTGCTTCTTCAACGTTTTTTCTTTTGGCCCAATATGACCGATCTTGTCCTTTCTTCGACTCGCTCCTTCCTGTAACCTCACAAAGTCTTCATTTTAGCCTGAAAACCATGAAAACACTACAAAACAAGTTAATACACGTCAAATGGTCTAATTCATCAAATATGAACAATTCTCGACCAATTATACATGCAAATATTACAAAATACATACATAAATAGACCTAAATGCATGCATACACAACGTCTATCAGAGTTCTTATTTTAATGCACAACAACTAGGATGTACTTAGAATTTGGAAACATTTTATTCCAATGAAGAATTTTATAAAATATTATTATAATTTATATATACATATATGTATATGTGTATCAACATATGTATTGACAGAAGATATAATACAAATGGTAGAAGTGAATTGTGCAGATTCACTATTTGAAGCTTAATTATGTTATGGAATTAAAAAATAAAGGTTGATTATTTTGTTAATTAAATTAACTAAGTTATAAAAATATTTATGTTCTTTATTTCTCAGTTGAAGAGGATGGACTCTGGAGATTTGTGAAATAAAAAAAATCGGTAATTGAAGTTGAAATTATTATGTTTGATGTACAAACCTAATGTAGGTAATGATCATGAAAAACTTTTATCAGTTCTTATTTTTTTTCATTTCAAGTTGTGTTCTCCCTTCAACCATGCCTCTTAGCACCCCAAATCTTCAGACTATCATTTATTATGGAAAAGATGATATAATAGTATGATCATATCAATTAGAAAAACAACCTATTATGAAAATTAGAGTTTGAATAACATAAAAAAATAGGAGGAGCTGTTATAGTTTTTTATTTAATTGTAGGTTGATAATTTTCAAGAATCTTTCTCAATTCAAGAATGGGTTTCCACTTTTCATCTTATGAAGTCCTATTTTGGAATTTTGGACTTTAGTGACCTAATCTCTTGATTACTTATAATTTTTAAGAATAATAGACTTGTAAAACTATATACTTATCTTTATAATTAGAATACAGTCCAGATTACTCAATTTGTAATTAGAGGTAGATAATTGGTATGAGATCAATTAAATTGCATTCTTCTTTCTCGGTCTAGTTAAGTTTAAATTAAATTTTAATTCTTGCTAATAAATTTTTTTGTTTTTTATTATGCTTTTGAATGATGCGTTCAAGCTCATCAAATACTTCCAAAAAAATACACATGGAAGTGGGACTTATTGGATGGAAGTATGGGTCTACGTGGATAAGGCAGCAAAAAGGTCTAATATAAGTTTTGCAATCGAATCTATACCGCTTTACAAAACATTTAGCTTGTATTAGAAAGGATGAAGAATCTTGTATGAGTGTTCCAGATGAGGTGAAAAAACAAATATTAGCAATGTTGGCTAAGAATGTGAATTTGGCTGAGAAAAAAAAGAAAGATAATGTATAACATTAATGATTATGAAAATGATGAGGAGGAGGTGCAAAATAATCGAGGAAAGAGTAAAGGAAACGGTGCTAATATTCATACGAAAAGGGTTTAGTAGCATAGGAGCACTCAGACAACCATAAATGAGTTGTTGAAAAGGGAATTGAAAGAGGAAGTCTACGAGCAAATTGCTAGATTTTTCTATGCATGTGTATTCCTTTTAATATTATGAAATATGTTGAGTTTAGGAAGATGATTGATTTAATTTACAAGTATGGGGTTGGACTTAAACCCCCGACTTACAATGACATAAGGAAGAAATATTTGAAAAAGGAGGTGGCTCACATTATGGAGACAACTGAGGATCATAAGTTGAATGGAAGAAAACTGGTTGTTCAATTATGTCAAATGGATGGACGGACAGAAACAGGCTTGTCTTTGTGTAATTTCTTGGTGATCAACAATCCAAAGGGATTCTTACCTTCACTTGATACATCAGATGTTTATAAAACAAAATAGAAGGTTTTTGAGATGTTAGATGAGGTTGTAGAGAAAGTTGGGGAAGAAAATGTCGCCCAGGTTGTTACAGATAATGCAGCTAATTATAAAGCGGCCGAAGAGATGTTGATGGAAAAGAGCACACTCTTTATTGGAAACCTTGTGAAGCACACTATATTGATTTGATGTTGGAAGATTTTTAAGAAAATGTAAAAGTCCATAGTTCCACTATTGTAAAAGCAAGAAATATAACAACCTACATCTATGGAAAAACACTTCTTATTTCAATGTTGAAGCATTTCACCAAAGAAAGAGATTTAATTAGACCTGTTGTAACTAGGTTTGCCATTGCTTACTTGACTTTGGGTTATCTTAATGATACTAAGGGTGCTTTGATGACTATGTTTACTTCGAGGTCATGGAAGTCTTGTAGGTTTCCCTCTACAATTGATGTGAAACAAGTCTAAGAAATTTTCTTGGATAGCTGATTTTGGAAGAATATTGTTGCATGTCTTAAGGATATGTATCTCCTCGTTGAGGTGTTTCTAATGGTGGATTCGATGAGAAACCGGCCATAGGATATTTATATGAAGAAATGAGATGAGTGAAAAAGAGGAAGTTTACTTAATTTTATCACATTTAGATATATATTTCTTTACTTTACTTGCATAATATAAAATGAGCTAATTTATTTTCATTGTTAATTCTTGATTTTACAGTTGTGAGCCTGTCTAAATATCATTGATCAGGGATGGGAGCTCCAGCTCCATAGACCCCTGCATGTTGTTGCTTATTACTGGAATCCTCACTATAATCATAGCCCAACTGAAATTAAGATTGGGCAATACAGATGCTTAGAGAGGATGGTTGGTGATGAAAATGAAAGAAGCAAGATCGACATGCAACTCGAATTGTTTAAAGATGCAAAAGATTTGTTTGGCATTGAGGCTGTTATTCTTGCAAGGGTTAAAAAGGCTCCAGCAAAGTGGTGGGACTCTTATGGAGATGAGTGCTCGGAATTGCAAAAGTTTACTATTCGGATTCTAAGTTTAATTTGTAGCCATTCTCATCCGGTTGTGAATGCAATTGGAGTGCATTTGTACGGGTAAGTAACAATTGAAATGAAATTGACATTAATGTATAGCAATATAACTGGTTTAGTAGTTGTTTAAGTGTTAGTGTCTTGTGTTTATATAATATGTGTTTTAGGTACATACAAAGAGAAGAAACTATTCGCTCCAAAAGAAGATGAATGCTTTAGACTTTGTGATGTTCAATCTGAAGTTGAAAGATAAGCAACTTAAAAATGATACAAGCCCATGTCAATTTGAAGAACTCTCCTCGGATGATGAGTGGATAGTTGATGAATCTTGTGTTACTGATGAGTCTATTGCAAGAGATTCATTTGGTGTCTTTGATGGTGCATTAGAGCATGATGAGAATGAAGGATATGAAAATGAAAAAGACGATGATCATGAAGACTTTGGAAATCATGAAGGTGGAACCAACATAGAGCTCGAGAATGCAAATTACAAAGAAAATAGTCATATTCGAATAGAACCCTCAGCCTCCAGAGATTTGGAGATAGATAGCAATGATATCTTTAATGTGCCTGAAGACGCTAGTGATGGTGGTGATGATGATCATGATGATGATGCAGCAACTGGAGACATAAATATATTTGTTGATGATTTGGTTTAATATGAATTTGAGATTGGTATCATGAATGTTATTCCACTTGCAATTTTGTTAGATTTTTTGTTTATTGAGACTTGACCATGAGACTTTTGTGTTTTAGTTGGCAACTATTTTAATATGTCTAATTTTAGTTTGATGAACTTTTTTAATCATGCTTCAAATAGAATTAATGTAGCTTGTGATTAAATTTTCAACGTATATTAGATAATATATATGTATTACATGAATATATATTTAATATATTTATATAGATAATGTATGATATTTGTGTAATTGTATGAATAAATGAATTATATATGTGCATCTATGAATATGTATGTTTACTTGAATAGGTTGTATTACGATCTGATTTTACGATCCTATTCTACATAAAATCACAAGTTTGACAACCTTGCGTATTCTTTTGGATATGTATATATGAATATGCAACTTTCTCCAAGATTATCCGTGATTCTCTTTTTTACTTGAAGATGTATCTTCGCGAATTCCTTGTTGATCAAGTTTAACAGCTGCATATCATCAATATATCAAATCGGTTTAAATTTATTTTTTTATTTTTAATTCATCCTAAATCAAAATACAAAATAATAATAATAATAATAATAATAATAATAATAATAATTATAATAATAATAATAATAATAATAATAATAATAATAATAATAATAATAATAATAATAATAATAATAATAATAATAATAATAATAATAATAATATCTACTAAATTCAATAAACTAAACAAGAATATCATAATGGATTTTGACAAAAATATTGCCAACACACTATATCCTAACACCCATCATCACAAGGGACAATCCACATAAGGTTTTGGTGGAAAAGAAAAAATATGGTGTGGCTTTTGGATAGGTATCCTATCTCTACTTAACATTAAAGTAAAAGTGCGCCTAAAAATATGGGAAAACAGCATCACTCCCAAAAAAGTCCCAAATTTTTTTTGCTTTTCTCCTCAAAACAAAAATTTTTTATGACTTTTTTGTCTCAACTCTGTATTTGATGTATAAGATACTAAATATATTCTCTTTTCACGATCTTTGATTTGACATTCATGAGATACAAAAGGGGTCTCGTATCAGACTGGCTATGCATATACAGATTAAAAATTAATTTTTAAGTATAAAATATATTTTTAGGATGATGACGATATTTTAATTTTTTAATTTTGTGAATACAAAATAAGAATATCAGATAATTTTCGCAAAAAAAGAAAAAATGGAAGGATTAAATTTTGATTTCTTTTAAGAACATTAAAATTATTTACTTCAGTGTTACTTTTTCGTAACTTAATAATTTTGGATTGTTTGAGTTATATTGTATTAAAGAAAATTTGATAAAAACATAACACAAATTTATTAGGTTTGCATCTACAGTTTACAGTGGAATAACTTAGATATGTTAGTTAAAATGATTTGTTGATTTACTTAATTAGCTTAGTGTTTTATCATTTTTCGTGAAAACAAAAAATATATTAACTAGAATAATTGTAAGTCATTTTTTATTTGAGTACTACACTAGTTAGCACCAATATTCTAAAGAAACATATACGATTGTAACTTCTCATGCTAAAAAACTGGTGCAACGAAATGATGAGATGGTAAGGAGAGAGCAGAATAAAATTTCAAGATTATATTAGAAAAGATTAAAAATCCAGCCCCGTAAAATCTTGCATTAAAATAATTGAATTAAGGAAATTTATAAAAATCAAATTGATATTTCCAATTTGTGCTAATGCAATGTATTAAAAGTAGAAATATAAAATAAATACACGTCGAATATGAATGGAATGAAGAAGAAAAATAATTGGACAATAAAATATTGATAGACTAATTGATCGCCACGTGTTAATTTTGGACACTCAAAACGGTATATACATGAGATAATTCCCAATCCTGTTTCAAAAGATTTCGTGTCCCATAATAAGAGCCATGTTTCAAAATATTTCTTGTCCCAAAACAAGAGTCATGTTTCAAACCTCAATAAACATTGAAAAATTATTTTATAAATTAGTTATGTCTAACTGAGTAAGTAAAAAAAAAATTCATGTGAGTGAGTATTGATGGTTTCCATAGTGTTGTTGTGTTTTTTTGAAACGATAAATTTCACAAACTCACTAAAATAGTACATCACGTCACTAAACTACCAATGGATTCATTCGAAGTATCGAAATAGTCCAAATAAAACTGGGAGGCATGAACAATCCCGAGTGGGTGTTGGAATTCTTACACCCTAGACATGGAGAAAGAACACTCCTACTAATGAGACAAAATATTCCCAAAAGAGAAACTTCTCTCAAAAATCAAAGATAAAGACATAACAATTCAAAACTCGAAACCATTCTAACTATGCAAAATACCTTACTGCTAAATCTAACTTTACCCAAGAAGATCTGAGAGAGCAAATGGACAACAACTAACAAACCAAGCTAAAAGAAAAGGAAAAGGAAAACAAAACTGAAAAAAGTAAAGAAAAACATAAAGATGAAATAAATAAAAGACATAAAGATAACAGGGTCCTCCTCAATTACCACCGGATCCACCATCAACATCCTCATTCCGCTGACTCATCCATCATCGGCCGCCATTTGACAAAACCATCATCAATGCCATGTAAAGACGGGTGTCGTTGCTTTCCTCCATCGAGGTTCAGCACGAAAAAGATCCAACAGCAACCAAAACAAATCTTCAACAACAAAAAAAGAGTCACCATTAGAAAACAAGACGAGGAGAGAGAGGGTGGGGGTGCCGGCAATGATGGAGGGGAGAGGGGAAGGACGGTGGCGTCTAATTAAGGAAGGGGCGGGGGTTTTAGAGAGAGTATACAAAAGAAATTAAACGGAAAAATGCCTCTAATTGTATCTTCATCAAATTGACAAAAAAATAAATAAGGTGTACTATAAAGTTATATATTTTGGGATTTTTTTCAAAGTTATATTTATGAATGTTCATTTATTAATTAATGTAGGTATAAGATTTGGTATAAAAAGGAAACAAATCTAGGATGTGCGTGTATATATGGGGCTATGCGGTTGATGAAAATAAGCATGAAGGAATGGAATCTAGAAGATTTGACAAGAGATCATCTTACCTTGTCAAGAGACTGAGTTATTGGAGATTAAGCAAAATCACGCCTGATGTGCATGCATATATACGGCTAGGCAGAGCACATAAAACAATCGAATATAGTAGAGTTAGTAGAGTTATATGAGTGAGATATTTTGTATCCAAGAGTTTTTATTTTGGTGAGAAGCATTGCCAAGTTTATTAAGCCAATATTAGTCGGTCGTATTATAACATAGTTGTTAAATCGATGTATCTTTCGGAGAAACTGCTTCAAAAAGGACTTGGGAGAGTTCGTCCGACCTTCGGATGTGCTGTGTCAGTGTCGAAGAAGTCGACGTGAATCGCCTAGCGTTATTGGTGATACAATAGGTTAGGTATACAAAAGTGAGGTCTTCTCATAAAAACATAGCATATTTGGCGAATTATCAATAACATAGTCCGATGGGACTAAGGAAATTAGCCCCTGTGTTAATTTCCTGGTGTCTTTTCTTTATTTTATTGTTCTGATTATCAAAGTTATAACACTGGAGTGCAGTTCATAAAATTTCAGTTGCTACCAAGAGCGGGTATGTATTCTTATACGACTGATTCTGGAGAACTGCACTAGGGTGGATCTTCGGGAAAATACCATGAGACT
The DNA here is from genome assembly GCA_958295605.1 of Ajuga chamaepitys. Taxonomy (NCBI): domain Eukaryota; kingdom Viridiplantae; phylum Streptophyta; class Magnoliopsida; order Lamiales; family Lamiaceae; genus Ajuga; species Ajuga chamaepitys. The sequence continues at coordinate 14,269,363 of OY282502.1, read as the reverse complement.
TTTGTTGCTCGATGGAACAAATTATGACTACTAACCATGGCACATCTGGAAGCCATGGGTGATGAATATTGGCAGATTGTTGAAATCGGATGAGGTGCACTTACTGCTACAAGTAATCACAAGCCAAGGTCTAAATGATCCGCAACTGAAAATGACAAATACAAAATGAATCATAAGACTCTTCTCTTCATCCAAACAGTTGTTGATCAAACTCAATATACAAAAATTTACAATTGCAAAATAACCAAAGAAGCCTGGGGTCTCTTCAAAAATTATTTTGAAGGCACCAAAGAGGTGAAGAAATCCAAGTTGAGAAATTTGCGGAATCAATTTGAGAATCTCAAGATGGAGAAAAGTGAATCCATTTAAGAATATTATTCACGCTTCATGGACATCGTAAACAAGAAGCTATCATTAGAGAAGTGGTTCCAAAATTTCTTATGAGGACAAGTTTTTAAGGTCCCTTCAAGTTATTCTCGGAGAAAGCCACAAACATTGATACTTCAAAAGATATGGAAATCATGAAAATTGATGAGCTGGTTAGAGATCTTCTCACATTCGAACTCAACAAAGGCTTTGAGAAGTAGGAAGTAAGTTAGGGAATTGTACTCAAGGCTAAAGTACAGCGTAAAGAGGAGGACAACACATGTGAGCCAGATTTATCGGAGCTTAATGAGAATATAATTTTGTTCACTAAGAAATTTGGCAACATTATGAAAAATTTCCAGAAAAGTGATCTCAAATCCTCTACTGTCGTTAGAGATCCAGGTAAAAATAGTAGTGTGAATAATAATCCTTCTTCAAGTATTGCAGGTACAAAGAGGGATAAAATGTGTTATAGGGAATGCAGTGGTTGGAGGCATGTTCAGAAAGAATGTGTTACATCTTTAAAGAGGCAAAACAAGTTGGTTGTCGTAACATGGAGTGATGAGTAAGAAGAAGAAGAAGAAGAAGAAGAAGAAGAAGAAGAAGAAGAAGAAGAAGAAGAAGAAGAGATGTCTGAAGGCGACAATGGATACTCGAGCAATCTTGCAGCTTTTACCTCCTCATTTGCATGTCTTTTGGGTAAAGCTCATGCAAAAGATCCAAATTCAGATGAGTTGTCAGGAATGTTACAACATGAATTACCAAGCTTTTGTGAAACTGATACTTCTGATAGCAAGGTAGGTCCAACCATAGAGGAAATGCAGAGGATATATAATAAATCGTCGCTTGAATGCTTCCGTGGAAGTAAGGTGATGAAAGAACTATGGAGGCAAACAACAAAGGACACCACGTCAAAAAGTGGACCTCATAAAATCCCAACCACAGAAGACACATCATGTCTAGGTACCCAAAACTCACGGTTGTTTTAGCACTATGTTATCTTTGAATAGTGCACTTATGGGTGTTGGGTATTTTGATAGTGGCACATGGCCGGAATCAGCTCCTATTTAGTTGACATTGAACCAGTCTGCAATGAGTTTGTGATTTTTGGTGATGGAGTAAGGAGTAAAGTCTTAGGTAAAGGAACTCTTAATCTTAATGGTTTTCCTAGGCTAAATGACGTTTTTTTAGTTAATTACCTGAAAGTTAATTTGATTAGCAGTAGTCACCTGTGTGATCAAAACTTGCATGTTAAATTTACCAAAGACCAGTATGTTGTTTATGATTAGAAAAAGAAAAGTGTGTTTTAACTGGTAATTGATCTGCCAATTTCCTTAATATGCTAGAACACGAACAAAATTCCATCTCACTTTCCACACTGGAGACCGAATACATAGCCTCCGGGAGCTGCTACCCTTAGCTTGAATGGATAAAAGCGGTGGTTGACAGACTATGGTGTTGAGGTATGTTTCATTACTCTTTATTATAACGCCAATTTCTGATAGGATCAGAATTTTAATGCAATTGAGATCGATATCCATTCATGGTCTATTAACATGAAAATCATATCTTATCAGATATACACTGGTCATAAAGGTTTATTTAAACCATAAAGATATCTAAAATATCTTATTAGCTTTATTGATGGCATGTGGGCCACAAAAATCCTACATTCTCCCACTTGGCAATAAAGCTTTCATGGTTTAAATAATGGCATAATTTGTGCAACATAAGGATAAGTCTTTAGGTTATAGGTCAGATCATAATGTTGATATGAAGTATATACTAACACGAGTTCATGGCAATTCCATGTCATTTTTTTCGATATTATTCCTTCCATGTACCACAATATTAGTTTTCTACTTAATATGACTCATAATTTCAGCAATGATCCATATTAATGTCTCGGCTAGAGACTAAATCATGTCAAACTTTATGTCTGCATTTATGTATACATCAATGACAAAACAAGATATCATTCAGTTTCAGAAATAACACATAAGAGAGCTCAAATTGTCGATTGCACACCATAAGTTCATTAAGACTTTTCAATAATGTCCATTCATTCGACATGTCCAATAAATGTCTTTAGGCAATCCTTTAGTCAACGCATCCAGAATCATAAGATCGGTGCTAATATGCTCAATTAACACTTTTGTTTCTGAATCTCTTCTTTAACGGAAAGATGTGTTAGTCCTATATGTTTAACACCTTTGAAATACTTATTATTTTTTAGAGAAGATTGTTCCACAATCATCACAATAAATTTTCAGTGGCTTGCCAATAATGTCAACATCATTTAAGTTCTCGAAATAAAGTTCCGCCACCAGTTACCTTGAATTGTACTCTTACATCATACCATGAATTTAACTTTCAAAGTGGATGCAGCAATTACAGACTGCTTCACACTTCTTCATGAGATTGTTCCCCTAGCTAATAGGAACAAGTAGCTAAATGTAGATTTTTAATATCAACATATCTGGCATAATCTAAATCCGGATATTCAAGCACCTCTAAATGATCATATTTTCAATAAGTAAGGATGTGATAATGTGTTCCTTGTAAATATCTTGCTACTTTCTTTACAGTTTCTAGTGCTCAATTCTTGGATTGCTGTAGTAATGACCAAGCATTCTGACCTTATACAAGTTTGTTTATATCTTAAGCTACCAACAATTAATGCATAGGGAATATATTTTATTTGCTCACGTTCCAATTCATTATTTGAACATACTATAATGCTGAATTTATCTTTTTTCTGGATTGGAACAATGCTTAATGAGCACTTTTCCATCCTAAGACAACCCTAACATTCCTTGTGATTTATTATGAAATATTTGTATTTCAATCACATAAGTTGCCTCACCCATATTTTTCGATTCAAGATTCTCAAAGAGGAGTTTCTTAGTTTCAACTGATAAACTAAGATCATTTGTTGCAGGCAAGATGTCATCAACAATATAGGATTAGCATAATAAGGTTACTAGCACTTACTTGCAGATATATATACACTGGTCAACAGTGTTTTCCTTAAATCCAAAAGAAGTAATGGTATCATTGAACTTAAGATACCTATTGGCAAGAAGCTCGCTTAAGTCCACATACTGATTTCTTGAGTGTACACACCTTATGTTCATTTCCTTCAATAGAGAAGCCCTCAAGTTGATTCATATAGACTCCTTCCACTAATTTTCCATTCAAAAAAGCAATGTTAACATTCATTTGGTGTAATGTAATAAGCCACCAACATCATAATAATTCCAAATGAATCTTTTAGAGATATAGCAATAATGTCTCTATGTAGTCAATACCAATTCTTTCAGTATTATCTTGGCAATTAATCTAACTTTATGTCTTTCAATATTGCCATATTTGAGTCGAGGTTGGTCTTGAGGGCCCATTTTCAACCAACTCTTTTTCATTTTTCTGGCAATTATACAAGATCCCACACTTCATTATAAGCCATTGATCTTGACCCTTCTTTGACAGCATTCAACCACTTTGTAGAATTTATTATTTTTCATGGCTAGTAAAAAAAAATGGATCATCATCAATTCTAATGACAAATCATGGATCATGAAGATAAACCACATAACCATCAGAAAGCATATTATCTTTCCCTTGTAGACTTTCTTACTATTTATCATTATGGTTCATCTATTGCAGGTTCATCAATAACAGGTTCATTGTTGGAAATTTTATCATTTATATGTTGCTCTTGTAAGTTGTTTGACAGTTCAACAACTATAGGAATAACAATTTGAGATGAAATTTTGGGTAAATAAATATACACCCTTGTTGCTTCATTATCCACTATTTGTGGCTTAACATTCCTACTAATTTTATCATTTTTAATGTACCTTGCATTTCCTGTTTCAACAACCTTCATATTGTGATTAAGACATTAAAAACTATACCCTTTAAACTTTTCTGGATAATCAATGAAAAATCCACGGATTGTTCTTAAGTCTAGTTTCTTTTGTTGTGGATTATAAATTCTAATCTCTGGCCGGCAACTCTAAACATGCAGGTGCTTTAAGTTTCCTACCCGACAGTCCAAAAGGCAATTTAGGAACTAATTTGCTAGGAACCATGTTTAACAAATACATAATAGTTTTAGTGCATACATCCACAATAAGGTGGGTAAAGATGAATTACTTAACATATTCCTAACCATATTCATAAGAGTACGATTTCACCTTTATCCTACACCATTCGTTTAGGGTTTACCCGGCATAGTGTATTGAGCACATGCCACGTTTTTCAAGGAATTCAGCAACGGGCATGGGCATTGCCCTGATCCATCATTAATTTTCATAATATTCACCACCTCTATCATACCTAGCAATTTTCACTTTTCTATCTTATTATCTTTCAACCTTATCAATAAAAACTTCTAATGCGTTTATTGAATAATATTTTCCTTCAAATAGATGGATATAACCGTAACGTGAATAATCATAATAAAGGTAATAAAATATCGTTCTTTTCCAAAAGAAGTAACATTAGAATGCCGGAAAATATCGGTGTGTAAGTTATTGCTCGACTTGAAGTGAATTAACAAGATCCAAAACACCGAGGTAAAATTAAACCTGCTCACAACTAATGATAATAGGTTAGGTTAGCACATTAAATGTTTGAACAAATGTAGCATGTGAATAGGCATTGCAAGGATATATAATTTATTCACATCAATGCTTTGATTAAGTTAAACACAGATTCAGGATCAATAATCAATAAATATACATTGATTTACAATGATTTGATAAATTGAATACACACACTGAACTATTTTGTCATCTTTGGATGTACAAAAAGTCGACATGATACATCAATTAATACATTATATTCATAATTTATAAGAACCAATGATCCACCTTGAGTGATTTTTAATGTCTTATAATTATGTATCTTGATTATCCATAAAGTTAAAGGATTAGTAAAATCTCAATCATCCCATTTTTATGGATAATCAAATATTCATTATATGATTTAAAATTTATTTAACATTCTGGCCAAAGCACTTTGGTGATTAGTAGACCATCATCGGATAAATTTAAATCACATTACACTGACTCCTAATTGAGGCTAAAATTTTCAATCGTAGCCAGATACATAAATAATTTGATAATTAAATATTTATTGTATAGTTTAGATTTACCAGACCTAATGGTCAAACTACTTTGATGAATAATATACCAACATTATGCAAATCTAAATTATAAAGTACATGAGTGGTTTGAAAACCATCATCATAGACATACACGTATTGACATCATAACATTCAACAAAATATAATATTTGAATGTAACATATATAAGATTACAAATATTACAAAATCCACATCCCACTTAAAAAATCATACTTGAAATTATGAGAATTTAATACGTAACAACTAACAAGCGGGCAATGCATCTCATCTGACATTATGTGTACAAAGTAAATATAAATGTAAACATTCTTAAATTCGTCCATAATTAATGCCAAATAATGAATTTCATAACATCATCATGACTGTCTTCATAACATAAAATCTTGAAACCAACATTTATTTGTTGAATTAGTTATAAGCGTGGATGTAAAATTAGCAAATTGGCATACAAAGATATAAAACATAAAACTTGTTTCAGTCGTGGAATAGAATAATCTCAAATTTGTAATGAAAAGTTTAATCAATAAATAAGCAATTTGAACTGCAGTCGTTGGTTAATTTGAAGATACCCAATTAAATTTTTAAGTTCATCATATTAAGGAAGGAAAAATCATGAATTCAATAATCATACTCAGATACCACATGTAAGTTTAATCATGTATACATAATCGAGATTATAAGATTAAACATGGATCCCAAAACTTCATGATTTTACATTCCAATGAGATATAAAATTAGGACACTAACCTTGACTGATTTCTTGATTCTCCATTTATTAATTTCTTGATGAAATAAATTTATTAGCGGAAGGAATTGATTTCCCCCTCTGATCTCTCTTCTAGAACAGAGCACTGAATGTCATCAATTATGTGATATAAATAATGTAACTCTATTTACTTTTATAGGCTTAGAGAGGACCAACTCCTGATAGGATTAGAATTTTAATATAATTGAGATTGCTAGTCATTCACGATCTATCAACGTGAAAATTATATCTTATCAGATATACGCTGACCATAATGATTTATTTAAACCATAAAGATATCTAAAATATTTTACTAACTTAATTTGATGGCACTTGGGTCATAAAAATCTTTACAATCAATACCACTAATAGTACCAAAAAACCAGTCCAACACTCTCACACAAAGCACATAGACATTTGACACCGCTATATTCGTGAATTTGTAGGAGACAAAACCGTGTTTCTACTGACGATCAATTAGCATATATTTTTACAAAAGTCTTGGATTTGCAATATTTTATTCTCAGAAAATCTATAGGTCTTTGCATTCTGTAAAAAACATGATGTTGAAACATACATGCTCTACATTAGGCATACTCTTGCATTCGCATTTTCTTACTATGTCACATATGACTGGGCAAATTCAAAGAGTCGTTTAGTTTAAAACTTACATTCCTTTTCGGTTGGCTGGCACTCATATACTCCCCATTGTCGGAAGGGGCTACGGTCACGAAATGATATCGAGAGCAGCTATCAGTCTACCGATTGGAAAGAGTTGCTTGCACAGAAAGTGAGTGATCTGTGAAAGGCCTTGATCCTTAAAAAAATTAATAAGAATAATAATTCTTGTTTTGTTGATCTCTTTAGTTGTTTATCTAAAAGGGGTTATAAGGATCAACCAAGAGCTCGTCGCACCGGGTTTTTCTAATGCAGTTTTGGCTCGTGAGGTTTGCGAGCTACTCCACGAGAGTGTAAAAGAAGTCGGAGGAATAAGGAACCCTTTAATTATTAGCCTTATTTTCTCAATTTTGACAGTTATGCCTTGATCTGAAATTTTGTCTAGTTCTTTGCAGACCTTCTGCTTGTCTACGATCTGTGGGGGGGGTCTAATAAATGTGTTTTTTTTCTATAGGCATGTTTCTTTACTGAGTGTGGTTCAAAATTCTCATTCTACATCTCTATATGCATAATTTTCTTGAGTCACCAATTTGATCAAGAAACTGGACAATTTTTTTCTATCTTTGAAAGTTCTCGTATGTCTATGTTGTGTGAGCTAACAAGAGACTTGTTGCACTTTGTCCTAATACAACCATTGTTTTGGGCCTTGCTCACCAGCCCAGTCTTTTTTCTTTGCCTAATTTATTTATTTTCCTAAGCCCATCTATTTCATCTCTTTCATGTTAGCCAAAATTCTTCATTCTTTCCTCCAACTCTAGCCAACATGTATTTATCCTTTCGCCGGATTTTTTTTCTCCTCTACACCATGGTCAAAACGAGAAAAAAGGAAAGCAAGGAAAGACGTAATCTGAGGAGGAGTCCGAGGAAACGTTTGGATCTGCTGATATATTATTCTATGAAAAATTGAGCTTACGTGCAGTGGGAGATAGCATAGATAAGGGTAGCTTTCTATTGTGTGTATCTTGCCTTATGGCCTTATTGGGATGTGTTGTTTGCTTGCAACTTATGTTATCGATTTCTCCATTGTGGATAGATTGTGCTTAGCTCTTGCGTTTTGACAACATCAATTAAGGAGGAGTTTTCAGCAGATTTCTGGAGCAAAAGGGAAGTAGCATTTATCTTGAGTCTTAGTTTTTTGACAAAAATGCCCAAAAATGTGGAGATTGTAAAGTTTTTTTTTTATATTGGGACTTCTGTTAAAGTTATATTTTAATTAATTAATTAATGCAAGTATAAGATTTTATAAAAAAGAAACAAATCTAGGAGATAAGGAGAGTTGTTGATTGATGAAGATAAGCATGAATGAAAGAAATCTAGCATATTTGACAAGAAATCATCTTACCTTATCAACAGACGCGGTTACTGGGAGATTAAGAAAATTCATGCTTGATGTGCGTGTATATATGCGACTAGGATGAGAACAAAAGACTATCAAATACAGTAGATTTAGTAGAGGGATATCAGTGAGATATTTTGTACTCGAGTGTTTTTATTTGGTGAGAAACATTATCAAGTTTATTAAGTCAGTGTTAGTCAATCGTGTTATAACATAGTTTTTCAGTCAAAGTATATTTGGGAGAAGCTGCTTCAAGGGGGCTTGGGAGAGTTCGTCCGACCTTCAGTGGTGTCCCGTGTCAGTATCAAAGAAGTCGACGGAAGTCGTCCGGCGTCATTGGTGATACAATAGGTTAGGAATACAAGAATGAGGTTGTCTTGTAAAACATAGCATATTTGGCAATATTATCAATAACATAAAGTCCAAGGGGACTAAGGGATTTAGTCCCCATGGTAATTTCCTAGTGCCTTTTCTTTGTTTTGTTGTTCTGTTTATCAGTGTTATAACACTGGAGTGCAGTTTGTAGAATTCCATGTACATTTTCAGATAGGAATCTAATATGGGATGAGGGGAGTTTAATATCATAGATACAAGCATCATGTACATTACATGGTTGTACATCTAGTTATATTACTATTCCATGTAACGAACCAATAAATTAAGTAGAAGTTATGAAAATTGCAAAACTCGTCTTGTAGCTTATGGGCTATTCCAAAACCAATTATTTATCATTGCGTTTTTATCTTTTCAGTAGCTTCGATTAGGTCTTTTCTAAAACTAAAATTCAATATTTGTCGCCTCACCTTACACGACCACTCAAAAATTGGGAACCAAACATATATCAAGATCAACCATGAGGATCATAGATTCGCGAAAAGATGAAATTTCTGATTTAGCATGGTCATGTGAGATGCACCTACAATTATGCAATGGAAGTTCTAAATTCAGGCTAAAAAATAACCGAGTTAGAGCACTAAAATGATAAATGAAGAAATTATAGTAAATAACAAATTACTAGTTTTAGAAGTACCCCTAATTTAGAGAATAGGTTTTGCAAGTTTCATCCCGTGATCCCCATTTGTTTTGACTTTTGATCACCTGTTGAGGCCATTTTCACATCTTATATTATCATTATTGTTACATTACATTAGGAGGTCTAAAAAGGAATATGACCGTTGCAATGATCACATGCAAATGAACATGCACACACATATATATACACACACTCATACACAAACTAACAACAGCATTTTGTTCTTTACAGGCTTCACTCAGATTCTCTAAACACAGCTCGAAATCATTCTTCCAAGAATATTAATTTCCATTCTCCTTCAAAATCTCTCTGTCAAACATTTATTCTTTTCTCTGCAAATTAATTCTATGCCATTATATTAATCATTAAAAAATGGCTGTTTCTGTCTCCTCTCAATCTTATAGTTACAATAGCTACATTGCGCTTATTCTCATCATCTATATTTTGTGTTTACAGGCAACAGTTTCATCAGCTACGAATTCGAGCAGTAAGCACCACCACAAATGGGTGAGGCCCTCCGGCCACCGCGTCATCACCGTCGACGTTCATGGCTACGGAGACTTCCAGTCGGTGCAGGCTGCCGTCGATTCAGTCCCGGCCAATAACAGAAAGAATGTCCTCATTCTAATTAGTGCTGGTGTTTACATGTAATTAATTTGTCACCTGCATTTTTCATATTCTTTTTCACTCTTCTTTGATCTTTTTAATAATTAATGTAGTCTCAAATGATATCATTAATATATACATCAAGTCTTTGAGAAAAACAAAAGGTTGGAATGGGTTATAATCTCCTCTTCTGAAATTCTAGTTGTTTTAAACTTTGTTAGAGAATTTAAGAATTGTTGGTGGTGGTGCAGTGAAAAAGTGGTAGTTCCGGCGACAAAAGCTTACGTAACTTTCCAAGGAGCGGGAAGGGAGACGACGGTGATAGAGTGGCATGATAGAGCATGTGACAAGGGACCCGATGGGCAGCAGCTTCGTACATATCATACAGCTTCTGTCTCTGTTTTTGCACCTTTTTTCACCGCCAGAAATATCAGCTTCAAGGTACCTAGCTAGTTTTATACAATACACTTGTCATTCATGACCATATTAATGGTAACTGTACGCGCCCATCCCATAGAACTGAAGACACAAACAACACTTGTAAGTTAGAATATATTGAAGTAAAATGCTATATTATGATAGAGAGAGAGAGAGAGTGTGTGTGTATATATTATGGTCCTAGAGAGAGGTGTGCATAGCATACATGTGACCGTTTCGACAAGTCGCTGTCGTGCATGGTTGTTTGTTTCCAATATTTCTTCCCATTTCACTAGTTTGGTAAATAACACTATTTTTGTCAATAACAAATTACGGTAAATATTTATATACAGACCACTTAAACCAACTGTTTTGTCAAACTTATTACTTTTAAGATCCAAGGTACCACTTGTCAACCCTCAAAACCCTAATTATGTATGCACGTACAAGACAATATCCCATTTCTAGTTGCTCTAAATTTGAATATCATATATCACATGGTCCATATTCACATAGATGTTGGATTCATATTGAGGAAGTTAATTAATTAATATATATTGGTTAATGTTATAGAACACAGCACCGGCGCCAATGCCGGGGATGCAGGGTTGGCAAGCAGTGGCGTTCAGAATATCCGGCGACAAAGCTTTCTTCTCCGGGTGCGGATTCTACGGCGCACAGGACACTCTATGCGATGACGCGGGCCGCCATTACTTCAAGGAGTGTTACATTGAGGGCTCTATTGACTTCATTTTTGGCAACGGCAGGTCCATGTACAAAGTAATTCACTCACTCCCCTTTTATAATTATCTACCTTAATCAAATTTCTAACCTCGTACCTTAGCTTAGGGGTTCAAAACAAGAATTTGTCTTATCTCACAGCTCAATAGCTAAAATTGTTGGGATGGAATGGAAGTTTCAATTTCTACTACGTATTGGCATATTAAAGAAAAAAGAATTATAAATCTTACTTGTAGAATATATAAAAATTAGTGCAGCTAGCTATTCTATAATGTGTGTTTAGTGTTAACACAGACATTTTGTTCTAAAATTAATTAGTACACATAATTTCTCTTAAACTTCCAAACTTAATTGTGGGAAAAGATTATTAACAAGATAGAGGTGGACATAATTTTTCAACGAGAGAATATAATAATAATTGAACATAAATAAAGATACATTAATCATGTTATGAAATATATTTATTTTGGTAAGAAGTAAGAATATTTGCAGTATGATATGAGCCAAAAGCATGATGTAATTTTAAAATATTTGTTGTTTTCAAGAAGATTAGGTGAGGGAAAATAGGGTTTTTTATTGGACAATTGAGAAAAGGTATTGATGGAACACAAGTGTATATGTTTGTCCTTTTGGCATCTTTGAAGACAAAGTTGAAAAGGTTTCCAGAATTTACAAAATTTTATTTCCCATGCACACATGCCTTAATCAGCATGTTATGGATGTATTAGTTTTAAATTGAAATGTTGGGTGCAGGACTGTGAGCTCCACTCAATTGCAAGTAGATTTGGGTCGATAGCAGCCCAAGATAGAAATTCACCCGATGACAAGACTGGATTTGCATTTTTGAACTGCAGAGTCACTGGAACTGGCCCGCTTTATGTGGGGCGGGCAATGGGCCAATACTCTAGGATCGTCTTCTCCTACACCTACTTTGACGACGTCGTTGCCCATGGAGGATGGGATGATTGGGACCACGCCAGTAACAAGAACAAGTCAGCATCATTATTCTCCATTTAAATACAACTTTCTACAAATTCATTATAATGTTTTTTTTTAAATATAATTCTAAATTTATAATTGCAGGACTGTCTTCTTCGGAGTCTATAAGTGTTATGGGCCAGGAGCAGCAGCAGTCCGTGGAGTATCTTGGGCCCGAGAGTTGGATTACGATTCGGCCCACCCATTTCTTGCCAAGAGTTTTGTCAATGGAAGACATTGGATTTCCCCTTCAGATGCTTAACTATTCTTCAAACACTTCATTCATTGCTTCATTCATTTTATTCAATTATATTCAATAAGGTTATCAAAATTGTACCTTCTTATTTTAATAATTTGTTGTTTGGAATTCGATCGCCTTTTTACATTGAACATACTCATTTTCTAACAACATTACGTTTTATATTATAGTTAAGCCTACTAACTTTTTTTTGGAGACCATCCGCAGCCCACCCATAAATCATAAATGAACGGCCACCTAAAAGTAAAAAAAAGAAAATCAAAAAAATCAAAAAAAAAAATTAGGGTCCACATAATTAACATGGCCCACATGATATAAACTGCCTATTCATATCCTTACCAAGCTCTTCAACTTATATATCCATTATCATAGAATTGAGTATATTATGAACTTTAAAACGCGTCTCAAAGAAGTCAATAGCTTATAAAAATTTCAAATAAATTTATTTAGATAAATTCAGACATATGTCACGATTTAGCCCATCAAACTAAATATTCCTGTTACAATTCACGCTGAGTTAATTACCAAATGCAACAGCATATACAGTTTAATTTTTGCACTGTATAATATTGCTATAATCTTACTTTCTTCTTTTTTTTTTTTTTTTTGGAAAAAAATATGACAATATTCAAATTAAAAGGACGATGAAGATGTCCAAAGAAAATCAAACTCAATGTGAAATAAAACAGGAGTAGAAGCATAAGATCAACATGTGAAGCATCTAGCTCATATCTTGCAATTCTTCTTCATCATAATGAAACAGATCAGAGCAGGATCTATGGGAATACACGCATCTTCTCTCACATAATACGACAATTCTGTTGGGACTCCAACATCTCAGGAGATCTGAAACATCAAAGTGAAAAGCTGATGGATATGGAGACAGCAAGCAGTAAAAACAAATATCATCAGAGAGAGACGGAGAGAGCTTACAGTTGTCCAAAATTTGATAGATCAAAATCAGGAGCAAGCTCTTGCACGATATCATTGGGTGGTTGACCACACTCTTGCATTTTCTGCATGAGCTCAACAATCTTGTTGAAGTTATTGGGCTCGGCTTCATACACTTCGTTTAGTTCTTTTATAAGCTCATATTGGCGAGAGTAACGTGCATATTCTTCATCTGTTAGCTTCGATTTGTTGTCTTTCAGCCAAGTTGGGTAGCGTTCGCCAATTTCTTTCATGGGTTCATGAAGGATTTCCTTGGACAAGAGCTGTTGCATCATGGTTTCTACCATTGACTCCATATCCTACAAGAGCCCAAAAATCATGGCCATCACCACCTCTAGATGGAGCGACAGACAAATAAAAAGCGCCATGAATGATCACCGAGTGCTCCAATTATCCCTCTCCCTTACCCACCCGCAACCACACAGACAAAAAGTGAAGAGGCCAAAAGGACAAGATAGAGAAATTAGAAAGAAAAACAGAAATGGTTAGAATGACAAGGATGAAAACAAGCACCCTTACATAATAGGATGTGCTTAACCAGAAAACGAGAAAATGGATGTAAGCCACAACAATGCAATAATGGACTAGTAGTGGAAAGAACACAAATAGTGAATGTTCCAGAGAAAAATAAGTTCAAGTGCAAAAAAGAGATTGTGCACCAGCACGTTTCTAGAAAACAGACTTGCCCACCTTATAAGTTTCAACCATATTGACCACGCTATTCAGGTATTGATCTTCTCTCTCAAATCTTATTTATCATTTTGCACTACATACGACCTTATCACCATGAAAAGCCTACCGTATTATTATAAAATGCACAAATAACAAAAATCATCCTTGGAGTAGCCTTCTAATCACCCCTTTGAGGTTTACATTTTTCTTACAAATACCCAGCTCAACAGGTGCTTTTTGGTTGGAAAAATGAAATCAAAGGGTTTTTTGTGATAATACTATACCACCGGGGTAGTTTTTGTAATTATTCATCATAAATTTATACAACTGTTTGGGTAGGTATTGTTTATTGTAAAAAATACAACACTAAAGATATCACAACTCACAAGTACTTACGGACAAACGGCATCAGTAGGAACATTTAACATTCGAAACAACCTACTACAGGACACCGCCCTAAATTCTACCTGGACTCATAGTTACAACTTACTAGCTACTATCGATTGGTGAGAGTGGTATTCACCCGGGTCCCTCCCCTACTAAAGTGACACTTATATAGACTCGCCCTACATCTGTAATTTTAGACACCAAATCATATTGTCTACACATCAGTGACGGTGGGAAAGGCAAGGCCATTCACCATCTCTCTGCATTCGAGCTGAAGCCTAATTAATTGACCAAAAAGGTTCAAGCTCATGCAGCCCGAAACTAAGCCTAAGCATTACAAAAGTAAATTTGCCCAATTGATGCCTGATGGGATGAGGAACATCACAAGATCCTGAATAAAGTTTGTTACTTTCACGGAGTATAAATAGCCCACAGTTGATTGAAAGATATTAGTACCAATACTACAGATAAGTGTTCGGGAAGTACAATTTACATCTTCTCAAGTCCATACTACTGACCCAAACGACAAAGAGCATTCTCACCGGGTAATAGCTATTTGCATCCATGAATTAGACTAGTAAAGTATGCATGTGATGCTTACTGAATCAAGTCAGATAAGATGATACAACCTACTCACCTTTTACAATGTGTGTGATCCTAACCTAAGTATCTAACCCCATCATAAACAACTTCACCATCCAAGTCAAGATGGCGCTAGAGCTGTACTGTATGGGAGATGGTTAACCACAAAACCTAGGAGCATAACCGACATATTTCTGGCCTACTAAGACTTCCAATCGTGTTATTTCACGAAAAAGAAAGTGGTAGGTATTGCATAACAATATGCCAGCTTGCATCATTCTTTAATTAAAGGATTATAAATCGCAGAAAGTGTTAAACTAGACGGAATTTTTCACTTTCTATTATATCTTACTGAATCAGGAAAACGTTGGAGCACCTTAGATTGTGAAACATGAATTGAAATTTGAATCTAAAAAGAACTATGTCCATATATTGTGATTTGAAAATCAGAATATTCTAATTTTAACAGAACACACAGAAAAGAACTACCTATTCTTAATCCCTCAGGAAACCATCTACACAAAAAAGTAGCCATTCAAACATAATGAAAATTTTGCACCTCAATTCACATGTAACTATCAATAGGAAAAGGAATTGAAAACCATAAGTTGAAGAAAATTTATAGAATGACTCGTACCTGTGAACCAGCAAGCTCCTCAAACTGCTTGACCCACTCGTCCATCATGGCATCTCCACCAATACTATCTCCAGCCATGGGTGGTCTAGGCCCAGTAACCGATTCCAACCCTTTAACAGCCTCCCTAGTTTGCTCTCGCAGCTTATCAAGCGCCTCTGTGACGTGTGATTCTTGGTGTGGCGGCTGTACCTTTTGTTTACCCTTTTTCTTAGACTTCAAATCAGGCAAACCCATCCCTAACCCTTGAACACTCCCACTTGTCAATGCAGAACCCTCTTGCTTCTTCTCTCCAGGATTATCACCATTATTACCCCCACCTCTGCAACCCCAAGAAGGAAACATCATCATACAACTCTATGAAATGGAAATTCAGAAACAAAATTAAAAAAGTGGAACCCTTAATCACTCATAAGCCCAAAACCATAATTTAAAGTTTCTACTAGCTTAAAACAACAAAACAATAATAAATAAATTAATAAATTGGAGAGAGAAAACATACCTTTGAGCAGAAGAGGCGAAATTGAGGTTCTGAAAATCATCCAAAGCGCCTGAAATTTAATTAAGAAAAAATCATAAAATCCAGGTGGCTATAGTTCTGCCCGGATTCATAGCCATTGAAAATCAATGAAAAGGGTTGTCTTACTGTTAAGGAGTTGGTCCAAATCGTCGGAGTGGTCGGCCATGTCCGAACTCTTGATTCTGCTTTCTAAAACTGCGGCTTCAATTCCTAGTATATCGCCCCTCCCATATACAGTTGTATATATCCGTGGGAAAATATCTAGCTGGGATTAGGATTAAGGAATAGAAATTTTATTTTTTGGTCTACAACCGACCAAGACAAGTACGGCCGCCTAATTGTGTTGCAACCCCGTCGTGTCATTACATTTGGGGGTTCACCTTATACCAATGCCCTCCTCATTAAAACTCACGCCAATGTTTGGTTGGGATTGGGGTGGCTGGAGGAAGTAGTTTGAGTTAGTGGCTGGAGAAGTTTGATTGGGTGGCTGAGGTTGTAGTTGGAGTGTGATATTTAATTATTAATTGTAAAATGTTATATGTGTAAGAGGTAGTTATTAATGATTGGGAGAATGATTAAAGTAGCGTTTGGATTTGTGATTGATGTCCCCCCACCAAACCCTAATACTCCGACTTAACCAAATCAGCCAAAAAAATATAAGATTAGATTGATCCAACTGATGAGAGGTTTTGTTTTCGCGCTTTTATGTAATATTAGAGAGACATAAAAGAATCTTTGTAATAATCGAGTTTAATTTAACTGAACTCGTGTATCACAACTAGAATGAAAAGCAATAATTTAATTCTTATTCTTATATAAGAAAAAAGTTACATGAATAGTAGGTATAGTTTTCTCCACACATGCTATTTTTCATTTTTAAAAGGCTTCTTTGTATATCACGTTTTTTGTGCAATTTAAAATCTCTGTCATTTCTACAATCATGTGATGCACCATAAAATATTTTTTTTAAAATATATTTCTTTCTGTCTACAATAAGCGTCACTTTGGCCTAATTTCCCAATTTTATATTTCTTTTCGGTGTAAACAAGTATAAAAGAATTATCTAACTTATATAGTTAAAATGATTTTAAATTTAATAAATAAAAAGAAAGTATGTATTATTATAAAGAAGCCTTTCTGAATAATTCACTAAATCTAATATCAAAAGTGTATATATATATATATACACTGTTTGTCCCTTAAGGTCTCCCAATTATGTTCAGCTTATTTAAATTTTGTAAAGTAAATAAAAGGTTTTCTAAAAATAAAAGTTGTAAATACCTTTATTAAGGGGCAAAAAAAAAAAAATTGTACATCATTAATGAAATAAATTGGCAGATGTCATTAGGAGTGGGCATTCAGTAAAATCGAATCGAATCGAATCAAATCAAATCGAATTTTTGTGTAATGTCTAGTCACTTCGGTTCCATAAAAACCGAATTATTTCGGTTCGATAAAAACCGAATTATTTCGATTTTTATTTTCGGTAAAAAATCAAAATTCTTGTTATTCAAAAGACTGCAAAATCAAGTTAGAATAATCAAACTACCATGAAAAAAAAAATGGTAACTTTGCTCCATATCGGAAACGACTACTGTTGTTGGAGGAAGGTGGTGTCGCGGCAGAACAGTGAAGAAAGCCTTATCAGTAGCAGTTTGAGTTTCTTCTTTCTTTTATGTATTCTATTTCTGTTAAATCTGTCTTTTTTATTCTCGTAAATGAGTGAATAATTTCATATTTGAGCTCGTTATTAATAGGCATTTGGGTCAATTCTAATTAGTAATTTTAGTGAATGATTGAATTGGACTAAATAACTTTAAAAAATGCCCAACAAACCAAAATAATATATATTATATTTATCTAACTATCTCGATCTATTTTCGGTAAAAATCGAATGGTAATTCGATTTTTACCGAACCGAACCGAATACCGAAATCTTAAAAATAAAAAATCGATGACCGAATCGAATAAAAATTCATTTCGGTTAGATATATACCGAATTATCGATTTCGATACGGTTCGATTAGTAAATCAGAAATGTGTCCACCCCTAGATGCCATATCAAACGATTTGAATTGAATGCTTTGAGGATAGGTTTTTTCAAATCTTACTAAAAATTTCCGTCGTTGTTAGCATGATTTAAAATATATTTATTCGTAAAAAAATAAAATTTAAATAATCGAACAATATAATTGAATAACTTATTTTTTAAAAATAAATAAATATTAAATCATCTAATAACTTTAATTCCATTAATAAAAAATATTTAATTTATTTTTATTTGCAACTCATATACAATATAAATAGTTATTTAACTCTAAGTACAATGCTCAACCAACAAAAAAAAATTATTTTTATCTATTACAAATAAAAGAAATGAATTCAAAAATATATATATATACACATATATATATATATATATATTAGTGTCTTTAGTTGTTGGAAAAATCAAAATATTTGAAATAGAGAAAGAGCCTACAAAAATAAAGCAAATCTCTAATATTTTCATCCATAACGTGGGCACGTGTTCCTCCACTACTTCTTTTTTTGTTTTTTTATTTATTAAATAATTATTATATGCGAATCTAGAAACAATAGTTAGTTTTAACTATTTATGAACACTTGTAATATTGTAGGATAGAAACATATATGGATTTGCTCATAAATAAAGATAAAGTTTTAAAAATATAAAAATTAGCTAATATTTAAAAAGATTAATTAATAAGTATTAATAAAAAAATATTCTATATTTATTAAATTTTTGTTTATATCTCACACCCAATCAAATAATAAAACTCATGTTACATAAACTAATCTAACCTAAACAATCGACAAAAATTTGCATTTTATTTTAGTGTAACTTATTTTAAAATGTGCAATGTAGATGTCAAATTAAAGGTCATTAAAAAAAATAATTTGTTATATTTTATATTGGAAGTGGAAAAGAACCATAAATTATTTGTTTTTCAATTTCTTTATTTATATTATAAAATGAACCAATCAAAATTTGTTACCATATATATAAGAATCTCGTCTTATGTTAGACTAATAGTATTTCCGTGCGATGCACGATTTGTAAGTGTAAATGAATAAATAATAAGAATTTTATATGTTTATATAATTTTAATATAATAAAACATTACAGTCAATATATAATAAGAGATGAAAAGGTATATGTTAATGAAAGACTAGTCAATGAAAAATATTAAAAATTAAAAACATAAGAATTTGAGTAAGTTATAATGTATGAATATCTCTAGCATCCTTGTATGGAAGTGGTAATGTTGATCATCTTGTACAAATGATGAGTGTATATATGTATATTTATAATTCTATGATAAACGTTTATATTTATCCAAAGTATCTATATTTTTTTATTTTTTCAAATATAATGTTCAAGAAATTTGCAAAAGCTTTTAATGAGTACCAATAACACTACATTCTAATTTTATTAATTTTATTTTGTAGCACAACCAAGGACGAAAATATCGATATTTACGGAGATATCGGTGAGATATCGATTAATATCGGAATATCGGTGAATTTTTTTTAAAAACGTCGAAAAATGTATTAAAACAGTTCATTTATCACAATATTTGTTAGATTGTCATAAACCTAGTTAAATTTTAATATATAATTAAAAAAAATAGAGTCAAATACACGCATATACAACTATTCGGTAAATAAGAAACATTACATACACTGTCCGACCACCCGGTAGTCATTCTGAACTATTTTTTCTTCAATTTGTACTCCATTTCAAAAACATCTTCGATTACTCTTTGTACTTTACAATTTTATTTTATAATGGCTATTGAAAATATATTATGTTGGTAAACATACACAAAAATTTGTGACTAGGATTAAGATTAAGTTTAATTTATATTTCTGAAATGTTAAATTTTAATGGACACTACACAGCCCAACTTTAAAGGAAGTCCATTAAATTTCAAATAAATGCAAACCCAAATAATGTCAAATTAAACCCTAAAAAAAAGGGGCAAGAATTGCACTCTTCTTCCTCATCTCGCCTCCACCCTGCTGCGCCATTTTCATCTTCTTCCTCATGCCTTCTTCTTCTTCAAGCTTCCCCTGTTGCGTTCTGCTTCTTCTTTATCAAATCTACCTTGCTGCCTTCTCTTCTTCTTCAAGCTCAATGTTCCGGTAAGTAAAAAAAAAAAAAAAAAAAAAATTGAAGCGAGATATTGGCGAGAAATCGGCGAGAAAATCGCCGATTTCTCGCCGCTTCTGGAAGTTTCACAGCGCGCAAGGGGCGCGATTCTGGGTGGCCGAGTTTGAGCCGAGAATCTCACGATAAATCGCGAGATCTCGGCAACAAGATGACAAAACGCAATGTCTTGACTGTATCGTCTCGGCAAGCTCATATTTGCGAGAAATCGGCGAGATTTCGCCGATTTCTCGCGAGATTTTAAACCCTGAGCACAACACACTAACAATTAACCCACATAATCAACCAAATTATGTCTTCAATTTAATTTAATTTATTTATACAATATGGTGTCAAACTATAGATCGATAATAGATAACTAATTTAATTTATTATATAGAAAAATGACATTATGAATGAAAACTTGAAAAATTAGATAATTTTTTTGAAAAAAAAAAATAAAATGTTGAAATTATAAACTGAAATGATAAAATATTTACTAAATAATTCAATTTTTATATTTTTATATGATTAAAAAACTTAATAAGAAAATTAATTAATAAAAAATGAAACAAAACAAATTAACATTAAATATAAAAAAGACCATTAGCGGTTTATTTGATAAAATCGTACTAAATCTATTTTTTTGTTTCAGTTTTTTTATTTATTTATTTGTTTTCCCAATCTATGTATGAATATACTTGACCATAATTTTTTTATACGCATAATTGACACTACACAAATTAAAGGACACATTAAATGAATATAAATTAAATTAAAGAAGAATGGGTAAAACAGACATAATATATAGGATTTTAGAAACAAAAAAAATAATAATTTTATTTTTGCCGATAAAGTTACTCTCATCCCACGCTCTTCCCCACATTTTCGCCCCCTCCCCCCATTTGAAATTCTAGATAATTTTGTTGATTTTCTCACACAATTTCGGTCAGACTCTCTCACAATGTCGGTATCTCTTTGTTACTCTGGTGAGTGGTGATGTCGCATCCCTTCTCTCTGAGTTACTTTGGATCTCTTAATTGTGCATAACATATTTTGTGAGATAAGGGTTTGGATTTGTTTTGGAAGGTTGCGCGAGTGTTTCCTTTTATAAACTTGGACAAATTAAGTTGATGTGGGGGACTAAAGGAGTGTTTTCCTTTGCTTAATTTTGAAGAAGTGATTAAAAATAGAGATTGTGGTAAAATTGCTTAAAAAAAATAGTGTTTGAAAATAAAAATGGTTTTGCTAAAATAAAAAAGTGGAGTGTTTTATGCTTAAGTAACTTTTAGCTTATTAGTGAAAGAAAGAACTTTAATTTATTTACCATATTACCAAAAAGTTGGAAAAATCAATTTTTTTTTTTTTCTTTTAGGGGGTGTTTGCCATTGCTTTTGCTTTTGAAAAAGTGATTAAAATTAGAGATTTTTTAAAAATACTTATGTAAAAAGTAGGTAGTGTTTGAAAAAAAAAAGTGATCTCCAATAAAAGTAGAAGTTGAAGTGTTTGCTATAAATCACTTATGTCTTTTAAAAAATATAATATTATTTATAGAATTGCCATTGAGTAGAGAAAAATATTAAATTTCTGCTTTTAACTTTTATATTGGAAGCATTTCTTTTAAAACAGAAGTTGGCTTAGCAAACACTACAAAAAAAAAAAAAAAAAAAAAAATCTCGCATTATAAGCGGAAAATCACTTAGAAAAAACAAATGCAAATACCCTTTAACTTTTGGTCTAGAATCACTTTTATTAAAGTTGAAGCAATTTTCCCAAACATTCCAAGACAACTTTTCCAAGCTATAAGTTAAAAAATACTTGGGAAAAGGAATTGCAAACACCTCCTTACTATTGATTTGAGATAAGTCTGCCTAAATATATTTTAGAATATATGTAGATTTATTTCCAAATAAAATATTTTATACCTAAAATAATATTTTTAAGAGCTGGCAAGGGAAATTTGGGCGGGAAAATTTTTAAGTTATTATTTTGGGTGGACCTTGTTATTATATAGATATTGATATAGATATAGATATAGATATGATTTAAACTTAATATTTTTAGCAGATAAATGGGCGAGAAATATGTTTGACTTCCTTCTATGGAGGATTATATTTTATTATATAGTAAGATTACTCAAAATTATTGATGTACAAGATTCTCAATCCAAAATCTGAAAGTAGGATATCTAACTCAACTAAGAAAGACAGAGTGGCATAAGTAAAACAAAATCACGTCAAACAAGCAACACTATCACAATATCTAGACATATGAGACAATATTACAATCTCTAGACTTATAAGAAATTGGGTAAAAATCACGCTTATATACGAGCCTCGTAGTCTCATATAAATAACTCCAAAATAATTTGAAGAACCCATTTGTTATTGTGTAATAATCATATCCATATACAAGCCTCTTAATCTCGTTCGCAATAACTCCACAATAATTCAAAGAGTCAACTTGCTTCATGACTGCATGCACAACCAGCAAGAATTTGTAAAGTCGCGCACCTTCATAGCCGAAAAATTCATAGGAAATTGAAGATCGCATAAGGCTTGGAAGACCAAGATGACCCATCTAAAAATAGAGATCGGATGCCGGCTTAAAAAAACGCACAAATGAAAGAAAAAATCTCATTGAGGGAAACTTGAGGAGAGAAAAACAAATAATAAAAAAAAAAAGATGAAAACAAAACTAAATTAAAATAAATAATTAATAACCTGTTAAAAGTGAAAGATGAAGAAATCTGAACTTTCAAGAGATTGATAATACGAAGGAATAAGGAGACTAGGATTTTTCGATTTGGGAATAGATTTTAAATCCTCAATAAAATAGTGAATTATTTTGTAAAATTTTGCAATTCATGATGTAAACAAAAATTGAGACAAAATTTGCAATAGACTTTCATGACGCATGCCTAACATTGTGAATCGGATAGAAATCGTGGTTCTATCATAACTATTAACTGATAAGTACATAAGATCATGAATATCTCTATCTTCAATAATATCATAATCCATATTAATTGAGTAATAAATTATAATCCTTATAATTTATTCTAGTTCATATTTAGCCATCAAAGGGACCAAGTCGGACCCAATTAAATTAAGTTTCAATAAATTAAGTATAATCTCGTCAACTCTTGACTTATCATATTATTTTATTAATCATATTCCACTACACTAAAAGAACATAATTACACTCTTAATTTAATCGACATTATTTAAGTCATGTAATCAATAAATATTATCCTCTGATTGATTGATCCAACATATTACCCCTTCAATCAGCTAAAGTATTTGTAATAGGCTTCCATGATCAATAAGCATATGTTCAAACATTTGTCAATATCATCACTCATCTTATATCCGACATTTATTTGTGACTACATCACATATATGATTTGACAGTTAATGTCGAATAACGGGTTCAAATTTTACCGTTCATAGAAGAACTCATGAGATCATGCATATTAAATAAGTAAAAGATTTCAATATTGTAAATATATGATATTTAGCACTTCACTTAATTTCCAAAACACCGATGTATTCATTTATATACTAATCTAACTCATTGGTGTTTCAAAAAATGTCGAGTTGGCAATAAATATACAATACTCACATAGGATTAAGAAAATACATACATCAATAAATGAATTTTAAATTGCATGGTCAAAACACAATCTAAATTTCATGTGTCATGTCCCAATACACCATGCATATATCAACTATTATGTTCTCAAGTGAAAGATAAACTTAAATGAAATTGAGATGATCTTATCAAAATAAATTGTTCAAAGTTATTTACTGATTGCAAACATAATACTGAAGATTAAATTATAATTTGCATCTTTTTGTGTTTAACAACTTAAATACTAGATTTGTAAAATCCCTACATTTCAAAGACATGCAAGTTCAAACAAATTGTCGGCCAAATACATTAAATGTTATGTTTAATTCTAAAATGTCATTACACCAATTAATAAGTAAAACATCATACATTTCGCTCAACACTCAACACTCAACTCCATCCAGACTCCGATTAGATGTTAGATTCTAGTCAATCGACTAACGGCTAGTAAGTTTTGCAACTTGAGTAGAATACGGAATACTGAAGTTAGATAAATAGATAGGTTTTTATTGGTTAAGGACCTGAAAGATAGGTCAACTATCAATTCAGATTCCGAAAGATAATTTATATCAATTCAGAGCCTAAAAGATTTGAAACTATCAATGTAAGACTTATAAATTCAAAATCATTGTATGACCTATTTGGAAAATTGAAAAACCCAAAAATAAAATTACCTCGAAGTGATAAGTAGAGAAATATATGCCAAAAGTTTCTCACTACATTTTTTAAAAATTATCGTGATATAAGTAAAATAATGTAATTGCAATGTCTTTCAAAATATACAAATTAACAAAAAAATGTAACTACATAAGAAAAAACGTTTTAGTGAAATATGTTTACATGAATTTAAATATTATGAACTTAAAAAAGAAATTACAATTTTTTTTAAAAAGAATTTTTTTTCCGCATATGACTTAAAAAAGAAATTATCGATGTTTAATAAAAAAATTTTAAAAAATCTAACAATTTCAAATATGAAACTATAGAAAAAAACAAATTTAAAAAATGTCGCATAAAGATTTTTGACGTATATTTCTATTGCTTATCAATTCTAGACGATTTTATTTTATGAGCTTTGTAATTTTCCAAACAGGTCCTTTAATGATTTAAAAATTATGAGTTTTTCATTGATAATTTAAATCTTTTAGGCCTTAAATTGATAAAAAAATTCTTTCAAAACCTGATCGATAGTTGACCTATCTTTCAGGTCATTAATCGTTAAAAACCCTAAATAAATCTATTAATTGGTGCGAAATTGTGAATGAACTTTTTTTGAGGAGAGTATAATATTTACTCAAAAAGATAGACAAAGGAAGGTATTTAAAAAAAAGGTGAAAAAAAATGGGGAATTAAATTAAATTAAGGTAATAAAACAAAAATCAGAAAGAGCTCACGAGCCCTAGCTGCTTGTCATCCTCTATCACTCTCTCCAGCTCGCCGCTCTCTGTCTCTCTCGGTAACCATACTAGTTTCTTATTCTTGCTGTTTATCACACTTTTTTGGTTTTCTTCAGCGCATTTTTAGTTTCTTTTTATTTGGGACGAGTCGATTTCGGGTGTTTGAGTTTGGAATGGTGAGAGCGTCGCTTCAGTGTTTGGTGATTTTTTTGAGCATTTTGTTTTGAGCGTAATTTTACCTACCCGAAAGCCTAAGCTTTTGAAGTTTGATATTCCAGTCCAAATATACGCGTGCATAAACCCTAGCTGATCGCTACACTTCATTTTATCCCTACATTTGCAATTTTTTATATTTATTCAGGACACTTGGTAACATTCAGTTCTTTTTTTAGTTTTATGTTTGAACTTGAAGCTGAATTGATCTTATGATGCAAAGTGTGGCTTGTTGTGGAGGTTATGCTGATATTAGACACACTGAAATGATCATCCTGTGATACATATTGATGTACTTGAATAGATACTAATGTCCCAATGTATCATTTTGATCTTTCGTATTGCCTCAGTCTTGCTACAAGTTTCATACTGTGAGTTGCTTCCTGTGTTTCAGTTTCTGCATCATTTTGTGAATTTAAAATACTCCGTGTGACTTGATTCAGGCTTATCTGGATCATTGTATCCTGAAAAGTTCATATGATGTAACCATACCAAAGGAACGAGCAAACACGAACTCTGTTAATGTGATGGTGTCTTATTTTTGTGAGTTCACCCTTATTTTCTTGTTTATTGATTTTCATCTATCTGTTTCAGCCCATCGGTTCATCAACGGAGACGCCTATAGTTTGTTCCATTTGGCTGAGATGGCAACTAGGGAAGATTTGGACGTGGATGATGATTTTAGTGAACTTTATAAGGCATACACAGGCCCTATGGGTTCCAAGGCTCCAAATGAACAGGAAAAAACAACAAGCAAAAGATCACATCCAGGTTCTGATGAAGATGAGGAAACCCCTGACCCTAACGCTGTCCCAACAGATTTTACTAGCCGAGAAGCTAAGGTTTGGGAAGCGAAATCTAAAGCTACAGAAAGGAACTGGAAGAAGAGGAAAGAAGAAGAAATGATTTGTAAAATATGTGGTGAATCAGGTCACTTTACGCAGGTACTTCCATAGAAATATTAGTTGATTGCTGTTGTTTTCTATTCTTACTTATTCCAGTGCCTTGATTGCTTGGATGTTTTACATGTTACTTGTTAAGTCTTCAGAATTTTCAGTTACAGGGAGGATTATTTTTTATATCTATTTTCGTAATGTTCTAAAAATTGTTGAATTGCTTGGATTGTTTTGCTTTAACTTGCTTAATTCAAGCGCTGAAGGCTTGCTGCAAATCTTTTCCTCAGCATTGGGGTCTAGAAAAGGGAAA
Source organism: Ajuga chamaepitys (assembly GCA_958295605.1). NCBI lineage: Eukaryota > Viridiplantae > Streptophyta > Magnoliopsida > Lamiales > Lamiaceae > Ajuga > Ajuga chamaepitys. The sequence goes on along the minus strand of OY282502.1, from coordinate 14,242,689 downwards.
GAATGCAATAATGCTAGGTATTCTATTATCCATTTTCATGCCTTTTATAACAGTGTAAGAATCCAACTTTTGGTTTCAGGTTCCGCATTTTTCGCACACTATCCAACTATTTTCTCCAACCTGAATAAAACTCATAATTGTTATTGTCGGTCTGCATCTTTTAATACCATCGCGTTTAACTTGATATCATTGCTTATATATCTGTCAAAATCGTGTTAAACCCTAAGCTTCTTCACCTATTTATATGCATACCTTTTCTATCAGTCTGCATTTTTAAATAATGGCTTCACATAATTGTTATTATCAGTCTGCACTTTTTAAATACAAACGCATTTGGCATGACATCTTTGCTTACATATCTGTCAAAATCGTGTAAACGCTCAAGATTCTTCGCCTATTTATATGCATGCCTTTTTTATTTTCTGGTTTCTAATATATAGACTTTTAGGGTTGCCCATCTACTCTTGGAGCTAATCGCAAGTCTCAGGAATTCTTTGAGAGGGTGCCAGCAAGGGATCCTCATGTGAAAGCTTTATTTTCAGATGATGTGGTGAACAAAATTGAGAAAGATATTGGATGTAAAATCAAAATTGAGGAAAAGTTCATAATTGTCAGTGGTAAGGATAGGCTGATATTGAGAAAAGGTGTTGATGCTGTTCACAAAATTAAGGAAGAGGGTGAAAACAAGGGTGCTCATAAATTTCCAGAGGAGGGTGAGCACAAAGGTCCTTCAAGCTCCCCAATATCCCAGTCTAGGTCATTTGAACGTAGAAGTCCTGTTACTTCTCGATTAGGACGATCAGGTTCCCAAAGGTCCAATCCGAGCCCTCATAATGCTTCGTATATCCCACATAGGTATGCCAGACAAGACAAAGTTGTGGAAGACCGTGTTCGTGAAGATCTTCAAAAGTTGTCAAGTGGTTCTCCGCGTGGTAGGTGTAGCATATGGCATACTAGTGACTTATAGCATTAACAGTTAAATACATGCTATTAGGCTCCTCTTAGCTTTATCATTTCATATTTCCTTTGGCTGGACTATATCTTCTAGTAATGCTGCTTGTTTCTCATCATCTTTTTTGCAGCAAGAGGTAAGTTCTTAGGCTCAAGCGTTATGTTCGATTCTGATATTAGTTTCGTGGTGGTTCTGAATTGAAAAGGATGGTCTCCCCAAATGATTTTTTTAATTGAAAGCATCTCAAGTCTCAGTTTGCCTCAGATGGATTGACTAAGAGGATTTTAAGATAGTTTGTCATGATAAAGCTGCAACAATTGTTAGAGATCTTGAATGGAAGTGCTTAACAAAATCTTCCTTTGGTGAAGCTTATGGTAGTGATGGAGGTAGAGGTCGACCAAGCCGTTCCAAGTCTCCAGCACATAATTCTTATGCGGGCAACTCCTATAATTCATATGAAGGCCATACTCAGTATAGAGGTGGCATCAGGACTGATGGATGGAATGCTGACAAAGGTGGACCTGCTGTGCATCCTGGCAGCACCTTTGATTACCCTTCCGTTCCCCAGTCATTGGAGGAATTGGAGTTGCAATATAAAAGGGAGGCAATGGAACTTGCTAGAATGCGAGATAAAGAAGAAGATGAGGAAAATTGCAAGCATCGTGAGGTTTGTTATTTCTATCTTGTCGAAATTCTTTGGAGCTTTGATTTTTCACCTTGAATTTTGCTTACACATCTCTTTTCATATATGAATGTAGTCCTGCTGTCTGCCTTATTCTGTTTCCGGCTGAGCACTTTTCATGAACTAGCCAAGAAACTAATCTATGTCTGTTTCATTTCAATTTAGGCTCTCAGAGAAATAAGGGAGAGTTTCATGAAAAAAGTAACCACGCTGAAGGGTGCACATGCAAATATGTGGGAAGAGTTTCTTCAATATGAAGCCCAAAGGAGACAGCAAACACGTCAGCATGTTTCAGCATCTGGGTTCAGTGATTACAAACAACCGAATTATCCAGAATTTGATAATCCTTCAGGCGATCCGTATCATTCTGGGCCAGGTGTACACTCTAGGAGCAGGTATCCAAATGCCATGGATGGTTATCCTTCTTCTAGGCCTCATGACACTTATGACGATTACCAGCGTCACAGGCGCGATGACTTTGGGAAACCCTATAATCGATACTAAATTTGTTGGTGAAATGGAAATTCGGTGAGTTGCCTACTCTTAATTCCTCCATGTCAATGTGTAACAAATTTAGGCAAGATTTGGGACAGGGTGTATAGCTTGATTTTTGTGATTTATTGCTTTTAGATATGAAATAGACTAGTCCAAAGTAAATATTAGAATCTATGTATGTAGTAATGTAGCGTGATGCTAAGGGATTGTGTGAATATAGTGGGGTTCCAAGTAATGGCAACAAGTGCAGATTTTGTTAATAATACGGTCTGTGTATTGCTTTTGGCTTCAACTACAATCATAAGCTGAATTACCACTTAATAATTTTCAGGCTGTAATTGTTGGTTGGCTACAACTATTTCACTCGGAGCACTCATAGGTAAGTATGCATGCTTATCATGTTAACATGTTGTCGATTATCATGTTCGTGTCTCTAGAAGGCTGGAGTTATATGGTGATAATTCTATCTGTAGCTTCCGGTGTTCGTAGGACTGCGTTACAATCCAAAAAAATCTCATGTTTATGGCGCATGTAACTCCAGAATTTTGGTTATTTGGTATTTCAATTGATAAAGATGGTGTTAGTTTTGATCCACAGTTTTAAAGCATTTCGAAAGAAATGAACAGTTGCTGGCTGTTTTTGTGAGCCTATTTGCTACATCTATCTATTAACCTTGAATAGAAAAGTAGAATCTGAATTTTGCTCTCACCCTCCCCTCTCTCTCTCTCTCTCTCTCTGAAGAGATGGAAGAGATAAAACTAGGTCTATTAATGAATCGAGCTGGGACAAGTTTTATATTGTTTGAGTGATGTTTGTTACATGTTTGGAGCGAAACGAGTTCGAACTGCATTAACAAACACTAAGTTTGTTAACATTGTGTTTGTGAACGTGTGCATTAGATATTATTGTAGTTTTGCAAAATCTTGGGTTTTATTATTTCAATAACAAATTCATGGGATTTAAATAAATGAGTTACATAAATAATATAAAAATAGTATTATTATTATTATTATTATTATTATTATTATTTACGAGCCTAAAAAATCTTCATGAGCCGTTAAGGAACGAGTCCTTCCATGTCCAAGCTCTGCTCGTTACTAAATGAACATAATTTGTGTCTGAACGAGCGTTAACCGAGCTCGAACCCGAACATTCTGTTTGTAACGGTGTTAGATAAAACTGAATAATATAATGCAGTTCCCTGTTTTATTTTGGTGTAATGCTAATAGATAGAAAGAGCGAGTAATTATATCCTACGCTTCGTTAGTGCCCAAGTGTTTACTGATGAGAGTATGAGATACATTATTTTTAGATATCATTTGACTTTTTTAAGGGTGAATATAATTATTTCTGAGTAATTTTGTTCTTCTCATGCATATAGATCTATTATCGACATATTTTGTGTAGTATGCATATTGTCTAAACAATTACTCTCTCCGTTCTATAAAATTAGCCCCGTTTTAAAAAATCTCGTCCCAAAGTAAAAGTTATGTTTAATATGTTATTGTATCTTTTTTCTAGTTCAAGTAAATGCTTAATTTTTTTATTTCATAAGTTACTTTTATATGATTGAATATGTCCAGCAAAAAAATAAAGTTTGGTAAGAGAGAATTAATAGTTTTTTGGGAATTGTACTTTTATTAAATTCGATTAAAAAATTGTACTTTTTTAGGCATGATTTTTATGGAATGGAAGGAATATATTTCATTTTTAGTATTATGATATTTGAATTTCTCTAGGTATTTATGACATGATTGATATGAAGGAATGAGGTGAAAATGAAATAGTCATTCACTTGTTCATTCCCGTTCATTTGATTAATATGAATATATGATGAGAATAGTTATTTTCAAATGAATTGTTACTCCCATATCCAATTATTAATTAATTTATTGATTGACGATAATGATATTTTTGTTCTTGTGGTTGTTAATTACCTAATTGCTATTAATCACTATTATTTCTAATTTAATTATTAATAATATATTTTTATAGTTTCTAATTATTTTCGATAAATCATAATCAATTCATTAATTAGTTAATATTAGTAATTAGTAATAACAATATAAAAGGTATGAATTGAATTCGAAATATTTAACTTGTATTCGAATATGGATGATAATAAATTTGATTCATATTTAGGTTTGAATCAGACTATTTGAACCATCAATTACATAAAAAAATTCGCTTCATATACATGCTACTATATAGTATAGGCATACATTACATGGAATCATTGTTTTGATTGTCAACAAAGTTCAAATTGGATATACATGAGAGAGTCATAATGTTTATTAGGATTGTGTATCTCTATTGGTACGTGACATTTTGGAAGTTAGCTAAGAAACAAATTTGTGCGGGCTTGGCCCAAAGCAGACAACCTCATACCAGTGTGGAGATGCAGATACAGTCAGGACACAACAAGTGGTATCAAATCATGGTCCTAGACTGAATCGATGTGGTGGAAATTATCAGAGTGCCAAACACAGCCGCAGAGAAGACAGGTTGGGCTCTACGGACCAGGTGAGGTGCACTTAATTAAGCTGGCTCCCCAGCAGAGACATATCCGGCTCCATAGACCAGGTGAGGTGCACCTGGGTAGGGCTGACTTCCCAGCAGAGATGTCTAGCTCTACGAATCAGGTGAGGTACACCTGGGTAGTGCTGACCCTCAAGTAGAGACGACAAGTCCGGCTCTACAGATCATGTGAGGTACATCTGGGTAGCGCTTAGCTCTCTAGTAAACGTATAATAGGTCCGGCTCTACGGACCAGGTGAGGTGTACCTGGGTAGGAGTTGGCGACTGGATGGAGCAAGCATACTACGAACCATGTGAGGTATGTCTGGGTAGGGCTTAGCTCTCTAGTGAAGGTACGATAGGTCCGGTTCTACGGATCAGGTGAGTGCACCTGGGTAGGGCCTGGGAACTGGATGGAGCATACATGACTAGTCGATGAGTTTGATGAGAGATTTAATGGTTGTTTGAATGGGAGAATTGTTGGGATTGTGAACTAAGTCACACATTTGATAAACATGGGAGGATCATGAGATTTATTAAGATTGAAGTATCTCAATTGTATTAGGCAATTTGTGAGTTACCCCAAAAATTAATCTGTACGAAGACTTAATAAAAAAGGAACAAATATCATAACAATGTAAAGATGCAGATGCAGTCAGGGCCTAACAACTATAACATTCCCCTATATGTTGGAGTCATAACATTCCCCTATATGTTAACTTAACCCCACATGACATAAATTGAGGATCACATTTTTTTACTATATATGGTGCTATATCTTTTACTACAATTAGTATCAATTATTCAATATATTATATACATATATATATACTAGTGGGATGTGGATCATCTATATTTTCTTCATGTGAATTTATTGTGAAGTTAGGAATAGAGGGATACATGATAACAAAAAATATTTAACTCTCATATTTAATTAATTATATATTTTATTTGGTGTGTCTTTCTCTCTCCTAACTTTACAAAAAATTCGTCAAATGAATGTAGAGGATCCAAATCTGTATGGATGATGTATGATGAGATCATTCTATAAATGGGTAGAAAATGCAACACAATTTGCAGAAGAACTTGCATAAATTGTTGTTCAATAATTCTAGGAGATTAACTTTATTATGTCGTGTATTAAACAATAAACATAAGGGTCCTTCTATGGTGCAACCATGATATTAATACAAATTAATTTTTAACCACTAGATCAAACAACATCCAATCACAACCATTGAATCTGTTTACTTAATTTTTAGCCACTAGATCAAACAACATCCAATCACAACCATTGAACCTGTTTTAACTTTTTACATGCTATCTTATTTTACCACCCTAAATCATTACCAATTTCTGGTTCATCTTTTCCAAATTAAAATCTCTCAGTTGCAGACTTCCCAGGTTATGAAACAAAATATTAATTATCTTCTGTTTTCGTTTAAAAAGAAAAAAAGAAGAAACACTTCAATTCCTGAATTTTTTTCTCCTGCTACATAGATGGATCTCTGGGATCTCTAGATTTTGAGCGAGAATGGGAAGGCAATGAAAGGGAACAAGAGTTTTTCCTACTAAAGTAACACAAAAGAAAACCTACAAATTTTATAATTTAATTGAGTTCTTTCTGCACCTTAATCCCTATATAATTGACATTTCCAATAATCAACCTGGAAATCGACTCAACAGACAGTGTTCTTCAGGTGCAGACTTCATGATGGATTCGAAGGTCTTCTTTGGACACGGTGAGGCAGATCGCTTCCGTCACTGGACGTCCAGGTAGAATCTTTAAGCATCGGCGACGGGGGACAAAGAGGTTATCGTTGTTGCAGAAGAGCTTTATTTTTCTTTTTTCTGTTTTTCAACAAGAAATTAATTTAAAATCAATAGTGGATCGCGTTATTTTATCTTATATTTTTTACTACAGTATAAATTATGATTGTATTGATATAAGGGTTGTACTGTAGAAAAACCCTAAAAATAAACATTTAATAAATATAAAAAAGTTTTAACATTTTTTGGAAAATCCGTGAATTTTCAATTCCCTATTTAAGGGCGTTAGACATGTGTCGATTTGTAGGCCAATTACATGCCTATCTTATGGACGAAGCGGCTGTTTGTAAACTAACGTAGAAAATATCAATTATTAGTTTTAATTCAAAATTAAAATTCTCCATTATGTGATGCACGATAGAAATTTTTTTTGTTTTTTTTTTTTTTTGCATAATCGAATAAAATAATTGAATAACTTAATTTTTATCAAGTAAAAAATATTAAATTCTCTAACAAATTTTCGTTTTATTAATAACGATTATTTAATTTATTTTTATTTGCAACACATATCCAACATAAATAATTTAACCCACAATAGATATAAATCTAAGTACAATATATAATCAACCAACAAATAATTCTTTATATCAAATTTAATATATTTATATTAAAATATCTAATTACAGTATCACACCAAATACTAAAGAAATGATTGTTTTTTATCTATTGCAAAAAATAAAAAATAAAAAATAAAAATTCAAAAGTAAAATTATTAGTGTCTTTAGAATATTGGGAAAATCAAAACATTTGATACAGAAAGAGCTACAAAAACACGAAGAAGATCTCTATTTTTTTTCAATATCTAAGGCGAGTGTGCTCATCCACTACGTTTTTTGTTTTTCATAAAAAAATCAAATATTATCTCTGAATTTGAAAATTGAAAAATAGTCGTTCTTTACTATTTTTAACTGTTGTAATATTGCAGGAAAGATAAATATATATATATATATATATATATATATTTGTTTATAAAATAATATTAAGGCTTACAAAATAAATATAATTAACTTATATTGTAAAAAAGATTAGTTGGGTAAGTGTTTACATAATAGATTTTTTTTTTAAAAGTATTTATTTAAATTTTATTTGCAGCTCAAACTCAACACAGATAGTCTAACTCATACTACATAAATAAATCTAACCTAAACATTCGACAAACAATTGCGTTTTTTGAAAGTAACTTATTTTGAAATATGCAATGTATTTATCAAATTAAAGACTATTAAAAAAGATTAATTTATTACATTTTACATAAAAAAAAAAAGAACTGAAAGAAGATTGTTTTTAAATTTATTTTATTACTTTTTATAAAGTAAATAACCAAAATTTGTCATCTATAATTTTTTTTATATAGCAACTTTCTAACTAACATTCAAGTTTAGAACTAAATTTTGCAAGATTTGACTATATATATCCATATCTTTTATCATATTTGTAATGATTTAAAACTATCTAACTTTAGAAACTAAAGTGAGTGGAAAAATTATTACAGATTATCTTTAGAGTGTGATCGATTTTACTCATTTTTTTTTTTTTTAATCTTTTGGAGAAAAGTGGAAAAATTAAGCATTCAAATTCTTTTCAAATATACTCTCAGATAATCTCATTTATCTCTCATATCTATTTCTAAAAGTAAGAGATATTTTAGAATTGACATAAGGACAAATTTGAAGAGAAATGTAAAAAATAACGAAAAGATCAATTAATTTAAAAAGGTATTAAGAAACTAAAGATCAAATAGAAACGAAGGAAATATTATATAATAAAATTATATCGTAAAATGACAAAATCTATTCACCAATTCCAAGAAATTTAAATAGTCCCCCAATTAACGAGTAATAGTAAAAAAAAATTTTTCGACATTCTCTCTCCTATATATTACACCATATTTATCAATAACCTCCCAAAATATAATCTATCAATAAAATATTCAATTATATTTAATCTACATATACAATCTACTCCACAACTCAACTCCAACATCTTTATATTTTATCAACAATCAAACACAACCAAATATTTTAATAAATAGAGTATTATTTTCCTTCATCCACATACACAACATATTTCTTAACCAAGTCAATATTTTTAGACACTATTTAATAATTGCATATTATTTTGAGAGTCTTTTTAATATATTTAAAGAAAAAATATATTTTAATTCTGCTAATTTTTTTACAATGCACTTAAAATAACATACTAACACAAAAATAATATAAATTAATTGAGAAATGATAGAAATTAATTGAGAAAAAACTATGTCAACATTAGGTTCTATTTATAGAGAAAAAAAAGTAGGAATTTTGATTATTTTTTCATTTTTTTTTCAAATAAATATTATCTCATTTATTTATCATTTAAACTATAAATAATAAAGACTTGAATATAACCAATCAAAATTACATGTGGCAGGTTGTAGGATAGCTTGGGTTGTGGAGTGAGTTGGTCTAACAACCCATCTCCAAGGGCCACAACCGGTTGTCAATATCATTTCATTTCTATTTTTTCATTTTTTTTTTATCTTTTTCCCATAACCTAAGTTATGAGGTCATGAATAAAGATGGTCTTATACTAAAAATTGCTAAGCACAATAAACTTTTACTCTATGCAATCGTTTATTTTTTATTTTATTTATTAATAACATATTATTTATCTAAACAAATATATATAAATTTATATTTTTATCTTGTAAGACAAGATATTGACTTTGTACCAAAATGATATGCTGTTTTCCGAGTATAGAAAGATATGCTTTATTGATAGAGCAAACTGCTATACTCCTATAGAAGAGTAATAAACAAACTTGAACTAAAGAAGTATTTTAAACAAGTAAAAGAATCCCTTTCCGAAAAAAAAAACAAGTAAAAAGAATTCGTCAAAAAAAAGATGGCGATTATTTGCAATCCATTAAAAATTTAATGCAACTAATTTTTTAATGTAGCCCCTTTAATTTAAAATATGAGTACAAATTTTTTAATACAATCTACTTACTACTAATTTACCCTTTTTTATTCAATTAATTTTTTAATAAAATATTATAAATAAACAATTAAGACATTAAAAGCACACATAAAATACCAATAGAACCAGTAAAGACTGGGCCAGCGTCGTTCAAACAGATAAGAAAAGAGTGCATAGAGGAGGAAGAAAGAAGAGAAGAAAAAAGAGGAAGCTAATCGTCGGATTTTGAACAACAGTTATCATGAATTAAAACTCTTGTAAATTTCAAATATTATACTGAAAACACAAATATCTCTTCAAAGAAAGAATGAATCTTTACTTAATTTATGGAAATTAAGATTTCAAATAGCTTGTCAACGTCTTCCAATTTGCAAACAACTTGTTTGCAAATTGTTGCAATTTATGATGAAGATGCCGGCAGTAAAGGTAAGATTCAACATGGCTTTTTGTTTCTGGAAAAATGAAAGACCTTGAACTTCTATAGTTCAAAGTTTTTCCCATCCAACAACAAACATCGGCTGTTATTTAGGTCCTAATTAATAAACATTTACTATGTGACACCTCAAAAATTAGCGGCTGACTTCTATTTTTGCATATTTAATTAGTTAATTTTCTTAAGAGTTATTTAACGTTTATTTTATTTTTTTAAGTATTTAAAATCAGATTACGTTTATTAAAGTGTTTAGACTCATGAAGTTTTTGGAGACAAAGTTGTTTACTTAATTATACAGGAGGAGTTATCAAGGGAGCCTGACTCGCTCGTACACTCGTCCGGTATATGAGTGAAAGGTACCATAGTTAAGAGGTTTTAAAAAAAAGTATCTTAATTTTATTCAGTATACAAGTAGAATTTACTTTTATAAATTACGAGTACATATTTAATACAAATTATAGTCAGTATTTAAATAAATTTAGGCCTATCTTGCACACTTAGAATATGATCAAAATATTTTCAAAATTCTTTACTTTAGTGTAAATTCCGGAACATAGGGGAAAAGAATTGCACTAACTAATTATCATCCTACTCGATGTATGTGATCACTAATACATTATATTATATTATTAATACTACATGTTAATTTGTAAATAATACACAAAAATGAGTATAATTGGTATTATACTAAATCAAGAATTAATGCTAATTTAGACACTATTAGAAATAAGACTTTTTGCCACTATAAAATGTAGTTAAAAAAACATTTTTAGTAACTACAAATCTAAAAGTAGTTACTATAGGGTAGTCACTTATAATAAGATGCAAAAAGTTTTTTTTCTGTAACTACTTTGTAGTTACAAATATACTTTGTAGTTACTAATGTATTTATAACTACAAGTAGTTGCAAAAGAGCTCGACGTATTGTAGCAAATTTGGTTAAAATTGTATGAAATATTTTATATAACTACTAATAATTATAATTACTTACAAAAGAAATTTCTTTTAGAATTTTAATAACCACTCTTTTAGTTACAAAAAGCTAGTGACATACACTTATTTCTTGTCGTGAGACACCTGATTAACCTATATTCACGACACACACTAGGATATATACATATATATTTACAATAAGAAATGGTTTATTAAATATAAAAAGAACACCTATTAAGCGACTACTTCAGTTTCCCTATGTCCACGTCACATGCACATCCACGCAACCAATTATCTATTTTCTTTATGTTTTGAGATATTCCAAGCTGATACGACATATGTATAAAGGGCTTCATTATCTCATTGTTGGAAATTAGTTTGGAATTTTGAGTTTGACCCAAAATTAATAATTTTAATTATTTTAATTCATTTATAGATAATGAAAATAAGTTACAAATTCGTAATTTACGTTTCGTATAGATAAATTTAATGTATTAATATGTTCAAAACCAATTTCAGGTGAATGAGATATTAATTGCCAAAAGTTGCAACTTAAACTTGGAAAGTTGAAGAGTTTATAAAGAAGAAAATGGGAACTTGTCCCAAATAAAAAAGTTGGAGAAATTGGATACTCCTTATTTAGTAGAGCACTTGATAAGAAGTTATCAAGTATGCTCCCCTATGGTGGATCATAGTGAGATTTTAGTTTTTGGCTAAATGGACCCGATGATGATGCGAGCTCACGTCCATACGCGCACGTTGCACATGTCGCATTGAGTCGCTTTAGAGACGCACTTTGCTCGTCGCGAGGAGCTGGAGGAGCCTTAAAGTTTTGGCCAGATGGTCCAGACGGGTGGCTCGTAGGTTCGAGTCGGGTGAGGTGACGTGAATCAGAACAGGAACGAGTCGGGTCGGATCAACCCGCTAGGAATCGAAACGGACCGGGCAATCCGAGCCCGCACAGGGTCGGGTTAGACCGACCCGCCAACAGGTCGGGCGGGTTTGAACCCGGATCCGCGAACCGGTGCGACCCTCCGAGGCGTAGGTCAGCCTGCGGATGCAACCGGTTCGAGCCCAGTCAAAGGGGTGCCACCAAAGGTCAAGATGTTAGAGTAGTGTGCCTGGCGCACCAATTAGATTGGATTATTGTACTCTTTCACATTTTATATGTAGACAATTTTATTGGGAATTATATTAATGAAGGCATTACTCTTTATCTTTTATATTGTTTATTTTTTATTTTTTATATTTGCAAAATATTAGATAAAATACTTAGATCAAAATAAGTTAAGGGACACGGTCACGCATGTGATGGTGATCATGGAATATGCTCTGGAAGCTTTGGTCTTAAATTAGTCCCAAGTCGAAGTTATTCAAGATAGGACATAGGATAACTAGTAAGACTTGTGCATACGATGAATACTCGTAAGACGAGAATACTATATTCCATAAGTATTAGTGTGGTGACGCGATGTCATGTATGCAGATGTCTGTTATAGAATAAGATCATTGGATTTGATCCGTGGGAAATTCTTAATTGGAGATATCCTGTCGAAATAATTTCCTAATTGTGCTAGTACATGATTAGTCCTTAGACTTGAGGCATGACGGTAGTCTTATGTATATTATGTAATACTTAGATATATCTTTTGATTGTTTGGCAATCACAAGGGGATATATTAGGTATTAAATAAATGTACGTAGAGACTTGTCAATGGCCAACATAGAATCTGACACTTGTCGTTGACAAGAGAATCTCCTGTGTTTTCGTTGTTCTTGATTCGAAGACCTTGCCCAAGGAAGGATGAATATGGATTCATCAAGAATCATGGTAACTTGAATAGAATAACACAGTTATTGATTTGACGGGGTTTCGGCTTATAGTCCATACCCTAGAATCAATCGAGAGATTAGTTGATGGAAAGACGTTACATGTATGATGATCGTAACTATATAGGTTTACTCGCTATTTCACCTAACACTAGGTGATCACGCTACTTGCTAAGTGTTCCTATGATTTGTAGATTTTAGACTTAAAGAGTTGATTCTAAATAACAAATAATTTGTTATTTGTAAAATTGCAAGAGTTGTAAGCCTATTGTTAGTGTTAGTAGTGAACCTAAACGGTCACACCTAAATTTTGAATGACATCATTTATCAATTAATAATCCAATCGTTGGATATAATTAATTAATATTGATTAATTGATTAAAATTATATCTCAATTCAATTGTTGAATTAAATATAAATTCAATTAGATAATTCAATTATTTAATTGACATATACAATGTAAAACTACTAATCAATTGAGTTGATTGTATTTATTAGTGATTGAGTTATTACTACTTAATTGAATTAACAAGTTCAAGCCCAATACTAAATTAAAAGGTTTTATTATGAAAGCCCACTAGAAATTAAGGAGATGATATTTAGATAAATTTGTTTATCTAAATAATATAAACATATATATAATATATAAATATATTTTTATCTTATATAGATATGCCAAACGTGTGAGTAAAGTTTTTTAACTCACCGAAGTTGATCGAGTTTAATGGTGATGGAGTCAGGTAACCTTATCCAATTTGTTGAGAAAAGAAGGGGATTTCATTCCCATTATCAATAGAGAGGCTCTCAATTTTAAAAAGGGGGGTTACTGCTTTTCTCTTATTACTTGGCAGAACAGAAAAAATTACGGAAGAAAAAGTTCTTCTATTTTTATCTCCTTTACATACACTATCTTCTAATTGGTTATAATACGAATCAATACTACTAGCGAAATATTGATTTGGTGTTGTCATTCAACCGGTGGACTAATTAGAGGGATTACAAGTGGGATCCTTGCGAGTTCCGGTGTCAGACAAGGAATTGATTCTTGCTAACCTCTACGTCAAAAGAAGGAGATTATCGGAGGTATAATTTCGCACACCGACTTTTATGTCTGTTTTATGCATTCCTTTCAATACCTGTTCCGTTAAATCCTTTTGAGCTTCCGGGTTAATATATATGTGATATATATTGTGTTTAAATAAATTTTTAAAATTCCACTGCGTTAACCCGGTTTTCTACAACGAACCCAACACAAGAGGTGCCTTTCCAGAAAGGCACCGGCAATGTTCTAAAAGTCGCTAGGCGCTAGTTAGGCGGTGGATTGGGGCCTAGCGACTAATCGGGGTCGGGGAGGGACTAATCGGGACATAGACGTAGTTAGGCGGGGAGGAATCGGAAAATAAATGTAGGCGGTCAATGAGAGCCTAGCGCCTAGACGGGGAGTAATCGGAGCTAATCGGGGATTTTTAGAACAGAGGGCACCGGAACTCTTCAATATATATAAATAGCCCCCTCCAGTTTGCATTTCATTCACCAGAAAATTTACAAGTTATATTCAGATTTCAAAGTATTCAAATTCTGCATTAGCTGTGTTTCCAAATATCCGAGTACGTTCGCCGATAACTTCCGATTCATAGTGAAACGGTCTGAAGTTTTAAGGTCGTTATCGTTGTATCTTAGAGGCGTTTGCTTTTATACATATTGCACTCGTGTACGTGACAATTTTATCTTACGGATATAGAGTCAAACTCTAGCCTCGACTTTGTCTTCATGTAATACATCTTCGTCTATACACCTCTATTACCGACCTCTAACACTCATTCACTTACTGTCTCTCTCTTCTCTCTCCGTTTCTCATCCATAGCAGCCTGTAGTAGTATTTCTACACTTCCTTAAGTTTTCTTGGGCTTCCGTATGATCTTCATAGCACTCATAAACATATTCTCTTACCATTAAACGTTTAGGCTCTATTTTATATAATTTCCTCGAGGACTGTAGTCGGTAAAGCACGCACACTTCCTTCATCTGTTTACATAAGTATTTAGGAGATGCAAGAATAGAAATGTCGTAGGAGCATGAAAAGAAGGAATAGCGGCTGTCTTCTCTTGCAACTATTCTTGTATTTCTGGAAATATCAAGAAAAATAAGGTAAAATAACATAATCTTTATCTTGTAAAGACATTTAAATTTAAACATGCAATAACTTCTATAAATGTTGTTAATGTTGTTCTAACAACATTTATAACAGCCTAAATGTTCATCTACCAAAAAAAAAAAAAAAAAACAGTTTACAAATGACAAACATAAGAAAACAACCACATATTTCTCCATCAGACCACAATCGGATAGTGTAGTATCTGTTGGCCAATAGCACAGACGGGATCGTATACGATGGAAAGATCCGATCGACGACTACATCATATGGAGCTAGTCGTCGGACGATGCATTATATTTGGGAAGCTGTAAAAAAGCAAATTGAAGAAGGGTCACCAGTTGCTTTTTTGGATCAAACAAGAACTATTCGACCGAAACCGGCAGAGTTAGATATATCAACATCAATTCCGTTTTGCAGATGGGGCAACATTCGAAGGTTGGCAAAGGAATTGAAAGTCAGTAAAAGCAAAGTTGAAAGATGGGTAAAGTCGGGGGTAATAAAACCCCACACAAATGCAATAAAACCCACTTTAACCGAAGCAAATATGGTTCAAAGGCTGAAATTTAGTTTGAGCCACTTGCAGTTTGACACAATTAACAACAGAATCAGGTATCACACTATGCACAATGTTGTTCATATCGATGGGAAATAGTTCTATATGCAAAGAGCAACCGGGAGGGCATACAAGTTACAAGAAGAAAATGATGTTTATAGGTCATGTAAAAGCAAACGGTTCATAACAAAAGTTATGTTCATGTGTGCCATTACTCGACCTTAATATTTTGCCGAGGGAGCTCTATTGTTTGATGGAAAACTTGGTATTTTTCCATTCAAAAAAGAAGAACCAGCCCTTCATAACAGCAGAAATCGGGCCAGAGGAACGATGGTTACAAAACCAATTAACTCAATCAACAAAGAGGTGATTAAGGACTGCATTTTGCAAAAGGTTATCACTTTCCTATCTTTTTTTTTTCTTTTCAGTTTCATATGCTATCAGAACACATTCATCATCTAGCCAAGTACCGCTTGCAAGTCACCAAAATGCATATCCATAATAAAGTGTAATGCATTGGTGACATTGCAAGATGGACTAAATTCTTTCCTTTTTAAAAATTTGCACAACTCAATGAGACAACACTCTTTTTCAGATTATACCAGCAATCATGCTGAAATGGCTAGAAAATGCAAATAGGCACATTATCATACAACAAGACAATGCTATACTACATATGAGCGACATCGACATAAAATCCAGAGAGGTTGCATCTACAAATGGGTTTAACATTCAATTAAAGTTTTAATCACCAAATTCTCTGGACACAAACATTCTTGTATTGGGTTTTTTCAGAGCTATCCAATCACTTCAGATTGAAACAACCTCTTACAATATGGAGGATTTGGTCAAGAATGTTACACCAGCATATGATCAGTTGGAAAAAAGTGTTATATTTCGGTATGTGATTGTATAGACGAAGATGTAGAATACAGACAAAGTCGAGGCTAGAGTTTGACTCTATATCCGTAAGATGAAATTGCCACGTACTCAGGTGCAATACGTTATAGTAGCAAAACGCCTCCAAGATACAACGACTTTAAAACTTCAGACCGCTGCACTACGAGTCGGAAGTTATCGGCGAACGTACTCGGATATTTGGAACTTTCGGACTCTACTAATGCAGAATTTAGAAAGCTTTTGAAATGCAAAGAACTTGTGAATTCGAATGTCTGAAATGAAATGTGGAGGGACCTATTTATATATGTTGAAGAGTTGTGGTGCCCTTTTGGAAAGGCACCTCTTCACCCCTTGGTTGCACCCTTTGAACTGGACCCACCTGTTCGCTGGGCGGTCGCACCCGCAGGTTGACCCGCGCCCTGGTGGGCGACGGGTCGCACTGGTTCGCTGGCGGATCGGTCCGACCGGTCCGAACCGCCGACCGGTTCTTGACCGGACCGGTCCACGTAACCGCACCGCCACAAACCCGTGAGCCATCCGTCTGGACCACCTGGACAAAACTTTAAGGCTCCTCCAGCTCCTCGCGACGACGCGTACGTGCGAAGTGCAAAGTGCGCCTCTAAAGCGACATGTGCGACGTGCGCGTGCGGGCCCGGGCTCGGATGGTGCGAAGCACCATCCTCGGGTCCATATTAGCCAAAGGCTAAAATCCCACTAGGATCCACCATAAGGTCCACCATAGGAGAGCACACTTGATAACTACTTATCAAGTGCTCTACTAAATAAGGAGTATCCACTTACTCCAATTTTTCTATGTGGGACAAGTTCCCATATATTTACTTCATAAACTCTTCAACTTCCATGTTTAAGTTGCAACCTTTGACAATTAATATCTCATTCACCCGAAATTGGTTTTGAGCATATTAATACATTAAATTCATCTACTCGAAGTGTAGATTATGAATTTGCAACTTGTTTCCATTTTTAACAATGGATTGAATTAATTAAATTGGTCAATTTTGAGTCAAAACCCAAAATTCCAAACCAATTTCCAACAAAAAGCAAGCTCAATAGTGTCTTTTTTAGCATGAAAGCTTGCTTAATAGAAATTATGAAGCAGCATGGACACAACAATTACAAGCTGCCACATTTGGGTAAAAGTCATTTAACAAGGGAGGGAATACTCCCTATTTCTCTAGAAGTTGAAGAGGGAGTTGTGAGGCAGGCCATAGAACATTTAATAGCAAGAGAACAAGCAAATAGAAGCTATGAGATTGGGGGGATAATGACTGTCTTAGGTTACAATTAGGCTAGATGTTAGGGCTGCTTTTTGTAAATCCTCTCATGTTTATGGCATAAGCATCACATAGATGTGTTCATTTTGCTTAGGCCATTAACATGAGAATCATGTGTAACCTCTGAATTACTATAATTAAGCAATTGTTAACATAAGTTGGCCCTCAGATTTAGAGGAGCCCAACCGGTTCCTGGAACCGGAAAACCGAATCGGTTCGCATCGGCGGCCAACGGTTCCGGTTCCTGGTTCCGAACTGGAATCGGAACCGTTTGGCACGACTAGAATAAGGTTCTACCTATTAGCTAACCGGGAACCGGCGATTTAGAATTGGTGGTTCTAACCACCGGTTTTCGGTTATTATATTATTATATTTTTTTTACATTTAAAATCAACGGCCCAGATTAATTGGTCATTGGATGATCCAACGACCCAAATTAAATGTCCGTTGGGTGAGGTTCCGATCAGGAACCGGAACCAGCGGTTCCAACGTCTTTCCTTTTTTTTTTTTTAATTTCGACGGTTGAGATCAAGTGGCCAATTGAAATCAACGGCCATGATCTCAAGACCGTTACAATAAAAAAGTGGCGGCTATTTTACCATTTTGTTTAGTTTTTTTAGTTTTTATTCCTTTATTTCTTTATTTTTTATTTTTTACCCCCAAAATCACCTATAAATACCCCTTCTCCTTCCTCATTTTTCCTACACCTCTCAATTTCATCTATCTCTCTATAATCTCTATTCTTGCCTCATTCTCTTGCAAAATTGCAATTTTAGTTTGATTGTTCAATTTAATCATATTTGTATTTCTATTCAAGTTAAAAAAAAAAAAAAAGAGTATTCTTAATTTACATTTCTAGTTCATTCTATTTCTCTACCAATATTTAAATTCAACTTGTACTTTAACTTCACAAAAAAATCAATATGTCTAGTGGTCGAGGATCATCAACATCATCCGGCCGATTCTCCAACAAACGAGGGCCATCATCTTCTTCATGCCCACCACCACCACCCCAACTTCTCCACAACCTTGATGAGGAGGATCCTATCGATTTGGACGACATCTAAATTGATCTTGACATTGGCGATACTCTAGGTAAATGTTTATCGCCATTTAATTTTTCTTTTCATTTTTTTTTTGTTGTTTTCACCTTTTTCCTTTATTTTTCTCCATTATTAAGAATTATCTTTTGGGAAAGATAACTTACAATTTACTTTTTTGAATTTGAAGGAGATAACGCCGCCGTCTACTTTGCCTCTTTTGAAGAAGAACTTCCAAACATTCCTACTCAAGAAAGTGGAGGATTGAACACAAATCCAAGTGGAAGTGGAGCTCCGAAAGAAACAAAGAAGTCAAAGAGTGCACTTTTTCGCTATCATATGACTAGGACCGAACTTCCCAAAGAAAAGGGAATGCCCCAATTGTACTCGATGCGATGCAACTATTGCCAAAAGAGTACATCATGAAGAAAAGATGGAGGATACAGTTCATACACCAAGTATATCGAAGGTCACCACCCCGACAAACTCGGCATTGATCTAGCACAAACTCAAATTCGAGCTACAACCGATAGCTCGCAAGGTACGGATTCTACCCCCCTCTTTCGTTATAGTGAAGCAAACGCCCGGCGCCACTTGACAAAATATGTTTGTGCAACACACCAACCCTTTAACTTTGCCGATAATGAATTTTGTGAGGATTTAAAAAAAATAGCTTTTAACCCGGCGGCTAGAAAAGTTGCACGAACCACACTTACATGTGATATTGCAAAAGTTGTTAGAGAGTATAAACTTGTTTTAATAAATATATTTGCTTCACTACAACAAAAAGTTTCAATATATGCGGACATTTGGACTGGTAACTATCGAACCAATTCTTATGTGGGTGTTACTTCGCATTGGATCGATGATACGTGGACAATGCAAAAACGTTTGATTGCATATAGAGATTTCCCACCACCACATTCCGCACAAGACATTGCACTTAAAATTATGACGATTCTTCAAGATTATAATTTGCAACAATTTTTTTTCTCAATTTCGTTTGATAATGCTAGTGCCAATACAACATCCTTGCCCACTTTGATCAACTATTGTCAACCAACTTCTGGAGGAAGAGTTTTTCATGTTCGGTGCCTATGTCATTGTCTAAATCTTTGTGTTCAAGATGGTTTGGAATGTTTTAGTGATCACATCAACCCTATTCGGATGGGCATAAAAATGATTATGAAGCACCAAGCTTTGATAAAAAAAATGGTCCAAATTTTGCAAAAACCGAGGAATACATCCAAAAAAAATTATTTGGGATGTCCCCCACCGTTGGAACTCTACTTACAAAATGTTGAGTGATTCTTATGAATACAAAGAGGCTTTATGTGATTTTTTTTGTGCAAAATCCAATGAACGATATTCATTTGTTTCCACAAGCTTGGGATACTTGTTCAAACTTGATTACACTTTTAAAAAATTTCGAAGAGGCAACAAAAGAACTTTTCGGTTGCTATTACCCCACTTCACCCCTTGTAGTTGATCATTGTGTCGCGATTGAACTAGCATTTTTTTATTACAAAAATGACCCAATTTTAAGGGAACCTATTTCCAAAATGAGAAGAAAATGGGTCAAATATTTTATGGAAATCCCGGAAGTATTTTTAATTGCTAAAATGTTAGATCCTAGAATTAAAGAGGATGGTTTAATTGAACTTTTAAAAATGTATTATGAAGCATTGTTCTCGGATCATGAAGATCCTCCAAGTACCACACATGTTGTCGCTAAGGTGAAAGAGGTTTTTTATACAACATTTCCAGAGTATAGAATTCAATACGTTGGCGATGACTCTAGTGAGTCTAGTGATTTTGTTCCCTCTAACCCAACTGCTTCTTCCCAAAGTGTTTATGTTAACCCTAGCTAGGAAAGATTACGACGTTTGTACGCGGAGCGGTCCTTAAAAGTGTAATATTTTAGTAACACCAACTCTCTTTTGAAGTGGTGGCATAGAAATTCAAGGCGTTTCCGATCCTTTCCCTCATTGCAAAGGAGATTCTTGCCACACCGGCATCGACCGTCTCTGTCGAGTTGGCTTTTAGTACCGGAGGCAATATTTTGGACGATCGAAAAACAAGATTGACGGTTGAAAATATTAAAAATCAATGTTTGCTTGAAGATTGAACAAATGCCGAAAAAAGACAACAAGCGGAAGACTTCGACTTTGACGAAGAGGGAGATTACGTCCCGTGAAAAACTTCAACCGGTTCATCCGAGGAAGGAGGCAATGCTTGAGCTTCAACCGACCACAACCAAGATCATATTCGAAAGGTAAGCAAGGTAAGAAGAACTACGTGAGCTTTGATTCATTCACTAAATGCCGGACGGTGAATGATACGTATGCAATTTTATTTTAAGTTAAAAATTAATTACTAACTTTTTACTTAAAATAAAATTCAAGCCCAATTTTTTTTTTTTTTCCTTTTCCTTTTCCAATATTCCTTGTAACTTGTATGATTTAGATTTTAGCTTGTAATACAAAAATTGTAATTTGAATCATTGAATGCGATTGTATTTTATTACCGAATTCGAATTTGTATTGTTAAATTTGTTAATAATAAAAATTTCTTATCTATTGTTCAATATTTTAAAGTTTGTTCGTTTTGTTTTAAAAAAATTGGAGAAATAAATTTATGCTTAATAAATATTAAAAAAAAAGACTAGACGGTTAGAACCGGGAACCGAAACTGGACCAAAACTTGGGAACCAAAACCGGAGCCGTGTAGCTTCACGGTTCGAATACGGTTCCCCTAGCCTGCGGTTCCGGAACCGCGAACCGAGAATTGGAACCGGATGGGCATGTTCACTCATAATATTATCATCATCGGGTAATCCAGTGAAATGAAGGGCAACATTAAAGTAGCAAGTTAACTTGCTACTTTAAGCTACCGGCTCCAACAACCTATACTTATAAACAAAGGCAACCAACAAACATTTTATGTAAAACATCAAATGTTTATTGCTACCATTAGTTCCTAAACATATCTTATCAACCACGTCAATGACATTTTTAAAAAACAAACTAAATTTTAGATCATCTTAAACCCACATAGGGGTATTAATCACTAAATATTAAACTTGAGACAACAATCAACACCGCAAAATCCACACAGGGGTGTAATCACTAAAAAATAAATCTTGGGACAACAATGAACACCACAGAGCCCACACAGGGCCGGGTATTATCACTAAAACTTAAATTCGGGGACAACAATCAACACTACAATGCCCACATAGGGGCGTAATTACTGAAAATTAAACCTTGGGACAACAATGAACACCACAGAGCCCACACAGGGGTATTATAAAAAAAAATTAAACTCGGAGACAACAATCAACACCGCAAAGCCCACACAGGGGCGTAATTACCGAAAATTAAACCTTAGGACAACAATAAACACCATAGAGCTCACACAGGGGTATTATCAATAAAAATTAAACCCGGGGACAACAATCAACACCGCAAAGCCCACACAGGGGGTGTAATCACTGAAAATTAAACCTTGTGACAACAATGACACCACAGAGCCCACACAGGGGCATCATGCAACACAAAAGTCACAAAATACCCAAAATCAACAGCACACAACCAACATATCCTAATTCGAATCAAAATACCCAAAAAAGGAATGGAATAGATAGCATTGACCTTTAGAACTGCCGGAACCTAGACGGCAAGGCACTCGAGGCACATGGCTTGTAATCCGGGACTGCTCAACAACTCGCTACGGGAGCCGAAAGGTCACCCTCGGAAATGGCACTGGACCCCCATTCACTGTCGAAATTTCCGTCATCGGTTAGATCGATATCCGGCTCCGGCAACTGAGTCTCTGGAACAAACGTGTCCTCAGAATCGTACGCTATTTCATCGATTTCTGGGGAGTCCTTCATAGATCCACAAAAGAGATGCACCAGAGATTTGCCAATCGAAACCCTAGAAACGCCAATCATTGCACAAGTGACTTCTGGGATCTCCAACGAGGCAAATCGGGTTTCAATAAGCTTGTATAGAAGGTGGGATTGAAGAAGAGATCAGAGATGAAGATCGTGGAACAATGTTTGAAGATAGGGAAGAAGAGGGGCGTGAGAGAGTTCACGAGAGAGAGGAGAGGATTCCAGAAATTTAGGGTTAGAAAATTATAAAATGGGCTAGGTCTGTTGGGGCTTGGGATAGGTTGGGTATTGGGTTTTTAATTGGATTAGTATTAGTGAAATGATTTTGTTAATCAAAGTTTACAATTTTTTAATTAAGATAACCAATGGCAAGAACGTAAAGTTGTTTAAGTAGTACTGTAGTAGGGTGTTTTCGTAATAATTTCTTTCCTTTTCGGGGGTGTGCAAAATAGGGTAGGACACCCCGAAAAGAAAAGTGTGCAAAATAACTTGGGACGGAGGGAGTATAAATATATATATATATATATACACATACATATATATAATATCTCATCAATAAATTTAGAGTTTCATGCAATCAATGAGTTTTCACGTTTCCTTTACTATTCCGGCTCCACTACTGTTAAATCCACATTTTCTTCTATAATAGTGCATTCACGTTGAATGTATATATTGAGATTCTTAAATATATCGTGTCGTATTTTATACAATACAACATATTTAGAACCCCAACATATATATTAAAGAGAGAGCTTGTATTTTGAGATTTTTAATTGATCATTTTCTCAGTAAAATTTAAACATGTTAATTATAAAAATTTGAGAATGATAACAAAGAAATTAAAATACATGAACTTAAAGGATCAAGACTAGAGATGGATTTGGATTTTCAAAGCCTATACAACATCAGGGCTTTTAGCCCTGGCCCTTGGGCTTTTGATGGCTTGGTCGGGTAGGACCGAATGTGGATGAAAAATAAAATAGTGAATGAAACCTATTTTTAAAATAAAAAATAAAACAATTATCTATTGCTACTTATTGTATCAATTGTAAATTAGCACTATCCGTAGGTATATATGTCACTATCATTATCATTAATATAAAGTAGTATTATGTTTATATGGTATAATATTTTTTGAATTTGGTTGGGAACGCGAGTGGGAGAGTGGCGGACATCTAGTCAAAATAATATCCCAACCTTACCTCAACTTCACACGCACGCACACACACAACTCGACGGTGAAACCACATAATGGCGGCTGCCGCCACCACACTCCGCCTCCTCAAACCTTTTTCGGCTTCCGCCCCTCTTTTGTCTCTCTTCAAGCGTTCCAGGTTGAATCACTCGACCGCTCCATTGCTTCTCTTCTCCTCTCCCGCCGTCTCCCGCCACCAACGCAGTTTCTGCTCTGCCGCCATTTCCTCCGGCGAGGCTACTAAGCCTGAGTCATTTGAGTTGGAAAAAGGTGTCGATATCCGCGAGTTTCGCAAGAAACTCAAGATTGTGGACATTAAAGGCGGTGCTGATGAGGGGTTGAATCGATTGGGGGAGACTCTTGTTGTTAGGGGATGGGTTAGAACACTAAGACTACAGAGCAGTGTTACGTTTATTGAGGTAACACTCCGAATTAGTTTTTAGTTTCTAATTGTTTTTTATTTATTCTTAAAATTTCACTTTCCATTGTCAAAGATGGCACCTTTTTGAAGCTTTCTAATCGGTGAGTGGATGATTGTTGTGTGGTGAATAGGTTAATGATGGTTCTTGCCTTTCAAATATGCAATGTGTAATGAGTTCTGATGCCGAAGGTTATGATCAGGTACTATCATTTGCTTCCACAAGTTTATTTCTCCTCAGAAATTTATTAATGTTCTTTATCGTTGTGCATTTTGATTCAAAGGCTTACAAGTTAAGTCTGATATTGATATTGATACTGATAAGTTCTCACTTTGCTGCATCTAATGTAGCATGACCAAAAGTAACACTATCTCCCCCGACCCACCTGTGATTTCCGTTGTAATAGTGACCTGTTTAAGTGAATTGTAGCATCATCTCTAGATGTGCGATGACAGCATCAAATGACCACTTGGATAGTACTAAAAAGTAAAAAGCTAAGATTATGTTCTCATGGGGATAGTTCCGGTAGTCTGTTAGATATTTTTAAGATTTGTTTGACCTATTTGCCATTGCTAAGATCGCCTACAAGTCTTTAGGAGTTGAATCAATTAGAGACTTGCCTTATAATTTAAAACTAGAGCATAAAGGAGACAGCATGTGGGCATTGTTATGGTACTCCTCTCTATTTCAGTAACATCATGCAGGATATAACTTCAGCCCTAGTCTGGGAGGTGGTAGTGTGGATATTACCTTAAATGTCATAACAATTCTCAATTCTCCTCCTTAATAGTTTAAGTTTTTAGATGAGGTGGTCATTCCACATTGAAGTGGAATTGAAGGTCTTTAACCATGTAATCTGTCTTATGTAGTTCCCTGGCAGGACCATCATGCACCATAGGTAGTATGGCAGTGTGAATGGCTAAATACGATTGGTAAGATGTAATTTCGAGAACCATAATACAAATCAAGCATATATCAGATTCTAGCATTGTGTTCCCAGTGACCAGCATGGTTTATTTAATTAGAGCACTTTTGCAAACTTAGATTTTAAAAACTTTACATAGTTTGTCATCATATCATTGAGCACAGGGAAAATTGAAGTCATGATTATCCCACATCTTCTTTGTTTTGTTGGAACTAGTCATGATTATGCTAGTGATGTTCGTTTGCGTTCATGCATAGAATTTAAGTAACATGGTAAACACTCTTATTTGCCCCACTTGCATATTCTTTTGGTACTGTACTATTGGCAACACTACTACTATCAACAACATGTTCTACTGTTGAGAACTATGTCAAATTTCCAGTGAAGGCCTTGTATTTGCATTGAACATCATGGATCCTCCTTGATTTGATCAACTTGTGTTAAAAGAATTTAGGGATATTCCCCTATGTCTCAATTGCTTGATTATTATGTTTTGTGTAACTTCCTGGAGATCAGCACCTAAATACTTGGAGGATAGGAACTCGTATAATGATTATTGGATGAAGTGGCTTAGTTGGTTCTTATTGAATTCCTGAAATATGGTTTTCGTCGACTTAGGATAACTTTATTCTCAAAATTTGCTCTTTGTGATCAAGGGTCTTGTCAGAAAGTTAGGCCATATGAGGCGTAACTTCAATTTCTGCTGCTAAGATGCGTCTAGCCCAAGACCGTTGCACTCTATCTTTTGCTTTTGAAATTATTAGGGATGTTTACAACTAATATCTACCATTACAAAGGAAAAAATGTGTGCATCTAGTGGAAGTCTTCTATCCTCGTGGTCTCTACTCCCCTACTAAACACTTATCCCTCACCTATCCCTCTGGCCTCTGTCCCTCTTTACTCACTGTTGGAACAATGACCCATTTGTGGTGACTGGCTATTTGGTATACAAAAGTTATTTACTTGCAAAATTTTGGTGATTTATCCCTCTCGCGTTTGGCATCCTTTAGCAATCATGTCTATTCCTGGTTTGGTCTACTTCTATTTTCGACAAGTAATCTGTTATTTTCTTCCCTGTTGGAAAGTAATGTGGAGTGGATTGGATCTTGTGATCAGTTTTTGTTAATGCCTTTTAATAGGTGGAGAATGGTGTAATTTCAACTGGTGCTTCAGTGTGGATGCAAGGTACTATTGTAGCCAGTCAAGGGTCAAAGCAAAAAGTAGAGTTGAGGGTTGACAAACTTGTAACGGTAAACACTTACCTTGATACTTCACTTTGTCTTGCACAATTTTCATAAACAAATTATTTTAGTTCTTAATTTAGCATCTTGTGGTATCAGACATACTTAACGTTTTTTTATAGCTTTGCATGCCCAAGAAGAGGCATGTAGATATTCTTGTTACAGTAAAACTCCACATTTCTGCTATGTGGTATTTCAAGATTTGGCAAATTAATAAAGGTTTTTGGCTTGAATTGAATGTATATTATTTTGTGATGATGTTCTAATTACAACTTGAATATGGGATCTGACATCGGAGTTCTGGGCCTGATATATTTTTCTTTATGTGGCTGTGGGCTTCAAGCTCTGGATCTTGGTTAATTCATCCTTAAGTGCTGCATAGGTGATTTTAAACTTTTTTTAATCACAATTCCAGATATTCTTTAATATCCCTGAAAAATGCTAAATCATTTTTGTTATGGTTTAGATCAGCTTGACTGATTGTTGAGACGCTGCCACTCAGCATGAAATCTTGTAGAACTTCTACAGGAATTGACACTAGAGTGAAAATACATGAAAAATTTGCAGAATTTTCTGTAGAAAGTAGGCCTCGGTCATCAAATCTATTTGGAGATGTATCTTGAGTACAAGACAACCTAACCAACACTGTGAAATCTTCCATCACATGTACTAAGTGCATTATGCAAGTAGAAAAAAATCTGACTGGTCGGATTTCTTCATTGCAAATTGTGTTCTATCTCCTAACACTTCCTCAACATGCCACGTGCATATTGATGATGTCATTTTATTACTGTGGTGTGAGTGATAATGTAGGAATAGGAGATGAAATATTATTTGGAATAGAGGATCTCATGTGCAATTCTACCTGGCGAGGCGGAGGCGGACAGCTGTAATTCAAATTCATGACTTTTACTTCAAAAAATTTGACTCATCAAGATTAAAATTCTCAAACAATAAAAGTTTTCACAAGTCTACATAAAGTTTTCATGTGCAATTCTACTGTTGTCTGCTAATGTCATGTTTTCTTTTGTCTGTAGCATCCATATAATATATATTTTTTATTTAATTTTTTCCCTCAACTTTCTTGTAGGTTGGTACAAGTGATCCTTCTTTCCCAATCCAGAAGAAAAGGGTCAGCAGAGAGTTTCTAAGAACTAAAGCTCATCTTCGTCCACGGACAAATACTTTTGGGGCGGTAGGACACACTTCCTATGCTGGGAACAAATTCCAAAAATTGAGGATTGGGAACAATGGGTTCTAATGTTTTCTTATTTTGCCCCTCCCCCTTATCTTACTTTTTGATGCATTATTACGGGAGTTCCAATCCACTTGAGTAATTGATACCGTCCCTTAAATGGTCCTTTCTTAAGCATCCATTACTAGGCTAGACACTCATCTGACAACAGTAGACATGACTCAACTGGTAACCCAACTGGACACAGAAGAGGACCACAATAGAGGTATCTCAACTGAATCCCAGAGCCAACTATAGATATTACCAAGGACCTCATCACCAAGGAGAAATTCTTATGGTGAGTGTAGCAGATATCTTAGAGCTCAGAAATGGTCAAATCTTGCTCCATGGATGAGATTTTCATTTAACATTGAAGCAACAGTTGACATATCTCCTTCTTAGGCTGGAAAGAACTTTACAAGTCAGAGATCATCATGTCTCCCTTCTCCTTAGACTTTTTTACAAATTTTGGCTTTTACAACTTCACAAATAATAGTATCTCCCTTGGAATAATTGGCTATATCCATGCTATGGGGTTTGTGCCCATTTTCTTTTCTTCAGAGATGCATTGCCCAAAATTACAGTTGCTGTAAATGAAACTTCATTCTGGCACAGTTCTTTATGACTATATTAAAGTTGAATTTTGTTTTTCTTCCACACCCCTTATACTGAATGTAATACTCTGTCTTGCCTCTGTATGCACTTTTTTATCTCATGTCTTGCACTAATGTCATCTGTCAGTGCTCTTCAGGACTATTAATCTGCTTCTAGCTGTTCCATTTGGTTGGATATAAATAATGACTTATATGCACGTGTTTTATAGGTTTCAAGAGTGCGTAATGCTTTGGCCTATGCAACACATAAATTCTTCCAAGAAAATGGCTTTGTTTGGCTATCAAGCCCAATCATTACGGCTTCAGATTGTGAAGGAGCTGGTGAACAGTTTTGTGTAACAACACTGGTAGAGTATGCTGTTTCTTGAATAGATAACTTCTCTATGAAAATGCCTGGTCAAGTTTCATGTTTGATGCTTATCCCTACACATCTTTTGCTGCTGTTGGTTCTCTATTTCCTGATATCTTGGTGCTGTATTATGAATTATTTGCTGCTCCATAATATGAGTTTGTTCTACTCCATATGTCATCTTTCTGAGCATTTTAAGATCTGAGTTTAAAAAAAATTGCATGATGGCTATATTGCATCCCTGCACATTATGTATTATCTTTAGCTGATGTCTTACATGCCCAACATTGTTGGTTTATTTGTCTAACTGAAAGATGTTAATAACACAATATCGTGGGCTATGCATATGCACCAAAATCCCAATTCCCTTATTCCACCTGACCCATGTGGTAGCATTAGCTCAACCCGACTTCAAAACATTGTTTTGCATAATAAATGCCTGTTGAGATGTGACAATAGCTCCAACTGTACATGGTTATTGAGGTAGATAAAATAAATAATGAGTCGGCCAAATTATTCTCCTGCAAACAACCACAAAGCATGTTACACCTGTTTTTGCTCAATTTCTTAATCTGTTTTAATGAGGAATAACTGTGGCACTGTATTTTGTTCTGCTATTTTGAGCAGGACTGCTACAACTGATTTATTCTTAATGTGGAAGTGTGAATATATTCATATGTAAGCTGCTCCATCTTATTACATTTGTTTCTAGAACAGGTTCCGAACTCCAGTGAAACTATGGATTCTCCGGTGAATGCCATCCCCACAACTAAGGATGGTTTAATTGATTGGTCTCAAGTAAGGCTTTACCACTATTTAGTTTTCCATTTGTCTGAAGTTTACCCTAAAAGGCTAAAAAATTTAATTTATGACTTTGTCTAGGGTCTTTCTGCAACTGAAGTCGGTTCATTTTTAATAACATAAATTGTGTTTAACATATTCTATGTTTCTTTCTTATTCTGTCAGGACTTTTTTGGAAAACCAGCATTTTTGACAGTATCTGGGCAGCTGAATGCTGAAACATACGCTACTGCTCTTACCGATGTATTATTCTTGTACTTAACAATTTTAACTATTAGAACTGTTAGTGTTACCTGAGCATTCATAGTCTAAAAAAACTTATTTTCTCTATGTAAGGTATATACTTTTGGTCCTACTTTTAGAGCAGAAAACTCCCACACATCTCGGCACTTAGCTGAATTTTGGGTATGCTTTGGATACCGAATCTATTTTCCTATTTCAATGACAATTTGCTTCCTTGAAAATTGTGCTTCTGGATGCATGTGAACCACGACAGAAATCTTAACTTTTATTTCTCTTTTCCACAGATGATAGAACCAGAACTTGCGTTTGCTGATTTAGAAGATGACATGGCTTGTGCAACTGCTTATCTCCAGTATGTAGTATGTTACCTTACAAACCTATGGCCCATTTGTGGTGTTATTAATATGCTTTCTTTGGAGGCTGTGTGTTTCTGCCAATGAACTGATTTCTCATTTTGCCTCAAAGGTACAATACATTCTTGAGAACTGCAAGGAAGATATGGATTTCTTCAATGCTTGGATTGAGAAAGGAATCATTGACCGTCTAACTGTATGGGTTCTAGCTACTTTTGACATATCTCAATTGCTTGCCCCTCCCCCACTTAAAAAAAGACCATTTTATGACCGTATCATCCATTCAGGGACTGAATTTTCTAGTCTCTATGTTGTACCACACATGCTTGTATATATAGCTGAGTAATGGCTTCTATTGGAACATGTAATTGCCAGGATGTAGTTGAGAAGAAGTTTGTACAGTTGACATATACTGATGCCGTGGAACTTCTCCTGAAAGCAAAGAAGAAATTCGAATTTCCGGTATTTGTCTTGTCTCCATAATACACCTTTTGAGTATTCTTTTTAGCTGTACATAGTTTTGGTACTTCAGATTTTGCCCTTGTGTTCATTCCTTTGGATTGAGAACAGCTGGCTGGGTACCAGATGTGTATCGCAATGATAAATCTTGGTCCAAGTTTCTGGATGCTCTTCTTTTGTTTAACTAGGAAACTCTTTGAGATAACCACGGAAAGGGGAAGTATATAATCATATCTTATCTTTTATTGTTGATGATCATCTGCCGAGATGTATCTGATAGAAGGATTGAATTCTCTCTCCTTTGATCCACACGTGATTCAGATTTAGATTATAACTTGTGTAATTGCCAGAATTCTAGTTGTTACTCTAGGATTGACAAGTTTGATAGCAGTTTGCCTAAATTTGTAGAATCTGGTCATTTCAAACGTATAAATTTCGAGTAGCTACTGTTCTGTAAATACAGTTATGTGCTAAAACTTCTCCATATGAAGGACAAAGCCTAATCCATTTGTTTACCTCTTCATACTTTTAGGTCACTTGGGGATGTGATCTGCAAAGTGAGCATGAACGTTATATCACTGAAGAGGCATTCGGTGGATGTCCTGTCATTATAAGAGATTATCCAAAGGCATGATAATTCAGTTTTCCTGGTTGCAGTAGCGTAGCTTGAATGACTGAGAATTGAACACTTGTTTTGTTAATTCACTTTCAGGAAATCAAGGCATTTTACATGCGCCAAAACGACGATGGAAAGACAGTTGCAGCAATGGATATGTTGGTTCCTCGGGTACCATCGTCTTTCTTTCAAAGATTCATGGACACTTCATTAGATTGCATATCTATTTATTTATTTATTATTTTGCGGCGTTTCAACACTTGCATTATCAGGTTGGTGAACTTATTGGTGGAAGCCAAAGAGAAGAGCGCCTTGAGTATTTGGAACAAAGGTTGGACGAATTGAAGCTCAACAAGGAGAGCTATTGGTGGTATCTCGACCTCAGGCGATATGGTTCGGGTGAGTATACCTGATTCAGTTTTAAATCTCATGTTATTGCAGTTTCATGTGAGGCAGTAGCTGTTAAATAGATGTTATCAGCGCGGTAAATTCGGGTATCTCCCGTGTTAGCTTCCCTTATTAGTTAAGACTTGATTACCTATAAACCATGAAAGTAGAAGCAAGAAACCAGCTTATGGTTTGAGTGTGACAAATTTAAGTTTGTCCGTAATTGTTTATTTATTTGGTACACGGGAAAATGGTAACTGTTACCATCCAACAGTAAAGAAATACTACTTGGTAACACTCTTTTCCCCCCTTTTTTGTTGGGAAAAAGAAGAAATAAAAAAAAGAACCATACTTGTCATGGCCTTAAACTACGGGACAGCGTTCTGTACTTGTGCCTATACACACATATACACACACACAAAGTTATGATCAAATACTTAAGTTTAAAGATCATGTAGCCAATCACCGAGTAGTTTTCCATAGCTTACGCCTACTTGAATTCCCACCACACGTTGAGGTTTCTTGTTCAGAATAGTTTAGCTGCATCTATAACTTCCTGTTATTAATGTTATTTTTTTTGGGTCGATAGTACATAAAAAAATTTGATTGCATTTGCTAAACTTTCTATTTGTTTCAGTTCCCCATTCTGGTTTTGGATTAGGGTTTGAAAGGCTTGTACAGTTCGCCACTGGGATTGATAATATAAGAGACGCAATTCCTTTCCCTCGAGCACCTGGCTCTGCTGAGTTTTGATTTGGGGCTTCTCAGAAGGGGAGACTATTCCATTCCAGAGGCGGTCAAGAATTGTCATCCTCGGTTTTGAAAGTGATGAATTTGTCCCATCCATTCTTTTTTTTAATGGTTTTAAAAGGTACGATAGGAAGCTTTAGTATTCATAAATGTACTGGAAGCTGTGTCCCGCTACATTGTATCAAGGTTGAATTTCATTGATAATATAAATGTATTTTACGTCATACCCCTCTGGGGATGTCATGCTACACCCGGTAAATTATTAAAACACATTTTGCACTACAGATAACACTGATGTCGACAAACACGTATTCAACTATTCATTGCCTCTGTATATTCTCCGCTGGAAGCAACATGACCAACTTGTTTTCCCTCAAATCAAACAGAAAATTCGAAGATCATTTGCCACAAGGCCCACAACAGTTGACAAAAACAGAGGATCATGCACCTGTTTTTTCACAAATAATTACTCGAATACGGACAGTTGGCCAATGAAGCAAAAATGTTTCCTCATTTAACCAATATAACTACTCAGAATTCTTTCTCTGAGATACCGATTCCAAGCTCAATAAATAACCAATGAACTGTACAATTTGCGCTATTACCTTCTCCAGCAACCATAATACCGTTCATTTTGCAAGATGGAGCAAAACCTCTATAAAGTAAGTATACTAAGTAACAAACTAACATTTAAAATACAAACTGTAAAAAGAGAACCATATAAAAGGAGAAAAATCAGGGGAAAAAGAAAAATCTGCGGATCCCCCCCACTGCAGATAATTTGTGGGAATCAAGCAGGTACTGTGGCTGTATGGCAAAATTTCTTATGTACATCCCAAGGGTATCAGAGCTCCACTTCATGCAGATCATCTCCAAAGCTGCCACGATTCACTGATGAATCCACAGACGAGGGTTCACTTGGCATGAACTGTGAGGGGTGCATACCCAGAACCTCTCCTAGGGGTTTTAACTCTGTCCTATGTGGAGGGCTCATGGAATCATTTAAGCTTCCACCCCATGAAACAGTACGTCTTGAACTCCCTGAAAAGGAGCTACCACCACTCATCCCCCTGTTTGACATGTCGTGCATGCTTGCAAATCTTTGCATGGTTGTGGAAGGTGATTCAACAGGGGATTGATACGATGGATCATTCAGAGAGGTTGTAGATGAAATATTTTGTTGGTGGTCTACTGGGGTGTCAACCGGCTGCTCAACAGTTGGTACTGGTGTGGGCACAAAGAATTTTGGGCCAGGGCTGCCTGCTGCTGGTTTCACAGAAGGAGCAGTAGGCGACTGGAAAGTATTTGGTGCATTCCCGCCACCTTTGTTGAAAGTGTCAACATACCTGCCATTAGAACAGACCTATTGAATCAAAGCTATTTTATACAGCAAATATCCAAATACGTTCATGTTTATTCTGTCAAAATTGATATAGTTTAGACAGCATTATGAGCCATAAGGGTTATCTTTAGAATTACCTTGAACGGACACCCATCCTTCCACGTGCTGAGTACTGATTCATTGTTGGAGGAAGTGGTGGCATTCCTGAATTATTATCCAGAGTGCTTGGGCTTTTAAATTCAGGACTTCCATTGTTATGATTAGCTTCACTTTTTAAAGCACTCTTTAAGTTGTAATCTGATGCTCCATTCTGAAAAACTGCCATTGTCGGTGGTGGTGGAAGGGCTGCTTCTTCTTGTGGAGGTTCAGCACCTTCCTCCACCCATCTCTTGAGTTTTTCATCATAATAGAACTTATTTGAGTCACCCAACTTTGCCTAGAAAACAGAGCAATAGGAGCAACCAAGCATATAAAGTTTTAGTTCAAACAAATGACAAGTTCTCATCTAAGGTATATATGTGTCAGAAAGGGAACTTATTCGAACTACCTGGCGACCTTGACGAGGTCTAAGTACCAAACCAACAGTCTTCTGCAACAACTGAGATCCAAAACTAAAACGACCAAAACGAGATGAACCACCTGCTGCTGATGCTTTGTCTTGCACGCCAGTGGAACTGGCTTCTTTTGAGGGATCAGCTTGTCCCTATACATATATCGCAAGGACCTCACAGCTTTAGCATAAAAGGTCACAAGATAAATAAGAGTCTTTTGGGAAATGACCTTTTCTTTTATCTTCGTTTTTCAAGGGGGTGGTGGTGGGGGTAGGAAAAAGAAATAGCTTGTAGATCGAAAGAAACCTGCATTGGACTTCTTCCAAAGTCTGGTTCTGAAACACTTCTTGCATGCATGGACTTTCTGTTATCAGCTGCCCACTCATTTATAGGCTCCGTGGACTGAGAAGGCACTAATGATGACATAGCCATTGTTGATTGACTAGTTGATACTCTAGGTCCGGTGGGTTGATAATGAGAATCATGTCCATGAGCAGTACCACCTGCCGTCGGTATAGGTGGTGGCAGGCCTCCAACAACACGATGTGCTGTACTGTCAAAAAGGTTCAGCAATTTCCCAATAAATTCCTTGGGAGCCAAGTTTGCGGAGAATCCTCCCTGGAAAAGAAGTTTCAGTTAATAGGAAACCACGAACAACCAGTGACATAATGAGATAACAGACAGATACCTGTTGATGAGCTTTGATCCTTTCCTCTAGAGATGAAACTAAACTTCTTAGAGTCTCTGACTCCACAGTTCGACCAGTTTTAAGAGATTTTAGTACTGCTTGACAATACCTACATTGAACAATTAAGTTGAAAAACAAAGCCTGTTACTCATAAAGGATAATTCAGGTGGAAGAAAAGGTACTTTTTTTGGTAATACATAAATACAAAAAGAAAAAAAAGAAACTTATTATTGATAGAAAAAATGGAAGATAAGTACTTTAATGCCTCAGGTATCCTCCCAACTTCAGCCAACATGTGTGCATATACATACTTATACGGTTGAAAGGGGAGTAGGATGAACTGAGAGTTTCCAAGCGTTTTTGAATACTCATATATCTCTGTCCTCTGCCGAAATATGCAACGGTCAAACATGCACTTGAACTCATATCAATGTATTATAAAAACAAAGAATGATATACTTCAACTATTATGCCTCTCAATTTCGAGAGTGTAACTGTAACACGCAGCAACCAAGCATAATGGGCTTAACCGCAGTCAATGGACACAAAACCGAAATACTATTATTCAAGTTTCATCAATACTAAGTGCAAGAGGTAAAGTACAACGGTATAAAATAAATTCACCAGCAATAGCCACAACTTCTACAAACTAAGCAGTCAACAATTCACACACAGATTTTGAATACAGACTGGAGAGCACAAATCACATAATTTCTAGCTTTGGTAATCAGCTTTCACAGAATTCTTGTTTTTCTATTTTCCCTGCTTTATTTTTTTGCTAAGGTGACACTCAATACCCTAATCTCTACTTTGTGGAATAGGTGTTCTCAAACCCTAGACGAGATTGCTCTATGCACATGAATAATAAGACAGGCCAAACCTGAATTGCTTCTGGACTTGCATAAGTTCGTGGGGACTTCCAGTGATCTGCACCAACAAGACACAGTCTTGCACTGTCTGAATATGGCTCGAAGCTAGCTTCCGCAACCAAATAGCATATGTGAGCAGCAATTATCTGAGCATATTATTCAGCAATTAAACAACCCGAAAGTAAGAACTCAACAAACTTTAAGAATAAGAAAAGAAATACTTGTAAGAAAAATAAACTAGACCATACATCACTTCTTTCCTTCCACAAACAATCTCCAAGATGGATAAGAACAAGTCCGTCATCCTTCGTTCTGTTTGCAGTAATCACCGCCAAATTCTCTTCCCAGTCATCCAGCATGCCGTTGGCACCAAACTGGGATTTGCAATATAAATACATTGTGTTGAATTAATCTACTAAATATCGGATTGATAACAAAGGGAATCCAAAGAAAAGATTCCAACTAAATCTTCTAGTGATGTATAATGCCTAACTTCGTCAACCTTTTGGAATAAATTATTATAGGGAACAATTGCTTACTCATAACAAGATTAATAGCAGACACTTATCAGGATAAGCATCCACTTCATACCTGTGCCGCTTGCTGAGACACATTTATAGAACCAGACATGCTATTAATAGTAGCTGCAGTATCTGCTGAAAACACATCAGCTGGCTGACCAGCAATTAGCAGGCATAATGTTCGCAAAGGTGATCCAGCAACCAACTGGCGAAGTGCCATTTGCTTGACGGTTTCAACATAGAACTGCATTATTTTATAAAAAATGTTAAAACAAAGATACATAAATGTAACTAAGGAGTCCCAAGTTCCAATATACAGAAATAGGTATGTATATACTAACTTGATCACCAAGTTGTGCAGCAAGGACAAGAGCAGGGCCCCACAACTGGCCCTCCTGTGCACATTGTAAAGCCTCCTTCTTTCTTCCAGAAACCAGAAGATTTTGAACCTCCGCAGCAGTATCCTGAAACTTGATGTATCCTTAACTGATGTAAAATTTAATAAATAATTGAAATAAATTTGCGAGGTAAACCAGTGAATACCCTCAATTGTCCTTCAGATGGCAGTTGTTGCAAGCATTGGATAACATCACCATAATGACCAAACTGCATACCATTTTTTTTAGCAGATGCAAAGAGTTTGGCAACTGCTGATTCTGGAGTATCAGTTTCCTGTTTGGATACCGAACAATGAACACAGAGAGAGCCAGACTCATTAATGATACACATGCAACTTAATAAGCAACTGATTTTCAGTAGGGAAAGAATAGCATGAAATTAAAACCATCAAGGTAACAATGAGACTTGTTTGGCTAGCTATATACTTCTACAGACTCCAGGCACAGCGATTTGCAGATAACATCAAGCTTAGCCTGCATCTTACAAGAACTATGATGTACATGTTTGGACATCGTCCAGCTGTGCAACTGTGGCATTATCCGAACCAATGGAAGATAGTCAAAGCAGTTGAGAAACTAAACTTGGATAGGCAAGGTATATGCATTAAAGTGCTAATATTAGTGAATTTGAAGTGCATCAGGATTTATTCATATACATGTTTTCGTCCAAACTGCAGTTGAAGCATATTTGTCAAAGCAGAAAAATCAGGAGAATCACATGCCAAAATAATAATAGGATAACCGAAAATGCAGACAGTATATCATATAGTACCCAGGCTGTGAACAAAATAAGCAGCAGATTACAAGTTTCTATCAAGCAATTGGCCAGAAGTGTGTTAAGCAGAATTTTATTATGAAGCTTGGAAAGTAATCTACCTTCAATACAGCATCTGTACCGTAAGGTGATCGAAGTTTTCCATAATACTGACAGGCTATCTTAAGCAGCGAGAGGAGCAGCCTCAAGACCTCAGCTTTTTTGTACTCCATATTGGCAGACTCAAGGTTTGCTGTTCTTTCGTCAATCCATCTATTCAATTCCTTAGTGGCAACACTACCACCAGTAAGAGGACCTGGTACAGATTGCCGACACAGAGCCTGGAAATAATTGCTCTCACCCATTCCACGGTTTGAAGCATCAGTATTGCCATTCGCAACTTCTGATAAGTTCAGAACTGATATCGAGCCTCCAGCAGAATTCTTCATGAAAAATAAATTATTTTTATGCATGTACATTAATTAAAAACTCAATAAATAAACAGTGCCAATAAAACCTACGAAATTGGGCTCACATACAGACCTGACTCCCGAAGCTCAAATTCTCAGTAGAGCTATGTTTCATCACAATAAGTTTTCCGCCAAAGCCAAATGTGACCAAAGCATGAGCAGGACGACCGGCAGATGATCTTCCAGTAGCAGGTGTATATGGGATTTGAGCATTTTGAATCTGTTGCTGTGGAAAGTTGGTTGAACTTTGACTGCTGTAATAGTCATTTGAGAAGTACTTTTGGTCATTTTGATTGAGATTGGGATCATTAAATTGTTGTTGCCCAAAGTTCCCACTAACAGCAAATTGAGGCTGTGCAGAGAAGTCGTTTTGAGGTCGACTTAGATTCTCATAATACGAACCTTTTATCCCATACTGAACATTACTTTGCTCATGACCTAGAGAAACTTTCTGTCCATAGTTATTTTCCATTACCTGTTTTCCATTGTAGAGTGAAGTAGCATCACTACTGGAAACAGTTTCAGGTTGCCACGTTCTTGAGTTTTGTTGATTGTAGTTGCTGACTGATCCTGTCCAGTTCTGATCTACGCCTTGGCTACTAAAGCTTTGAGAAACATAACTATCAACTTGACCATGAATATTGTCTGCCTTCAGATCGGTGCTCTGAGAAAACGTATCAGCGGACGAAAATTGACCATGATTTGTGTGGTCCTGAATTTGAGCAGTAGACTGAGCATATGATTCCAGAGTACGCCATTCCTGGGCAATAGTATCATAATACCAGCCAGGATACTGTGGATCAAACACCATATGAGGTGGATAACCATTATTATCATGAGAAGCTTGATTCCAGTCTGATGGAGCTGCATTGCTATGACTATTCACTTGTGAAACCTGATTCCAATTGGTTGTTTCTGTAGCATCACTTGCCTGAGATGCTTGACTCCAATTAGTAACACTCTCTGTTACACCTGCCTCAGCTACAGCTTCAGCAACAGATTGAGAAGTTTGCTGCATGTAAGAGACCTCAGAATGCCCGTCCACTGCTCCCCAATTAGAAGATACATTAGATTCAGCGTTTTCTTGCACAGTAGCACCAGCATCATAACCATCGATCTGATACCACTGCCCAGTATTGTGATCATACCTCCAACCTGGATACTGGTTCTCCCAATACTGAGTGCTGCTCAAGTCCTGCAGATTTGAACCCTGATTGGCAGCGATAACATCATTATATCCCTCATTATCCTTCCCATAATTGTTTGATCCATCCACGTGGGTGAATCCATGTAAATCATTCTCAGTAACTACCTCTGGTCCATTCTGTGCCATATTGCTAAACGCATCACCTGCATTATCCCCTCCGAATTCCCCAAAAAAGTCTGAATATGATCCAAAGCCATTACCATCATTTTGAGCCGAATCTGCATGGAACGCACTCCAGTCCACTTCCTTAACACCAGGAGCCGCTGATCCATCGCTGCTCTTATTCACCACAGTCACGTCAGACAAACCCTCAATTGTGCTCTTGCCACTGTCAGCATCATACGGCACTTTTTCAGCACCCCCATTGTCTCCCAAATTTTGTGCTAAATCATCGGCCTCAAATGAATTGGATGACAATAACAGATCTCCATGCTCGTCTACAGTTCCCACCTCATTGATAATTTCAACTGTCTCCACTTTTGCATTTACATCTTCAACTCCCTGGCGATCACTACCAGCAACATTGTCAATAATAACCCCGCCATTATCGTCAAGCTCGTTGATACTCAAATTAGCAAAGGCCTTAACCTCATCAGATTCATTCCCGTCCGTCAAAAGGGTATGGCCTCCAGATGCCGATGACGAGGTGACTTTAAAGTCAACATCGTCATCATCATTCACTAATTTATCAAAAAAATCCTCATCTGTATTATCCTCCACCGGAAATGGAGGATTCGAAGCCATTCACTCAAACCCTAACCTAAATTCCACGAAACTCACACCCAAAAATTCACGGACACAAAATTCAGAACCCTAATTGATTCGAGCTAAGACGCCTCAGATCCAAAAGCAGAACCCGCCCAATCCAATAAAGAAAATATCTTAATCAATTCAAATCGAGCAAGATCCAGGGTTTTACAACTTCAGCAAATTGTTAAACACGGAAGGAACGAAACACCGAAAATTCTGCAAATTTGGAATCTTAATTCAACATACAGGACCTAAAAAAATACAAGATTCATTCAGAAAATCTATAACTTACAGATCAAAATGGGGATTAGGAAATTTGAACGAATCGGTATACACACATATTTGTGAACGTGTATATATGTGGAGAGAGAAAAGAGGAGTGTGTCTGTAAACTCAGGAGAGAAGACAAAGCCTCGATTTCGCTCCACAGCTCTCAACAACCCACCGAAAACCTTTTTTTCTTACCCCAATAATAATTTCATTTCTTTTATTTTTCTCACTGTCTAAATTATGCTATAAACTGAACCAGTATAAAGTTTGAAGTCCTTCTACTATACACCTGGTGTGTTAATACACCTGCAATTTAAACCATTAGATTTAACCTATTTCAATCTTAGCCATTAAATATATTACCAATTACCTGCTAAACTAGTCACCAAATTCAATGATGGAAAATCATGACTATGGCTACTGCTATAATTAAATACACGAATTAAATACGCCTAAATATGATTAATTGCCTTATGCATATTCAACAATTCAAATGTCGAGGCACCAACATTTTATTATGGGTTTATTTTTACTAATTATGTTTCTTCCCCATTTTTATAAATTTATATTTGTAATGCTATTTTTCTATTAAAAAAAAAAATTCCAACAACTAAATTAGTAAAAATAACATTAATTATCACACTCTAATTTTGACACAATATAACCTTCATAAATTTACCCCCTTAATAATAACATTTGGACCAGACAAAATATTTAATAAAAAAATAATATTAGTTCATCGATATCAATGTAGTCTGTTGACCTTAAATGGGGATGGGAAAATTTATTGTATTAAATAAATTATTAATTTACTGAGTATTAATTTAAAGAGATTATATTGTACACAATTTATTTTATTTTATTCCCAATAAAAGACATGCACATCAAGATATAATCAATACTTTTTAGCAATGAATTAATTATTTTGAAAGGAAAAAAGAAAAATGTATATTAGTTAACCAATAAATATACCTAATAAAATGAAAACTTTTTATTATATAAACAAACAAAATTTTATTGTACACAAAAATTGAATTAATTATTTTGAAAGGGAAAAGAAAAATGTATATTAGTTATTAATTGTTCTTTATGAAATATTTTCTCCATGCATCATTAATTAAAGTTATAAAGGAATAAGATAAATGTGTTGTGGGTCATAATTGGCTAAAAAAATAAAAAATAAATACTTGTTAGCAACTTGCTATAACAGGTAAAATAAACAGGTGTATTAATACACTAAATGTATTATAGAATTACCCTTAAAGTTTGTTCTAAATATAGTCTGTCTTCTTTCCCTGACAAATTAGATGATAGTCAATTTATATTATAAAATAGAATTGCAATCACCACCCTAATGTTTATGAAAACTACAATTAGACCCTTTGGAGATAATTGGATTGGAATGTAGTGGCATGTACCACGTCCGATGAAGTACATTCACGGATGAAACATTCAAAAAAGTATTTTAATTAGGGTATAGTAGAGTAGAATGTGTATTGGAAATTGTAAAAGGTGTATTGAAAATTGTAAATAGTGTATTGAAAATTGTAAAAGGTGATATAGGTAATAGGGTGTGGATGTGGAAGGATGAATCATTCGATGTAAAATAAAATATGTCGAGGATGACCCATGCCACATCCGAATGGGGACATCCCAATCCAATTATCCCCTTTAGCAATGGAAGAACAAATATTCACTTCAAATTTTGCTCGAATCAAAGAGAGTGTTTGGATTGGATCATACATGTTTGGAGCACATTCAGCTAGAGACATTTAAGATGTGTACCACTATCTAAATTGTAAATAATGACACTTGTATTAGGATTGGATATGGTAGAAATTATAATGTAGATGTCAAATTATTATGTTACTTATGAATATGTAGATTACTATTGATGTCAAATTCATAGTTTGGCATACAAAAATAAAGATTAATTGGATGAAGTGGATGATCGATCTTCTCTCTACACTCCTAACCAAATTTTGTTACGATGTACCACCCTCATTTTGCTGAGCTCAAGTCAGCCCAAACATCCCTAGCGTATTGAATTTTTTAGAAGGAAATTGATGATAATTTTCACAAACTTCATAATTTATTTGTGAGATTATTCATCATAATCATATTCCTTTTAAAACAAGGGGGATAATAAGTTTTTCCCTTCTTTCAAGTCTGGAAAAAATCCTTGGCATCTTTAATAGATTAAAGAGAGGGACAGGACAACAAGGAGTTAAAAATGCAGGATCAAATACCAACTTTGAACAACTAGTTCACTTATTTTGAGATTCATAAACAAAAAATTTCTTTTGTTTGAAAATAGAATAATGTATTGAACTAAAATGAGGCGCTACATGATATAAATATGTGTGGTCAAAGAATATGAGTACATACTGGCGTAATTATTTAAACCTAATCAATGTTTGTTAAGCATTAAATTGAGGGGAGTGCAAATATAAAAAAATTGATTAGGTTAATAAGCAATAAATTTTAAAATGATAATCATATTCATAAGCACTCAGATTTAAATGTGGAATCTAAATAAACTTCCGTTGATCTAGTTTGTGTTGACTATTGAATAATTTATTTATTAATTCTACGTTAGTTCTTTTTTAAAGAGTTTAGTGTTAATTGTACATGCAATGCAACATATAATGACATATATTATGAAATTTCAAGTTAAGATCTAATGATGCGAACTATTAATATTGATATTTAAGATGAAAAGTTGCAAAGTGATGATGATGTCTACTATTATTTTGAAGATAAACCCCCTTCTTTTTTCCTTTTAAAAGAGGCAGATTAATCTAGAACAACTAATATAAAGACTAACATGGTTTATGTAGTATATATAAAAAATATCATGGAATTAATTTCAAGTGACAGCAATATAGATCTAGAGGAGGAAAAACAATAATCAATTGAGAGTGGGCATATCATTATTTATTACGTACTTTGGACCCCACACTTACTCCCAACCATATATTTTACGTCCTCATAAGAAACAAAAAGAAAAAGGAGAAAATCCCCAATTATACCAACAACAATTTCTATTCTATGAAATTAAATGGAGATATTTTAACCTAGCTACTGTTTCTCTTATAGCTATCGCGAATGAGTTAGGTTCCTAAATTCTTAATTTAATTCAATAATATCTTTTGAGATAACAAAACGTCATCTCAAATAATAAATATTGTTAAAACTTTATTATTGTTTATTACAGATAATATATCGTCACTAATCAGTCGTTTCAATAACTCGGATGTAAATAATATATTTTTGACAATAAATCTTATCTTAAATGCATCTCAAATATTTTTTGCAAC
Source organism: Ajuga chamaepitys (assembly GCA_958295605.1). Lineage (NCBI taxonomy): Eukaryota > Viridiplantae > Streptophyta > Magnoliopsida > Lamiales > Lamiaceae > Ajuga > Ajuga chamaepitys. Next base: position 14,199,489 of record OY282502.1, on the reverse strand, counting down.
AATCAGTCGTCTCTAAAAGTAGTATAAAATTGGACTCAAATAATTTGTAGAGAGATTTATGTCAACAACTTGTCACAAATAACTTATTATTAACGACCATAATTATGGTCTGAAAAAACGTTATACAAAATACCTATTTTGTTGTAGTGAATATACAATATATGTGTGTTTATAATGTTAACTTTTTTAGATAATATAAATATTATTATATTGCGGGAATTAGTTAGTAATGCTTGATAAGAAGAAATAATCGAAACAACATAAAGAGATATGAAACAATGGAAGGGCAAAATTATTAGGTCTAAACCTATACAAGTTTAAACATAGTAAACTATACAAGTCGTATTGCGTTGGACAAACCGCGTACTAAAAAATCTAATCTCAAATTTGTCACTAATTTTCTGGCGAAAGCCCCAAGAAATGAGCAATAAATGTTGAAAAACTTATTGATGATTGAATCTTCAAACTGGACACCTCAATAAACAAATCTCTCGTTATTTCGGGGATTAATACTCCTGCTTATTAAAGAGAGACAAAAAAGAAAGACTGAAAATCCCATGAAGGAAGATGAAAGAGAAAAAAAGAAAAAGAAATGAAGTCTTCTACCATCCTCCCATAAAATAAGAAGACGACGGCTAGATCTAGGATTGAAGATGGAATTTTTAGAGAGAGATATAATGTTAATGTTTGATTTATAATGTTTGTTGATCACTTGATATGTATGGGTGAAACTCAAACAAAAAATAAAGCTAAGAACTCTTCTGCATTGGGTGTATCATCTATCCTATTGTCTTGTTGATAGGTATGGCCCAGTAACTTCGGGTCGGATCAACCCGACCTGGAGCAACTGAGCCAGCAATCAAGTCGGCCCAAAAGCGCGCACGAGCCTGGAGCAGCCCAGTCACGGCATATTTGGAAAGTGAGATGCCCACGATCTCCTTCCAACTCCCATGCGGATTTGGTGGGCGCAATTGTAGGGATTTAGTTAGGGTTTGAATTGAGTAGTATAAATAGTAGAATTGTACTCGGATTTAGGGTTCACACTTTGTACTCTTAAACTGTTACGTGTAAGATTGAAAGGAAGGTAGTGAAAAACACCTCGGCAGGTGATTGTTTACACCTGTGGACGTAGATCTCCGGATCGAACCATGTATATCTTGTGTTTTTTAATTTTCTTGCATTGGGTTACGTTGTGAATCGGACTTTACTTCGGGTCCCTTGGATCACCGGATTGCGCTTTATCACTTGTTAATTAAAAGTATTGCTTGTCTACCAGAATTTTTTAATTATTTACCCTACTTAGATTTTTTTACTTGTTGTAACATTTGTTAGCTTTTCAATAGATTAGTAATGCTTTCGTACGATGCACAAGTTTTAATATTTTTAACTATGTACAAATATGTAGATTTATAATTGGCGTTGCTTAAAAATTTATTGTCAAGATTAAATAATTTTTTTTATACATTTCTTTTGTAATAGGTATTAATAAGCCTAACCTCGAGGTCGATTCAACACTATATGTCGGGCCGAATCAGTCCAAAATTTTGTTAGACAAAAAATAGTGATACCAGCCCAGCCACTGAAAAAATATTCAAATATTTTTGGACCAGGCCGTGGTCGGTCAGGCCATTCACCCATTAGATTGGGCTTGATGGGCCTAATGATACTCCATGCCAAGATTCTTATGGCCTAGCTCGTCTAAAATGTCGGACGGGCTGGGCCGACTTTGCTACTCCTAACCATTAATCACTGTCCAAAGTGACACTCTTGTACCAACAAAATTTTCTTCTAGATGCATGAAGAAGTAGAGGCATGTTAGTGTGAAACACTACAGACGATTCTTGTGTTATAGCACACAAAAATATTCATTTTCTTGGTACTTAGTAATTATTTGGCTGCTTATAAGTAAATAGTTTTCATCAATGAATCAAAGAGGTATTGAACAATTGAATGTCATAAAATTAAATTTCGAAAAAATTATGTGATATATGAATCAACAAAAAAGATCTAATAATTAAAAGAAAGAAAATAGGAAAAACAAAATTTGATGTTTCACCATTTAAGAATCTGAGTAGTTTATTGTTACCCGTATCACTTGAGCATCATAAGTAAGCGGGTCGGAAATGCCTTTAAAACCTTGCAAAACTATTAAAGAAGGCCCTTTGATCATCAAGAACAACCAATGCGATTCCGGCTCGAGAGCCAATATGATCAATAACATCATCAAAATAAATCTTTGGGTAGTTGGGGAAGGGGGGTGAAAGGAAGAGTGCTTTAGGAAAGATTAGTCAGATTTCTCAATCCAATTGAGAGGGGCATGGGAATCTTGGACGTGCGAAGAGAGGAAGAGACCATGGATATGGGATCAGTGAAAGATTTGTCAAAAAATCCTTTGTTTTTGTGAAACTAAATCTGATTACACAGGACAACATGAAGGTTGCTGATTATGGAAGGGGCGTAGTGAGGATTTCCTAAAGCCAAAGGTTGAAAGAGGCTTGCTGGAAATCGAAGATAAAATCACCGAGTCTTACAGCTGACCACACTTGGAGAGAGAAAGGGCATAAAAAGAAAAGGTGGGAGTTGGATGAGTCCGATGAATGGCAGAAGTTGTTCGAGATGGACAACCCTTGGCAAGAGAAGGGAGGGAACATGAGAGGCATTTCTAGAGAAAGTGTTTCATGTGAGGATGGATGGTGAGTTTCCAACTTGATTTCCAGATTGGGTTGGGCCTCGAGCTTGAGCTAGTAGATGAGTTAAGGGTAAGGAAGTGAAGGCCAGAAGATAGTAAAGTGTGATAAGTGGACTTGACGGCGAATTTTCTGTTATGGGAATGGTGGTAAACCCACAGGTCCTTTTGAGCTAGGCTTCCAATATGAAGGTAAATAATGGTGGATGCATCATCATGGCAGAAGAGGGATTGGATAAAGGCCGAATCCTAGGTGAGGTTGGAATGGTTAATTAATTTGGAAATAGTGGCGAGAGGCTTGAGGGTATGGGGTGGGGATCGGATTGAAAAATCGGAAGGGCGAGAGATCCATGGGTTACCCTAAATTTTAGCTGAGGTGCCCGAGTAGATCAGACAATGACAACCCAACAAGAGGATTCGCTTTGAGTAAAAAATACTTCTTTAAGACCCGGATGGGTGGGGGCCTAGACGAGCTTCAATGGAATTGGAGTGAGGAAAATATTTGGCTTTGTATATCTGGGCTAAGAGGGAGGAGGGGTTAATTTAGGACAGTTGCACAACATGGCTTGGTTAAAGGCTTTGAATTTTCTGAAAACCAAACCACCCAAAGATTTATCTTTTACCAATTTACCCTAAGAGAACCAGTGCAACTTTTTCTTACTTGAAGATTTTCCCCACCAGTAGGAAGCAACCATGGAGTGAATATCATCGAACACACCATCCGAGATTCTGAAACAAGACACTGTGAATGCGAGCATAGCTTGGATGGTTGATTTGATGAAGATTTCTTTGCCCGCTTGGACCAAATGCAATCCTTTAAAGAAATGAACACCTCCTTTTTGCGTCGGCCAATGATGGATGGAAGGCCTACGTACTTTTCATGAGTTTGCATCTATGAGATACCTAAACAATCAAAATAACAATATACAAGAGGGGGTTAGTGTTAGTACTAAACATAATTTCGAATTTTTCCAGGTTAATATGTTGGATGGAGGCTCTTTCATATAATTGGATGGCGAACATAAGGTGTTTTGGCCTCCATCAGGCTAGCCTCGCCGAGTAGGAGGATGTCATCCATGAAGAAGAGGTGGGAAATGGAAGGGGACGATTTACAAACAGAATTACCATGGATTTTTTAGACAAGTGTAGATCTTGGAGGATGCATGAAAATACCTCTGAGCAAATGAGGAAGAGGTTTGGTGAGAGGGGTTTGCCTTGGCGAAGACCCTAGGAGGGCAAGAGGTGACCCAATTCCTTTCCATTAATAATTAAAAAGAAAGGAGAGGTCGAAATACAAAGCTGGATGAGGTGGAAAAAAAGAGTGATTCAACCCGAGAGTAGTAAGGACATCCAATATAAAATGCCATTCAACCCGGTCAAATCCCTTACTCATGACAAGTTTAACGGACATAAATTTTTCTTACCCCTAGGACAAGTTCTCATATGATGGTGAATTTCATGAACAATAAGGATGTTGTCACTGATGAGACGACCAGGGATGAAAATAGATTAGGACTCCGAGATGATGGAGGTGGAGAGTGCGGAGTCTGTTTGCAATGGCTTTAGAGGCGATTTTGTAAACTACATTGCAAAGCTTATAGGCTGGAAGTGGGTTATGGGGTTGGGGGATTTGACTTTTGGAATGAGGACGATGTTTAGGAAGTCAAGAGCAAATGTGGCGACGTCTTTCCCAATAAGGTGCGAGATTTTTCTTGTAGAAAATGGGACCCATACCATCGGGCCCTAGTGATTTGAAGTGGTGTATGGTTTTTAAGGCTTTTCTAACTTCGAGGCCGGAGTAGGGGTGGTGAGGGAATTATTCATGGCTGCAATGACCTTTTTTTTGGATTCTGCTGAGGGCAAGGGAAGTGTCCGTAGAGGAGGGGCAATCAGAGGCAAAGATTTTCTCAAAATAATAAGCTACAATACCCTCCAAGTGAGAATCATTGGACTTGAGAGTGCCATTAGAGTCTCGAAGGAAAGAAATATTTTATTTGATTCCTTTGAGGTTGTGGCGTAGAAGAAGTGGGAGCTACGATCATCCTCTTTATGCTAATGTTGTTTAGCCGTTTGCTTCCATTTAATGTTTTGAAGGTCCAACATGCCTTTTAGTTGGGCTTTGAGGTTAGTGATTTTTAGTTGGACATCCTCATTAATAGTAGAGTTGGAAAGCTTGGTGATGTCCTTTTTCACCGACTCAATATTTTTGGGAATGCCACCTATAACTTATTTGCTCCATTTAAGGAGTCCCACTGAGCAAAATTTGATAGTATCATTGAGTGAGTCAAGGTTGTTGTCCGAATGATCTGAAATGACTTTTTCACATTCTTTTGACTTGATCCAAAGGGTTCGAAGCAGGAAGGCCGATCATAGGCTGAAAAGTGTAAGGGGATAGCCGCCTATAGCTAGGTAAAGAGGGCGGAGTAAATCAACGCAAAAGTTGGGATGATGGTGGTCTTGCTCCACAGAAAGAAGTTTCGCCCAGGGCATTCTAAGTGCACATATCGAGCTTTGACTTTTGGGTGAGAGGGTGAGTGAGGAGGCGACTCCAGGTGAACAAAGAGCCCCGTGTACCCGTGTCCGAGAGGCCACATGAGCCAAGGGTAGATTATAATGAGTCAATTTTCCAAGGGCCTTCAACCGAGGCAAAAATTCATTTGAAAAAAGTTTAGAAATCCTTCACTGATTAACATTTGGTTGGCCATAAATTCCCGTAAAACGGAAAGCATTCCGATCCACTGTAATATTCATCAACAAAATGTGCGTACAAACTGCAGAAGGAAACATCAACATTCTTTTTTCCAGAAGGGGGCAAGGCCTCCTGATCTACCTTTCGAATCAACAGACACACCGAAAAGGTTGAGATCACTTTTGAGTTTTTCAATGGGCTGAGTGGAGCATTTGGTCTCAGATAAGAAAACTAAGTGGGGTGACTTCTTGCGAATCAGTTCACGCAGTTCTTGAATTGTTGGGGGGATCCCAAGCCCGTAACAATTCCAACATAGGAGATTAATAATGCTTGGCAGGGTTGGCTAACATTGCCAACCTCCGCTGGAACAATGGAGAGGACCATAGAGTCATCCATAAGGATTCAAAATCAATGTCTATGAGTTCAAGTTTTTGTTACAGATTACTTCAATCGGGATAAGAAAGAGTGAGAAAATCGTGCATACCAAGAATCTGAAGTTCTCTTTTAGTGCTTTGGGGGGGTTTTTTGGCTTTTGGATTGGGATTGCTGAGATTATTTTCAAGCTTGATTTTTGCCCGAATACACTTTTTGGCGATTTTCTAGCTTGGTATATTAAGGAGTATTAGAACTTGGACAAGGAAGGGGTTGTTTGTGGAGAGAGATGGTGAATTAGAGGAAGAGGAAAGTGGGAGGTTTTCTGGGCTAGGATTCTGGGGGTGTGAATCAGAGATGGGTGTATGGTTCATTTTTAATGGTGGGCAGAGGAGAAGATGGTGGTAGCTCTTGGAGCATTAAAGACAAATTGTGAGAATTAGTAAGATGAGGGGGGAAGTCGTTAGTTTAGTGAAATGAGGTATGGATAAGTCCGAGGTAGTATGGGGGGTGGAAATAAATGAGGTGGGGGATGGTTTGGTGGTGGGGAATCAAATATTGTGAGTGTCATGGCATGAATGGGAGGAGTATATAAAGGTTGTGTGCTGAGGTTGGGTAGAGGTGGAGGTGAGTGGATCGAGATCAGGGGGTTCTGTTTGAGGTTCTCGGGGCTGCCCGCTTGGTGGCAAAAGGGTTGGTAGTAGAGGTGGCTCTCAACCAGTTCCCATACTCAAGGTTGGAGACAATATCAGGGGTGGAGCAAGCTCTTTTTTCAAAGTCTATCATCACATAATAATGCCACAAAAGAAAAAGAACTCAGGCAGTCTTTCAAACTTAATAGGGAAAAAGCTATCAATACCTTTATATTCAACATATATGACTTCGAAGTGGTTTATGGACATTGATGTCCATCCAGATACGCATAAATCTGCTCACCATCGAATCAGAGCCATCACAATTGATATCTGCGAGGATGCCCAAAGTTTGTCGGCCAATAAAGCAAAGGTCTTGTTCCTCAGACCCAAGGGAAGGTTGTGCAGTTGGATCTAGAAGGGACGAGATGAGAATTTTAGATCTAAGGTCAACATCTCTTTTGTGGGTTTGTATAACAACCTCATGTACTTCTCAAGGAGCCAAGGGGACCTATTTTGGATCTTTCTTTTGTCCTAGGTATTTGATAGGTAGGAAAATATGCATTAATTTAGAGGTTAAGATTGCATTTTTATTTAAGTATTGGTTAGTGCACTTATCAATTTTCTACCTATGTGCTTTTTTTGGTCCGAATTACTTGATTGCTCTTTTAGTGTCTATTTGAATAGAATTGAAGGTTTTTTGGATCAAGAAGAAAGGACACATATCGAGTTGGGCTTGACACAGGGTGACGTAGTGTCGTAGCCAACCCCCATTAGGACTGCCGAGGCAAAGATGGGCCAACCTTGACTAAAAGTGAATGGAAGTGGCCCAAGGCCCATTATTTATCTAATAGTGCAAAAAAGCCATAAGACTTGGAATTGGGTAAAGCCCAAGTGGGCCTTTATTTTTGGTGGAAAGGCAACAACCTTTGTTGGGTTGAAGCAAAAGAGTCCGTGGTGGTTTATTTGAGAGAAGCCTAAGATTGAATGATATAAAAGATAGGGGAAAGGAACAAAAGGCGCAAGAAGAAAGGTTGAAGAGAAAACTGACGAAGCAGAGGCACACACTTGCGAGTCGACGTTTGGGTTCTTTAAAGTCTGCTTTTTAGTTTTTTGTTGGACATTTTATTTATGTTTTTGAACACCGATATGTGTGGCCAGTGGTTTAATTTCAGTCCCTAGTTAATGTTTGAACTAGTTTGATTGATTTGTAATGTTTGCGTTAATTGCTTTTGGATTATATTTTGGAACTTTTTATGTTATTCAATTTAGTCGTTCTTATATGTGGAATGTTAATATAGATTGACCACCTACATTAATTGACCACATATTAACAGCTAAAGTATTTTCATAATACGTATCATTGTGATTTTATATTCATTGGTAGCAAATAGTGAGTTATTTCACTAGATAATATAAATCAAGGTTAATTGGACCGAGCTTGTGAGTCCAACACTTTGTCTAGCCCATTATCTTAATTCTTTAAGCATTTAGCCAGTTAGATCTAAAGTGCTTATTTTAGATTGTTTGGTTAGATAGATTAATCAAAGAGCTTATTTTGGTTAATTAAAATTAAGGAATAATTCGGATCAACATAGCTTATTGTTGATCTAGGGGTAGAAATTCTAGGATTAATTCAAGGGCAGTTGCATTGATTACAAGGGTTAATCAGGCTAGAGGGATAACTAGATTAGGCGCTGAAATCTTTTATATATTTAAGCTAAATCACTTTTATTGCTTATTCTTAATTTATTCTTCTAGATTAATAGTTAAGTTTGTAAAATCAAATTGTAACTCCCCCCTTATATGTTCTTGTTTGTTTCAATTAATTAATACATAAAACACGAATAATCGAACTGCTATTTGTGAGATCTACCCTGACTTACTACTTCTACAAATTAGAAAAGGTAAGTTAAGGATATCAATTTTTCCGTGCCTCGGCAGCATGGTCAAATTTTGGCGCCGTTGCTGCGGAGCGGTGCAAGATTAATTGTGTTTTTAGTGTTAATTATTAGTAAGTTTAGAATTAATTTTGAGCAATTGTGTTATTGGTCGTTAGATTTTTTTTTTTAGATTAATTATTGAATTTTGAGGTTACTTATTGTACTAGTAAGCAATCTTGATGATTCTCCCTTTCCTTAGTAATTTTATTTTTTGGAAACAGGAGTGACACTGGGACACCCAGTGTCAAATCTTTTTTTTTCTTCCTTATTTGGTTAATTTTGTTGCTATTACTCACCTTGGCTACTATTTTTCAAATAGTTGTTGTGAATGATCACTTGCTCACACGAGAATAAAGATTTGTAATTTTACCCCGGGATTACACGAAGAGATAGGGTTTTGAGAAAATAGGCCAGGGAACTTCGAGAGACACTCGAGCAATTGTCCGTTTTTCCCGAAAGCACTTATACGATCAAAAAGTGAAAGAGAGAATATGGCAGCTGAAAATGTGGTAGCAGATATGACAATGAAAGAACTGGCCAATGCTGGCGTAACTCATCAACCACTATGTATCACCTTTCGAAGCTTGGGTGATAATACCACTTTCAAGCTAAAATCCGGGCTGGTTCATTTATTGCCCTCCTTCCATGGTCTTGCAGGTGAGGATCCTCACATGCATCTTAAGGAATTTTATACCGTGTGCTCGAGTATGAAGCCCACGGGTGTCACTGAGAAACATATTAAGTTGAGAGCTTTTCCTTTCTTCCTCAAAGATTTGGTAAAGGATTGACTTTATTATTTACCTTCGGCATCCATCACTACATGGGCACAAATGGAGAGGTTGTTTCTGAAAAATACTTTTTAGCATCTAGAGCAACCAATCTAAGGAAGGAAATATGTGGGGCAAGGCAGATGCATGGCGAATCCTTGTATGAATATTAGGAATGTTTCAAGAAATTGGTAGCTGGTTGTCTGCAACACCAGATAACTGAGCAGTTATTGATCCAGTATTTCTACGAAAGGTTGCCGATAGCAAACAGAAATATGATTGATGCTGTTAGTAAAATCAACTCCTAATCACACAACACTAAGAATCTGGAATGAGTTCGAAGAATAACAGTTTGAGAAACACACAACTAGTTCGGCCAGAGCTGTGGCCGAGGTGAACTTGCAGAAACTGGAAATGTAAATGAATCACACACTCGTTTTACGTGGTTCGTTCAAGATGAACTACATCCACGGAGGCAAGGCACACCTCAATTCACTAAGATATCCAATCAATTACAGAAATTCCACTCAGAAATGAAAACGCCCAATTCTGGAACAAATTAGGGCAGAAAAACAATCACTCTCAAATTCTCTCTGTAATCTATGAAAGAAGGAAATTGCTCGACGTAGTGTTGTTCTCCTGGAAGAGAGCTTTCCAATGATATATGTATTGCAGCTCGAATGTAACTGACCAAGAAGTTCTAACTGAATCAAGTTGGCTTCTGCTACCGGACAAATGTGACGGTTTTTCCCGTCACAAACCTGAAACAGACTCGTCACAATTGACGGTTATCCCCAACAACCCTGAACCCGGTTTATTCTGAACAGATTGACTTCTTCACGCCAAAACCCGGTTCATCCATCCGGTTCTTCACTTCATGATCCCGGTTCCACATTCCCAACACATCCTATTTCAAAGTATAGCTCACTTGATGAGATTGAACACTTCCTCACAAATCTCCACCTCAATGAATCAAGTGTACCCCTTACTGCCTCATCACTGCCTTTCTGTTAATGCTCTTCATGACATTGCTCCAGCTGCAGCAAGCTCGAGCAATGATCCACTTTGTTTCCAGGTACACCCTTTGTAAGAAAATCAGCAGGATTATGCAATGTGTGTACCTTCTTCACCTCCACAGTCCCAGAATCTATGATATCTCTAGCAAAGTGTAACCTAACATCAATGTGTTTTGATCTTTCATGAAATGCTTGATGTTTCACAAGATGTAAAGCACTTTGATTATCACAGTAGATTACTACACACTTCTGCTTGATATCCAAATCTCTTAACACCCCTTTCAACCAGATTGACTCTTTGATAGCTTCAGTTAAAGAGATATATTCTGCTTCTGTAGTTGATAGTGCCACAACAGATTGTTGTGCACTCCTCCAGCTGATGGCTGTCCCATATAAGGTAAACACAAACCCAGAAATAGACTTCCTTGTGTTCACGTTTGCTGCAAAATCAGAATCAGCAAACCCCTCCAATGCAACAGTACTTCCATCTGCTTTCTTCTCAAATTTCAGTGACATGTTCACTGATCCTTTTAAATACCTCATCACATGTTTCAAAGCTTCCCAATGTTCAACTCCTGGATTTGACATGAACCTGCTTACCAAAGATACAGCATATGCCAAGTCAGGCCTGCTACAGATCATTCCATACATAAGACTTCCAACTCCACTTGCATAAGGGATATTGCTCATCTGTATGATTTCCTCTTCAGTCTTTGGGCATTGTTCTTTTGAAAGTTTCTTCTGTAGATTAACTGGGGTAGAGAGAGGTTTGGCTTCATGCATATGAAACCTCTCCAATACTTTCTGTAGGTATTGTCTCTGAGATAACCAAAGTACTCCAGCTTCTCTATTTCTTAGAATGTTCATGCCCAATATCTTCTTGGCTTCTCCCAGATCTTTCATGTCAAATTCAGCATTAAGTCTATCCTTCAACCATTGTATTCTGTTCTTGTTCCTGCTGGCAATTAGCATGTCATCCACATACAATAGAAGAAAAACTTTATCTTGCTTTGAACCTTTGTTGAAGTAAACACAACTGTCATAAAGACTTCTTACAAAGCCAACACTGATCATGAAGTCATTGAACCTCTTGTTCCACTGTCTTGGACTTTGTTTAAGTCCATATAGTGACTTCTTCAGTAAACATACTTTGTCTTCTTTCCCAGGAACAACAAAGCCTTCTGGCTGTTTCATATATATCTCCTCATTGAGTTCTCCATGTAAGAAGGCTATCTTTACATCCAGTTGTTGTAGTTCCATGTCCTCCTGTGTGACCTTTGATAAAAGCAGCCTGATTGAGCAGTGTTTTACTACTGGAGAGAAAACCTCATTGAAATCAATTCCTTCTCTTTGTGTAAAGCCCCTAGCCACCAATCTTGCTTTAAACCTCACCTGTTTGGATCCTGCTGTCTCTAGTTTCTTCTTGTATATCCATTTGGAGCTTACAAGTTTCTGACCTTTTGGTTTTTCCACCAATATCCAGGTTTTATTCTTTTCCAGGGACTCCATCTCTTCTGTCATTGCCTGTATCTAGTGTTCACCTTCTTCACAGTCTAGTGCTTCTTGAAAACTACTAGGCTCTTGTGATTCCAGGTCTTCAGCAACACTTAAGGCATAGTAGACACTCCCTGCTTGGCCATAGAAATCCGGTCTGTTGATTGTTCTTCTAGGCCTATCCCTTCCAATGCTGTATTCCCTGATGTTTTGTGAAGGTCCAGTTTGTGCCTCTTCTTCAGATGATGACTCACTTTCTTGTAAGTCTTCTTGTGGTTGAGGTGTGTGATCATCTTCTGCAGGATGCTCCACCTGAATTGATATCTCCTCTGTCTCTTTAGCACCATCAAATTCTTCCTTAGAGCCTGTAGAAGTGTAAGCCATCACATTCTCATTGAACTTCACATCTCTACTTGTGATTATCTTCTGATTTCCTTGTTCTAGGCACCACAATCTGTAACCCTTCATTCCATCCGGATATCCAAGAAACACACATCTGAGAGCCCTTGCATCTAGCTTGTCTTGCTTTACATGGGCAAAAGCAAGACACCCAAACACCCTTAACCCTTCATAACTTGGTTTCTGTCCACTCCACACCTCTTCAGGTGTTTTGAACCCAATTACTGATGAGGGTGACCTGTTGATGAGATAGCATGCTGTAGCAATGGTTTCTCCCCAAAACACCTTTGGCAACCCAGCATCCAACAGCATACACCTCACTCTTTCAAGAAGAGTCCTGTTGAACCTTTCTGCAACTCCATTCTGTTGAGGATTCATTGGTACAGTCCTGTGTCTTTTGATTCCTCTTTCTTCACAGAAGTTTGTAAACTCGGTAGAGAGATACTCCAGTCCATTATCAGTCCTCAGATGCTTCAGCTTCTTCCCTTTGACATTTTCCAGTTGGATCAACCATGTTTTGAACTTGTGAAAGGCATCACTCTTGTTCTTCATCAACATGATCCACACCTTTCTGCTGTAATCATCAATCAAGGACATGAAATACCTTGCACCACCATGGGATTCTGTTCTTGCAGGCCCCCATATGTCAGAGTGAACATAATCTGATGGTTCTTGAGTTGTGTGAACTCCCTTTCCATAGGGCAACTTCTTGGATTTGCCCAGAGCACACTGATCACAGAACTACAGTTCTTGATTTCCCAGATTTCCAATTACTCCACTTCTTGACAATTCCTTCAATCCCTTCTCTCATATGTGTCCAAGTCTTTTGTGCCATTTAATCATCTCAGAGCTGTTCAAGACCATATCCACACTTCCAACAATAGGTGAACCAATCAGGATAAATAGTCCATTATGCTGTCTGCCTTTTATCACCATTTTTCCATGTTTTGTGATATGCAAGAATCCATCTACTGAGCTAAACTGACATCCACTGGTTACCAAAGAACCAAGAGATAGAAGATTCCTTTTAAGGCCAGGAACATACCTAACATTTGAGATGATTCTGACCACACCATCAAACATCCTTATGCTCACTGATCCAACTCCTTTGACCTTGCATGATTGGTCATTTCCCAGGAGAACATTTCCACCATCTTCTTTCTTCAGTTCTTTAAACCATGACTGATGAGGACACATGTGAAAGGAACACCCGGTGTCCAGGACCCATTCCTTTACCATTCTTGAATCAGTAACATTTAACACTTCTGGAGTATCTTGTTGGTGATCAATGGCAGCAGCTTCTGCCCCTTGATTTCCAGCTTTCTTATTCCTCTTAGGACAATCCTTCTTCAAGTGACCTGGCTGTTTACACTTGAAGCATTTCCTCTTCTCAACCCAGTCATTCCCCTTCTTAGGATTTGAATCCCCAGACTTTGGATCCTTAGCATTCTGTCCCTTCTTGCCTTGCCAAGGTTTCTTGAATTTAACATTCAGTCCTTCTCCAGGTTGCACCATGCCTTTATCACCTTGAGTCTGGAAACATTTAAACCTTAGAGCCTTCACTATTCCATCATAGGATAGCTGATCATCTCTCCCATACATCAAGGCATCCTTAAAGCTTTCCATGGATTTTGGAAGAATGTTTAACACCATCAATGCCTTGTCATCCTCCTCCAATTTCACATCCAGATCTTCCAATTCTTCAATCATCTTAATGAACTCATCAAGTTGATCAGAAATTACCTTATCTTCAGTGATCTTGAAGGCCAACATCTTCTGCTTCAGGAACAGTTTGTTGGAAACTGACTTTGATTGATACAGTTCTTCCAATCTCCTCCATGCTTCTGAGGAACTCTTGCACCTTGAAACCTCCCCCAACGGTTTATCACCCAAGCACAAGAAGATAAGACTTAGGGCCTTCTTATCCACTGATGCAAACTTTGGTTTCTCAGTTTCTTCCCATGAATCCAGAGGTATCAATGCAAGATCAAGGCCATTGTGAACCAGTACTGCGTTCATCTTGATTTTCCACAATGTGAAATCATTCCTTCCAGTAAACTTCTCAAAATCCATCTTCATACCAGCCATTCCTCCTCTTCTTCAAACTGTGCGAGCTGATTCCCACAGACGGCGCCACTTGTTAGTAAAATCAACTCCTAATCACACAACACTAAGAATCTGGAATGAGTTCGAAGAATAACAGTTTGAGAAACACACAACTAGTTCGGCCAGAGCTGTGGCCGAGGTGAACTTGCGCAGAAACTGGAAATGTAAATGAATCACACACTCGTTTTACGTGGTTCGTTCAAGATGAACTACATCCACGGAGGCAAGGCACACCTCAATTCACTAAGATATCCAATCAATTACAGAAATTCCACTCAGAAATGAAAACGCCCAATTCTGGAACAAATTAGGGCAGAAAAACAATCACTCTCAAATTCTCTCTGTAATCTATGAAAGAAGGAAATTGCTCGACGTAGTGTTGTTCTCCTGGAAGAGAGCTTTCCAATGATATATGTATTGCAGCTCGAATGTAACTGACCAAGAAGTTCTAACTGAATCAAGTTGGCTTCTGCTACCGGACAAATGTGACGGTTTTTCCCGTCACAAACCTGAAACAGACTCGTCACAATTGACGGTTATCCCCAACAACCCTGAACCCGGTTTATTCTGAACATATTGACTTCTTCACGCCAAAACCCGGTTCATCCATCCGGTTCTTCACTTCATGATCCCGGTTCCACATTCCCAACACATCCTATTTCAAAGTATAGCTCACTTGATGAGATTGAACACTTCCTCACAGATGCAGCTAGTGGAGGAGCACTAGTAGACAAGACCCCAGCTGCTGGCAAGACACTCATATCTAATATGACAGCAAACTCACATCAATTCGGCCAAAGAGATGCACCATTGAAGATAGTGAGGGGGATGAATGATTCATCCCTCGATGACTAGTTGACAGAGTTGACTTCTTTTGTGAGAAAAGTTGCTGCAGGGGGTAATCAACAGGTCAAGCAGTGTCGTATTTGTGACACCACTGAGCACACGACAGACACTTGTAAGGTTTTGGGAGAAAAGATTGATGCACATGCCAATGTTGTAGGCACCGGGAATTTTCAAGGAAGAAAGTACGACCCATACTCGAATTCGTATAATCCCGGGTGGAGAGACCACCCCAATCTGCGATATGAAAACCAACAACCATCTCAGCCTGTGGAACAGTCTCGTCGGTCCAACAACAACAGTGTGGATCGTACTACCCAAGATAATATGCTGAACCTACTTCCTCGTCGACATTGGAAGAGATGATGAAAATCCTGACTTCGACCACTGTGCAACTCTAGCAAAACGTGATACTCAATCAAATATTAAAAACATGGAGACACAAATGAGTCAGTTGGCAACAACAGTGAGCAGCCTTGAGTCCCAAAACAGTGGAAAATTACCATCTCAGCCGGAAATCAATCCGAGTAATGTCAATGCTATGACCCTAAGAAGTGGGACACGGCTTGGAGAGCTTATGAAGTCTGGGCGTGTATTGGAAGGCGAAAATGAAGGGGATAAACTCGTTGTTTAACGTGACATAGGATCACCTAGTGTCGGCATTTTGCCAACAACAAAGGCCACTATATAGACTGACACTAGGGCACCCAGTGTCGAATCCGACATGGGGTCACCCAGTGTCAAGCAGCAGACCAACAAAAAGTAAGGTACATACCCCTAGCTCTATCTCTTTTCAAAATAATCCACTTGTTTTTCGTTGTAGAATTGACAAGACCCTTAAAGAGATTAAGGAGAAGCAAATTATGGAGGTGTTTAGGATAGTAGAGATTGACATCCCTTTGAGTGACACAGTCAAGCAAATTCCGAGATACGACAAGTTCCACAAAGATTTGTGTACCAATAAATGCAAATTTAAGGGCAAATGAGAAAGTGCTGATGGGGGAGAATGTATCAGTCACTTTCCAAAAGAAGCTCTCACCAAAATGCAAGGACCAAGGTATGTTTATTATTCCTTGTCGAATTGGTAGTCGAAAAACTAAGCGGGCTATGCTAGACTTATGAGCATCTATAAATGTCATGTCATGTTCCATTTTTACTTTTATGAATTTGGGGCCATTAAGGGAAACCAGGATGGTTATACAGTTTGCAGATCATAGCTATACGTATCTTGATGGGATAATAGAAGATGTCCTTGTTGAAGTTGATGATCTTGTCTTTCCTGCAGATTCTTATGTGCTTGACATGCATGGTGGCTCATCTAATTTCACACCTATTCTGTTAGGGAGACCGTTCTTGAATACCTCTCAAACAAAAATAGATGTTCGTGATGGTACCCTTACGATGGAATTCAAGGGGCGAGCTATAAAATTTAATATATATGATGCTATGAAATTTCTGGAAGATGTAAATAATGTTTTTTCTGTTAGTGTCATTGACCCACTTGTCGAGGAAGTGTTTCAGTTGAATTGCAGGGAGGAGTTGGATATAGTGTTTACAACAAAGTCGGAAGTTGGTGAGGATGGAATTCTTGTGAGTCCAATTTCAAATCCCCCTTATTTTTTGCTTTGAAATGGAAGTTCTGAGTCGAACCAACGATAATAAATAAAGGCACTAATTGGGAGGCAACCCAATAGTTGTTTTTTTAGAGTGGATAGTTTCCGCGGCGTCACTTTCATCCACCATACTGACCCGGTGATGTCTTTACTAAACCCTACGCTATTTCCTTCTTTTCGTCGAACTATCTTTGTTAAGTTTATAAATAACTTGTATTTGTAGTTTTTAAGTTTAGGGAATTTCGTGTGGTTTAGACTTGTTTATTGCATTTCATGCATTGCATTTGCATTTGTATTTAGTTTACTTTTCCGTAGGTTTATACATATTTGAAGTTGCATGCATGTTTACATACTTTAGTATTTATTAGAAAAGAACAAAAAAAAAAAAAAAGGAAAAAAAGGGACAATAGATGATTGCTATGATGATGTGAGTGTGATTTAATTGTTGTTGGATAAAAATTGTTTGTGTAAAAAAGCCTGGTGATTAAATGAGAAACACATATTATGGTTAAAGATTGCTGAAGTTGAACACCCCTGAATCTTTGATAGTAAAGGGATAATATTGCAATAGTTTGAATCATATAAACGATTGTAATTTGGTCCATCGAGCATGTTTTGATTGTTATTGTAAAGCCCGAAAAAATTTCGTTTATTTATTTGCTATTTTGTGTGATTTTATTTTTAATCATCATTTCATTTAAAATTAGGCCAACCCATTTCATGTGATTAATATTTTATATTTCCTAGTCCAAATATATTATTAATTGCCCATTAAATTAATTTATTTTTTAGTTAAAGGCATAATTTTCATTTAGGCCCATTTACATACATACATTACACCCACATTCATATATGGGCCCAATACTCTATCTCCATTTAATAATTGATAGGATCAAGCCTTGAGCCCAAAGTCCAATAGACAACTGATAGATATTGAATCAGTTATACGAAAGTTTTCTCAGTAAGCGAGAGGTATGAGAACGTGGGTGAAAGGTGAGAATCATGGGATTGTGGAACCTAGGAGAGATAATTATATCAATAATCCCTTATAAATACAAAAACTAATATTATGGATTTTTTTTTTTTTTACTGACTATTTTGCAAAAACAGATAAGGTTAATAATTTCTGAATTCTCATTGATTTTTCTCTCAAGCCAATTTTATACAGCTTATCCGCCAAACCTACCGGAACTCAACACCTTTCTTAAAAACAAATCTCAAACAACCATTGTTACCTATTTCGACAGACGCCTCTTTCCTCATCAAGACAAAAGAGTAGTAAATCAGTGGAAGAAAGAAAAAAGAGAACAAATTTGGAAAGAAGGGAAACCAACGGCCAGATTCTGGAAATTTCATCATTGTTGTTCTCCCCCAAAGCCGCCTGCGCTGCTGCGATGGCACCCTGGTTGCGATCAGTCGTCGATTATCCGAGGCAGATAGAAATTCCCTGTTGCTGCACCATATTTTCTCCGGCCCCATTCTCTGTCAGCCATCATCGCCGGAGTGTGAGGGACAACTGCTACTTGACCGATGAACTGATTCTCAGAGGGGGAGGAGACAAAAACAAAAATGTGAACGAACTGAAAAGAAGCATATGTGAAATGGGAAGTACGTGAATCTATTGAGAGATGAGGGAAGAAGTATATGTTGCGGAAGGATGGGAAGAGAGAGAATATTTAGATCTCTCAAATTCACATTTTTAATCTAAGCCTAATATCCCTATACCAACTCAACAGTTCTCTCCCAAAATTGAGCCACAAAACCCCTGTACCAAAAGCCCAAATCATTTATTTCCATTTCCCAATTAAAGTTTTTCTCGTCCAGATCACCAATATTTCATAACCTTGTTACTTTTTTCATTTATTTATTTATCTTATTCAAAATCTTTACTTCCTCCCTCCCTCTTTTTTTTTTAATTTTTTTTTTAATTTTTTTATCAAGGTTTAATACTAATAGGTATTAAAATAAATCTTTTTATTAAATGTAGGACCCGAGCAGTGTGAGTACGAGCCTAAGACTACGGACTAAATATAGGCATTTGCATTCAATCATCTCATTTCCAGGTAGGGGTTGGTTACAGTTTATAATTTTTTTATTAATTGTATTATTTAGGACTGTATAGATGTGATCTGTTATCAATATGCTACTTGGCTACAAGTTGCAATACATTACAATGGACATGCTACTTGGCTAAATGATCCACTACAATACAATTGACATGCTATTTGGCTACATGTCTTATTCATTACAACTGTTTTACATTCTATGTATCCTATGTGCTTTTAATTATTATAAAATGTGCCTCTACAAGCTGAAGGAAACTCACCCCTAACCCATTATTGATCCTCAAGTATAAATAGAGAGAGTGATTGAAGTTGAGACAAAGCTGAGAAAACATATGGGGGTATTGATTTAGTAATGAATTCTTATTTGAACTTGACACTGAGTTGATGAACTATGTTATTTATGTTGCTTTCAGTTGAATTCTATTTTCACAAGTTCGGACTATGTGATTAGTGATAATTAGGACATTATGTGAGTTATTAGCATGTTTGGAGTTATTATAATTTTTAATTATATTTGATTCATAGTAAAGCTGTCATCAATGATTTCTCATATTTAGTGCATAGTTAGAAAATATTTTTATTAAATAAATACTGGTTATAGGTTATTTATAAGTATTAGAGATTTATGCTAGAATGTTAATTAAAATAAATTTCTTTAACTTGTTCTATTAAGATATGGCAAAATTGAATATTTTTATTAAAATAGTCCTTTAGTAATAGCATGATTAATACTAAAATAGTTTCTAAATTAATTAAAGATCTTTCACACTATATAATTATTTAAAAATAGTCTAGAAAATTGGGTTGTTACAGTGCGGTATCAGAGCGCTGTTTACTTTCCTGTAAACCCGTCTCTTTTATATTTTTATGTTAAATAAATTGAAATAAAAATGAAACCAAGGTCACAATACCATATGCTTTCGGCCGTCTCTACTTCAATGCTCAATTCCAAGGTACCCGTTTCAATTATTCATTTCAATACATTCAATCATTCACGACATTTTACAATACAATTACTTAATCATATCAATACTCAATACAATGTTCAATCATTATACCATATAATACAATTGTGCATGTGTTTCATCACAATGTCATTATCATACGCAATATATATTACAGTTAGCATGGGACGCACACGCCAGACAACACGTAAGAGCACCACCATTCATGTTCACTCTCTCCATTTGCAGGAGCCGATTGATGGGATGATTCTAGACTTCCCGAGAATGCACCCCATTACATAGTTAATCGACTTGAAAAGTGGAATGCTTCTGGAAGAGAAGGCTCAATTAGGGAGCAAGTGAACGACCTGACATCTGCCTACCTGAGAATTGGAATGACATTATTCTTGACTGTTGATACAAGTTTGAAGCTAGGTTCCCAGAGGCAAAAGCAGTGATAGATGGAATTACTGTACACAACAGGTGAGCTTTTGATGATGTTTGCTTGGGACATGATTTCATACGAGGATGATGATGATGACGAGATAGACGAGGAGGAGGATCTTCCACATACACCTTTACCCGTGCCCTAGCCTGTGCCTTACCCGTGCTCGAGCCTAGGCCCGAGCTAGAACTCATGGAGGAAGAGCCCGTAATGGGCAACTATGAGGCTGATTCAGATGATGACATCATTTCGTGGGTAGAGATCCCATCACTTGTGCCAGTCATTGAGATCTTGAGCAGTGATGATGAGGCTTAGATATTATTTCATGTGATTTAGACAATATTGCATTTCCCTATTTTTAGTTGTATTTTGTTATTTTCAGATTTCCTTTCAGTCGTAGACCTTGACATTTTTGCACATGGGTTATTATCATTAGCAATTTCAATTAACCAAATCATTTCATTTCATTTCATTTAATCTCATTACTTAACTTTTATGTGTTGTTATATTATTAATATTATTATACGTCATCACTATCTTATCCCATTTCTCGCAACCCTATAACGTATCGAATCGGTGATCCATTGACAGGACAATGGCTCATCGAAATGATAACCCGAATGCTGCTGCATATGACCCCGTTCATGGTGCTCGGAATGCAAACCAAGATGCTGCCCCTCAAGCTACTAACCCCAATCCTGAACAACTACTTACTGGGATAACTACTCTCCTTCAAGGAGCAACCATCACTCCTGCTGCAACGCCGGGGAAAGTGCAGTCTAGGGTGATAAATCCGTTCAATCAATTCAAGCCCCCTACATTTCATGGCTATGAGGGCCTTGAAGTGCTTGAAGAGTGGATTAGGACTTCAGATGATATCTTTGAGTACATGGCTTGTTCAGATTCTTAGAAGATCTCATCTGCTGTTTTCCAACTCAAGGAAGATGCAAGAGTATGGTGGAACAACTATTGGAGACTAAGGTCGGTGGATGAGCGAATACCCTTACTTGGGCTATATTTAAGGATGTGGTGATGGAGAAATACTATCCGCGCATCTATAAGGATCGGATGCAGAAAGAGTTTATGGATTTGACTCAAGGAAGTATGACTGTAACCGAGTATGAGAGGAAGTTTAATAAGATGTTCCGTTTTTCTCCCACCTTGGTGAATACATCTAAGAACAAAGCACGGAGGTTCCATCAGGGCTTAAAATATTAGATTCGCCATCACCTTTCTAAACATGGGAATATGACATATGCGGAGGCCATGATAAGGGTGGAGGACATATCTGCTGGTATTGAGAAGGAAAGGCCACGTGTGTCACCTGTTGAGAATTCGAACAAGAGGAAGTGGTAGGACCATAAGTGGTGATACCAGTGGGAAGAAAGGTAAGGGAGAACTGTCACGTAGGCTAAGATGGCAAGGTGAAAACCCTACTTGTCCCAAATATGGAAAGAGGCACGGTGGAGTGTGTCTGCAAGGATAGAACAAATGCTTTGGATGCCGTGAGGAAGGCCACATGATTCGGAACTGCCTAAAGAAGATGAATGTACCTGATAGAAGAGGTCAGAATCAGGGATCAGGTGGAAGAGCTCGTATGTTGGGACTACCTGAGGTGGAAGTTAAGAGCGAAACTTGAACTATGTCAGGTATGTTAACAATTGCTGGTATTCCTGCTTTTGTACTATTTGATACCCGTGCTTCCCATAGTTTTATCTCTAAGAAGTGTTATACTGTGACTGGCTAATAAATGTGTTAAAGCTTCTGAACCACTTGAGATCAGCGTACCTTTGGGTAAAACGGTTACTGCTGACTCACGAGCTAATGGTATAACTGTAGAGATAGATGAACATACACTCTTAGCTGACCCTTACGTGCTAGCTATGAATGACTTTGATATGACTTTGGGTATGGATTGCTTAAGTAAGTATAAGACCGACATAGATTGTTCGAAGAGAAGAGTAACATTACGTTTACCAAACAACAAAGAGATCACCTTCCAAGGAGCAGACGTCACGCAAATACATGCGTTATATCAGATATGAAGGCGGTGAAGTTGTTAAGGAAAGTGAGGTGTCAAGGATTTTTGGTGAATATAATGGGAGTAGCAACCTCAGAGAAGATAATAGCTGATGTTCCCATTGTCGAGGAATATCCAGATGTTTTTCCCAAGACATTACCAGGAATTCCACCGGATAGACAAGTAGAGTTTTCAATTGATTTAGTGCCTGGAGCATCACCAATATCAAAAGCTCCTTATAGAATGGCACCAAAGAAATTGCAAGAGTTGAATGTGCAAATTCAAGAGTTGCTTGATTTGGGTTTTGTGCAACCAAGCGTGTCGCCATTGGGGTGCGCCAGCATTATTCGTGAAGAAGAAAGATGGTTCGATGAAGATGTGTATCGACTATCGTGAGCTTAACCAACTCACGATAAAGAACAAGTATCCTCTTCTAAGGATAAATGACTTGTTTAACTAGTTTAGAGGTTCTGGAGTATTCTCGAAGATTGATCTGAGATCTGGTTATCACCAGTTAAAGATCAAAGATAGTGATATTCCAAAAACAACATTTCGAACGAGGTATGGTCATTGTGAGTTTGTCGTTGTACCTTTTAGTTTGAGCAATGCACCTACAGTTTTCATGGATTTGATGAACCGAACCTTTCATCCCTATTTTGATCAGTTTGTCATTGTGTTTTCATCCAGTGAAAATAATACTAACAAGCTTGGGTTTTAAGTGAGAACTTTATAGATGGCATACTAGTGTATTCGAAGGATAAAATTGAGCATGAACAACATTTGAGGATTATTCTTGAGACACTTTGCAGGGAGAAGTTGTATGCGAAGTTCAGTAAGTGTGAATTCTGGCTCAATCTAGTTGCATTTATTGGTCATGTAATCATTGCTCGAGGAATTGAGGTTGATCGGTGAAGGTTGATGCTCTCAATGACTTGAAGTCACCAACTAATGCTAATGAAGTTCGTAGCTTTTTGGGACTCGCGGGGTACTACCGAAGGTTTATTGAGGGATTTTCAAAGATATCTTCTTCGATGGCTCGATTGACAAGGAAAGGAGAACTATTCTTGTGGAACGAAAAATATGAGAATAGTTTCCAAGAATTGAAACAAAAACTCACTACTGCACCAATTTTGACCATACCTGATCCGACGAAGGAGTTCGTAATCTATAGTGATGCATCCAAGCAAAGTTTGGGATGTGTTTTGATGCAAAATGGCAAGGTAGTTGTTTATGCCTCAAGGCAACTAAAGCCACATGAGATGAACTATCCAACTCATGAATTAGAACTAGCTGCAGTAGTTCATGCCTTGAAGATTTGGCGACATTACCTTTATGGAGGTAAGTATGAAATATACATGGATCACAAGATTCTAAAGTATCTTTTCACAATGAAAGAGCTAAATATGAGGCAACGAAGATGGTTAGAGTTAGCGAAAGACTATGATTGTAATATTCACTACCATCCCGGGAAGGCCAACGTGGTAGTAGAGGCGCTTAGCTGCAAAACAAGAGGAGAATTGACCTATATCTTAACTCGGGAGGAACAACTAGATTCTAAAAGATGAACCTTGAGATAGTTACACCACCAAATTCTGTGAATTCAGTCTTAGCAGCCTTAGTGGTGCAACTGACTCTGAAGGAATGATTAAGGAAGGTCAAACTCGAGATGTATTTCTACTTAAGATGAAAGAACATGTGCTTGCCAGAGAAGACAAGGGGTTTGGTCTGGGAAAGGATGATATAATGTACTTTGAGGGAAGAATTTGTGTGCCCAATATTATGGAGTTGAAGAGAATAATCATGGAATAAGCACACAACACCCCATATACCACTCACCCGGGTAGGACAAAGATGTAACAAGACTTGAGAGGAATGTTTTGGTGGTACGATATGAAGAGAGATGTCGCCGATTTTGTAAGAAAGTGTATCATTTGTCAGCTAGTGAAAGCTGAAAATCAACGTCCTTTAGGATTTTTGAAGTCTCTTAAGATTCCGGAGTGAAAGTGAGAACACATCATTATGGACTTTGTGGTGGGTTTACCACGATTGGAAAGAGGAAATCATGCAATCTGGGTTGTAGTTGATCGACTTATGAAGTCAGTTCACTTTATCCCAGTAAAGATGAGTTTCAATATGCACCAGTATGCTCAACTCTATATCCAGGAGATTGTGAAGTTACATGGAGTGCCTGTTTCCATCGTCTTAGACAGAGATACTCGGTTCACATCACGTTTTTGGGGTAGTCTGCAAGAAGCTTTGGGAATTAAGTTGAATTTTAGCATGCCTTATCAACCATAGACTAATGGTTAGTCTAAAAGGACAATACAAACTCCCAAGGACATGCTGAGAGCTTGTGTTTTGGACATTGGAAATAATTGAGAACAACTCTTGCCGTTAGTAGAATTTGCTTACAACAATAGTTTTCATGCAACGATCAGAATGACTCAATATGAAGCGTTGTACAGAAGAAAGTGTAGGTCTCCAATTTATTAGGATGAAGTTGGTGAGAGAAGGTTTAAGCCTCCGGTAATGTTGGAAGAGACGATAAGAGTAGTAGAGAAGACCCGAGAAAGGATTAAGATAGCTCAAGATTGCCAAAAGTCTTATGCGAACACGCGTAGGAAAGATCTTGAGTTCAGTATTGGAGAAGTGTTTCTCAAGGTAGCCCCGACCAAGGGAGTTATTCATTTTGGTAAGAGAGGCAAGTTGAGGCCAAGATATGTAGGCCCATTTGAGATTCTTAACCGAGTTGGAGACTTAGCTTATCGTTTAGCCCTTCCGCCGGTATTTTCGGGTGTGCACAATGTTTTTCACGTCTCTCTGCTAAGAAAGTATGTGCACGATCCAAGTCACATTACCATCTACTCAACAGTGGAAGTGAATGAAGATTTGACGTATATTGAGTACCCTCAAGCGATACTAGATAAGAAGGTTCAAAAAATGAGAAATCGAGAAACGGTTCTTGCCAAAGTACAGTGGCGAAATCATCGTGCTGAAGAAGCTACTTGGGAACATGATGAAGAATTGCGCGCATGATATCCTGAAATTTATAATCATAGTACGTTATCAATTTTCGAGGACGAAGGGGGTGTGATGTAGCGCCCGACAAATTTTCATCTATTTATTTAACTATATTGTGTGATTTTATTTTTAATCATCATTTCATTTAAAATTGGGCCAACCTATTTCATGTGATTATTTTATATTTGGACTTCCTAGTCCAAATATATTACTAATGGCCCATTAATTAATTTATTTTTTAGTTAAAGGCATAATTTTCATTTAGGCCCATTTACATACATACATTACACTCACATTCATATATGGGCCCATTATTCTATCTCCATTTAATAATTGATGGGCTCAAGCCTTGAGCCCAAAGTCCAATAGAGAACTGATAGAATATTGAATCAGTTATACATAAGTTTTCTTAGTAAGCGAGAGGTATGAGAATGTGGGAGAAATGTGGGAATCATGGATTGTCGAACCTAGGAGAGATAATTGTATCAATGATCCCTTATAAATACACAAACTTTTATTCTGGATTTCTTTTTTTACTCTCTATTTTGCAAAAACAGAGAAGGTAAATATTTATGTACTTCTCGTTGATTTTTCTCGCAAGCCAATTTTATACAGCTTATTCCGGCCAAACCCACCGGAACTCAACACCTTTCTTAAAAATAAATCTTAAATCACCACTGTTACCTATTCCGGCCGACGCCTCTTTCCCCATCCAGACACAAGAGTAGTAAATCAGTGGAAGAAAAAAAAGAGAAGAGATTTGGAGAAGAAGGGAAACCGACGACTAGATTCTGGAAATTTCACCATTTTCGTTCTCCAGGGGAGCCGTTTGCGCCTTCGCGACGGTACCCTGATTGTGGTCAGTCGTCAATTATCCAAGGCAGATAGAAATTCCCTACTGCTACACCATAGTTTCTCCGGCGCCGTTCTCTATCAGCCATCATCGCCGGAATGAGGGACAACCGCTACTTGAGCGACGAACCAGTTCTCAGAGGGGGAGGAGACGAAAAGTAAAATGTGAGTGAACTGAGAAGAAGCAGGTGTGAAATGGGAAGTATGCGAATCTATTGAGAGATGGGGGAAGAAGTATCTGTTGCGGAAGGATGGGAAGAGAGAGAATATTTTGATCTCTCAAATTTACATTTTTAGTCTAAGCTCAATATCCCTAAACCAACGCAACAGTTCTCTCCCAAAATTGAGCCACAAAACCTCTGTACCAAGCACCCAAATCATTTATTCCCATTTCCCATTTAAAGTTATTCTTGTCCATATCAGCAATATTTCATAACCTTGTTACTTTTTTCATTTATTTATTTATCTTATTCAAAATATTTACTTTTCTTTTCTTTTTATTTATTTATTAATGTTTAATACTAATAGGTATTAAAATAATGTTTTTATTAAATATAGAAACCGAGTACTGTGAGTACGAGCCTAGGACTACGGAGCAAATGCATACATTTGCATTCAATCATCTCATTTTCAGGTAGGGGTTAGTTTTTGTTTATTTTAATTAATTGTATTTTTTAGGACTGTATAGATGTGATATGTTATCAACATGCTACTTGGATACATGTTGCAATACATTAGAATTGACATGCTACTTGGCTAAATGTCTCATTACAATACAATTGACATGCTACTTGGCTACATGTCTTATTCATTACAACTGTTTTACATTCTATGTCTCCTATGTGCTTTTAATTATTATAAATTGTACCTCCATGAGCTGAAGGAAGCTCACTCCCAACCCATTATTGATCCTCAGGTATAAATGGAGAGAGTAATTGAAGCTGACGGAACCGCGAAAGCATATGGTGGTATTGATTTAGTAATGAATTCTTATTTGAACTTGACATTGAGTTGATGAACTATGTTGTTTATGTTCATTATGTTGAATCCTATTTTCACAAGTTTGGACTATGTGGATAGTGATATTAGGACATTATGTGAGTTGTTAGCATAATTGGAGTTATTATAGTTTTTAATTATATTTGATTCGTAGAAAAGTTTTCATCTATGATTTCTCATATTTAGTGCATATTTTTATTAAATTAATACGGGTTATAGGTTATTTATAAGTATTAGAGATTTATGCTAGAATGTTAATTAAAATAAATTAAATGCCTTGGGATGTGTTAGTTCAACTTGTTCTATTTATTTTGCGCTGCGATTAATTGATATTATTTATAAACTTTCCAATATTTCTCTAGGGGATGTATATTTTCAAAGTTACTTTTTAATATAACTTATTTGGTAAAATATTAAGATATGGTAAATTGAATATTTTTGTTAAAATAGTCCTTTAGTAATAGCTGGATTAATACTAAAATAGCCTCTAAACAAATTAATTAAAGATCTTTCGCACTATACAATTATTTAAAAAAATTTGTGAAAGAATCAATCAAAAGAAATCACACACAGATGTTCGGACGCAATCGCTCAGAACTGGCCGAACAATACACACGCAGAATTGGAAATGAAAATGAATCACAAACACTTTTACGTGGTCCGAACTATGAAGTTCTACATCCATGGAGGCTCCTCACACCTCAATTCACTAAACTCAACTGAAGATTACAAGAATTACACCGAAATTAGCAAACCCCTAATTCTGAACTTCGAATTAGGTTAAGAACCCTAACTTCTAAATTCTCTCTTTACAGTATTGTTTACAGAGGGAAAATGTATGAATTGAATTCGCCACAAGCTATTCTTGAAGTTAGATATAGGAATTGGACTCGAATGATCTCCAACAATCAGTTGTAACCACTTGAAAAATGAGCTGCAAGTTGCTAATAGAAACCGGTTAAGAAAATCGTTGTAATAGGAGCATGAAACCGTTGCACATCAAACCCATGCCACTTATCCACTCGAACCCGGTTCAGCTTGCACCACTTTGTTTGTTCAATCTAAACCCGGTTCTCCAGTCCGATTCACACGGTTCGCTACCCAGATCCTAATTCCCAGCATACCCTATTGCTTAACTTCACACACTTGATGATATTGACTTCAATCTCACAAAAATAGTCTAGAAAATTAGGTTGTTACAATTATTGTTGTTTAATCTCGTGTTTTTTGAGGAAATCTTTTGCTGGAGTTTGAAGATGGAGTGGTTGTAGAATCAGCCCCCAAAGATTGGAAAACAAGTTGTGGGGTAATGGAGTGTAGTTGGAATTTTTTTTGGATGAAAAGATGGTGAGGGACTACATCAGCTGATTGGTTTTAGGGCCCTAGCGTGAAGAAAAAAAAGAGAAGAAATATCTCAAAATCAATAATAGCACTAGGACCATCCTACAAGTGGTGTGGAACTGCCAACCTTAACCAAAGAAAAATAAAACAAAAAAAGAAAAAGAAAAAAAGAAATGGGGAATAAAGGGGGTGTTTCTCTCTACGGAATCAGATTTAATGACCAAAATAAGATCTTTGATTAATATATCTAACCAAACAATCTAAAATAAGCTCTTTAGATCTAATTGGATAAACGCTTAAAGAACGAAAG
Organism: Ajuga chamaepitys; assembly: GCA_958295605.1. Classification (NCBI taxonomy): domain Eukaryota; kingdom Viridiplantae; phylum Streptophyta; class Magnoliopsida; order Lamiales; family Lamiaceae; genus Ajuga; species Ajuga chamaepitys. The sequence continues at coordinate 14,170,931 of OY282502.1, read as the reverse complement.
ATGAATAATACTGTATTGTCTTCCAGTGGCTTGCATGAGAAATTGCCGATGAAATTCCAGAGTTTTGGTAAACTATGACAATGTCCTTAAAGCTTATGACTCTTGGAGCAAGAATTTTTCTAGCAAGGCATAGTGAGGCGTTAATGGAGTTCTAGGGGATGGAGTTTCTGGAAATTTTGTTGTTTTTCTCCTCCGTGAGGGAGAGTTTTGAGTAGAGATTTTGAGTGAGGATTCCATGGCGACTGGATGGGAAGGAAATAGACGAGGCGAATAAAGGGTGGGGAAAAGGAGGGCTAACAAGGGACGGAGAGAGGAGTGGGAGGAGGAGTGGTAGATCTGGGTGGATGGGCTATGGATAAAGCCAAACGGAGGCGCTCAGGGACTCGGACAAAAAAAATATCCCAATGTCAATATGAATACCCAAAAAATTTCAAATTCGTAGTATAACATTAAGATACACAAAACCAATTTCACAACTATCACATCATAACCATGATTAAGAACATAAATTGAAATAGGAAAATAAATGAACTTCAATGGAAAATACCAGAAAAAATTGACATGAGACAGTAAGAGTGATTAACTAAAATATATAATTAGTGATGTGAATTTTGTGAGAATACATTACTAGAAACTAAACATCTATTTACATGGTGGTAAGGTCGTTTCATTCACCACCAAATTAATATATAAAAAATATACTTTTCCTTGATCTACTATACTCTAACAAGTAGAGTGGTAAATAAAGATCGATCTCACGAGGAACGGTTGAACAATTTTGCATTATGTATTAAACTATTATGATAAAACAATATAATATAAAAAACAATAAAGAAGTGGGGGGAGTTTGATCATCAACTAACAACCTACTAGTAACAAATAAAAGCAATTAAATGAAATTGAAAGCATTTAATACTAGAATTCAAGTAAGCAAATAATCATAGACAATAGAATAGATTTTTCGATTTTTATTTTTTTCTTTCAAGTATTAAAAATGATCCATCCTTGATCATGCTTCCCTTTGGTCTAGATAATTTATGCAACTATTGTTAATTCCCAATTAATTGTGATTCAAGTCCTTATCTCAAGACTATTAACAAGCTCTAATAGCCTTGTTGTCTCTTAATTTCAGTTAATCAAAACAAGCTCTTCGACAACCCTATTCGATTTAACCAAATCCTCGAACAAGCTCTCCTAGATTCAATAATCAAATGCATTAAGAACCAAGACAACGAGATAAATACGACATAAAACTTGTAAACTCGGTTTTAGTGGTCGAACTTTATATCACCAATGAACATTCATTGTTTGCTACAAATGAGTCGAAAACACTACAATTACGGATAGCAATCCCGACTACTAGAAACACATTCATAAATCTCCTAAAGGGTGATCAATCCAATAATCAACTTATAAATGTGAATCAATAACAACAACTAACACAAAATACTTGAATACACAATCTTTTCGGTAACATTAACCACAATAATCACATAAATATCTTTGACTCAAAGTTCCACATTAATCAAGGGTGAATAAAAGGCTGCTAGCCACCCATTACACCTAATATAATCAGAAAATAGAAGGAAATACAAGAAAACATAATAAACTCAAAAATTAAACCAAGAACTTGGGTTGAGGAGTGAAAAGCCTTCAATCTTCTTTCTAAACTTGTCCTTGAGGATGATGGTGGCTCAAGAGTGGCTGAAAATGTGTTCTAAGATAGGTCAAATTCGAATTAGAAGTTATATATATAGAGGGGAAAGTGCTAGTTCAAAGTTGGGCAAAAACGTGTTTGGGTTTTAAAATAGGGGGCCGCGCCGCGGCCGTGGCACACAATTGGCCACAGGCGTGGTGAAAAACAAGGGTTTTGGGCCCAAATTGGGACCACGGGTGAGGTCTTCAGCTGCCACGGCCGAGGTCTGGTTGGGTTGGATTTCACCCCCATCTTCTGGATCCTTTGCCACGGCTGTGGCCTGAATTTACCTCGGCCGAGGCGTTGAAGGCTGAATTTTGGCCATTTTCTGGATGATTTACCGCCTCCATGGGCTAGTCTGCCTCGACCGTGGCGTTGAAGGCTGGACCTTGGCCATCTTCTGGACGATTTACCATGACTGTAGGATAGTCTGCCTCAGCCGTGGCTTGGGCGCAGGCGTGGCTCAACCAACTCGGGCGAGGTCCCGTTTCTTCCTTGTTCTCCTTTCCACTTGAGTTTGAGTCGTCAATTTGAGATCTTTAAAACCTGTTTTTCGGCCTTAAATCGAGGTTTTGCCACGAAAACGAACTAAACACATCAAACTGCCTAATAAGAAATAAATGCACAAAACACATGTAAATATGCACACAAAGGCCATAAAAAGACACTTAAATTAATCTAAAAGTGCGTGCACGACCACGAGTACCACTTGGGCTACTGATTTAATTTCACATAAAATCTTAAAAAACATAAAAAAATAGATTTGTCAATTCTTAAACTACCCAAAGATACCTGCTACAATTAATCACCGCGGCACCAAAGAGTCCTATATATATCCTTGGGAAAAAATCACAAATGGTCCCATAACTATAGTGACCTCCACTAAATATCCCGTAGCTATATGTTTTTTTTTTTTTTAAATTAATATAATTTTGTCCCACAAGTTTTGAGATTATCCAATTTTCATCCCAAAATTCAAATTTAAGCCGAAAAATGCACGGCTGGCACAAAATTGGAGCTTTTATTCACGTTCCGTCAGGATGTTGAGCTAGATTTAAATTTACGTTTTTCTTTTTCTTTTACTTTTACAAATAGGATTTAACAGTCCATATCAGTATTTCTATTTTTATTAAACATTAAACATAAATTAACACTCATCCACCCACTAAAATTATCGGAATAAAAAAAACAAAAATAATATCAAAACATAAAATTTAATAAATCATCCCACATACAAGAAATTGATTCTCATCGAAAGCCATCTCAAGAACTCGAAAAAAACCCTAATGCACACACAACTACCCACAAAATAATCCCTCCATTGAAACCCATCGTAAATCGACATCTCTCTTGCAGTTGCTGGAGTTTCTTTGCTCGGAGATGGTGTTTCTTTGACGGCGTGGGCCATGGAGGTGGACAACTCTGAATTACAGTATGTGTAGCAATTTTTTTACATTATCTGACTTCCCTTAACCTAAATCTGGACGAGTTTGACAAAATGTTAGTTTTGGCTGTCTTTGAGGAGATTGTCTCCATTGTGGTTGTGTTTTTTTGTGTGGGTCAGTTTGCCAAAATGTGGGTATGGGGGCTTTTTATACATGTCTATCCCCTTTTTGATATGTCATTGTAGTGGTGGGGACCATATTTCTTGTCTGATTTCGTAGTTGTAATGCATTAGTTTAACCCTAATTGATTCTTTGTGGGTTGGTGTTGTGGCAGCAGAGCACTCATTGGTATCTTTCTCTGTTTTTTATCATTTTTTATTTGAACAGATCTGAAGACCAAGTGCTTGATTGTAATAATGCATTTTGGTGGGGTCTTTCAGAAAAATGGGTATGTTGGGGGATATACTATAACCACGAACTAGGTAAGGGCATACCTCCGACCTAGACGATTATGCTGAAAGGGCTGGGGTTAGGGGGATCATAAGATATAACATCCTACTAAGGGATTTGAACTACAAAATCTTAATTGACGATGATGATATTAGAAGCTCGCTAAATAAGGTTTTGTGTGTGAGAGAGGCTCATGTTTTCATTGAGTTATTAGAGGGTTTGGATGAGGACGGATATGAATCGATTTAGGACCCCGACTTCGTGATTGGTAACAAAGTTACCAATGACGAAGCTGAGGAAAGGGTCTTCTAGGCTATTGTAGATGAGGTCTCCTCTGAGTTTCGTGATATTAGCGCCGAAAATATCGATGGGGGGGTTCTCGTTAGGTTGATTTAGTGACTGGGGAAATATTCGAAGGGACTTCTGGGGCGAGTAAGTCTGATGCAAAAGGCGAGGGCAGCGGTGAGAGGGTAGAGAAGCCTGTTGAGAGTGAAAATAGTGGTAGTAAGGCCGGGAGTGATAACGAAGATGAACATGATGTTGTAGAGGGAGGTGATGATTTTGACGAGGGTCATATTTCTAAAGAAGAAGAGGAGCACCCTTCTTGCCTTACCTACAACCCAAAAATCAAATTCAGTCCTCATTTCGTGATTTAGAAAACATTCTCCAATAAGGCTGAACTTAAAGCTGCACCCAATCACATGCTATAAATCACAAACAATAGGGTCTATGCAGTTTGTGTAGAAGCAAATTGTCAGTGGAGGGTTCATCTCTTGAAAATGAAAAGGGAACAATAATGGCAAATTAGGAAGTACTACCCTAGACATTCTTGTGCGATTACTAATGAGGTGAAAAATTTGTACTCCCACTTGGTTGAGAGAGGATTTCCTACAAATATTCCAAAGTGATAAGAAACGTAATATGACTGGTTTTGTGAAAGATGTTCATAAAGATATTGCAATCTAAGTGTCTAGGCAGCAGGCTTACCGGGCAAAGCATAAAGCGTTTCTTAATATTGAAGGTGACTCTGATGTTCAATACTCAAAATTATGGTCTTACACTAAAGAACTTAGGAAGAATAACCCTGGTTCGACGATCATATTGGGCACATATTCCAGTAGGGGATTGTGGTGTTTGACAGGTTCTATGCTTGTTTCTATATCGTGAAAAAGGGTTTTCTTGATGCTTGTAGACCCATTCCCGAGGTAGACGATTTCCATCTAAAGGGTAAATACGGGGGAATGCTTCTTACCACCGTAGGTGTTGAACCAAATAACAATCTTTACCCGGTTGCATATGTGGTAGTTTACAAGGAGAATGTGGAAATCTAGGAATGGTTTTTGACTGTATTGAAGCAAGACCTTAAGATAGAAGCTGGCAGGTTCACCTTCATTTCAGAAACGTAGAAAGGCCTCATCAATGCCTTTTGTGTCCGTGTTTCCCAATATGGAGCACAGATTCTGTGTTCGGCACTTGCACAACAACTTCAAGTCGGCTAGTTTTAGGGGACTTACATTTAAACATGCACTATGGAGGGCTGCTAGTAGTATAATTAAAGGTGAGTGGAGAATTACGATGGATGATTTGAAAGCTTTAAACGAAGTGGCATAGACGTGGTTCAAAATAAAACCACCTGACAATGGTCCAATGCATTTTTCAGCGAGAGATTGAAGTGTGACATGTTACTAAAGAATGTCTGTGAGGCCTTCAACGAGAATATTCTAGATGCAAGAGATAAATCAATTATCATAATGCTTGAGTGCTTGAGAGAACACATGACTGCAAAAAAATCGCAACAAGGCTCGATCTAGGTGGAAAGGGAGGTTGTGTCCTAGGATAAAAAGAATTCTTGACAAGCAGATGGATATGAAATCGAATGATAGGCACTACCAAAACACTAATTATGAAGGTGGTCAGTTTGCTATGGATTTACAAATGCACATTGGTATACCTTGTATACATGGCATGTCCGCTTTGTTGAATCAAAGAGAGGATCCGTAAATGTTTTTTGATGCCTATTGCACAGTAAACTCGTATCATTTGGCTTATGCTGAGCCAATAAAGCCGGTCAGTTGTGACGATCTACGGGGTGACACTTTTATACATCCCTCCACTTTCTCCGAATTTCGGGAACAAGACAAACAGAGGCAGACCATCGGGCAATGCAAGAAGAAGAGAGCTAGATTAAAATAATAATAAGGGGAAGAAGAAGACGAAAGGACGGATGCTAAAAATGAAATGACAACACCAGACTGTGAAGTGCAGAAATTTTGGAGATCCGGGTCATACTTCGCTAACCTGTAAAGAACCAAAAAGGACTGACGAGCAACATGTTTCGTACAATGCTAATGAGTAGGTTTGTGGTGCATTTCGGGATTTATATATTTTTGTTTAATAACAGCATGACTTGTTGTTAGTTCTTTGTTCTCTGATGGATTATTTTTAGATTATGAACTGCTCATTTTGTAATATATTTTGTGGTTATTTGACATATATAGTTTATGAGTTGCTGTTAATTTTAGTTTATGGACAATGCGATGCTTGAATTGATTAGCTTGCCATATTGTTGCATAGACGAATTTGGTGATTTTCTTGAATTTTGTTATTCTGAAATTTTGATGACAAAATGTGATGCTTGAATAGATTAACTGAAATTTTGTATTTGTTATTCAGATATTGATGACAGAATGCAACTAGTGCACATAATTCACACCAGATTGATCCCTCATTTGTAAGTTATGTTGTATATTACTTATATTTTAGTGGACTTTTCTAGTTTTAGATATCTTTTATGTCTAACCACTTTAACATGGCATTCACGATGATAAGCGTGAGAGGTTTGATGATGAAACAGACCACATAAAAGAGGGTGCACAACCAAAAAGGAAAAGAGCAAGGGGAAGGCCAAGAAAGAAATAGACCATAGCCCAAAACACAACTAATGAACCAAGGGTATAAAAAAATTGACTTGTGCACTCCGATTTTTTTAATAATTGATGTAATGTTTAATTGTGAGACTTACAAACCAATTTTGAATGAAGATTGAACTCCAAAGCTAGTTGATGCTGATGAAGAGATGGAGGATATACCTACACAACAAAGTGCGATCACAATTAATATCCTGTATTTTGCTACGCCTCAACCTATGGTGGCCGGTCCAACTATACATGAGCAATTGTAGATGGGGCTCACCGAGGTGCCTCAACCATCTAGAGTTGGAGAAGTTCAATTCAAGGCACCTCCACCTTTTTCTATGGGCTAGTTCTGGCACTTGCCTCTAGAGACGAATCAGCCGGAAGGAAGAAAGAAAATAGTTGCTGATAGAGGGGGCAGGAAATATCTGGATCTTTCAAGCCAGGCTAGCTCATCCAAATCGAAGTCTAAAAATTGATGTCCAAAATGTGTGTGGAGACTGTTATCTTTTGCTTTTGTGTTACTAAATTGTTGAAGATTATGAGAGTTTGATGAAGATGTTATGCACTTGGCGTGCTTTTAGGTAAGTTTTTGGATTGTCTCTTAGACTGAACTTAGAAGAAGTTTGAGTCACGTGGTATGGTATGGTATGGTATGGTATGGTATGGTATGGTATGGTATGTTATGCACAATAGTGTGCCTTTTGCTCAACTTAGTGTGCGGTTTGTGAACATTGTAATGATTTCAGTATGTTATGAAGTTCCATAGTTTTTTATGAAGTTTGGTAATTGTTGGAATTGGAAGTTGTTGATGCACTGTTATTGCACAAATCTCATTCATTTGCTGTTAGATTTTTTTTGTAGAAATTGTGCATGATCAACTAAAATGAATATGATAATTCTTACAAATGGAATTAGTAGTTGTTGATGCATTGTTATTGCACAATGTTAAAGATTACAAGCTGCTCCTTTGCTCACTTTATGAGTTTTCACAAACAAAATAGGTTCACTTCAAGAGCAAGTAATGCACAAAGATTCATCCATACTTTGCACATTGATTTTGCTTCATGACTCAAATGCACACTTTACGCATTATACTTCTCAAGACTAATTGCAACAGAACAACAGATAAATCATTCAACTAAAACTAATTGCGAAATTCACCCAATACTTTCATGAAATTCACCAATAAACGCATTCAACAAATTCACCCATACTTTCACATCCAACAAGAACAACTTAGTTCCAAAATCATTACAAACAACATCTAAACACGAGCTAACACAAAGTAATTTTCAATCCTAGCTTTACTAAATCATCTTCATGCCCAATTCACCAACAAACGACTTCATTCCAATCATAATGAAGCCTAGAACATCAATAGATGCAAATCCGACATAAACAAACATAATCTGCAGCTTCTTCACCATGAATTTGTTCTCCTTACTTAGATCATATTTTTTTTTCCAGTTTGAAAATTTTCCTTGGCAAAGGCGAGGTTCTCTTGCTGCAGCCTCTAGTTTTCACCTTCAATAGAAGTTTTTTCAAGTTTGAGTTTTGAAATTTGATCCCTAGACTCGTTTATCCTTCTCAACAACCAGGAATAATAATTCTTGCTCTTTCACACATCGGTGGGTCGATCCACCGGAAAAAAATAGAGTGTCCTTCGTTCTACCAAAAACACGGGTCAATATAAGTAAATTAACTGATAAAATATCCACGAAAAAGAAGATTCACTGATGCAAATAAAATAGCAGATACTAACTGGATACACTTCACATCTCAAAAACCTATGACCGGGATGCGGGTCTTTCCAAGATGTCGCTTTGACGATTGACAGGCTGTAATCACAACGCAAGCCGCCGCATGAGGAATCACTGGACTGCGACATCTTCTCTTTGCCAAGGATTTTTTGTTTCCGGTGGCAGAGAAGAGAATTTAGGGTTTGAGAAGGGGAGAACCCAATTTCTGAGAATCTAAGAGTGAGAGATGACGAGACATGATGTTTAATGTTCAATAAAATTAGAAATAGTGATGTGGACTTTCAAATCCTATTTGTATAAGTAAAAGAAAAAGAAAATTTTAAATTCAAGTCCAGCTTAATATCCCGACGGTCACGTGAGCAAAAGCCCCAATTTTGTGTCTGACACGTGCATTTTTGTGGCTTAAATTTGAATTTTTAGGATGAAAATTGGATAATTTCAAAACTTGTAGGACAAATTTGAAAAAGTATATAACTAGGGATATTTAGTGGAGGTCATAATGATTATGGGACCATTTGTGATTTTTTCCCATATATCCTTATTTTCTTCTTTTGTAGCCAAATTCCCTATAACATTATTGCTCGTTAATTCCAAGGTGATCAAATTTTTTCATGTTGTGAGAGAGGTGGGGAAGCTCACAGATTGATTTGTTTGTATGGTCTGATATCAAATTTAGGGATGGTTAGTACCCTTCTGACAGGAGATTGAAATTTTGGACTTCTAGAAGTGATTTCAAAAATAAAAAGAAAGAAAAAAGAGGGAGACTGAAAATTTTCAAAAAAAAAAACCGGCGAAAACCAAGGGGAAATACCAAACGAAAAAGTTAAATATAAATTTAATTTTTTTCAACCACACTTATTTATATTTATTATATTTTGTGTGGTTAAAAGTGTAGAACATTACCTACAAGTTGTTATATGTGTGGGTAATATTGTTAATTATCATACTATGTCAACTTTGTTAAATAAATAAAAATGAAACACGAACTCCTATAAAGTTAGATTTTGTTTCCATTAAATTTTAGATGTTACTAATATTCTTTAATGACACAAAATAACTTTCATTGGGAAAATATTTACTAACAACATTTTAGCCACACATATTTAAATCATGTATGAATAAATAACCACACATAAAGATGTGTGGGTATTTTTGTGTGGGTAAAGCTCTAATATTATGTATTAAATGTATTATAGTCATTCGTCAATTATTGCATTATTTGTATTTATGGGTGACAAACTTGTGGGAATTTCTTTTCTATGAGTTTGTTTATCTACTTTAAATGTTATGATTGTGATGTTAATGTCTAAGTGCAACATTCTATAGGCTACAAACAACATGTTATATGATATGATATGCTATGTCATGTGTTATGCTATGCTCAAATAGCAACAAATTACGATGTGGGCCAACATCTATGTTACAGTGTGTTGTAGTCATTCGTTTATTAATTTCATGAATTGTATTTAAGATTGACAAACTTGTGGGGATTTCTATAATATTGGTTTGTTCGCCTATTTTAAATATTATGACTATGATGTTAATGTCTAAGCGCAACATTCCACATGTTATAGGTAACATGTTACACACTATGTCATGCTAGGCTATTATGCTCAACAGACAACTAATTTTACTATGTTGGTCATCTATTTTACAGTGTGTCGTATGCATTCCTTAATTACTGCATGAATTGTATTTAAGGTTAGCAAACTTGTGGAGATGTCTATTTCATGGGTTTTTTTTTTTTTTTTTTTTTTTTATTTTTTTTATTTTTTTTTATGTCTACGTTAGATGTTATGATTAGAATGTTGATGTCTAAGTGCAACATCCCATAGGTTATATGCAACAAGTTATATGATGTGCAATGCTATGCCATGTGATGTTCTATGTTATGCTCTACAGGAAATAAGTTTACTATGTTGACCAACATATATTGTGCAGAGTGTTGTAGCCATTCATTAAATATTATGTAATTCTTATTTAAGGTTGACAAACTTGTGGATATTTCTACTTTATGGGTGTGTTTGTCTATTATGCATGCAATGATTGTGATGTAAATATCTAAGTGCAACATTCTATAGGCTATAGATAACGAGTTATATGATATGCTATGTTATGCTATACTCAACAGACAACAAGTTTACTATGTTGGTCAACATCTATTTTACAGCGTGTTGTAGTCATCCATTAATTATTGCATGAATTGTATTTAAGGCCGACAAACGTCCCCACTGAACCTATGACTTGCTCACCTATTCTATATTTCACTTTCTACAAGTTATTGGAGCTTGATCGTGGCACGAGGAAGAGGTGGATGTATAGACAACTTTAAAATTTTCTTTGTGATTTTATTGCTGCATTCATCAGTATAAATAATGTTTACAAGAAGTATTACGAATAGGAAATATACAAACAATATATTACAAAAGGCAAATAATATCCCTGAATTGTAGCAAGAGATAATTGTGAAGATTATATCTTGTTATCATCCCCCCTCAAGCTGAACGTAGGTAGAGGACCAACGTGAAGCTTGGAACAAAATACTTCAAAAGATGGACGAGCAAGACTCTTTGTGAAGATGTCAGGAATTTGGTGTGCGAAAGAGATGAACTTAGTTTCAAGACGTCTAGAGGAAACCAACTCGGGAACGAAATGAAAGTCAATATCAGTATGCTTAGCACGTTTATGTGCGATCGGATTTTGGGTGAGAAAGACAACACTATTGTTATAAAAAATCAGAGTGGGATGAGATGGTAGAGAGACACGGAGCTCTTGTAGAAGTTGAATGCCCCAAACCATCTTGGCAGCGGTATTGGCTAGGGCCCGATGCTCCAATTCACAGCTAGAGCGAGCAGCGGTGGGTTGCTTCTTCGCACTCCATGATATCAAATTGTCCCCAAGAAATATAGCATACCCATATGTTGAGTGCCGTGTTTCAACACAACGGGCCCAGTCAGCATCGGAGTATCCCACTAGAGAAATAGGAGAAGATTGGGATAAAAATAACCCAAAATGGGAGGTTCCTTTAACATAGCGTAATATATGTTTGACGGCCTGAAAGTGCTCAATAGTAGGTTGCTGCATGAACTGACTAACGAGGTTGACAACATAAAATAAGTCAGGTCGAGTGACAGTAAGATACTAAAGAGCACCTATTAATGACCTATAAAGAGATGGATCATCAAGAAGCGGACCGGTACTGGAGACATGAAAACCGGCAGCAAGAGGAGTGGAGACCGGATTGGAATCTGCTAAAAGTAGCACGGTGTAGTATGTCGGCAGCATATTTGGCCTGATTTAAGAACATGTCGTCGGCAGTGTGGGTAACTTCAAGTCCGAGAAAGTAACTTAAGTTGCCGGGATTCTTGATTGCAAATTCTCGGTGGAGGCGAGACATGAAGGACTTCAAGAGCAGTGCATCATTACCTGTTAAGATAAAGTCATCAACGTAGACAAGAAGGTAGAGTAATGAGGTACACTACAAATAAAGATGAGTCGGAGTGAGTACAATAAAACCCAATACTCAAAAGAAAGCCACTAAGGCGTAGATACCAGGCTAGTGGAGCCTGTTTGAGTCCATATAGCGCCTTCTTAAGATGACAAACATGATTAGGATACTGAGGATCTATAAACCTTGGAGGTTGTTCCATAAAGACAGGCTTAGAGAGAACGCCATTCAAAAAGACATTCTTGACATCAAGTTGATGAAGAGACCAGTTGTGGATAACGGCGAGAGCAAGTACAGTGCGAACCATAGAAGCCTTGACAATTGGGCTGAAAGTGTGAGAATAGTTAAAGTCGGGGAGTTGAGTGTAGCCTTGAGCCACCAAATGAGCTTTATGCCGATCAATACTTCCACCAGAGAGAAATTTTGTGCGAAAAACCCACTTAGACCCTAGAATGTTTGTATGAGGAGGGCGAGGCACAAGATCCCAGGTGTGATTTGTGCGAAGAGCCCACATTTTTTCTTCCATAGCCTCAAGCTAGTGAGGATGCTTAGAGGCTGATTTAAAACCCTTGGGTTTGGATACTGAAGCAATGGCAGAGGTAAGAGCAGTGTGTGCTAGGTCGGCAAAACATCGAGGATTGAATATGCCGACTTTTGCGCGAGTGACCATAGGATGGGAAGAGATTGATGCCAAAGGCTGGACGATGGGAGACGGCTGATGAGGCGGGTCAATAAGAGATAGTGGAATGTCAACAGGTGGAGTAGCATGTGGCATACATGGAGGCTCAGTTGGTGGTGGGTCTCATAATGTGCATGAAGGAGAGGATGTCGTCAGTGAGGGAGCAGCGGGTTCCTTGAACTCTGAGACATCCAAAGGAGTTGTGGGAAGTGACTTGTCACTGGAAAACAGAATTCATCAACTTTGCATACCGAGTAATATAAACATGTAGAGTTATGGGATTGAGATACTGAACCCCTTATATTGGCTTCTATATCCGATAAAAACACAAGAAGAAGCATGAGGTGCAAGCTTGTGAACAGTGTAGTCATGGAGACATGGATAGACACGACATTCGAAGGGATAAAATATATCGTAATTGGGCAGTGTGGAGAATAATATTTCAAAAGGTAATTTTTTGTCGAAGACCGAAGAGGTAAGACGATTTATGATATACACAACACTGCTGAAAGCATCAACCCAATATTGAGACAGTAAGTGGGAGTGGGCAAGGCCGGTTTCCGTGATATAGCGATGCTTGCGTTCTGCACGGCCATTTTGCGCTGATGTGTATGGGCATGAAATGGTGTGATGAATACCCTGCTCGGTGAAGAAAGTTTGGACACGATTATTAGTGAATTTAGTGCCACCATCACTCTGAAACTGCCTAATTTTTCGATCAAATTGCGTACACACAAATTTATGAAACCGCAGGAGCACATCATAAAAATCAGACTTTAATCAAAGAGGATTTAGCCACGTAAATCGAGAAAAGTCATCCACAAAAATAACTTAATAATGGTATCCATCACGAGAAAAAATTGGAGCAGGCCCCTACATGTCACAATGAATTAAGTCCAAAACAGCAACAAACTGTTTAATATTTAAAGAATATGGTAAACGCTTGCTTTTAGCACGTTCACATGAGGAGCAAACCATAGGTTTTGGTAAAACATATATAACGGAAAGTAAACCAATCTAATTGAGCAAACTAATAACATCAAAAGAAATATGGCCTAAACGAGAGTGCAAATGAGGCTTTAGGCTGTCTAGACTGCTGAACAACATGGCCGTGTCGCCCCGCCGCTATGGAGGGGCAAATCGCAAGGAAGCTACGGGCTGCAAGGCCGAAAGCAGAGCTGTAGGTGATTCATCCAACACATAAAGTCCATTAACCCATCTTCCTCGAGCTAGAGGTACCTTGGTTGCTCAATTCTGAATTTTAAATGAATCATTAGTGGAGAGAACATCAACTCAAAAATCTGTTGTTAATTTACTGATGGAAAACAAGTTTTCAGTGAGTTGCGGGACAACTAAAACATCCAAGTGTTTAAGACAGTGAGCGAGTCCCTATATCAGAAATTAGAAGTTTAGCACCATTACCAGCAATAACGCGGTCGGAGCCCGAGTAAGGAGCAGATGCGTCTAAGGAGGAAGTAGTCGGAGTCATATGAGCAGATATGCCGGTATCAAGAAACTAGTTAGAAGTGTTGACATATTACAACATGCACTCAAAGCTTCGGCAAGGTTAGCGACAGAGAAAGGGGCATTTTTATAGTCGATCAATGCAAGCATCCGTAGTGATCGCCTGTATGACATATTTGATAATGGGGAGGTCGGAGAGGCCCACCTCTGCCTTGACCATGATAGGGTAGAATTACCATATGTCAATGAAGATCGAGCTTCGTTGCGATTAGAGCCAGAAGACGCAGATCCATGATATGAAGGTGAATGGTGGGAACGACCAGAAGAGGTAGTGGAGACATTGAAGGCAACAACAACTGGATCTGAGGAGTTGAAGGACTCTTGAAACATGTGGAAGTTCTCAGCATTGGAGATCAGCGTCTGAAAGGTAAGGGAGATAGAGATAATTGGGTGGCTGAAAAACTGGTGAACGCAGGACCCAATCCACCAAGGAAGTAGTGACTTTTATCAATGTCGTCAACAGGGCGACCAATGGCAGCAAGATGGCCGCAGATAAGCTTGAACTTGTGAATGAATTTAGGGATAGAATCGTCACCCTTCTTCAAGGTCTAAAGTTCACCTTTAAGACGGAGTTCACAAGCTTTCGATTCGTGATTGTAGGCTGCTTCAAGGGCAAGTTAAACTGATCGAGAGGTGGTGCAGCCAAGAACGACGAACATGGATTCTTCTGTCAAAGAGGAAAAGAGAAGACTAATGAGCTTCTGATTATACGTGCCATTGATAATATTCCCGTCGATTTTAGTGCCATTGCCAACGATGATTTCAGAGGAAGGAGAGGAACGTGAGCATCGATAAGAGGAAGTAAGTCCTGACTAGTGAGAAGAGGCGTGAATTGGCTTCTCCATAAAAGATAATTTGTAGAGGAGAGTTTAATTATAATCATATGAATGAGGGTTTGGTAGGGAAGCTTATACGAAGTAGTTGCAGTAGCCATGAGAGGAAAAGGAACGGGAAAGGAGAAAAGACGATCGAGAGAGGGGTTTAGGTGCCTAAAAGGCTAATACCATGTAGACAAATTTAAAATTTGTTGTGTGATTTTATTGCTGCATTATAAATAGTGTTTACAAGAAGTATTACAAATAGGAAAGATACAAAAAATATTATACAAAAGGTAAGAATAAAATAATATTCCTAATTGAAGCAATAGATAATTTTGAAGATTATATCTTGCTATCAGGATTAGGGGTGGGGAAAAATACCGAAATCCCGAAATACCGAACATACAGTACCGAAAAAATACCAAAAATATCGAAATTTTCGGTATACCAAATTTTCGGTACGGTATGATACCGTTACCGGTATTTTTCGGTTCGGTACTGGTATAAAAAATCCTAAATTTTCGGTATTTCGGTATATAAAATATCGGTATTTTCGGTATATATACCGAATACCGAAACAAATCGGTATATTGATATACCGAATACCGAAGGTCAAAGAATTATTAATAGATTTTTTTTTTCTCAGGATTAATTCCCTCCTAAATTCCCAGAACCCTAATTTCCCTTCCTAAAAACCCAATCTCATCTCCTCTGTCCTGCGCCAGCGCCGCTGCCCAGTTGTCAACTCCCGTCTCTCATCTTCTCCGCCACCACCCACCGCCCGTCGCCGTCGGTCGTCTCACTCCGCCGGCCTCTTTTTGCATAATAAACATAGGTGATCTCCCTTATTTCCCGGCCTCGTTTTTACAGTTGCGATTGAGTTTTTCCATACATATGATCTAATGCTCTTTCTGTGTGCTCATTGAAGCTAACATTAAGTGATTTCTTGATTTTTTTGTTTGAAATCTCAGGCATTTGAAGCTAATATAATAATTTTTTTTGAACCGTTTTCGTTCAAATGTTATAGTGCTCTTTCTCTGTGTGCTTATTGAAGCTGAATTCAGTGATTTCTTGTTTTTTTTTTTTTTTTTGTTTTGTTTGAAAACTTAGGCATTTGAAGTTAATATAATAATATTTTTGACCTATTTTTGTTCAAATGTTATAGTGCTCTTTGTCTGTGTGCTTATTGAAGCTAAATTAAGTGATTTCTTGATCTTTTTATGTTCGAAAACTTGGGCATTTGAAGCTATATAATAATTTTCTTGACCCGTTTTCGTTCAAATGTTCTAATGCTCTTTCTGTGTGCTCATTGAAGCTATACTTAATTGATTTCTGTATCTTTTTTGTTTGAAAACTTAAGCATTTGAAGCTGATATACGAATGTTTTTACCCGTTTTGGTTCAAAAGTTCGTACAACACTGCAAGCAAAAGAGACAAGTCATGTTCTTGTATTATAATCTCAAATCACTCTTTCGAATTGCTTCTCCTGGTTTTTATTCTAATTCATGATTTTTTTTTCTTGGGTTATTCTTGAACAGGGGTCAGATAATTCGAAGAAATCAGCAAGGTAAGCTATCTAATAGATTAATTGCATTTGTGAGTAAAGTCCGCATTTACTACTATAA
The DNA here is from genome assembly GCA_958295605.1 of Ajuga chamaepitys. Classification (NCBI taxonomy): domain Eukaryota; kingdom Viridiplantae; phylum Streptophyta; class Magnoliopsida; order Lamiales; family Lamiaceae; genus Ajuga; species Ajuga chamaepitys. The sequence continues at coordinate 14,154,631 of OY282502.1, read as the reverse complement.
TCTTTTCATTTTATCTTCAGTTGCATTTACTTTATACTTGTGTAACACTCTCTGATTGTTTGAATTATTTTTCAGATTTACGAATGGAATCGGAATCTTCAGCTTCATTGCCAAGTCCAAGTCTATCCGAAACACCAAATACAATAGACTCTGAAGCAAACGATGTTACTACAAGTCGAAAACGTCCAAGAAAAGATTCGGCAACAAAGCCTCCGGTACCTCCAAAAAAAAAGAGTCCTTATTGGGAGCACTGTGAGAAAGTGTCGAGGCAGTTAGATAATGATACCGTACAACCTTTGGCGATATGCAAATATTGTAAAGTGGAGATCCCGGTGACTTACGGAAGTACTAGTGGGCTAAAAAACCACTTGGAGAAGAGGTGCAAGGCAAGTCCATTATACATAGGGAGTGGGATTGCGAAAGGTCAAACCGTGTTGACAAGTGAGACAATGGGACAGGTAAGTCCCTTGGTTCCTCATACCTTTAATCAAAAACGGTGTGAATTAAAGCTTACAGAGTTTGTGATTATTGATGATATGTCTTTTCGGGTTGTCGAGGGGAAAGGGTTAAAAGGGTGGGTTCATGAACTACAACCGAGATTTAGAATTCCGGATAGAAAAAAAGTTGCATCTATGGTTTATGGATTATTTTTAACTGAGAAAGCCAAGATAAAAAGTGTGATTAGTGGCCATAGGGTAAGTATCACCACTGATACTTGGACCTCTATTCAAAACATAAATTACACGGTCATCACAGCTCACTTTTTGGATAGTGATTGGAATTTACATAAGAGGATAATTAACTTCACAAAAATCACTAGTCATGTAGGAGAAGAAATCGGCAAGATGGTTGAGGTTTGTCTTAGGGAGTGGGGAATAGAAAAAGTATTTTCAGTTGTTGTTGATAATGCTTCTTCTAATGATACGGCGATTGATTACTTGAAGAAAAGAATGAAAAGTGAGAATAATTTGTTGTTTGAAGGAAAATACCTGCATTTGAGGTGTGCATGTCATATCCTTAACTTAATTGTTAAAGATGGTTTGAAAGAGCTTAATGCTTCGATTAAAGCCATAAGAAATGCAGTTATTTTCATTCATTCTTCTCCCTCTAGGTTAAATAAATTTAGGGAGTTTGCCGTGCTAGCGAAGTTTGCTAGTACGTCAACAGTACCTATGGATGTGAAAACTAGGTGGAATTCTACTTATAAGATGCTTGATGTTGCATTGAAGTATAAGAGGGTGTTTGAAAGGATGGGTGAAGAGTGGTATCCTTTTATGAATTATTTTCATGAAAAGGATGATAAGGGGAAAGAAAGGGTAGGCCCTCCGAGAGAAGAGGATTGGGAGAATGCAAAAGCATTTGTTCACTTTTTGAAAAAGTTTTACGATGCCATTTTAGAGTTAAGTGCATCAAAGACTCCTACCTCTCAATTAATTTATCAATCAATGATTGCACTACAAATTGAGATTGAGAGAAGGAGCGATGATCATTCGGATGTAATTCTTCAAAAGGTAGCAAGTGCGATGAGGGTTAAATTTAACAAGTATTGGGGGGATTGGAATAATATGAATGCTTTGATTTTCATTGCCAATGTTTTGGATCCGAGAAATAAGCTTCAAATGATCAAAGTAAGCATCAAGAAATTAGGAGGTACTAGTAGTGAGGTTCAAGAGTTTGTTGACAAGGTTAAAAAGAACTTGGTAAGTTTATGGTCGGAGTACAAGGGGACAAATGATTCCTTGAATGTTGATAATCAAAATATGGAGATAGAGTGTGAAGGTGGAGATGGTACTAGTAGTGTACGTGGTGGTCTTTGGGACGAATTGTTCAATGAGGTGGAAGCACAAAATGAAGTTGAGCAACTGCAAGAGATATCTAACGAGGTGGATAAATACCTAATGGATGATATTGAAAAAAGATCTAATCAATCTTTTAATCTTTTGGAGTGGTGGAAAGGAAGTGAAACTAGGTATCCAGTCCTTTCAATTATTGCCAAGGATGTGTTTGCAATACCAAGTTCTACCGTTGCTAGTGAGTCAGCTTTTAGTTTGGGCAAAAGGGTTGTTGATCCTTTTAGGAGTAGTTTGAGCCCGAAAATGGTAGAGGCATTGGTATGTACTAATGATTGGCTCAAAGCTGAGGACTTCAACTTTTATAAGGATCCAACAGACGATGACCTGGATATGTATAAGGAGATCGAAGAAATTGAGAAGAGTAAGTTATTTTTTTTTAATAAAGTTAAACTTCAATTATTATGCTTATCTAGTTCAAAGAATAATTTTAAATTTGTCTTTTCTAGCTGCAAATGTCATTCAAGACCATTCAAGATCTTTCACTCCGGCCTCCACCTCATCTACAGTATAACTTCGAGGTAAGATTTCTTTTCTAATTTTAAGTATGATTTGAATATTATTTCATGGCAAATTTAATCTAGTTCTTTGAGTTTGCTCCAAATTTAATTTAGTTCCTTGTCATTTTGCTCTAATTTTTGTTGTTCTGCTTTTTCAGCTCAAGTATCTATTGTAGCCAACTCTTGGGTTATTAGAGGCACGCCTTAGAACAAGAGTATAATTATGTTCATCTTTGTTGGGTTGTGAATTATTGAAAGACATGTATTTGTTGTTTTTAATTAAATTGTTGGATTCGGAAGTGTTGAAACTTGAAAGACACGTATTTGTTGGATTGTGAACTATATATATATTTGTTGGATTGTGAATCGTTGAAAGACATGTATTTATTGTTTTGAATTGAATTGTACTATATTTTTCTAAGGCAGATATGATAAATTTATTAAAACTGGAAATTTCGGTTCGGTATGGGCGGTATACCGATACATTTTTTAATTTCAGAATATCGAAATATCGGTATAAAATTCGGTATGAATTCGGTATAATACCGATACCGTATATGATTTTCGGTATCGGTATGGATCGGTACGTGTCGAGTCTATACCGAAAATTCGGTATACCGAATTTATCGGTACGGTAACGGTATTCGTTATTCCGATACCGCATTTTTCGGTACGGTATTCGGTATATCCAAAAAAATTCGGTATGCCGTACCGACCCAGCCCTAATCAGGATGTTAATGGTTAAAGGTTCTAAAAACTTTCCTAATCTATTTGAGTCATAGTCTATTTCCCTATTGATATATGAAAAAAAAATTAACTTTTACTAAAGTTCTAGTATTTATATTTTGAGTCAAGTTATAGAGTCATATTCCAATTACACTAAAATACTATACATAAAGAATTATTTATTTAACTCATGTTTCGAATTGGTGAGTTTAAAAAAATATGATATCTTACTTTCACGTGTAACTTTCAATTGACCAATAACGCTTGATCTCAAGTTGAAGACATATTATGTGGCTCACATTCCATAAAATGTCTCATTTGATTATATGAGATCCGGGATGTCACACAATAAGTACACCTCACAGAATTAGAAAATAGATTTTGTGGCAATTATAAAAATGCTACAATATGATTAGATATCCATTTTTATATTTGGTGATATTATAGATTATAATTTATTTTTAGTTAAAAAAATATAATTTTCTTTATAGAAGTAAAAAAAAATGTTATCGTAACTTTACTTTATATAGTCATTTTATCATTCATATATTTCATGAAAAGAATTACATTACTATATATGAAATATGTATAGAGCTTGAGCTTTAAACTAAATATTATAATAGTTATATAAAAGGATTACTAATAAAAACCACAATATTACTCACAAACATTTACTCTTTGATAATGCCGAAAACCGGATATCAAACGGATCACAATCGCAATAATAATCCCAAAACAATCAAAGAATGCAAGAACTTAAATGACACAAAGATTTACGTAGTTCGATCCGGAGATCTACGTCCACGGGAGAAGACAATAACCTTCCGGGGTGCTTTCACTACTTTCTTTTGGATGTCGGAGTACAATTTTACCAGTTACAACTTTAGAATTCAAAATCGGAACCCTAACCACATCAACTATTCTCCTATTTATACTCTACAATTGAAACCCTAACTAAATCCCTACAAATCCGCCAGTCAAATCTGCATGGCAATTGGAAAAGATCATGGGGATCCTTTCCCAACTTCCAAAGATGCCGCGAATGGGCTTGGCTGTGTTGGGCTTGCGCTTTTGGGCCCAACTGACACGGCTGGCGGGTTAGTTCGACCCGGAGAGATTGGGCCACACCTATCAGATGCCCCCTCACCAGCCGGAGCGAGGTAGGAGCTTCGGTTAGTAAGAGTTATGCGTTGGTCGATGTGTATGAGTGGTAGCCGAAGTGGAGTTGAAGTAGTATCGTAGTCTCTTTGTCAAAGAGTCAATCCTGTGCCGAAAGTGATCTACCCCCGGGGTAAAAGGATCAATCAGAGTCGACTGATGTAACCCCGATGTTAAAGAGTCAACTGGAGTCGAGCTGAAGTGACCCCGAGGTGAAAGAGTCAACCGGAGTCGAACTGATCTACCCCCGGGGTAAAAGGATCAATCAGAGTCGAACTGACGTAACCCCGAGGTGAAAGAGTCAACCGGAGTCGAGTTGAAGTACCCCCGGGGTGAAGGAGTCAACCGGGTTGAAATGAAATCCCCGGGGTGAAGGAGTCAACCGGAGTGAAGCACAAAGCTTCCTGGGGAAGGAATTGGGTTGATGTGATTGGTCACGTGATCATTGCGCGCGTGGCGCGTGTGAGGCACGCAGGTGCGCCACCCAAGGGCGCGTGTAATGCACGCGGTAATGTGAGCCATGGAATTTGAACAGGCGCAATCTGGGCCGTTGAATCTTTGTATTAGAGGGAAAAAGGAAGTGACAGTTACACTTTACTCTCATTTCCAGCTGTGATATAAAAACCAGCGGGAAGACGAGAAAAAAAGCAACAAATTTCTGAAAATCACTCCAACTTCGGGCCTGCTTCTTTGAAAAATCAAGTAAGTATGTCTTCAGCCTCAGATTCTTCTAGTGTGAGGGTAGTGGGTACTGGTGAGAGCCCTGTCGATGCTAGACCTCTGCGAACCATTTTTCCAGAGAGGAGGGAGAGTAGGAAAGTTTATAGGGCTGACCTTAGGGAAATTTGGACTCGAGAAGTGGGGTTTCCCACCTGTTTAGAGGAGAAGGCGAATCTGGAGGTGGTGTTGAGGATGCCTCGGGTGACCGAAGACCAAATCGAGGCGATGGTGCCGAGTTTTTATTTCCCAATAGATTTAGAGTATATAATACTCGGACACAGTGATAGGGCTTGCTGTCCACCGAAAGGTTTTATTACTGTATATATAGATCAGCTGAGGGTAGGGTTGAGGTTCCCATTGTGGAGCTGTTAGGATATTACGGCATTGCATTAAGGCAGTTAGTGCCGAATGCCGTAAGGCAGATAGTAGGGTTTATGTTGGTGTGTAAGTCCTCGGGGGTAGAGCCCTCCGTAGAATTATTCAGGTACTTCTTCCAATTGAAATCGATTGGGAAGGGGAAAGGGTGGTGCTCACTGAACCCGAGGCCGCAAAGAGGGTTCAGGGTGCAGAACCCGAGCAAAGTAGAAAACTGGAAGGTAAAGTTCCTGTATATTAAAGAATCGAGGCCAATCCGGGGTGGAGGAGGGAGGAGGTTGGAGACGGGGTACCACAGGGTGTATCGGAGTCGGTTGAGGTGTTTGAGCAAGCTAGGACGCTGAAACAAGTGTTCATTGAGGAAGAGTTGGAGGAGGCCGGATTGTCCCTCTATTATACAAAGGGACCCGAGGCGAGGACGTCGCCAGCCCCGAGTGAGGGTTCTTTAGCCAGGGCGGAAGTGGAGGGTAGGGATTCTTGTTACAATTGTCTGCAGTTGTTTGATAATATTGTTTGCTAATCCGCTGACCATTTCTTGCAGTGGGGCGCTTTAAAACCAATCTCCAAAAGAAGACTGCGGGGAGTGCGCAACAAACTCCAGACCCTGAGAGAGCCGCTACCTCAATAAGCACAACCCCTGAGGTGGAGAAGACGCCGGGGAGGAGACGCGGTGAGGGGGCTGAGTAGATTGTCGCTCCGGTTGACACGACTCCAAGGGCGAAGAGGAGGCCGGGGCCTACGCTGACGCCGCCCTCTGTCTCCAAGAGGTTGCAGACGGATCCCACCTCGGAGGTATAATTATCATGCAGTAAATTTATTGACGATGTGCAATGTCTTATAAAGTTTTCTGCAGGGCCAGACAAGAGTGGCGGGCCACTAGGTGTCCGAGATGGAGGAGGTGTGGACCCTGAGCCAAGGGCTCATCGGGTTCGGGCGGCGCCTCCAAAAAGAGGAGACCGAGGCGCTGGGCGAAGAATTGAGGGTTCTGCGCGGGGAGTGCGATAAGCGCCGCGCAGAGGCAGCTGAGGCTAAGAGTGGCCAGGTGACGGCGCGGGTCAGGGCGTTGGAGGCCGGGAAGGAAGCTGTTCGGCTCAGGGGCGAGGTTGCATAGATGGCCCTCCTTCGGGGAGAACTGGCCACAGCTCGGGAGGAGCTAAAGAAGAAAGCGGAGGGTCAGGGGGCGATGCTGAGGGCCTTCGTCGAGAAGTTGTGGCAAACGGAGACGTTTGTGAACTTCTTAACGAACTTTGTGGCGGTTGGGGACGTAGCCACGCCCTCCGAAGTATTGGAGGTGGTAAAGGAAGTGTACCCGGAGGTAGACGTCTATAAAAAGGACTTCGGGTATGACTACGCCTCCGTGGGCAATGTTGACGCTGCCTACTACAGCACTTTGTCGCGGCTTCCGGAGTGGCCACTGGTGGAGGCCCTGGCCAAGAAGGGGACCATTCTATTGGCTGAAGATGTGGCAAGCTGCTCGGTAGACCTGGACGAGGATTTCCTGGGATATTGAATGGGTATGCATGTACCAGAGCCACGGCAGAGGGCCCGATCCCCTCCATCGAGGATTGAGCCCGAGGCGATTAAATTAGCTCCCCAGGAGGGCGGAGCTCTTCAGCTGGCACCGAACCCGGTCGTGGACCCGGCTGCCACTACCTCGGCAGCAGCGGAGGTCAGTTCTCCTCCTACCTTAGGCGGAGACATAGAGTAGAAGGCATTTTTTGAACTTGTATTTGTAAAAAAAAAAGCACTTGATCTGTAATCGTTGTTTTGCGATGAACTCGTATATTAATATGTGTTGTGTACTGGTGACCTTATAATTGTTCTCTGTATATCACGCGTGCAGCAGGAGGACACCGCGGACCTTCACGAGGTCATTAAGAAGCTGATGTAGTCAATGAACTGGCTGCAAAGAGAGAGAGATGACCTGAAGATGTCGGTGGTCCCGAAGCTGGAAAAAAGGCTCGCGGTTGCAGAGAAGAAGGTATCCGAGGCTGAAAAGGCAAGAACCGTGGCTGCCGAGAAAGCCTTGGATCACCAACTTAAGTACCTGTCCAAATGCGCTGAGGTGGAACGACTCTTTGTCCACCAAAGAGAATATGAGCGAATATTATCGGAGTTCGGCCTGCTAACTTTCGAGGAGGTCGAAGAGCGAACGGCCGAAATTCAGAAGGAAATTGCCGTACTAATGGAGGCCGGACACACCGATTCCTCCGAGCTGGTTAGGAAGCGGGAAGTGTTAGAGATACTCCTCAGCATGTACGAGGACTTAAAAGGCCGCAGAAGGTGGCGTCGTGCTGCGGAGGAGAATATCGCCAGCTCCAGCCGGGGGAACCCCTCGAAGGCTTCTCGAAGAGGAAAAAAGGGCTCGGTGAAAAAACCGACCGTAGTGGTAATCCGAAAACCGAGCCCGGTAGTGGTCGCCGAGGAGGAAGTGCAAAAACTGGCCAAGGAGATCGAAGTGATGGCCCCCGCAGAGTGGGATCCTGTTGGATGGGCGAATACCTCAAGGCCAACTCGGCAAACAAGTCCTCGCCCTCGAGGAGGCCAAAGTAGGGGGAGGACCGGAGTCCAGCCCAGAGGCTCTTCTAGATCCCGGAGGATGCGGAGAAGCTCCCGGGGCAGATCTCAGCGCCGAAATGCGGACTATTGGTTAGGTGGTAATAGGTAGATAGAGTGGTTATATTGTAAAGTATTTTTGTAAATAAAACTGCAGTGAAAATCAATGACATATATAACAAGTTCTTTTTGTAAATAAATAGAGTAGAGATGTAATAAAGCATGATGCAATTTTCTTTTAAATGTGTTGACACAATGTAATGCAAATAATGTAGTAGTTAGTACTCGGGAGTATTGGATGTAGATAAGCCCTTGTTCGGAAACAAGGCATAGAACTCCCCGGACGGATCAGGCGGGAGTTAACGTTTGCACAATGACAAAGTTGTTGACCTCTCCGGATAAATCAGGCGAGAGGGAATTCATGTCCGGGGACCATGTTATGTGGTCTCTCCAGACGGATCAGGAAAAAGACCAATGTGTCCGGAGACAAGTAACAATTTGTTGCAATAAATATGCGAGTATTCTAGGCCAGGGCATCTCCGCGGCGTAGAAGAGAAGCAGTATATGTATTGGAATTTAAAACTTTTATTCGTAGTGATTATCGGAACAATTAAAGAATAAAAATAAGCTTGAAACATATGGTGCCACGATCCGAAAACAAAAGGATGTACAGAAAATGTAAAAGAATAAGAGGTACTTGAAAAGGGAAACTATAGGTAGAAACGCCGCAGATTGCTAACGTGCCAAGTGCGAGGCATCGGTGTGCCGTCCAAATGCTCTAACTGATAGCTCCCGGAGGCGTGACCGGAAGTGACGCGATAAGGCCCTTCCCAGGTAGCATGCAGTTTGCCCTCGGGGGCAGCTTTGCTGGCAGAGTTTAACTGGAGTACAAGGTCTCCGACCTGGAACTGTGTACCCCGAACCTGAAGGTTGTAATATTGAGCCGCTTGTTGCTTGCATTTAGCTTGTCGGATGAAAGATTGCTCACGACGATGTTCGAGCTCGTCTAAGTTGGTACGGAGTGCTTCCTCGTTGGCCTCGGGGTCGAAGTGTACGAGTTTAGGGCTGGGCACTCCCACCTCGGCAAGAATGACAGCCTCGGAGCCATAGGTGAAGCTATATGGAGTCTCCCCGGTGGAAGAATGCGGTGTTGTGCGGTAAGCCCAGAGAACTTGCGGAAGGTTCTCGGCCCAGAGACCCTTGGCTTGATCCAATCGCTTCTTCAAGCCGTTGACTAGAGTACAGTTTGTGACTTCGACCTGGCCATTAGCTTGGGGATGAGCTACCGAGGTGAAAACTTGCTTGATGTGCAACTCCTCGCACCAGGACCGAAAGGGATCATTTGCAAATTGTTTGCCATTGTCAGATATAATGGCACTTGGAATGCCAAAACGGCATATGATGTTACGCCAAACAAATTTCAGGATATTTTGTCCAGTAATGGCAATAAGAGGCTCGGCTTCGACCCATTTGGTAAAATAATCCACAGCAACCACGAGAAATTTTAATTCCCCCGGAGCAACTGGGAATGGTCCCACGATGTCGATTCCCCACTGTATGAATGGCCAGGCACTTTGTACGCCAACGAGCTCGGTTTGCAGTAGGTGTTTCACTCGGGAGTGCCACTGACATTTGTCACACTTTGATACCAAATTGTGGGCATCATTAAATAAGGTGGGCCAGTAGTATCCCCACCGGAACACTTTCTTGGCCAACGTCCGTGACCCAATATGACTTGCACACGCCCCCTCGTGGAATTCGCGAAGAATATAGTCGGCCTGGACCGGGCAGAGACATCGAAGGCTCGGCTGCAGGTATGACTGACAGTATAGGATCCCGTCATGTAGTGTGTACTTTGGTGCTTTCAGAAGTATCTGCCGAGCGAGTAACTTATTTTCAGGCAAGGTGCCATCTCGAAGATACTGGATGATCGGGGTCATCTAATTGGGATCGGCATCAGCCAACACAAAGATCACCTGCTCACCAATCGAAGGGTGGGTAGGTTCCTCGACGATTATGTCCGGAGACATTTGATGGGACCGCGGAGGCCATTTTACTAAGAACATCAGCTTTAACATTTTCTTCACGGGGTATCTGCTGGACATTATTCGAAGTAAAAGTTAACAAAAGCTTATGAGTTAAAGCCAGATACTTTTTCAATGTATCATCTTTTGCCACGTATGTGCCCTTGATCTGGCTGGATACCACCTCGGAGTCGGTGAAAAGCTGGATATGCGAAGCTCCGAAGGTTTGAGCGAGCCGGAGCCCAGCAAAGACTGCCTCGTACTCAGCCTCATTGTTGGTCACTTTAAACTTAAAACGCAGGACATATTTGACTTCGACGCCGTTAGGACCAATGAGGAGGACCCCGGCACCACTGCCCCGGGTTGCAGAGGCGCCGTCCACGTATACACGCCACTTTTTAGTTTTGGCTCCGGGGTCAGCTTGGGGTAAAACCTCAGCTTATGTGACAGTGTTAGGATTATTGAACGGGACCTCGACCAGAAAATCGACGAGGGCTTGACCCTTGATGGCCCGGCGAGGTAGAAATTGTATATCGTGCTCCCCGAGCTCAATCGCCCATTTGGCCAATCGCCCCGATACATCGGTCTTGATAAGAACCTATCGAATAGGTTGATTTGTGAGGACCCTAATAGCATGCCCTTGCAAATAGGGATGCAAGCGACGGGCCGCGATGATTAGGGCTAGTACCATTTTTCCGCTACAGAGTATCGGGTCTCTGCCCCTTGAAGTGCTCGGATAACAAAGTACACGGGTTGTTGACTTCCATGGTCCTCGCGGACGAGGGCCGCACTAATGGCTTCATCGGCGGAGGCCAAATATACATAGAGTGGCTCTCCGGGGAGAGGCGCGGACATAGTGGGCAACTGGTTGATGTGTTGTTTCAGAGTCTTAAATGCTTCTTCGCACTGCGGAGTCCATTCAAATGTCTTCGCTTGGCGCAAAATTTTGAAGAAAGGAAGCTGGCGCTCCGCTGCCTTGGATAAAAAATGATTTAAAGCTGCGAGGCCGCCAGTTAGATGTTGGACGTCTGTCACAGTTTTTGGCGGTTGAAGATCCAGCACATCCCTAATCTTGGTTGGGTTGGCCTGGAGACCGTGTTGCGAGACCATGTATCCAAGAAATTTTCCTGATCCAACGTCAAAGGTACACTTGGCTGGATTGAGGCGAAGATTATAGCGCCGCAACATGTGCAATGTCTCGGCAATGTCCTGCACACATGATGGAGGGGAGGAACTCTTAATAACGAGGTCATCGACATATACCTCAACATTGCGGCCGATCTGGTCTCGGAAGACGTGGTCCATAAGACGCTGGTAAGTGGCCCCGGCATTCTTGAACCCAAAGGGCATTTTCTTGAAAGTGAAGCATCCAAAATCGGTGATGAAGGCTATTTTGATGGCATCTCGGCGGTCCATATGGATTTGATGATATCCCTTGTACAAATCCAAAAAACAAAGTGCCTTATACCCGGTAATGGCCTTGGCTTTTTGTTCAATGGGCGGTAGAGGATAACAGTCCTTTGAGCAGTGCTTGTTGAGATCAGAAAAATCAACACACATCCTCCAAGCCCCACTAGACTTCGTCACCATTACCGGATTAGAAAGCCAGGATGGATAGTGAACTTCGAATAGGATGTCGGCATCCAAGAGCTGTTGAACTTCAGTTCGGATGGCTGCGTTTCTCTCTGGGGCAAATTGCCGTCGCTTTTGTTATATTGGCTTCACATTAGGGTCAATGTTCAGCTTATGAGTGATAAGGTTGGGAGAGACGCCTGGCATATCTAGGGGAGACCAAGCAAAGACTTCGGAATATTCCCGTAGTGTTTGGATGATGGCACTGTGCAACAACGGTATGTTCACGGCGCCTACTGTAACAGTTTGCTCTGGCTTAGCAGGATCGAGTGGCACCTCGGAAGTATCGTTTCCGAGTGATTCAGATGAACCCGGGGCGGGCGCCACGGTGGCTACTTGAAATTGAGGCTTAGGAGGAGCCTTGGTTGTCTTCTTGAGTACGACATACATGCACTTCTTGGAAATTCTTTGATTACCACGGATGGTGACCTCTCCGTGGGGTGTAGGAAACTTAAATGCTAGATGATATGTGGAACAGATGGCCTTTGCAGGAGTGAGCCAATCCCGGCCAAGAATCATGTTGTATGGAGATAGAGAGGTGACCACATAGAAATCGACAAAGATGGTTTTTATCGCTGGATACGTACCAAGCAACGCGGGGAGGTTGATAATTCCCTCAGGTTGAACCTCTCCCTGAGTGAAGGTCTGTAATGGCCCGGGGGCAGGCCTAAGCTGTTCGCGAGGTATGCCCATCTTCTGGAAACAGTCAGAAAATATGACACAGACGGAGGCGCCATTGTCGACAAAGACTCGCTTTATGGTGACATTGGCCACGGCCATGTCAATGACGATGGCATCAGTATGTGGGGTGAACTCGGGAACGGGGTCATCTTCGGTGAAGCTCACTGTTTCAGATTTGTGGAAACGCTTGTGGCGTGGCTCCTCGGGAGGAGGCCTTCGCGCTTCGGCTTTAAAGGCACTTCGGGAAGTCCCTGTTGGCATGGCGCCATAGATTACATTTATAATCCCGTGGACTACATGATTCGGTGGGTTGTCCCCGGGACCGCCATGTGGTGGTGGCGGTGGCAACAACTGGGGTTGTTGCGGTTGATTTTGTTGACTGTTACCCTGATCTTGTCTTTGGTAATTGGTATACCCCGACCTACTGTTTTTCCATTGGGGTCTGTTCTGTCTTGGTCCTCGATCGTTGTAACCTCCCCGACCTTGTTGCAGACCTCCGTTTTGGTTCGGCTGAGATCTGTCTTTGGTCTGAACTATGTATTGTCGGAGGAGGCCTCGCTTCAAACAGTCCTTGATTTCTTTACCAAGCTCGCGACATTCTTCGGTGTCGTGTCCATGATCGTGATGATACGCACACCACTTATCACGGTTACGCTTCTCTGCCAGAGCAGTCATCCGTGGGCACGGTCGTAAATCATTCTTGTGAACAGAAAGTATTTATGTCCTTGATCGCGTAAGGGGTGTGAGTTGAGGGACATCACTGTGAGGTTCCAACCTGCCTCTGCTCAAACGACTGAAGGCACTGGGCCGGGTGCTTGTCCCGACCTGCGTTTGTCTAGTTGCTTCTTGGTAGTATGTTTCTCCCGTTTGCAACGGGTTTGCTCTTCAGCTTTGGCGAACCTGCTTACGGTGCCAAACAGAGCCCGGGTAGTGGTCGGAGGATGTCGCGCAAGCTCGGTATAAAGCGGTCCGGCTCGGAGGCCATTTGAAGGCGGTGATAATAACATCATCAGATCGGCTACCTACTTTTAGGCTTTCTGCAGTAAAGCGCTCAAGAAACTGAGAGACGGTCTCCTCGTCTCGTTGCTCCAGGTTCATGAGATCGGCCAAAGTGGCCATAGGCTTGGCTCGTGTATGGAAACGAGCCCAGAACTGTTCAGCAAGATCCCGAAAAGAAGTAACACTGGGTCTCCGGTGCCGTTGTAGATGGATACTGGTGGAAGTTTAAACCCTTCGGGAAGTGGAGTAGAAAGAATCTCCTCGGAGAACGGGGTGATTATCTCCCCATCAGCATCAAGGCCCAATACCTTGTCAAGCTCGGCGTCAAATTGAGCCTGCTCTTGTTCTAGAGGATCGAGTACACGTGACCTTTCCAAGCAAGCCCGTTTTGCCGCATCTACAGGTCGGCGTCGGTCTACGTCATCGTGGTCAGCATAGCGGGGCCTTGAACCATTAGAACTCCGGTTCTCCCCAGGCGATACTGACCGCTGTCGGCGGCGATCATGCCTGGCTCTGTGAGGCAGATCTTCATCGAGTGCACGAGATTGATCACGGGGCGGATGTCCTGCCACCTGGTTAACGCTATTGTCGGAGCGCACACCGGAGTCAGCGCGCCGATGATTCCATTCTTGGAATAGGGCGGCGTGTTCCCGAAGAAAGGCTTGCTGTGCCTGCAGTAGTTCGGGGGTTGGTTGAGGGTCAACCTATGCTGGCGCATTGGCGGGTGCAAGGTGCTGCGCGTCAATTGCGACGAGATCGGATTGGGTTAGCAGATTGGCGAGTGTTCACCATGACTAACGTAAAGCGACTTTGAATGATGCTAGGGTATTCTTTTCAACCGTTCCCACAGACGGCGTCAATTGATAATGCCGAAAACCGGATATCAAACGGATCACAATCGCAATAATAATCCCAAAACAATAAAAAAATGTAAGAACTTAAATAACACAAAGATTTACGTGGTTCGATCCGGAGATCTACGTCCACGGGAGAAGGCAATAACCTTCCGGGGTGCTTTCACTACTTTCTTTTGGATGTCGGAGTACAATTTTACCAGTTACAACTTTAGAATTCAAAATCGAAACCCTTAACACATAAATTATTCTCCTATTTATACTATACAATTGAAACCCTAACTAAATCCTTATAAATCCGCCAGTCAAATCTGCATGGCTACTGAAAAAGATCATGTGGATCCTTTCCCAACTTCCAAAGATGCCGGGAATGGGCTTGGCTTTGTTGGGCTTGCGCTTTTGGGCCCAATTGACCCGGCTGGCGGATTAGTTCGACCCGAAGAGATTGGGCCATACCTATCACTCTTGCTATCTGTATTTTTGTAAATATGAATATCACCTTAATTTCATTAGTATTTTGACCATAACTTTGTCAAATAAATTCAAAATATATCCAAACATCCAAATTATTCTCATCCTGTTTTTTACTAGCTATATGTCTCTCGAGTTACAAATTTAAAATTACAAAAACTAATTTTCTCAATATTTGAATTACAAAATGCAAGAACTTATGTAACACTTTCTGTAAAAAACGATGCTATTTTGGAAAAAAAAAAAAAATCCCTCCGTCCCGGTTAAATTTGCACATTTGCCTTACCGGTCCGTCCCGCTTAACTTTGAACACCCTTAAAAAGAAAATTTTCTCTCACAATCTTCACCCTTAATCTCCACCTTTGATAGAAGTCATCTTAAAAGCAAAAGCAGTTTCTTTTAACATCCGTGCCCGGTCAACCTGCAAATTTAACCGGGACGGAGGTAGTCACATTTGAACTTATGAGTATCATTGTAAGAAACTATATACTTTATAGGGAAAATTACTGAAAATGCCCTGCATAATTCCAATATTTATCAAAATGCTTCAAACTTTTAGTTTTATATGCCATCTATGTTGAAAAAAATTGGTAAAAATGCCTTGTTACCTATTCTTACAGGTAGACCAACTAGTCATATAATGATGTGGCGATAAGTAGCTGATGTGGTGTCCATTTTTTTTATTTTTCTGATGTGTCATTAATATATAATTTTTACATTACGATTTGGATTATAGAAAAGAAAATTCAAAAATAAAATTAAAAAATATTTTTAATACATTTTTAAATAAATTAATTAGAAAATATATAAAAAAGCTAAAACAATATCTTTTAAAGATAGCTCCACCATTAATGTTTGAGCATTCCACATGCTTCAAATAAGTTGTTCTCGAATTCCTCAAAAGATATTAATTAACCCAAATAAAGCAAATCAACATGTCATTTTTAATTCAAATTACATATTGTAATTTCATTATCAAGAGAAAAGAAAGAAGACCTTTCCTAGTTACGATTTTCTTTTCCTTCTTTGAAGCAACATTCAAGAACCAGTATCATCTGAAAAATGAAAAAATTACTGCAGAGTATTTACTTACAAAAACGAGGCCACTCAATAAGTGGTTAATTAACATTTAGCTTGTGAAAACATCAGTTGGGAACGACTTGACAGGGTACTTGGTTGGTAGTGCGGGGTGTTAGTATTGAATAACCCGATCCAATAACCAAAATCCGAGAAAATCGACTAGCTTGGATTCAGGGAATGGGCTTTGGTTCTCTGAGATCGAGTTGGGGGTGGGCCGAGTGTGAGGCAATTAAGATTCGAAGAAGATGAAGTTATTTATCCTTTTTCCTTTTTTTTCTTAATTTTTTTAATCTATTTAGTTTTTTATTTATTTTCTAATTAATTTATTTAAAAATGTATTAAAATATTTTGAATTTTATTTTGAATTTTTGTTTTTCTATAATCCAATATACTAATGACATATCAGAAAAACAAGCCACCAGCCAATTATCGCCACATCATTATATGACCTGTTGGTTTACCTGCAACAACAGGTAGCAATGCATTTTTACCAATTGTTTGCAACATACAGGGTATTATAAAAAAAAACTAAAATCTTGAAGGGTATTTTGATAAGTATTGGAAACATATAGAGCATTTTCACCAATTTTATGTACTTCATATCAGGGCAAATGCAAACGAATACCTCTTTGCAAAATGTTAGTTCATCTACAAAGAACAAAACCTATATTTTTTGGGTCAATCGATCCCTCTACTCGGGCAACTATATTTTAAATCATTCTTTTAACTTTTACGTAGGCAACAACTTGTATTAATTAATTGATTGAGTTTGTGATCAAAGAAGAAAACGCTTAAAAGAAATTGCCCAATAGAATAAAAAGAAAGTTTCCAATAATTGGGGTCAGGTTTGAACAAGAAATTACTTTTTCTTGCCTTATTGGGCTAATTGACACATATGGATTCGAAGCCCTATGAGTTTAGTTTCTTTTGGTCCAGACGGAGAATCATATGGAATTTTCTAGAGTGAGTTATACCGTTTTTGCTAGTTCATGGATCTTGCTATACATGAATTCTCTTGGTAAAAGAATGTATTGACTCCTATAAATAGCCAAACTCTTGTAGGATCTTGGCAAGTGAATTTGAAATCAAATCGTAATTCTATCTTCCGAGTCTTTTGGATTGTCTTTTCTCAAAACTCGTTAGTGGATTCCTTAGAGTGAGAGACTCTTTGAGTGTTTACTTGTGTTTCCTCCTAAATCTCAACTTTCCACATCAGTTTGGGACCCAAGCACGCATCTGATGGCGATAACAATATATTTGGTTGTATCTTTTAATAATAGGATATCTTTTATTTGTTATGGTTCATCTATTAGGATATATCTTTTGATTTGTTGCAATTTATTTATTAGATTCTGGGGTTAAGTTATTAGTATAAATAGGAGTCTTTTTTTTTATTATTTAAGATAGCTGATTTCGATATGGATTTATAAAATGGATTATTCCTAGTTTATATCTCTCTCTGGGTATTCTTAGAATCAATGGAGTTAGACCTCACGTATTATTGTTCTTTCCACGCTTCTGCCTGCATCAGTTGGTAATCAGAGACTAGTTGAACTCCCAAAAAACCATGCAAAAACGTGTGTTTTCAAATAGTTTTTCATTCTCGCAAGCGTACGAGATCAGACGGAGGTAGTTATAAGTCGAACCACAAGGAGCACATCCGTGTAAACTACCCGAGCCATAATTTCCTAAGTTTAGTGAATTAAAATTGAGAGTTAATTTTTACTAAAACATAATCAAAAGATAGAAACGGACAAATGGTGAAAAATGCTTCCCGAAACTCGGTTTCACCGAATTTTGAGGGGTCAATATCCAAACACAATCAAGTCAAGGTAAAAAGGGAATAAATGGACGAATTCCTACCTAAATGACGTCCCAATAGATAAGAATTCCAGGATATGGTTTAGGTGCCATATCCACCTAGAGTTGGTGAATAAACGAGGTTCTATATAGAATACCTAAATGGATAGCAAACAAAGTCAACCCCAAGCCCCGTATTACCGATTACATAAAATAAAGTAATTTAATGTGACTTCTCCTACATTATAGATCGATGTAGGGGTGAGATTTCTCTACACGCACAACTAAACTACTGTCGTTCATCCCAACCGAGACTTTCTAGGCTCTATACCTCTTTTCAATAGGTCTTCTCCTCCATAGATCTCCGTCCTATCAATCGGGTCTTGATTGATTTAAGTTCCCGGATTAAATTTCCCTCCCTACCAGTCTAAGGCACATAAATTCAATTCTAAGCTCATTTAAGATCAAGTCGAAATTCCTCGAAAGGGTGGCAAACCCTAGCCTTGGTTCCAATTATACCTTCTCATATCATACAAAATAAGACTAAGTTACCGAAAGCTCAAGCAACCGAGTCAAACCTATAATCAAAGCCCTAATTTCATAGGAAAATCATATCAAATCAATCAAATTCAAACCCTAGGTTACCAAACAAGTTAAATCAACAATCAAAATAATATGGACATCAACTCCGAAGCTCGGGCTACTCCCTTGCTTCGAGAAACAAGAAGAACTACTCACGAATCATAAATAATAACCCAATAAATATCATCATCAAGCAAGATAAATATAAATTGAAATAGAGAGAGATAGGGATGAGAAAAACTTATTGATGATAATAATCGGGAAATCTTCGATAAATTTTCAAAGTTGTCACACCCTTGGAGTATTTCTTACAATCTCACCAAGAACCCTAGTTCCCCTCTTTAAGAGAGAAGAAACCCTAGGCTAAATCTGAAAATTTCCCTCAGTAAAGCTAATAGAAGAGTAGTAAAATAAAATCTAAAGTTGTTTGGAATAAAACGGGGATGGGGTATTTATAGACACCCACTCCCTACACAAATAAAGATAAAATCTGCTGAAAGTCCCTCAAAAGTAAGGGAAAATAGTCAAAAACAATTTAAAACACAAGGGATTATAAGTTGTTGGTCGAACCCCTCTTTTTGTGCACTCGACTTGATCTTTATGCAAATTCTGGGAAAAATAGGCTCGGAATGGGCTCATTGTCCAAAGATAAAATTTGTAGGTCTTTACCTTAGCTATGCGTGTTCACTTGAATTGCATGAATTGGAGCTCGGAGGAAGAAGTTACGATCGAAAAACGAACAACTGCACAAAATTGGATGAACCGGCGCGCGAACTGCTGGAAGTGCCAGTACTACACCAACTGCCGGCTGAGATTCTGGTTCAGTACTACACCAACTGCCGGTGGTCTACCGGCTGCGGCTGTTGGTTTGGTTCAGCCCCTGCTTCGCATCTCCGTCTTCCGTTGCCGTTTCAGAGCCCTTCCTCTCGTTTTCTCGACCCGACCCCTCACGGCTTTTGTTTGTGACTCGGCAAACTTCGATTTAGACTCATGTCGGGTCTGATTTGGGTTTGTATGGGCCTCGTTTTTCAGGCGAGAATATGAAGCACGTGCGATCGCCCTTGTCTTCTTTCCTTGTTCAATTTGGGCTTTTCTATCCATCTTCTCGGCCTGATTTCTTCACGAACATTTCTTGTGGCTTGATGATCTTCAGTTTGGGCCTGACCCCAAACCATTTTGGGCCCATTTAGGCCTTGGAATATGGGCCGGTGTGTACAAATGGACTGGAACAATCTTCTAAATTCCTCCGAGTTTTCTAACCTTCAAAATACGACTAAGAAACACCCAAAAGCGCATCAAATCATATTAAAAAGGAAAAATCAACTCGGAAATACAATAAAACATAAAATTTCACGTGAAATATCAATTACACATAATTCTTTACAAAATACGAACGTGAAAAGTACAAGAAAAACGATAAATTTTACGTTCATTACCAATAACGATCCTCAATGATGATTCCGAGGCACCAACTAGTTTTTTATAATGTTTTTTTATGATGAGTTGCATGAAGATGATCTTATTATGATGAGTTTCACGAAGACGATCTTATGCACCTCTGCTAACAAACTGATTTGTTGGCAACTGGCTTCGAATTCAATGGTGGTTATAACGGGCAACCAATTATCGATGAGGAATTAGATGTCAATACGAATTTAATTAATGATCTATTTTCCCCATCATGTGAATCCTTTTCGGATGCAATTGGTGATGGTGGCTATGATGGTCTACCAATTTTTTACGAGGCAATTGGTGATACAATTTCTCACGAGAAAATTGGTGACACTTGTTTGGAGGTTATTTGTGGTGGTTATGATGACCCATCAATTTTTGATAATGAGAAGTCCGATGAGAAATATGCCGATTGATTTTTGGATGTGTTTATCTTCAAGGCCAAGATTCTTCGAATTAGTTTAGTGATTGTGAATGTTGCGTTTGTCATTTATGTTCTTTCTCACATGAAGCTTAAATTTATGAATATTTTCATTGCACCTTGGTTTCACGAATTTTAGAATGTTCATGCCCGCCTTTGGACCTTTGAAGTTTATCATGAGATCGAGCATGATTCGAGGGCGAATCATCTTCAGGGAGAGGAGAATGATGAAGATGAAGATATGCTTAGATACTATTATATTTATTAATTAGGATTTGATCTGTTCTAATTTTATCTTTGATTTGTTAGGATATCTTGCGATTTGTTTCCGATATAGATTAGGAGTGGTCTCACAGTACCCAAGTATTTACTAGTATGTAGGGGTATTCTTTATTGTATTAGTTAGTTGATTTTGATTATTGAAAAAGGGGTTTCTCCTAATTATTCAGTGCTACCGGTATTCCTTGTGAATTAACAGTTTGTACTTGTGTGCTTCTTATTTTATTAACACTTCTCGCTGCATCAACGTCAAGTTTGTGATGCCCCTACGTTGAAGAAACATTCCCGTTGAAATGCCAAGGCGTGAGCGCGATGTTGAGTTGGATGATTTAAGGAGACAAGTACAACAACTACAACAACGCCTTGCACGTTATGAACCTTTTGAATGTGATGAGTCACATCATGGTTCGGAGGATGAAGATCATATTGATGATGATGAGGTGAACCCTTTTCATCACACCCATGGTTCGAGTATTCAGTTAGCAAGATCTCATGGTCCCTGTGATCGTGGATTCCAACAGTCTTTTAATCTTAAGGTGGATATTTCGGAGTTCAATGGAAGGATGCATCTGAATGATTTCGTTGATTGGTTGCATACCGTAGAGAGATTGTTTTAATATCATGAAATTTTTGAAGATCACAAGGTAAAGTTGGTCGCTATCAAATTGACAAAATATGCATGAATTTAGTGGGAACATCTCAAGAAGCAACTTTCCCATGAAGGGAAAAGTAGAACTGTGACGTGGAAAAACATGAACAAAGTGCTCAAGAAAAAGTTCTTGCTGGATAATTATCAATAGGATAATTTTTTGAAGTATCACAACTTTAAGAAAAGAGAACAAATTGTTAAAATTTCACAGCTGAATTTGAATGCCTTATGATAAGGTCTGACATGCCTAATTTCTAATCCTAAATACCGCAAGTATACAGGTGTAGATGTGTATAGGATAAGTCAAGGTCGATCCTCAAAGAATAGGTTAACGTAGTTTGATACCCCAATTTTATAGGATTACCCTAACTAGACACTCAAATTGCAAGGTTGATTTTAATAAACTAATTAACTTAACTTGTCAAACGAATAAATTCCAATTAACGAGAATGTATCCTAGGGCTTCAATTTCGTGAATTACTTCAATGTTGATTAAGTTTAACTTGTAGACTTTTAAACCAATTTTTAGTATTTATTAGGCGACACTTAAGTAACTTAGTCATTCTCTCGAAGCGACTAAGTCGTGGATTAATTAGGACAACTACCCTCTCGAGTCAATTAATCCTAACAACTCCTAAAAGACCCTTAACCCTTGCCTACGCAGTCATAGACAACTATGCTATATGTTGTATGTCTATTAACAGTTCCCTCCTCTCGAAGCGGAATTGTTAAACGTGTAAACTAAGCCTAAGTGATCAAATTATGCTCAGTTATGGAATAAAACAAACACATAGATAAATACTTAAAATCGGAGTCTATAAATCAAAACCTTAAATCAAAACATTGTCGTAAAATACTACTCTCTAACCCTAGGGCACGAGTAGCTTAGCTACTCATGCCTAGCATCAATTCAATACAATAATTCCTAGAATACATTGTAAAGAAATAAAAGCTAGATAAGAAATAATTAAACTCGGTGCAGTCGACTCGTTAATCTTCGTATGCTTGTTCTTTAAATTGCTCTCTAAATACTCTTCAATGCGTATATGATGTAATGCAGCTGATGATTATGAAAAACTAGCATTACTTGTCTTTTTATAGACTTTGGAATAATCCTGGGGAGCTTAGGAATCAATTCCAACTTGGGACAGGAAAGTTCTTCAAAAACGGGCTTTTGACGCGGCCGCATTACTCTGAACTCAGAATTTCTTCAAAAAGCAGCAATTTGACGCGACTGTGTTGCTTGTTGGTCGCGGCCGCGTTGAAACAACAGTGCAGATTTGTATTGCGAGCCGGTTTTGGCACGCCGTGTTGCATCTCTGACGCGGTCGCGCCGGTTCACGTCTTGTTTGACTTCTGGACCGGTTCAGGCTGGTTTGAGCCGGTCTAGGCCAGTTTTTGGCTGGTTCGGACCGATTTTTGCTGGTTTTGTCCGATTTTTACTTCCCTTCAACTTGTTCTTTCGTTCGTTAGTCGTAAATCATGACTTTTAGTCCTGAAATTGCTCAAAAATACCTTAAAACAAGTGAAACACATTAAATGGTCCAAATTATATAAATTATCAAACTCTAGACCAAATATGGACATAATTGCTATAAATACTATCCTAAATCGACCTAATTACATGCATAATTAACGTGTATCAAACCCTCCAAAATTAAACTGTTGTTCGTCCCGAACAACATAACAAAAGACAAGAAATTACAAGTGATTTATGCAATGGTTTAGGGCAATTGGATGATGATTTATTTTCAGACTGATTTTCTTTTTACACAATTTAGGCAACATATGGTAACATGAATCAACTAATCTCAAGACTTTGAACTTTCAAGTTATTCAATCCTCACCGGTTATGTATTTCACTCATGTCTCAAGTGTTTAGGCTAATTCCATTTCCGCTCATATTGAATTACATGCAAAGCCTACCATATGCTTGTTAATCGTCTAAACTAGACCTCGTACTCAATGTGTGTGAAAAAGGATCAGAAAGGTTTTTTCTTGGTTGTAATGTTGGCTTAAGGTAAGGTGGGATATATTTGACTAAAAGTGACTACTATTGGACTAATCAAGTTATTCCTAACCCGACCACCCCTCAATATAATCACTCAACCTCACTCTTCAATTTTCAGCAAGCCATCCCAAAAGACATGAATTCTTCACCTTCAATAAACCTTTACAACTAAAGTGCTTTTTCAAAACACCATCAATACAAGGGTACCACATTTTTTGGACTACCCGATTGTTCTAATCAATTCAAACAATTCTAAGCACTTTTATGATTTCCTAGCCTCTCTTCTTGGCAATTTATTAACAGTCAACTTTTTCTTTTCTTTTTCTCAATCGATTTTTCTCTCCTTCTTTTTTTTCAGCTAGGAGAAGCTATTTTCTCTTCTTCTTTTTTTTTTTTTTTTTTTTTTTTCAGTATCATTCTTCTCTTATTTCCTTCATCTTTGAATTTATCTTCTAATTTTCCCATTCCTTCCCACAAATTCTTCACCCAAACTACCTTCTAATTCTCCTCCCTCTAACTTGATTATTCAAATTAAGGCTAAAGGAGTTAAATTGAAAGGTTTTCGACTGACATTGTTAGGCTATGAAAAAAATTAAGGCTTTAAGGCTCAAGTGGGCTAACTAGGGATAATTCTTGACGTTATGGTCCAAAGGCAATTTTTCACAGTTCAAATAAATAGGCTTCAAAACAAAAATGCCTAAGATCACTTTCTAAATCACACCACAAATTTGACACATTCTTGGTAAAGACTCAAGGCAAGTTCTAGAGACTAGTGCACATATTCAATCTAATTCACATCGAAAGAATGTATATTACTCCAAAAATAGGAGTACAATTAGGCTCAAATTCTCACCAAGGTAATTTTTTTGATCGAATACTCTAGGTTCAAGCTCAATTTCGTCTCAACTCACTTCTCATGCTTTATTATGTGACTCTTTTTTTCCATCTACTTCTCAAAAAAAAAAAAAAAAAAAAAAAAGTTTCATCTCATCATTAACTATTCTCCATTCATCTTTTCTTATTTTTTCTCCTTTTCTTTTCATTTGTTATTTTTTCATTTTCTTGGGTTTAATTCTTCTGTTGCCTCTAAAAACTAAAATAAAAAGACTTTAGACTCCTAAGACTCAACATGACAACTAAATGACAAATATGGGTTCACAAACCCAAAACACCAACAAAATAATAAAACGGGCTCACATACCCGGTGTTCCAAATCAAAACAAGTAAAAGTAAGCAATATGGGCACACATGCCCGAAATTTACCCACAAATAACGAAACAACAAGCAAATCAAACGATCAACTAAACAGAATGACCAACTAAAATCAGAAACAACAATATATATATATATATATATATATATATATATATATATATATATATGTGTGTATATATAATATAGTGGTCAAGACGTCCCACGGTATACCCCCTCCCCCAAACTTAGCTGAAAGCCAATGTTTGGAGGAAGAGAGTGGTACGCCTTAGTACTAACTTACATCACTGTGGTGGAGGCAGTGGTTGGAACCCAAACTGGCTCCAAAACTATGTTATGGCCTCCCACTGAGTCCTCTGCTGCTGTCGCCACTCTTGTTTATCAGTACTCCTTTGAAGGAGTGTGTTCAATATCCCTCTTTGGTCATGCAATTCTGTGTGGATCGTTTGCAGCGCTCCCCGAACCGCTGTTCGCTGTCTTTCCATCGAGGTGCGAACTGATTGCACCGACTAATTACAAATGCGAAAATCGTCCAAGAGAGAAGTAATGATGCCTACCATGTCCTCATTATATTCAGACTCGGAAGCAACAACTGCTGCTACCCGTTTCTTGCTGGGTTGTCTCGGAGCTTGGCTGTTACCTTCGGCTGGTGGCTCGGGATGGAAGACCTCAGAATCTGGGGGTTGGGACAGCTGAAGATGCTCTTCAGTAGATAAGGAAATATTTGTTGTATCAGTAGCATCTCTCACAGCTATCCCGAGCTCAAACGGAAGACGAAGGTAAGGTCCAACATTCTGATACACATATGGAACCGTCCCATTTTCACCTAAGACCACGACTTGCATAGCTTCTAGCAAATCCCATGTAAATTGGACCCCGTCCCTTACCGGCACCATGCCAGCTAAGTTAATATCATCAAATCCAGCTGCTATTGGAGTGATTAAACCCCCAATCATGATGCTATCCTTTTGCTTCCGGATGACACTCGCGTTCAACGGTGGGGGTTGTACTCCTCCGTACTGCTGATTCGGTGTAGGCCGAAGATAATCACTGATAGGAGTGACATCCTCGTCTGCTTTATCTGGTGCAACATGAATTCGTCTCTGCTGCTGCGGTGGTTGCTGCTGCTGCAAGTTGATGACTCGATTATTGAGATTAGCGAGAGCCCCTAGTATCCGAGTCAATTCTTCCTCTTGGGTCAAATTTTGCAGTATGTTTTCCATCTTGAATGTGGAATTTCTTCTCGTACGGTATCTACGGGTGGTTGCCTCAATCTCAGGATCTAAAGGGACAATATGTTCATTCCTTTTTGATCTGGTTTGCATGTGAAACCTGCAAACGCCTCCAACAAGAAATACAACGTAATACTAAAATATAATAAATAAAATAAAAATGAAAATTAAATAACAAAATTAAAAATACGAAAAATAAAGTCTAGTCTAGTATCCTCCTATTTCTCAAGATAAATACTAGGACGCTATACATATTCCCCGGCAAAGGCACCAAAAACTTCATAGGCCTAATCTCTAACCCTAAATACCGCAAGTATACAGGTTTAGATGTGTATAGGATAAGTCAAGGTTGACCCTCAGAGAATAGGTTAACGCAGTTCGATACCCCAATTTTATCGGATTACCCTAACTAGACACTCGAATTTTAAGGTTGATTTTAATAAACTAAATTACTTAGACTAATTAACTTAACTTGTCAAACGAATAAATTCCAATTAACGAGAATGTATCCTAGGGCTTCGATTTCGTGAATTACTTCAATGATGATTAAGTTTAACTTATAGACTTTTAAATCAATTTTTAGTATTTATTAGGCGGCACTTAAGTAACTTACTCCTTCTCTCGACTAAGTCGTGGATTAATTAGGATAACTACCCGCTCAAATCAATTAATCATAACAACTCCTCTCGAAGCAAAATTGTTAAACGTGTAAACTAAGCCTAAGTGATCAAATTATGCTCAGTTATGGATTAAAAAAAACACATAGATAAATACTTAAAATCGGAGTCTATAAATCAAAATCTTAAATCAAAACATTGTCGTAAAACGATACTCTCTAACCCTAGGACACGAGTAGTTTAGCTACTCATGTCTAGCATCAATTCAATACAATAATTCCTAGAATGCATCGTAAAAGAAATAAAAGCTAGATAAGAAATAATTAAACCCCGTGCAGTCGAATCGTCAATCTTCGTATGCTCGTTCTTCAAATCGCTCTCTAAATATTCTTCAATGCGTGTAGCTGATGATTCTGAAAAAAGAGCAATACTTGTCTTTTTATAGACTGGAATAGTCCTGGGAAGCTTAGGAATCAATTCCTACTTGGGATAGGAAAGTTCTTAAAAAATGGACTTTTGATGCGGCCGCGTTGTGCTTCTGACACGGCCGCGTTACTTTGAACTCAGAATTTCTTCAAAAAGTAGCAATCTGACACGGCCGTGTTGTGTGTTGGTATCGGCCGTGTTGCAACAGTAGTGCAGATTTGTATTGCGAGCTGATTTTGGCGTGGCCGTGTTGCATCTCTGACGTGGTCGCGCCGGTTCACGTCTGGTTTGACTTTTGGACCGGTTCTGGTTGGTCTGAGCCTGTCTACGCCAGGTTTTGGCTGGTTCAGACCGATTTTTGCCGATTTTGTCCGTTTTGGACTTCCCTTCAACTTGTTCTTTCGTCTGTTAGTCGTAAATCATGACTTTTAGTCCTGAAATTGCTCAAAAATACCTTAAAACGAGTGAAACACGATAAATGGTCCAAATTATATAAATTTATCCAACTCTAGACCAAATATGCACATAATTTCTATATATACTATCCTAAATCGATCTAATTACATGCATAATTAACGTGTATCAAGGTCTTAAGTTGAGGAGCCAGAGGAACAAACTATAGCTCACTATCTTGGAGCACTAAGGTTCAAAATTGCTAAAATGGTCCAGTTACAACCGTGTTGGACTTACAATGATTTGGTAAAACTTGCAATAAAGGTGAGAGGCAAATCAAGGAAGCTCTGAAAGGTGGTAACTCTCGATAGTGAAATAAGAATGCTCTTTCCCACAAAAGCAAAGCCACTCCCCGAAGACTCATTTTTTGAATAAACTAGGTCCATCAAGGTTGCAATCAAGAAAATATGAAGCACTAAAGTCGAGGTCTCCTAACCCCTCGACTTCTAATTCTCGGCGATGCTTTAAATGTCATGGATTTAGACAGATTGCATCCGATTGCTCTAATATAAGAATTGCCTCACTTGTGGAAGAAGACCCTATCGAGGAGGATCCGAAATATGACGAGGCAAAAGAGGAAGAGGAGATTACTTATTCCGATCAAGATTGTCTTGTTGCAAGAAAGTCCCTTAGTCCTATTCAAGAGAAAGAAGATTGGCTCCTACATGATATTTTCCACACGAGATGCACTTGCAGTGGAAAGGTATGCAGTGCTATTATTGACGGTGGAAGTTGTGAAAACTTGATGTCCAATGAAATGGTGGAGAAGCTTAAGCTTAAGACGGAGGTACACCTATTCCCTTATAAACTCTCATGGCTTTCTAAGGAAAGTAAATTAAGAGTTGATAAAAGATGCTTGGTTTATTTTCTGTTGGCAAGAATTATCAAGATTATGTTTGGTGTGATGTTGTACCTATTAATACTTGTTATCTACTTCTTGATAAACCATGAAATATGATCGGAAGGTTATTCATGATGGGTATAGAAATACTTACTCTTTTGAGAAGGACGGAGTAAAAGTTATTTTGGCTTCTTCTAGACTCAAGAATATTCCTAAACTATCAAAAGGGGAAGGGAATCTCTTGCTCTCTAAATCTCAATTTGAATCATCTTGGGAGAAGTCTAAGAACGCTTTTGCTCTTGTGATAATGGAAGAAAACACAGAAGCAAATAAGGTTCCAACCATAATGATGCCCATTCTTCAAGCATATCAAGATGTTGTTCCAGGTGAAATTCCTCCGGGCCTTCCATCCATGAACGTTCAACATTGCATCGATTTCACCCCCGGTGCTTCAATTCCAAATAAAGCGACATATAAGATGAACACGAAGGAACATGAAGAATTGAAAAAAAAAAGTGAAAGATCTTATGGATAAAGGTTTGGTAAGGCGATATATAGGATGAACTCGAAGGAACATGAAGAACTGAAAAGACAAATGCAAGAGCTTATGGATAAAGGTTTGGTAAGTTCCTAGTGGTTTACTTTGATGCCATCTTGATTTATAGCAAAAACGATGAACATCACTTGGAGCATCTTCATCAAGTTTTTAGCACCTTATGAAAGGAGAAACTATATGCCAATCTAAAGAAATGTGAGTTCTTTTTCCAGTTACCTTATCTTTCTAGGCTTTATTGTATCCGATGAAGGCATAAAAGACTATCCAAGAAAAGTGGAGGTGATTGCAAATTGACCAACTCCAACAACCATCTGTGATGTACAAAGTTTTCATGGTCTCGCTTTATTTTATCGTAGATTTATGAAAGGTTTTAGCACTCTCATGGCGTCAATCACAGAGTCTTTGAAGGGCGGAAAGCTCTAATGGTCGAAGGAAGGGTAAAAAGGCTTCGATCTCATCAAGGAAAAGATAATAGCTGCACATGTACTTGGACTCCCAAATTTGGATAAATGATTTGAGGTGGAATTTGATGCCTTGAAAATAGGCATTGCTGCAGTTCTGAGTCAAGAAGGTAAGCCCATTGCCTTCTTTAGTGAAAAGTTGAATGGAAGCCGAAGGAATTATTCTACACATGATAGTAATTTTTATGCTATTGTTAGAGCTTTGGATCACTAGAGTCATTATCTCATATGTAAAGAGTTCATTCTTTTTTTCTTTTTTTTAACCATAAGGCACTAAAATACATCAATGGCCAACAAAAGCTTAACAGTCGATAGCAAGATGGTTGAATTTCTCTAAGCCTTTACTTTCCACATCAAACACAAGTCGGGAAAGCAAAATCAAGTGGTGGGCGCTTTGAGCCGAAGATATTCTCTACTTTCCACACTGGAAGTGAAAGTTTTAGGCTTTGATGTTCTCAAAGAACAATACAAGGATGATCCGCGATTGAGGAATATATGGGAAGAGTGTTTAGATGGTCCATCAAATCACTTCTTTTTACAAGATGATTTTCTTTTCAAGGATAATCAGTTATGCATTCCTCAAGGCTCTCTTAGAGATTCTATCATCAAAGAAGCTCATGGAGGAGTACTTGCCAAGCATTTTAGGTGTGACAAGACTCTAGCCCTTGTGAAAGAATTTTTTTATTGGCCGCAGGTGGACAGATATGTTGCAAGATAAGTGGAGCAATGTCAGATTTGTCACATAGCAAAATCTCAAGTTCAAGATACCGGAATATACACTCCGTTTCTGGTTCCAGTGGCCCCTTGGGAAGATGTAAACTTAGATTTTGTGGTGGAACTTCCAAGAACGCAAAGAAAAAAAAGATTATATTATGGTGGTGGTGGATCCCTTCTAAAAATGGCTCATTTTGTTCCTTTTAACAAAACAGTCGATGCTTCAACACTACGGATCTTTATTTTCGAGAAATTTTGAAGCTCTATAGTATTCCCAAGACTATAACTTCTAATCGGGATATAAAGTTTATGAGTCATCTTTGCGGACTCTTTGGCGAAAGATGGAGACTACTTTGCAATTTAGCATTTCTCATCATCCCCAAATAGATGGTAAAACTGAGGTGGTTAATCAGAGTTGGGAAATCTCTTCAGGAGTTTGGTGCGCTTTAATATTCGTCAGTAGGATCATTCGCAGGCTCAAGCTGAATTTGCTTACAGTGGCTCTTGTAGTCAAACTACAGGAACTAGTCCATTCAAAATTATTTATGGTGGAAATCTAAATAGTCCTTTGGACTTGGTCCCTGTTCCAACTACACATTCTTATGGAGATGCAAAAGATAGAGCTAAGTCCATCAAGAAATTGCATCAAGAGATACACGATCGAATTATGAAACAAAGAGGTACTAGAAGAATGCAGATAAGCATCGCAAACCCGCTGCATTTAAGGAAGGAGATTTTATTTGGATTCATGTGATAAAGGAAAGGTTTCCAAGAGGTAAGCATGGTAAGCTCAATCCGCGAGCTGATGGTCTGTTTAAGGTACTTCAATATGTTGGAGAAAATGATTACAAAATTGAGCTTCTCGGAGATTACAATGTTTCTGCAACCTTTAATGCGGTTGATTTATCTCCATATCGTGGTGAAAATGTTAAGGAAGTTGAAGAGAACTCTAGGCGAGTTCGAGTGTAGCGGAAGCAAATGACTTGAAACACCTAAAAGAAATGGCCCAATAGAAGAAAATGAAAGTTTTCAACAGTGTGGTCAGGTTTGGACGGGAAACTGCTTTCTCTCGGGCCTTATTAGGCTGATTGACACATATAAGTATTTGAAATTTACTAGAGTGAGTTATTTTTTCTAGAAGGTTGGAGATTGTTGCGGAATCTGCATTAGTTCATGAATCTTCCTATACATGAATTCTTTTTGGTCAAAGAATGTATTCACATGAATTTAGAAGTTGTAGAGTCAAGTAGTACTTATTATATTATATCTAGAATCATGTATTGGCTCCTATAAATAGTCAAACTCTTGTAGTATCTTGGCAAGTGAATTTGATAGCAAATAGTAATTTTATCTTTCGAGTCTTTTGGCTTGTTCTGTTCTCAAAGCTCCTCTGTGGGTTCCTTAGAGTAAGAGACACTTTGAGTGTTTTACTTGTGTTACCTTCTAAATTCCAACTTTCCTCCATCAACTTGCATTCAATTTTGGCCTAATTCGAGTCAAGAACAACACTGTCAATATTTTGTGCTGAATTAAATAAAATGAAATTTTCAATTAAAAAAAACACAGAGTGATACTTTGGGAAAATATATATAATACTTCTTTTGAAATTGTAATTATTTAAATTTTTTTCAATATATAATTTATGTGTTCTTAATAAATTTTCTATATGTTTTCAAAATCAAGCTTTAT
The DNA here is from genome assembly GCA_958295605.1 of Ajuga chamaepitys. Lineage (NCBI taxonomy): Eukaryota > Viridiplantae > Streptophyta > Magnoliopsida > Lamiales > Lamiaceae > Ajuga > Ajuga chamaepitys. The sequence goes on along the minus strand of OY282502.1, from coordinate 14,123,610 downwards.
ATCAGTCCTTTATTATAAACCTCAAATTGTATTCTATTTTTTATTTAGTCGAATTACTTTAAAAAATATTTCTAGGAATATAAGTGTAATACTTTTCGCAAAAAGTATTATTTTTGTGCGTAAAAGTATTGTTATTGTACACTGAAAACTAATAAAAAAATTCCTGTAAAAAGTAATATTTTTCAGTAGAATGTGTTACTTATAGGAAATATACTCTTATATTTTTTAAATTTATCTGTTCTCATTAAGTTTTGTGTAGCATTTTAGTATCAAGTTTATATATAAGTACACCTTTTATAACCTTGAAACCTCATCCACTACTTTATAATAATACGTTTTATAGCAAAGAGTAATGCATTTTCTCGAAAAAGTTATTAATCATTAGGAGTTGTTGGGGGTGCGAAATGGATGTGATTTTTTATTTTTTTTAAGTTGAACGAAAGTTTCAAGTTCATTTGGGTTAGGTCACTTGCGATCCAAAAATTTTACCAATTTTTCTAAATCGATCTGACCCTGGTAATCAAAAGTCCAACTGATCGCCTTGCATGCATTGTAAATACGCAATAATGAATAATCCTGCCAAAGTAATAAAGAAGCTTAGACTTTTTTCATTCGACTTATCCTTCATATCTATAGTGTATTTGAAAGAACCTGATTATGCGTATTTAAATCCAAGCATATCTGGCAAAAAAGCTTTTTGTGTCCATTAAAAAATATTTGAAACATTTGATTATTATATTTTAAGATAAATTGGTGAAATCGGTAAGAATCAAGTTAATCGTGTTAGTGTCTAGTTTCTATGAGTAAATTCTGGTAGAGGGTTTTAAGTCAGGTTATCGTGTTAGTCAAGGATTGCTTCCCCTACTTCGAGGTTCTCTTCTTTGAACATTTTTTTAGGTGGATTCTTTTGACTTTTTTCTCTTAAAATTTCAAAACAAAGTCCAGTAGTGATAGGATTGGAGAAAACCTTATAACATTTACATCATACAATTAAGTAAGTATAAAATTTATTATGTTGCTAGAGAGTTGGTCTAATTAAATAAATAAATTAATGTTGTCGTACTCTAAGCTGATGTAAATTATCTCTTCCAGTTCAGATGCCACCAATACCATTCACATACAAAACAAATTGATCTGTCACCCTACCACGATAGCTAAATTATACTTGGGCTAACCTAGTGATTTTTTTTTTCATGGATATTTTATTTGGACTAGTGTCAAGAAGATTTTCAACTTGGATTTGATTAGCCTGACTTTTCGTGGAACAACACATAAACGATTTCCAACATGGACCTGACTAGCCTGACTTATTTGGGAGCAATTGACAAACGATTTTCAACTTGAACCTATCCAACCTGACTTTTGTTGAAAACTAAGCATGTACGTTCTCCAACCTAGTTCTAGTAGACCTGAATGAATCCCAAAGCTGCATTTGGCCCGATATAAGGACAAAATAGGTCCTCTGCACAGATTTGGCAATGCTTGGCTAGGAAGCCAATTAAGCTTGACTTGATGTTCAATACAAAGAATCAACTCATATACACTCCAATCTGACATCTGACACAGTCATGTAAGACCAAAATGGGGGTCTTTGCACATATTTGGTAAGGCTTGGCTAAGAATTCAATTACATTTGACTTGATATACATTTTCGAGACAATGAAAAACTCATATTACACTCACGACACGGATCAAAATAATCTCTAAAACAAGATTACATGAAACCCTCTCAACTGATCACCTATCAAGAATGACATTATTTTAGGGTTGTCAAGGCAATTTGACCTTAATATTGAAATGGTTAAGCTAAATTTGTTTAGCATTTTTCATATCTCGTTTATTTTTCGTGTTTTATTGTTTTTATTTTTGGTACTTTATTGATTGACGTGGTAAAAATTTGTTGACTCAGATCCACGTTCGGAATTGGGTGTGTCAACAAAACTACTGCATATTTGAAATATAATAAAGCGATGAGTAAAGTGCATATGGTGATGGGTATAACTAAAACATATAATAGTTGAGGGGGCAACATGAAAATAACCCCTTAAGGTAACCATGTTTGTCTGATGATATGATTGTGGTCAATAACATTCCAATGATGGCTAACCAAAAAGCGAATAAAGATAGATTTACTGCTGCTCCTTAAAAGCAAACCCAATAAGGCTGCCTAATAACATTTTTATTTGCATATCATGCAACTAATTACATTTAATAAAATAACTATCAATAAATAAATAATTAAAGAGAGCAGTGCAAGAGGACATATCCACACAAAGTATATACTCTTCTTCCATGTGATGTAATACTTCATTTAAATTAGATAATAATCTTACTATATAATTAAAAAAATCCTCTAAAAAAAGAAAATTAGGCATATTTTCTCAATCATTTCATAGTAAATTTAAATCATAACTAATACTCCCTTCGTCCCGACTTATCTTGCACAGGGGGGCCCGACACGAGTATTAAGAAAATTTATTTTTTGGTTGTTTGTTGACTTTCCAAAGGTGGATTGAGGGTGCAGACTATGTTATAACTTTCTCTTTTTAGGCTGTGCAAGATAAGGTGAGACGGTCGTTTAAGGAAAATGTGTAAGATAAGGTGAGACGGAGGGAGTATAATAAGATATTTATATATATGATAAAGATTTGTATATATATGGTAAAATCTTTTCAAATTTAATTTTTTTTTTGGCAATTTACTTAAAGATTAGAGATGACAACTTTTTATCGATTCATTTATAATAAAATAAAATAAATTAAAAAGCAAATAATTTCTGGTTCTTTTTTATTTTTCAATGTAAAATATAGAAAATTAATCCTTAATTTGACATCTACATTGCATATCTAGAATAAGTTATATTAAAAAAGCAATTCCTTGTTGATTATTTATGTTAGATTTGTTTATGTAATATGAGTTTAATTATTTGTTTGGGTCTGAGATATAAATAAAAATTAAATAAATACTAAGAATATTTTTTCTTATAAACACTTATCAACTAATTTAAAAAAATATTAGTTAATTTTTTTATGCCTTTTAAACTTTATTTTTATTTTATGAACATATATATATATATATATATATCCTTCCTACACTATTACAACTCTTCAGAAATAGAATTTTTTTTTTTTTTTTTTTCAGTTTCTAGATTCATTGATATATTTTGTTTTTATAAAAAAATAAAAGAATAAATAGCAGAGGAACACATATACCCGGTACAGATGGAAAGAATTTAGAAATACATTATTCTTTATAGCTCTCTGTGTGTGTGTCTCAAATGTTTTGACTTTTCCAACATTATAAATGCATTAATAACTTTTTCTTCTAGAATCCATTTCTTTTATTTGAAATAGATAAAAGCAAACATGTTTCCTAGTATTTTTTCTGATACTGATATTGAATATTTTGATATTATATATTAAATATAAAGTAAATAATTATTTATTGATTGATTATTGTGCTTAGATTTGAATATTTATTGTGGGTTGAACTATTTACATTGAATATGAGTTGCAAATAGAAATAAATTAAATAATTATTATTAATAAAATTAAATGATATTAGATGATCTAATTTAATTTAACAAAAAATTAAGTCATTCAATTATTTTGTTCAATTATTCAACTTTAATTTTTTTCCTAAATAAATATATTTGAAATAGTGCATCGAACCTAGCGAGAATTCTAGTTATTGTATAATATGATAGAACCACACCTATCTCTTTTGAGGTTTGATTGAATTACCAAACAAATTTAAGAGTTTTTGGGGGATGTTTGGTTATATTTTTAAAATAATAATTTTCACATTTTACTATGCTAATTAAATACATAATCATGTTTGTTTTACCATCTTCATCTGTATATCTTTTTCAAATTAATAATTATATTTAAATTAATATTTTTTTCTTCACTATCAATTCATCTAATATAATGGTTGCAGAAGGCGGAAAATGGAGGCGGAGCAGTTTTTGGTCGCCTAGCGCCTAGGCGCCGCCCAGGAATTATTATTATTATTATTATTATTATTATTATTATTATTATTATTATTATTATTATTATTATTATTATTATTATTATTATTATTATTATTATTATTATTAATTTTTTTGTTATTTTTGTATTTTTTATTAATTATTTAATTAAAAAATTATATATATATATATATATAAAAGATAATCATGATATAGCACTACAATCAATTTGTTTAATATTTTAAAAAACCTTCTAATTTTTTTGCGCTGAAGGATTTGTATTAAAAAAGAAAATTCAAATATATAAATTTTATTATAAGAAGCCAACATAAAATTAAAATAAAAAGAGGTCAACATAAGTCATTTAAGCTCATTAAATGAAATAATCTCAAACATAATTAGTACAAAACATCTTTATAAAAAAAAAAAAAATTCTCCTAATCTAAGAACAAAGAAAAAACCCTCCCTCCCCACACGTGACTCGGACCCAGAATCAAAGGCCTAGGTAATAAATGCTTTACCACTTGAACTATCTAACTTCATTGTACAAAACATCTTTATAAGTATTGTAATTTATTGTTAGAATGGCTAGAAGTCATATTCTTATTATATCATGTTTTTGTATTGCGTATTAATTATTATATACTACTCGTGTTCATTTATTTTAGAAAATACATTTTGGGTCCCAAAATCGTGAATTTTTCTTGTAATTTTACATGTATTACTATCAATTATTCTAAACATAAGCTTAAAGTTTATTAAAATTTGTATTATTTAATAAATTTATAATTTTAATTCGTCGTCCTTATTTATGAATTTTTAGATTATAATACTTCTAATGGGAAAATTGACCAAAAAATATATAAAAATAGAAGAAAAGTACTAAATAAAGTCTCACATGTCTCGAAAATTATACGAGAATCATTCGTAATATAATGTATGAATATATTTTAAAAATCTCAAGTGTTAGTCATATTTTAAACTTTTATTTAAAAATGCGAGATAAATACAAGAAAAATTAAAAAATTCGAAGAATTTTTATTATTATGTTAAAAACTCGATCAAAATTCCTTGCCGGAATAGTGCAGATCTTCCAGCAATTTTTCGTCATTGAGGTAGTCCAACCGGTTACGAGGTTTGACTGCACCTTTTATAAGTTAAAATTTGGGTTAAGTCTCGCGTACATCAGGTGCACGAAACAATTCAATTTATTCATAAAAATATATAATTATTCATACTGAATGATATTATTGTTCTGGATAAAATGAATACATTTTAACATAAACACTACTACATTTTCAGCATCATATCTTTTTTCAGAACAAATAATACCATTAAACATAAATCTTACTACATAATAAAATGAAACCCTCTATAAATAGTAATTTCAGTATTTTCCCGTCCAGACACACTTACTTAATGTAGAAATAGTAATTTTATGGTAAGATTATAATCACAAAGTAATTTTATGGTAAAATTATACTGCACTTACAACCAGAAAATGCGCCGAAATTTGTATTGCATAATCTTACTATAAAATTTCGTATTCCAATTAGTAAAAGATTTTGTATTCTAAATATTGATATATTCAACTCATTAGCCGAAATTTGTGATTACCAGAATCTTATCATAAATTCCGTCAATGCAGGGAGAATAGTTTCTAAATATTGATATCAACATATTAGCTGAAATTTGAGGTTTTTTATGAAAATTATTCTTTTCTATAAAAAGTACAATTTTCTTTTATATTTAGATAATATATTTAGTTTGCTTTTACTTTTTTGTTTATTTATAAAATAATTTTGGGCTATAAAAATTATTTTGTTTTACATGACATAAATTTATTGAGTTTGCATTAATAACAAATGAAAAAAAAAATCATATATTAACCAAAGTAATTTATGAACCGATTTACTTTGATTAAATAAGGTTAATATTTGCTTGAACAGTATATGCTAACTTGAAAAATAGAAATAGGATACCAAATTATTAATGTAATTTTTTTATTTGGTCAAATTTTGTTATATATTGATATTTAAAATATTTTATACAAAATAAAATGTGAAGTTATTTTCAAAAATTAATTTGAGTAATGTTTAATAAATTGTAAATTATAAAAGAAGATTAAAACAACTTTTATGCAACGATAACAAAGATATTATCACCCTAAACAAGTGAATATGACTATCTCATAACTTATTGATACTTATGTATTTTTTACTTCTTTAAGCTCTTTCCTTTTACTATAAATATATAATTTTCATCTTTTATTATATTACAATATAATATATTATATATCCATGACATATTAACGATGCACGATCAGAAAATTATAGTATTAATAAAAAATATCCGGTATTTAATTTCACGTTATATAGTGTATACAAATGATGATAGAAAAGATAGTGTTTTTCCTTATGGTCTGACAATCCTGGTCTTCATCTTGAATGGTAAACAATGCACCGTTTGAAAGAAAAGTCGCCATAATCGAAATTGCACAAGTCAAACTAAACTTGGCACAAACTGTATGAGTTAAAATTTCTGGAAAAGACAGATTTATTTCAACTAAGAAAAATGAAAAGAATTTGTAAGTACAAATAATTTTAATCATTACCGAAGAAATCAGATGAATAAAAAGAACTACGCTTAGGGATGTTAGAAGTACAAAATTATGGGGTCTAACTCGGAACCGCCTTAATTCATAAAGGGTTAAGTTTATCATACTATTAACTCGCTAAAATATATAGCCCGGGTAAATCTAGGGTCGATTAGCTCGAAGCCCTATAAAAACTAACTTGCTTAGGGTTAGGATCAGGGGCGGAGCTACTGCCGACCCGTACTGGACTCCAACCCAGTGCAAAATTTGTGGAATCTTAATTTTAAATGTATAATTTTTATTATTTAATACTCTAAATTTTAACTAAGACCACCCTATTTAAGTTGCAACTACATCGAACGCTGATAAATTTTTAATGTCTCAGCACATCCCATATGTAAATTATAGATTTGCCCCTGGTTAGGACTAGTTTGGTAACCCCAAACAAATTCTATATAATGTATATATATTTTTAGAGAAAATATACTAATATAATATTGAACATATATGTGTGTACATATATATAATGTTACCATAATATATTATTCTAATATGTTTGTAGTATTTTGGACTATGATTTTCATTAATTAATGTTATATTGTTATGCATTTGTTGTAGATGATGATACAAAGATTAATGTTATGTTGTAATAATTTTCATGGATTAATATTTTGTTATTTTCATGAACTCAATGTTATGTGATAATAATATTTATTTTACGCTCTTTTTAGTACTATATTTTTCAATGTTTGTAAATATGTGTTTCAATGAATTTTCAATTTATTCGTAATATAATAAATGCTTTGGTGGCTTTAAATTCCAGATCTCCTAGTTATAGCTTCTTTCATGTTCTAATTACTAATATGTGTCATGATATTTGCGAACTCAAAATGAGCAAAAAATAAAATATGTTTTATAAATTTTGTTTTTAAATATAAATATTTTTAAAATTCTAACTCATAACTCGATAGTAGCCCGAGTATTCGGTAACTAGTAAGGTTAGAGTTAGATTCACCATATTGTTGGCTCGATAAAAATAATCCGACCAAATCGAAGCTCGATTAGCCCGAAATGATAATCTTGCCCCGACTAACATCCCTAACTACGTTGCTTGTAGTTATAAACATATAAAAACCAATAAGAAATTCTAATTAAATAACTGCAAATATCATAGAGCGTTTTAATGAATTAGATTTTTCTTACGGACTATGACTCCTTGCAAAATTATTAAAGAAAATGGGGAAGGTTGAATTAAAAAAAAAAAGAAAAAAGAAAAAAATTATCAAAAATCGAACAACGGCGGTCGTACAGGGTGTGAAAGTTTCAGAAGTATCAATATCAAGTATTGAATCAAAATTGAACAAGACTACACCAATCTATATTATAGTTCATTCATTGTACCAAAGTGTCATCATTTTTGGAAGTAAATAATTTATTCAAACATGACAATTTTACGGCTGCTTCAAGCGGTCATACCACAATTTAATAGAGTTAGAAAATATTGTATTTCTGATTTTAAAATACTTCCGTAAATTCTTAATTTAGCCATTAACTTTTAATTTTATTAGATGGGATCCTCTATTTTAAATAAGGATGTATTTTCTTTGAATTACTCCCAACCATTAAAGAATTTGTGTTTGGCCATCAAATGAGACCAAATCTTTTAGGCCAAGGGCTTCACATTTTCCTCTTCTAATTTATCAATAAATAATTGTTCCATAATTATCTCTTACACATATCTTTATCACACTTTCCACCTTTTAATATAAACAAACTTTCGCTCAATCTACAATCAATAACAGTAAACACTTCTTTATTTAACTCAACCTTTTTTTATCACTTTATTTACCTTAGCCTAAAGTTGTTCAACCTCCTGACGCTTAAAGCAAACACGGCTTAATAGTAGTACATTTCAACAATTTATACATATACATATATATATATATATACATGATATGTTTGTGTATGAATGTAAGATTGTGTGGTAAATGTAGAGAAATTTATCAATAATGTCAAATCATATTTAAAAGAATAACTAAAATAAAATAAAAGTTCAAATAATAACTAATATAGTTATTAGAATTAATTAACGCATCCCTTTGAACGATCAAATCCATAAAAGAATATAGACATCATATGTATATATCACCGTTAGTATAAATACAAAAATAAGAAAATAAATAAAACTTAAGTAGAGAATGGTATCATCAGATATATAATATGTATTGACAGCATATCAAAGAAGAAACAGTACAGAATTTGTGCCATAAAGATATATAAAATTATATAATATAGTAGTTATGTCATATGTGTATATGATGATGAAGAAATGTTTTGCATGCCTCAAAGTAGACAATGTCAAGAGAATAGGAGAGAGAAAGAAACTGTATAGTCCTTTTTTCTGCAGACTGAAGATGAAGATTAGAAAGCACAAAAAACAGATCAGAAAACAGAAACAATTAACAGCTGGAATCAGGAAAGTAATGCTGCAAAACTCAAGATTCTTGTGGCTCAAGCCAGTCAGATTCATATGCATGTTACACACACAAAGTGAGTGAGAGAGAGTGGAAGTTAAGCACATGCAAAATAAGTCCGGTGTTCTAACCTCCATTGATATGTTTGGTGCCAGTCTCACAAAAGCAAGATGCCAACTGCCAAAGCAGGAAGCAACAGAAAATGATGCTAAATGGCTTTTAATAAGAAATAAATGAGAATGAGGCTTCTGCAAATCCTTTTTTTCTTTCTTTCACCAAGTAAACAAATGGAAAAGCAGCAAAAGAGGTGTGTCCGAAAATCAAAAGGGGTCACAAGTTTCAGCCTCTAATAACTACTAAATTCAGCAAAAAGAAGTATCAATTTTCTCACTATCATCGATTTCAGCGGGCAGATTAAGATCTATGGCGGCGGCGGCATGATCATCTACTCCAAATTTTGCAGCTAATAAATGTGATCTCTTATGGCCTCCTAGAGCTTGCGCAGACTTGAAGATTCTGCCACAAATCACGCACTCATGAGTTACCAGAGCGAGTTCTGGTTTTCCAAACTCGTTGTCATCGTTGATTTTGTTTTTATGATGATTAGACCGGTGGCTACCTAGCCCCTGAGATGACTTGAAGATCCTGTCACATTCGTCACATTTATGAACTTTCGTAACCGCTCGACTCATTCCGAACCGAGTCAACTCATCTGAGCCTCTCCACGCATCCTTGGAAAGCATAATCAAGCACAAAGCCACATCCTCTTCCACTAATGAGTCTCCCGAAATGGGCGTGACTTCCCCCTTTGGCCTCTTGCACCTCACCCGGGTTGACTCGGACTCGCTCTCCCGATCCACAAGATCTACCCTCTTCTTCGGCTTCTCGGCGCTGCTTTCTCTGTCATCAGAAGAGAAGATCGAGGAAGTGGAGTCGGTGAGTGAGTCAGTGAGTTCCTGCCTTTGGGGAGTCTTGGGCGGGAGCGGCAGGGTGGCAAAATGAGACCTCATATGGCCGCCCAAGGCTTTGCCATTAGAGAATTTCCTGGAGCAAAGCTTACACTCCATAACCACCAGTCACAGCAGGTAAAAGAAATGAAAGATCCAGGACCCTTGTTCTAAGACGATACTAATATACACACTTTTTGTATGCATATGCAGAGTGTGGGACGCCCCTGTTCTGTTTCTGTTTCTCTCTCTAAAATGTTATAGTATGTTGTACAAGCTGCGAATGGTAGCTAATATAAAATAGGGTAGGAGCCCCGGAGGTGTAGGTGACTACAATTTCTCAACCGAAAGCCACTCGCCACCCAAACATGCCTTTTTACGGCAATACAAAACAATGTGAAAGCACCATTCCATATAACTATTTTTGTAATATTGTATAATAAAACCAGGATTACCAATTTGGATTCTATTTCATCCTATAAATTCAAATCAAATTTATTATTCAAGATTTTGACAACTGCTATTTCTTATATGGTACTAATCTTTATTGTGTTTGAATTATTTCAACTATGGGATGGTTTTCAGATCTTGAATATAAATGTTTTTTGATTGGATGTTTAATCAAAGTGGAGCTGTGAAAATGAGTTGCTCCGCAAACCTCACATTTTACACAACCCAACTTAATCGAGCTAGTTTGTGCTACCTACTTTCATATTATTAAAAACAAATTTCACTTCAATAGTAGTCAAGTTCACACCAAATAACTTACCAACTTAATCCACTAAATGCTACCGAGCTACACATTTTTACTTTTATAATAGATAGATTGTTATTTTTTTGCAAATAATAAATTGCCGTTATTCGTATAAATAAATGACAATTGTATTATCGACCAAAAAGTCTAAATAAATTGATCAAAGGAGAATAATGTTTCGATAAATGCATTTAAAATGCAAATACACTCAAGTATAATGAAATGTATATCTGATTATAAAATATCTTGAAATATATCGTATTATGCCTAACCACTGAATAATATTTTAACTACCACTTAAAATATATAGATTTTTTAGAATACAAAAAAATAAGCGAGCTAGCACGATACTATCAAATCCTATATAACTAACTTCATAACAATATGATATATGAGCAACCTAACTCAACCTTCAAGTGAGTCGGATGGACTCCCACTGATATGCAGGCAATCTCTATTGTGGTACCTCAAGAGGTAAAACTCAAGCCCAAAGACACAACAGGCCCAGATGATGCCACCAACCAAATATCAGAACTGACAAAAGACAATCAAACGTACCAGCGCCTGCTAGGATCCGTAAGTCGCCGGTATGGATAGGAGATTATGTACCTGGAGTACACGCACTGACAGTACCATTAATCAAACTATTACATTTACTTTTTTTTTTTTCTAGAATATTCCAAGAAAGAGGATATAAAGAATAGGAGTTATGGAAGAGAAGTAGGACAAATTCGTCACTAAGAGTTCTCATTTTCTATAATCATTTGTTTCTAAAATATTAATCGATCCTCCCTTATTTAATTCCTCTCTTCTGACCTGGGTTTGTGTTCACTCGAAGAACACCAGTGAATGTATAAATTGGTGCTTTTATTGCTTCATCTTTCTCACTCTTTCATATCTCCTGCATTTCTTCTACTCTCAGCCCCCCTTCCTATTAAATCACATGGTCGAATCAGACGTTAATCGTCCTCAAGGCTCTACTAATTTGATAGCAAACTGAACTCCATCCAATAATATCTCACTATTGTTGACTCTCGGGTTGACGATCTTCGCACTCAAATCAACACCCCTCAAGTTCCCCTCAACTCCACCAGTTCCTCCCACCTATCTTCTCCACATCCCCTGCCCTCCTCCTCCCATAGAACCCCCCACCAGATAATGCTTCAATCATTCTTTTTGTCAGAATGGATGGATGTACCCAAGTTTGACGACACCGATTTGGATAGATAGATTTTTTGCATCTAAGAATTTTTTAATTTCAATGGTACACCCGATGATTTATGACTGGGCATGATCTCCTTTCATATGGAAGGCAGAGCCACGTCATGGTTCCAATAGATGAAATGCAACAACCTTCCTTCCACTTGGTTGGATTTCCTAGTGAGTGTGAACAACAAATTTGGCGCATCCTTCTACTCCGATCCCTAGGGCTAACTGTTAGTGAACTCAACTCTTAAACACACAACTATACAGAACTGGAATTCGCACAAAGATCAATTTGAAAACACACATGCAGTTCGGCCAAAGATGTAGCCGAATTGAACTCACGCAGACCAGGAACTGAAAATGAATCACACACAGTTTTTACGTGGTTCGTTCAAGATGAACTACATCCACGGAGGCAAGACACACCCCAATTCACTAAGAAATCCAATCAATTACAGAGAATACACACAAGAAACGAAATGCCCAATTCTGTTTACAAATTAGGGCAGAAACGATCAATCTCAAAATACTCTCTCTAATCTAAGAAACAAGGAAATTGCTCGACGTAGTGATCTTCTCCTTGATGAGAGCTTTACAATGATATAAGAATTGGAGCTCGAATGTAACTGTACAGAAAGTTCTAACTGAATGAAGTTGAGCTCAGCTACCGGACAAAAACGACGGTTTTCTTCGTCACAAATTCTGAAACTGCTCCGTCACAAATGACGGTTATCCTCAACTGCCTTGAACCCGGTTTATTCTGAACAGCTTGTCTTCTTGATGCTCAAACCCGGTTCAAACCTCCGGTTCTTCACTTCCTGATTCCGGTTCCACATTCCCAACACACCATATTACAAAGTATAGCTCACTTGATGAGATTGAACACCACCTCACAAATCTCCACCTCAATGAATCAAGTGTGCCTCTTCCTGCCTCATCACTGCCTTTCTGTTAATGCTCTTCATGACATTGCTCAAGCTGCAGCAAGCTCGAACAATGCTCCACTTTGTTCCCAGGTACACCCTTAGTAAGAAAATCAGCAGGGTTATGCAATGTGTGTACCTTCTTCACTTCCACAGAACCAGAATCAATGATATCTCTAGCAAAATGCAACCTAACATCAATGTGTTTTGACCTTTCATGAAATGCTTGGTGTTTCACAAGGTGTAATGCACTTTGATTATCACAGTAGATTGCCACACACTTCTGCTTGATGTCCAAATCCCTCAAAATCCCTTTAAGCCAGATTGCTTCTTTGATAGCTTCAGTAAGAGAGATATATTCTGCTTCTGTTGTTGACAGTGCTACAACTGATTGTTGTACACTTCTCCAGCTGATGGCTGTTCCAAATAAGGTAAACACAAATCCAGAAATAGATTTCCTTGTGTCTATGTTTGCTGCAAAATCAGAATCAGCAAACCCCTCCAATGCAACAGTGCTTCCATCCACTTTCTTTTCAAACTTCAGTGATAAGTTCACTGATCCCTTCAAATACCTCATCACATGTTTCAAAGCTTCCCAATGCTCAACTCCTGGGTTTGACATGAACCTGCTTACTAAAGACACAGCATAGGCCAAGTCAGGCCTACTACAAATCATTCCATACATAAGACGTCCAACTCCACTTGCATAAGGGATATTGCTCATATGTATAATTTCCTCTTCAGTCTTTGGGCATTGTTCTTTGGAGAGTTTCTTCTGTAGATTAACTGGAGTGGAGAGAGGTTTGGCTTCATGCATATGAAACCTCTCCAACACCTTCTGTAGATATTGCCTCTGAGATAACCAAAGCACTCCAGCTTCTCTGTTCCTTAGAATATTCATGCCCAAAATCTTCTTGGCCTCTCCCAGATCTTTCATGTCAAATTCAGTGTTAAGTTTATCCTTCAACCATTGTACCCTCTTCTTGTTCCTGCTGGCAATTAGCATATCATCCACATACAATAGAAGGAAGACTTTATCTTGCTTTGAACATTTGTTGAAGTAAACACAACTATCATAAAGACTTCTTACAAAGCCAACAGTGATCATGAAGTCATTGAACCTCTTATTCCACTGTCTTGGACTTTGTTTGAGTCCATATAGTGACTTCTTCAGCAAACAGACTTTGTCTTCTTGTTCAGGAACAACAAAGCCTTCTGGCTGTTTCATATATATCTTCTCATTGAGTTCTCCATGCAAGAATGCTGTCTTTACATCCAGTTGTTGTAATTCCATGTCCTCTTGTGTAACTTTTGATAAAAGCAACCTGATTGAGCAGTGCTTTACCACTGGAGAGAAAACTTCATTAAAATCAATTCCTTCTCTTTGTGTAAAGCCCCTAGCCACCAATCTTGCTTTAAACCTCACCTGTTTGGATCCTGCTGTCTCTAGTTTCTTCTTGTATATCCATTTAGAGCTTACAAGTTTCTGACCTCTTGGTTTATCCACCAATATCCAGGTCTCATTCTTTTCCAGGGACTCCATCTCTTCACTCATTGCCTGAATCCAGTGTTCACCTTCTTCACAGTCTAGTGCTTCTTTAAAACTACTAGGCTCTTGTGATTCCAGATCTTCAGCAACACTCAAGGCATAGTAAACACTCCCTGCTTGACCATAGAAATCAGGTCTGTTGATTGTTCTTCTAGGCCTGTCCCTTCCAATGCTGTATTCTCTAACATTTTGTGAAGGTCCAGTTTGCACTTCTTCTTTAGATGATGAATCACTATCTTGTGGATTTTCTTGTGGTTGAGGTGTGTGATCATCTTCTGCAGGATGCTCCACCTGAATTGATATCTCTTCTGTCTCTTTAGCACCATCAAATTCTTCCTTAGAGCCTGTAGAAGAGTAAGCCATCACATTCTCATTAAACTTTACATCTCTACTTGTGATTATCTTCTGATTTCCTTTCTCTAGACACCACAATCTGTAGCCCTTTATTCCATCTGGATATCCAAGAAATACACATCTTAGAGCTCTTGCATCTAACTTGTCTTGCTTGACATGGACAAAAGCAAGACACCCAAACACCCTTAAACCTTCATAACTTGGTTTCTGTCCACTCCACACCTCTTCAGGTGTTTTGAACCCAATCACTAATGAGGGTGACCTGCTAATGAGATAACATGCTGTAGCAATGGTTTCACCCCAAAATACCTTTGGCAACCCAGCATCCAACAGCATACACCTAACTCTTTCAAGAAGAGTCCTATTAAGCCTCTCAGCAACTCCATTCTGTTGAGGATTCATTGGAATAGTCCTGTGTCTCTTGATTCCTCTTTCTTCACAGAAGTTTGTAAACTCAGTAGAGAGATATTCCAGTCCATTATCAGTCCTAAGGTGCTTCAGCTTCTTCCCTTTGACATTTTCCAGTTGAATCAACCATGTTTTGAACTTATGAAAAGCATCACTCTTATTCTTCATCAACATGATCCACACCTTTCTGCTGTAATCATCAATCAAGGACATGAAATATCTTGCACCACCATGAGACTCTGTCCTTGCAGGACCCCATATGTCAGAGTGAACATAATCTAATGGCTCTTGAGTTGTGTGAACACCCTTTCCATAGGGCAGCTTCTTGGATTTGCCCAAAGCACACTGATCACAGAACTCCAGATCTTGATTTCCCATGTTTCCAATTACTCCACTTCTTGACAGTTCCTTCAACCCTTTCTCTCCTATGTGTCCAAGCCTCTTGTGCCATTTAACAAGCTCAGAACTGCTCAAGACCATATCCACACTCCCAACAACAGGTGAACCAATCAAGATAAACAACCCATTATGTTGTCTACCTTTTATCACCATTTTTCCATGTTTAGTGATATGTAAGAAGCCATTTACTGAGCTAAACTGACACCCACTAGTTACTAAAGAACCAAGAGATAGAAGATTTCTTTTAAGGCCAGGAACATATCTTACATTTGAGATGACTCTGACCACTCCATCAAACATCCTTATGCTCACTGATCCAACTCCTTTGACCTTACATGATTGGTCATTTCCCAGGAGAACATTTCCACCATCTTCTCTTTTCAGTTCATCAAACCATGACTGGTGTGGACACATATGAAAGGAGCAGCCTGTGTCCAAGACCCATTCCTTTACCATTCTTGATTCAGTAACATTTAATACCTCTGGAGGATCTTCTTGATGATCAATGGCAGCAGCTTCTGCCCCTTGATTTCCACCTTTCTTATTTTTCTTAGGACAATCCTTCTTCAGGTGACCAGGCTGCTTGCACTTGAAGCATTTCCTCTTTTCAACCCATTCATTCCCCTTCTTAGGATTAGAGTCTCCTGACTTTGGATCCTTAGCATTATGTCCCTTCTTGCCTTGCCAAGGTTTCTTGAATTTGACATTCAAACCTTCTTCAGATTGCACCATGCCTTTATCACCTTGAGTCTGGAAGCATTTAGACCTCAGAGCCTTCACTATTCCATCATAAGATAGCTGCTCATCTCTCCCATACATCAAGGCATCCTTAAAGCTTTCCATGGATTTTGGAAGAATGTTTAACACCATCAATGCTTTGTCATCCTCCTTCAATTTCACATCCAGGTCTTCCAATTCTTCAACCATCTTAATGAACTCATCAAGTTGATCAGAAATTACCTTATCTTCAGTGATCTTGAAGGCCAACATCTTCTGCTTCAAGAACAGCTTGTTGGAAACTGACTTGGATTGATACGGATGTTCCAATCTCTTCCATGCTTCTGAGGAACTCTTGCATCTTGAGACCTCTCTCAAAGGTTTATCACCCAAACACAGAAAGATAAGACTGAGGGCCTTCTTATCCACTGATGCAAACTTGGGTTTCTCACTTTCTTCCCACGAATCCAGAGGTATCAATGCAAGATCAAGGCCATTGTGAACCAGTACTGCATTCATCTTGATTTTCCACAGTGTGAAATCATTTCTTCCTGTAAACTTCTCAAAATCCATCTTCATACCAGCCATTCCTTTTCTTCTTCAAGCTGTGAGAGTTGTTTCCCACAGACGGCGCCACTTGTTAGTGAACTCAACTCTTAAACACACAACTATACAGAATCTGGAATTCGCACAAAGATCAATTTGAAAACACACATGCAGTTCGGCCAAAGATGTAGCCGAATTGAACTCACGCAGACCAGGAACTGAAAATGAATCACACACAGTTTTTACGTGGTTCGTTCAAGATGAACTACATCCACGGAGGCAAGACACACCCCAATCCACTAAGAAATCCAATCAATTACAGAGAATACACACAAGAAATGAAATGCCCAATTCTGTTTACAAATTAGGGCAGAAACGATCAATCTCAAAATACTCTCTCTAATCTAAGAAACAAGGAAATTGCTCAACGTAGTGATCTTCTCCTTGATGAGAGCTT
The DNA here is from genome assembly GCA_958295605.1 of Ajuga chamaepitys. NCBI lineage: Eukaryota > Viridiplantae > Streptophyta > Magnoliopsida > Lamiales > Lamiaceae > Ajuga > Ajuga chamaepitys. The sequence goes on along the minus strand of OY282502.1, from coordinate 14,106,310 downwards.
TACAATGATATAAGAATTGGAGCTCGAATGTAGCTGTACAGAAAGTTCTAACTGAATGAAGTTGAGCTCAGCTACCGGACAAAAACGACGGTTTTCTTCGTCACAAATTCTGAAACTGCTCCGTCACAAATGACGGTTATCCTCAACTGCCTTGAACCCGGTTTATTCTGAACAGCTTGTCTTCTTGATGCTCAAACCCGGTTCAAACCTCCGGTTCTTCACTTCCTGATTCCGGTTCCACATTCCCAACACACCATATTACAAAGTATAGCTCACTTGATGAGATTGAACACCACCTCACACTAACTCTTCAAACTTTCGTAAACATCCTATGTTGCCGAATTTCAATCTTCATTTCAAGATCTCATGACTGAGTCATGGGAATACAGAAGACCCTACTCAGCAGTTTCGTTATTGCAAGTCAGAAAAACCACATCCATTGTTAACTACTTTTTGCCAAGCCCAACACTCTCATGAAATCTTTATCCTAGTCGGGGCCTTTGAGGCAAGAGCGTAAGAAGAGGAATTAATTTTTTCTCTTTTGAGCCACTAAGCCAATATCTCACCCCAACAAAAATTTGTTCCCACAAAACCCTCATCCACAATCTTCCCAACCCAACTTCTTACAATTTGTGTCTTATGCCTCAGCTACCAAAACTTCACCCCCAAACCCTACCCCATTCCCTTCCTCTACTATATCACCACCACTACTTCCCATACCATAACTTCAAGTTTGTCGTCTCTCCACCGCTGACCTCTCCATATATGTTATACCTTTTAATCAGAAATATACTCCCAAACATCATTATCCTAGTAAATTTCTCATCTTCATAACCGTTAAGGATGAAGATAATACCAATCCAGAGACATGTCCAGATATGTGTCCAATCGATGAATCTTTTATAGTACATATCTCCCATTTAAACTCACTCGCCGGTTAGCCCAATTGTTTGGGAATTTATGTATAGTTTTGATGATCACAAAACCATGTTGTAAGGTAATAACTAGTGCCCCCAAATACTCTGTAATCTCTATAATAGATAAGGCTAGTTCTACTTAGGTAGAAGTCACAGTAAAATAGTATAACAAGATCATCAATGATGCATACATCAAGGAGTCCGCAGTAGGAAGCAAGAGGCTGTAAAGAGCATACAATAAGGAGCTTACGCTTTCGTAACATTCATCAGTGTCCACTACAAGGAAGATTCAATTATTTGTAAATCAGGATCTTGAAGTAAGCACGCAACAACCATGTCAGCAAAGGAATAAATCAAGTCAAAGCTAGAAGTTTGAATTCGAAATATAATCAGTGGAGACAAGAAGTAATTCTTGTACTGACTAAGCAATCGCGTCAAGACACGTGTTTTGACAAAAGAAAAACAACCCTGCAAACATTGATCCACCAACTCTGACCTACTTTCAGCTAAAGGACAACAACGACTAGAAAGTCGTACAAAGATCATTAAATTGTTAACGGGAAAACTTCTTACTCTTCAACAAGAAGGAATCCCAAATGCTATAAATAGAAGAAGATGGAGGATGAACAAAGACTACTGAAACTGCTGAGATTACTGAAACTACTTGATGAACGTGAAAATACATGTTTTTTTTTTTTCGTATGTTGACGTTCATATTATTGTCTGAATTGTAAGAATCTATCATGTTTAAGTGAAAATTCATGTTCAAGTGTATTTTCGTGTTAAATTTCCTTTTTGATATGATTTGATGTATTCTTGGATGTTTCTGAATCATGTTTTGAAGGTTAGGAAAATTCGGGAGTTCAAGATGGTTGATTGCAGCCATTTTCTCAATGCAGCCCGCAAGTTGAGGCCCAGATGGGCCCCACTCGAGCCTAGGTCATGCTTGAATTGAAGTTTTTTAAGTCACAAATAAAAGTTGTGAAGGAGTTGAGCTGACAAAATAGGTGGAAAGGCCTCAAAACGATAAAGAACGGCCCAAGAAGGTTATTTGCACTCGATTTTCCACTCTAGCCCATATACTGAGGCTCAAAGGGGCCCAAATTAGGTCTAGTTCAGGTGTAACTCACAGACCATTGAGTTGTGAAGAATTTGGGTAGAGGGAACATGAGGAAAGGGTTTGAAATCATGACAGAATAAGACGACACACGACGGGAGCACACAGGACGCCCGACGTTGGGAATCGGGCAAAAACGGGGATTACCAATCTGGTAACAGCCCCCTTGGATCTAGTACCAGTCCAGTACCAGGCTGGAGGAAAAAGGACGGAATGTCACTACTGGATCCAGTACCGGCGTCATGGGTCCAGTATCCGGTCCAATTTTGTTCCGGTCGAGCATTGTAGTTTTATATTATTTCCATAACTTCTTCGTCCAAAGTCGGATTCCAGTGATTCAAGTTCCCATGCAAAGCTAAGATGAATATTTACAATTTTTTAGTTCAAGTAAAGCACTGATTCCAGATGGATAATTCCCAGAATTATCGAGAAGGACGAATCAAGCGCGATTGAAGGGTTCGACTCAACATTTAAAAGGGCCAAGTACTCCCTTTTATAATTTTACCCTCTTACCTTTACCTAAAGGGCATTCCCTGAAGATTTTATGTATTTTTATGTGTGTAGGATTGAGGATCTATAAATACCACTTCCCCCGTTCATTTCATAACAAGTCTCCATTTGCAAACTTCTTCACTACTCTTCTTTCTCTCTAGTTTAGGATTTTCAGATTTCTTAGTTGATAGGTTTTTTCTTTCTCCTCTTCAAAGAGGAAGCCATATTTAGGAGAGAACTCAGAGATTATTAACGGGCTTGTGACACCCATCAAGATTATTTAAGTTTTACAAAGATCCTTCAACCAATTGAGCATTTTCTTCTCTCTTCTCTTTATTTTCAGTTTTATTGATTTCTTATTTGATGTTGTTGATTATTGTTATTACTTTGATGATTTGTGAGTAATTTCTTTGTTTCCCAAAGCCTGGGAGTAGTCCAAGATCCAGGATTGGTGAATCGTTGATTGATTGTTGGATTTGTTGTAGGTTGTGGTAACCTAGGGTTAGGGTTTGATTAATTTGTGATACTTTCTAATTGAATTTGTGACTAAGTTCACTAACTTGTACGTTGGCTCAGATTTCGGTAACTTGGGATCGATTTGGTTGGGTGTGCATTTGGGAGATGATATTTGGCCTCTACGCTTGGGATTGCTACCCTTTCGAGGCTTGCCAACTAGATCTAAAATGAGTGTAGGAATTAATTGTTATGAATCAGCTCTTCTCACGCACAAACAATACACAACCAGTAGAATGAAAAACAATAAGAAACTCGGCCACAGGAAACCGAACAATGAACAGGAATAGAAAATGATGAACACAAGGCGTTTACGTGGTTCGATCAGTGTGATCTACATCCACGGAGGTTCAATACACCTCAATTCACTCCACTTATCAATCAATTACAAGAATTAATCCAGAAAACTAGAAACCCCAATTCACAGACCGAATTGAGCTTAAGAACCCTAGCTATCTAATTCTCTTGATTGAGTAATGTTTACAGAGGGAAAGAAACATGAATCAACTCGCATCTTCAAGTGGTTTCAATGTATATAAAGGACGGAGCTCGAATCAGGGAGTAGAAGTAGTTGTAACCAATTTTGTCCTCAACTGCACAAAACTGTTTCAGCGGGCTTTCCACAACGGTTTTACATGCAACGGTTTTAATCCGTTGCAAACGATAGTTATAACCACCTTGACTCCAGTTTCCATTTTAACCTTTTAACTGATCCGGCTAAAACCCGGTTCTTCATATTCTAAACCCGGTTCTAGACTCCTCAAATCCTCTACTACAATCCATGATCACTTGATGATATTAAACTAATGTCTACAAATCTCCACCTCAATGAAATAAAGTGTATTTCATCACCTCATCCTGCCTTGTCTTCCAGGTTTAATCACACCTTTCAAGACCAATCAGGCTTGAGCAATGAACCATCTTACTCCCAGGAACTGCCTTGGTTAGAAAATCAGTTGCATTGTCCATGGTATGGACCTTCTTCACCTCTACAGACCCTGCTTCAATCACATCCCTTGCAAAGTGAAGTCTAACATCAATATGCTTAGACCTCTCATGAAAAACTTGGTGTTTCACCAAGTGAAGTGCACTCTGGTTGTCACATTGAATGGTGACACAACCTTGTCTGATCCCCAAGTCTTTGAGGATTCCCTTGAGCCACAAAGCTTCATTTGCCTCAGTTAAAGCAATGTATTCTGCCTCAATTGTTGACAAGGTAACCACAGGTTGTTGCACACTTCTCCAGCTTATAGCTGTCCCATACAAGGTAAAGACATAGCCTGTAACAGATTTCCTCGTTTCCAGGTTCCCAGCAAAATCTGCATCAGTATACCCAACAAGAGGTATAATATTTGCTTCTTGCTTCTCAAACTTCAGACCTAAACTGACTGAGCCTTTCAAATATCTCAAGACCTGTTTTAATGCTTCCCAATGAGCCTCTCCTGGATTTGACATGTACCTGCTTACCAAAGAAACACTATAGGCCAAATCTGGCCTGCTGCATATCATTCCATACATTAAGCTGCCAACACCACTGGCATATGGAACATTCTTCATATGAATTTCTTCTTCTTCTGTCTTTGGACAGTTCTTTGGATAACTTGATTTGTTGGCTAACTGGAATACTTAATGGCCTTGACTCATGCATGTGAAATCTCTCCACAACCTTCTGCAAATACTGCTTCTGTGAGAGCCAAAGTGTTCCAGACTTCCTTCTTCTAATGATATCCATCTCCAGGATCTTCCTCGCTTCTCCAAGATCCTTCATGTCAAATTCTGAGCTCAATCTTCCCTTTAACTGTTGTATTTTGTCCATGCTCTTACTGGCAATGAGCATACCATCCACATACAATAACAGAAACACTTGTTCAAGCCTTAGACCTTTATCAAAGTAGACACAGCTATCATACAAGCTTCTTATGAAACCTGCATTGATCATGAACTCATTGAACTTCTTGTTCCACTGCCTTGGACTTTGCTTCTAACCATAAAGTGATTTCCTGAGAAAACAGACCTTCTCTTCATTTCCTGGAATCACAAAGCCCTCAGGTTGCTTCATGTATATTCTCTCAATGAGATCACCATGCAGGAATGCTGTCTTAACATCTAACTGTTGTAGTTCCATGTCTTCTTGTGTAACTTTTGATAAAAGTAGTCTGATAGAGCAATGCTTCACAACAGGAGAAAATACCTCATTATAATCAATGCCTTCCCTTTGTGTAAAGCCCCTTGCCACAAGCCTTGCCTTGTATCTGATTCTATCAGTCTTTCCAGCCTCCACTTCTTCTTGTAGTCCACTTTGAGCTGACTAACTTCTGCCCCTTTGGTTTGTCTACAAGTTTCCAGGTTTGGTTTCTCTCCAAGGATTCCATTTCCTCCATCATGGCCCCTATCCAATGTTCACTTTCACTGCAATTGATTGCTTCTTTGAAACTGCTTGGCTCTTGAAACTCAAGGTCTTCAGCTACACTTAATGCATAGTAAACACTCCCAGCTTGTCCATAGAAATCAAGCCTGTGGATTTGCCTCCTTGGTCTATCTCTACCAATACTATAAGTTTTGAGATTTGAAATCTCAGGTTGGTCTTCATCCTCTTCTAATGAACTGTCATTACCTAGTTGAGTTTGAACATTTTTCTCTGGTGATTTCTCTTCATCAGTAGGCTCCACTTGAATGGAAATTCTTTCAGATTATATAGCACCATCAGCCTCTTCTTGACTTCCAGTAGAGTTGTATCCCATCACAGCCTCATTGAATCTCACATCTCTATTTATCAAGAGTTTCTGGTTTCCTTGTTCCAAACACCATAACCTATAGCTTTTGATACCCTCAGGGTATCCTAGGAATACACACCTCTGTGCCCTTGCATCAAGCTTGTCTTGCCTGATGTGAGCATAAACCAAACAACCAAACACTCTCAAGTCATCATAGTTTGGTACCTTTCCACTCCAAACCTCTTCTAGAGTCTTAAATCCTAGAGTTGATGATGGTGATCTATTTATCAAATAACATGTTATGTTCAGTGTTTCTCCCCAGAAAGATTTGGGTAATCCAGCATCAATCAGCATACATCTAACTCTCTCAAGCACAGTCCTGTTAAACCTTTCAGCAACACCATTTTGTTGAGGGTTCATTGGGACAATTCTGTGCCTTGTGATGCCCTTATCTTCACAAAACCTTGTGAACTCAGTAGATAGATATTCCAAGCCATTATCAGTCCTAAGATGTTTCAATTTCTTCCCTCTTAGATTCTCCACCTGGCTCAACCATGTTTTAAACTTAAGGAATGCATCACTCTTGTTCCTTAAGACATATACCCATATTTTTCTACTGTAATCATCAATGATGGACATGAAATACCTTCCTCCTCCACGTGTCCCTGTCCTTGAAGGCCCCCATATGTCAGAATGTACATATTCAAGTGGTTCTTGAGTAGAATGAACCCCTTTAGCATAAGGCAGCTTCTTTGCGTTTCCTAAAGCACATTTGTCACAAAACTCAAGTGTTTGATTCCCTACTTCACCAATTATACCTCTCTTGGACAGCTCCTTCAACCCTCTCTCTCCAATATGACCCAGCCTTTTATGCCACTTCATGAAATCCTCTCTACTTATCACAGATTCAACACAACCTATCACAGGAGAACCAATTAAGATAAACAGGCCATTGTGTTGCCTTCCCTTGATTAACAGTTTGTTGTGTTTAGTGATATGAAGATACCCATCTGTGTAGTTAAACTGACAGCCACTTGCCATAAGAGAACCAAGGGATAGGAGATTTCTCTTAAGACCAGGAACATACCTCACCTTTGAAATGGTTCTGATGACTCCATCATACATCTTGATCTGAATTGATCCTGTGCCTTTAACTCTGCAGGAATGGTCATTTCCCAGTAGCACACATCCACCATCTTCTTTCTTTAAGTCTTTGAACCAGGATTCATTTGGGCACATGTGGAATGAACAACCTGCATCAAGAACCCATTCCTTTTCCATCTTGGTATCTATGATGTTTAGAACTTCAGGAGCATCATCTTGATGTTCAGTCACAGCCACTTCTGCCCTTTGATTGTCCTGCTTCTTCTTTTTTTGTGGGCAATCCTTCTTCAATTGTCCAGTTTGCTTGCACTTGAAACACTTTATATTCTCAACCCAGTCTCCATTATTCTTTGAATTTTGAGTTCCAGTCTTGTTATCCTTGGATCCCTGGAACTTCTTCTTTTGATTGTTCTTCTTGAATTTTATGTTCAAGCCTTCTCCAGCCTGAGTAGAACCCTTATCTCCCTGAGTTTGAAAACACTTTGTCTTCAAAGCTGCGAGGATAGACTCATAACTGACCTTTCCATCCCTCCCAAACATCAATGCATTCTTGAAGCTTTCCATGGACTTTGGAAGAACATTCAACACCATCAAAGCCTTGTCATCATCCTCCAAGTTCACACCCAGGTCTTCTACTTCTTCAATCATCTTGACAAATTCATCAAGTTGATCAGAAATGGCCTTATCATCAGTAATCTTGAAAGACATCAATTTCTGCTTCAGAAACAGTTTATTTGATATTGACTTGGATTGATAAAGTTCTTCTAATTTTCCCCATGCCTCTACTGCATTCTTGCACCTGGATACCTCCCTCAAAGGTTTATCACCCAAACACAGAAATATTAGGCTCAGAGCCTTCTTATCCATTTCAGAGAACTTTGGTTTCTCAGCATCAGACCATTGATCAACGGGGAGGAGTGCAGAATCTAAACCATTTTGAACCAACATTGCATTCATCTTGATTTTCCAAAGTGAGAAGTCATTCTTACCTGAAAACTTCTCCACATCCATCTTAACTCTGGCCATTCTCCTTAACTCTTCGTGTGTGTGAGCAGGTTTCCCACAGACGGCGCCACTTGTTATGAATCAGCTCTTCTCACGCACAAACAATACACAACCAGTAAAGAATGAAAAACAACAAGAAACTCGGCCACAAGAAACCAAACAATGAACAGGAATAGAAAATGATGAACACAGGGATTTTACGTGGTTCGATCAGTGTGATTTACATCCACGGAGGTTCAATACACCTCAATTCACTCCACTTATCAATCAATTACAAGAATTAATCTAGAAAACTAGAAACCCCAATTCACAGACCGAATTGAGCTTAAGAACCCTAGCTATCTAATTCTCTTGATTGAGTAATGTTTACAGAGGGAAAGAAACGTGAATCAACTCGCATCTTCAAGTGGTTTCAATGTATATAAAGGACGGAGCTCGAATCAGGAAGTAGAAGTAGTTGTAACCAATTTTGTCCTTAACTGCACAAAACTGTTTCAGCGGGCTTTCCACAACGGTTTTACATGCAACGGTTTTAATCCGTTGCAAACGACAGTTATAACCACCTTGACTCCGGTTTCCATTTTAACCTTTTAACTGATCCGGTTAAAACCCGGTTCTCTAACCCAGTTCTTCACATTCTAAACCCGGTTCTGGACTCCTCAAATCCTCTACTACAATCCATGATCACTTGATGATATTGAACTGATGTATACATTAATCACTACGCCTTAGAATGAGCAGTGAGGGATTAATTCCAGAAAATTAGGTTAATCGAGACCCAATTGGTAAATGGGAGACCTATGGAGAAGAAGCTCTACCGAGAGGGGGAATAGTGTCTAAGGGGCATTGGTTAGGATGAACAGAATTGAGTTTAGCCTCGTGTGTAGTTCTTGCACCCTTGTGCCAGTCTTCAGTGTAGGTGAAATCGATCTCTCTCTCTTTCTAGTCTTACATAACTGGAATCCTGGGCCTCGGGGTTGGCTTGGCATTTTACCCATGTAGCTATTCTACACTGAACCTTGTTACTTACCGATTTTAGGGGATTAGGGGACACCTCAACCTCTTTTCTAGAATTCACATCCAATTGGAACGTCGGTTGGTTTGAGAACTCAATCACATAAATCGCACAACAATATCTTATAATCATCTTTGAAATATCAGTCCCATCTTGGTTGTGTGAAATTGAGCCTCAGAAATATCTTCCATCGATCAGTTCCCTCATTTATATTTATTTGCTTTTATGTCAATTAGTATGACCTGTGTTTAGCCTAACTTACTCGAAAGTGTCTAAGCTGATTCTCAAGGAATAATCCTCAATGTAGATTCAAGGAATCTTTTATACTACCTCTGTCACAAGTCGTACACTTGCAGCATGAGAAGGTTGTTCTAATCCTAGCGTTTTGGAGCGACTTTTGCGACATGTTCACTACCGAACTATTGAAAATACTGAGCTTTATTAAGCTTCTAAGCACTCATCACTTGAAATCATTGTGAGCTTAGTAAGGAGAGAGCAAAAAGTAGCAATGCAACAACATTCTACACAAGGGAAGATTCAAAGGCTGCAACAACTATCTCAAGTCAAATCCAGCTAGCTCTCACAAAGCTTTATCTCGGTCTTGATCCTTCTCGTCAAGAAATCTTGTCCACATCTCAACTGCTATTCAAGTTTAGAGGCAACTTCCAGTTGTTGAAGAAACTTTCATTAAACCTTCACTTACGAGTGGTTTTTTAGGGGGAGTCTTCATTTGAATCAGGGATTGATTCAAAGTAGACTAAGATTATTCTGAGGAACATGTGTAGTAGAGGTCTAGCCTTCCGAAGATAGACAAAAAATAATGTAAGGTGCCAAATTGGACTTGGACATCGGTGTAGCTAAGATCGTATTGTGTGAAGAACTTAGTGAATTTTCCCTGTGTGAGGGAGGAGTGAACATAAAAGTATTCTCCCAACCTTCAAACCATTATAAACTTCTGTATATTTTCATATTGATTTTGTTATTGTTGTGGCATACTGTATACTACTTATTGCATAGTCTTTGAAAACACATTTGCAAATTCCGCTGCATAAAACTCTTAGTTGTTGTAAGGACCAAAGGAACAGTACGCTGTAAGATTACCTACTTAAGGTACTTACTACTTTAGCCTTGTTGTAAGAACCAATTTCCTACAGGCAGCAACCATTTTCTCTAAATATTTTAGAAAGAAAATTTGATATAGTTATAGGTTTATTCAACCCCTCTAAACCTCTACCAATTGGGACCAACACCACTCCATGCTCCGTTCATCTCGAGGGCACTATCCAGACCCACACCTTTAACAACCATATTGATAGTGGAAGCAGACACAACATTGTGTAGCCAGGGGTGGCTGAAAAACTTGGATTGCCTATTTATCAGGAGATGAATTTTGTGTTCTCATCGACAATGGTGATTTTCTAACTTGCAATTCTTACTGCTATGCAATAGATATCTCGCTTCAGATTCATTGTCGACCATTTCATCCTACAGATCCAATGCTCGAATATTGTGTTAGGCGTATAGTAGTTACGAGTCTCTAAAAAGTGACTCACGAGTACTCTGACATGACCATGAAATTTTAGTGGCACGGCTAACCTGTTACACTCAGCGGAAACAAAACACAGCACGAGTATCATTCTCACAACTCCAACTAATCCTTGATAACAAAGATTGTGATGATCCCTTTATTATCCATTTTATCTCTACACAATCTGATGCACCTCATCCTACAAACCCCTCTCCTCACTCATTTCCTTTTGATATTCCTCTTTCTTTACTACTCACTCTTTGCCATTACCAGCACTTATTCATTGAATCCATTGTTCTTCCACCAAACAACAAACCCACTATATCCTAAATGTTTCCATCAATGTTTTCCTATATAGATACCACAATTTCTCAAACCTGAAATGGAGTGCATTATCGCCAATATATTGGATTAGGAGTGGATTCACCCTAGTATAAGCCCCTTTTCCTCTCTGGTTCTTCTATTTTTCCAGAAGAACGACACTTACAAATTTTGGGTCAATTATAAAGCACTCAATGCTATAATATTAAAATATTCATTTCCATCCCTACGATCGAGGAGCTTTTGGATGGACTGAGCCATGCCCATATTTTCTCTAAGTTGGATTTGAGATATGATTACCACTAAATTTAGATGCATACCAAAGACATTCCCAAGACAGCTTTTAACTCCATTCACGGGCACTAAGAGTTTCTCGTTATACCTTTCGGGGCTGTTAAATGCCCCTTCGACCTTATAGTCCACCATGAAGGTGTTAGCGCCCTTTCCCTCGTTAGATCGTATGGCATTCTTTGACAACATTCCCATCCACATTGCGTCCCTCACTTATCATCTCACACATATCGACCAAGTCCTTAGTTGTGTCACTCAACAACAGTTCTTTATCAAGCTGTCAAAGTATGTTTTTTGGAAAAAAATTGGTTAAGTACCTGGACCATATTGTCCATGATAGCACGGTCTCTGCAAGCCAATAAAAGTTGAAACAATGGTTGAGTGGCCGACACTGCAACCCCTATTACAACTACTTGGCTTCTTAGGAGCTTCATGGGTATTATCGTTGCTTTGTGAGGGTATACTCCTCTATAATAACCTCCTCACCAATCTCTTACGTAAAGACACATTTTAGTGGTAGGATACGATGGAAACAACTTTTTAATCACTTACGAAGGTAATGACCGAAGTTTGGATTCTCGCTCCTCTGAACTTTACACAACCATTCATACTTGAGACATACGTCTCTAATATCAGCATTGGGGCCGTACTCACACAAGCGAAGCATCCAATCGCATACTTTTGTAAGAAAGTTGGCCTAAAAATTGGTTCAACCTCTACTATATTAAAGACTAATGCCAAAATCGCTGACTTGTTCACGGATATTGTGGTCAAGTTACACGAGTTTCAGAGCTCTATTGTCTCCAATCGTGATCCTATTTTATTGAGCGGTTTCTGGAAAAGACTCTTCGAGCTAAGTGGCACCAAGCTAAATTTCAGTACCGCCCACTACACCGACGGCCAGATGGAGGTGGTCAACCATAGTATGGAACAATACCTACAAGTAGAGGTGCTCATCTGGTGCCAAGAATGGTGGAATCGGAACTGCACCAGATAACTACGATAGTTCCAGTGCGATTAGAACTGACAGTGATTCAACAGTTCCGCTTCCAAATCGCCGGTTCCTATGATTTTCGATTTTTTTTAAATATGATCCATAATTTTAAAAATTTGACTTTTTCAGTTATATATTGAGAATTTAACATAAGAAACTTAATGATACAAAAAAATAAACCTTCATTTATTGTTGAATTTAAACATTACGAATTTACAAAATTATAATCTACAAGATACAACAATTACGCAACTTCAAATTAAATTTGGGAAATTAAATTACACTAACACTAAATCACTATATATCTAAAATTAAAACTTACAACTTTCAACGTCAAAATAATTATTAAAATTCGGAAGGCGATTCTGCGCCTAACATGCAACTAATCTTGGTCGTTGATTTGCAACGGCCACTAAATCCGGGCCGTTCATTTTAAATGAATTAAAATTTTAAAAGAATAATATATGGAACCGGCGGGTAACGGTTTGGCGGTTCTAACCGACGGGTGAACCGCCAATTTGTGGTTCTAATATATGAAGAACCAGAACGAAACCTTCCACCTTCGATCCCGGTTACGATTTGGAACCGGAACCACGGTCAACGGTTTTGGAATCGTTGACCGACAGTTCAGCAGTTCCGATTTATTTTGAGCACCTCTACCTACAAGCTTTCATGCCAGAAAAACCATTGCACTAGGCCCGACTCCTTCCTTGGGCCGAGTTTAGTTACAATTCAGGTTATAATTCTAGCGTCGGTATGTCTCCCTTCCAGAAACTTTATGACGTACCTCACCAACTATTCTATCGTACCATCCAAACACCCTATTTTAGGTACTTGACGACCTACTTCAAGAGAAATATAACCTTGTTTGTTATCTCAAGGAGCAGTTATATAGCTCACGCACACAACCGGATTGCGCACAAAGCTACCTCTCACTGCACCTATGCCTACTTTGTTGTGGGAGATTTGGCTTGAGTTCCCTTGCAACCTCATCGCCAGATTTTAGTTTTCCAAGGGTGTACTCAGATGTTATCGAGCATTTTTAGGGCCATTGGAGATTTTGGAACATATTAGTAGAGTTGCAAGGGAGATTATGTACCGGGAATGCGCGCGCCACGACGCTCTACTGATGAAAGTGAAAAATACTATTTTTTCTTGCATATTTCATGTCCATATTTTTATGAGAAATGCAAGTGACTGTCACGTTTTAGTGTGATTTCATGTTTAAATGTGTTTTCGGTTGATTTTCCTTTTTGATATGATGCACTTTTGGGTGTTTTTGAGTCATGTTTGAAGATTAGGAAAATCTAAGAGATCAAGAAGATCGATTGCATCCATTTTCTCACTATGGCATATATTTTGAGGCCCAAATGAGCCCAAAATGGGCCGATCTCAAGCCTAAGTCTAGTCACAAAGAAAATTCATGAAGGAGTCAAGCCGAGAAAATGGGTGGAAAGGCCTCAAGACGATGACAAATGGAAGAAGAGGTCAATCGCACGTGTTTTCCCATTCTGGCCCACAAATCAAGGCATAAACGGGCCTAAATCAGACCCTACAAAAGCTTGACTTGAAGTTCATCGAGTCACGAACAAAAGTCGTGAAAGGGTCGAACTAAGATAACGAGAGAAAGACACCCGAAACGGAAAAGGAAGACGAAGATGCACAAAGGGAGGGGGCGAGGACTAGCCGAACCAGTTCGGCAGCCGGTCCGGCAGTCTTAACAGAACCGCCCGAATTTTGCCAGCTGGTCCGGTTGCACTTTTTTTCAGCATGTCTCCTTCGTATTTCGGCTATAACATTCTCATACATACTCGGAATCGAGCGATTTAAGATGCTACGTGACTGTGAGATGAAGATTTATGACTTTCATGCTCGGTCCAAGAGCTAATTCCCCACCCATTTGTCCCAAAATTTGCAAGAAAATTAAGTCGAGCACATCCGGGTGGTCAAAACCAAAAATTAAAGACTCAAAGCCTTTTTAATTATGTTTTTACTCTTTTACCCTTAATGAGAGGGTAGTTTTCAGGTGATTTTAGTGTGTGAGTAAGGGGAATGGTCCATATATTCATTCCCTCACTCCCATCTTCATTAATTCACCCTCATTTGTAAAAATATCCCACTTTTTATTTACTCTCTCTCTAAAATCTTCTCTCTCTTTTCTCTCTAGAAAAAACTACGGTTCTTGAGATTTTCTTAGAGAATTTTAGGGCTTTTGTGAGAATTGTTGGCAGAAATCAATTGCAATCAAGAAGTGAAGATCATCTTGCCACATTAATCCAAGACTAAGTTTTCTTCATATTTTCTCATTTATTTCTCTTTGCATTTATTATCCCCTACCTCTTTTTCATTTAATGCTTGGTTTGTGTATTTATTATGGTTTGTTGATGATATTTATGACTTGTGAGTAGATTGTTGTGGAAACTAGCCCAACCCTAGGGTTTAATTTCATGGTGATTTTGTGGTTGATTTTAAGGTAATTTGTGATTGGAATCGATGTTGTGGAATTGTATGACTTATATAATAGGCGTAGCTAACCTAGGGTATATTGGTTCTCCTCGAGGGCCCATGGGGGACAACGGGAGAACCTGAATCGCAATTATCAATCTAGATGGATGTCCTAGGGTGGTACATGTGTTCTTGCATGCATTTGAGGTCGAATTAAGTGTCGTTTTAATGACATTTGCATGGATATTCGACCGTGTATTGTTCATATTTATATTATTGGATCATTTAATGTGTTTGAGCTCATTTCAGGATAGTACAGGCAATATAGGACCAAGAACAAGTCTCGAGGAAGTCCAAAACGAAGAACGAGCCAAGGATGAAACAAGGAGAGAGGAGTTTCGATCAAGAAGTCGCGTCCACGACTTAGGGTCGTGACCGCGACCAACCTTACGAACCCCAGGGTACAAAAAGCTTCAACTAATGTTCGAGAGTTCGCGTCCACGACCAAGTCATCCAACCAAATTGTTGCCCTAGCTGAATCAAGGGTTCCCGGCTGCAAAGGTGAGCAGCGACCGCGATCCGGTACCCTGCTTTTTATCCTGAAACACGTTTTTGGCCTATTTTTCAGCCCAACACTTTCTCCTCTATATATATAAGGTCCAATTCGAATTTGACCTAACCTATCACCCATTTTACACATACCTGCAGCCACTATCACCATTGGAAGCAAGGAATTGGAAGAGGGTTGAAGATCAAGATCATCAACTCAATCTTTTGGTTCATTCTATCTTATTTTAATGTCTTCTTTCATTTTCACTTATTTTATCTTTGTAATAGTTGATATGAGTGGCTAGCACTCTAATTTCAGCCCTTGATCATTAGTTGAACCTTGGATTCATGATGTTTATGTAATTTTTACGGTTATTAACCGATTGGATTATGTGTTGGAATGTTTTATGTTATTTGGGTTGATTCACACTTATGAATTGAATTGTGGTTTGATCACCCATTTGGATATTTGTTTGTGTGTTGCTAGAATTGGGGTTGATCCGTAATTGTTATGAATCCGATTCCTGTGTAGCTAACAATAGATTTATTCTATTGGGGATAACATAGAGTTTGACCACTAAAACCGAGCTTGTGAGTTTTATGTCATATCTACTCCATTGTCTTGATTCTTAATGCATTTGGCTATTGATTCTTAGAGGGCTTGTTCTAGGAATTGATAAGTTGAGTCGGATTAATTAAAGAGCTTGTTTTGATTAATTATACTTAAGAGACAACAAGGTTAATAGAGCTTGTTATTAATCTTGTAGTAGGGATTCGAAGGCTAAATCAATCGGGTAGTAACATCAATTACATAGATTATCCGGACCAAGGGGATACTCAATCAAGGGTTGAATCCTTTTATAATTTATCAAGGGTTGAATCCTTTTATCATTTGGTTTGCTTAGTTGCAATTAGGTGTTAGTTGTGATTTCATCGAAACTCCCCCCCCCCCCCCCGCCCCACATCTTTATTGTTTTCTAGATTGTTTATATTCTATTGCTTAATCATATTTAATGCATAAAGCAAAATTGTTCGACCGTTCCTAGTGGGATCGACCCTTATTTAATGGATGTCCTAGGGCCTCGCTCCCTAGGCAATATTCACCTGGGGTGGGGATTCTAGGATTAGTTAGATTACATTCTTGTTTTGCTTGCCTTTGGCCTAGTAATTCAATTATTGGTCTTTACTAATTGGAATTAGGGTGAACTATGGTATAATCGGTTAATTGGTGAATCCCTCTTATTTACCCGCTTGGATTTCTAACTTGGGATATGACCTTGCGTCACAACCCTTAAGTAAATCGGTAATCACTAGAATTAAATCCTAGGTTTAGGTTGAAACCATACCTTAGAAACCCATTGTAGTAGAGAGTAACCCTTTTATTAATTTAATTACTTATTTTATGCTTTCGTAGTGATCATCAGCTTTCAAACTTCCATCGTGCCTATTTTAATATCGTGAGAGACTTTTGGTATGTTGCACGAGATATCCTCCTTGTGGTACGACTTTTTACTACCTCTGTTTTAACCCGTACGCTTTCGGGCTAAGAAAGCATTTCTCTAACCTAACCGTTTTAGAGGGGTTTTTTAGACAAGTTCATCTACCAATTGAAGGCATAGAGGAGGGCCACTGACATTATTGTTACTCAAAATATTATTATATACATTTGTCTAGAGTATTCCAAAAAGAGGCAATAAACGTTGTTTATGCATGCTTCTTGAGCTCATTTGAATGATAAAACGTAGATTAATTGCATCTATAACTGGCGTTTGTGGTTTAATTCATTATGTTGTGAATTTTTTATGTATTTGCTAGTTTTGTAGTGAATTACATGCTTTTAAGGTAAAAATACATTTGGATGAAGTTTGGAGAAGAATTGAACAAGAAAAGAGGTCAAACAACAAAAATATGTGAAAATACACTTCGATCTATCATGACATACCTTCAGTATTTGGAACATATCTTGAGCTACAGATATCAATGGAGGTGATATTTTGGAAAGCCAAGTCAAAGGGCTACAACTTTGTCAGAAATAGCCAAAGCCAAATTCTGACCGGAAGACATCAAAATGTCTTTATAGTTGGAGTGCAAGTGCAGTTTTGGTCGCACACGTTTGGGCCGTGTAATCTTGCACAGACGATTCATGTCTTATAGGAGAAATGGGTTTTAGGGCTATGCAACCCTGCACGGTGACAGTTTAAGACATGTTTTTACCTATCTTGGGGCTATGTTGAGCCTATTATCACCCTATCTCATACCTAACTATAAAAGAGGCCCCACATTCATTAGAGAGAAATTTTCATTCTATAAAATCACACACCATTTATAAAGGCAAGGAAAGAGGAGGAATCAGGAGAAGATTAAGATCGATTCATCTCTGGTTTTGTCGATTATAGCATTTTTATATTGCTAATCGTGTTTATGTCTATATATTCTTGGTTAGCAATTATGATTATGTTTGCCTAGTTTTATATTATGTTCTAGGAGAGTATAGATTATGATGGATTAGTGATTGTAAGTCAATTGATTGGATTCTCGTTCTATAATATTATCTATTTGATCATTTTTATTGATTGTTTGATAATAGATCAGTTATTAGACATTTACATGCTTGATAATTGAGATTCGAGAGGGGAGATTTGTGAATAGGCTAAGTCATATAGCATAATTAGTCGATATAACCGAGATGTTTGAGCTAACTATGAGGGCTTTGATCTTAGGATTGTTTGCTTCTATAATATCTAGAATTCAGTTTAAGGATTCAATTGATCGGATCAATATTCATTAACAAATCATAGTCGAAATTAACTCCTAGAATATACCTTTTAATTGATTATATATTTGAGTACTTGCCAATTACTTCAATTTAGCTAATTAGTCGTTTATTTGTGCAATTCAACTTTTAAAATAGAATTTCAAATCCTCGATTGTCTAGATAGAATTTAATTATCATGATTTTAGTATTCGATTTAGGTTAGAGATTCAATCCTTGTGGGGTCGACCTTACTCACCATTGACTATGTTGTACACTTGCGATCGAGCTTAGTGAGTCAAGAGGATATACACATTATGAGTTCTAGAAGAGCAGTAGGATAAAAAATTTAATCGAGTTTTCCCTTTTTTTTGTAATTGTTTCTTTATGAAATCTTAATCAATCCTCCCTCATCCATCTCTCTCTTCCTCATCCGAGTTTGTGTTCACTTAAGAACACTGAGTGTATCAGGCTCTTAGCCTCATTTTTGCAGATTTATTATAAGAAAGAATAGCTTATAAAAATGTGGAAATCATTACTTTGAAGGTCAGCTGGTTAATTTGAACCAAACTATATGTATATATTTTATATGGATACATTTGTTCAAGTACTATAGTAAATATTTATACTTGTCTACACCTACTTGGAGGTTTTTATTTTATTAAGTCACTAAGCAATAATAATTTCAAGAATATGTATCACCTAAAATATGTCTAAATTCATTTATTTTTAACAAAATTGGAATTTTATGGTAGGTGGTCAAAATTATTTCTAAACTCTTATAAAGGATTGACACGTCGGTTTCTAACCTAGTGTTCCGCAAGTGTACGGATGTAGGTGTAGTAACGATTATCAAGGTCGATCCCACAAGGAATAGTTTTAGGTAGTTCGATACCTCAATACTCTAGGAATGTCCTAACTAGATACTAAGTTGTAAAAGGTTGATTTAAACAAAAACTGAGGAATTTAACAAATAACTATGTAACTTATGACTTGGCAAACAAAAAGAACTAACAATCAATGAGAAAGGGTATCCTAGGGCCTCGATTTCAGGATATTACTTCAATGTTGAATATGATTAACCTATAGATTTACCAATTCTAGTGTTTATTAGGCGGCACGATAATAATCTAACCCTTCTCTCGAAGCGATTAAACCGTTGATTAATTAAGCTAATTACCCTCTCGAGTCAATTAAACCTAATAACTCCCAAACGATCCTAAGCCACGGCCGACACAGTCATAGACAACTGTGCTCTATGTTCTAAGTCTGATAACGATTCCCTCCTCTCGAAGCGGAATTGCTAAACTAAATTACTAAATCTAGGTGATCAAGCTAAATCTAGTTATAAGCACAAACATAGAGATAAACACGTAAAGAACGGAATCAATAAATCAAACCATACTCAAAACATTGTCATAATAATCCCTACTTTCTAACCCTAGGATACGAATAGCTTAGCTACTCATGCCTAGCAATAATCCAATACAAGATTCTAAGGAAAACATTGTAAAAGATTAAACTAGCTAGGAAAGAACGACTAAACCCGGATGAATCCGTCTCGATGATCTTCGTCTTCTTTGTCCTCCAAGTTTTTTTCTAGGTAGAATAATGATGTAATTGATGTTCTTGATGTTTTCTCCCTGATTCCCTGAGCTTGGGGTCCTTTTTATAGAGTTTGGGACCAATCCTTGAGAAGATAAGATCCAAATCCTATTAGGAAATCAAATCCCTTATTAAAACATGATCTTTAATATCGGCGGCCTTTTTGACACGACCGTGTTGATCAAGTGACACGGCCGTGTTACTTGCAAAACTTCAATTTATGCGCATCATTTGACATGGCCGTGTTGCTTTGTGACGCGGCCGTGTTCTCTTCCAGAGCCTTTTTATCCTTTGCGCAACACTTTTGACACGGCCGTGTTGCTTATGTGACGCAGCCGTGTCGGTTCTTGCTCCGTTTTGCTCCCGGACCGGTTCAGGCTGCTCTGGACCGGTTTGGGCCGGTTCTTAAACGGTTCGGATCGATTTCCACTGGTTTTCACTATTTTGGTCCGATTTTCACTCTGTTCCAACTTGTTTTCTTGTCCGGTAGTTGTAAATCATAACCTTTTATCCTGAAAATGCTCAAAAACACCTTAAAACAAGACGAGTACGTTAATTAGTCACTTATATAACATTTCATCCAATTCTTGACCATCTATGCACATAATTCCTATAAAATAGTATCATAACTCGACCTAATTACAAGCATAATTAACGTATATCAAAACCCCCCAAACTTAAACTGTTGTTCGTCCCGAACATCATAACAAAAGACACAAAGAGTACAAGTGATTATGCATTTGTTTAGGGCGACAAGATGATGAATTCAGTTTCAGTCTGACTTTTCTTAAAACAACTAGGCAACACAATTCACTTGAGCATATGCGATAACGCGAAAATCAACTAATTTCAAGACTTAAACTTTCGAATTATTCAAACCTCACCGGATAAGTGTTTCACTCTTCTTTCAAGTGTTTAGGCTAAAACTAATTTCCACTCATATTAAATTACATGCAAAGCCTACTATATGCTTGTCAATCGTCTAAACTAGACCTCGTACTTGATACGTGTGACAAAAGATCAAAAAGGTCTTTCTTTTGGTTGTAATGTGGGCTTAAGATCAGGTGAGATACATTTGGATATAAGTGATTATTCATTGGACTAATCAAGTTACTTCTAACCCGACTACCCCTCAATATAATCACTCAGCCTCACTCTTCAAATCTCAGCAAATCACCCCGCAAAGTGACTTCTTCACCTTCAAAAGTCCTTACAACTTAAGTGCTTTTCATTTCTGTGGGTACCACATTTTTGGGACTACCCAACTGTTCTAATCAAATTCACAATTTAAGCACTTTATTTTATAGCCTCTTCTCAAAAGTACTAAACAAAGAATATATAAACACAAACTTTTTCTTTTCTTTTTCCATATTTTTCTCTCTCTCTTTTTTTTTTTTTTTCTTTTTTCTCTTTTTTTTTTTTCCGATTAGAAGAGGCTATTCTTCCTTGTTTTCTACCTTTTTTTTTTTTTTTTTTTTTTTTGTGTTCCCTTCATCTTTGGAATATCCACTAGTTTTCTCATTTCTTCCCACAAATTGTTCACCCAAAATTCCTTCCAATTCTCCTCCCTCTAACTTGATTAATCCAATTAGGGCCAAAAGAGATAAATCAAAAGGTTTCGGCTGACATTGTTAGTTTATGAATAAATAAGGCTATAAGGCTCAAGTGGGCTAACTAGGGACAAAACGTGAACTTTTGGTACAAAGGGTAATTTTTACGGCTCAAAATAGGTTTAAACAACAACGCCTAAGATCATTTCCTAAATCACAACATATACTTGACACATTCACAGTAAAGACTCAAGGCAAGTTCTAGAGACTAGTACACATATTCAATCAAATTCACACCGAAAGAAAGTATATTACTCCGAAAATTGGAGTATAATTAGGCTCAAATTCTCACAAGGTAAATTTTGATTGAATATTCTAAGTTCAAGCTCAATTTCGTCTCAAATCACCTCTCATGCTCTATTATGTGCCATTTTTTCATCTACTTCTCAAAATCATCTCATCATTCCCTATTGTTCTCTTTTTTTTTTTTTTTTTTTTTTTCACTTTTCACTTGTTACCTTTTCCCGGATTTTATCCTTCTTATGACTCTAAAATCTAAAACACTAATAAGACTCTAGAATCCTAAAACTCAACATGGAAACGAAATATAATCAAACTTGGGTTCACAAACCTAACAGAACCAATAAAGCATATAAATGGGCTCACTGACCCGATAACACCAATCGAAGCAATAAAAAAATCAACACCATGGGCACACGGACCCACAATTAACAGCAAGACGATCAACTAAAAGGAGAAAAATCAAAACTATAAATATAGCTGCCAAGACGTCCCACGGTCCACCCCCTCCCCCAAACTTGGCTGAAGCCAATGTTTGGAGGAAAAACGTGGTACGCCTTGGTGCTAACCTACAAATCGTTGTGACGACGGCGGCGTTTTGAAACCCCTACTAGCTCCGAAATCGTGCCATCGCCTCCTACTGAATCTGTTTCGACCGTCTCCGCATCAAGCCCTGAGTTTCGCATTTTTAAGCTGCTGAGGTACTGACGCGGCCGTGTTGAAGGTTTGACACGGCCGTGTCACATTTGAGCCAAAGTTGATTTTCTGGGTCCATTTTTGACGCGGCCGCGTCCAGTATGTGACATGGCCGTGTTGTTTTACAGCGCTGCTGCGCGTCTAGAGAGCACTTTTGACGCGGCCGTGTCATTTGTGTGACACGGCCGTGTTGCGTTTGAGCCATTTTGACGCGGCCGCGTCCAGTATGTGCCACGGCCGTGTTGCATCCCAGTTCTAAAAACACTTTTTAGGCACTTTTTGACGCGGCCGTGTCCATAGTGCGACACGGCCGTGTTACTTCCTCTTCCTATAAACGCGAGTTTTCCGTCTTTTCGACCCCCGTTTCTTGCAACACTCGTCTATGTTGATTCCTAAAAACATAAAACACTAAAAACACAAGTAAAAACAAAAAAATTAACGAAATAATTGAAATAAAATAAAAATAAAAATAAAAACGATAAACATCGGGTTGCCTCCTGACAAGCGCTTTGTTTTACGTCATCAGCCGGACGTCCTTTTCCTATCAACCATTTTCCAACCACCTTGAGTTTGGTAATTTATGAGCAATTAATGAGCTATGTGGGGTATGTAGATTTCTTATAGCAGCTTGGGTAGTATAAACAATGCTACAATTATGCCTACCCCTTGGACTCGACTTATGTATTTTGAGTGTGATGGTTTCGTTTTGAACACGAAAAATCAACTCCCCTTTAGGCACATCTATAAGTGCTTGGCTAGTCTCCAAGAAAGGTCGTCCTAAGATAAAAGGAAATTCATCATTCCCTTTCATGTCGACAACTAAGAAATCACTAGGGAATTCATAATTCAGCACTCTCACCACTACATCCTCTGCTACTCCCAACGGCGTTAGTGATGATCCATCAGCCAATTGGATAGTAGTAAAGGATCGTTTAATCTCCCTTAATCCTAATTGTCTATACTGCTTAAGAGACATCAAATTTATGCTACACCCCAAATCACACATGACATTTTGAAAATCATGACTACCAATTGAGCAAGAAATAGTAAAACTCCCTGGATCTTTTGCTTTTGTTGCTCTTTTCGGTTTCATGCTTGTGGTTGCGTTCTTTTTGGGACTGCCCGGTTTCTTCTTCGTCGTCTCTTTTCCATCCTTCCTCTTCTTGGTTTCCTCTTTATCTTGGATTCTCTCCTTTAATGGTTCCTGTTTCACAACAACAGCGCTAGATTGCTCTAAAGGATCAAGGTTAGCAAAGAATGAATTTTCAAAACAAAAATCAAAAGACTCATCAAGAGTAGGAGATGAAATTTTCTTATCTATGATTGTATTGACTTCCTCCTTCTCAATTTTTTTGACTTCCTCGCTTGATTTCTTCGCTTCATGGTCCTTCATGCTCTCTACATGCTCCTCTAGCTTCACAACATTACAGTGCTCCCTCGGATTAACCACTGTATCACTCGGATATTGGCCCTGCTTGTGTTGAGCCCCTACTATCTTTATCAATTGGCTCATGTTTGCTTGAGTCTGAACCAATGTATTCTCGAGCCTCTTGATGTTTGCCCCTTGCCCAGTGATATGCTTATTTAGCTCGATAAATTTCCCATCTACTTTCTTCTCCAACTGAGCTAACTTATCATCATACTTTTCAAATTGTGACTGCGCAATCTCTTCTTGTGATGGCTTCTTACCGTCATGGATCATACCATTTGTAACAGCAAATCCGGGTGGCGGATTAAGTGTATTTTGTGAGTTACCATACGAGAAGTTCTGATGATTCTGATTCTGAGGGTACTGATTGTACCTAGGCTGATTGTTCTGGAAATTATTGAAGTTTCGTTGATTCACAAAATTTACATCTTCAACTTCGTCCTGACCCCCTAGCTGTTGTGCTAACTTTAGATTAGTTAGCAAATTTACCTGGCTCGTCAATGCTGTTAACTGTGATGTGAGCTTTTCAATTGGTTCATTATTGACGGGCTCGACTTTTTGGACACTTGCTACCCTCTTTGGCATGTTTCTCTCGTTCGACCATTGGTAGCTCGTTCTGGCCATAGCGTCCAGGATTGAGAATGCCATCCTCACTGACTTCTCCATCAAACTTCCACCTGCAGCTGCATCTACCTGATTTCTAGTTGGAGCAAGTAGACCATTGTAGAACTTGCACACTTGCTGCTTCTTGGTAAACCCATGTTGAGGGCAACTCCGGATAAGATCCCGGAATCGCTCCCAAGCCTCTCCGAATGGCTCTTGGTCCAATTGCTTGAACTGGTTGATCTGATTCTGCAGGTCGAGCATCTTGCTTGGTGGAAAATACTTCAACAGAAAAGAAGTACTCAAGTCTTCCCAATCTCTGATATCTTCCAGCGAATTAAACCACTGTAGTGCTCTGTCCTTTAGTGAGAAAGGGAACAGTCTCATCTTGACCTGCTCGTGTGGCACATGATTGATCTTGATTGTGTCGGCCAGTCTGCGAAACTTGATCAGATGCACATTCGGATCCTCCAAAGCACTTCCCCCGTACTGGTTTTGCTGCACTATTTTGATTAGTGCAGGCTTTAGCTCGAGACTGTTGGCATTGAGTGGTGGAGGTTGTACTCCTCCTGCCTGCTGATTTGGATTAGGCTTCAGGCAGTCACTGATGGGAGTATCATCTTCATCTCCTGCAGCTAGTTCTATCTGGATTGGTCCGTGCTGTTGTGGCTGCTGTGGCCCTTGTGCAAGTAGCTGCTGCTGTATAGTAGTGACTCGATCATCCGAGCGTGCCAGAGCTGTCAGTACTCTGTTTATGGCGTCATCCGGATTCGGATGCTGTGGTGGGTTCTCCATTTCAGACGCAAAATTTCTTCTAGTTCCATGTCTACGAGCTGTCGCTTCAAATTCTGGATCGAAAGGAAGAAGGGTTTCTTTCCCTTTTGATCTGGTGTGCATGCGAAGCCTGACAAACACCAAAAACAAGAACTACTGCGTAACACAAAAATTAAACAAAAATAAAAACGAAAATTAAAATTACGAAAAAATTAAAATCTAGTCTAGTTTCCTCCTATTGTTCAAGATAAAAACTAAGCGCTAAATCCTATTCCCCGGCAACGGCGCCAAAAACTTAACACGTCGGTTTCTAACCTAGTGTTCCGCAAGTGTACGGATGTAGGTGTAGTAACGATTATCAAGGTCGATCCCACAAGGAATAGTTTTAGGTAGTTCGATACCTCAATACTCTAGGAATGTCCTAACTAGATACTAAGTTGTAAAAGGTTGATTTAAACAAAAACTGAGGAATTTAACAAATAACTATGTAACTTATGACTTGGCAAACAAAAAGAACTAACAATCAATGAGAAAGGGTATCCTAGGGCCTCGATTTCAGGATATTACTTCAATGTTGAATATGATTAACCTATAGATTTACCAATTCTAGTGTTTATTAGGCGGCACGACAATAATCTAACCCTTCTCTTGAAGCGATTAAACCGTTGATTAATTAAGCTAATTACCCTCTCGAGTCAATTAAACCTAATAACTCCCAAACGATCCTAAGCCACGGCCGACACAGTCATAGACAACTGCGCACTATGTTCTAAGTCTGATAACGATTCCCTCCTCTCGAAGCGGAATTGCTAAACTAAATTACTAAATCTAGGTGATCAAGCTAAATCTAGTTATAAGCACAAACATAGAGATAAACACGTAAAGAACGTAATCAATAAATCAAACCATACTCAAAATATTGTCATAATAATCCCTACTTTCTAACCCTAGGACACGAATAGCTTAGCTACTCATGCCTAGCAATAATCCAATACAAGATTCTAAGGAAAACATTGTAAAAGATTAAACTAGGAAAGAACGACTAAACCCGGATGAATCCGTCTCGATGATCTTCGTCTTCTTTGTCCTCCAAGTTTTCTTCTAGGTAGAATAATGATGTAATTGATGTTCTTGATTTTTTCTCCCTGATTCCCTGAGCTTGGGGTCCTTTTTATAGAGTTTGGGACCAATCCTTGAGAAGATAAGATCCAAATCCTATTAGGAAATCAAATCCCTTATTAAAACATGATCTTTAATATCGGCGGCCTTTTTGACACGACCGTGTTGATCAAGTGACACGGCCGTGTTACTTGCAAAACTTCAATTTATGCGCATCATTTGACACGGCCGTGTTGCTTTGTGACGCGGCCGTGTTCTCTTCCAGAGCCTTTTTATCCTTTGCGCAACACTTTTGACATGGCCGTGTTGCTTATGTGACACGGCCATGTCGGTTCTTGCTCCGTTTTGCTCCCGGACCGGTTCAGGCTGCTCTGGACCGGTTTGGGCCGGTTCTTGAACAGTTCGGACCGATTTCCACTGGTTTTCACTATTTTGGGCCGATTTTCACTCTGTTCCAACTTGTAGTCTTGTCCGGTAGTTGTAAATCACAACCTTTTATCCTGAAAATGCTTAAAAACACCTTAAAACAAGCCGAGTACGTTAATTGGTCACTTATATAACATTTCATCCAATTCTTGACCATCTATGCACATAATTCCTATAAAATAGTATCATAACTTGACCTAATTACAAGCATAATTAACGTGTATCAAGGATGACCATTAAAATGATCGTTTTTACATGCATTTCACATTCATATTCTATTGTGAATTGCATTCATTTGATGTGTCGAAATCCATCTACACGCAAAAGTGCATTTTTGTGTTAACTTACCTATTTGTATGATTTGATGCATTTTTTTTATGTTTTTAGTCATGTTTTGTAGGTTAAGGAAATCGGGCTACTCAAAGGAGCCATCTCCATATACCGTCCATTCCGGCATGCATTTAAGGTACAAACAGACCTAAATCGGGCCTCAACCTAGGTTAAATTAAGTTTTGTTGAATCAAGAACAAGATTCGTGAAGGTCCCCCAATAATCATCGATAGAATGTTTACAGTTATCAAAGGTCCACCAATAATCATGGAGATAGACAATGTTGTTAGAGTGGAGGGTGAACCAGCACCTCCTCCCACGGTGGAGAAAACATATCATGAAATGAACTGTTGACAAAAGAAAGAGGTAAAATTTGGACAACCTGGTCAAGAACGCTCTCTTTACCACGTTGGCCAAAGGAACCTTTCGTAAATTCAAGACATGCAAGACAGCTAAGGACATTTGGGACTTGCTGAGGGAAATCTATGTTGGCTTAGCTCTACTACGTGAGAATAGGGTAGCCATAGAAACCCTAAACTTCGAGCTCTTCAAAGTAAAGCCTAGAGAGTCTCTACATGAAATAGATGCTAGATACACAACAATCCTGAATAAGTTGGTGTCTATTGGGATAGTCTACTCCCAACAAGAGATAAACACTAAGCTGCTACGATCTCTCACATTGAACTAGGATAAAAAAACCATTCCAATGAGAAGTTCAAAGAAACGAGGACGGGAAGCATCCATGAACTCTTCTATGACCTCAAATCCTTTGAATATTATATTTATCGGAGAAAAAGAGAATGCTGTTGTAACCAAAGCCCTAACAGCAAGCAACTCATCACAGTAACTTCAAATAGTTCCAATAACCACCATCGTGCCCCAGCAGTAACTACATGCACCTTCTTAGGAAGAGTTTACGTCAGATGAGATGGCCTTCCCATGAAACATTTCACATGATTATGAAGAAGCATCCCAGATGCAACCTTTCCAAGCCTCCATATTCCAGGCCCACAGAATCTCCGAAGACAACAAAGGAAGCTAGAGACCTTTGTTTCAACTATAGGAAAACTGGACACTTTGCTAGGGATTGTCCATACCTCAAAGTGCACAAGTATCATGAGGAAGTTCGAAAACAAATGAGAGACAACATGATGCTAGAAAGCTCAAAGGCACTCTTGAGTGGCACAAAAGCAAACAAGGCAATTTCACTTACCTCAAGGGAACCCACAACGTGTTAAGGTTCGGATTTTAACAATGACTCTTTTGCCTCGTGGTAAAAGAGGATGAAAATCATGTAGAGGTATATTCTCCCAGTACCTCTTCAAGATTCAAGGGCACTGACTTTGAAAGCTTACTCTCTTTGTTCAGACAGATTATGGTAGATTTTGACTTAGTCAACCAATCATATGAAGAGCGGAATGCTGAGAACATACAACTTCTTGGAGAAAATGCATCGCTTGCAACTAAAGTTGAGAAACTTTCAACTGAAGCTACTGATTGTAGCTTTCTTCGAGAGGAAGTCAGTAAGTTGAAGAAGTAACGTATCCTTCATGAGAAGAAGGAAAAGGAACTGATGTCAACCATCATGTCTTTCATTAGATCATCTAAGAATATGGATGAAATACTGAATGTTCAGAGGAATCTAGATGACATGACATGACATGACATGAAATGAATCTATTTGACATGACAGGGATAAACCTAGAAGATGGAGAATATCCCTAAATAAGCATCGAGTCTGGAATCAGGCAGTAAACCTGATAAGGGAAAGTCAACTTTTGTAATCAAACAAGGCAACAATGTTGTAGGAAGCCAGGGCTTACAACAAGCTCAGGCTACTGGATGCAGCAACTACCCAAAGCAGCCTAAGAGTATACAATAGAAGACTAAGCTCGTCGGTCACAAGTTTCCACAAAAAGGCCAGTAGAAGCTATTAAAGTTCACTCCGACCTAGGAAAATATCTACTCTTAGTACACCAACTAAAGGGAAACCTTCCAAAGTGTAAAACAAGCAAGCTGGCCCAGAAAAATAGCTTGTTTATCAATGATCCAGTAAGACTTATAGTAATAATCCTGCTATAGGAAAATTATGGGTGTCTAGAGAGACTAACACTCAAGGACCCATTTAGCAATGGGTATCTAAGTCCACTTGATAACTTTGCAAGTCAAGTTTCATACTAGACATAGTGACATATGGTACATCAACTGCAGATGTGCTAGACACATGGTCTTTGGAGATAATGCCAAGGGCATCACCAAAGGTGTTGGGACCTTCTTTAAAGGAAAAGTCAACATAGTCGATCTCTACATTGTTAAAGGTTTATAGTACAATCTACTGAGTATAAGTCAATTCTGTGTCAAACGGACATTCTGTAGAGTTCACACAAGGGAAATGCTTAATAAGAGATGTCAAGTCCAACTAAATAAAACTCATAGGACTAGAAAAGGTAATATTTATTTAGCTGACTGGGAGTCTACTGGAGTACAGCTCTCTTACTTTGTAGCTAAAGGTACTGCTGAACTTAGTTAGCTGTGGCACAAGGGAATGGGTTATTTGAATTTCAAGACCATAAAAAACTAACATGCAAGGGACTAGTAATACCAAATGTAGCATACAGGAAGGAAAGTTTGTGTGATGCATGCTTGAAAGGCAGGCAAATCAAGAAGTCCTTTAAAGACAAGCCTGTAAGGTCATTTCACCAACTTCTAGACTTAGTGCATATGGACCTCTTTGGACCCATTAAACTAGTAAGTCTAAGTGCGATGAAATATTCACTAGTAACAGTGGATGATTTCTCCAGATACACTTGGAATGTTTATTTAGCCAAGAAATCAGATACTCAGAAGAAGCTCCCGGACTTTATGAGAATTTAGAATGAAAAAGGCCTCAACATTGTCAAGATCATATCAGATCGAGGAACTTCACTTCCAAGTGGTTGAGGTTTAAAGGGGGTGATGAACAAACCTCTAACTATATCAACTTTTCTTTTTATTAAAACTAAGAGCAAAGGGTTGATGCTTGCTGTAGGAAACTAGTTCTTTACAGCAAAGCTAAAGCAGTAAGTATCTTTTGGGCAGTAAGCTTACAACAGGCCTTCATCCGATTCTTACAGCAAGCAATGCTCAGCTAGAGTTTTGTGCAGCAGAATTCACAAATGTGTTTTCAAAGTTATGCCATAAGTAATATGTAATATGCCATAAAAAAAATATATATATATATGTAACAGTTTATAGTGGTTCGAAGGTGGGGGTAATGATTCTACGTCAACTCTTCCCTCACATAGGAAAAATTAACTAAGTTGTTCACACAGTACAATCTTAGCTACACCGATGTCCAAGTCCGACGTGGCACCTTACAATAGTTTTTGCATCCTCAGTTGGACACTCCTCTACTATACACATTCCTCAGAACAATCCTAGTCTACTTTAAATCCTTGATTCAAACGAATACTTCACGCGAAAAATCACTCATAAAAGAATGTTTAATGAAATTTTTTCTTCAACGAGTGGAAGCTGCCTCTAAACTTGAATAGCAGTTTGACAAGCTGCCTCTGAGAACTAGCTGGATTTGAATTGAGATAGTTGTTGCAGCTTTGAAGCTTAACTTATCTAGAGTGTTGCTGCTTGCTGCTTTTGCTCCCTGTAACTAAACACACAGTTTAGAAAACGATATGGAGTTATGAGTGCTTGGAATCTTTGAATTAATAGCTCGAATGTGATAATGCTAAGTAGTTCATGTTTTTAGTAGTCAATAGTCTTTTCTCGTCCTTCATCTCCTTCTATTTATTACATTTGGGAATCCTTCTTGTTAAAGAGCAAGAAGTCTCCCATTGACAATTTAATGCTCTTCACATCTATTGATGTCCTTTAGCAGATAGTAGGTCGGTGTTGGTGCAGCTTTATGTCAGCATTGCAGAGTTGCTTTCTCTTTCGTCAGAAAACGTGTCTTCACGCGTTTGAATAGTCAACAAGGATTACTTCTTGTCTCTACTTACTATATGTTTTAATCTTCAAACCTCTGACTTTGACATGACTTATCATTTGCTGACATGGTTGCTTCGTGCTTTCCACAAGATCCTAATTTGCAAATAATTGGATCTTCCTTACGACAGACATTGTCGTACACTAAGAAAGCCTAAGCTCCTTGTTGCATGCTCTATACAACCTCTGCTCCGTACTTCTTACTGCTGACTCCTTGATGTATGCGTCCATGATGATCCTGCTGTAACTTTTTATGTGACTTTTGCCTATGTTGAACTAGTCATATCTATTACAAAGATTACAAAGTATACGGGGGCATTTTTTACTACCTTATAGCATGGTTTTGTTAACATGAAAAGTATACATAAATTTCCTAATAATTTCCCCCATTTTGATGATGTCAAAACTCTAAGAAAATAAAATTTAGTCACAAGAAAGCAAAATGGTTAGTCCAAAAAAGTTAATCATCTCATCAAAAGGTAACACATGACAACGAATGATGCAAGATTACGAGTTGTAATAATTTCGCAGTGAATGATAATTGTGTCATTTAATATTCTATATTCTATTACAGTTACAATAAGTGTATGCCAAACAAAAAAATTCTTACATCATACAGTAAAAATGATAGAGGGATGAAAGATTTTACCCAACAACAATTCTTTTTATCTATGTTTCCTCTAGTGACGAAATTTGAATCGTTGGTTAGTGTTCTTCTTACTTCTTCCTCTTCTGTTGTCTTCGTCATTTTGATCCCTCCTCATTCTGGATCGATCAGGGTCATTTTTAGTATACCTCCACCATTCTATATATATGATTCGTTAAAAGTGCCTATACTCGTATTGCACTTCTAGAGTAGAGTCTTCCATCAACCACCATTCAACAGAAGGGGATAGTTTATACCCTTCCCATTTCACTCATTTAAGCTCAATCTTGAATGGAAGTACTCTAGCATGAAGTTGTTTTGTCTAAGCTTGTAGACGATGTTTAGTTTCACCTTCAACATCATGTAAACTACTTCAAAATTTAAGTAGTCGAAGTATCTAAAATTTCTGCCAATCACCATTTATCAGTCTCTGCTCTTGATGGATTCTGTCCACATGGAATATGAAAGGCTCATAGAGCTTGGAACTCTTAATGACTACATTTCTTGAGCCAATTCTCATATTTCATTAGAATAGAGAGATTCAGAGTGGCTTCATTTCTGCTTCTGAGGCAGGCCATGAAGATGATGTCTTATCATAAAGATCTTCAAGGACCAGTCCAGTGGCCAAGAATATTTCATGTAGATTAGCATTTGATTTATCAAGCGCTTGCTTTATCCTTGTACCTGAGTCTGTCATGGACTTTTTAAAAATCATTCTCCTCCCCATTTTTCCATTCTTGCACTCTCTTCATGGTCCTCTTCATCTCTTTTTTTGCTCAGTAATAAAGGCCTCGTGTGCTTCTCATTGTTGGTGTTCTACATGACTTTGCATGTATTCTTCTTCATCTTTTTTGACATCATCAATATTGATCCCAGTATGAATCTCTAGCATTAATTGGATATTGGTCAATATGATTCTGTCAGCTTCTCTTTCCTTGCGCAGTTGGGAGATTTCTTCTTTTAAGAACAAGAGTCCTTCAGTATTCTTTTTTTAGATTTTCTCCCACAGTATATGCAATGCCATCAACTTAAACATTAACATATGCACGTTGTTCATCACACAATTGATGCATAACATTTATACCAGCTTGCGTTGCATTCATAATCTAATTTTTGAGGTCCTTCATACTCTTTTGAAGTTCGGTTATAGCTTCACAAACTGATCCCAAAGCAGTAATGACTGTAGAGGCGTTGCTGCCCAATGAATGTGAAAATTCTCATTTTCTCGTATATTTTACGTTCATCTTTTTGTGTGAATTACAAGTATCTGTCATGTTTAACTGTAAATTCATTTTTAAGTGTATTTTCGGGTTGAATTTTCTTTTTGATATGATTTGATGCACTCTTTGGTGTTTTTGAGTCATGTTTTGAAGATTAGGAAAATCCGGGAGATAAAGAAGATCATTTGCACTCATTTCCTCACTCTAGCCCATAATCAAAGGTTGAAATGGACCCAAACTGGATTGAGGTCAGGCCTGAATTGAAGTTTGTTAAGTCATGAAGGAGTCGAGCAGAGAAAATGGGTGGAAAGACCTCAAAATAGCGTAAAACAGAAGAGGAGGTCGTTTGCACTCAATCCGCACTCTGACCTCCAAACTGACATACAAATGGGCTTGCATCAGACCTCAACAAAGCCCAAATTTAATATCATCGAATCACGAACAAAATTCATGAAGGGTTCGGGTGGAGTCCAAAACGGCGACGGAAGAAGACGGCGCACGATGGGAACACATTACACACTCGACGTATGAGAGACGGGTGGAGAATTGGGCACCTCCGGACCTAGTATCGGCCAACACTAGTCAGGAACCGACCCGACAGCCATTCCGGCACAAATTCAAGCGGGTTGGGCCATTTTCTAGCCGGTCCGGTACCGCCCCTCTTAGGTCCGGTTTCGTTCCAGTCGAAGGATGCAGTTTCAAATTTTGGCCATAACGTTCTCTTTCGAACTTCAATTCGAGCGAGTCAAGATGCCACACAACGACAAGACAAATTCCGTTTGAATTTTCCCGAAATTTTGCGAGAAGGCCAAGTCGAGTGCACATGAGGGGCTTAACTCAGCACATGAGCCCTTTAATGCATATTTTTATGTCTTTTTGTATGAGGAAGATTGGGGAGTCGATAAATACTCTTCCCTCTCTCATTTTAGGAAATGTTGCTTCATTCTCTAACTTTTAAGACTTCTCTTATAAGATTTTCAAAATTTCTTAGGGTTCTTCTATCTTCAAGAGAAGAACTAGGGTTCTTTGTGGAAAATTATAAGAGTATTCCAAGGGAGTGACAACCTTGAAGATTCACCGAAGATTTTTCTGATTATTATCATCACTAAGCATTTGTTATTCCTTTCTCTCTCTATCATTATTTATTTGTGAGTATTGCTTGATGATGTTAATTTGTTGGGATTTTTATGATGAACCATGAGTAGTTCTTGTTGTTTCTCGAAGCAATAGAGTATCCCAAGCTTCGGGGTCGATGTATAATTGTTGGTTGTTGATTTGACATGGGTTTGGTAACCTAGGGTTAGGGTTTGGTTAATTTGTAGTAACTTCCAATCCAAATCGAGACTAAGTTCACAGGCTTGCATTACAGTCTCTCGGCTTTCGGTGGCTTAGAACTA
The DNA here is from genome assembly GCA_958295605.1 of Ajuga chamaepitys. Taxonomy (NCBI): domain Eukaryota; kingdom Viridiplantae; phylum Streptophyta; class Magnoliopsida; order Lamiales; family Lamiaceae; genus Ajuga; species Ajuga chamaepitys. The sequence continues at coordinate 14,072,477 of OY282502.1, read as the reverse complement.
TCTTGATTGGTTGTGCAATTAGGAGATGATAGTTGGCCCATAGGCTAGGGATTGCTACCCTTTCAAGGCTTGACGACTATATCGTAATTGAGTTTAGGGATTAATTACCACGCCTTAGAATGGTCAGGTGGGGAATTAATTCAGAAAAGTTAGGTTAATTGAGACCCAATTGGTAGAAGGGAGACCTATGGAGGAGAAGCTCTACCTAGAGGGGGAGTAGTGTCTAGGGGGCGTCGGTTGGGATGAACGAAGTTAAGTTTAGTCCCGTGTGTAGGTTTCACACCTCTACGCCGGTCTTTAGCATAGAAGAAGTCGGGCTATCTTCTTCTAGTCTTATGTAACCAGAATCTTGGGGCCGAAGGTTGGATCAGACTCGCTTACCCCTGTAGGTAAGTCAACATAGAACCGAGGAAATTGATGTTTTGATCCCACAGGACACGGGGCAGTTACATTTTGGTCCCAAAGTTTTCAAATTTGATCCCACAAATACAAAACCAACCATTTTTAGTCCCATGAGAAATTTCATGAGCATTTATAGTCCCAGGTTTTTTCCATTTCAGTCCTACGATGTTTATCATTAACATTTTCGATCACGTGCATAGCACATGTCCGTTAAATGAAGTAATAAATACGAGAAAATTATATTTTTAGTCCCATAGGACACGGTGCAATTGCATTTTGGTCCCAAAGTTTCACTTTTGATCCCCACAAATTCAAAATCGAGCACTTTTAGTCCCATAAGAAATTTCACAAGCATTTATAGTCCCAAGTCTTTTCATTTTCAGTCCCATCTTTTCTTTTTTGTCGTATATTGGTCCGACCCGATTTTTTTGGGCATGTTTAAAGGGAAGAAGGCGTGTTACTTCAATACAGGGGTGATGGTGATGGATCTGGAGAGATGGAGAAGGAAATATTACATAAAACAAATTGGGAAATGGATGGAGATACAGAGAGAGAGGAGGATATATGAGTTGGGGTCTTTACCCCTCTTCATGTTGGTTTTTGGAGGGGAGTAGAAAGGATTGGTCATAGGTGAAATCAGCATGGTTTAGGTGGGCATACTGCAGATAATAGTTGCCGCAGTTTGCATGCGGATCGGGTCAATTTGATGTGTTGGAGCGGGAAGGGGAAGCCATGGGTGAGGCTTGATGAAGAGCGGCCTTGCCCCATGGATCATTTGTGGGCCCCTCATGATCTATACAAATTAATTTGCGAAAGTATAGTAGATTAAAATAGAGGAGACCGTTGATGATCTCATGTACGAGGTATTTTTTTGGTTGGAACTCAAATGAATTTGGATTTGAGAATGTGGAGACATGAGATGTTATAAACCATTTTTCATGTAATTATACAAGTACAAATTACTAATAATAAAGACCTTTCAGATCCTACAACTAATAATCAGTTTTGTCTAGATTTTCAAAAGCTAATGAGAACGTTCTCATTTAAATGAAACCTATAGAGTAACCAATCTCTTGTTGTTTCGATGTTCATAGATTTGAAAACCATTAATTTTTTTAACTACGTTCCAATGGTCTGTTTGGTTGGGACCAAAAAAGAACTTTGCATGTTGACCTTTCTCATTTATATAGGATATATGTTCAGTATAAGGTTCATGATCCATTATTTTGCATTCATAATATCCACAAAAAATGTTGTGGAGTATTGTACCATTATTCTACTTCACATAATTTCTATGATATGTGTGTAAATTATTGAAATGTTGGTTGTTAGAGATGGAAGCAAAATAACAGAAAGATTCTTGTTTTTCTATTACATCTTCATAGCTTACTCACAAAGAATCAGTTTATATTTATACGATTTTTTGGTTAAGTGACTCGGATGAATTGATGTAGCAAAATCTAATTGCAAGCACAAACTAAGAGGGGAGATTCGGTTACTTTATATTGGTGATTTATATATTTGATCATATTCCTATGTGTGCCATATATTAATCGAAAGCTCTAAATATTTCACATATTGATACCTATGTCTAGAGACAAAAATGCAGGTTGATGTAAAGAGGAGCATGGAAGGAGAAGAAAAGAGATTCCATCAGCTATCAATCGAAAAAATGATTTCTGGAGCGAAAAATGGTTGTTTGGTTTGGGACGAAAAATGCAAAAAATCTTGGGACTAATAGTGCTTATTTGGTTGGGACCAAAACTGCACAAAAATTTTGGGACTAAAAGTGCTAGCAAAGTTAACAAAAAACGTGACGGTGGGATTAAATGTGCTCGGTTCTGTATTTGTGGGATCAAATGTGAAAACTTTGGGACCAAAATGCAACTGCCATGTGTCCTGTGGGACCAAAACCGTAATTTCTTCACATAGAACCCTGTGTACTCACCAATTCTAGGGGAATACAACACCTCAACCGTATTCTAGAGGAATTGCCTAATTAGGACGCTAGTTGGGTAGTATCTCAACCATGTAAAACCTTATTTCATCTTGACAATCGTTATTCAAACATTGGCCTTAAACACCGGGTGAGACCGAGTTTCGGGAAGCATTTTCCATCATTTTCCTTTTTTATTGTTTGTTCAATATTAGTCTTAATCAATCTCAAAATTCTAGTTAGCTAAATTTATAGACTCATGACTCGGATAATTCACACGAAAGTCCTCTTAGTGGATCGATTTATTACTACCTTTGTCTTTTCCCTTACACTTGTGGGTTAAGAAAACTCTTCTATAAATTTAATCATTTTTGGGGGTTTTCCATGACAAGTTCATGGCACCGTTGCCGGGGAGGACTATCTCCCCGTGTAATTAGCCAGGTCATAACTGTGTTTTTAGATTTAGCATTTTATTTTCATGTTATTTTTTTATATTTTCTCGATGAAGTACTGCACCATTTACTCAACATGTACATTTCCTATTTAGGTCCCTATGGATAGAATTTTAGAGGATTTTATTTATCAATGCAAGATTGAGAGAGCCTGGAGGCTTTTCCTAGCCACTTACACAAGGAAGGAGGAAGAAGATGTGGGTACGTGCGACAGAATACTCACTATCCTTGAGGATTACGATCAAAATGAAGCATTTTCACCCACTTGTAATGTGCAAGGAGGGGAGCTTTAGTATTTCTCAAGAGCGTGTTTTATGCGTTGGCACCAACCCATGTCCCTGGTGAATGCCTCAGAGACGAAGGAATAAATGCCCTCCCTCTCACACCTCACCAAGAGCAATTTCATGGATAGTGTGTGTGAAGAGGAGGTGGAAGAAGCAATCAAGCAGGTCAAGCTCACCCCAAACATGATAGCTTTAGCTCCAATGAACAAGTTCAATGAAGACGAGGGTGAAGATTCTTATGAGCACCTTCTTGAGCATTTAGATATCATTCGGTGTATCAATGTTGAAAATGAGCAATTGGACGGTCTTGCAATTCTATTGTTTCATTTCTTCTTGGATGGTGAAACAAGGCGATAGTTTGAAGATGAGGACTTGGAATGAACTCGCAACCTTATTCCTCCGTAAGTTTCCTCCGTTATGCAAAGAAGGACCATTTCTAGACAAAGAAGAGTTGGAAGAGAAATCTATGGAGCCCCCAAAAATGGGCAAGTTGAATGAAATCTTCAACTACATGGGATATGACGAGCCTATGAGTGAAGAAATGGGGGACGACTTAAAGTTCACCTTCATGTTTGGTTGGGACCAAATCCCAAATATGGAACATCGAGAGATATGGAAGGCACTCTATGAAGAAGAATATGGGCCCAACGAGTAAGATCTCCAATCTCCCACCGAAATATCCGATGAAGCCGAGGACAATACATCCATCTCCCACAAAGAAAAAAAATCATCTCACCAACACAGGCATGACCCAAGTAGAAGCCCAATTGAGGGTGTACCCATCAATTGAAAGATCCACAATGTGTCTTACTTTAAAACCCCCTTCCCTTTAATGATCATGTCGAGCATGTTGGGATTACTTGTTTTGAGAATCTTTTAGCGAATGAACATTCGATTAAGGAATCATTTAATTTTTCAAGCCATTCAAATCCTATTTTTGAACCATTTCATCTGACAAGATCAAACCAAGATTTTTTTAATGAGAACCCTCTTTTCTAGAATATAAACTCCATTTCTTGGAATGATAACCTTGACAATGAAAAGGGAATAGCAGATGAAGGTGACATAGGATCTAAGCTTGAATCAAGTGTGCATATGAACAAGTCTGGGGTAAGTAGGGATGTACACAAACCAAACTATTCACAAACTGTTCAGGTATCGGCTTGAAAAAATATTTGTTCGGAATCGTTCGTAGGCCTAAACGAACCAAACTCGAGCTTAATATCGAGCTCGATAAATTTTTCGAGCCGAACTCAAGCCTATAGGTATTTGGTTCGCAAGCTTGCAAACTAGGCTCATGGGCCGAGCTCGATAATATACATGAATATTTTCATATATATATATATATATATATATATAAATTCAATTATGCATAAAACTGTGATTAGTAGGAATCGAACACATGACCTCCAAGTTCCAGCCATTACATGTTTCACGAACTCGAGCTCGAACCGAGCTCGTTTAATATGTTATCGAGCTTTTATTGAACCGAGCTCAAACTATTTGTGAGCTTAGAATTACACGCTTAACGAACTGAACTCGAACTACGTTCATTTATTACGTTATTGAGCTTTTGGCGAACCGAACTTGAACTACTCGCGAACTTAGTAATTAAAAAACAAACTGAACTCGAACAAAATTTTATAAGCTCGAACGAACATGAGCCAAACTTGAACACAATAAAAAATTAAATGAGCCGAACTCAAGCCTTAGAGTGTTCGGCTTGATTCGGCTCGTGTACATTTCTCAGAGTAAGTGAAAACATGTGTGTGGTTAGTATAGGGTTGAATCATGAAGAATATAATCCAACTCCCCCCCGTCTTTGTGAGTTGAGCCTTTAGGGATTGAAAAGGAGGAGATGGACATATTTGAAGTTCTAGAACCCCTTGTTAGATGGCCACCCTTATTACATTGTTGAAAATACAACCTCACTCATTATTGCATATGCTACCTTCCCGATTCCTAAGAGTAGGAACGAGATCCTATCTTGGGAAATGATTGAGGTTAAACCTTCCCCTTCATTTGTCATTTGGAATGTTCACCCACTTAAAGATTCAGGTTTGTGGGGAGCCACCCCATTTGATAGGGTTAATTTTTTTTTCAAGAAATGGTATACGTGCTATTGTTGAAAACCCAAAGTTTTTCCCTATTTCCTTTCAAATTGAGAACTCTAGTGTTGATTCATTGCCTTAACTTTAGAACTTGTTTATTTACAATGCCAAGGTTTTCACTTGACAAGCCAACGTTTGGGCATTTAAACTTCAAGTCTAATTCTTCAATTTTACCTAAGGAAATTAAGAAGAAATATTTGGACATTGCTTAATGTGACTTTGTTGGAGTGGAAGGCTCTTCTCCCACTACCTACTTAGTTTTCTTGAAAGAGGGCCTATGTTCAAATATTCTTTTGATTTTCGGTAAAAATTAAAGCATTGATTAAGATGAAAATCATAGGTTTCTTAGCATAATAGATCAACTTGTCAATTCTAGATTAATTATGCTTGACCATTGTTTTCGTTGTGAAAGGCCCTTTTGTAGGGAAGGAAGGAAGTTGTTGGCAATTAGCAACCAATTCAACCCAAAATCAATCAAGACAATCCAAAGAAAACAGTAATCAAATACATTGTGTGCAAGTGACTTTGTGTGAATGATTCAACAGGCAATTAAATTGGAGAGAAGGATTTAGGTGGTTCGGTATGAAACCTACGTCCACAGGGGTTAAGTATATTCCACTATCACCTTAATCAAATAATACAAGAACATAAATCAAGAGCTCAAAGCTCATACAAGATGATCAACTTTCAATTTACCACTCTTGTTTCTTCAGCCTCTTGCTTCCCACTATGATTGACTAACTAACTCTCTAGTATTTTTAGGCAGGGTATTTATATCCTAACAATACTTTACACTAATTGGAAACTGAAGAAATGATGAAAACCGCATAACAAGTCACCAATAAAACTGCAATCTGTATTAATCAAAACGACAATAGTTTTAACTAATTTAACTGCCAATAACCCCTGTCAAAGACCTGACTCAAAACTGTTGCAAAAGGTGTTTTTTCATAGCTTCTCCCAACTTCTCCTTCTGATCAACTTCTTTACAACTGTTTCTCTTGTGCTTTTAACATTCTTGAATGGCTGAATGATTTACCATTCTTCCTACTTCAACATAAATCAAAGGAGAAGAAGACTAAAGTAAAGCCTAATTTGGACGTCGAGCACCCCGAAGAAATGCCAATAGTGGGGAGACATGGCGAAATGTTGGAATGGAAGATCGCATGGGTGAAGACTAAATCCTTTTGGGAGATCGTTCGAGAGGGAATCTCTGAGAGGATGATGGAGAACTTCTACTTTGAGCCTCCTTAACAATAAGAAGATGAAAGCGTCAAGCTAGTGACCTTAAAGAAGCACACTTGGGAGGCATCCCAAGCACCCTTTTATGGTCTTCTAAGGAGTAGTTAATTTAGTTTTAATTTTGATTCTTTTATCACTTTTATTAGATTTGATGTTTTTTTGAGCTATGTATATAGGTACTTGATATATGGAACGCGGGCAAGGCGAAAGAGCATAGTCTTGAAGAAAAGTCCACAAGCATTAGTGATAACAAATCAAGACAAGTAATCCTTGGAGTAATGCAAAAAGGGAATAAAGAGAGTCAACACCTCAAATAAAAGAGCCACTGGTTGCAACATAACTGCAAAGTCAGCTTCACCAACCGACTGATGCAAGTGAATGATAATTGTTCATTTAATATTCTATAATCTACTACGGCTACAGTAAGTGTATGCCAAACAAAAAATTTCTTACATCATACAGTACAAAAGATAGAGGGATGAAATATTTACCCATCAACAATCTTTTTTATGTATGTTTCCTCTAGTGATGAAATTTGAATCGTTGGTTAGTGTTCTTCTTGCTTCTTCCTCTTCTTTAGTCTTCGCCATTTTGATTCCTCCTCATTCTAGATCGATCGGGTTCATTTTCAGTATACCTCCACCATTCTGTATACATGATTCGTTAAAAGTTCCTATACTCGTATTCCGGAGTAAGTTCTTGTCAGCCACCTTTCAACAGAAGGGGATAGCTTACACCCTTCCCATTTCTCTCATTTAAGCTCAATCTGAAATGGAAATACTCCCAGCATGAATTTTCTTTGTCTAAGATTGTAGACAAAGTTTAGTTTCACCTTCAAATTCATTGTAAACTCCTTCATAATTTAAGTAGTCGAAGTATCTTAAAATTTCTGTTGGTCTCCACTTTTCAATCTCTGCTCTTGGTGGCTTCTTTCCATATGGAATTTGAGAGGCTCATAGAGCTTGGAACTCTTGATTACTACATTTCTTGAGCCAATTTTCATACTTCATTATAATAGAGAAATTTTGAGTGGCTTCATTTCTGCATCTAGGGGCAGGCTGTGAAGATGGCGTTTTATCAAAGAGATATTCAGGGACTAGTCCAGTGGCCAGGAATCTTGGTCTCCGTTTTCTATCTTCTTTGCTTAGTAATGAAGGCCTCATATGTTTCTTGTTGCTGGTGTTCTACATGCATGTGCATGTATTCTTCTTCCCCTTTTTAACATCATCAATATTGATCCAAGTGTGTATCTCCAGCATTAACTGAATATTGGTAAATATGATTCTGTTAGCTTCTCTTTCCTTGTGCAATTAGGAGATTTGTTCTTTCAAGAACAAGAGTCCGTGAGTATTCATTTCCATCTTCTCTACCACAGTAGATGCAATGCCATCTAACTGTCATTAACATATGCGATTGTTCGACCCACAGTTGATACATAACATTTGTATCAGCTTGTATTTTATTCATAATATGATTCTTGAGATCCTTCATACTCTTTAGGAGTAAGGTCATAGCTTCACAAACTGATCCCAAATCAGTAATGACTCCAAAAGCATTGTTTCCCATTGCAGTGTGCAATTATTGTACTGACAACTGAGTTGCTGAGACAGTATGCTCAAATTGTTCAAGTGCCTCATGCAATGCAACATTAGTTTGCAGGTTTAATTTTAACATGGGATTGTCTTATTTCCACAAGGGCTTTATTTTCCCTTTCTAGAGACTTCTTCTCTCGTCTCTTTTGCCTGCTTCCTGTTACCCTTGCTACTGCAGAGATGTGCTTGAGCTACTTCTGTGAGTGAAAGTCTTCAAGAGAGTTTGATCATGTCCTCCATCCAACTTTTGTTTCTTCTTCTGGATCTTCATTAGTTGGGGTAGCTGGAGAAAGAATTCGTTGCTCTCCTCCTCCTGCAGCATCTTGTTCTCCAGTAGCATGAATTTCTTCTTCTTCATGAGGTTTCTCAATAGGTACCTCATCATGATGCTCCTCACCATGTTCGTCAGTTGTATGTATTTCTCCCTCAAATGGTCCAGAAGGCTTTTCAATAGACTGTTGTGTTTGTTCTGTATCTACTATTCCTTCCATCCCGAATGAACTTGCACAGGGGGCTGGGCACACAAATTAAGAAAAGTTGTTTTTTTTTTCTTTCAGATTTTGTTGACTTTTCTACTCTGATTTTTGCTTTATTAGCTGAAAAATAAGGGAGAGATTAGCACACTTATCTCTCTCTTATTTTTCAGCCAAGGGAACCTAATCAAAACCACACTAACAGTTTTCAACACAACAATACCACTAAAAAACTGGAAAATGAACAGTGACGAAAATAAAAAATTTCATACATAATAAACTCTGGGAATTTTTTTCCCTCCAACTGTTTTACAGTCTTAAACAATTTAACACTTCCAATCACCAAAAAATTTACAAATTTCACTTTCCCACCTAAATATAAACAACTTTTAAAAGCCCTATGTAATGAGCATTGAATGTGATCTAACCACATTCAATGCTCATTGCACTAAAACAGCAGAAACATATAAAAAATCCATTGTTTGCAACAAAAAGACTGGAAGAATCTGAATCCATCAGACCGCTTATTGATCCCTCAGTTCTTGACAGAGAATAGTACGGACCGAGTTGTACATCACGGTAAGATCAAAGAGGCGGCTATATCATTTGGAGTAAGTCGTCGAACCATTCACTACATAATGGAGGCTGCAAAAGAGAGAAAGAAGTTTGGCATTGGAGTAGTTAGCAAAGAACTAGACATAGAAATGATGAAAAGCATGTCATTCTGCAACAGGGGCTCAATAAGGAGGTTTGCCAATGAATTAAAGGTTAGCAAAAGTAAGGTAAGGAGGTGGGTTAAATCTGGCAAGATAAAACCACACACCAATGCCATAAAACTTGCCTTAATTGAAGCCAACAAGCCGCAAAGGCTCAAGTACAGCCTTTCCGCAATGCATTTTGACAGCCAAACACAGAAGATAAGGAATGAATCTATGCACAATGTCATTCACATAGATGAAAAATGGTTCTATATGCAAAGGGTAACCGAGAGGACACATAAATTGCAAGAGGAGCCAGAACCATATAAATCATTTAAAAGCAAGCGTTTATACCAAAAGTTATGGTTATGTGTGCTGTTGCACGACCAAGATATTCAAGCCAAGGTAAATTTGAGTTTGATGGAAAATTTGGTATTTTCCCCTTCACAACCCAATCACCAACTCAAAGAAATAGCCAAAACAGAGTTAGAGGTACTTTGGTGACTAAACCCATAGAGTCAATAACCAAAGAGGTTATCAAAGAATGTATTTTGCAACAGGTAATGAATTAGCTATTAGAATATACTGTCATCATTTAGCTTATTACTGTAGTAAGCCTCCATAATACTAACAGCATATAAGTGGTGTTAGAACCATCGGTGACATTACTATCAACTGTTTTACCATTTCAAAGATTATACCAGCTATTAAAGCCAAGTGGCCAGCAAATGCAAGCAAAATAATCATAATACGGCAAGACAATGTGAAGCCACATATCAACAATTTGGATCAAGAATTTAGGGCTGTTGCAACATTGTGGATTTCAGATTAATCTAATGTGTCAGCCGCCTAATTTCCCATATACAAATATACTGAAATTGGGTTGTTTTAGGGCCATTCAGTCACTACAAGTGGATAAGCCATCTAACACTGTTGAACAATTAATGAACAATGTGTTGCAGTCTTATGCAGACTTATAGGTAACCAAACTAAACAATGTGATTTTAAGTTTGCAAGCATGCATGATTGAAGTTATGAAACTCAAAGGACACAATAGTTACAAACTACCCCACATTGGGAAGGTTGCACTAGCAAGACAAGGCAGTTTGCCCTTATCTTTGGAAGTAGATGAGGAGGTAGTAAGGGAAGGGATAGAGTACTTGATTGCAAATGAACCAGCATCTGGTACATTTAGGACCTCGTATCAGATTAACTTGCATTTTGAGACAGTGTTTATAGCATAAACACAATATAGTGTACACTTTGCTTAGGTTGTAAACACTGCCATTTATTTGTTGTAAATCGGTTATTGTAAGAAATGCATTAATGTTTGTGCTTCTTTTTTTTTTTTTAATCCCCACAACCCTTAGAAAAAAAATCATCATTGGGTTCTACAATTAGAGAGCAAGTGTGTTAACTAACAGCAATCATCAAAGCCACCAATTTTACACACTATAACTCAACCTAAAGTTAACATGATTATGCCTCAAACATTTTATTTTATCAAATTTAACCAACAAGCTATTCTGAAGATGTTTACACTGTCAGCATAGAACAACATCACAGAGTGAAAACATGAGCTCAATTTAAGCATGCAAGTTCATTCAAGACAATTAGAGAGATTAATAGTTTAAACTATCAGCGTATTACACATCACTTAGTTTAAACCGAGTTCAACCTTCATTAAAGCAGCTGAATAATCAAGCTAATCCTTAATACAAGCTAAACCCAACATATACAACCACATTTAGGGTTGTTTGAACTATCAGTAAATGACACATCACACAGTTCAAACAGAAATGAAACAAGTATTTAACCCACAAAATTCCCACATCCTAATCAAGATTTTATAGCCTCCCGAATGTATTCCAAGAACAAATATCATGCTTGAAGAACACATTGGTGACAACTTATGACCATATCAAACTGAACCAACAAGCTAAGCACCAGAAACAGATCCCCCAACAAGATTAACAATATTTTCTAGCACAAATATCATTTGTAACACCCAAAAAGAGCACAACTCAACAAAGCCCCAAATATCGGGCAGAACCCTTATAGAAAAAAATATATAAGAGCACAGCTCCTAAAAGCCACAAGAATTAGGCAATTCACTCAAATCAAACATCAGAAAAGAGCACAGCTCCAAAAAGCCCCAAATATTGGGCACATGAATAAAAAAAACATCACATAAAATAGAACGGCTCTAAAAATCCCCAAATATCGGGCACATGCATCAGATCTATTAGCAAACATAGCAGCAGACCGAGAAAACACGAGATAAACATAAACAAATCTAAGATCTAGCAGTTACAGACAAACCTTCACGAAAATCGAAAACCACAGGGTCAGGTGATGCATGAATTGAGCCCGTTTTTCCTTCATATCTACCCACGAACCCTCAACATCAACATCATAATGTCTTCCACCTTCGGTCACTTCAGAGGAGGGACACAGATCCAGATCTGAATCAGGTCCCGTGACTCTGAAATCTTGACAAGATCCTCGAAAAATGGCACCTCAAGGACAAAACTTTCCTCATAATTGAAACAGTAAAGACCAATAGAAGGTGAATCTTCCATGGAATCAGCCACAAAGGACATCGAAGGACAGGGATCTCAAAGATCTAGATATAGATTTGGGGGGAAAGGCGAATAAGATGAGAGAGACGAAGGGTTTGTGGGGTTTACAGAAATGAAACGGCCCTATTTTCAAGTTTGGAAGGTTGGAGAATATGAGAGATCAGTAGGGCTTGTGGGGAGGGGGGGAGAGAGGGGAAGAAAAGTGGATCGAGAATGATCCAAACCCATCAGCATAATCTATTTGCAAGAAAATGGGTTGGGCTGGTATAGTGGTTGGGGTTGGGTACGGGAGGGGGTTTTGTAGTTTGGGTTGGGTTAATAGGAGGGGTTTTAATTAATGGGTTATAAAATTATGGGTTTTTAAATAATGGGTTAATGTAATTTAGTAATGGCATTTCAGTGTATAGATAGAAATGTTGGGGTAGAAAATGTGAGTTTTCTTTCCTTATTAGGAAGTGTGCAAGTTTGCTTGGAACACCCGAATTCGGAAAGTATGCAAGTTCATTCAGGACGGAGGGAGTATATCTTTCTATGACTTGAGCCGCTGCTTCATTTGTTGTGTCTGATTCATACGGACAACATCAGCTTGCTCCGTGGCTATCATTTCCCGTTATTCTTATACCAATTCAATTGCAATAGCCTTTATCTTTTCAGTGTAATTTGGCTTTGATTTTAGGCTTAGTTTTGCAATGATTATTTCAGCTTCTTGGTCAATCTCCATTTACTCTCCTTCTACCAGATAGTCTTCTTCCTCATCTGCATTGCTTTTGGAAGGAGTTGGTATTGGGTTGTCTTCATAGTCCAAGAGTTGTTGATCTTTAATTTCTTCAACTGACTGAGGATTTGGAGTTTCTTCGGTGTATTCTTCTACTTTAGCAGTTTGAACTGGGTCTGCAACAGCAATCGTAACAACTTCAACAGGAGTATTGGGTGTTTGTTCTTGATCCTTTTCTACTTCAATTGCTTGCTACGCTAGTGAAGTAGCCTCTTCAACTTCTGCTACTTCTTCTTCTTGGACCCCACCTTGTGTACTTCCTTGCGCATGTACACTTGGTGTTAGAGAGATAGGTATTGCCTTGTCTACTGAAATATCTCCTGCATCATATTCATCAGCGACCTGAGGAGTATTTACTACCTCGTCTACTACCACCTCTTCTATAGTAGGTTCATTGGTCACATCAGTTTCTGTCTCTTCTACTGGAACTTCACCTTCAACAAATTCAGTGATTTAAGAGGTAGTTGTTGCATGTTCTACTGCATCCTCTCTTACAGTAGATCCATTGGCATCCTACTAAATTATGAAAATAGCAGATAAGGGAACATGGTCTTCCTCATAACTATCTTTAGCTATTGGTTGTACTGCTGAAGAATCATCAACAGGTTGCTGAGACGTGCTTCTAGGCCCAATCATGGAAGAAATTTGGCGTCTCTGGTGAAAGTCCTTCTTACTTTGTTCTAGGACTTGACGAAGTGTTCTAGCTTCTTCTTTGTTTGTATCATCACCAGAGTTGTTGTCGTCAGTAGGGCGTTTCATTGTTGCCTTCTCCTGTAGGCACAACCATCTCACAACCCTAATGTGATCACCAAAGTCCCTAGAAGTCATTTTAGTGATGTCTGTCGACATTGCCCAAGTGGTGACCTATTTCTCCTCTTCACCCCAATCTGCCCAATCTAAGATGGCAGGGTACAACCTTACCCTATTAGTGTGCCATCTATAGTACCTTTGCATCTTCTCCTCCGGAAACTCCTCTATTAGTTGATCACTTCATGCTTGATGAGGTGCACAAGCTTCAGCCACAGTTTGTGGTTCCTCTACTGCACCAGCGCCTTCAACCTTTGAAGCGTTATAGGAAATGTTGGATGGTGCACTTACTGAGGTTGGTGGTTGGGCAATACCAAAGTTGTTGCCATAACCTCTTAAGATGTTGGGGATGGATGGGGTGGGTTCTAGCGTATAGGTTAGACGGAGAGAACATCATAAGTATCAGGCAATGTTGATTCTTGCTGCACCATTTCACGAGCTATCTCAAGATCATGAGAATGTGCTCTTTGAGGTGAAGGTGCCGTCTCAAGCTCATCAATGAGTTAACTAGCAGTGCTTTCTTTGACGTGGGATTTTACTAGCCTACATCTCTTCTGTTGTAGGCTTGTTCCTCATCACTGCTCTCTTCCATTTCCTCTTCTTCAACAGCTTTAGAGAAAATCATTGATTCCTTTACAAAAGTTTCGATCGTTGAGTCCTCTTCTTAGTAGGGAGCTTCAAAGCCACAACTTTCCTATTCTAAGCTGCCTGCATAAGGGTGACCTCGCCCTCTTCATCGGTATCTCCCCCCCTCTTAGAGCCTTCTCTTATACCTCCAATCCATTTTTCTTTGCCCAGTAGCACGTCATTTATAATACCAACATTGAGATTGAAAAATATGTAGTTGAGCATGATTTCATAGCACTTGTAGCCTTTCGTCTTTGTGACCTCCTCAACAAGACGAGAGAAAAGGAATTATGGCTAGTTCACAGCCTCTTCTTTCCTCCATTATCAGTATGAATCTGAGACTGGAACAACGATCATAACTCCCTTTCTGCATTCTATGTTGCGACTAAACATATCATGCAGATATTCAAACTTAGGGATGAACGTGATCTTGGTACGAGATTCATGCATGTTCACTGCTTGTTGGTTCCCCAAAAATACCCTCAAGCATCCTAGCGTCGCCATAGGTCCTTGCCTGTATCGGAGTAAGTCCTTCCTTCGGCATATTATGAATTTTGGCAAGTTTAGTAGGGGTTATCTGAACCTTTGTACCCTCTACTCTAAATGTGGCGGGGGTTACTTCACCTTTTAGATTCTTGGTTACCTCTGCAGTGTTGTAAAACTACTCCACCACATCCTCTTGATATCTCGAAGTGTGAGCACCGAGGGAGAAAGTCAAATGATTGATTTCTAACTTGCGCTAGATTGTTTCAATCAACTGAGATCCTCTGTTCTTCTCCATCATCTGTATCTGATGATAGTCGAGAGAAGCAAGATACCCATTGATAAACTTTGGGTTCTTCACAAGGGAGGACTTCTTTGGTGCCATTTTTTTTTTTTTTTTTTTTGTAGAAGGTTCGAAAATTTGGAGATTTGGATCTTTAGAGTTTCTTCATAAAGAGATGTGATCGAAAAGGTTTTGTTACTTTCTAAGTATAGGTTTATATAGCCTTTTTACTGTAGATTTCAGATACGACTCTTAGTTTACTTTGACAAGAAATCTGTGCCATTTGAACAGTTCAGATTCATTGATGGAAATTTAAATTTGAATTAGTGGCTGAGATTTAATGGCTACACTGGTAGAAAATAAACGCTATAATTATTTTTGCACAAGGTAATTGTTACGGCACAGTAAATAACATGCTCATTAAATGCGGGGAAAGCTTTGTTGGATAAGAAATGATTTTTTTCCCGCTTAAAAACTAACAAATTTTAAGGTTCCAGCACACTAAATGCTACGAGGAAATATATATGTTGTAGTAATCTTAACGTAGGCTTTAAATGTTGTAGACATTAAATGCTTACAACAACTGTGTCATAATAAGGGTTACTGTAGTAGGCTTCAATTGATCATCGTATTTTAGCTTACTATAGTTCCTTATTGTGTTTCCTATTGTGAGCATTTTTTTGAAGCACCACGTGTTGTCCACTTCCATTCTACTTACATTGAGCTTACTTATATTATACAACATATCAGCGCGCAATACTTGCAACATTTCCCTTACTCCAGTAGGGGTTACAATATCATTTTGAATGATTGTGCCAGTCTGCTTTTAATGTTTCCCACAACAACAAATTTTTCCTACAGAAGTAAGATACCTAACTCGGTCCAAAGCATTTTGAAATATGATTCACACAGGGGTTTAGTGAAGATATCAGCTAACTGTATGCATGTCTGTGTGGATCTTTTCTAGTTTGACATCTTTCTTTTCCATGTGATCGCGAATGAAGTGATGTCTTACTTCTATATGCTTGGTCCTTGAATGAAGAATTGAATTATGTATGATAGCAATCGCACTAGAGTCATCACACATTAGGAGTTTCTCTTGCGAGTATCTCATTCTCCTTCAGTTGTTATTTCATACATAATATTTGCACAACAGCTTCCTACACCAATGTACTCTGCTTCTCCTGGAAATATTGCAATTTGCTTCTCGCTAAACCATGGACCTAGTATATTTCCAAGAAATTGATAATTTTCACTCATGGTTTTGCGATCAATGTTGTAACCAGCTAGGTCAGGATCTAAACACCCTTCAAGCTTGAACCCTTCATCCCTTGGGTACCACATCCCAACTCGAGTTGTGCCCCTTAGATATCCCAGGATTCTCTTTGCTTCTAAGAGGCGAGATCTCTCGGGTGTTGCTTGATAACGTGTGCAAACTCCTGCAACGAATAAGATGTCAGGCCTGCTTGCAGCAAGATAGCGAAGTGAGTCCATAAGTCTTATGTGTTGTGTGATATCAAGATCATTTCCATCTTCATCTTTGTCAAGTCTCATTGCTATGTTCATAGGAACGCTCACAGAGGTTGAGTTGTCCTTCCTAAATTTCTTGAGAAGTTCATTTGTGTATATGACTTGATTGATGAAAATATCACCGTCCAACTGTTTTACTTGAATTCCAAGAAAGAAGCTTAACTCTCCCATCATGCTCATTTCAAACTTGTTTTGCATTAGCTGCGAGAACTTCTTACATAGTTCTTTGTCCTTTGATCTAAAAATGATGTCATCAACATAAATTTAGACTAACAATGTATCGTTGCCCTCTTGGATTCTGAAAAAGGTATTATCCTCAACACCTTTCTTGAATCCGCTTTGGACTAGATACTAGGACAGAGTATCATACCAATCTCGAGGTGCATGGCTCAGTCCATACACTGCTTCTTCAAATTGTAGACTATCTTTAGTTGGATCATCAAAACTTGGTGATGTTCAACATAGACTTCTTCAGCTAGAAGTCCATTTAGGGAAGCACTCTTCATGTCCATATGATATACAGTGAAGTTACTATGTGCAGCAAAGGCCAAAAAGAATCTGATTGCTTCGAGTCAGGCTGCAAGGGAAACGGTCTCATCAAAATCTATGTCTTCCTCCCGATAGTAGCCTATAGCAACTAACCTTGGTTTTTCCTGGTAACAAGTCCTGACTCATCTAGCTTGTTCTTTAACACCCATTTGGTCCCAATTACACCTTGATGAATGGCCCGAGAACCAAATTCAAAACTTCATTTCTCTCAAATTCATTGAGCTCCTCCTGAATGGCTTGAACCCAATTAGGATCACTTAGAGCTTCCTCAATGGTACCAGGTTCCGTATGAGATATGAAGCAAGCTCCATCATTAATTCTCCATATGACCAAGGTTTGTGGTTGATCCCTGAGCCATCTTCTGTCTAGATTCAGACGTTCACAGTTACTGGAAAGTTTCCTTGATATGTTGTAGGATCTGGTTCTGTAGCCTATAGGATTAGCAGTTTCTGCTACTGCTACTCCAATCGCTACAACAGGTTCTTCTTCAGCTAGAGCTGGTTGTAAGATATCCACATAAGGAATTTGTTCTTTATCTTTTTCCAACCTAATCTTTTCAACCCATATTGCTATCCCATCGATTCCTTTGGGTTGCAGTGAGGTTCATCAAAGACCACATGAGGCGAGTCTACGACCACAAGTGTTCTTTTGTCGAACATCCTAAATGATTGCTCATAGCAGAGTATCCAAAACATACTCCTACATCTGATTTAGCATCAAATGCATTTAGGTGCTCATTCTCATTGTTCAGCACAAAACATCTACATCCAAAGATATGGAAGTATGAGATGTTAGATGTTCTCCCAAGCCACGGCTCGTAAGGTGTCTTATCTTGATCCTTGTTGACAAGACATCTATTTTGTGTACAACATGCTGGGTTGGTTGCTTGCCCAAGATCCCTTTGGAAGTTGTGCTTTAACAATCATGGTTCTAGCAGCTTCTTTCAATGTTTTGTTTCTCCTCTCTGCTACACCATTTTGCTGAGGAGTTCTTGCAGCTGAATATTCATAATGAATCTCATTGCTACTGCAGAAAATCTCTATGAACTGGTTTGTGAAGTCAGTACCTCGATCTAATCAGATCTCGACAATGTTGAGGCCTTTTTTATTCTGAACTCTTTTCAAAAGGTCTGGGAGCTTCTTCTGAGTATCTGACTTCTTGGCTAAAAACACAGTCCAAGTGTATCTAGAGAAGTCATCCACTAATACTAGTGAATACGTCATCCCACTTAAACTTACTCGTTCAATAGGTCCAAATGCAGTAGGTCCAGAAGTCTGTGAGATGACCTTACAGGCTTGTCTTTGAAGGACTTCCGGGTTTGCTTGCCTTTCAAGCATGCATCACACACGCTCTTCTTTTTGTATGCTACATCTGGCAGTTCTCTTACTAGACCTTTGCATGCCAGCTTGATGATAGTTTTAAAATAATTAGTGACAACGTTGTCTCTAATAATAAATTTGTGACAAATACTCATTATTTGAGACCACATTTTGTTGTCTCCAAAGACCATTTTTCTTATAGTGTACCCAACCCTTATTTACTTTAGCCAACAGTTCCACGGGTACCAGCGATAATCAAACACCATTTTTTTTTACATATTCTGCAGTATTTGAATATTCATATAAATGTCTGCAAAATAAGAATTCATGTTAATTTAATCTATTAACAATTTTATTGAAAAAAGAAGTATAAAATTCATGGCCAATTTTTGCCCGATTGTGCTAAAAGGGGTCGAGCCGGGCTAGTAATCTTGCACCAAAATTGGCACCAAATACTTATTTTATGTATATACTAATACTAGTAAAGTCCGAGTGCTTTGTGCATGAATAACAAATAATTTATATTTTTTTGAATACATAAAAAATAATGAAACTTGTTATATACATTAGTTATAACTTCTCTTAGAATGTATTACAAAGATTTTAGGGAGGAAGAAACCATGGCTACTTTTACCAAATATTTAATTGTAATTAAAAGTTCATCTCTTTATGCTAATCACACATCTATATGCGATTGAGATTCAATTATACTAAAATGCAAACTTTAGTAGAAACTTTTCCAGATCATCAAAGTATCTGTATAATAATTCTTGGTAAATTTCATAATTTTATACGCATTGCTTGAAATCTTTTTTACTTCCTTTAGTCTCCTCTTTAGATGTAAATATCTACAAACCCAAAATATATGTATCATTAACCTTATTTAAAAACAACAAACCAAAAAAGAAATCACTCAAACTTAGTAAAATTATAATTTTTTTTATATTAGAAAAGAACAAAGGGATTGTAATATATAAAAATATAATCACTCTAACTCTAATAAACACAAAAAGAAGTAAACATATAACAATTTAATATTTACTAATATAATAAGAGAATTACTTATCAATAGTAAAATTTTGCAAAAAAAAACAATTTCTGGATTCGGAATATTCATTTTGGCATTTTTTTTAAAGAAGTATTATGTGTGAGAACTTGTGATAGGTACAAATCATTTTTGTTTATATTTTGAAATATATTTTCTCAATTTATTTATAACAAAAGAATAGTTTTCGTTATTCATTTTGTATGTATAATATATCAAACAATCATCTATTCGTGATCTTTAATTTTAAACACATATTTTGTACTTTTAGATTAAGGTATTAAATGAAATAAATGAACATATATATAATGAATTGTTGGAATATTATTTTGGTTAGAAATGTGTACCTATTATGGGTTGGAATTTTTGTATTGATTTTGGGTTGTAAATACAAATTCAATATGTATATTCTTATAAAATTGAATTATTTATTTGTTTATGCAATAAAAAAATTATGCACTTTCTATCGTAATTATGTTCTATAGACAAATCTATATCTATAAAAGGACTTAAGTGTAATTACTTAAGTATTGTTTTGGTAGTTATGTAAATAAGTGTATTGTTGTGGTAGTTATGTAAATAAGCTAAAGGAGGTCAACTAGTATATAATTATAGCTGACTTCTTCATTGCAATCATCTTGTTCATTCGTTCTTCTGTAAAACCGTAAACACTTGTAATTGAATCTCCTTCAATGAATTCATCCATGTTTTATGGAATTCTACATGGTATCAATTAGTCAAGGTTCTTAGCTGATTCAGCTCTGCCGATTCCTCTTCCCGACGATTCTCGCTTCCAGTGAAGTTTTTTCTTTTCTGATTGGGGACTATTTTCCCTCAATTCACTTGTTTTGAATCATCTTTGATTCGTTCATTTTCGATTCGATTCCGTCCTATTTTGGTTACCAGCTCTTGTTAACCCTATACTTTCGCAATCGACTCTAGTTTTTTTTCATCGTTTTCCATGGGAACCGAATTGAATCCCACCCTAAATCCCATTTTGCCTTTGGCATTGAATCTGAATGATAATCTAGCAGTCGCGATAGTTCTTGACCCGTTTATTGGCTCCAATTTCATCTCCTGGAGCAATGCTATAAAAAGGGCTCTCAACGTGAAGAATAAGCTTGCCCTAATTGATGGAACCTTGCCATCGCCTTTCTCCTCCATCGATCCAGCTGTGATGTCTACTTGGACGCGTGCGAATGACCTCGTGCTCATGTGGATCTAGAATTCCATCCATGCCGATATCAAGAAGTCCTTGGAATTCTTCACCGTTACCAAAGATTTGTGGGATGAATTACTCCTCAGGTACTCATACTGATGGTACTCCAGTATATCACCTTGATAAATCCCTTAGTTCTATTACAAAAGGTTCTAAGCCTTAATAGCCTATTATAATGCATTCAAAACTTTGTGGGATGAATATGTTAGTTATAGGCCGGTCTTGAGTTGTTCTTGTGAAAATTGCACGTGTGACTTGTCTAAGGTAGCCATTTAACTACAAGAAAAAGATTGTGTGATGAATTTTTTTACTGGCTTGGATGATTCTTATTCTACTGTTAGGAGTCAGCTCTTAATGCAAGACCCTTTGCCTTCATTGAACAAAATCTATTCTATCTTGCTTCAAGAGGAGTCTCAAAGAGAATTACACCATTTCTTGTCTTCTGTTGATAGTGATTTGGTTACTATGCTTGCTAAAAATGCTAAGCTCTATAAGGATAGGAAGAAACCTATGATTTGTTCCCATTGTAACCAGCCTGGACATACTATAGATAGGTGTTTCCAACTAATAGGCTATCCCCCTGGTTGGAGAGGTCCTAAGGGGAAGAAAGGAACGACTGACTCTAGCTCCAACAGTGCTAACTACTTGAATGCCACAGTTAATTCATCCCATCTTGTAGCAAATGATACTGCCCCTACTGATACAACAGTTTGTTTCTAACCCTTTGTTTTCTCAAGAAAGGCACTAACCAAGCGCACTTAGCTGCTGGAGCATTTGCTCAGACCCTTGATCCTTCCTCTACTGCCTCAGGTAATAATACAGGTAGTGCTTGTTGTTTTACCTCAATTACCAAACATATTTGGATACTTGATACTGGAGCAACTGATCATATGGTGCATGACCTTTCTTTGTTTTTCTGCATTAAAACCAACTTATGTTAGTGTTAAACTGCCTAATACCTCTATCACAACTGCCACATTAGTAGGTGATATAGTTATTAATACCAATTTGGTTTTACATGATGTTTTGTATGTGCCTGACTTCACATACAATTTACTCTCCATTTCTTACCTAACTAAATATTCCAACTGCAGTGTTGTTTTTCTGGCCTCACATTTTATCTTGCAGGACAATGTAACAAAGGAGATGATTGGTTTTGGAACAAGAAGGGGGCTTATACTTTCTCAAATCTTCAAATCATGTAAACTGTTATGTTGTTAATTATGTTGTTTCTAATCTTAGTTACAAAAATTCTGGCACTATAGGCTAGGCCACATTTCTGCCCAAAACTTGTTTCTTATCAAGAATTTACATGTAAAAGTTGATGTGAATAAATATGACTGTTTCATCTGTCGGCCAAACAAAAGAGGATCCCTTTTCCCACTTCTACATCTATTTCCAATTCTGTTTTTTATCTTGTCCATGTAGATGTGTGGGGACCCTTTAGTACCTTGTGTGTCAGTGGTGAAAATTACTTTTTAACCATAGTTGACGACTACAGCAGGTGTACTTGGGTATACATGCTCAAAGCAAAGTCTAATGTGCAAAGTTCCTTAGAAAATTTTCATAACATGGTTTTTACTCAATTTAACAAGAAAATTAAGGTAATTAGAAGTAACAATGGCACTGAATTCCTCTTAACTGATTTTTATCACAAAAATGGCATTATTCATCAAACATCTTGTGTTGAAACACCCCAACAAAATGGTATTGTTGAAACAAAACATCAACACTTACTTCAAGTTGCTAGATCTTTACTTCTTCAGTCTTCTTTACCCTTGAAGTATTGGAATTTTTGCATTATGACTGTTGCACATATTATTAATAGAACACCTTCTATTGTAATTGGCAACATCACTCCTTTTGAAAAGCTTTATAACAAGCCACCAACCTATGACCATTTAAGAGTTTTTGGTTGCTTATGTTTTGACAGCACCCTCACTTCACATAAACAAAAGTTTGACCCTAGGGCTAGCAAATGTGTCTTCATTGGCTACCCACTAGGCACAAAAGGTTATAGGTTACTGGACTTAAATTCTGGAAAAATTATTGTCTCCAGAAATGTCAAATTTTATGAGCATGTAATTCCTTATAATGATAAAGTTGTTGTAGATAACATCATTGTTGACTTAATTCAAAACTCTTCCAACTGCCTTGAAGATGACTTATGTTATGTGCACACTTTCACCACTACAGCTGCTTCTGATAACAACATCATACATGTTGATCTTGTAGATGAAATTGCAGAATCCACACTTCACAGATCACACTCAGTTATCTGACACTCACATTACACATGATGATTCTATTTTATCTACTTCTGACTCTGTTCTTGAGAATTCTGTTGATTTTGTTGATAGTGAGTCAAATGATGATCATAATGATCTTAGTGCACCAGATATTATTGAAATTGATAACACCAGAAGATCTTCTAGACAAAAGGCACCCCCCGCTTATCTTAGTATATATCATACCTCATTGCCTAAATCTTTGAAACACAAACCTTCTAGTTCTGCTAATGTGATCACTAGCTCAGTGAGATATCCTATAGCTGATTATTTATCTTTTGATCAACTCTCTGATCATCATAGAGCATTCACTGCTACAATATCTCAGATTGTTGAACCAAAGACATATAATCAATCTAGTAAGGACACCAATTGGCAACATGCCATGAAATTAGAACTAGAGTCCTTAGAAAGAACAAATACATGGACACTTGTTGCATTGCCTAAAAATAAACACACTATAGGTTGCAAATGGGTCTACAAAATAAAGTATAAACCTGATGGTACAATAGAGGGATATAAAGCAAGATTGGTAGCAAAAGGTTACACACAACAAGAGGGATTAGATTACTTTGATACATTCTCACCTGTTGCAAAAATAACTACTGTTAGAATCTTGCTCTCAATAGCTATCTCTCATGATTGGCATATACATCAATGTGATGTAAACAATGTATTTTTGCATGGTGACTTAATTGAGGAGGTCTATATGAAACCACCTCCGGGTTACTGTAAGGAAGATGACTCTAGAGTTTGTAAACTTAACAAATCACTCTATGGACTAAAACAAGCATCCAAACAGTGGTTTGATAAGTTATCACAAACTCTAGTCAGTTTTGGTTATACCCAATTCAAAGCTGATACCTCCCTTTTCACAAAATCAACAGAACACTCATTCACTGTTATATTGTGTTATGTAGATGATCTCATCTTAACAGGTAACAATCTAGAGGAAATCACCAAGGTAGAGTCTCTTTTACATGAAAAATTTACAATCAAGGACTTAGGAATACTAAAGTACATCCTTGGCATTAAAGTTGCCAGATCAAAAGCTGGACGTCAATTATGCCAAAGAAAATATACTTTAGATTTGCTAAATGATATTGGATATCTAGGGAGTAGACCTTGTACACCTTCAATGGATTCCAAGCAAGGGTTCATACACAATGATGACACAACACCCACTGATGCATCTGCCTATAGAAAACTGGTGGGAAAACTCTTATATCTTACTGTAACTAGACCAGATTTATCTTATGCAGTCCAAACTCTATCTCAGCTTATGAGCAAACCAACAAAAGCACATATTGTTGTTTTCCATAGGGTCCTAACATATATTAATACCACTATTGGACAAGGTTTATTTTATCCCTCTCATACTAATCTCAAGTTACAAGCTTTCACATATTCGGATTGAGCAAGATGTAACAAGAAGAAGCATAACAGGTTGTGCTATCTACTTAGGAGACTCTCTTATCTCATGGAAGTCAAAGAAGCAATCAACCGTGAGTAAATCTTCAGCAGAGGCCGAATATAGAGCAATGGGTAACACAGCCTCAGAAATTTAGTGGATTGCCTACATACTACAAGACTTACAAGTCAGCTTCATTAAACCAGCACTAGTGTATACTGATAGCAAAGCTTCTTTCTACATTGCACACAACCCTGTTCTCCATGAAATGACCAAACATATACAAATAGACTACTACTATACACAAAAGAAGATAAAAGAAGGACTCCTTAAAATCAATCAAATTCCTACAGAGAAAAATCTTGCAGACATACTAACCAAGCCATTGGGACCAACCATGTTTCAAGATTTCAAGTCCAAAATGGGACTCCTAAATATCCACTCCCATTTTGAGAGGGGGGGGGAGTCAAGTATTGTTATGGTAGTTATGTAAATAAGTGTATTGTTGTGGTAGTTATGTAAATAAGCTAAAGGAGGTCAACTAGTATATAATTATAGCTCACTTCTACATAGCAATCATCTTGTTCATTCATTCTTCTGTAAAACCGTAAACACTTGTACCTCAATCTCCTTCAATGAATTCATCCATGTTTTATGGAATTCTACATATAAAAGGACTTAAGTGTAATTACTTAAGTATTGTTGTGGTAGTTATGTAAATAGGTGTATTGTTGTGATAGATATGTAAATAAGCTAAAGGAGGTCAGCTAGTATATAATTATAACTGACTTCTTCATAGCAATCATCTTATTCATTCATTCTTCTGTAAAATCATAAACACTTGTAACTCAATCTCTTTCAATGAATTCATCCATGTTTTATGGAATTCTACATATAAAAGGACTTAAGTGTAATTACTTAAGTATTGTGGTGGTAGTTATGTAAATAAGTGTACTGTTGTGATAGTTATGTAAATAAGCTAAAGGAGGTCAGCTAGTATATAATTATAGCTGACTTCTTCATAGCAATCATCTTATTCATTCATTATTCTGTAAAATCGTAAACACTTGTAACTCAATCTCTTTCAATGAATTCATCCATGTTTTATGGAATTCTACATATAAAAGGACTTAAGTGTAATTACTTAAGTATTGTGGTGGTAGTTATGTAAATAAGTGTACTGTTGTGATAGTTATGTAAATAAGCTAAAGGAGGTCAGCTTGTATATAATTATAGCTGACTTCTTCATAGCAATAATCTTGTTCATTCATTCTTCTGTAAAACCGTAAACGCTTGTAACTCAATCTCCTTCATTGAATTCATCCATGTTTTATGGAATTCTACAATATCTTTGTCTTTGGTAGTATAATATAAAACAAGCAATAAATAGTAAAATCTACAATTTTTAGTATTCACAATTTAAAGACCCGCGCATAAGAAATAAGAAAGTTCGGAGATCAGTTGTGTTTTTATAGCCTGCACTTTCTTTATACTTTTACTTAATTTTTTTAAGAAACCAATATCCTAACACACAAATAACATTTTTGCTTCTAAATCACTTTTACCCATAATCGAATAAATTAGTCCTCTTTTTACAATTTTTAACTTCATATTCATATTGAATATGTTAACATGAGACCTTTAAATTTAATATTTAAATAATTATTCGTTAGTTGATTATTGATTTATAGTTGAGTATCATTGCATATTGGAATATTTGTTTTACATTTGTGTTGCATAAAAACATTTAAATAATTTTATTGTAAAATCAAAATTTATTAGATAATTAACAGTTTTAATTTCAAAAAGATTATTCACTTTATGTTGCTTCATATTTTTTATTATATTATAAATATATTACGAATTGTGCATCGTAATATCGGAAAACTTTTGTTTATGATAAAACTAAAAACAATAGTTATCTACAAAACCAATTATAAATGCATTTGTAATATTCAATGAACTACAATATAATACTAAAATATGTGATTATAAAATGAATGATAAATTAAGGATCCATTGAAAAATTGCATGATTAATTAATGTAAATAACAATCAACTTAATAGAAATAATGTGAATTTACACATTTGTCATCCAATTAAATAATATCATATGGTTAATTTGTCCCACCGTATTATTGAAGAAATCATTCTATCCTTTCATACTTTTATCATAATATAGAATATAGTTAGACAGATAACCACAAATATTAAAACATTCTATCATACTTTAAAATGAATAAATAAACATGTTGAAGAAGTCTTAAATCTTAATGAACACAAATGTTTTTTGTCAGAATGATAAAAGGGGAAGGGCAAAGTGTATAAATTGCACAAGACTAAAGGAGAACCACAATGTAAGTAAAAATTTAAGTCTGTTATACTGTTTTATTCTTTGTATTTATTGCATGTACTCGTGGAGTCTATAACACTGTATTTATAAGTGTAACAAATAAATAAAATTATGTAATTTTGACAATCCCATATGTATTGAGTAATTATATATGTATAGTATAGTGTGTGTACATCATTACAAATTTTTAGCAACTAAATGATTAATTAATTTTCCTCAACTTTAATCTCATCATCTCATTTCAGTTGTTGGAGCAATCCCCATCTGCAACCACCCTCCGTCCAAGCTTAAATCACTCAATTTTTTTAGCTTCATCCCAAATTCATCTCCGGCATTTTTGTCGATTTTCTGTTGGTTCTGATTTGCCCATTCTTGTAGGCACAATCTAGTTGATGCCTCATATTTGGACATTGTTTTATCATTAACATTTTGATTATTAATCTTGTGATGATCATGTTGAGGTGCAGGTGGAAGATTGAGATTAAGATCAAGTTGATAATCATGATGATCACCACGATCACGATCATGATCATGTTGAGTCATTGTGAACATGGGCTTCTTGCATAGTTGTTGGCTTTGATGATCATACTGGAAATCATGGAAATTTGGGATGAATGCATTATCTGATGAAGTTGTGAGCCAATGACACCTCTTGTGACCACCTAAGGCCTGCCCCGACGAAAAAACCCGACGGCAGACCGAACATTCGTGCATCTTACCCCTTTTCCTTGACCGTGCTACATCAGACTCTGGTGGTGGCGCCACCTCCTGATCATCGTCTTCGTCACCGTTGTCTTCATCATTAAGGCCATCTAGTTTTGATGCAAAACATCCTTTAACTTTTTTGTGACTCGCTCTGTGGCCTCCCAATGCCTGGTGGGAGTTGAACACTTTCTTACAAGCTTTGCATTGGAACATACCCTTCTCCAAAAGGACATCTTTGCCCTTGCTTTCCTCCTTTTGACTATCACTAGACAATGTACAAGATTTATTGGACAACATTACCAGGCAATTTGCTAGATCTTCTTCTTCACTTGGAGACTGAGACTCATGATCATAATGCGATCCACGGGAGCGTGTCGGTGACGACGAAAATTGTTTACAGAAAGACGAATATGGCTTTTTGAACTCTGCATCTTCATTGTCACTACCCATGAAACGCGGCGTTTTCGCACGGAGAAAATATGAATGCTTGTTGATCCGATCACCATTGTTAGGAGTAGGGTTATTATCATAAACACCCTTATGACTTACCTTATTATACTGCCTTGTAACATAACTGCTTTCTTCCTTATCTTGTTCATCATTCTCCATAATTTCTACACTCATTACTTTGTATGTGTGTGTGTGTTTCTAAATCTATATACAAAGTGTAGCAATGAGTGGAGTGTAATTTTTGCTCGAGATGGAAGAGTGGGGTCAGTGGTTATATATAGTGTGTCGGAGTAAGTAAATTGTGGGTGGTTGGGTTTCTCTATGTTGCATCTCTTATTTCAACTACTCAAATATATGTTATGTATATAATTTTATGCACGTGGCACGTATTGATTAATTTAAAATAATAAAAGCAATCATGGGGTGTGTTCCTTTGTAAGAATAGGATTGGGGGGAGGCCCTAATTTTTAGTTGAAGTTTGTGTTACTTGTGGATGAGAGATATTGACTTATAGAGAAAGTGAAAGTGTGTGTGACAAGTGGAGGTAGGTTCAAGTGGTGGAGAGAGAATTTCTCTAATCAGTTAGTAATTGTAGCTTGATTTAGACAAAAATTTAAGGGCACGTGTAACAGATATACCCTATTGACAATTGGTCAACGTAATATATAAATGATCTACTATAGTCATTAGTTTACTTACTAATACAATTATATGATTGTGAAAAACAAAATATGAATTTATTTAATGTTTCAAAACTGCGACAGATAAAAAGTTCTCGATCAAACAGGATCCTACTAAAATTGAAACATTGAAATAGTAAAAGTTACTGTCTTGTTAGATGTGGTGTGGTTTTCTGTGTTGCGTTACTTTAAAGAAATACTTTCTCTCTCCCACAAAAATATGCATACAATTATTTTCAATATATATTAAGCTATGGTAGTTAATATAGTTAAAACATCACATTTTAACTCTATTTTCTTTTTATACCCTACATCTCATTTATTACTTAAATATATTTGGTTGATGTGGCAAATATCAAGACACATTAATAAACAGTGAATAGAAAATGAACAATTAATGATGTGCTTCATATAGTAAATGGTCTATCTTTTCGGACGGACTGAAATAGAAATCAAGCCATTGTTTTTGGGACTGAGGAAGTATAAACTTGTAGTGATGCGAATAGTTTGATGTTTTTTTTTTTAGGATTTCATAATTTGAGCTGGTTGCATGTTACAAAAAAGAAGACTCCAATTTCCCCAGAAAAAAAAAATTAATTTCCTTCGTCATTTGACAACACTTTTTCTAACCCTACGTGTTACCACAAATATACAGTGCTACTGTAGCTAGTAGTGAGCAAGGTGTCGATCCCTGCAATGATTGTTTATCTATGCTAATTTAATACCCCGATTATAAAAACTCAACCCTATCTAGATCAAAATTATGGTGATTGGTTTATTATTAAACTAAAGTGCAGAAAAATAATAAATAAAGTAAATAGATGCTCAAAGAAGTAGCAAGTGATCACAAAGGAATGAATCAAACAAAAGAACGTGTTCTAGGGTTCGATTTCAGTTACAATCTCATTTACATGATTATCCTATTATTCTAGACCTTTAAACCGAGTTCTGGTGTTTATTAGGCGGCACTACTCTAGTTAGCCCTCCTCTCTGACAATGCTAACGTATTGATCACATATGAATAATTACTCTTTCGGGCTAACTATCGCATACACAACTCCAAAGAGACCCTATACCAAAGCCTGCACATATATCTCACTCGTCTCGGATGACTATTGATACCTATGCTATATGTCGTATGCCTATTAATAACCCTCCCCTCTTGAGCGTTGAGTTATTAAGCAAGCAGAATATAATCAAGTGATTAGATTGATAAATTCATAAAATAAGAACAAACGTATAAAATAAACACAAAGATGGAGTCTGGAATTGAATAAAATCAATCGAAACATAAACAAATTACAACCTACTTTCTAATCCTGGAACACAGACGAGTTTAGCTACTCATCTTCATTACAAAATCAAACATAGGTTTACAGACAAACATAAGAAGAAATTGAAAATGAATAAAAATAACAAAATCCGGAGTCTTCAATCTCAATCGTTTTCGCTTTGCACTTCTTGCTCTTTAATCTAAGCCTCCAAAGTGCTTCTTATGATATTAGATGATGATTTTTGGACTTGGAGAGCCCTATTTATAAGTTGGGAATTATTGGGGTTGAAACAGGCCAAAGATTAGCCCAAAAGGAGTGAAAACGCGTGTACTGATCTACTGGTACACGTGTCCTGTGCATGCACTTTAGGGAACTTTTAGTGTCAGTAATGTGCATAATCACGTGTATTTAGTGCTTTTGTACTCTCATGAGCAAAATAATGCGTTTGTGTTATTTTTGTGTTAAGACAGGTGAAAAAGGATCGAAAAAGAACATCAAACGATCGCGAAGTCGAGGGATCGATCGAGGCAACAAAATGAAGGGCTAAATGAAGATCTCGGCCGAGACAGGATGAAAATCTCAGCCGAGATGAGTCTTCAGGGTAAACATGAAGATTTGCAGAACTGAAGATCTCAGCCGAGATGAGTTTCCAGAGATTTCAGGATTTTCAAAAGACCAAGATCTCGACCGAGATGAAATCCAATCTCGGCCGAGATGAGCCAAACCCTAGCCAGCCCCAATTTCCCCTTTTCACATCTCGGCCGAGATGAAGTTGAATCTCGGCGAGATCAGCCTTCGACCCACCAGCTGAAAATTTTCTTTTTCACGTCTCGGCCGAGATTCCTTACCCTGTTTTAAAATCCTGAATTTGATTTTGCCTATTTTTTACTAGCACTTTCTCCCCTTATATATATATATATATATATATATATATATCATCCCATTCGAATTTGACCTAACCTTTTAATACTTTTGGAAGCACTATTCAGCCACCATCACATCTAAGAAGGAGAGAAGGGCAAGAAGGAGTCACATCATCTTCCCCATTGATCATCCTTGGGTTTTATCGCTCTATCTTTATGAATTCTTGTATTTTCTGTAATTTCTTGATTGTATTAGGTGTAATGGGTGGCTAGCACCCTAAATTCTACCCTTGATCATGTTGAACCTTGATTGATGATGAGAATGTGATTATTGACTCTTGATGTTACCTTATTTATGCAATTTAAATGTTCTATAATGCTTGATTAGATTGTCTCATGCCTAGATGCTTGTTTTATGATTGATCACCCTTTGGGAGGCATTTATTGTATGTTGCTAGAGATTGAACTTCACTTTCCGTGATTGTTGAAGCTTCAATCTCCCTTAGTAGCGAACAATGCTTGATATCATTGGTGGCATTATAGAGTTTGGCCTCTAAATCCGATCGTGTCGAGATTTATGCTTTATTTATCCCGTTGTTCTAGCTCGTGACCACCCAATATCAATTAGTGTGAAAAGAGCTTGTTTGGATCACTAATTGATTTGGGTAGGGATAAATCGATAAGCGTACCTTCGATTTATCCACAATTAAGGGACAACACGGTCTACATAAGCGGACCTTGTAGATTATGGGATAAGGGTTTAAATCGCATTGAATTTGGGACATCAACGATAATTATTAGGTAGTCAAATTCAAGGGAATACTAGATCGAGGGTAGACCTTTTATCATATTCTAACCCGAAAAATATTTCTTATTTGTCTTTCTTTGTTTGATATAAAATACAAAAAATATTTATTTCTTATCTAGAATTTTAGTTGATCACTTGTTAGCATTTAGTTGTTAACTCAATCCAAAACCCCCCTCGTTTTACTTGTTTAAGTTTATTACCCTATCCATCGTAAATCATTAGTTGCTTGTAATATCCGAACAACACTAATCCACCGTTCTCTGTGGGATCGACCATTACTTACCACTCTACTCGTTAGAGTCGTAGGCTAGGTATCGCGTATACCTATTCTTATATATATACGTTTAATTTGGTGGTAAGAAACAACCAGCTACCAAATTTTGGCGCCGTTGCCGGGGAATGGTGATAAGAATAGTGTTGTTTTATTTGTTCAAGCATTATGTTTAGTTTATTAGTTGTTTATCTACTTCTTATTTATCTAGTAGTTTGATATTCTCTTGTTTCCTCGTTTTTGTTTCGTATAGTGGATGTTCTTGCGTTCACAAGGAGAGAGAGGATTGTTATTTGAACCGGATATTGTGGAACGTGAACGAGAGTTGAGAAGAAGAGCCCAAAATTTGGAACAAGTCCGAGGAGGATTTGAAGATTTGAACTTTGAGAGTGAAGAGACCGTCGGATTGGAAGAAATGGTTGAGGATCAGGGTCAGGAAAGGACTATGAAGGAACTTGCCAACACAAGGGTTGCTCAAGAACCCTTGTGTATTACATTCGCAACAATAGGAAATGATACTGCTTTTGAGCTTAAATCGGGGCTCATACACCTCCTACTATCGTTCCATGGGCTATCCGGGGAGGACCCGCATAAACACCTGAAAGAATTCCATTTGGTATGTTCGAGCATGAAGCCATCGAGGGTGAGTGAAGAGCAAATTAAGCTTCGAGCATTTCCATTCTCATTAAAAGATCTTGCTAGGGATTGGTTGTACTACTTTCCATCCGGATCAATCACCACTTGGGATCATATGGAAACACAATTTCTTGAAAAGTATTTCCCAGCTTCTCGAGCCACCACCATCCGGAAAGAAATTAGTGGAGTGAGGCAAATGTAGGGGCAAACATTGTATGAGTACTGGGAACGATTTAAGAATCTTCTAGGAAGTTGCCCGCCACATCAAATCACTCCGCAGTTGTTAATCCAGTATTGGTATGAGGGGTTGTGTCTACAGATCGAAACATGATTGATTCGGCGAGCGGAGGGGCTCTTGTTGATAAGACACCTGTGAGACGAGTCAAGGATGTTATCGATTCAAGTGTTGAAGAGAGGTTGGATCAGCTTACCGACTTGGTGAAGAAAGTGATTTTGGTTGGCACTCCTATTACAAAACCTTGCAGAATCTGTCAGATAACCGAGCACTCCACTGATACTTGTCCTATTCTTGGAGAAGAAATGGCAGCTCATGCTAATGCAGTTCATAATTCTAATCCTAACCAGGCTGGCCAGAAGTATGATCCCTATTCGCAGTTGTACAATCCGAGGTGGAGAGATCAACCCAATTTCAAACATGGGAATCAAGGTCTAAACATACATCAGCAGGGTGATCAAGGTGGACACAATCGACCCCCCTATCCTAGGGGGATGTTCCAGCAAGGGCAACCCACTGAGCCAGTACCCTCTGATCCATCCCTTTCTGACATAGTCAAGAGCTTAGCAACAAATACGCTTCAATTGCGGAAGGAATCAAGTTCTAGGTTTTAGAGTATTGAGAATCAAGTCAGTCAAATAGCATCAGCGGTATCTCGATTAGAAAATGCACAAGGAGGAAGGTTACTGGCTCAACCGGAAATCAATCCGAAAAATGTGAGTGCCATTGTTGTTATGAATGAGGAGTTACTTGGAGAGCCTGAAAAGCCCGGGTATACTTCACAGGGAAAGACTGAGGAATTGGATGATAGTCCGAGGAAAGAAGAGACATCAACTCCCCATGTGGCTGAAGTTAAAATTCGGACACCTAAGTGGAAGATTGCTAAGGAGTTGCGAAAACAAAAGGAGGCATTAGCTGCATGCTTTCCCGATCACCTACTGCCTTTTCCTACCAAGAAATACTCTCCACAAGGCGAAATTAAAAATGTCAGCGTGGGAGTCTTGAGAAGCGGGAAGGTCCTTGAAAAGGGAAAGTCGAGAGATGGAGAAAGGAGAGTCGAAAGTGAAAGGGAGTCTGCTGAGAATGAAATCTCGGCGAGATACATAAAAATCTCGGCCGAGATGGCCCACCTCGTCCAGAAGAGGAAACCCCCTGCACACTTGTCACGGCCGAGACACAAGACAATCTCGGCCGAGATTCTCAGAAATCCCAAATCAATCCTGAAATTCCACCACTTCCGTTTCCGAGTCAAATGAAGAGGATTCCAGACAGAAATAGAGACAAGGAGACAATGGAGGTATTCAGGAAAGTTGAAATCAGTATCCCCTTGGTGGAGGCCGTAAAACAGATTCCTCGATATGCAAAGTTTCTGAAAGACTTGTGCACTAACAAAAGGCGGCTACAGAGGAATGAGAAGGTCCTAATGGGAGAAAGTGTTTCGGCGGTTTTCCAGAAAAAGATGCCACAGAAGTGCAAGGATCCGGGAATGTTCGTCATTCCGTGCAAAATTGGTAACACTAGAATAGAGAAAGCCATGTTGGATCTAGGGGAATCAATCAATGTGATGCCCCGTTCCATTTTCGATAGCTTAAACTTGGGTCCACTGAAGGATATGAGGGCACTCATCCAGCTAGCCGACCGAAGCACCTCGTTTTCGGACGGGGTGATTGAGGACGTGATAGTTGAGGTGGATAACCTCATATTTCCAGCGGATTTCTATGTACTGGATATGCATGGAGATTCGTCAAATTCCACTCCAATCTTGCTTGGAAGGCCATTCTTGAACACCTCCCAAACAAAGATTGACGTGCGAGAGGGAACTCTTAGCATGGAATTTGATGGCCAAGTGGTGCAATTCAACATCTTTGAATCGATGAAGTATCCTGAGAATTTGCATAGTGTGCATTCTCTTGATGTTATTGATGCTATTGATCCCTGTGTAGAGGAAGTGCTTAAGTATTATTGCAGGGACCAAGAAACAATTATTAGCAAATGATATAGAGAAGACAGAGCTAATGGACACCAAGGAAGAGTTGGTGGGGACAGCGGAACAATCACAATTCTCCAAGCCATTCCGAACCAAGTCCTTTCCCAAGTTCATACCATTGCCGGAATCTCAAGAGAAAGTGCTACCCTCTACCATCAAGGCACCAACCCTTGAGCTCAAAACCCTTCCGGCCCCCCCCCCCCCCCCATCTCAAATACGCATATCTTGGGAAGGAAGAAACCTTACCGGAAGATACACGGTCGAGAATCATGAGTCTTGAGACTCAAATTAGTCATTTGCTTACCGTGGTAAGTAGGTTAGAAGGACAAGAACACTTGGGTAGGGATGATGAATCTTTCCCCAAAGATGAACTCCGAGAAATGTGCAAAGCACTCACCAAAGATGTGAGGTAGTGTTCAATCTCATCAAGTGAGCTATACTTGGTAATATGGTGTGTTGGGAATGTGGAACCGGGTTTAAGAGGTGGAGAACCGGAGGTTTGGACCGGGTTTGAGCATCAAGAAGCAAAGCTGGTCAGGATGAGCCGGGTTCGTGGCAGTTGTGAATAACCGCTGATTGTGACGAGTTAGTTCAGGATTTGTGACGAAGAAAACCGTCACTTTTGTCCGGTAGCTGAGCTCAACTTGATTCAGTTAGAACTT
Organism: Ajuga chamaepitys; assembly: GCA_958295605.1. NCBI lineage: Eukaryota > Viridiplantae > Streptophyta > Magnoliopsida > Lamiales > Lamiaceae > Ajuga > Ajuga chamaepitys. The sequence goes on along the minus strand of OY282502.1, from coordinate 14,037,445 downwards.
TTTGTATGGTTACATTCGAGCTTCAATTCCTATATCATTGTAAAGCTCTCATCAAGGAGAACAACACTACGTCGAGCAATTTTCCAGTTTCTTAGATTAGAGAGAGTAGTTTGAGAGGGAACGGTTTCTGCCCTAATTTGTTCCAGAATTGGGCATTTTGGTTTCTGAGTGTATTCTCTGTAATTGATTGGATTTCTTAGTGGATTGAGGTGTGCCTTGCCTCCGTGGATGTAGTTCATCTTGAACGAACCACGTAAAACTTGTGTGTGATTCATTTATATTTTCTGTTCTGCGCAAGTCGTGTTCTGTCACAACTTTGGCCGAATTAAGTGTGTGTTTTCAGATTGATCTTTGTGCGATTTCCAGATTCAGTTTAGCTGTGTGTTTAGGAGTTGAAATCACTAACAAGTGGCGCCGTCTGTGGGAAATCAACTCTCACAGCTTGAAGAAGGGAAGGAATGGCTGGTATGAAGATGGATTTTGAGAAGTTCACAGGAAGGAATGATTTCACATTGTGGAAGATCAAGATGAATGCAGTATTGGTTCACAATAGCCTTGATCTTGCATTGATACCTCTGGATTCATGGGAAGAAACTGAGAAATCCAAGTTTGCATCAGTGGATAAGAAGGCCCTAAGTCTTATCTTCCTATGTTTGGGTGATAAACCGTTGAGGGAGGTCTCAAGATGCAAGAGTTCCTCAGAAGCATGGAGGAGATTGGAAGAACTGTATCAATCAAAGTCAGTTTCCAACAAGCTGTTCTTGAAGCAGAAGATGTTGGCCTTCAAGATCACTGAAGACAAGGTAATTTCTGATCAACTTGATGAGTTCATTAAGATGATTGAAGAATTGGAAGATCTGGATGTGAAATTGGAGGAGGATGACAAGGCATTGATGGTGTTAAACATTCTTCCAAAATCCGTGGAAAGCTTTAAGGATGCCTTGATGTACGGGAGAGATGAGCAGCTATCCTATGATGGAATAGTGAAGGCTCTGAGGTCTAAATGCTTCCAGACTCAAGGGGATAAAGGCATGGTGCAATCTGGAGAAGGCTTGAATGTCAAATTCAAGAAACCTTGGCAAGGCAAGAAGGGACGGAATGCTAAGGATCCAAAGTCAGGGGATTCTAATCCTAAGAAGGGGAATGACTGGGTTGAGAAGAGGAAATGCTTCAAGTGCAAGCAGCCAGGTCACTTGAAGAAGGACTGTCCTAAGAGAAATAAGAAAGGTGGAAATCAAGGGGCAGAAGCTGCTGCTATTGATCATCAAGAAGACCCTCCAGAAGTATTAAATGTTACTGAATTAAGAATGGTAAAGGAATGGGTCTTGGACACAGGCTGTTCTTTTCATATGTGTCCACACCAGTCATGGTTTGATGAACTGAAGAGAGAAGATGGTGGAAATGTTCTCCTGGGAAATGACCAATCATGCAAGGTAAAAGGAGTTGGATCAGTGAGCATAAGGATGTAAGATATGTTCCTGGCTTTAAAAGAAATCTTTTATCTCTCGGTTCTTTAGTAACCAGAGGATGTCAGTTTAGCTCAATAGATGGATTCTTGCATATCACAAAACATGGGAAATTGGTGATAAAAGGTAGACAGCATAATGGATTGTTTATCTTGATTGGTTCACCTGTTGTTGGAAGTGTGGATATGGTCTTGAGCAGTTCAGAGCTTGCTAAATGGCACAAGAGACTTGGACACATAGGAGAGAAAGGGTTGAAGGAACTGTCAAGAAGTGGAGTAATTGGAAATATGGGAAATCAAGAACTGGAGTTCTGTGATCAGTGTGCTTTGGGCAAATCCAAGAAGCTGCCCTATGGAAAGGGTGTTCACACAACTCAAGAGCCATTAGATTATGTTCACTCTGACATATGGGGTCCTGCAAGAACAGAATCTCATGGTGGTGCAAGGTATTTCATGTCCTTGATTGATGATTACAGCAGAAAGGTGTGGATCATGTTGATGAAGAACAAGAGTGATGCTTTTAATAAGTTCAAAACATGGTTGATTCAACTGGAAAATGTCAAAGGGAAGAAGCTGAAGCACCTTAGGACTGATAATGGACTGGAATATCTCTCTACTGAGTTTACAAACTTCTGTGAAGAAAGAGGAATCAAGATACACAGGACTGTTCCAATGAATCCTCAACAGAATGGAGTTGCTGAGAGACTTAACAGGACTCTTCTTGAAAGAGTGAGGTTTATGCTGTTGGATGCTGGGTTACCAAAGGTATTTTGGGGAGAAACCATTGCTACAGCATGTTATCTCATAAACAGGTCACCCTCATCAGTGATTGGGTTCAAAACACCTGAAGAGGTGTGGAGTGGACAGAAACCAAGTTATGAAGGGTTAAGGGTGTTTGGGTGTCTTGCTTTTGTCCATGTCAAGCAAGACAAGCTAGATGCAAGGGCTCTCAGATGTGTATTTCTTGGATATCCGGATGGAATAAAGGGCTACAGATTGTGGTGCTTAGAGAAGGGAAATCAGAAGATAATCACAAGTAGAGATGTAAAGTTTAATGAGAATGTGATGGCTTACTCTTCTACAGGCTCTAAGGAAGAATTTGATGGTGCTACAGAGACAGAGGAGATATCAATTCAGGTGGAGCATCCTGCTGAAGATAACCACACACCTCAACCACAAGAAAATCTACAAGATAGTGATTCATCATCTGAAGAAGAAGAACAAACTGGACCTTCACAAAATGTCAGAGAATACAGCATTGGAAGGGACAGGCCTAGAAGAACAATCAACAAACCTGATTTCTATGGTCAAGCAGGGAGTGTTTATTATGCCTTGAGTATTGCTGAAGACCTGGAATCACAAGAGCCTAGTAGTTTTAAAGAAGCACTAGACTGTGAAGAAGGTGAACACTGGATACAGGCAATGACTGAAGAGATGGAGTCCCTGGAGAAGAATAAGACCTGGATATTGGTGGAGAAACCAAAAGGTCATAAACTTGTAAGCTCTAAATGGATATACAAGAAGAAACTAGAGACAGCAGGATCCAAACAGGTGAGGTTTAAAGCAAGATTGGTGGCTAGGGGCTTTACACAAAGAGAAGGGATTGATTTCAATGAGGTTTTCTCTCCAGTGGTAAAACATTGCTCAATCAGGTTGCTTTTATAAAAAGTCACACAGGAGGACATGGAATTACAACAACTGGATGTAAAGACAGCATTCTTACATGGAGAACTCAATGAGGAGATATATATGAAACAGCCAGAAGGCTTTGTTGTTCCTGGGAAAGAAGACAAAGTATGTTTACTGAAGAAGTCACTATATGGACTTAAACAAAGTCCAAGACAGTGGAATAAGAGGTTCAATGACTTCATGATCAGTGTTGGCTTTGTAAGAAGTCTTTATGACAGTTGTGTTTACTTCAACAAAGGTTCAAAGCAAGATAAAGTTTTCCTTCTATTGTATGTGGATGACATGCTAATTGCCAGCAGGAACAAGAAGAGGGTACAATGGTTGAAGGATAGACTTAATGCTGAATTTGACATGAAAGATCTGGGAGAAGCCAAGAAGATATTGGGCATGAACATTCTAAGAAACAGAGAAGCTGGAGTGCTTTGGTTATCTCAGAGGCAATATCTACAGAAAGTATTGGAGAGGTTTCATATGCATGAAGCCAAACCTCTCTCCACTCCAGTTAATCTACAGAAGAAACTTTCCAAAGAACAATGCCCAAAGACTGAAGAGGAAATCATACATATGAACAATATTCCTTATGCAAGTGGAGTTGGAAGTCTTATGTATGGTATGATTTGTAGCAGGCCTGACTTGGCATATGCTGTGTCTTTAGTAAGCAGGTTCATGTCAAATCCAGGAGTTGAGCATTGGGAAGCTTTGAAACATGTGATGAGGTATTTGAAAGGATCAGTGAATTTGTCACTGAAGTTTGAAAAAAGAGTGGATGGAAGTACTGTTGCATTGGAGGGGTTTGCTGATTCTGATTTTGCAGCAAACATAGACACAAGGAAATCCATTTCTGGATTTGTGTTTACCTTATTTGGAACAGCCATTAGCTGGAGAAGTGTACAACAATCTGTTGTGGCACTATCAACAACAGAAGCAGAATATATCTCTCTAACTGAAGCTATCAAAGAGGCAATCTGGTTGAAAGGAGTTCTGAGAGATTTGGATATCAAGCAGAAGTGTGTGGCAATCTACTGTGATAATCAAAGTGCTTTACATCTTGTGAAACATCAAGCATTTCATGAAAGGTCAAAACACATTGATGTTAGGTTACATTTTGCTAGAGATATCATTGATTCTGGTTCTGTGGAGGTGAAGAAGGTACACACATTGCATAATCCTGCTGATTTTCTTACAAAGGGTGTACCTGGAAACAAAGTGGAGCATTGCTGGAGCTTGCTGCAGCTTGAGCAATGTCATGAAGAACAATAACAGACAGGCAGTGGTGAGGCATTAAGAGGAACACTTGATTCATTGAGGTGGAGATTTGTGAGGTAGTGTTCAATCTCATCAAGTGAGCTATACTTGGTAATATGGTGTGTTGGGAATGTGGAACCGGGTTTAAGAGGTGGAGAACCGGAGGTTTGGACCGGGTTTGAGCATCAAGAAGCAAAGCTGGTCAGGATGAGCCGGGTTCGTGGCAGTTGTGAATAACCGCTGATTGTGACGAGTTAGTTAAGGATTTGTGACGAAGAAAATCGTCACTTTTGTCCGATAGCTGAGCTCAACTTGATTCAGTTAGAACTTTTTGTATGGTTACATTCGAGCTTCGATTCCTATATCATTGTAAAGCTCTCATCAAGGAGAACAACACTACGTCGAGCAATTTTCCAGTTTCTTAGATTAGAGAGAGTAGTTTGAGAGGGAACGGTTTCTGCCCTAATTTGTTCCAGAATTGGGCATTTTGGTTTCTGAGTGTATTCTCTGTAATTGATTGGATTTCTTAGTGGATTGAGGTGTGCCTTGCCTCCGTGGATGTAGTTCATCTTGAACGAACCACGTAAAACTTGTGTGTGATTCATTTATATTTCCTGTTCTGCGCAAGTCGTGTTCGGTCACAACTTTGGCCGAATTAAGTGTGTGTTTTCAGATTGATCTTTGTGCGATTTCCAGATTCAGTTTAGCTGTGTGTTTAGGAGTTGAAATCACTAACAAAAGAAGACCCAAGCCTTCAAGAGGTAGAACTCGAATCTCAAAAACTGTTTGAAGTGGTTGATGAATTTGAGAGTGAGGTTAACAACAATGGAAGTTGTCTTAGTGAAGGTTTTGGCATAGTTTACGATGCGGAATATGTTTGCTTTGATGACTTTTTGATGAATGACCTTTCTTGCAAACATCTTTCAAATGAATTTTTTTTCCCTTGATGCATTCTTTGATTTAGGTGAACCCTTCACTTGTACTTTTGAAAATGATGACGTCATCTTTTGGGAAAATTTTCAACTCTTGAGCATTCCTCGTTTCCAAAAAGTCTTTGATGAAACACCTCCCACCCATGCTAATAATCGGGTTTCTAAGGAACCACCCCTATTTGAGAGCGATAAATGTTTTTCAAGAAAATGTGAAACCCCTAGACTTGACAACTTGTCTTCAAGGCATTTGAATTGCATCCCGCCCCTTCATATTTACCACAAGATGTCATGGAAGGGTTTTTAGAAATTGCCAAGCATGATTTTGTTGGGATGGAAATTTTCTCCTCAGCAACTAACTTTACTTTCTTCAAAATTGGCATTGTTGTAAAAATTCTTTCAAATTGGGAAGGAAATCTTGTGGTAAAAATTGAAACACCCTCATTTGCGGAAGGGTATCATGAGAGCTCAATCATATTGGCTAGAATTGTCATATATTTGTTGTCTACGCTTAAACACTTTGTTCTTGTTGAGAAACCTTTTTGTAAGGAGGGAAGGAAGCCAAAGGAAAGACAGAAGATGGAGAACATATGGGGAATAGTGGAATGGAAATTCCATGGATCAAGAAAAGCGACTCGTTGGAGATTCGCTAAAGGGCAAAGCTGTAAAGACTCAGATGAGAACTTTTACTTCGAGCCTCCTTGACAAACAAGAGGATGATAGGGTCAAGCTAATGACCTTAAAGAAGCGCTTGTCGGGAGGCAACCCGACGGTATCTTTTAATATTTACGTTTTTCAAATTCCCAATTAGTTGCTTAATAAATGCCTTGTGGTATATTGGATGTTTTTGTTGAGAAATATGCAGATATAAATTAGAATAATCGAGAGATAGCATGAAGTGGGGGTGAAGGGGAGCAAAATGAAGGAAAAATGCAAGGGAGGCCATCTCGACCGAGACGCAGAAGTAATCTCGGCCGAGACGTCACGCAGGTGAACAGGGCAAACCCCCCTGGAAACATATCTCGGCCGAGAAACATGAACCATCTCGGCCGAGATTCAGAAGGGCCCAAAATGGAATAAAGCTATTGGAAGCTTATCTCGGCCGAGACACTACAGCATCTCGGCCGAGATTGATTTGTTTGGAATTGTGGCTGATTTGCTGGAAGCTTATCTCGGCCAAAACGCACACGCATCTCGGCCGAGACCCACTGTGAGCCAATTGCTATCTTTTGTTTATTTTGGTTATGTTGATATTGTCTTTATTAAATTTTGATACCTTGCATATTTTTAGGAGCATGATTATTTTTGTTAAGTTAGTTAGTTGGTTAATAATTGGTTGATTTCGACGAGCACCGACTTGTACTCTTCTTTTTCCACAAACTTAGTTTGCAACTAAGTTTGGGGAGGGGGTGGGATTCGTACAAGTCGGCAGCTCGAGAAAGCAATTGGATGAGTTTAGGAAGAAAAAATGTGGCATTGATTAATGATGAAAAATTTTAACAAATATTTTTGAAAGAAGCACATGGTAGAGCATGATAGACTTGTTGAAACAAAATTGAACATACACACAAAACTTTTGATCAAAATTGCAACCAAGTGAGTCTTTGAGCCTAATGCGTACTCCCATTTTTGGAGTGAAATTAAATTTCCTTTCGGTGTGAAAATTCATTGAATGCATCCATTTTCCTCTAGAACTTGCCCCAATTCTCTACTTTTGAATAAGTCAATACATGTTGTGGCTTTGAAAATGATATTAGGCAATTCTTGATCAAAACCTATTTCAAAAGCTTGAAAATATTTCCTTTTTACCAAATTTGACATTGCCTCTAGTTAAGCCCCTTTGAGCTTATGCATTTTTCTTTGATATCCAACACTACAAGCAAATTTACCTTTCATTTAGCCTTTGATACCCAAACGCACTGTTGAGTATAAGGGAGGCGGTTGAAAGGTAGTTAGTTTAGAAATTGGGATTAAATTTGGGTAAACTAGTGGGAAAACAAAGAAGGGTGAAAGGGAAAACGCGAAATAGGCTGTAATCAAGAATATTAACCTCTCCAAAAAAAAGAAAAGAAAATTGGAAAAACCAGAAAAACGAAAGAAAGAGGAAGTGCAGATACCGTTCTTTTGGAGAGGTTAATGAAAATCACATCATTTTGTGATTACAATCCCTTGCTTAGAAAACTCTTAAGAAGCATAATTATTGAAAGGATTGATAAATATGGGAAATGTAGGTAGGAATAAGGTGAAGAAGTCGAATCTTAAGTTAGACTTGATTGAGAATTAAAAGAGTGAGGTTGAGTGACCATTGTTTGAGGGGTAGATGGGTAGTGCACGACTCATTTAGTCTGTTTTATAGTCACTTTTACCTAAAATTTTATCCCACCTTACCCCTAGCAAACATTACAACCCACATAAAGACCTAATTGATTCATTCTCACACATGTTAAGTACTATTTCAGGTTTAGATGACTGGCAAGCATATGGTAGGCATTGTGTGCATTTCAATGTGAGTGTAAACACTACCCTTTTTAATGCACTCAAGAGAGAGAGATACACTCACCCGGTGAGGATCTTAAGTTGAAAGTGTTATGTCTCGAGAGTAGTGGATCTAGTCTATAACATATGCTCGCTTTTATCATGATCGCTTATTCTTTTTCATGAAAACTTTCTGAAATCAAATGCCACTAAAATCTGCCCTAAACACGTGTCCTTTTGTATTTCTCTTTATTGTTCGGGACGAACAAGTTTTAAGTTTGGGGAGATTTGGTACACGTGTCCCGTGCACGCACTTTAGGGCACTTTTAGTGGTCAGTGTCAATAATGTTCATAATCACGTGTATTCAGTTTTTTTGTACTCTCATGGGCAAAATAATGCGTTTGTGTTGTTTTTGTGCTAAGACAGGTGAAAAAGGATCGAAAAAGAACATCAAACGATCGCGGAGTTGAGGGATCGATCAAGGCAACAAAAGGAAGGGCTAACTGAAGATCTCGGCCGAGACAGGATGAAAATCTCGGCCGAGATGAGTCTCCAGGGTAAACATGAAGATTTGCAGAACTGAAGATCTCGGCCGAGACAAGCAACGCATCTCGGCCGAGATGAGTTTCCAGAGATTTCAGGATTTTTAAAAGACCAAGATATCGACCGAGATGAAATCCAATCTCGGCCGAGATGAGTCAAACCCTAGCCAGCCCCAATTTCCCCTTTTCACGTCTCGGCCGAGATGAAGTTGAATCTCGGTCGAGATCAGCCTTCGACCCACCAGCTGAAAAATCTCTTTTTCACATCTCGGCCGAGACACACTTGCATCTCGGCCGAGATTCCTTACCCTGTTTTAAAATCCTGAATGCGATTTTGCCTATTTTTTTACTAGCACTTTCTCCCCTTATATATATATCATCCCATTCGAATTTGACCTAACCTTTTGATACTTTTGGAAGCACTATTCAGCCACCATCACATCCAAGGAGGAGAGAAGGGCAAGAAGAAGTCACATCATCTTCCCCATTGATCATCCTTGGGTTTTATCATTCTATCTTTATGAATTCTTGTATTTTCTGTAATTTCTTGATTGTATTAGGTGTAATGGGTGGCTAGCACCCTAAATTCTACCCCTGATCATGTTGAACCTTGATTGATGATGAGAATGTGATTATTGACTCTTGATGTTACCTTATTTATGCAATTTAAATGTTCTATAATGCTTGATTGGATTGTCTCATGCCTAGATGCTTGTTTTATGATTGATCACCCTTTGGGAGGCATTTATTGTATGTTGCTAGAGATTGAACTTCACTTTCCGTGATTGTTGAAGCTTCAATCTCCCTTAATAGCGAACAATGCTTGATATCATTGGTGGCATTATAGAGTTTGGCCTCTAAACCCGATCGTGTCGAGGTTTATGCTTTATTTATCCCGTTATTCTAGCTCGTGACCACCCAATATCAATTAGTGTGAAAAGAGCTTGTTTGGATCACTAATTGATTTGGGTAGGGATAAATCGATAAGCGTACCTTCGATGTATCCACAATTAAGGGACAACACGGTCTACATAAGCGGACCTTGTAGATTGTGGGATAAGGGTTTAAATCGCATTGAATTTGGGACATCAACGATAATCATTAGGTAGTCGAATTCAAGGGGATACTAGATCGAGGGTAGACCTTTTATCATATTCCAAACCCGAAAAATATTTGTTATTTGCCTTTCTTTGTTTGATATAAAATACCAAAAATATTTATTGCTTATCTATAATTTTAGTTGATCACTTGTTAGCATTTAGTTGTTAACTCAATCCAAAACCCCCCTCGTTTACTTATTTAAGTTTATTACCCTATCCATCATAAATCATTAGTTGCTTGTAATATCCGAACAACACTAATCCACCGTTCTATGCGAGATCGGCCCTTACTTACCACTCTACTCGTTAGAGTCGTAGGCTAGATATCGCGTATATATATACGTTTAATTTGGTGGTAAGAAACGACCAGCTACCATCTACCCACTCGACCGAGTGGAATCTTTTGCTCTAAAATCTGTCTTGGCCATGAACCATCTACTCAACTAAGTAAGCATTAGTGACTCGGTAGAGTCCGTCTTCTAAACTTGCCACTCGACCGAGTAGATCAATGCCACTTGGCCGAGTCATACCTTCGACTTTTGTAATTAAATCTTCTTCCTCACTTGACTGAGTGGGGCCAATCCCACTCAACCGAGTGGGTCTTTTGGAACTACTTTCTCCAAAAATTACCGTTTCACAACTTTCCTTGCTCAAATGCTCATCGAACTTTGTCCAAAATGACGTTTTGGCTTAAAAACCACCTAATTAGCTACAAAACCGGCACCCACACGTCATACGACACAATATAATAAATTTAAGCATAAACCAACCAATAATGCATGCAATGCTATAAAATGCTCATCTAAATCGATCTAAATGCATGTATACACGACGCATATCATCGTTAAACCTTGGACGAGCCATAGCAACTAGAAACATTACTTTTGTAATATAATTCTTACTCTGGTAAGTGCACAAAGGCTCTTCTTCGTAAGAAAGAAAATACTAGTTTCACGTTTCTTTGTCATATAGAATCATTCTTCATTAATATGCACCATATTGTACATACCAACAAACTTTGGCTCATGGGGAGAACTGTTTGGTTCTAGCATTAAAATGCAAAATTGTAAATGAGCTCTTTTATGTCTTCTTTATTATATGCTTCAACGGCATTTCAGTGGCATTGAAGAAGGCCTCGTTTCACCAATCTATATAATGTTGTTCGGCTCAGATCTAACTTAGTAGCAAGTGATTTCAAATTTGTTTGTTCGTACAAGGGGGACTGGGGCACTTGATTAAAATCAAATAGAACTCTTTCCGCCCACAATTTCCCTTTTTTCTATGGGACCCATCAATTGTTGCCCCATTCAAAGTCTCTTTTACTCTTTTCCAAACCCGTTGAATTGTTCGTATAAGTACTGAACACAAAGTTAACACCGTTTTTTTCGTATCTCTTTTCAACTTCCTGTTGACACTTCTCGACAGTAAAGCATTGTAAATTCTCCATCTTTCTCCATCAGACAAGATTTTCAGTTTTTTTGCACCAAAGATGCTTCTAAATTTTCTGTAGATTACCCGACATAAGTATCACAAAAAAAAAAAAAGAAAAAAATACAATTAATACTTGAAAACACATTTTCTCATACAACTTGAAGGGAAACGTGCAATTAATTTTCCCCACCGAACCGCTTCTCTTTTCTAATTATTTCTGCAAAAGGCAATTACCACAATTAATTCATAACAAAAACTTATAATGTCAGTCTTCCGTTTATTCTCCATTTCATCTCATCTCTCATCCAATTACACATAATTAATGCAAGCACAAATACAGATCATGAAAACATAAAACTAGTGAATAGATGCAAAAATGACATATTGGTTTGCTAGATAATTCTAAAGAGTGCAGTGATCCGATCTAATTGGTGCGCTAGGCAAACTACTCTAACAATTTTCATTTAAGATTGACATGAGTAAAGCTTATGATAAGGTTGAATGGATTTTTCTGTAGGAGGTCATGATAAAACTGGGATTTCCAATGAACTCTGTTAAATTGGTGATGAAGTGTGTTTCTTCTGTGTCTTTTAAATTGCTCATAAATAGTGACCCAGAGGATACTTTTACCCCAACAAAGGGACTCCGACAAGGAGATCCTTTGTCCCCTTACCCGTTTTTTATATGTGCAGAAGCTTTTTCAGCATTGATCAGGCAAGCAAAACGTAACAATTTTCTAAGGGGGGCAACAGTGTGCCAAATGCGCCACAATTTCGCATTTATTCTTCGCGAATGACAATCTAATATTTGGAAAAGCAACTGACCCGAAAATTATGCAAGTTAAATCTGTTATAAAAATATATGAAGTTGCCTCTGGGCATTTAATAAATTTTGATAAAACCGAAATAACGTTTAGTGATGGCGTACCGATGGAGAGAAGGGATGGATTGGCGAGTATCATGGGAGTCCGAATAGTTTACAAACACCACAATTATTTAGGATTACCGACGGTCATAGGAAGGTCCAAGAAGGAGGTTTTCGGGAAATTAGTAGATAGAGTTAGGAATAAGCTAAAGGGATGGAAGGAAAGGTCGTTGTCGGTTGCGGGCAAGTTGATATTAGTAAAATATGTGGCACAGTCTATCCCAACATATGCTATGGGATGTTTCCTTCTCTCGGAGGCGATCATTAAAAATCTCACCTCCATTGTATCTTCTTTTTGGTGGGATAAAAAATCGGACGAAAGGAGGATTCACTAGGTTGCTTGTCTAAATTGTGTAGATCAAAATATGAAGGGGGATTAGATTTTTGCGATTTTGGAGCATTCAACAAAGCTATGCTAGCCAAACAACGCATTTTGACTAATGATAATACATTGCTAGCTCGTACATTAAAGGAGAGATATTTTCCTCGAGCATCTTTTCTAGAAGCACGGACGGGGTATAACCCAAGCTACTCTTGGAGAAGCATTATGGCGGGGAAGGAAATTTTATTGAGGGGATTACGATGGATAGTGGGCAATGCGAGGAATAACTCTATCTGGAATGATGCGTGGCTACTGTTAGGACCAACATTTCAGTGAATTCAACAGGAGTTAGTGAGCAGCCTTAGTTGAAGGTATGTGATCTATTGACGGGTGATGGGAGAGACTGGGATAGAGAGAAAGTTGACAACATGTTTAGGCCTGATGAGGTCCAACAAATTCTTGCTATTCCTTTATCTTGTAATCAACCACGAGATAGACTCCATTGGCATTATACGAAGGACATAATGTATTCGGTTTGGAACCGGTTATAAAAATGACATGGCATTTCTTGATGATGAGAGGGAGGTTGTTGCATCTTCTAGAAGGGAAAATAAGTTCTGGAAGTGGTTATGGGGGCTCAACACTCCACCAAAAGTTGATGTCTTTGTTTGGAGATGCATGAAGAATGTTATTCCTGCACGAACGGAATTAGTAAGAAGAGGAGTTCCATTGGGTGACATTTGTCCCAGATATAAGTTCGGCCAGGAAACTGTCGAACACGCCCTACAGGATTGCTCTTGGGCGAAACGGATGTGGAGCTTGGTTCCAGATTCTCTTCAGCGTTAAGCGGGCAATGAACGTGCAACAACAGCGGATTGGATTCATGAGATTTCACGAAGTGGAAAGCAAGAGATTCAGGGGTTGTTCTATTCAATTATGTATGGGATTTGGAGGAACATAAATGATATGATTTTTAATGATGGAAAGGAGACTGTTGGAGTATGCTTGGGGAAATCAGTTGGGGTTATTGCAAACTAAATGACGGTAAACCTCCGACGGCGAGATTGCAAAGAACAGCGGCCCGGTGGATGCCGCCGGAAGCAGGTTAGTTGAAGCTGAATACGGACGCTTCTATGGTGGGAGGAGTAGGAACGGGACTGGGAAGGGTGCTAAGAGATTGTATAGGAGGAGTAATAAAAGCAAGAAAGGAGTTTACGAATTTTCATCATCGAAACGGGGGAGGCCATAGCTTGTAGATGAAGAAAAACGATAAAAGCTGATATGATAAAAATGGAAACCATGACTAAAACAGAAAGTGTTTATGAACCCTTTTTCATTCATTTACTTCATCTGCAGGTTTACAATATATATACATGCATGCACGCTATTGTCTAGGGTTTCTCTAGCTGTTGTTGCATGGCCCATTCTCATTAACCATTCTGGGCCGAGTTGTACTATATCCAGGTTGTGAATTGATGTGTTGGCTCATTCTGCATTCCTTAGGTAAGGGACCACAATTTTTTGTCTCTTTCTTGGAATACTCTAGAATCTTGCCAAGGTGGCATAGTGAGTTGGAGAGAGAGTTGGATTGTTGGCTAACATCCCCCCCCTCACTTCGAGAGAGGCTAAGGGAATGACGGTTAGACGATTCCTTAGTTGACTAAAGAATTGGAAACTAAGGGGCTTCGTTAGAATATCGGCCACATGAGTTGTTGATGGTACGTGGTGGATTAAAAGAAGGTTAGCCGAGACCTTCTCCCTGACAAAGTGGAAATCGAGTTCAATATGTTTCGTCCGAGCATGAAGGACTAGATTAGAGGCGAAAGAAATGGTGCTAAGATTATCCACCCATATGATAGGTTTCCTTGTTTGTGAAACTTTAAGTTCATGCAGAAGGTGGGAGACCCATGTAACTTCGGCGGTAGCTTGTGCTAAGCTACGATATTTGGCTTTGGTGCTCGACCGAGAGACCGAATGTTGTTTTTTTTAGCTCCACGAAATGAGATTATGGCCAAGGAACACACAAAAGCCACTAACAGAGCGGCGATCATCGATGTCACAAGCCCAATCGGAGTCAGAAAAGGCAGTGACGTTATTATGTGGAGAACGCACAAGGTGAATCCCAGAATATGTGGTGCCGGCAAGGTATCGAAGAATCCTCTTTAAAGCACGAAAGTGAGTATCCAAAGGTGCTGACATATATTGGCTGACTTTATTAACAGAAAAACTTATCTCCGATCTGGTGATCGTGACACATTGAAGACCACCAACCAAGCTCCGATATTCGGTGCCATTGACAGTGGCATTTCCCTGATGTTTAGACAAAGGAGGAGAAGTGACCATAGGGGTTGCACAGCCCTTTGCCTCTAGCATATTAGCTTTCAACAAAAGCTTCTTAATGTATTTTCCTTGGCTTAAGTGAAGCCCTTGGGCAGTTTCTGTAATTTCAATGCCAAGAAAGTGATGAGGTATGCCCAAGTCTTTTAGAGAGAAATGTTATTGAAGCTGTTGAATTGTTGAAGTAATATCAATCGAATGACGACCGATAATGAGAATGTCATCGACGTAGATGAGGAGGAAATAGGACGGTCACCGTTGATTCTGTAAAATAAATAGTTGTCGGCTTTGGAGCTGTGAAACCTGAGAGATCGGAGAACAGTCTTGACCTTAAGAAACCAAGCAGAAGAGGCTTGCTTAAGTCCGTAAATCGCCTTCTTGATTTTGCAAACCAAAGAACCAGAATCTTATTCAAAACCTGGAGGCTGGCGCATTAAATTTCCTCAATAAGATCACCGTGTAAAAAGGCGTTACTTACATCAAGTTGTCCCATGGGCCAAGAGAATGAGATGGCAAGAGAAAGCATGACCCGTATAGTCGTGGGCTTAACCACGGGACTGAACGTCTCTGAAAAATTGAATTCGGGTTGTTGAGTATATCCCTGAGCAACAAGTCTTGCTTTATACTGAGATATAGTACCATCAGCGTGTCGTTTGAGTTTAAAAACCCATTTACAGCCCACTATGTTCTTATCCGGAGGAGGAGGTGTAAGTGTCCAAGTGTTGTTACGGAGAAGAGCTGAATACTCATCTTGCATCGTTGATTTCTAGGAAAGAATCTGCATGGCCATTTTGGCAGTTCGAGGTTCCTCAGATGGAATAAAAGCAGCAACATAGAGCTTTAGCTTATGAATACCATCCTTAGCTCTTGTAATCATAGGATGAGATGGAGCAATCTGTGGAGGAACCTGTAGCATCAAAACACTAGAAGAATCGTCAATGTTAGTAGCAGGTGAAAATGGGGAATGGAAATGAGGAGACGTATCATTACTTGTTGGCAAATCAGTATGTGTCGGAGATGGAGGAGTGGGTGATGGTGATGAGTGTCCAGATGAAGACTGTAAAGTAGTGGCAGGAGATGGAGATGGAATATGTAAGATAATCGGTGGTATGTTGTGAGGAGAAGAAGGTATTGGTAGAGATGTGTTTTGAGAGGATGAAGAGATAGAAGGAAACACATATTCGTTAAATATGACATGTCGACTTATGATGATTTTTCCAGAGGGAAGGAGAATTTTGTACCCTTATGTTGGCTGCTATAGCCAATGAATGTGCCCGCAACAGATCGATATTCAAGTTTATGTTTAGTGTAGGGACGAAGGTAGGGGAAGGCTTGACAACCGAATACCTTAAGGTGAGTGTAGCTAGGTGTTCGGTGATAGAGTATTTCGAAGGGAGATTTGTGGTTAAGGGATTTGGAAGGAGGTCTATTGATGATGTATGTGGCAGTGGAAAATGCATCGTCCCAAAAGGTGAGAGGGAGGTGGGGTTGAGATAAGATAGAGAGACCCATTTCGACGACATGCCGATGTTTTCTTTCGGTAGTGCCGTTCTGTTGTGGAGTATACGGGCACGAGAGCCATTGGCGTGAAAAATGTGAGTGAGAACTTGAAATTCACCGCCACCGTCACTTTGGAAGTATTTAATTTTGGTATCAAATTAGGTTTCTACTAATTTTTTGAAGTGAATTAAAGCCGATTGGACATCATATTTTTTCTTTAGGAAGTATGTCCAAGTGAATTTGCTAAAGGCATCAATAAAGCAAACGTAATATCGATGATCGTTATTTGACATAATGGGAGACGGTCTCCAAATGTCTGCATGTATGAGAGTGAGAGGGGAAGTATATGTGGTTAGGGAGTCAGAAAAAGGGAGTTTGTGCGATTTAGCTAATAAACATGGAGAACACAATGTGGCACCATCTTTCATTGAAAAAGAGAGATTACAATGAGATAAAATGCGCCTAACAACATCCAAATGACAATTTCCTAATCTTCTATGCCATAACTGAAAATCAGAAATGTTGCCTAAAGATGCTGAGTGGGCGCTGGGTTTGGAAGGAGATTCTGGCTAGACGGAAGCAAAGTGGTGTCATCGAGCCTTAGGGAATGGAAAAGGATGCAGAAAAAAAATAATAGAGGCCATCTCTAACAGATCCCCGGAGTAGAACTTGATGCGTAGCTTGATCCTTAACAAGACAAAAAAGAGGATGAAATTCGAAGTAAACATGATTATCATTGTCAAATTGAGAAACACTAAGCAAGTTTTTAGTGATGTTAGGGACATGCAGAAGATTTGAGAGTAAAAATTGGGTGTTATGAGAAGGAGAAACAACATAAGAAGTGCCAACATGCTTAATATCCTCTCCATTAGCATTACCCATAATCAGTCTGTTACCTCCATTGTAGTCTGATGCAATGTTGAGGTTGTTCAAATCATTGTTGCACCGGAATCCGGATACCACCAGTTTTCTGTCTGAAAATCAGCACCTCCAACGGAGTTAGCATTCGGGCCTTGACCATGTGCCATGTGAAGGGAGGGGTTTCTTCTATTGTTGAACTAATTCGGTGGTGTAAATTGTTGTGGTTGGGATTGATTTCCATGATATCCGGAGGGAGGATATTGAGGATACTCTTGATCGTTCTTGTACCAACATTTCTCAGTGGCATGCCCTGGGATGTTACAGTGTGTGCAAAACGGTCTGTTACCAGTGTTAGGATAACGACCACCATTCCTCTTTGATTGGTGTTGTTATAGCCTCCTCTATTGTAGTCGTTTCTTCCACCTCTAGAATATCCTCCTCTACCATTGTATCCACCTCTGTAATTTCCATTATTGTCATAGCTGGAATTGGAAGAGTTTGGTTTCTTAAGTACTCCTTGAGTGATAGTGTTCAAGGAGAAGGGAGACCCATCTGTATTCACAGCAGCAGCAGCAGCAGATTGCTCCAATATCGACTCAAAGTTGAGTAAAAGAGCTTGAACATCCTCTAAAGTGTAGGTGCCGGGTTTGGAAGTGAAGGTGACCATTACAGAGTCGTATTCTGACCCTAAACCAGCTAGTATGTGCAAGATTTTGTTCTCATTGGACAGCTTATACCCCACAGAAGCAAGGGTATCACAACAACTCTTGATTTTGCTGAGATATTCTCGCATGCTTAGCTTCTCCTTCTTCATGGTCTGCAACTGTAGTTTATACTGCATTTTTCTAGCCTCATATTGATTTGCAAAGTTTTTATCTAAGGTGCTCCAGATCTCATGAGACGAATCCAACCCAACCATTAGGGTTAAAATCCTCTATGTCAAAGACGAAAGGATCCACAATGAAAGTATAGAGTTTTGCCTTTGCCAAGCAAGAAAATAAGGGTTCGATACCTCTGTTGTAATTCCTTCATCATTCTTTTATGTAAGCGTCGCATCCGGGACTGGAATCTCTCCATTGATGTATCCTTCCAACCCGTATCCTTTGATGGCGGTCAAGACCTGTTGTCTCCAGATCAAATATTCTTCTCATCGAGTTTGATCGAAACTAACTGGTTTTGTGGATAAATGACTTGAAGGGTAGTATGAGGCTCTTTTATTGTATGTGTGTTGCCTTTTGTGATTTCCTCCATCGATATATTCAAAAGGAAAGGGAAATATCAGGGAGAAGGTATCAGAAGCAGGATCAACCTGCTCTGATACCATGAAGAAAAACGATAAAAGCTGATATGATAAAAGTGGAAACCATGACTAAAATAGAAAATGTTTATGAACCCTTTTTCATTCATTTACTTCATCTGCAGGTTTACAATATATATACATGCATGCACGCTATTGTCTAGGGTTTCTCTAGCTGTTGCTGCATGGTCCATTCTCATTAACCATTCTAGGCCGAGTTGTACTATTTCCATGTTGTGAATTGATGTGTTGGCTCATTTTGCATTCCTTAGGTAAGGGACCACAATTCTTTATCTCTTTCTTGGAATACTCTAGAATCTTGCCAAGGTGGCACAGTGAGTTGGAGGGTGAGTTGGACTGATGGCTAACAGTAGAGAGGGGATTAAAATGGCAGTGGAGTTGAGAGTCAAACAGTTGGCGGTGGAAATGGATTGCAAGAACCTCTTTCAGTGACTACAATCGAGGAAGACGGATTTCTCCGAGATGGGGTTTATTGTTTAAGACATTGGAGATTTTTTGCCTTATATCTTTCTCTTGTGTTAAGCGAAGCGCAAACTTTTTAGCGCATCATTTAGCGCAATTCGCTTTTTCTTTTATGAGTTCTAGTGTTCAATCAAGTCATATTCCTGAGTCGTTATCGTTTATTATAGACAATGAGGCGGTTGACACGTTTTAATGAAACTCAGTTTCGTCTCTAAAAAAAAACAGTTAACAAAAATCTTCAACAACTTAAAAAAGAGAGGGAGTATAGCGTAGCATAACAGAGAGGGGATTATAATTATTTGAACGTGGTTTTAGTAATGAGAATGAGGAGTATAATTATTTGAACATGATTTTAGGATTAATAGGTGATAAAAAGAGGATTAGTTGATGAATATATTTGTCAAGATTATTTAATTCGTTATTCTTCCCTTCATCCTGTTTATTTTGAATCGAACGGAATAGTGTTTAGTGTGGATTTCACATTTAATACTCTCTCCGTCCCGGCTGAACTTTCCTATTTTGACCGGGCCCGGAGGTTAAGAAAAAACAGATTTTGTGAAATCTTTGATTTTTTTAAAGGTGAAGATTGAGGGTGGAGATTTTAAGGGTGGAGATTATGAGGGAAATTCGTCATTTATGGTTAAAAAGTTAAGTTGGGACAAACCAAAAAAAAAAGTAGAAAAATTAGAGCGAAACGAGGGTAGTATTACATAATGCACTAGATGGACATGTGTAAGAAAAAAATGGAAGAACCGTGTCTTACTTTAACAGTAAACAAAACTCTTCAACAAAGTATAAAGTTTTCAAAGTTGCAAGGCCAAATTGACCTTGCCAAGATCCATTTTGACGCTATCTTTTAGGGGAAAATTGTCTACTTTACTTTAGTATTGTACAAGTTTTTTTTAATTATGTTATATCCCAATTAGTAATGAAAAGTAAAATCTTGAATGTTGAACACACCAATTGTACTGTTATATTGGGATTTGTATCGGTCAAGAACCCAAAAAATAGGTCAACTATCGATTCAAATTCTGAAAGAAATTTTCTATTAATCTAAGACCTAAAAGATTTATAACTATCCGTGGAAGACCCATAAATTCAAAATCATTGTAGGACCTGTTTGAAAAATTGCAAAACCCATAAAATAAAATTGTCTCGAAATGATAAGTAGGGGAACTATACGTCAAAAGTCTTTCACTAAATTTTTTTTTTAAATTTTCTGTAGTTTCTTATTTTAAAATTGTCAGTTTTTCTTAAAATTGTTATTTTTAAAAAATCTGTAATTTCTTTTTAAAGTCATACATTAAAAAAAAAAAAGTGTTCTTTTTCTGTAATTTTTTTTTAAGTTCATAATATTTAAATTCATTTAAAATACATTTTAGTAAAATGTATTTTTTTCCTTATGATATTTTTTTTGTTAATTTGTATATTTTAAAAAATAAATTGCAAATTATTTAATTATTAGATATATCATAAAAATTAAAAAAAAAAAAAAACATAATGTAGTGAAAGTCTTTTGACGTATACTTCTCCTACTTATCACTTCGAGATAATTTTATTTTGTGGGCTTGCAATTTTCCAAACAGGCCCTACAATAATTTTTTGACTTATGGGTCTTCTATTGATAAGTATGAATATTTTAGGTCCTGGAATTATAGAAATTTTCTTTCAGGACCTGAATTGATAATGGACATATTTTTCGGACTCTTGACCGATAAAAACCCTATATAAAAAGATGAAAATAACTAATTGAGCCTTTTAAAGAATTTTTGGGGAAAATCACTGCGCCTAATTTAACTGTATTAAATAAATAAATATGTGGTTATAAAAAATTTAATATGTATGTAAGAGTAATGTATATATATATATGAGTTACATAGTCTTGATATCTAAATTAACCAATCATTTAACCCAAAATATTATTTATTTAACCTATTTTAAAATGATAATATATAAATACAGATATTTATAATAAAAACTTTATTTAGGCAAACTGTAAACAACTTTTAAATATAAGATAATTTAATATAAACTATCAGTTCTACACAATAAACTCCGTCCGTCTTATAGAAAGAGTCATAATTGAAAAATGTACAACTTTTTTATTTTTTAATTAATTTGATAAAAGTACAATTCTCCAAAATCCACCAATACGCACTTAAACGACTTACTTTATTTTATTTATTCAATCATATTTTATTAATGTGCAAGTTTAATTTTTTATGGGATTGAGGGGCAGTAGATAATGGTTACTTCCTCCACCCAATTTGATGGGCTCACTCTCTTTTCTAATATTTGTCACAAATATATCACAGGAATTAAACAAGTACTCTATGTACTTTTATTTTTTCAATATTTAGGTTGTGTAATTAAGGTTGGAGGAGACTGCAATACGGTAGATTAGGACAAATAAAATGGAAAGAGAATATTGAATTAAATAAATAGGTGTTTGGTTTTGTTGGTTGGAGAGTGAGTTGGATTTGTTTTTAGTGTAAAAAGTTGAAACAAAAAAAGTAATGTGATGTTTGTAAATATATTGCCAGAAACCCCAAAGAAAACACAATCCGGCTGACCCAATCCTCAATAGATTGGGCTAAGTGGTAAGTAAAGAGACACTTAGATTACCTTGTACCTAGAGTGAGCCTTCTATTACTGTTTGTAAGTCCAATAGATTACTTTAAATTTTGGTATTAGAGATATGTTGGTGTATATCTGGAAGCTCCTGACATGTTGAACGTTTGGCTTATACCTTATGAGTGTCGAGTGGTAATATATGTTGTAAGTTGATAAACTTTGAGTTATGTTTTATGCGGAAAGACTAATATTTGCATGTCCAACACAAACATCTTGAAATCTAAGCAACACCTTCTGCTAGTTATGAATAACAGAGGGTTTCTCAATATCAAACTCAGCAATAAACAATCCATTTGTCTCAAAGGTGAATTTCTACATTTTCACATGCTCCTATTTTTGTACAAGTAAATCAAGATAAAAGAGGCTTCTCAATATCAATCTCAGCTTCCTGACACGTCGAGTCATCGTCATCGTCCTCGTCTGATTCACATTCAACGCCTTCTTTTCTTTTAGCCCAAAGCACCAAATACAGTCCAATGAACATCAAACACATACCTGCAATACTGCAATATAAAATGTTCTCCATTACATTTTTGAGTATCTAAGTTTAAGTTCTTGATGGATCCATTTGTTTACCTTCCTATGGCAATGGATTCCCCTAAAAAAGCAGAGAAGACAGCAGAAATGACAGTTCCAAGGGGGTTGAATATGGACACCACAACTGGCCCTCTTTTCTTCATTGCCCATGCATTGAAGCTTACACACATTCCACTCATACTTCCTGCCTATTCCCATCAAAATATTACGAAAAGATCACCTTTAATTAAACTATATAACTGATGACTAGTTAGACCATATGATGAAATTCATTACCACTATGGAATAGGCAACCATTTCGTGGATACTTAGCGCCGGCCATCCAGGGTAGCCCCACTCTTTATCTCCTCCCATATCGACTATTGCAGTGATCAACGCGCCTAGAAATGATGTGATTGCACACAAGGATATTGATGCAGTAAAATCGCGCAAAGTTATAGCCTGATCAGAATTGCCACAGGCTTTTCAAAAGGGAACACATATAATCATCTGTTCAAAGAGAGAGAGAGGTCATTTGTCTGTTTTTACCTGTAAAACAACTTGGCTGGACATAACAAAAACTGCTGCAATGAGATACATACAGCCAACAATGGTTTGTCTGTCGAACTCCCCGTTGTCAGGTCCTGGAGACGGATGTGATATTCCAGCCTCCTTCGCAGTGGGAATCTTCAACGCACTTTGCATTAGACTCATTATAACAGCACCAAAAACACACAGTAGTGTCCCTGCAATCTTGGCTCTGCTGTACTTGCAACCTAACTTTACTTTCTCTAATCTGCATTATCATTGTAGTCATAGTACAAACATGTGATTAGGAAAATCTATATAACTCACGTTTAGTTGTATTATCAACATATTCAATTAATTTTGAAGGAAAATGTACCTGAATGCACACGCAATGAAAAAGATTAGGCCCGGTGCAAGATTTGGCATTGCTGTTGCCAATGCTGGTGATGTAAGGTTAACTCCTTTCATGAACAAAGACTGAAACACTGTCACCCTGCACGGATAAATTCCGACGTGAAAACCTCCAAACTAAGCCATGGAATAGGCACAATCTAACTAACCGTAATAAGTCAAAGAAACAATTTTCTGACTCCCATATTTCACCATCAAATAAATGCAAGGGGCAAAATGAACAGTACCCTTTTGAAAACATGTCTTTTACTCCCTTCTTGAAAAGCATAGATATCAACGGAGCTTATGAACTTTGAGATATATTACCGTCTAATATTTATGAGTCAGACGATCAATAAATAGCAGGAACATCGAGATAATATATCTCTAAGCTCATATGACTTGAGAAATGTTACCAGCTTCTAGAAGTGTGGAGAAAAATCTTCTCTGTAGGGCAAGGGTATTATTGCACATTAGGTATAGAAAGAAACTAGAAAGGCAAGGTTTTACCCTCCAAAAGAAAGTAAAAGCAGCTGAAAGAAAAGCTTGCAACTGATTCTTGAAGGCCATTGTTTCCTGTTACATGAACAATGAAAATTCATCAGGAAAGAAAATTGAACAACTTAATTTGTATTTTCAATTACTCATATGCACATAGTAGGAAACAGAAAAAATCAAAGCTTGCCTTTCGAAGAGGACAGCGAGAGGACAGAGCACAACAAAAGTGGCAAAAGTGGAGAAGATGATAAGAGCAGAAGGCTGGATTCCCAATTTCAAGAGGTAACTTAGCAAGATTGAATTTCCTGCATATAAAAATTGTACGGCCACCAATCCGACAATCACACAAACTTCTTCGATTAATTCCCTCTTATTAAAATGCCATCCTATCATTTTCTCTCTTTCTCTTTCTGGTGGAGAGATTCTTGAAACATTAAAAATCCCCCTGTCACCCTTTGTATTCCCTTGTTTCTGCATGCATGCACGCCTTTTCTTCCCAGTTTATTAATATTTGTGGTGGCGCCGGCAGCGGCAGAAGTGGCCGGCGGTGGTCAACCAATAATATCACACAAATGCATCAACTCATAAATTTTCTTGTGGAAAGAGGCATTGAAAAAAGGGGTGTATGTTGATCAAGAACGTTTTTTCCTTTTTAAACTGGGATTTTGATGTTTTGTTTTTTGTTTTTTTTTTCCGCTTGAATTTTATATTCTTTTTCTGGGTTTCTTGCATGGATTCTCAAAGTTGATTAGTTTGAGAAACAAATGAGAAGTTTTCCTACAAAAATGGATGGTTGATAGTCTTCTTTAAATGGTTGAAATCACACCTTAAATTTCTTGTCCAGTCTATTCCTCTATGTAGCAATTCTCCCCAACCATCTAATTTTCTTATTAATTGGTCTTTTCAATTTGATACTATTTTGAAACAAAGGCTATATATAGCTACGAGATGATATAGCAATATTTGCTAATATCTCGGATGATTATGTGTAATTTTTCTGGGGTTTAATCTCCCCAAGAAACAAAATTTATTTTAGATAAATAAAAATTATAATAAGTAAACACAGCTATTCATAATTTTGATGCAACGCCACTAAACAAACAGGTAAATATATGGTTTAACAAGTATTATATTTTTGTTTTAAATATATGCTGATACAACATCTTAAGAAATCCTTTGAACGTTTTCCCTAAACCTGTCCAGTCTCTGCCACCATCAGCACCGTCTCACTAATTTATCCTGCAATATCTTCTTTTTTGGGCGCAAACAATCTCTTGAACCAGTCAATTCAAGAAGAAATGAGATGATTAAAGTGGCAGTAGGATTTACCGATTTAATGACTACTATTCAAAATATAAGTAGAGGTCGAACTGCCAAGCTGTTTCAAAAACCGTTCAAGAGCAAATTAAAACCAAATCATGGTACAAAGTTTCAGTTACTGTTGTAAACGAGTATTTCAGACCGTAATCGTTGATTCAGCCAGTGTGTTTCATAATTTTTATTTTATTTTATTTTTCTTGTAATATGTATATTTTTTATAATAAAATTACCGGTTAATGTTTTGATGCCAAATCATTCACCACGGTTCACTTGCAATTTTGTAAACCGTTTGACCACCACCAGATACGGAGTCACCTCCTGAGGAAGAGGGAAGAACTTGCCGTATATGTAAATATGAATAATTGAAAAAATAACCAGCAAATCCAGCCCAACATCACAAGATTTTTGCAATAAAAAGATATCTTCATATAATTCCAACCGACGGGCAAAAGAAAACAACGACAACTAGTTATAAACACGGTAATATGGCTAAAACTTCAACTTCCCATGGTAGAAAGATAAAGGAGAACGAGGGCGATTATGATTAACTAATGCAGTAACAAGTACAAAAAACGAAATTATGTGTACAGTATGGGTCGTTCAGTAATAAGCTCATACATAAGTTGTATCTAACCACAGGATTGACACTACATTAGTTCACGAATGATTATCAATAACTAAGCAAAAGGCCGGCACTTTCATGCTATGCAGCATGTACAAATTTCCTCTTCTTCAGAATGATATCTTATCATAACAAAGTCCTATAGCATCTTATTGCATCGTCCTTAATATCAGATCTAATGATGTTTACCAACTCATCTAGTCCACAAAAATCCCAAAAACAGAACAGGCTTCAAGTTCTCAAAAGCAAGCAAAAACGTCGACTGAATAATGAAAACGACATCTGTGCCGAAAGAGTTGTTTTAGTACAATTGCAATTAGTTTGTGTTGCCTGTGTAACTCCAAATAAGGAAGTGCTGAAATCTACTAATATCCTGGCTGCCTTTCGTTCCGCAGACAACTTCACCGACGACAAAGTCACCTCGGTACTGAAAGACCAAGCTCTAATACAACAAACAACAAAGAAATTGGGATCAGGAAACCATCTCATCTCATGAAATCCAAAACAAGAATGACTCCTTTAAAAAATTAAAAAGAACATTATGCACATTCGTCCAAAATTAGTACAGTCAATGTTTCTTGTAAGATAATACCATTGGTCGGAAGTCCATTTTTTAAAAACAGTTGATTACCAAAACATAATATATATGCATAGATAGTATCTTCTGAACGGACTCTAGAGCAGATGACTAAGCCACACCTCTGGAAATATATCTCACGTCCCATCAGTTTCATCTGGAGAAAAGGAGAACTGATGTCACCATGTCTGTTAACCCGAACACACAATCAAAATTGAAAGTATCAGACCATATAGAAGAGCTCAGACAATTAGCCCCCGTGTCTCGAAATATTTTTTCCTAATTTTATTGCTAAATAGCTCTAGCAATTCAGGCTTACCATCAACAATTAGAACAAACCCAAGGAGTAGAGATCGGGTGTTCTAATTTATGCTACAAAGTATCTGCAAAGAGCTTTTCATTAAAGGCTTCATTTATCCATAAGCCATACTATTGGGTTAGTCTCCTGTCAAAGGAACCTAAGCTGAATGCATTTTAAAAAAAAGAACTAAAGACTTTACAAGCACACTGTAACTCACCATATAAAGATCTAACCTTCTCATTCAAATCGGCCAGCCATCAAAAGGATTCAATAATGGATTTCAAATATTAGATTTCAAACAAAATCAAGTATTCTCCAATTCCAACTACCAGATAATGGAAATAAAAGTTTCCTTAATTGAACATTCAACGATTCTCAATTAACAAGCAAATAGATAACTCAATCTACAGCACTGCAAAACCAAATCATAAGCTCATATAATGATATTGAAACTGACACATGTTTATTTTCTTAAAGAGACTCATATTTCAAGTACTTTATATCATTCAGGGGGCTAGAACCAATCATCCTTCACATCAAACCAAATAAACTAGTTTCCTTAGAAGTTAGAACAATGTCCAAGTATTTATACATGAATGCTAATGCAATGAAACATAATCAAAGACCTTGTAAATTTCTTGTATTTCTTTCAAGCATTTGGAAACTCATGTGCCTGCAGGAACCAAATATTCCAGTCAGATAGCTTATCATTACCTTCCACCCAAAAACAAATGGCCCAATTTATTACTAGGGAGGATGGTGAAGATACGAGGCAACTACCATAACTAAGAAAGATCCAACCATCATGCAACTTAAAATGAAGGTGTATTTAAGACTTGAAATGAAGGTCTATTTGAGATCCAGCTATCATGCAACTTAAAATGAAGGCGTATTCATACTTCAGTTCGAATAATAGTTGAAGACTTTAAGTCATTGGAGGAGTTTACCAACAAGCTTTATATATTAAAACTAACCCACATCCGACTTCTCTTTACAGTTTCAAGTAATTTGTTTCTAACATTAGTCTGGAATGGGGAAGTAGGTTGGAAAAGACAATTTCCTGGTTATTTCTTGTCATATATATAGTAATAATAAGCAAATCTACAAAGCAATTTCTGTATGGTGAGGTACTATTGGAACACCTTGTGTAAATAGCAAGGTGCTATCAGCGAACTCCCATAGTTAGTCTACGCCTTCCATGAATCAAATAAACAGAATAGCGTTTATCTGGGATTATGAAGGCGCACTTTAATACATTTCTAATGTAAAAATATACACAAATACAATGTATATGCATTATCTGCATCACATACATTATGCTAGCGAAGTTGACCTCGTGAAAATCACTACTTTAACAAGCAGAGATATGAGAGAACACATGTGGATCATGCTCCCTCAAAGACAGCAAATGCAAACCATATAGCGAAAATTTAAGTGCACCTTAAGGTTCTGCAGCCTTCTATAGGAGCCATTTGAAGCTTGAGAAGTTTCAAAGGTGCTCCACAGAATCTATTCCATCATATTTACTTCAATACCAACCAATACAAGCAAATGAAATACATGCACTTAGGTTCATCTTATTTTGATACTTCGATATTATTAGAAAATCACAAAACTAAAATCCAAATTTCAGCAAGTCTTCTCCACTAACATTTCTAACAGTTCAGAAAATAAAAAGCATATGACAGCCAGACGAGCATGAGCAGCCAACAATAAAAAAAAAAAAGAGGGAAAAAAAAACAAAAACAAAGACATACTAGAGATCTGGAGAAGTGCAGCAAAGAGTACCCTGAGAAAGAGCCCGACAACTCCTAGACGATGAACTCAGGCACGACGTCATCCTTGCAGTAGCCACTGCACTGTGCAGCGGCAGCATCGACGCCACACCTCCCAATTCCACCGGTGACCTAATTCCCGAGTCCCATATTATTGAAAAATCAATAATAATAAAATAAAAAGTTCAAACAATTCTATAAATTAGGCGTACCTGGAGAGAGAGAATCGACGAACGGGAGCGGAAACTGAATTTGTAGGGATAGAAGATCTAGTAAGCGGGGTCGTGGCTGATCTGTTGAGAGAAGAAGAAGCTGGTTTCGAAAGGGCTGATTTGAGCGTAGTAACAGAAGATCTGTGGAATATTCGGCAGCATCTGGACGCCATTGTTGCAAAGAGATTGATGGCAGAGGCGAAATGAAAGGTTTTATCGGTCACAACTTACAAGCTATTAGGCTTTCAAAAGAAAAAACTTTAGGGTACAGGGTTTAACGCAAATTAGTACAAGGACCTTGAAGAAGTAAGATATTACTTGCATGGCCCCCAAGTCTTACGAAAAATAAATTCACCATTTTATTTTTATTTCCTTTTTAAGGGTGAATTGTATGTATCTATTTACAACTACCAGTTGATTAATTAAACACTATTTCTAATATGTGCTCAATTTTTCATAATCGAATTTATTGTGCGTATGAAATAATAATTGACTTTTCTCTTCAAAAAATTATTTAAACTGTAATATTTTTTAACACCTCATATTGTGCAAAGTCGAAAGGAGCGTACCCAATTTTTTAGAGGTGGGTCATGGGTGCTAATTTTTTTCAAAAAAAAAAAAAAAAATGGATTCTTTAATACCTCACATTTTGAACCCAAGATCATATGGAAAAGTTTAATACTTTAAACCATGACGCCAAAGTTAATTGGTGATCATTGAGACAGAAATGTATTTGAAATCTTTCCTTTCATCAAAATCAATAAAATGTGCTAATCTCTCTTTCTCTAGCTTGAATTTTTAGGTCGAGTTGAACATACTATTGTTTAAGCTTATTCGAGGCATTATCGAGTTTCTAATATTATATTTGAATTTGTTTGCTTATTAATCGAATCGAGCCTGAACGAGTTTTAACGAAGCCGAACACAAGTCGAGCTCGAATAATTTTGATTTTTACACTTGTTTCAATATTTTTAATTTATCGAACTCGAGCTCGAATCGAGCTTATGTATATTTTCTCAAATGTAAAAGTGTGTTCAAGCTTATTTGATATACAAAGATAGAAAACAACGTAAAAGAAGCGTACAATGAGCATAAAGATAAGATGATACTTGTCATTTGGCATTCACAGATAGAAGCGTCTCAAGTTGGTAACATGCCAGCTTCGGGGAATTGAGGTTCCATCGAGATGCTCTACTGGTAGGATCCGGAATCATGCGCGGCAACGATGCGATAAGGACCTTCCCAAGAAGCATGTAATTTTCCCTCGGGGGCAGCTTTGCTGGCTGAATTGAGTCGAAGTACTAGGTCCCCGACATTGAATTGAGTGCCTCGAACCCGGAGGTGATGATACTGGGCTGCACGTTGTTTACACCTGGCCTGCTGGATGAATGATTGATCACGACGATATTCAAGCTCATCCAAATTTGCACGGAGAGCTTCGTCATTATCCTCGGGAATCAATGTGATGAGGCGGGGGCTTGGTACGCTGATTTCCGCCGGAATAACTGCTTCGGAGCCGTAAGTTAGGCTGTAGGGGGTCTCCCCGGTAGAGGTATGCGGCGTCGTGCGATAAGCCCATAAAACTTGCGGAAGGTTTTCGGCCCAAAGACCTTTAGCGTTATCCAGGCGTTTCTTTATACCCGTGAGCAGTGTACGATTGGTGACTTCAACCTGACCATTGGCTGAGGGTGAGCAACCGAGGTGAAAATTTGTTTGATATGAAGCTCCTCGCACCATGACCGGAAGGGATCGTTGGCAAATTGTTTGCCGTTATCCGAAATAATAGTGCTTGGTATGCCAAAACGACATATGATATTTCGCCAGACGAACTTCAAGATGTTTTGACCAGTGATGGCAGTAAGAGGTTCTGCTTCTACCCATTTAGTAAAGTAATCCACGGCGACCACAAGAAATTTCAATCCCCCCGGAGCGACTGGGAACGGGCCGACAATGTCGATTCCCCATTGAATAAATGGCCACGCACTTTGAATTCCAGTGAGCTCGGTTTGTGGCAGGTGTTTCACACGAGAGTGTAGCTGACACTTGCTGCATTTGGTCACTAAGTCGTGGGCATCGCTAAACAAAGTTGGCTAATAATATCCCACGCGGAGAACTTTCTTGGCCAATGTCCGGGAGCCGATATGACTGGCACAGGCCCCTTCGTGAACCTCCCGTAGAACTTGATTAGCCTCGGCAGGAGCGAGGCACCGGAGACTCGGTTGTAGGTACGACCGTCGATACAAGACTCCATCATGAAAGGAGTATTTGGGGGCTTTAAGGACTACTTGCGGAGCTCGCAGCTTATCATTAGACAGAATTCCATCTCGGAGATACTGAAAGATAGGAGTCATCCAATTCGGATCACTATCGGTCAATGCCAAAACCGTTGCCTCATGAATTGCCGGATGAAATAAATCTTCGACTATAATATCCGGAGATATATTAGTTCGGACCGCGGAGGCTAATTTGCTGAGCGCATCTGCTCTTGCATTCTGAGTACGTGGTATTTTCTGGATAACAACTGTATCAAGAGTTGACATAAGTTTGAGTGTTAAAGCACGATACCTGATCATCGTTTCATCCTTGGCGACATAAGTTCCCTGGATTTGCTTGGATACGACCTCGGAGTCCGTGTAGAGCTCAAGATGGTGAATAGCTAAGGATTGAGCGAGTCGGAGCCCAGCGAGAACTGCCTCGTACTCTGCTTCATTATTGGTCACCTTAAATTTGAATCGGATGACGTACTTAACTTCAACTCCCTCGGGGTCAATGAGAAGCACCCCGGCACCACTTCCGCGAGCTGTGGATGCCCCATCCACATATAATTTCCAGGTGCAAGGTGTAGGCTCAAGAGAAGCGGGGTGGTAATCACCGTTGTTTACTGACGATCCATGATTATTATCCCCGGGGATCTCGGCCAAGAAGTCTGCAAGTGCTTGACCCTTGACAGCTCGGCGAGGAAGAAACTGAATATCATATTCGCCTAATTCGACAGCCCACTTGGCGAGGCGCCCTGACACCTCGGGCTTGACAAGAATCTGACGTATAGGATGATTGGTCAGAACTCGTATTTCGCGCCCTTGGAAGTATGGCCGCAGACGTCGAGCCGCCATGACAAGGGCCAGCACGGTTTTTTCCAGCATGGAGTACCGTGTCTCCGCCCCGTGAAGTACTCGGCTTGCGAAATACACGGGATGTTGAACACCATTGACTTCTCGCACGAGTGCGGCGCTAATAGCTTCCTCGGCGGAAGCCAAATACATATAGAGAGGCTCTCCGGAGAGAGGAACTGACAAAGTGGGCAATTGCTGAATATGATGCTTCAAAGCCTCGAAAGCCTCAGTGCACTCCGGAGTCCACTCAAATAACTTCGCCTGTCTCAAAATTTTGAAGAATGGGAGTTGGCGCTCTGCCGCTTTAGATAAAAAGCGATTTAAGGCCGCCAAACCACCCGTGAGGCATTGAACGTCTCTGAACGTATTCGGTGGTTGCAGATCTAAAACATCCCGAAGTTTGGCTGGATTGGCCTGAAGACCGTGTTGTGAAACCATATAACCAAGAAACTTTCTGGAGCCAACGCCGAAAGTGCATTTTGCCGGATTAAGTCGCAAATTGTAACGCCGCAGAGTACGCAACGTTTCAATAATGTCTTGCACGCATGAAGAATGGGAGGTACTTTTTATAACCAGATCATCGACGTAAACCTCGACGTTGCGGCCAATTTGATCGCGAAAAACGCGGTCCATGAGACGTTGATATGTGGCTCCAGCGTTCTTGAGCCCGAAGGGCATTTTCTTAAAAGCAAAACACCCAAAAGCAGTGATAAATGCCGTTTTGAGGGCATCCTAAGGATCCATGAAGATCTGGTGGTATCCCTTATACAGGTCTAAGAAACAAAGTGTCACGTACCCAGTAATGGCTTCGGCCTTTTGGTCGATGGAAGGTAGAGGATAACAGTCCTTCGGACAATGTTCATTGAGATCGGAGAAATCGACACACATTCGCCATGCCCCGCTGGACTTTATCACCATCACTGGATTGGATAGCCAAGAAGGGTAATACACTTCGAACAAGATGTCCGCATCCAAGAGTTGTTGCACCTCGATTCGAATTGCTGCATTTCGCTCCGGAGCGAACTTCCTTTGCTTTTGCTGTATAGGCTTTACGTTGGGATCGATGTTCAGCTTGTGGGTTATTACATCGGGAGAGACCCCGGGCATATCCAAAGGGGACCATGCAAAGACATCGGAATACTCTCGCAAGGTCTGAATGATGGCCTGATGTAACCACGGCACATCCACGGCACCGACAGTTACAGTTTGTTCTGGTTTGGACGGATCAAGCGGCACCTGGACAGTGGTGTCCCCCAATGAGGTACATACCTGAGGTTCAAGAGCCGATGATGCTACCTGAAGCTGCTGTTTGGGAGGAACTTTGGTAGTCTTTTTGAGTGCCACGTACATGCACTCCTTAGAAACCCGCTGACTACCGCGGATAGCCACTTCGCCATGTGAGGTGGGGAATTTCAGCGCGAGGTGGTATGTGGAGCATATGGCTATTGCGGGAGTAAGCCAATCCCGACCCAAGATCATGTTGTACGGTGACGGGGAGTTAACCACGTAAAAATCCACGAAAATGGTTTTTATCGCCGGATAAGTCCCCAGAGACGCCGGGAGATTGATGACACCTTCTGGATGGACTTCACCCTGGGTGAAAGTCTGCAATGGCCCGGGGGCCGGCCGAAGTTATTCCCTAGGAATCCCCATCTTTTGGAAACAGTCGGCGAATATAACACTCACTGCGGCTCCATTGTCCACGAAGACCCGCTTTATTGTAACACTGGCTACAGTCATGTCGATGACAATGGCGTCAGTATGGGGTGTTATCTCTGGGACCGGGTCTCTATCTGTGAAACTAACAATTTCTGATTGATGGAGGCGCTTATGGCGTGGCTCCTCGGGAGAAGGACGGCGAGCCTCTGCCTTCAAGGCATTTCGTGAAGCCCCAGTGGGGAGAGCCCCATATATCACGTTTATGACGTGAGTGGGGGCATTGTCTCCGGGTCCTCCAGGAGGAGGGGGCGGTGGCAGAAAACGAGGTTGTTGACGATTGCCCGGGTCTTGCCGTGCATAATTGCTAGATCCCGGCCGATTATTTTGCCACGGCGGCCGATTTTGTTGCGAACCCCGGTCATGATAACCTCCGCGGTTGTGAAACGAACCCCCATTCTGATTTGTTCGAGGCTTATCATCAGTCCGCGCAATATATTGTCGCAAGAGACCTTTCCTTAAACATTCCTCAATTTCCTTGCTGAGTTCTCGGCACTCCTCTGTCTCGTGCCCATGATCTCGGTGGTACGCACACCACTTTCCACGGTTCCTCTTTTCAGGCGGAGCAATCATCCGCGGACAGGGCCGTAAATCATTCTTGTGAACCGAAAGAATTTCAGCTCGTGATTTTGTCAGCGTAGTGAATTATGGAATATCACCTCGAGATTCTGAACGCCCTGGGTTCAGACGAGAAAAGGCACTAGGTCGTGTGCTAGGCCCAACCTGTGCCCTGTCGAACTGCCGCTTGCTAGCATGTTTCTCACGTTTTCGACGAGTCTGCTCCTCGGCCTTAGCATATCTGCACACCGTATTAAACAGTGCTCGGGTTGTGACTGGTGGATTACGAACCAACTCGGTGTAGAGTGGTCCGGGACGGAGTCCATTCATGAATGCGTTGATGATAACATCATCTGAGCAACTTCCTACCTTGAGACTCTCCGCTGTAAAGCGGTCAAGAAATTGGGTAACGGTTTCGTCGACCCGTTGTTCCATATTCATGAGGTCGGCTAGGGTGGCCATGGGCTTCGCACGTGCTTCAAAACGCGCCCAAAAGTGCTCGGCGAGTTCTCTAAAAGAGGATACGCTATTGCGAGGGAGAGAATCAAACCAAACCCGAGCTTCATTCTGAAGATACTCAGGGAAAATCTTACAGTAATGAAGGGATGTAGTATGATCGCGGCTAAGCATGTTGTGCCTGAAAGCCCCAAGAAAATTGGCCGGATCTCCTGTGCCATCGTAAGGTGGTATGGCAGGCCTTTTGAACCCTTCGGGAAGGGAGGTGGCCATGATTTCTTGAGAGAACGGTGTGGTAATGTCCCCATTGGCATCAAGGCCCAGGATTCTGTCCAACTCGACATTGCGTTGGACTCGCTCATACTCTTGGAGATCTAGAGTATGTGGATTGGCATAACGAACTCTTTTAGCCGCGTTAAGTGGACGGCGGCGATCGACATCTGCAGGTTCGTCGTTGCGCTGTCTTGACCCATTAGAACTCCCATGGTCCTCGGGAGAACCAGGTCGTTCCCGTCGCCGATCCTGACGCCCGCGGTACACCGAGTCTTGTCGATCATGCGAGTGCTGGCGATGTGGATGCACTGCGGGATTGGTAGTATGTCCGGCAGGTCCATCGGGATTCGGGCGATTGGCCGCCCAGTCTTGAAGAACATGAGCATGCTCTTGTAAGAAAGCCTGGAGTAATTCTGGAGTTATTTGAATATTGACCGGTGGCCGGGCGACAGCGGGATTAGGGTTTTGCATGTCTTGTGGGGGCAGAGGTAAGAACTGATTGTCTGGATTCATAACTGGGCCTTGGTTGCCCTGATGAGGAGATGTACCTCGCATCGGCGATTGCCTCGGCGGCAAAACTTGATCCACGGGTGGATCTTGATTGGCTTGATCACCCTGGCGAGATTGATTTAGACGAGTCATCACCATGATATTTGAATGCACTGTTAATATCAAAAATTACTTGCGGTTCCCACAGACGGCGCCAATTTGATAAAGCGCAATCTGATATCCAAGAAACTTAACGAAAACTTATGCAAGAAATATGGAAAAACGCAAGATGTACGTGGTTCGATCCGGGGATCTACGTCCACGGGCACAAAATAGCACCTGCCGAGGTGTTTCTTTCACTATCTCTTTGAGTTTACACGTAATAATTTCAGAATACAGAATGCGAACCCTAATTCCGAGTTCTTTTCTCATATTTATACTATCCCCTTCTGAACCCTAACTAACTCCCTATTATCGAGCCTATTTTCCGCTGCATGGCGGTTGGGAACTGATCGTGGGCCTTGAATCGCGGAACAAGCCTCAAGTTGTGCCGCGCCACATTATCTGGGACGCGTACTTCTGGACCTTCTAGGCCGTTTAGTGGGCCGAGGTATTAACCCGACCCGAAATGACCGGGCCATCCCTATCATTACTTGAATATAGTTCAAACGAACTTTAATGAACAATCTCAAATCGAATAACTTGGTTCGATTTTCAACCCTATAAGTTTTATTCAAAAATCAAATTCACATAAATTATTTTTAGCGAAAATATGTGTATAGATACACTAATTCTAAATTTAGTATAGAACACCAAAATCTAAATTTATTGCTGAAACAAGAATATTTGGTAGTTGTTCTTCGTCCGTGTGAAAAATGCATTTTTCACCAATATATAATTATTTAAAGTAATGCTTATCTTTTCTTATTTTTAAAAATCCATGTTCATTTTTTTTATTCTTTTTGTTGAGCATCCACATTGGTTTTGTAAAAAGTAACCGAAATATGACCATATTTCAATATCCAAGTTAAGGCAAGAACTCTTGTGCAAGTCGTGCACAATAGTCTTATTATATATCAATCCGGTTCGCGATCCCAATATTTGGTCGTAGTCGCGACCAATTGTGACTGAAAAGAGGTTTAGATTATGGAGTTGGCGCGGTCGCGCATAATTGTGACTCAAATATATTTTATGAAATTGTCAAACATAATTTATGCAAATATCAAACATACTTTATGACTAAATCAACCATACAATGTTAGGAATTTGTGTCTTGAATCTGTTTCACTTTAAAATTATGACTCAAACGTACTTTATGAAATTATCAAACATACTTTATCTAAATATCAAACATACTTTATGCAAATATCAACAATAATGCATGTTGACGCTCAAACATACTTTATGAAATTATTAAATATATTTTATGTAAATATTAAACATATTTTATGAGTAAATCAACCATATCTTATGTGCACTATGTTAGGAATTTGTGTCTTGAATCTGTTTCACTTTAAAATTGTGACTCTAACATACTTTATGAAATTATCAAACATTTTTATGTAAATATCAGACATTTTTTATGCGAATATCAACAATAATGCATGTTGACACGGCGCGACACTTGATCGTGGCAGCGACATTTTGTCGCGGCCGCGCACAATTATGACGCAAACAGGTGCACCATAGCACTATTGTGCACATGGTTCACCCAAGACCTACTACCAAGTTAATAGAAATAATAGAAAGAATATTATGTAATAAAAAAATTGGTCGTTAGGGTGGGTTTGAACCGAATCAGACTACTTAGCAGGTGCGTCATGGCATATATGGGTTGGACCAATTAAGTGTGGTTCTAACAACTCTAAACTAGAAAATGGAAACAGGGAATTCATATGTTAAAATTTTATTGGCCCTTCCGGCATACAAAAGCATTAATCACTGAGATAGTCTTGCGTGCACCCGACACCAAGGATGAAAATATCGGTCTTTACGGAAATATTTGTCTTTCTATTTACGGAGATATCGATTAACATCGGAATATTGGTGAATTTTTTTAATAAACGCCGGAAAATGTATTAAAATTCTTAATTTACCACGATATTTGTTAGATTATCATAAACTTAGTTAAATTCTAATATCTAATTCAAAAAAATAGAGTAAAATTCACGCATATACAACTAGTTGGTAAATAAGAAACATTACATACACTGGCCGGCCATCCGGTAGTCATTCTAATCTATTTTCATTATACATTATTACCTTCTAGTGCCAAAATGAATTCCTGTGAGGCTCGGTATAAGAATATTGGGTATCGATGTAATCGCAATAGCGGTACTAGCTCACCGAGGTAGCGTAATTCTGAAGATAGTCATCAAGATAATACACATAGGTTGCAGCGTCTCTCCCAACCGTCCGTCCATGGATTGGATAATTCGGATTTACCCAAGAATCATAATGTTGTCCTTCATATAGCATGTAAAGGGTTGTGTCATCAGACGTGCTACAATCAGTCCAGGCTTGATCGAGTGATCTGTATGCAATCTTATGAGGAAATAAATTAGGATACAGATCTTCTCGTTTGGTGTTCACACTCATCGAGTCAAAATTTGATGAGAGGGATGCTACGTCTGCATTTGAGTTTGTGCGTCGGTTCCAACCACGTCGGCTCGTGTAATCTTTGCCAATAGCCCCTATCCCTGGACCTCTAGCCCTACTTATGTGGTCTTCATCTTGGGTAGTGTGTGTGCACATCCCCTCAACAGTGAATGGACTCATTTGCCTCGGACTTAGGTTATTATCTTCATTGCTCTGCCTACGTCCACCACCGCTACTTCTACCGGCATCACTTTCGTGCTTATCTGATGAGCTCCCTGTCGGTGACTCAGTACTTGATACACCAACTTCCTCATGCATGACCTGATCCACATCAATTCCGGATTGGCTAGCCGCTTGAGCGATCTGAGGATCAGGATTGCCTTCATTGTCGTCTAGGTTTGCTGGTCAAATCCATTGATAAAGTTGATCACCCTCTTCGTTGTCAGTTTCACCGGTGAAGTCCACTAAATCTAGGAATTCATGCTCGGCAACCCTATCTGTTTCGGCCTCCAAATCTCATATCCGTAACGTCATATTGGAGTAGCAAAATACGAACTTTTCGAGTTTCGGATAAGCAAGACGATTTCGTTGTTTCGTGTGTATCAATGCAAATGTGTTCCAGTTCCTTTCACATGCGAAAGATGATGCAGTCCGTGCCAATACTCTCATGGCTAGTTGTCTGACTGTCGGTGCTGAACTACCATGCATAACCCACCAATCACCTGCCAAATAATCAGGCAATGTCAATGAATTGAATGGTTATAATTTGATGTAAGTTGGGCCAAATTAATATCCAATTATAAATCTACTTACATGCTGCCATTGTATTTCTAGCCGCCACGGCGGTCCGGTCACCAAATGATTTTCTGGCATCACGAAAACAGATAAACTGCACAAGTCCCAACAAGAACAATTAGCTCACTATATTTATTTTAAATGAAAGGAGTTGCAAGCAATTTTCAAATGTGGTAAGGTAACCTCATTACCAAAATCCGCCACACCGGGGGATTCGGGGTGTAGCTTATTGAAAACTTGAAGTACTACCTGTATAAGCTCTGCAACTTCACCCACACCGGGCTGATACTGGGATCTTGGGTTAAGATAGTAGGCTACGGAAATTATGTAATATTGTTAGGAGACGTAAATCATTTTCGCATAATCAAGGTTAAAGTCGCAAAATAAAAGCATTTTTGCATGCTGCGTGTAGTGGATGAGATAGTGTACTGTCCCACTTGAACTCAATTATTCTTATCACCCACTGCGAGACTCTAAGTGACCGGACCTTATCTTTCATAACCTGATTCAATTCATACAAGATCGGCATAGTTGGAACCACATCTGTGTCAACCACTCAGAGCACCTAATATATTGGCTCAAAAATAGCCACTGTGTGTTGCACTCCGTCCCAAAATGAGTGGTCAAGCACGTTGCTTTCTTTGCCAACCCTCGTTCGACTCAGTCTGTTGGCAGGCCCAATCATCACTAGTAAAGATCTGTTTCAGCGGGGATTTTTTCTTGTACAAGTTGTCCAAGACGATGTAGTTAGTCGCAAAACGTGTTTCTCCGAGTCTAATAATATCTCCCTGGAAGACCTCTCTCTTCTTCGCAAGTAACCAACCATGATTATAGATGAAGTTGGTTATTTGCCTCGCCGCTACAATTACTGCTTTGATGCTATCTCTACTGCCGATCTCTTCGAAAATGAGGTCAATACAATGAGCAACACACGGGGTCCAGTATAAGTTGTACCGCTATTGTAGCTTTCTACCGGCTTTCACATAAGCCGATCCGTTATCGGTTACGATTTGAACAACCTTGTCCTTCCCGACCTCCCGCACAACATCTCTGAGCAAGTTGTAAATGTATTCATTATCCTTTATCATATTCGATGCATCAACGGATTTCAGAAAAGCAGTTGTTCCCTTACAATATACCATAAAATTAATTATGGACATCTTCGTCGGCCCGGTCCATCCATCCGCCATAATTGTGCACACGTACGTCTCCCACTTTTTTCTTTTGAGCCCTGATGTATTCCTGCATTTCTTCATACTCCACGTCTAGATATGTGTGCTTTATCTCATATGGAGTAGGCGTGGCAATAGTCGGCCCTACTTCTTGGGCACACGCTATCATATTCTTGAAATGATGAGATGAAGCTTTGTTCGGAGGTAAATTATCATAAATGAAAAATCTGCTGACTATCTTGCCCAACATTTCCTTTGAGTTGGTGCCAGAAAACATACTCTTTACCCTCTTTTGTCGTGCGTCGGCGGATTTATACAGAGAAAGTGCAGGGCAGGGCTCAAAGTTTATCGATCGTCCACTCTGGGACCGACGGAATTAGGAAGATTGTGGTCTCTTTCGCCTACTGGGACTCCCTCCTCTACTAATACCAAACTACCGGGTCTGGTCTCTTTCCCACTCACTTACCCTCGACGCTCTAACAGCAACCCGGTAGTCGCTTTGTTCATTCGGATTAATGTCCGGCGGACATGCAATGTAATCATCTTCGTCTTCATCATCTTCGTCTTCGTCTCCCTGTGACAAACCCTGCCGTAATTCTGCTCTTATGTCAGCTATTCTTTTGACTTTCTTTCCTTTGGCCACATTTTTTGCATTAATTAGGCTACGAATCTCTTTCTTCATGTTCGGAGGAACTTTCCTACAAGGGGTAACGTTCTTTTCTGGGTCTGTACCACTCAAATGATATTTGAACCTAGTTATACATCCAAAATTCTGGACTCCACAAAAGTTACAAATGGTAGCCGTTTTATTGCCTGGAACAACACTACTTCCATGCGTAATCAAGTCTTGAAGATCTCCGATCACCAGCATCGTTCCCGCTCGCCATTCCTATTCATACACATGTTCACGTAAGCCACGGATTATTAAAATCTCAGGTTAGTACAATTCTTGCTTACATAAATGGACGGGAATTCATTCCAACTAATGTGAAATGTTTATTGATGGTCCAATTCGCAAAATTGTTTCATCTTATTTGTACCATATTAAAAGCCCTCTTACAATATATCATAACCGTGTGTGTGAGCGCATATAGTTATGTGTATATAATTATAATGTTATCTAACATTATTTTCATTGTTATAGTTAAGCATGCTTACCGAATACTCCCTCCGTCCCGCTCTAATTTGCCTACCTTCCGTTTTTGTTTGTCTCAATCTAATTTGCCAACCCAAAAATGGCAAAGAAAGTCAACACATATTACCCCTACTTTTTCATATTATTACAAATATACCATTCAGTTAAATTTAATAAATCTAATTTACTAACACTAATCCTAATTTCAGATTAACTAATTACCTAAACTAAACCTATTTGATCCACTAAAAACCCAAACCCACCCCAGCCCAATATTCCCCAAAATCATTAAGTTGGGATCCAGCCCAACCTATATCCTTCCCTCTACCGTCAAGAAACCCTAGAATCCATCTTCTTCTTCTTCTTCGCCTCTTCTTGACTCTTCTTCTTCGCCAACAATGGCGAATCAGATCTAGGATTTTCTTTTAACAATCAATACCCCAGAAACCCTCACAAACCCGGCATCTTATTCACCTTTGGCCTTCCTCGAAAAATTTTTACCTGTTCGAAACTTTGAAGATTCTTTCAGATCCACACCAGATCTGGAAGAATCTCATGATATTTTGTGAGAAACCACAATTTCTGGTGTAAATCGGCTCGATTTGTTTTGGTCCGTATTCTATGGAGGTTTATAGCGATGAATCAGAAGAGGGTGGCTTCGTTTACGATTCTGAAGAGAGTTTTGTACCTGAAACCCAATTCGAAGAAGAGGGAGTGGACGCTCTCCCTCCTGGGATCGAGGAGGCCCCCCCGACTTCCGATTTGTCTGCAGATCCGGAAATGAAAAGACATTTCTATGAGTGCCTTTCGATCTGGTGTCCGTTGGTTGCCAGGTTTATTATTTTTTCGTTGCATGTGGTAATATTATTCAGATTCAAAAGATCCTGTGCGATCCAAACATGTGATGATTTTTTATTCTGTTATTATGTTGTGCAATTCTTGTGGGGGGGAGGATGTAATACCCGCGCCTCTCACTACTCACTGGCCAATATAATTTTTGCATATCATGCATTTCATATTTTTATGTGCTATTCGCGTGATAGTTTTATAGTAATTAATTTGTTATATTTATTACATCATTTTATATTTTTGCGACTAATTTGGAGATGTTTACTTTGGTAGTCAAGAATCCCCTAGTCTAAAATATTGGGACATGCTATAAAATTTAAAACTACACGTGACAAGTTTAAAATATAGAACATTATGTAGTACGTGGAAGTGTTAGATATGTTAAGGGTGTCATTGTCGGAACAACAAACAACAACAATAATAATAATAACAACAACAACAACAACAACAACAACAACAACAACAACAACAACAACAACAATAATAATAATAATAATAATAATAATAATAATAATAATAATAATAATAATAATAATAATAATAATAATAATAATAATAATAAT
Source organism: Ajuga chamaepitys (assembly GCA_958295605.1). Lineage (NCBI taxonomy): Eukaryota > Viridiplantae > Streptophyta > Magnoliopsida > Lamiales > Lamiaceae > Ajuga > Ajuga chamaepitys. The sequence continues at coordinate 13,995,754 of OY282502.1, read as the reverse complement.
AATAATAATAATATAATACCACCGCCTAAACAGTCGGCTAAGGAATTAGGATGAATACCTCATATGCATCATAGCTTAACAGATAAGACGACTCTAAGGAGAGGAAATATGGAAGCGGTGTTGAAGGGCATCTACAAAGTAGGAACAGGTATATGAATTTGCCAAGCCTAGCATCATCTACTTTATTATAGATTAATTACGTTGGTGGTTTATAATTACAAGATAGGGTCTGTTGGAATCAAATGGGTTTCCTTATCAAAGCAACTCTTCATTTAATTAGAATTTCTAAGTAATTAGTAATCTCCAACTTAGAATTTAATATATTTTATTATTAGGAATGAAATGTTTACCAATTTATTTAGTTGTCAGTTTATTATACACATTCATATATTCATATTTGAGGTTGAAATTCAGATTGTGATGTCCAATTTAATATTATAATGATGTTTTAAAATGGTTAAGGTAGTAAGGTTTAAATCTGTCCAGATTTTGAAATATGTGTCAACTAATTTGCTGATTATGACATTTTAGAAAGCTGAATTTGAAAAAGTACAAAACATGAAACTTGTGGCCTGATGTGTTAGCTTTATAACCCAACTTGAATCATATAAATATCAATTTTGTATAAAAAGTTAGAGCCTTATTACCAAACTGCGACGAAGCTGAAATTATCGGAGTAAAAGTTCGTAACGATCTAGAATTTAATAAATTGTGCATTGATTTGATTTAAAAAATTTCGTAGATTGATTACCACTGTGGAATAGGAAATTTCAAAAGCTGCTCCGGAGGAGAGGTAAGTAGAAATCCATCTCCAACTACAATGCTTGAACATAGTATTTGTGTTTATTATTTGTGATAATTGATTGTTGTTGTGTTGTTGTATACCTTTGTATAAAGTGTATTCTTCTGTTGCTAAAAACAAACTGATGTTCATCAATCATGAGCATTAGCATCTACAAGAATTACATGTGTACATATAAAAAGTCAAAATAGCATAATTTCATAAGTTGATAATGTTTTGGGGTTAGTCACCACTGGCACATTGAGAGTTATATATGTTGTATATGGTGTCTCTCGGGATGCTTCCGGTGACAGGCGTGCACGCGGAAGAGGTTCCCACTTCATCACCTTTATGATGAGGGGTACGGGAAGAGGTAGACTTTCCGGTGGACTGCAGGGGCAGGCAGGAGGCGGACCCCTGGTAGTCTCGGAAGGATAGCCACTTGGTCGTACCAACCATCACTGATATCTCGGGTGGACTATAAGGGGGGAAGAGGGACCCGTGGTAGTCACGAGTATGGCCAATGAGTGATATTTTGGGGAGGTTTGTGACAGTGACGAGAGCCAATTCCCACCAAATATGATTTCTTTTGAAAAAGAGTTGAAATAAATGGTCTTGTGAATTGCATATCATCATTCACGCATTTGTCATGCATGATTTCTGCTTACTGAGTTTTAGCTCATGTAGTTCTTGCATTGTAGGTGAGTTCGACTATGCATGAGCTCGTGGACTGATCTGGCATGTTGTTGGAGCTTTTGTAGTTTTGAAGCCCCGTGTATATGAATGACGACCTGTGGGGCTAAACCTTGGACTCACTATGCTTTTGCTAATGTTCTAACAATCTTTTTGGACATGTTCAAATTAAAGTACTTTAATATGTATATTTATGTAAATATATGTAGGCGAGATTTTGGTCTTGAAGGAGTATTCTAAATTGTTAAATCTTGAAAAAAAAAAAAAATACAGGTTTTGGCTAAAAAATTAGTATAGAATAAGTTTTTACAATGATGGGTGTGACACTAAATGATGAATTTTTTTCTGAAAATGGTACTTACTTGATCCAATATGCAGCTCTTAATAACTCCACTGTTTATAGAGTCGACTGGTTTTGCAACCAATGTGCCTCTAGCTCTATTTGCACTGTTTCTGATGGCCGGTTCTTGTTTTGTGAATGGGAAAATACCAATCTTTCCATCAAAAATAAGTTCCCCCGAATCTAAATATTGTGGCCTAGCCACTGCGCACGTGAACATCACCTTTTGGATAAAACGTTTGCTTTTACAGGCCCGGTAAGGGTCTTCTTCTGCAGCAAGCTTGTATGCTCTTTCTGTTGCCCTTTGCATGTAGAACCATTTCTCGTCTATGTGCACAATATTATGCATGCTCTCGTATTTGCATTTTTGGGTGTTTGTGTCTTGATGCAAAAAACAAAGGCTGTGCTTCAGCCTTTGCAATTTGTTTGCATCTGTGAGTGATGGTTTAATTGAGTTAGTATGGGCTTTGATCTTACCTGCTTTGACCCATCTTCCTATTTGTGACTTGCTGACCTCTAACTCCTTGGCAAGTCGCCTTATGGTTCTCCTCTTTTCGAATGGTATCGCCTTCATGGCTTCTTCGTCTAGTTTTTGAATGCTAGATGAAGGTTGTCGGGGCCTTACCTTCGGAAAAGAAATGGGTACATCTGCTGAAACTTGTTTTTTTGCAGCCTGCCAAATGCACCGTATTGTCCGAACCGAGACTCCATATGATGTTGCGACTTCACCGGTGATGCCGTACTTCAAAACGCCGTCTTTGTTGTTTGAAAGAAGGCGTTGAGCTATTCGAAGTCGGTCTGATGGAGCAAGATTCTTCCCCTTTTTATGATTTGTCATTGTAATAGAAGTGTAACTGTTGTAAAAAATCAGTCCAAAATGCATTCAATGCATTTTGGACTCTATTTATAGAGGTAGGTGAATCAGTTTATGGAGTGTATTTTGAATTTTAGGGGGTAAATTTGAATTGTAAATCCCAAATTTTGGTCATTTAGTTACTGCTGTAAATCGGAATTTTTGGAGGGGAATTTCCCCCCAAAAAAAATTCAATGGCAAAATCTCAATTTTCAGGTTTTGGTGTTGCTGTGTTTTTTTTCTGTTTTCCGTAGCTTTATGACTTTTACTGTTCAACTTTCTGATTTTAATTAAGAAAAGTGGAGGGAAGTGTTAAAACACTAATCCCTCCCTTAAAAAATTAAGGAAAATTGAAAAAGTCAACAAAAACATCACACTCAACTGCTTTTTCTTAAGTTCCGTGCCCGGCCAACATAGGCAAATTGGGCCGGGACGGAGGGAGTACATCTTTACCGTTATCTACCAAAATGTAATAGTACAATACATCTCTTAAGAACGAGTTAATATAGCTTTAACAAAATCATAATTTGTAGCTCATTATTTTAATCTAAAAGTATTATTATTCTTTGATGTAATTTACTTTAATGAACTTTTATATTTACATGTCGGTGTCACCATAAACTATTAAATTGATCAAACGTTCATCACTTTATGATGTTTTGTTGTTGTTTTTCCAATTGCTTAAAAACCTGCTAGACATAACTTAGATATTTAGTATAAGTATAAATATACATAATTTTTTTTATGATTATGACATATATTTGACTAAGAACTTTATCAGTGTTGCTCTCATACTCACTGCCAATATTTATATATATATTTTGACGAACAACTATTAGTTTAATAGGACTTTAGGGATTAGAATATCTATTATTTTGGCATGTTTCTAACACTTAAGCATTATTCAGTTTACACTAACACAAAGATAATTCGAGATGAACTAAATGGGAATTCATACATGTTAATATCGCTACAAAAATTGGCTCAATTGGCATTTTCATTGAAAGTCTATCAACGTGTAATACAGGAGTATTATACTAGCAGTAGCAATATAAAAAATTGTATCATATCAAGTCTAAATCTTCTAAATAAAAGAATTAAAAATCTAGACGAAAATCAATTAAATTTTCGTTGTACTTCACCGCTTCGGGACTGGATTTCACTACTCGATTTCATGCTCCTGCTTCTAGCTCGATTTCACTACTTCCTGATAATTGCTCGATTTCACTACTTCCTGATAATTGCTTAAATTTGCTACTGAAATCAACTACTTCAATATTTGTTTTCTACAGTTTAATGGAACTCTCCCTACATTTATACACGAATTCAGGCTCACAAAATTATTGTTTCTGTACAAATCTCACATCAATCACTCAAGTTGAGTCACTCATTTGGCCTTTATAGCTGTGTTTGGCGTGCAACCTTGCCAAAAAATCTGCCAAAGTTATCCATAAAATCCAAAAGCCACCCTGTAGAAAAATAAATAAATAAATAAATAAATAATTAATTCAATGGGACGATATTTTGGCAAGAAATCGGCGTTTTCTCGCCGCAAACTGGCACAGCAAGGCAGCACATGCAGGCTCGATTCCATTCACCGATTTACCGCGAGATCTCGCGATAAATCGGCGAGATCTCGGCGAAAAAAAGACAAAATGCAACTACAGCCCTGTTTCATCTCGGCGACCTTATTTTTGCGAGAAATCGGCGATATTTCTCGCGAGATTTTAACCCTTGCCCGACACACAATAAGCTTATTGTGCACCACAAATCCTAAAATCCTAGAAAACCCTAAAAAATCTCTAAACCCTAAAAATCTTAAACCCTAAAACTAAAAACCTTAAAACTCCTTAAACCCCCCCCCCCCCCCCCCCCCCCCGCTTAAACCCCAAAAACCTCCAAAAATCCCCAAATGTACAATAATACTTATTGTGTGTTGGGTGCACACAAGTCTTTGTCTTAATTTCTTTGTTGATCCCATAATTTTCATACACAAAGAATGGGGGCGACTTCGCTAATCGATTCTATGACTTTCACATAAAAGAAGCATATGTAACAACAATTTTTGTGTATTAAAGGCTCATTTGGTAGGGATGATAAGGGCTGATAATATTACTTATATGGACATACAGGATTTCGACGATTATTAACATGCAACTCTACAATCAAAAAGTTGGAGAAACTAATCAAATAAAATTGTGAAAATTATCGGAGAAATACAGTCAACTACAACAGAAATCGTGAATTTCTTCAACTGAAAGGATGCAGTTAGATATCTCATTAAAGTGGGTTATCATCTTCCCACTCTTCGATTTGTTCATCTTCTTCAAGCAGATCCAGCAATAGGTGGATGTGTTCATCTTCTTTGGCAGATCCATCAACGATTCAATCTGATCATCTTCTTCGCGCATCTCAGAAGTCGTTCGGTCTGTTCACCTTCTTCGCGTAGATCTAGCATCTTCTTTGCACAGATCCAGATACAAAAGCCGCCGCCGGATTTTCCGGCTATGGCGCTGAATATGCGGGGTGCCGTGGTTGAGGGGTTGAAAGACTGCGCGAGGAAAAAGATGATAAGCACATTTTATTACCGATTTTTACAGATTTCGGTTGGGGAAGAAGATGATGAACATTATATTTCTTTTATTTTATTTATGAAATATTTTTTTGAGAATGTATTCATGAAACATTTTAATTTATTTTAATTATTGATTTTTGAGAATGTATTTATGATTTGTCAATAAAAATCTGATATGGAATATTATATAAAGTGCGAAAACTAAAATTAAATTTCACCTCAAAATTCCGATGTCATGTAAGCAAAAGCCTCCAATATTGATTGGCACGTGATTTTTCCGGCGAAAATTCGAATTTAGAACTAAAGTTGGATCATCTCAAAATGTGTGGGATGAATTTAAAAAACAGATTGCTGCAAAATATTTACGAAAGTGACGATAATTACGAAACGATATAAGATTTTTTTCCCGTTTGTTTGTAATTTTGCCAACTCCAATTTGGAATCTCAAATCTTTATCTATCTCTGGCTTCAAAAACGCATTTCGAAATTGAATACAACAATTTCACCCTTATTGCTCATAAAAAAAATCGATACAATCTTATTCTATTACCATACACTTTTCCTCTACTGTTTTCAGTTCTTAATAATTCTATCAAGTAGATTCTACCTTTTTATCTTCGACCATAACAAACTAATTATTTCAATCTCATATTGATTTAATATCTATACTAAAATCACAAAACAAAAATATTACCTCCATCTTTTTAGATGCAGTTTCAAATTACTATCCCTGAAAACGTTAGTTTCTAACCTCACTACAACAATTTCAGAAATAGACAACAGTTAAAAGACAACAGTTTTTTCCAGCATTGTTGTCTATTTATGAATTAACAACAATTTTACCGCAATTTGTTGTCTATTAGCGACAACACACGCTATTAGACAACAGTTTTACAACAGTATTCAACATCTGTCGTGTATTAGCGCTTTTTCCCACAGATAGACAACATTTTTAACGACAGTTACCCAAATTTGTTATCTATTTGCAATACATTACTCTAATAGGCAACATTATTGTCAACATTTTTTGGAAACTGTTGTCAAAAAGGCATTTTAATTTATAATACTTTTATTATGTTGTAAAATTATATTGTGTTATTTAAAATTCTTAAAATTTATGTACTGGATATTTTAATAAACTCTTCAATGTTATTTTAATAATTAATAATATATTTGAAATAAAATAATAATTATGATTTTATTTTAGTAAACTATTCATTGTAATTATCGGGCCGGTCCGATAATCTTAATATATTATAGGAGAATAAGTCGGGCGGGACCAACTAATTTTAGGCACGATTAAACATGAAAAAATTGAAGATCTAAAATAATATTTTCGAAAACAGTATAAAATAGTAATAAAAAAAGTACTTTCTTATTCCTCGGTGAAAAAATGAGAATCATATTTTACACTATATTTTTTTGAAAAAATAATGAATGAGAACTTATATTTCACACTTATGTTATATTTTTTCTTATATCAAAATTTTCATTATATTGTATCCTGCAAATTAAAAGTTTAGCTAAAAACTAGACATAGTTCATTTGCCAAATTGCAAGAGGATAGAACAAAAGAAAAAATTGATACAAGGAAAAAATATTTTATCGCTCAAGTATTAATTTGGGTCATGAAAAAGTGTTTTTATATTAGTTGAGGACTTGAATTATATTACAAATTATTAGTAAAAGTAGGCTGCCCTATTTTGGACCTCATTGATTATATTACAAGTTTAGCCCGCCTCCACATGGGCCTCCATATTTTGGGCCTCGTTAATTCTGGCCCAATTCCAAGAACTATGAAGCTGGCTGCTAAACTGACTGAGCCTCGTTAATTCTAATAAATTCAAATAAAAGCGCGCAATAGCGCGCCCTTTCTTCCTTTCTCTCTTCTCTCTCAAATCACAATCTCAAAATCCTTAGAAGAATTTCAGTTCTCCTCCCAAAAGGATGAAGGATTTCAGTTCTCCATCATCGCCATTATCATCCTAAAGTTCAACCTCATTATCGTCGGAATCGTCGCTCTCGTCCTCTGGTTAGTTTTTCGCCCAAACACCGTGAAATTCCACGTACCTCACCAATGCTACTCTCACCGAGTTCAACCTCAACAACAACACGCTCCACTATAATCTCGCGTTGAATCTGACGAGTCATAACCTTAACAAGCAAATCGGAATCTACTACGAACGCATCGAGGCTAGGGCTTTTTACTAGGGGCAGAGATTCGCCTCCGTCGATTTGTCGACGTTCTATCAGTGTCAAAAGAACACAAGCTATTCTGCGGTGGTGATTTTGTACCGCTTAGAAAGAAGGAGGTGTTGAGGTTAACAGTGACCGGAGTTCCAGCATGTACGACATTGATGTGAAGCTGTATATGCGAACCAAGCTGAAATTTTGGTTTATGAAATCGCTGAGAGTGAACCAAAGATTGAGTGTGATGTGAGAATTCTGTTGAGGTCCAATGGCACGGCGATGACGGCTGGGCCTTTTGAATCGAAGATGTGCGATTTCGATTGGCGTTGACAAATATTGTTGTTCGAGCTAAGTTCAAGTCTAATTTTCCTTTGTAAACAAACGTTTGTTCCTTTCGATGAAATTTTCGTTATCTTAGTCGCTTATATGTGTTTTATGGATGAAGCATAAGTCTTTTGATTTTGAAACAGGGTGCTAGAGTAAGGGTGTTCATGTATCCAAGCAACAATTAAGGTATGAACTTAAGTTTTGAATAATGCCTCATTGATCAGATTTATCAAGTGATTTGTAGAATCTATGAAAATTACTTGAGTAATTCTACTTTTCCTTATTATGGTATGTGTATTTTGTAGAGCTTGAGAATTCGTTATGATATCCAAAATTCAATACTTTACAGTTTTGAACTAGACCAGTAATTTTAGAGAGGAAATCAATAATTTTAAAATAGAATTACTGAATTAGATGTGTAGGTCTCGGGTTTTATGCATGATTTTTTCATATACAGAACAAGATCATACTACAGATTGCAAGCCTATATTAAACTTGTAAATTCAGGTTTCTTAGGAGTTAGACCACTGTATTGGTTTTGCGCTTGTAAGACAGAACCTCATGCTGTTTATAATAATATCATAAGTTCAGTGTAGATGATGACCTGATAAGTTCTTTAGATACATAAAAAAGTGAACATTTTAATGACCCTTTACTTCTATTGTATCACATAGCCTATGCTGTAACTGTAAATTGAACTTGCATTTTGCTTTATCTAAGCCTTTGGTTGCTGCTCTGGTTGTTGATTGTTGCAGTTGGAAAAGCATAAAGAAACTTTGGACTTTGCCATTGCATGTCAATCGTTGGTTCCATCTGATTTTGAAATTACGGAGAGGGTGGACAATATTAGGAAAAGTATTGCTGCAGGTATGCAATTTGAAGTGCCTTCCTAGTATCATGAACGCCTAAATGTGAGTGTAATGTCTTAGAGTTGTCTCAATACAATCTGTCCCTTTTCTCCCCCCAACAACACAACGTGTAGATGCCAAACCACAACTAAAGATCAATCTTGCTGGAGATAGTTATGACCATAAAGTGAAATATGTCTGAACATGGACTGCAGGATCCTTGTGGAGTCAAATTCAAAGAGTTGGATTTCACAATTCTGACTAGGCATGTAGTGTAGGAGCTATATTCTAGCAATAAGCAATTCTGCCTCTTTCTGCTTCTAATATCTGGCAACTAGAAAAGGCAATTGTTGCCGTTGTATTCTAGAAATCAGTTGTTTTTTCTTGCCTTTAAACCTACCCTTGACATATTTATAGTGCATTCACTACCTCAGGAAAGCCTTATTATACATATGAACTGCACAAGTTGTTTCTGTTCGATGATGCCTTGTTCTTTTTGCATGAGTTGTGCTCTTGAAGTTTCCCATGTTCAATATCAAGCTAAAATATTCATTTCAGTTTTAAATGCAAGTCTCCATTTTCCATTTAAGAGCAAGAGAAGGTGATATAATTGTGATTTATGTGATATTTTGTGTATCTTATTCTACTATAGATGATTCATTTCATGACCTGGCTTATAGCTGAAGCTGAAAAATCTAACAAGGAGTGTGATAGAGAATCAAAGGCAAATCATCAGGCAGCGAGAGTGCTTTCTCTAAGCGACATAATCTACCATGCCGAAGGAGAGAATGATACTTTAGTAGATGCCCTTGAAAGAGAAGACTAATTATGATGATGAGCTTGAATTGGATTGTGAAGCATCAATATCCACTGAAGGAGGGCATGATGTTGATTCCAATGTTCTCCCTAGACATTTGAATTTGAGAATTCACAGGAGAGGTAACTCTACCACAGGAAATGATAGGCCAATGGCTCTTCAGGGTCATCACACGAAAATGATAAAGGGGCTTACCAGGTTCTCATCACACAAAACATTTCTGTTTCTTATAAAAAAAAAAAAAAAATTATGTGTTACATATAAAGGTATTCATTGGATCTTTACAGTAATTTGTACGTACATATCAAAATGTTTTCATAAGCATGTAAGTGGTTTTATCGGAGTTTTGTAGAATCGTTTTGAATTCTAATCCATTTGATTATGCTTAGCATTTAATTACAGCCAAGGACAAGATTGAAGAGATACTAATTTGTACTAAAATATGAACGGTTGGCTTAGATCCCTGAGCTGATATATACGAGCTAAGCATTACCAGAAATGTGTCCTTTACTATAATTCACTAGAACAATTTATAATTAGGAAAATGCTTCAGAGACGTGAACTTCTGCAATTTTCTATATGTAGTATGTCCTTTGTTGCCTCTTCTAACATATCATGTGCATAATGTGATAGGAGAATGATCTAATGTGTATGTGTGCATTCTTTGACGATGTCATTAGAAGTCAAAAGATAAAAGTTGTGTTTAGTTATATTTCAAGGATTAAGTTGTCGAAGAAAAGCTCTGATTTTATGTATTGGTGTATTATGATCATTGTCGAATCAATCCAACACTGACATTCATGATTTATAATAGGAGACACATTCATTGCTTCCAGAGGAAATGGTCAAGCATCTAAAAAGCAATATTGGTTCTCGTGGACAGGTTTCTATCTTTCAGCAAGCATATACGTGCTCCTAATTGTTTCTCTTTTTATACTTCCCATCATCCTTGATCTATTTAAATGGTGCAGGGGTGTCGGACCTTTTTTGTTACTATGGCGCCTGTATGACACTCTTAACATAATGTCATATTGTTTATCTCAAACAGGTGGTTCACATTGAAGAGATCAGCTCCCGGAAGGCCAAGTATGTTGAGATTCCTTGTCAGCTCTCTGAAAATGTAAGGGTTGCACTAAACCGTGTAGGAATCACTAGATTGTACAACCTCCAGGTAAGATCATTTTAACAAATCTCATATTTCGTATCCTGCAAATTTTCTTGTATGCGCTTTACTATGGTACAATGGACAGGCCAAATCAATTCAAGCTTCCCTTGCTGGAAAAAATGTGATTGTGGCCACCATGACATCTAGTGGGAAATCCCTTTGTTACAATATCCCAGTTTTGGAATTATTGTCACAAGATCCATTAGCTTGTGCTCTATATCTTTTCCCCACAAAGGTTTATTGCCCTACTGAATTGGACCAGCACTGGGTTATTATTGCTTGGAGTATATCATGCCTTTAAGTAATCTTCAATTGATTCAACTTGCATGCAGACATTAGCTCAAGATCAGATGAGAGCTTTATTAGCTATTAGCCATGGGCTAGATGATAGCCTTAATATTGGGATATATGATGGGGACACTTCTCAGGAAGATAGACTGTGGCTACGGGATAATGCTCGTCTGGTATTTTGAACTTTTTTTGGTTGTTTCCTTTCTGTTGGATAGGATGGGTTTCTCCAAGGTTGCCATCATTTTTACATTTTTACCTTCGTCCAGTAATGTGCAGTTAATCACAAATCCAGACATCCTACATGTCTCAATCTTGCCGTTCCGTGGGCAGTTTAGGTAAATATTATATTATCTTAGGTATTTATGTCTTTGCTGCTTGTGTATCTATATCACATTTTCATAGTTTTGAGATCTACTCTTCAGCTGTTGATTCTTTAGGTGAAGAAATGTGATATTTTATTCAGCTTGTTTGATCAATTATTCCAAGTTTGTATTCCTAATGTTCTCTTTTGAGGACAGGTTCATTGTTATTGATGAAGCTCATTTTTATAAGGGAACATTTGGTTGTCACGCTGCTCTAATATTCAGAAGGCTTCGTAGTATCTGTGCACACAGTATGTACCTATTGTTTAGTTTACTCATGTTGCTGATTTCTAATGCTTCTTTCACTAATATTGGTCTTACCTTTTCAACTGACTTTATCCAGTTTACAGCAGTCACCCTTCATTCATATTCAGCACTGCGACTTCTGCGAACCCCCAGGAACATGTTATGGTAATATTTTGGCTCAGAAAATTGAAATAATATAAATTCTATCTAGATTTAAGCTCCATATTGTTGATATATAGTCTGCAACACAATTGGATGGACCAATTGAAGACTTATGGTTGCGTTTGTAGAAGGACGTTCCCTTCTTTGTGTGTTAACACATGAGATTTATCGTGTTTTGGTATATGTTCATGTACTGGCTCTTTGAAGTTTCTTGTGTACCAAATCTATATCTGAGAAAATGCAATTAGATGCCTTCTTTTTCTTATTTTTAAATCTTACTACAGGATCTAGCAAATGAGAAAATTGGTTTATGATATTTTAGATCATCAATTTGTTGAGTTATTCGTGTGATTAATTGAGCTTGGGCACCCGGTGATTTTATGTGCTTATGATTAATGTGGATTCTTAGGAATGATTTATGTTTTTATGATTAATATATGTAGTTTCAAAATGAATGGAACCACATATAATTGTCTTAAATTTTTTTTTTTTTTTTTAATGTTTTGTCTTGATGTTTCGGCTTCATTCTTTTGTTAAAATACTCGTTTATAATCTTTCCATTGGCAGGAAGGCAAAGAAGGTACATATCTTTTGAAGAAGTTGCTGTGAAGTTTCAAAAAAATTTAGAAGTCTTAGATTCAAATTAGTTAATATTTTGTGACGTATAGTGGCAAGGAGTACACATGTTATCCTTTTTTATGAATTGTACATTTTTAGATATTACAATCATGTTTTATCTTGGATTGGAGAGATTTATTTTGATCTATGAATGCATATTTGAGAGACGGGTAATTAGTTTCAATTTATAATTATTTTTAATAAATTATCTGTTAAATAGACACGATTTAAAATGAAGAACAACGGGTAAAAGACAACAGCTAATAGGAGCTGCTAAATTCGAAAATTAACACTAAATAAACAACGGTTTAAATTGTAGAATAATGGGGAAAAATTGTTGCTAAAACTAACTGATAGGGATAACCCGGTCACTTCGGGTCGGGTTAATACTTGAGCCCACTGACCGGCCCAGTAAGCACGTGAAGGCCCAGCACGCGTAGGCCCAGGCCCAGGAACACGTGCTGGCCCAACAGGCAGTTTGTTCCGCGAATCAAGGCTGAAGATTCGTTCCCAACCGCCATGCAGCTGGAAGTAGGCGTGAATATAGGAAGTTTGTTAGGGTTCAGTTAGGGTTTAGGAAGAGCTGAGTATAAATAGGGAAAAAGAACTCTGAATTAGGGTTCGCACTCTGTATTGTGGATTGCTACCTGTAAACTCAAAGTTTTAGTGAAAGAAACACCTCGGCAAGAGTGATTTTCTGCCCGTGGACGTAGATCTCCGGATCGAACCACGTAAATCTTGTGTGTTTTCATATTGGTTACGTAAATTTCCGTTAAGTTTCTTGGATACCAGATTGCGCTTTATCAATTGGCGTCGTCTGTGGGAACTGTAAGCAATTTTTGACGTTCATAGCGCGTTCCAGAATCATGGTGACAACTCGTTTGAATCAATCTCGTCACGGTGATCAATCCAACCAGGATCCACCCGTGGATCAGGTTTTGCCGCCGAGGCAATTGCCGGCAAGAAGTACATCTCAACATCAAGGCAATCCAGGTCCACCCCCTCAAAACATGCAACACCCTAATCCCGCTGCTGACCAACCACCGGTTAACATTCAAATTACCCCAGAATTGCTCCAGGCTTTCTTACAAGAGCATGCACATGTTCTTAAAGATTGGGCAGCTAATCGCCTACATCCCGCGGGGCCTGCCGCGGGACCCGCCGGCCATGATGCTAATCCCGCGGTGCCCCCACCTCGTCAGCACTCGCGTGATCAACAGGACCCGGGGCACCGCGGACGTCAGGATCGGTGACGGGAACGACCTGGTTCCTCCGAGGACCATGGGAGTTCTAACGAATCACGACCTCGCAACGATGAACCTACTGATGTGGATCGCCGCCGTCCACTTAATGCGGCTAAGAGGGTTCGCTATGCCAATCCTCATGCTCTAGATCTTCAAGAGTATGAGCGAGTTCAACGCAATGTTGAACTGGACAGAATTCTGGGCCTCGATGCCAATGGAGATATCATCACACCGTTCTCCCAAGAAATCATGGCCACCTCCCTTCCCGAAGGGTTTAAACGGCCAGCCATACCACCTTACAATGGCACCGGAGATCCGGCCAATTTTCTTGGAGCTTTTAGGCACAACATGCTTAGCCACGATAACATTACATCCCTCCAGTATTGCAAGATTTTCCCTGAGTACTTACAGGATGAAGCTCGGGTTTGGTTTGATTCTCTCCCACGCAACAGCGTATCTTCTTTCAGAGAACTTGCCGAGCACTTTTGGGCACGGTTCGAAGCGCGGGCGAAGCCCATGGCCACACTGGCCGATGTCATGAACATGGAACAGCGGGACGGTGAAACCGTTACCCAATTTCTTGATCGCTTCACAGCGGTAAGCCTTAAGGTGGGGAATTGCCCCGACGACGTACTCATTAACGCATTCATGAATGGACTCCGTCCCGGAGCACTTTACACCGAGTTAGTTCACAATACACCAGTCACAACCCGAGCACTGTTCAAAACGGTGTGCAAATTTGCTAAGGCAGAGGAGCAGACTCGCCAGAAGCGTGAGAAACACGCTAGCAAGCGGCAGTCCGACAAAAAACAAACCGGGCCTAGTCCGCGACCTAGCGCATTTTCCCGCCTGACCACGGGGCGTTCAGAATCCCGAGGCGATATTCCACAATTGACTCCGTTGACAAAGTCACGAGCCGAAATCCTTTCTATTCACAAGAACGATCTGCGACCTTGTCCGCGGATGAATGCGCCGCCTGAGAAGAGGAATCGTGGAAAGTGGTGTGCGTACCACCGAGATCATGGGCACGAGACAGAGGAGTGCCGAGAACTCAGCAAGGAAATAGAGGAGTGCCTGAGGAAAGGTTTCTTGCGCCAATACATTGCGCGGATCGATGACAAGCCCCGGACAGGTCAGAATGGGGGGTCATCCAATAATCGTGGATATCATGACCGCGGCACACAACAGAATCGGCCGCCGTGGCAGAATAATCGGCCGGGGCCCAATAACTACGCACGGCAAGATTCTGGCAATCGCCAGCAACCACGTCTTCCTCCGCCACCTCCTCCTCCGGAGGGACCCGAAGACAACGCGCCTCCTCACGTAATAAACGTGATATATGGGGCCCTTCCCACCGGGGCCTCGCGACATGCCTTGAAGGCAGAGGCTCGACGTCCTCCTCCCGAGGAGCCACGTCATAAACGCCTCCATCAATCGGAGATTGTCAGCTTCACGGATAGAGACCCGGTTCCAGAGATAACGCCTCATACTGACGCTATTGTCATCGACATGACTGTAGCCAATATAACAATAAGGCGAGTCTTCGTGGATAATGGAGCCGCGGTGAGTATTATATTTGCCGACTGTTTCCAAAGGATGGGGATTCCTCAGGAACAACTTCGGCCGGCCCCCGGGCCACTGCAGACTTTCACCCAGGGTGAAGTCCAGCCAGAAGGAGTTATCACTCTCCCGGCATCCCTGGGAACCTATCCGAAGATAAAAACCATCTTCGTGGATTTTTATGTGGTGAATTCCCCGTCACCGTACAACATGATATTGGGCCGGGACTGGCTTACCCCAGCCAAAGCCATATGTTCCACATATCACCTCGCACTAAAGTTCCCCACTTCGCATGGCGAAGTGGCTATCCGCGGGAGTCAGCGGGTTTCAAAAGAATGTATGTACGTAGCACTCAAAAAGACTGCTAAAGCTCCTCCTAAACAACAGCTTCAGGTAGCATCATCGACTCTGGAACCTCGGGAATGTACCTCATTGGGGGATGCCACTGCCCAAGTCCCGCTTGATCCGTCCAAGTCGGAACAGACAGTAACCGTCGGAGCCGTGGATGTGCCATGGTTACATCAGGCTATAATCCAGACCTTGCGAGAATATTCCGATGTCTTCGCATGGTCTCCTCTGGATATGCCCGGGGTCTCTCCCGACATAATAACACACAAGCTGAACATTGATCCCAGCATAAAGCCTATCCAGCAGAAGCAAAGGAAATTCGCCCCGGAGCGAAATGACGCAATTCGAATCGAGGTGCAACAACTCTTGGATGCGGACATCCTGTTCGAGGTATATTACCCCTCCTGGCTATCGAATCCAGTAATGGTGGTTAAATCCAGTGGGGCATGGCGGATGTGCGTCGACTTCTCCGACCTCAATAAACATTGTCCGAAAGACTGTTATCCACTGCCTTCCATCGACCAAAAGGCCGAGGCCATTACTGGGTTTGTGGCACTTTGTTTCTTGGATCTGTACAAGGGATACCACCAGATCTTCATGGATCCGCAAGATGCCATCAAGACAGCATTCATCACTGCTTTTGGGTGCTATGCTTTTAAGAAAATGCCCTTCGGGCTCAAGAACGCCGGAGCCACATACCAGCGTCTCATGGACCGGGTTTTCCACGGCCAGATTGGCCGCAACGTCGAGGTTTACGTTGACGACCTCGTTATAAAGAGTATCTCCCATTCTTCATGTGTGCAAGACATTGCCGAAACATTGCGCACCCTGCGAAGCTACAATTTGCGCCTTAATCCAGTAAAATGCACTTTCGGCGTCGCCTCCGGCAAGTTTTTGGGTTATATGGTTTCACAACACGGTTTGCAGGCCAACCCGGCCAAACTTCAGGATGTGCTAGAACTGCAACCACCTAAGACATTCAGGGATGTTCAACGTCTCACAGGAGGTTTAGCGGCTTTAAATCGATTCTTATCTAAAGCGGCAGAGCGCCAGCTTCCATTCTTCAAAATCTTGAGACAGGCGAAGTCCTTTGAGTGGACTCCGGAGTGCACCGAGGCCTTCGAGGCTTTGAAATGTCATATACAGCAGCTGCCCACTTTGTCAGTTCCTCTCCCCGGAGAGCCGCTTTATTTATATTTAGCTTCCTCCGAGGAAGCTATTAGTGCTGCACTTGTGCGCGAAGTCAATGGGGTCCAACATCCTGTCTACTTCGCAAGTCGTGTTCTCCACGGGGCGGAGACACGGTACTCTGTGTTAGAAAAAACCGCTTTGGCAATTGTTATGGCAGCTCGGCGTTTACGGCCATATTTCCAAGGACGTGAAATACGGGTTCTGACCAATCATCCTATCCGCCAGATTCTTGTCAAACCCGAGGTGTCTGGGCGCCTCGCAAAGTGGGCCGTCGAGTTAGGCGAATATGATATTCAGTATCTTCCCCGACGAGCAATCAAGGGACAAGCACTCGCCGACTTTCTAGTTGAAACCCCGGGAGACAATCCTGAGTCTCCGACAGACAGTTATACACATCACTCCGCTACCCACGTATCCTCACATAGGAAATGGCAGCTATATGTGGATGGAGCCTCCACAACTCGGGGAAGTGGTGCCGGGGTACTCCTCATCGACCCCGAGGAGGTTGAAGTAAAATACGTCATCCGATTCAAGTTCAAAGTGACTAATAATGAAGCGGAGTATGAGGCAGTTCTCGCTGGGCTCCGGCTCGCTCAATCCTTGGGCGTTCGTCACCTTGAGCTCTTCACTGACTCCGGGATCGTGTCCAAACAAATTCAGGGGACTTATGTCGCCAATGATGAAACAATGATCAGGTATCGTGCTCTAACACTCAAGCTCATGTCAACTTTTGATGCAGTTATTATCCAGAAAATACTGCGTGCTCAGAATGCAAGAGCGGACGCACTCAGTAAGTTGGCCTCCGCGGTCCGAACTAATATATCTCCGGATATCATGGTCGAAGACCTATCTCATCCAGCAATTCATGAAGCCACAGTTTCAGTATTGACCGATAGTGATCCGAATTGGATGACTCCCATTATTCAATATCTCCGAGATGGAATCCTGCCTACTGACAAGCTGCAAGCTCGGCAAGTTGCCCTCAAAGCCCCCAAGTACTCCTTTCATGATGGAGTCTTGTACCGGCGATCATATCTACAACCGAGCCTCCGATGTCTCGCTCCTGCCGAAGCTACCCAAGTTCTGCGGGAGGTTCACGAAGGGGCCTGTGCCAGCCATATTGGCTCTCGGACATTGGCCAAGAAAGTTCTCCGCTGGGGATATTATTGGCCAACTCTGTTCAACGATGCCCACGACTTAGTGACCAAATGCAGCAAGTGTCAACTGCTCTCCCGAGTGAAGCATCTACCACAGACCGAGCTCACTGGGATCCAAAGTGCGTGGCCGTTTATTCAGTGGGGTATCGACATTGTTGGCCCATTCCCCGTTGCTCCGGGAGGATTGAAGTTCCTGGTCGTTGCCGTAGACTACTTCACTAAGTGGGTCGAAGCCGAACCACTTACAGCCATTACTGGTCAAAATGTCTTAAAATTTGTATGGCGCAATATCGTATGTCGCTTCGGCATCCCGAGCACTATCATCTCGGACAATGGTAAACAGTTTGCCAACGATCCATTTCGGTCATGGTGTGAAGAGCTCCACATCAAACAAATCTTTAATTCGGTTGCTCACCCTCAAGCCAACGGGCAGGTCGAGGTCACCAATCGGACACTGCTCGCGGGAATAAAAAAGCGCCTGGATAATGCCAAAGGTCTCTGGGCTGAAAACCTTCCACAAGTCCTATGGGCTTATCGCACAACACCGAATACATCTACCGGGGAGACTCCTTACAGTCTTACTTATGGTTCCGAAGCCGTTATCCCTGCTGAAATCAGCGTACCAAGCCCCCGCCTCCTCACATTGGATCCAGAGGATAACGACGAGGCTCTCCGGGTAAATTTGGATGAGCTTGAAAATCGCCGTGACCAATCATTCATTCAACAGGCCAGGAGTAAACAACGCGCAACCCAGTATTATAACCTCCGGGTCCGGGGTACTCAGTTCAATGTCGGGGAATTAGTTCTTCGGCTCAACTCAGCCAGCAAAGCTGCCCCCGAGGGGAAATTACAGGCATCTTGGGAAGGTCCCTACCGAGTCGTTGCCGCGCACGATTCCGGATCCTATCAACTAGAGCATCTCAACGGGACCCCGATTCCCCGAAGCTGGCACATTACTAACTTGAGGCGTTTCTATCTGTGAAGGCCAAATCTCAAGTACCATCTTATCTTTAATTTCTTTTATAGTAGTTATCTCTCTTTGTACTTTTGAGTTTGCTCCGGCACTTATCATTGAATAAAAATTCTTTGCTTATATATCTTGCTGTGTTTTTCTTTACGTTACGGGGACGCCCTAACGCAATCATATTATCGGTATTGGTCTCCGGACAAGTAAATCTCTTCCTTGGTTCTTCCGAGGAGATTCGTGTATCGTCTCCGGACTTACATCACTTTCTCGTCTGTTTAACCGGAGAAGTGTTTACTCCCGCCTGATCCGTCCGGGGAGATATTACTCCCGCCTGATTAGTCCGGGGAGATTGGATTTATCCATATTGTGTTCCCGAACACCCAATTAAAATTGTTAATAATTTTTCCTGTCGTGTTCCCGAACACCCGATTAAAATGGTTCGTAACCTGTTGCTCTTATTAAATACGTTTGTACACACTACAACAATTTTATTACCTTCTGAATATTACAACATCAAGAAGTTTTTTTACATAAGACTTCAAACATTAAAAAAAAAAAAAAAAAAAAAAAAAAAAAAAAAAAACAGTCATCTGCGGCCCCCGAGCCAATACTCAGCGCTCCGGCGTTGCTGCCTGCTCCTCGATCTTTGCCGCGTCCTCCGGGACCTTGAAGTTCCTCGGCCTCGGGCTCCGGCTCTCTCGTCCCCGCGAACTTCCCTACGCCGAGGACTTGCTCTAGGCGCTTGCCGGGGGACTTCACCCCTGGTCCGAGCTCGGCTACTTTGTTGTGGCGCAGACCTCGGGGTTTGGGCCCACTGCTCAGGGTCCCACTCCTCCGGAGCCATTACTTCGATTTCCCTGGCCAGCTCCTCGACTACCTCTTCGGCAACCGCTGCGGGTTCTTCTTCGATTATGGTCACTGGAGCTGGCTCTCGGATCACTATGCCTTTGCTCTTTCCGGAGGGTTTTTTCTTATCCTTCCGAGGAGCTTTCTGTGTACTTTGGTCCCGGCTTGAGCTCGCGATGAATTCTTCGGCAGAAGGCCTCCACCTGCCTCGGCCCTTCAGCCCTTCATACATACTGAGAAGCAACTCCAGAACTTCTCGTTTCCTTACGGGCTCCGATGACTCGATAGAGCTCCTTGACATCAATGCTGCGATGTCACCTTGGATCTCTACGACCCGTTCCTCCACCTCGGTCATACTACCACACTCCGGTGCTCCCTTCATTTTGGCCAGACTACTCACTCCGGTGTACCCTCCACCTCGGCCAGGTTGTTATATACTTCCAACGCGTTTCTTGCTTCTGGGAAATTTGGTATCTCGATAAATGTCTTGTGCACTTCGGCCTAGCTCGACTCCGCGTCCGCAGACTGCTCCGCAGAGTCCCCGGGGACGCGGACAGACTTAGTCAACCATAAACACTTCGGCCCGCCAACGACCACGGCCCTTCTTGCTTACGGTTCCACCCCGGTGACAACCGAAGCTCCCTCCTCGCTTTGGCTGGGGGAGGGGGGGGCATCTGATAGGGATAACCTGGTCACTTCGGGTCGGGTTAATACTTGAGCCCACTGACCGGCCCAGTAAGCACGTGAAGGCCCAGCACGCGTAGGCCCAGGCCCAGTAGGCCCAGGAACACGCGCTGGCCCAACAGGCAGTTTGTTCCGCGAATCAAGGCTGAAGATTCGTTCCCAACCGCCATGCAGCTGGAAGTAGGCGTGAATATAGGAAGTTTGTTAGGGTTCAGTTAGGGTTTAGGAAGAGCTGAGTATAAATAGGGAAAAAGAACTCTGAATTAGGGTTCGCACTCTGTATTGTGGATTGCTACCTGTAAACTCAAAGTTTTAGTGAAAGAAACACCTCGGCAAGAGTGATTTTCTGCCCGTGGACGTAGATCTCCGGATTGAACCACGTAAATCTTGTGTGTTTTCATATTGGTTACGTAAATTTCCGTTAAGTTTCTTGGATACCAGATTGCGCTTTATCACTAACAAAAACAACGGTTTTAAGATTAAACAACAGATACAAACTGTAATTAAAATTAATAAAGACAACAGATTATATCTGTTATATGAAGTGTTGTTGTTAATGGAACATACAACGGTTTTTACTTGTAGTTAAAATGGTACTTTTAACAACAGCACTATTAATAACAGACTTATTTATAACTAGACAACAGATAAAATCTGTTGTCTATTTAAAAAATTCTTGTAGTACCTACTCAGTAGCAAAAGGTATTTCTAATGGATGTAGTATATCTTTGCTATTCATCATAGAATTTTCCGATTAATAGACTTCAAAATGTAAAAAATTTGGCAAAAATATTGAAGTCATTTCCAAACAGACATTAGAAACTTGGAACTACTTACTCTACTATTAATAAATAAATAAATAAATAAATAAATAAATAAGCTTTTTTTCAGGAAAGTTCCTAATTATTTAGTTCTGGACTAGTTGGGTAGACAACAATTCTAAAGAGTTATGATTAATTAATGTGGAGCAATACAATTAATTTACCCTCATTAGTGGATAAATAAGACTTTCAAAAACTGTGATGGCTGTTTAATTATTGGCACTGAGAATAGGCCCAATTTGAGCCCTGCTCCCTTCCATCTATTTCTTCCATTTACAAGGTTTTTTTAATATTAGGAAAATAAAATAAAACAACATAATATGTAACAATTTTTACAATATTAATTATTATTTGGGGATCTATATCTGGACTGTTCTTTTTTTGGTTAAAATGTGAAACTAGTGCATATCACATGCAAACTGGAATATGTAGAAGATTATATTATTAAGTAGCTAGGTAATTGGATATGATTTTAAGAATAATTATGACATGTCGCGCGCCCTGCAACGTATTAACTAATCAAATTAATTTGTTATTGTTAAATAAATATTCACAAATTTGATAGTCTAATAAATTTGATTAAAAAATTAATATTAACTTTTCTTTTGGTGAAGTACGAGTTAAAATTAAACTGTGATCTTTTTGCGTAACTTAAATAAAAAAATGTAGAATAAGTTAATTATTCATGGCATTTGTAAAAGACAAATCAACCAATATTTTGTTAAGAACATTATTTAACTAACTTCTATTTATAACCCAAACCAATACATATAGTCTAGCTGATAAGTACTCAAAAAAGTCCCAAATAACTAACCAATAAATAATCAAATTTCTCAATCTAGTATATCATCTTTAATATATGTGCCAAATTAAGATCATAAAAAAATGATTAAATCTTAAATATTATTTGTGAAAAATTGAGTAGAAACAAAAAGTTAAACAAGAGTGATGAAATGGTGACGACAACTTACTTAGCCATCTTCCCAAATACATACAATAATAATAATAATAATTAGGCTTATTTGGAATTGGAATAAATAGTAAGTGTTGAAATTGCAGCTAGTGTGGCATGAGTGATTTATTCCTACTAACTTTAAAAATGAAAGCGATGATATGGCAGTAATGTCACTGTATTTCACCATCATCAACTTACGGATACACTACTCGCTTTCGCTTAATAAACCCAATTAAAATCACCCTTTTGCCTTAATATTCTTATACGGATTTTTATATAACTTGTCTACGCTTCACTCTCATCAACTATTAATAACTTCAAATTCTACACTAATCTTCATTCTAAGAGCGTCTCCAACAATGCTCCGCTTTCACATTTTACACCATTCCACCATTCAAAATGTATTGATCGATCCTTTGTCACCCAAATATTTTAATTCCATGTTTTAATTCAATATACTGTCTACGAGTCATTTCCTATTATTATTATTCATTTCGATTTTAATTTCGCAATAATCTTATTCAAGTTTACATGTTTACTCAACTTTTATTCATTTGTAAAATATTAAATAAAAATATTTATATATATATATATATTGTGATTTATAATACAAAGTAATAAAAAAAAATTATATAGAATACTTTTTTTAGTGCAAGAAGTAGAACAAACCATTAGCTAATGAGTATAGATTTTAGTCAAAGACAAAAACTTGTGTGAGACGGACACACTAATCCTACTACATGTGACGAGTTTAATTTATAACTAAATTAACGATCAAACATCTATACTCAAATTGTGTTGTTATCATTCTAGTAACTTTTTCATTTTTAATTGACGTATAAGATATAAAATCAATTCTTTTTTTACAATCTTCAATTTAACACTCATTTACATATATTAAAACGAGGTATCAGATTTGAGAAAATGTATTTATTTATTTGATTATTATTTGTGTTAGATTTGAATTTCCATTGAGGATAGAAATACTTACATTGAGTTTGAGCTAATATAACATAATCAACTTATTTTATTATTTTATCATAATCTTTTTGGTGAATTGTATTTTACCTAGATATTAATTGTGTTTAATAGTAATTCCTTGAACTATCAGTGATTGTACATATAGGTCAAGAAAAATATGCACAAACCATCGATCTTAGTTTTAAACAAGATTGAATCAATTTGGGAAAAAATATTTTATTTGTTATATTTATTATTTTATCTTAGTTCTCTTATATGAAATAATTGTTTTATTATAGTCAATCTGTGCACACAAGAGAAATTAATGTTTCGCAATACTTACAACTTTTTTATGTTTAACTAATCCTAAATGTCCAAGTATATATCTCACTTGGTATAAAATTGGTTTCATTCTTATAATAGATTACATAATAATTAATTTAATTGAATTATTATTTTATAAATAGATTTATGTACATCACATAGAAGATATACAGTTATATATAATAGGATTAATTCAAAAGAAAAAGCACCTAACATTATACTATTGTGTGTAATTAGAATTTTCCATCGTGCAATATATGCACGATTTGAAATCATTTATATTATTAGGAAAAAATATTTATTTTATTTTATTTACAACTCAACTTTAAAATGAATAATTCAACCACAATAAGTATTCTATTTTAAACTCAATAACAAACCAACAAATTGTTGTTTACTTAAGATTTAATTTTATATGAAAAATTTAATATGAGTATTATAATATATTTGGAGAATGGATGATTGATTTTTATATATTGTAAGTGAAGAACCAATTAACAATATAAAAAATATATATATTTGTGCACTTAGGATGTTTGGAATATACTTTTAAAAATTTTAAAAGAGAAAGCGAGAGATAGACAGAGCTAAAAAAAAAGGACAAAATATACCACTAAATTTTCTCATCCCTCACACGTGAGCTTTTAGTTGTTTTGTTATTCATAAAAAAATGATCTCTACTTTTGAAAACTGAAAAATAGTTAATTTAAACTATTTCTAAAGTATTATAATAAAATTAAAATTATATGAATTTTTCTATCAAATAAAATTAATATGAAAAAATAAGTTAGATTGATTAATATTTTTTTCAAAATATATATAATAAATATTAATAGAAATGAAGATTTTTGTATGGTTAATTTTTATCGACAACTCAAACAATTAAGATAAATCAACTCAAATCTAACCTAAATAATTGAAAAATAATTGTAATTTTTTATGTAAATTATTTTAAAATATACGATATACATATCAAATTAATGTAGAAAATGATTAATTTGATATTATACATAAAAGTTAAGTAACGGAGAATTATTTGTGTATTAACTTTTAAAAAATATTTTTTCATATATATAATAAATGAATCATAAATTATTTCCTATAATATATATCGAGAAGTGCTAATGAAAAAAATCAAATTTTGGAACTAATTTTTTACTTGATTTTACTATATAAACACATATATCTTATATCTTAGCTTATAATATTAATAATGATTAAATTACCTAGTTTAGCAAGTAGATTGGACAGGAAAGTGTCATGATTTCTTCTTATAGAGGATTTCTTTTTTATTGTATAGTAAGATGACGATGAAGTGCGTATAAACGAATATTAGAGATCCTGTTTATGTGCCATTATACTTCAACATTCATTTTATACATGACTTTATACAGTAATTACTATTATTGTTAAATTATATATTTTGAACTATATAATATACACTTTTACCATCTTTGAACATAAAAAGAGTAATATTTTTAAGGTTGAATTATGAGATAAATTGTTCGAAACTACACATTGAAACATTTTATGTCGATAATGATAAAAAATAATCTAAACTAGATATTACAATGACATAACCAGTTAGGTAGTAAGTGCACAATACATGAACTTTAGGTAATAGAGATTAACAAAAAATGCAAGGAAAATGTAATAAAATTTAATATTTAAATATAGCACATATACGTAAGACAGTATGTGTGTGAAATTTGAATATAAGAAGATAGGAGAAATACTTAATTTACGAAAACTGCAATAATTTTTTCTTGATTTAATTTAATTAGTTATTCATATTAGCATTGCGTGATTATAATTTTGGATGTTGCTAAGAGTTGCAACATATGTTAGATCTATAATTATCTATAAGGCTAGAAAGCAGTTGTTAACATCACTATTTTAAATATTTTGTAGTGAGGACTAGCGAGTGACAAGTGTTGGTTTATGAAGTATTTCAGATTGACTATTCAAATATTGTATGTCCTAGACTAGTTTTTTTTGGCTATAATGTGATTATACAAGTTTACAACACAATAAGTTGATGGCCATGACCCACCAACAATTTGGTCAACAAACAAAAACCATCGCCAACTAAATTAGAATTCTCAACCCTAATTTCAACTTTAAACTGGTATCATGCTTACTTTCATTTCTCTCCTATACACCATTCTAAAAGACGCTATACGTTACACGTTAATGAAACGATAGATTAAGGTCTAACATTTAATCGGAACTCAAACGAGATGAAATGCATTCGTGGAATCAAGCGGGAAAGAATTTCGTAGAAAACCTAAGCACTCAATGACAGTTTAACACTTAGACGAAGTTTAGTCGGAGCTACATGGAAACTTTTAGAAACAAAGCTCCTATATAATTATTCTAAGGAGGTACGTATTTGCAAATGATTAAATTAAGTGTTTTGGGGCTTTAACTTAAAATAAATTGAAAAGAGTGTTTGCAAATGTCAGCTTTTGCTTAAATTTAAGTTGATTTAAGCTAAAACCTGCAAGATTAAATTATGAGTTTTTAGAATAACTTATTTTAATCATTTTTTCCAAAAAACAAAAGCAAATTGCAAACACTCCTTAAATCTCCTTCTACATAATTCGATGGCAGTTGTATGGACACATTTGCTGACTCATCAAAGTCTATATATTAATCAATTTCCTGTGACATTAATCTAGTCAGCTCTTTGTGTCAATAGACGTTTGGCGAATCAGTATACAAAACGATCCTCCAGTAACATAGAAAATAATTATGTCGGAGAAAATACGGACTAAGTTTCATGTGAATTTCAGATTTTGTAATTTAGTGTCCATTACCCTATTAAACTAATAAAAATATATCAAACATGAATTTGACATCTATTATGGCAATCATATTTGCACAATAATAAAATACATTTATAGTTAAAAATTTCATGGTCATAAATATTAGAATTTCATCTAAACTACTTAAACACAAACTAAACCTCTAATTAATTCATACACGTCTCTCTTCAAATTCAGCCAAAGAAATAAAATACGATAAAACTCGTATAACGTCATCTACGTTTATTTATAACGACTTCGTAAGCGGTTCAACAACCATGAAATCAGATTAATAATCTAACTTGATTTTTTGAAAATAAATAAATTATATATTGCATATGTGTGCGATTTTTTTAAAGTCCTACAGATATAATAATGTAATAAACACAAAATTTAGATTATACATATACACACAATATGCCTTTTCTAGGAAAAAGTCGTTTTCGAAAAATCACTTTGTAATTAAAAACAAGTGATTCCCATAATTCTTCAACTATTACCTAAATTGACTATTCCTTCTCATTAGTTTGGAGCAACCACTTAGAAAATTTCTAAAAGTCCACCAATTAAAGATTTCTTTTCCTTTTTAAATTAGGATTTACCCCCTATTCTTATTTGTTTTTTTATATTGGAAAATCTTTCTGTTTTCGTTTTCTTATTTTCTTTTTAGATTAGGATTTCGTTTTTTTCTAAATCTTTCCTTTTCCTTTTAGATTTATGGATTTTTGTAGTCCTATAAATACGTTTTAGTTTTTCATTCATCAAGCAATTAAATTTTATATCTTTTAGTTATGCTTTAGTTGTGAAGATAGTTTGTCTTCCAGACAAGGTTGTACAAATCAGGGGATAATCGTGATTCAGAGTTAGTCATAATTCGAAGTTAATTGAAATTTTTTACAGGTATTCGCTCCGTGTCCGTTAATTTTTATTTCTCGCCTAACGTCCATCAACTTATAATTAGGAGAATATAATATATAATGTTAAAGGGTAAGAAAAATGTAATATATCCATAACGGTCAATCCGAAGTCTCCCTCCCTGTCATCGAATCTGTAATGAAAAGGCGTCGCACATAAACTGAAGAATCTTGTTAAATTTTAAAATAGTATGAGTTTCTTGTTGATCGATCTTAGCTAGGTGAACTAAGTCCAACAACTAAGACTTTATATTATATAAATAGATACATACAAAGAATTGAATAATTATCTTAATTATTGTTAAATCTCCTAATAAAACTTTTCAGACATCATCTGCAGGTTCCGAATCCCAAGACAAAAGACCAACTGCCGTACCATGTTTCGGTTTTTCAGTTACGCTATCTTCCTCTGTCTCTTGCTTATTTCCCTCCCTACTCTCTCTGCCGCCACTGATCATTTCCCCGATTCTGCAAACGAATTAATCGCTGATTCCCTCCCCAACAACACGTGGCACGCCTTCGTGCGCTTCCTCGACGCCGGAAAGGGCAGCCGCCTCGACGGCATGGCTGATCTCAAGACCTACTTCCGCCGCTTCGGCTACCTCCCAGTTCCGCCGGAAAACATCAGCTTCTCCGATGATTTCGACGACCAATTTGAGGAGGCTCTGCTTTCTTACCAGAAGAAACTGGGGTTATCAGAGACAGGAAAGCTGGACTTCGATACCATGAGAGCCATCGTCACTCCGAGGTGCGGAGTCGGCGACTTCACCGCCGGCCACGGCGCTCACCGCCTGAAGACGACTCGCCGGTTCCAGTTTTTCTACGGTGAGCCGAGATGGTCCCGTTCTCGGCCGATGATGCTAACCTACGCCATCTCCCCGAAGAACATGATTGACTATGTGAGCCAGCCTGAATTGAAGGCCGCCTTCTCGCGCGCGTTCGCGCGGTGGTCGGCGGTGATTCCGGTGAATTTTACTGAGGCGAAGGATTACTCGTTGGCGGACATAAGAATCGGGTGGTACAGAGGCGACCACGGGGATGGGGAGGCGTTCGACGGCGAGCTGGGTGTGCTAGCCCACGCTTTCTCGCCGGAGAACGGGAGGTTCCACCTGGACGCGGCGGAGAGATGGGCGGTGGACTTCGAGACAGAGAAGTCGAAGAAGGCGGTGGATTTAGAATCGGTGGCGACGCATGAGATAGGGCATATATTGGGGCTGGCACACTCATCGGTGAAGGAGGCGATCATGTACCCGAGTTTGAGTCCGAGGACGAAGAAAGTGGAGCTCCGAGTGGATGATGTGACGGGGATCCAGGCTTTGTACGGGTCAAACCCGAATTACAAATATGACTCACGGCTAGAATCCGATTTGTCGTCGGGTCCGGGGATGAATTCGGAAAGAAGAAAAGGAGTGATGACGTGGTGTGCTGCCATGGTTATCGTGGCGTGCTTCTCTTCTATGGGATTATGATTTTTCTAAGTCCACGTGTGTGTGGGGGGTCCCTCACTACACAAGTATTAGGTGACGTTAGAATTTCAATTTGTGTAGGTTATAGAACGGTGAAGAAATGTACAGAGGAAAGTAAAGGACATTCTTTTACATATATCTTAGATCAAAACTCCTATTTCTTTTGATGTGGGCAACTACTTTCATCATTAATCAATTTACATCATTAATTTATTCTCTTGTCTAATTAGTATTAACTAATATAAACATCATTTTGCTAGGTTAATAGCATTGCTTACTGTTAAATCGTGAAGGCTGACTCCTTCAAGCGCTAATCTCCCAAAACAAAAGAAGAAAAAGCAAGGGAAAAAAGCTATATACTTGGAATTTGCCAAGTTACTATTATGGATTAGTAATATATCCGTACGATACACGATTTGTAATATAGTAAAGGACATATAATAAAAATTATATATTGAAGTTATATATATTTTATAATAATAATAATAATAAAGAAGAAGAAGAAGAAGTGTGTAAATTATTTAAATAAAAAATATATTATAATAAAATAAACATAATAATATTTAACAAGTTAAAGCAAACAATAAAATAATTTAATTACTAATAATAATATAAAAAATATATTATAAGACAAAAAAATCAATATATTTAAATATTTTGAAAATGTTTCTTATTATAAATATACTTTTAAAAGTTATTATTGTAAAATGAAATCTCCGTTAAATAAAAGCATATCACCAACAATACAACAAGTATATCCCAAATAATATCAATACTAATTATTTTTTCCAAAACATTCATAAATAATATGTCATTATTACTACTCCCGCCGTTACATATTAATTGACGTTTGAGGATGTTCTTCCCTTTTCCAATTAATTGACGTTTTATATATTTTTTATCAATTCTATCAATTTTCTCCCTGGACTCAATCCTAAAATATCTCTACTTTTCAATCTATCAGAGATATTTTGATTTGGTCAAATCTTTAGCTGAAGATATATTTGTCAAAATATTCAATCCTTAATTCTTCCCCTTCATCCTACAACGTCAATTAATATGGAATGGAGTATTTTAAAAGACATAGTACATCATGTAATATTTTAAAATAAACAAAATATTAGAGAATCATATGAAATAAAGAATTTAACATTTTTAAACTCAAGAAAATCCTTGATGCAATAAAATTAAACAAATTATATATATATATATATATATGTTGAGTTGAGAGAATATCAACAGGGTATTTTAGAGAGAGAAAGAGAAGAGCAGAGAGAGAGAAATGTGGCACTTTATCTGGCCAGAATGAATAAAATGAACAGTGTACAAGGATATAAATATAACCCTAATTATAGGAAAAATATCACACTACCCTTTCTCTCCAATACGCTCCCCTCAAAGAAAACTCCCCTAAAAAAAAAAAATCACCCCTATTCTGCAGCGGAAACAGGTGGTGTGGCGAGATAAAGTTTGGAGCAAAACAAGGAGAACCGAGTAGCTGAAAGCGACTTAGTTAACACATCAGCAACTTGATCCTCCATTGACACATAACGAACCTCGAGTTCACCAGCTTGGACCTTCTCTCGAACAAAATGCACATCGATTTCGATGTGTTTGGTGCAAGCATGGAAGACCGGGTTAGAGATAAGAGTGGTTGCACCTTTATTGTCACACCAAAGAACAGAAACTCCGGAAAAAGTTAGGCCAAGTTCAACAAAGAGGGACCGAATCCAAACGAGATCCGTAGTAGCAAGAGCAAGGACACGATATTCAGACTCCGTGCTACTCCCGACAACAACATGTTGCTTCTTGGAGGACCAAGTAATAAGATTGGGCCCAAGAAAAACACAAAACCCGGTAGTCGAATGCCGGTCATCAAGACACGACGCCCAATCAGCATCTACAAAACCTGCTAAGCTAAACTGAGAAACAGACCGAAACACAAAACCTAGCGAAGAAGAGCCTTTGAGATATCAAAGGACACGTTTACAAGCCCGCCAATGATTAGTAGTGGGTGCATGAAGAAACTGAGTAAATTTATTTACTGAAAAAGCAATATCAGGTCTGGTAATTTGTAAATACTATAAAGCACCTACAGTACTACGATAAAGAGTAGGAAAATCAAATGCATCACTATCGTTCAAAAACAGTTTGGTCAAAGTGCACGCAGGAGTGGGCGACGGTTTACAATTTGACATATTAGTTTTAGCCAAAAGATCATAAATATATTTAGCTTGATTTAAAAGAACACCATCTAAATATTGATGCACTTCAAGACGAAGAAAGTACCGAATAGGGCCTAAATCTTTTAGCGAAAACTTAGCATTTAACACCGAATTAGATCAAAAATGGCAGCCCGACTGTCGCCAGTCACAATGATATCAGCATAAACTAAGACCAATAGCAAGCAACCTGAACTATTTTTGAAAAACAGTGAAGAATCTGAAACAAAAATACGAAAGCCTAAAGACAACAAAAAACCCTTTAATTTGTCATACCAAGCCTTAGGTGCCTGTTTGAGGCCGTACAATGCCTTAACCAATTTACAAACGTGATTAGGCTTTTGTACGTCCTCATACCCACGGGGCTGAGTCATAAAAACAGTAGTAAGTAAATCACCATTTAGAAAAGCGTTATTAACATCAACTTGGTGAATGTACCACTTTCTAGCAAACATCAACCGAATAGTCAATGGCTTAACAACAAGACTAAAGGAACAAAATAATCAACTCCAGCCGTTTCCTCAAAACCCCAAGCAACTAACCAAGCCTTGAATCGTTCAACAGAACCATCAGGGTTCTTTTTACATGAAACACCCATTTATTCGAATTAAACTCATACATGAATGGAAGGGGACAAAGTCCCACATGTGATTTTTCATGAGAGCCAAATACTCACATTCCATAGCAGCTTTCCACGCAGGAGATTTAAGAGCATCATCAACAGTTGCGTGCTCAAGTTCAAGACTGTTAAGATGAGAAACAGTAAGCACTTTGGGTTTGTAGATACCATTTTTGGACCGAGTTACCATGGGATGGGTAATTGGGGCCCGTTTTGCAGGACTAGGGGACGGGACAGTCGGATGAGGCTGAGGACTCGACACATGACTCGGCTACAAGGGAGGCACACTGTCCGAATGTGGTGAACTTGACGACAAGACTCGTAAAACCAGTAAGGTTGACTCAACACAAGTAACAAGACTGGATGAACCAGCCGAAGGCATCCCAAATAACACAGTGTAAGGGAACTCTATTTCTGTTAGAAATAGTTCTTCTTAGACACAACAATAACAATCACACACTTTAATCACCAAAAGTGATGATTCCTTCTCACAAGCTCAACATAAAATCAAGAAAGATAATCACACAACAAGATATTATGTGGTTCGGCAGATTGCCTACTTCCACGGGCCAGGAGATGTTTCCACTATATCAAAAATTGAGTTTACAAGGAAGAAAACACTCAAGAGTTCAAGCTCACAACAACTATGGCTCTTCTTCTCTCTTGATTTCTTTTCTCTCCCTCTCTCTCTAGAAAACAATGAATTGGATCAAGTTCTAGTAACAAACTAACTTCCCTCAACTAAATAACTCAGCTGAAATCAGTTTGAAACCGGCAAACCAAGCTAGAATCCAAAACTGCACACAAATTACTGCTTCTGAAAATGACTGTAAACGACAACGGTTTGCAACGGTTTTGGCAGTTAGGGGTGTTCACTATTCGGTTGAAACCGAAAAAACCGCCCGAACCGAACCGAAATGTAAAATTCGGTTCGGTTTTTCTCTTTATCAGTTCGGTTTCGGTTTTATATATAACAATAATTCGGTTTTCGGTTCGGTTCGGTTTTTTCAATAAAAACCGCATTAGAAACCGAAAAACCGAATTAAGTACCCCTTAAATTAAAACTCCCCTCCTCATTTGCATTTTAACTTCATTTCATTTAAATTTCATTTTCTATCTAACAAGTAACAACTAAGGGGCAAATAAAACCTAATTTACATCATCGTAGTTTGTTGCTTTCTCACATCCATTTTGATTAGCATTTTGTACTCTTTAAGATAACAAGAAAAGTTGACACTTCGACCAACTCATTTTTATATCAAGAATTTTTATTCAAATGTATTTAATATTCAAAGTTTGATTTTAGTGAAAAACTTAAAAATTAGTGTAAAAATTCGGTTTTCGGTTTTGACCGCAACCGAACCGAAATATTTCGGTTCGGTTGATTTCGGTTTTTGATAATTTTCGGTTCGGTTTCGGTTAGCAATTTTTAGGGATTTCGGTTTTCGGTTTTGTTAATTCGGTTCGGTTCGGTTCGGTTTCTGACCGATGAACACCCCTATTGGCAGTTAATTCTGTTACAAACCGTTGTCTTTTCCAATTTCCAGAAACTGATTTATTCAAACTATTTCTCTTCATCTGTTTTCCAGTTTTTCTTCAGCCCTTTTTGTGTTCAATGATGTACAATTCTATGCTCAATGTTTAGACAAAACTTTCCAATTCAACATTCTTCACCTTGGCTAAACATTTAGCCAAACACAGCAGCAACTCAACCTTTTCATAGCACAACTCCAACTAACCTCTAACAGCTCTTAATCCAAGAGCTGTACTTCTAATTCATCTGGGAAATTTGAACCAGCTGCAGACAATATCTAAATTTGTTTGCAGCTGACGTTTTTGTATGCATATCTGAAGCATTGTCTTCAGTTCCAATCTTTTCCAAAACCACGGTACCTTTTCTGCTATATCTCTCACAAAATGAAGTCTAACATCTATGTGTTTACTTCTTTCATGAAATACCTGATGTTTAGCCAGATGTAATGCACTCTGAGAATCACAGAACACTTTTACAGATTTCTGAGCAACCCCAAACTCATCCAAGATGCCTCTTAACCAGATAGCCTCTTTCACTGCCTCTGCAACAGCCATATATTCAGCTTCTGTAGTTGACAAAGCAACCACAGATTATAACATTGATCTCCAACTAATTGCTGCTCCAAACAAAGTGAAAATATATCCAGACTGAGACTTTCTTGAGTCCAGATTTGCTGCATAATCTGAATCACTATATCCTTGCAGAGCATCACATCCTTCACCATCAACTGACTTCTTAAACAGAATACCAACACTGCTTGACCCCTTTAAGTATCTAAGTACCCATTTTAATGCTTCCCAATGAGCTCTTCCTGGATCAGCCATATATCTGCTTGTTACACTTATTGCATGTGCAACATCAGGTCTACTGCATATCATTGTGTACATTATACTTCCTACTGCATTTGCATAAGGGATTTTCCCCATTTCAACTGCTTCTTGTCTTGTCTTTGGTCTCTGTAGCTCGGATAGCTTAAAATGTTGTCCTAGTGGCACTGACACACTCCTGGCTTCATGCATATTGAACCTCTACAATACTTTCTGAATATAATCTTTCTAGTGTAGCCATAAAACTCCACTAGTTCTGTTCCTTTCTATGTCCATCCCTAGTATCCTCTTTGCATTTCCAAGCACCTTCATATCAAATACACTCTGTAATTCACCTTTTAGATATTTGATTTCATCCTTACTCTTGCTTGCAACCAGCATATCATCCACATAAAGTAACAGAAACACCAAGACACCCTTCTCAGCAAGTTTTAAGTACACACAGCTATCATATTTAGACCTAACATATCCAATCCTTCTCATATGTGTGTCAAATTTGAGGTACCACTGTCTTGGACTTTGCTTAAGCCCATTCTTCAGAAGACAAACCTTGTTTTCACTCCCTGGCATAACAAATCATTCTGGCTGAGACATATAAATCTTCTCCTTTAGGTCTCCATGCAAAAATGTTGTTTTGACATCCAACTGTTCCAACTCCAAATCAAACTGAGTTACCAAGGCAAGAAGAATTCCGATTGAACAGTGTTTCACAACTGGAGAGAAGATTTCATTGTAATCAATTCCCTCTCTCTGAGTAAACCCTCTTGCTACTAGTCTGGCTTTAAATCTGACAGATTTAGTATGAGTTATCTCTACCTTTCTTTTGAAAATCCATTTACAGCTAACTAGTTTTTGCTTGTGTGGTCTGTCAACCAGAATCCAAGTGTTGTTCTTCTCCAGTGAGTCAACCTCTTCTCTCATGGCTAATATCCACTTATCCCTGTCACTACTCATCATGGCCTCTTTATAATCTCTTGGATCAGTGCACTCAATATCCTCAGCTGCAACCAGAGCATATGCTGTAAGATAATCATCAGCATACCTAGTAGATTTCTTCACAGTTCTCTTTTCCCCGTCTCTTACTAGCTGATAGTTTCTTAATCCATCATTTGGACTTGCTTGTTGTTCTTCCTCTGATCCTTCTGATGATTCTTGTTCATCTTCAGACAATGGCTCCACCTGAGCTGGTAATTTGTCTTTTACTAACTCTGAAACCACCTTCTCCTTATGATTTTCCTTTAGAGGCATAATATCCTCTTTGAAAACTACATCTCTACTGATCATGATCCTTCCAGCACCAGGCTCTGTACTCCATAATCTGTATCCCTTTACTCCAGGAGGATATCCAAGCATCACACACTTTACTGCTCTTGCTTCTAACTTATCATGTTTAACATGAGCATATGCTCTACATCCAAAAGTTCTGAGATGTGAGTAGGAGGGTGACTTTCCTGTCCATTTCTCTTCAGGAGTTTGATGATCATTTGCTGCTGCTGGGCATCTGTTTATTAGGTAAGCAGCAGTAGAAGCTGCTTCTCCCCAGAATCTTCTATCTAGTCCAGAACTATAACATACATCTTATTCTTTCAAGTATTGTCCTGTTCATTCTTTCCACTACACCATTTTGTTGTGGATTTGCTGGTACAGTTCTGTGCCTCTTTATTCCTTTATTACTGCAAAATTGACTGAACTCTTCTGATAGAAATTATAACCCATTGTCAGTTCTTAGGCATTTGACCTTGGCACTCTTCTCATTTTCTACCTCATTGCACCGGCCTTTAAACTTGTCAAAAGCTTCAGCTTTGTTCCTCAGCACATAAATCCAGAGTTTTCTTGAGAAATCATCAATCAGACTCAAGAAATATCTTCCTCCTCCAAGAGTTTGAACTCTTGAAGGACCCCATAAGTCAGCATGAAGGTATTCCAATACCATGTTTGAGGTGTGCTTTCCTGCAGGATATGGTAGTTTCTTGTTTTTGCCCAGTATACAATCTTCACACATAACTGGTTTCTCACTATCTTCTCTGTAATCAATCAAATTTTGCCTTGCAAGCTGATTTAATCCACTTGCACTGACATGTCCTAATCTTGTGTGCCACAGTTGATTGCTATCCTTGACTACGTTTTCAGATTCACCAATTATTGCTTTTCCAACCAGGTAATAGAGACTAGATCTCTTAATCCCTTTCATTACCACTTTGGAATCCTTTATTATATTCAAATGACCATTTTCAGATTTTTCAGATTTGAAACTGCACCCTCTCTTTTCTAAAGTCCCCAGACTAACAAGATTCCTCTTTAGCTTTGGAATATATCTGACATCCTTCAAGATTTTAACAGAACCATCATGCACCTTAATCAGCATGATTGATCATTTCCTAGCATGACTATTCCAGATTCTTGTTCCTTAAAATCTTTAAACCATTCTAGATTTGGACTCATATGAAAACTACAACCAGAGTCCAGAATCCAGTTTTTATCAATCTTGATTTCAGAAATATTTAGTACCTGAGGATCTTCTTCTGCAGCTTCAACCACCTCTGCTGAGCTTGAGGCTTGATTTCCCTTCTGAGCCTATTTCTTCTTCCACTCAAAACAATCTTTCTTGAGATGGCCTGGTCTTTTGCAGAAATGACACTTTCCTGTTTCCTTGTGACCAAACTGTTTTTCTTTATTATTTTTTTTATTTCTTGGATGGATCAGTTTTCTGGTTTTGTTTCCACTTGTGATTTTTTCCTTTCTTTATGCTTAACCCTTCTCCAGCACCATCTGATTTTCCATGACTGAGTTTTTGCATTTCCTTTGCTCTTAGAGCTGATTGTACTTCTGTTAATGTGATATTAGAATCCCTTCCATACAGCATTGCATCTCTCAGGTGATCATATGATTGTGGCAAGGAATTTATTAACAGAATGGCCTTGTCTTCATCACTCATCTGGACATCAGTGGCCTCCATATCATCAAGTGTCTTGTTGAAATCATCCAGTTGATCCTACACCGATTTTTCTTCAGAAAATTTATAAGAAAACAGTTTGTGTTTCAAGTATAACCTGTTTTGCCATGGATTTGGCCATATACAGGTTATCCAATTTCTGTATCAAATCAACAACACTCTTATCTTTTGATACCTCCCTCAGTACTTTGTCAGACAAACACAGTATCAACAAGCTGTGAGCCCTCTCAAGAATATCCAGTTTTTTAGCCTCCTCCATCTTCTCCGGGAAAGCCTTTTCCCCCTTCAAAGCTGCACCAAGACCTTGCTGAATCAGCAGTGCCTTCACCTTTATTTTCCATAGTCCATAATCGTTTGAACTTTTGCCATTTGAACTTTTCTATCTCAATCTTTGACATAGACATTATTGATGATCAAGAACTTTTCTCCTCGTGGTAGCTTTCCCACAGACGGCGCCACTTGTTAGAAATAGTTCTTCTTAGACACAACAATAACAATCACACACTTTAATCACCAAAAGTGATGATTCCTTCTCACAAGCTCAACATAAAATCAAGAAAGACAATCACATAACAAGAAATTACGTGGTTCGGCAGATTGCCTACGTCCACGGGCCAGAAGATGTTTCCACTATATCAAAAATTGAGTTTACAAGGAAGAAAACACACAAGAGTTCAAGCTCACAACAACTATGGCTCTTCTTCTCTCTTGATTTCTTTTCTCTCCCTCGCTCTCTAGAAAACAATGAATTGGATCAAGTTCTAGTAACAAACTAATTTCCCTCAACTAAATAACTTAGCTGAAATCAGTTTGAAACCGGCAAACCAAGCTAGAATCCAAAACTGCACACAAATAACTGCTTCTGAAAATGACTGTAAACGACAATGGATGACAATTAAAACGACAACGGTTTTGCAACGGTTTTGGCAGTTAATTCTATTACAAACCATTATCTTTTCCAATTTCCAGAAACTGATTTATTCAAACTGTTTCTCTTCATCTGTTTTCCAGTTTTTCTTCAGCCCTTTTTGTGTTCAATGATGTACAATTCCATGCTCAATGTTTAGACAAAACTTTCCAATTCAACAATTTCGTTAAACAAAACTGTCCGAGCAACATAAAGACGAACCGAGGGATGTAAAACACTTGTACCCCTTGTGAGAAGAACTATATCCTAGGAACACACACTTAGACGATTGAAACTGAAGTTTTGATGTATTATATGGACGCAAAAATGGAACACAAGCGCAACCAAAAACCCGAAGAAAAGAGTAATCCAGTTTGACTAAAAATAAAGACTCAAACGGCGGCCTGTTTTGCAAGACGGGAGTAGGTATCATATTAATGAAAAAGACAGATGTAGCAAACGCATCCCACCAAAATTTAAATGGAAGTTAGGCTTTGGCCAAGAGACTAAGCCTCATTTCCAGAACATGTTGGTGTTTCTACTCCGCCCGACCATTTTGTTGGTGGGTGCACAGACAAGACAAACGAAAAATAATGCCTAATTCTTTAAAAATCGACACAAGAGACCTGTATTCACCTCCCCAATCCGATTGAAAAGCTTTAATAGACACCCCAAGTGAAATCATCCACAAAATGAATATAGTACCTGTAACCATCAGAAGATATAACAGAGGCAGGGCCCCAAACATCAGAGTGCACAAGATCAAAAGGAGCTTTAGTTTTACAAGCAACAGAAGGAAAATGCTTGCCATGCATTTTTCCCAACTTACAAGCGTCACAAAAAGGTAATTTTTTAATAGCAAAAGGAATGGACAAATGTTTTAATACAACTGAAACAACATTATTGCACGAGTGCCCTAACCTATCGTGCCACAAAGAAACATCACTATTTTTAGCTACATAGGAACAACTAGGAGTGGAACGAGAGGACAACTACTAGGTAACAGATTGAGGGGCAAAATGCGACCACACAAAAAGAATCGTGGAACTCAATATAAACAGTGTTATCTTTTAAAAAATTTGAAATAGTAAGTAAATTTTTAGTGACATCGGTCACATAAAGAATGTCTTTAAGTTGCAAATCAACATTTGGATGCAAGCTAGGAAAAGAAAAATGACCAACATGAGATATGTCATTAGTAGAGCCATTACCAATAGAAAGAGAGTCATTACCATTGTACGGAGTCTGCATAGACAGGTTGGCAAGATTGGAAGTGACATGATGGGTGGCTCTATTGTCCACATACCAATTTGTATCCATAGACCTAGGTTGTGGTACATGAATAGAATTACGGTAAGACATAAAAGCAGAGGGGTGGGATGGTGGTACACCCAAAACATAACCAAAAGTGAGGTTCTAAGACGGAGCAGCAGTCATGTTGGTATGATAAGCAATATGTGAATAGAGTTCAATTTCATCAAATGACTTACTGTATGAAGTATGAGTTGTGAAGATTTCAGAACAGGATTTGTAATTTGAAGAACCGGGTCATAAAACCGGATTTGAACACAAATCAATGAAGAGGTTAAGAGGGAACCGGGTTGAAGTTGGTTATAACTGCCGGATACAACGGTTTTAATCTGTTGCACTAAAAACCGTTGTGGAAGTCCTATTTCTGCAACTTGTAGTAGTTGAGCTAAAGTTGGTTACAACTCTCTCGTCTTCTAGATTCGAGCTTCAGTACTTATATACATTTGTATCACTTGTAAATGCAAGCTAGATGATATAGTTTTCCCTCTGTAAACATTACACAATTGAGAGAATTAGAAGTCTAGGGTTTCTGCTCCAAATCGGTGTGTGATTTGGGGTTTTACTAGTTTTCTGAGAGATTCTTGTAATTGATTATGTAGTGAAGTGAATTGAGGTGTGTAGAACCTCCGTGGATGTAGATCATCTTTGATCGAACCACGTAAATCCCTGAGTTTGTTGATCTTGTTTCTGTGTTTGCGTAAGAACACTGTTCGGTCGTTTCTCATTTTGATTTCGTCCGAATTATTGTTTTTCATTTATCTTGTGTGATCTTGATCTTCTCATAACAAGTGGCTCCGTCTGTGGGAAACATTCTCACACAAGAAGAAGGAAAGGATGTCAGGAATGAAGATGGATCTGGACAAATTTTCAGGGAAAAACAATTTCTATATGTGGAAAATCAAGATGAAGGCGATCTTGGTGCAGAACGCGTTAGCAAATGCTCTCAAACCAGAAGATGAGTGGATAGAGACTAAGAAACCCAAATATGGTGATATGGATCAAAAGGCATTGAGCCTGATTATTCTATGCCTTGGTGATAAGCCTTTGAGGGAAGTATCCAGGTGTATGAATGCAATTGAGGCCTGGACTAAACTGGAGGAACTCTACCAGTCCAAGTCAGTTTCAAACAAGCTATTCCTCAAGCAGAGATTACTGGCTTTCAAGATGGTGGAGGAAAAGGAAATTTATGATCAACTAGATGAGTTTACAAAGCTTCTCGATGAACTGGAAGATCTTGGGGTAACAATGGAAGATGATGACAAAGCTCTG
Organism: Ajuga chamaepitys; assembly: GCA_958295605.1. Taxonomy (NCBI): domain Eukaryota; kingdom Viridiplantae; phylum Streptophyta; class Magnoliopsida; order Lamiales; family Lamiaceae; genus Ajuga; species Ajuga chamaepitys. Next base: position 13,955,600 of record OY282502.1, on the reverse strand, counting down.
ATGGTACTAAATGCTCTACCAAGATCTATGGAGAGTTTCAAGGACACTCTGATGTTTGGGAGACAGGATAAGTTGAGTTATGACTCAATTATTACTGCCCTAAAGACCAAATGTTTGCAGAATTAGGGAGACAAGAAAGTAAATCAACCTGGTGAAGGATTGAACATTAAGTTAAAAAGAAACTACTAGAAGAAGAAGGGCCCAACCTCAAAGAATTTTGAGAATGGAAATAGTGTTCAGAAGAAATCTGGAGAGTGGGTGGAAAACAGGAAATGTTTCAAATGTAAACAAACTGGACACCTAAAGAAAGATTGTCCACAAAAGATGAAGAAAAAGGAAGGCCAGGGTGCTGAAGCAGCTACGGTTGAACATGAAGAAGACACACCAGAAGTTCTGAATGTTATTGAGTCAAAAATGGAGAGGGAGTGGGTGTTGGACACTGGTTGCTCTTTCCATATGTGTCCTCATGAAGAATGGTTTCAGAATCTCAAGAAAGAAGATGGAGGGTGTGTTTTGCTAGGAAATGATCAATCCTGCAGGGTTCAAGGCACTGGATCAGTAAACATCAACATGTTTGATGGAATTACAAGAACTATCACCAATGTGAGGTATGTACCTGGTCTTAAGAGAAATTTAATCTCCCTAGGATCTCTCATTGCTACTGGATGTGAATTCAAGTCTGTTGATGGTCAATTACACATAACCAAAGAGAACAAACTGGTGATCAAAGGAAAACAACATAATGGTCTGTTTATTTTGATGGGAAAACCTGTGGTTGGTTGTGTGGGAAACATTCTATGCAAGAATGAATTAACATTGTGGCATAAAAGGTTAGGGCACATTGGGGAAAGAGGACTAAAGGAATTATCCAAGAAAGGCATAATTGGAGAGGTTGGAAATCAAACACTTGAATTTTGTGATAAATGTGCATTAGGCAAATCACAGAAATTGCCTTATGCTAAGGGGGCACACTTTACTCAAGAACCTTTAGATTATGTCCACTCAGATATCTGGGGACCATTCAGAACCGAAACTCATGGAGGAGGAAGATATTTCATGTCTGTAATTGATGATTTCAGTAGGAAAGTGTGGGTGTTTGTTTTAAGAAACAAAAGTGATGCCTTCACTAAATTCAGGACATGGCTGATTCAGATGGAAACCTTAAAGGGCAAGAAGCTCAAGCATTTGAGAACAGACAATGGTCTAGAATACCTATCTACTGAGTTTACTAATTTCTGTGATGAAAGGAGAGTCCCAATGAACCCTCAACATAATGGTGTTGCAGAAAGATTCAACAGAACAATACTTGAAATAGTGAGATGTATGTTGATTGATGCTGGATTGCCAAAGGTTTTCTGGGGAGAAACAATTAACACAACATGTTACTTAATCAACAAATCACCTTCATCATCTTTAGGATTCAAAACTCCAGAAGAAGTATGGAGTGGCAGAGTTCCAAGCTATACAGATTTGAAAGTGTTTGGATGTCTTGCTTATGCTCATTTTAAGCAAGACAAACTTGATCCAAGAGCATACAGGTGTGTGTTCTTTAGGTACCCAGAAGGAATAAAAGGATACAGGTTATGGTGCTTGGAACCTGGGAATCAGAAGCTCATGATAAGTAGAGATGTTAAGTTCAATGAATCAGTTATGGGATATCAATCCACTGGAAGTCGGGAAGAACATGATGGAACTATTGAAGCAGAAAAAATATCAGTTCAGGTGGAGACTCAGATGGATTTTAAGTCCCAAAGGGTTGAGAACTTAAGAGAACACTCAAGTGACAGCTCATCAGAAGAAGACGATGTGCAATCCAAAAATCAAAATTTAAGAAACTATAGTATTGCCAGAGATAGACCAAGAAGGAAAATTCAAAAACCAGACTTCTCTGGGCAGGCTGGGAGTGTACATTATGCACTTAGCATTGCTGAAGACATAGAACATCAGGAACCACAGAACTTCAAAGAAGCAGTCAGTGGTGGTGAAAGTGAGTACTGGGTTAGTGCAATGGTGGAAGAAATGGAATCTCTGGAAAGAAATGGTACTTGGAAGCTGGTTGATAAGCCTAAAGGGCAGAAGCTGGTAAGTTCCAAGTGGATTTATAAGAAGAAGATTGAAGCTGGAGACTCAGAAAGGATAAGATACAAAGCAAGACTTGTTGCAAGGGGTTTTACTCAGAGGAAAGGTATTGATTTTAATGAGGTCTTCTCTCTTGTGGTGAAACATTGCTCTATCAGACTGCTGTTATCAAAGGTAACACAAGAAGACATGGAGTTACAGCAATTAGATGTTAAAACTGCATTTCTGCATGGTGACTTAGTTGAGAACATATATATGAAACAGCCTGAGGGTTTTGTGATTCCAGGAAGTGAGGAGAAGGTATGCTTTCTCAAGAAATCATTGTATGGGTTGAAACAAAGTCCAAGTCAGTGGAATAAAAAGTTCAATGAGTTCATGTTAAAGGCAGGTTTTATCAGAAGTCTGTATGACAGTTGTGTATACTTTGATAAGAATACTGATGTTGATCCAGTGTATTTGCTGCTATATGTGGATGACATGCTTATTGCAAGTAAGAGTAAGCATAAAATACAGTTGCTGAAGAAGAAGTTGAGTTCAGAGTTTGACATGAAAGATTCAGGGGATGCAAAGAAGATTTTGGGCATGAGTATAATAAGAGATAGGAGTTCTGGAAGCTTATGGTTGTCTCAGAAGCATTATCTTCAGAAGGTGGTGGAGAGGTTTCAGATGCATGAAGCCAAACCTTTGTGTATTCCAGTAAATCAACAACTTAAATTGTCCAAGGAGCAGAGTCCAAAAACTGTAGAATAAGTTAGATACATGAGAAATATACCATATGAGTTGTGAAGATTTCAGAACCGGATTTGTAATTTGAAGAACCAGCTCATAAAACCGGATTTGAACACAAATTAGTGAAGAGGTTAAGAGGGAACCGGGTTGAAGTTGGTTATAACTGCCGGATACAACGGTTTTAATCTGTTGCACTAAAAACCGTTGTGGAAGACCTATTTCTGCAACTTGTAGTAGTTGAGCTAAAGTTAGTTACAACTCTCTCGTCTTCTAAATTCAAGCTTCAGTACTTATATACATTTGTATCACTTGTAAATGCGAGCTAGATGATATAGTTTTCCCTCTGTAAACATTACACAATTGAGAGAATTAGAAGTCTAGGGTTTCTGCTCCAAATCGGTGTGTGATTTGGGGGTTTACTAGTTTTCTGAGAGATTCTTGTAATTGATTGTGTAGTGAAGTGAATCAAGGTGTGTAGAACCTCCGTGGATGTAGATCATCTTTGATCGAACCACGTAAATCCCTGAGTTTGTTGATCTTGTTTCTGTGTTTGCGTAAGAACACTGTTCGGCCATTTCTCATTTTGATTTCGTTCGAATTATTGTTTTTCATTTATCTTGTGTGATCTTGATCTTCTCATAACACAATAGGTTGCGGGGGATTAGAACCAGCAGGTGCAGCAGGGAGAGGACCAGTAAACGACTCATCAAAACATTTGAAACACTTGGTTGCACTGTGGTTAGGCTTACCACAGATTTGATAAATCAACCGATAAACTCTGCTTTTATTAGGAAACCGGCCACCAGTTCCACTCGGAGCACCTCTACCCCCCACGACCTCTATAGGAACTACCCCCTCGAGAGGAATTTCCCGAGGTATTGAAGGTTTTGGTGGTGAGATGGAGTGAAGGGGAATTGGTGGTGGTACCAGACGAAGAAGCACCAGCAGAAGGCAGAGAGACAGAAGCAGCTTGAAGAAAACGCTGCTCATTAGTTCGAAGAACAAACTGAGCATCAGAGAGAGAGAGATCCTCTCCACGAGCAGTCAAAAAAACAACCACAAACTCAAACTCAGGGCCTAGACCACTAAGAATATACAACACAAGATCATCATCATCTAAATCCTGACCAGCAGCATGTATACTATCAGCAATAGTACGCATTTTCAAAAAATATTTATCAATAGTTAAATCGCCTTCCTTAGTGGTTTGAAGAAGAGATTTGAGGTTTAGAACTTGAGCTTTGGAATGAAATCTGAACATTAGTGTCAAAAGCGGACCAGACTCTAGACGCAGTCTCACAACGACCAAAATAACAAAGCATAGTTTTAGACATAGAATTCATCAACGAACTGAACATATGTTGATCTCGACGAAGCCATATGAGATAGTCAGGATTAGGAATGAGTTTACCAGATTCCAGATCAGGAAGTGATTTTGGCGGAGCAGTATAATGACCGAGAAGGAGACCGTCGAAGCCAAGAGCTCTCGCTGTTGCAAGAACCTGATGGCGCCAATAAATGTGATTTTGTCGGTCCAGCTTCAATGTGAGAGTGGCCAAGGATGGTAGAGCAACCGCCGTAGCAGCGGTTGACGCAGCCACGAGGAACAACGTCGAGGAAGATGTCGGAGCCAGATTTGACGCCGATTTGGAGCTCTCAGCCACAAATCGAAGGAGAAATAAAGAGATTTGTGTGGAAGACGAGTAGATCTGAAGGATAGGAGGAGGAGAAGGCAACAAAGCATCACAGATCTGAGGAAAAGTATGAAACTAGGGTTTCAGATTCACGATCAGAATCGAAAAATGAACCGATTAATCCGTCGAATAACTTCGAAAATGAAGTATTTAATCGAAAACCAGCAACAAGGATCGAAAAATCAGCTAGAAATGGTGCTCATGATACCATGTTGAGTTGAGAGAATATCAACGGGTGTTTTAAAGAGAGAAAGAGAAGAGCAGAGAGAGAGAAAGGTGGCGTTTTATCTGGCCAGAATGAATAAAATGAACAGTGTACACGAATATAAATATAACCCTAATTATAGGGAAAAGACCACAATACCCTTTCTCTCCAATATATATATATATATATATATATATATATATATATATATATATTATGAGCGTACAATTATTTTGTGTTGATAGAATTATAGTGACACAAAATTCTCCAATTTTCTAATTTCTCATTTATTTAATGATTGATACCCAACATACATGAATATTTTGCAGATAGTATCCGCCTAAGTCCTGCAAAAAGTAAAATTGTGTTTGTTCTTTTAATTTATTCTTTGTATTTAATTTTGTAATTTTTTTTATCTCATAGTAATATATTGTAGAAATTCGTGAAAATAAGGATAATTATTAAAATAATGAATTTGTCTAGTAAAATAAATTGTAATTATATTTTAAAGTGTATGTTTGAAATAATCGACAATAATACACATAGATGAATAGATAATTATACGGTCTCTAGGCTTAAAATATTATTTTTTAAAGAAAGAACATAATTCATAAGTAATATAGAATGTTGATCTTATAGGAATCTAGTCTATCACAGTCTAATAAACAACAACACTTATTGAGAATTATAATTATGAGATTGTTCCATTACATTAATACAATATATAGTATCAAATCATAGTATTCAAACATTTTTTAAATTAAGGGTTAAAAAAAATTTCGAGCCTAACTATGGCTGAATTATCAATTTGGTTCTTAAATTTTTTTACGATCACTTCAGTGTCTAAACAACACAAAACTGTCATTTGCAATCCATCGGTGACTTTTTCGACCAAAAGTATATTACGTGCCCGACATGTGATACAAAGGTTGTTTTCAAATGATACTTCAGTGTTTGAACTACACAAAACTGTCACACTATGCACATGTCGATTTACATGGTTTACAAATATTTTTAAAAAACTGCAGGACCTTATGAATCTTTTAGGATAAGTGAGGGACCTTAACAAATATTTGTGGATAATTGAATGATTAAAAGATGCATTTTGCTTCAAAATAGTTATTTGGGGGAAAATTAAAAGAAAAAAGAAAAAAGAAAAAAAAGACAAAGAAAAAAGAAAAAATAACAAATTGATTGACAAATCACTTGAGTAATTTCACTATCATTTTCAATCGATATTAATGTAAACTGAATTCGTGATATTTTTGCTAATTTATTTTTCACATAATATTTCAAACAATCCAAAAATATTTAGATACCAAAAAAGTAAAGTGAACTAATAACCTTATTTTCTCCAGAATATATATTTTTCTTGAATAATATCACTTTTGTAATGATATTTTAACATCAAAACATATAACGGTTAAGCTAATAAAAGTTGTTGTTGTCAAAATTAAGCATCACTTGACATATATTTGATTATGAAGGTCTTTCTAATTTTATTTACCAAACACAATTCAAATTATAATATTTAATTTTAATATATGCAACATGGCGTCTGGTCAAAGATAGTGAAAAGAAGACTAATCTTATAAATTTTGAAATGGACTAAGAAAAAATATACTCCCTCCATCCCGACTTAATTTGCCTACTTTTTTTTTTTTTTTTTGTCCAAAATAACTTTGTCAGCCCAAAAAAGGAAATCTCTCTCACAATATATACCCTCAAAATCTCCGTCTTTGAAAAAGTCAAAGATTCCAAAAAATCTGTTTTTCCTTAACCTCTATGCTCGAACAGAGTAGGCAAATTAAGTCGGGACGGAGGTAGTATTAAGTTTTTAAGAAATTGAAGAAATTTTCCTAAATAAATAAATAAACCAGTTTACACTGCCAATTTTAATTTTCTTCGTAACAACTGTCGAGAGAAATTTCACCACATATAAGGTGATGTGTTACACACATTAATCTCTTTTATTTTGTCCATAATTTTATTTTTCGTGATTAATCTCACATTTTTATTTTATATAAAAATATATAACAGTTAGCATAAAAACAATATTTGATATCGTAAATTTTGAAAAAACGTAAATAAAAAAATAAAGTATATTTATTTGATTATTAAATTTTATTTGCAGGTATTCACAATATAAAATGTACAATTCTTTCCAAAATTAATACTAAAGTCTAACTCAAGTAATAACCAATGTAAATTGTATTTTTCTAATATGATTTATCTTTTAATTATATTCACTTGAGTGTCATATTAAAAACCATGAAAAATTATTAATATGAGAAACTATAGGCAAATTACGAACAAAAATAATACTCCCTCCGTCCCGGCTTATCTTGCACAGGGGGGTCGGCACGGGTATTAAGAAAAGTTACTTTTTGGTTGTTTGTTGACTTTTCAAAGGTAAATTGAGGGTGAAGATTGAGGGTGAAGATTTTGAGGCTGGAGATTATGTTATAACTTTCCTTTTTTAGGCTGTGCAAGATAAGGTGGGACGGTCATTTAAGGAAAGTGTGCAAAATAAGGTGGGACAGAGGGAGTAAATGCATTGAGAAATTGGAAAACAAAAATTTCTACTAACAAATAATAATTAATAGTTGCGGCATTTTTATCATCTATGCAAAGCCCGCCAAGAATCCGTCTACAACATGAGGGGAGTGTTACACGCACATCATTATTTTTTTAGCAAATTTTCTAAAAAAAGAAAAAGAAAAAAAAGTTCAATGACAACATATAAAAAATAAATTAAAATTTGTCATTTTTCTATATATTGATAGCTCGAATCAATTATACATTAAGATTTGACGTGTCCATTGAAGATTAATAACTTTTAATATATATAAAATTTAACAAATTTTATACTCTCTCCATTCCATATTAATTGACGTTTTAGGATGAAAGGGAAGAATTAAGAATTGGATATTTTGACAGATATACCCTCAGCTAAAGATTTGACCAAATCAAAATATATCTGATAGATTGAAAAGTAGAGAAGTTTTAGAATTGGGTCCAGGGAGAAAATTGGTAGAAATGGTAAAAAATATGTAAAATGTCAATTAATTGGAAAAGGGAAGGATATCCTAAAACGTCAATTAATATAGAACGAATGGAGTATTAATTCTATGATATTCAAAAAAAAATTATTAATCTGACATATATAGTAAATAAATATCTCAAATCCAACCCGAAAGATTAACCAACAAAAATTACATTTTCTGATCACAATTTTTATTAATATAAATAATTATTGTGTTCTCAGTAATAGAGTCATCACTCATATAAAGAACATATTCTATATAAGTTAAAAATTAACTTAAATACACATTTTATTTTAATTTAACTCATAATCTATTTTTAGATGATTTTTTGACGGAAATTTTTAATATTTACGATAAATTCACTTTGAATTGGGTTTGGGCTGGACCAAATAAACAGTGACCCTCACGAAAAGGAAAAAGGAAATACCAATATATGTTGGGATTGATAAAGGCCCAATAGAGTAACTGACCCTTGGATATTTGCAATTATTAATCATGAAGTGAGATTCAGTTAAAAGTTTCAAGATGGAGAACATCAATCTCACATGGTTTTTATTCTAAAATGTAGATGGAGATGTATTCAGAGTTGGGGTTTAGGGGTAAGGAATAAGAATGAACGAGAACTCATTCTCATTTATGGTACTTGGTACATAATAAATAAGTTAATCACTACCACATTTTATTAACAATTTTTCCAATTTCATTCCATAATATAATTGACTCATTATTTATACCAATTATCATTACCATTGATGATTTGGAACAAAGCGGACCCTCGTTCCATCCATGTAATACCCGGAAAACTTTTCATTAATAATCATTACCAATCAACAAATATTACTCTTTTCATAATATAACTTAGGGTTCTTCTACCATACACCTGGTGTATCAATACACCTGATTTTTGACCTGTTACAGCAGGTTGCAAACTTATTCAATTTTACCTGCTATCCAAGTTACAGGTGTTATTAGTTCCATTTTCTTTTTATTTAAATATTTAATATTTAATTAAACATTGAATTAGATGTGAAGAGGTGGAACAATGTCGGGATTTTTTCCATTCCCAATTTCTTAACCGTCTATTTTTCAATCAAAAATCATGCGTATTAATCTACAACCTCTCCTTGCTTCTGTAATCCGGCGACGACGGAGCAGCGTGGATACTCAGTGTCACCTTTGTCAGTCGGTAATGGGTTGGAACAGATCTGCCATTTATTTGACCAATAACTCTTTGAAGTTGTTGTACTTCGACTAGCAATCGGTCAGTTTAACGGAGAAGAGTAGACGGTTCAGAAATTGGCTGAGGACGCTTATGAATCCGCTGACACCGCTGAGGGGTACAGTGTCCGCCCAGAGGCCGGCAACTGTATCTCCCCGGCGGCGGAGGCGTCTTAGAACAGGCCTGTTTGGGACGGCTACAGAGAGGGACGCAGAAATGGGTGTTGGGTATGGTCGACAACGGGGGCCGGCGGAATTCAAAGGGTTGCAGAAGCGTGAGAGAGAGGTGCAGATATGTTTGGAGCACGGCAAGGGTGTAGAGGTGAAACCCTTTGAAATATTGTTGTTTACCTTCTTATCCGGTTACAGAGTTGCTCCCCAGAAAATTACGACCGATTTAGTAGGTAATCAGTCAATTTAACTTTTAGATCTAACGGTCAGAAAATAAATGTTCTTAATCTAAGGGTTAATAAAACTAGGTGTATTAATACACCTGGTGTATTATAGAACCACCCTATAATTTATCAATTAAAGAAACTTATAATAATCATTATCCACTGATACTTTACAACTTTTTAATTATTATGACTCACAATTATCATACCTATTAATTTAACATCTACAATCAGACATACTACGATACTCATCTAATTATCTAATTATCTAAATGCAAACATTATTTGTTATTATCCATTTAGGACCCGCTTGATTGTAAATCATCAATGACAATGACAATGAGTATGACTGAAGGGTCAATCATACTATGGAATGAAAGAGGAGAAATTGTTAATAAAAGGAGGTAATGATTAACTTATTTATTATGTACCAAACACCATAAATGGAAATGGGTCCTCATTCATTTTCATTTCTTACCCTTAAACTCCTCAATCAATTGGACCCTTATTTGTATACATCATTTATATGCTCAACTAAATGTGCTTTAGATACCTACATCCCTCAATGTTGTTGATGGGAACAATTAGAAACATTTTATTGGAAATGAGATTATAATTCATGTGGTGTTTTATCAATTTGGATTGAAATATGAGATTAGCTTATAGCTAGATTGAATCAAAACTGTTACAAGGCACAAAATGAATAAGGTGTATGTAGAGAATTATATGTTCGAATTCGATATGTGGGAACAAAACAACACAAACATTTGTAAAAAGATGCAATCAAATGATAATTTGTGATCTTTGATAATAAAAACAGTATGAATCAATGATTATGATTGATCAAAGCGAAAAGACTTGTTCAAATGAACACCTAAAAATTTACAAATAAACATTCTTATTCTGTTGATCAGAATTGATCAATGAATAGCTCCTCTTAAGACTTTCCTCAAATAAGAACCAAGCAAGAAAATGATAATGAAGAACACAAAATAATCCAAGCAAGAACCACACCAGAAATTACGTGGTTCGGCCAATTAAGCCTACGTCCACGGAGATCGCCAACAACTCAGATCAAAACCACTAGAACAAATGTACACACTCAGTCAAGGATCAATCGAAGAATGATTGCATCCCAATCTCCCTCTCCTTAGATTACACTTGATTGAATCTTGTGTGTATCTACTCTCTCTATTCTAGCAAGATTATACAAACTGAATCTCATGTGTATCTATATGGAATAAGCTGCTAAACGAGTACAAATGAGCCTCCCAACAAATCAGCTTCATAACTGAAAAACGGAAAGAAACAGAATAACAGAAACTTAACAAATTCTGGAATCAGCTTTGACAACGGTTTCTCATCTCTTCAACAACAGTTTTGGAGTCTTCCACAACGGTTTGTAACCGTCAGTAACAGAATGCCTCAGAAACTGAATAACTGCCTTTCTCCTTCCAGATTTTGCTCCTTCCAGCTCTCTTGCTTCCAGATTTCAGCTGATGAAGTTGTGTTGTTAGCCATTTCACTCTTATCACAACATTCTCCACCTTGGCTATCAACACACACTCACTTGTTAATCCAACCCTTCTTAATCTGAATCATTGACACCCTCTCAACATCATCTTACATCTTTAAGACTTGCACCAACTTTAGACAATAATAAAATTTGTCTTTAGTTAATGCCTTAGTTAACATATCAGCAGCATTGTGCTCAGTTCTCACCTTTTCCAGTATAACAGACCCCTTCTCCACAACATCTCTCACAAAATGCAACCTCACATCTATGTGTTTGCATCTTTCATGAAAGACATGATGCTTAGCCAAATGCAACGCGCTTTGTGAATCACACAGCACCTTCACTGATTCATGGAACACCCCAAACTCTGACAATATTCCTCGCAACCATATTGCCTCCTTTACAGCTTCTGTCAAGGCAATATATTCTGCTTCAGTAGTAGATAATGCTACTACTGACTGAAGCATAGATTTCCAGCTAATAGCTGCTCCAAACAACGTGAAAATATATCCAGTTTGAGACTTCCTAGAGTCTACATTTGCTGCATAATCTGAGTCTACATACCCCTTCAAACAATCTTCTTTCCATTCTTCAGATTTCTTGAACATGATTCCATACTCTCCTCCTCCTTTGAGATATCTTAATACCCACTTTAAAGCCTCCCAATGCTGCTTCCCAGGATTTTCCATAAACCTACTCACAACACTTATAGCATGTGACACATCAGGTCTGGTGCAAATCATGACATACATCACACTTCCAACAGCATTTGCATATGGAACCCTGCTCATTTCAAATTCTTCTTCTATAGTCTTAGGTTTCTGGATTTCAGATAATTTGAAGTGTTGTCCTAAAGGAACTGAAACTTGTCTAGCTTCATGCATGTTAAATTTCCTTAATATCTTCTTAATGTACTCCTGCTAATGTAACCACAGTATTCCTGCATTCCTATCTCTCTGAATGTCCATGCCAAGTATCCTTTTGGCATTTCCCAGCACTTTCATTTCAAATACTGACTGAAGTTCTTCTTTTAACACTTGGATTTCCCTCTTACTCTTACTTGCTACTAGCATATCATCAACATAAAGTAACAGATAGACAATCACTCTATTGTCTGCTATCTTCAAATACACACAGCTGTCATATTTAGACCTGACATACCCAATAAGCTTCATATGAGTATCAAACTTAAGATACCACTGCCTTGGGCTCTGCTTTAAACCATATAAAGACTTCTGCAACAGACATGCTTTGTTTTCATTTCCTGGTGCAATAAATCCTTCTGGTTGAGTCATGTAGATCTGTTCTTTCAAATCTCCATGCAAGAAAGCTGTCTTCACATCAAGCTGTTCTAATTCTAAGTCAAATTGTGTAACTAATGACAACAGAATTCTAATGGAACAATGCTTTACAACTGGACTGAATATCTCATTATAATCTATCCCTTCTCTTTGTGTAAAGCCTCTTGCTACCAACCTTGCTTTAAACCTTATTCTTTCTGTATCAGTAACCTCAATTTTCCTTTTGTAAATCCACTTACAGCTCACCAGTTTCTGACTCTCTGGTTTGTCCACCAAAACCCAAGTTTTGTTCTTTTCAAGTGACTCTATTTCTTCCTTCATAGCCATAATCCACTTATCTTTGTCTTCACCACTGATTGCTTCCTTATAATCCCTTGGTTCATGGCAGTCTGTGTCTTCAGCAGCTACTAGTGCAAAAGCAGTAAGATACTCATCACCATACCTTGAAGAAGGTATGATATTCCTTCTGACTCTGTCCCTCACTAACTGATAATCCTGCAACTGGTGTTGTTCTTCCAATTCTTCTGGCAGCTCCTGATTATCTTGAGTGTCTTCTGTTTCTGACAACCCCTGTGACTCCACCTTGACTTCTGTCTTGCTAGAATCACCATTCATTGCTACCTCCTGTATTTCTCTTCTTTTGAAAGGGAATACATCTTCATTGAACACCACATCCCTGCTTATCAGTACTTTAGCTTGCTCTGGACACCACAGTCTGTACCCTTTTACACCTTTAGGATATCCTAACATCACACATTTCAGTGCTCTAGGGTCCAGTTTATCTTGCTTTATGTGAGCATAAGCTCTACATCCAAAACTCCTCAGGTGAGAATAGCTTGGATCAGATCCAGACCACAACTTTTCAGGTGTAGTATGTCCCACTGCAGATGAAGGACATCTGTTTATCAGATAAGCTGCTGTTGTTGCAGCTTCACCCCAGAATCTTTTCTCCATTCCTGAACTTATCATCATGCATCTGATCCTCTCCAAAATGGTCCTATTCATTCTCTCAGCAACACCATTTTGTTGAGGATTCCCAGGAACAGTTTTATGTCTTCTTATACCCTTGGATTTGCAGAATTGAGTGAACTCCTCAGATAAAAATTCCAGACCATTGTCTGTTCTTAAGCATTTCAATGAGGTTCCTTTTTCTGTCTCCACTTCTTGACACCACTCCTTGAATTTTCCAAATGCATCTGACTTGTTCCTTAGAATGTATATCCATAGTTTCCTTGAGTGATCATCAACTATACTTAGAAAGTATTTCCCTCCACCTAGAGTCTGTACTCTTGAAGGCCCCCACAAATCTGAGTGGGCATAGTCTAGGGGCTTTTCTGAGGTGTGTTTTCCAACAGGGTAGACCAACTTCTTGCTTTTTCCAAAAATGCAGTCCTCACAAGCTTTACCACTTGCTTGTCCTGAGAGCTTGATGAGATTTAATTTCATTAGCTGGTTTAATCCAGCTTCACCAACATGACCTAATCTTGAGTGCCATTGGATGTGTTCATTGTTTACAGCAGCTTCTGCTTCACCAGTGATTACCTTTCCCATCAGATAGTATAGACTGGATTTTCTAATTCCCTTTAATACTATCTTGGAGTCTTTGATCACATACAGAAACCCCTTCCCAGACTTGAATTCACAGCCTCTATTTTCCAAAGTGCCTAGACTGATGAGATTCCTTTTGAGATTTGGAATGTACCTTACATGAGTCAGCACTTTTATAGATCCATCATGAGTCTTCAATCTTATGCTTCCAATTCCTTTCACATGACACACTTGGTCATTACCCAGCATTACTGTACCAGCTTCTTGCTCCTTAAAATCTACAAGCCAGTCTAGATTTGGGCACATATGGAAACTGCACCCAGAGTCTAGAATCCATTTGTCTTCTGCCTGAGATTCTGAAATATTTAGGATCTGAGCTTCATCTTCTCCTTCTGCTAGGTCAGCTGTGTGTTGAGCTTGATCTTTCCCAGCTTGCTTTCTTTTCCACTCAAAACAGTTCTTCTTAAGGTGACCTGGTTTCTTGCAATGGAAGCATTTCCTGGTTTCTTTCCCATCTGCTGGTTTTGTGTTGGATTGAGGATTTTTCTTTGTAGTACCTTGATGTTGTGATTTCTTGAATTTAGGATTCTTTCCCCCTTTTATATTCAATCCATCACCATTTGAATCCTGACCTGATTCATTATGTTTCTGAAGTTCCTTGGCCCTCAATGCTGTTTGTACTTCTGATAGGGTTATTCCTGTCTTTCGGCCATATAACATAGCATCTTTGAGTTGCTCAAACGATTTTGGAAGAGCATTCAGTAGGATGATTGCTTTGTCCTCATCATCCATATCCACATCCAGTCCTTCTAAATCATCTATGAACTTGTTAAACTCATCCAACTGATCAGAGATACCCTTATCTTCTGAGAAACGATAAGACTATAACCTTTGTTTTGTGTAGAGTCTGTTTGCAAGCAATTTATCCAGGTATAGACTATCCAGCTTGGCCAGGACATCTGCTGCTGTTTGTTCCCTTGAAACCTCTCTCAGTACTTTATCTGAGAGACACAGAATGATGGTGCTATGTGCCTTTTCCATCATTTCTAATTTCTGAGTTTCATCCAGCTTGGTTGGAAGTCCTTCAACACCTTTCAGGGCACCAGCCAGCCCTTGTTGGATCAGCATTGCCCTCATCTTTATCTTCCATAGGCCATAATCGTTCTTCCCTGAGAACTTCTCAGCTTCATACTTGGTGGTTGCCATGATTGCCTTCTGTCAAGAGTTCTTCGGTGGTTTCTGGATTTATTCCCACAGACGGCGCCACTTGTTGATCAGAATTGATCAATGAATAGCTCCTCTTAAGACTTTCCTCAAACAAGAACCAAGCAAGAAAATGATAATGAAGAACACAAAATAATCCAAGCAAGAAACACACCAGAAATTACGTGGTTCGGCCAATTAAGCCTACGTCCACGGAGATCGCCAACAACTCAGATTAAAACCACTAGAACAAATGTACACACTCAGTCAAGGATCAATCGAAGAATGATTGCATCCCAATCTCCCTCTCCTTAGATTACACTTGATTGAATCTTGTGTGTATCTACTCTCTCTATTCTAGCAAGATTATACAAACTGAATCTCATGTGTATCTATATGGAATAAGCTGCTAAACGAGTACAAATGAGCCTCCCAACAAATCAGCTTCATAACTGAAAAACGGAAAGAAACAGAATAACAGAAACTTAACAAATTCTGGAATCAGCTTTGACAACGGTTTCTCATCTCTTCAACAACAGTTTTGGAGTCTTCCACAACGGTTTGTAACCGTCAGTAACAGAATGCCTCAGAAACTGAATAACTGTCTTTCTCCTTCCAGATTTTGCTCCTTCCAGCTCTCTTGCTTCCAGATTTCAGCTGATGAAGTTGTGTTGTTAGCCATTTCACTCTTATCACAACATATTCCATATTCCAAATCAATCAATTCCAAACTCCTCATTTAGTTTGTTGTTTCTTGCCGTGCTTCAATCACAAAAAAATAATTATATCTTGAAAGACAATTGTATGATAAGTACGAAGGCGAGATAAATTGGTGTTAGGAAAAGAGTGAAACGCTCACCTATCCATATTTAATGATAATTATAATAACTCTAATCTAATTCATTACCTATTAAACACATGCGTCTGCATTTTGGTAATTAATGTCAAATTTTATGTTTTCTGCTATTTTGTAGCAACCAAGCCTCCATTGTTCTTTTATTTCTTTATTGGAAAAAAGTATTAATTACACCAAATATCAAACACAATTTTAAAAGAAAACAACTCAACCTAATTCAATACTAAAATTAATGCTCATAATAATTCTAATAAACTCAACAAATTTAGGGAATCCCTCAACAACTCTACCTATTTAGCCCATAATTTCAGATTATAACCATTCTTTAACATTTTCTTTTATTATTAACTTTAAACTATTTTCTTTAATTTTAAGATTTTCAAATGAAAACAAAATCCACGTTAGACTTGATTGTCCAAAAATGATAAATCTTAGTGTGATCGGAAAACTAAAATAGGGAAAAACTAATTATAACGTATTTATAAAAGTTATGATGATATTGAGACACAAGCTTCGGAAAATTGAATTTCATACAAAGCCCACATTTGTACTAATTATCATTTGGGCCGCGAAATTTTCGATGAAATAGAAAATGGATAAAAAAATTAGAAGATTTTATTAGATCTATTATTTATTAATATATACTCCCTTTGTTTCAGCTAATTTTGCACATATAAATGAGCACATATATTAAGAATTTTTTTTTTTTTTTTTTTTGGCTTTTTAGTTGATTTTTTCAAATGTGGAGATTGAGGGTGGAGATTATGAGAAAATTTTCATTTTTAAGGGTGTGCAAAATCGTGTGGGACGGACCAAAAAGGAAAGTGTGCAGAATAAAGCGGGACAGATGTAGTATTAGATTTGATACAGTTAATTTTTAAAAATTTATTTTGATTTGTTTTTTAATCATTATGTATGGGTTTATTGTCATTGTGGTTTGTAGGGTTCAATTATTAGTATAAATAGGAGTCTTTAATATTGTATTAGATGATTGATTTGATATATTAATACATTAAAATAGAAAAATAGATCAGTTGGTAATCAGAGACCAATCATCGGATGATTCCGACGTAGTCTTTTGAACGATTATGAGGAGTGCCTTGATGATTTTTATCCAATTATGAGGAGTGCCTCGATGATGATTCTGAGTATCAAGTAGTCTTTTATACTTTTTTTATGAAGAGATGCACAAAAACAATATTATGCACAACTGCCAACAAACTGATATGCTGGCAACTAGTTCCGAACAAACTGATTTGTTGACAATTATTTCGGCATTCAATGGTGGTTATAATGGACCACCAATTTTCGATGAGAAATTGGATGTCAATACAACTTTACTTGATGATCTATTTCCTCATCATAATGCTAAAACACCTTCGATCACATCCATAGTTATGATTGTTGAACTTGTTTTTCCGATTTTTGATATTATTGTGGCTCTTTGGGTGAATGCATATAAAGATGTTCCGGCATGTCTTCGTATATACACGTCCTACATTATTCGAGGGTGAAATTCTTTTAAGAAGATGAGAATGATGGATATAATACTAGAAAATTTGATTAAATTTATTATTTATTAGCATATATTAGATTTGTTATATTTTATCTTTTAAAATATCTATTTTGATTGGTTTCCACTTAATTATTATATTGTCTCAGGATATTTTAGAATCAATGAATTTAGATCCGCCTACACTACATTCACATTTCCGCGTATTATTATTTGTCCCATGTTTCTGCAAGCACTAGTGTATAACGGCATAAGGTCATTAATACTGATTATATTAAAGTAGTTCTTTAATTCATAAAATAAAGAAGAAAGGCTCAAATCATACAAAATTATTGTTTTCCAGTATCAAATGTCAACTTCTGAATCTTTAATTTTGCATCTTATTGTTTTGCTTTACAAACAGAATAAATAGTCAATTAACAGGATTTTCAATAATCCCATTATGTTAGAATGAGCTCGTATTGTGATCAACCGTGAAGCGTGGGCATTGTATATTGTCGGCCCACTTTGTCCGACCTAGCCGTATCACTGTTGACAAAACCTTATACTCCCTCCGTCCCAACTAATTTTACACGGTTGATCGAATATGGATGTTAAGAAAAAACAAATTGAGGGTGGAAATTTTGAGAGAAACTTCCAGTTTAAGGGTGTGCAAAGTTAAGTGAGACGGACAGAAAAGGAAAATATGCAAATTTAAGTGGGACGGAGGGAGTATATATTATGGGTGTGTTTACTTAAGGTTTCTCTCAGTAAATTTAGGAGTTCGAATTTCAATGAAGCACACTCGTTAACTTCCTCAGTCAAGTTTGGTTCAGCACTCCACAGCCTTAAGTGAACACATCCCATATGTATGGATCTTTTTATATATAAGGGAAAATTGGTAAAAATGTCCCGTAAGTTTGCCCTAAAATATCCTTTATGTTTGGTCATTAATGAAAATGCCTTCTAACTTTCTATAGCCAGTTACCCATTCGGTGACGGGCTTATGTGGCGTTTTTTTATCTGAAGTGTCACGCCTAATTGATACGTTGGTTCTGAATTGGAGTCAACTGAACATGTGTTTTGCACATGACCACTAAATGAACACCCAAAATCAATCTAACCCATTCCAATTAACAAAAACATTCCTCAATAATCCCGCAAACCCTAGTCTAATTCGCGATTCCAGAAAACCACGCCCAAACCCAAAATCGCTCAAATCCGTTGACAATAGAGGGATTTTCATCATGCATTTTAGGGATCCTAGCAAGAATGCTGACCCCTGCTCCGATTACGGTAAGTTTGGGTTTAAATCTTCTTATTCGTTGACCTTACATTTGAGAATTCTGTGTATTGCAGTTCCCTTTTTTTACTCGATGAGCTTGTCCATTGAATTTAGGGTAGTGTTGGGGTAATTTTATGCGGTTGGGGTCGGTATAATTTCAGATTTGTTTATTTGCTTCACATACGGGTGCTTAGGGATTCATGCGGCTGGGGTGGACTTTTGGATTTTTCTGATGTTGAATGCTTATTATAATGTGGTAGTGGTTTTTCACAGAACAACCTTTAATGGATTTATGCATATTTTATGTATTCCTTTTTTTTTTTTTTTTTTGGATTAGCCTAGCTGTATCTGGTCCCCGCATGATATAAATCTAAGGGGTTGTGGTGTGATTTTATGTATTGGTCCCAAATATTGAGAAGTTACTGTCCTTTTTTTGTGTTGTAGTGCATATAGGTAGACCAACAACATTTAATTAACTATTTTTCATTTGTCATTGTTTGTTCATTTGAACAGGTCCCAATAGCCCCTTCTACACAGTTTGCATTCACTATGGGGTTAATCCTGATAATTGGGTTGGGGCCTATATTAGGGGGCAGCTCATCAAATTTGACCATTTAGATGTTACTTGGTATACCTTTTCTGAGATAAGAAGACTTGTTGTACACCTAGAAAATTCAGTTGATGTTCAGTTGGTTCATAAAGACGAAGAGGAGAAGGTATTTAAAGAAATAAATAGTGATGAGGAGTTGCTATTGATTTTTGGGGATGCTAGAAGTTGTAGGGAAGTGAACATCTACACTCTAGAATTTGAAGGTGTAAGCGGGGCAGCGATACATACCTCACATGATGTTCAAGTGGAGGAGCCAATTATTGATCTTGAAAAAGAAAGTGATGTGATGGAGGGAACAATTGTGTGGAAACAGGCTAGGGCGTCTAGGAGGTTAGCTGCAAAAAGAGAGGAAAGAAACCGGTGGAATTAGTTGAAGAAGTGGATGATGATAGTGAGTGTAGAGATAGTGATTATGAATTCGAGGGAGATGATAATATTGGGCAGGACGACTTGGACTTTAAGAAGCACGTGGATAGGATGTGGAGTGGATAGGGTGTAACAATGATGAGGTTGGTGGAGAGGATGCAGACGAGGCACAGAATGATGGCCTTGATGAAGAAGACGTGTGTGGTAGTGAAGACGAGTTTAGGAGCATTCACGAGTCGGATAATGAAAATCCTGACCAGGTCCACCCAGCTTGGAGATCGGATTACAGTAGGAGCCCCAATCTACAACTAGGGATGGTTTTCAGTATGAAGAAGGAATTGAGGGACATGATAGACACGCACGCCATCCTAGAGAACAGGAACGTGAGATTTGTGAAAAGTGACAAAAAAAGGATTTATGTTGTGTGTGAGGATGAGAACTGTGAATTTAGGGTCAATGCATTACGAGGGGATGGAGATTCTTCGCTTATTGTTACCACATGTATCCCCACCCACACTTATGCACCGTCACACACAGTCAGGAACATGAAATCACGATGGTTAGCCGAAAGGTTTGGGTACGTGTTTCAAACGGATAAGAAGAGGAAGATCGGGGCTTTTAAGGAGGATGCGATCAAAGAAATTTGATGTGATATAACGTGTGTCTGTCCGCGTTGAAGGAGGGAATGATTGGTGGTTGTCGGTCATTATTTGGAGGGACCTTCTTGAAAGGCCCACACGGGGGAATAGTTTTAACCGTTGTTGGGGTAGACCCTAATAACAATAGCTTTCCGTTCGCCTATGCTGTGATTAGTTGTTAAAATTGAGATAATTGGTGTTGGTTCGTTGGGCAACTTAGAGAAGATCTGAAAATTGAAAACCCATGGGAGTGGACGATGATTAGTGATAAACAAAAGGGGCTGATCAAGGCAGTGGAGGAGGAGCTCCCAGGTGCATCTCATCGTTTTTGTGTTAGACATATGCATCTCAATATGAGAACCTCCAGATTTAGAAGACATCAATTCAAGGTTGCAGTGTGGAGAGCGGCCAAAGCCTGCACCGTTCCCGATTTCAAGAGAAGGATGGATGAGCTTAAGAAGATGGATATGGCAGCTTATAATTAGCTTAAGGCCAAACCACCTCATCAATGGAGTCGGTCCCATTTTGACCCCTATCCCCGTTGCGACCTACTTATGAATAATATGTGCGAGAGCTATAATAGTAAGATATTGAATGCGAGGGAGCTGTCGATCCTCTCTATGCTTGAGCAAATTATGAATGTTCTAATGAAGCGGTGCACTGAAAATAGAGATATGACCCGTAGATGGAAGGGTATTCTATGTCAACGGATTCAGCAAGTATTGGACTTCAACACATCAAAGACCCCGATTGTATGCCTATCAAAGCTGATGACAACCACTATCAGATTGCATGCTTTGATGGTAATCAATACGCCGTTGATTAGGACAACAAAACGTGTGCCTGCCGGAAGTGGGACCTTACCGGGATACCATGTAAACATGCATTAACCACCATTCACCGCCAAGGACAAGATCCCATATCCTTTGTCCACAGGTTAAACGCATTCTCCTTTGTTTTAGTTCATTCAAATTCATTGTTTATTAGGCACTGACTCCTAACCTATTTGGTATTTGTGTTGCTTGTAGATGCTATAGAATTGAGACATATTTGGCTGCTTATGGACATACAATTTTCCCAATAAACGGACGACATGAGTGGGCTCATGTAGATGCTATCCCACCACTTCCGCCAAAAGCGGTTAGGCGTGTTGGAAGACCTCCAAAGGGAAGGCGTAGAGAGAATAATGAACCACAAGCGAAGCATGTAGCGAGGAGAGGAAGGCCCATAAAACGGGATCCCCACCACAGGAAGAGAAATCAAACTACAGCTAAATGTGGTCATTGTGGTGTGCCTGGTCACAACCGACGAAATTGTCCTTTTGTAAGTTTTCATAATATTAATTTGGAGTTCTTCTATTAATTGTGTTCGTTCATTCTTTTATTCTTTTTTTTTTAAAAAACAGGATGACACATGTGAGACTAAAGAGGAAAGACTTAGGATACAAAAAATCCTTCAAGATTGTGGTTTGGAGGATTTGGAGGAAGAAGGTGTTATTGACGAAAATTTTAACGATGATAATCAAAATATGGATATTGAGGTAGTATATGCCAGCCTAGTTTATTTTATAGTTTGGTTTTGCCTAGTTGTGAGGGATTAGGCAGGATGGTAATACAATGATGCTATTTTATTTTATAGTTTGGTTTCGCCTAATTGTGAAATGGTACTGCTTGGTTAATTTTTATTGCTATATTGCCTCGTTAAAATAGGATGCAATTGACACAATCCCAACTGAGAATGAGTCAGCTGAACCGGGTCAAGAAGATGGACCAAGCGATGGGCCGAATCTAGAGAATTAGAACTGGGAGGAAGAACCAATATAAGTCGAGAACGTTCATCTCTACGAAATGAAGCAAATGGCTGCCGACTATGGTTTTCCATATCCACTTGGAGGAGAATTGCCAAGTTCTTGTAAGCCAATGTGAGTGAAGTTGCATTTTGGAGGGTCTAGTTGTTATTGTGTAATATCTAAGGCATGGCAAGCCCTAGTAGATCTTTTTGTTGATGACAAGTTCTAGTTATTTTTTATGATAATATTGTAAGGGTAACGCGGCCATGTTTAGGTACCTCTATATTATCTAGATGATGCCATTACTGGCCATATTTAAACAGGATGATGTTTAGTATTGGTCACAATTTGATGATCCCATTACCATTTTGCCACTGTGATTCTTTAGCAGATACAATTTAATTTGTGAAAATTGGGACATAATTGCATCTTCTTTGGACGGAGGAATGCAAGTTAGTATATCCAATTATTTGTGTCATGTGTGCATATGAATTTCTCTGTTTAAGCAAACAAAGGCAGGTGATGTTAATTTAATTTGGACAGTTTCATAACAGCTTAATATTTTTTATTGTAATTGTGTCAGTTTAATTTGGATAATTTTATAGAATCTTACTGGAAGCACAAAATTGGAAGATGGATTTGTTTCATCAAATCTGACTGCAATTGTTTCTTACTAGAAGCACAATATTGGATGTGTTCAATGAGCTATACCCTACATGCAAATTCAGTTCACTAAGACAAGCAATATGATACCATCTAAAATGCTGAAACTCAATTCCATTAAACTGATAAAAATACTACAAACAAAGTACCAACACTTCATTCTAAAATTCTGAAAATTCATTACCACCAAGGTGGAACACACAAACATAAATTAACACTAAACACACTCAATACCAGCCGAATCTCTACATCCTTACATCCATAAGTGAATCACATAAGTCAACATGATCACAACGCAGCTAGTCGACACCAATTTGATTATCTTGATTTTTCTTGCAATCTTGTCAATTTTTAGTTGCATAGCGTCGAGCTTCTCTGATAGATCCTTCAAGTCGGAGTATAACTCCGCCGCTGCTGAACTGGTACCAACAGTCGGTGGGTTGACCCACTCAAAGAAAAGGCAACTTTCTCTCTGCCAAATAACATAAAAATGTAAGAACAAACCAGGAATCGTAAACCGAGTTTATTCAGCCCATACACCTAACACATCAAATTTTATGAAGATATGAACATAACTTAAATTCCAATTACGACAGTCAAGGAACCGTCAGTTGGAATTATATCTATTATAATACTCTTGTAGAAAGTAATATAACTATCCCTTTCCCTAGGACCCTTCTTGGTTGTCATAATTTGTATCTTTATTAATTAACCCTAGAGATGGATCTATAAATTTATATAAATCCTAACATGCGCCTATAACACACAAGAGTTAAGGATTCGACCTGATAGTTGTTTACACAAGAGGTCGATTTCTGATTGAATGATTTCTGACTCCCGTCTTAACCTTCTGGACTGTATCCCCTACTCAATCCTCAATGCCGGATGGACGACGAACCTTGAAGAATTCCAAGTGGGAAGGAACACCTTAAACCGCCACCGCCTACTCTCTCTTTCTCTCTATTCAGTGATCTTTTTGAATGTTAATTCTTCTTTTTCACAGAATGAGAGACCATGTATTTATAATACATGGTTGAGTGTGGGGCAAGCCTGGTAGTTTAATTCCTTCTAGGATTAGGAATTTAATTCCTTATTAGGAATTTAATTCTCTATTCCTACTTGGACTAGGAGTCTATATGGGCCAGTCCAGGGATCAAATACAAGAAATAAAGATGGGCCTAACTATGAATTAATTCTTCCTTGTTCAGCCCAGAACATAATTAATTCATAAATATTAATTCATCCCACTAGAGAATTAAAACTGACTTACCCCTTTATTCCCGAGTTGAGTGGGGGCTTGAATTAGACTTAATTAATCCCCGTATTTAAGATATCGAATATCCATTAATTAATTAAAGCCTCTGACATCTTAAATCAATTAATTTCTTATTTATTCCTTAAGTAGTACCACTCAACCTTATTATTGTACCTGAACTTAATCAACCTGCAGGGTTTAGTACAATAAACCTTTTGAGCTCCTT
This sequence comes from Ajuga chamaepitys, assembly GCA_958295605.1. NCBI lineage: Eukaryota > Viridiplantae > Streptophyta > Magnoliopsida > Lamiales > Lamiaceae > Ajuga > Ajuga chamaepitys. The sequence goes on along the minus strand of OY282502.1, from coordinate 13,931,485 downwards.
AAGGGGATATCATCATCCTAAACGGATACGGTTACTTAAATACAAATTACCAATTATTATATGCAAGTTGCTGTCACCCAAAATACATAGTATAAAAGTTATATCTTAACTCTCACCCATAGTAAATCAAAGTGACACACAAACAAGCATTCATAACTGTAATCTTATTTAGGCTTTAGATTATTATAAGTCACCGAGATCTCTAGTTCTTCACTAAGGTCAGGCAGAAGAACATATCTCACTGTGATCCTATCAATACGTAAATACGTACCAGTATAAGTAAATAGTCAAGATAAACTATGTCTACTTAATACTGCAGCCTAAACCAACAACTCGTCCTCAAGTTGTCTAAGCTGTGATTTACATTTTATATCTCTTTAAGTTTAACCAATCATATGATCTTCTGTGATCTTCAACACACCATAGGATCTACTTATTTTCAAGAGATATGGGGACTCATACATAGTGAAAATGCAAATATAATCAGATAGGAGATAAACAGTGAATAACTGGAAACATTGTATATAAAAAGTTTTGCTTTCAGTATACAAATCCAACACCGTCGGTCCCGATTTTCAGGCTTCTTGGAGGTCTGGAGAACTGACCTTAACCCACAGTCGCACGATGTAAATCCGGCAAGTGATGTGGTCGAGTATGACATCTTCGAAAACGCAGGGGGGGGGGATACATTTTCCCTCCTTTTTAGTGCTACACCCTAGACTAAATGGTTTTATTTAATTAAAAGGAATATTTGGTGACCAACGTATCAATTAGGCGTGACACATCAGATAAAAATGTCACATAAGCCCATCATCGGATGGGTAACTGGTTGTAGCCGGTGGCAAGTATTTTTACCAATTGTTTGAAAGTTAGAAGGCATTTTCATTAATGGCCAAACATAAAGGATATTTTCTTAACTAGGATAAACTTACGGGATATTTTTACCAATTTTTCCTATATATAATTAGTCGATCCGATTTACCACATGAATTTTCGCTAAAAACAAAGACTAGGTGATACTTTTCTGTCAGAAAAGTGATACATATATTCTTTGAACAAAAACACATTTTTTTAAGTAATAATCTTTCACGCAAAAGTATCAGTCGCTGGAAAATGGATACCTAATGAATAGACTCCAAAATTTGTTTTGTTTTTAATTTAACGCTTTTGAAGAGAGCAGGCTCCAAATATTTTATATTTTTTGAGTGAGCGCCATTTTTAAGGTCCACTCAGTAAAGTATCTTAAAGTACCAATTAATCGGTCAAAATGATTTTTTTTTATAAAAGTATCAATAATTTATTGATAATTCTATAAAAATAACGTAATAATTTTGCCCAATCAAGTAATATTTTTTGCCAGAAAAATAATACATCTAAAATTAATTTGATCCGTTATACATAACAATATCCGTGTACATAGAACATAAGTCTTATTCATTTGTATGTTATCAAATAGAGAAAGTTACACCATGCACCGTAAACGATAGCATCTTTTATCTTTAATATACTGAAAGAATGACCACTAGTGCCACATGGCTAGATTAGAGTGGTTTTAGGCTGATGTGTAATTTTTATATTATTAATTTATTAAATTAATTAATAAAATAATCATATGGTTAGAGAAATTTATGGAATAAACTACCCACTCATTCACTCCACAAGTTTCCAACTTCAAGTTGTAACTTTAACAACTTAAATGAAACTATAATTCCAGGTGATGATAAAGAGAAAATTTTAAAGTGTTTTTCTAAATATCCAACAAAATATCTAATCTAATCATTGTGTGAAATATCATTTGATAGAAAAACTTAATTAGAACTATAAACCCATAAAAAATTATGTTATTAATTATTTTATTTAGTTAATTAACAAATTAGATTTTAAATTCTACAAAATCAGTGTAGTATTACACGCGTTTTATACTAGTACACTTAAAAGGAAACCACTTGGGACATGTAATATTCTCTTAATTAATCTAATTCTATATATTATTTTAGTAAAGAAAATTAAGTTTACAATACTCATTGTTCGAAATTCCTTATTTTAGTCATCTTCCGCTTTTAGCTGATTTTATTTTGTAATATTTTAGTAATTGAAATTAATATAAATTTGTTTTGGAATGAATACTTATTACAATAATCCATCTTCTTTCTCATGATTTTACTCCTACATACCTATAAATTATCAATGTTTAAAATAACCTTTGTACTGTAAATATCTCTTTATTATATTTTTTTGTTTTTATTATGAAATATTATTTTTTCATAAATTATTCTTTAATCTCTGAATGATTTTTATAGAACAATATATATAAAATGAGATTTTGTTTCACTGAGTTTATGTAAGATTATATTTCTTCCGATACTCCTGTGTAGTATAATGGAAGCATGCAATTATTATTATTATTTTTTCTTTCAACAACTTAATATTTGGTTTTTTATATTTCTTTCTTCCCATCAGATATTAATTTTAGAAGTACCCTTCTTTGATAATATTCATTATTTTAGAATCACGTCGACTCAATCAATATCATCAAGTACCTTACCAACTTTCTATTCTCAAACATGATAGTCCTATTATACACGGGTACTTCGTTATATTTTATCTACTAAATCATACTTACACTAAAAATAAACGTTTTACATGCTATTGCATTATTGATGTTTATTATATTTTGGCTCTACGTAGGGGAATTCATCGGTCTGAAACCAAACCGAACCAATTTAACAAAACTGAAAACTGAAATCCTTCAAAACTACAAATTGAACCCGAACCAAAAATAATCTAAAATCGGAACCAATTGAACTTAAAACTAAATCATTTGATATTAAAATTTGAATTTTAAGTTTTTCACTAAAATCAAAAGTTAAATGCCACAAATCAATCAACAAAACAACATAAAATGACAATTCACACTACCTTCAAAGTCCAAAGAAGAATTCACTTAATTAAGCAAAAAAACATCATCAATTCATCATATGACAAATACATCAAAGAAAAAGAACCGAACATTCGAGTCTTCGACAAAACGGTATTTAGTTCACAAATCACAACTACGTAGAAGAACGCCAACAAAAGGAACTTGTACTAGTTTCAAGAGATCCAACCAAGCAAAAGGTTCAAAACAGAAGAGAAAAATATTGATTCCCACAAAATAACAAATTAATATATTAATAACTTTTCACTTTTCAAGTTAAAAAGGATAGATAATTTAATAAACTCGTAAAACTCTTTTATGGGTCATGTACTAGTTTTAATTTAAAATCTAAAAACTTCTCTACATAACATATTGTCTTGCTTGCCCAGCACGTTTTTAAATGAATTTCAATACATTTTCCCCTTAACTAGAAACATGACAACATAATATTAGTATGAATATGGCTGTAAATGAGTCGAGTCGAGTCAAACATACTGTTATTCATACTTGTTTGAAATATTATCGAGCTTTTAGTATTATGTTTGAGTTTGTTTGATTATTAACCAAATCGAGCGTTACTCGAGTCGAATACGAGTCAAGCTAGAGTAGTTTGATATTTTTATACTTACTTTAGCATTTTAATGTATCGAGCTCGAGTTGAGGTTATTTGATATCTTCAATTAAATGTATTGCAAATAAACTTCTAACGAGCGATCTCGAATCAAGCATCACATAGCTTGATTTGATTTTCAGCTCTAAGTATGAAATCTCATAATAGGAAAATTGATTTCTTAAGAAAAGAAAAAAGAAAAAAAGATGCACCACAATTTTCTACGGTACTTGTTCTATTTTTAATAGTAAATTTATAGTTGGGATGGGGATGGTGGGAATTGATTCCTGGTGAATTGCTAGGGTTACAAGATGCTCTACCAATTGAGCTACAATTAAGTTCCTCTATGACCTTTGTACTAGCTATAAAGTGTTGGATACTTTTCCAACGTGAAGTTGTAATACCATAAAATTAAATTAATATTTATTTTTATTTATAAATCTTTGTGTGTATAGAGCGTCGGAATGGACCAGCGGCCTATGTCATGCAGAATAGGTAGGTTGAGCTATGTATATTATAGCCCACTAAAATGGCGGGCAACAATGGGCTGACCAGTGGGGTCGCGGCCTTTTGCAGGTCGGGGAGGGGGAATTGGGGCAGGTCAGCCCGCCAACTTCTTTATTCTTTTTCTAATTTTCATAGAAGTACTGCCAGTTTTCACCTATCAATTACCAAAGAACAGGTTTGTTAAAAAAATCATTTCACACCCAATTATAACTCAACAGTGCTAGTACAAGTAGTCGACAGAGAATGAAGAGTGACATACGAACTCTTCTCCCACTATCAACGTTGATTGGATGAAGGTAAAATTATTTTAGCTGTTTTTCTATTTGCTATTTTGATTCGCTACAACAACTTGCATACAATCTGAATTAGTTGAAAAATTATTTTGATATGTATTGATCAATTGATGAATGTTGGATTATATTATGACTTGTATAATTATTTAGTTATTATTAGAATTTTACTATTTTAGTTTTACATTGTATAGATAATTAATTATAGTTCATGATTTCTCAAAAAATAATTATCCCCCATAATTTCTTATAAAAGGTGGATTGTGCTACCTCAACCCATGGTCTGTGGTGTGCTAGGTTGGGCTAAAGTTTTAGTAGCCCACCAATTTTGTCATGCGCTGCCTCGTGAGTCTGTTCTAACTGCTCTATGTGTGTATTTGTTAAATTTATTTTTTATTATATATTTTTTTTAATTTTGTTTTAGAATTAGAAGTAGATGAATAAAAAATAGAATATGAAAACGAAGAATACCAAATTTGGACCTAAAATATATGTAGAAGGAAAAAAAGATTGAAAAAACCTAAAATCTTTTCTTGTTAATTTATTGATACTAGTAAATCACTCATGTGATGCACGATTATGAGATGTTTAATAAATAAAATATTATAACATTATACGACGATGTTGAATATATTTTATTTTGATAAATATACCATACACCCGTGCGATGCATGATTATATTTAATTTTTTAAATATAACGATTGAAAATCACCAGAATTTCAAAATTTATATGTAATTGTAAGTAATAAATGTATAAATTCCAACAAAATATGTAATAAGAAAATTCGATACATAATTAAAAGAATTACTAGCTCCATTTTTTATTTTTTTTTGGCATTCTAACTTTGGATAAGAAAATTAAGGGACTTAAGGAGTTGACAAATCAACCCTCATCTAATTTCCTTAAATCCATTGATTTTTAGTCATTTCTATACATTGTTAACACTTTCCATAACTATAGGGTTAGTAATGTAAAAAAATTGGTTACAAAGTGTTCTGCCAACTGAGTTATAATCAAATCCTAATTGAAAGAATTACTTAGACATAGGTATAAATAGGATGCATAAAAGTAGTAAAAAGAAAAAAAAAAAAAAAAAGGAACCACTGTGTAAATTACGCAGCATGATATGACGCGTCGAACCAGTCACAGTTTCAACACCCACTATATTTTTGAGGAGTTAAGAGCCCTAACGAATAAATACATAGGAGTCATTAACACTAATATCAGAATAAGCACACAACTAAAGTATTTATGTTGTAGCATAAGAATCTGTTAGGACAAAGGATGACGTGCATGTTGCAAATATATATAGTGTGCAATATATATAATGATCATAGACAGAGCTATTTTGAGAAAATATATAATTTCCGCTATTTGATAATGTGATTTTGATTTGTAAAATAATTATTTATTTCAATGGAGTAATCAGTGGTTTTTACCATATCTTGCAATATATACAATTTTGACATATCCATTAATCAATCAGTTATAATCATAAACTTACCCAATAAACTATTAACATGGTTGGAAATTGACAAAGATTTGTCGAGCCTAATTGACGGACTGGATTAACGTTAATTGTGCGGAATGATTATGGGAGATATGATTTTGCATCAGGGTTGAATGAATGTATCATTTTATAGATTTGGACAAATTAAGTTAAATGTGGGGAATTAATATTGAATGGAGGTAATGGTGACTTATAATAGGAAAATATACGACTGCCTTATCCCCAAATAATTAGTTATAAAAAATAATTATTTCCAGAAATGGGGGTTGGGATTTGAGAGGGAAAATTTTAAAGTTTCTGTATTAGCACGGTTTTATTTTTATATATAAGAAGATGTTGTTCACTAAGTGTGTAAAATAATCTCGAAATTTACTAAATTGTGTCGAAACTTAATCAAAAGATATACACTTACCACAAATTGTAGTACATATACATTTTCCAAGATACACACCTGCGGCTGCCACAACTCTGTATAAGTTCAGTCTTTCTTACTGTCATGACAATATTGCAATGAGTTGTGCCACATATACAACAACACACACCTACCATATACATTTGACAAGATATTCACTTGCCACAAATCTTTGTAATTTTTGCATTTCTTATTGTCGTGACGCTATTACGATGATTCGTGGCAAGTACGTATCGTGATGCATGTTGCATAATTCTTGGTAAGAGTGTCACTGCAGTAAGAAATGCTAAAATTATATAGATTCATGACAAGTGCATGTCGTGTGTTAGGGCCTAAAAAAGGTCTAGGGATGGAGGTTGGTGATGGAAGCATTCAAAAAGGCGACGACTATTCGCAACCCACAAAATTTCTCAACGCAGTCCATTTCTCAATGCAGTCCAATTTTCTTTAAAAAATAGTATAAATTCTTAATACATCCCACTAAACTCCAACTATACCATTTGTTTATTAAATTAAATTACCTAACTTAAAATATCATAAATGAAACAATTAGAACAACAACAAAAAGAAAGCAAAAGAAAAGGACGGGGGTTTATAGATCAGAGAGAAGAAATAAAATAGGGATAAGTGGAGGAAGATGGAGAATAAAGAGGAAGCTAAATCTCGTGTTTGAACAACAAATATTGTGAACACAATGTCGAATGCAACCCTAACCTAACTTAGTGTGGTTTTTATACTTGTTATAGGGTTAGGGAATGAAAAAATCCTTTAAACTGCATTTTTCGGAGAAATTATAGCCTTGGAGCAGTTGTAAAAATAAACCTGCTTAATTTTTTGTTGAATAAATGTATTTTATTATAGGAATTTCTTTCTTTTTTATTATATAACCTCCATAAAGATCTCAAGAGAGTGAAAAGGAAACCCCAGATGGAGGCAAGAGAAGAAGATGGTCGTCCAGATGAAGAAGAGTATGGAGAAACCATTTTTTCTCGAAATGATTCAATCATAGTAGATTATGCCACTAATTCTTCTTTTCTTTTCTTTTCTAGTCTTTTTATTTTTTTTATTTCTTTTGGTTGGACATTGAGAAACTATGTTAAACGTGAAGAGGGAAGAAGAAGATGGTGACAATGATTTATCTTCTCTTTTTCATTTATTTTTTTATGTTAGTTTTTTTAATATTTATATTTTATAATTGTTAAGTTTAATTTTGTCTTTTAGTAATTGTATTTTTATTAGTTAAATAGTGGGTTGAATTTAGAAAAAATGTGGGTTGCAAATAGTCTCCGCCTAAATTTATTTTTGCTTTGAGGGATGGGGGCTAAGAGGTGGGAGGTTGGTGGTGTAATAAAAAAATGATATATTTTTTTGGCTTCGGTAAGGAATCCGAAGTAGGGTGTTAATGGTGGAAGCATTAAAGTTTTTTTGTTTGACTTGGGGGTGGGGGTTAGGGTGGGGGTCGATGGTAGAAGCATTAGAAAAAGAATTTTTTATTTCGGTTTGAGGCGCATGGCTAGGTGCTGGGGGCGGGGGTAGGGGACTAGGGAGTGGGAGTTGATGGTAGAAGTATTTTTTTTGTGACTAGGGCGGAGGGGGCAAGGGGTGGGAGCAATTGGGGTGGGGGGAGGCGAGCATGTGGAATAGTGTTGGGCGGTAATAATAAAATATATATTTTTCTATTTTAAGTATGTATAGAAGATGTAATAAGACAATCAATAGGAGGGAAAATTGGTAAAAACATTTGTTAGTTATTTAGAAAATGATAACGAAGGCTAAAATTATATAAGAAATGTCAAAATTATACTAAAGTTATGAAAAAGACTATTCCCACCAATTCACACACACATACATATAGAGTGCGACTATTCGCAGCTCACATAATTTCTCAATGCAGACACTATTTAAGTAGCTCATTTATATTTTAAAAATGAATACAAAATTCTTAATACAATGCACTTACTATCAATTCTACCATTCTTTATTAAATCAAATATTATAAATAAAAGAATTAAAACATTAAAAAAAGGGCTCGGATACGGTTCTTAGATCAGAGAAGTAAGAAAAAAAAAACGAATAAAGGAGGAAGAGAAGAGAAAGGAAGATGGCCGTCGGAATTTGAACAACAATCATCATAGATTGAAGCTCTTGTAATGTTGTACATGACTGAAAACTCAAATATATTAAAAGAAAAATTAATACTCATAAACTTCTAGATTCAGAGAGTAGACATGTTCGATCTTCCTGTTGTAACTCATCAGAAGAAATGTTTAATTGAAGGAAAATAATTCAATTATTTTCAGATATGGTTAAACTCATTGTGTTCTTTTCAACAATTCGAAAATACATCTCGTTCTTGCAAGCAATATCGGCAATGGCTTTTGTTATAAAAAAATACAAAGAAGAAAAACTTGATAAATATACATAATAACCACGTAGGTGAGGGAAATAAATAAAATGAGAATAAATTGTCCATATTAATTGATTCTTCGTTATTATTTAGGTCTCTCCAGTGATGAGACCTTGAACAAATTTCCTTGTGGAGTTTTGGCAAAGAGATTGGTCTAGTTGAAGATGACGCGAAAGAAGAAATAATTAGATTTTTTTAGTAATTTTTTAGATTTTATGTATTTATTTTTTAAAATTATTTATGTATTATTTATTTTAAGGGTGATCTAATCATTTTATTATAATATATTTATTTATTAAATTAGTGAAATGCATTAAAAAATTTATTGATTGCAAATAATAACCGACATATGTATATTATGTTCGAAGAGACGTGATATTTGTAACATATTTGTCAAAACCGAATGGGACCGGCCGGTTCAATCGGTTAAACTAGGAACTGGAGCTTGGACCGGTCCAGATAACCCAATAAAATCATTTCATGATTCGGGAAAAAATCGTGCCGAACCGTACTGAATAGAGAAAATTGGCGAATCAGAAAAACATTGTTTTGCTTTTTAAAAAATTATTTTGTTCTGATTTTTCTTTTGTTTTGTTTGGCATACTTCATTTATGAATATTTTCTTTACTTTTTATTTATAATAGTCATTTTTATAATTTGCGATATTTTCCCTGTTCGGCAAGAAATCTCGAAGACGATAGGAAAAAAAAGAACTATAAAATATAAATCATTAAATTTTATTTAAAACATTCATATTCTTAAGTAGTTACAATTATCTTTATTTGAATTGAAAAAAATAGATAATTTTCTATGTATTTTTTTATGTTAGTGTATAATATTACATCTAAAATGGTGATTATCAGTATTCCGATTAGACCGCAATTCAACCGGTCTGATCGGTTGAACACCAACCAAAGGTGAGATCGATTTGATTATCGATCCGGTTATAACAACATTGATTTGTAGCAATGTTGACAGAACCTGACCGACCGGTTCAATCGATTGAACAGGAAACCGACGGTCGATCCAAAGTACCCTATAAATTGTTTTTATGGTTCAACTAGTAAAATTGAATTGGACCAAAAAAGAATGGGAAACCGGAGAACCGGTTATTCCCATTTTTTGTGTTTTTCTTGTTTTTTTTTTATTATTTTGCCTTTATTCACTTATACATTTTCTTTTTTACTTTTTATTTATGAATTTATAGAAATTTTAACAAGTTACTCATTATTTTCCATATTTGTCATGTTTGGAAAGAGATTTTGAAGTTAAAAGAAGTTTATCGACTATAAGTTATTAAATTTTATTAAAAACACCCATACTTTTAAGTATGATATATATATATATATATATATATTAAGTTAAAATAATCTTTATTTGGTGTTTGAAGTTTAATCGATAATTTTCTATTTAAGTACTTATTTTTTGTGTGTGTTAATGTACATAATTACACCAGAAAAATTAATAAATGGTGATTGCTAATTTTCTAGTTAGACTGTCGATCCAAGTGGTTGAAGCGTCAATTTATTGTGAGACCGATTTGACCATTGATTCGATTATAACACACTCATTTTAGTATTAAGTTGGATGCTCACGGGCTTGAAATCTTTGTAGTGGGCTCAGCCTATCAATTCTTTTATTTGGTCTTCAACTGTTGGTGGCTCTGCTTCCCATCGAGCTCCTGTAATAAGTTTAATTATTAATTTTATCTTAAAAAAAATGTATCTTTCTTTTTCAATGATATTTTCGCAATTATATGCTTATACTGGCTGAGAAATTTTAGAAGATAATATCTTGTAAATTTTTAAATCGACACTTATTTTAAAACAAAAGGAATACTGAAATTCGTTACTTTTTGTCTTCTGCCAACGTCTATTTTCGACACAGAGAAAGAAGATGATGAAAACTTAGATAGAATACTCCAATATTGCTAATTTTTAGAATGATTTACACTGTTCAGGCCAAAGTTTGAGTTGGTTCATATTATGTATGCAGGCTACAAATGGACAGCCTAGTTATTATTACATTCAAATGCAATATATTTATAAGGTAGAATTCAAATTTTGATGATCGAGCCAACGGCATTATAGTTCAACGGTGGATGATGCTTGGGTGCTAGACCGCCCCGATTAAGACTTGGGCGGTTGTTCTGGACATTTTCTGGCTAGGCGCCGCCTAGGCGACCTGGGCGTTTTTCGAATTTTTTTATTTCTTTTTTTTAAAAAAAACTCGAAACAACGTCGTTTCCAAGTTTTGCCGACATTATTGTCTTGTTTAATTGTTTTGGATTTAGTAATTGACTTATGTTGACCTCTTTTTATTTTAATTTTATGTTGACTTCTTATAATAAAGTTTCTGTATTTGAATTTTCTTTTTTAATAAAATCCTTTGTAGCAAAAGCATTAGAAGCTTTTTTAAAATATTAAACAAATTGATTGTAGTGCTATATCTGATTATCTTCTATATATATATATATATTATATATAATTTTTTAATTAAATAATTAATTAAAAATGCAAAAAATTTAATAATAATAATAATTTTTGCACGACGCTTAAGTCTAGACAACTAGAAACCGCTCCGTCGTTTTCCGCCTTCTACAACCATATTTCAACGACATCTTGGAGCGAAGAGAACCCGGGTTTCAAAGTGAATTCCACCTCTAAATTTGTGATGCAGCAACAAAAAATGATTGAATTGTAAAGTATTATTGTTAATTGTAATATTTGAATTTCCAGTTTAAAGAAGGTTTGATACATTATGCCATCTGCGGGGAGCAGTAGTAGCATGAATGACATAAGAGATGGGTCACATTCTTCCTTAATTTAAGTATCTATGTATGTGAATTTTGAAGTGATTATGATTGTTGTGGGACCATTTTTCACATTTAAACACAACCAAACAACATCTATTGCTTCTTTTAAGGACCTGAGGTTCAAGGTCAAGAGGTGTTTGAACATGACTTTAATTATGTGTTTAAACAAAGATATTATTACATCGATCCTACACTGCAAATTTACTTAATCTTCCATTTTAAAAGTGCTTACCCCTGCAACAAAAAATCTCATCAACTATCGTGTTAGATAAAGGAATGACATATTGACACAACTTTTAGCCCGCTTGGTTGGGGGTTTAAACGAGGACTCATTATCATTTATGGTGTTTGGTACATAATAAATAAGTTAATCATTATCATTTTTTATTAACAATTCCCCACACTTCATTTCATAGTATGATTGACCCCTCATTCATATTCGTTATCATTATCATTGATTATTTGCAACCAAGCGGACCCTTAATATATAAATGTGAAAAATACAATGATCTTTTTCAATCGCAATACAAACAGATTTAAAAAGTATATATATATACAATCACCACCATCACTAGATATATTTTCACAAGATCGTCCTACATCTATAATTTATTTTATCATCTATTACTACAATTGTAGTGAATTGGAGATTGAAATTATTTTTGCCACATCTTTCACTGTTAATTAACATCTGTAGAGGTGACGGATTCTGAACTTGGCGAAGGTAAATGAAAGTATCTTCAAGACACAACTAACCATGATCAAGTAGCACCCTAAAGTCCACATATTTATCAATTTGCAACCTCTAATGAAAATTTCCGGTGAAATAAAAGAATTATAAAATTGTAAAGTTGTATAAAAAATGGAAAATTATTTTATAACTTGTAAAATTCCCTAAATATTAGATGAAAATTTGAAAAATGCTGGAATTATTTAAAAAATTGAACCCCACCCCCCAGTGTCGTGGGGCCTATGAAAGAAAAAATAAAAAAATTTGGAACCCTTCAAATTGTGAAGCAATATATTCTCTCCTTTTCTTAAAAATATACTTTTTTTGGGGGCGAAAGTATCTTTTGTTGTTCTTCACTTTATTTTCTTCCGTTTGCCATTTGATTCTGTTGCTGCAAATGTGGAAACACAAACTTTATTCTCTTTTCGTCACAATCAAAAACAACACGAATCATTTTTTCACTTTCTTTTTCTTTCTTTCCTTCATTTTGTTTCTTTTTTACCCTTTCTTGATTTTTATTTGTATTTTAGGACAGCCCGACCCGACCATAGTTATTAGCATGTGGGCTCGTGTTATCCGAATTGTCAGCTCTAAAATTTTTGGACACAACACAGGTATTAGACATCTAAATATAGATATATGATTCAGTAATATATTCATCTTTAATTTATATTTACCAACTCAAATGCATACTTGAAATTCCTGGACTGCACAGTTTATGTTCCAACACAAAAACTGACGAAAATAAAAAATAGAAAAACGAACACCAAAATAAACACGGGGCTAAATCCCTCAGACCCCTCGGACCTTTTGTTATTAATACTCCGTATAATGATAGGTTTTACAAAGAGACTCGATTCCCTAACACCTAACCTATACTATACCAACAACGCCCGGCGACTCTCGTCGATTTGTTCGGCACTAACACGGCAAACCACCGGAGGCCGGACGAGCTCTCCTGAACCCGCCTTGAAGTTCCTTCTCCCGAAGGTCCTTCGACACAAACCCTATCGACTCAACTAACAGCACGTACCAAGTGCTATAAATATAATTATGAAACAAAATACCTTCTTGCGACCATGAAATCAAATAATTAAAAAGCAATCATGACACTTTTAATGTCTTCTGCCACCTTGAGGGAACTCTTAATATTTTCAATGCTATTGTCTCTCTCCACACCGCTTCCTAAACCTCTTTCAATATGTATATATACATTGGCACTGATGTATCGAGTTTCATGCAAATCCAAACATCAGCGTAGATCTCCGTCCAAATCTTATGTGCATAACAGATATAAACCAAATCCCATGCAAATCTTTTATGATAACCTAAAAACAAATCATTAGTCAAAACATAATAATAATAATAATAATAATAATAATAATAATAATAATAATAATAATAACTAATTACGAATAATAAATCTGATAAGTTTAATAAATTATATAAACATAAGATATTAAAATAAAAATAACATAAGGGATTTTGACAAAAATATTGCCAACACAAAATATCCTAACAATCTCCCCCTTTGGCATTTTTTGTCAAAAGCCCGAAAATAAATAACAACCTATGAACATCCCATCAAGTAAAGCTCCCCCTTAATATAAGCAACAATAACGACTGTGGCGGCAAAAGCAATATTTCTCCCCCTTTTTGACGAAAAATCCAAAGATACAAAACTAACCAACATAATAAAATAGACGCAAGTAAATTAACTCCCCCTTACTAAAAGTCCCCCTCACTTGAACCCATTGACCCATAGTCACACTCACTGTATGGGTGGTAAATTAAGAGGTGCAACATTTAATTAAACCAAAATTCCAAATAGACAAATATATTCAATTCAAGGCATATAGAATTTTTATCCATAATCTCATAGAAAATCATGCAGGGGATGCCTAAAAATAAGAAAACAATACAATGCAGACTCAATTTAATTATCACACCCACGGTATTAGGCAAGCAGAAGTGTTTGGCAAAGAACTAAACGAAATTTCATATCAACTTCATAATTGATTTTGACTTTTTGCACACAACAATTTAGAGGCTTAAACAAAAAATTAAATCAAGGTATCCTTATTCCTCCAACTTTTTTTACCCTCACGTGGAGTAGCTCGCAAATCCCACGAGCCAATACAGCACTAGGAAAACCCGGTGCGACGAGCTCTGGTTGATCCTTATAACCCATTGGATAATAGAGATACAAAAATATTAAGCAATTTATTTTTGTGGTCGGCGACTTTCAAAGATCAATCGCTTCTGTGCTAGTAGCTCTTTCCGATTTGTGGACCGGTAGCTGCTCTCAACATCATTTCATGACCGTAGCTCTTTCCGACAAGCGGAGGATAATTAAAACAAGATAGTCTTTATCAACTAGAAGGAAAAGGGATGTAAAGTTTTAAGCCAAATAAATCTTTGAACTTGCCCTTTTGCATGGAGTTTTATAAAGAATAAAATTGAGATGAATGCATGAAAAACAATGCCTAATGCAGAATCCTACAGATATGCATGTTGCAACATACGTTTTTTTTTTTTTAACGACTATGCAACACAAACGAACAATAATCCTAAAGATTTTCCAGAGAGTTACGAAATTTTCTCTATTAAATGCCTTATTTTCAGTTGATTCGCTGCTGGAATATGATCTATTCTTTTAGCACATTAATATACCAATACCCAAAAACAGTGGCGACACGGGCCGACGAGCTTACTTTTGGGAAGTTGAACAAGTAGATTTTCTAACCCATATTTTTCTTTGAGTGCGATTTATCAAATCTACTTTAGGTCTAGGGGCTCGACGTGACATTCCTCTAATATCCAATCTACCAATCTTACTATTATAAAAATCAAAATGCATTCTATAACAATTTGGACGTATATGACCAAAAACACCACAATAATGATAAATAGGCACAAAACGAGAATTTTCAGCAGTTTTTTACTTTCCATGTTGAAACATAGCAGGACGAGCAGTATTATTAAAATGTGCATAATGTGATCCTCGACCAGAATGTGCAAAAACAGCCCGTTTCTGAATTGGTGCAGTGTGTGTGCATTGATTATGACCAGATTTCTCATTAAAATTACAATGATCATTTAATGTTGTAACATACTGACCAGAATTCAGGAAACCCCTTTGCGAATTTGAAGAGGACTCACCATGATAACCAAGACCGGTGACATCACCATGACTTTTGCCTAAATTAACAAGTTCGGTTAGAGTGGCCTTACCAGAGTTCAGTCGTTTCAGAACCTGTTTGGATTGTTCCAAATCGGTGGATAGCTTCTCAATTGTTTGATTTTTGCTTTCCATACTGCTCCTACATGTGCCAAGATCACTTTGCATCGTCTGGAGGTCAGATTTCAAAGAATTTACTTCAGTTTCTTTTTCGGCCAGTGCATGTTGAAACACAACTTCTAGCTCACGAATTTTTTATTCCATTATTGCCTTCACACTTTTCTTTCTTAATGTCAGCTCCTCTTTCAGTTTACTAATGACCAGATCTTTCCCTTTAACCTCTCTTTCTAATCTTTCAATCAACGCCAGTGATTCTTGGAGTTGACTCTCCAATTTTTTGATGACCTTGCTTCCTTGAAAACATGCGACCGACAGTTTCTTGTACATGTTCTGCATCTCCTCAATTGTGGGACCTTTTTCTCCATCAAAAGCATCAGATTCATAAAAGTTAGGTAAATCATGTTGCAATATACCTGGACTTTTTCCCGGATCAGTATCTCCAATTTCAGTTTGCCCCATAAAACACACATATGATGTAGATAAAGCTGCCATGTTGTTCGAATGATCGTTCTCTTCTTCATTGTCTGACTCGTCACTCCATGTGGCTGCTAAGGACTTGTTTTGCCTTCTCAGAAATGTGGGACACTCTTTCTGAAAGTGGCCCCACCCGTTGCATTCTCTACATCTAACTTTGTCCAGCGTTGAACCTGCAAAACTTGAAGCAGAATTAGGACTACTTATATTAGTTTGACTTGATTTCTTACCTAACGAAGAGGGACTCGGGTCATTCTTTCGGAACTTTTTCATCATGCTCCCAAATTTCTTTGAGAGCAATATCATATTCTCCATAATTTTCGACTGATCTGGATCACGTTCGCTGGCTTCTTCATCCTTGCGATTGACCTTTGCTTTGAGTGCTATGCCTCTACTTTTCTCCTTGACCTCAAACCCTTTGTTGAGTTCGAAAGTTAGGAGATCTCCTACTAGCTGATCAATCTTCATATTTTCGACATCTTTTGAGGTGTCGATCGCTGTGACTTTCTCTGAAAATCGGTCCGGAAGGGTTCTTAGAAATTTGTCCACCATAAGTGATTCCGGAACTATCTCTCCAAGTGAGAGCCTCTTATTCACGATCCCCATGAACCGTGAGTGATAGTCTTCAATGGACTCGCTTTCCTCTATCTTGAGGCTGTCAAATTGATTCCCCAAATTCCTTAGTTTGGACTTTTTCACTTCTTTGGTTCCTTCAAAGTAATTCTCAAGCAAATCTCAAGCTTCTTTGGCTGTTTTGCAGTTGCATATTTTCATGTATTGTACTTCATCAACAGCTGTTCGAATGAAAAGAAGAGCCTTGTGATTCACCTTATACAGTCCCTTTTCAGCAGAAGACCACTTGGATTTAGGCTTTGGTGTGGTTGAGCCTGTGGCAGTAGGTGGAGACCATCCGGATTCGACAATTTCCCAATATTCATCACCCATCGCCTCCAAGTGAGCCATCGTAAGGGATTTCCAATAATCGTAATTCGAGCCATCAAGTAAGGGAAGTCGCACTATATTACCACGCAAATCCATATCAGTGCAGTGTTCCAGAATCTACCGTATTAGGATACGGACCTGCTCTTGATACCACTTGAAATTCCTGGACTGCACAGTTTATGTTCCAACACAGAAACTGACGAAAATAAAAAACAGAAAAACGAACACCAAAATAAACACGGGGCTGAATCCCTCAGACCCCTCGGACCTTTTGTTATTGGTACTCCGTATAACGATAGGTTTTACAAAGAGACTCGATTCCCTAACACCTAACCTATACTATACCAACAACGCCGACGACTCCCGTCGACTTGTTCGGCACTAACACGACAAACCACCGAAGGCCGGACGAGCTCTCCCGAACCCGCCTTGAAGTTCCTTCTCCCGAAGGTCCTTCAACACAAACCCTATCGACTCAACTAACAGCACGTACCAAGTGCTATAAATATATATTTATGAAACAAAATACCTTCTTGTGACCATGAAATCAAATAACTAAAAAGCAATCATGACACTTTTAATGTCTTCTGCCACCTTGAGAGAACTCTTAATATTTTCAATGCAATTATCTCTCTCCACACCGCTTCCTAAACCTCTTTCAATATGTATATATATATTGGCGCTGATGTATCGAGTTTCATGCAAATCCAAACTTCCGCGTAGATCTCCGTCCAAATCTTATGTGCATAACTGATATAAACCAAATCCCAAACAAATCATTAGTCAAAACATAATAATAATAATAATAATAATAACTAATTACGAATAATAAATCTGATAAATTTAATAAATTATATAAACATAATATACTAAAATAAAAATAACATAAGGGATTTTGACAACAATATTGTCAACACAAAATATCCTAACAGTAAATATATTTGATTTGAATAATATCCAAGTTTAGTGGCATTAGTTTGGTGATAGGACAAAATTAGGCGAAGAATTCCACCAAAATATGAAAAGTCCAATGGTAACACATCCGCCACGGTATGATTAGTTTGTTGTACAGAAATGTGGAGCAGCACAACCACAAAGCTTGCTTCAACTCACAATCTTACACTCTTTGATTTCGACCCATTTGTTTTCTCTCCATATTCTTTTTTTCGCAAATAATACTCCCTCCCTATTTAAATTAACTAGTTTCCACCCGTGCAGTTACAATTTTTTTATTAAAATATAAAAGTAAATATGTATAATAATGAAAATTAAAATAACTAATGAATAAAATATACTCCCTCCATTCCATATTAATTGACGTTTTAGAATGAAAGAAAATAATTAAGAATTGAATATTTTGATAGATGTACCCTCAGCAAAAAAATTGACCAAATCAAAATATCTCTGAAAAATTGAAAAGTAGAGATATTTTAGGATTGGGTCAAGGGAGAAAACTGATAGAATTGGTGAAAAATAAGTAAAAGGTCAATTAATTGGGAAAAGGAAGAACGTCCTAAAACGTCAATTAATATGGAATGGAGGGAGTATTATGAATGACTTGTATAAAATGTTATATCATAATAGGTAAAAAATTGATATAAATTATAAAATTTATAGCATACTACTGGTGTATGCGATAATTGTATATTTGTATAATATACTAATACAATTACATATTGGTTGAAGACGAAGCAATGTCAGAAGTCACATTTATTATATTTCGTATTTAGTATTATTAGCATGAGATCTCGCAATGGTATTAGTTAATTAAGCAATGGTGCTAAATTATATTATTGTGATGTATTTAAAGAAAAAACTAATCAACTTGTTATATTTGTAGTTAACCTCATTTTTTTTTTCAAAAAAAAAAAAAAGAGACACTAATTCAAACAAATCATTTTAACTATAGTATCTAAGTTTTTTACTGTAAACTTTAACTTTAACAAATAGTTTTTATTTTTTTATCAAATTTCTTTAGAACAAAATGATTCACCCAAATTATTACGAAAAGACAAAACTAAAGTAAAAGAAATTAATCTTCTAGAAAAGAATAGACAAAATTTTCAAATAAAATATTATTTTGATAATATTTGGCATTTTTATTTTATATACAAAAAAATTAAAATCGAAATATATATTATAATATCATAAAATGTAAATTACATTTAAAAATATATATTATAATGGATGTCAAATCAAAGATCGTGAAAAGAAGATTAGTTCAGTATATTTTCATAAAAAAGGGAGCTGAGTCGAAAAATTATACGACTTTTAAATATTAAGGGGAAAAGAAAAAAAAAAAGAAAAAGTAAAAAAAAAAAAAATATGATTGGTTGGCTCTGAACCACCTCCCCTCATATTTCTCCCTTCTCTCTTTTTTTTTTTTTTTAATTCGCTCAAAAAATGTAAATATTCATAGATGATTTAATATATATATATATATATGAGAGAAAAACACATCACCTTAGTAAGATCCTCCTTTCAGAAATGGGAAGATTCACGTTTTAACTTGATAGTAATATTTCAAATTAATTGTTGTTTTAGATAATTTTTTACAATTTATCCCTATCACAATTCTAAAAAAAAAAAAAAAAATTAACTTACTACTAAAATAATATTTGATTTTATAGTACCGTATCTATGAAAGAAAATAGGAAAATAATAATTACTGGAACGTAATGTTACGAATTAATAAGTGAGGAAAAAGAATATTAGTTAAGAGATATATTTATCAATTTTAGAAGATTCTTAATTGTTTTCCCCATTCTAAAACGCCAAAGTATTTTATTGTAAGTGATGTTCTTATTCTAATTCCAACTCAGCATATATGTCTGTAATTACATTATTAATAAATATCTGCGAATATTTATGTATGCTTAGATAACTATAATAAATATTTTATTAGTATTATTTGCTAAAAAACATTGGCTAGGTGTTAGGCTATTTTTTCTCAATTACCCCTATTTATTAATCCAACCTAAGTTCCTTAGCTAAGGCTTGAACCTTAGTTCCGTCACAATTAACATAAAAGAAGAAAACAATGTTGTTCCTGTAATTGGGAAAACAAGAAAACAGAGGATGAATAAGAGGATGAAGATTTCTGATGAAATTATTGGTGCGGTTTCTTTGCAGAATTAGGTCGAACATAAATCTTTACTAATTGCAAAGTATTGCAGAAATTGCAACTCATCATTGCTGAATCCAAAAAGTCCCAAAACAATTTTAAATGAAGCAGTACCAATTCACAATAAAACTACAAACAATTTTAAATATTTATATTTATATCTATACAAGATTAGTATAACACCTATAACTATATGCTTGAGCAATATAAAAATTAAATTCTCTCTGTAGGTCGAATACCACTTATGATTCATGAAAAGAACTCATGCTACTTGTCTTCTCGTTTTGTTTAATTGTGTTATGCATGTCCTCTCATATGGCGCATTTTTTGGGTATGCTCTTTGAACATGTGAGTTAATCATTCAAAGATGACGGTGAATTTGGACGCGGAGTTAGTGGCGGTGGCAGGCGGGCGTCGATGGTATTGGCGGTGGAGGGTTGATGGTACAGACTTCTGAAAATTGTGAAGAAATACAGTCACAAACTTTCTTTCGAAGATACGCATCTTTCTTGTTTTTTATTATTAACAGCCATTTTCTTTCTTTTTTAATTAATTAGGGAGCCTTAAAAAGGGCTGACACGCGGCGTCAGGCTATTGGAGGCGTGGACAGTCGCGTCTATATAGTTGCTGATCTGATCAGTTCTGCTGATTAGAAACTACACATTCAGTCTCCTAAACTATTGAATAATTGTCAGAAAAAATAGCAATTGCATAATGTTTTAAATAGAAATAACAACTACTCCCTCCGTCCCGGCTTAACCTGCCTAGGTTGACCGGGCACGGGGATTAAGAAAAAGCAGATTTTGTGGAATCTTTGACTTTTTTAAAGGTGGAGATTGAGAATAAAGATTTTGAGGGTGGAGATTGTGAGAGAAAATTGCTATTTATGGGGTAGGCAGGTTAAGGTGGGACAAACTAAAATGGCAAGTAGGCAGGTTAAGTTGGGACGGAGGTAGTAATAGATATTGTATCATTGGCATGGATGCAAAAGACGGTCTAAGCGGTCGCCTAGGCGCTAGGCGGTTCTGGCCGCTCCGATTAAGGCCTGAGCAGTTGTTCTAGGTTTTTTTGGCCTGGGCGGTCAAGGCGTCTGGGCGTTTTTCGAATTTTTTTTTATTTTTTATTTTTTAAAAAAGGCTCGAAACGACGTCGTGTCCATTTAGTTTATTATGTTATTGACTTATTGTTATGTCTTGCTGAAATTATTGTTTTGTTTAATTGTTTTGGACTTAGTAATTGACTTATGTTGACCTCTTTTTATTTTAATTTTATGTTGGCTTCTTATAATAAGTTTATATATTTGAATTTTCTTTTTTAATACAAATCCTTCGTAGCAGAAAAATTAGAAGTTTTTTTTTTTTTTAAATATTCAAATTGATTGTAGTGCTATATCATGATTATATTATATATATATATATATATATATATATATATTTTTTTTTTTTTGAATTAAATAATTAATACAAAATACAAAATAATAATAATAATAATTCCTGGGAGGCGCACGGCCAGAAACCACTCCGCCTCCGCTTTCCGCCTTCTGCAACCATGATCATTGGAAGGAGAAAACCTGATCAATAAACATTTAGATCTATTTGGTAGGGTGTATGAGATAAGTAAGTGTACTAGATACTTTAACATGTTTAGGTGATAATATAACATGTCATTCATTTCGTAGGGCGCATAGTTTGTTAAGATTATTTGTTATCAAATATTTGGTAGCCATAATAGTTCAACTAAGGTCGGATAAGAAAATATATGTATAGTTATACCCTCCTAATTTGTTTGTGATACATCACTAAAGAAAAAAAAAAAGAAAAGGACTATTATTGTGAAACAAATGGAGTACAATGTTTGTTGGTTGATTATTAGGGTTAAATTTGAATATTTATTGTGAGTTAACTATTTGTATGTTATTTGAGCTGCAAATAAAAAAACTAAATTATTATTTTTTAAGTAAAATAAAAGTTAAATAAAAGTTATTATCTTCTTTACTTAAAAAAATAAAATTACTCATTTATTTTATTCTATTATTTCATTCTAATTTTTCTTATGAATAAATATATTTTAAATTATGCATTAAAAAATAGAAATAAAATTTAAATATTTCATTACTTATGTTAATCTACATAAATGACTTGAGTAGCAAAATGTATAAATCCTGTCACAAGAAAAAGCAAGAAGTATCTAAATCTTTTATGAAAAAAAAAATCCACCTCGTCGTTTACTCACAATATACTCTTATATATATATATATATATATATATATATATATAATCTTAAATCATTTGTCATTCGCCTCCCAAAAGACATGAGTTCGAATAAAAATGAAAAGATTTGAAAAGACATTTAAATATAAGTTTCTTACTTTTGTACGGAGTTAATTTTGAGACAAAAATTAGTTATCATGGATACTATTGAAATTTGTAGAAGCGATCTCTTCAATTTGGGCATATAACATATATGGACTAATTATGGTTATCTATTGTGCCCCTTAATTTTGTAAAGATAAAATGTATGAACTACCAAACGAATGACTAAATCTGATTATGTATTTACTTGCCTCTTATTAGCCCTGCCAAATGAACCCTTTTAATCTCTCTAACCCCTATTAAATCCCCTTGTGCAAGGTAGATGTTGAAAGTAAAAGCTTTTGTAAATGCAATCCACCATTTTGTTGGGCCTCTAACTGGGCCCATCTCCACATTGATATAATATTATCCGCTTTGGGTCAAGTTCGCATGAATTTGTTTTTGGGCTAACTCCCAAAAGACCTCATACCAATAAAGATACTATCCTATTAAACCCCATGATCCTTCCATGTATATATGATGTGAGATTTTATTGGACAATCCTAACATATTTTGTGCTACTACCAGGTGTCACAAAGCATTAAAATCTCACTTGGAAATTTTCCCAATGGCAAAAAATTCAGTGCTCATAGATATTAAAGTCACGTATTAGATAACCTGACATCCATCTCAAGCAGCATACAATCTGGTAAATTTATTTGACAAACACCTCCACTATAATTGGATGACTACTTTCTATTATTCATCCTGAGAATATCCACACCATGAACGTATTCATTTGGTTATGGTAATATGTTCTTTATTATATTTTCAGTTTTTACATTTTAAGTATGTTTTTTTTGACACCGACCAAAAGGATGTTTCGTATGTTGGGATTGTTAGCAATCCATTGTGTTACAAGAGATTGTATCAATGGTTCTTAATCGAATGATCATCTACCATGATAAATGTTAATACGCTCTACCAATAATATGAAAAATGGCACAATACGAGTTGATTATTTTGTCTAAAATATAGTCTTAACACATTTCTAATGGTCTTACACATGTCAATGATAGATGGGTGTAATTCTCATGGTGATTAACGTATATAAATGCATTAAGATGTATAAATGGTATATGTTGGTCCATTATGATTTTGTTATAAGTTGCAACAGTGATTGGTACTTAATTGATCTTGTATCACATCATTATCACAATTTACTTAAATAGAATATGGTTAAGTGTGATGGCATTTGCAAATTGAAAGCGATCATCACTATTAAATATTACAAATGCCCCAACAAATCCTATCAATATCAATATATGTTGTCACAACTCACAAGGTGAGGAAAAGAGAAAAACACTTGTAAAATTAATTAATATATGCACACTCACAGACATCAATATATATATATATATATATGCATTAACCATCATTAACCTAAATTTGTGTATTTACATACTTAAATTATTTATTTGTACTACAAAATTAATTTTTAATAGTTCGTTAAATACTGGGGGGCATAATTGGCTCTTCATTCACATATTTATAACTAGATATATTAGTAGTTTAGATATACAAATCAACAATATCGCCGTACATTTATCAAGATTCTTGTAGCTCAATAGCGTGAGTTTTAGTTTGAAATTAAGTCGTCACACATTTTAAATTTTGTCGTCCTTTGAAAAATATACGTAGTAGCATCCCTTCTCCCTAAATAGAAAGACCGAACTACAATTTACAACAATGTTAAGCTGACTTGAAAATGGAAAATCATTTAAACAGATAAATACTATTATCCTTGTTTCAATTGTTCTTTTGGGTTTATGAGATGTTTATAAATACTTATTTTTATAATTTTTTTTTTCATATTCCTGCAAATACTATTTGTTAATAATTGGAAGAGAAATATAATATAAATTTGAGGAAATAGGAGAAAACTAATTGAGTGTCTGGTTGTCCATTTCACTACTTCTTAGTTTTGTAATCCTAAGCTAAATCAACAACTGAAAATAAGCAGATTGAATTTTATATTTCAATTTGTATTTCTAATTAATGGTGCCATCAAATATATGTAGTATGCAGTGGTTAGTTTAGAATGTAAGATGAAATATAAAATGGTAGGGAAGATCCAAGGTGAACAAGAGAAATTATAATTTGAGTAATAAATAAATAAATCTAGCCCTCAATTTTTTATAATTAAATATTTAATTTCATTAACAAGAAATGTACAAAAAGATTACATAGCAAAATCAAAATGTACCACGAGTACAAGATAAAAATAACCTGGTGGTGTTTGATCAAAACGAACCGTACTCACATGATCAATATCATTGCCTATTTGGCCAACTTATGTACATCAACATTTGTTGATCTAGAAATATGCTTAAATTTCCCTCTAGACTTCCTGCTCCACATACTACTTGTATCATTTGTAATACTCTCTGATTGTCCATATATAAAATAATTCAAGCTTAGTGATGGCCAAAATGGAATTAAGATTCTCATTCTCAATTATAGCTTTTTCCACACCGTACTAATCAAGCCAATCACAAGTTTCTTACTTGTCAATATAGTCCCCATCATCGAAACATTCATAACCACCACTCGTTTTGATACCACCTGAATCCGTTTTTCCTCAAAATCTCTAGCAAAGAAAGCAATATTATAGACGACATCATCTTGGCCAAATGTATCTGTTTTAACTTTAATCCAGCTATTTTTGGGTTTTCTCCATTTTTCTCCAAGATGTTGACCCCTATTCTTGTCCTTAATGATTTGAGCATGTTCATGTTCCTCAGCCTTTTTCGTTGTCATGTGTATAAGTTTCTGCAAGGCTATTGAAGGTAAATTATGTAATATTCAATTTTTTTTTCCCATAAAATCTTAAGGCCTACAAAAATGAAAATAAGGAATTCATCTTGAATATCATTTGATTTAAGAGGAAAAAAAAACTTGTTTTAGATAATTTTTTCAACAAAAAGAGCAATGATTGATTCCTAAATGGTCAAACTTTAAAATTTCATTTCGAGGCAAACCAGGAAACTTCTGCTAGAGGACATCCAAAAAAGATGTGATCAATATTCTCCTTAGCACAATTTCATAATTTTTCATGGTGATAAATTCTCATGTCCTTATTTTTGTTGATTGCAAATTTTGTACTATTCTCCATAAAAATAATTTACGTCGCTTGTGAATCTCAGCATTCCAGATTTTAAGTAATAATTTTAACATTCGAATTATTATTGAATCTAGGAATCTGTTCAACAATATAAACATTTTAACTATTCACATTCCTGACGTAGAGGGCGTCCATATCAGTTTTCCATGCATGTTGGTAGAGTTTATGTGGATACAAATTTCCCTCACCAAATCCATATTGAAATTGGATTCCACATATTCTTGTGCCAGCTACCATCATCCCTCAACAAATCCATAATCTGGTTGCTATGATCCTTATGTTTGTTTTTGCAAGGAATAAAACCTGCAATTGTGGGAATCCAGGGTTCATGCTAGATTAAAATATTAGATCCTTTAACAACTTGAAACATGTTTCTTCAGAGATTATATATTTACATGCATTAATATCTTTCCAAATCGATAAATTTTGAGAAACAGTTCTACTCATTACAAAAATATTAATAGCAAGATATTTTGAAAACAATACTTAAACCAGAACTTATCCTCTTTGTTTGTAACTTGTCAATCTAGTTTTACAATCACTACCCTATTAAAATCTCCGGCTCTTCTAAAATGAAGCCCCCCTTTTGATTAAAGACAACATAAAAATCCCAACTTTTTAACCTCACTTTTCTACGTTCATCTCGACATCCCTGCCAAAATCCCTCATGTTATCCAATTAATTACAAACAAAAATTGGCAACAAAATATTTGACATGTAATATATAGGAACGGAAGCAGCCACAGAGAACAAGAGTTTGTCCTACCAGCTTAGGATAACAATTTAAGTTTATAACCAACTATTTTTTTTTTTTGCATTCTAGTAATAATATTTTTAATAACCATTTTCCAAGATTTATGTTTATAAAATGGATGTCCTAAATGTTTTTTCTTTATGTGAACATTATTTAACATCAGCGAGAGATTTAATGTGATCTTTTATCTTTTGACCGATATTCTTACTATAATAATAAAAGATTTATAAGTATTCATTGACTGACCGGATCAATTAAAAAACGATTAAGATATCACAATAAAATATGTATTTCTTCATCGCTCACTCCACTAAATAATACTATCTCCGTCCCAATTAATCTTGTACACTTTTCATTTTCGTCCGTCTCAAGTGAATTTGCACCCCTCTTAAAAAGGAAAGTTATAACACAATCTGTACCCTCAAAATATTCATTCTTAATCTCCATCATCAATTCATCTTTGAAAAGTCAACAAAATTTAAAAGTAAATTGTTTTAATAGTTGTGCCAACCTTCCGAGTGCAAAAATAGCCGAAATGGAGGTAGTATTAGATCACTCGAGCCCTCATATATTGGAATAAAAGATGGATGTGGATAATAAATGCCTTGAAAATAAAAAATTCGAGTAATAAATCTAGCGTTTTCATTTGTTGAGTTCCCCACTTCCCCTTTCGCTTTCACCACTCCCACACTCACCGCTCAAATCGCTTTCTCTCTCTTTCGCACTGTAGAAGAACAACAGGAAGGAGTAGGGTTTTCCAGAATCACTCCATTGCGCGATCCACCTCCCTCGAGTGCGTGTTTTATAGGTGAACGTTTTGATGTGCGTAATACTATGAACAAGGGGGCAGCGGAATGGGCGCGGCTAACAAGCCCTGGAGGTGTAATGGCGGAGTGCTGGTGACTAATCTGGCTGCTGAATTTTTGCAACAGCAGAAGCAAAAGCAGCAGCTGTCGCCGCGGCAGCACCAGCATTGCTGGAATTTGAGGCGGCGTCCCGCAGTGCCATGGACGGTGGTTTGTGGTCTATTACTATTTGCTGTTGGGCTTATTTCTCTTTTCACGGGGCACGTCGCCTCTAATCTTGAGTGGTCACAGCAATTCGTCAAGAGGGTATGGGTGATGAAGCTTTGATACTGACTGTGCGTTTCCGTGTGATATTAATTGCTTTCCCCCATAGTTTCAGATTTAATGTAGAAAAGCATATAAACTGCCGTTTCTTTTATTCTCGTGTTCTTAGTACTTTGATATGGAAAGTGTGGATTGAGAAATTTTGTATTATTTTTTTCACCTAGCTTTAGTCATAAAAACTCTCCATAATTGTTGAATTATGTGACTTGCCCTTTTTTAGAATACTCCTGTTTTTATAGCTGGATTGTCTTTTTCTTAGAGAATTGGTCGTTTTCTATTTTCTGTTGCCTCTTCTCCATGATTGCTTTTGAACTTTGCATCTGTATCCAGTCATTTTCTGTGGTCGACAGCCACCTGTTTGTCTTTCATTATCTGGATCTTTACTTTGGGAATAGGATTGTTCTCGTTCTCTAGGATTGATCAGTTTGATTCAGATGCGCACCTTTCTGTGCTTTTGCTTTGTTATTGTTAGACATGAGTTAGATATGAGATATTCCGATGGAAAACTTCTGATGGTGTTTATATGCCTGTCATTTGTGTCCGTGAATGTGTAATGTGAGAGATTAGTATTTATGGGGATGGAAAAGCACCTCAGAGATTCTGAATTGAGGAGAAAATTACCTAGAAAGATAGTATGATAAAAACGTTAGTGATAATCTGAAGTTTGGCTCAAATATATTGCATCAATAAAATCTTTGAAGTCGAAGAAACAAGTTGTTGCAATAAATTAGTTTAACCCTTGTTTCTTCTCTTCCATTTCTGCTTCTCTTCGATCTACATAGGGTTAGTTTACTTCAAGGACCAAGTTTTGATTCTTATCCATGGTATAGCATAAATTTGGTGGGATTATATTGGTTCTGGGGGAGGTGAGACCAAATAATGAGGTTTTGGGTGCTATAGTACCGGGTTAACCCGGGTTGGTGGGTGTATTACAGTTTCAGAGACAAGAAATGTAAACATAGGATGACTCAGGATTACTGACCGAAATCCCATGTTATCCCATGTCTGGCCCTTAAGTTATTGCGGAGGTTCATATTGCAGCAAGCTAATCTTTTTTGTTCTTAATTATTGAACTTAAAGTACTTTCTAGCATTTTCATGTTTCTTGAAGGTAGATCTAGTCACTGTTTCTCTTGTGTTCCTTTTCAGTTCTTCCTCACTTTTTCCCAACTTCCACGGAGTAGAAATATGTATGAAATGGTGTAAGCATCTTGCTAGAACTAAACTGTGCTTGTTTAGAAGACACCATGGTCTTTCAACAGTTTTCTGCCACAAAGTTCTTAGATCCTAATAGAGCTTCTTGAGGATGTTGTTTTTCATTTGTTTCTATAAGAAGCTCTATGGCTGGGGAGCAGCGCTGTGCTGCTGCACTGGAAGATTTTAATACTTTTGATGGTTGCTCTTTATATTATCCTCGTGCTCTGATCTGTACTTCATGCCGTAAGGGAGTAACATTTAGAATACTATTCTTCGTCCTAGAATTTTTTCTATGTATGTTAGAGATACAATATGAAATCAAACTCTTTGGTAGGGAAAAAAAAGCACAAGACCGTCAATCTTGCATTTCAATTGTTAATCTAACACTGATGCACTATTGTAACTTAGATTCAGCTTAAACATCCAAATGGCATAGATAACCATATTCGTGATGGAGAAGAACGTTAACATGGGGTATCTGCTAATGGTCACTTATACCTTAGTTGACAAACATTTAATACTTGATCTCATGCATTGCAGGCTTGGATTTTTAGAATAATTTTGTCTCTTTCTGTTTCAGCTACTTTATTTCAGGGATATGACATTGCTTTTTAAGTAGGTCCAGAAATAAATTGCAAGATGTCAACTGAATCGTGTTGTTTTTCTGGTTGCTGATTTCGTTGAACGTTTTAAGGACCTTGACTTTGATTTGTTCGTTGTTACCACTTGTATTACTAGTCTTATCCCCCCCTCCTCGCGCATGCACTCAATATTTAGCACATCAAAGAGAGTGTCATAGCTGTCATACATGTCTAACAGGCATCATTGTTTCTGTCAGTGGTCCTGTCTCGAAGTCTGCATTAACTGTTTCATCGTTTCATCTCTGTTCTGGTTAAGATATGAGTCTAAACTGAAATTCTGGCGCTATGGCAAAGTTGAATGTTGTATGTTTGTGTATCTGTATCTTGCAGTGATTCCCTTC
Organism: Ajuga chamaepitys; assembly: GCA_958295605.1. Classification (NCBI taxonomy): domain Eukaryota; kingdom Viridiplantae; phylum Streptophyta; class Magnoliopsida; order Lamiales; family Lamiaceae; genus Ajuga; species Ajuga chamaepitys. The sequence continues at coordinate 13,901,907 of OY282502.1, read as the reverse complement.
ATTAAGTTTACATTTACCATCATTCGAGTATATAACAATTACGACATTACTATCAAATTTCCTGATGCTGATGCAATGCAGGGTGGAGGTTACCGGGCTCCAATCGATATATGGAAATCACAATTTTCAAACTTTTATTATAATTGCAGTGACAGAGGCCCTCATTTTGCGCGTAAGTTCCTCAGAGTTCCCTGAATTTTATACAATAAGTTATATTATGTACTCCTTGTTTGAATGGAACTCTGTTGGTTAATGATTCAGAGTTTCTGACCTTTTTGTCAAAAGTATGTCATAATTTCTTGTTGTATGGGGTGCTAATGCTTATATTTGATTCTGTAACAATTGTGCCAGTCGAGTTGGGATCATAAACAAACTTTGAGATGCATTGTTTTGTTTGAAAAAAACTTCAGATATTGATATTGTGGCAACTGGTATTATATAGAGAAGTTGGGTAAATATATTATCCTTTCAAATGATCTCTGTTGTTTGATCAGAGTAGATAACTTATTAAGTTAAGTTGAGTTCAACCTGCTGGTTTTCGTCTCTTGTTCATAAATTAATGAAATCCAGGATATAACACCACTAATTCTTAATCTGTAGCTGCTGTACGTGAACGGTTTTCAAATGGCTACTTACTTATTGCCACTAGCGGGGGCCTTAACCAACAAAGAACAGGAGTAAGTCTTTTCACGCCTCATCTCAGAGCTTATTTCGTATGTATCAGATCTAGTAGCATGTACTTGTTTATATTCTTTTTCGTTTTTATATCATGGCAGTTTTCTCCATATCCTGATTGTGTTGGTTTTAGTTGTATGACTCAAAGCCCAAATTTATTAATTCATTTGTGAGCTTCAGATAACCGATGCTGTAGTGGTTGCAAGGATCCTAAACGCTACTTTGGTCGTGCCAGAATTGGATCATCAGTCATACTGGAAGGATGAAAGGTTGGTATAGATGGAAACTGAAATGAACCTGAATTACCCAGTCTTGGTAATATGTTTTACCTATATGATCGAGATGATGCAACTATAAATAGTCTTTTTACTAATGCTTTAGTGCTCCAATGATCTTCATGATGTCTAAACTCTATTATGTCATTTAAAAAATATTATAACTACTAATTTAATATTATAATTTTAAAAAATGTTTGTTCAATAATATTTTGTTTCACAACCTCCTACTGAAAAAATAAAAATCAAATAGAGAGGAGGGGCAAGATGCAACCCATGACCTCACTTAAAGCGAAGTGCAGGTGCCGACTCTTATATTAACAGTTGGTTAACATTTATATAATCCTTTCTCATCGAGATATTATTTTGTTATGCAGTGATTTTGTCAACATATTTGATGTTGATTGGTTCATCTCTTACCTTGCGAAGGACGTTCCAATTGTTAAAAGAGTACCTGAAAAGGTGATGAGGTCAATGGATAAACCACCATATACCATGCGTGTTCCACGAAAATCAGAACCTGACTACTATCTAGAGCAAGTATTGCCTATTTTATTGAGGAGAAGGGTAAGAAAACAAACTTATGTTCTAATCAGTAACCTAATTTAAGAAGACACTACAATAGACTTTGACCCTTTTGTTGTTATCCGCACCTTGTTCATCTCATTTCCATGTGCATGACATGAAGAGTACCTGTTTGTTCTTTGGTCGAATAAAAGCCTCTCTATCTCGCTGTTAAGTAACTGAACAAAGAAGAGTATAGCTTCCTCTTTTTTTGTTAATTATTTGTTTCTTCTCAAGCTTTGTCTCACATTTCGTTTCATCAATAGATTAGAACTGGTTCATCCATGATTTTCATAAAAAATATAAGAAGTTGTATAGGTTGCTACGACCTTAGACACAACATTATGCTCTTGGGATGTTTTGTAGTAAACATTTTATCGTACCCTGGCCCGAGTAGCAACATGAAGTACGATGATCCATCCAAAATTATGCATTATATATTCCATGATTATTTCAACTAATTTCAACTTTGGCACCCACAAATTTTGTAAGATTGCATAGAGCTTGATCAATTTTTTTTTTTTTTTTTATAGGAATAAGTTAAATGATATTAATCATGCAAAGATCTAAATTAATGAATTATAATTAAGATATAGATGTCCAGTGAATACTGTTGTATCATGACTTTGAGATTATCGGTGCTCCATGCGCTTGCATCTGCATTTTCTCTCAATTCAGAAATGGAAGTATCTATAGAAGCAGCTAAAGCTATAGATTGGTTTGGAGCCCCAACTCATAAATGGATGGTCCTCAATTTCTTGGTTGGTAGTTGGCAGTCTGTGAGCCCTGTCAACATCCCCTTATAATCAGAAAATAACTATATCATAATGTAACCCCACATTTACACATTTACACTTTTACTTTTCATGAAACAAGATGAGCTAAACACTTGTCAGACCTGACTCATAAAACTTCCAGTATAACCTTAATTGAATATAACATGCCTTTAAGAAATAAAAGCTAAGCTTATATCTTGCAGCTATTTACCCATTTGGACATGTACTTCTGATTTTGGTAGTTGGGGGCTCTAGAAGCTCTTCTTCCCTGTCCTGTATGAGAATTGCCAGAAGATATCTTGTGCCATTCCTTATTATTTCATGGGTATACAAAAGTAAAACTACAACTGGATATTAATGCTTTATTATATCTCGCTGCAATAGTTTTGAAGCAAGAGTACTTGGAAAAATCTTAATTCAGATGCTTGCTTGATTTTTGTATAAGTAATTCACTTCCTATATTATTATACCCATAAAATGTTTAAAATATTTATTGCTACCAGAAGTTGATCTACCCAGGTTCTGTAGCATGATTTTATGAAATTCTGACTTAGGGTTCTGTCAAGGAAATTTGTAATTCACATAGTATATTCTATCAAGAGATATTGTCATTTCTATTTCTGACTTGAGATATCACAGATTGAGTTTCTATATTCAAACACAGGAATACAGAAACTCACCTTTCAACTTTCATTTAAATCTTCATGCGAATATAATGTGAGCTATGATGTGAAGATGACAGAATATTAGAAAATTATATATTTTCAAGCTCTAAGAGATGTATTCAACATTTCCAAAGATTTTGGCTTAAGTGACCTCCTTTTGCTTTAAAATGCCCTCTTGTGAATTTTAATTGTGAGCATACTACAATCTATTTGCGATGAGCGTTGCTTAACCAGTATTCCACCTGAAAATGTCTGCAGGTTATTCAGCTGACAAAGTTCGATTACAGGCTGGCTAATGACCTAGATGAAGACCTACAAAAATTACGCTGTCGAGTCAATTATCATGCATTAAGATTCACTAAACCTTTAAGGAATCTTGGCCAGAGGCTTGTCACACGCATGAGGAAAATGGCGAAACGTTTTATTGCGGTTCACCTGAGGTTTGATATCCTTGCTATGCCATTAATTTTACTAGTTTCATGGAGTTGTAGCTTGCAAGAATTGTAAGTTCACGTGAAACTCGTCGTCAATAGTTCTGTTCTTATATAGCTTGATAAGCTGTTAAATTTGATAATCAAGAGATTATTATTTGTGCAAGTTTATTAATGGAAATACTAACCTCTGTATAATCTTCAGAAAGTGATCCTGACGCTGTCCACTAAAATTTGTTTTACATGGAGCATATAAATACTCAAATTTCGGTTCTTGTTGAAGATATTATATTTAATGCTAAAATGGTATGATATTCCTTACTATCATATTAAACTAGAGGAAGATGGTCATTCAACACTGCACTAAAGCATCCCAGCTTGGACATCAATTTTATAGTGGAACTTCGCACTTAACTTGCAGCCACATTACTATACCAGTCCGCAAAGTACAATCCCCTGCAATATGCAGTAAGCTTACATTAACCATTGCCAAAGGTCTACCCAGTGTATAGTACTGTCAGTTCGGACTAAGTTTAGGTTGCACTCACTATGATTTCATGATATCTTCAGATCTATCTTCAGATCTATCTTACTACTATGCTGGCATCATCCAGTTAGTTCAGCTTAAATGGTACTGGAGCAGAAAATATGACGATGCACTCCTCAATGCAGTTGAAGTTAAATCTAAGTTTTGAACATTTCTCCTGATCCAATGTCCCTTGTCCCTCAACTCTTGAGGAGCATTAATTATAGTCTTGATGTTGCCCAAAAATCAGTATGGAGAAGTATCATCACGAAGTCTGTTTTCAAAATCGTATATCATTTAAAAAATACATATTTCCTTGAGAGCTGTTCCTGCTTCTGGGTTTTAAATGTTTCTTAAGAGATAAATTGCGTTAACGTAATGACAAGCTTGTTACATCACATTGTGGCTTGCAGAATATTGAAATTCAGAAAAAGTCTCCACCTTTCTCTCGCATCCTGAGTGATGGAAATGTATTGTAGCATATGCTGTATTTCTGCTTACTATCTGTGCCCTCTGTTTGCTTAATTTACTGTATATCATGATTCATGAACATTGGGATATTGAAGAATATTAACTAGAATCTCTATCTTATCACTGCTTAACATTGTGAAACGTAATTGTAGGTTTGAACCTGATATGCTCGCATTTTCTGGGTGTTACTTTGGTGGGGGTGATAAAGAAAGAGATGAGCTGGCTGAGATAAGAAAGCGATGGGACACATTACCTGTAAGATTCTAATTCGTGAAGAATATCCTTGTCTTACTTTGCAGCATGACCCTGAGTTTCTATTTTAATGTTGGACTCTGAAGCTAAAGTATGAAATATTCTGTGATGAGCTGTTTTTTGAAACCTCAATTATGATGTATTGCTTCAGGAATTAAGCCCAGATGAAGAGCGAACACGAGGTAAGTGTCCTTTGACCCCTTATGAAGTGGGGTTGTTGCTGCGGGCCCTTGACTTTGATAATAATACATATATTTACGTTGCATCTGGAGAAATATATGGTGGAGAAGAAACTCTGAGGCCCCTTAAAGAGCTGTTTCCGAACTTCTATACGAAAGAGATGCTGGTCAATGAAGAGTTGAAAACTCTTCTTCCCTTTTCTTCTCGTTTGGCTGCCATTGACTACATTGTCTGCGATGAAAGTGATGTCTTTGTCACCAATAACAACGGGAATATGGCAAAAATACTAGCTGGTCGAAGGTTAGTATTGAGAAAAACGGTTTTATTTGAATTTGGCACTACTGATGAGCTTGGGCTGTTACTTAGTTTTATATATCTTATAATAAAATTAATATTTTCTACACACATCTTGCATCTAAAGTAGTCTCCTAAATTACGACACCTATTCCATGTTCTTACGCCGGTAGAAAATTATCATAACTGTATTGAGTATTGAGTGCATTAGAAAGTAAGCAGCAGTAGCCCCAATCAATAAGAAAATCAGGAGAAAACTTGGACGTTTATAGTGGAATTTTAGATGCCCTAGTATGGCATGTAGAAAGTAGACAATAATTAACTTGAATAAAAAGAAAGGGAAGACGTAAGGGTCTGAAAAAGAGCCTATTGGAAAAGACATGTTATGCTTGAAATAAATTAACGTGTATTTGGACTGAACACGATGACAAGATAGCACTGAACACAATGACAAGATAGCTCCATATAACCTACCCCTCGGTGGGGTAAAATGTTTTTGTTGTTACTTGTTAGTACAAACTGTACTCTTAGTGGTCTGAGTTTCCTATTCTGTGGTCACCAGAGACTAAATCCACTACTATGTTATATTTGTTGTTTGAAGGAGGTATATGGGCCATAAGAGAACAATTAGGCCGAATGCAAAAAGGCTCAGTGCTTTGTTTGCAGCACGAGACAAAATGGACTGGGCCACGTTTTCAAGAAAGGTCAAGTCATGTCAAAGAGGATTCATGGGAGAGCCCGAAGAGATGAGGCCTGGACGAGGCGAGTTTCATGAATTTCCATCTGCATGCATCTGCCAGAAACCATCCAGATACTTGTCTCTCAACAAAGCCTTCAATGTTTCTGTGGAAGATTCTGTGCATGAATATGTCGGCAACGCACAAAGCTTGTCTAGACGAGAAATGCAAAGCAGCAGAAATAAATACATGTCTGTCACTAATCTTTGACTATTTTTGGGCACCAACTAGGACTGCTGGTTTATTGTGCAGAGAGGTTTGCATGCTGCAAGTTCTGTATGAAACGGCTGAAGATTCATGTATATTGCTCCTGTAGCATGCCACCTTTCTATTAATTTGTTCATATTTATATTTATATATAAGAGATATATATAAGTTGTCCCTTTTTTGCAGGATGAATTTTATTTCATGCTTCTCTGTTTGATGACAAAGAATTTCATTGTTGTATTTTGTTCACATACTGAACATAAACATTCTTCAGGATAGGAGCATGTGTAATGGTTTCACATATTAATCGGCCTAACTGCAGGTGATAATACATATCAAAAGAAAGTATATGTGGAAATGTTGTTTTTCTTGTTACTGTACTGTAGGGTCAAGAAAACAGGAGGTCTACATGGATTATCATCTCACTTAAGCTTTTGGAATTCTTTGCACCGAAAATTGATTATAGACGCTACTTTTGCTGTTAGATAGACATACGAATATGTTCATATACAGTAATATCTGATTTTTTTATGAATTGATGCTTGGAAGAAAACTAGAATCTTTCCGATTCCTCAAGATAAAACTCTTTTATCTCTTAGATGGTGAATATACTCAATACTCCTTTTTTCAAGTCTTATCGCCAACAAACTTATCCATGTGGACGTTACGTAGATATTATATGATTTGGACTGCTTGTACACACATTATAGAACAATTAATCAATTCCTAGCAGACACTTGAATAAAGATGATTAAACCCAGAAAATTTTCTTGTTAGAACTTGGAATGTTGGTTATCTTTGAATGAACCAAATCCAGAAGATCTATAGAATGCTATATGTGGCAAGCTGTTTTATTTTCGAAAATAATTTTAAGAGACATTAATAACTCCATTCATGGCTTTCGCTTTCCTAGCAGAGAAGCCTTAGCCATACTTTCCAACTGTCTTTATTTCGATCGAGTTTTAGTTATTTTCTTTCACTTTCTACCTTACTTCTTCATTAGGAAAATCTATATCCTTGAGCACTGTTGGGTTCAATATAATAAATCTGGGTTACGCAGCAGAATTTAAAATAATTTAACGGAAAAGTATTGAAAGGAATACAAAATATATCAAATCAATGTGCTAAATTATACCTCCGTAAATTTTCCTTCGTTTGATGTAGAGGATAGGAAGAATCAATTCATTATCTGACATGAAATTTGCAAGGATCCTGCATATAATCCCTCTAATCGGTTCAACTTTCGAATGCAACACCAAATTTAACACTTTAATAGTAGTGTTGAATTGTTTACACCAGTTTAGTAATTGAGTATGTAGAAGTAGATAAAAATGAAAGAAGTTTTTGTCGTAATTAATTAGTGGCGAGAAATGAAGAGAAGAGAAAAAACTTTGTGTGCGTAATATTTTATGTCACACACAATATATATATGTGGAGTTGTTTATAAAAACAAAATTAATTGTTAATAAGTAAACCTAGCTACTCAACTCCGCCGCCGCAACAATAAATATAAAACGTGGAAAGAGAGTCAAACTCTTAACCAACTCACAAAATCTGGGCTGATAGGATACGTTATTTTGAAATGGAAAAAACGTTGCGTCATTCAAATCCATATAATGCACATGTGTACATATTATTATAATTATTTAGATAAACTAATTTATCTAAATAATTTTATTTCTTTTTATTATTAGTGCACTTTTATAATAGAATCTACTAGATATTAATGTTGGACTTCAATTAATCCAATTAATTTGTTAATACCCAATCACTAATAATTTTAATCTGTCAATTTATTAATTCTTTTACATAATTAAAGCCAATTAAATAATCTAATTATTTAATTGGATTTATTTTAATTAAAAAAATAAATCTAATTAATTAATTATATTTAGTTATTGGATTATATTAATTGATAAATGTCATCATTTAAACATTGATGTGTCCCTTTAGGTTCACTACTAACACTAGCAATAGGCTTACATTTTTTTTTTTTTGCAACAGTGCAAATAACAATTATTTTATTATTTTAATTTAACTCTTTAATTCCCAACATACAAATTATTGGAACACCTAACAAGTAGCGTGATCATCCAATGTCAGGTGAACTAGCACGAGTAAACCAATTTAATTGCGATTGTCATACATGTTAGGTCCTTCCAACATCTAATCTCGCGATTGATTTTGGGGTATGGATTATAAGTCGAAACCCCATTAAATCAATAATTGTTTTATTATATTCAAGTTAAAATGATTCTCGATGAATCCATATTCATTTTGCCTTGACCAGATCATCGAATCAAGAACAATGAAAAACACAAGAGATTATCTTGTCAATGACAAATATCGAATACTATGTTGGTCATTGACAAGTCTCTATGTACACAATTCAATACCCAATATATTCCGTTATGATTGTTAAAACAATCAAAAGATATATCTAAGTATTACATAATGAACATAAGACTATCGTCATGACTTAAGTCTAAGGAGTAAGGGTTAATGATGTACTAGCGCATTTGGAAATTCTTATTTCAACAGGATATCTCCAATTAAGAATTTCTCATGGATCAGGTCCAATGAACTCGTTTTATAAAAAGCATCAGCATACATGAACTCTTGTCATCATACTAATACTAATGGAATGCAGTATTCTCGTCTTACGAGTATTCCTCGTTTACACAAGTCTTACTAGCTACTCAATGTCCTATCTTAAGGAGCTTCGACTTGAGACTAATTTTAGGCCAAAGCTTCAAGAGCATATTCCATGATCACCATCACATGCGTGACCATGCCCTTTAGCTTATTTTGATCTAAGAATTTTATCTGATATTTTGCAAACATGAAGAACATCATAATTGACAAAGAATAATTGCTTTAATTAATATAATTTTAATAAATTGTTTACATATAAAATATAAAAGAGTACAATAATTCAATTTAATCACTACCCTAACAAACCCACATATTAAAGTCATCCACCCACAAAATCAGCGCGACCCAAAATAAATTTTGAATTTGGATTAATGGTTATAGTTTGGAATGTTTGATTGAAGAAGGTTTCAGAAAATAATGTGTTGTTTATGATAGGATGTTTTTGGTTGTCATGGTTGGTCTACATTTTGCAAAGGATATGCATCATACTCTTTCTGTTAACTTTACAAGTCAATCTCAAGCCTATTGAGCAAACATCCTTTCCTTAACAAGGCCAAAGCCCATTGTCACAGCCTTTGCTGAACAAGTTTTTTACGTATCTTCTTTGGATTTGGGCAAGAATACAACCCAATCATGGTTTCACTTACCTCCAAAGTTGAGCCATATTTATGTTAGAGATGTTCACGCTGTTTTGCTTAGCTATGAGGCAAGGTCAGTATCCTGACTTCCCCACAGTCCAAGAAGAATTTCAACCAAAATTTTCTAACAAGTAGAATAAATTTCTGTGGGAATTAGAGGCGATAGAGGCTTTTCAAAGGTGATTTTAGAGGAAGGGGTGATAGAGATTTTGGTGGCAGGTTACAATTCATTTGTAGAGAGTATTACTGGTGATAGGTGTTATAAGTACACAGTGAAGTGCAACAACAATTTTAACCAAGGGAAGACACAGGCTAACTATGCAGGCAACATGAGTTCCTGTGATGGTGCTACTGTTTCTGGAAATTCTTAGTGGTTTTCAATGATTATTAACAAGAAGCATTTTGGTTTCCTGATCTCGAGCAACGCATCATGTCACTAATAATCTCAGTAACCTCAATCTTGCCTCAGAATATCAGGGTGGAAACATGTTACAACAGGAAATGGTATAGGTTTTTTAATATCGCATGTTGGCAAATTCAAACTCCCTTTTCCCACCAACCTTGTTTCTAGGTTTCGTTCTGAAAAATCTTTTACATGTTCCACAAATAACCAAAATTCATCCTTTCTTTTGTGTTGTGAAGGATCTAGCCACATGAATACCCAAATTCACTGAAGACATACCAGCTTCTGTTCCAGCCAATCCCACTTCAGTTCTTCCTAGTACTAGTTTTTCCTTTTCTATAATCTCAGCTAGTGTTAAGAAAGAAAACCTCGTTGTTTGGCTTTTAAGGCTTGGACATGCTCCAGGTTTTCATGCCCATATTTCCCACAACACAATGGTACGTATCACTGAAGTTGGTCCATCCCTCTTTAGATGACTCTTTTGTCACTGTTATTCATATAATCAACAGAACTCCTTGTAAACAACTTAATTGCCAAACACTCTGGGAGCTCTGCTTCAAAGTTAAATAAACAGCTTAGGTTGTTTTTTCTATCCTCGTCTCAGACCTTTCAACAAACATAAGCTTGAATTTAGGTCCATTGCAACTACTTTTCTAAGGTATAGTTCTCAGTTCAAAGGTGTTCTCTTACCTTTTGGGAAAATCCCTTTTGATTACAAATGTTCTTTTTGATGAATCCTCATTTCCTTTTCAGACGAAAATTATTTCTGCTCCATTATCCATTCCAAATCCTTTTGTGCTTGCTCCAAGACCACCAATTGTATCCTTCCCTCTGTCTTTACCACCACCGCCAGCCCTCTACGCACTCGAGAGTCTTCTCTACCTCCTTCATCCGACACCCTAACTTTCTATCTCACTCTCATTCTTCTACTATCCCTTCTGATTCTTCTAATGATTTAATTGTTGACCAGCCAACTGAGAATGCTATTACTATTCCACATGCTACTAGTGCTTTTGTTTCAGGTACTCATCACATGGTGACAAGATCCAAAGTGGGCATTTACAAGTCCAAAGTTTATATATTAACCTTTGCTCAAGATGATGTTGAGCCTTCTGATCATCTTACAGCCTTACAGAGTCCCAAATGGGAAACAGCCATGCAATCAGAATTTCTTGCCTTAGTCAAGAATAAAACTTGTCCTTTGGTTCCAAGACCTTTGGAAAAGAAATTTATTAGTTGTAAGTGGGTGTACAAACTGAAAACAAATGCATATAGCTCAATTTCCAGGCACAAGGCCAGACTTATAGCTAGAGGTTTTTACGCTGACTGGGTAAGACTCCGATGAACTTCTAGCCCTCCCATTCGGCCTACTTCTCTTAGAATTGTTATGGTTGGCACTGATAAACTCTTGGTTTATCAGGCAGCTGGACTTTGATAATGTTTTTTCTCACTTGAGAATAAGGTTTACATTGAGCGACCTCATGGTTTTGAGAGTCGTCACACACAGTTTTTATGTTTGTATGCTACATGAGGCTATCTATGGCCTGAAAACAAGCCTCAAGGGCTCAGTTTCATACTCTCAAAAACACTCTTTTCAATTTTGGATTGAGAACGCAACAGGACTTACATCTAAGCATAACAAAAGGCATACAATTAGTATTGTCTAAGCTCAAGATGTAAGATGCCAAAGGCCTTACAAAACCCAAGGTAAATTCTCCTTTATTATCTATGTCTGATGGCACTCATTCTTACTATATTCTACAAAAACATAGTTGGGGTTCTTCATTATGTGGTGGTTACTAGGCCAGACACTGTTTATAGTGTTCATAAAGTTAGTCAATTTATGCAGTCGTATGGATTCTCCTTAGACGCTAGTTAAACGCTGAGATTTCTGATTCTGGTTTGCATCTCATTGCTTCCTAGAATTTTCACCTCACTACATTTCTAGTTCAGACTGGGCTACTGAACTTGATGATAGGAAATCGATTCCAGATTTTTGTCTTTTCTTGAGAGGTAACACTATGCCCCGGTGTTCCAAGAAGTCAATTACAGTATCTTGTTCCAGCATTGAGGTCGTCCACGAAAGCATAGCTCATGCTCTGTGTTGGATTCAATCCATCCTTAAGGAGCTAAGGATTTTTGCAAACCAAGCCACCAGTTCTTTGGACAGATAATTTAGATGTTTCTCTCCAAATCCTGTAAATCATGCTCCGACGAAGCACGCGGAATTGACATACATGTTATTCTATAAAGGGTGCAAGTAAGGAATCAACACATTCCTAATTATAATCAAGCAGCTGACATTCTTACCAAGCCTGTCTAAAAAATCTCCAATCGATTTCGATGTATTCCCTCACAGGGGGCTGATACACAACGCCACTTCAGTAACTTGGCCAATTCATCATGTAATACTGCTATGCCTCGTCCAGTACAACCGCAGCTGACATTCAAAATGAAGCTCAACTTTCTACAGGAGTTTTAAATGGTTTATGTTGTTACTAGTTCTAATTAAATACATGTCCAGTGATTCTGTGTCACCATTATAATTAAGAATGTGCCCAGGCTTTACTCTAGTCCATTGTCATGTATCATAGAGCTGCCATCTTGTATATTGAAATCTGGCATAAATGAATACTGAATATTGAAAAGCTCAATTCATGGCTCTTCATGGAGAACTAAATAGCACGAGTTTGTTTTTCGACAACAATCAATCGTTACCCTCGATTGTTCTAAGTAATCTTTATAATATTCTGCCAAATAATTGATCGACTACACAGGAAAATAAATAGTTGCAAATTGCAATCATAAGTTTCATAGGTTTCTCTACCAGGACAAAAAAAAAAAAAATTGGCGGATAAGACCACATAACAACAGACATGCAAGGCAAATTATCTGAGGACCTCCCTACAATGTCTACGCAAACGAACACAAAGCTCCATATACAATCTATTTAGGCAGACCCACAATCGAAGAACATCTATTTCTGTATGCCAACTAAAGCCAATATTGACATCTACAACCTAACTTTTACATCCTGCAACATAGCAAAGTAAGCATTTGCATATTTATGACAAAATAAATCTACAGACATTGACTACACAGAGGGCAACTTGGTCATTTAGCAGCCAGAAGGAGTCATTTCGACACTTCCCCTCTCAACCACGGTTGTTATTCCCTATCAACAAACGAAAACGTCAGTTTGAACATCCTTAACAAGATATACAAGAGAATAATGTTCTCTATGAAACGCTAGTCCTTCCGTATTACCTCTGGCTGCGCCCTTGTTGACACTCCTGTGACCTTTGTCATTTGAGGACGATGCGATCTTTGAGATTATCAGTGAGCTCTGCAGCCCTTCCAATAGCTATATGGAACAAGATTGTAAAGTGTTAAAATTGGTAAACAAACAAACCGCAAAACAAATTCGGAACAAAAAAGAAGGGATTCCGTAGATCTTTGTAAATCTTGCAATTCATCTTTGGCACTGGAATTGCAGAAGAGATCAACCCAGTTAATAAAAATTACTGAAGACAAAACCCATTGATCAAATCCCAACTTGGAGGTGATCATGTACACAAGGTACTGAGGATATAGATCTACCAACAAATGCATCAGGCTTACGTATTGCTTTGCAGATTACACTTCTAGCAACATTTCTTTAAATTTTTGTTTTACCATATGAAACCAGGTTCCAGGATATTTAAGGATTCATTTGCATGTGTGTTCGTCAGTGATTTTAATTAGCAAGACACGACATAAATGTGAAGAATATACATTACACAAACATAGTTCGCTGAAACAGATAAAAAAATAATAAATAAATAAAAAGTTACCCTTGAGGTTGGTTGAATTCGGCGATTTGATCTACGGGGCTCAGCAACTTCAGAAGTTGATTTTTCAGCTGCTACATCTCTTGCCGATCTCCCCCCAGCAGGTGCAAGTCTCCCTTGGTTGAGCCGCTCAGATTTAGTATTCCTCACTGCCTTCTTACGGTTTTCTCTGGGAAGTGCTCGAGAAGAAAACACCATAGTGCTTGCAGAGGCCACTTCCACATCAGCAAGGTTTTGCTCAGATGATTCATTCTCATCATTGCTCACAGAGCCCTTCGCCGAATGTTCTGATACAGAAGCATCACGTCGTGAAGAGGTTGACTCATCTTTTCGTGATAAAGTTCTACTTGGGATGCTAGGTGGTTTCCCAGACTTGAGAGCCCTAACTTTAGAGTCAGCTACTTGCTTCTCCTTGAAATCAAGTTTGGGATTGTTTCTTAGTCCTCGAGACCCTGATCCTTCAGGCATCAAAAACTTAGACAATTTCACTGAATCGTTCGGTAAATTAGCCTTGGTGGTCCGATCAGAAACGTAGTGCTTGCTTACTTCCATGAATTTTCTCTTCTTCCCAGGTTTAGGGACACCAAATACTACTCTTGGTCCTTTCTCTACACCAGGCCTCGTTGTCCTATTCAGTTTATTCTCTTCCCTCACATTACCAATATTGAAAACTTTTTCATTAGCAGACAGAGGCAATCTTGGTTCCTCATTTTTCTCTGTTTCCGCAAAATCAATGTTTTGAGCCATCTTAGCTTTCCCTTTTGCCTCTATACCGGTGCTTTCCAGCTTCTGTCGCTTCATAACTGGCGTCTCTCCCTGTATAGGAGACAAAAAGCTGAGTTGGTGAACAGAAACAGCAATAAAGGAATTGTAGATTGCACGCAGAAGCAAAATACAGGACCTGGGACGTGCCGTCTTGCTTTGGTCTGGACCATTCAATCCATTGGCCATCACTCCAAACTAGAGATGGTCGTAAATTCCACACTTTGACCGGTAATGTCTCACCTTGAGCTGCAGACGGCATAAAAAGCATTGCGTTCAATTGCTATTAAAACTGTACCTCAAACAACAGAGCACAGAATTATCACAAATGTAACCAGGAGTACCTGGAAGATGGACATTTAACGTAGTTGTGTCTTTTTTATCATTTTCTGCAACAATGCCTTCACACCAGCTGAAGCAACATGCAGGCAAGAGGATGAAAAGTGAAGTGGAGCTCAAAGCCATTGACAGAATTAAAACAAAGATGCTTGCAAAATATTACAGTAAATGTTATAACCTAATTGCAGCAACAAGAAATCACATTGCTATGTTCCAACAAGATATAATTTCAAATGAAATAAAGAACAGTATTGAAGAATCCATGAAAAAACAAGTATTTTAGTGGCAGTGCTTCAAATCAGTTAGCAGATCTCACTCGCCCACTTTCCATCTTTAAAAGGATAAGGATGGCACAAGCAGAAGAGGGAGAGAAGTACCACAACCAAATACCATGCAATAGAAACCCTCCAACTTCGAATATGGAACTCAACAGAAGGATGAACGAAGTTACACATCAATGGCTACTTGTAGAAATTAACAACAAATGCATAGGAGAACTGACGACCACCAAAATGAACCATCAGAAATTAGCTAGTTATGCATACCAGTCCTCCAGCCATGCATCAACCCTGTCCCCAATAGACCAAGAGTAATCTTTGACAGCAGCTCGACGTCTCTTCTTTGTTCCATGGATATGTAAAGCAGTTATAGGGTGGGGAATACGTACTTTCGGCCTGTCGCCATCTTTGGCTTCTAGTGATATCCACTCACTGATGCCCTTAGATCCTAAAAGGAAAAGCCACAAAAGTGCCAACCAAAATAAAGAAAATTGCACAAAAGAACATTATTACAGCTACTTATTATAATTACTTTAACCTCTCGTCATACCAAAAGCAACATGCACTAATCTGGAGAGAATGATGACATTACAAGCAGTAATGAAGAAATAATATGATGCAGGTTTCTCAAGATGGAAGTAGTTCAGGGGTCTCTTTTCCTTTACATTTTTTCTCCTTCAGACATATCTTAGCTACACTTACATTGCTTCCATTGTAGGAATCAAAAGAACAAAAGGTAATCAATAATGTATGAGATCTCGTGTATTTATGTTGTTATCATGTCAGGATATCCTGTTTTCTTTTATCCATTATATAAACATTAAAAGAAGTACACACTTAAACTTGAAAATTCATGTTCCTGTTGCATTACATTTTCTACCTGCTCTCATTGATCTGTCTTAAAATATAATTTATTTGTACAAATATACTTGTGTCGTGCTGTGTCCAGAAATATCAGTGAATATTTGTGCCAATCTATTGTTTCAAATAGATGCCCTACTGAGCATACATACATCAACAACTGACCTTCAGATTGGGGGGGTCCTCCGTAGGAAATGAGGACTTCACCATCCTTCAAACTCATTGTACTTGCTGTGATCCAGGCCTTCTTTATATCACCATGATCTTTAAGAACCTGTATCGTCTAACAGTTCATATTTCTTCACAATAATATCAAATATTAAAACCATAGAATTTATTTTCCTAGAATGGAGCAAAATGACCATAACACAAGAAAGACCTAGTTAAGAGTAATATAAAAGGAAGCATAACATCATTAAAAAAAGAAAAGCAAAATCAGAAACCTCAACAAGAGAACCCTCCACAATGCCAGTGGTGGACAAACTTGATCTTGATTCAGTGGCAGGGTCAGATACTTTTTTGTCATTGTAAGGCTTAGAAGTGTTCTCCTCATGCTCGATAGAAGGTACAAGATTCTCTTCCAATGTGACATGATCATCCACGTTTCTGGATGAATCTCTTTGAATAGGAGACACATGGCCTGCAACGCGCGTATCCTTGTCAGGACCCTCAAGCTGGTTAGAAACATTAGGCACGTCTCCAGCATTGCTATTGATAGATTTGTTCTTATTCATGTCATTCGATTTTGAACCAGGGAGGCTAGCCACCTGTGGAACTTTCCAATAATTATACGGCCCAGCTTCCGCTAGAGCACTTAAAGAAAAAGGATCACCCATGGCAACAACTTTGCCAGCATGTGCAACTGCTTCTGCAGCCAATTCAGCCGCCTTTACAATGGCATCAAGATTTTCTGCGTGCCTTGTGGCAGCTGAAGCAGCCTCAATTCTTTTTCTAGCAGCTTCTCTAGCAGCAGATATCGCTAAAGTGGGAGCATTGTTTCGATCTCCACCCTTAACAATGGAGGCAGGTGACGCATTTACCAGATTCATTGTATTATAAACCAAATTTGAATCAAATGTAGTGGCATTTAAAGCTCCAGACGCAGTAACTGCTTCATCAGCCATTTGTTTTGCTTGCAATGCAGCATTTGATGCAATCTTAGCAGCTGCAGCTGCTGCCTTTGCAACAGATGCAGCAGCTGCTATAGCAACAGCAGCAGACGCCAGTTTAGACTCAACATCTGATGTCAAGCCAGAATGTTTTTGCTGATCCAACTGGCTCCACACACCTTCACATTGACTGATGGCAGCAGCAGCATGGGCGGCAGCCTCCTCTGCCTGTAACTTAGCCTCCTCGACTTTGCTAAGGCCCGCAAATTCGAGTGCCCTCTTATTTGTATTCAAATCACCTTTATTGAGATGACTACCGGAAACTGATGGCAGCACAACAGGCGAAGAAGGGTTGGTGCTGCCTTTCGGCACAAAGCTAGAAGGGGTTGCAACAGCAACAGATGTAGGATAATAATTACTAACGCGTGTAGGCATTGAACCAACCTGATTCTGAGCAATCAAAGATATTTTACTAAGATCTTCAACTGCAGGAGTCTTACTAAACAACTGATTACCTACTGCATGAGCAGAAACAGTTTCTGACAGAGATGTAGCTACAACAATCTGACCGACATCCTCAGCACCAGAAGACTTCTTCCTCTTTCTAGCTTTTGTATCACCAGTCTGTCCACTCGATGTTTTAACCTTTCTCAGGTCAAGTGGAGAAGCCCCAGGTAACATGGTACTGGGCCCAGTATGAGTAACTGGAAGTGGAGGCACATCCCGCACATGCTTTGTGCCTGAGGCAGTAGACGAGGATGATTCTCTAACTGCCGTTGATTTTACAGGTTCAGTAATTGGAAATGTAGGATAATTAGTACTGATTTCAAAGGGAGAACTTTGTGAAGATGAAAGCCACGGTACTGGGAACGGAGCAGGGGAAGACTGTGATGGCCAAGTGGTATGAGCAATGTAATTCCGCATAGGTGGAGTCGAATACGGATTCAAGGGAGAAACAGCCTGATAATCAATAATAGCACCTCTGGCCATGCTACTTGGTGGCAGTGCCTCACCAGATGGGGTAGATATACTCCACAAAGGCGACGAGAGATGGATCAAGGGATTTACAATAGGAGAAGTCACGGCCTTGTTACTTGACCGACTGGCCGAAGGGGTAAGAACCTCACTTTTAGGAAAGCCTTGTCTGTTAGTCTGATCGGGAGCTTTAGCAGCTGCACTTTTCAACAAGAATCCATGATTGGCCAAGGGTAAATTGCAAAGTCAAAATGATAGAAACCAGTATAAGATACCTGAACGTGAAGCGACAGGTGTTTCAGTGTTATCTCCGTGGGATTTTTTTCCATGGAGTCTATCTACACAAGCACGCCAAGACCGCTCCCAAATACTCCTGCCTCCATCTTTTTTCAAATATAAATATCAAACAGATTTCATGTTGGCAAGCAATTATGTGTTCGTATTAAATCTACACACTACAAAAAACACAAGACAAAAACTTAACTAACCAAACATACCAAATGCTGAAACCATGTAAGCCTCGTCAGGTGCTGCCTCTTGTCTGCAGAAAGAAGGGGGATTTACTCACAAATAAAATATAAAATATAAAAATATATATAAAACAAACATACTTTTTATTGTAAGCAGTAAAACGTAGCTTCTTAATGGTAGTGCAAATAAAACTTAGGAAATAAAAAACAAACTCACATAAGACATCCATAAACACAGATCTGTGCTCGCAGTTGCACTTGTTGTAAAGCTGAGAAAGGCTGATGAAAGAAACCAGATGATGGAGCAGAAGAATTAAGATCAGGTAAACTGGATGTAGGAACGGAAACAGCTCCCTTGGGCTTCACACTGCTTTCAAATGTCATGAGTTGACCGGACCCTGATGGACTAAAAAGGGGAGATGAATATGATTTGTCCCCCTTCTCAGTCTGCTTCAAAGGACATGCTTCTTTGATCAGGTTCCCCTTTTTCAAACTTCCCTTTCCAGACTTACTACTGCCACCACGTCTTGACTTGCGTTCAGAGGGACCTCCAGGTCCTTTCGATGGATGGCATACACCAGGGGTTGATGAACTGGCACGAGGAGTTTCCTTCACTACAGTTTGCTCCATCTGGCTGCCACCAGATACTGAAGGGGAACCTTCTCCAGTCTTCAGCAAAAATCCATGCCACGAAGGTTGAGAATTATTAAAGTTCGAAAAATGAAAGAAAGTAAAGGACTAAAATAGGAGATAATAACTAGGGAATGACCACAGATAGAAAGAATACCAAAGTCAGTTTACAAGCTTGAAGTCTTGGGAATGATTGCAAGTCCTTGGCAGCATCTTCTGTAGACTGACCTCCCAAATGCCTGACATCAAAAGTAAATGTACCTTCTTTGGGTGGATCATTTACTCCTGAAATTCCAGATGTTCCCAAAACTTTGCCAATATTTTCAACAATGCTACTCTTAACAGGTGCCTGCTTGTTTGATTGACTTTTTGAGATGTCAGTACCAGTAGCACCAGGGACAGGCTCCATATCAGATTTATCGATTTCTATACTGCAGCTGGTTACTGCAAATGTCAATAGAATAACTTTGTTAGTTATTCATTAGAACAATGGAAAAAAAATCAGCATGCAAATGTAGGACTACTAAATCATGACTACAACAAAATTGCTTCTTGAAGAATAAAATCTGTCTAGAGGGAAAGAAATAATTGCTCTAAAGTTGGAGTCATGCAAGAAACTTCATCAACTACATGGTTATCCTTTCAGGCTACTTTTACCATTTTCTAGGCAAAAAAAATGGAAGCAGGCATTGCAACATCTCACCTCTTAACATGATCTTGCGTAGGTTCCCCATATGACAATGTGAACTTGGTATTCAAAAGCTTACTTAAGTATTACAACATTATAACCATGGCAATAAGAGTCTCTACAAGCGTTCTTACTTCACAAGATCAATGAAATTTAAACGGAAGCATTCCATGGACCATTGCCAACGACAGCGCAAACAAAACTCAGCTGCAATGTTGCATCTATCAGAAAGCTTTCAACAGAGTGCACAGCCATCACTCAGAAAATGAGACTGAGAGAAGCCTCTGACATTGTTGATAGAGTTATATTAGGAAAAAATTATAAGAATATTAATAGCATACATAGCTGATTTGGGGGGGTTTGATGGAGGGGATTTTGCGAATAATACCATCCTAGTGGCTTGATTTTGGGATAGGTTTTAGGAATATTGTATTATAAATAATAGTTTTGTTAGAGAAGGAGATAGGCAGAAAATTTGTTGGAGTTTCTTTGTATTCGGCCTTCGGCTTGGCAGCTTTGCCTGACGGGATTCATTCTGGGATTTCTTTTCTGTTATTCAAATATTTCTATTTTTTCAGTTGAATAATCTGCTCTTTACCACTGAGGACTGCTGACCACTCACAAATGAATAGAGAAAAGCCTTCGACACTGAACAAACCATATCACTCAGAAATTGAGGGCTGAGAAAGACTCCCAGAACTCCTAACATTGACATCAATGAAGCAGCAGGAAAAATTGACTGACATATAAGTTTGAATCAGTAATCATGCATCTGCGATTTTATTTCCTTGCATCCAGTAACATAAACTATGTTCTTTATTAATCACGGCATAAAACAATTATGTTGAGTCGAAATTATCATCCAGTAACATGTCGATTAAATCACATTTGGTGTCATGGAGAGGTAGTTCAGCATGCAAACAGAATGCCAATGGCCAGAGCCAGCTAATAAGCTTTGATCAGTTCCACATTATATTGTGGCTATGATGCCATAATCATACTACAATTAAATTAATGCTGTTTAGCCCTACAAATTGTTATCTTGATACCCATTACACCAAAGCATAAACCTCCTGAAACACCCTGTTTCACTTTGACTCCCACCCTTTCTCGTTTCTAGTGTGAATGAGGCCCATCTCATAGAAATTGGACTACATCCACCTTTGGAGTTTCAGCTAAACTGAAGGTGCTAACAGAAAACCTCGAAGGGGAGACAGTACCTTTGCCTGATAGACATGCTTGTATATGAAGAAATTAGAGAAAAGAAGATAAACTTCGGACATTTTCAATATTCCTTTTCTTTTGAGAATGCAGTTTCTCCAAAAAAATAGACAGCAAAATCAAACACATACAAATTTTCAACATATTTTGATACGAATACGACACATTTTCTAAGACATTCAAAAAAGGAAATAGAAAAAAGAAGAAAACAGAAAACCTGTGACTGTCATCCCCACTGGTCTCTTGAATCACTGAGCAGGAATTAAATAGCCTTGGTTATCAAGTAGAGTTAGAATATCTTGATTCTGTTCACAAAATAATATGCACATAATACCTAATACGCAGTTCCTTATTATTTCTTCTTTACTACCTTTTTTTCCTAAATAGTCAAAAGACAAATAGTTGTCAAATTCTTAGAATGTCAATAAACTACGTACCTGATATGCAATTTCTGGTTATATCTTCATTGTGAAGATTGGTGCCTGGTACACTAAGAGGAACAAGAATAGGAACGGGCATGATGGCAGTGGGAGAAGGCATAGAATAATTTCTAAATCACCCATTTTAGAGAGGTCTGCTCAATACCCCAAAAGTGGGGAATCAAATACACTGAAGAAAACCAAACAACCAAGAACTCCCCATAACTTGAAAAAAGATTCTCAAATGCAAATACCTGACTCTAGCTCCATCACCAATGAGTAAGTTAAGCTGAGGGGAATCCGGCGGTTAAGTCAAGTTATTGGGATAAGTCTGAATAAATCTATTGTTATTAAGAATAGAGAATCTCAAACATGCTTCCTAGTAAAATGCTGCACTGTATACATATATAACACATTGTGTAGACAAAGGGTGGATACATTATGCCGAAAGTCAACACCGTTGTTAATCCTAACAGTATCATCCTACATGCATCTAGATTATAACCACCTTCATGAATAAGCATAACAAACCATGCACAGAGAAGTGAGCCTTTTTCCTCTGTGACATGAAAGATAATGGAAAATGGTCGTCCAAATGGACAATATATACCGCACCTTTCAATTGTGAAAGGTCATGACAAACCAACAAGGGGTCTAGGTCCTTGACAAATGAATGTAATTTTACTTTCATTAGAGCAATATGATTTCAAAAGATAGGTAATTCACCTGATAATGCGGATTTCATTCCACAATTCTCTTCATTTTGTGCTTCCGTTGGCTTTTTAGTAGGTGTAGCTTCATCGCCATCTTCCTGTGCTGTTGACGCATTGGAAGAACTTTCCATCTTTAAATTCACTTCCTTAGAGACTTCATTAGGCATGATAACACTGGAAATCCCCAACAATGAAACAGATTGATGGCTTGTCTTTGTTTCTCCTGCTGCAGGACTTGGTATTGTATCCTTCTCAGTTTCAATAGCAGGGGCAAGTTCACTCAACTTGAATGGCACCTTTGGAACTGAAGGGCTTGGTTGCTTAGGGGCTTCAGATTCAGTTTTTCCTGCTCCAGAACCAGGCATTATACCCTTTTCAGTTTCAATGGCAGGGGCAAGCTCGCTTGACTTAAAGAGCTTCTTCAAAACTGAAGAGCTTGGTTGTTTAGGGGACTCGGATTCAGTTTCTCCTGCTGCAGAAACAGGCTTTGTATCCTTCTCATTTTCCATAGCAGGGGCAAGCCGCTCCTCTGGAACTGAAGGGCTTGGTTGATTATGGACTTCTAGTTCAGTTACTTCACTTTCATTCCTGTCCCCTGAATCACGTGAAGGTGGGTTCTGCTCATGAGAGTCACCTAATCTATCCCCTTCAACACAAGATGCTGCTATCTTTGCATCGTCAACGGCAGTATCCAGTACTGCAAAGCAGTTCCCGGAGTGTGAATTAAGTGAACATTTTGGATAAAATGACACGAGAACATATCCTGACAACATAACCTGATCTCGATCTTCATATATATATGTAATTAAAGTATCTCCTTTATACAAGTATTTCCCTATAATGGCCATGAACAGTTTCTCTGGGAGCGGCCAGATAAGGCTTAGCCAATCTTATTACTACAGAGTCAACTTGAACAAGTATAACTTACCCGTGGCTCGTTTTTGGCTATACCTTTTTTTTACAAATAAACTGTCCATGACTCATAATTGAAGATGATTCTTGACAGTAATTGGCATGGGGAAATATCAATTCAAATTGAAAATAATGTTATTGCACCGACCAGGATTGGAAGTTTTCTCATTTACATCAATTAAATAATATTCAAATATAAATACTTCAAAAGTCTATTTTAAATTGTCAAGTTGTTAATTGCTATTTACCAAGATCGGATTATGAGCGATTAAATGGTAAAACGAATAAAAATTTGTAAGTAAGAGAGAGAGAGAGAGCACTACATATAAAATACCTGGACAACACTCGATGGAACTATCAGGTTGTAATGCAGTCGTATTCTCAATTGTAACTCCACCAGCAGGACCAGTGTATCCAACTGCTTTGTCACTGTCATCACATATCATCTTACTTGAATGAAGAGGTAACTTCTCGACCTCTTTTGCATGGGAAACATCATCCAGATTGATTTCAGGAGCATCTATCTGCTTAGAGACAATATTTTCTGTACATGTCTGTAAGCTAACAGCTACTAGGGGTGGGGGAACTTGATTCTCATCCTCTAATTTTTGTTTCTCATTTGGAGCAGTACATTTGGCGTCTTCCACATCATCAATCAATGTCTTCTCACCAGAATAATTATCAGAAACTGTGCAACCTGTTGACTCACCAGGAAATTCTGCAGCATCATTAATATTATGGTCATCATTCTTCTCAGAAGGATTACTTAGTGATACCTCAGGTGACATATACGAATCAGGCGTAGCAGATGGGGCCTCAAGAGAGCTCTTAATATTAGGAGAGAGATCGTCAATATCAACAAGGGCTTTATGCTGGTCTTGCGATTCGACCACATGAACCAGCTTCATTTCATCATAAAGTTCAGGAGTGACATCCTTGCCTCCAATTCCAGATCCCCCAATACCTTCTCCTTGAAGGGCAACAACTGACGTCTCATGTAATGTGCTATGAACTTCTGACACCTGCTTAGTCTCTGTGCATAGAACAGTACAATGCTGACTGCAATCTGCAGGTTCAAGAGTAAATATGACCTTATTGCCCCGGTCACCTGTCAACATAGATTCTCCCATCTTGGGCATACTGGATTCTTCTCCAGTATCCACTACACAAGTTTCGGCTGCACGCTCCTCTTTTGGGGATTGCAGCCCGGAAGGAATTTCATGAGAACAATCCTTCTTTATGTTTTCAGATTCAACGGTGATTCTACTCGATCTCAAATCATTTTCTTTACATCCTTCCTCCTGCTCCACAATTGGATCGGATCTAGTTTTTGTCATACGACTTGAACTTACAGAATTGATATCACTAGGTTTATCCTGGTCAACAAACTCCCTAGTACTAACAACGATATTCCCGGAAGCCCCCTCGTTGTTGTCAATTTCTTCTCCAAGAATAGGTACATTTTCTAGCATTTGGTTGGATAGAGATTCATCCACCGTGCCACAAGTTTCCCCTTGATTATCATTGGCTTGTTTCATTCTGGGATCCAAATTTCCAGAGGTCACAGTTAATTTGCTATCTTGAATATCATCTACTGCTCCAAAAGAGGCTGTCCCCTTAACCTGTAAAATATGCTCAGTCTGAACACCTTGAGCTCCTGCACTTTGATGTAACATAGTAACATCCCCCCCAACATCAGCTGGTGGAACCGAAGGATAGTCAGCATCATCAGCCTTCAATTCCTCCCTCAAGTTGTCATCCATTTGTCTTGTTGAGCTACCCAGCTGATCACCTGGATCTGATTCCTCAATAATGTTTTCACCTGGGACCATTTCTTCCTGTCCAACTGCCTTCAATAACATTTCAACAGATTCAGATGATGTTGCCTCAGACCAAACATTGATATGCCTTGGCAGAGCACAAGATTCTGCTGCACTGGAGCTGAACTCTATTCCATTACCTCCCCTAGAAAAATCCTCAATCCAATGATTGTCTTCCTGACTTGGGATGCCAAGAAAAACTTCGTTCTCAACTAAACTGTCAAATCTCAAATGTGCATGGAGACTGTCATCAAAATCAAACTTGGGAAGAGCAAACGGTCGTAAAACAGAAATTTTAGAGCTCTCTTCACCAGTTAAGTGAAGATTCTGGCCTTCATAGTCATTGTCATTATAGTCCATCGGTGTATCCCTGAAAAGAAAAACGAGTCCACCAAGAAAGGGAACTGATATCAAGAAATATACAACCAGGTCGCAAAAACTCAACGACCAAGTTCTACAAGAATTCAGACGAAGCAAAAAACTAGTAGACCAGTAAACAAAATAGCACTCAAACTATAAGTACCTGACAGCCAAGAAGCTAAGATCATTTTCACTAGAAGCATTGTGACAATACTACTGTGGCTTGTTCTAGTCATTAACTACCTACAGCTCAATCATTTTCAAACAATTTCTCCTAATCTAAAATTATACCTGGAACAGTTGATTTAACCACTAAAACTACTACTCAATTTCTATAAGTTTGTGTTTGGATTGAAGGATTTGAGGATGGATTGGAAATCCACAGTCGCAAATCCATTAGCATTTACTTGGAATGATATGAATTTCAAATCCATCACTTGCATTTTAAACAATATTTTAAAAAATTAGGTGGATCATATATCCCCTCTAATCTGGGTGGATTTGAAATCCATCAACTTCAAATCCTTCAATCCATACACAACCTAAGATAATTCTTTATAACTTTTTCTCTCAATTCTCCAAATCCAGCACCCAAGATGACAAGTGAAAATTGGAACAAAACAAAATTACAATTCCCATGACCATGACCATGTATTTTCTATAAATCAATATATCCATCAACCAAACCAAGCATAAAGTGCAAAGGACATATTGAAAAGATTACAAGTTTTCCCCTTCAACATTAGTGATGCACATCTAATCGACAATAACTTTCACTTTCATTTTTTTCCAGCAGTAACATACAATCCATCAACCCCTCACGGCTGACCACTTTATATATTCTTCAAACCTTAATTCATGCACGTGGTAAAGTAAAGCTCCCAACACAACTTTCCAATACAAGCAAAATAAATTTCGTTTTTACTTTCCATGCAAGGTAATATTAGCTCTAGAGGGTCAAAACTAAGAGATTGAAATACAAATAATTAAGAAACAAGAGGGAAGAGAGAAGCTGATTCGTAGACAGGAAAAATTATAACAGAGAACACATTCGCCAAAAACTGAAAAACATGACTTACAAGAAGCAGATGAACATTTCGAGCCAGATAATAAAATCTACAAAATCCTAGTCGGATACGGTCAGGTAGATAATGTGCCTATAACAAAAAGTTGCTAATAAAATGCACTCCAACTTTAATCAAGACAACAGAAAAAAAGGCACAGGACATCATACATTTTGCAACATCCTAGTACAGTTATTGCGGGTATAAATTGACCCCAAGGTAACCAAAATGAAACCCTAGCCTAATGATTCCAGGTTATTAGCTCTGAAACCAGGGAGGGAGGAAGGGCGCTAAAACCCGTTAGTAGATGAAAAATTAGAAACTTCCTTTGGCTTCCTACAGAATTAGTTCATTCTCTACTGAAACCCAGAAGAGTGGAGCTACTACCACCACTAGCCAAAAAGTTCACGTCAAGCCCTCTGCTCACAAGCACACAAGGCTAACACACCGAATGCCCCAAAATTAGAACTCTAGCTTTACCTCTATTTTCTGAAAACCAAAACGACAAAACAGGGGACCCGATAATCTAATTTTTCAAATTTGAAAAACAAAACAAAAAAAGGAAATGAGAGTACCAGAAGAAGTAAGTGTAGAGACGCTACCTCCCTCCATCCGGAGACGAAATCCTCACCGTTGATTCCCCTCAACTGAACCCCAATCGAGAGGCAACACTTTCCTTCATAACCCTAGCCCCAAACACTCCAATCCTTCTGAGCAGGAACCCTTCAACCCCGAAGACCGCTGCAACCCGTCAAATTTCACAAAATTAAAGAGCAGTGATTCAGAGGTACATGTACGTAGAAATGCAGAGAGGAAGGGAGGAACGTGTGTGTAAAAGATAGAGAGAGAAAGTAGTATGTGAAATGTGTGTATTTGTTTCAGATGTTAGGCGAGGAAAAACTGGTAAAACTTGCTTTTTGCCAGAGTGAACAAAACAAGGCGGGTGGGTTGCGGGCTTAGGGGTATATTTGGGAATCCAAAATGTAACCCTGGCGAATAGGGCCGAGGAATATATTGACGTGTCGGCGTGTCATTGGGTGGAGGAGTAAGGGCTGCATGAAATTCTTAGGTGATATTTGGGACTAGGCAATCCCGATTGAGGATGACCGAGTTCGCTTTTATTTGTTATTTGAATTGTTCATCTCTTCTCGTTCATTTTATATTACATACAGTATTATTTACATCATTTTTTATAATTTTTAATTCACTTGTTATTACTACGTAACATTCTACATCATCTTTTACTTACATCACCTAAAATCTATTGAGATGACATCTACAATGTGCATCCTACCTTAATACACCTTAAACAAAAATACATTTACGGATGGACCAGTCGTGAATGTGCTCCAGTAGACGGGGGCATATTCCACTACATTCGAATCTAAATATCCCTTTAAGTAAAATTTTGAGCTATAACATGCAGTGTAGTTCACCGTGAGGGACTGTTGAATCGTAGTCAATGAAACTTTAAGTTGTTCGAATTATGTTTGTAGAGTATTAGAGAGTGATTTGAGTCTCTTTATTTGGTGTTTGTTATTATTTTAATATTAAAAAATACTAAATTTTAAAACATTTTGAGTTTATGAATATAAAGACTCGCCTAATATTGATATTATTCTAGTTTTGGAAAAAAAAAAAAAAACTTTGGTTTATTATTTGAAAAACAAGCTCATGGACATTTTAAAATAAATAAATTAGTTACATAAATAATATAAAAATATTAATTTTATTAATTTTATTTTTATAATTTATTAAGATGTCATATATAATATTCAGTCATGTTGGAATAAATTACAGAAAATGTGTCCTATTTGTTGTCTCATAACAAAAATGTTGGATGACTAAATATAGATATGAACAAAACCAAGGGTAGTAGATCATGAATGTTAAGAATGACTCACCGAGCCACTAAATTAGATCAAACTAGAAGGTGCAAGTACAAAAAATTAAGGGAAGGTGGATTATGGATCAATTAGGAGATAAATATCATACCATGAGTGATATTAATATTGTGTATTTGTAGCATTCTAATATCATTATCCAATTGATGGAGGTGTCAATTTTGTTTTCCAACTCTGCTTAAGTTTCTTGTTCTCAAGTGTTAAACAAAACAAAATTGCTAAAATGTAATACCCGTGCCTCTCATAACTCACTGGCCAATATAATTTTTGCATTTCATGCATTCCATATTTTTATGTGCTATTTGCGTGATAGTTTTATAGTAATTAATTTGTTATATTTATTACGTTATTTTATATTTTTGCGACTAATTTGGAGATGTTTACTTTGGTAGTCAAGAACCCCCTAGTCTAAAATATTGGGACATGTTACAAAATTTAAGACTACATATGACAAGTTTAAAATATGAAACCACTAGGTAGTACGTGGGAGTGTTAGATGTGTAAAGGGTATCATTTGTCGGAATAACAAAAACAGCAACTACAACAACAACAACAACAACAACAACAATAATAATAATAATAATAATAATAAAAAAAAAAAATTAAAGGGATAAACTCACCGCTTTGGAAGAGGCGATTACCATTATCAACATAAGAACTCAACTTTATTTTAATATATTACATGTATTAGAGCCTAAAGAGTATAGTTATCAATACAGATTGTTGAAAAGAGGGAGAAGTCATAGAAAAATAATAAACTAAGACAATAAAAAGAGGTATGTATCCTTCACAAATTTCATTTATTCTATTACCCAGTTAAGTGAGGTTTGGATGTGTGTGTTAATTAAATGTTGGATTTCATAATTTCTATCGGTAGTCTTAGTCATGTGAAAATCTACCATTAGATACTTTTAGAAGTATACCTAATTTGAGTTAACTTTGTTATTATTATATTCATAATTCGGTGTTGTTATGAGCTATTCAGAATACATATAGCCTGTTAGTTTCATGATTAGAGAAATGATAGTTATCATTCTTAATTATATCTATATTTAGGGATTAACTGGTAAGTGTTATTGAATTGATCAACGATGGTTCTTTTAGCTTTAGGTTTGTAAATACTTGTGAGTAGTATATATGTATTAGGTACCCTATATGGTTGATTGTCAATTTAACGATTTCTCTATCGGATGATATATGTTTGTTAAATGTGTTTTTGACCTTTAGATATTTGTATAAAATTTATATGGTTATGAGAAGGGATTATATTGTCTATATGTGTGAACTTTATTTGAATACATTTTCGTAGTAGTTCATATTCTACATACGATTTTGAAAATTTATATATATAAAAAAAAATGTTTACTTATAATTTTTTTTTTCAAATCTAATATAATATGTTAGAGTGTATGATTTTAGGAGACTATGGTTAAAATTTGACGATGTTTAGTCAAGTTTATGATTTATAATGAATTTTATAAAATAAGCTAACTTTGGATTTAAAGCTATAACGTTTAATAATATTCATTGTCCTCAAGAATTTCTTGTTTGTTTCTATTTATATGAGTTTTGCTTTGCTAATATAATTGAGCTACATTTGATTGTAAGATCGAGATGTTATTATTGGACAGTACAAATATATTCCTCTAAGAAGAATTAAATTATACATGTCGTATACACACACGTTTATATGCTTATATTTAAGGTTAAGAGATTAGTCAAAGTTGTAGTTCCTAATATTATATCCTCAGGATGTGAATTGATTATGCATCTGGTGTGTTATAATAGTTCATAGTGAAATACATTAAAAATACATATATCTAAATATGTTATACACTTGTTAATTAAAGTATATTATGATTGTTTTAATTATAATGAAGCCATGAATGTAATTTGATGATTTGACCTAATGTTATTATAGATTAATCGTGGGCAACTGACATAAAAGAATTTCGGATTATTACTATCGCAGACGAGGTAAGTAGAAATCCATCTTCAACTACAATGCTTGAACATAGTATTTGTGCTTTGTGATGACTAATTGTAATACGTGCACTTGTATCTTTTTTATATAAAGTGTTTTATTCCATTATTAATAGTAAATTGGTGAGCATATCAGTCATGAGCATTAGCATTTGCAAGAATTTGCATGTGTACATGAGAGAAGTCAAAATAGCATAATTTCATAAATTGGAAATGTTTTGGGATTGGTCATCACTGGCACATTGAGAGTTATATATTATATATGGTGTCTCTCGGGATGCTTCCGGTGACAGGCATGCACGCGGAAGAGGTTCCCACTTCAGCACCTTTATGATGATGGGTACGGGAAGAGGTAGACTTTCCGGTGGACTGCAGGGGTAGGCAGGAGGCGGACCCCTGGTAGTCTCGGGAGGATAGCCGCTTAGTCGTACCAACCATCACTGATATCTCGGATAGACTATTAGGGGGGAGGAGGGACCCTTGGTAGTCACGAGTGTGGTCAATGAGTGTTATTTTTGGGAGGTTTGTGACAGTGACGAGAGCCAATTCCCACCAAATATGATTTCTTTTGAGAAAGAGTTGAAAGAAATGATTTTGTGAAATGCATCTCATCATTCACGCATTGGTCATGCATGATTTCTGCTTACTGAGTTTTAGCTCACGTAGTTCTTGCATTGTAGGTGAGTTTGACTATGCATGAGCTCATGGACTGATCTGGCATGCTGTTGGAGCTGATGCAAGTTTTGAAGCCTCGTGTATATGAATGACGATTTGTGGGGCTAAACCTTGAACTCACTATGTTTTTGCTGGTGTTCTAATAATCTTTTTGGACACGTTCAAATTATGGAACTTTAATATGTATATTTCTGTAAATATGGTGTTGAATGGAGTGTGACACATTTTTACTCGATCTGGATCTATGTAAATGTATGTAGGTGAGATTTTGGTGTTGAAGTAGTATTCTAAATTTCTAATTTTGATAAAAAAAAAAATATATATACAGGTTTTGTAAGACTAAAACTAGTATAAAATAAGTTTTTTCAAGGGTGGGTGTGACAGAGTGGTATCAGAGCCCGACTGTTCGTATACATGAGCTCAGAACTTCTGAAGCACAGACATGCTAGTAAGTTTTACTTTTTCTTAATTTGCATTCATTATTTCATGAATCATATTGGCCTGTGACAGAGGGACAATAAAATTAGAAAGAAATCATGGAGGTCGTTAGAGGAGAAGGTGTTGAAGGAGATAATGAACAGGAACAAAATGCACCAGCAGTAGGTGTTGGCCTGGAAGCGATTGTGGCTCGGTTGACAGGATTAATCGAACAATAGTCGCAACAGATTCAGCAACTTATCCAACAAAGGGGTGTGGGTGGACAACCAGGGAATGGTGTAAATTAACAGCAACCTCGAGCTGAATACTTAGAGGTCATCGGAGAGAGGTTTAGAAAGCTTAACCCGCCAACATTTGAGAGTGCAACGGATCCCATTGATGCAGAGGATTGGCTTAGAACTATAGAGAACATGTTTTTGTATAGTAAAGTCCCTGAGGAGGAAAAGGTATTGTGTGCGTCGTTCATGTTACGTGGAAGTGCAGGACACTTGTGGGACACAATGAAAACTATTGAGGATGTGGCGACAATGACGTGGGGTAGGTTCAAAGAACTTTTTAGAAACAAGTATTTCACTGCCCCAGTTCGAGTAATGAAGATGAACGAGTTCATACAGTTGAGACAAGGGGCAATGGATGTTACAGACTACATCGCCAAGTTCGAGCAAAGAGCACATGGTCAGTACGGATGCGTTGAAACTAGAAAGGTTCCTAGAGGGTCTGAGGCCAGAGCTATATAGGGATGTGTGTATGACTGGTATAAATGGGGTAACCTATTCACAAGTTGCTGAACGAGCGTTGATTGCCGAACAGGCAGAAATGAAAATTAAGCGTGCTCAGGAGGTTAGGCGCCAGTTTATACAAAGACAAGGACCTCGTTTTGTAGGAGATGGAAAGAAAAGGTCACTACAAGGGCAAGGTCCAAGGCCGGGTTCTCAACCAAAATCAGGACAACAGTCATGGGATCAGAACAAGCGCCAAAAGGGTGAACAAGGAAAACCACCAGTTACACAATCTACATGTCCCACGTGTGGAGGTTCACATAGTGGAAAGTGCTTTGCAGAGTGCCGGACTTGTTTTAAATGTGGAAAAGTAGGACACCTTTCAACGGTTTGTCCAGAGAACTCAAACTCTGGTACACAAAAGAAGACGCCAGCTAGAGTCTTTACCATGACCACGGAGAAAGCGGAAGCAAATACATCTGTAGTAACAGGTAAAGTTCCCATTTGTGATACGATTGCATTTGCATTATTTGATTCTGGAGCTTCACATTCATTTGCATCCACTGAGTATGTGAAGAGGCTGGGTAGGAAACCCGATGTAGCAGACGTTAGTTACAATGTAGTGATCCCCTCCGGAGAGTCAAAACAAACTAACCAGATTCTGCGAGCATGTGTTATCTCTATTGAAGGAAGAGAACTTTATGCCGATCTGATCATATTAGATATGAATGATTATGATGTGATTTTGGGAATGGACTGGCTATCGAAATATGGTGCTACAATAGATTGTCAAACAAGATAATCACGTTTCAGCCACCTGGTGACACATCTTTTGTCTTTATGGGAGTAAGAAAAAGGTTCAAATAACACACGATATCAGCTGTGGAAGCACAACGGTTATTGGAAAGTGGTTGTAAAGGCTACCTAGTAAGTGTTATGAGTATAGAAGAGAAACATTGTCCGACTATTGAGGAGGTAGCAGTGGTGCAAGAATATCCTGAAGTATTTCCAGATGAACTCCCAGGATTACCCCCAGACAGAGAAATAGCGTTTGTAATTGACGTATATCCAGGGACTGCTCCTATATCGAAGTCACCATACAGAATGGCGCCAACAGAGTTGAAAGAATTGAAGATGCAGCTACAGGATTTACTAGACAAGGGTTTCATCAAACCTAGCTTTTCGCCATGGGGTGCACCGGTTTTATTTGTCAAGAAGAAAGATGGTACCTTGAGGATGTGCATAGATTACAGAAAACTGAACAAGGTTACGATAAAGAACAAATACCCCTTACCCAGGATTGATGATTTGTTTGATCAACTCCAGGGAGCTGCCATATTCTCCAAGATTGACTTGTGTTCAGGTTATCATCAACTGAAAATTAAAGAGGAAGATATTCCAAAAATGGCATTCAGTACAAGGTACGGGCACTATGATTTTTTGGTGATGCCATTCGGTTTGACAAATGCCCCAACAGCTTTCATGGATATGATGAATCGGGTATTCAAAGACTTTTTGGATAAGTTCGTTATCGTGTTTATTGATGATATCCTAATCTACTCCAAGAATGAAGCAGAGCATGTTGTGCATTTGAGAAAGGTTTTAGATGTTCTAAAGGAGAAACGATTGTATGCTAAGTTCAAGAAATGTGAGTTCTGGTTGGATCGAGTAATATTTCTAGGGCATGTCGTGTCAGGAGAAGGAATTTCAGTTGATCCAAGTAAAGTTGAAGCAATTAACAATTGGCCACAAACTACAAACTCTTCAGAGGTACGTAGTTTTCTCGGGTTGGCTGGGTACTACCGTAGGTTCGTAGAAGGGTTCTCGAAAATTGCATCTCCCTTGACACAGCTGACTAGAAAGAGTGTAACATTCAAGTGGACAGGGGCTTGTGAGCAGAGTTTTCAAGAACTGAAGAAAAGGTTAACCTCAGCACCGATCCTCTCAATACCAACGGAGACTGGAGGCTTTGTGGTATACAGTGATGCTTCGAAGAACGGTTTAGGGTGTGTGTTAATGCAGAACGGCAAAGTAATAGCATATGCATCCAGACAAATTGAAGGAGTATGAGAAGAACTACTCTACTCATGACTTGGAGCTTGCAGCAGTAGTATATGCACTGAAATCTGGAGACATTACCTATATGGGGAGCGATGTGAGATCTATACAGATCACAAGAGCCTAAAATACTTTTTCACACAAAAAGAGCTGAATATGAGACAGAGAAGATGGCTAGAACTCGTGAAAGACTATGACTGTGTTATCAACTATCATCCTGGTAAAGCAAATGTCGTAGCTGATGCCTTAACCAGAAAATCGTCCCAAAGTACAACATTGATGGCTTTAATTCAGAGACCAGAGTTACTAGACCTGCAAAGAATGAATGTCGAGATTGTTCAACTTGGAATGGTGGAGGCAAGACTAGCAGCTCTAACCCTTCAGCCTACCCTACTTGATAGAATTAAGCAAGGACAAAATGCAGATGAATATTTAGCTAAAGTAAAGAAGGATGTCGCATCAGGGATGCCATCAGACTTTCAGTTGTCAGAGAATGATGTCTTAAGATTCAAAAATCGTTTATGTGTGCCAAATGTAGATAGCATCCGTAGAGATATTATGGCAGAGGTGCATTCGACACCATACTCAGTACATCCAGGAGCTACTAAAATGTATCGAGACTTAAAAATGCAGTATTGGTGGCCAGGTATGAAGAAAGATATTGCTCAGTTTGTGGAACAGTGCTTGACTTGTCAACAGGTAAAAGCAGAACACCAAAGGCCGGCAGGAACTTTACAACCCTTACTGATTCCGGAATGGAAATGGGAGAACATAACAATGGATTTTGTGGTGGGATTGCCGAAAACTGTAAAGGGTCACGATGCTATCTGGGTAATTGTGAACAGACTCACGAAATCGGCTCATTTTCTCCCGGTCTGTACTACTTACTCCATGGATCGTTATGCTCAGATATATATACAGGAAATAGTTAGACTTCACGGAGTACCATTATCCATTGTTTCAGATAGAGACTCAAGATTCATGTCTACCTTTTGGAAGAGTTTACACAAGGCACTAGGAACACAATTGTCTTTCAGTACTGCATATCATCCACAAACTGACGGACAATCAGAAAGAACGATACAAACTTTAGAGGATATGCTCAGAGCTTGCGCGTTAGATTTCCAAGGTCAATGGAGCAAATTTCTACCTTTGATAGAATTTTCGTACAACAACAGTTATCAATCCACTATAGGAATGGCCCCTTATGAAGCACTATATGGTAGGAAGTGTCGATCTCTGATACATTGGGACGAGGTTGGCGAAAGACGACTTTTAGGTCCAAGTATAATACAAGAAATGTCAGAAGCTGTGTCACAGATTTGGGAAAGGATGAAAACGGCTCAGAGTCGCCAGAAAAGCTTTGCGGATAAGAGAAGGAGAGCACTTGAGTTTGCAGTGGGAGATCTAGTATTCCTGAAAGTTGCACCAATGAAGGGAATAATGCGGTTTGGTAAGAAA
This sequence comes from Ajuga chamaepitys, assembly GCA_958295605.1. Lineage (NCBI taxonomy): Eukaryota > Viridiplantae > Streptophyta > Magnoliopsida > Lamiales > Lamiaceae > Ajuga > Ajuga chamaepitys. The sequence continues at coordinate 13,866,469 of OY282502.1, read as the reverse complement.
GGAAAACTTAGTCCGAGATACATTGGTCCATTTCCTATTATTGAGAGAGTTGGTGATGTTGCCTACAGACTTGATTTGCCAGCATCAATGTCTCAAATACACAATGTGTTCCATGTGTCAGTATTGAGGAAGTATATTGCGAATCCGTCTCATGTCCTGAACAGTGAACCTGTAGGACTACAAGCAGACTTGAGATATAAGGAAGTACCAGTACAGATTTTATTATGGGAAGTAAAACGACTTATAAACAAAGAAATTCCGTTAGTCCAAGTGTTATGGAGAAATCAATTAGTGGAAGAAGCCACCTGGGAAAGAGAAGATGAAATGAGAGCCAAATATCCTGGACTCTTCAAGTAAGTAAATTTCGGGGACGAAATTTTATAAGGGAGGGAGGATGTAATACCCGTGCGTCTCACAACTCACTGGCCAATATAATTTTTGCATTTCATGCATTCCATATTTTTATGTGCTATTTGCGTGATAGTTTTATAGTAATTAATTTGTTATATTTATTACGTTATTTTATAATTTTGCGACTAATTTGGAGATGTTTACTTTGGTAGTCAAGAACCCCCTAGTCTAAAATATTGGGACATGTTACAAAATTTAAGACTACATATGATAAGTTTAAAATATGAAACCTACTAGGTAGTACGTGGGAGTGTTAGATGTGTAAAGAGTATCATTGTCGGAACAACAACAACAACAACAACAACAACAACAACAACAACAACAATAATAATAATAATAATAATAATAAAATTAAAGGGATAAACTCACCGCTTTGGAAGAGGCGGTTACCATTATCAATATAAGAACTCAACATTATTTTAATATATTACATGTATTAGAGCCTAAGGAGTATAGTTATCAATACAGATTGTTGAAAAAAGGGAGAAGTCATAGAAAAATAATAAACTAAGACAATAAAAAGAGGTATGTATCCTTCACAAATTTCATTTATTCTATTACCCAGTTAAGTGAGGTTTGGATGTGTGTGTTAATTAAATGTTGGATTTCATAATTTCTATCGGTAGTCTTAGTCATGTGAGAATCTACCATTAGATACTTTTAGAAGTATACCTAATTTGAGTTAACTTTGTTATTATTATATTCATAATTCGGTGTTGTTATGAGCTATTCAGAATACATATAGCCTGTTAGTTTCATGATTAGAGAAATGATAGTTATCATTCTTAATTATATCTATATTTAGGGATTAACTGGTAAGTGTTATTGAATTAATCAACGATGGTTCTTTTAGCTTTAGGTTTGTGAATACTTGTGAGTAGTATATATGTATTAGGTACCTTATATGGTTGATTGTCAATTTACCGATTTCTCTATCGGATGATATATGTTTGTTAAATGTGTTTTTGACCTTTAGATATTTGTATAAAATTTATATGGTTATGAGAAGGGATTATATTGTCTATATGTGTGAACTTTATTTGAATACATTTTCGTAGTAGTTCATATTCTACATACGATTTTGAAAATTTATATATATATTTATAAAATGTTTACTTATAAAAAATTTTTAAATCTGATATAATATGTTAGAGTGTATGATTTTAGGAGACTATGGTTAAAATTTGACGATGTTTAGTCGAGTTTATAATTTATAATGAATTTTATAAAATAAGCTAACTTTGGATTTAAAGCTATAAAGTTTAATAATATTCATTGTCCTCAAGAATTTCTTGTTTGTTTCTATTTATATGAGTTTTGCTTTGCTAATATAATTGAGCTACATTTGATTGTAAGATCGAGATGTTATTATTGGACAGTACAAATATGTTCCTCTAAGAAGAATTAAATTATACATGTCGTATACACACACATTTATATGCTTATATTTAAGGTTAAGAGATTATTCAAGGTTGTAGTTCCTAATATTATATCCTCAGGATGTGAATTGATTATGCATCTGGTGTGTTATAATAGTTCATAGTGAAATACATTAAAAATACATATATCTAAATATGTTATACACTTGTTAATTAAAGTATATTATGATTGTTTTAATTATAATGAAGCCATGAATGTAATTTGATGATTTGACCTAATGTTATTATAGATTAATCCTGGGCAACTGACATAAAAGAATTTCGGATAATTACTATCGCAGACGAGGTAAGTAGAAATCCATCTTCAACTACAATGCTTGAACATAGTATTTGTGATGACTGATTGTAATACGTGCACTTGTATCTTTTTTATATAAAGTGTTTTATTCCATTATTAATAGTAAATTGGTGAGGATATCAGTCATGAGCATTAGCATTTGCAAGAATTTGCATGTGTACATGAGAGAAGCCAAAATAGCATAATTTCATAAATTGGAAATGTTTTGGGATTGGTCATCACTGGCACATTGAGAGTTATATATTATATATGGTGTCTCTCGAGATGCTTCCGGTGACAGGCATGCACGCGGAAGAGGTTCCCACTTCAGCACCTTTATGATGATGGTTACGGGAAGAGGTAGACTTTCCGGTGGACTGCAGGGGTAGGCAGGAGGCGGAACCCTGGTAGTCTCGGGAGGATAGCCGCTTGGTCGTACCAACCATCACTGATATCTCGGATAGACTATTAGGGGGGAGGAGGGACCCTTGGTAGTCACGAGTATGGTCAATGAGTGTTATTTTTTGGAGGTTTGTGACAGTGACGAGAGCCAATTCCCACCAAATATGATTTCTTTTGAGAAAGAGTTGAAAGAAATGATTTTGTGAAATGCATCTCATCATTCACGCATTGGTCATGCATGATTTCTGCTTACTGAGTTTTAGCTCACGTAGTTCTTGCATTGTAGGTGAGTTTGACTATGCATGAGCTCGTGGACTAATCTGGCATGTTGTTGGAGCTGATGCAAGTTTTGAAGCCTCGTGTATATGAATGACGATCTGTGGGGCTAAACCTTGAACTCACTATGTTTTTGCTGGTGTTCTAATAATCTTTTTGGACACGTTCAAATTATGGAACTTTAATATGTATATTTCTGTAAATATGGTGTTGAATGGAGTGTGACACATTTTTACTCGATCTGGATCTATGTAAATATATGCAGGTGAGATTTTGGTGTTGAAGTAGTATTCTAAATTTCTAATTTTGATAAAAAAAAAAAAAAAATATACAGGTTTTGTAAGACTAAAAACTAGTATAAAATAAGTTTTTACAAGGGTGGGTGTGACATAAAATGTGTACAATAATTATTCGAATATATTTTTTCATTTATGTTTAACTTTTGATTGGACTCTTCTACTTGAGAGCGGCATCCATCCTAAACGGTGGACATGAGAAGTAAGAAATAACAGTCTAGATTTTTATATATTCCTCGAGTGTAAATAAAATTACATATAATATGTCAAATAGTAAATTTTGTTTTGATATGGATATAATATATTTTAATTGTTTATATTCTTATAGGTTAAAATGTATTATTGAATTTAACTATTATGTTGTATTTGATGAATTGTGTGGAAATTGCAATATTTAATAACTTTAAATATTTCAATTAAATAACAATGACAAAAATTATTATATTAAAATTGTCGTAATTGAATACAATGAATCACGTGCTCCATGTGTGGTAATTGCTATTTATTATTAAATGGGTCTACCGAACAATGTTCACAAGTCATTAATGAACGAGTTGTACATTGTTCAAGCTCTGCTCATTTATTAAACAGAAATAAATAAGGGAGCTTGAACGAGCCTAATTCAGCTCGAACGTGGGCTCTTTATTGGACGCTCTGCTCATTAACAGCCTTAGTGGTCATCTGAAGTTAATGTATATGTTTTGATTTTGTAATGATTATAATAAGTGGGTTTAGGAATGGACTAATGGTTCCGTGTAAAGTATGGTACATTGAGAGGTATGAAGTAGGAGACAAACAAGTTTTAAATAACACGGACATTTAATTTTTCATTCTATTTGTTGAAAAGTAGTAAAAATGTGAGATATTAAGTTTCTCTATCATTCTAGCATCGAGTTATTTATTCGTAGGACCCCTCTTACGGTATCATCACCAAAGTAGAGTTTAACCACCAATTTTGGATGAATTGGTGTGGGTCCAACATGCCTAATGTATTATAAAATCGAATCATGGATAAATAAGTGCAAGAGAAAAAACTCTACTTGCTAGTGATTGTGATGCCACGAATCTTGACCGGAAAAGATACCAAAGCAAAGGTATTTGCCTTTGCATGCCTTGCACATGGATAGAGAATGGGGGAAGAGCTTTCGGTTTAGATTTTTTTCCATATTGTCAAAGAGACGAACAATGAAAATAAATGACGAGTGTCTAATTAAATTGATCAGATCGTGTAAGAACAAAGTTTGGCCCAACTGATTTGTTATCATCAATTAGGATTACCAATAGGGATGGGTTCAAACCCAAACACGCATAAATATCACCCGAGTCAAACCTGTTAAAATCCCAGCCAAACGAATTTTAACGGGTTCAAAGCATCTAAATAGTTTTGTTGAGCTCATCCATAACCAGCCTTGTTATATAAGACATATAACTATATTATGACTACATTACCATAATATTATGTGATAAGACTCTATTTATAAGTCATTATCTTTTTAATTTACAAATGTAATAATTCAAGTTTATTTCTTTCGAATCATAGTTTAGTTTTAGAATATTGTAATGATATTAATTATGAAAATATAATATTAGTAGTTTTAGGGGGCTGGTAAACCTAGTAGGTAGACGAAGCGGAGGGGTGGGGGGTGGGTGGGTTACAGGTTTGACAAAACCTGCACTATTGTCGTCTCTACATCACTCCATTTCCACTTAACACCTATTGTAGTGATAAACGACTCGTCTTACAGTTACCTTCTCTTGAATTCTTAAAACTAATGTCACTCCACCGTTGCAGGGGCATGGAACCATAGTTATCAATTGCATCTTGTTTCACCTAATCTGATAAAATATCCCATTCCATAAAAAAAAAGTGGAACAAAACAACTTATGTTTCATTCCAGTCAAAATCATGATTGCTCCACCCCGGAATGAATGAAATAGTATCGAAATTACCAAAATAACTTTCTTTCATCATATTTTTTTATGAATATTTGACCATAACACCATCGAAGCTAACATAAAATAAATTAAAGTAGAGCGTTTTTAGGTAATTTTCGATGCATTTTAAATTAGATGGCTCATTAGTGATATGAAGAATTCTATACTAGAATATTTTTTGGTAATTTATTATGTATTCTTTAACTAAATGTAATATAATATATACATAGGGGAACTCGAAAACATGTGATTCCATTTGAAATGGTAGTCATAACGGACTTTATAATATTGATTAGAACCTATCATTTCTTCATGGTGGTGCTTTAGAAATGTCTTTAGATAATTAGGAATAAGTCAACTTTGGTAAACTTTGGATAAGATTAAATTTCTAAAACATGTCATTTTAGTAAAAAAAAATAAAATCATAATTCTTCCAGTTTTCCCTAAACAACTTACTTAATTTAGTTGATTATTCCTTATTTCACAAAACATATCTCAATTAAATAGATTATGTATATGTATAATTGTCCTTTTTATCCATCCTTAATTTTTCAAAGAAAAGTTAACGCGACACTTTTTTTTTAAATGGATGGAGTATGTTTTAGGGTCTTGTTGAGTAAGGTTTTATGGTAAATATCTATTAGGAAATATCTCTCATCTCTTATCTCTTATATACTAAAAAAGAAACCACTTTGCTAAGTGTCATTCTCTTAGTCACTTTGCTAAGTGTCATTCTCTTAGCCACTTTACCAAGTGTCATTCTTTCATTGGTTTTGGGAATATAAAATATATTATAATATTTCAATATATAAGGGGCTTTTTTTTTTTTTAATTTCCCATGGATAAGGTTGATAAAACTATTGCAATCAATGACCTATATTTCTCGGTTCCGCATAGTTGTGATTTGAAATTTTAAAATATTTAAATAATTTGTATATTTTTTATTCCTCCTAAATAAGTTCGTTAAATAATTGCAGATTGTTACAATTATGGTTTTCGGTAGTGTTATTATAAGTCAAGAGTATGTGGTTTTAAATTATGATATTTCAAATTCTGATATATAAACATTCCAATAATCTATAAAAATTCTGAAAATAAAAAAATCATAGGGAATTGAATTTTAAATTATGATATATCAACAAGATTACTAAAAATTATTTATTAGTTTTTTTATTATATTCTTTTTTAAACATTACCTCATTTTTCTTTATAAAAAAGTGCATAGGTGTTTCTATAACATGATGTATATAGTATTATTTCCTATAACATAATATAATATAACGTATATAATATTCAATAGTTCTTATTATATGGACGCAATATGTAGAAACTTTCTGGATTTTATCACAATAATTTCTTTCCTTTTATGTAATTTTTTCCATTATTTATAATTTGTTTTATATTATTATATAAAACATATAGTTATATTTAAGAGTCTATCAAATGGATGCAATGTATAGAGACATTCCAAACAATTTATTTTATATTATTATGTTAAAAATATACATTTGTATTCAAGAGCCTATTATATTGACATGATATATAGAGACATTCTTTACAATAATTTTTTTAGATAAGTGAGATTCTGCCACATACTTAATTCTCTTATGTCAGACACTTAATTCTCTAATTGTATGTGTGTTCTTGAAATGCGTTTTTAAAATTTAAATCACTGATTCTTAAATACTACCTACATAATTTACAAGATTACCATCGTGAACACCCATTATTTAAACTGCATTATATAGTCTAAAGGAACAAGTTCTTCAGTTTATTCTCAGGTAAGTTTGTCAATTCAATATTTTTTCCCTTTTACTTCGATTGAAATTCATTACAATTCTTTTTATATAGTATTTTGTGCGATATATTTTATTCCTCCTTTTGATATAGTTTTTTTTTTCCTTTAGTATATTTTGCGTTTAAATTTTAATTTCTTTTGGTTGGATTGTGAGTGTATTTTTTTGTGTTGCATGAGTATAACTTTTTTGCTTGATATTCAATTTACAAAAACATTGTACTAATTTTATAGGTATTTTACAAATGACGTACATAAGTACTCTCCTCGCACAAATTAATCTATAAAAGGAGACATCCACCATTCGCTTTTTAGTTATTTGGATGTGGAAAAAATTTCGTGCATCTACAATCTATCTGATACTCATCAAATGGAAATGATTCTTATGAATAATCAGCTATTATTTTTATTAATGTCTTTAATGTTTTATATTTTCTTAATTTTTTGATAGACTTTATTTGATGTTTTATATTTTTTAAGTTTGAGGATCATATATAAGGTGCTAGTGTTTTTTTTTTTTTAATAATTTTGGAAATAAATAGGGAACAAGGATACAAATCATTGTCAGTAGAACATTAAATAGTTCTCAAGGATAATTTAGGAGGGTGGATATTATGGATTGAAATCTTTTACGTAGGCCAAAATGAAGATGACTTTATTCTTACAAAACATCATACCGTTTGAGCTTCCACAAGTATAGACTGCCCAAACCTGTTTCTTCTATTGTGGTTCCTATATATGATTTTGATATTCTTCCATTTGAGAAAATTAATGTTGGAGAAGCTGATCATAAAGTTTCAGTTGGTATGCTTCTATGGTTAATTAAATCTATCATAATCGTTTCTTTTAAAATTGTTTATGTTTTTTAATCGTTTATCTTAATGTTATTAATTTAGAAGAAAGAGCAATCTCGGCACCAACACATAATGTTGTTAAAGCGGTTAATGTGCACATACTGGAGAAATTAGCTAGAGAGAAAACTTAATACATAAGTGTTGATAGTTTAGGCAAAGGCCAACGCACAATCAAATGCCAATGGATAGATTTTTACATCTGATTTGTTGAACAACATAAGGTGTTCTTGAGTTCCTAATCACAAGTTGGTCCCAAAAGTTAGTCTCCCTGTGATGTTGCTAAGAAATATTGATCAATCTCCCAGTCTATGTAATGGAACCAGATTGGTAATAAGACCACTCTGGAAATATGTGATGGAAGGTAGATTGAGTTTGGTGAAAATATTGGAACAAAGGTTTACATTCCTCAAATGTCTACGAGTCATTTGGCTACCAAATTACCAATCAAGTTTGAAAGAAGAGAATTTTTGTTGTTGGTGTGTTTTGCTATGACAATAAATAAGAGTCAATGCCAATCACTTAATTTGGTTGGATTGTTTCTACCTAGACCGGTGTTCGCTTATGAACAATTGTAAGTTGCCATGTCCAGAGGTAAAGTAGTAGAAGATGATTGAAAATACTTTGTTGTGATGAAAATAACAAGATTTTGGATTCCACAAGTAATGTGGTTTACAAAGAAGTTTTCAAATTCTAAAATAGTGTGTGGGTGATACACATTGTCATTATAGTTATTTCTCTTCTATAATATTTAATTAAGGGTCCGCTTGGTTGTAAACCATCAATGACAATGATAATGGGTATGAATGAGAGGTCAATCATACTATGAAATGAAATGGGGGAAATTGTTAATAAAAGAGGGGAATAATTAACTTTTTCATTATGTACCAAGTACCCTAAATTACAATGAGACATCATTCATTCCCATTTCTTACCACTAAACCCCCCAACCAAGTGGGCCCTAATAATTTTTATTCCGCTTTTGACTCTACTACTACAGTTAATTAATTTAAATTTCATCATTACAAATATTGTTTACACCTCTTCGATAATACACTACACACATATACAACAATAAGCTTCTTAATTTTTTTTTTATATATATATTATTAACTTATTCACTTTTCTATTGAAAATAAATAAATTTAACAGACCCGTGAATAATTTTTACGGGTACTGTACTAATTTTATATACGAGAAGAGAAACTACTTAGGACAAGTGGCATTCTCTCAAATTTTATAATCATACATAATTTAACAATAAAATTAATTTTAAATTAGTAAATTTTTTAGTAATTTGAATTCCTAATTGTATGTTGAAAAAATTGCATATGTCAAATCATCTCCCATTTTCTAGCTGTCATACATTTCTTTTTAGTTAATTTTGTTTTGTAATCTTTGACTAGCCCTAATTAATACTCCCCTCGTTCCATATTAATTGACGTTTTAGGATGTTCTTTCATTTTCCAATTAATTGACGTTTTACTTATTTTTCACATATTCTGCCAATTTTCTCTCTGTAATCAATCCTAAAATATATCTATTTTTCAATCTATCAGAGATATTTTGAGTTGCTCAAATCTTTTGCTGAGGATATATCTGTCAAAATATTCAATCCTTAATTCTTCCCTTTCTTCTTAAAACGTCAATTAATATGGAACGGAGGGAGTATTATATATATTGAGAATGCAATCAAGTTTAAATTATTTAAATATTTATTAATTTGAATACTAATTTTGTTTTCTTCTATAAGTAACAACTTGAATTTTTCTAAATAATTTTAAGGCAAATTTTCTCAAATAAAACAACATTTAAGAAAAAGAATAACATCTCATTTTTTAAAACCAAAAAAGTATTTTTTTTATAGTAAACATCCTTATTAAAGTTTAGGTTGTTATAAAAACTAGAAATCTCCCATCGTACGATGCACGAATTGTTAATCTATCACAGATATACAATATAAATTATATATTTACATAATTATATTGCAATATAATAAAGGATGCAATTTATATATTTGTAATAAAAGGAAAGAGTTTAAAAAAATTAAAATACATAAGTATGAATTAGTTATGAGATAGTCATATTCATTGGTTTAGGATGTGAATATCTTTGTTATCCTTGCATTAGGTCGTTCTAATCTTTTATGGCTCACAATGTATTGAGCATTACTCAAACTAATTTTTTTGAATAACTTCACATTTTCATTTTGTATAAAATATTTTAAATATCAATATTGATCAAAATTTAATTGAATAAAAAATTACATTAAAACATTGGTATATCTATTTTTTGTTTCAAATTAATGTACATAGTTGAAACAAATATTAACCTTATTTTGTCAAACTAAATTAGTTCACAAATTACTTTAATTAACACACCGAATTACTTTTTATTTGTTATTAATGTAAATTCAACAAATTTATGCCATGTAAAAAAATTATAGCCCAAAATTATTTTATAAAAAAAAAAAGTAAAAGCAAACTAAATAATCTTATCTAAATATAAAAGAAATTTGTATCTCTTCTAAAAAAAATATAATTTTCACAAATAACCTCAAATTTCGGCTAATAAGTTTATATCATTATTTGGTATACAAAATCTTCAGCTAATCTGTTGATATTTAGAAAATATTCTCTCAACATACATTGATGGAATTTATGGTGAGATCCTGCTAATCACAAATTTCGGCTAATCAGTTGAATATATCAATATTTGGAATACAAAATCTTTTACTAATTGGAATACGAAATTTTATGGTAAGATTTTGCTAACCATAAATTTCAGCTGATTTTTCGGTTGTAATTGCAGTATAATCTTACAGTTAAATTTGTGATTATTATAATCTTACCATAAAATTGCTATTACTACATTAAGTAAGTGTGTTTAGGCGGAAAAATACTGAAATTGCTATTTATAGAGGATTCCATTTTATTATATAGTAAGATACAAGTTTAATGAACACTCATTGTCAAATGAAAGATCAAGCAAATATCCGTCACTTAAAGCATAAAATATAGTTTTCACGAAATTCATTTCCCAAAAGATCCTTTAAATGTATGGAGATAAATATCTAAATAAAACATAATATATATATATATATATATATATATATATATATATATATATCAAGTCAAACAATATCCATAAATTACAAAGCAAATAATTTTTAATGAACTCTCCATTATTTATCCACCATATAGCCCGGTCAGGCGACTCTCTTAATCCGAAAAGTTAATTTTTTAAGAGTTGGCAAGTTACATCCAGTCCGTGTGGTTCAATTTGTCAAAATTCAATACAAGACAATATGAACAATATCACCATAACATCACATCATCATATAGCCATTGACCATTTCACATAAACGGATCAAATAAATTTGAACTCTTGTCATAAAATCCACATAGCAACATATTTTACATAACATTATATTTAAAGATTAAAAGAAAACCCTACCTTATCATAGTCTTGAGTAGCAAAAGAATACAATGATCCTAGTCCTCGTAAGCTTTATTACCTGACCCTTCATTAACAATGCTAAGTTTTAGTAACATATTTAATAATTAATTTTAGGCTTAATTGCTAAAAAAAACACGAACTTTCATCAAATTGCAGATTTAACATGAGTTTTCAAATTTTGCAAAATAAACCATGAACTTAATATATTTTTGCAATAAAATCATCAGTCAAATTCCAGCCAAAAAATGCTTACGTGTCCGGCGACTTACGCCACATAGACTGCCACGCGGGCTGCTAGGCCAGAAATAAAATAAAATATAAAAGATTAAATATTAGAAGAATTATTAATAAAAAACTTGAAAAACTTGATCCCAACATACGTGATATAACCTCAAGTCCAAGCAGATTCAACTTTTACCCTAATCTCTCTCTTGTTTATTGCCGCAAATCGCAAGTTGGTTCTTACTTAGTTAATCATCAGTTGGAAATCATATCATAGAGCATAAACAAATCATTTTTGCAGGAATCAATTTTGTTGTGTGTGGTTTCTTGTACAACACGCTATCAGTGCGACAATGGACAACAGGTAAACACCATCTCAATATTTTATTGCTTTCGTTGCTACTGATTGATTATTGCTTTCATTTGAATGGCATATTTGGAGGCTATAACTTGATTATTTTACTGCTTCATACCTGTTCCACATAATGCTTAAGAAAATTCTCAAGTATTTTTGGAGGCTATAACAGGATTGACATCATTTCAACTTGTGGTATTTTTGAATTGCAGAGATGCTTTTCCATTTATTTCCACCATGGTGGCACATTCTTGTTGATTGGTAGTGAAATGATGTATGTTGGAGGTGGAATAACAGCTAGCATGATATTGATGTTGATATGTTTGGTTATTTGGACTTAGAAGAAGAAGTGATGAAGCTAGGTTATAGTGAATGAGAAAAACTATTGTTTAAAATCCCGGTGGCTGAAGGCAGAGATGAATATAAGAATTTGCATAATGATCTTGGGGTTATGGAAATGATTGACATTGTGTTGAAAGGATTCGAATCAATTGATGTGTATGTAGAATGTGGACAAAAGATAATGCAGAACCCTGGTGATGAAGATGAACAAAGTTTTGATGTGCCTAATACGGAGGAAAAGAGGGGCAATAAATCTGAACAGGTGGTGTCTGAACATGTAGTATCTCAACATGAAGCAAGTGATGTCTATGATGAAGAAGATGAAGATTATCATCCTGTTGGAGAGAGTGATACTGATGATGGGTTATCAGATCATGAATTGGCTTCTGATGATGAAGAGTATGTACAAGCCAGGAGAAATAAGGCCAAATTCAAAACGTCTGATTTTGTAAATGAAAATAATGATGACACTCAAGAAAAGGAAATGCAACCACAATATGAATCTGATTCGACAAGTATTGAAGATGTTAGAATTGATGAGGGTTGTAGAGCAAGGAAGAATACGAAAAATAGGGTTATCTATGATCCTAAATGCGATCATAGGACCTTAAGGTTTGTTCTTGGCATGAGGTTTGACTGTGGACTCCAGTGTAAGGATGCAATTCAGAAACATGTAGTTTTAAATGGCCATGATATCCAATTTATGAGAAGTAACAATAATCAAGTGGAAGCTAGGTGTGTTAAAGGATGCCCTTGGAGACTTTATGGGAGTAATATCTACGTAGAAGGAACATTTGAAATCAAGACACTCATTAGTGATCATAATTGTCACAGGGACATGAGCACTAGACAAGCAAATGCAAAATGGGTTGCAAAGGAATTTATTCACAAGTTTAGAAAAAATCCAAATCTTACAATACAAGATTTGGATGATGAGATACGAATCGATTATTGTGTGAATGTATCCAAGTGGAAATTGTATAGAGGAAAGTGGAAAGCTCTTGAGATGTTGAGAGGCTCAGTTACGGATCATTATGCCAGCCTCCGAAGCTATATGGCTGAGTTGATGAGAGTTGATAGAGAAGGAAGGTTTGAATTCCTTTTGGGTGAAAACTGTGTTTTTAAGTGTTTCTTCATAGGATTTAGTGCTCTCAAGAAGGGATTCTTGACTGGATGCAGACCTATTATTGGGTTTGATGGATGTTTTCTAAAGACATTTTTAGGCGGGGCTTTACTGTGCGCCACTGGGAAGGACGGAAATAACCAAATGTTCCCAATTGCGTTGGCAATTGTTGAGAGTGAGAATGAGAATTGTTGGAGATGGTTTTTAAATATATTGTTTGATGAGTTGGGTATATCAGATGGATTAGGTTGGGCATTTATTAGCAACCAACAAAAGGTGATTTATTCTATGTAATTGCAAACTCCCAATTCAATTTTACTTTCTTATTTAATTATTTTTGTTAATTTATCAACTTATCCAGCACTAAACGATTTGTGTGGTGTCTTTTGTTGATGAAAATAGGGGCTTATGAATGCAATCAGGGATCTAACGCCATTTGCCGAGCATCGAAATTGTGCAAGACATATCTACTGTAATTGGAAAAAAGACAACAAAGGAAAAGCATTGAAGAGTATCTATTGGAGAGCAGTGAGAAGCACATATGAAGCTGCATACAAAATTGCTTTAGAAGACATGAAAGCAGAAAATGAGGTAGCTTACAATGATTTCCTTGAAAGAGATCCTATGAGATTTTGTAAAGCTTTCATCACTTCTATACCAAGATGCGACATGATAGACAACAATGTAAGTGAATCATTTAATGGGTCCATTGTGAAAGCTAGGGGAAAACCAATCATAGATATGCTTGAAGCTATTAGAACTCAATTGATGGAGAGACAACATACCAAACTTCATGAGATGAGTGGTGTGATTGACACAATTACACCTATAATAAGGGGCAAGTTGGAGCAGCTTAAGTATAGTAGTAGAATGTGTCATACTAAACCAGCAGTTGGGGATAAGTTTCAGGTTTCATTTGAGGATGATCAATTTGTTGTTGACTTGAAGTATCACACATGTACATGTAGATCATGGGATATAACTGGAATCCCCTGCATTCATGCATGTTCAGCTATTCATTTTATGAGAATGGATACTGCTAAGTTTGTTGACCCGTTTTTCAGTGTGCAAAAGTATATTGAATGTTATCGGCATGCTTTTAAATGGTAGAAAGATGTGGCCTCTAGCATTTGGCACCAAATACAACCACCACCTTATAGGAAAATGCCTGGGAGGCCAAAGAAGAAAAGGAGAAGAGCACCTGATGAAGAGCGTAGGAGTGCAAACAAACTGAAAAGGATTGGGGTCCAAATGACGTGTCAAAGATGCCTTCAAGTTGGGCATAATCAAAGAAGCTGCACAAATGTTAGAGTGGAGAGACCACCGAAAGTTAAAGTAAGTATAAATTTGATTTCAAATGGTTTAGTTTTTTAAATATTGTGATATCAAAATGTACAGTATAACAGAGCAAGAGAGGAAGGCCACCAAAAAAAAGTTCTCCAACAAATGCATCTTCTGAAGCAATGTCTGGACAAACGGCTATCATCGGAGGAGGTACTCCAGCAAATGCATCTTCTTCTAATGAAGGTAGACCAGTTAGAGCAAAAATGGTTGCAAGGAAGGGAGCAAGGGCTGGACAAATAAACCAGCAAATAAGACCAACTAGTGCTAAAGAGAGGGCTAAGGTAATTGTTTGTGCTACAAATATTGATTTTGATAATTGGTAGATATTGGGTTGTCTATGTGATATAACATTTTTTTATCTCTACAGGCTAGACAAGGTATTGGTGTTAGAATCATGGAAGAAACTGGAAACATTTACATGAGGGTACACACAGATTCAAACTTTTAAGATAATTGTCTATGAATTGATTTTTCATTTTGTGTGTATGTGTATTTTATTATTTAATTCTCCCAGATGTCTAGTGACAAGAGAGTTCACTTTGTGAATGGAAGTCAAATTGCTGCTCATAGGGGAGGAGGAACAGTTGGAAGAGGAGGGTCAAATGGGAGAAGTGGGTCATTTGATAAAGGAGAAGGCAAAGAAGGAGGAAGCAAGTCTACTGGAGTCACATATACGTCAAGCTGGGAAGGCACTACAAACAATATACAGACTCAAGAGAGTGCAGCCCCATAGATTATGTCCTTATTTTCTCTTTTTTTGGCCATTAAGAATTTTTTTGGGGACTATTTTTAATGTTAAGTGGTGTAACTGTGGTTTGTTAATAATTAGTTATGTTTAAGACCAAGTTTGCTTGATTTTCTTACATATGTACCAGCAACAACCTCTTGGATGCATCATTTTTCACATGAATCAATTTTGATATGTAGTTAGTTTCTCTTTGTTCAAGTCCATGCAAATTTGTTTAATTCTATTTTTTGTTTTTTTATGCGAATCTGTTTCTGGAAATGGGAGGCCTTTGAACATTATAATATGAGGATTTTATTTAAAGTATAGTTCTATGGGTATAAGTATTGTCAAAATAAGATGGATTAACTAAGTAAGAACCAACTTGCGATTTGCGGCAATAAACAAGAGAGAGATTAGGGTAAAAGTTGAATCTGCTTGGACTTGAGGTTATATCACGTATGTTGGGATCAAGTTTTTCAAGTTTTTTATTAATAATTCTTCTAATATTTAATCTTTTATATTTTATTTTATTTCTGGCCTAGCAGCCCGCATGGCAGTCTATGTGGCGTAAGTCGCCGGACACGTAAGCATTTTTTAGCTGGAATTTGACTGATGATTTTATTGCAAAAATATATTAAGTTCATGGTTTATTTTGCAAAATTTGAAAACTCATGTTAAATCTGCAATTTGATGAAAGTTCGTATTTTTTATAGCAATGAAGCCTTAATTTTAATACTAATAATACTATACTACTATAGTAATAATTTAAACTTTGAAAATGTATTTCCCAAGAAAATCACGAAATGGATAGAATGAAATTAAAGTTGGATGATTAAATATGTATATATATATATATATATATATATATATATATATATATATATATATATATAAAAGAAATACTAAACTCATTTGTTGACAAAGTCTGAGAAATATGAATACGGACACACATATGGTTAGGCTGTAAAGTAATGTATTGAGAATTGGGAATTAAAATTCCCAAATGCCCGTTATGCTTCCTATAACCATAATCCAACCCCCTTTTCTCTTTCACTCCCTTTTTTTCTCTCTATAAATTTGGTGTAGGTTTTTTTTTTTTTTTTATAATGAAGGTGCATGTTTTAAGGCTCAAAAGTTTATGACTATTATTGGTATAAGATTAAGTTTAATCCCCTAGAATTTCTTGTCATATGAGTGTTTAGGCATAGGAAAGAAAACACTAAAGGAATATGTTTAAGAAATCGGGTTAATTGGAGTAGTGATATTTAGCTTAATTCCCAAGCTCAAATTAATGGACGCGGATCTTCTGGAGTTCCACTTCGGTGGAGTTCATGAATTTTATAAGATATCAGCGGCCCACTTAATCAAATGAATATAAAAATGCCACATCACTCAAAACAAATGCATTTACTAAGCAAGACGAAAATCGTTATTTCTTCCGTAAAAAATTAAAAAACTTCAATGAAAATTTAAATGGGTACAAAAAATAAAAACCAATCTCCAAATCCCTATACACCAAATTCTGCCTCCCAAACATACTAGATTAAACACAAGATGAAGATCTAATTCAGCAAAGAAAAGAAGGGCAACAAGGCACGGGGAATCACCATTGGTGGAAAACTCCATCCATGAAAGAATGAAGAAAAATTCTTACTATTTAGAGAAATAATGTTAAAATTTGAAGAATTTGATTTGTTTTTTTCAATCATAATTTCCCTTTTCGTGTAGGAATAGTCACCATTTTGCTTTGTAGTGATTTTAATGGAGAAGAAAGTTAGATTAGCAGATATTCATTTCCTGGTAAATGATGTTTTATTAACGTGGCATTATATAAATTGATAGATTGAACGTGACAGCTGAGATCTCCGAAATTCACGAACTTCATCGAAGTGAAACTCCAGAGGATCCACATCCCAAATTAATGGGCTTGGACTGTAACAAGAACATTGGGTAAATATATTAGTGGGCTTATATAATTATAAAATAATAATCGTTGCGCTCTCACAAATATTTATTGAACTATTATTAGATAAAAATAGTAACAAGCTTTATTGGACTACTTATGTAGTTGGGTTTTATTAAATAAATTATGAAATGAGCCTTCAAACTACAAATTTTGACCCAACATAAATTGGGCTCCTAAAAAATATGCATGAAAATGAATAGCAATAAAACAATATAATTTACCGAGTGTTACACTATATCAATTCTCTCCCCTTTTTTAAGCTCTATTCCATTTTTATTATATGACTAAACCTTTTAGATATTCTTTATAATATATACTTAAAAATAACACAAACATTATTATTATATGCCTATAACTCTTTTAGAGATCTTTATCTTTCTAATATATATATATATATATATATATATATATATATATATATTAGAAAGAGTTCTTAGAAGTAAAAAAATAGTGTTTATACATTTAAAACCTTTTCCAGAACAAGTGTTGAATAGACTTGTGAAAAATTTTCACGGGTAATATATCAGTTTATATTTAGATATTTATGAGGCAAAATTAATCTGTAATAGGAACTAGTGCCCCAAAATTATGTATTAAACTAAAATAGATATGGCTACTTCGTTGTAGGAAGATACATCATTGCATGAAGATACAATAAGTCGCCACAAGAACCATCAAGGTAGTCTCCACTGGAAGAGAAATCATAGAGAAATGATCGTATATTCAGACTTTCCGAAAATACTATGAAGTGCTCGGAAATAGCCAAAGTAGCGGATCAATATGACTATAGTCCTTGGTAAATTTACCAAAGACAAAAATGATTATTTGATATTATGGATGATTGGTTACGGAGGGACCGTTTCACTTTTGTAGGCTGTTGTGGCTATTGCTCTTTCCTTGTGCCTATTTTGCTTGGTTCAGAGGTACAACCTTTGTAACTTCATGGTATACCCATGGATTGACTAGCTCCTATTTGGAAGGTTGTAGTTTCTTAACAACTGCAGTTTCTACTCCTACTAATAGTTTAGCGCATTCGTTATTGATACTATGGGATCCTGAAGCACAAGGAAATTTTACTTGTTGGTGTCAATTATGCGGCCTGTGAACTTTTGTTGCTCTACATGACACGTTTGGCCTAATAGGTTCCATGTTACACCAATTTGAGCTTGTTCAATCTGTTCAAATACGACCTTATAATGCAATCACATTGTCTGGTCCAATTGTTGTTTTTTGTTTTTGTATTCCTAATTCATCCACTAGGTCAATGAACTTCGATTTTGAATAGTTTTATCTTAAGTATCTTTCACCAAAAAACGTCGATTACACAACGACAAAAGTTAAGCAAGCAATCGATACCTGTCGTTTCAACAACTTGTAGGTACTCATCAAAATGGTCGGCTGGAGATCCATATGCCAATTGATAAATTGCGACCGTGCATTTTTGAAGCGGAGAGAAACATTTTCTTCTCGTTGCATCAACCCTCAGTTGAAAGTATGGATCATGTGATTCCAAGGCATCGACTATTCGTTTGAACAAGTCTTGTCTCATCCGAAACGATGTTGGAATACAAGACGAGTATGGGCTCCTTCACGATCTCGTTGCACGTATCTTCTTCTTTTAGGTGCGCGTGTTCGGACTTCTGCAACATCGAGCAACATTTTCTGTTGATTTAGAATTTAGGAAAATATTCTACCATCTGCATCATCAATAAAATGTTCGTAGAAGTCATCATCACTTTCGGTATTAGTGTTGTTGTTGGGATTTGAAGACATTTTAGTATGTAATGATTGAAGAAGAAGCTATGAATATAATTAGATGTTGGTGGGATTCTGCTGCAAATGAAGTATACCATTCCATTTATAGATCAAATCATAACGGCTAGTTTGTAACTGCTTGTTTGTTATGACACCTTTTAAAAAAACTAAAATTTAAAATTTGAAATTAAATTGCACAAAACATTACATAACACACGAGAATTAAATCCATAACATACAAAACCATAGAAATACAAAAAATAAAATACAAACAACAATGCAGCATACTCGGGATTTGAATTGCATCACAACTACATGCCCCATCCCCATCTCTTCTTAATTTCCTCGCACACTTGATAGTGCACGCGAAGTTGCTCCTGAGTAATCCTTGTGGTATCTCTCATGAAAAATAACGGAATCTTTTGTTTGGTTGCTTACTTTTAGTTCGACTATTTTTTGCTGTGAAATGGTTCTACACTCTTCCATATTGTTATCGATGGTCGCCTTTATCTATTCGTAAATGTCCGTTTTCGCGTTGTGTTTCATCTTTGTTGCTTTTTGCCTAATTGGACAAATGCGGTCTGGATCGTCGTCTTTGTTGTTGGAAGATGATGTGTATGTCCTCGACTCAGAAGTTCTCGAATTTTTTTACTATGATTATCACGGTTATGTTGGTTAATTCACTTTGGACAAACACTAATGACCTTCCACATGCTAAGAAAATATTGAACTCCTGGCCATTGTCAGTATTTTCCCGTTGCTACAACGCCGCCATTGGGATATCAGCATTACTACGTCCGCTCCCCAAATCTCCTTTAGAGAAATGTAATTTGCATTAAATACAAACACAGATCTATGAGCAGTAAAAAATATGTCTTCATTGGAGCCCAATCTTACTTGGGGAGGTGAGCGGGTCAATTCTTGTTGTAATCTATTGCGATTCTTTTCCACATCTGATCTAACTTTTGAATGTTACCGATTACAGAATTTTCGCTGATATTCACCCAATACTGTGCAAGCAACTCATTTTCTGGCCCCTTATATCTTGGAGAATATGTCGTATTCCTTCCATCGGAATATGTATCTGCATCGAGATTAATATTCTCGATCCCTGGAGGAGATGAATGTGGTGGGAATGGAGAAGTTGGCCCAAGGACAGAGTATTACACGCCCTGTCAGTGCTCGATTCGTCCATACTTGCGCTTCTTGACGAGTTTAAAGTCATTGTTTATTGCACTTTGAGGAGGAAATTCAGAAGAATGGGGGTGACATGAAAGAAAATTAAAAACATTCACGTAGATACATAATATATGGAGCACCCGGGGTAGCCATCGGATTCATCTGGGGATTCAGATGAATTGAAAAAATTTGAGTTGGTATCATGTTGGGTCGAATGGTGGAATTTTGAGAACCAATGGTAGAATTTTGAGGACGATGATTGTAATTTTCTTCCGAAATAAAAGAATTATTAAACCAATTCATCCAAATATTTCTGTCAATTATAAGAATAACAATTCGCCAAAATAAATAGTAAAAAATAAGATGAGAAAATTGTAGAAGTTGATAAAGATATTTTTTAATTTTATTTTCCAACGATAAATAAATAGTAAATTTTGACGTTGCACAATATAAATGATCATTGGTGCCAACTTTTTTCTTATCCGTTGGTGTCATTTAATTTAATTGCAAAACACATATACATCCCCACTTTACTAATATGAAAACAGGAAAAAAAACATTTAAAAGTAAACTGCTCCACCATTAATGAGGAGCGGGCCAGACGCCGCAGCTACCCCACGGATACGCGGGAGCCACGTGCCTGAATTTAGTTGCTTTTCCCTGGCTCGTAACCACCGCCTATCAAGCCCACTCTCGCTATTTTTTTAAATATGGGTGCAATTAATTGTACCCAATATCTTGTCCCTCCCTATTGTATCTACACCCACATTGGCACTGTACGTATTGTCCCCATAGAAGATGCTCTTATACACGCACTACACACTACACACATTTCATACATACTTAAAAAATGTAACACACACTTCACAAATTTCACACACTTCTTTCACACGCACAACACACACTTCACAGATTAATCAAAATGTGTGTTTGATATTGACTTTTAAATTAGTTCTAAATCCATAGCTAAATCACTTTATTGAATTGCAAGTTATCAACTCTTTTATTCAAACATTTTATTAACTTATAAGCTCTTGAGAAATTACATCTTATAAACTTTTGAAACAACTTATAAGATGATGAAACTTATAAGATATTAGAGGATGTTTTGATAAGCTTATAAGCTCCTAAAACATCCTATAAGATGTTTGAGAACTTATAAACTTTTGAAATATGTTTAGCAAAATAAGATGCTAAACAACTTATAAGATGTTAAAATAAGCTCCAAACAAATAAGTTCCTTTAGTCCATCAGATATTAATAGTTACACTCAAATTTCATATATTACACACACATACTTCATACACACTACACACATTTCACAGACGCTACACTCATTTCACACACCGCACACACTTATTTGACACGCATTGCACACACTAATTAAAATGTGCGTTTGATAGCCACTTTCAAATTAATCCCCAAGTTTATAGCTATATCACTTCATCCAATTGCAAGCTTATAAGCTCTTTTTATCCAAACATTTTATTAACTTATATGTTCAAGAGAAATTACATCTTATAAGCTTTTGAACCAACTAGGAGTGGCGATGGGTGGGATCGGGGCTGGTATTGGACTCCCCATCCCCAACTCCCGACCCGATTTCCATCCCCGCTAAATTCCCCACTTGGAGATCTTGGGTCGGGGATGGGGAATCCCCATTCGGGGAAGAGTGTCTCCATGGGGATTCGGGTTCCCCGTATTTTTTTTTTTACAAATCGTTTAGACAAAAAGAATAATAAAGTTATAACATACCACTACCAAGCCCAAAACATGTCAAAAGTCAATAAATCTAAATAAAAGTATTAAAATAATAAATTACATATGGAATATATATAATTATATATGTATAATATTTTTTAACTAAAGATAAAGTAATGCAGTAAGTATGAACGTGTGTTTAGTGTATATATAATACTATTTAAATCTACTTAAGGGATATTTTATATATATATAAAAAAATACCGGGGAATGAAGAATCCCCGCTTTGCCTATATGGAGTCGGGTTCGGGACCGAGGACGGGATGGGGAGTATGATTCCCATCCCCATACCATCCTCACTCATAGAATTTCGGGGAATCCCCATCCCCATCTCCGTCCTCATGTTTTTCGGGAAATCCCCGACCTAATATTTTCGGGTCCCAAGGGGGATGGGTCCCCGCGGGATTTTTGACATCCCTAGAACTAACTTATAAGATGTTGAAGCTTCTAAGATATTTGAAATCGGTTTAGTCAAACATTTTCTGAGAGTTTTTTTTACAGAAATTAAGAAATGATAGTTAATTTAATTGAAATATAAAAATTTAGCTCTATTTTTCTTTAATATTAAGACACATTAATTAGGGCAAGTAAAACTTATTTGTGTGACGGACTAAAATAAAAACTAAGCATATTGTATGGGCCGGATGGTATATGCTATCAGAAAATAGTTTCGATGGTTTAAAATGGTGCATGGACATGCATCATATATATATATATATCTCTAGCATCTCCTGTTAACAAGTTTGAACATACTCCCTCTGTCCCGGCTTATTTGCACATATGCTTCGAAGCGCATATTAAAAAAAAGTAGATTTTGTAGAATCTTTGATTTTTTTAAAGGTGGAGATTGTAAGATTCCTTTTCATTTTAGGGGTGTGCAAAATAGAGTGAGACGACCGAAAAATAAAAGTGTACAAATTAGGACGGAACGGAGGGAGTACAAGATTTCAGTTATGTATAGCTTTGCGACAACCCTATATGAAGCATAGGTAAGACAACACTAGTAAGTGGAAAATTAGAGCGATAGTGAGCAATCCTTCCACATACACTATTCAGTCTATTTTTCATTTAAATTAGATCTCCAAACCACACCAAACCAAGCTTAGCAGATACGTGTACTCACAATACTTGAGCCAAATAACATGGATCATTCAACCAAAACCGTTAACAAAACATAAGAGTCAAATTATGAAAGAAAACTTCATAATAAAATGTAATGAAAGGAAAGAGTTGTTACTCATCTACTTGCTACCAATCAAAGATTTGGTATCAGCATACATCAGATTTAGTTTATTTGCATCAAGGGAAATATGCCAAACTAGACTAACCATCCTTTTCGCCTCTAGTTAGAACCAAAATTTGTGGAAAGCTTCAATTCAAGAATCCAAAACGAAGCCCATCAATGCGCACGAGCAACATACGCAAGAGAAATAGCAGCCATAAGAGTTGTTGCAGAGGACAACACAGTCCAAAAGCTCTTCTTCTTGTGTGCATCTCGAACCGAATTCTTGAGGCACTCCAATTCCCTCTTCATCTCCTCTACTTTTCCAACTTTGCCCTTTAAAGCGTTCTTTATCACTTCCAATTCCTTCACATATTCCTTCATTTCTTCACCACCACCAACCAAATTACCAATTCCCCCATCACTCTCACCATCCTTAGAACAAAATGCAGCTGTGCCCTTTAACATTTTCAGCACTAGCACAGAGTTACCATCTGCTAATTCAACTTTCCCCTTCATCAAATCCAATTCATTTCGCCCTTCAACTATTGTGTTTTGCAAACTAGAAATTTCTCGTTTCAGCATTTCACAATGGCTCTCTAGCTCTTTCTTTTCACCACAAATTGCATCTTTCTCAGCCTTAACCTCACCAGCATTTTTCTGGCTTTCCTCGATTTCATCCTCCAGCTCCCCAATCTTCTCCTTCAATCTAACCGAATTCTGCTTCTCTTCTTCAAGACAACGCTTCATTTCTTTACTTTCAGCATCAAACTGTTCAATACTTTTATCAAGCTTCGACATATATTCAGACACTTCAGATTCCAAACACCTAATCCTTTCAGCATAACACCGTTCAGTTTCCTCCAATTTCAAAACAACAGCCTTGAGTTCATCTACTTCGTTTTGCAGCCGTCTAACTTCACTATCCACTCTACCTTTAGCCTCCAACATTATAAACTTCTCACTAACCATTTCTTCTATTTTCTGTTTCTCCTCAGCTAACTTCTTTAAAGCCTCATCAAGATCGTCCTTGATCACATTTTTCTCATCAATCAAGCCCTGAATTTGTTTCTCACTCGATTTCTTTTCATCCATCAATTCATTAATCTCCCTCTCCATCTCCTTCCGCCTCTCCTCACCTTCAACACACATATTCTCCAACTTGCCAACAGTCTCTCGCAGTTTTGCCTCTTCCTTTTGCAATTTAGCAACAAACTCATTGAGTCCACTCACAGAATTCTCCAATTCTTCCCTCTTACCGATCTCCATACTCTTCTCCTCTTCAATCCCTTCCTTTTCTCTAACAATCCCATGAATTTCTTCCTTCATTTGTTCTATCAACTTATTTGACTCCACTAAACCCTTCTCCAACAAATCTTTCTCCCCAGTCAGTGATTTGATCCTCATCTCCAGACCTTCTTGTTCACCTACTACAGCATTGTAGGTAGCACGTAATTCATCAATCTCTCGATCAATCACCATCTTTCTCTCCTCAAATTCAATCAATTTCTCATTTAACCCCTTACACTCTTCAATTTTCCGATTGAGCTTATCCTCAAAATCATCCCTCTCTATACAAACTATCTTTGAACTCTCTCTCTCAATCCCCAATGCATTTTCAGTATCCCTCAGCTTCAAATCCAGCTCCAAAATCTCACTCTCCTTTTCGTTAATCCCTCTTCTCAACTCACTCGTTTCCATCTCTAAACCCTTTATTTTCTGCTGGGATTCTTCGCCTTTCAAAGCCAGCTGGACAGCAACAAAGACAGCGACAACGCTCCTCTCGAGTTCCAGTCCGGCAGCCCTGTCACGCAATAGAGCTACCTCGGACATCAAAGCCTCCCTGTCCGAGTTCGATCGTTTCAACTCCGATTGCAAAGACCCCTTGGACTGAACCAGCGAATCGACCTGCTGGCGGCGCTCAACCGCCTCCTTGAGCAGCATTTGGTTAAGGGATTTGAGGTTCTCAAGCTTCTCGGAAGCCTCAGAATCCATGGAAGGCGTGATTACTCGATCAGCTTTAACGGAAACCTCCTGTTTGTCTTGGTGAGCATGAGAAACTTTCTTCTTGGCCATGGATTTGTTTTAAATTGTAATTTTGGTGGTAGAGAAAAAGGATTGAAATTGAAGGGCTGAGGGTTGTAATTGGACAATGTGGAAGGCGGAGAAGAGATAAAAAGGAAAGGTTAAGGAGTGAGGCTGCTGATGAATGGGGGTAGGGTAGGGTTTCCTCTGAATTCAAATTTTGGAGGGCTCGAGATTCGATGGATTTGTAGATGGGGATGGAACAAGATATAAATTTTGGCATTTATTAGGTTTTATGAGAGTACCATGTTGGGCCACTGCCCTTTCCAATTCCTCTCGGCCCGCTCCACTTTCATTTCATTTCTCCCACTTTCTTCAGTACTTTCAATTTTGTTTGGTGTGTAATTTAAATTCTACTTATTACCCCCAACTTTTTTTTGCTAAACTTATTTAAAATACTTTATAACATATTTTTAGAGTTTATTAGAATTCTCCGTCGTGCAATGAACGATTCAAAATATATTTATTTATAAAGAAAATAAAAGTCAAATATTCGAATAAAATAATTAAATAACTTATTTCTTGTTAAATAAAAAAATATTAAATTATTTAATAACCTTTAATTTTATTAATAAAAAATATTTAACTTATATTTATTTGCATCTCATTTCCAGTTAAAATAGTTCAACTCACAATAAATATTCAAATCTATGCACAATAATCAACAAACAAACAATTGTTTATTTCATGTTTAGTATATTATACCAAAACACTCAACATCAGTATCATTTTGAAAAGTATCAAAAGAGGTTTGCTTTTTGTCTATTACAAATAAAATAAATGGATTAAAGATTAGGGCATCCACAATGCAATTGCAATTGCTATCTGACACATTACTGCCATGTCATTGCCACATCAAAAGTTTAAACCCCACTCAAATACTACCTATTTCCCCCAATGCAACTTAGGTCCAATTAACACTATTTGAGGGTCCCACCTTAAAACCACCCTATATATTTTCCTATCTTCAATTTAATTAAATCTTATTTATAATTTTAACTTTTAGTAATTAATTAATTAATTAATATTTATAATTTTTAGATAAAAAATATATTATCGACTTTTTGAGAAAAAAATAAATTCGGAAAAAAAATTCATTCGGTTTTTATTATAATATTATTAAATATATTAAAATTCAAAGAGGGGAAAAATAATACAACACGAAATATTAATTAAAAAAAAGGAAACATGTTTGCCCACTCTTGAAATATATCTAGGTAGAGTTATGATGCGCCCATATGTGCTCGATCAAGTCGGCCCGGAGTTGATGATGTTTTTCCTTATCTCGAAGATCGACGCCTCTTTATGTATGCATTGAAACTCCCGATTGAACCTTGAAAAAATTTGAGTGTCTGCGTTATTGTCGATGTTTGGTTCGTCCGTCCAATTGATTGCCGATTCCCCTTCGTCTTCAACTATCATGTTATGTAAAATAATACAAGTATACATGATATCTTTCAACTTACTCGTGTACCAAAAACGTGCAGGGCACTTAATTATTTCCCAGCGAGCTTGCAAAACCCCAAATACTCGCTCGACGTCCTTCCTTGCAGCCTCTTGCATTTGCTTAAAATGACTTCTTTTCGGATCAGTAGGACATTGAAAACTCTTGACGAAGGCTGCCCATTCCGGATATATTCCATCAGTAAGATAGTATCCTCTGCTGTAGGGCGTACCATGTACTATGAAATTTACTTCCGGGGCTTTTCCTTGCAGAACGTCATTGAACAGAGGTGATTGGTTGAGCACATTTATGTCATTATTTGAACCTGCAACTCCAAAGAAGGCATGCCATATCCACAAGTCAGCCGATGCGACAACTTCAAGCATGATCATCGGAACTCCATGATCACCTCTGGCGTATTGACCTT
The DNA here is from genome assembly GCA_958295605.1 of Ajuga chamaepitys. Lineage (NCBI taxonomy): Eukaryota > Viridiplantae > Streptophyta > Magnoliopsida > Lamiales > Lamiaceae > Ajuga > Ajuga chamaepitys. The sequence goes on along the minus strand of OY282502.1, from coordinate 13,839,376 downwards.
TCCAAGCGACTGGGCAATTCTTCCATTCCAAATGCATACAATCGAGGCTACCTAACATTCTGGGGAAACCATGTCTCCTCTCATGCATATTGATCAACCATTGGCAATCCACTGGAGTTGCTTTTCTCAAGTACCTCTCTCCAAATATGTCGATTAGGCAGCGACAGAAGTTAGACAAGCATTCGATGCCTGTTGTCTCTGCAACTTGTAGATACTCATCAAAGAGGTCGGCTGGACCACCATATGCCAATTGGCGAATTGCGGATGTGCATTTCTGAAGAGGGGTGAAACCTTTTTTTCCTAGTGCGTCTTCCCTTTGCTGAAAGTATGAATCATGTGCTTCCAAGGCATCGACAATTCGAACGAACAAGTTTCGCCGCATCCGAAAACGCCGGCGGAATACGTCGCTATTATATGTTGGGATTTCACAAAAGTAATCATTGAATAAGCGGGTGTGTGCTCCTTCCCGATCTCGTTGGACGTATCTTCTTCTTTGTGGAGGACCACATGATCCTTCAACCGCATCGAGCAACAACTTCTGTTCATTAAGAATTTACAAGAACATTCTATCATCGGCATCATCAATAAGATGGTCGTACATTGCTGCATCTTCTTCATCATTGATATTGTTGAAGGGGTTCGAAGACATTTTTCTTTCAATGTGAATGGATAGAGAAATGAAGATGAGGGAAGCTATTGTAGTTGGGGATGTGCTGAGTATGCAATACAAGTTCTTATTTATAGATGTAGTTTTCAACGGCTGTTTTCTAACGGCTATTTTCCGACGGCTACATTCCAATGGCTATTGTCCAACGGCTATATTACAACGGCTATATTACAACGGCTATTGTTTAAAACTAATTCAGAATATATTTAGCATTAACAACACATCACATAATTAATAGAAGAACATCAAGTACAAGAAATGCAATACAGGACATTGAAATACAAGGAATGAAAAACAGGAAATGAAATGCAAACCCCCCAGCCCCATCTCGTCTTTATTTCATTGCACATTTGAAGGTCCACGTGGAGTTGTTCCGGGGTCATCCTCGTGGTGTCTCTCATGATTATGTCGTAATCTCTTTGTTTATTGAAAACTTTTAGTTCGGCAATTTTTTGCTGTGAAATGGCTCTGTGCTCTTCCATGTTGCTCTCGATCGATGACTTAATCTCTTCGTAAGCATCAACTTTTCCTTGCCCTTCCTCTTTGCTGCTTTCTGGCCGATCGGACGAATGCGGTCTGAATCGTCATCTTAGTTATTGGAAGATGATGTGTAAGCGCCCGACGCAGAAGTCTTTGTCTTCTTTTTACCGTGATGATCACGGTTTTGCTGGTTAATCCACTTCGGACAAACACTAAGAACCCTCCACATTCCAAGTAGCCTGTTAAAGTCAATATTCTTGTACAAGATTGACCATTGCTTCAACGCATCCATCAGTATATCTGCATCGTTGTGTCCGCTTGCCCAATTTTCCTTTAGAGTAATGTAAATTGCATTAAATAGAGACATGTCCTTCGCTGCAGTATAATAGTGTGTCTTCATCGGGCCCCATGGTCGTTCAATGAAACCTGCGGGACGATTGTTGTTGTAATCGGCTGCGATTCTTTTCCACATCTGATCCAACTTTTAAGAATTGCCAATCGCTGAATCTTCATTTATATTAACCCAACATCGAGCTAGCCGCTCATTTTCATCTCCAGTCCATCTTGGATTGTATGTTCCCTTTCTCCTCGGTGGGACGTCACCTACGCCGTCGGAACATGTATTTTCGTCGAGGTTAATATGCTCGAGCCCCATAGGAGACGAGCATGGTGGGTATGGGGAAGCTGTCCCTCAGGATGGAGTGTTGCATTCCCTGTCAGTACTCGATCCGTCTATACTCGCTCTTCTGGACGAATACTGGGAGAACCCCGCTGCACTTTGAGAAGAAAGTCCATAAGGAGGAGGCGACATAAAAGGATACTGAAAGCCTTCATTTGGATACATGACATAAGGAGCACCCTGAGTAGCCATGGGATTCATACGAGGATATGGTTGAACTGGGAAATTTGGGGGTGGTATCACGCTGGGACGAATAGGGAAATTTTAGGGGTTGGTGTTGGAAGTTGGCGGACAAGAATTCGGAATTTTCTTCCGAATCTGAAGAATTATTGAGCCAATTTCTCGCCCAAGATCTTCCTGCCATTATAAGAGTAATTTGCAAAAAACAATTTTGAAGAAATAGTGGGAAAAAATTAGAGATGTTGGTGAAATAATGAATATTTGTACATGTATTTATAGGGGAAAAATTAGAGATGTTTGTTTAAAAATTTTGCCAACGGCCGGGAACAGTGGATTTGGCCGTTGGCAATAGTAGTGCATCCTATTTTATCTCACAAAAAAGCCACAATCTTCAAATTAAATTTAACAAAAAAAAAAAAAAAAAATGAAAAATCCGAAAATGGGGCAGTGGCAGACAACAACTATGGCGCAGGCCCCACCACGCCACTCGCCCCAGGCGCGCGTGGAGGCCACGCGCCAGTGCTGCTGCACTAATTCGCGCGAGTGGCGTGCACTCCCCCCCTCCCCCACTCTCGCGCCGCCCCACCCCCTCCCCCTCTCGGCCTCCCCTTTCAGGTTCATTTATTTGAACCCAATTCAATTAAATGCAAAGCTACTCACCTCCCCCCCCCCCCCCCCTCAATGCCATGCTACCTTAATTTTGTTGCCAAATATTTCAAAGGCAACCTGCATTGTGGTTGCTCTTAGTGCCTTTAAATGAAAGAAAAATCAATTTGAGAGGGTGAGTGAGACAGAGAAAGTGCTCCCAAAAAAAAAAGCAGATATCTAAGTTTTTACATCCCTAAAGTGACCACACATGTTTCCCCGGCATTTTTTTCTTTATAAAAAAGTTAAATATTATCTGTGAATTTAGAAACTGAAAAATAGTTAGTTTTACTGCTGAACAATTTCAATATTGTAAGAAAAACAAAGTTTAAAAACCATAAAAACCTTAACAAGTATTTAAAAATGATTAGCTAATAAGTATTTATAAAAACATGTTCTTAATATTTATTTAATTTGTATCTAAGACGCAATCAAATAATTCAACTCATGTTACATTAACAAAACTAACGTAAATAATTGACAAACTGTTACATTTTTAATATAACTTATTTTAAAATATGCAATCCAGATATCAAATTAAAGTTCATGAAAAATTATTTGCTATGTTTTACATTTAAAACGGAAAAAGAATTTATTTTTTTTTATTTATAAAATGAGTCAATCAAAAGATGTCCCATATAACTTTTTATATAGCAAGTTTCCAACAAAAAATAAATTTAAAACTGATTTTGGGAAGATTTTTCCATATATATAAATATTTACCACATATAAAAATATTTTATTACGTTAGTTATAATTTAAACCTATTATTTTAGGAAGGTGAAATGAGCTGAAAAATATGTTGTTTTCCTTTTATAGAGAGTTCTCTTTTATTATACAGTAAGATAAGATGTTAAATCTTATTTCGAAATAAGTTGTTGAAGTGTTTTGTTAATAAGATGATAGAGCTTATAAGATGTTAGTAATGTCATTTTTGTAATTAAAATAATAAAAAAAATGAAGTAGTAAATAAAAATAAGATCTTATTTGAGAAATAAGTTGGACTCTCCTTACTTTTAAAAAAAACAGCTTATAAGTTGTTAACAACTTATTTTGACATGAAATAAGGTCTTATTTATAAAATGTTGCCAAACACTTTTGAATGAACTTATAAGCTCTTAAACAACTTATAAGATGTTTTAAAGAACTTATATGTTCAGTCAAATAACCTCTTAATCATTTCTAGACCCCCTAAACTCCGTCTAAGCTCTGAAAGAAGTTACATCCTAATCTACTATCTGACTAGTGCCTTGGTCTTTTAGAACATTGATAAATATATGAGTATGTGTGTCTAAATGCTGGTTATTTTATTTATTTATTTCGTAACTATGTATTATATATCTTGGAAATCTTTGATTATTTTTGTAGGGCGGTCCTATTTAAAATCTTGTTAAAAAAATTGTTTCAACTTGTGACAATGACACCCTAAAAAGAAGTTTGTGTCCACAACGAATACAAAATTGGGATTGTTCTAGTATATTACCAATTTTATATTATATATCTATGTTGGCTCGTGTGTTGATGTTATTGACATAAAATTTGTGACATAATTTGGCAAGGTGGATCTTTTTAGTGAAATGGCATAATTTTATGATGGATATAAACGGTAAGCAGATTTGAGATAATATTGTTCAACTAAAAATCTGCTCCATTTTCTATCACAATCTGTTTCGGAAAACGATTCGATTCCATGTACTCGTTGTAAAATTTCTTAGTCATGTTTCTAGAAAAACTCCTTCATTTTTCTTTTAAATTCTAAATTAGAATGTCAATTTTAGAAAAGAAAAATTCGAGTCCTAGGCAACTCCACCTGGCTAAAATAAGTCTATTTTTTATTCTTATTTTATCTTAATTGGTAATCGGCCGTTTACTTGATGGTGGTGGCCAACGTGTTTTATCCCTCTCATAAAAATAGGTTCCTTTCTGATGAGATATGTTGTAGTGACTTCACAATTAGAAAATCAGTTTTGGAAAATTAGTTGGAAAATCAGGTCAACAATCAGCTTAAAAGAAGTTGTTTGAGTAAAGAAAATAACTCAGAAACTGTTTCATAGGCTTCAACAACGGTTTACCAGAATTAACTATTAAAATTGTTATAAAAGCGTTGTCATTTTGGTCAGCTCAAGCTCAGTTTCTGTGGTGGCATTTGCGTGATTCTTGGTGTTTTTAGCTCTTAATGCGTTCCTTTATCTGTTAGATAACTTGTATAGGCAGTTACTTCTGATTTACAACTATCTAGCGAGTGAGTTACACATTGAGAGAGTTAGGTCAAAGTGTGAGATGAGTCATTTAAGAGTATGAGCTCAAATTGGTCTTGTATTGTGTAATTTCTTGTTCCTCAACTTTAGTGGATTGATTCTTCTGGCACGTGGTAGGCACTATGTGCTGAACCACGTAATTCAGTTTGCATTGAGTTTTTTTCCTTTAGTTCTTGTTTGTTGTAGATTGTTGACACAAGGTGTTTGTAAAATTGTTTGTGTGAGTGTTGTGTTGATTTGTTCTTGTTCTTTACACAAGTGACGCCATCTGTGGGAAGCTACATAGGAGAGTAACACACTATCATCAACATGTTAATTTCTAAGATTGAAACTAAGAAGGTTAATGGCAAGAATGAAAACAGGCTATAGAAAAATCAAGATCAAGGCCCTTCTTGTTCAACAGGGACTTGCTGCTGCATTGAAAGGTGATAAAGGATTTCCAGAGAAAATGGAGGAAAGTCAGAAGCAAGAAATATTTGAAAAGGCTCATAATCTTATGATTCTGTGTTTCTCTGATAAGGTTCTTAGAGAAGTTTCAAAGGAAACTGATGCTGCAGGTGTGATGCAGGAGCTGGACAAGCTTTATATAACAAAATCCATGGCCAATCAACTGTACCTGAAGCAAAAATTATTCTGTTACAAATTCTCAAAAGAAAGGAGTGTCTAGGATCAACTTGATAAGCTTCACAAAACTCTTGATGATCTTGAATCAATAGATTTCAAGATGGAAGATGAAGATAAAATAATTCTGTTGTTAAACTCACTTCCAAAGTGTTTTGACCAGTTAAAGGATGCTACATAATATGGGAGGCAAGCTGTATCTCACTACTGGAAGTTCAAACTACTTTAAGGGAATGCAGAAACTAAATTAAGAAAAACCAGATGGAAATGGAGAAGGGTTGAACATAAAGAAGGGGGAAAACTCCAAAGGCAAGAACCAAAATTCAAATGATTCAAGCAAGAAGAATTTCATTGGAAAATTCAAGGGGTATGAGGGAAAAGAGACCAGGAAATGCCATTTCTGTAAGAAGCCTGGTCATATAAGGAAAAATTACTTTGAATGGAAGAAAAAGCAATCACAGAAGGGTGTTCAAGCCTCCAGTTCTGTAGAAGTTGTTGAAACTACTGATGAAGATGCTCAGGTGTTGAATGTCTCAGATTTCAAGGGTGAAAATGAGTGGATATTAGACTCAGGCTGTAGTTTTCACATGAGTCCTCATTTGGATTGATTCTTTGATTTCAAGGAGCAAGATATTGGAACAGTGATGCTTGGTAATGACCAGATGTGCCATGTCAAGGGCATTGGAAGCATCAGACTTAAAGTTCATGATGGTTCAATCAAGATTCTCAAAGATGTCAGGTATATACCAAATCTGAAAAGAAATCTTATCAGCTTGGGAACATTAGAAAATAGAGGTTACAATTTGAGATCAGAAAATGGCTATTTGGATATTCTGAAAGATTCAAAAATAGTAATGAGAGGGATTAGAAAGCCTAGTCTATATTATTTGATTGGATCTGTGCTAATTAGTGAAGATGATACATCAGTGGCAGATGAATGCAGTATTTGGCATGCTAGATTAGGGCATGTCAGTGAAATAGGCTTAAATCAGTTGATGGAATAGAATTTGATAAGCTATAAGAATGGTTCTAAACATCAAGATGCTTGTGAGGATTGTATTTTGGGTAAAATAAAAAAGCTCTCTATCTTTTTGGAAAGAATTTTTCAAAGAATCTTTAAGAGTATGCTCATGTTGATCTTTAGGGGCCATCACGGGTTCAAAACTTAGGAGGTGGAAAATACTTTATCAGCTTGATAGATGACTTCTAAAGGAAATAGTGGCTGTATGTGTTGAAGACTAAATCTGAAGCATTTGAATGTAACTCTGAAGTGTTTAAGGATAGATAAAGGTTTAGAGTTTATGTCTATAGATTTTAACAATTTCTGCAAGAATAAGGGGATTAAGAGACACAAGACTGTTCCAGGAAATCCACAACAAAATGGAGTTGTGGAAAGAATGAATAGGATCATTTTGGAAAGGGTTAGATGTATGCTATCAAGTTCTGGATTGGATAAAAGATTCTAGGGGAGAAACAACTTCTACAACTGCTTATTTGATTAATAACTGTCCTTCATCAACAAATGAAGGTGTGACACTAGAGGAGAAGTGGACAGTAATATCACCATCATATTCACATCTGAAGGTGTTTAGATGTAGAGCATATTGTCACAGACTTGTTCCCTTAACACGTCACGTGTGGCACTTAGCTCATTTCCGCCCCTCACGATTACTAAGTCAGCCTTGCTCTAAAGTAAGTGTCGTGTGTGCTAAGTGAAAGGCTAAGTAAAGAACTCCGGAAGATTGTGGGAAAGCTATGCATTCACTCAAACTCCAAATGCTTGGATTGATTTACAAGTATGGTCCTACTCCTATTTATACATGGCAGCCTTTTTTCTATTGGCGATCATACCCATAATCGAATACTCTTGACTAATTCTAGAACTATGTACAGAGCTCCTACATTATTTTAGATACATTATAGAATCTTCCTTACATGTGGGCTAAGATGGTGGTCTAAAGAATTGGGCCAATTTGTGGACTAGACTAGGGAAAACCCCAAGTCTATGAGAAATATACATTCTCGGCCCAAAATGCGTGACAATATGCTCATATAAAACAAGACAAGCTTGATGCAAGGCCAGTCGAGTGTGTTATGCTTGGATATCCCAGTGGAGTGAAAGGCTATAGACTTTGGTGCACTGAATCATGTGCTGGAAAGATTATAAACAATAGGCATGTGGTTTTCTCATAAAACATAATGCCATTCAAGGATAAACATAAGTTGAAGCTCTCATCAGAAATTGAAAAAGATGAATCACCTATCACGGTGGAGCCAAATGAAGAAGATCATGAGATTGGCTCAGATGAATTTGAAGAAGAGCTAGATCAAGGCTTGGAACCAAGTTTACAGAACTATCAGTTGGTCAAGGATAGAGAGAGAAGGGTGGTTAAACCCTCAACTAGATATGCTGATGACTACTTGACTGCATATGTGATGAACGTAAAAATTACCGTTTTTCCTGTGCTTTTCAAGTTCATATTTTGTAAGGAATTATGTGTAATTGATATGTTCACATGCGATTTCATGTTTTATTGCATTTTTGGGTTGAATTTCCTTTTTAGTATGATTTGATGTGCTTTTGGGTATTTTTTAGTCGTATTTTGAAGGTTAGGAAACTCGGAGGAATTTAGAAGATTGTTCGAGTCCATTTTCACACTCTGGCCTGCATCTCGAGTAGAGCTGGCAAAATTGGGCCGGCCCATCGAACCCGAAATATAGAGCGGGTTGGGCCGGAATATTAGAGGCCCAAAAAAATTCGGGCTTTTTTGGCCCGGCCCGAACGGGCTTTTCTTTTGGCGGGCCAAGTTCGGCCCGGCCCGAAGGCCCGCGGGCCGGCCCGATGGAATTGAATTTTTTCCCCCTCACTAATCGAATAAGAAAAATTTAGGAATTAGGTAATATCTTGTGTACTATTTGAAATATGTTTTTCTTTTTTCTTTTTCTAGCAGAGTATAAATGTATCTATTTATCGAGAAATTAAAATATTTGACTAATTTAATACTCTATTTCTTCAGTTTTACTAGCCGAAGATGGAAAATAAATTGGATCCAAGCATGCTCATTAATTATTATGTGTCGAAAAATGAAAAATTGATTAACATGTAGTATAGTACGTACACAAAAATTAAATAACTTGTGACGTGTAGTATATAACTATATATCATCATCCATTCCTCTTTTTTTTATTATTATTATTATTATTATTATTATTATTATTATTATTATTATTATTATTATTATTATTATTATTATTATTATTATTATTATTATTATTATTATTATTATTATTATTATTATTATTATTATTATTATTATTATTATTATATCTGGGGTTTGAGACATGTCTATAGATTAATAGATATCATTCCATATTGCAACGAATAGTAATATATTATCTTCCGATCAAGTTTTTTCTTAAGAAAATTAAACTGAAGTTCGCATCAATATATAATTCTACTTCATGGTTAAAGTAATAAAAAAGAAAATAAAAAAACTTATTGGTGGGCTTTTTTGGCCCGATAGCCCGATGGCCCGAGGTCCTTCGGGCTGGGCCTAGCATTTATAGGCTCGAAATAAATCGGACCCGGCCCGAACTTTCTCTTGGCCCGACTGGGCCGCCCGAATTGCCACCTCTAATCTCGAGGCCTAAACGAGCCTAAAATGGGTTTGGTCAGGCCCAAACAAAAGACCATCGAGCCACGAGAAAAGTTCGTGAAGAAGTCGAGGCAAGAAAATGGATAGAAAGACCCCGAATTAAAGAAAGAATGAAGACAAGGGCAATTGCACATGCTTCGTGTTCTAGCCTGCGAACCGAGGCCTAAATAAACTCGAATCAGATCCAAAAAGATCCTATATTAAAATTCATCGAGTCACGAAAAGCCGTGAAGGGTTCGGGTCGAGAAAACGAGAGGAAGGGCTCTAAAACGGCGACGAAAGACGGAGGTGCAAAACAGGAGCAATGGACCAACAACCGTAGCCACTGCCGGACCGTCTGCCGGACCGACAAGACCACCAGTAGTTGGTCCAATATGAGACCTAAATTTCAGCTGCCAGCACAATCGGCCCGGCTGCGGGACCGGCAGCGGCCAGCTCCCCTATTTCACGTAGTTTTCATTTTTTTACCATAACTTCTTCGTCCATGCTTCGATTCTAGTGATTTAAGTGGTCATGCGTAGCCAAGACAAAGACCTACAACTTTCATGTATGGACCACGAGCCGATTCCGAGCTGATTCTTCCTAAAATTTGCGTGAAGCTCGAGTCGAGTGCACGAAGGGGGGTTCGACCAACAACTTACAATCCCTTGTGTTCTAAATTACTTTTGACCATTTTACCCTTACTTATGGGGACTTTTTCAGCAGATTTTGTATCTTTGTATGTGTGGGGAGTGGGTGTGTATAAATACCCCCTCCCCCTTTAATCCAAACAACTTGTGAACCATTTTCTAATTTTTAGATTTTTGCAAGTAGTTTAATTACTCTCTCTCTCTCTAAAGCTTTTCTCCTACTTTTCTCTCTAGAACTAGGGTTCTTCATTTTCCTTTAAAAATTCACTTAGGGTTCTTGAAGACTTGAGGAATTTTAGGGCTATTCGGATATTATAGGCGAAATCCAACTACAAACACTAATTGAAGATCAATTAGAGCAATTATGCTAGACTAAGTTTTTTCATCCTCTCTCATCTCATTTATTGCATTTCATTCATTACACTCATCCCCATCCCATTTAATGCTTAGTCTATGCATTTATTGTGTTCTTGTTGATATATTCATGATTTGTGAGTAGTTAGTCGAGGTTTCTAGGGTTGAGAGTAGCCTAACCCTAGAATTTATCATTCTTATTGATTATTGACTAAATTATGGGGATTATTCGTGTTTGAAATCAATACTACAAAATTGTATGACTTATATTCTAGGCGTAGCTAACTGAGAATATATTGGTTCTCCCCGAAGACCCATGAGGGATGAAGGGAGAACCTGAATAGTGTGTATTGATCTTGTAGGATGTTTTAGGGCTTCGCTCCCTAGGCTAGATCCTCTTGGGGTAGGATTTTGAGGATTAACTAAGTTATTTTTGTAATTTACTCACCTCTAGGTCTAGTAATTCCATTATTGTCCATAATGATTGGGATTGGAGTAAATTAGGTGATAGTTGGTTAATTTGGTAGAAATCCCTTTTGTTACTCGTTTGGATTCCCAAATTGGAACAAAACCTTCAACACAACCCCTAGTTTAATTAGTAATCGCAAGGCATAATTTATAGGAAATAAGTGAAACCTTACCTTAGAAACCCGCTTTTAGTTGAGAGTATTTCTTAAATCATAGTTGCATCTTTAATATTTCTAGGAATTAATTAATCAAACTCTATTTTTCCACGTAGCCTAAATTTACTAATAAATTGACTTTTAGTGTGCTAGACGAAATTATCCTCCTTGTGGATTTGACTTATTACTACCTTTGTCTTTCTCGTACGCTTGCGAGGAAGAAAGGCTATTCAGAAACGAACATTTTTTAATGGCTTTCGGTACAAGTTCAATATGCTCTTGTGACAGCAGAAGAGATAGAATATAATGAGCCTAAAGACTTCAAGGAAGCTATGAAGATCAGTGATAGAGATAAATGGATGCTAGCTATGAGAGAATAGATAGTCTCTTTGGAGAAGAACAAGACATGGATTCGTGTGGAAAGACCACATAAACAGAAGTTGGTCAGTTGCAAATGGATTCAAAACAAAGTGGAGGTCACACACATTAAATCAATGAGATTCAAAGCCAGGCTTGTTGCCAGGGGTTTCACTCAGAGAGAAGGAATTGATTAGCGAAATCTTCTCACATGTCGCTAAACACTACTTAGTCAGAATTCTGCTTGCTTTAGTGACTCATTCTGATATACAATTAGATTTATTACCAAAATCAACCTGTAGTATGACCCTTTTTTCCACTTGCAACCCAACGTTCAAAAAGTTTCTCAATGCAACCCCTAGTAATCGGGATTTTCCGATAACAACCAATACTCGAATTTATTATTTTTTTTCGGCCACTTAACCGCCATATGACTTGCACGCGTGTTTTGGATGGCGAATTTGTAAGTTTCGCGAAGTTTATGATACAGTCGCTGCCGATGGTCCCTCCCAACAATAACATTCCAAAATTGGAGATAAAAATTGGAGGTTAGGGTTCTTTTCACTCCTATACGAACATAGATGAAGTCAAGGGCATTGCTGCCATGGAGCATCGTTGCTACTGTGGAAGAATCGCCGCCGAGAGAACTTCTTGGACTGATAACAACCCAGGCCGACGATACGTTGCTTGCGATGACTACCAGGTAATGTTTTAAATTTTGGAATGAAGTACGAATTAAATTGATTAAGGACGAATTAATGTTACCCTATTACATGAAATCGTCGTTGTACTCGACTAATTTGAGTTGGGAGATGGATTTTTTGTATACTAGTTTATATTTGTGTGGCTCTCTGTTTCCTGCATAGGGTCCTCAAGGGTACATCTACTTTGTGTGGATTGGCCCGCGAGTTGGGGAGAGAGCCCGTCAAATAATGCCCGGACTCTTGAGACGCATTAATAACCTCGAGGCGGACATAGTACGAGCGAATAGCAGTGCTGCAGCTGTTCGGACCGCTCTTGACGATGATTATTCCACAGTGGCAATGATGCTCTGTGGCTGCAATGCCATTGACTTCGTCTATGTTCGTATAGAAGTGAAAAGAACCCTAACCCTCAATTTTTATCTCCAATTTTGGAATATAACCGTTGGGAGGGATAATTAGCAAAGGCTGTATCATAAACTTCGCAAAATTTACAAGTTTTCCATCCAAAACACGCGTGCAAGTCACGTGGTTGTTAAGTGGCCGGAAAAAAATAATAAATTCGAGTATAGGTTGTTATCGGAAAATCCCGATTACTAGGGGTGCATTGAGAAGCTTTTTGAACGTTGGGTTGCAAGTGGAAAAAGGGGTCATACTATAGATTGATTTTGGTAATAAACCCTAGATTTTAAATAGCTTTTCTGCATAGATATTTGAAGGAAAGAATTCATATGACTCAACTAGAGGGCTTCATCCTACCAGGAAATGAAAATAAGGTGTGTTTGCTGCAGAAATCTTTGTATGGAATTAAGCAAAGTCCTAGGTTACTGTATATTAAATTTGACACACACATGAGAGTTATTGGCTTTACTAGATCAAAATATGACAGATGTGTTTACTTAAATTTTGCTGAGAAACAGGTCATGGTGTTTCTTCTGTTGTATGTGGATGATATGCTAGTAGCTAGCAAAAGCAAAGATGAGATTAGAAACTTGAAAGATGAACTGCAGAGTGTGTTTGAGATGAAAATTCTTGGCAATGCTAAGATAATTATTGGCATGGACATTGAGATGAATAGATCCAGTGGAATTATGTGGCTTCGTCAACAAGATTACATCAGAAAAGTGCTCAGAAGGTTTAACATGCATGAGTCTAGAGCAGTTTCAGTACCATTAGGACAACAGTTTAAGTTGTCTGAACAACAGAAGCCTAAAACAAGACTGGAAGCTAAGGAAATGAACAAAATAACTTACGCAAATGTTGTTGGAAGTGTTATGTACACCATGATTTGTATCAGGCCTGATGTAGCACATGCAATCAGTGTGGTAAGCAAGTACATGGCAGACCCTGGGAGAACACACTGGGAAAGCTCTGAAATGGGTATTAACATACTTGAGAGGACTAACAGCTATGAGATTTTGTTCAAGAATACAAGTGTTACTGATGGAGATGTTTTGCAGAGGTATGTAGACTCAGATTATGCTGCAAATCTGGATAAAAGAAAGTCACAGTCAAGGTATATATTCACTTTGTTTGGATCTGCTATAAGCTGGAAATAAATGTTGCAATTAGTTCTAGCATTATCAACAACTGAAGCTGAATATATAGCTGTTACTGAAGTTGTGAATGAAGCAATGTGGTTGAAGGGCATCCTTGAAGAATTTGGGATTTTTTCAGAAGTCTGTGAATGTGCTATGTGATTCCAAGAGTGCATTACACTTGGAAAAACACCAAGTGTTCCATGAGAGGAGCAAACATATTAATGTAAGACTCCACTTTGTAAGGGACATTACTGAGAAAGAATTAGTGAATCTGGTTAAGGTAAAACTAAGGGAAAATGTCTCAGACATGCTCACTAAAGCTCTAGTTGCAGATAAGTTTAGCTATTGTCTGCAACTAGTTCAAGTTGGACATATGTGAAGTGCGGTTGCCCTGTCGAAGGGCTGTGTTGATTGGGTGGTTTGATAGCCAAGTTTGATGATGTGTTGTTGGCTGAATGTTCAGTCAAGGTGGAGAATGATGAAATAGGTTGTATTGACTTCACAATCAGCAAATCACTTATGGAAAAGCAGCTGAAAAAACAGGTCAACAATCAACTAAAAAGAAGTTCTTTCAGTAAAAAATAACTCAGAATTTGTTTCATAGGCTTCAACAACGGTTTACCAAAATTAACTGTCAAACCCATTGTAAAAGCGTTGTTGTTTAGTGTTATTATCCGTTGTCATTTTGGTCATTTCAAGCTTAGTTTTTGTGGTTGCATTTGGGTGATTCTTGGTTTTTTCAGCTCTTAATTCATTCCTTCATCTGTTAGATAGTTAGAATAACTTGTATAGGCAGTTACTTCTGATTTACAACTATCTAGAGAGTGAGTTACACATTGAAAGAGTTATATCAAAGTGTGAGATGAGCCATTGAAGCATATGAGCTCGAATTGGTCTTGTATTGTGTAATTCTTGTTCCTCAAGTTTAGTGGATTGGTTCTCCTGGCCCGTGGACGTAGGCACTCTTTGCTGAACCACGTAATTTAGTGCGTATTGAGTTTTTCCTTTAGTTATTGTTTGTTGTTAATTGTTCACATTAGGTGTTTGTTAAATTGTTTGTGCGAGTATTGTGTTGATTTGTTCTTGTTCTTCACAACACTTTCAAATTGGGTTAATTACAATAACCCCACTAAACTATCAGCGTTTTTGCACATAAATTACTAAACCTTTTTTCTTGGCACTGATACATACTCTATACAGGAATTCTGCACGTGACTTGAGCCTGATAAACTTTTTAAGGCCTTTTTTGGTTGAAACAACATTTTTAGTAGGTCAAAAGTGTAAAATTCATTCACACATTTCTTTTCCATAACAATTCCTTTGAATTGCCAACAGTTCTCTCCTCCAAAATCTAGAGCCCACATTCTTAAAGATGAGAACCTTCTTTACCTACTAAAAATGTTGTTTGGACAAAAAATGGACCTTAAAAGTTTATCAAGCGCAAGTCACATGTGGAATTCCCGCAAAAAATGGTCGGGAAATAAATAGGTTGTTTATCTGTCAAAACTCGTATAGTTTGTATGTATTGATGCCAAGATAAAAAGTTTAGTGGTTTATGTGCAAAAATGTTGATAGTTTGATGAGATTGTTGTAATTAACCCTTCAAATTTTAACTAAACTAATAAAATAATTTGATGTACATGAAAATTTCTATCATTTATTGTTAGTGATATTCATTAAATAAGTATATTCATATAGTACAAAATAATTAATATAATAAATATTCTATGGGCATTTTTTTATTGTGTTGCTCCCTAAAATAAAACTTTAAAAATTTAGATTAAAAAAAATACTTATATATTTCATCTCAAAAGTTAACATTAGTGTTATATCTTTTATACATACAATCCATTCCACAAAGAGATTAGCCTCAAAATTTCAAGATTTGAACCTAAATTATGCAAGATTCGTATTTTTTTAAGCATCACTGCCACACAATCTCTATATTTATGGAGAAAAAATGGTAGCATGCACTATATCTTGACTGATTCTTATTGGATTTATGTATAGAATCTAATAAAAATCTACACCTAGTACATAGGCATGTCAACGGGGTGGGGCGCGTTTTTTTATTTTTCTGCCCCGTCTCGCCCTGCACACTCGACGTTCCGCTTCGGATCAAATGTTTCCGCCCCATGGCCTGACCTGCCCCACCCCGCCCCGCCTCCATCTTTAGGAAAAAAAAAAACCTTTTTTTTTTTTGTAAAAGTTTTTTTTTTTTTTTTTTTGTTTAAGTCAATCGGTTTTCTATTTTTAGGTTTACGTTAGTTTTGTTTTAACATTTTTTTTAAACTTAATTATTAAAAACTAAAGTTTAATTATTTAAATTTACTCTAGCATAATTATATATTAGGATGACGTATATATTAAATATTATATATAAATTTTATATTATATATATATATATTATTTCTGTGTGTATATATTTATATTTATATCTATATAATATTACATAATATATAGTTTAAAAAATACTCCCTCCGTCCCGGCCTAATTGTCCAACCTTGGTCGGGCACGGAGATTAAGAAAAAATAAATTTGGTGGAATCTTTCACTTTTTCAAAGGTGAAGATTAAAAATAGAGATTTTAAGGGTGGAGATTGTGAGAGAATTTGCCATTTATGGGCTTGGACAATTAGCTTGGGACAAACAAATATGGCAAGAGTATTATATAGTTATACACCGGGCGGGTCAGCTGACATGACCCGTGCCCGACCCAACCTGTGGACGAGGCAGGTCGTGCCCTGACCCGTTCTCGAACGGGTAGGGTTTCGCCCTACCCCAAATGCCTCGGGTCGAGGTGAGTATGGGTGAATTGGTTTTTACATGCCTACTAGTACAACACTTCGTGAGAACCAATTGAAATCAGGAAAAATATTTTTTGTTGGTAAAGCAGCGTAATTTTGATGATAGGTCATGCGATGTGGAGATTGCAGGTTAGACGTTTTAACTTGTTGGAAAAATCGGTTATTAGATGGTTTTTTACCCAGGTTTAAGCCGATTTATATGTGACTTAAATTTAATTCGAGTAGAGTTAAATAGTAAATTCAAAATCTTTGTTTCATAAGAATGATCGTAACATTTGGAATTTATCAAAATCGATATTGGGTGAGTGAGAAATTGATGACTAAAGATAGCCGTGTTGGAATATGTATTGTCACATGTGTGGGTAATGGTTAAGTGGGAAGATAAGTGTTATTCTCCCACTTGCCTAATCAATATTGTTTAATTGATTGGCCGAGACGAATATTGACTGATATTGCTTTTTGTCATTTTATCGCCGAGATCTCGCGAGAATCTCGGCGAAAATAGCAAGAAATTGGCATCTCGCCAATTTCTCGCAAATATCGCCCTTTCTTTTTTCTTTTCTAATCCAGCAAAATAGTCTAAATTTTGCCCAGACTTGGATTCGAACTTGTGACCTCTTGGATAGAGGTGGCAATTCGGGCGGCCCAGTCGGGCCGGGCCGGGCCCAGTTGGGCCAAGGGAAAGTTCGGGCCGGGTCAGATTTATTTCGGGCCTAGAAATGCTAGGCCCGCCCCGAGGACCTCGGGCCATCGGGCCAAAAAAGCCCACCAATGAGTTTTTTTCTTTTCTTTTTTTATTAGTTTAACCATGAAGTAGAATTATATATTGAGGTGAACTTCAGTTTAATTCTCTTAAGGAAAAATAATATATTACTATTCGTTGCAATATGGAATGATATCTATTAATCTATAGGCATGTCTCAAACACCAGATATAACAACAATAATAATAATAATAATAAAGAAGGAATGGATGATGATATATAGTTATATACTACACGTCACAAGTTATTTAATTTTTGTGTACGTACTAATATACCACATGTTAATCAATTTTTCATTTTTCGACACATAATAATTAAGTGAGCATGCTTGGATCCAATTCATTTTCCATCTTCGGCTAATAAAACTGAAGAAATAGAGTATTAAATTAGTCAAATGTTTTAATTTCTCGGTAAATAGATACATTTATGCTCTGCTAGAAAAAGAAAAAAGAAAAACATGTTTCAAATAGTACACAAGATATTACCTAATTCCTAATTTTTTCTTATTCGATTAGTGAGGGGGGAAAAATTCAGTTCCATCGGGCCGGCCCGCGGGCCTTCGGGCCGGGCCGGGCTTGGCCCGCCAAAAGAAAAACCCGTTCGGGCCGGGCCAAAAAAGTCCAAATTTTTTCGGGCCTCTAATATGCCGGCCCAGCCCGATCTATATTTCGGGCTAAACGGGCCGGCCCGTCGGGCCGGGCCAGTTTTGCCAGCTCTACTCTTGGATGAGGCTCCAAACTTTAACCACCAGACCAAGTAAACAACTTGTTATTATGTCTACATAGCATTTATATAACATATTTAATAAAATGCTACTTACAATAATATATACGATATTTAGTTATCAAAATGAAAATTAGAAAAATAAAAACTTAGTATAACATAATAATTGGAAATTTTTATAAATATTTTGTTAATCTTATGATGAATTTATTTATTAAAGTTGGTTATAATATTTTTAAAATATTTTGTTAAACACTTCAAATTTTTAATATAATATTTACGTACTAGTAACTAGTAATGTTGTATGAAAAAATGTTTTTGTTATAACAATTTTAAAAATATTATATTAAAGTAGTGTTAAAAAATTGTTATATTTCCTCATTTATTTGTGTTTAGCTTTTAATTAGTGTTGTTCTTGAATAAAAAATATTATAGGTCAATCAAGAAAAGTTTTATATATTGTAAATATTTTCAATGCTTTTAACTTACATAATGTTGAAATAATTTTAATAAAGACTTGAATTTTCTTTCATAAATAGATAATATTTTTTAAACCTAAAAATAATTAATAAATCAAACTTTGTTTACAACACATTTTAGATAATAACTAAAAAGTCATGTTAAATATTCTAAGAGAAAACGATAAATCAAACGTATGTATTGTTTCTTATTTACCAACTAGTTGTATATGCGTGAATTTGGTTCAATTTTTAGATTAAATATTTGAATTTAAGTAGGTTTATAACAATCTATAACATATCGTGATAAATTATCTATTTTAATACATTTTCCGGCGTTTTTAAAATATTTCACCGATATTCCGATATTAATCGATATTTCACCGATATCTCCGTAAAAATCGATATTTTCATCCTTGGTTTAAACCACTTTAAATATGGTTTAAGTGATGTAGTAGTTACTAGCATCATATACAAGTGGACCACTGATGTGCCCGCTCAACTTGGTCTCGGCCTGAGCATGAGCGTGGGTCAGGGCCAGACCACACCCATTTTGACCCGATTTTATAGAATCGAATCGGTTCGACCCGATTTAGCTTGCACTCTTGGCTTCTAGGACGAATTTGGACAACCATATATCAAAATTCATTGCCAGCATTAACTTCGTAATTGCCTTTAAAGATGTCTCAATACCTTAGAAAGTGGCTATTAAGAGAAAACCACTACCTAAGATAGCGGGGTGGTGCTTGGAGGCCACACACCTCATAAATGGTCCACTATCCCACTAACTAATGTGTAATAATTCCCTAAATGGACAGAGACCTAATAGGTCATCAGGTCCTCCATTTGGAAATACTAGATTCAAACATAATTCTGCACTCACTCTCACTCACAAGCATAGTTCGTTTCCAGTCTTTGACCTTCATTTCTTTTTCGATTTACTTTGTTAATTTGTATTTTAACCTTCAATAATATTCCACCCGGATGATGTATACTTTTATATGTACTAAGAAAAAAAAAGGTTGTATTAGGAAAGTCAAATAAAATAAAATATTAATCTATATATACATACAGACATATATATATATATATATATATACACATTTATTGACTCATACTCCATAATTTTTATAATGTTATTTTTAATTGAAGATATATATGCTCTTCTTTTTTGCCTTCAAATTGAGAGAGTGCGCAACCTTAATTCGTACTCATTTACCACTCAAAATTTGTTAATAGGAATATATAAAAACATCTAGAAAAAAATACTTTACAACCTAAGTTATGTCAAGTTTTAAAATATGCAACATAAATTATTCAGTTACTGTAACAAACCTAAACTATACAATATATTTCTCATTTTTCAACCTAAACAATTCTTTTTTTTGCATTGTCCAACCTTAACTGTTTGTTTATAATATTTTGCAACCTAAAATTTGTTTTTACGACATTATCAAACTTTTATGTTTAAATATAAATATATATATAATAAAAGAAAAACTAATTGTTTATTAGAAAATGTCAAAGTTGACATAAACTTGATTTTTTTTTTATTTTACTTTCCTTCTTTTATTCTATATTTCTTAGTTTATCAATTAATTTTCAAAATCTAACTATAATTAGTTAATAATAAAACTTAAGTATTTAACAAAGGAAAAAAAAACTAAGATTTTATTTGAAGATTTCATATTTGAACTAAATTTAATACGCTTTCTTTTATTTTCTTTTATATTTTAATGTTTCTGTAAAAGAAAAAATTCTAACTATTAAAATTTAATTTTTCCTTACTAAAACCAGATTCTCATTTGCAACTTTTAACATTTCAGTTGATGATTTCAGATATACTCAAACACTTCTTATTTTTAAATAAGTCGTAATATTAACAAAATAAAATTCAAACGTTATTCAATAATTTGAACAACAATGTAAACTACGTGATTTCTTCAAAATATTTGAATTATTTTATTTGGTATTTTAATTTATTCAAACATTTTTTATATTTTAGTATAACTATTTATTTATTTAAAGTTGAAAAAATTACTAATTCGAATAAAATTGCATAGGTTGCAAAGAGTAAAAAAAGACATAGTTAAAGTTAATTAGTCCCACAAAGTAGTTTTAGTTTGTAAAGTGTACAAAATATTTAGGTGAGGTTGGTAGACGTGTGAAGAATGTTATAATTTATATATTAAAGTGTGCTTAAGGCACTTTAATGATATAATTAAGTGGTGGGAAGTTTAATTGTATAGGAATTAAACTTCACACGATTAATCTACGTACGAAGTAGATAATCATAGATTTTTCAATTTCTCAAAACCGATTTTCGGTGAGTGAGAAATTAATCCATAAAAGTAGCCACTTAATTATGTAATAATGTGGGATTTAATAACTAAAATATTAATATCCCACATTGGAACTAATGAAGCATTGAAACCACTATAAATATAGGAGCACATCATTAAAGCATATCAAGTATGCTTGTGAGGGAGTCCTCTTGGAAGCCCACACGAGCGCGCTCGCTCGCTCGCTCGGCACGGCATGACCACAGGCACGGGCCTCGGGCCGTGGGTCGTGGGCCTTGGTCCTTGGGAAGGCCTCGGCCTCGGACCTTGGAACTTGAGCTTTGGGCCTCGACTCTAATCTTTTTGGAAGCCGAAAACAGCTGGGCTTGCCGGATGGGCTTTGATAAAATGGATGGGTTTGAATTTCAAAATTCAAACTTGTAACATCCATTTTTAATTTAGGTTTATGGCAGTAGTTAATTTTATTTAGTGGGGCTATTACTCAGTCCATAATAGCGGGATTTATGGCTTGTAACAACCAACTTAATAGCTGGTTAAAACCCATAAATAGGGATGTCCCCTCCAGATGCCTATATAAAGGTGTTCCCTGCATGTAAACAAACAACAATTTTCACCTGAAGGATCTTCTATTCTCTTCACTCTAAATTCTACAATTTTAGCTTTAGGAGTTCCAGTCTAGACGAACATCACATAGTTCGTTGATACCTTTTCTGATAGCGGTGCTACTTCAGAAAAGGGGGAAAGTCGTTTCATCTTTGGAGTCGCATACTTCAATTCGTGAGCACTAGCCGGGAAGTATTTTGTCTTAAGGAGAGTGTTCTACACGACTCAACTTTGTCTGAAATTTATTTTCCAGATTACCAATTATTATACAACAATCTTAAGACGAAATATACCATCTTCATTTCTGGAAAATGACATCTGGAACAAACACTATTGTTGCTCCCAACGACAATGCTACATCAAGGACCATTCCTACCCCTCTGGCTAATACTGTGAAAAAATTGGATAAGTTTTCTTGTGAGAACTTCAAGAGGTGGCAGCAAAAGATGCTCTTCTATTTGACCACTCTTGGGATAACTTCTTTTTTTTAGGAAGATCCTCCAACTATACCAGCTGAGGATGATATTGACCGGGAAAGGCGTATTTCCTTCAATTCGTGGACACATGGGGATTATCTGTGTCGTAACTATGTGTTGAACGAACTAATTGATCCGTCATACAATGTGTATGTCGACATGAAGACAACAAAGGAGCTTTGGGAGGCTCTTGATAAGAAATACAAGACAGACGATGCAAGAACGAAAAATTTTGTGGTGGCTCGTTTTCTTGATTTCAAGATGATGGACAATCGCTCGGTTGTGGAGCAAGCTCAGGAGCTTCAGCTCATTGTACATGATGCTTTATCTGAAGACATGAAGCTGCCAGTTCCATTCGTGGTGGCAGGCTTGATTGAGAAGCTGCCTCCTGGGTGGAGTGACTTCAAGAATTACTTGAAGCATAAACGAAAGGAGATGACAGTCGAAGACTTGATCCTCAAGCTACGAATTTAAGAAGAAAATAGAAAAAAATGAGTCCAGGTATGGGGCTCAGATTGATGCAAAGGCTAACTTGTTGGAGAGGGGATCCTCTAGTATTAAGAGAGAACGCCCAACCGATAACAACAATCAGGGCAACAGTCAGCCGAACAACAGTGGCAAGGGAAAGCAACCTGCAAATGCTCCCAAGTTTGCAGGAAATTGATATAATTGTGGTAAACCAAACCACATAGCAAAGTATTTCCGTCTTCCTAAGCATAAGAAGAAGAAGACGACTGCCAATGTCGTAGAGCAAGATGAATTGGACCCCACTGCTGTAGTTTTCGAGGCCAATATAGTGGACAATCCAAGAGAGTGCTTTATCGACACAGGAGCTTCCTGTCATATCTACTCTGACAGGGAGGTGTTCTCCAGTTACAAGGCTTCTTCCGGGAGGAAGCTGCACATGGGAAACGAAGCCTCCTCAGAGGTGGCTAGAGTGGGCAACGTGGTTCTTAAGCTGACTTCAGGCAAGGAGCTCACTCTGAAGGATGTGCTGCATGTCCCAGACATCCGGAAAAACTTAGTTTCTGGATCTTTGCTAGTGAAGCATGGGTTTTGACTGGTCTTCGAACCCGACAAGTTCATCTTGAGCAAGCAAGGAGTGTTCATAGGGAAGGGTTTCGTAGTGAATGATTTATTCAAGATAAATGTAATGGCTAAACACCAAGTGAATAATGTAACTTTCTCTATGAATGAAATAGCTTCT
The DNA here is from genome assembly GCA_958295605.1 of Ajuga chamaepitys. Taxonomy (NCBI): domain Eukaryota; kingdom Viridiplantae; phylum Streptophyta; class Magnoliopsida; order Lamiales; family Lamiaceae; genus Ajuga; species Ajuga chamaepitys. The sequence goes on along the minus strand of OY282502.1, from coordinate 13,816,646 downwards.
ACTTCTTTTTACTTGCTTGAGTGTTCCTCTTTATGGCATTCTAGATTAGAACATGTAAATCTTAATGCTATAAAACGTTTAGTAAATTTAGATTTGCTAAAACTGAATGAATAAAATCACATAACAAATGTGAAGTGTGTGTAGAAGCCAACATGACTAAATTACCTTTTCATTCAGTAGAAATGAGCACTACACCTCTAGAGTTAATACACACTGATGTGTGTGATCTAAAAGTTGTGTATACTAGAGGGGGGAAAAAGTTTCTTATAACTTTTCTAGATGATTGCACAAGGTATTGCTATCTTTATCTTCTAAGAAGTAAAGATGAAATAATAGAAGCGTTTAAAAATTATAAAGCTGAAGCTGAAAATCAACTTGGCACCCGAATTAAAATAATCCGAAGTGATCGAGGTGGTGAGTATGTAGCTCCGTTTGAAGAGTTGTGCTCCCAAAGTGGCATAATTCATCAAACTACAGCTCCTTACCCTCCTCAATCAAATGGGTTGCGGAACGTAAGAATTGTACTCTTAAAGAGATGATGAATACCTTACTGATTAGCTCAGGGTTACCCCAAAATATGTGGGGGGAAGCTGTACTTACAACTAATTATATACTGAATAAAATTCCACTAAAAGGAGTAGATAAAACCCCTTACGAATATTGGAAAGGATGCAATCCGTCATACAATTACCTCAAGTGTGGGGGTGTTTGGAAAAAGTTGAGGTGCCCTTACCGAAACAAATTAGAATTGGCCCTAAAATGGTTGATTGTATATTTGTTGGGTATGCACTCAACAACAATGCTTATCGGTTTCAGATCCACAATTCTGAAATTCTAGATATGGCTGTGGGTATAGTTATGAAATCAAGGAACACTGTGTTCTTTGAAAACATTTTTCCATGTAGAGAAAGATTGCAAGAAAGCTCGAATAAAGAAAGTACTTTTGAGAAAGGAAATAATTCGAACTTAAAAAGAACTGTTGAAGCTACTAGTAGTTCTCGATCTTTGGAAGAAGAGGAAACGAGACGTAGCAAAAGAGCTAAGACTGCTAAGACATTTGGTTCTGATTTTATCATTTATATGCTAGATGATGAACCAAATTTATTCACATAAGCTCTGTCTAGTCCAAAAGCTCCATTCTGGAAGGAAGCAATCAACAGTGAAATTGAATCTATCATGTAAAATCATACGTGGGAGTTAATCAACCTTCCACCAGGTTGTAAACCTTTAGGATGCAAATGGATCCTAAAGAAGAAGTACAAGGTTGATGGTTCAATAGATAAGTATAAAGCTAGTTTGGTAGCCAAAGGCTTCAAGCAGAAAGAAGGTGATGACTTCTTTGATACCTACTCCCCTGTGACCAAGATTACTTCCAGTCGAGTGCTTCTCTCGATTGCTGCAATACACAATCTTGAGATTCATCAGATGGATGTGAAAACTGCGTTCTTAAATGGAGTGTTGGAAGAAGAGATCGATATGAATCAACCTGAAGGGTTTGTAGTACCTGGACAAGAAAAGAAGGTATGTAGACTAGTAAGGTCTTTATATGGTCTCAAACAAGCGCCATAACAGTGGCACTTGAAATTTGATACCACCATGTTGTCAAATGGTTTTAGAATAACGAATGTGACAAGTGTGTGTACGTAAAAGGTACATCAGAAGAATTTGTCATTGTATGTCTATACATAGACGATATATTAATCATGGGCAGTACCCATGAGATCATAATGAAAACAAAAAGGATGTTGCAAAGAAATTTTGACATGAAAGATATGGGCTTGGATGATGTGATTTTAGGAATCAAGATTATTAGGACATCTGAGGGAATTGTTCTCACTCAATCTCACTATGTGGAGAAAGTACTCAGAAAATTCAACGTTTATGATGATCCACTTGCCAAGACACCATTGGAACTTAATGTTCATCTAAAGAAGAACGTGGGTGAACCTGTAGCTCAAGTTGAATATGCAAAAGTGATAGGAAGTCTGATGTACATAACAAATTGTACTAGACTAGATCTTGCATGTTCTGTAAACAAAATGAGCAGGTTTACAAGTAATCCAAGTCAAGAACATTGGAAAGCTTTGACTAGGATTCTGAGATACTTAAAGTATACTCTGAATCATGGGTTACACTATACGAGATATCCTCATGTACTTGAAGGGTATAGTGATGCAAATTGGATTTCTGACACGAAAGATTCATTCTCCACAAGTGGATATGTTTTCATGATTGGAGGTGGAGCAGTCTCGTGGAAATCAACTAAACAAACGTGTATAGCCCGATCCACCATGGAATCAGAGTTCATCGCTTTGGATAAAGCTGGTGAAGAACTTGAATGACTTCATAACTTCTTAGAAGATATTCCATGCTGGAGTAAGCTAGTGCCATCAGTTATGGTTCATTGTGACTGTCAAGCCACGATTGGTAGGGCATTGAATAATATGGATAATGGTAAGTCTAGGCACATACGCCGTAGACATAACCGTGAGGCAATTGAGCTCTACTAGGGTTATCTCAATAGACTATAGAAAGTCTAAAGATAACTTGGTGGATCCGTTAACCAAATGTTTAAACCGAGATCAATTGGTTAAGTTACGAGAGGGAATGGAAGTAAAACCCACAAATTAGAGAACGAAACGGACACCCAACCATGACGGTTAGAGATCCTACAAACTTGGTTTAATATGAAAACTAAGTTTTGAAAGTTCGGGAGAAGCACTTGGAACACTATATCTTAAAATTCCTTCCCTAGAACGTAAGATAAGTGCGTAAGACCTGTAATGGAAGTAGAGGATAAGTCTTATGACTTTTAATGACTCCTAAATACTTCGAGAAAGGTAGAGTAGTGCAGGATACTCGACAAAGGAGTCACCTATATTAGTGAGATGTAAGGGCCGCTTCAAATGAAACACTTATGAATCCAAAGTGGGTCCATGGCTGAAACAGACCAAAACGTGAGAACAAGTATGTTCTGGTCAGTATTGTGCAAACACTATTGACTAGGTGCACACTATGGGGGAATGTTTCAAAGATTAACATCTGTCAAGCCTCCGGTGTATCCGACAGTGGGTTGCTATGGAAGGTTCAAAGTCACAAGCTACCCATTCTTAGGCAGTACTGATCAAAGAGTCTAGACTGGATCTTGCATACATACATGCATTAATTTTCACTCATGTGGGGGATTGTTATAATTTATATATTAAAGTGTGGTTAAGGCACTTTAATGCTATAAGTAAGTGGTCGAAAGTTTAATTTTATAGGAATTAAACTTCACATGATTAATCTATGTACGAAGTAGATAATCGTAGGTTTTTTAATTTCTCAAGACTGATTTTCGGTGAGTGAGAAATTAATCCATAAAAGTAGCCACGTAGTTATGTAATAATGTGGGATTTAATAACTAAAGTATTAATATCCTACATTGGCACTAATGAAGCATTAAAACCACTATAAATATAGGTGCACATCATTAAAGCATATCAAGTATGCTTGTGAGGGAGTCATCTTGGAAGCTCACATGCGCGCGCTCGCTCGCTCGGCACGGCCCTGGACATGGGCTCGGGCTCGGGCTCTAGGCCGTGGGCCTTGGTCCTTGGGAAGGCCTCGGCCTCGGACCTTGGAACTTGGGCTTTGGGCCTTGACTCTAATCTTTTTGAAAGCCCAAAACGGATGGGCTTGCCGGATGGGCTTTGGTAAAATGGATGGTTTGAATTTCAAAATTCAAACTTGTAACATCCATTTTTAATTCAGGTTTATGGTGGTAGTTAATTTTATTTAGTGGGGCTATTACTCAGCCCATAACAACCGGATTTATGGCTTGTAACAACCAGCTTAATAGCTAGTTAAAGCCCATAAACAGGGATGTCCCCTCCAGATGCCTATATAAAGGTGTTCCCTGCATGTAAACAAATAATAATTTTCACCTGAAGCATCTCCTATTCTCTTCACTCTAAATTATGCAATTTTAGCTTTAGGAGCTCCAGTCTAGACGAACATCACTTAGTTCGTAGATAAATTTTCTGATAGCGGTGCTACTTTAGAAAAGGGGGAAAGTCGTTTCGTCTTTGGAGTCGAATACTTCAATTCGTGAGCACTAGCCGAGAAGTATTTCGTCTTAAGGAGAGTGTTCTACACGAGTCGACTTTGCTGTTCAAGTTTCTTCATTCTACCTTTCTGAAATTTATTTTTTAGATTTTACCAATTATTATACAACAAAAAAAGAGATTGCATAGTGTAACAATTGTCATAATTTATGTTGCAAAGTGCATGTAAACTTACTTAATAAAATAATTTTAAAAATATATACATTATTCAAATATATGAATAAGTATTAAAGAAATCTCAATAAAAATTATGATATATAAATATACAAATGCTCAAAACACTAGTACTTCTGTGACTAGTCAAACAAACGTTATTATAATATATATATATATATATCATTATTTAATGATTTTATAGATTATTTATAAAATTAAATATTAATCTTTTATATTTAATTTAATAAAGTAGGAGTCATCATTTAAACAATGAGTTTTCTCCTGGCATAACTTAAGTAAAAAAAGTATTTCAAAGTTTATGTCAATTAAAATAAACTAATTTTTGTACTTTAAAAAACTCAAATTAAACTTTTTCATAAGGGAGTTATTTTATTAGTATTATTATCATTATTAATTTTTTGGCAGCCTAGATCCAAAATTATATATAGTACAATTCACAATAAAATTAACACTTAACTCTATTCGAAATGCTTAACCAATAATTTTTTTTTTCAAACCAAATATCTCATTATATTATATGTAATGTGAATTGGATGTCAACTTGAAAATTGTGAAAAGATGAATAATTTGATGTATTTTGCATAAAAAAATGGATTATAAAAAAAAATTATTTGTATTTTAAAAAATTGTAAGAAATTATGAACATACAAAAATAAAAATAAAAAAATTCCAACTTATTGTCTAAAAGAGAAATCACTTTGCAAGTGTCATTCTCTCAACTATTTTGTCAAGTCTCATTGTTTAGAGTTTTGGGAATATAAAATATATTATAATATTTCAATAATTAAGAATTCTATTTTTTCTCCTTGATAAAGTTGATATAGCTATTGCAATTAATTACCCATATTTCTTGGTTCTGTATAATTCTGATTTAAAATTTTAAAATATTTCAATATTTAAAATTTCTATAATTTGTTCGTTTCCCCCAGATAGGTTCATTAAATAATTACAATTACGATTCTCGGTAGTATTATTAAAAATAAATAGTATGTGCTTTCAAATTCTGATATTTCAAATTTTGATATATAAGCATTCCATTAATCTATAAAAATTCTGAAAACAAAAAATCACAAGGAAATTAATACATCAACAGGATTATTAAAAAATCATATATTATTTTTTTTAATTCTATTCTTTTAAAACGCAATCTCCTTTTTTATTATAAAAGGAATGCATAGGGGTTTCTGTTACATAACGTATTCAGTATTATTTCTTATAATATAAATTGAGTAGTTCTTATACAATATATAGAGACTTGTATTTTATCACAATAATTTTTTCCTCTTTTTTGTATTTTTTTCCCTTTATTTAATTTATTTATATTATTATGTAGAATATACAGTTATATTTAAGAGTTTATTGAATGAACGAGGTGTGTAGAGACATTCCAAATTTTTTTATATATAATTTATTTTTATTATTATGTAAAAAGTATAGATTTGTATTCAAAATCCTATTATATTGACGCGATATATAGAGACTATACAATAATTTTTATAGATAAGTGAGTAGGATGAAAATCAAACCAAACTACTCGATACTGATTTAAGATCGTTCGTTAAAAGTTCGTTTGAACTATGTTCAAGTAAAGATATCAAACAAGTTTGAACATACTTTTACGTTTGATAAAATCTAAAGCTCAAATTAGAACTGATAAGTTAAAAATGTTGAAACAAGTGGAAAAATATCAAAATATTTGAACTGCAAACTGCATAGTACAGTTCTAAGGGAACAAGTCTTCACTTTATTCTTTGGTAAGTTTGTCAGTCAATGTTAAAATTCATTACAATTTATTTTTATATAGATTTATGCTTATTTTTTTATTTAGTATTTTTTTCGTGGAAATTTTAATTTTTTTAATTGGATTGTGGGTATATTTTTTTGTGCTGAGTGAGTATAATTTTTTGTTGGATATCCAATTACTAAAATATTGTACTAATTTTATAGGTATTTTACTAGTAACACACACAAGTATTCTCTTGCACAAATTAATCCTTCAAAGGAGACGTCCACATTTCCTTTTGAGTGTACTTTTTTAAGGTAATTATTGTGAGTGTTAACTACTCCATCCGTTTCAAAATAAGTATCGTTTAAGAGAAGATAAAAAAATTCAAAATAAATGCTATTTTAACATAAACAATAATTCTTTCAATTTTACCCTAAACAACTTCCTTAATTTAGTGGATTATTTTCTTATTCCATAAAACATATCAAATTAAATGGATTATGTATGGGTATATTTGACATGTTTATCAATCCTTAATTTAAAAAAAAAAAGGTTACAATAACACTTATTTTAAAACAAAGAGAGTATTAAATTACAGTAACAATTTTGCATATATAGTGTTATTTTTATTTTCACAACACAATAGTTAAGAAAAGAAAAGAAAGAAGAAATTAATTTGGGGTACATTGTACCCCATGTCCCCATGATAGGGATAACCCGATCACTTCGGGTCGGGTTAATACCTAAGCCCACTGACCGGCCCAGCACGCGTAGGCCCAGCAAGCACGCGAAGGCCCAGCACGCGTAGGCCCAGCAGGTCCAGAGACACGCGTCGGCCCAACAGATGGTTTGTTCCGCGAATCAAGGCTCATGATCCGTTCCCAACTGCCATGTAGCGGGAAATAGGCGTGAGAATAGGGAGTTAGTTAGGGTTCAGTTAGGGTTTAGGAAAGTTGAGTATAAATATGAGAAAAGAACTCTGAATTAGGGTTCGCATTCTGTATTCTGAATTATTGCTTGTAAGCTCAAAGTTTTAGTGAAAGAAACACCTCGGCAAGAGTGATTTTCTGCCCGTGGACGTAGATCTCCGGATCGAACCACGTATATCTTGTGTGTTTTTATATTTCTTGCACTGATTTAGGCTGAATCGATTGGATACCGGATTGTGCTTTATCAATTGGCGCCGTCTGTGGGAACGTAAAGCAATTTTTGACATTCACAGCGTATTCAAAGATCATGGTGACGACTCGTTTGAATCAATCTCGCCACGGTGATCAATCCAACCAGGATCCACCCGGGGATCAAGTTTTGCCGCCGAGGCAATTGCCGGCAAGGAGTACATCTCATCATCAGGGCAATCAAGGCCCGGTTGCAAATCCAGACAATCAGTATTTACCTCCACCCCCTCAAGACATGCAAAACCCTAATCCCGCTGCTGCCTAACCACCGGTTAACATTCAAATCACACCAGAATTACTCCAGGCTTTCCTACAAGAGCACGCCCATGTTCTTCAGGACTGGGCAGCTAATCGCCAACACCCCGCGGGGCATGCCGGACATGATGCCGATCCCGTGGTGCCTCCACAACGTCAGCACTCGCGTGATCAGCAAGACCCGGGGCATCGCGGGCGTCAAGATCGGCGACGGGAACGACCTGGTTCTTCCGAGGACCATGGGAGTTCTAACGAATCACGACAACGCAACGATGAATTTACCGATGTCGATCGCCGCCGTCCACTCAACGCGGCCAAGAGAGTTCGTTATGCCAATCCTCATACTCTGGATCTTCAAGAGTATGAGCGAGTCCAACGCAATGTTGAACTTGACAGAATCTTGGGCCTCGTTGCCAATGGAGATATCATCACACCGTTCTCCCAAGAAATCATGGCCACCTCCCTTCCCGAAGGGTTCAAACGGCCGGCCATACCACCTTACGATGGCACCGGAGATCCGGCCAATTTTCTTGGAGCTTTCCGGCACAACATGCTTAGCCGCGATAACACTACATCCCTCCATTACTGTAAAATTTTCCCCGAGTACTTACAGGATGAGGCTCGGGTCTGGTTCGATTCTCTTCCGCGCAACAGCGTATCCTCTTTCAGAGAACTCGCCGAACACTTTTGGGCGCGGTTCGAAGCACGGGCGAAGCCCATGGCCACTTTGGCCGACCTCATGAATATGGAACAGCGGGACGGTGAAACCGTTACCCAATTTCTTGACCGCTTTACAGCGGAAAGCCTCAAGGTGGGAAGTTGCTCCGAAGACGTAGTCATCAACGCATTCATGAATGGACTCCGTCCTGGAACACTTTACACCGAGTTGGTTCGAAACACACCGGTCACAACCCGAGCACTGTTCAAAACGGTGTGCAAATTTGCTAAGGCCGAGGAGCAGACTCGCCGGAAACGTGAGAAACATGCTAGCAAGCGGCAGTCCGACAAGGCACAAACTGGGCCTAGTACGCGACCTAGTGCTTTTTCCCGTCTGAACCCGGGGCGTTCAGAATCCCGAGGCGATATTCCACAATTGACTCCGTTGACAAAGTCACGAGCCGAAATCCTTTCTATTCACAAGAACGATCTACGACCTTGTCCGCGGATGACTGCTCCGCCTGAGAAGAGGAACCGTGGAAAGTGGTGTGCGTACCACCGAGATCATGGGCACGAGACAGAGGAGTACCGAGAACTCAGCAAGGAAATCGAGGAGTGCCTGCGGAAAGGTCTCTTGCGTCAATACATTGCGCGGACCGAGGACAAGCCTCGGACAGGTCAGAATGAGGGGTCGTCCCATAATCGTGGAGGTTATCATGACCGTGGTACACAACAAAATCGACCGCCGTGGCATAATAATCGGCCGGGGCCTAGTAATTACGCACGGCAAGATTCTGGCAATCGCCAGCAACCACGTCTCCCGCCACCACCTCCTCCTCCGGCAGGACCCGGAGACAACGCACCCCCTCACGTAATAAACGTGATATATGGGGCCCTCCTCCACCGGGGCTTCGCGACATGCCTTGAAGGCAGAGGCTCGACGTCCTCCTCCCGAGGAGCCATGTCATAAACGCCTCCATCAATCCGAGACTGTCAGCTTCACGGATAGAGACCCGGTTCCGGAGATAACACCTCATACTGACGCTATTGTCATCGACATGACTGTAGCCAACATAACAATAAGGCGGGTCTTCGTGAATAATGGGGCCGCGGTGAGTATTATATTTGCTGACTGTTTCCAAAGGATGGGGATTCCTCGGGAACAACTTCGGCCAGCCCCCGGGCCACTGCAGACTTTCACTCAGGGTGAAGTCCAGCCAGAGGGTGTCATCACTCTCCCGGCGTCTTTGGGGACTTATCCGGCAATAAAAATCATTTTCGTGGATTTTTATGTGGTGAATTCCCCATCACCGTACAACATGATCTTGGGTCGGGACTGGCTTACCCCCGCCAAAGTCATATGTTCCACGTATCACCTCGCACTAAAGTTCCCCACTTCGCATGGCGAAGTGGCTATCCGCGGGAGTCAGCGGGTTTCAAAGGAGTGTATGTACGTGGCACTCAAAAAGACTGCTAAAGTTCCTCCCAAACAACAGCTTCAGGTAGCATCATCGGCTCTGGAACCTCGGGAGTGTATCTCATTGGGGGATGCCACCGCCCAAGTACCGCTTGATCCGTCCAAGCCGGAACAGACTGTAACCGTCGGAGCCGTGGATGTGCCATGGTTACATCAGGCTATAATTCAGACCTTGCGAGAATATTCCGATGTTTTCGCATGGTCTCCTCTAGATATGCCCGGGGTCTCTCCCGACATAATAACACACAAGCTGAACATCGATCCCAGCATAAAGCCAATCCAGCAGAAGCAGAGGAAATTCGCTCCGGAGCGAAATGACGCAATTCGAATTGAGGTGCAATAACTCTTGGATGCGGACATCCTGTTCGAAGTATATTACCCCTCCTGGCTATCGAATCCAGTAATGGTGATTAAGTCCAGCGGGGCGTGACGGATGTGCGTCGATTTCTCCGACCTCAATAAACATTGTCCGAAGGACTGTTATCCCTTACCTTCCATAGACCAAAAGGCCGAAGCCATTACTGGGTATGTGGCACTTTGTTTCTTAGATCTATATAAAGGATATCACCAGATCTTTATGGATCCGCAAGATGCCATCAAGACAGCTTTCATCACTGCTTTTGGGTGCTATGCTTTTAAGAAAATGCCCTTCGGGCTCAAGAACGCCGGAGCCACATACCAGCGTCTCATGGACCGGGTTTTCCACGGCCAGATTGGCCGCAACGTCGAAGTTTACGTTGATGACCTTGTTATAAAGAGTATCTCCCATTCTTCATGTGTGCAAGACATTGCCGAAACGTTGCGCCCCCTGCGAAGCTACAATTTGCGCCTTAATCCAGCAAAATGCACTTTCGGCGTCGGCTCCGGCAAGTTTCTGGGTTATATGGTTTCACAACACGGTTTGCAGGCCAACCCGGCCAAACTTCGGGATGTGCTAGAACTGCAGCCACCCAAGACATTCAGGGACGTTCAACGCCTCACAGGTGGTTTGGCGGCCTTAAATCGATTCTTATCTAAAGCGGCAGAGTGCCAGCTCCCATTCTTCAAAATCTTGAGACACGCGAAGTCCTTTGAGTGGACTCCGGAGTGCACCGAGGCCTTCGAGGCTTTGAAACGTCATATACAGCAGCTGCCTACTTTGTCAGTTCCTCTCCCCGGAGAGCCGCTTTACTTATATTTGGCTTCCGCCGAGGAAGCTATTAGCGCTGCACTTGTGCGCGAAGTCAATGGGGTTCAACATCCCGTGTATTTTGCAAGTCGTATTCTCCACGGGGCGGAGACACGATACTCCGTGTTAGAAAAAACCGCTTTGGCCCTTGTTATGGTAGCTCGGCGTCTATGGCCATATTTCCAAGGACGAGAAATACGGGTTCTGACCAATCATCCTATCCGCCAGATTCTTGTCAAACCCGAGGTGTCTGGGCGCCTTGCAAAGTGGGCCGTCGAGTTAGGTGAATATGATATTCAATATCTTTCCCGCCGAGCAATCAAGGGTCAGGCACTCGCCGACTTTCTGGCTGAAACCCCGGGAGACAATCCTGAGTCTCCGACAGACAGTGATACACATCACCCCGCTACCCTCGTATCCTCGCCTCGGAAATGGCAACTATATGTGGATGGAGCATCCACAACTCGAGGAAGTGGTGCTGGGGTGCTTCTCATCGACCCCGAGGAGGTTGAAGTTAAATACGTCATCCGATTCAAGTTTAAGGTGACTAATAATGAAGCGGAGTACGAGGCAGTTCTCGCCGGGCTCCGGCTCGCTCAATCCTTAGGCGTTCGTCATCTTGAACTCTTCACGGACTCCGAGGTCGTGTCCAAGCAAATCCAGGGGACTTATGTCGCCAAGGATGAAACAATGATCAGGTATCGTGCTCTAACACTCAAGCTCATGTCAACTCTTGATACCGTTGTTATCCAGAAAATACCGCGTGCTCAGAATGCAAGAGCAGACGCGCTCAGCAAGTTGGCCTCCGCGGTCCGCAATAATATATCTCCGGATATCATGGTCGAAGACTTATCACACCCAGCAATTCATGAGGCCACAGTTTCGGTACTGACCGATAGTGATCCGAATTGGATGACTCCTATCATTCAATATCTCCGAGATGGAATCCTGCCTACTGATAAGCTGCGAGCTCGGCAAGTGGTCCTCAAAGCCCCCAAATACTCTTTTCATGATGGAGTTTTGTACCGGCGGTCATACCTACAACCGAGTCTCCGGTGTCTCGCTCCTGCCGAAGCTACCCAAGTTCTACGGGAGGTTCACGAAGGGGCCTGTGCCAGCCATATCGGCTCCCGGACATTGGCCAAGAAAGTTCTCCGCTGGGGATATTATTGGCCAACTTTATTCAACGATGCCCACGACTTAGTGACCAAATGCAGCAAGTGCCAGCTGCACTCCCGTGTAAAGCATCTGCCGCAGACCGAGCTCACTGGCATCCAGAGTGCGTGGCCGTTTATTCAGTGGGGTATCGACATTGTTGGCCCATTCCCCGTTGCTCCGGGGGGATTGAAGTTTCTGGTCGTTGCCGTAGACTACTTCACTAAGTGGGTCGAAGCCGAACCACTCACGGTCATTACTGGTCAGAATATCTTGAAGTTTGTGTGGCGCAATATCGTTTGTCGCTTCGGCATCCCGAGTACTATTATCTCGGACAATGGTAAACAATTTGCCAATGATCCCTTCCGGTCATGGTGCGAAGAGCTTCACATCAAAAAAATTTTCACCTCGGTTGCTCACCCTCAGGCCAACGGTCAAGTTGAAGTCACCAATTGGACACTGCTCACGGGAATAAAGAAGCGCCTGGATAATGCCAAAGGTCTCTGGGCTGAAAACCTTCCACAAGTCCTATGGGCTTATCGCACGACACCGCATACCTCCACCGGGGAGACTCCTTACAGCCTAACTTATGGATCCGAAGCCGTTATTCCTGCGGAAATCAGTATACCAAGCCCCCGCCTCCTCACATTGGTTCCAGAGGATAATGACGAGGCTCTCCGAGCGAATTTGGACGAACTTGAAAATCGTCGTGACCAATCATTCATTCAACAGGCCAGGTGTAAACAACGTGCAGCCCAGTATCATAACCTCCGAGTCCGGGGCACTCAGTTCAATGTCGGGGACTTAGTTCTTCGGCTCAACTCAGCCAGCAAAGCTGTCCCCGAGGGGAAATTACATGCTTCCTGGGAGGGTCCCTACCGCGTCGTCGCCGCGCACGATTCCGGGTCCTATCAGTTAGAGCATCTCAATGGGACCTCGATTCCCCGAAGCTGGCATGTTACCAACTTGAGGCGCTTCTATCTGTGAATGCCAAATCACAAGTACCATCTTATCTTTAATTTCTTTTATGGTTGTTATTTCTCTTTGTACTCTTTAGTTTGCTCCGGCACTCATCGTTGAATAAAAATTCTTTGCTTATACATCTTGCTGTGTTTTCCTTTACGTTACGAGGACGCCCTAACACAATCGTATTATCATTATTAGTCTCCGGACAATTAAATCTCTCCCTCGGTCCGTCCGAAGAGAATCACATTTCGTCCCCGGACTTATACCACTATCTCGCTTGTTTAACCGGGGAAGTGTTTACTCCCGCCTGATCCGTCCGGGGAGAACTTACTCCTGCTTGATCCGTCCGGGGAGAATTTACTCCTGCCTGATCCGTCAGGGGAGATTAACGTTAGAGTTATTCGAATTGTGTTCCCGGACACCTAACTAAAACAGTTAATAAACTTGTTGTTTTCCTTAACACATTTGTGCACATCAAATCGATTCTATTGTCTTCAAAACGATATAACACCGAAAAGTTTTTTACATAAACTTCAAAAAACAGAAAAAAAAAAAAAAAAAGTATATATATATAACAAGGCATTATCTACGGCCCCCGAGCCAATATTCGGCGCTCCGGCGTTGAGGCCTACTCCTAGACCTTCGCTGCGTCCTCCGGGACCTTGTCGTTCTTCGGCCTCGGGCTCCGGCTCTTTCTCCACTGCGAGCTTCCCGACGCCGAGGACTTGCTCTGGGCGCTTGCCTGGGGACTTCGTCTCTAGTCCGAGCTCGGCTACCTGGTTGTGGAGCGGACCTCGGGGTTTGGGCCCACTGCACAGGGTCCCACTCCTCCGGAGCCATCACTTCAATTTCTCTGGCCAGCTCCTCGACTACTTCTTCGGCAACCACAGCGGGCTCTTCTTCGATCGTGGTCACTGGAGCTGGCTCCCGAATAACAATGCCTTGGCTCTTTCCAGAGGGTTTCTTTTTGTCCTTCCGAGGCGCTTTCGGGGTACCTTGTCTCCGGCTTGAACTCGCGATGAATTCCTCGGCAGAAGGCCTCCACTTGCCTCGGCCCTTTAGCCCTTCATACATGCTCAGAAGCAACTCTAGAACTTCCCGCTTTCTTATGAGCTCCGAGGCATCCGCGGGGTTATTTGCCGTAAGCGCTGAGATTTCGCCCTGGATCTCTACGACCCGCTCCTCCACTTCCTCAAAGGTCAGAAGACCGAACTCCGACAGTATCCGATCATACTCCCTCTGATGAACAAGGACACGGCTCATCTCGGCAGCTGTAGTCCGGTATTTCATCTCGAAATCTTTGGCTCTCTCTTCGGCTTCAACCACTTTCCTCTCTGCCGAGGCCACCTGCTTTTCTAGCTTTAGCACTACGTGCATTTCCAGGTTGTTCTTTTCCTTGCGGAACCACTCAAGTGATCGCATGAGTTTCTTTATTGTTTCGTGTAGTTCCGCGGTGTTCTAAACAGAAAGAAGAGTCAACCAGATCGATCAATCTCAAGTATGTAAAGAGTTGAAGTTCAGTTCGAAAACAAGCATAAATTGATCATGCAAGAAAAGGAAGGACAGAGTATCTGAGAAACAAAAAATTATATTCAACAAATAGAAGTACAATGTCCCAGACTCAGTATATTGATTCACATATATTCCTATCATCTACAACTTTAAATTTGCTGGGATCGACTGACCTCCCACTCAGTTGCCTCAATGTCCCCGGGCAACACCTCTTGCCGGCCCTCTGACACTTCGGCTGCTCCCTCCTCATTTGCTGCGATAACTTCATCCGCAGCTGTGGCTTCGACCTCCATCCGTGGAGGAGGTTCTCTGCTCCGGGGTGCAGAGACCAGTTCACCTCGGCGGAACGCCATGAACTCTTGGTCCTGGTCCACCTCACAGTTGGCGACCTCCGCGGCCGTCAGCAGCTGTTTCTTCTCCCCGAGAGCCTTCACCAGGGGCCGCTCCGGCAGATTCGCTAGAGCTGCATAGTAGGCCTTTTCCACCCCGGCCACTGCCTCAAAGTCGTACCCGAATTCTGGACGATATACATCCACATTCGGGTAGACCTCCTTCACCTGCTCCAGCAGTGCGGATCGAGTGGCCTGGTCCCCTATAGCCACGAACTCCGTCTGGAAGTCAAGGAACGTGCTGGTTTGGAATAATCTGTCGGCGAATGCCTTCAGCATCGCTCCTTGCCCTTCGACTACGGCAGCTTCCCGAGCCTCCATCTCTGCCCGCAGCCGCAGCACTTCACCCCGGAGTACATTGTTCTCCGCCTCCACTCCGCGCAGACGCGCAACCTCGTTTTCGACCAAGGTAGCCCTCTTGCGTGCCTCGGTCAGATCGTGGGTCAATCGGTCGTTGCGCGCCCGCAACTCCCTTGCCACTTCGGCCAGTTCCTCCTTCCCTTCCTTCTCGCTCTTACGGCCGAGGTCCAGGATACCTCGCGCCAAGCGCAGAAGTTCTTCAGCGTCCGCGCCTTCCAACCCCAGCAGACCCGGGGCCACTTGTTCTACCTGGACAATTACACAACAAATGACATCAAACTGAGCCTTCATAACACACACTTCGTGTACGTAAAAATTACGAGCATCGTTTCAAGTTTACCTCCGTGCTCTCCCCTACCCGGGGTCTTTTGGATGGTGCTAGCGGAGTCCCGGTAGGCTCCGGCCTCTTCTTCGTTCCGGGAGTTGACCCCGACGGCATAACCCGTTCTTCCGACCCCGCCGACGGTCGTGGACTGGGCACTGTCTTCCCCCAGGGAGACACCTCAGTGGCCTTCCCCTTCTTTTTGGCTGCGGCAACAGCCGCGGGGCTTCCGGCAGGCTCTTTCCCGAAGCGTCCCACTGCGCACAGAAGGTAAAGATTAGTTATATACACAGTCAACAGCTGTAAAAAGCAAGATAGAAGGACTCCTACCCTCTTCGGCGCCCGCATTGCCCGAATAATACGGGCTCAGTCCTGCCTCCTCCAGTTCTTCCTCGGTGCAGAGGGTTTTGAAAGTCCCCACTGACCGGAATACATGTAAGACTTCGGGCTCCGGGTCCTCCACCGGAGCGGTATCCAGTACCTCATCCCTCCTCCACTTCGGGAGGGCTACTTTGTTTTTTATAAATATAAACCTCTCCTTCCACCCCTCTACCTTACTTGGGTTTTGAACCTTGAACCCACCTCGGGCTCGGGGACTGAAGGAGTACCACCCCTTGGACTTCCCGAAGTTTTTTAGTTGGTAAAAAAACCTAAAAAGCTCTACGGTCGGTTCTAATCCGGCGTTTTTACACACCACGGTGAATCCCACTACCTGCCTCACCGCGTTCGGCGCTAGTTGGCTCAGGGCAATACCGTAGTATCGCAGCAACCGGATCACAATGTCCCACAGGGGCAGTCTCAGGCCTATTCTAAGGGGATCTATGTACACACTAATAAACCCCTGCGGTGGGCAGCAGGCCCTATCCTCGGGGTTCGGTATTATATACTCTAGGTTGAAGGGAAAGAAAAATAAAGGGATTTCTCTCTCAATTTGCTCTCGCGTCATCCGTAACGCTACAGAGGCCACCTCCAAACCCTCCTCCGCGCATGGATAGAAGGCAACCATCATAACGTTGCTTTCCAGCCCATCGGCCCTGTCTACGGTCCTAATCTCATTCCTCTCCGGAATGAGGTATCGAAGGGGGGGGGGGGGATATCTAACGGAGCATCCGTAGTCCCTACTTCTTGAATAGAGGCAGAAGATGAGGCAGAAGGTGAAGAAGAAGACATACTTACTTGGGTTGAATTTGAGTGGGTTGAATTTGAGAAGTTTTGATTTGAGATGAATCACAGGCACCGAATCCCCTCTTTTTCCCGCTTTCTAAACTGATAAATTGCAATGAAGAAGATGAAAAGTTACTGTGCAGTTATTCCAAATATATACGCAAAAAACCGACGGCTCTGATGCAGCCTATTCAAATTCAGTGATGGAGATTTAGACGTGCTCTTCACGCGCTTTACAGTTCCCAAGGCGCGTGGGGAACAGGTTTCTTGGAAATCGCAGAGCGTGTCACTTCACATCCCTCTCTCTCATGATGGCGCCGCCAATCACATCAACCTCACCCTTCGTCAGGAAGATTCAAACTACACTCCGGTGATTCCTTTAACTCGGTCATACTACAACACTCCGGTGCTTCCTTCATTTTGGCCAGACTACTCACTCCGGTGTACCCTCCACCTCGGCCAGGTTGTTATATACTTCCAACGCGTTTCTTGCTTCTGGGAAATTCGGTATCTCGCTATATGTCCTGAGCACTTCGGCCTAGTTCGATTCCGCATCCGCAGACTGCTCCGCGGAGTCCCCGGGGACGCGGATAGACTTAGTCATCCATAAACACTTCGGCGCGCCCGCGACCACGGCCCTTCTTGCTTACGGTTCCACCCCGGTGACAACCGAAGCTCCTTCCTCGCTTCGGCTGGGGGGGGGGGGCATCTGATAGGAATAACCCGATCACTTCGGGTCGGGTTAATACCTAAGCCCACTGACCGACCCAACACGCGTAGGCCCAGCAAGCACGCGAAGGCCCAGCACGCGTAGGCCCAGCAGGTCCAGAGACACGCGTCGGCCCAACAGATGGTTTGTTCCGCGAATCAAGGCTCATGGTCCGTTCCCAACTGCCATGTAGCGGGAAATAGGCGTGAGAATAGGGAGTTAGTTAGGGTTCAGTTAGGGTTTAGGAAAGTTGAGTATAAATATGAGAAAAGAACTCTGAATTAGGGTTCGCATTCTGTATTCTGAATTATTGCTTGTAAGCTCAAAGTTTTAGTGAAAGAAACACCTCGGCAAGAGTGATTTTCTGCCCGTGGACGTAGATCTCCGGATCGAACCACGTATATCTTGTGTGTTTTTATATTTCTTGCACTGATTTAGGCTGAATCGATTGGATACCGGATTGTGCTTTATCACCCCATACTCCATCCACCCCTGGATTCAACGGGAGAAATTATCCAAGTAAATAATGAATTGTTAAAGTAAATTATTTATTTAAAAACATTAAGGGCCGTTTGGTTCCAAATTATCAATGACAATGGTAATGAATATGAATGCGGGGTCAATCATATTATGGAATAAAATGAGGGAAATTGTTAATAAAAGGGAGTAATGATTAACTTATTTATTATGTATCAAACACTATAAATGAAAATGAGTCATCATTCATTCTCATTCTTTACCCTAAATCCTCGATCAAACGGGCCCTAAGATATGTTTTAAATTAAATATTAGAGTTTGGGAAAAGAAGAAAAACTGATCAACCTTTTTTAACTAAAAGACCGGTCTTTCCTATTTATCTCTCCCACTTCTCTCATATATAACTATCACGTTGCTTTTTACATGTTCTCTTTGGAAAAAGAGACACAACAGAAAACGGAAAAAATACATTTACTGACAGAACACAAATTTATATCCAATGTATTACAAATTCTTCTTCTATCAGGAATCATCAACCCTTATTTGAACACTGAATAATTATCTAAGGAATCATTAAGTGGATAAATATTTCACACTTATCTTAAATTTACGAATTATCTCGAACTACCAAGATGACCCAAAAATTTATTTTTAACAAAGTAAATTTTGAAAATGTTAAAATAGCTATCCACTATCCATGGATATATAATTAAAAAGAAGCAATATATAATATACAGAGTGCGGCATTTTCAAATTCAAAAAAATCCTATTATTTTCAACTATTTAATGAGCCGACCATTTTATTCTATTTGGTATATGACGACTGTCCAATCATATGCTGAAGCTGGATTATTTTAATTAATAATTAGCTAATGATGATAAAGATGATGGTGATCAATTACAACACCACTAATTGACACATAAACTATTTATTTAATCTACTACTTACTTACAATATGCCGGAATAGGTACGTAAATGACATTACAGTTGGCTTGTTACTATACTCCGTCCAAGGAAAAAAAAAAAAGAGACATTTCTCGTTTTCTTTACTTTTCCTTTTTCTCCCTAAGAAACTCATATGATCAGTTTTAATAGTTTCTAAGGCAGTGATGATTATTCAAAATAAATAATATCACAAAGCTAAAGTTTCATATAGACCAGGTGAACGATGCAATTTAAGTTAAGATCACGATTTATGCTTATAATAATATATTTTTACTATGATACATTTATCTAAAACATGTACTAATATATTTAGGCGTAAATATTAATACATCTTTTTCTAAGACCCGAATTGCACAAATCTTAATGTACGAGAAATATACTCTATCACAAGTCTTGGTACTATCATCATTAAAGGAGCATCCATTCTTTACTCTCTCTAAAATGAACTTTTTTTTCGAAAATATAATTTGTCACAAAGTGAGAAATATATTTCAAAATTTAATATATCATTTTATCAGCCCAAGTAAAAAATATGAATTTCACGAGAAAGTTACTTTGAATCGATAAGGCCGTATACCACAAAGACTATACCATAAGTGCACGTCGTAGTTGCTAGTGCATTGACAAGTAAAATCATATCCCACAAAGATTAGTATATGTGGCCTACCTAAAGTACTATAATGACATCAATATTCGTATATCTAGGTGAATCGAATAGTTGATGGTTGATATTGGTTAATATCAAAACTTTAATTATTAGCAACTAGACAATTGATAAAAATAATAGACAGTTTATAAACGAAATTCAATAATAAAAATATTATCTTAAGGTTGTCAATCTTGGAACCTATTGTAATTTCAATAATCAATAATCAAAACCCTAGATCTATGTTATTCATATTATTATGATGCTTCGCTTAAGTGTATCTCAAACCCCCTCCCAGAGTGCTTGAGTTCATGTAGATTATATACATAGATCCTACCTTCTGGCTCAACGCATGCACATAACTCCTAACACTACCTAGAAAATATCTCCATAATCATTCTCAATCCTTTTGGTCTCTCGAATGATCATGTCACGTGTTGTTTGACCATCGATAATCTCAACTTTCAAGTTTTAGGGAACGATTAGATGCGCATAAAATAGGTGATCAGGCTAATCATGCATCAATAATATCATCAACACAACAAATGATAACATACAGAATAATCATAAATCAACGAAATTTAATCTTTACTGTCTATATTGTAACAAAAACCTACTTTCTAAACCTTAAGATATAAACGACTACTTCATACTAAGCATAATGGAAATAAAAATAATTGAAAATATAAAAAATCAAATAATACAACTCACCGTAATGACGATCAGCGTGATGGCATGCTCCTCCTAAATGCCCGCGGCTATTCCTCTCTTCCTCCCGGCTCTTTAAACTCTTACCTCTCAAAAGTGCATATTAAAACTAGAATGGACAAAAGTCCTTTGAAGTTCAAATCTTCGAGGTACATATAAGAGTATATAAAATAGGTCAAAGTTGGGAGATAAGCGGGCATTGCTTCAAATCGCGTAAACAGACGTGTGACAATTCGGGTTTTCTAGGCCAAATAACTTTTGCTCGGTAGAGCAAATTAAAAAAGGAGCCTGTTTGCTCGGCCGAGCAAATCTTTATCTTTTGTGATGATTTGCACTTTGCTCGGCCGGAAACTTTTGCTATGTCGGGTAAATCTTTCGGTTTTTCCTTTCTTCACTTCGATCTCCTTCATTTTAGATTGGTTCAACTCTGTTTTGGGTTGGTCTAAGGTCTTTCTTAGGCCAGAGCACTTCAATTCTTCTTGCTAAACTTCTTCTTTACTCGGTTTTCTCCGGAATTTCACAAGTACTCCAAACAAATGTCCCATTTTGTACCAATAATTTTACAAAATCAACAAACAAGTGAAATCCGCCAAATACATAAAAACGAGGGTTATAAAACATTTGCATTGTGATGAACGTTGAAATGTTCATATTTCTCGTATATTTCACGTTCATATTTATTTGAAAATTGAGATTGTTTGATGCGTTGAATTATAATTTTATGTGAAAATGTATTTTCGGATTAATTTTTCTTTTTGATATGATTTTTAAGTTATATTTTGAAGGTTAGGAAAACTTGGGAACTCAAGGAAGTTGTTTGCACTCCACGAAGGACGAAGATAACGCACACGACGGGAAAGCCCGACGATCAAACACCGAGCAAATGGCCAATACCGCACTGGTACCCTACCTGTATCACACCTATACCAATGGCGGTATTCATT
The DNA here is from genome assembly GCA_958295605.1 of Ajuga chamaepitys. NCBI lineage: Eukaryota > Viridiplantae > Streptophyta > Magnoliopsida > Lamiales > Lamiaceae > Ajuga > Ajuga chamaepitys. The sequence goes on along the minus strand of OY282502.1, from coordinate 13,795,604 downwards.
TTAGAAACTCAATACCGATTGCGGTACCACACCGGTATTGGTGTAGTACTTGCGATCGGGTGTACCCTATTTTTTTATCGTAACATCGCGTGTTCGTATTTTGACCATAATTTTTTCATATGATGTCAGATTGAGGCGATCTAAAATGTCACAGATAGCCAAGACGGAGCTCTACAAATTTATAGTTTGAAGTTGAAGACTAATTCTAAAGTTTTGAAAAAATTATCAAGAAGTCCAAATCAAGCGCGATCAAGTGATTCGACCCAACTCTACTGAAGACTAAGCATGCTTTTTTATATCTTACCTATTTACCTTTACTAAATGGCATTTCTTTCAAATTTTAGGAGTGGAAAAGGGAGAAAATGTTCCCCATGTAAATACTCTCTTCCTCTCTTTTAAACTAACAACTTTCATTTGTAGAATTCATTTTTCTAGTAATTTTATCTGGAAACTATTTTTTTCTCTTAAGTACTAGGGTTCTTCTTCTTTGGAAACAAGAACCCATACTAGGGTTTCTTGAATCTTGGAAGAATTTGAAGCTTTTGCTAAGGAATTCGTGGAAGTGTGCTCTCACAAACATTTAGAAGCATCCTCATTTATTATATATCCGGGAATAAGCTTTCTCTCCATTTTCTTTATTTCATTGCATTTATTGATTTCCTCTCTTCTTGCCTTAAAACGCTTAGTTCTTGCTATTATATGGTTGGTGAGGTGCTATTGATAAATTGTGAGTAGGTGATTGTGATTTCCAAGGGTTGGGAGTAGCTCAACCCTAGTTTTGTAAATTCTTGTTAATTGCTTGTTAATTTTTGGGAGTTTTGTTATGAAATTGGAAATATGGCATTCTATGACTTATACAATAGAAATAGCTAACCTACGATATATTGGTGCTCTTCAGTCAGGCAATGGGGATGACGAGAGGACTATAATCATATTTGTCGATCTTGTAGGATGTCTTAAGCTTCACTCCTTAAGCAAAATTCGCATTGGGTGAGGATTGATTTATTGATCTAAATGCTTTGTAATTTCACTTCCCTTGCCTTAATTGACTCTCATTGTTAGTCTTTAGTAATAGGAATCAAAGTGGATTATATTGTTGCTTGTTTGGCTTATCAATCCTTCCAGTTGGACCACTTGGATTTCTAATAGGGACACATGATCTTCCTTCACAACCCATTGGTTAATTTGTGATTACTAGGCTATCCTAGGATTGTGGTGAAACCTATACTTTGGGAACCCACTCCTTAGTTCTTGAGTTCCTTTTATTTGTTTTTATTGTTTAATTGATGTTTGGTTAGTGTTTAATTAAATCTATTTTCGAATCATCCTAACTTAGTTGATCAATTGACATTGAGTGTATTTAACGAGGACATCCTCCCTGTGGATTCAACAATCTTTTATATTACCACTATCACAAATCGTACGATTGCGATTTGAGAAGAGTCCTCTATTTGTAATGATTTAGAACACTTTTCGAGACAAATTCACATTATTCTTACTATGAATTTAGTGCCTACAAGTTACGTATGCTATATAGTGATCAATTTGTCATGATGACACCTTTATCACTTTTTGGGCGGCAGTAGCTCTTTTGGCAGTGGCAAATAGGGACGGAAATCAATTTAAGGATGAAATCAAAAGTCAGCAACAACGACCAAGTAAGAAGATGGGGTAGATGACACTTTTATCTGTTATGCTACTCTTATCCTATACTATGTTTTTTTTTTAGAATTTTAGAGGTTTTTGTTGATTCATAGCAGAGATGACCATGAGGTCACGGGGTGGTGACAGACCCTGCAGGTTGTTGAAAGGGGAGAGGCTCCTTCCTACGTTTATACTGTTGGTCCATTTCTTTTTTCTTTTCCTTTTCTTAATTGGTCTGCTTAGTACAAACAAGGATTGAGGTTCTCTGTTCAATTGCGTGCTTGGTTAATAAGATGCTTTGTATTATGTGCATACTTAATTAGGTGAATGATGGAGCTTGTATGTCCTTTTATTGTTTGTATGGAATTTTTGTGATTTTTGTTCCTTTCGAAGATTGCTAGTGTCTATAGAAAAATCCTAGTTGCCCGACTTTTAGGTAAGTTTCCGTAGACATCTGGAGTCAAAGTTGTTTGTAGCACTATTTTTATGACCAAATCGAATCGAACGGTTCAATCAGTTGAACCAGGAACCGACATATGGTCTAGAGCATCCTACACCATTTTTTATTTTTTTATGGTTCAACCAAGGAAAAAATAGGATTGAAATGAATTTTTTTGGGAAAACTAAAAAATTTTAGCTATACCCTTTTTGTGTATTTTCCCTTATTTGACTTATTGGTTTTCTCAAATTACTCATTTTTGTTGTATACTATAATTGCCATGCATTTCTACTACTCCCTTCGGTTTAAAATAAATGAAGCTTTAGAGAACATAGAAAATTTCAAAATAAGTGTCCCTCTAGCAAAAATACCACAATCCTTCCAATCTTACCCGAACGTCTTACTTTATTTAGTTGAATATTTCCTTACTTCACAAAACATATCCAAATTTAATGGATTCCGTATGGATATATGTACCTTTTTTACCCATCCTTAACTTTTCCAAAACAGGCTAAAACGACAGTCTTTTTTAAATGGAAGGGGTATAATTTTGAGTTAATTACGTAAAAGATCACGACCTTTTAGTCAATAATTATTGCAACATAAGTTTCAAACATAACATAGAAGTACACCACCATTATGATTTTTTCAATTCAATACAACTGAGCATGATTTTTGCTCCAATTGTTGACGTGGTACAGACGTATAATCTTACAATATTTATAAACCTCTAATTAAATAAAGATGACACTGTTCAATTCTTGGGTATAATGATAAAATAATAATTTTGTTATTTAATTAAGGGACAAAAAAATTCGCACAACTATACGTATGCAATTGGACGTGTTAAAGTTCTAATTCTGGGTTTCACGGCGGCAACTGGAGCTTAAAACTTATTCGGATCATTGAATTGAAAAATATATAACTGTGCATCTCTACGCTACAGTTAAAATATCACATTGCAAATGATAATTGACCAAAAGTTCGTGATTTTTTACATAGTTAACCCAATTTCAAATAATAAATGTAGACTATAAATCATTAGATTTATTAAAAGCATCCATGTTATAATATATAATTGCGATCATCTTTATTTAAAGGGTTAATTACGTAAAAAATCACGAACTTTTAATCAATTATCATTTGTAACATGATCTTTCAATTGTAACGTAGAAACGCACCACCTTTATAATTTTTTCAATTCAATACACTCTACCAAATTTCTTACTCTAATTGCCGATGCGGAGCTCGATACTGTGATTTTAAACCGTCCAATTGTATATGTGTAGTTGTATGAATTCTTTTAACCCCTAATTTAATGGAGAAAACAATGTTTTACCATTAACCATAAGTATTAAACGTTATCATTTTCATTTAATTAGGCATTCATAAATTTTGTAAGATTACAGATTTGGAGCTTGGATAGCCAGACTCCCGATTTTGGGCTCCACGTCATCAATTGGAGCAAAAAACTTACTCGGGCGTCTTGAATTGGAAAAAATAATAAAGGTGGTGCATTTCTATGTTATGTTTGAAAAGTCATGTTATAAATAATAATTGACTAAAAGGTCGTGAATTTTCACGTAATTAATACTTATTTAAAATTTGAATTTTAACATTTTTTTTATATATATAATTACTTATCTTTTAACTTGGTTGGTAGTGTATATGATCACAAAACAAAAGAAGATGCTAACTATCAGTTGTTCGATTTTGACTACCGATCTGACCTATTGAACCGCTAATCAATGATGAGGCATGTGTGGTCATTAGTTGGTTATAACAATATTATTTTGTAGTCTAAATTGTAGGGTACTGACAGTGCTGTCGAGACACGAAAAGATTAATATCCTTAACTACCCTCTTCTAATTTGTAAAAGTGGTAAGTCAGGGTCGTTCCCATAAGGAGCAGTTCAATTCTTAGTGTTTTACGTATTAATTAATTGAAACAAACAAGAACATAAAAAGGAGGGGTGGGGAGTTTGATTTGATTTTACTAACTAAACTATTAATCTAGAAGAATGAATTAAAAATAAGCAATAAAAGTGATTTAACTAAAATAAATAAAAGATCACATCCCTTAGTCTGATTAACCTTATAATTAATGCAACAACCCTTGAATTAATCCTAGAACTCTACCCCTAAATCAACAATAAGCTCTGTTGATTCGAATTATCCCTTAATTTTAATTAACCAAAATAAACTTTTTGATTAATCTATCTAACCAAACAATCTAGAACACGCTATCTAGATCTAATTGGCTAAACACTTAAAGTATTAGGATAATAGGGTAGACAAAGTGTTGAACTCACAAGCTCGGTCCAATTAACCTTGATTTATGTTATCTAGCAAATTAATTTACTATTTGCTACCAATGAGTATAAAGTCACAACAATTACGTAATATGAAAATACCCTAACTGTTAATACGTGGTCAATTAACATAGGTGATCAATCTAAATTAACAGTCCACATATAAAACCATTGAACCGAACAAGATAAAAAGTTCCAAAATATAATCCAGAAGCAATCACCGTAAGAAGTACAAGTTAATCAAACTAGGGTTCAAACATCAAATAGGGACTGAAATTAAACTATTAGCCACACATAGCGGCATTCAAAAACATAAATAAAATATCCAACATGAATTTAAAATAGAAATTAAAGAACCTAAAATGTGAAATCTCGATCCTCGCACTTCCACTCTGTCCAATCTATCTCCAGTATTATTGGGTGCCCCTTCTGTTCTTTTCTCCTCCTCTTAAATAATATTCCATCTGGGCTCTCTTTCTTTCCAAATCAAAGCCGCCACTTTTCTTCAACTAAAAGCCCACATGGATTTTCTTGTACATGCCCATGCTTTATGGGTCTTTATCCTCTCTCTCTTTAATGCCTAAGGCCATCAAGCATAACTTAGTCATGGTTGACCCGTCTTTACTTCAGCAGTTTTAATGCGGGTTGGGCTTTGACACCAAGTCGCCTAGTGTCAGGCCCAACCCGATATATACCCCTTCGTCTTGATACGAAAAACCTTCAATTCTATTAAAATAGACACTAAAAACAATCAAGTAATTCGGACCAAGAAAATCACATAGGTGGAAAAATGATAAGTGCAATAACCAAAACTTAAATAAAAATGCAATCTTAACATCAAAATTAATGCACATTTTCCTACCTATCAGGTAAGATCACCAATATCCTATATTTCAAAACCTTGTTGTTACATTTAATTAGTCGCTACTATCGGAGTTAGTTTTAATTTATCTAAATGAAGTATTATTTCAAGAAAGAAAAGGACTCTTCCCTCCAATCCTTTTTTCAATTATTTTATTATTTTTTATTTCGTTCTAAAAAAAGTTTTATTAATTTTTTTATTTCAATTTTACTTTCACTCAATGAAAAAGGTAGTCACAAATCCCTTTCTCACATAGGATCAGCCTCCCACTGAAAACCCTAATTCTTACCGTCTTCTCAGCACTTTCATCCTCCTCTCCGACGAACTCGTCCCCTTCGTCATTCTTCTCTATGTTCACTTATGGCCACTATGTCAACCACCACTGATTTTGTTCCCATCACAACCATAATTCATATGATTTCCATCAAATCGACGTCCACAAACTATCTTCTATGGAAGCACCAGGTTCTCCCGACCCTTGCTGCTTTCGATTTCTCTGATCATATCGACGACTCCTCTCCTGAGCCTTCTCAGAAAATCACCAATGCTGCTGGTGTCGCCTCTCCTAATCCAACTTTCACTCCTTAGCGGGCCAAGGATCAAGAAATTCTTGGTTTTCTTTTCTCCACACTTACTAAAGAATCTATGTCCAAAGTGGTTGGTTGTACCACTTCTCGTGCAGCCTGGTTGTCTCTTAAGTTTATCTTTTCCCACTCTTCGGCCTCCTACGATCATCAACTTCATGAAGAATTACTCCCTCTTCGTAGCTGCTCTCTCTCCGTTGCTGAATATGGTCGCAAATTTAAAACCTTGTGTGATCAGCTCTCCTCCATCGGGCGTGCGGTGGACGATGAGGACAAAAGTCACTGGTTTCTTCGTGGCTCAGGTTCTCAGTTTGCGGGCCGTTGATACTCGTATGGCCCTAACTCAGCTCCCTTCATTCCAAACTCTACATCACCAGGTCCAACAATTCAATACCATGCATCGTGTCGTGGATGCTTCAACACCATCTCAGCCTGCCTTTTCTGCTTCTACCCATCCCGGCTCTTCTCCCCTGACCATCGCCAAATTCAAATCCGGGCAATCAGCATATTTCTCCTGGTTTCCAACACACTAGCACAGTGGCAACAATTTTGGATGTCCTTCTACTTCGGGTGTATGCGGTAATTCTATCGGCAATGGGGGTCGAAAACCATATGTCCCTCATTGCCAAATTTGTCGGGGTGAACATTATGCTGATAAATGCCCACAATTTCTACAGCTTCGTGTCGTTGTTCCCTCTACAGCCCAACTTGCTCAGGCTTTCAACGCTACTTGTAAGCTCTTCGACTCTACTCCTGATTGGTACGCCGACTCTGGTGCATCTGCCCACATGACTGCCAATTTTCTGCCTTGGACCCCTTTGAGCCATATTCTGGTAATGGTCAAGTTATCTTCGGTAATGGACATTCTCTCCCTATTATTCATATTGGTACACATGATTTATCTAAGGATGTTCACTTGCTTGAGGTTCTTGTTGTTTCGCATTTGGCGAAAAATTTGCTGATTTTACAGTGGATGTTGTATTTTCTGATAAAGTTTTTGAAATTCAAAATCGAGTGACCAAGAAAACTCTGGCTCAAGGAAGGTGTGAACATGGTCTGTATATTTTGGAGCGAGGAACTCCGGCTTTAGTTGCTGCTCTTCGCACTTCGGGTTTGAAAGCTAGTTTCGATTTGTGGCACTTAAGATTAAGACATGTCCCGTTTTTAATTATGTCACTGTTAAATAAATTAGGGCATTTATCGGGGACATCTGTTTTACCAAACCCTCGTCCTTGTTCTTCTTGTCAGTCAGCTAAGAGTAAAAGACTCTCTTTTGATTTGAATGACAAACGTGCTTTCTCAAGCTCTTGATTTGGTGCATTGTGATTTATAGGGTTCGACCCCCATTGACTCTACTGATGGTTTTTGTTACTATGTTGCATTTTTTGATGATTACTCACGTTTTTATTGGTATATCCTTTAAGTGCCAAGTCAGAATTTTTTGATGTTCTCGTTCGTTTCTATCACTTTGTGTGTAATCAACTTTCTACCACTCTAAAGGTCTTTCAAAGTGATGGTGGAACGTAATTTGTAAACAATCGGGTCAGGTAGTTTATGTCTTTAAATGGTATTCATCATTGTTTATCGTGTCCTTACACTCACAACAGAACATTCATGCGGAACGCAAGCAACGCCATATTTTGGAATCGGGGTTATCTAAGTCATTTCATGCTCATACTCCTGCACAATTTTGGTTTGATGCCTTCGCCACTGCAGTTTGTGTTATCGTCTCCCTGTTTGAGTTATTGTATGGCTCGGCTCCTAATTATGTCAATTTCAAGCCTTTTAGGTGCAGAGTGTTTCCCTACCTCCGTGATTATGTTTCTACTAAGTTATCTCCTTGCAGTCGTACCTGCATTTTCTTGGGCTACAGTAGCATCTACATGGATTTATGGTGCTACAATCCTGACTCTTCTCAGGTCTTTCTCACTCCACATGCTCGGTTTGATGGAACTTATTTTCCCTTTTTCGGGCACTCCTAAAGAAACGAAGATTCAATCTCTTGATGTTTCTAGTTTTCTGGATGTAGTTCTCCTTCCCGGTTGGTTACCCCCTCCGCCTCGCACATGCCTTCGCCTTAGTCTTCACCACCTTTGCCCATGCAGCTGTCTCCTTGTCGTGCTTGTTCACTGCCTTCGGCTCCTGCCACAAATTCTCTGCCCACGGTTGTTGAGCCTCTTCACCATTAGTCTGCCGAACTGAATTCCATTCCGGATTCGGCCCCCGTCCCTGTAAATGCTCCGCTGCAATCTTCTCATCCCATGCAAACCCCCCGCCAAATATGGAATTTTCAAGCCTTGTTGTCCTGTTAACATTGCCTCTACTGCCTTACTTTATGCATTAGTCACTTGTTCTGAACCTCGGTATTTCAAATCTGCTGCTAAATCCCCGGCCCCGTTTTCTGCTATGCAAGAGGAAATTGATGCATTGCACTCTAATAAGACTTGGGTTTTAGTCCCCAATCCGCCGAATGCCAATGTTATTAGCTCAAAATGGGTATTTCGAACCAAGTTTCACTATGATGGTTTGGTTGAGCGACACAAAGCTCGTCTGGTTGCTCAAGGATTTTCTCAGATTTCGGGCACCGATTTTGGCCACACTTTCAACCCTGTTGTCAGAGCCTCTACTGTTCGAGTCATAATAGCCTTTTCTGCTAGAAATAAATGGCCTCTCTACCAGCTTGATGTCAAGATTGATTTCTTGATTGAGGTGTTTCCTAAACCTGTTTTTATGGCTCAACCACCAGGGTTTGTGGATCTCAAATTTCCCAACTATGTTTGTCGATTCTAGAAAGCATTGTACGATCTTCGCCAAACTCCCTTAGCCTGGTTTCAAAGGTTTAGCACCTTTCCATCGGCCTTGGATTCTCCTCTAGCCGTTCTGACTCTTTTCTTTTTTACTTACATCGAGGTATCTCTATTATTTACCTTCTTTTGTACGTAGATGATATTATTATCACTGACAATGATCCTGCCTTGCTACGAAACTTTATGTCTCGCATTCATGTTGAATCTGCTATTAAAGATCTTGGCCGGCTTAGTTATTTCTTAGGTCTTGAGGTTTCCCATACCTCTAGTGGCTTGTTCATTTAGGCAGTGTAAATATGCTCTTGATATCTTGGAGCGAACTCGTCTCACCAACTCAAAGCCTGTATCTGCACCTCTTCGGGCTAGTGAAGTTCTCACTAGCAAAGGTTCATCCTTTGCTGACCCCACTCTATACCAGTCTCTTGTGGGTGCTTTGCAATATCTGGCCATCACTAGGCCGGATCTTTCCTACTCTGTTAATCTTGTTAGTAAATTCCTACATTCTTCAACTGATAATCACTTTAATGTGGTCAACCACATCCTTAGATATGTAAAGAGCACTATCCACTTCGGTTTGGTCTTCATTTCTCACCCTGAATCTTCAGTTGTTGGGTCTTCTGATGTTGATTGGGCCCGATGTGTTGAGATACTTCGTTCCACATATGATTACTCCATCTTTCTCTCTCTCTGTGACAATTTTGTCTCCTAGAGTGCTAAGAAGCAACCTATTGTTGCACGTTCTAGTTGTGAATTGAAGTATCGAGCTTTAGCCAATGCAACTTACGAACTCATTTGGTTGATGAACTTATTGCTTGAACTTCGTGCTTTACCTTCTTCTCGGCCTATTTTACTATGTGACAACAAGAGCGCCATATTTTTTAGTCAGAATCCTGTTGCGCATAAAAGGACGGAGCATATTGATCTCGATTGTCATTTTGTACGTGACCTGGTTTCCTTGGGGGGATAATATGGCAAATGATTGACCATATCTGTATTGTATCTTTGTATAATTTCTTGTAATTTGTTTAGATTTGTTCCCTTGTAAATTCTGTTGTAAATTGATTATTTATAGTGAAAATACGCAATCACCAAATTATCGGTGATCACAAATCCCTTTCTCACAAGTAGAACTTGAATTTTGTTGAATTGTTAAGAAGATAAAAGTCACTCCACCTATCTTATAAATATATTCTTTTTATAGATGTTTGAAAAATATAGTTTCATTTCCTTCTCAATAATGTTTTAAATGCATATTTTCCTAATATACACTTGCTAAATTATTTACTGAAATTGTCATTTATATATAACACTCTTTTACATATTGAATAGAGGTATAACAATAATTTACATGTGCAGTAAATGATTTTTGTAATTAGTATAAACTTGGAGAGAGACCATCTTTGGAATACTACCTCCATTTTTTAGATGTAATTTTAGCTCAGGATAAGAGAATTTAGGGGTATGGCAAAAAAAAAAAAAAAAAGTCTCATCTAAACTTTATCTCTCCCTAAAGATTCCTTTATTTTAACACTCTCTTTCCTTTATATTGTTTCTTCCTATTAATTTATAAGGATAATATTAAACCTTTATATTGTTTCTTCCCATTAATTTATAAGGATAATATTAAAAGAAACGTAGAAAATAAGTTAAAGAAAATCTATCTGTCAACAAATCAAAAAATCTAAAACTGCATCTTAAAAGAAAAAAACGGAAGTGTAGTGCTTATTTGTACGTAGGATGTATATTTATTAATTTGGAAAATGTTAAGACCAAGTGCAAGGATTTTTAAAGGGTGGATCCATGAAAGACGAATTTGGATAGCTCAAGTGACAGATCATCCACTACCTAGACTTGTGGTCCTAGTTTTAAGTCACCTTGAGGGAAAGGGGAGGATCTTTCTTTGTTCTTAGATAAGGAAAAAAAAAGGTGATTCATGAAAATATATCACTAACTTTGAGTATAATACAATTCAGAACAAATAATTACATTTTAATATAAATATTAATACATTTTTAGCATGTTACCTTCTTCAAAACTAATATTATATTTTAATATATTTTCTTGAGGAAGTATTCGTATTCAAATTACACGAATCAAGTAATGTAAAAGAAAAAGGATTGGATCGTAATAGTGGAGGCGTATATATAGAGTTGGTCGATGTGAATAAAGATGATTAAATTATGTAGTAAGGGCGGTTGGACGGCGGCAATGAGTGGCTTTAGCACACTATGAGTAGGGCCAAAGTCGGTAATACCTAATGCTTATTGCACTATATAATCCTATACCTCTTTCACTCGCAATACTCAACTACAACGCAAGCTTCTTCGCCTAAATAAAAAAATGGTGAAAATTGCTTTTGGTAGCATCGGCGACTCATTTAGCGCCACGTCGGTTAAGAGTTATGTAGCTGAATTTATTGCCACTCTTCTCTTCGTTTTTGCCGGTGTTGGCTCTGCCATAGCTTTCAGTAAGTCATTCTTAATTTTTTTCTTTTCTTTTCACTTTGAATTCATTATTCCAATGTCGATGTTTTAACATCTACACATAAAGATACATCGTTCCAATCCAGCCTTAAAATGTTATAATTTTATCGTCTTCTCAATGTGACATAGTTTTATATATAGGACATGGTCGGAGACTATAGTAAGAACTATCCTGAAAATCTTTTATTGAATGCAAAAGAAAAAAAGAAAAGCATATTTTATCGTAGAATAATGTATCATTTGGCACACCTATTCATGATGGTTATACGAGAAAAATAATAAAACATAAGGGAAGAATCAACATATTGCAAAACAGAAGTGAGAATTTATAATTGCGTATGTGCATGTTTCCCCATATTTAAGACTCTAAAATAGAAGTTAACATCTAATTTTAATTAATGATGTGTTTTATTTGATATAGATAAGTTGACATCCGACGCGGCTCTGGACCCCGCGGGTCTAGTGGCGGTGGCAGTGGCTCATGCGTTCGCATTGTTTGTGGGGGTGGCGATGGCAGCCAATATCTCCGGAGGTCACTTGAATCCGGCGGTCACCTTCGGATTGGCCATCGGAGGAAACATTACCATCATCACCGGCCTCTTCTATTGGGTTGCACAATGTCTTGGCTCCATTGTTGCGTGTCTCCTCCTTAAATTCGTCACCAATGGCTTGGTATCTCCATTTCCATCTCAATCTCAAATATTCAACTCAGTTATATTTATTGAAAAGAAATATAAATTGTTTGCAAATGTTTTTTTGCATGGAATTGATAGTATGATAAGGAAAACAATAAGTTTTAAAATTGTATTGTTTTTTCTACCAAAAATATATGTGGTAAATAGCGGACAAAGTTGGATAACTCAAGTGACAGAGCATCTATTATCTAGGTCTTTGGTCCTGAGTTCGAGTCACTGTGGGAGGAGGGGAGAGATTTTTCTTTGTTTTTAGATTAGGAGAAAAAGAATTAAAAAAATCTCTAAATAATTGAGCAGTTGTTGGGTAATATATTATTTCATCATTATCTTAGTCACACATTAAGACAGGAGTAATCAGTTCCATTAATTGGATCCAATTAAAATAATTTAAAGCATTAGCATAAAGGAATCATATTCACTATGAGCACCAAGAACAATTAATAAACTCATTATTTTCTTTAAAACACTAGATATTAGACTTAAAATAAATAGGCTATAGCAAGACGATAAGAAATAGAAAGTGAAAGTTAAGTAAATATAAAGATGAGTTATGAATAAATATGGTGTGATGCAGGCTGTTCCTACTCATGCAGTTGCTTCTGGACAAAGTGCAATTGAAGGGGTAGTAATGGAAATTGTGATTACATTTGGATTAGTGTACACAGTGTACGCCACAGCTGCAGACCCCAAAAAGGGCTCACTCGGAGTAATTGCGCCCATTGCAATTGGGTTCGTTGTTGGGGCCAACATTTTAGCAGCCGGCCCCTTCAGCGGTGGCTCCATGAACCCAGCACGGTCATTCGGCCCAGCAGTTGCAAGTGGAGACTTCTCGCAAATCTGGATCTATTGGGTCGGCCCACTCATTGGTGGTGGCCTAGCGGGCTTCGTTTACGGTGATTTGTTCATTGGAACACATGCCCCACTCCCACCTTCTGAGGACTATGCTTGAACCGTATATTTCTATTTCTATTTCTATTTTGAGTAATGTTGCCTCTTTTTTCTTCTTCAACCCACTTGTATTTTCACTTCTGTTTTCTGCTTTGCATTTTCTCAAATTTTAAATAAAAATGTGAATACTTTTGCAAATTGTAAATTTATATTTCCTTTTACTTCTCCCAATTAATTAAATTTTATGGCGTTACCAAAATAAATAATAACAACAAAACAAAAACAAACAAATAGATATATAATATAGCGGGTGTTTGCCTGAGTCTTTTAAACTTCTTATAAAATGTCTCAACAACTTATAAGTTGTCAAGTGTTTGGATAATTAAACTTATAAGTTCTTCTAAAATTTAAATTAATAAAGTATGACATCATACACTTTTTCATCGTGTAATGATAAAAAAACGACATTAGTTGAAAAGTCTCGGTTAAAAAGTCAAATTAGATACTAGTTGAAGTTTAATAACCCCCTGGCCCCTGCTATTACATATGGAAATTTGGACTATCTGATCCAATCCAAGTAGATCGAGCCAACGTCATATGTCAAGTCGACCTAATTTTAGCCAAATGATAGATGATGAGTTCAGGCCAGGCCCCCATCCTACCTTCCTAAAATACAATTAGATACTACCTTCGTTCCGGCTAATCTTGCACTGGGAGGGTTGATACAAGTATTAAGAAAAATTATTTTTTGGGATTTTGTTAACTTTTCAAAGGTGAATTGAGGATTGAGATTTTGAGGGTGTAAATTGTGTTATAACTTTTCTTTTTAAGGGGTGTGCAAGTTTATTTGAGACGGACAAAAACGAAAAATGTGCAAGATTAACCGGAAGGTAGAATATCAGATAATGCCACAATGCGTTAAATCATTAACGCATTAATATCCAGTCCAACTTCGATCTAAGATTCCTATGACCCAGTGTGCGTAAATGTGGGTGGGCCACCACTACCTCTGAACACAAAATACTCATTGATTGAGATTTTGTAAGAAAAAGAAAAACTACCATAGCTACACAAATACACCCCTACATAGTCTCCTTCCCCTCACCAGTTAAGACCAATGAGGGAGATTTTTATTTAGAAGGTTTTTTTAGGATATTACCAAAGATAATATTAATCAGAAAAAAAGAACATTTTTTCTTTTTTGCTATAATAACAATAATTTGGGATAAAATAATTTCTCTAAAATGAGAGGTATTAAGGATGGGAGAGAGGACTATCCTTCTGATAATAACATTCTTTTGTCAAATATGATTAAACAAGCCAAACTAAGAAATAAGTAACGAGGTATTAGTGAAGTTGATGGATTACGACAAATACTCCAACTTAGTTGCCAAAAAATGCAAAGTTGTCATTAGTGAAGCACGTCTCTTTTTTTCTTTTTTTTTTTGGTGGAGTGAATATTTATTTCCCTCATTTTCTTTGGAAAGGGTTCGAGTTTCACTATACACTTCCAATTCAGTTCAACTTTAGGCTTGTTTAATTTGTTACTTTATACTTTGATTATTGTAATCTAATTTTATCCTGTAACAATGGTCATGTCTTGTTGAGAATAAAATTTTTATTTTGATCAACTTAATCAAAGTATGACCTTGTCCGTTTATTTAAGACTAGGGAATGTTGGGTCAAACCTGACTTGGGGGAGTTTATTAGTGTGCTTTATTGGAATTAGGTCATCTAAATCTACTGAGTCCAATCTTAAGCAAACGGACCTTGTTTGTACAACTTATTTTAATTGTTGATTTGATTTTTTCAACCATATAAACTAATTTATGAAATTAAAATTGTAATCTTTGTAATAAACGAGATATTTTTTTGGGACAAGAAATACTTTTGAAACATGACTTTTTATGATAGAGATGAATTTTGATGAGGTTATTGTAGGTCTCACTGTTTTGAACATCGTCCCAGTTCCTTCATCCATGTTATATCCAACTGGTAGTGTTGATAAGGATATGTAATAACTTGCCAGCCATGTGAACTGATTTTGTACAAATTGTTTGACCGACTTTATTAAACCCACCTCAAATGGGGCGGTTTAATTTGTATATAGGTAAGCATTTGAATTTCAAGGTTGTGCCATTGAAACCAAGTTTGCTGCAAGGCTGAATTCAATGTGGATCATATGTGAACAGACGATCCTAGCTTGATCAGTTATTAGAACGTAATTTGTTTATATAAATGCGGGTGATGTGGCTGTGCTAATATGATCACTTATTCACAATCGAAATTTATAAGGGAGGCTGAACGGCTAAGTATTAAAAAGATAGCGAACGTATTCTTATGAGAACTTGCATATACTTGTATAGCAATCGACAAAATATGCGATCCACATATTTTTGCTTGTATTTTTTCATTTTTTCTCTCTTGTATTGTATTAAACTCTTAGGAGTACAATAGGGTTTTCTAAGAGTACATGAGAGGTATTTATAGAGAAATCTATGATCTTGCATGACTGGCACGTAATTACCAGGTGGTAGCCCTGAGCAACACGTGTCTGTCATCTAGCCTCAATGTACTGCTGATCGTGTGATGGACACGTGGATGTCATAATGGGTTGAGGGCAGACACGTGGACGCCATCATCTCCTAGTGGGCACATGTTAGACGAATGTGCGATCCATCTTTTGACTTTACGTGCTTATGACGATATTCCTATGTTCAAAAGTTGAGCTGGGGCAATCCAAATAAATTGTTACTGTTTCTATAAAAAAACCTCTAAGATGAATATAATTACAAATATGATGTATGCTATATATGTATATACCAATAAAGTAAATTATGAAATATAATAAAAGGTAAAAATTCCACATGCTGAATGGGTTTCAATTTTATATCCTTGCCCAGGTTTAAGGGTGGAGTTGGATGGTTTATCTTCTAATCCCTTTCCCCAGAAATATAATATAATAATAATTATAATTATAATTATAAAAAAGGGACCACTTTTTACCGTCATCACCGACCACCGAACATACATTGAATTTTATTTAGACATTAAATTCATGAAATAATCGGCACAATAAATTAGATCAGATTAGATTTTTAGTACTTATAATAAAAGTGAAAAAGATAGGACAGGTATTAAAATGACATGTCCACTCCAAAGATCGAAAGAATGTTTGTGTTTACATGTATAAAAATCTTAATCGTAGGTAGTTTACAAAATCCATGTGGTTCATGGTGTCACTTTAGCTCTTATTCAACAGATTTTTGTGACATTTCTAGTGTCGACAACAATATATACGTGTGAGAATTTATTATAGTTCAAATGATTGAGTTATATTGTAATCAGACAATTAATTAGGGATCAATTTCCACTCTTCCACTATCAAAACTTGTACTAAGAGAACAATATATGCGTTTGTGTGAACATATCTACAATCTACAATATTGGTTAATCATTTTTGTAAACTTAATGAATCAATTTCAATTGCAACACAATTTCATTTTTGTAACATTGACGTGTATGTTCAATTTTAGACTTAGCTGTTTGCATTGAGCTTACTTATTAAAATATGCCCAAAAATCTATAATCTATTCGTAGAGGTTAATGAGTTAGTACGAGTGTTTTATGAGTTGTAAACTCTTAGTAACCCCATTATTATACGTATATAAATACCCCTCACGGTGAATCATTATTTCATACTCAAAATTATTGTACAACTAAAAAAATTGTGATTTATTGTCTAATTTTGAATGATACAACATTGCATATGTTGTTGGCAGACTTTTCTTTTATTTATTTAAATTATTGGTGAAACTTTACCACATTTGGTAGAATTGTTGATGGCATGTGAAGCTAGGCTTGTGTTTTAAGTTATTTCAGTCAATTAACTTGCCAACAAAAAGCTGGCATGTTATAAGACACAAGAATCGCTTAAAAATACGAGTGAAATCGACGTTAGCAACTCTACGGATGTTTATAATTACTTTTACTTTTAAAGATGTGATTAAAATAAGTAATTGGATCTGAAGAGTAGTAACTTTTAGCTTGCAACTTTTAGTCCAAATTAACTTAAATTTAAACATAAGCTGTTATTTACAACAACTTATAAGCTAAAAACTTAAAAGTAATTAAGTTAAGCATTAATTGCAAACACCCCCTTAATTTCATGCCACACAGATAAGCAAGAAATTTGAACGCTACTGTTGATACTGCATTTGAAAATTGGCCCCAAAATCCACCAATCTTAACATATTTTCTTGTAGTATACATTCACTTGTAAAAAAAAAAAAAAAAAAACAAGAATAAACTCTTTCATATGTTCACAAGACTTGAGTTTATTTCACCCAAAAAAAAAAAAGAAAAAAGAATACTCCCTCCATTTAATTTTTAATTGACGTTTTAGATGAATTAAGGGTTATGTGGATTGATAAATATGTTCCTCTGTAATTAATTTCCTTTCTCATTAATTCCTAAAATCATATTCTTAATAATTCTATGTTTTCTCTGTAGTTCGGTAGTTGGAAATTAAGAATTCATTAGGATTTGAGACATGGACAAAATAGTGAAAAGTATCTAAATGACAATTAATTATAGATATTAACAATTAAAATGAAATGAGGGAGTAGGCCATAATAATTTTGTTGGGAAAACACAAGGAAGGCAATTGTATAATATGACGAAGCCATTTCCTCCTATTAGGGATGAGACGTTTGCACATGAACATCTCTCGCTTTTGGGAATCTTAAAACAAAATCTTTGCAAACTGCATTGTAGACCCTACCATGCATCCTATAATATACTATCACCATTGACTGAATCCATGTTAAATAGTGGAGTATTTTAGTTGTCCAAAGCATACGTGTCTGCTAGAAAACAACGTTGATGGATATTAGTATACTACTTGTCTTTCAAGGAATAAACACCAGACCTGATTTCCTGGGAAGTTATAAACACGAGATGCCATTCGTCTACTCTTTTAAGCATTATGTCTCCCCTCTTACCTATCTATAAATATGCACATCACTCTCAACTATTTTAACTACCTTTTTCTACTTGCTACTCACGAATCAACACACCCATCCAATCTCTCTCTCTCTCTCTCTCCAATGGAAAGCAGCAAACTTCCAGGCTGGAAGGGCAACGTGCCATACTGGCTAAAGCATGTCCAAGAAGAAGACCACAAATCTGCATTACCGGCAATACCTCAGCCAGAAACACCCAATGAGCCCATGGAATTCTTGTCAAGGTCTTGGACTCTATCTGCAAATGAAATATCAAAGGCACTAGCACAAAACCAAATGCCACCTGCATTCCACAACAATCTCACCACCATTCATCAAACAAATCTTGTAAGTCAATCGAGACGCTTATCATTCTTTCTTCATCTTCACTCATGCAAACACGTACCCTGTATTTCGTATACAACTCCCAGTTCCTAGTTCTTGTCTGTAACCATTTTCTTTTCTTTCCTTTTTTGTGTGTGGGTCCCGCTTGTCATAATATATATACACACATGTTCATGTCTATAGAGTAGTGACACTCTGCGTTGAGCGCCCACTCATGTGACAGTTAAATACATTTAACATATCTGTCACATTAGTTGCTAACAGGGTCCTCACTGTAGTTGTGCGGGTAATCATTTCCCCCTGTCCATGTGTGTGTGTGTGTAATATTTAAGTGTTGGATGTTGCCATAATCCAATCTGATCATACAAGAAACAAGATTTCTTACTATTCACCAATACTCCAAATTCAACTTTAAGTTCTAGAAGAAGACACCATTCAAACATATATTACGAATCAAAACGACACAATCAGTCCACACAACTTTCCTGACAGTATGCAAATCCATACGCAGTCAAGCAAGACCGTGAAACCAGTAAACAGACGAACAAGAGGCGGGGGAGCAATCGGAAGATTGTTTCACCACAAGGAGCACAGTATCGACACCAACACTGTGAAAAAGAAAGATAAGGCTCGTATAGAAAATGCTCACACACATGCTGTTCTTTCTGTTGCTGGACTAGCAGCAGCCCTGGCTGCAGCTGTTTCCACAGAGAAATCTAAGAGCGCGAACGCTAAAATGAGCGTGGCAATGACATCAGCAACCGAGCTCTTGGCCTCATACTGTATTGAGTTAGCTGAGTCAACCGGGGTAGATAAGGAATGTGTAGCCTCTGTTGTACAATCAGCAGTAGGCATTCGCTCTGCAAGTGATTTGTCGACTTTAACAGCTGCAGCTGCAACTGGTATGTCCAAATTATGTATATTGATTATAATGCCATATCTAGATTATTTTTAAAATATATTGTGATGTGATTCGTATGTGTTGGATAGCTTTGAGAGGAGAAGCAGCTCTAAAATCGAGATTACCTAAGGAAGCAAAGAGGAGTGCAGCTATAAGTCCGTACGAGAAGGCCATGGCAGAGTGTCATTCGCCAGCTGCTTTTCATAGTGAGGTTGAAGACGAGGATCTTCCTTGTGTAGGTGACTTACTACAACTCACTCCAAAAGGTACACACACACGCATAATTATTTTGGACAAGTTCATTCATCCGTATCCTAAGTCCTAACTCCTATTCCATATACTACACATATCAGAACAATCTTAACCATGCATTTTCTACACCTAGGTGTGCTACGGTGGAAAAATGTCTCTGTCGACGTCAACAACGCATGCCAGGTATGTCACCAAGCTATACCTAGAGATCAATACACAGACTAATTTTCTTTGATTACTAGTGCACATTTATTTCTACCTGACCCTTTTATCCCTTTTCTTTTGCCCCCTGCACTCCCGTTTCTACTATTTAGCCCCCTCCACTTTTTTTTTAATTACTTCTGCCCGTTTCTACTATTTAACCCCCTACACTTCTTTTCCCATTACTTCTGCCCCCTTCACTTTATAATGAATGGTAAAAGGCAAAAGCTCACGCACACAGAAGTACATGGGTCAAAAAGTATAAATTAAAGTGCAGGAAGCAAAAGCCAAAGATAACAAAAGGACATGGGGTAAAATATGCATTTTTTGAATGGAAAACCTTTATAAGTGCTTATCAACATATTACTTCAGAGCTGACTGAAATGAATGTTTAGCAGGTTATGATAAACGTGAAGAGCAAACACGTCGGCGGAGCCTTTTCCAAAAACAGTAAATGTAAGTTTCAACATTTCATCAAAAAGTTTACAGAAGCATCTGAAGAAACAGCAAATTCTACATCAATCTCACAGCTTTACAAGAACTCCTAATCAACATATTTTCCTGAATTTGCAGGTATTCTTTATGAAGTCATTCAGGAGAGTAGTGAATGGCCATTCAGAAAAGAAAGGGAGAACATGGAATTGTACTTTGGGGTAAAAACCGCTCAGGGCCTGTTGGAGTTCAAGTGCAAGAACAAAGTTCATAAACAGAAATGGGTGAACGGGATCCAAAAAGTTATTAGGCGTAGAAGTCGGTTTGAGGATGCTCAGAATTCCCTAAGAATGTTGAATATTAATAAGAGCATTTAACCATCGATCGACTTTCTTTCAAGAATTGGTAGTTTCCTTTCCATCATAGATTGTGATAAGATTGTTTACTCAAGAAGACCTCCTTCTGTAACAAGTGTCTATATCAGTATAATACATTCGAATATCCAGAAGAAAAGTTGTCTTTCTTAAGTTCACAGGCACTTGCAGACAGATCTTTTTTTTAGTAATTTTCTTAGATAGATATGTGACCGTGTCAACCGAGTCTTTTTTCTTCGCATTTCAACCCCAAACAATCATACAAGGAATCAAACAGATGAGCGGTGAAAAAGATTATCTATTGAAATTAATAAAGGAACTGAAAATTGGGTAAATTGGTCAAATTAAGGTATTTGAAGCTTTGTAAAAAGAATGGGGCATACATACAGGTTTCGTATGTCCACTGTGTGTTACAATCCTCAAAATACAACGGTCTTGTTTTTTTCGTAGGGCAATACTCGCAGTTCACAATATGATTTAATCGCTTTCGCAAGGCACTGTTTCTCCAAGTTCTCTGATTTCTGTACAAAACTACGCAGATTATCCCTATGAGAAACTCTCTCCACCTGAGACAATCAAGACACATAAAAAGCCAAACAATTTAGTTATTTAACATAACAGATTATATTTGTAACATCAAACAATCACGCGTAATGTATACAATTATTTGTGCTAAACTTTAAACTTGCTTTTCCAGTAGCCCATTAGACATACTGGGAAAAAATAGTATATATACACAGTAATTGCGCAGTATGAATTGGGGGATAGTAGCTATTTTGTTATATAAAAAATTGGGGTTAGTAGCTAACATTAGGATATTTTTAGACAGGCTAGTAAACATCATATTTGGCCACTTAAGACCTATATGATGTGATAAGACGGTTTAAATTGACGCAAGTAATAAAAAAAATCATGGCCACTGCCATTATGTATTGAAGAATAAATAGGCACAAGTACCTACCATTGAAGAGGTTAGCCTCATTCTCCAATTAAACTTCCACACAAATTACTCATGCGAAGATGAAATTACTTTTCACAAATAAAGCTACAAGTGGTTTCACTTCAGGATAGATGATACGGCAAGAGAAAAAGGAGATTATGAAAGAAGCCTAGTATTTGTTTAGACCAATACCTTTCAATTTTTAGTTATGTATGACATGTTAGACTTGTACAAAATACAAGGTTTTATCTGCAAGAAGCAGTAGGATTTCCACAGAATTCACAAGAAGAAACAGAATACCCAAAAAAAAAAGGCTTTTTGAGTTTATATTCTCGTCATAGATGTACCACGTTTCTCTTATAGATTCATTACATATCAAAGATCAAACAGATCAAAAAGATAGCCAGAGCAGACAGTTCTTTGGTGCTACAGCAACAGAGTCACCAGGATAATGTAGTAACTTTAAGCCATTAGAGGTCACTCACATCAAGAAATGACATAAATTTTCATCAAAAGATAAAAATATAGCAAAGCAAAATAAGAAGTTGATAGTGAAGCAAAAGAGGGGAATTTTCACTTGAACTCGACCAGGTTAGCTGCTTCCAACTAAGGTGATGTTTAGCTCAAATATACACGGGGTCTAATTAGCAAACTTCATATCAATTTTAACGCTCTGATAAAATAATTTGAAAAGCTTTGGCTGATGAAATAATTAAAATCAGTTATGATTTCGAGAAATGATAATTTACATTGATTTTGGTATCTAAAACTGAATGACAGTAAGCAAGAGCGACTACCATTTGCTCAATAATGGGGCCTTCATCAAGCTCTTCCGTAACAAAATGACTTGTCGCACCTATCAACTTAACGCCAGCGTCAAAGGCCTGTGAATGTTGTTCAACATACAGGTCATCAGACATGAAACACAACAGTCAAAGCATCATTGAAGGAAACAAGAAGATATCAACCTGCTTAGATGGATGCCCACCCTTGAAAGATGGCAACAGGCCATGATGAATATTAATAACATCCCTCCCGTAGCTTCTTAAGAAATTTCCCGAGAGTATCTGCAGCAATTAACAAATACTTTGAAGTGAACCAATTGTAAATTAGTGTATGAGGGAAGTTCTTTGGGTGATATTTTGCAAAACAGAGAAATATGTTCATACTTGTTCGTATATTTACTAATGAAAGTTAAGACGAGCTTTTAGCTATGAGTCGAACGTTAGGTAACTTGATTTATTTGAGAGCGGGAATGTTGCACCACTGCATTCCTATCTTACAAATGAGAAAATATAGTGTAACGTAAATAACTTCAACCTCTTACCTGCATGTATCTAGCAAGTACTAGAAAGTCTGTATCCTTAACCAGATTCAACATATCTCCTTCTTTTTTGTCTTCTATAGTTGTGCCCAAATAATGGTAAGGAATTCCATGCCTTTCAAGAAATCGTATGACATGGGTGTTTGGAGCTCTATCGTGATTGCTGTTGGACATGCACATTTTATCACTCGCCAGAACTTGCTCGAATGCTAGATCAAGTCAAAGAAATTCAAAGAGTCCAACCTTTACCTTATTACAGCTGTAATATTAACTGGAAGCCTATTGTCCTGCCACGAGTGCAGCATATCGACAAGGCAATGGTCCTGATATGGGAGAGACAGAGAGAGGTTTCAGTTTGTAACAAAAACAATGTTTCGTCATTGCCACAGTTAAGCCAGGTATCACATATTTGTTCGGCTGGCATACCTGCTTTGAAGCAAGTAGTGCAATGTTATACTTGGGATCTAAGCTAGGCACCCGAACGACAGATCTCATTGCATTGAACATCTTTCCAAGCTTCAAAAAGTCCTCATCCATTTGCTCCCGTGGCCACTTGGCGGGGTCAAAGACAAACTCACTGAAATTTAAAGAAAGTTTTGTAAATGCATCTGAATATAACATGTACCCAAGACATGCGCTTAAGGAAAGTTCAGTGGATCAAGTGAGCAGTAGGGACAATTCCGACATTATTTTGTTATTTCTTGTAAGGTGAACAGTGAAAGATAGTATGAGTATTTGCTAGAATGAAAAGACCTATGCTATAAAAAAAGGTTGAAGTCCAATCTACATTAGCAGAATGAATCACCTTCAATCTTTAGAGGATATAAATCAACTTTTCTTTCATATCCATCTTTATATGAATTTTACAGCACATCAAATGTCCAATCAAATAAAAAGAGCTATCTGAACCTTGAAATTGATAGTTATCAACTGGGAATGATATCATGTCTAAACCATAAATGGCCAATACTTAGTAATTCTCATCAAGCTCGATCTTTGCTCTTTATAATAAATTGCACATATGCTATGATGACATGAATCTACCAGAAACGGAAATGCAAGAATTAATGTGAAACTTAAAGGTTCAAAGCCATGACCCAAGCACAATCGGTAAACTCAGCGTACTAACATAAGAAAAGAAAAAGAAAGACGCGAGAATGCATCGACATTAAAATATTATAAAATTACATAATATAAACGCAAGTGAGAAGAGGAACAAACCTTCTGGAGTAAAAGACATTCTCTTTTTCAGGCACAAAAACATCAGCACTAAGAATGTTGCCACTCTTTGATGCTATGCATTCGGATAATTTGGCCACAATTCCCACTTCATCCTGATAGTACAAATTCCCAAAAAAAAAAAAAAAAATTTAATCTCTTTGATGTCCAATAAATAAAATTCATACTTATAATAAATCGAGTCTATATATATGATACATGGTCAAAACTTTCCCAACACATCCCATTTACATATGTGTAAAGCAGTTAAAGGATGATAATTCATCCACAATCCCCATTCCAACCTGATCATATGCAAAACCCGAATGAAACCCCATTTCCTCATTCATGTTAAGTATCAAACCCACACAAGAATCTCTTCTTTCACTCATATCTCTATTCTTCTTAAGGAATCAAAATACTTCCATTTTCCCATACTAGTTAAACAACAGTATCCATATACAAAATAATTTATTAGTTCATACATTCTTGTTAAGGTATAGGTAAAGCATTAATTTGAATGGGAAAAGGGGGTTTGGTGGGCTTACTGGGCAGTGGAAGACATGAATGCCATGGATGAGAGCAGATGCTGCCGCGTCATTGAGCCTTTCGCCAGGCAATTTGAGAGATTTGAAGGACCTTTTTGCAGATACATGAAGTTGTGGCGAGTATCTTGCCCAGGCTCTTCGGAGGAGGCTCATGTCCGGAAACACACACTTCCACGCTCACTGCGTGTGCCGATAATTCATTGGAGGGCCATGGATTAATTTTCCTTCTGTTTTTCTCTTTTCCCTGTGTCTCTCTCTTTTTTAGAGTAGGATATTAAAAAAATCCTCAAAAAGAAAAGAAAGAAAGGATAACCTGTTTCAGTGTTTCTTTTTGGATAAAGTATTATGTAAAAGTTGCACCGTGTAATTCAAGATGAAAATTACGTTTTACAATTAAAAGTATCACATGTTTTGAATCAATGTATACTTTTATTTAAAATAGGTGATACTTTTAAACATAATTCGTGATACCTTATTTAAAGGTATCACATGTTCTGAATCAATGTATATTTTTATTTAAAATAGGTGATACTTTTAACAATGATATTTTACGCATATTATATAATACCTTAAGGCATAAATAGTAATACATTTCAATCTATAATTCGAATAACACAGATCATAGATTCGTGCAACTGGTGAACAAGAGACCTCCTTTTTTTTTTCTTCCCTAGGTTGGAAAGTGACAGTTGTGTATATGTCATTGTGGTATGTGGAAACTAAAAAGTGATCTAATTTGGGAATATCAATCTGCACCTCAGAATACAAATTTCTTTGGGGATACTGGCGTCGGGATATAGTGAAATGTGTTTCGTCGATTGTGCCACATCTTCGAATGGTACGTTCACTTAAATAGTGGAAAACATTTTTGTTTCGATAAAGACATTGTATTAGGGTGTGTTTACTTAAGGTTAGGAAATGCTGGATCAAACCTGATTGAAGGAGTTAATGAGTGTGTTTTATCAAAATTAAAGCCCCTAAATTTACTGAGTCAAGTGTTAAGTAAATACACCCTTGGGGTAGTTGAGAAGCTAAATATCTCGTCCAATTATGAACCACCATGATTGCTATCCTCAGGAATTGTAAAGGCCAGTCCTTTATTTTCCACCACTTTTATATTTCAGTATCAGAAGAACAGCCACAAATCCATCCTTCCTAGAATTCTAACAAATCCAGCATTTCAGTTCTCCTCTCTTCCCTCTACCAAAAATGGGTTCAATCCCTGTTGAGAGGGTGGTTCGAGAAGTTGTTACTCGCTTATTTGGGGAAACTCAAACTGCTAGGGATATTAAGAACCCTTACTTCCTAAAAGAGGTTCTTGTTTCAAATTTCGGCTAAGCGAGGGTTTCTGATGAGGCCAACAGAGGTGGTTGTCTGGTTCCTAGGTTTGCCTGGTGTTTAGGGAAAGGGAGACCCGCAAACAACGGTGGTTTAGTTTGGAAGGGTTTGAGTCGGAGAAGGTATTCAAGTTGGGTGGGTTGGATTCTGTTGACTATGCGTGATTGTATGTGACTATCGACAATTCTGATTCAGGGTGGGTGATCAAGTTAGGAAGCCCCATTTGGAAGAAGAGGTTCATGGGTGGCTCGGATGGGTACATACATAGGAATTACAGTTAACCATGATAACGAATGGAATATGACTATATATGTGGCATCATTAATTCAATAAATTTTAAAGTTTTATTCGTGTGTGGGTTGATTGGGCTTATGTCAATGAGCTGCACTAGTAATCAAGTAAATATTTGTTAGATATGTTTTTATTCCAGCAGCTAATTAAATTTATTAAACACTAATTTTACTTGGACAGTTCATGTGGCAAAACATCTACTATCTAACCCTTTGATTCTGAGTTCGAATCATCGTGGGAGAGGGGAAAGTTTTTTCTTTCTTCTTAGATTAGGAGAAAAAAAAAATTAAACACTAACTTTACCTGTAATTATTTGTGTTTTAAAGGCTTTAATTAGTTAAATGTTTTTGTTTGATACTAACACATGATTTATATTCCAATAAATAAACCCTAATCCAGCATTTAAATTGATGTTTTATAGAAGCATCCCTACTCCCTATTACATTTTGATTTAGGATTTAATGCTGCATCTTGCATTTATTGGTTTATAGCATCAAATACTGAAATGACTTAAACAATGCAAAATGTGGACAATAACTTCTTCTGAATTAATTCAATTCAAAACTAATAAATGAGGGAGGGGTTTCATTTATTTACAATGATTGAGGGAATAGGTGTATTCTCAATGAATTTATGCAGGAAAATAATTAAAAAATATTGTGCCATGAAAATAAAAAAATTCAATTTGTTAACAAGAATTGGAGCTCAAAATTAAGCGTAATCCCTGAAACCAAATTTTTTATTCGCATAAATTATAATTCAACAGATGATTAAACACAAATTTTATAACTTTGTTGTACATTACATGCGTATCTTTTTCCTCAATATTTTTGTTCCTGTAGTCTAAATGGTTGATGAGCAACAATTTAGTGTCACGGAACCAACCTCTACCATCCATCTCTAAATCATGTACAAACCCTCCCATGCCTCTCAGACTAGGTTTATCGACATCCTCCACAACCCAATGTATCAATAAAATATTCATTTTTTTCACATCCACATACACAATCTACTTCACAATTTAGAAAATACATTTTTATACTTTATCAACAACCCAACATTTTACTTTATTTATTAATTTATTTTATCCAAATACATAAACTATTTCTCAATAAAATTAATATTTTTGCTAACGCCATATTTTGGGCCGGGTCGGGCTAACACCATATTTCGGGTTTGATCGGCCGGCCCAAAATTATATCGGGCCTAAAATTAATTGGTCCGGCCTGGAGCCCGTCAGGCTTTTATCCCATCGAACCCGTTTGATCGGGCCAAATAGTACTTCGGGGATAATTAAATATAAGATTCTTTAATTATTTAGATTAAATATAACTAACTAAAAAATAATGAATAATGTAATTTTCAATTCTTATTTAAATTAATTTTTCAAGGATAATATATATTTAATTAATTTATAACTTGTTGAGTATTGTTCGGTACGGTTCAGAATAGTTTTTGGTTCGGAAAATTATGAAATATCCAATTCCATAACAAGTAAATAATCAGTTCAGTTCGGATGACTCATCCCTCCACATGCACACCCTATTACCTACATCTCCTTTTACAATTTTCAATACACCTTTTACAATTTTCATACACATCCTACCCTTACACTAAGGAGATACTTGGTATGAGATGTAGTGGCATGTGCCACGTCCGATGGAGAATATTCACGGACGAGACAACCAAAAATATTTTAGTTTAAGGGTATAGTAGGGTAGGATGTGTATTGGAATTTGTAAAAGGTGTATTGGAAATTGTAAAAGGTGATGTAGACAATAAAGTGTGGATGTGGAGAGATGAATCATCCCGCGTAAAGTGAAATACGTTGAGGATGACCCATGCCACATCCGAATGGGGACATCCCAAAACAAATATCCCCTAAAATACATTTTTGAATATTTCACTCGTAGATGTGCCCCATCGAACATGACACATATCACTACATCCTAAACCAAGTATTCCCTTAATAATCAGTTTTTCCCCATAAAGCTTATGAGGGGCTAAGAACATTAATATTACCGTTAAGAGTAAAATTAGTATCTAATGTGAAGGAGGAATTTAAGGTATTGCTGCAAATAATGTGAGAGGCAGATGAATTTTTCATATAAAAAAAATTTACTCTTAATGTTATTATTAATATTATATTATTAATATTATTAATATTATTAATATTAATGTTATTATTAATATTATTAATGTTATTATTAATATTAGTTTAGTTTAGTTTTGATATTTAAATACTAGTTAGTATCCCCGTGCGATGCACGGTTTGTAAGTGCAAATGAATAAATTAATATTTTTTTATATTTTTATATAATTTTAATATAATAAACTATTACAATCAATAAATAATAAGATATGAAAAATTATATGTTAATGAAAAAAGAGTGCAGTGAAAAGTATTAAAGACTAAAATATATATTAGAATGGATATTTATTTTTCTTAATGTATGAATATCTCTAGCATCCTTCCATAGAAGTCATGTTGATGATTGGGGCTGGAATTGCAATATGCGGTTGACAGAGGATATATTTGTAATGTTAAAAATTAGTTACCGTCTTCATAAATAATTTTTCATTAATAATAGTCAATAAATTTATAAAAAGAAAATAATTTTAAAAAAATATGTTTTTTTCGGCACAGACAAAATCAGCCCAAATAGGTTTATCATATTTATTTAGGCTAATATATGGCAAGTTATTGCCAATAATTGTGTTTTATATTGGGTTGAATTTTATATACCAAAAATTGTGATTTCCAGAATTGGTAACAGATTTTGGGCGGGAAAACTTCAAAGTTACTAATTTCAGTGGATTTTGTTATTATATTAAGTATAGATAGTTGTTTCCAAATTCTGACTATAAGACCTCCAAATATAACGACATTGAAGTTGGAGAATAATGCAATTTTTGGTCACCCAGCCCATTACACGCCCATGCGATATGAGTCGAGTCTTACATGCGTTTTTTCCTAATTTTTTGAGGATTTTCACCCTTCAACTCATATCTTAATTCCCGAACTATAAAGGGGGACCTAAAGATAAATTTTTATACATCTTATGTCATAATTTGGAGTGTCAAGCAAGGGATTCAAGGAAGAGTTCATGAATTCAAGAGCAAGAAACATTCAGTTATATATTTTTAATTGTTTTGTTTTTAGCTACTTATGATATTTTTGAGGATTCATTTTTTACTACCGAGAGGTTTATTATTAAACTCTGACACTCAAAACTACACAGATTGAAATAAAATGGTTCCTGAAGAAAAACACCTTCTTGGAGAAAAATCAATAGTTCCTCAATATATAAACACCTTCCTGGAGAAAAATCAATTGGGCTTCATTACCGAGCCCAGAATATGAATACTTATCAATCACAATCTTTGGAAATTATAATATGAGATACTGCCTTGAGTTTTGAGTTGAAAAGGTTATGTTGCGAGATTCGTGTAAATCAATTGTAACTTATTACCAAATTTAAATGCAATTCCGGAATTAAATGGTTTGAATGTTTTAACATATATAATGTAATATCAATTAATGCAGCCAATTATACCATATATAAGGCTTAACCAATTAATGCAACTAATATTGAAGTTTACCATAATTAGTAATGTTGTTTTGGGCGGGAAAATGTTGATATTACTATTCTTGGCGAATTTTGTTATATTATATAGTATAGATTAATTACTCTGGAAAACTAGAATGTATAAACTTATCTGGTATATTCTCATAATTAGTTTAGTTTTGATATTTAAAAACTCTATCCTGAACTAGTAGGTACTCCCAACACAACATTTCAAATTGGTTGGCCCTCAATCTCAATATACATATTCTCCAATAAACAAAATGAACGACTAAGTAAATTGAGTAATAAAACGTATAATTATTGAACCATTTCAAGCTACCTATATCTCTAAAAAGTTTCAATAAAAATAGTGAAATATTGTCGAATTTGACCTTGAGCAAGGTAAAAACCTAGACCTCTCAAATGCGCATTAGAATTCCAACCGCTTTGACACTAACAATATCTGCAAAAAAATTTGAAACTTTATAAATGTCAATTAATGCCAAACTCAATCGTTGTTAATGCTCTTACTCTATATAATTTTCTTAATCATCTCTCACTAAGCCTCACTAACAACTCCTCATGGCTCAAAATCCCACTAATAACCTCCTTAATCTCTAAATATACACTTATAACTTCCTTAATCTCTAAATCATTTCTTAGATCTTAATAATTCTCTAAATCATTACTTATGACTCCCTAAACCTCTAGGTCACTACTTAGATCACCCTAAATCTCCAAATCATCAATTATGACTCCCTAAATATCCAAATCTTCACTTATAACCTCCTTAATCTCTAAATCTTCACTTATAAGTCCCTTAACCTCTAAATCATTTCTTAGATCTTAATAATTCTCCAAATCATCAATTAGGACTCCCTAAGTCTCCAAATTTTTCAAATCTTCACTTATAAGTCCCTTAATCTCTAAATAATTTCTTAGATCTTAATAATTCTCTAAATCTTTACTTATGACTCCCTAAATCTTTAAGTCTTCACTAATAACCTCCTTAATCTCTAAATCTACACTTATAACTCCCTTAATCTCTAAATCAGTTCTTAAACCATAACAATTCTCTAAATCATTACTTATGACTCCCTAAACCTCTAAATCACTACCTAGATCTCCCTAAATCTCCAAATCATCAATTATGACTCCCTAAATCTCCAAATCTTCACTTATAACCTCCCTACTCTCTAAATCTTCACTTATAAGTCCCCTAATCTCTAAATCATTTCTTAGATCTTAATAATTCTCCAAATCATTACTTATAAATCAATAAACCTCTAAATCACTACTTATATATCTCCCTAAATCTCCAAATAATCAATTATAACTTCCCTAAATCTCCAAATCTTCACTTATAACCTCCTTATTCTCTAACTATTCACTTATATGTCCCTTAATCTCTAATTCATTTCTTAGATCTTTAATTTTTTTTCTCCTAATCTAAGAACAAAGAAAAAATCCTCCCCTCCCCCCAGAATGACTCGAACCCAGTACCAAAGGCCTAGGTAGTAGATGCTCTGCCACTTGAGCTATCCAACTTCGTCTTATTTCTTAGATCTTAATAATTCTCTAAATCACTACTTAGATCTCCCTAAATCTCGAAATCATCAATTATGACTCCCTAAATCTCAAAATCTTCACTTATAATCTCCTTAATATCTAAATCTTCACTTAGAAGTCCCTTAATCTCTAATTCATTTCTTAGATCTTAATAATTCTCTAAATCACTACTTAGATCTCCCTAAATCTTCAAATCATCAATTATGACTCCCTAAATCTCTAAATCTTCACTTATAGCCTCCTTAATCTCTAAACCTTCACTTATAAGTCCCTTAATCTCTAAATCATTTCTTAAATCTTAATAATTCTCTACTTTAATTTTTTTTTTTAAATTAGGTATAAAATGCCACCTATGTATATAATTACCTCAGTCATCAATAGCTTCGTGAATGTTCGATGTAATGAGTCTATTGTTCTTATCTCCTTTTATTTAATTTTAAACTCAATTTTTTTTTCCAGAGATTACAACTTAATTATATACAGCTTATGTTAAGTCCACATATTCAATTCCGGTTTACGTTGCCGTATCATACTTCCTGTAAGTTGTTTTAATACACAAAATTTAGAATCTTACTTGTTCAAACAAGTAACACTACAATCACTTTTATTTTCATACTATTTTTGTGGCAAATTTGTTGCTTATAAAATTTAATAATTATACCAGCAAATGTGCAAAAAACCTTTGGCACATACCAGTTTTATTCCCTAAAAATTTTGTGGCCAACTAATATTTTGTAGCAAAATAAAATTCTGCTATCTGTTCCCTTCACCATAAACCTGAAGTTTTGATACCATTTCAACATCTCAAAGGTGTTGGGTTTAATTCTTGAATGGGCCATATATCCGCTTAAATCTTCGGCCTATAACTAATTGTTGTTGGTTTTAAAAAAATAGCCCATGTATGTATTGCCCTTTATTTTGGGCCCAAGCAATTTTTTGTAAAAAATAGTTTTAAACACCAAAATTCGACTTGGATTCTGAAGTATGTTATGTCTTTTAGTGGATTATATTTGGGTTGTTTGATTGATAGGTCCTAAGTTTGACGCAAAGTTAACACAGTTCAAGGGGTTTTTCTTTCATCCTAATAATTTTATATAATTCTTTACGTGTTATAATTGTATTTATATTAACTATATATTTTTGGGCAGTAGTCTGTAATCTCTGCTTTTGAAGAACATTTTTAGTTCAATTACAATACAAAAAAAAAAAGCTTTATTAATATTTTCTTTTGTCTAAGTAATTGTGTCTATTGTATATTTTACTTTTTTAATTTATTTTCCAATCTTTTGAAGAAGTATATTTATTGAATGAGTAGAAAATATGAAGAAATCCAAACATTTTCATGCATGTTTGCAACATGAACTTTAAGTAGAGCAATACTAAATTTCACATGTTTAGTATCGGAAAAATAAATATAATCTAAAACTGGCCACCATGCATATTATTCTTCAAGATTCGTTTTAATATATTATTGTTTGTACGTATTATTTTGTTATTCTAATCAAATTAATACTTTTAATTAATTTGATCAGATTTATATGCGTGTTTCATATAACAAATCAAAGAGTTTTTCCGTCTACTTTCATATTGTTCAGTGTTAGACCCACATCTGGAAGTAGTTCCTGGATCCATCACTGGCTCTTCTAGTTTGCAATTTATAATATACCCAAAAAATTGTACCACATGTTGAAGATCATATTTCGCACACATTAGTATTTTTACGCTCTTACCTGCTATCTTTAATTATTCTTTCACAACAAAACAACTAAAGTGTAGATTCCCCTAAATCATTTTGAATGATTTTTTTTTTTTTTTTTTTTTTGCAATTTCTAATTGATAACACCTTACAAAGCACAACAATTCCATTAGATTTCCAACTGAGGAAACCCCAAATTTAATAACTTTTAATATCACGTAGGAAGCAAAAGACTTTATCCAATTTGTGTGAAATGAAGTTTAACAACCTAAATTAGATAATTGTTATCAAGATATAATCAACAGAACCAACCCCAATAATAATCATACTTTTGTTAAAATTTATTTTTATTTTTACTATGTAAATAGAGATGCTTACCAAATTCTTCTTGAATATAATCAGGACCATCAATTTACATCGCGAGAACAAATTATTTGTATTTGAGATTGACAAACCTAAGGATTTGACCATGCATTCCACAAGGTGTCATATTCAAACAAGGGGCTATCAACATACACCAACAATGCCGCACTACACATAAAATTATGGAACTTATAGAGGATTTTGCTAGTAGATTAAATTTGAGAAATGTGAAGGTGTATCAAAAGACAACTCTAATGGAAATGTTGTACTCTAATGCCACCTTATATAATTACAAGGAAACATTGGCATTGCATGAAAATAACTACAATATCTAAATTGTAAACCCTAACAACTAAAAGCAATGACTCAACTGGCTAGAGACGATAGGATCATTCAAATCAATGTTGTGGCTACCCACTTGGTATTGGATCGAAGTAGATCCTCGCCTATTATTTGGTGGGGCAGATGAAGCACCACCACGACATCCGCGACCCTGACCTCTACCCCTAGACGGAACCCTAGTGTGTGGTTGCCGAGGTGCTCTGGCATTCATACTATTCTCCAAGTTGCTTCAAACACGGTTAACTCGAGGTTTCCTACGAGTTCTAGCAACCCTAGGATCAAGAATAGGTATTGCCCCCATGGAGTCCGTTGGGTTCCATCATCGATATCATCACCTTGAGATACCGGGGGGAGGGGGGTTAGCCACTGCCATCTCACCCTTCAACATTAACAATCTCTCCTTCAACAACTCCATCAAATCCAATATCCCGTTCGCATAATCGGTACAATCCTGAAATAGACACTCAACTTCTTGAAATTTAACATACTCGTTAGCCATGTGTGGATATCCATCGGCAAAAAATATCTTCAAGTGTCTCCTAATGATGTCCTGCGTCCACCTTCTACTAATGTAACGCGTGTTTACCATCGGATTTTTTTCTTTCGACATATATGTGTGAACATAAGAAACCTGCGCTTTCAAACATCTTGCAGTTGCAATTGTTATAACCCTCGCCAGACCTGTACGTAACAACGTAACTATATTCCTTAAGGTAAAAATTGTTCATTACACACACATCAAGCACATTGTACTGATGGACTGGGTCGGGTCCTAATGTGTCGTTGATAATGGGTTCACCAACATGGCAATACTTCATGCATTCAATCTCCTCTTGAAATTTCAAGAAGACACCATTAGTGTACGCCTTCCGGAACTGCTTCTCCCAAGCCCATGGTGTTTTGCATGCAATAACCTTGCATTCTGAATCAAAATCTGCCAAAAAGTCCTTCTGTGCCTTATTTGCGAAAGCCATCTCATATTGTTCTACAAATTGCTTCAACATGCTCATCGAGTTTATGTAGTAGTCGAAGAAGGCGTGCATGCCCTCGTTGCATTGTGTAGATACCATTCCTGCCTAGAATATATGCTTCAAGTAGATCGGCACCCAATTTTCCTCTCAAGATACATGCTCCTAAGTCATTCGTTGTTTTCAACACCATGCTTGGCGACAAATTCTGCCCACTTGGTTTCGAACTGGTTGATGGTAAGGCTGTCGTAAAAAATTCCTTTGAACTCCAACACGGCCTCGTCATAATTCGATATGCCCTTGAACTTAATAGGAAGCTTGAACAAAATATGCCACAAGCGATATCGATGACGGGCTTGGGGCATCAACGCATTAATAGCTTTCTTAATGGGTTCGCTTTGATCGGTGATAATGCAAGTTGGCAGAATTCCACCCATTGCTTCGAGCCACATATAAAATACCCTCTTGAATGAGAAATGATCCTTGTTCGAAACCAAAGCACACCTCAACAGAATCGATTAAACCGTAGTCATAGGCATCTTATATATGTTCACAAGGTAGGTCGTGTCAAAGCTCACCACGTCATGAAACTCCTCATACGCTGCTCGACTACGAGGGTGAACCCACAACATATTTCGCAACCTACTTTCATCGTCAATGTCCATGCCATAGAAGAAATTGGGATCCTTCACCTGCAGTCGGGTAAACAACCCGAGTATAGCATTCGCATCTCCAGGACCAAGCCTAAGCCTAAGCCTACGCATCATGTCCACAAAATTCCTACAATCCTTCGGGAGACATCCCAAATTTATTAGACCCCCGGCTTGAACCTCAGCCAAACGAATATTTCTACATACCCCAAGTCCGGCAATATCATTTGCTTCCAATTGCCTCTTAAGGTTAATTGTGATCTTCGTGCGCCGACATTAAGATGGACATGTCTGAAAAGAGTGGGTGGTTGTGATCCGACAAAATAGATGGCACCTTCCAACTACCATCCTCATTTCTGGACGCGTTGATTCATCCTTGCAGCCAATCCTTTTTTTAATTTTTTTGCTTTTCAGACACCCCAATGGCAACATAATTGTGCACTCCTACCTCTGCGCACGCCTCTCCTTACGGCGGCAAAACATTGCAGTCGGGCTTGGACACGTCGGTTTTCTAACCTAGTGTTCTGCAAGTGTACGGTTGTAAGTGTAGCAGCGGCAGTCAAGGTTGATCCCACAAGGAATAGATTTTAGGTAGTTCGATACCCTGATTTTATAGGATTATCCTAACTAGAGACTAAGATTTCAAGGTTGTGTTTAACTAAATGAAAGAACTTAAACTAATTGACTAATTAACTATGACTTATTAAACAAAGAGAAATTCCAACTAATAAGAATGTATCCTAGGGATTTGATTTCAGGACTTACTTCAATGATGAATATGTTAAACTTATAGACCTTTAAACCAGATTCTAATGTTTATTAAGCGGCGCTCCAATAACCTAACCCTTCTCTCGAAGCGACTAGATCGTAGATTAATTAAGATAATTACCCTCTCGAGCCAATTAATCCTAATGACTCCCAAAAGATCAACAAACCAATGCATACACAATCATAGACAACTGCGCTTTATGTCGTACGTCTAATAACAGTTCCCTCCTCTCGAAGCGGATTTGTTGAACGAGATAACTAAATCTAGGTGATCAAACAAAATTCAGTTGGAAAAACAAACATAAAGATAAACACATAAAATGGAGTCTATATATCAAAACATAATTCAGAACATTGTTATAAAAATCCCTACTTTCTAAACCCTAGGACACCAATAGTTTAGCTACTCATGCCTAGTCTTAATCCAATACAATATTTTATGCAAAACATCATAAAGAATAAAACTAGAAAGAAGTACTAAACCCAGAAGAATCATCTTGTCAATCTTAGTCTTTCTTTGTCCGCCAAGTCTTCTTCTAAGTAGAATGATGATATAACTCATGATCTTAAAAATGAGCTCTCCTTGCCTTTTTATAGACTTCGGAAGAGTCCTGGGGGAGTTAGGAATTAATTCCTACTTGGGATGGGCTTTTTCTTCAGAATCGGACTTTTGACGCGGCCGTGTTGAGTGAGTGACGCGGCCGCGTCGCTCAGTTTTTTTTCTTCAAACCAAAAAATTTGACACGGCCGTGTTGAGTTAGTAACACGGCCGTGTTGCAGCATCAGAACCGATTCTTTTTGCACGCATGTTTTGACGCCGCCGTGTTGCTTAAGTGACACGGCTGTGTCGGTTCTGCCCTGGTTTGTCTCCTGGACTGGTTTGGACCGATGTTTGGCCGGTTTAGATCGGTTTTCTCTGGTTTTGTCCGGTTTAGACTCTCTTTTTACTTGTTCTTTCGTCCAGTAGTCGTAAATCACGACTTTTAAACCTGAAAATGCTAAAAAATGCCTTAAAACAAGTCAAACACGTTAAATGATCCACTTTATATCACTTTATCCAATTCTTGACCAAATATGCACATAATTCTTATAAAATACTATGATAAATCGACCTAATTACATACATAATTAACGTGTATCAAAATCTCCCAAACTTAAACTGTTGTTCGTCCCGAACAACATAACAAAAGACAAGAATACAAGTGATGTATGCAATGTTTTAGGGCGATTAGATGACAAATTAGTTTCAGATAGATTTTTCCAGAAGCTAGACATCATAGTGTACGTGAGCATATGTGATAGAGCAAAAATTAACTACTTTCGAGACTTAAGCTTTCGAAGTATTTGCTCCTCACTAGGTAAGTGTTTCTCTCATCTCTCAAGTGTTTAGGCTAAAAATATATTTCACTCAAATTGGACTACATGCACAATTTACCATAGGCTTGCCAATCGTCTAAACTAGAATCAATACTCGGCATAAGTGATAAAGAATCAAGTAGGTCTTTTTCATTTGATTGTAATGTTGGTTTTAGATAAGGTGGGATACATTTAGACAAAAGTGACTATCTTTTGGACTAATCAAGTTAGTCCTAACCCAACTTCCCCTTAAAACAATCACTCAATCTCACTCTCCCAATCTCAACAACTCACCTCTCAAGGTGACTTCTTCACCTTCCCAAAAGTACTTTTCATACTCAATATTCGGGTACCACATCATGGGACCACCCGATTTTTCCAAATCAACTAAGCACTTCTTTCTTCTAATCTTCCTCAACACACTAAAACAGTAAACACGGCTATTTACAGCTGACTCTTCTTCTTTTGCTTTTTCAATTTTTTTTTCAACGCGGAATTAAACAAAAATACCAGTAACGAATTATGAGAAGTGATACTTGTTTTGAATTTGCACTTATCACTTCAAATTCCTTCTACCCTTCAGCTTATCCCTTATTTTTGCCCATTTTGTCCTAAAAAATCCAATCTACCTTCCAATCCACCTACCTCTTTACTCAATTAGAACAATATAGGGCCAAAGGCTAAAATTAAAAGGTATTTGGCTTATAATATGTGGCTATGAAACAAAAAGGCTTAAAAGCTCAAGTGGGCTAACTAGAAACAATTTTTCTTAACTTCATGGTAAAAATGATAACATTTAAAAGGCTCAAAAAGTAAGCTACAATTCAAAAACTGCCTATATCATTTTCTAAGTCACATTATGCACTTGACATATTCATAGAAAAGTCTCAAGGCAAGTTCTAGAAACAACAACATATATCGAATCAAAATCACACCGAAAGAAAACAGATTGCTCCAAAAATAGGAGTCACATTAGGCTCAATTCCTCACAAGGGTCATTTTGATCAAATATTCTAGGCTTAACTCAATTTTGTCTCAAATTACCTATCATGTTCTACTATGTGTCAATGTTTTTCAAATTCATACACAAAATCGTCTCATCATTAACACCACATCATCCATCAAATCCCTAAATTTTCAACGATTACAACTCGGGTTTAATTCTTCTTGTGACTCTAAAAACTAACATAATAATAAGACTCTAGACTCCTAAGACTCAATATGAAAACTGATTAAACACAAAACTGGGTCCACAGACCCAACAACACCAATAAAATAGAAAAATGGGCACACGGACCCGACAATTACTCAAAGTAATAACTATGCATCAAGCAGCTTAAATGATATCCAAATAACACAAATGACCAACTGAAAGTAAAGAAACAACAACAAAATTAAATATAGCTGCCAAGACGTCCCACGGTATACCCTCTCCCCCAAACTTGGCTGAAAGCCAATGTTTGGTGGAAAAGAGTGGTACGCCTTGGTGCTAACTTACAAATCACTGTGGAGGCGGTGGTGGTGGAAAGTGGAAACCCATACTGGCTCCAAAATTGTGTCATGGCCTCCCACTGGGTCCTTTGCTGTTGTCGCCACTCTTGCTCTTCATTGCTCCTTTGAAGGAGTGTGTTCAGTATTCCTCTTT
This sequence comes from Ajuga chamaepitys, assembly GCA_958295605.1. Taxonomy (NCBI): domain Eukaryota; kingdom Viridiplantae; phylum Streptophyta; class Magnoliopsida; order Lamiales; family Lamiaceae; genus Ajuga; species Ajuga chamaepitys. The sequence continues at coordinate 13,756,797 of OY282502.1, read as the reverse complement.
GGTCATGTAGTTCTGCGTTGATCGTTTGAATGGCTCCCCGGTCCTCTGTTCGATGCTTGTCGACCGAGTGCGAACTGATTGCACTGACTCATTAGTAAGGCGAATGTCCTCCTGGAGAGAAGTAATATGGCCGACCATATCCTCATTTAATTCGGACTCGGAAGCAACTGCAGCTGCTGCTCGTTTCTTCCAGGGCTATCTCGGGGCGTGGCTACTGCCTTCAGCTGGTGGCTCGGACTGGAACACCTCTGAATCCGGTGGTTGGGATAGCTGAAGATGCTCTTCAGTAGATAATGAAAGATTTGCTGTATCTTTGACACTTGTTACCGCTGTCCTAATCTCAAAGGGAAGGCGAAGATAGGGTCCAACATTTTGGTACACATATGGGGCGGTCCCATTTTCACCTAAAATCACGACTTGCGTAGCTTCTAGCAAGTCCCATGTAAATTGGACCTCGCCTTTTACTGGCACCATATCAGCTAGGTCAATGTCATCAAATGCTGCTGCTATTGGAGTAATCAAACCTCCAATCATGATGCTGCCTTTCTGCTCCGGATTACATCAGCGAAGTGCTCCATCAGTATCTTTGCATAGTCCACTTTGTAACCGTGCAGGATGTTCCACAGCATGTGGAGTTTGCTTTCTCTCACAACTCCCACTTCACGTCAGGCAAATAAAGTATAGGCAAGCAGCTTCTGTATGTAACGAATGACTGGATTGCGAATTCACGAAGCTTTGGCCGCCTTGGATATATAAGGTTGTGCTACCACAATTGGAGGCGCAGCTGTCAACAAGCCCCAGAATGTGTGAGGGTCAAATACCTCCGGTGGCTCCTCCCTATAGGCTTTCGGAAAGCCATAGATTTGATCCAGCTGTCTGTATGTCAACGATTGAGCTTTCCCCATCAGCTGGAAAGTGATGCCGTCCGGTCGGCGTGAATGTAGGGAGCTGGCCACAGTGATGCTAAAAGTGCTCAAGAATTCGATGGTGATCCTCTTATACGTCTGCTGAGCTCTCACAAACTGAAGTAACCCAGCTTGGTTAAGCAGAACTCGGACATTGTCATGGATGCCCATTGCCCGAGTCAGGGTGTCACTACTAAATCTAGTCGGTACCACAGTGCGATGACGGAGCTCTTTGAATCGAATCTTGTGTTCACCTTGTGCCAATGAAAACCCGAAAAGAGCTTGACTGTCAACAGCGGAGTTTCTTCTACCATAACTTGCTTTCCCTTGCTTCTACTAGAGCTACCTTTTGGTGGTGCCATTTTAGTGAACCTATACACACAACTCAACAATACACAAATCAGTAAGCACATAATCCTCAATTCACCACAAATAATGTCTAGAAATAAAGCATTCCTAGGTATTCAACAAGACAATCATATGCTAGCTATACTTGAGCAACTTGCACATTATATACCCCTATTGCCTGCTCAACTCTAAAGCTCTTCGATTGAAGTTATTTAGACAGTGAGACATTGAATCCTATCAACTTAAGGCATGCATCTTAACTTAATTCATCTTTATATCACATAAAAGACACAATAAGAGGTAACAAATTCGTTAAAAAGCTCATTCCTATTCATGCACACAACATGTTTGATAAAATTCCCCAATGATGAAAATATATGAAATTCAATCCCGTTGTTCTTAATTCATTCCAACCACCAAGTTTACTTCAATTCTAACTTTAATCAACACAACATTAGTTCACAACTCAAGACCCAATCGAAATTTAACGTTGTCATACCACAAAGAGCAATAGTTCTCAAATAAGCACTACATGGTGCTCACAATCTGAAATTAAACATTCCCCAATACAAATAAGCATTAGAAGTAGATTGGAAGCATATAAATTCGAGTTAGCTTCACTTACCGGAGATGTTTAGTTGAAGAAGGTTGAGATTCGGAGTGTGCCCTAATTCCTTGATTTGGGTCGAAAAATTGAGAATTTGTGGGTGCAATGTGTGAATTAGTGTGTGTGATTATGTTTGGGATTGAAAGTGTGTGATTTTGAGTGTTTTTGTGCGTGAATTGGTGAAGTGTGTGTGAGTGTGTGTTCTTTCGCGTATTGTGCAAGAGAGAAGGGAGAGGAGGGATAAAACCTGGAATTTTTTTGCGTTTTTAAGTTGTTAAAGAACTGAGGCGGCCGTGTTGAAATCTTGACGCGGCCGCGTTCCATTTGAACTGAACTTGACTTACAGGACTCGGTTTTAACGCGGCCGCGTTGTTTTTGTGACGCGGGCATGTTCTGGTCCAGTGCTGACTATGTACGCGGAGGACCTTTTTGACGCGGCTGCGTCCACTGTGTGACGCGGTCGTGTTGTTTGAGATTTAAGTTTTGACTTTGCTATGGTGTTTTGACGTGGCCTTGTTGTTTTATTCTCCCTTAACTCGAGTTTCTCGTTTCTTCAACCCCCGTATCTTGCAACACTCGTCCATGTTGAATCTTATACACAAAAAAAAAAAACACTAAAAACAAGTAATAAAACATATAACTAAAAGAAATAATTGAAATAAAACGGTAAACAACGGGTTGCCTTCCTACAAGCGCTTCGTTTTACGTCTCAAGCTGGACGACCTTTTCAGTACTAATTTGGCTTCCTCAGCCGCACTTTCTTCTTAACTGCTTCCCTCATCATTGGATTTGGCTTCAAATGTTTAGGTAACAGTTCATTGTTTTCGCAGCCTTCGTTCTCTTTTAATGTCTTCTCAACTTTCTTTTTCTTTTTACGCTTTTTGGCCGACCTTCTTTTTAGAGGTTCCTATAAGACATCTAGAACACTATCCTTTTCCAAAAGCTCAAGATTAGCAGAACTATGATGATCAAGATGAATTGTAGAATCAACAAAGCACACTTTAGGGGTATGACAATCACTAGGCGAGATTAAGTTCTTATTTATTGTGACATCTAAAGACTGTATAGAGCCACATGTTTCAATGTGATTCACCCTCTCACACTCGTGTTGTTTTTGAGCTTCGGATATTGAAAACGTGATTTTCTCCTCTTCTACCCTCAAAGTTAAATCGCCCTTTTTAAAGTCTATAAGTGCACTACCCGTTGCTAGAAATGAGCGGCTTAAGATTAAGGGAATTTCTTTGTCTTCTACCATATCTAGGACTACAAAGTCAACCGGGATTATAAAATTACCAACTTTTATTAAAACATCCTTTACAGTGCCCTATGACCAAGTTATAGAATGGTCAGCCATTTGGAGGGCAATTGTAGTGGGTTTTAATGTGTCTATTCCTAATTGTTCATATATAGACAAAGGCATTAAGTTGATGCTTGATCCTAGATCACGCAGTGCCTTATCACAAGTTAAATTACCTATTTTGCATTCAAGAGTAAAACTACCTGGATCTTTGCATTTTGTGGGTAACTTCTTTTGGATAATTGCACTGCATTCTTCTGTTAAGTTCACCATCTCATAGTCCTCCCGTTTTTTCTTTTGAGAAATGACCTCTTTTAAGAACTTTGCATAGTTGGGCATCTGATGTAATTCCTCGACAAAACGTATGTTGATTTGGATCTTCTTTAACACATAAAAAAACTTTGCGAATTGCTCATCTACCTTCTTCTTCTTCAGAGCTTGTGGGAATGGAATTGGAGGGACATATTCTGGTATATTTTCTTTTGGCCTCTTCACTTCTTCGTCTATCCCTCTTTCTTCCACTGAGTGTTCTTTCTGCTTTTTATTTCCAGCATCAGCCGGCAACTCTGGGCTTGCTTACCCAATGTCACTTCTTACTTGAATTGTGTGACACTGCTCTCTCGGATTCACCACTGTATCGCTTGGGAACTGCCCCTGCTTATGTTGAGCTCCAATAATCTTTATCAGTTAGCTCATATTTGAAGATAACTCACCAATGCTTGCTTATGTTTGAGTCATGGTATTCCCGAGCCTCTTTATGTCAGCTCCTTGTCCAGTCATCTGTTTATTTAGCTCAATAAACTTTCCGTCCATCTTTCTCTCCAGTTGAGCTAACTTTTCGTCATATTTAGCAAAATGTGACTGAACAACTTCCTCTTGTGTTGGCTGCTTACCGTCATGGATCATACCATTTGTAACAGTAAACCCAGGCGGCGGATTGACTGTATTCTTGGAATTCCCATAAGAAAAATTCTGGTGATTCCGATTATGTGGATATTGATTGTACCTAGGCTAATTGTTTTGGAAGTTGTCAAAGTTCTTCTGATTTACAAAGTTAACATCCTCTACTTCTTCCTAACCCCCTTGTTGCTGTGTTAATGTTAGACTAGTTAGCAGATTAACCTGACTTTCAATGATGTCAGCTGTGATGTGAGTTTTTCGAGCGACTCATTGTTAACTGTCTCCACTTCCATCACATTCGCTATCCTCCTTGGCTGGTTTCTCTCATTCGGCCACTGATAACTCGTTCTGTCCATAACATCTAAAATTGAGAAAGTTGTCTTCACATACTTCTCCATCAAACTACCACATGCAGCTGCATCTACCTGATTTCTAGTCGGAGCAAGTAGACCATTATAGAACTTGCACATCTGCTGCTTCCTCGTAAACCCATGTTGAGGGCAACTCCGGATAAGATCCCGGAATCGCTCTCACGCTTCTCCGAATGGCTCTTGGTCCAATTGTTTGAACTGGTTGATCTGATTTTGCAGGTCAAACATCTTGCTCGGTGGAAAGTACTTCAACAGAAACGAAGTACTCAAGTCTTCCCATCTTATAATATCCTCCAACGAATTGAACCATTGTAGGGCTCTATCTTTCAGAGAAAATGGAAATAGTCTCAATTTGACTTGCTCGTGCGGCACATGGTTTATTTTAATGGTCTCCTACAGTCTGCGAAACTATATCAGATGCGCATTCGGGTCCTCTAAAGCACTTCCCCCATACTGGTTTTGTTGCACTATGTTGATTAGTGCAGGCTTCAGCTCGAAACTGTTAGCATTGAGTGGTAGGGGTTGTACTCCACCAGCTTGCTGATTCGGATTAGGTTTCAAGCAGTCACTTATGGGAGTGTCATCTTCATCTAATTCCCCAGGTTCCTCGTGAACCTGTTCTGGCTGCTGAGATAGTTGCGGCTGTTGTGGAGGTAACTGCTGCTCAATGTTGGTTACTCTGTCATCCAGGCGTGCTAAAGCTGTCAGTACTATGTTTAAGACTTCATCCTGGTTCACTGGTTGTGATGGGTTCTCCATCTCAGACGCGAGATTCCTTCTATCTCGGTGTCTACGAGTTGTCGCTTCAATTTCTGGATCAAAAGGAAGAAGATTTTCTTGCCCTTTTGATCTGGTTTGCATGCAGAGCCTGGAAACACCAAAAACAAGAAATACCGCATAACACAAAAATTTAAACAAAAAATAAAAACGAAAATTAAATTAAAATTACGAAAAATAAAATCTAGTCTACTTTCCTCCTATTTTTCAAGATAAAAACTAAGCGCTAAATCCTATTCCCCGACAACGGCGCCAAAAACTTGACACATCAGTTTTCTAACCTAGTGTTCCGCAAGTGTACAGTTGTAGGTGTAGTAGCGGCAGTCAAGGTCGATCCCACAAGGAATAGATTTTAGGTAGTTCGATACCCCGATTTTATAGGATTATCCTAACTAGAGACTAAGATTTCAAGGTTGTGTTTAACTAAATGAAAGAACTTAAACTAATTGACTAATTAACTATGACTTATCAAACAAAGAGAAATTCCAATTAACAAGAATGTATCCTAGGGATTTGGTTTCAGAACTTACTTCAATGATGAATATGTTAAACTTATAGACCTTTAAACCAGATTCTAATGTTTATTAAGCGGCGCTCCAATAACCTAACCCTTCTCTCGAAGTGACTAGATCGTAGATTAATTAAGATAATTACCCTCTCGAGTCAATTAATCCTAATAACTCCCAAAAGCTCACAAACTAATGCCTACACAGTCATAGACAATTGCGCTCTATGTCGTACGTCTAATAACAATTCCCTCCTCTCAAAGCGGATTTGTTAAACGAGATAACTAAATCTAGGTGATCAAACTAAATTCAGTTGGAAAAACAAACATAAAGATAAACACATAAAATGGAGTCTATAAATCAAAACATAATTCAGAACATTGTTGTAAAAATCCCTACTTTCTAAAACCTAGGACCGAATAGCTTAGCTACTCATGCCTAATCTTAATCCAATACAATATTTTATGCAAAACATCCTAAAGAATAAAACTAGAAAGAAGTACTAAACCCAGAAGAATCGTCTTGTCAATCTTCGTCTTTCTTCGTCCGCCAAGTCTTCTTCTAAGTAGAATGATGATATAACTCATGATCTTAAAAAACGAGCTCTCCTTGCCTTCTTATAAACTTCGGAAGAGTCCTAGGGGAGTTAGGAATTAATTCCTACTTGGGATGGGCTTTTTCTTCAGAATCGGACTTTTGACGCGGCCGTGTTGAGTGAGTGACGCGGCCGCGTCGCTTAGTTTTTTTTCTTCAAACCAAACAATTTGACACGGCCGTGCTGAGTTAGTAATACGGTCGTGTTGCAGCATTAGAACCGATTCTTTTTGCACGCATGCTTTGACTCGGGCGTGTTGCTTAAGTGACATGGTCGTGTCGGTTCTGCCATGGCTTGTCTCCTGGACCAGTTTGGACTGATGTTTGGCCGGTTTAGATCGGTTTTCTCTGGTTTTGTCCGGTTTAGACTCCCTTTTTACTTGTTCTTTCGTTCGATAGTCGTAAATCACGACTTTTAATCCTGAAAATGATAAAAAATATCTTAAAACAAATCAAACACGTTAAATGGTCCACTTTATATCACTTTATCCAACTCTTGACCAAATATGCACATAATTCTTATAAAATACTATGATAAATCGACCTAATTATATGCATAATTAACGTGTATCAGGCTTGCTCTTGATAAGCCTTGAACAAGGTATCCAAATCGGCAAACAACATGCCCCCACGTAGCTCGATAGCCCCTCCATTAATTAGTACTATAACTGTTGACAACATTACTACCTTCTTCCACCACGGCTGGCGCCCGAACATAATTTCCCCCCCATCCTCTATAAATTCGATAGAATCGTCATCATCGTGGCCCGGGCCAAACATGTTCTCCATCAACTCATCATGAAAATCCATATAGCTTAAGAAATTGAGCAAAAAAATAGAAAATAGTTAGATAAATCTATTGATGTGTTCTACCACTTTTATGAAGGAAGACTATGTTAGGAGAAAAATTGGACATCAAATTGGATGTTGCTAATTTATCATAAAAAAAAGTGGCACTTAAACTTGTTTATGGGACCTCCAGGAGCGGAAAATGGTAAAGGGAAGGAGTTGTGCGGAAATATTGGCGCCTATACTGGGCTACTTTGGAGCCAAAATCTAATAGGGTATAAGTGGCTAAATTCAGCCTATTTTTTTTTTTTTTAACCTGTTTTCGGCCCGGGCTGAATCAGCCCAATTAGCAGCGTCATTTTTGTTTAAGGGATGTGTGGGGTAGGATGTGTACTGTAAATGTTACATTAGAAGGTTTTAGGGTGGTTGCTAGTATTAAAATATTGTGATAGGTGATGTGGGTAATGATTGATTGATTGTGAAATGATTAAAAGGTGTATTGGGAATTGTGATTAATTGATAGAAGTTGTAGTTGATTGTTAAAAAATGATTGGTGAATTATGAAAAATATTTTGTATGATAATTATGAAATTGGTTTGTATACAAATTTATTGGCAATTTATCTTGTTGGTTCCGTCTCCTTAAAAAAAACTACAAAAGTTCAATAATTATCCAAATGCTTTTAATTAAACTGTTGAATGTGTTATGACCATGATTACAGTGATTTTGTTTTCGGTTGGCTTCCATTATTTTTCCATCCTTGTTATTTATCTGAATAATATATTAGGTAACAACAACAACAACAACAACAACAACAACAACAACAACAACAACAACAATAATAATAATAACAACTCTAAAAATAATAATAATTGTTGGAAAATAATTGTTAATAAACTACATTTTTTTCAGTTAATACAAAATATAGCATACTCTCATCGGCTAAGCAAAAAAAAATTCAGTAGGCACGCGATTATCAGAATGTAAACCGGTAAGATCAGCCAAATTAAAAAATTGTGATGTGGTTCGTCCGACATTGTTAGCCAGTATAACTCGGGTAAATGTGGTACTACTGACTTTACTTGTATCTGCTTGGTGAAGCGTGGTAGGAACTTGGGCGCGGACTTGGTTTTGATTCGCCATTGTTTGTTTGTAAACAATCCAAGCATCGTCCTATATAAAGCCTCCTTGGTGATCGACCCCGGTAGGGCAACAATAGAAAGTACGACCCTTATGTTGGGGTGTTACCTACTCTGATGATCATTTCTCCCGCCCCGCACCTACAAGTCGGGTGGACCGGAATATCCATAATTTGTCATACGCAGTAATGTTCATGCATCACCAAGGACAATAATACGCTAATATATTAGGAGGTTATCAACAAATTTAAAACAAAGCGCAATCAATACAATAAACATACTAGTCTGGATACTGAAACAACAAATGGTGAAAATGTCAAGTCATAGTACATGCCCGAATTGAAATTAAAATGTCTTAATACACAATCCAAATTAAACTAAGCATTGGAAAGATAAATAACTGAGTCAACAGAAACTACCACTAATTGATGTACGAGTCTTCTTCTGCCACCCACCCGCCTAACTCTAGGCATTCCTAGAAAACCACATAGCAGTGGTCCTCTCAGCCCTCGGGTCATTTTGTGTTTCAACGTTATGCGGGTTCGGGTACGTGGTACCGAAAAAAAGTAGGGTGCCAGGATGGTGGTGGGGATGGACCCCTACAAAGAGCGGGTCGGGGAGTACATGGCGACGCACGAAGTTGTGAATGACACAACAGGCAATCACCATCTTCACCTGATTGGCTAGAGTGTAGCTTGGCATCCCGTAACGCAGGATTGGGAACCGACTTTTTAGAACACCAAATGCCCTCTTAATGCAGTATCGCAAACATGTGTAATGGTGATTGAACAACTCCTTATCAGTTTAGGCTGTAACACCTGCTACATTCCACTCCGGCAAATGGTACCGCACATCTCAATATGGTGCAAAGAACAGTCCATATTTCGCATACCCAACATCGACGAGTTAAAATCGACGTACGAATTTAATTTGTTTTAGTTGCATTCATTTGATCTTAAACGAGAACGAATATGGTTATAAAAGTTAGAAAGATAATGAAGGGTTGATATGTTTACCATCAGGAGGCCATGGGAAATGGGCAGCGTCACTTTAGATTGCATTAATCAGCACGTGTGCATCGCTCGCGCTCCCTTCCCATCCAACATAGACATAATTAAACTAGATGTCGAAATCATAAATGGCACAAACATTTTGGGCAGTTGCCACCTTTTGTGAACGGAAGACATCTTGACATGGTATTGGTACAACGGCGGGGATGAGAGTCCCGTCCATTGCTCCAACACAACCCTATATGAGCCAGGAAGCAATTAATAATTGGTAAAAGTGAATCAGGGATTTTTTTTTTTTTTTATCTAGTTTAATATTTTGTTAATCCCCCTACTATTTATGATAAATTCATATTGGATTAGCTAAAAATACCTCAAAGTAAGGGAATAAATTATTTTTGTTCAGGATACAAGGGTGAATGTGCTCGTACTTGGGGGCGGTTATGAGCTCGGGAGCGAGACTGACTAGTGCATCCATAATTCTATGGACGTGCTTGTTGACGCTTTCCCCATAATGCTGGAACCTTTCCATATTATCGAGATGACGGAGGTGCATTCCTACAATGCGCATGAAAATTTCCAAAGACTCGAAACATGAGACACTTGTTTGCGGGCAGTCCTGGATCAAACCCCTAGACTCCAACAAGCTTACTAGAGCACGGAAATGAGGACAAGTAACACGCATGTTATCAAAGAAACGGCCATCATGGCCCATGATTACCTCCCCGACCTAATCACTTCTCGGGAGCCTTGAGGTGTGTCGAGGAATGGTTGTCCTAATAGATGTAAATTGGCAAGACAACTTCCGTCATTAAACGATTTATAATTTCTTCCTCCTCCTAGAACCATTTTTGTTGCTAGGTCCGACATGGTTATCCATCCTCCTTAATGCATAAAATAAGTTAATGATGTTATCAAGCAAGTTAGTTTTCTCATGCAGTTTTGAATAACTAGTGACGGGGACTAAGAAGATAAGTGTCTATATCCTAAACAGTGAAGAATGTAAAAACAATTAAGGGAAAATTCGAGCCTCCGCTAGCTCATGATATAATAATATGTTGGAGATAAACCCAAGTAATACGATTCAGTTACATAGAGCATGGGGAAACCACTCCCTAAAGACCTAAAAAACGACCAACAAATAACAATAACGAAAAAAAGAAAATCAAACAAAGCAAGCAAATTGATTCACGGTCATCAGCCTCCCAAACAGTATATATTATGTATAATTGTTTTGAAACCCACCAAACCAACTTATAAACCAGCCCACCAACATACGTGACACTGAACAAACTCAGATAAGGGTCGACACCCATCCATGCCTTTCCTCTGTGGTAAAGGTCAGAAACATCCTCCGTGTTGCTTGTGACTGCAGCATCTCCCCGGCCCGCCTCATTTGTATAGGAGGGATATCATCCATCCCCTGCACCATGTCGTAATAGGAAAGGAACTCAGTGTTCATTGCGGTTGAGTGACTGCAACGCTCAACAAGATAGTCATTGAAGTTATCAAGAACCCTAGTCAATGCAGCATCACGCTTAGCTACCCCCTAGATCGTCTTCGACTCGAGATACGAGACCCACCTACCCCATCTTGGCCTGTAGTCTCTGGGGTAAACTCTGTCTTAGCACTTTGTTCTCCGTTGTCGGCATTGGTGTCATCGTCCCCAAGCTCGGCTCCAAATGAGCGAGCAACATTTCTGCTGGCATTATTCTTTCCGAATAAGTCCATGCAATAGTTGAAGTGTGGAATCCCATTCCGGATAGCACGGTTGTCACAGTGCTTCTATATCGTGAAGGTAGTTTTATGAGCAGAACAAAGATCATAGAATTTTTATTAAGAAAGTTAAAAGTCTCAAGGTGTTTTTTTCTAATACCAAGTATATCTGTTCCATAACGTCATCCGGGCCAAAGACAGTGCCTAGAGACTCGTCCCACGTTAGTCTTGAACTCTTGTAACACAGATCGTAAAGAAGCTTCCACAATTTTTTCAAGTTCTTCCATTTGATCTTGCAGTGGCCAATAGTGCAGACAGTACGATCATGCGCCATTGTGTTAAGTTTGAGACATATTTGCCCGAGAGTAGGGTTCGAAAAGGTGAGAGTAAGCAACTGGTCGTTCAGATACTCTAAGTGGCATAAGTGGATGAAATTAACCTCATTTGCCTTAAACCAGGTGACCTTCTCAAGTGGGGCGTTAACACGTGGCATCTAAGTATGGTTTATGATAATTCACATGATTAGTAACTACAATCTTAAAATTCGATTCCAATTAGTAGACGCTAGTGCGGCAGGAAATTGACGTAGTAATTTATGTTACAAAAATAATTAATTACGACAAATATTTTCACCTTACATCTAATTTAAAAGAGAATAAATATTTTCTAAATTATATTTTTTATCAATATAACTTAGTTGTTTTGAATTGCCTTTCTTTTAGCCTAAGCTTGAATATATATTAATCAATTAGCCTACACATTTTGGAATTTTTCAGATTACGTAGAAATGGATTCGTTTCAATTATAATAGCCAAAAGTTATCCATTGGTGACATGTTTCAAAAATTATACTTCAGTAATAACTATTCATTTCATAAATTTGCAAAATTTGAATATTTAATTGTTTTAATATTTTCCGGACAAACGATGAAAACAGATTATATGATATACATGTTATTCTACTATTCTACTTCATTTTATATGACAATACAGATTATATTTAATTGAATATTTCTATTTTCCAGATACATGTTATTCTATTACATGACAATAGAGATTACATTTTATGTGGCAATACAAATTATATTTTATACACGTTGTTCTATTATATGGCAATACATATTATATTTTCTAGAAAAATTATGAAAACAGATTATATAACAAAACAGGTTATATTTAATTGAATATTTCTATTTTATTTTTATTCTATTATTCTACTTCATTTTATCAAAAAAATATTGCAATACATGTTTTAATTTATATTGAACGATGAAAACAAATTATTCTACTTCATTTTATCAGATGAACGATAGGCAAAACATAGCAAATTAAAATTCTATTAAAAATGCAAAGAAATTACATTTACACAAAAAAATACAATAGTTCACCATCTCGCTAGCTAATCATATAATCTATCCGCATAACAAGAGAGTAGGTTTGATAAAATGTCGAAAATGTTGGCTCATCCGACTAAACTGCCAAGCCATTAATTGGCTAGACAGAGACATCGAACCGCCCTTTTTTGTTTGTCAACACCGTACGCAAGCATTATACCAAGTGAGAACCAAACATTACAAATAAACTAGCACAGAGATAATATACGCAGACAATACAACAAACTGCACGTAAGAGCAAGTATGTTCACAAACGAAACAACAAAAATACATACAGGGATAATGCTTGCTTTGGCGGTGTATTAACATTGAAAACGAGATATGCCCCACTGGAATTTACGTTCCTAGAGTTACACTATAATAACTCACTGAAATCGTGTCCTAACACTCGGTAAAAGGGGGAATGACTTACTCCTCTACTTTGTAGTAGAAGAACCCCAAATCAATACCAAGATGTATATCAGGATACATAAACCAAAAATAAACCAAACATACATAAGCCAAATATAAACCAAATAACATAACAACATGAACACAAGCCGAATTGCAACCAAATAATTGGACTGGCATGGGCATAGTTAAAAAAGTACTTTTTTCAGTTGTTTTGAAAATTACAGACTGGTCATAACATTGCTTCAAGTTAAAAACAGAATTTTAAAACATTTGGCATCTGTTTATAAACCAAAATTTACTTTAAGACAAAATGCATCACTTCAACAACATAACAAAGAACCAGGTTCAAGCAAACTAGTAATAACCCAAATAAATTTCAAGCAATAAAATGTTATCTCCACAAAAAGGTGTTGCCCTAAAAAACATAACCTAACGATACTCTCCAAAAATCCAGTTTCAAAAGGTTTTTAATCCATCCAAAGGTGAACATATTTGTTAAAAGCAATAAGTTCATGGGAATAGATAGAACACAGATGGTAGGTAGGGGTGTAAATGGCCGTCCAATTTGACGGAGTGACCCAAAATCTAATTCTATATTAACACAGTAGAGAAGTAGCAGATGAGTGAGAAAGAGATAACAAAAGCAGGTAGCAAATGAGTGAGAAACAAATTATTGATAGTCATCTTCAATGACGTGAATGAGATGAGAGAGAAACACTTCTGCTTTTTTTTGCCAGAAATTAAAGTGAGGAGAGAGAGAAAGAGAGAGAGAGAGAGAGAGAGAGAGAAGGTGACTCCTCATAATCTGAAAAGGGAGAATATTATTTGATGTGAAAATAGGGGGGATGAGCCTCATCTGCTTGTAGTGAAATAGTTTACGGATGGGTCATCTCACATTCAGATGGGCCCATCTCAGTCCAATTATACCCTTTATATATTAAGATATTATCGAAGATTTTTAATATAAAACCATGTAAGATAAAAGTTTGCGGTGACTATGCAAACCTACTAATTAACAACTTAAAATGTTATTAGTAAAAAACTACAATATCCTTGATAAAGATTAACGTAATAATTAAAAATTATATATACATATTCGAAAAAAATAAAAAAATAATAATTTTTTTTCTTGTCTCATCTTCAACTAATTTGTATCTCTTTTTCTCAGAATTCTAGAAACTCTACTTTCTTCAATGTTTTATTAATGTAGAATTAAAATAACGAAAAATCACTTACCACATTATCTACTCTGTCTGGGAGTCTTTAATATTTTTTCATCAATGGAGTTATGTTAGCATGGGCGTCTTCTATGACACTCTTTCTCGCTCCGCTTAATTGCTTCTCAATTTGTCCTCTCCCTATTTGCTGGCAACTATTTCTTAGAATGATTTTGGAACCAAATATGAATGAAATATGAACGACTCATGTTTGTCGTTAAAAATATGGAATTAATCAACAACATCGATCTCTGGAAAATTAATGTAATATAATTAACTGAGTCAGATTCTTTATCATCTGAATTTTCACAAGTTAAGTTGGATTACATTCTCATATTTGTTGAAGTTCTACCAAGAAGATGAAAATATGAATTAAGTTACATCACTTAGTGGATATATATACCAAGGTAAATTAAGTGTTTGACTGATAATTAAAATTTAGATTTGAGCAAGAAAGAGTTATAGTTCTAACTAGAGTCTAGGACCATTCCTTCGGCTGTGATATCGTGTAGTGATCAACTGGAACTCTTGAACTTGTTCCATCACTGTTTTGGAATCCACCCTGTGAAAGTCCAAAAACCTGCCGACCATAAATTTCTTTGTACCGACATTCTCAAATTTGTATTTCTTCCCCAAAGAGTCCCACAGCTCCTTAGAGGTTCTCACCGTGCTATACACATTGTTTAAAGCATCACTAAGCCTCTTTAGGGTATAATTACGGCACAAGAAATCTCCTTGACCCGATTTTTCAAATGTAGACTGCTTTTCAGCATTTTTTCTGTTTTTCAAACAACCAGCGAATCCTCCTTGAGGAAACATGCTAGGTACAACGTCGTGAGGTAAAATAGCATCTTTTGTTGCCACCTCTCACTACAAGAAAACGACCTTTCTAGACATTGGATTGTGCATCTATAACTTACTTGTCAATACACTTTACCTATGGTGATATTTGTAAGAAATGACATCTATTCCAATGTAGCTATAGACCATCCTCTATTAAGGCACTCCTAAGTGTCATGATAGGATGGTTCTTCTTACACAATATCGGATACAAGTCAATTTCAAAACAATTTATAATACAATAACAAGTGCCTTGGTAGATGTTTCAACACCAATTACCATTAATAAAATGACAATAACTAGTGTCTTAATAATAGTAAAAGTATTACTATTATAAGATAATAATATTTCTAATAATTATTGGGAGCACGTTCCCAATGATGGATTTCTGCGTGTGGGCATCTTGTGTGCATATAACAACAACAACAACAACAACAACAACAACAACAACAACAATAATAATAATAATAATAATAATAATAATAATAATAATAATAATAATAATAATTTTATTATCAATGAATTGGACAATTCTTCTCACTCAACGCATGGATTGATCAATTTAAAACTCAGTCAACACAAATTATTGTTCACACATCCATCTCGCATACCACATAACGCAAATGAAATGGCCTAAATGGTATTTTATGAAAGATTAAAATTTAATCAGCAATATACAAAAATCACAATATGAGAGAAAAGCCTGCAGAGGCCGCCCTCAAAATTCAACTTTAAAACTAAACTCACTACTAAGGCAAAATCCCCCAGACTTTGCCTCCACCATTTTTCCTACAAGCTTCTTTATAATCCATGATAGCGGCAGACATCATCAAAACAATATAACCATTCTGTGTCTATTGGAGATGTCTCAATCCAAAGCTTAATATACCGTGGCTTTGCATGATCAAAAGAAATTTGATGATGACCTTTGAAGAAGGTCTAATCATGACCTGAAGTTTTTTGTTTTCCAGCATTATACATGCCCTTCTGATCGTTGAAGACACATTAAAAGAGAAACATATCTTCGTCTCTTCTTTGTGCTAATTTTACCTCTAATATCTTGACCAAGTCCTCCAAGTAGCTCTTTTTGTAGCTACTCAAAAATCTGGTGTAGCAGAAGTGCAACTGCACTCTCTAACATGATTCTGACTCGCCCAGTTTGATCCTTTAACAAGCAATCCATATGGGGTAAAAAAGATTGGGTGTAATTACAAAAAAAATCTCATGAGGACAACAATAACGCCATGTTTGGTTGGGGTTGGTCCAACCCGAAATCGATTGGGCCAACTCAACCCTATGTTTGGTGAAGTAGGTTACCCCAACCCCTTCAAATACTAGGATAGGG
The DNA here is from genome assembly GCA_958295605.1 of Ajuga chamaepitys. Lineage (NCBI taxonomy): Eukaryota > Viridiplantae > Streptophyta > Magnoliopsida > Lamiales > Lamiaceae > Ajuga > Ajuga chamaepitys. The sequence goes on along the minus strand of OY282502.1, from coordinate 13,740,653 downwards.
GCACAGTCCCCACCCACTTGGACTTTCTCTCTCCCACGATGAGAGATAAAATACTGGTTAGACATCCTCATCTTCCCAGTCGCTTTCTTTCTTTAGTTCTCTCTCATTACCATTAATCGCCTTCAAACCAGCTCCACCGCTCCTTCTCCGTCTCACTCATGTCTACGCCACCACAACAACCCATTCTTCGGAACCCTCGATGTCGAAACCCGAGGGCAAAAAGGTAAATTTATACAGTGACCAACTTAGGTTGAACTGGTTGGAATCCCTCTCTTTCCCCTCTCCGGCTCAGAAGATCCCGCCTCGGGTTGGGTCATCGGAGTCGACCCGGATCTTTCTGGAGTCGTGTCCATCTTGAAGCACAAATTCACCTTCTCTGTCGCCGCTAGTGAAAGAGGAGGGGAAGAAAGAGGAAGAACCAATTGCAAAGGAGAAGAAAGAAGAAGCAAAATCCAGTGATGAAATTGAAGTCTGTAAGGAAGGAGAAATCCATAAATCCTTAAAGTGAGAATATTCTGCAAAAGGATTAGTTGAAAAGGTGGACGTCGATTTCGCAGGGGAGAGAGATGAGGAGAGAGAACAATAAGAGAGGAGAATCCTGGTGGACTTAAAACGATGCACTTGAAGTCTGTATGGGGTTTATGGTCTTTTTTTAAACAAGTGATCAATTAAATGAAATTAAAATTAATCAAATTAGTCATAAGATTAATCGCTACTCGATTATTAACAAAAAATCTCAGCAGACATTTTCCCAGGTGCAATTGATCTTTATTTTTCAAATAAAATTTTTTATTCTTTCAAACATATATTAACAATGGAAAGATTAAAAAGAAATAAATATAATTATCAAATAAAAAAATACAAACAATAAAAAAATTATCTTCCAATCACAAATTACCATACTACTTTAATCATTAAATCAATCATCAGTAACAACCTTTTACACACATTGCATCACTTTTACAATTAAATAATATATCATACACTACAATCACTTCTACAACCACCTAAACAAACACCACATTTTCACTTCCTTATCCACTTTCCCCAGCCAACAGTGTCCCAGCCACCCCCAACCCCAATCAAACATACCCTAAGACTAAACCCACAATGAATAAGAACGTTCTCAAGGAGCACTAAACTACCTTAGTATAAGTCACCTTCTCATGTTCAAAGCTCACATTACCACTAGCATCCGCCAAAGATCCTTTAATATTCCCAGCTGCAAAATGCCATCCACCAATGCCACTCCTTTTAGCTCTTCAAATACCAATATAAGTCAGAACAATGATCAACATAGAACACCAATATGTTTGAATTTTAGCAGACTACAAACTTATCTCAAAGAAACATTATTGCACCAAAAGTTATCTAATGACATGCTTGGCCTTACAATTATTTTGTACTTTGAGCAATAGTATTCAATAACTTTGAATAGAATTATTAGACATGAGTCTCAAGAAACTATGAACCTAGTTAATCATTTACCCATATAAATCTCTTACATAGTGTTATAGTATTAATTAACACGTTGTAACTTTTATGCATTTTGATTTCTAGCTCAATCTACCAGTAAGTAGATATAAAAAAATTACCATACACAAAATGCTAATAGAATACTATTCGTTCTAAATCAAAAAAGAATGAGGAAAAGAGCTTCCATCTTTATTTCCAATATTAATACTTGCAAGTTTCAAACTTTCATGCTGTATTTTTTATTTAACATTCAGAGCAACTCGAACCTTAGGGGAAACTGAAGTAAACTTGAGTGTTGCTCTGTGCAAAGATCATATGATCCTTTGAGAATTTTTTTTATTCTATTAATCAGTGATCAAAATATGAGTATACAGTGAGAGAAAACTGCATCTAATGAAGCTTTTTCACAAAAGTTAACAAAGAAAGAGCTGATAATATTTTTCTTGAGATCCTACACACACAAACGTGCACACGCACATACACACACACATAGAAGGTATTGTGATACCGGTGTTTTTATGCCCATGAGACTTGATCGAGTGCATTTTGAACAACATTTTCTGATTCAAAGTCGAGCACACTCGTTGTTTCATCAAGGAGAAGAATCACATGATTTTTTGTGATGACTCTAGTTATTGAAACCCGCCAAAAAATAGTGCTCCTCTCTTCCAAATATACAATTATGAGGAAGACCAATGTCAACTAGCTCGTCTTGTAATAGTGCTAATTACAATAACAATAATCCATCTGGACAAGTGAATCAGTGCAACTAAAAACTTATGATCCTACATATAAAGGTAGTTAAAATATATATAATTAAGAAGTAACATTAGTCTCATATCCTTATGGAAATTGCCTAAACTTCCCGACACCTATTACTTGAGTTGCGTGGAGAATTTCATGATTTACCTGACTAGACAAAATATTAGTCATGGACTCTAAAATGCCTTAATCCTGCCTACCGTAATACATATACACACACACACAAAAATCATCTTTGATAAGGATTCTCAATTTTAATAATAAAATATTATACTTCAAAAAAAAAAAAAAAACCTGAAAAAGCAAGTTATAATGCAAGACTGATAACCTGATGTAACTTGATCTTGCTAACTTGTCTAACTTTCGAAAACCCAATAATTGGAATCCCCGACTTCAGTAACTATCCTGACTTGATTGTTAGTTAAGTTATCCCTAGACAAAAGAATATTGATATTTTACTGGATATTGCTCTAACTTCCTGCAAATGATATGTGCTTGATCATGAACTAACTCTCATCCATAAGCTCATAAGAATCAAACTAGATGAAGTATAAAGACCAAAAAAAGTACTCATATTTGTTTAATTATATTGAAACTAAAAGAAAATATACTGCAATTTTAAAAGAAACTACCCGACTTGCATTGATACTCTGTTTGGCAGAGATTATCTTAAGAAGAAACAAAGGACACACTTTGTTGAAAATGGAATATAAATTACACACACAATGCACGACAAAATTGATAAATAACATAACTAAAGAAATACAGATGGCGGCTATGAAAGGAGGCATAATCACTTATCGTTGTACATTTATTAATATATTTTAATTCACACTACTACCTAGTCAGATTTCATGAAAATAAAGAAATTACTTTTAAAATAGTTGTTATAACTCGAGATAAAGGGCAATGATTACCCTTGTTCTATAGAATCTTCGATTCCATTCTTATGGTATCCTAACAATGGGCATCCAACCGAAACACATATTCGGGGCGTAGTTTGTTTTGAATTAGGAATTCTTTTCTTAAGCAACCTATTATAACTACTTAATTGGCATTATAACATGATGACTCTAACTCACATGACATGATGAGAATGGGTAGATTTTTTTAGTTTTAGAAAATATGCCACCTTAAGTATCAAAGTTATATCAGATTACTCATAAACTCTTGTTCAATTTCCGATTTCCTTTCTTTATTAAAACTATAGGGGGGGGGGGGGGATTTTGTTAATAGAGTTGGTCTGAGATAGAGCAATGTACTATAATCTTATTTGCATAAATCAATAATGTGTATTCCTCAACGTATATTATCGTCTGAACCTCTATGAAGTCAAATTAAGCCTAATCTACTATGAAAATGGTACCAAAGGAATTTCAAGAGTATCACACGGAGACTCTCAAATCAAATAAATTACACGATAATCACATAACAAAGAAACTATGTACGAAACTTCCAAGGACGAGGAAGTGATGCACTAAATTCTAAACCCAGTAAACCGCAAGTGTACAGTGCTAGTGTAGTTAGTGGCAAACAAGGTCGATCCCACATAGATTGTATCCTATGTTTAGTTTAATACCTTAATTTTAGTACTTTTTGCAACACTTAAAAACAATAGAATGATGACAATGGTAAAAGTCGAGTCGAGGTTAGACCTCTGTCCGCAAAACGAATACATTCCGGCTAGTGCTCATAGTTTGACGTAATGTTTCCAAAGATAAAATGACTTTTGTCTTCTGGATAGTAGCACCGCAAATCCAGAAGTTCCGGCGAACTAGAAATGTGGTAAGAACCGGGCAATGTACTATATGTTAAACTGATTTTGGATGCAAGAGTTTCAAAGAGATGTTATGGGATGCAACTTTGAAAGGATTTGAGTGATTTTTCCATGTCTTTATTGCAAGAAAACATGACCTACTTATATGTGCATCGTCAATTCAAATCAGGAATTGATTATACTTAAAAGTCATTATGACATTCAAAACCAGGTTGTAACTCAGTTGTTACACCTCTTAACTCCAGGTATCACATAAGGTGTTACAAGAGGTGTTACAGCACAATAACTCATGAGTTACAACACCATAACTCTGGTGGTACAGCACCTTAAATGCAGTAATGATACCACCATAATACCTTTTTAATGTGGGAGTTACCACCATAACGTGTCTTTATTATGTAGGAGTTACTATTCTTTTCGATTACAACGAACCTAGACAACATTACGGTATTTCCGGGTCGGATAGACTTATGACATATTTTTATCTCCCACTAACGAATGCCTTAACAAATGGCCGACTCCTGTGTATTAAATTCTCACTCACCGAAATTTGATTATGAGAAAATAAACACACTATAATTATCTACTCGTAATGCCACTTCCAAATTGAGTAAGTCAGGACTTATCACTTTCTTAAAATCAATTTCCAACACATGTCTGATTCATCCCAGGCTTCAATCCTCTACCTCTCCATTCATGGCCACAACCGTTGCACTCATTCACGCTACCAAGCCTACCAACCGAATTCAACCACAAGAGCCCACAGCAATATCTATAAGCCCAAGCAACTTCTTTCGGCAACGGAACATCCATTGCTCGACGATGTGGAACCTACATGCGTATCTCAGGTTGTTATCATCTAAGTGTCGCCGAGCTATGGCGGAGAAATCCATTGCCTTGCAACGTTATGGTACTTGTGAGCTAGTTCCTCATCTATATCAACCAACATTGTGGGATGTATGTGGATTTTTCAAATCAAAGATAAAACCCACGACACTATTGATAAATACAAAGCCGAATTGGTTGCTAAGGGCTTTCATCAACACCCCGGAAATGACTATCATAAGAAATTTAGCCCCGCTATCAAGCTCATTATTGGGAGTTAAAGTAAACTGATATTAGCAATGCATTTCTTCATGGTCAGTTAAAGGAACTCGTTTACATGAGGCAACTATTTGTAGACTCATCGCATGTCGGTCTGACTGAAGTCTCTTTATGAGCTTCGTTAAGCCCCATGTCCATGGTACCACCCACTAGGCTCGCACACCCTCTGGGCTTGCACTTCTCACTTTCGGTTTAACCAATCCTTAGTTGACACATCACTATTCACATTTAATCGTGAGAGTATTTTCCGCATAGTACTTGTTTACGTGGATAACTTGTCACTAGCTCTAGTTCAACCCATATGGCTTCGCTTACTAAGCATCTTTAGTCCTGCTTCGCGGTTAAAGACCTTGTGCCCCTATCCTTCTTTCTTTGTGAATTGTTGACTTTGAATTAATTTTTCTATCTCTACTTTTTTTCTTTTTTCTTTTTTCTTTTTTCTTTTCTCCTTTTTCTTTTTTCTGACATCTAGAGTTATATTTGGAGGACATGACAGCTAGAAGAAATAAATTGAAGTTAAAATATTAAATTAACAACCCATGGATTAATTTATGACCAAGAATACAAGAATAGAACATATACATACATGAGTATCTTAAATCGAGTTAGGACTTTGAGATCTCTAATTCTAATTTTGATTTCACTAACAAGTAGTAATTAACAATGAAAATTGTGTAACAATTTCGACAATCAATGTCAATGATTATAAAACATAAATACCAAAGTACAATTACTTTTTTTTCCTTATGGTGGTGATGACTCGGGTTTGAAAATTCAATACCCTTTAGTTTATAAAGAAAAACTTCTTGATGGAGACCTAATAGTAATAATTAAAAAAAGAGGTTTGGTATTAGGCATGCGAGCCTTCTTGCGGCTATATGTTTTTGCCACCTGCCTGCTTGTGTTTATACATTGCATATGAGAGCACGTGCGCGCACACACACACACATATATATACATATAATATTCATATATAAAAATATTTTGAATTTGGGATCCGAGTCGACGCATTATTCCACCTAACGGAAGGTTCGACCCCTGAAATAAGTGAATAATATAATTTACAAGTTATAATGTTCAACCCGATTATGTTTTATTATGACTAAGGTTGCAAACGTCGGGAATCGGTCTTCGACCATTTTAGGGCTGCCTAGTTCTAGTTTTATATATATATATATGTATATATATATTGTATTTTGTTAATTATATCCTACCTCCAATATTCCAATATTTTAAAAATTTAATGAAGGGTTTATTACCAAAAACAACCTGAGGTATACCTTTTTTTACCACTTGCAACCTATTTTAAAATTCGTCACCGATTGCAACCCGACTTTCTCGCGTTTTACAGATTACAACCTAAGTAGGTTTTTTTTTTAATAAATTCCGACCAAAATCAAGAGCGTGCCACACACGCGCAATTTTTGTTGCAAGTGGTAAAAACGGGTATACCTCAAGTTGCTTTTGGTAATAAACCCTTTTTTTTTTAATGTATTCTTTTCTTCCCTCCATCACTTTCAACAGGAGAATTTGAAGAAATGAATGAGCATAGATACAGATACATACAAATTAGAACAATTCCTAGCTAGATCTTCGTCGGAGAAATAAACCAAAGAAAATTGAACTATCCTCAACATGAGAATTTGAAGAAATGAATGAGTATAGATACAGATACATACACATTAGAACAACTCTTAGCTAGATCTTCTTCTGAGAACTAAACCAAAGAGAATTGAACTATTATCCAACAGTAGCATAAAATCTTCCAGTAGTTTTATCAGTGATAACCACAACTTCCAAAATTTCACCGAACAGTTCAAAGTACTTCTTCATGGTGTCCTTCTGCGTCTCCCATGTCAGTCCTCCGACGAACACCTTCGTGTATGTCGTGTCACCGAACTATCCTGCTATGTTCGTCGACGTCATCAAATCAATTCGCTCGGGAACTATTCGGATCTACATGAATCAATTTGCTCGTGAACTATTAGGATGAGGGAGAATTAGGTCAGAGAGAGAAGGGAGGGATAGGAACGTACATGAACCAATTCACTCATGAACCATTCAGATCTCGATTCGTGAAAAGCTCGATCGAGCTAGTCCAATGTGGTTTGCTAAAATAAACTAACCAAACTCAAAATTGATGATATTCGGCTCGTTAACTCGTGAGCAAGTTCGTTTGTGGGCTCGAGAGCTAGTTCGTAAAAATTAAGATAATGTACTTATAATTAATTTCTAATTTTATAGTTATACTTATAAAAAATATATAATTATATAATTAAAATTATGCATTTGTATATATGTAATTCATTCATCCTAGTAGGTATATTATAATTTTAAGAATTTATAGCTTATTTTTAATTAAATAATGGTTAGTAACATATTTATAATTTATATTTATTAAATTCTTTGGGCTCGATTAGACTCGCGAGAGGCTCGAGTATGCTTGCGAGCCATCTATATATTTGATAAATTAAGCTTGAGTTCGACTCGATAATTAATGAACCAAACTCAAAATCTTAGATATTCGGTTCATGTACATCCCTAGGGAGGAGAAAAAAGGACGAGAGAGGAAGTGATGGAGGGAAGAAAAGAAAATAAATAAAAAAAGGTTTATTACCAAAAGCAACCTGAGGTATATCTATTTTTACCACTAGCAACCAAAATTGTGCGTGTATGGCACGCTCTTGATTTTGGTCGGAATTTATTAAGAAGACACACTTAGGTTGCAATCGACAAAATACGAGTAAGTCGGGTTGCAATCACCGACGAATTTTAAAATAGGTTGCAAGTGGTAAAAACGGGTATACCTCAGGTTGCTTTTGGTAATAAAGCCTTTGATAAATTATCAAACAGATCATGATGTATAAATCTTAAATTGAGAGAAATAATAAAAAGTAAAAATGAAAAATTATTTCGGCTGCATAGGCCGACAAATTGTCCAACTAGCTCGATTGGACCTAAGAAATGCCTAAGTTGTTGTTTAGCACAAAATCGGATCAACTAGATATCGTTAGCGATTAGTCGAAATCTAAACACCTGTCTAAACTAATTTCTGCATCAATGTTCAAAATTAATATAAGTTTGATATATTAGTTTGAAGCTTAGAGCTCTAGAAAAGAGGCACCCATCGAACTACTAAAGTAAGTCAAAATCAAGTGAAGTTTCAATCATTTAGAAGAAAACATCATAGTGCTTGAGGGTTGTATATCTTATACGGCTCATAATTCTTTTGATCCCTTTTCATATTATTACTCGACTAAATAATAAATGAGCAAAAAACACTACATATCATAAAATAAAGATAGAAGTCCTAGGGTTCTCTCTCCTGAGTATCCCTTAGCGCCGCCGTCCCGTCACTACGGTCTCGGTTCTTCACGCCCTTGAGCCTTTCAGCTCTTCAGCCCGTCCCCTTCACTCTCTTCTCTATCGCGGTCTGGTCGGTCTGCTGTACTGACTTGTTCTCCAGTGCGAGGGCGAGGTCCGAGGGTTCTTCGAAGTCGGGTCTCTCTCCTCGTCCTAGCTCCGAACTGCCTGCTGGATTTCTCCCACCTCCACTCCTCCTCCATGGCCGACCCACTCGAAAAACTCTACGCAAACCTGTCCCTAAATGAAGATGAAGACGCCCCCCTCCTTGTCACTGAAAATGCTATTTCAACCTTCGCCGGCTCCTCCTGCCTCGTAGGCAAGCTTCTTGCACCCAGGCCTATACCCCCACCAGACATAGAATCGCTATTTCGAAATCTCTGGGCCCCAAAGCAAGCTCTGTTATGCAAATCTTTAGAAGACAACGTCATGATGTTCTCTTTTGAGTCTGAAGCTGACCTTCGCCGGGTCCAAAGTGGTTCACCGTGGTGCTTCGATAGATATCTCCTCACACTCATGAAAATCGACCCAAATGCCATTCCAAAGAAGCTGGACCCCAAAATCTGCCCGTTTTGGATCCAAATCCATGGCCTTCCTATAGGTCTTATGAATTCGGAGTTTGCTAAAATCGTGGGCAACCGTTTGGGCTCCTTTATTGAGGCTGATTCTGATTCTGATGGAAGTCTCATTGGTCGTTTCCTTAAGATTAGAGTCAACATCGATATATCGAAGCCCTTAAGACGCATTATCAAAATCCAACATTCAGGGATTAAGGTAGCTTGTCCGTTGAAGTATGAAAGACTACCCCAATTTTGTTTCTACTGTGGTCGAATTGGACATGTGGACAAAGATTGTGATACAAAGTTTCTGAATTCATCTCCCACTCCGTCGACTCTACCCTTTGGCAATTGGCTCAGAGCACCACCCTACTCCAATCCTTTCTCCCACAAACAATCTTCGTCAAAATCCCCGGAGAACACCCAAAACCAATCTGCCAAGCCTTCATCCTCTTCCCGACTCCGATCCATCAATTCACCTCCCAAAAAATCCCCTCTTAATACCTCTGCAAACCCATCAGCCTCAAAATCCTCATCCCACAACAACTCTGTATCCTCTCCAGTCAAAAATCCCGACTCTGCTCTAATCCCCCACAATCTCTCAAACTCCCCTCACCACTCTAATCTTCCCACCCCCCAGTTCGAGGGCCTCGACCCTCCACCACCCCAAGCAGACCCAGAACAAACATCTCATCTCTCACTCCCAAAGTCTCCAGCTAGTACTTCACCTATAGCCCACTCCCAACTAAAGGACCACCCTCCACAAACCCCCAAAAATAAAACCTCATCGACCAATCCCAACTCTGATAGCCCGTTCCTTGTAAATGTTCCTGTTAAACACGACACCCCAGCCCGAAAAGCTGCACGCAAATTCATCCGAACCAGAGACAGAATTTTTCGCGAAGCCCCTAACTCTCCCAAAAGCCCCAAGCAATCCAAAAGAAAACTTTGCACTGATGATTTCGACCTCATGGAAGTTGATGGTCACCCAAAGAAATTGAAAGCGGATAGCCCCTCCCCATGCGAACTCATGGTTGCAGATGTCGAGATTTCTTCCCCAGCGGCGGCGATTGGCCAAGACCAGTCCCGCCGATCACAATGAGTATTTTAAGTTGGAACTGTCGAGGGCTTGGGAACCCTCGAACAGTTCAGGAGCTGGCTAAGCTCATCCACCAGAAGTCTCCCATGGTTATTTTCCTCTGCGAAACAAAGTGTGGTATTCGAACCATCGAAAGTCTCAAAAATAAATTTGGTTTGTATGGTGTGGCTGTCCCTTCTATAGGAAAATCAGGTGGCTTGGCGCTCTTATGGAAAAAAGATGTCCCTATTACCCTCCGCTGCCTATCCCCGAGATTCATTGATGTTGATGCTCTCATCTTAGGTTCTTCGATTCGCATTACCGGTGTTTATGGCGAGCCTGACACATCCCTTCGCCGTGCTGCTTTCAATTCCGCAACCTGTTCCCACCCACAAATGTTCCTTGGCTCTGCTTCGGGGATTTTAATGAAGTTCTCACCCAGTCCGAATTCGAAAGTCAACACTCTCGTGCAAATTGGCAAATTGCAGCTTTCCGCGATACCCTTAACTCATGCAATCTCTCCGACCTTGGTTTCTCCGGATTTAAGTACACTTGGGAGAGGCTCTCAGTTTTCCCGTTCACTGAGAATTAAACGACTATGAAGTTCTAATTGTTCATAATTTTTATTTTTATTTAGAAATGGTGAAAGGGTCCAATAATGTGGTGTGTAGAAAAAGAATAAATTTTATAAGTTTATAGTGGTGCAGAAAGTAGTTATAATGTGGAGAGACATTTTTGCGGTGTATATAAAACCCTCATATTTAATAGTTGAATTTTTGCTCATTTATTATTTTTTTTTTTTGAGAAAAGAAAACATCAATAAAGAGCTGGAATCAGCCAGCACTGAGTGACAAGATGAAATCGGGGGGAGAGTGCCATGAGCTTACAACCGCCGAATTGTTCTTAGCAAAAAAAGCTAACTCATGGGCAACTATATTTCTAGACCTATCAATCCAAAAAACACCCAAGCATGGGCAATTGGAAAGCAGATTCTTCACATCTTCAAGAATGGGGATACAAATAGAAGCACAATCACTTTTACCCAGTGCAGCCAGGATGACGTTTGCTGCGTCGCCTAAAATGGCTGAAGGCTGCAACCCCAATTGCATGATAACGGAAAAGCATTCTCTGAGGGCCAACATTTCAGCTACTTCAGGAGAGTTAATTCCCGCAAATTTGCGCGACAGCCCAAAGATAAAGTTGTCGTCTTGGTCCGAGACGAAAATACCGCAACCCGCACAAGCATTCCGAACTGAGATAGCTCCATCAAAGTGAACACGGAAGCCATTGCGCGGTGGGGCTGCCCAAGCTGGAGAGGAAAGTGACTGTGAGACCCGTTCAGGCCAAATGAGAGCAGACTGGTACTCGGAGACGAGCCTTGAGGCGGCAGAGACAAGGGATTGGGCGTCCGGTGGTTCATCGTCAAAAAGCCTCCTATTTCTGTGGAACCACAAGAAGTAACACAAGACAACAAAATATGCATGGATACTTGAATCACCAAGTAAAAGTATATCACGAAACCAGCAAATCGCAGAGACCTGCGAAAGTGAGAGAACAATCTCGAGCATGCCGGTCATCCGCCAAATCGATTGTGCAAAGGAACAGACAAAAAAGAGATGCAAAGGGGAGCCATCAGGGGCATCACAAAAGTGACAAATATCATTAACCTGTAAACCCCTTCTTGCGAGATTGTCCGAAGACGGAAGTGAACCATTACAACATCTCCAATAGAAGTGGAGAATCCGTGGGGGGAGCTTAATCTTCCAAAGCAGCGACCAGACTGGGTTTGGGCTGGAGCTGCTTGATGGGGCAGAGGCAGGCGAACAATCTTTTGCAACGTGGTAGGCTGATTTGACACTAAACGAGCCTGAACCTGTGTACGCCCAGGTCCACCTGTCCGTCGCTATTGAATTCCGGATAGGGAGTGAAAGGATAAGAGCCGCCTCGTCATGATTGAAATATTCCAAAATGAGTTCGGATTTCCAGCAGCCATTCTCGTGGTCAATCAACAAAGAGACGGGTGAATCATCACTAAGAGCGTTCGTGACACGAGTAGCTCTGGAAAGCGGAACTTTCGGGAGCCAAAAGTCAGAGAAGATACGAGTATTGGAGCCTGAATTAATAAGCCTACAGCAGCCTTTAAGAAGAATACTTCGACCTTCAAGGAGACTCCTCCACGCCCAGGAAGGGTGAAAACCCAGCTTTGCTTCGAGGAAAGAACCGTTCGGAAAGTACTTGGCTTTGAGGAATCTTGCAAGTAGTGAGTTCGGAGAGGTGAGTATCCTCCAGCCCTGTTTAGAGAGAAGTGCTAGATTAAAAGCTTTTAAATCCCTAAAACCCAGTCCTCCCGCCTTTTTGCCGAGAGTTAATTTTGACCAAGCGACCCAGTTGATCTTCTTAGCGCTCTCGTTAGAGCCCCACCAGAATGCCCTTGTCATGGAGTTTAAGTCATTCAGCACCCCGTCTGGCAGCTTGAAGCAAGACATGGTAAAAGTTGGGATAGCTTGGATGACTGCTTTAACCAGGACCTCTTTACCGGCTTGCGAGAGGGATTTTTCCTTCCACCCAGAGATGCGCTTCCAAACCCTGTCCTTGATTTCGCTGAAGATTTCCTTTTTATTTTTCCCCACGATAGAGGGAAGGCCGAGGTATTTTCCATGGGACATGACTCTCTGCATACCCAGAATCTGTGTGATCTCATTTATCAGCTGATTGCAAATTTAAAGAAGCGAGCTTCCTCCGCAGTAGCATGTCCTAGTAGGAGCGTGTCGTCCGCAAAAAAGAGGTGTGAATCTTCTTCAATTTAACTTCATACATGCTTTTCCAGTTTCAGTTCAAAGAAAGTTCAAAAGATTAATAGTGAACTTCTCCTTGCTCGGCCATTTCAACAACGATTTTGAAGAATGTCCAACAACCCCCGCGAAGTTCTCCCCCGAAGATGTCAGTATCCGAATAACATTGAGTATCATCGTTACTAACCAAAATTATTACAACCGGTCAGTCTGTAACGCCCAAACAAGCTGATGTAGTTCGACAAGTAAATGGTCGAATTGTGATCAAAATTCTATCGGCCGAATAAGTTTATCCATTACGGTCGTTGTTACAGCAGTTCGGCCAATATCCACCGAACTAACGCGCGACCCAGGTCAGAAGTAATTCTCGAGATGCAAATTTTTTTACAAACAAATCGTGAATTCAAGCAAAAGAAATTAGTTAAGACTTACCGTGTTCGATTTCCCTTCATCCATTATGGTTCTCTTCTTTGTTTTATGAGTTTGTAAGTAAATTTAGTGGAATAGTTGGTGAATTAGAGTTCTGAGATATGATATTTAATACAGAATTAAAATTGTGAGAGGAAGATTTTTCAGCAAAAATTAATATTAGTAAATAAGATAGAAAAATGACATTTTAATCTATTTCCAAATTCCTATTTTTTGTTAAAAGAAAAAAGAATATAATGTGAAAGAGAGTTTTTTGTGATGCGAATAGAGTTCCCTACTAAATATTAGTTATAAATTGTTGACAACCCTAATTATTAGTACTAAGAAACAGTAGTTATTTAATTAAAAAAAGCAATTTAATTAATATGGATTATAATCGCGGTCAAAGAAGGGACCTGCAATTGGGTTTTCGTCTTCTCTAATTCTGTTGTTCTAATTTCCCTGAAATTTTAGTTGGTTGGTGATACTGGGCTGAGAGAGAATCAGACACGAACGCCATTTTCCCAGAGCATCGGTTCCTCCGCCGGCCGCCGTCATTAATACGCATCCTCAACACTTTCTCACGCAATTTACCCCTAAATTAGTCAAAATAACATGCCCGTAAGTCCTCACTACTCCCCTGTTTTTCCTTTTAACTCATACGGATGATTCGATGCGCATTTTGCCAGATCCATGATTCGCTGTTTTCGGTTTATACAAAATCTCATATTATTCGCTAATATAGGTTAATTAAGCTCAATACTGCGTCTAATCGGATGTGTGTTTTAGTGATCGGTTGATTCGATTATTATGTTGGTGCAGTTAAGAAGAGCTGTGGTGTTGGAGGTTGAACCTCCGAGTATAATGAGGTATTTGATCGGCGCGGCGATAATGATGTTGGGGGTGGTGTTGCCGGTGGGCTACATGATGTTTCGCAATAAAAGAGTTCCTTCTTCTTCTACTTACGCCAAACAGACGTAGGTGTGCCTTTCTTGTATTATTGCAAATTTTCGATATTTTCATCTTCTTCCTCCTCATCGGATATTTATAGTCAAAACCAGAGTTGCATTTCTACTACATTTGTTTCTGGATTGTGGATTTTGTCTGTTTTATGGGATTAGTATTCAAGTGGAAACTAGCTTATATGAAATGCTTAACTCCTGTTCTCTTCTTGTTGCTGTTTATCAATGATATAATACTCATAGTTGTTGGGATAGTTATTCAGGTGTAGTCAAGCTAGCATGTAGAATTTCTATTAGTGTGAAAATATTCAGTGTGTGTGAACGTGTTGGTGGGGATCTGTTGATTACTGGTTGCGTTAGGATTTAGCATGTGACTGAGTTGAGCTTGATGGAGCAATTGATATGTCTTTGCAGGAACAAGGTTTTGATATAGAGTTGTTCTGGATGCCTAAGATTGGGCACTGATTTATGGACCAGGTGGTGTGATTTGAAGGGAAAAAGTGGAGAAAAACGAGTTAGATATCTGCAAACTGCTTGTACATGTAAAGAATTCCTACTGTCTTCGCCGTATGGAATTGTTAGATTAATACTATTTCTAAAAGGACTTTATTCTGATCATATTTCTTATTGATTTTATGTTATGTTTTGGACATATTTTTCCATGCCTTAATGATTTTATGTTTTTCTTTTGGGACATATCTTGTTATGTGCAAGTTATTGGCTTCACATTTTACTTTTTGTTCAGTTTGCTCATTGGTTGGGAATTCTTTTCCTCAAAATGAAAGCTGAATGTGGCGTGATTATGAGATTGTCTGTTATCTTACTTTATATTGCCGAGAGCATCACTTCTTTTTCATGAGAAAATTCATAGAGTGGCTAGTGCAGCTAAAAACTTGATTGTATATCTCTGTTGCATGTTCTAAACTACTTTTCACATAGATTGAGTTATCTTGATACAGAACAATCTTATGCAGAACTAGGATAGCTTAATTATTACAGGCCAAATAACTTAGTTTTTTCTCAAACTTGGAACTTATTTATCAACGTTTGGAGTAAAAAGTCCTTTTTTCGCACATTTCCTGCACCAGTTGGATTCCATGATCCATAGAGAATGGCAACATTCTTATGCTTGGCTCGATGCTTTTTTAGATACAGTGAAAAGGTCTTGACTTATAGCTACAAATTATTTATCAATTGAGAAAGTTTACGGGGCAATTTAAATTTAAATATATAATAAATGGAAACTTTTGCAGGGCCATTTAATATCGGAACCTATTTACTTGGAAGCCAACAGTAGTTCTATGTTCTATGTTGCATTGACTACAATTCTTTGTCAACCTGCATAGCAAGTTCAGCTATCTTTCCTAAAATTTGCCTGCCTGAATTTGTTTCCTTTCATGAACTTGAGTTTTTTTGGAGTGTTCATGTATGAAGCCGACTTTCTACCCCACTGGATTCTTAGGGCCTTGCCACTTGCTCACTGTTTAGTCAAGCGTAGCTAGTGAAGCTCAGCCATTCCCCCTTCTTAGTCAAGCTTGGACCAGACGCTACAAAGTAGTAGTCGCATGAAAGCTGCTCTGAACACTACTTGCTGGCGTTGCATGTAGTTCATGATCCCAGGATGTTGGTTGGCTCATCGTGAATTAGGTTATGCTCCATTTTCTTAATATTCCTTTTGTGTACCTGATTCTAGGCCATATAACTTTCTGCATGACACTTGAATGTTTCAGTCTTCTATCTGAAAGCATGAGATACACTTCATTTTTTGGATTTCCAGGAGTTTGCTTCTATATGTTGCGGCAATAGTGCTAGTGTTTGGATTAAAGGATTTGAAATCCAGTAGTGTCATTGAATTTGTTTGGATCGGTGCAAGTTTGAAATCCATCAATTCCAAATTCCTCAATCACGGTCTTAGGTGTAGCAATGCACTTCAACGAGTTAGGTGGCTGTATATACGACCTTCATATTCAGTTTAAAACCTTATCTCGAGGTGGGTCTTATGGTTTTTAGCTTCTATGCATTGCTTGTTTTTTGCAGTGAAGGTGCTTTTTACTATATTCTGCGGTTGAATTGTTTTCCTCCTCACAAAGACAGTGAGAGACAGGAGTCTTGTAATCTGGAAATTTTGATGCTATGGAGCAGGAACCAATTCCAATCTTGTTTCCAGTTTGTTTTAAAAAAAATTCCTGTCTTCGAGATTCTTTTTTACAATGTTGTAAAAGTCATTAGGCGCTAGTCGGCGATAGACTAGAGCCTAACAACTAATCGGAGCCTAGGGGGGACATAGACATTTTAGGTGAGAAGAAATCGGAAGAAAACCTAGAATCTAGTCGGGGATTAGTTAGAGTTAGTCTGTGATTTTGCAACAGAGCTATCTGGTCGATTTAGATGGAATGATTTTAGGATAATATGAAATCATAGATTCATGGTGGCAATTGGGTTTTTGGTGGTTTGAATTGATTTATTCTCTAGCGGATCAGAAATTGTCACTGTCATTTTGAACTATTATTTGAATGATTGGTATGGCCTGAACATCACTTTAATTTGGGTAATCTTTGAAATCCATTTTCCTCAAGTTTTAAATGATAAATTTTCAATTTAACACACCCTCTATATTGATATACATGTAAATATGAAGGAGGGTCGAGATTTAAATTGTTAGGAAGTGGATTACAAAGGCACGTTAGTTTGCAAAATTTGTTTGTCTTTTGGGTTGTTTTAACTACTAATACTCCAAATGTAATCGATTGGAAAATTGGTTTACTATCATGTAAACAAAATGGTTTTAGCCATCAATTCAAGTTCTTGGATAGCAAAATTTCCCTGAAAAATCGTGTTGTTGTAAAGTCCATGTTTGAGAAGTACAAGTTCAAATTTGAGCCCCATAGCTAGAATTAGTGTGCAATCGCAGACCTGTTCTTTCAAACAAACTTCCTATTTGTACTATTTACTAGTTTCAAGAAGTGGTCACCTTCAACCTTCTACCCTAATATATAAGTCAGTTTGATAATCTGTTAAATATGCAAATACATCGTCAGTCAAAAAGAGGCAAAAGGACTGGTCTCTAAGAGTCATTCCACCTTCCCAGTGCTTCTCCCATACGAATTCTATCGCCCTTCTTGAGACAAAATTTAAACTCGGATGAGCCATCGTTCACCGTAGATGAGGGGGAGACAGGAGCTTGGAAGACTAACACCACCGTCGATCCCATGTTGAAAGCAGCTACCTGCAAGGAGATTGAAGGGCAAAGCCTAAAATCAGTAGAAAAGGGACCTGTTTTGTAGCACCAAAATCCAACCCAAACACGTGTACTATAACGAAGAAAAGAAAATAAAATGATATTATAATTTTCTTGTGAAGATGCCTGCACCAGAAAGTGAAGAGTATGCTTTTCAGATCAGACAAGTTCGCTGAATCACTTCCATACCTCATCTCCTTTCTTAAGCTTCACTCCTGTGCCTTGAGGTTCATATAACCTTTCGTCTGGGGGCAATGAATCTAGCAGCTTCTTTTGGGGATTATTTGTCCTCAGACTTGGTTCGATGAAAAGCTGCAATCATGCAAAAACAACATAACTTGCAGGGGTATGTTTCGTTAAATCCCAGGAAAATGCTTTGGCACCCAATACAATTATAAACTGAGAAACAGCAACTTAAACGGCAAGTCTGCATGCAATTCATCTAATGACTTGTGCAGACCCTTTCAATAATAACCGTAAAACTTCTCTATCACAACTCATATTATATACAGAGGTCATCTTTTGCAAGGCAGCAAGGGCATGGATTCATTTTATGTGATATCCCATAGAGAAGTTCTTCTCTCAGGATCCTAACAAGAACTGATATCCGAACTCTAACTGCTGACCAGGGTTCACAGCAAATTCTAAGCCTTCATTTTCATTGTTTGTCAAGCAGTGGGTGGTTCCTCTAATGATTTACCTGAGAAGTTTCACTAATAGCAAAGCAGTTTATGAGTTTTGAATATCCACTAGGTATCTCTCATCTAGTAAACTTATAATTAAAGCACCATTGCCAACATCTATGTGTGTGCACGTGCATCTATACATACAAGTGTTTAAAGCTCCCAACAGGCCGATGTATCTTATTAACAAATTCTATATATCGAAAGTGTGCGTCATTATTTACCTTAACTCCATATTTATTCAATTGTATGGACAACTATATGTCTTTCATAAGCGTTAATATTATGGATAGCTATATGTGTTTCATAAAGCTAATTCAGCAATTACTTCTGTAGTTAATCATACAAGCGAAGTATTTACTTATTGTACCAAACCCAACTAAGCTAGTACATGCCGCATAACAGTGGGAGGCCAGCCCTCAATCTTATTCCTGTAACTTGTCTTCTCTCAAAAAGCACTGAACAACTAACCAAGCACCAAAAGAAGACGGTCGCTCCAATTCATTCATTTAGAGAAACTTGATTGTTATCAACGATATAATTCAATATAAGTATATAGATACATGTCAACGTACCTTAAGTAAGTTTAAAAAGAAATAGAAAAGGGAAACAAACAGGATTTGGTCATATATATATATATAAATAACTTTGTTAACATTAGAGAAATAATAAACAGCTTACTATCCAGGTTTTTAATGCTCGATTACATACACAATCTATTTATCAAGCCACTTTCTGCCCACAACTCTAGTTATATATAATTTATAATTTTGAGTCTTTGACCAAGGAAACTCCAACATAAAACTTAATCTCCATATTCTGTTATAGAAAAGCAACTAATGGATTAGGACCATAGAAGGCAGTTAACCTCAATGGAGCCAATGTTTGTTGCACCAATTGCAGCCATAGCCATATAGCCCTCTTGCCATTGGCCTTCAAGCACCACCTGCTTGTGATTATTACTTATCAGGATAATTTTTGGTTGAACAGTAAACAAAAAGATGAACATAAGCATATCATAGAACTATTATTGCCTTGCTATATTTAGAAAAGAATTGATCAATGCGTAAGTTACCATTAGCCTCTTAAATGTAGTTTGCAAAAAAACTCATTAATTATATTGATTTGGGAAGGATAGTTGGGAGCCAGATGAAGTTCTGACCATCTATCACCAAAAAACAACTCTAGTAGGATTCCCATAAAATCGTAGATCAATTTGAGCCAAGTAATAATAAATCAAGAGATAGATAACAACACGTTAGATTATTGTAGAAGTCAGGTGTTTGACCACTTTATATTTCAGCAGCGAGAACGTATGGATGAAGGGGATCCAGAAAACAGTAAATTAATTTTCTCCTTTACTTGGTGAAATCGATGGCTGGGGAAGGATTGGCATTCTGGTAGTTTTTGGACCTGATCTACAATTGCAGTTCAACATCTGAGCAATGGACAACAGAATGGTTCGACATGCCAAAGTAGTTGACCGGTCACTTCGATTGGATGACTTGGAAGAACCAGGAGATCTAGTTGGACAAAATATGCTCACTAGTCAGAATTGGTAACTGCGATTCAAAGAATGATCGATGATGCTATTATGTTATGGAAGTTTTGGAGAAATATTATCTTCTCTTCTAATTGGGTAAACCGTCACAATAATTGGGAGAACGTCAACAGGAAGCCTATCTTTCAAGTGACTTTCAAGTGGATCCAACAAATGATCTATGCAGACCAATGTTATAAATTTTCTCCAGAAGAAGATTCATCTGGCATATATTAGATTCCTGATCAATAGAGCAAAATCACGACAGTGACATTGTACTTACAAGATTCAGTGCTCTTAACATCGATAATCTGTTTAAAGAAAAATAAGCATGCACAATTAGAAATGGGTTACCCTTTCATTTTCAGTATACAAATTTCTGATGGTTCTTGCCGCACGCTCATTCACTGGAAAAAGATGGCCTACAAGTAAAAGAAATGGAATCACAAAATATCACGAAATAATATGGTAGGATTAATACATGATAATATAGAGAAAGTGAGAAATTGAACTGTTAGAACAATATATTCACAAATTTAAGGACTGTGACAGCAACTATTTTCGACTTAATTACAGCTTTTTTGTTATGATTCATGACCACCACAACAAATTATGGTTATGCATTCAGAATTTTGTATATGGTAACAAGAGCAGCAAAAAGACCAATAAAGTACAACATAAATAGTTTAAGAATTTTTATTTATTTTTATTTGGTAAGCAATACCTGTGTATTCAGTTCAGAAGCAGGAAAGAAGGTCAAGGCTATCATGCTTATACTATCCAGTACTGAGAGGCATGTGCAAAGCAGTAAAAGATATGAGTCAAAAATTATATCCTGCCTGTAAAATGTCGATGGACGAGAATATTCCAATCAACTGGAGAGTGTATCCGATGGTAATCTCCAGGCTTCAAGTAGATTACACAATAGAAAAGGCCTTTCAATGGGCTGCATAAATTAAAAAAAAAAAATAAAGAAAGAAAGAATAATATATCACACCATAAGTACGATTGCTCCATTCTCTATTATTTCTCTCTGTCTGTCTTTTTTAGGTACTTCACTATATTTTGTACTCGATGCTTCCTTCAAAAGAATCGATAGTGGTGGGAAGAAGAATGTAGCAATGCAAATAGTCAGGAGATAATACAAAGATGCATGAACATGTCCACGAGATCAATCAACAGTCAAAGCTGTGTGCTATTCTTTTAATTTAATAGTTTCTCCCCAATATAACAACCATTGTATTAGCAGTTATGTTCGATAATAAAAATACCTACTCTAGTATAATGGTGTCTAGTGTAGCAAGTACCATAACTTAATGCTTCTTGTGGCAATTACAGATCAGATAATTGCATATTTGCATGTGTATATCAATCACCAATTACATAGTTCGAAATCTACTTTCAACTTGAGAAAAACCCAGTTACTTGATTTGACATTAATCACTGCTTCAAATTTATTATAATCTTTACCGGGATGATCCAGTGTCTCTAACTTTAGCAGAAGCCAAGGAAATCCTCCACCATGACTTCTTTGTCACATCTCTTACGGTATTCTCTTCTGAATCACCTTCTTCATTAACATCTCCAGCAGAAATCGTAGGAAGATGAAAGTTTGCACCAAGAAGCGCAGAAGCAGAATAAGAAAATCCTTTTACTTGCTCAATCATTGCCCCAGGTCCTCTTAACTGACCAAATCTCAGAACTGTACCATCTACTGGACTGACCTGTACCCATAATGCGATCGAGCAGTTTGGAAATTGCAACCTTCAGTCATGGGAAGAAAGATATACTTAAAAATTTGTTACCAGTTACCAGACAATAAGGGCCAGAATCAATAGGCCTGGTGCCTTCTCTCAATTTGCGAACAAAAAAATCTCTCAGAGATGCATATTCCTCCAAAGGTAGTTGAGCTTCTTCTAAGTCTGAATGAAAATATACCAGAAAAAAGGTCAGACTTCAAAAGTTCTCCACATGGCATATTTTATCAAAATATTATTTATTTTAACTAAGGTACTTCAGAAGGGAATGTTAAAAAACAATCATACAGACATACTTGAGTGGAATGCTCGAGCCCATGCTTTATATACATATGGTCGCAACCAAACGGGAAGTTCCTGGTCAAGGGTTTTTTAGCACATTATTAGACTTTATTAGACCCTCATTCATCACGTTACACGTAGTAGCTCATCAACGCGTACATGCACTCACCATACCAGTCAAGGAACCCCAAAACCTTGAAATGGAGCGTAATGGTAGCAATCTCAGGAATCTAGCCTGACAGCAACGAGAAGTTTGACGTTAGAATAGTGAGAACATAACTACAAGTAGGTAAAAAGTGGGTTTTACCTTGACATCTGGGTGAAACTCTAATTCAACGCCTTTCGACCTGGCCTCTTCAATCTATTCCTCAAACATTGAAAAGATACAAAGACAATGGTAAGACTGTAAGATACATTTTTAGAATAGTGTAAAATGATATGAACATGAGAAGGCACGAGGTTGACATTTAAATTGTTTCCAGAAGAAGTGAAAATCGTTAATGCAAATGTAGTTTTACAGAAAACTACTCAAAGAACACTAATACCAACAATACGAGTAAAGAAAAAGGAACCACCACCAAGAACATCACGAACTTTCTACAAGCATCGCACTAGGAAACTGAAAATTGTAAGCACAGTGCCCACATTGAGAAGTTAAAGAGGTTAAAATAGCAATGCTTATACATTATTTTCAAGAAGATGGTTTCCATTACTGAAATTTAAAAAAGATTGTGCACTGGAAAAATCCATGAACATGTGTACTTTACAACCTAAGGAAGACACTCCATCTCCCTTCTCGTCCTTCTTTCCCTTCCATTTTGAGCAAATTGTTTATTTCCTTTCTTTGTATCATGTTTCATAATTACTCCTCAACCCCTGCCCCCAACTTCTCAAGCCCTGCTCCATGAACTCAGCATCAGAAATGTTTGAGTCCACTCAAGTGTAGGAGCATATAAAATGTACGTCTCATACATATGATCTAAAATTATATTTAGCGACGATTCCTTCACCATCAAGATAGCCTAAAGAGCTACCTTCTTATCATCATATAGACGGCGGACATGAAGAGCACCAAGCATAAGTATGGTTGCCACAGTTGCACCAGGCACTAGGAAAGAATTACCTGCACACGAGTTAAAAACAATTTTATGCACAGTAACTTTTCTTCTAGAGGACGACATACAACCCCTTACTCGATACCATTAAAAACTTGAATTCCACGTAAAATTAACAGAGGTAAGTCTAAATAATTGTCAAATTCCCGCTAAATACAATTTTCAAATACTTGGCCCAGAAAATGAGAGTAACAGGTTAACTAGGTAATATGCAACATACTCTTTTTTTCTCTTACTTTGATCTTTAGAGAATCTTGAGTCAGGAATAAATAAATAAATAAATAAATAAATAAATAAATAAAGAGTTTTGGCGTACCCTGCGAGTTGGTGCCATTGCTACCGAGGGAAGCCCGTGGTTGAGCAGGTTGTAGCTTGCGAAGGAATGTGGTGAAATGAAAAGGGCGTTGGTGATGGAGTCTATTGTAATTAAGAACTGGAATACTTCGAACAGCTCTCCACTTCATCTTCTTCTTCGCGGCGGCGCCTGAATTTGGTTTGAAGATTTTGATACAGCTGCCCCTCGACTCCTATTAGTGCATTTTTTTTTTTTTAAAGAAATTTAAGGGTATATAAACCTCCGTTCTAAAAATCCCCGATTAGCTCCGATTAATCCCTGTCTAGGCGCTAGGCTCTCATTGACCGCCTACGTTTATTTTTCAATTCCTCCTCGCCTAACTATGTCCCGATTAGTCCCGCCCAGACCCCGATTAGTCGCTAGGCCCCAGTCCACCGCCTAACTAGCGACTAGCGACTTTTAGAACATTGATGTAAACGATTATGGATTCATAGATCACAATTTAATTAAGATAATTTTAATAATTAGTTTTTTCTTTTAATATATTATGATATTTTTTTAAGGATCATTTGATAATGTGTTTTTATTTATCATTTGAGGATTTGGCAAACGCAGTCATGTTTGTGTTTGTATGTTCAACTCAATAAATAGTTTCACTCTCATTTCTTTTTTCTCTATCTAATTAACTCTTATACACATGATATCATATTTTTATTGTTTATAATAATATAAATAAATTTCAACTCAATGTCAGAAAATTTTTATGCTGACATGCGGCAAAATTTTCAGTCTTCTACCTTTTTTTCAAAACCAAAAGTGCTGAAAATTCGTGGGCGCATATAGCCCCCATTTGCTTTGTTCAATTTAATTCAAGGAACCAACTGCTAAAAAAAAAAAGGAAAAAATAACTAATTCTGAAAAATTAAAGAGGTTGGGCAATTAATTTGTAACTATTCATGGACAATTAATTTGATGAATTTAATTTGAAACTATTCATGGGTAATTAGTTTGATTGTTTAAGAATTTACAGAAACTATTTATGGGTAATTAATTTTATGAATTTGTCACTTATTTTTTAAGACTAGGAATGACTAGTAATTTATGATACAATATATATATATATAATGAGGATTATAGTGATTCTAAACAAGTTTTGGTCACAAAGGGGTCGAATCCAACTAGCATGAAAGAAAAGTGGGTTGCCTAGGGTCCATCTAATAACCCGTTATTTTTTTCTACTAAAAAATTTATCCGTATATATTTTTATAGAATTTAATTTCTTTTTTTCTTTATTTTTTGGGCCAAAATAGATGACGAATCAATATGTAACCTAGATGGGTCATGCTCGGCTTACGAGTCCTGGCCTAATTAACTATACAAGTCAAGTTTGAGTTCTTATAAATAGTGTATTTGTATTATAGGTCTAAACTTGATGCACGAACCCTCAACCCGACTTATTTAACGTCCTTATAATATAACATGGACAAATATTTGTATTAAATATTATGATAAGAACATAAGCGCGAACATATACAAAACTAACACAAAAATCACACTATTAATAATTCGGGCTTCCGAAACCAGTTAGTAATCCAAGAAAATTAGATTTTCCAATAAATTAAAAATCAAATCATAAAAAATATTTAGCAAATTTTGATAAAGGGGCAGACTTATAGCCCCTTCAATTATTAAAAAATGGTTAAATAAGAAATTAAATTGAAAAAAAAAAAAAATGAGACTATATGGGCTCACAAATTTTCAGCACTTATGGTTTAAAAGAAAAGGCAAAACACTGAAAATTTTACACATGTCAGCTGGAGGGATAGTTAAGGCAATGCTTCAAACACCAGCATAGAAACTCCCCTCAATCTCCAACCAACAAAATTAGACAACCATTTATCTAACTCAACCTACTTTTTGCACTTTATTCCCCATAACTGTAACGTCCCGAATTATTTTACGGATTACTATTATTATTCATTAAGCCCAATATGCATCATAAATTTCATGTGGATCAAGTCAGGTTATTTGGGCCCAACTTGAGCCCAAATCATAATTCATGTCTATCCATAAAAGGGCTATAAGTTATTACGTATCTTGACCCCATATATATATATATATATATATATATATATATATATATATATAGCTGATATCGGATAGAAAAGCATTTTTCCTATGAGGCTTCTGATTAATACTAGGAGAATACCCTAGTATAAATATAAGACAATAGAACCCTATACAATACACAAAATAAATCACATCTCCTTTCTTAAAAGAAAAGCCGCCACCCTTTCTTCTCTGTGGATTGTGGATCAGTTTGTTCCATTCTTCACATCAACAGTAAGTAATTTACAATTTCCTTTTTGAATTTCTTAGATCAGTAGCAAACAATTTTTTGTATTAAATATTTATTTCTCTAGACTCGGTTAAGTCATAAGGACGGTAGATATATATATACATATGTGTGTACAGGTGCGTGTATATAAATGGGTGCGTGTATATAAACATATGGTGAGTGATTATGTGAGTTATATATATATATATATATGCATGTTGGAGTTAGCTATGAGGTATGTATTAGGTAGTAGTGTGTGTGAGTTGATATAAATATAGTATATATATATATATATATATATACATATATATATATATGTGGTATGGTATGTGTGTTATGTTTATATAGGTATGGGGTGTGTGTGTGAGAGTGATTGTAGTAGTGTGTGTGCATGTTAGTGTGTATATATATATATATATATGGTGGTGCAGTGTGTGATATAACTATATTATATTATATGTTTTGTGGTGTATGTGTTATATATATGTATATATTGGGTTATTCTTGGGTGCGATAGTTGCACCTGTGCAACTAAAGGGTAAATGTGTCAATTGCTATATTTTGTATAAGGGCCCATTAGATTTTTTATTGTTGGAGACTTCAATTGGCAGATTGAACCTCCTCCTTTTCATTTCGAAGGTGTAGAGAGAGAGAGAGAGAGAGACTTTGTTTCGATAGAATGCTGGGCGTTTCTTTGGAGATGAGACGGACGACATTTGTTTTGATTTAACCTTTGTTTCGCCAAAGTAGAGGGTTTGAAATTGCAGTGGGTTAAAGTGATGGACTCAATCTCTAGATCCCTACCTCTCAAATGCAAGTTAGCAGGGTTTAGCAAAGTCTAATTCAAACGCCCATTTCGAACAGATAAGTGTTTTGGGTTTATGTAATTTAGGATGATTGTTTTCTGTAGTTCAATAATTAGATAGTTGGAATAATTTTTGTCAATTTTCTGGGTTTGGGTTTAGGGGAATTGAGGTAGTGAAGATATTGTCGTCCCTAAGAAATTGTTTTTAGTTTCTGTGTTTTCGCACCCGAAATGGGTGTGATTTAATTCATTATCGCCTCCCTCCTGTTTACTCTTTCTTGTGCTTATTTGTTGTTTAATTTTAGGTAATCCTTATGAATTGGGTCTTCTATCAATTTGTTTGATAATGAATTACTATGCTATCGCTTGACAATTAATAACGATGTACTCCTTTCTTGTGTTTTTAGTTAAGTATTCAAAAGTGATTCCGACAGCCGATCAGTTGTGGCGAATTTGGTTGGTTTTTCGTCCCAAAATGGCAGAAGGTCCGTGATGAGGGATTGACACAAGTGCTTATTAGTTATCAAAAGGAACCATGATTCAGCGAATATCTTTACGTAATGTGACTGCTCATGTTTATCAACATCCTTTAAACTGTGAACTTGAATTGGCATATCTATCAGATAAGTTTTTTGCCTTCAGGATCTTACCAAGCACGTTGATTATGTTTATTTAAACTAGGCATCTCTCATGTCATTCATGAATAGATTATGGTTAGTCCCTTCGCTGATGAGAAACTCCATGTCAATTTTGGTGTGCTGAATTGTTTTTTAAATTATTTTTGTTAAATATAAAAGGAAGCCTTGTTCCTACTGATAATCTTCCCCATCTTGTGAGTTTTTTAGTCTGCTCATTAGTAGTGTACTATTGACAATCGTGACCCATTGAGAAATATGCAAATTGGTTCTTGGCTGATGGAATTTTAGAAATGTTTTTACAAGTTTTCATGCAGTTGGAGATGTTATTTGTTGGTTACGTTGTATTGTACTGTCTCTTAGTTGCAGAATGTTGACATCTTCCGTTGAATTATCGAGATTATTATTTTTAATGTGGATGAATTCCTCAGAAACTGAAGATAATAGTTGCCTAAAATCCGCTGTGAAACTATGTTTTGAATCATGCGGTTTTTTTTTTTTTTTTTTTACGTTACAATTCTTAGCCCTATTTGATCCATCCCGCTGGTTATAAATTATACAATAAACATGACTGGACCATATGTTAGGCCGTAGAGTTGATCCACTAGGGCCTAAAAAAAAAATTAGTTTGTAGGGGTTCAGAATTAATTTTATGTACCTAAATACAGAATAAATATATATATGTATGTATATATATATATATATGATGATCATTGTATAAATCAAGTTAGTAAACCATCAAAATTTATTGATTTCACATCTTGTTTCGGCTGGGCACGTGCCTTTTACAAGGTAGGTACGATGTTGTACCTTATTTTTAGTTGCTTTTTTTATGGTGGCCATTTTAAATAGGTGTGTTTTCTTTTCCTTTTTAAATTAGTAGCCTTTTAAAATAGTTGAGAATGAATAATCTAAAACCATCTTTCTATTTTATATTTTGCCAGTTACTTATTTGATAACAGTTGTTGTACTAGTGAAGAACCATTTTATTTTATTGGCCATTAATATTCTTTAAAGTATTTGAGATTTACTCGTATTAAATAACGTGTTGTATACGAACTTGATTAATATTTTCTCTACAAACACTGTGCCTGTAGTTGTATTTAAACAATTATATTGTACTTGGTTGCTATCTTAATTTTTTAAAAGGTTATATAAATATAATAAGTACCTTACATATTTCATCCTCACTTTTCATCTTTTCTTTATTAGTTTCTACATTGATGAAAAAATTAAAAAATAGGGCCAATTTTAAAACTTCGACTCAGGTATAGGATAAGATAGTTACGGTCTTGACGATAAACTATAATTGCAGGATGGAATACTCAATTTACTTGTCTGTTAGCTGGCTGCATTAT
This sequence comes from Ajuga chamaepitys, assembly GCA_958295605.1. Taxonomy (NCBI): domain Eukaryota; kingdom Viridiplantae; phylum Streptophyta; class Magnoliopsida; order Lamiales; family Lamiaceae; genus Ajuga; species Ajuga chamaepitys. The sequence goes on along the minus strand of OY282502.1, from coordinate 13,712,328 downwards.
AGGTTGACGAAAATTTATTTGGCTTTGTGTTTTGTATTTAATCTGTTTTTGCTGGTAATTTTTTTTTTAAAAAAAAAAACTTGCATATAACCTTATGTATTGGTTGTTGTTGTCTGTTTTGATGCTGGATCAACAAGTTAGGTAAACAACGAAATTAATTTTGTAAGAATAATTTTTAGAAGAATAGCAATAACATTCTAGTGTCTTTATGTTAAACCATATTTATGTTATTGTACCTAATGAGACCGCTAAAAATCAATTTTGCTGGTGCTTTATTAAATGAGTTAATTAGCATAGTCAATCATAACCTATAACTCCAACTGATGACCAGAAATACCTTTTTCATTGTCCACGCGCAGATGCAGAACAATTATAAACTATGTGGCTACGGGTGTAAAGAATATGTGGACGACGCTCAATGCTACTGGTGGACTAAGAACGCACGTGTACAATACCCCCAACTCTGGACGGAAGCATCCCACAATGATTAAAGAATTCTTATAAGTAGGTGCGCAGTTGTGACATCTAGACTAGTATACGATCATTCACTTTTAGTACCTCATTTAGAATTTGATTAATTAACTAATGCTAAAAAACCTTATGGTTTTGGTACTTGATAGACGCTTTACCCAAAACAGATGATCCGGCTGCTGAAATGTTGGGAACATTTTATTTAAACATGATTCAAGGTTATCCAGTGTCTTACTTTCTTCTGAAGTCATCCTTGTTGCATTACTACCTAGGTTCATTCTGATCTTGGTCATTTTACTTGTGTAGTTTACCCTTTCCCGTGTGTGTGCACGTGAATATTATCATATCCTAGAGGTTGCCCTATTTTTTATTTTCCCAAGAAGTGTTAGGGAAAAAAAAAAAAAAAAAATGATTTGTTCTTCTTATGCCTTCCTGTATTGGTAATGAGGTTCTAAGTAAGATTCTTTTTAAGTTAGGGTAGTTTGTACTCGTGGTTTTTTTCTTTTTTTCAAAATAGATTAAAAGTACAGGTTATGTGAGCCGGTTTGTCCTCAACGAATATATAATTTATTTTTTTATTGTGTTGTAACAAGGCTGCGGTACTAAAATCTACTAAATAGATGAAGCATGTGCACAAGTATTTTAGAAGTAGCGTTCTCACTCTATCTTCTTACGAACCCCATAAATTTCCACATTTTTTTTTTGTATGCATAAACTTTGGACACCTCCTAGAACTATACAATGGATTTATTTTTTGAGTGTTAGCTTGAGTGGTTGATCAATATGTTGTTGCTATACACGATATTTTTCTTTTACAACCATATTTTGCATATTATTATCTTATGTCATTCAAAATTTACGATACTTATTCTCTCTGTTGGATCTCTGGTTTTGTTGTTGCATCGATTACCATACAAAATCCGTAGTTTAATCAATGTGTAATCCTTCAAAACTTTGTTGCGTAATGTTGCCTTTGCGAACGACAATTAAACAAAAACACTGTTTCTCAGATCTTTAGTCGATCTCAAACCACTAACACTCTTTGGAGCTTATATTCATCAAGACATGGGAATGAAGTAACACAATTGGGTTATTCTGAGTATGTTAATTTTGATTTCAACTAGGCAAACGAGTGTTGTTGACATCGGTTTCCAGCTCTGCTTAGGAAATACTTCTGTCATCCACTGAATAACGAATTCATGCTTACAGTAGGCAACCGAAATCTGCCTTACCAAATTTAGTTTTGCCGATAATAGTAATTTATGTTTTCGTAGTGTTTTGTTGTGTCCACACCATGTATATGGCATCAAACTTGTTTACTCCAATGGATTAGATTCTTTTAAAAGATTTGTAGTGCAGTACTGTACATGGGGGTCCACGTAATCTTTCATTGTGGAATTCGTACAAAGGGCACTCAAGAGCCCGGTCAATGATTAGCGTTCCATTCACCAGAAGTTCGTTACTTGGCAATTCCAACATTATCGAAAACCATAGGATGTAGAAAATAGTTTTTGCTATTAGGTCCTACCTCATTCTCTAACTTATTTTTGCCGTCTAAAAAAAATTCCGTAATTTTTCAAACTTAGTCCTAGCGTGTTGCATGATTATTAAGTTTGATTTTCACAAATGTAGCCGCCACTATTTCAAATGTAGTTTCGTATATACTTCGACAATAAACCAACATATTTGTAGGGAAAAAAATTTAAAAGTTTAGTAATTCGACAGTTCCTTTATAAAGCCATCATTTGGTATCAACTCCTTTAAACACTTATGTGAGATGAGTAAACATGTCATGGTAATGGTAACTTTTAATTTCTTCATCAGTGGACCTGTCTATTACAAAATTTTCCAAAACTTAAGTAAGATTTCCAAAATATAAGAGCAAAACTGATATTATGAGAGTGAAACATGTATCGGCTACCAATGTCTACCGTGTACTTTTTTTGTTGCTTCGGAAGAGTGCTATTGAAGCTAACCTATCTCTTTCCTTTAATTTCTTGGTGTGAGGAGTGATTTTTGCTCCTTCCTTTTTTCTTTTTTCAAACCAGTTACCGGAGTCCTCCTCCAACCGTTTCTTTAACATGTTGCTTTCATGACACAAGATCAAAAGGAGGACCTGGACTCTCAGGTCATGGCGGGCTCCCTACATTACCGCATAAGCAACATATCATATTGTGTCTCTTACCATATTTAAGTATTTCTTTCTGGAAGAATATTAAAAAATGTTTTTTTTTTATTGGCTTACCACAAATTTGACTGCTCCTTGACCAATGTCCTCATTTATTATTGTTATCTTTTCTGCAATTCTTCATATTCCTTATCACATAAAGGCCACAGTTTGACCTGTATTAAATCGTTGATATGAAAGGTAAATAGAAGTGCTTGGTGGATACCCATTTTGGTAGTATTTGATTTAACCTCATGGAGCACTAGAGTGACATATTGCATCTTTAACCACTGTGCCATATCACACATTCATTAATCATGAATACCCTCTGTATTTATATAACAAAACGCCGAATTGATTCCAGAAAGAAAAGAAACAAAGTTCACTCTATTTCCTTTACGTAAGGTATTTCATTTCTTCTACTTCTCTAATACACTTAGTGTGCTATTCCTAAGTCCTACTGAAACCAACGTCAATTTTACATAATAGCTAGAACTAGAAATATTCAAAAATATTCCTAGCATGGCAACAACAATGTAGATCAGGACGTAATAGCTAAAAAGTAAATGATTCAAATAGTTAGAGGAAAACAAACAAAAAAAAAAAAATTAGTAAAATAGTTCTTTATTAATGAAAATAAAATGAGGGCTCCAATTTAAGTTCTAAGACATATAAACTCAATTTCGTTATAATTAACAGGAAACTAATTTCCCCGACAAGAGACTCAATTAACTTCGTTTACGGACCAATTAACAACCCGAGCTAAATTTATAACTACAAATCGAATATTATGCAATTGCCCGATGAGGCCATTTAATACATGACCCATAACAGCTCATCCTAATTATTCAATAATACATAAATATTCCGTAACAATCATAACGTAAATGTGGATATTGAGAAATAGATTAAAATACTCAAACAATAATTCCGGGATAATTTGCAAAATAACGAACCTGACTGTGAATATAGCAAATAGATTACAAGACCCAGAAGCATAAATTCTGGATAATTGGCAACATTAACAAAACTAAATGTAATTAAAAAAAAAAAAAAAAAAGGAGCCCGATATAAAAATCCAATATATATTTTACAAACGTGTCGGCAACACAAACAACACAGTCGGTGGCACGCATCACTGCTAACTTAAGACAATTCGGATACACATAAAGGGATTACATATTGTTATAGTTCATGAAATCAAGTTAGTGACCTAAAGTTCATCCGACACAAACCTAACGTAACACAATCATAATGCATGTTCAACATTTAGTAAATGTCGAAATCCACCAGAAGGCAAGCATGACCGCAAACAAGGCTAGCAACGCCAGATGCAACCTTCTCTTCTGTTGCGCATAGCGACCTTCAAGTATCTTCAAGCTGGACTTCGTAGCATTTAACTCTTCACTTTGAGCAGCAATTCTAGTTCTGCAGTGCTCACACCCATCATTCATGAGACGTCTGACTTCATTTATGTACATATCCATCTCTCTCCATAGACCATTAATTATTTCAACCGCACGTGGAGAAAATGGCTCATCCATCCACTCAAAGAAAAGACATTGTTCGTCTTTCTGCGAAACAATACACTACTGCTAATAAATTCATAACACACCCACAAAATAAACGACAAAAGTAACCCATCGAAACACTAGACTGATATAGCAACAGAAGTAGTGTTCTCAAAAGCAAATAACAAAACATATACAAAAAAATGAAAGGGATAACTTCAAAGAGTTTCTTATTAGGGGGATGTGGTGTCTAGCAATAGCTTGATTACTCTCGATTTCTCGCAACTTATCTAATACGAACAGGCTATTTCCACTATTATACTCTTAAACGCTTATCATCGTAAGAAAACATACATAAAGTTGGAGTGCTACTAATTCACGACTTCTGCTTAAATTAATCACTTTTTAGCCATGGCTCTAAGTAGCTGCTAACCAAGCTCGGCATTTTTTTTCCCAGCCTACAGAGGCTATAAATATTTATTGATCAAACAATTCATTTATGACATTGGTTTCCATTACTTTTACTCGGAAATCGCGATTTGAGTATTTGATAATCCAAGAAATATGTAAAAGTGAAAGTTGATACCATCAAAAATATTTCTGTACTGATCGAATAATTTTTCTAATTATAGCTCTCACTACAACAAAAAACGTTTAACACTACGGTCAAAAATCGTAGTTAAAGGCATACAGTGACCGTAGTGGTACATACCGTAGTCGTAGACCCTCTACATATAACTACAGTTCAAAACCGTAGTGGTTAATAATAAAGACTATGGTTGTGAACCGTAGTCGTACTAGTAGCTTCTACAACTACGGTATGTATGACCACGGTTGGGAACTTGCTTTAACTACAGTTTTTCAACCGTAGTAAGTTATACTAACGACTACAGTTGACAACCGTAGTGGTAGATTTGATATCTACCACCACAGTATGTATGACCACGGTTAGTAACTTTCTTTTACTACTGTTGGAACCGTAGTTATTTTAAATAAAGACAATGGTTTCTTTGACTACTGTGGGAATCGTAGTCATTTTAAATAAAGACAACGTTGAGAATCGTTGTTATTCATCATAAACCGTTGTCTTTACATAGTTATATTTATTTTATGATCTGTATTTTTTTATATTTAATAATTAATTTATACACATTTAATCATTTAAAATTAGTAAATCATATCTATAAAAAAAAATTGGACAATAAAGAAAAATTGATCCAAGTTTATTTCTCAATATCAACAGAAGTATAATTATACAAAGTGTTAAAAAAAGAATTAACTACAAAAAAAGTACTACACAACGTTGAATATCTTAATTAACTCATCTATCTATAGTCGCAACCTTAAAAGTTAAGGCTCCACTTGGTTTCGTCCTGCATTGCTCCCTTGCATAACATAAAAGCTCCCCTTGAAAAATGGATACTCATATCCTGAATACATAAACATATGATAAAATAGACATTAGTACAAAAAAATTAAAAAAAATTAAAAAAAAATATATTGGACTATACGTCAAATTAAGTAAATGGAACAAAAAATCCACTTATGCACATCTGAAATGCCACAAATATAAACAATTAAATTCATTTTATATCTATCTTGAACCAAAATCTAACAGAACAACAAAATGCATTTTTCTTAGCAGACTGTGAAAACACACATTGAAAAATGCTCGACTATCTACTAAAAAACAGAGTAGTGAAATTCTTCTCATGAGTATCACTACACGTCGAATTTGTGTCATCCAATTAAATAATGTCAAATACATATAAGATGCTCGAGTACCTACTAAAAAACAAAGTAGTGAAATTCTTTAAATAACATAAATTAACTTATGGGAACTTCTTAAATTCTTTCATTTCCAAAGTTATAAGTCATACATAATGCATAAAGAAAATATAAGCAGCAGTAAAAAATGAGAGCAGTTTACCTAGTGATCATTCTCCTCATTGACAGGCTATATAAAATTAATTAGATCAGTAAAAATGACAACGGTATTCAACTACGGTTAAACGACAACGGTTTTACGAAACCGTAGTCTTTTAGCGAAAAATGGGTATTCGACTACGGTTAAACCACAACGGTTTTTCGAACCGTAGTCTTTTAGCAAAAATAGGTATTCGACTACGGTTAAACCACAACGGTTTTGCGAACCGTAGTCTTTTAGCTAAAGATAGGTATTTGACTACGGTTAAACCACAACGGTTTCGCAAAACCGTAGTCTTTTAACGGAAAAAAAATGTAAAACACTACGGTTTATACAACGACTACGGTTGAGAGCTAAAAGACTACGGTTATTGCGTAAAACCGCTGTCTTTTTACTGTAGTGATTAACAGTTTTTGTTGTAGTGTCTGCTATTTTTCAGACAAATGTTCTGAAAATAGAAACATAATTATTTACATCTAAACCACAAATAATGACGCAAAGTGAAACATATATAATATAATGCATTTATATATGTCAACAAGGTGTATGGTACCTGTAATTAATATTAATTATATCACATTTTTCTGAACTAAATGAATGAAATGCATTAAAGAATAACAAGAAAAAAAGGGGCTGAAAATTATATTGTTTGTTGTGGAAATCACAATACACTAAAAACAGGGGCAAAATAAGTAGGATGAAATTTTTATTACTTATTGGAGCAAAATCAGAAAATGAATACGACATTCGTAACGTTGCTTGTATCTTTCACCTTTATTCTACATAGTTGCAGTAAAAGTTGGAGGAACCAAACAACCGAATTAGCTTTTCAAAAGTCAAAACTAATAAATAGCTTCAAATAATCACTCGATAACACTGCAAAAATACTTATCATCTAAATTTGTAGATTCTCTAACACGACTCAGTTTTTAGCTTCAGTGTTTTTCGCACAAGCACTAATTTTGGTCATCGCTCTAAAGGATAAAAGCAATAAACAACAACCACTACTTCCAATATGGATGGTGTCTAAAAAACCAATGTTAGCAACATAATACCTCGACTACGCCAACGGATCCAAAGTTCATTATCAACAATCTATGATTCAAAACAATTGCAACGGTGGAAGAACATTCAACGTTCTCAAAGTTATTAAAAAAAAAAAAAAAACACATAGTCCTAGTGACATTCGGTTAGCAAAGAGGACTCTTGATTACTAAAAAAATTCAGCGGCTTCTTGTCTACACATGCAACACATTCACAACCGATCCACTACAATTCCAATACAAACTTTTCAAGGCCAACTTAAATGCAGCAAATTACACTGGTTTCGATTACAAAGCAAAGGGGGAAAAAAAAAAAGGAAAATATAGGGTTAGCAGTGAGCAATTCAAACCCAAAACATAAACCACATGTTAACGACAACGATCAGTTTAAAAAATATTAATCAATTCCAAACGGATATATTACACACAAAAAAAAAAAAAAAAAAAAAAAATTAAAGAAGATATACCAGATCGTTTTGGCAATTAAAGAATCATCGGCCAGGGTTAGTGTTGGTCCACGAGAACCACATCGGAGCTATCTGCGGGGGCTTACACCAACTTCTATGCTCATCCACCTCGTAATCGAATCTGGGACCCCGAAAATACGGCAGATCCAGTCGCCTCGGATTGGCCCGACGGCCACCCGCGGCGTTGCTGCTGTTCGAGGATGTCCGGCTGCCGTTTGACATTATGGTGGCAGTTTTCGTTCGGATGGTAGATTGCCAAGGAAGAAGCTAGAATTGGACTAGCAATGGGATATGTATGTGGTTTGAGATCTGCAAATGGTTTTGAAATGAGAGTGGGAAAATGATTTTTTAAGTTGTAGGCATTAGAAATTGTCAATTCCGTGGAAGAGTTAAAAGAGTGAAATGTCAAGTACACCCTTTTCTTTTATTCATAAAAAAAAGGTAATCAATGGTCAAGATGACACTGAAGAACATCCAATGGTTCAAATTGAAAAATTGCACATGTGCAACTATTGCACTGAAGTAAGACTCGTATATATTATATAAAGAGGGTATGTGTTGCGTGTGTATGCAGATATGTGTTGTATGTATTAATGGAAGTAATGAGTGTGTTATGGAGGGACCACATGTAGGGTAGTAAATGCAGAAATGCAGAAAATAAAGATTTATTTCTCATTATCCCAATTCTCTTTTGGCGGAACTTTTTTTACCCTTTATCAAATTTTAATATTTACCAATATACAAGCTTATATCCTTTCCTGCCAACGTATTATCGGTCTTTTTAATTAGAATCCCTTATCAAATATTAATTAAGATATAACATGTATTATTTAGGTTTGTCTGGTCAAGAGCATGGTGACTAGGCTTTTTTCGCACGACAATGATCATTCATTCAACAACTAAGGTGGAGTTTTCTTTCAATGTTTGCTTTAATTAAATATGATGCTTGTTATGTTTAATATGATGCTATGGTGATTTTATGATATGGGATTCAAATTTATTTGATCCGTTTATTTGAATGCCGTAAGGGCATTTGGTGATATAATAATATGGTGACACATAATATGGTGATATTATATGGAGATACTTATGTTAATTTGCTCATATTTGTAACTACTCGCTTGTATTTAATTTTAGCAAACTAAACCCCACGAGCTGGATGTAGCTCACCTCCTTTATAAAAACCCCCCTTTCAGGTTGATGCAGCTGCGTCTGAAGCCAAGAGAGGGATGTGATGACATACGAATAGGTACTACATATCTATTATTATACACACGTGAAAACACTATTACAATAGTTTAGGTTTTATTTAAAAAAAAAAATACTTATGATTAATTCAGAAGTAACATGTATAACAACTTGCTTCCGCCAATATATATATTAATATCTATTTATGAAGTTTTTTAAAAACAATTATCATGACATTATATACATGGTTTCTATTTAATGAGCGGTCATGATTTATCAAAGTAATTGTTAGATATTGTTAGTGAAATATTATCTGGAAAACTATATTGAATGTATTTCTAGTAAAAGTACTTTATTTCGTATTTGAGGCATTGAGTTAAATCACCGCGTTATAAATTTAATTTTCATGTTTCTTCAAATGTATTTTTCTAAAGGCCATTTTGGTGAAATTTTATTTGGTAAACTATATTAAAGGTGTTTATTAAAACTGTTTTAGTTCGCATCTAGTCTAACGGCTTAAATTTTAGAGTTAGCTTGATTTCTAAAGGTTATGAATATTTTACTTGTCTGAAGCGTTTTATTTCTTCTAAACTTGATCTACTATTTTTCTAAAGAAAAATGATTTCATTGTATTTCAATGTTTTATTTATAATTATAATTTACGTTAATTCTTAAGTTAAATTAGTTAATTTGTTTCCGCATATTTATAAAAGTATTATTCATATTAATTTTGAAAATTTTCAAAATAATATGACTTTATCCTTTGAAGCATATCAATAAGTATATTTTTATTAAAATTATAACAGCCTTAGTTTCAATTTATGTGGATGTTTTTATTATTCCTTTTTTTAAAAGTAAAATTTCATTGTTATTTATATAAAAAAAAATGCCTATGAAAATTTGGGTTGTTACAATAACCTACAATGTTACAGCCTCCTCCAGCCATAAACAACACAGCCAAGTATTACAATGCATAAATTAAAGTAAAAATTATAGCGTTCATTTTAATATTCTATATCTAATATTTTAAACAATTTTAAGTTTACCAAAAAACGAAGGGTATGTTAGGTTGGAGTTGGAGGTGACTATGACACTATTGGCTGGAGAAAGTAGCTTGGGAAGTAAAAACGTAGTGTTTGTTTGGGTGGTTGTATAAGTGGTTGTAGTGTAGGATATAATATTAAATATAAGATTCTTTAATTATTTATGTTAAATATAACTAACTACAAAATTATGAATAATTTAATTTTAATTCTTATTTAAATTAATCTTTTAAGAATAATATATTTTAAAGTTCAATAATTTTTTATTTTATTCGGTTCAATACAGTTCAGTATGTTTCGGTACGATTCAATACAGGTTTCGGTTCGGAAAAATTGAGAAATATCCAAATCCATACCAAAAAATAATTGGTTCAGTTTGGTTCAAAAAAAAAAATAGTCAAATGGTTAGCGAATTTTTTCGATTCGGAACTTATTCGGTCCGGTTTCGATAATCTCCAAGTTCCGTGCACAACCTTAGTTGTTACTTGTCAGGCGGGAAAGAGTGCTCAAATCTGAATATGAAGAGTTTGGGGGAATCATATAAACAAAAATTAGAGGGGGTTGGGCCAACCCCAATCAAACATATCCAAAATGAATTTTGTGAATTGGTAAATAAATTATTATATAGAAGAATTATATTTGATAACGAATCTTGAAAAAAAAAAAGAGACATTTCTAACAATACGAATAAAGTGTCGCCAAAGCATTAAAATGAAAAGATACCTAGACATGGTAGTCGGTGTTTGTGCTCTAGTGATACTATATATAATTAAACTTATGGATCGAAACCTCAAAGATATGCCTTTTTTAAATATTCAAGAGAAGCGGTGCAAATAAACCCTTGGACTATACCCTAGGTACAAATAAGCATGTTAGCTATTTATGTTTCCAATCACACATTTATTGTTTTAAAATCGAGAAGATAAACACTTTAACTTTTAGATCCGGATAAAAACTTCTGATAATTTAATCATTAATGTCGTTTCTTTGCGTCTCGCTTGGAGGTCCGCCCTATTCACTACGTTTGCTAGTTACTGACTTGGCAGGTGAGACCCACACTTCGTTCTCTCAATGGTAACATAAAAGTAGTTTATTTTTTACAAAAATAAAACTAGTTATCCAGCTCCCATTTCTCCACAATTTTTTTGTCTAAACCGCAGTTCCACACAAAATTGTTCACAATATAAGGTGAACTCAGTTCCCCACATAATTGAGTAATTTCTGCAGTATTTCTCGTAGAGATTGCTCTGTGTTCGTCTTCGTCTTCGTCAACCTCCAAATCATTTTATAAGAGGCGCTTCATAAATCTCCCAGAAAGTAAGAGAAATTGTGATTGTGGTGACTAGAAGGTGTTATGGACTTGTGGACAATTAAATTTTATGCCACAATCAAGATGCCATGTGGAAATCTATATATATAAAAGTAAAACCCTCTATTATTTTTAGCCATATAGCATTTTCCTGCCCAAAACACGTTTCTACATTCGGAAGGACACATGTCAAGATCTTAGCCACCTCATCTCCAATTATTTTGATCCATTATTTTTAATTGATACTATTTCCTTTAATTCGGCTGATTTTCTTGGTAATGATATCAATGACCTCCTTGAAATTCGGAGTTGTTATGTTAAGTTATTTCATTCATAAAATTGTGCACTTTATTATTACTTAAAAAATATTACATCATTTTGTGAGTTTTCAAACATTCCATATATTCTTTTATTATTTTTTCAAACATTGCATACTTAATCATTTTCAAACATTCCATATATTCTTTTTTGATTTTTTCAAACATTCCATACTCAATCATTTTCACATAATTTTATATATAGGTTCTTTCTGAATTCAGCGTGTCAATTTCTCTCTTCCACTCAAAGCAGGCACAATTTTGTTCTCTCTACTCTTTGAAGTGATGTCTATATTTAATATTAGTGTTTATCTATATTTTGTCGTTTAGTGTTTAAATGTTAGTATGCATTTTTTGTTTAATATTTGTATTTTTGTTATTCGATGAAATTTCAGTTCTTCACCAATCACCTTCCATGGCTTTTAGTTGCAGATCATAGCAAACCTGATTACCGGAAGCGAGTTTCTAACTCTAAGTACTTTGTCCAATTACTTTGCATTTATTAAATATTTTGATAAACTAAGTAACTAACGTGATTTCACTTCTTATTTTTCTTCACAATTTTCGCAGCATGAAGAGTTCAACAAGCACTGGAGGCAATCTTCATGGTGAGAACAACAAAAGAAGACGAGAGATTCCAAAAGCACTAGCCAACACTTCACTAAAAAAGAGCAAAAAAACTTCCTATCTGAAAAAGTATGCTATATTAACTTTGGATTATTTTTGTATACACTTATTGAGAAAATATTATCATTAGTATATTTCTTATTGTTTATACTGTTTATATATCATAATATTAAACTATTATATTTTATTATTTGTAAAATATGATCCATATTTGATGGTTGTTTGTCATTTGTACGGTTTGTAACTTTGCATGATCTTACAAGAATGTTGCTGTAATTTTTTTTCTCGATTCCTCAATTTTTTTTTTTGGTGGGGGTTTGAAGACGGAGAAAAGGTAATATTCACTTTTCAGGGTCGAATTTTTCTTTAACTTTGTCCTAACAAATTTGGACATTGATCTCTTTCTGATCATGTATCATGTCATGGGGCATGTAAGTGGTTTGGTATAAGTCTTATGTGTTTATATTCTGTAACTTAAGCAAAACATACAAAAGGCAAAATGTGAAATTTTATATAATATTCTAAATCATGTTCTTGCATGAAAACTTTATAATTTACTGTTATATAGGTTATGAATTAATTTTTTTTTCTGGTCGTTTGGTATTAATTGCACAGATCAATATTTTCCTTCAATTTTCATTTGTCTTTGTACTAATTATGTTAAATTTACTATTATTACAAAATAAAATCTCTACCATTCGCACAAAAAAGAATTGTCCCTTTTTATTATTGTCAAACCTTTTATAATTGTCTTCCATGTTTTCCTCCAATTAAAAAATTAATTGCCAAAATTATAAAATTCAAAATCATAAAATCTATAGTCCTAATTAGGTAATTTAAAATTCAACACTCCTTATTATACTTTTATACATTTTCAAACTTTCATTATTTTAAAAATTATGTATATTCAATATGTTATTAATTATTTTTAATTTTTCATATTCAACTTTCTTATCCTATAAATTTTCCCTCAACGCATTGTTCCGGAATTCGATTTTGTGAATTTCCTCTCTTTCACTCCAGTAACGCATGTTTACATTCATCTCTATTCTTTTCTTTATTTTATAAAAAAATTGTACATGAATATAGATTATTTTCGTACAAAATAATACATGCATGTAGGTTATGTTGTTTAATGTGGTTTTTATTTATATTTTTTGTAATATCTGTTGATCAGTTGAAGAATCTTCAAGAGGATTTATTGGTGCTTATTTCTTCTTAAATATTCATCCACATTTGTTTTGAACAGGTGTATTCATCATTTAATTATTTTTTTCGTACAAAAGAATACACGAATGTAAAAGATGTTGTTTACAAGGATCTTTTTTATTATTATTATTATTTTTTATAATATTTGTTGATAAGTTGTAGAATCATCAAGGGGATTTATTGGTGTTTATTTCTTCTTATATTTTCACTCACATATGTTTGGATCGTTTCGTTCATCACATTCCCAATTTTTTTATTTGTTATTTCCAGTTAATAAGAGTATTAAGTTGTTAGATATTGAGAAGTGTTGTTTTGAGGTGACTATAGAATGTTGATTAAGTTTTGGTTCTGCTCTTTTTATTGGTTAATTGTCTCTGTTATTTGACAATTGTTTACACTTTACAAATTTATGTTGATTTTGAATTTTCACCCTTACCAAGTTTGTCTAATCTTTTAGAAATTGACAAGATATTTGAAAATTTATTGCACCAAACATTTTTGGGAAAATTGATAAAAATGCCCTTTAACTTTGGGGTAATTAAAAAATTACCCGCTAACTTTGGCCATTTAAAAAAATGCCCCGTAATTTAAAAAAAATTGATAAAATTACCCTGCAACCGGCTGTAGGCTGTTAAGCAACCGGTCAACTGTTGACGTGGCGCTAATTTGCTGACGTGGCATTAATTTTGTCAATTTTTATATTTTCTTTTTATGATTCACTTATTAATGTGTGAAAAAAATTCAAAAAGAAATTATAATCATCCTTCCCTTTCCCCAATTATAATGTTCCACCTGCCATTGTCAAGAGTTTAACGTATCATCTCTGCAAAGGTGTTGCTTTCTGCCATGGCTATGGCCATGGTGTCTTGCAAAGGTACAAAGATGAAGATTACACAAGTCAGAGATTTTGCTCTCAAAACGGGGTCGGGTTATCCCCAAAACAACCCTCTGCACGAAAATGCGCTTTTCATCAAAACCACCCCATGAACGGCGGTGTCGGCCAAACCACCATACTCATGCCTGCTAGTGCCTACGTTTGAATGGAGTGCGGTTTTGAGATAATGTAAGAGGAATCTGGTGAGGACTAAGTTGCTCTATAATTCTAGGGCTCAAAATTGTCAAATCCTGAAACCACCACGCGTATGGTTTTCTGGATGGTGAGGCGGTTTCTGGAGAGGAGGAGGAAGAAGGGGATGAGAGAGAGAGGAAGTTGGAATCGGAATTTTGGGCGATTTTGGCTAGGAGAGAGCAGAGAAGCTTGTGGATGAGGCCAGCAGATTCTGCGGAACAGAAGAAGGGGTCGCAGTTGTTGAGGGTGGTGAGGATATCTGACCAGCAGCGGTCGCCGGTGGCGATGGCGGTCGGCGGTGGTGGGAGGACGGCGGCGGCGACAGTAGTGCCTGCAACTTAGAGTGGGAATATATGTGTATATATATATGTACATATATGTATCTATGTATATAAAAGAAGAAGGGGTAAGGGGAGGATGATTATAATTTCTTTTTGAATTTTTTTCACACATTAATAAGTGAATCATAAAAAGAAAATATAAAAATTGACAAAATTAATGCCACGTCAGCAAATTAGCGCCACGTCAACAGTTGATCGGTTGCTTAACAGCCTACAGCCGGTTGCAGGGTAATTTTATCAATTTTTTTAAATTACGGGGCATTTTTTTAAATGGCCAAAGTTAGCGGGTAATTTTTTAATTACCCCAAAGTTAAAGGGCATTTTTATCAATTTTCCCAACATTTTTTATATGTTTCAGATTATCTAATGAAATTAAGCGTGTATAGTCTTTTAAAACTTTTATCAATTTTGTCTTCTTTTCTTTTTTTTTTTTTTTTTTTTTTTTGGGATGCCAACTCTTATTTTTAGACTCCCATGTTTATAATTAAATTGTACAAAATTTTAAAAAATTTCAACTCATTGTCATATTTTGTCATCAATTTTTCATATAAATTGACAGAATTTTTGCAATTTTTTCACACAAACCCTTGCTACAATAAAAGGCCAATTTGACCCGACCTTAAAGCAAGCAATATGATCCATATCAATTACACTCAATAAAAATTAGTTTTTTTTTTTTTTCAATCTATTGTATTCAATTTTTAGAGATTTATATAATTTCAAGAAACATAAATTCGAAATTTTAATTTTTGTTTAGGATATAACTTTTTAAAT
Source organism: Ajuga chamaepitys (assembly GCA_958295605.1). Lineage (NCBI taxonomy): Eukaryota > Viridiplantae > Streptophyta > Magnoliopsida > Lamiales > Lamiaceae > Ajuga > Ajuga chamaepitys. The sequence continues at coordinate 13,696,865 of OY282502.1, read as the reverse complement.
AATTTCAAAATTTCACTACTAAACATTTTGGACATTTATGTTAATCTCCAATTTTTAAAATTTTTACTCACGTTGAATATCTATATTTATATATATATAAAAAAGTAAAATGAAGGGTATTAATGTAATTTTATCTTTCTCAGTTTCTCTCCAAAAAATTTTAGACCATAATTGGTAACTTTTTCTTATTTTCAGTAAGTTTATAATTTTCTTTATTTTTCTAAAATACAAATAATTTTTTCATTTTTAATCTGATTTTTATGCATAATATACCAAATTATTCATCTTTTCACGATCTTCAATTTGACAACCATATCACATATATTATAATGAGATATTTAATTTGAATAAATATATTGTTTGTTGGTTAATTATTTGTGCTAGAATTGATGTTTATTGTGAATTGGACTATAATATTTTGGTTTTAGTTGCAACTAAAATTAGTAAAATAATTTCTTTATAAAAAATATGAGTATTTTTTTCCATTTAAGTCATGCAGGGAGAAAACCCATTGTTTAAATAATGAAAATCAAAGGCAAAAACAATAATATCTATTTTATCACGAAAGTACAGAAGCTTTCACTATATATATATGTATGTATTAAAAATTTTATTGAAATTATTTTTAATTACTTATTTATATTTTTAATAATGTGTATTTTGTTAAAAATAGTCTTTTAAGGAAATTTATTCTTTGCAGCCTAAATTATGACTTTTATTATATTTCGACACTCTTTTTAATTTTTTACTTTTACTAAAACTTCAATGCCTTTTTTATACTTGGTCGCACAAATCAACATCGAATGCCGTTTTTACTCTTAACAATCTAAATAAATTTATTCGTATTAATCGATTTTTATCTTCAAATAAATAAAGTATTTATAAGAAGACTATATCATTTATATAAATAATTCATAATGCCAAATAAAATACGAAAATATTCAAATATTTTGAAGTAACCAAAAACTTTAATTTGTTATTCGAATCATTAAATAAATTTTGAATTTTATTTTGTTAAAATAAGATTTTATTAAATAAAATTTATTTAAGTATATTTGAAATCACCAAATAAAATGTTAAAAGTTGCAAATGAAAATTCAATGTTATAAAAAAAAAATATATTTATAATTTGAACTTGAAAGTTTATTTAGATAAATTAAAATTTAAATATAAAATAAAAGCAGAGACATAGTGAGAAAAGTATTAAACTTTACATTACATATGATCCAAATAAAATATCATTGTTCTTTTTATTATATATTTTATGGTTATTTTTAATTATTTATAGTTAGAATTTTTGGTAAAGATCAAAATTTATTTTACTTTCTAAAGTTGCTGCTTTTTTTCATTTCTAATCTAATTATTATGTATATTATATCCAATTAATAATCTTTTGACGATATTTGATTTGACATCCGTATGATATATATAATATTAAGATATTTTATTTAAAATATTATATTATTTATTCGTTGATTATTTAAATAGATTTCAGTGTTTATTGTTGATTGTACACAAATATAGTATTGGTTTGTAATACAATTAAAAATCATTCAAATAATTCTCTTTTACAAATTATTGTACTTGATTATTTCATTAAAACCATAACTAATTAGTTTGTTTTATCTGACATGAATTGTTTCAAGTTAATATTTAATTTATAATCAGCTTATTAAATTATTAAATTTGCTAATCCTTATTTGCTATAATAATTATTTTTGTTGATAAATTAAAAAACTATGACTTTCGTTCATATATATAACTTTATATATGATAATTAATCTTAGAATTTTTTATATTTGAGATATATTAATGTTATTTTTCTATAAATAATTACATTTTGCAACCTATACTATATATTATAAAAGTTGCAACTAAACTTCTTTTAAATAAGCAAAATAAATCAATTAGAACTATATGTTTTTTAGACTTTGCAACCTAAACAATACTGGGCTGCCTTAACCAACCTCAATTATGTCTTCTTCTTTTTTCACAGTTTGCAACCTAAGCATTTAATTATTATTATTTTACATTAACCAATGTATATCTTGAAATGAATCTACTATTTAAAATATAAATGTATAATTTAATTGGAACTTCTCAAAATATATATATGAAAGTGTTAAGAAATATTGGAGCATTATTCTAACTATTGAATTATTTTGTTATTCCAACTATTGAATAACTTTTGAATTTTATTTTGTTAATTCGTTATTCTTTGTTTATTGAAAATACCAAGTAAAATACTAAAACTTGCAAATAAGATTTTTTTAAAAGGCGATAGTTATAGTTAAAACTTATAATTTTATTTGGATAGATTCAAATATTTAAAGTAAAATGGAAGAAATTAAAGAAAAAAAATAATCTTATAACATGATCCAGTTTATTTTATTTAATAATATGAGTTGATAATTAGATATTTATGTTTGTTTTAACATTCATAATTAATTAAGTTATTATGCACATAGGTGAAGAATGATGCAAACACACTAAATGTGTGTTAAGATTTCAAAGATAAGAAATGATCATTTTGAAAAATATTTTTTTTATATTGAATATTTACCTTAATGTTAATCTATATATATATATTCATATATATAAAGTAAGTTATATTAAATTCATATATGACGTGCGAGACTTATATTTACATTACTTATAACATTATTTATGTTTTATCCTACATTTTAAAAAATATATATTTTATTAGGATAAAACTATCACATATTTAAATATTAGATTATATCATATTTAGTTTTATTAAAATCGTTACTTTTGAAAAAACAAACCTCTGTGCATCGCACGGGAATATTACTAGTTTATATATAAAAGTAAAATTTAGGGTATTAATGTCATTAGCTTTCCCTCCAAAACAATTACACCATACAATTGGTAACTTTTTTTTTGGGGGGTAAGTTCATAATTTTCTTTTATTTTTTTAAATACATATAGCTTTTTCATTTTCAATCCGATTTTTATGCATAATATACCAAATTATTCATTTTTTCACGATCTTCTATTTGACATCCATACCACATATATTATAATGAGATATTTAGTTTGAATAAACGGGTTATTTATTGGTTAATTATTTGTGCTAGAATCGATACTTATTGTGAATTGGACTATAATATTTTCGTCTGAGTTGCAAATAAAATTAGTAAAATAATTTCTTTTATAAAAAAATATGAGTGTATTTTTATAAAATTACAACTAATCAATTTATTTTATTTGACATGAATTTTCAAATATTCTTGTTATTTAAGTTATGCAAGGAGAAAACCCATTGTTTAAACAATGAAAGTTCAACTTTATTAAATCAAAGGCAAAAATATCAATATCTATTTTATAATCAACTTATTAAATCATTTAATCTGCTAATATATTTTTTTATTACGAAAGTATAGAAGTTTTGAGCATATGTATAAGTAGTAAAATTGTTATTGAAACTATTATTAATTATTCATTTGGATTTTTAATAATATATATTTTGTTAGAAGTTGCAAATGAATATCTAACTTTAAATATAGAAAATTAAATACTCATAATTAGAACTTAAACGTTTATTTTGATGAACTAAAAATAATAATAATAAAAGCAGGGACAAAGAAAAAAGTATTAAACTTTACATTACATATGAAATATCCAAATAAAATATCATTGTTCCTTTTATTAAATATTTCGTGGTTATTTTTAATTACGTATAGTTAGAATTTAAAAATTATTTTATAAATTAAACAATCTATAAATTTTATATATATAAGTCATAGTAGGGACAATTATGTAAGTAACACTTTTCAGCCTAAAATTTTAGACTGTGATTGGTAAGTTGTCACATTTTGAATGAATCAAAATTAATTTTACTCTCTAAAATTGCAATCTTTTTTTTTTTCATTTCTAATCTATTTATTATATATACTATATCAATTTAATCATCTTTTGATGGTGTTTGATTTGACATCCATATGATATATATAATATTAAAATATTCTATCTAAAATATTATATTATTTGTTTATTAATTATTTGAGTAAGATTTGGGAGTTTATTTGTGGGTTGTGGAATAAATATAGGTATAGGTTTGGAATACAGTTAAAAATCATTCAAATAGTTCTCTTTTACAAATAATTTTACTTGATTATTTCATTATAACCACAACTAATCAGTTTGTTTGAACTGACATGAATTGTCAGAAGTTTTTCATTTATTACATTAAGAAAAAAATCAATGTATATATAATTGAGGACATACTTTAATCAAAAGCTATAGTTAATATTTGATTTATAATCAGCTTATTAAATTATTAAATTTACTAATATTTATTTGTTATAATAATCATTTTTGTTGATAAATCACAAGACTATGACTTTGCTCATATATATAACTTTATATATGATAATTAATCTTAATTTTTTTTATTACTTTTTATATTTTACATATATTAATGTTATTTTTCTATAAATAATTACACTTTGCAACCTAAATTATGATATTATACAAATTGCAGCTAAACTTTTTTTAAATAAGCAAAATTAACCAACTTGAGCTATATTTTTCTTAGACTTTGCAACCTAAACAATACATAGTCACATTAACCAATCTCAATTATGCCTTTTTTTTTTCTTCACATTGTGCAACCTAAGCAGCAATTATTATTATTATTATTATTATTATTATTATTATTATTATTATTATTATTATTATTATTATTATTATTATTATTATTATTATTATTATTATTATTATTATTATTTTATGTTTTTTTACATTAGCCAATGTGTATCTTTAAATGAATCTAGTTTACAATATAAATATATAATTTAATTGAAAATTTTCAACATATATATATATATATATATTATATATATATATGAAAGTATTAAAAAGTATTGAAGAACTCATATGTTTTAATTTTATTTTGTTATTATTTTTATTTTTTTTGTATATCTGAAATACCAAGTAAAGTATTAAAACTTGCAAATAAGATTTTTTTAAAAGTAAATAGTTACAGTAGAATTTAAAACTTCTTTTTTAGATAAATTTAATTATTTAAAGTAAAAGGAGAAAATTAAAGAAAAATAATTTTCCTATAACATTATTCAGTTTATTTTATTTAATAATATGAGTTGATATTAAAAGATATTTATGTCGTTTTAAAATTCATAATTGATTAAGATATCATGCATATAGGTGAAGAATGATACAGACACACTAAATGTATGTTTGGATCTCAAAGATAAGAAATGATCATTTTGAATTTTTTTTTTTATATTTAACATTTATCTTAATGTTAATCTATAATAAATACATATATATATATCGATGTATAAAGTAAGTAATGTTAAATTCATATATAATGTGTGAGAAACTTATATTTACATTACTTATAATTTTATTTATGTTTTATCCTATATTTTTAAGCAAAATATTTTATTAGGATAAAACAATCATATATTTAAATATTAGATTATATTATATTTAGTTTTATTAAAAGTTTTACTTTTTAAATAAACTTCTGTGCATCACACGAGAATATTACTGGTTTTTACCAATGGATAGATCATGTTGAATATTTTAAGAAAGTAAACAATTTGTTGAGTTAATGTTTACATCATAGATTATGTTTCCAATTATTGTCTTATATAATTTAATTTTTCAATTGATATAATCATGCACAATACATAAAACACTCTATTAGTTATCAATGTCACCTAATAAAAGTTTTCCAATTACAAATGAAAGTCAGGTTTCAAATTTCAAGAATATTTTCTATTTTGACTTTATTAAAACTAGTATCACTCCCATGCGATGCACGAAAATTTAAAAAGTAATTATCTTATTAAATTAAATATAATATTATCTAATATAAATAAATAAAATTTATTATATTCTAACTAAATGAATATTTGAATAATCATTTTTTTCTTTTTTTACGATCAATCTGAACTTTGCGCTTTCCTACTTTTGCTTTGGTAGCAATTTTCGGAGAGAAAAGAAACTATTTAAAAATAATAAAAATGTTTAGAAAATACAATATTTATTTTTAAATTCTAAAAAATTATTTAAAATATCATAAACTTAACTGAAAAAAATGTAGAAATTATTTTAATAAAAAAAATCAATTTCCATAAAAAAAGATCGAATAATTTTTATATTACTTCAAATAACTCTAAATATTTTTAAAAGGGTTTATTTTTTCAAAAAAAATAATTAAAAAGATACTTATATCATAAAATTTTGACTTTTCATAGATACTCATGTCTTAAACGAAATTTTATAGATTTTAAAATAATTTTTCAAGATAACTTTCAAATAGTTTAAATAAATTTTTAGAGTTTAAAAGATAATTTTCAGAATTTTGTAAACGAAAATTAAAAAAAAGAATATATTAAATCATTTTTTTTTTTTTTTTTGTAGTTCTTTAACATTTGTCTGCTCTTAAAAAATAAAAAATAATAATAATTGTAAGTTCTTTAAAAAAATTCAGTTTATGAAAATTATAATTTCATTTATTTTTTGAATAAATAAAAAACATACAAAAAGAAAGAATGAAAGAAAAAGATTGTGTTCTGCATTGACAGTCCGTCTACCACCGTAACCCCTTCGACCAACCTTGTGTCACCATAGCCACCCGCTCATTCGCCCTTTCGACTTCCAACCTGACATTGACATATGATTTTCTGCCTTAGTCTTCAAATGACCGGATCTAAGTATGATATAAGATCAGATCCGATATCTGATCCATCCGCTTTAGACGTTCAATTCCCGGCAAAGACGGTGGTAGTTATCTGATCTAAGACTAGATCCGAGCTCACATCTTGAAGATGATTCCATTTACAGTGTTGTCGTCAATATATGCTTGTGGGGGTTGTGCGAAAATTGGGATGTAAGTATTAAATTAAATTGTGATGAAATCAATTCTCGGCAACCAGAATCTTCAATTTGGGATGAAATCAAATCTTAGGCGACTGGAATCATCAAATATTCCGTCCGATTAAAACCAGATTTGACCTTAGGTTATAGAGGAGATGGCGAAGAAGATTTTTCGGTTGTTTAAGATTTCATTGTTGAATGAAGGGCTTCTAATGACTTCTGAATTTAAAATTTCAGATTTCTTTTTCATTTTTCAATCTTCTAGGAACATTTCAGATTTTCGTTGCTTAAAGATTTCTTCTCCACTTTGGATCTGCCCTTCGTGCTGTAAACGATTTTTTTTTAATATTTTAAAAAATAATTTTTACATTTAATTTTAAATTGTTTAACCCTTTTTTTTAAAAAAAATTAATAGTTCTATATTTTTTCCTAGATTATTAAATTGATTTTATATTTTTCAATAATTTTTATGTGTTTCAAATAATTAACTGATTTAAAAAAACTTAAATTAATTTATGTTTTTATATATCATTTTTTCATATTTTTAACGCCCCCATTTAATGAAAATAAGATTTTTTTTTATCCTTTTGGTGCTTAGTTGTCAATTATAAAGTTCTATTTATAAATAATAAAACATGGTAAAAAAAACTTGTCATTTAGGATGCAACTTCATCAATTTTTGTCTACCTCAACTTGTCACCGGATGAGTTACTTGTTATAGTCAGTGACAAGACATTTTTATTTTTATTTTGTAAGTTATGAGACATTTTTAAAAAGTGTTAAACATAAAAATTATTTTCTTAATTAAAGTAAACTTACAGGATATTTTTACCAATCGTCCCAAATATTTATTTATCCGGAAAGAAACATGAGATAGGATTTGATTGTAGCTCCCATCCCCGGCCCACGCCAAACCTGCACCGACTATAACCGCGTCCTTCTGAGTTTGACAGTTGCCACCGCACTCCAGTTAATATTATTTCTATCAACAACTCACCCTAATTTAACCTATCAATAAAATATTTATTTTTCTCTCATCCACATACATAACTTACTCATAATTCAACTATAATATTTTTATATTTAATCAATAACCCAACACACCCCAATATTTTAATAAATATTAATTTCTTTTATTCACATACATAACCTATTATTCAATAAAATTAATATTTTAACTACGGGTTAACAAATGTATATTATTTTAGACGCTTTTTTTAATATATTTTAAAATAAAAGTTATATTATTTATTTATCGTTAAAATTATATTTAATAAATAATTAATACAATCAATAAGGAATTGACATGTGATAGGTTATGAAATTTGTTTGGGCTGTAAAAACTCACCACCCGAAGGGGATAATTGGACTAGGATGTAGTGCCATGTACCACGTCCGATGGAGCACATCCATGGACGGCACATCCAAAAAGATATATTAGTTTAAGGGTAGAGTAGGGTAGGATGTGTATTGGAAATTGTAAAAGGTGTGTTGAAAATTGTAAAAAATAGGTAGGTAATAGGGTGCGAATGTGGAGGGATGGATCATCCAATGTAAAGTGAAATACGTTGAGGATATCCCATGCCACATTCGGATGGGGACATCTAGTCCAATTATCCTCGAAGAATTGGTTGCCGATAGAGGTGGTCTAAATAGTTTCGCTTTTTTGTCTCCACTCTTCGCAGATTGTGGTCTTTTTCCCCCTCCCACGTAATTCTACAAAACCCTAGCCTCGTACCAGTACCACCCTCAAGCTTACAAGATTCTTCTTCTGATCTCTCTCTGCCAGTAGGTTTATTTGGTATCCCGATTACTTCATACTGCTAATGTTGGTCGTTTATCGAGGTGTTACATTGATGAGGTGTCCACAATCTAATCATTATCGAAGAACATTCGTGGGGGTGCCATTCTGAGTCATAGTGTTCACTGTTTTTTACAATAGTATTTTTTTTTTCTTTCAGAGTCATCGGTTCGTGGTTCTTGTTTTTCCCCTTTCATTTTCATGGTTTTGTGATTTATGGAAACTCCCGTTTATCCAGTAAAAAGTTGCATTTTCTGGAAAATTTCTTGAAATTTTGATTTTTTTTTTTATCATAACTCATATTTAGACGGAGCTCGAACATGCATATATGTTGCGTTTTCTTTGCTTTCGAATTTGAAGAGAATCTTTGAGGACTCCTCGAAACTTTATTTTCAATACTGGGGGCGTCGAAGCTGTTGATCAGGTTGTTATTCTGTTTTTGGTTGTGTGCAGAACGATCTAATAGAAGAGTGAGGCAATATCACGATGCCTAAAGACGAACTGGAAGAACTTCTAAGCATAGCTGGCGAAAGTCTTGTTCAGACTCCTTTTTCGCCCAATGAACTCCTGCCGCTTCTTGATGTGAGCCCTTATTCCAAAAAAAAGAGAAAAGGGCAAAAGAAAGAAAAAAGAAGATAGATTAAAATCAGACTTCAACTGTTTTGCTTCTTGAATGGCGGTCATAGTTCTCTGCCAGTCCCCCTTTTTATTCGTGTCATTATCATTGGCGTTGCTCTCCATTTACTATGCTGTGCCTGTTTGAGTATTACTACGTCTGTTGAATGTCAAAATTTGCAGCCTCTCTGTTGTTATAGATAAATTTTAGGGCCAGTGGATGCCTAACTAAATAATATACTGCTATCTCTGTAGCTAAACTATATGAAATAGAGAGATCTGTATTTTAGTTTTGAATTAGTTTAAAGGGATCACTTGATGCTTGATGTAATATTAGGATTAATCCTTACGCAAATATGTTGTTCATTTTTTATAGTTACCTTTAGGATTAATGCTTGTGCAAATTTGTTAATTTTTTATGGTTAAAATTCCTTTATGCTCAGAACTTTTCATTATGGTTATCAATTACTGTTTAAGTTGTCTGCAGTGTCTTTTAACACCGTTGCTATAAATAGTCACATGTGGTTTGTATGCTCTGTTAATGGAAATAGCAGAATTCAGAAGCTTGAAATGTGTATTTGTAATTATTATCTGCCTGCTTTTTCGTGAAAATTTATCATTGTGATATATTGGCATTTACTTATCAACTTTACTTTTAGTCATTGCTCTGCTAACGAGTCCTCCTAAAAAGGAAATTAAATAGAGGGAAAGTTTTGAAGTGTATAGCTTCTTCCCATGGCTGTTTTTTAGGGGAGGTGTCACTTAACATAAAAAGAATCTATTCTGAACTTCCTTTTACATTTTGTGGACAACATGCTCCAACCGTGTAAAAACGGTGATCTTCCTCGGCACTTTTTGAATGTTTTGAAGGCTTCTCGGCCAGCATCACATATAAATTTCTATTGGCGGTAATAATGCATTTTGTACCATTGACATACATGTGCATATTTATGTGTGTATCTTATTCGCACTATGTATAAAGAGGTAGAGATGAAATGAAAACCTTATTAAAGTTTGTGGTATGCTGTTATTGGTGTTGGGTACTATAATCTCTGTTTTCTGTTACGATATCCCACATCGATTCCACATGAAAGTGTGGAAGGGCATATAAGTGGGAGTCAATCATTTACCTTTGACCATGGTTTTTGGCTTAAGTTAGGGCTCCCTAGCTTATATGCTTAACAATTTGGTCCGACTTGCCAGATTCGGGCGAGCTGCGGAAAGGGGCTACCCGATGGTGGGCCCAGGGGTTGCCACCCTGGATGTGGGCCCGAGGGGGGTTGCCACCCAGAGTGTGCCGTCCGTGGACGTCCGGTTTGAAGGGGGGATGGATTGTTACGATATCTCACATCGATTCCACATGAAAGTGTGGGAGGGCATATAAGTGGGAGTCAATCATTTACCTTTGACCATGGTTTTGGGTTAAGTTACGGCTCCCTAGCTTATATGCTTAACATTTTCTTTATTCCTTATTATGTTTTTCCTTCTGATTTTAAGCGAATTGAAGAACTTTTGGCAAAAGTGGAGCAGTCACCTTCCAAATCCGTGCAAACTGCTCTTTCTCCACTAGTGAAGGCACTGGCCATGGAAAAGTTTTTGAAGCATTCTGATGGACACATTAAAGTAGGCATAGCTACTTGCATCAGTGAGATAATTAGAATTACTGCTCCTGATGCTCCATATGATGACGACAAGATGAAGGTAATATCTTCAATCTCTCCTCTCTCTCTATCTCTCGCTAATCCCCTCAGTAGTGGTCATGATATTTCATATGATTTCAGGATGTCTTTCAATTGATTGTATCATCCTTCAAGAACTTGTCAGACATATACAACAAATCCTATGGGAAGAAGGCAATCATGCTAGAAATAATGGCCAAAGTGAGGTCCTGTGTCGTCATGTTGGACCTAGAATGCGAAGAGATGATTATCGAGATGTTTCAACACTTTCTCAAAGCTATTAGGTAATGTTTGTGTTAATATGTTGACCAACTCTTACCAATGCATGCGATGTCCTTACACAGTGAGAAAAGAAGTACGTATATAATCTATTCTTTTTTTTTTTTTGTTGAACCTTTATTTGGTATTGGTGTCGCTTTATCTACTTGATTCATTTCATTCATCCATCTCCCTCTTTCTCTCCCCCTCTCTCTTCCTTCCTTTTCCTTTTGGGAGGAGGTAAGTGGGAGAGCCATGCTTGTGAGTAATTAATAATTACGTCTCAGGTTACGAATTAAAGTTTTTGTGTTTTAAGACTTTTAGTTTCTAATGCCTTGCTATTTTGTTGCTTTTAGATCTTATCATCCTGAAATTATCTTTGCATCCATGGAAACAATTATGACTCTTGTTTTTGAAGAAAGCGATGCTATCTTCCCAGAGCTACTCACTCCAATATTGGCTACCTTGAAAAACCACAATGAGGTCAATTTCCTTTTTGTTATTAAACCCCCCCTCCCCCACCCGCGCCAACCCTCCCCCTCCCCCCCCCACCCCCCCAAAAACCCCCACACACGCATGTTTTATGTTGCAGCTGACAAAAATACACTGACAGGCTGCTAAGCCAATTGCGAAGAAATTGGCCGAGCATGTTATCCAGAATTCAGCAGTCAAGCTTAGACCTTATCTAATACGTACAATAAAATCTTTAAATACTTCTCCAGAAGACTACAGTGAAGCTGTAGCCTCTTTGTGCCGAGAGGATACTGATGGAGCTGCAAACAGAAACAAGAGCATCTTAAATCACCTACCAGTATGATTTCATTTATTTACAACAAACTTTCTCTTTCCCTCTCTTCCTCTCTATCTCATCATAAATCGTTCTTTTGATTTAGGAGAATGTGGTTCCGAGCAATTTGAGGGTAAGCCCTTCCCAAAAAGAAGTAGAGACCTTGAGGAAAGAGCTTCATGCTAGTCATATTCGCGAAAAGCAACTTCGTCTCTCCAACAACAAATTAACAGAAGAGATTCAATCGGCAGGGGCTAAATACAAATCTCTGGAGAAGAGAGTAAGAGCACTGGAGGTAAAGAATAATAGGTCTGAGGAAAAGCTCCGGCTTGTTGCGGAAGAGGGCTTCGATGAATGCTTGAAGAGATACCTCTCCACTGAGCATGGGCAAGCGCACCTACGTGAATTTTGGGAAGAACAGAAGGCCCAGTACTTCAAGTCCAATGAGTTCATAGATCATATCCAGTTCGGGGTTGCTCATTGTTTGAACTATGATGCTGGGAAGCAGGCCCAAGAAGAAGGGTTTAACGGGCTGCCATTTGACAAAGATGTCACCATTGACAATGCTCTGGATTTGGAGGGATGGGATGCCATTGATGATCTGGCTGAGTTTCTGGTTTGATCTGCTGTTAATATTGTGGGCTTAATGTTTTATTTGCAGAACAGGTTTTGATGTACATCCACTTCTGTTGATGAAGTATTTATGTTCATTATGTGGCTGCAGTTTATAATTCAGCTGTTATTTGTTATTTATTTATTACTCCCTCCGTCCCGGCTTAACTTTCCAACTTTGACCGGGCACAGGTTAATAAAAAATAAATTTTGTGGAATTTTTGACTTTTTTAAGGGTGGAGATTGTGAGAGAAATTTGCTATTTATGGGTTGAAAAGTTAAGTTGGGACACACCGAAAAAAAAAATAGGAAAGTTAGAGCGGGATGGAGGCAGTATTACATTTGAGTGGTAAGGTCCATGTGTGTACTATATATATATGTGGAATTATAATATGACCAATCAATTGTGATCAAAATATTATTAAATTAGAAATATACTTCTTGAATATTATTATAAGATATTTGAGAATTTAAATGTGTTGGTAAATGTTCTAAAAGAAGATCTTATTATATCTAAAGTGTTTTTGGTCGACATGTTCTTAACAAATAAATATAATTTCATCTCAGAATAAGAAGTTAGAAATTTAGAATTTGCTATTTTTTTTTTAAAATTTTTTTTCTCCTAATATAAGAAAGAAAGAAAAAATCATCCCCTTTTCCCATGATGACTCGAACCCAGGACCAAGTGCCTAGGTAGTAGATGCTCTGCCGCTTGAGTTATCCAACTTCGTCTTAGAATTTGCTTTCTTTAAAGAAAGTAAGAAATGATAGAGTCATTTATCAAATAATATTTTTTTTCAATTTAATCATTTTAAGTAAAAAACTGTGATTACTATATCTTATAAATTTCGTAATTTTATTTTATCGAAATCAACTTATTTTTATATGAGATCTAACTTCTATGTTCTGAAGACAACTTATTACAGATTATAGCATAGTGTTTAGTGAAGCATTCTAATAAAATCTGCTTGCTACAATTTTTTTAAAAAGAAAAGTTCAATTATGTTATCGGTTGTATTATGTGAGAAACAAATGAGTGATTTGGGATCAGGTTGCATAGCCATAACCACAGTCCACAGGGGGTAAATTTGGACTTTGGGCGGTCTCAGCATATTACTCTGTCCCACATCGAGTGAGAGTAGAGATAGCTCACACCTTTCTCGACATATTGACTCACGTGATACTTAATTTATTTTTCTAGGGGAAATGCCCAATAAGTGAGTTTGCTGACCGGACCTTTGTGTTCAACTATTGTACGGGCTTGACACCCCTCCCCCGCACCCCTAGAATCTTGTTTAATAATTATAGTTTTCGTTTCGACTTAATTTGCCCAGGTGATTAGATATCAAGTTTAAGAAAAAATAGTTTATGTAAAATTTTAAACTTTTTCAAAGATGAAAATTGAAGGTGAAGATCGGACTTAATTTGCCTAGTTGATTGGACACTGAGATTAAGAAAAAATAGATTTTGTGATTTTTTTACTTTTTCAAATGTAGAAATTGAGATTTTATGAAATTTTTTACTTTTTCAAATGTGGAAATTGAGGTGGAGATTGTGTGATAAATTTGTCATTTATGGATTGATAAATTAATTTAGAACAGATTAAAATAACAAGTAGGCAAGTTAAACTGGGACGGAGGGAGTAGTTCATTAATTGTTTAGCATATTTGTTTGGCCTAAGTGCATTAGGCCTTATTTAAGGTTCTACGTATTACGCATTGTTGACTCAGTAAGATTTGACAGTCATGATTTTGAGCAATTGTCATTTTGTAACATCATTTTTTAAATATAATATAAAAAAAATTATTTTTACGACTTTCTTAATTTAATATACCTAGAAATTCTAATGCTCCCATTGCTGAGGTGGAGTTCGTAATCGAAATTTTGTCCATATCAGATGTAATTATACATTGATTATAAAATATTTATAAACCTCTAATTAAATAAAAAACGATAACATTTTATGATTAACAACGATTAGAAAACGATAACATTTTATGATTAACAACAATTTTTTTAATATAATTAAGAGTTAAAAGAATTCAAACAACTACACGTATGCAATTGGGCGGGTTAAAATCCTAATTTTGTTCCACATCAGCAATTGAAGTAAAAAACTTACTCAGGTATACTGCATTGAAAATATTATAAAGGTGATGTATTTCTATGTTATGTTTGAAAAACATGTTGTAAATAATTATTAATCAAAAAGTCGTGAATTTCAACGTAATTAATCCAATTTGATATTACACAGTATGATAGAAAATAAAATTTAGAACTTTAAATAATTTTTCCCGGGGTTTTATCCGATTTAACCGCTCATTTTCGTTCATACCCTCTATCGAGATTAGTGATCAGTCCACATAACTTTTTTTTAAATGGTCTAGGAACATCTTTTAAATTTGGTAAACTCCTATTTTTGAGGTTGTGAATACAGTAAATAAATTTTCAATAGGCATTTTAACAAAGCTCTCAAATACAAATGATTTTTACACAATTTTTTTTTGTCCCATCAACCACCAAACCTTTAAAAATCGACCTAATACCAACTCGAAGTTTAAAATTCTGAAAAAATAAATATTACTATCAAACGGCCAATTCGACCCTGCATCAGGAGTGGTGCTCCGGCCCACCCCTGGTGCAACATGTGTCCCCCTTTAGTAATTAATTTCAAAATTTATTGTTAATTTACTGAATTTTAAAATTTAATTTTTTTTTATATAAATTTATTTAGAAATTTATATAATTTTATATTTTCAATAAATTATTTTAAATTTTTAAAATAATTTACAAGTATTTTTTTTTTTTTTCGAATTTTCAAAATAAAAGCATTTTTTATTTCTCTCTCTTTTTGTTAGTTGCCACATGTCGCCATATTAATAGTCCAAGGGGTCATGTGCATCGCAAATAAACTATATAGCCTGAAATATAGTCGGAGTTGCAAACGTTATACAGATTACAATCGTAAATATTATTTTATTTAGACTAGAAATTGAAAAATAACTAATAGTTCAAATTGCATTCAGAATTTAACCCTTTTAATTATTGTAATCTGTAAAATCTTGCTAATTTTTGTTGGGTTTAGGCCCAATTATAGGCCAGCCCATTCTAACCCAACCTAACCCTTTGGCAGCCTCCGCCCCTTCATATCCCCCATGCAGATCCATTCCCCCTTATTCCATGTGACTCTTTGATTCACGGGAATGTATTTATCCTTCTCTCTTTTTCTATATATGAAGGGAGTTCTTCTCTTTGTGAGATAAAACAGACATAGCAGTAAGACAGAAAACAAGAGCAGAAAGTACATTAAGTATGTACGGGAATTTCTGTCATCCAAACCTTCTCCTTCTTCGTCTTCTTCATCCCTGTTCTCTGTATGAGATTTTAATCAGTGGGTCGAGGTGTGAATGGAGTGTGGGGTGTTACCGGATTTGAGTTGAGTGTCTTCTTTGTGAGGATATCTCTGATATTGGGTCTTAATTCGCAGCTGTCCAACGATCGACCGGAAACAGGCTCAAGGTTGTCTTAGCCCTTATCAAGACTTCGGGTGTTCGATTCCTGACAGTGGTATCAGAGCCACGGTTGTTAAAATCGTGGTCTCTCTTTGTGGTAGAGTCAATTTCTATGTGAGATTGAAGGAGTTTCTTCGAAAACCATTATTTCCGGTCAATTTTCCCATCGCTGTAACGCCGCCGTTCTCGGACGAGCCTCCTCTTTCTCGGCCTAGACATTTGTACCGAGCCTTTGTGGCGAGCGGGTTACACCCTTCTCGGCCAAGCTCCTCCTTTCTCGGCCGAGCTAGTTGTGCCGAGACCAGCAGAGTTGTGCCTCCATTCTCGGTCGAGCTCCACCCTTCCCGACCGATCCCCTTGTGCTGAGACCAACAAACTCAACCACCTAGCTGTCCTCCCGTCACGCCTTTGCCCGACGTGAGCCCTGTACCTTTCGATTAGGTAAGTCGGGTTCTCCTCCCGGTGAGGACCCGTTCTGGTAAAGAAGCTTAATCTTGTTTATTGCTTTTGTAGCTGCCGTTTGGGACAGTTAGGATTTGCTTTTACTGCTCTTGTAGCTGTCGTTTAGGAATGAATAGGTTTAGCTTTACGTGCTGATAGTTTTAGGATTATCTGTGTCATTATCTGCTATTGCTTCCGCTTGCATTCTCTGATCTGTGTGATTAATTATTGCTTGCCTATTTTTCCTTGGAGGTTATCAAGTGACCCCCTGCTCCATTGATAAATCAGTGCTGAGAACTGGGAAATCTTTGATTGTTCTGTCCTCCTTAAATTTGTGTGATTTGTGATGGGTTCTATGTCTGGTTATAGTCTGGGTCCGTTTGATGGACGCTCAGACTTTGGTATTTGGCAACAGAAAATGAAAGGTATTCTGATACAACAACGTGTGTTTAAGTGTATCAATCTACAATTTTCTGAGTCTGATTCTGATGATAAAAGGGCAGAAATGGATGAGCTTGCGCACTCATCCATTATCCTTAACCTTTCTGACTCGGTGTTAAGAAAGGTTGGAGATCATAATAGTGCCAAAGATTTGTGGGAGAAATTGCAAGATTGTATACTGAGATTTCGTTGCCTAGTAAGATGTTTTTGCTTGAAAAAAATTTTCGGTATAAAGACATAGAAGAGAATCTTGATGTGTTTACAAAACTAGTTCAAGATATAAAGAAAACATGTGATAAATGTATTGATGATTATACTCTGATTGTACTCTTAAATGTCATCCCTGATACATATAATGATGTAAAATATGCTATTAAGTATGGTAGAGATCAACTTAGCCTTGAAACTGTGGTAAATGGTTTGAAAAGCAAGGAAATTGATTTAAGAACTAATCCGGGTAAAAAAAAATCATGGTGAGGTTTATGTTTGTGCGTGGGAGGGATAAAAACAGAACCCACAATAACCAAACTAATCATGATAAAAAGAAGAAAGAAAACCGTAGTATGTCTAAGTCTAGGCCTAAAATCAGAAAGTGTTATAACTAGGGGTGTCAATTCCCGACATAACCCGAGCAATCCGACACGACCGAACCTGTATTTTGAGGGTTAGGGTCAACCCGAACTCGAATGAATAAGAAACAGGTCAAACCCGTCTGACCCGGAAAAAAAATTGGCGGGTTGACCCGCAACCCGTTTTAAAAAATGGTAAATTAAAAAGAAATTAAAATTAAACAACATATTTAATAAATAATCATAAGAAATGCACAAACCCTATAAAACATAATAATCACATTGCTGAATATTTGTTTTGGTAACTAATAATCATGTGAATGTATTGTCTAGAACCTATATAAACCAATATTGTTTTGTCGTAAAGTGTTCTTCATTCTGTTTTTCTTATAGCTCATAGATAACAAATTCTTACAAATCTAAGCATAATGGTCTACATATTCTTCTAACACTAATGTTATTTTTTATATAAGAGATGCGAGTATAAAGCATTGATCATTAAACAAAATATGTTTAGAAAAGAGCATGCAACAATTACATTTGGTATTTGTAAGAGTATGATAAATTTTACTAGTAAAAGAAATTCATTGGATGAGCTTATAAAGATGAATTATCCAATTAATAAGATATTAGATATGTTCAACAGAATCTTAAGAAATGAGAGTGAGAATGTGGGAGAGTGAGATAGTGGGAGTTTTTAGAATATTTTAGAAACTACGTAATTTTGGCTTTTAGAGTTTTAGTATGATAATTTTGTGTTGTATTGTTATTGTGTGAGAATATTGTTATTTTAGAATATTATTATTATGGGAGAAGTAGAAAAGTAGAAATGATTTTTTTTTTTTTAAAAAGAGGTTGAAAACAGGTTGGCGGGTTGACCCGCAACCCGAACAGGTCGGGTTTGGGTTGCAGGTCTCAACCCGAATATGAAAACAGGTCGGGTTTGGAATGGTAAATTTTTTGTAATAAGCAGGTCTCAACCCGACCCGCGAACCTGCAACCCGACCTGTTTGTCGCCCCTAGTTATAATTGTGGTGAAACTGGTCATTTTCTCAAAGAATGTCCAAAGAAACAGAAAGAACAAGCTAATAAGGCTTCTGGGGTTGAGAGAAACGGTGATGTCTTTATGGTAACCAAGTCATGTGATGTGTCTTCTGTGAATTTTATGCATTCTGCCACTTTGTGTGAATGAATGGCTTATTGATTCTGGATGTACTTTCCACATGTCACCATTTAAAGACGTGTTTTGCTCTTATAGAGAAGTCAGTAATGGGTTTGTGTATTCGGCTAATGAGAAACAATGTAAAATCATTGGTAATGGGGACATTTCTTTGGTATGTGAATCTGGCTTTGGTCTGACACTTAAAAATGTCAGATATGTGCCTGAATTGTGCAATAATCTGATTTCATGTGCTGCATTAGAAGATGATGGGTTAGAAGGAAAATGGGGAATAGGGCATGATGATAATCATGAGGGGATCATTAGTGGTCTTAAAAGCTGAAAAAAGAAACAATTTGTATGTTTACATTGCTAAGTCTATGCCTTGTTCTGTGAATATTGTCGAAGAGGACAAAACTGAACTGTGGCATCATAGACTAGGTCACATGAGTAGTAAAGGGTTGGAAATTTTGCATAAAGCTGGTTCATTTGGTACTGATAAGCTCTCTTGCATGCCCTTTTGTGAATCTTGTGTGAAAGGAAAACAACATAAAGTAAGCTTCCCTGTTTCCCCCGTTTCCAATAGATCTAAATGCACTGGCATACTTGATTATTTGCATGCCGATGTATGGGGACCTGCCAGTGTTCTCACACATGGCGAAAAGGTGTGCTTCCTTTCAATTGTTGATGATTTCTCTAGAAAGGTATGTGTTTTGTTGTTAAAACATAAATCTGATGTCTATGAGAATTTTAAAAATTGGAAAGTGTTAATTGAAAATCAAACAAGAAAAAAGATTAGAAATCTTAGGACTGATAATGGACTAGAATTTTGCAATAACTTGTTGGATGAGTTGTGTGTAAAATCTGGTATAAAACGGTTCCCTACACACCTCAGCAAAACGGTGTGGCTGAAAGGATGAACCAAACTCTTCTTGAAAGGGTGAGGAGCATGTTGACTTCCTCTGGGCTTTCAAAAGAGTTCTGGGGTGAAGCAGTTTAACTGCTACCTATCTAATCAATAGGCAGTGGCGGATACAAGATTTTGGGATTGGGGGTACGATATAATAAAAAATGTACATAAATATTGTTTAATATTTAAAGTCGTAGAATCTGAAATACGAAAATAAAAATTAGAAAATACACAACATTAAAATAAAAACTACTATCCTAGTTGGGTCCGATGAGTCTTCATTCTTTGGAAGCGATCTATGACATCATCATCGGAAACTTGTAGAAAAATATCCTTCTCAATGAAAGTAACCAAATAATCATTTAACAATTGATCGCCCATGCTATTCCGCAACTTATTTTCTACGTAGGTAATTCCGGAGAATATACTTTCCGCACTTGTAGTGGCAACAGGGAGAATCAACATCAACTTGATAAGCAAATAAATTGTCGGATAGGACACATGCTTTTTTGTTTCAACAAGCATCTTTGAAAGGTCACTAATATCATGTAAGCTACGAAACCTATCATCTCTTCGCATATCTTGAATAAATATATCAAGTTGACATTTAAGAGCCATCAAATCAATACTTGAAAACTCAGATGGATAAAATGTGGCTAGTTTGAGTACCTTTTCCTTGTCAAAAGAAGAGAAGTGATCTTTTGGACTTAAGCAAGCCATGCAAATAAGCAACATTGTATTAGCCTCATCAAAGCGATCATTGAGTTCTCGAAGTAGTAAATCAACCACTTCTACAAAAACATCAAATCGAAAATGATGAATGTTTGTAACTTGTGAAACAAATCGCCTCGACCTTCCTAATGGAACATAAAGAGCATCCACAACAGGAACAACAATGTCATGCTTAGTGCAGAATGAAGTGGCCTTATTAAAGAGAGTCTCCCATCCACAGTTTCTTGTCTTTTGCAACTGTTGTTTGGTTAAAGAAACAAGGGACATATCATTAACAATACCTTGATCTCTTATTTGCAAAGCCAAAAACAAATCATCAGTGTACCCAAAAATTGTCAACATCAAATGTGCCATAAAAACAAAATCAAATGACTCTAACGAGAACAAAATGGCTTGAGCTTTTATCCTATCTTCGGAACTTGAACCGTTCTTCCCAATCATCCCAAGTACCTTAAAATTGTAGGAAACAAGTAGACAATATTCAAAAGGGTCTTATAATGGGACCCCCAACGAGTATCACCGGGCCTCTTCAAACCAAGTTCTTGATTTAATCCCGACCCACTCTCAATTTCACACATTTCCAAGGCTTTAGCAACTTCTTGAGCTTGACTTTCCCGGATCATTTCTCTCCGCTTACAAGAAACTCCAACCACATTCAACAAGTTTGCTAGTGTCTCAAAAAGCCAACAACAATCACTGTTTTTCTTTGCCACAGCTACAAGTGTCAATTGAAGTTGATGAGCAAAACAGTGAACATAGTAGGAACATGGAGTATCCTTCATGATCAAAGTCTTAAGACCATTTATCTTACTCTTCATGTTGCTAGCCCCATCATATCCTTGCCCACGAATTTTAGACGGACTCAGTGAATGCTCGACAAGTAAAGATATAATTGCATTTTTTAGCGACAAAGCAGTTGTATCACCAACATGTACAAGTCCAAGAAATCGCTCTACCACCATTCCATTTTCACCATCAACATAATGCAAACAAACAGCTAGTTGTTCTTTTTGAGACACATCACTTGATTCATCTGCTAATATACCGAAATAGTCATCACCAAGCTCCTCTATAATGCGTTTAGTTGTTTCTTTAGCACAAGAATTTATGAGATCTTTTTGAATTAAGGGAGATTTCATCTGATTATTCCCTGGAGCATTTTCAAGAACGACACTTTTAACATTCTCATTATGCTCAGCAAGCCAAGTCAAAAGCTCAAGAAAATTTCCTTTATTAAGTGATTTCACACTCTCATCGTGGCCACGACATGCCAACCCTTGACGTAAAATAAACCTCAAACAAGAAAGTGAAGCCTTCAAGCGAGTTTCATATTCACTTTTCATCACATCACTTGCATTATCCAAAACATGCACAATAGATTTTTTTTTTTTTTTAGTCTCTTAAGTTCACATATTTCTCATAAGCAAGATTATGAGCACTTTTAATTCCACCAACATGCTTATCAAATCTATCGGGTTTATTCCATGATCTAAATCCTCCATGAACAAATGCATCTCCACCCACAAAAATTTCTACCTCACTTTTAAACAAGTATCAAACAAAACAAAATGCAACATCTTTCTCAATACTATATTCAAGCCAATCATACTTTTGAACATTTTGACACTAAACCGCTGTAAACCTCCAAGGTCTCTCTGTGGAAAGTTATGAGTTTTTTATTGACAAGGTCCTTTTAGAATGCATGCCCTTCTCACTGGATTATGTTGCTTTGGAGGATAATCCATTATATTTA
The DNA here is from genome assembly GCA_958295605.1 of Ajuga chamaepitys. Taxonomy (NCBI): domain Eukaryota; kingdom Viridiplantae; phylum Streptophyta; class Magnoliopsida; order Lamiales; family Lamiaceae; genus Ajuga; species Ajuga chamaepitys. Next base: position 13,674,726 of record OY282502.1, on the reverse strand, counting down.
TTCTTTTTCCTGGATCGTGAGGAAGAAGTTCAACATCATATAAGAAATCCTCCTGTTCTAGTGGAACACTAGGGGAACTTGAACAACCTAATTCCGTTCTTTTTTCAATTTGGGGGGAATTCGATGATTGGGATAAGGGAGACTCACTATCATTTGAAGGAACCACATAACCTCTTGGTGAAGAGCAAGAAGCCCCTTGAGATTTCATTTTCTCAAACATTTGTCGAAGATCGGGTTGCTTCCCCATTGTCTTGGTTTTCTTTGATTTAGGTGTTTCATCCTTCATTTCTTAATTCAATTAGAACAAATAATAAGAATATAATTATATAACAAAAAAAGTCGAACAGATTCACAATTGCGATAACAACCAACGAATTTATTAAGAATTTATCATAAAATCAATCAATAGAGAAAACCCAAACATGAAGCATATTATATACATATATATACACATATATTATGTATATATACACACAAAAAAAAAAAAACAAGATACACAAACCCTAGTCCATTAATAAACAACACCAAGTAAATACATTAATAAATTAATCAAATTAAACAACAAATATATATAACAAAACTAACAAATAAACAAAAAAAATAAAGAAAAGAGGAAAAAGACTTACAGTGGTGAAAAATGAATGGTGAATGTTGGCTATTGCTGTACATTTTGAGAATGGGAGTATATTGTGATTCTTTAATTAATGGTTGTTGGACTTGGGCCAACAAATATTATTTCTAGCAATATTGGGCCAAGCCCACTGTTCCATATATTAATTGGTTATTAATTGGCTCTTACATTGCTGAGCTGACATTGGACAATTTAAATTTGGGGGTCTAATTTTTTGTTAATATATAATATTAAAAAAATTGAAATTTGAGGTACAACTGTACCCTCACAGCCCCTTTTACATCCGCCAGTGTCAATAGGTCCCCTTCTGTGCCTCTAGATGGTAAGTGTCCTGAGTCTGTTTGGACTGATAAGTCAATTAACTTCTCTAATTTGCGAATATTTGGTTGTGATGCTTTTGCTTATCAGAAAAGTGATAAACTTGAACCTAGGTCTAAAAAATGTGTTTTCCTAGGTTACCCTGATGGTGTGAAGGGCTATAGGCTTTGGCTTAGAGATGAACCAGATTTTTAAGTGGTAATAAGTAGAGATGTCGTGTTTAACGAATCTGACTTTCCATGTTTATCTGCTGCTGTGCTTTTACCTGTTTCTGACCCTGCTCCCTCTGAGGTGGAGCAATCAGATTTATCTGTTTCTGATGTGCATGAACCAACTATTGACTTACCTGATGTGAATAAGAATGTGGAAGATGTGCCTAATAATGATGATTACCAACTCGCTAGGGACAGACCTAGGAGAAACATTAGGCAACCTGCTAGGTCTGATGACTTCCATATTAATACTCATGCTTTCAGTGTATTTTGAATCTGTTGAGAAATTTCAATCGTGCATGAGAACTATGAACTTAGGTCCTAATGATTAGATCTTGTGTTTATGTTCCTCTTATGCTAGACTTTGTGTCTATTTTATGTTTTGTGCAAGATTCTTGACTTTGTGTCATATTCGACTTTGTGTCGTGTGCTTGACTGTGCGTCTTTCCTTTGTGATATTAACTTGCTTTGTACTTGTTATCTCCTGTACTAACTTTGTGTTTAGTGTGCAGGTGTTATGACGATGATGATTCCTCCATTTCCGTAATCGATCGACAACATGAGTGAATTGGGCCCAAGGTGGATTTGTTGGGTTTAGGCCCAATTATGGGCCAGCCCATTCTAACCCAACCTAACCCTTTGGCAGCCCCCACCCTTCATATCCCCCACGCAGATCCATTCCCCCTTATTCCCTGTGACTCTTTGATTTACGGGAATGCATTTATCATTCTCTCTTTTTATGCTCCCTTCTCCACTATATATGAAGGGAGTTATTCTCTTTGTGAGATATAGTAGACATAGCAGTAAGACAGAAAACAAGAGCAGAAGTACACTAAGTGTGTACGGGAATTTCTGCCATCCAAACCTTCTCTTTCTTCGTCTTCTTCGTCCCTGTTCTCTGTGTGAGATTAATCAGTGGGTCGAGATGTGAGTGGAGTGTGGGGTGTTATCGGGTTTGGGTCGAGTATCTTATTTGTGAGGATATCTCTGATATCGGATCTTAATTCGCTGTTGTCCAACGATCGATCGAAAAGGGGCTCAAAGTTGTCTGAATCATTATCGTGACGTTCGATTCCTAACAATTTTTTCGAAAATGTCAGATTCACGTTTCTTTTATATTTCCCTTATAATTTCGTTGAAATATTTTTCTTCTGAAATGTCTTTTCATGTTACTTTTAATATTTCTATATCTTTTATAAAATTAAATGTCAAACTCTATATTATACATTCTGAATTTATATTATGATAATACCAACAATATTTACGCGGTTTTTATTATTTGTGTATTGTTTATAACTAGTATTACTCCCGTGCGATGCACGGAAGGCTACTAATACAGTAAAGTTTTTCACTAAATTAAATAATATACGGTTATATTATTTGAAAATGTGAATATTGTATACTTAATATATAAATATTTTATTTTTTTTAACATATAGTAAACTTTTTAATAGTGTAAACATTCGTTTCTCCCGTGTCATACTTGAATTATATATATGTGTGTGTGTTATTTATAAATAAATTATTGTTACATAATAAAATTGAAATAAATATTAAAATATATAACAAATAAAAAATAAAAATTCCTATGTTAAAGTTATTTTTTTTATAAAACTCTGACATAACGTTAGTCGGTCTGTATCCTTCTTAACCTATACGAATGACCGCAAATAGTTCAATTAAATACATATGTTAAAGCAATAAAAATATAATAACATACTACTTATTAAGAAAATAAGATAAGATAATAAAATAAATTAACCAATTTATAAGGAAAATAGATTTTCTTTTCAAATAATCTTATGTTTTTTATTTTTGAAAATACTTTATTGCTTCATTTTTATATAAAATAATTCACAATATGAATGAATCAATGCGGAATAAAAAAAATTAAAACATAATTCAACTTAAAGAAGGTGAGAAGATGATTAAATTGATATATTATATATGAATATATTAAAAACAAAAAACTTGTTAGTATTATAAAAATTCCTAAAGAGTTTTTGACAAAGAAACACACTAACAAAATGTTGAAACTGTAATATCTTTTAGGGATACATACATGAATATATTTTCTTGAAAATGTCTGATTTGCAATTGAATGAAAAAAATATTTTTTTACATATTTGGCTCCATTTTATTTTATTATACACACACATATTTATTTATGGATTAATTTATAGAATAAAATTAAGATGGAAATTTAAATAAAATAGATTAATTAATTAAAATATTTTAAAAAATTAAATTGGAAATATTTTTTTAGAAAAATTCTTCAACTAATTCGTATTGCGGCCTAAACATTACACCAATAAACATCTGCAATAAGTACTCAAATTTAACCAAATAATCAACCAATAAATAATTTGTATTTATTTTATATAATATCACACTTTTATATATGTGATATGGATGTCAGAAAAAAGATCATAAAACGATGATTAATTTAATATATAAAATGTAAAAATTGCTGATATATATATATATATATATATATATATATATATATTTTAAATTTGGGAAATGACTAATTCTTTGAAAGAAGGAAAAAAAAAAAAAAAAAAACATATCAAAAGTTGACACTTCTACAAATGATCATAAATAATATAAAATATTTTGGTGAAAAAATACAACTTAACAATTTTAACACTCTTATAACGTTTATATATGTAAGAATTTTTAATATATCTGAATAAATTTTCAAATTAGAACTATAAATATTTTAATTTTTCTTTCTAGAATTATATTATCTTTGCAACTTTAAACATTTCACTTGGTAATTTTAGATATATTGAAGTACTTCTTATTTTTAAATAAATAAAAACATTAACAAAATAAAATCAAAAGTTATTCATTAATTCGAAGACAATTTAAAGTATGTGAGTTCTTCAAAATATTTAAATATTTTCATACTTTATTTGGTTTTGTAATTCAATTAAATTTTATACTTTTATTGTAAATATTATATTATTTCAGGTAAAAACTGATTAATGCAAAATATATATATATCGTAGGTTGCATAGAATAAAAAAAGATATAATTGAAGTTGGTTAGTGCGACAAAATATTTTTTAGGTTGCAAAGTGTAAAAAAATATATAGTTGAGATTAATTCACGAAAAAAGAAAAAGATTGAAAAGTATAACTAATGTCATAAAATTTAGGTTACTATATATAAAATAATATTAACACAATATACATTATATAAAAATAGGAATAAGTAATAAAACAACAAACTCAATAATAATTATGATATATAAACATACATATGCTCAAAGGTCCACGTCTAATAAAACAAACATTGTTATCATATATATATTAGCAGATGTAATGATTTAATAAATTATTTATAAAATTAATTGTTGATTTTTTGCCTTTGATTTAATGAAATATGAGTTTAATTACTTAAACAATATTTTTTATTCTGGTCGTTACTAAAGTAAAGAATATATTTGAAAATTCACGTGAAATATAATAAATTTGTTGAACTTTGAGAAAATACTCAACTAATATTTTTTATACGGGGAATTATTTTATTAATTTTTACAATAAACACTTAAATATAACCTATATATTTAATCAATAAATAGTTTATTATTTTAAAATTAAATATCTCGTACATTATAATATATGTGATATGGATGTCAAATTGAAGATTGTGAAAAGATGAATAATTTGATATATCATGCATAAAAAATAGATTAATAATATAAAGATTATTTGCATTTTAAAAAATTGAAAGAAAACTATAAAGCTACCAAAATTGATAAAAACTTATCAAATTAGTGTAAAAGTTTTTGGAGGGAAAGTTAAAATGACAATAATGCCCTTCATTTAGCTTATATATATATATATAGATATTTTATTTTGTTTAAAATTTTAGATGAATGTATTTATGGAAGCAAGTTATAAATATCTTTCAAGTTTTCAGATTTTAAAATATTTTTTTTATAGCTTCTGTGAGGTAGTGTTCAATCTCATCAAGTGAGCTATACTTGGTAATATGGTGTGTTGGGAATGTGGAACCGGGTTCAAGAGGTGAAGAACCGGAGGTTTGGACCGGGTTTGAGCATCAAGAAGCAAAGCTGGTCAGGATGAGCCAGGTTCGTGGCAGTTGTGAATAACCGCTGATTATGACGAGTTAGTTCAGGATTTGTGACGAAGAAAACCGTCACTTTTGTCCGGTAGCTGAGCTCAACTTGATTCAGTTAGAACTTTTTGTACGGTTACATTCGAGCTTCAATTCTTATATCATTGTAAAGCTCTCATCAAGGAGAACAACACTACGTCGAGCAATTTTCCAGTTTCTTAGATTAGAGAGAGGATTTTGAGAGGGAACGGTTTCTGCCCTAATTTGTTCCAGAATTGGGCATTTTGGTTTCTGAGTGTATTCTCTGTAATTGATTGGATTTCTTAGTGGATTGAGGTGTGCCTTGCCTCCGTGGATGTAGTTCATCTTGAACGAACCACGTAAAACTTGTGTGTGATTCATTTATATTTCCTGTTCTGCGCAAGTCGTGTTCGGTCACAACTTTGGCCGAATTAAGTGTGTATTTTCAGATTGATCTTTGTGCGATTTCCAGATTCAGTTTAGCTGTGTGTTTAGGAGTTGAAATCACTAACAAGTGGCGCCGTCTGTGGGAAATCAACTCTCACAGCTTGAAGAAGGGAAGGAATGGCTGGAATGAAGATGGATTTTGAGAAGTTCACAGGAAGGAATGATTTCACATTGTGGAAGATCAAGATGAATGCAGTATTGGTTCACAATAGCCTTGATCTTGCATTGATACCTCTGGATTCATGGGAAGAAACTGAGAAATCCAAGTTTGCATCAGTGGATAAGAAGGCCCTAAGTCTTATCTTCCTATGTTTGGGTGATAAACCGTTGAGGGAGGTCTCAAGATGCAAGAGTTCCTCAGAAGCATGGAGGAGATTGGAAGAACTGTATCAATCAAAGTCAGTTTCCAACAAGCTGTTCTTGAAGCAGAAGATGTTGGCCTTCAAGATCACTGAAGACAAGGTAATTTCTGATCAACTTGATGAGTTCATTAAGATGATTGAAGAATTGGAAGATCTGGATGTGAAATTGGAGGAGGATGACAAGGCATTGATGGTGTTAAACATTCTTCCAAAATCTATGGAAAGCTTTAAGGATGCCTTGATGTATGGGAGAGATGAGCAACTATCCTATGATGGAATAGTGAAGGCTCTGAGGTCTAAATGCTTCCAGACTCAAGGGGATAAAGGCATGGTGCAATCTGGAGAAGGCTTGAATGTCAAATTCAAGAAACCTTGGCAAGGCAAGAAGGGACAGAATGCTAAGGATCCAAAGTCAGGGGATTCTAATCCTAAGAAGGGGAATGACTGGGTTGAGAAGAGGAAATGCTTCAAGTGCAAGCAGCCAGGTCACTTGAAGAAGGACTGTCCTAAGAGAAATAAGAAAGGTGGTGGTAGCGTGTCGTTACCGCCACAAATTTAACCTATTCTTAGCCCACAATATTAAACAAAATAGTACATGGTAAGAAAGGATCGTTTCCCACGAGGAGAATTTTGCTTACTTAATTTTAGAATCAAACATGATAAACATTAACTCCAATTATGAATTATAAATAATATATATAAATATATATATACATATAAATAGAAGTTACACGCACACACACGAAGGAGGGGGGGGGGTGTTTAGCAAAATAATTAACGTCTAAAGTAAAGATAAATAATACCTAAAATTAACGTTTTCAAGACAAATAAATAAATTATTAGCATATGCAAATTTTAAGATTAATGAACCCAAGAGCTTGATTTTTGATCAATTATACAAAACAAGGTTAATAGATTGAAAGTGAGAACCTTAAGTAGCTAAAGTTTCACTATAATCCCTCTAATATTATTGAAATTATTCTAGGATAATCTCAATTCTAATTAATCTAATCATGTCAATCTTTACTATTCAATTAACAAGACTTCGACTAATTGCATAAAGTTAGGGAAGATCAATCCTAGCAAATCACAAGTTGATATTACTAGTTCAAATCATATTCAAGTATGAATTAAAACCATTTGACTATTCTTAATTCAAACTAATTGCTACTTAATTTCTATTCAATTCGGACTAGGCCGAGCCAAATAAAATAGCTATGATTCCAACCAACATACATGAAATGGATCCAAAAGTCATGAAAATGAGGATTAGAATATAAATCAATTACCACAATATGACAAGAATATCAACTAAATTTTGTATTCATTTGAGCAAAATATCAAACACCTTGTGTGCATAAACATCAACACAAACATATTACAATATAACTTAACTATAATTCAAGAGGGGTGTGAGGGACATACTAAAAACAATATTTTGAAGATATAAAAAGAGAAATTTGACAAGAATTAGTACTAGAAATCTTCCCCTTGTTGAGTTGCTTTGACACCTCTCAAAAAGCGGGAAATTTTCTCCGTCTACCGTAAATGGACCAGCCCGTTTACGATAGGTTTCTCCTCCTTTTACACTCCCAAATATGTCCTTAATAACCCTCACACCCTCAAAGGATTACAATAAATAAGACCCCAAAAGATTGCTAGTCTACCTCTATAGAATTTGAGTTGTTGTTGGATTGTTGAAATATTGAATGATTTTCTTCATCTTCTTCCTCCTATTTATAGCTGATTTTTGGGGCAGCAATCTGCACTTTCAAGGCTGTAAATTTGATGAATTTTTGCTGTAAATTTGCTGCCAAATTGAAGAATCAAGCTGTAAAAATGCAAGTTGTTGCTGTTCTGACTGTTGCTGCCAGTTGCTGCTAGTTGCTGCTAGTTGCTGCTGGAAATAATTAAATGTGGCAGCCCTTTGCTAAATTTTGGCTGTAAGTTGCTGGAAATTGTGGCGCAAAGAAATTGTAGGCTAATGCATTGAAAAAGTCAACAATTGTTGGCTGAATTTAGTTCCTTCTCAGGCAGCAAATTCGCAGCCTTGCTGCTCCATTTCTTTTGTTGAAAAGTCCACATTTGTGGGCTGAATTATTTGCTGCATAACTCCAATTCAAGTGGCTAATGGTTGTCTTTCAAATGGGCTATAGGCCCTATTCTATGTAGGCTTCAATTACACTTGATGTTTATTACACACAATCAAATTTAATTAATTTTATATTATCACTATTATAAAGATAAATTGTTTAAAGTTCAAACTTAATAAAATATAGTAAAATATAATAATATTGCTTAGAAAATGCAACAAAATAAATCAAATTGAAAGATTAAATATCACAAAGTTATGACTTATCAAATTCCCCTACACTTAGATTTTGGTCGTCCTCGAACAAAAATTTATGTCAATCTATCAAATGCCTAAGAGATATAACTCACAAGTATAGAAACAATGAATCTGTTCAACTTATAACATTTCAAGAAGAACAAGCTCAATTATTCGTAACTAACTAGAATTTAGCATTACTTAAAAATAGAGTAAACTAAGTAGGTAGACCCTCACAAGATAATTCACTCTTCACTCATGTGTTTGAAAGGGTTAGTGTTTCGCTCAAATTTCACTTCATAAACTTGACCCACCATAAGCTTGCATGTCTTCTCATTTCTCCATTATTAGGATCACATACACCACATAAATCATAAGGACTTTTTGATGTGAATATAGTTGTTAGAAATTTGTCTATGAGGTGTTCATGGGAATAAAGTAGATGGAAAGAAATGGTTTAGGATAACTTGTGATTTTGTAGAGGCAAGTGTGATAGTAAAATATGGCGGTAAAAACCCTTGAATTAGTAGAGCAAAACAACACCCTATCAAAAATTTGAAAATTTCACACTTTGTTCTTTCTTTTCTTTCATCATTTTCTTTTAACTCGAGCCATGATCGACCAAAGTAGGTGCATTTAATGCTCCATCCTACCATGGCACAAGGTTGGTGAATTTTAAGGTCACCCCTTGCTGTCCACATCGGTACCTCAAGTTTTTTTTTTTTTTTTTTTTTTTTTTTTTTTCGCTCCTTGTATCCTTACTTTCACCACAATCCACATTTCTTTGAATTCAAGTGCTCTACTAATCCTTAGGCCATGGGGAAAAATAGATTACTTGGGTTGAGGCTCATAATGAGACAAGCAAAAACAAAGAGGGGGCAAAAAGGCTCAACTTGGCTCACTAGTGGAAAATATATGTAAGGTTTGTTTTGGCTCAAGTGGTTTCCTAAATGCCTTAATCATTTTTATGTGAAATGTATGTGATAAGTTTGACTTTGAAGAGAATAATGCAAGTTCTAGGGATACAAATCTACAAAAGAAAGCACTCATGAAAGAAATGAGACTTGATAAGATATATATCGGTCATTAAGCTCAAATCTCACCAGCTTTTGTCTACCATCCATAGTTACTACTATTTTTAAGAAAATATATCAACTAGTTATAAGAATTGAGCCCGTCTATCAATCATGTTATGATGTTTAGAGCAAATTGTTTCAAACTTGTGGTCATACACCTTTAGCAATTGAGAACTCAAAATTATTCAGTTTACACAAAATAAGTGCCAAAAAAGTGCTTAAAATAGCAAGAAATTTTAAAAATTAGCCTCAAAATTCATGAAAATTTGCCAAAAATTTCAATTTTCAATTTTCACTTTCTTTCCCCCCCCCACACTTAAACCATACATTGTCCTCAATGTAAGCTTCAAATGTTTGAGTAGAAAAAATTAGACAAGTCATGCATTTTATCAAAAAGCTAGTTGCATACTAAATTGCAATATATATCCGAAAATAAAGCTACTAAATGGCAAAATAGATTAGACAAAAAGAGTAGAGTAGAGAATGCAAATCTGGTATTGGGTTGCCTCCCAAGCAGCGCCTTTGGTTATTGTCGTTGGCTCGACATACTCCCTTCTTGCTCAAGATTCCTCTAAAATAATTTCCTCCATCAGCATCACTTGAGTTTGTTCGTAGAATGGTTTTAGCCCGTGACCATTAACTTTGAAAATCTTGTCTGTTTCTAAACTTCTTATTTCTACTGCACCATGAGGAAAAACGTTAGTAACAACAAATGGACCAAGTCATCGTGTTCGGAGCTTACCTGGAAACAATTTCAATCTAGAATTCAATAACAACACTTTTTGCCCAATATGAAATGACTTCCTAAGTATCATCTTGTCATGAAATGCTTTGGATTTTTCCTTGTATATTCTAGCATTTTCATAAGCTTCTAGTCTTAGTTCCTCCAATTCTTGTAATTGTAACTTTCTTTCTTTTCCAGCTTTTATGTAGTCTAAGTTACATTGTTTTACCGCCCAATATGATTTATGTTCAATTTCAACCGGCAGGTGACAAGCTTTTCCAAAAACCAACCTATAAGGGGACATACCAATTGGAGTTTTAAATGCAGTCCTATAAGCCCAAAGAGCATCATCTAATCTAATACTCCAATCTTTCCTATTAGGATTAACCATTTTCTCCAAAATTTGCTTAATTTCCCTATTAGAGACCTCAGCTTGCCCACTAGTTTGGGGGTGATATGCAGTAGAAACGCGATGTGTGACATGATATTTTTCAAGTAAAGCGCCAAATGTCTTATTGCAAAAATGAGTACCACGGTCACTAATGATTGCTTTTGGTATGCCAAACCTATTAAAGATGTGACTCTTAACAAATTTGACCACAGTTTTAGCATCATCATGCTTGAAAGCCTTAGCCTCTACCCACTTAGATACATAATCAACGGCAAGAATGATGTAAACATTACCAAAAGATGATGGGAATGGTCCCATAAAATCAATTCCCCAAATGTCAAAAATTTCACAAACCAAAATACCTGTTTGAGGCATCTCATTCCTTCGTGATATGTTACCTGTCTTTTGACATTGTTCACAAGATTTACAAAATAAATATGCATCTTTATGCAAAGTAGGCCAATAAAATCCACATTCAAGCACTTTATGAGCGGTCCTTTTGGGACCAAAATGACCTCCAGCATCATAACTATGACAAAAAGTTAAAATAGACACATATTCGGATTCATTCACACATCTTCTAATTATTTGATCAGAACAAGATTTCCACAAATACGGGTCATCCCAAAAATAATATTTTGATTCAGCCTTTATTTTATCCTTTTGAGCCCTTGTCAATTCAGTTGGGAAAGTCCTAGTTACTAAAAAATTTACAATATCAGCATACCAAGGAGGTTCCACAGTCAAAGAATATAATTGCTCATCAGGAAAAAATTCAGAAACCATTGGCCAATCATCTCTAGGTACTATTCTACTCAAGTGATCTGCAACAAGATTTTCAGCACCTTTCTTATCTCTAATTTCTAAATTAAATTCTTGCAATAAAAGCATCCATCTCAAAAGTCTAGGCTTTGATTCTTTCTTTTTCATCAAATATTTAAGTGCGGCATGATCAGAAAAGACAATCACTTTGGTACCAAGCAAGTAAGAACGAAATTTTTCCAATGCAAATACAACAGCAAGCATTTCTTTCTCAGTGACGGTGTAATTACATTGTGCAGGGTCAAGTGATTTAGAAGCATAATATATCACATAAGGCTCTTTGTCTTTTCTTTGTCCTAACACAGCTCCTACTACTTTGTCACTCGCATCACACATTATTTCAAATTGCAAATTCCAATCAGGGGGGCGAATAACAGGTGCAGAAGTCAATCTATGTTTCAAATCATCAAAAGCCTTTTTACATTTTTCATTAAATTCAAAGGGGACATCTTTTCCAAGCAATACACATAAAGGGGATGCAATTTTAGAAAAATCTTTTATAAAGCGTCTATAAAACCCGGCATGCCCAAGAAATGATCTTACCTCACGAACACAAGTAGGATAAGGTAATGAGCTGATTACCTCTATTTTGGCTTTATCGACTTCTAGCCCTTTAGAGCTCACAACATGTCCCAAAACTACACCTTGTTCAACCATAAAGTGACACTTTTCAAAGTTTAAGACAAGGTTAGTTTCAATGCACCTTTTCAAAACAAGAGATAAATTATGGAGACAGAAATCAAACGAATCACCAAAAACAGTAAAATCGTCCATAAATATCTCCATGTTATGCTCGATCAAATCAGAAAATATGCTCATCATGCATCTTTGAAAAGTACCGGGTGCATTACAAAGGCCGAAGGGCATTCTTCTAAAGGCAAACGTGCCAAACGGGCATGTGAAAGTGGTTTTTTCCTGATCTTCTGGAGCAATAGCAACTTGAATATATCCCGAGTACCCGTCTAAGAAGCAAAAGAAAGCTTGTCCTGCTAGTTTTTCCAACATTTGATCAATAAATGGTAATGGGAAGTGGTCTTTTCTAGTAGCTAGATTTAGCTTCCTATAGTCAATGCACACTCTCCATCCATTAGATATTCTAGTAGGAACAAGTTCGCCTTTTGTATTTTCTATGACCGCTATTCCGGATTTCTTAGGTACTACATGAATTGGACTTACCCATTTTGAATCGGAAATGGGAAAAATTACTCCTGTTTCCAACCACTTAAGAATTTCATTTTTCACGACATCCATCATAGGAGGATTTAGCCTACGTTGTGCTTCTCTAACAGGTTTAGCATCATCTTCAAGAAGGATTCTATGCATACACAAGGTTGGGCTTATTCCTTTAATATCAGCAATTGTCCATCCTATGGCCTCTTTATATTGTTTTAACACATTCAACAATTTTTCTTCTTGGGGTGGGGTTAAAGAGTTTGAAATAATCACAGGCAAAGTTTCACCATCACCAAGAAAAGCATATTTCAGATTAGAGGGGAGAGGTTTTAATTCTAACTTAGGAGCTTGTACTACAGAAGGCAATAATTTTGAAGAAGTGAGAGGCAAAGCAAGAGATGTAGAAGTTACCTTCAATTCTTCTAAATTAACCTCTTTTTCAACAAAAAATGCAGAAGATTCAAGTTCAAGTAGTACTTCATCCAAGTTATCAAGATCAAAGATTTGTTGCACAATTACATCAATAATATCAATAGTATCAATTGAACTCACATTATTAATGTCACTAGGATATCTCATTGCATCAAAAATATTGAACTTAATTACTTCCCCGTCAAATTCCATTGTCAAATTTCCTTCATGCACATCAATCTTAGTCTTAGACGTTTTCAAGAATGGCCTTCCTAAGAGTAATGGCACATTATTAGACGAATCATCACCCATGTCAAGAATGTAAAAATCAGCAGGAAATACCAATTCATTTACTTGAACTAAGACATCCTCAAGTATTCTTACTGGATATGCATTAGACCTTTCAGCCAATTGAATCACAACATCAGTTTTGCTTAATGGCCCTAAATTCAAAGAATCATAAATAGTTCTTGGCATAACATTTATGGAAGCACCTAAGTCCAACATGCATCTTTCAAACCTCAAATTTCCAATTTTGCAAGGTATAGTGAACATACCTGGGTCCTTGCACTTAGGTGGAATTTTCTTTTGAATCATGGCGGAAATATTTTCACCCATACTTACCTTTTCAGAGCCTTTGAATTGCTTTTTGTTGGTGCAATGCTCCTTGAGAAATTTAGCGTACCTGGGAACCTGTTTAATAGCATCTAAGAGAGGTATGTTAACTTCTACCTTCCTAAACGTCTCTAAAATTCTTGGTCCATGGATTCTTTTCTTGATTTTGCAAATCTAGAGGGAAAAGGTGGAATTTCTCTGAATTGGGTGGGGGATTTGTTATTTGGTCCATCTTTCCTTAAACTAACCTCCTCCCCATCTTTCCTTTCATTTTCACTATTTCCCACATCCTTAGATTTTACTTCTAGCTCTTTCTCAATTGCCACCCTTTTACTCTTAGGCTCTTCTAATTGTTTTCCACTTCTTAGTGTTATGGCCTTAGCATTTTCTTTTGGGTTAGGAATGGGTTGAGATGGAAGTTTCCCGGACAATTGGGTTTCTATGTTATTCAAGGAAGTGCAAATTTGCCCAATTTGGTTGTCTAGGTGTTGTAAATGAGTGTCGGTTTTCTTTTGGTATTGGACGCCTTGGGTATGAACTTGACCTATTTGGGTAGTTAACTGTTTGACCATATCTTCTAAAGAACGATTAGAAGTTTCAGGTTGACGCATATTTTGGTAATTGTTTGGTCTAAAGTTACCTTGGCCATATCTCAAATTAGGATTATCTTTCCAACCCTCATTATAAGTATTAGAAAAAGGATCATATTTTCTTTGGGGTTGGCCAGGGAAACCGCCTATAGCATTAACATCTTCAATCTGTAAAGTAGGACAAGCATCAGTAGTATGAGAAAAATCAGTACATATGCCACATGCACGAGCTTGCGTGTTGCCATTTGACACAAACTTGGTCATAAGAGTAGTTAAATGAGCCATTTGTTGAGCATTTTCTCTAAGTTGTTCTTGCACAGCATTAACATCAATTTCATTAACTCTCTTAGTTTGTCCTACATCATTTCTAGTTCCAAACTGTTGTGTATTTTGGGCCATATTAGATATTAATTGTCTAGCTTGTGCAGGTGTTTTATCAACTAAAGCACCCCCACTTGCAGCATCAATCATACCTCTATCATGTGGTAAAAGACCTTCATAAAAGTGTTGAATTAATAATTGTTCACTAATTTGGTGTTGGGGACAACTGGCACATAATCGTTTAAATCTTTCCCAGTATTCATATAATGACTCATTAGTATTTTGCCTAATTCCACATATTTCTTTTCGAATGGATCCAATTCTACTTGCGGGAAAGAATTTTTCAAGAAAAGATTTTTGCAATTCCGCCCAAGTAGTAATGGATCCTGGTGGAAGATAGTAAAACCAATCTTTAGCTAAATCATGCAATGAAAAAGGAAAAGCACGTAGTTTCACTTGTTCCTCATCAACACCATCAGGTCTCATAGTAGAACAAACAACTAAAAATTCTTTCAAGTGCCTATGAGGGTCCTCACCTGCCCGACCATTAAATTTTGGAAGCAAATTTAGAAAACCTGAGTTCAACTTGAGAGGTTTTGCCAATTCTGGGAAGATGATACATAATGGTTGGTCATCAATATTCGGTTGAGAAAGTTGCTTGAGCGTCTGGTTAGCCATGTTCTCCTTTCTTTCTTTTTCTTCTTCCTTCACCTGTTTTACTTCACTTTCTTCACCGATAATCCTACCACTTCTCAATCGCATGCACCTTTCAAGATCAGAGATAACATCATAAGTTAGAAAAGTAAAATAAATTAAATGAAATAGAAGAGAGGAAAAAGAAAATAAAAGATATGGTGAAAAGTAAGTTAATAATCACAACTACTTTAATAGAGAAAATTATAACTTACTAATATGATAGTACAAACCAATTGACACAAAGTCTAGCATTTAATCAATTCAACATGCTTGCAAATAATAATAATAATAATAATAATAATAATAATAATAATAATAATAATAATAATACTACAAGTTCAAACGAGATATTCAAATTTGTATTAATTCTAGGATTAAGTATACAAACAACTCTCCCCGGCAACGGCGCCAAAAATTTGGTAGCGTGTCGTTACCGCCACAAATTTAACCTATTCTTAGCCCACAATATTAAACAAAATAGTACATGGTAAGAAAGGATCGTTTCCCACGAGGAGAATTTTGCTTACTTAATTTTAGAATCAAACATGATAAACATTAACTCCAATTATGAACTATAAATAATATATATAAATATATATATACATATAAATAGAATTCACACACACACACGAAGGGGGGGGGGGTGTTTAGCAAAATAATTAACGTCTAAAGTAAAGATAAATAATACCTAAAATTAATGTTTTCAAGACAAATAAATAAATTATTTGCATATGCAAATTTTAAGATTAATGAACCCAAGAGCTTGATTTTTGATCAATTATACAAAACAAGGTTAATAGATTGAAAGTGAGAACCTTAAGTAGCTAAAGTTTCACTATAATCCCTCTAATATTATTGAAATTATTCTAGGATAATCTCAATTCTAATTAATCTAATCATGTCAATCTTTACTATTCAATTAACAAGACTTCGACTAATTGCATAAAGTTAGGGAAGATCAATCCTAGCAAATCACAAGTTGATATTACTAGTTCAAATCATATTCAAGTATGAATTAAAACCATTTGACTATTCTTAATTCAAACTAATTGCTACTTAATTTCTATTCAATTCGGACTAGGCCGAGCCAAACAAAATAGCTATGATTCCAACCAACATACATGAAATGGATCCAAAAGTCATGAAAATGAGGATTAGAATATAAATCAATTACCACAATATGACAAGAATATCAACTAAATTTTGTATTCATTTGAGCAAAATATCAAACACCTTGTGTGCATAAACATCAACACAAACATATTACAATATAACTTAACTATAATTCAAGAGGGGTGTGAGGGACATACTAAAAACAATATTTTGAAGATATAAAAAGAGAAATTTGACAAGAATTAGTACTAGAAATCTTCCCCTTGTTGAGTTGCTTTGACACCTCTCAAAAAGCGGGAAATTTCCTCCGTCTACCATAAATGGACCAGCCCGTTTACGATAGGTTTCTCCTCCTTTTACACTCCCAAATATGTCCTTAATAACCCTCACACCCTCAAAGGATTACAATAAATAAGACCCCAAAAGATTGCTAGTCTACCTCTATAGAATTTGAGTTGTTGTTGGATTGTTGAAATATTGAATGATTTTCTTCATCTTCTTCCTCCTATTTATAGCTGATTTTTGGGGCAGCAATCTGCACTTTCAAGGCTGTAAATTTGATGAATTTTTGCTGTAAATTTGCTGCCAAATTGAAGAATCAAGCTGTAAAAATGCAAGTTGTTGCTGTTCTGACTGTTGCTGCCAGTTGCTGCTAGTTGCTGCTAGTTGCTGCTGGAAATAATTAAATGTGGCAGCCCTTTGCTAAATTTTGGCTGTAAATTGCTGGAAATTGTGGCGCAAAGAAATTGTAGGCTAATGCATTGAAAAAGTCAACAATTGTTGGCTGAATTTAGTTCCTTCTCAGGCAGCAAATTCGCAGCCTTGCTGCTCCATTTCTTTTGTTGAAAAGTCCACATTTGTGGGCTGAATTATTTGCTGCATAACTCCAATTCAAGTAGCTAATGGTTGTCTTTCAAATGGGCTATAGGCCCTATTCTATGTAGGCTTCAATTACACTTGATGTTTATTACACACAATCAAATTTAATTAATTTTATATTATCACTATTATAAAGATAAATTGTTTAAAGTTCAAACTTAATAAGATATAGTAAAATATAATAATATTGCTTAGAAAATGCAACAAAATAAATCAAATTGAAAGATTAAATATCACAAAGTTATGACTTATCAGGTGGAAATCAAGGGGCAGAAGCTGCTGCTATTGATCATCAAGAAGACCCTCCAGAAGTATTAAATGTTACTGAATCAAGAATGGTAAAGGAATGGGTCTTGGACACAGGCTGTTCTTTTCATGTGTGTCCACACCAGTCATGGTTTGATGAACTGAAGAGAGAAGATGGTGGAAATGTTCTCCTGGGAAATGACCAATCATGCAAGGTAAAAGGAGTTGGATCAGTGAGCATAAGGATGTTTGATGGTGTGGTCAGAGTCATCTCAAATGTAAGATATGTTCCTGGCCTTAAAAGAAATCTTTTATCTCTCGGTTCTTTAGTAGCCAGTGGATGTCAGTTTAGCTCAATAGATGGATTCTTGCATATCACAAAACATGGGAAATTGGTGATAAAAGGTAGACAGCATAATGGATTGTTTATCTTGATTGGTTCACCTGTTGTTGGAAGTGTGGATATGGTCTTGAGCAGTTCAGAGCTTGCTAAATGGCACAAGAGACTTGGACACATAGGAGAGAAAGGGTTGAAGGAACTGTCAAGAAGTGGAGTAATTGGAAATATGGGAAATCAAGAACTGGAGTTCTGTGATCAGTGTGCTTTGGGCAAATCCAAGAAGCTGCCCTATGGAAAGGGTGTTCACACAACTCAAGAGCCATTAGATTATGTTCACTCTGACATATGGGGTCCTGCAAGAACAGAATCTCATGGTGGTGCAAGGTATTTCATGTCCTTGATTGATGATTACAGCAGAAAGGTGTGGATCATGTTGATGAAGAACAAGAGTGATGCTTTTAATAAGTTCAAAACATGGTTGATTCAACTGGAAAATGTCAAAGGGAAGAAGCTGAAGCACCTTAGGACTGATAATGGACTGGAATATCTCTCTACTGAGTTTACAAACTTCTGTGAAGAAAGAGGAATCAAGAGACACAAGACTGTTCCAATAAATCCTCAACAGAATGGAGTTGCTGAGAGACTTAACAGGACTCTTCTTGAAAGAGTGAGGTGTATGCTGTTAGATGCTGGGTTACCAAAGGTATTTTGGGGAGAAACCATTGCTACAGCATGTTATCTCATAAACGGGTCACCCTCATCAGTGATTGGGTTCAAAACACCTGAAGAGGTGTGGAGTGGACAGAAACCAAGTTATGAAGGGTTAAGGGTGTTTGGGTGTCTTGCTTTTGTCCATGTCAAGCAAGACAAGCTAGATGCAAGGGCTCTCAGATGTGTATTTCTTGGATATCCGGATGGAATAAAGGGCTACAGATTGTGGTGCTTAGAGAAGGGAAATCAGAAGATAATCACAAGTAGAGATGTAAAGTTTAATGAGAATGTGATGGCTTACTCTTCTACAGGCTCTAAGGAAGAATTTGATGGTGCTACAGAGACAGAGGAGATATCAATTCAGGTGGAGCATCCTGCTGAAGATAACCACACACCTCAACCACAAGAAAATCTACAAGATAGTGATTCATCATCTGAAGAAGAAGAACAAACTGGACCTTCACAAAATGTCAGAGAATACAGCATTGGAAGGGACAGGCCTAGAAGAACAATCAACAAACCTGATTTCTATGGTCAAGCAGGGAGTGTTTATTATGCCTTGAGTGTTGCTGAAGACCTGGAATCACAAGAGCCTAGTAGTTTTAAAGAAGCACTAGACTGTGAAGAAGGTGAACACTGGATACAGGCAATGACTGAAGAGATGGAGTCCCTGGAGAAGAATAAGACCTGGATATTGGTGGAGAAACCAAAAGGTCAGAAACTTGTAAGCTCTAAATGGATATACAAGAAGAAACTAGAGACCGCAGGATCCAAACAGGTGAGGTTTAAAGCAAGATTGGTGGCTAGGGGCTTTACACAAAGAGAAGGGATTGATTTCAATGAGGTTTTCTCTCCAGTGGTAAAGCATTGCTCAATCAGGTTGCTTTTATCAAAAGTCACACAGGAGGACACGGAATTACAACAACTGGATGTAAAGACAGCATTCTTACATGGAGAACTCAATGAGGAGATATATATGAAACAGCCAGAAGGCTTTGTTGTTCCTGGGAAAGAAGACAAAGTATGTTTACTGAAGAAGTCACTATATGGACTTAAACAAAGTCCAAGACAGTGGAATAAGAGGTTCAATGACTTCATGATCAGTGTTGGCTTTGTAAGAAGTCTTTATGACAGTTGTGTTTACTTCAACAAAGGTTCAAAGCAAGATAAAGTTTTCCTTCTATTGTATGTGGATGACATGCTAATTGCCAGCAGGAACAAGAAGAGGGTACAATGGTTGAAGGATAGACTTAATGCTGAATTTGACATGAAAGATCTGGGAGAAGCCAAGAAGATATTGGGCATGAACATTCTAAGAAACAGAGAAGCTGGAGTGCTTTGGTTATCTCAGAGGCAATATCTACAGAAAGTATTGGAGAGGTTTCATATGCATGAGGCCAAACCTCTCTCCACTCCGGTTAATCTACAGAAGAAACTTTCCAAAGAACAATGCCCAAAGACTGAAGAGGAAATCATACATATGAACAATATTCCTTATGCAAGTGGAGTTGGAAGTCTTATGTATGGAATGATTTGTAGCAGGCCTGACTTGGCATATGCTGTGTCTTTAGTAAGCAGGTTCATGTCAAATCCAGGAGTTGAGCATTGGGAAGCTTTGAAACATGTGATGAGGTATTTGAAAGGATCAGTGAATTTGTCACTGAAGTTTGAAAAAAGAGTGAATGGAAGTACTGTTGCATTGGAGGGGTTTGCTGATTCTGATTTTGCAGCAAACATAGACACAAGGAAATCCATTTCTGGATTTGTGTTTACCTTATTTGGAACAGCCATCAGCTGGAGAAGTGTACAACAATCTGTTGTGGCACTATCAACAACAGAAGCAGAATATATCTCTCTAACTGAAGCTATCAAAGAGGCAATCTGGTTGAAAGGGGTTCTGAGAGATTTGGATATCAAGCAGAAGTGTGTGGCAATCTACTGTGATAATCAAAGTGCTTTACACCTTGTGAAACATCAAGCATTTCATGAAAGGTCAAAACACATTGATGTTAGGTTACATTTTGCTAGAGATATCATTGATTCTGGTTCTGTGGAGGTGAAGAAGGTATACACATTGCATAATCCTGCTGATTTTCTTACAAAGGGTGTACCTGGAAACAAAGTGGAGCATTGCTGGAGCTTGCTGCAGCTTGAGCAATGTCATGAAGAACAATAACAGACAGGCAGTGGTGAGGCATTAAGAGGAACACTTGATTCATTGAGGTGGAGATTTGTGAGGTAGTGTTCAATCTCATCAAGTGAGCTATACTTGGTAATATGGTGTGTTGGGAATGTGGAACCGGGTTCAAGAGGTGAAGAACCGGAGGTTTGGACCGGGTTTGAGCATCAAGAAGCAAAGCTGGTCAGGATGAGCCGGGTTCGTGGCAGTTGTGAATAACCGTTGATTGTGACGAGTTAGTTCAGGATTTGTGACGAAGAAAACCGTCACTTTTGTCCGGTAGCTGAGCTCAACTTGATTCAGTTAGAAATTTTTGTACGGTTACATTCGAGCTTCAATTCTTATATCATTGTAAAGCTCTTATCAAGGAGAACAACACTACGTCGAGCAATTTTCCAGTTTCTTAGATTAGAGAGAGGATTTTGAGAGGGAACGGTTTCTGCCCTAATTTGTTCCAGAATTGGGCATTTTGGTTTCTGAGTGTATTCTCTGTAATTGATTGGATTTCTTAGTGGATTGAGGTGTGCCTTGCCTCCGTGGATGTAGTTCATCTTGAACGAACCACGTAAAACTTGTGTGTGATTCATTTATATTTCCTGTTCTGCGCAAGTCGTGTTCGGTCACAACTTTGGCCGAATTAAGTGTGTATTTTCAGATTGATCTTTGTGCGATTTCCAGATTCAGTTTAGCTGTGTGTTTAGGAGTTGAAATCACTAACAGCTTCTTAAACTTTTACGGATATCGATGTATCTGTTGATAATTCAGCAAGACTAAACCAAAATTTCATCCTTGACTTGAGCAGACCTAAGATTTTCTTATAGGCACTTCAATCTAAAATCTATGGAATATACTGTAGTCATGAAAGAAGAAAAAAAAAAAGTTGGGAACCCACCATTTTCAATCACAAAACCAATATTATTAATTGGATGAGAAGTTGTGTTTCATCTTCACCAATTGCAAATAACGAGTGAATGGCTTACACAGTAGTAAAATATGGCATAATCGGAGTTGGAATGACGGGTAGAGAGCATCTCATCAATCTTTACCACCTCCAATCTCAAGGTGTTGCTGTCGTCGCCATAGCTGATCCTCACTTGCCTTCTCAGCAAGCATCATCTACTCTTGCACACTCTTTCAACTGGCCTCTTCAGGTACCTTATTGCCCTCCAAACCACAATCAACTTCTAATTTCTGTAATTGGTCGTCCTCTATTGAAGTTTACCAGGCGTACTAGTGGAAGGGCTTGCAGATTTTCTGTTCCTTACTTCGATTGAATGTTTTGCTTGGTTATGTCTTTTGGATTCATTCTAGCAAAATGAAATTGGGCAATGGATAATTATTAGTTAATTGTTTTGATTAAGTGACTGAATCCATATCTGTATTTATTTATGTATTTTTGAATGCGAATTTGAAGGTTTTCTCGGGTCACAAGGAGCTGTTGGATAGTGGGCTGTGCGATGTATTAGTTGTATCCACGCCCAACATGACTCACTGTGAAATCTTGATGGATATAATCAGGCACCCCAAACCCCATCATGTGTTGGTGGAGAAGCCTCTTTGCACAACTGTTGCTGACTGCAACAAGGTTAGAGGATGTAAATTGAAGTGTTTTACTTATTATCTTTTAATTTTTGATACACTGTTGTAGTATAATATCCCTAGTTGTGGTATTTTTGGATGCAAATGTTTCTCATTTTGCGATCAATTATTATACAGTTCAAAATCATTGTTTAGGTCATAGATGCTGCTAAAGGTAGACCAGATGTGCTAGTACAAGTTGGGCTAGAATATAGATACATGCCACCTGTTGCTAAACTGATTGACGTGGTTAAGGCTGGAAACTTGGGACAAGTCAAGATGGTGGCTATCCGTGAACATCGATTCCCGTTTCTAGTGAAGGTACTATGTGCCACTATGCATGTCCCGTTTTACCGATGTCTTGTTTTCACCGAGCAGTATTCTTGACCCATTGTTGTTGTAGGTTAATAATTGGAATAGATTCAACTGTAATATCGGGGGTACCCTGGTGGAAAAATGCTGCCACTTCTTTGATCTCATGAGGCTATTCGCGGGTGCTGATCCTGTTCGTGTCATGGCTTCTGGAGCCATTGATGTTAATCACAAAGATGAAACTTATGATGGACAGGTAATTCTCTTCTTTGAAATCTTTATAACATGTTAAGTTTTTATATTGATTAAACTATGTTACGCTCTTATTGGGTTTGTTGCTTGTGCATATTCAAATACTTGAGCATGAAGGCTCAAATGATTCGATATGATATATTTCTATGCTAGGAGTTAGATACACAGTTTCTACTACTTTCTAGAGTTCCATGCTTGGTCGATTATACCTGCAAATTAGATAGAGATAAATATTTCTTAATAAATGTGTCCTCCATAGTCAAAAAGCAAATGAAATCCAAAACAAAGCCCACTATTTTAAATGTGCTTGAAAATATTAGAGATAATTGGCCAGGTAAGTTAGAGATTGTAAATAAGGGAGATGACATGCACCTGCTTTCGTATATTTGCATCACTTCTCTCTCTTTTCACCTATAAGACACCATCGGCATCTCAATTTAGTAGTCCTTACTTAATAGCCTTCATCCATTTCTTATGTTCAACATGGGCTTTATAGATTTCTATTAGGCATAGTCATCAGTGTCTTAATTATAAAACAACACTGTTGTTTTTTTACTGATTCACCTTATTTACAGCATAGAAGAAGTTGTAATTCACTTAAGTTCTTATTTAAGGGTGTTTATAACGTCTCCCATATCGTACGGATGTCTTAGGGAATTCAAATATCTTGAGTGGATCAATTTTTCGTGGCTTCTCATGTGTCCTTAATAGGTGAATAGGATTATTTCCTTAATCTAGTGACAACATGGTCTTTCTCATTTTTTCAGGTGCCTGATATAATTGATAATGCATACGTGATTGTTGAATTTAAAAATGGTTCACGGGGCATGCTCGATCTCTGTATGTTTGCTGAAGGCAGTAAAAATGAACAAGAAATATCTGTTGTTGGTGACATTGGAAAGGTTATTCCTTCATTCTTTTCCATCCAAAAATGAAAAATGAAAATTGAAAAAGTAAAAGAAAAAAGAATTCCAAGTTCATGCTACTGATACTAATCACAATTCACAATATGGCAACAAAATCGCCCTCCCTCTCTCTAACAGGGTGAAGCATTTGTCCCAGAGAGCATTGTTCGTTTGGGCCTCCGAGTAGAAGGAAGAGATGGCGTGAAGACATTAAAAGCCGAGGATGATCGTATAAAGTGAGTCACTTTCTTCCCACTCACCTGACAATATAATACATAGTTGGATTGCAAAAATATGGGCACTAAACTGATGCAACTCTTCCCATGTATTTACTGGCAAGCAGATACGATGGGCTACATCACGGGTCTAGCTATCTGGAACATCTCCAATTTTTGTCAGCAATAAGAGCAAAGGGTACACAATCTCCTGCTGTAGGTCTGCATGATGGATTGGTTTCTGTAGCCATAGATGTTGCGGCTCAACTCTGCATTGAAAAGGGTCGATTTGTAACTATTGAGGAGGTAATGAAATAAGCATTCAACGCGTGCAATTTGTAAATCAAACATAAAAGGTAATTAAGAATACATTTGGGATCAAAAGTGACGCAGAAAAATCAGAGTAGTGCTTTTCTACTTCAAGAACACTATGAAAGCACGGAATAGATATTGGACACTTTCTTTCAATGCTGATGTCTGGGGTCTCAGACCTATTCCACCACTCCTTCATCTTTTCGTGATATATTTTGGCATCTTCTAGAGACGATTTTGGATGAAGGTATTTCAACTTTCTCCCATACTTTGCCATATTTTTTATGGCGCTCCGCTACTGCCATTACTCATCGTTCCAAAGGCTTGTTGGGAATTGGTTTTAATAAAGTGGGTTAGTTCCTAGCTTGGAAGTGGCATTACGAGTTGATGATTACAATGTGTTAATATTCTCAAAATTAAATTTTGGTGAGTGAAAAATTAATACACGAAATTGACCACTTGCTAAGGCATTCGTTTGTGGCAGATGGAAGGACGTCGTCAAGTCTATCCAACATCAGAAACCCCATAACGATGTCTAGGTTTATATAATAATAAAAAAAAAAAAAAAAAAAAAAAAAAAAAAAAAAAAAACTAGTAACTCCTACATTGTAAAGAGACATTATAGTGGTAACTCTCACTTTATAGAGGTATTATGGTGGTGGTATTATTGCATTTAAGGTGTTGTATGAGGCGTTGTAACTCTTGAGTTATGGTGTTGTAACACCTTCTGTAACACCTGAGGTTAAGAGGTGTAATAATTGCATTACAACTTGGTTTTGAATTCATTAATTACTCTTTAATGATGTCCTAATTCCAAATTCGAATGGAGTATGTACATATAAGTAGGTCATGTTTTTTTTGCAAGAAATACATGAAAAAACCACACAAATGCTTTCAAAATGCATCTCATTGCATCTCTTCAAAATTCTTGCATCTAAAATCAGTTTTGACATATAGTACATTGTCCAATTCTTACCACATTCCTAGTTCGCCGGAGCTTCTCGATTTGTGGTGCTATTATCCAGAAGACAAAAATCTTTTCATCTTTGGAAATATTACGTCAAACCGTGAGCACTAATGAGGACGTATTCATTTTGCAAATAAAGGTCTAACCTCGACTCGACTTTACCAGTGTCATCATTCTATTATGTTTTAACGATCCGATTTTCATAAAATATTTTGACAGCACTTAAATGAGCAAATAATAATTTCACAGTGACTCCTTTATTTTAATAAAGAACGAATCAAGTTGTTAAGAACTACTTGACCATAAAATATAGAATAAGTAATACATTTTTTAATTTTACATGCAAAGCATATCATATAATCCAATTTGATAAGCCTTTATTTGTAGCAACGAATAATAATTTAACATAATTAAATTATAAACATGTCTTAGATCATATTCACATAGTAATTTTAAGATTAATAACTTAAGCTTTAAATCCTTCAATTGAATATCTTAAGTAATATTACAAATTTGACAACCTATAACAAATATTGAGGCTTACAACTTGACTAACAAATATCGAGTATTCACTTTTAAAGAATACTAATAACCTAGTGACTTTAGTGTATAGTTTCAATTAACATATAATAATATTAAAACTATTTTATATGGTTTCTCCATACCGCCTCCTCGTCAGCTCCAGAACTTAAACTTGAAAATATTAATTATGGAGGGTAAACTACCATCAGCCTCTTACAAGTCTATATTAAAAATAAGGTTAATTGCAGCAACCCCAACAAACTATCAGCGTTTTTGCACATAAACCACTAAACTTTTTTGTGGTATCAATACATATAAACTATACAAGTTTGGTAGATAAACCACCAAACTTATTTTCCGAATAGACAGATAAACCACCAAACTTGTTTTCGTATATTTTTTGTCGGAATTCCGTATGTGACTGCCTCGAAAGTCTTGCCTTGTGCTATGCTATAATCACATCCACCGAAGCGGGACTAGTTGATATTGATGTGGAGGGTGATAGCATTTCCCTCATGCATTTGTTGCAAAATCACATGATAGATATTGTGAGGATATTCACGAATTAGCTAATATTGCAAGATGCGAGAAGTTTGATTGTATTCCACGAGCAAATACAGTTGCACACACATTAGCTCATTTGAAGTTTAATGTTGATGATGGTAGAACGTGGCTAGAAGAAGTCTCCTCTCATATTTATTTATTTGTACGTCGGAATGTAGGGCGTGAGTCCAAATTTTGTACCTAAAAGAATTTTCCTTACAAATTTACTCACTCTCTCATCTCATATCATATTGGGTGTTAGAGAGAGTTCTTAATTTTATTCCCTTTTATACCATCTCCAATCACACACAAAAACTCTATTTTGGGGGAGATTTTAGAGTTTATCCCCCCAACCACACTCTAAAACAACCCTCTATATTTGGGGATGAACAGTGTCCCCCAATAAATAAGGGGACACTGTTTATCCATACAAAAATTGTATTTATATATTATATGCTCAAAATATCCATAAATTTTGTTTTAACTACATAAATGTTATATTTGTATTATTATTTGTATTAAATAATTTATCTAATTCAATTGAATTTAATTACGAAAAAAATTTGATTAGTTTTTCTATTAATCTTGCATATTTAAAAATAATTAAACAATAATAAGATAAATACTAGTTTACATCAAATTGAAAGACAATTAGCACAATGAAAACTTCATTGCAACAATATAAAAGATAACAATATTGGAAATACTAATTGCATAAATTGTAAAAAAATAAAAGCTTAAATTAAAACAAAATATAGAAAACAAGAAGCCTGTAGAAAAGATGTCGAACGTGCATTTGGAGTTTTACAATCACAATTTGCAACCGTGGCGGGCCCTGTGCGATATTGGAAAAAACAGCAGCTTCACAACATCTTAATCATGTGTATTATTTTTCACAATATGATTATCGAAGATGAACGTGATAATGCCGCATCGATTGGAGAGTCTATGGAAGCACCACATCCAGAAGTAGACATGATTAGGGATGAAGATGTCCGTTTTCAAGATTTTCTAGCCCGACATAGAAAAATCAAGGATAGAAATGCTCACTTTGCTCTGCGAGAGGCATTGGTTGACCATTTGTGGGACGAAGATGGCAATGCTAGCATCTAAATTTGTTTGTTATGTAGAATTATTAATATTAATGTTTTATGTAATTTTTTATTTTCATGGTGTTGAATGCAATGTTTAAGTGTGAAATTATTAATAAATTTTAACTAAAATAAATAGTGTTGATTTTTTATAATAAGTAAAACGTAAATAATTATTTATAAATAAAATTAGAAGTAAGTAATCTTATTGTGTAAAATTTAGTGGAATAGAGTTGGGTTGGGGATGGTTTACACAAAACTATAAATTTAGTGGGATAGAGTTGGGTTGGAGATGGTTACACAAAACTGTAAATTTAGTGGGATAGGGTTGGGTTAAAGATAGTGTACAAAAAAACTGTATTTTTAGTGCGAAATTCACACTATTAATAGAGGGTGGGTTGGAGATGATCTCACCTCTCTATTTTGGCTAAAATGACTCTTTTTCAACAAAACTATTCTCTCTAAATGACACTTATTTTGGATTGGAGGGAATAATACATTTTTAGTGTGATACTCTTCTTTAGGACAAGTAATTAATACCATGCAACATAAACACTAATACACTTTTCGTAAAAATATACAAGAAAACTGCAAGTCTGATGTACAAATTTAAGATCCGTGCAATCGATATATAAGAAAACTACTCATATAAACCCCGATAAGAATACATAAGTTTCAAGATAACACAAGAATTATTAAGTTTTCAGAAAAGAGGATATCATTTTACTGAAAAGAAAGTTAATATTATTTATGGAAAATTTATAAAATCTATATATCTATATATATATAAAAGCAAAATGGAGGGCATTTATGTCATTGTAAATTTCCCGCCTAAAATTTTAGCAATAATTTGGTAAGTTCATGTTATTTTTGGTAAGTTCATAATTTTCTTTCAATTTTTTAAAATGCAAATAACATTTTTATTTCTAATCCGTTTTTTATGTAAAATATATCAAATTATTCGTCTTTTCACGGTGTTCAGTTTGACATACATTTCACATATATTATAATGATATGTTTAGTTTGAAAAATACTTTTTTATTGATTATTATTGGGGTTATATTTGAGTGTTTATTGTGAATTAGACTATATTGTTGGGTCTAGACTGCAACTAAAAAGTAATAAAATAATCCTCTCATAAAGAATATTAGTTAAGATATTTTTAAAGTACAACAAATTAATTTATTTTATTTGACTTTAATTTTTTTTTTTTTTACTTATGTTATATTGGCGATAAAAATAATTGTTTAAATAGTGAAACTCCTATTTATTGAATTAAAGGCAAAAATTAATGTTTAATTTTTACAAATAATTTATTAAATCATTAAATTTGTTAAATATATATATATATATATATATATATATTATAATAATAAGAAATATGAAAGCTTTATGCATATGTATGTTTAAATATCATATATATTGAGATTATTTTTCGTTACTTCTTCATATTTTTATATAATGTTTTTGTTGCAATTATTTTATTAAATAAGTTTACTCTTTGCAACCTAAGCAATTTTAATCGCATTAATCCATTTTTATCTTTAAATAAATATAATATATATAACAAAAACATATAATTTATTTGAATAAATTATCATACCAAATAAAACTTGAAAATATTCAAATATCTGAAAAAATCACATACTTTAAATAATCAATCTACTTTTGGATTTTATTTTGTTAATGGTAGGATTTACTAAAAAATAAGAAGTACATGAGTATATCACCAAGTGAAATGTTACAAGTTGAAAATGATAATCTGATTTTAGAAAGAAACAATTAATTATGTATAGTTATAACTTGGAAATGTTTTGGATATATTAAGAAATCTACACATATATAAAAGCTACTTCCTTCGACCTAAAAAAAAAGTGTCGCTTTAGACTTTTTTTTGAAAAACTAAGGATGAGTAGAAATGATAAATATATTGCTACACCTATTTATATATTGTGGATTTAAGAAAATATAGTCAACTAAAGTAAATAGGTTGTTTATGATAAGATTTGAATAATTGTATTTTTCTTTCTTTAGTTGCTAAAATGACATTTTTTTTGAACAATTTCATTTTCTCTAAAGCGGCACATTTTCAGATCGGAGGGAGTACAAGTGAGTTAAAATTATAAATTGTATTTTCCCAGCAAAATATTTTATGTTATTTATGGTTATTTGTATAAGTACCAACTTTTTTATTGTTTGTTCATTTTTTTTTTTCCTTTTGCCCTTCTTTCTAAGAAAATCCATTATTAAGTACCAATAAATTTATTTTTATCTTAAACACTTTTTACATATTATATATGAAATTAATCATCTTTTTATGATCTCTAATTTTGACATCCATATAATATATTATACAGTTGTTAGTGGTTGATTGTTCACTTATTTGATTAGATTTGAGTACTTATTGTGGATGTTTACTAATGGGTATGGCCCAGTAACTTCGGATCGGGTCCCCGAGCGACCCAGCCCAGTAACCGGCCCAGAAGCATGCGTGGCCTAAATAGCGTGGCCCAACTGAGGCGTATCCCACGATTCTAGGCCCACGATCTGCTCCCAACTTCCATGCAACGGAAGATAGGCGTGATTAGAGGGAGTTAGTTAGGTTTTGGGTATTGAATAGTATAAATAGGAGAATTATTCTCAGGATTAGGGTTCGCATTTTGGATTCTGAAATTATTACGTGTAAACTCAAAGAGATAGTGAAAGAAACACCTCGGCAGGTGCGATTTTTGAGCCCGTGGACGTAGATCTCCGGATCGAACCACGTACATCTTGTGTTTTTCCATATTTCTTGCATTGGTTTTCGTTGAATTTCTTGGATATCGGATTGCGCTTTATCATTTACTGATGTCATATTTACGCTGCAAATACGAATTAGTTAAACGATCCTGTTAAAAATATATCTTATTTTATTTTTTAAATAATTTAATTTATTTATTTATTATATTTACCTTTTAGTTGTAAATTATTTTATATCTATACTAATATACATATAAATTGTGTGTGTATAATATAATAAAATGGAGTCAAATCTATATTTATATAATAACAAAATCCACCCAAAATAGTAACCTAAGAATTTTCCCGCCCAAATTCCCCTGTCATTTCTAGAATACATTATTTTTAGTATAATGAGATACTCACGCAACCTTCCTAAAAAGCTCAGAACTCATATCTCACAGAATTTGTTCCGCGCAATCAATTTATTTTTACTGTATTATGTTCCGAACTAAAATGTGGGGAAGGGAGTGGGATGGGAGTAAGTTTGTCGACTAAAACAAAATTATTATTTTTTTGGTTCCAAAATTATATATATTATGTTTACTGTATCCATTCTTCTTCTATTTAATTTTATTTTTACTTAATGTGTCCTTTAAATTGTGTATTATCACTTATGTGTATAAAACATTTATGATCAAGTATATTCATACATAGAAAGGAAAATAAATAAAGATAACATTAAAACAGAAAAATAGATTTAGTATGATTTTAAATAAACCTCTAATAGCCTTTTTATATTTAATGTTAATTTGAATTTTGTTTCATTTTTTATTAATTATTTTTCTTTTGTAATTTTTTAATCATATAAAAATATAAAGTTGAATTATTTTTAGTAAATATTTTATAATTTCAACATTTTTTTTTCAAAAAGTAATCTAATTTTTTTTTTTTTAAATTTCTAATGTGATTTTTCTGTATAATAAATTAAATTAATCATTTATTATCGATCTATATTTTGACCATATTGTATAAATAAATTAAATTGAATTAATGATAAATAATTATTTGTTGGTTGATTATGTGGGTTAATTATTAGTGTGCTTGTGTAACAAATAAAATTGATAAAATTAGAATGTAGTGTTTTGTTACTCACTAAAAACTTTTGAAAATTTCTTGAACGTTATATTTGAAAAAAATAAAAAATCAGATAGTTTGAATAAATATAAACGTTTATCATAAAATTATAAATATACAAATATATAATATCATCATTTGTAAAAGATGATCAACACGACCTCCATATATGGATGACAATGATATTCATACCTTAAGAAAAACAAATATGAATATTCTATAACTTACTCAAATTTATATATTTTCTATTTTTAATATTTTTCATTAACTCTTCTTTCATTATCATATAATTTATCATCTCTTATTATATGTTGATTGTAATATTTTATTATATTAAAATTATATAAACATATAAAATTCTTCTTATTTATTCATATACATTTACAAACCGTGCATCGCACGGGAATACTACTAGTATGTAAAAAAAATCATACTTCTGGTCAATTGCAAATCAAATATTTTCAAGAATTTTATTTATGTATGTGTCCCTAAAGATAGGTTGTTATAGTGTTAACATTCTATCACTTTATTTCTTTGTCAACAACTCTTTTCTATTTTTTTTTAAATGCTAACAAGTTTTTTTTAATCTATTTTACATATAATATATCAAATTAATAATCATTTCACCTTCTTTAAATTGAATTATGTGTTAAGTCTTTTGTGGATTAGACTATGTATATAGTGAATTAGATTATATAAATATAAATAAATTGACAAATTTTAACAATAAAAATATGAGATTTTTCTGAATGAAAAATCTAATTTTCTTATTAATTATTAATGTACTTTATCACTATCTTATCTTTTTTTAATAAACTGTGTGTTATTATATTTGTATTTTTTTCAACACATGCAATTAATTGGACTATTTATGGTTATTCGCATAGGTTAAGAATGATAAGGTATGTTTGAGTTTTTATAGAAAAAAAATAGCAGTTTTTATTTTAGTTGTATCAATAACAATATTTTTTATTCATAAATAATAAGTATATATTTAATCCAAAAATTTTAGGGGAGAAACGAGTATTTACACTATTTAAAATTTTACTATAATATAAATTAAAATTTTAAAATATTTATTTTATCAAGTATACAATATTTATATTTTTAAATAATAAAATAAAAATTAAATTTAATTAAAATACTACTCTACTAGCAGACTTCCGTGCATCGCACGGGAGTAATACTAGTATATATGAAAGCTAAATGAAGGTTAATTTTATAATTTTAGTTTTCCCGCCTAATTTTCACACTTAATTTGGTAAGTTGTTTGTAACTTTGGTAAGTTTTAAACTTTCTTCAATTTTTTTATTTTTTTTAAATACAAATAACTTTGTCATTTCTAATCTGATTTTTATGCAAGATATGTCATTTTAGTGGTCTTTTCACGATCTTTAATTTGACAATCATATCACATATATAATAAAGAGTCGAAAAGTTATATTATTTTTTGCGGATTATATGCATTAACTATTTTTTATGGGCTTGCAGATATAAATTGGTTTAATAGTTTGTTTGTTGTTTTTTTTTTTAAAAAAAGAAAATATAATCTGATTTATTTATGAAATACAATTAATCAATTAATCAATTAATTTCATTTTACATATTTTTAAAATATTTGATCACGCTGCATCTATCTATATGTATAAAAGCCACAATGAAAATGATTCTATAATTATCATTTTTTTGCCTAAAATTTCGGGTCATAATTGATAGTTTGGTACGACCTCCGTTTTTTATTAGATGTAGCTTTGCCCTTTTAGGTCATGTCAATTGTTATTAAATAAATGTCTTTTTAGTTTTTTTTTTTTCAATACTATTTCAATCACTCCAAAAATCTAATGTTTTCACTTACCACTAGAGGTGGCAATTCGAGCGGCCCGGCCGGGCCTTGTCGGACTAAGGGAAAGTTCGGGCCAGGTCAGGCTGGGCCTGATTTATTTCGGGCCTAGAAATGCTAGGCCCGGCCCGGAGGACCTCGGGCCATCGAGCTATCGGGCCAAAAAAGCCCACCAATGAATTTTTTTCTTTTATTTTTTATTACTTTAACCATGAAGTAAAATTATATATTGAGGCGAACTTCAGTTTAATTCTCTTAAGAAAAACTTGATCGGAAGTTAATATATTACTATTCGTCGCAATATGGAATGATATCTATTAATCTATAGGCATGTCTCAAACCCCACATATAACAACAACAACAACAACAACAACAACAACAACAACAACAACAACAATAATAATAATAATAATAATAATAATAATAATAATAATAATAATAATAATAATAATAATAATAATAATAATAATAATAATAATAATAATAATAATAATAATAAAGAAGGAATGGATGATGATATATAGTTATATACTACACGTCACAAGTTATTTAATTTTTGTGTACGTACTATACTACATGTTAATCAATTTTTTATTTTTCGACACATAATAATTAATGAGTATGCTTAGATCCAATTAATTTTCCATCTTCGGCTAATAAAATTGAAGAAATAGAGTATTAAATTAGTCAAATGTTTTAATTTCTCGGTAAATAGATACATTTATGCTCTGTTAGAAAAAGAAAAACATGTTTCAAATAGATATTACCTAATTCCTAAATTTTTCTTATTCGATTAGTGAGGGGAAAAAAATTCAATTCCATCGGGCCAGCCTGCGGGCCTTCGGGCCGGGCCAAGCCGGGCTTGGCCCGCATAAAGAGAAGCCCGTTCGGGCCGGGCCAAAAAAACCCGAATTTTTTCGGGCCTCTAATATTCCGACCCAGCTCGCTCTATATTTCGGGCTAAACGGACCGGGCCAGTTTTGCCAGCTCTACTTACCACATCCAATACCATAAATAAATGAAAAAAAAAATAATATAAAGGAAAGATGATAGATTTTACAGAGGTCTTGGGGTGAGAGAAAGATTGGTGGTTTTTTTTTTTTTTTTTTTTTTGTCCATTTTCCTGTATTTTAATTCTCATGTCCGGATAAAATTGTATATAAGGAACAACAGAAGTAGTAGGTTATTTGTCACATTTGGCTAAAACCAAACTTTCTTTTAATTTTTTAATTGTAGATAAGTTTTCATTTCTAATATATTTTTATGTATAATATATCAAATTAAACCTCTTCTACATATGCTTAATATATATCCATATCACATATATTATAATGAGATATTTAATTTAAAATATTATATTGTTTGTTTGTTGATTGTTTGAATTAGATTTGAGCATTTATTGCATGTTGTACGATAGCCTTGCAACAAAAAATTAGTTAAACAATTTTCTAAATTATTTAATTAAAAGCACAACTAATAAATTTATTTTAATTGATATGAATTATCTAAATTTTTCTTCATGTATTATGTCGATATAAAAATTATTTTTTAATAAATGAATATATACTTTATTAAATTTAAAAATTAATATATAAATAGTAATCGACTTATTAAATTATTGTATTTTTAATATATTATTTTTTTTTATAATTATAACTTCGTATGATTAATCACGGGACAACGATTTCATATTTATTATAAATTTATATATGATAAGTAATTTTCAAATTATGTTTTATTACTTATTCATATTTTATATTTACTAATACATTTTTTTTTTAAAAATAATTATACTTTACAACTCAAATTATGAGATTTTAGACGTGTTGCAATATAAATTTCTTTTAAAAAGACAAAATTAATCTCAACATAAACAATACTTTGTCACATTAATCAACTTAACTATGATTTCTCACACTTTGCAACCTAATCAAAGTAAATAAATAAATAAATACATTAATTAATTCGTATATCTAAATAAATCTAATATTTATAGTAGAAAATGTAGAATTTATCTAAGTAAATTTCAACGTATGAATTATATTATCCAGATGAACTCAAACGTTATATTTCGTCATTCCGACTATTAAATCATCTTTGAAATTTTTTTTTGTTAATCATAAGATTTATTTAAGACCTAAAAAGTATTTGAGTATATATGAAATCATCAAGTAAAATATTAAACTTGAAAAAGAATGTTAAATTTCTATAGTTAAAATTTAGAAAATTATTTAGATAAATTAGAATATTTAAAATATGTTGAAAAAATAAAAGAACACTTTAACGTTCTTATAACATTATATAATATATTTTATTTAATATTATGTTGTTAAAATATTCTTTATCAATTAAGCTATTTGGGGTGTTCACAATGGTCGAGATGGATGCAGGAAACTAAATATATGTTTGAGTTTCAATATTGTGATAGTCGTTATTAACATAGATATATTTAAATTCTAAATTTTAAATTTAATATTTATAAAATAACTAAAATAATGTATTTATAAAATATAATTTATATTTAATCCGGTTATCACATGGGATAAACTGATATTGACATTGTTTATGATAATTGACCAATATCATTTTATCACATGTACTATGCACGTTCTTTCAGTTTCTTACCTTAATTTAATTTTTTCCATCACAACCTGAATTATATACATTTTTAACAATTTAACAACCTCCGACCGCGATTTTCGGCTAAAAAAATATTAAAATAATACATAAATATTATAAAATTATTTAAAAGTCTAATAATTGATTTTTAAATTCTAAAATTCATATAAATATCAAAATATTGACTTAAATATGTTGGAAATATTTAAAAAAATATATTTTATAAAAAGGTAAGTTAAATATCAAATAATTTTCAACGAGAGAATAAAAATTAGTAAAAAAAATTAAAAACCATAAAATTATTATAGATTTTTGAAACTTACTTTTAAAACTCTATAAAATTATTTCAACTATCTGAAAATTATCTGAAAATTATTTTAAAATCTCTCAAATTTCATTTAAGATATGTGAAAGATCTATGAAATATTAGAATATTTTTTGAGAATATTCAATTTTCTTAAAAAGAGTTTGAAATGATGTAGAAAATTTATAAGAACTATTTAAAAGTCAGAAAATAATTTTTAAGAAAAGTCTAATTTTATGAAATAAGTATATTTCTTTTTAATTAAATCATTTTTAAATCCTTTTAAAAAAATTAAAAGTTATATGAAATAATATCAAAATTATTTGATCTTTTTTATAAAAAAATATTTCATAAAAAAATAACATTTTTAGTTAAGTTTTTTTATTTTAAATTACTTCTTAGAATTAAAAAAAAAATCATATTCTTTAAACAATTTTATGATTTAAACAGTTTTTTTTTCCTCCAAAAATTGCTGCTAGTGGTTGTAAATGTGGAAAACCGCAAAGTTCAGGATGTGATCGTAAAAAAATTATTTAGGTAATAACTGAAAAAACACGCATAGTACGAGTTGCAAAATAATATTATCCCCGTACTTTTATATTTTTAATCAAAATTATTTAATATTTATTTAATTAGAATACAACGGCTCTATTTTTAATATTCGAATATATAATATTTTATTATATCAAATTATTATTTTTAAACAAATTTTCGTGCATCGCACGGGAGCAACACTAGTTTTAACATAAAAGTAACAAATACTTTTTAAAAAGAAGTAATATTTTTTTGAGAAAAG
The DNA here is from genome assembly GCA_958295605.1 of Ajuga chamaepitys. Classification (NCBI taxonomy): domain Eukaryota; kingdom Viridiplantae; phylum Streptophyta; class Magnoliopsida; order Lamiales; family Lamiaceae; genus Ajuga; species Ajuga chamaepitys. Next base: position 13,637,920 of record OY282502.1, on the reverse strand, counting down.
ATAATACATTTTCCCCTAAAACATAATTTATAGAGTAGTCCAACTAAATAACAATTGAATACAATTTCAAAGGTAAAAATATAGAACTTATATAAAAATTGATATTGAAAATTATGTAAAACTTGATAAGATCGCATAAAATATTCAAAAGAATACTTAAATAGTTGAGTTTTCTTAAATATATTAGTTTTTCATCCGTGCAAAATGCACGGATGGTGATTTTTTTTTTAATTTTATTTTAAAATCTAATATTGTTATTTTTAATCATATCAACTATAGTCATAATAAAAAGAGGTTGCATATTTATTTTATGGGAAAATTGGTATAAATGCCCAGTATGTTTTCTCTATTTAGAAACTAGGACACTAAGTATACCACTTTTTAAAAATGTCTTCTAACTTATGAAAAATTGGTGAAAATCCCTGTGACCGGTTATAGGCTGTTAACCAGCCGGTCACCTGTGAGCTGTCTTTTTACTTTCGGAAAAATTGGTATAAATGACCAGTATGTTTTCCCTTATTTAAAAACTAGGACATTAAGTATACCACTTTTTAAAAATACCTTCTAACTTACTAAAAAATAGTGAAAATGATGTGAACCTTTTTTCCTGACGTGGCATTAATTTTTCATTTTCCATTTTTATTTTTCTATTGACTCACTTGTTAGGATGGAAAAAATAAAAATAAAATATTAGTTTGAATTTATAAAAAATTATAACCCCAAAAATTTATTTAAAATTTAGAAAAATAAAAATTTTATTTGTGAAATTTATTTTAAAAATTATAAAATTTAAAGATTTAAAAATTTATTTCTCATATTTATTTCAAAAATTATAAAACTCATTTAAAATTCAAAATTAAAAAAAATAATTCTAAAATTCATTTTAAAAATTATAAATTGATTTAAAAATTCAAAAATTAAAAAAATTATTTCTGATATTTTTTTAAAAATTCTAAAATTTATTTAAAAATCAGAAAAATAAAAAAAAAAATTATGATTTTTTTTAAATTTCTAAAATTCATAAATATTTTCAAATTTCTTTTTTACTTTTCTCATGTTATTATTATTTTATTTTAAATTATGAATTAGGATAATTATATGATATATTAATAAATAAATTTTAGATTAATATTTTAAAAAATTAAAAACTAAATTGTTCCATTCTTCTTCCCTAATTACAACATACTAAACCCTAATTTATGATGTCATGCAATCTTACAAAAACACCAACATGGAAGACGAAAAAGAAGCCAACAATGCTTCGCCCAGCCCACCCATCCACTAACTGATCGGAACCTGACCAATCACCCGATTCTTCGCCTATTTTTCTCGTCCCTGTCGAACCTGCCACCGCCAAAGTCGACGACATATATTTTTTTCACGCTAACAACTGAGTCAACAGAAAAAGAACTAATGCCTCGTCAGAAAAAGAGCTTCACCTTATTAATGACCGGCTGTGTCACAGTCTATAGACGGTCACGTGACATTTTCACCATTTTTTGGTAAGTTAGAAGGTATTTTTGAAAAGTGGTATACTTAACGTCCTAGTTTTTAAAAAAGGGAAACATACTGGTCATTTATACAAATTTTCCCGAAAGTAAAAAAGATAGCTCACAGGTGACCGGCTGGTTAACAGCCTATAGCCGGTCACAGGGCATTTTCATCAATTTTTCGTAAGTTAGAAGGCATTTTTAAAAAGTGGTATACTTAGTGTCCTAGTTTCTAAATAGTGAAAACATACTGGGCATTTATACCAATTTTCCCTTATTTTATTGAATGAATAATCTTGATTTACAATATTATGTCTTAACTTGAGACGAATTTCTATTCTCGCGTTCCTCGTGAGTCGCAATACTATGCAATCATCCCACAAATAAGACAAAATTATAGTAGGGTGAATGACATACTGTCTTGAACCCTTTGTTATAACGGGAACAATCTATTTGAATTATCCCCTGAGAACAACTGTATTCCCACCAAAAGATAGAAGTTGTCCATCGTGTCCCTTGAGTGTCATTGTAGGATAAGCTGCGAGCTATGAAATTGCTCAGGCAAAACATTGAAGACTTGGAGATCTTCTTTAGCCTCCCGACATAAGCTAAGAATGGATCACAATGCCCCGATCATAAGGAATAACAAGATCCTGGATATGCTTCAACATAAAATAAGTCATGTTTATGTGGTTCCCAACAGTCAACCCCCACAGAGCTAGCAAATCCCATGGACAAACTTTGTCGAGACCATTAGAACGACCAAAAGCAGTGTTGGCAATGACATAATACAAATAATGGAGAGTTGGGTTATGACTTCGGGAAGCGCGACTTGTTACAAGTTTGTATTCATTCTCACTAGAATTTTTGTCCAGAACTCAACGGTATTAAACTCGATGAAGTGGGCATGATTATAAACTCATGTAAGGCCATAAATCTCGTTCACCTGCTTTTGTTTGACACGAACTATTTCAAACTCAGTGGAGAATGTTTCAAGATCGTCTTAATTGATGTGATTCAGTTGCAGTGAAGAGAAGAATTCTTTAGTGAGTTGTGGATAAGTAGGTGTATCTAACCGGAGAAGATTGAACTAGTCGCTCCCGGTTCTGAAATAGCAAATGTTAGGGAATGACAACACGCTATTAGTGACAGTAGCATCGTAGAACTTACTGGGGAACACATTCATCTTCCCTACTTTCTCTTTGATCTCAAAAATGTTCAAGTCGGTGGGGGTGGTTGTGCTGAAGATTTAGCCATGTGCTGGTGAGAAAAGGAATTAGCACACAAGGTAATTGAAAACGGGTGTAACGATACAATATAAAAAGACTACTACAGTATTGGATATTTAAATAGTCAAAAGTGGCATAGATTTCCTGAATGAATCTGAACCTACTTTGTAAAGTAGTCAAAGACTTTTTTTTGAAGATTTTACAATATCTTTGGGCAGTAGAACAAACAAGAAATGTGATACCCTGTCAAAATTCATGGACTCACTATTGCTTTGGGTATTCTATTCACAAATCGTAGCAACAAATTAACATTATTGATTCAACGCACTATAATGAAATTGGGAATTCACACTATTCAGAGACAACAAATCAATTATGATAAACAATGCAGTAGCAAAGCATGAAGAACATTATTAGACATTTGTAATTGGGATTATTGGGTAGGTTATGGCCATTCAATTTAATTCATAAATGAGGAAATCACTCCACATAAAAAAAAACCCAACAACACACTGACCGGACTAATTAATGGCTAAATGAAAACTATACGTTCTTCGGATACTCATAGCGAAACGAGACGTATGTTCTAGGGCAACGACGGTGTATGGGTTATAATCGTACTAGAAGACGTCGACGAGAAGAAGGATAAGTAATTTGACCGACGTCTTTCAGCCTGAAATAGACCCGCCGTTGAAGCTAGAAGGTGTGTCGTCTCCGAATCGGAGCACCTTGTGGGTTCGAAATGAAAATGAAATTTTGGTATAATTTTTCTTTTTTCAGCGTAAAGAGGAAGAGTGGAACTTACAAAATGGCATATTCACAAAATTATTTTAATTATGAAGGGTATAAACGTCAACCTAGTGTGGACCAACATAGGTGAAAAATCCATCCAAATATTTTATTAGTTGATATCCTTAGTAAACCAATGCCTATTTTGTAGCAACCAATCAGATTATTAGAAACCCAATGACACCACAACACCCCCAATACGCCGGATGAACCCAGTGTACACTATTAGGTATATAACACGACACTTTAGAATTCACGAAGACATCCCGTGGCATAATGATAGCGCCACATTTAGGGGGTGTTTGCATTTGCTTTTTTCAAGTGATTTTCAGCTTATAACTTGAGAAAAGCTATTTTGTAGTGTTTGCAAGCTAACTTCTGCTTTAAAAGAAGTGCTTCCAATATAAAAATTAAAAGCAGAAATTTAATGCTTTTCTCCACTCAATGGCATTTCTGTAAATAATATGTATTTATATATATTTATTTTTTGTATATACGAATTTATAGAATTAATAATGACAATTAGTAAATAAATACTATTTAATTAAATATAAACAGATCTATAGTTTATTTTGATTTTGTATTTATTTCTTTTGTTTTGTTTTTCTTTTGACTTTTTATTAATTATTTTCTTTGTATAATATTTATAAAATAATAATAATAATAATAATAATAATAATAATAATAATAATAATAATAATAATAATAATAATAATAATAATAATAATTTGTAAATAAATATTATTTATATTTTTTGGTAAGATAAATAATATTTTACGTTTAAATAAGTTATATTGTATTGGATCCATCATAACAAAAAGAAAAAAAAAACATTCTTTATCGAATCTGCCGCAATAAATTGTAAACAATCTTTTACTAAATGAATACTTTTAAGCAAGTTAAAATATACTATAGGAGAACAAAAAATATAATGTGAAATGGAAAAATAAATTTATAGTAGTATTCCACAAAAAAATAATTATAGAATAACATACAAAGAATAAATAGTTCTAATGTAATTTGTAAACAATGTATTACTAAATGAAATTATACTTTTAAGCATGATAATATATACTGTAAGGAAACAAAAATTATACCATATGTTGCAAAAATAAATATACAGTACTATACAACCAAAAAAAATATACTGTAACTAATAAATTTATATTATTAGGCAACATAATATATACTATAAGCAAACATCAAATATATTATAACCTGGAAAAATAATTATAGTATAATATACGAAGAACAAATAATTTACTGTAAATTGTAAACAGTGCATTACTAAATGAACTTATACGTTTAAGCAAGATAATATGTACTATAAGGGAACAATAACTATTCTGTAAGCAGCAAAAATAAATATACAGTAGTATACGATAAAAATAAATATTATAACTAATAAATTTATACTATTAGGCAACAAAACATATACTATAAGCAAACAATAAATATATTGTACCCTAAAAAAATAATATTATTCATTACTTAATTAATTATTAATATATTTTGTTAATAATGAATTAATTAATATTCGAAACAAATAATATAATAAAAAATTAAAAAATTAAAAAATTTAAAAAAGAGTCGATGATAATAAAATCATAAACCTCTAATTAGTTATTAATTTTTTAATTAATTAATTAGTATTTCACAAATGTATAACTCCCCGGGAATTTCAATTGCGCCTCTCTCTTTTCCATTCATTTAATTAGTCCGAATCAAATCATTTTTTCTCGAGCCATACGTGGTTAACCGTATTCTGAAACACGGAAAAAAATCATTGGCCAATTACATAGTTCAAAACCTAAACAAACAAGAATAGTAACTATAAAGTAGAGTATCAATAACATATATTTAGAAATTAATTAATATAATTACTACTTTATTACTGTTTTTTGAGATAGTAACTAATGATTAAACAAAGTATTAATAAAACATATTTAGAAAAATAATTAATCAAATAAATAAAATAAAAATAATTAAATTGAAAAAAATCAATAATAAGAAATCTAAAATTGTAATTAATAATTAATTTATTTTTTAATATTTAATTAATTAATATTAATTAAAGTGTTAATAAAAACATATTTGCAAAATAATTAATCAAAATAGAAAATTGATGCTTTAGTGGGCCTCAAACACCAGACCTCTTATAATCAATCTAACAAACTTACCAACTGAGTTACTATAGACATTACTTACACTTTGTGGCATTATATATATAATAACAAAATCCGTCGAAAATAGAAACTAAGGAATTTTTCCTCCCAAACAAACATTACTATTAGTGGAGACCATGATTTTCAGTTGTACTTGGTCGATTTATTAAATAAAACGTGTTTTCTACTTATTCACTAATTAACGAATATATAATATTTGTGCTTAAATTAGGAAAATTATGAATCATCATTATATAGTAAAAATATTATTTTGTGTAAGAAAATCTCCCCCTACATATGTTAAATACAGGTCATTGTATTATATATTAATCTTCCCCACATTTATTTCTTTTATTTACTCAACAAAAAAAATATCACCCAATTAATTTTCCTCAATTATTTGATCTTATTTTTTTCTTTTAAATAAATATATATTTTAAATCGTGCATCGCACGATGGATGATTCTAGTTTATATATAAATTTGAATAAGATTGAATTTTTCAAAATCTATGCCACTTTTAGTGGGTGTTGATTTTTTTTCCTTTTTAGGTTGTCTATTCATGGATTTCTTTGCATTTGCTTGTTGCTTTACGGCTGTCCTCCAAGAAGGATCCCTGTAGAAATTCTCGGGTTAGAAAATCTGGTAGGGACTAAGATTTTCCAGCAATATGCTAAATATCAAAATCAAAGCATGCAAATATTAACTGCCATCTAGCGAAGATTTATTTAGAAGCAATTATTTTTACATCTTTTGTTATAATATCTTTTGCAGTTTTGCAATCCATTCTTAATAAGAATTTCTTATTAAGCAAATAACTTTCAAATTTAGTGGTACATTTAACGATAGAAAGTACTTCTTTCTTTATAGTAGAATAATTCTTTTGAGCATCATTCCATTTTCCTGAAGTATATCTTACTAGAATTTCTCTTGAATATTTATCTAATTTTTTGTTTAGAATTCCTCCATATCCAATTTCAGAGGCACTGTTTCTACTATTTTAAATGCTTCAGGATTAGCAATAGATAAACAAGGAAGTTCTTTAACTTGTTCCTTAATCTTACGGATCGCAAGAATATGAGTATTGGTCCATGTCAAAGGATTTTTCTTTAATCTTTGAAATAATGAGTTACAATCTAAAGCGAGATTTTTATAGAAATCTCCAATATAATTAAGACTTCCAAGAAATCTTTGAAGCTGATTAATATCAACAATTTTGTCGGAAAATTTATCAGCAAAAGATATAGCCCTTTCAATTGAGACTATGACCCCATTTTGGACATAATGCCTAAGAAATTTAATCTTGGTTTGGAATATTTTTATCTTTTTTGCACTAACGGCTAACCTATCCCTTTTATTGGCTTTTAAAAAGATATTTAAATGTTTAAAATGTTGTTCTATATTTTCAGAGTAAACTAGAACATCATCAATAAACAATAATCCACAAAAGGATTAAATATTTCATTCATTATATTTTGAAATTTCATTGCAGTATTTTTTAATCCGAATGGCATAACATTTCATTCATAATTTTTATATTTATCCTCTTCTTTTAAAATAATTTGATAAAATTCAGATTTTAAAATAAAAGATGAAAATATTTTTCCTTTAAATAATTTGTTAAACAAATCTCTTTTATTTGGTAAAGGATGTTTTATCCATTTTAAAGCTTTATTTAAAGGTTTATAATTAATAACTAATCTAGGAGCCGCTCTTTCATGTTCGGAAGTATTTTCAACATAAAAAGCTGGACAACTCCAAGGACTGTTGCTAGGTCTGATAAGATTCTTTTTAAGAAGTCTATCAATTTCTTCTTTACAATATTTTAATAATCTAGACTCCATTGCAATGGGTCTAGCCCTTGTGAGAATTTTTTCTTCAACAAAGTCATCAGTATAAGGAAAACTGACCATATGTCTTTTCCTATCCCAAAAAACATTAGGCACCTCAGCGCATATTTCTTTAAAAAATTGCTGAGTAATACCATTTATTCAACTTTGTATTCTTTCTGAACTAATTTTTTTCTTTAATTGTTTTAAAGATAACTTCGTCTTTTAATGAGTTCACAATTTTTTTTTTAAATAATTTTTTTGTAAAATATTTATGGATTTGGAAGTCGGGACAAAAGTGAAAGGAAAGAACAATCATGACATTTTACTTTAGTGTATAAACCACTTTTTGTCAATTCTCCTGATAGGGAACAACATTTGAAAGAAAAGTGTTCCTAATATAACTGGGGTAAAAATAGTTTTTATAAGGATAAAAGATGTATTTAAACAAATATTTGAATTACAAATAACAACATCAGAAAGTTTGTAATTAGCAATAATTAATGGGTTGCCTATTAGCAGCAGTTATAAAGTGAGTAGTTTTAGTATAATACTAGTTCAGAACCCGTGAATAATATTCACGGTTCTGTTTAATTTTAGTTTTCACAACGAAAAAGTGTTTATTTTATGTATATGTTTATTTGTTCTTTTTGTTTGAATCATAAAGTTAATTTTGATTATAGAATAATAAATCATAGAATTTTAGAAGATGAGAAACAAATTACTAACTTGCTCTATAAATTCACATTATAAGTACAATATTTCTTAGCCTAATATGGGCGGGATAACTTAGTCATGTTTAATATCATAGTAGAAGATGAGAAACAAATAGTCCCGATAATTTGGCAATGAAAAAGAAACTATAAATCAAAATAAACAAAAAAATTTATAAACTCAATTTATTAATTTATAAATATAATTACTTAGAATATCGGACTGCTTGAGAATTAACATAAAAGAAATATTGACTGCATAAAATTAACTTAAGAAAATGTTATGTTCATTTAGAATTGTAGGATGTAGTTTAAATAATGGGTGCTGACAATGGTAAATCCCCGAAATCATGTTTCTAATATATGACTCAGTGATTTATATTTAAAAACGCATTATACAGTTACAATTAGAGATAAATCTCGTAAATCATATTTTAGAAACGCATTACACGACACAATTAGATAATTAAATATCTGTTTAGAATTTCACTTCTTTGGAGCCAATTATTCTTCTAAATGTATCATATTTCTTAATACATTCCATTAATTCAAAATAAATTGATTTAACATTCTCAATGCACTCCAAAAATTTCAACTTTACTTTTGGAAAATCCCTCATAGGCTCATATACTGTAAAGTTATAGTACTCTTTCATAAAATATACGCATATATATAAACCATGTAAAGATGCTACATATTATCTACAGGGGAAAATTAAAAAAAAAAAATTGTGATAAATAAAGTTATAGTACTCTTTCACAAAATATATGCATATCTATAACACCATATAAATATGCTACATGTTATCTGCCGGGAAAGTAAACAAATTGAGATGAATAATAAATTGAGATAAATGAAATTATAGGACACTTTCATAAAATATACGCAATATCTATAAAACCGTTAAAATATGCTATGATTTATCTTCAGGGAAATTAAAATACATATAATTGTTAAATATTGAACTACTATAATATATTTAATTTTTCAAAAACTATGAGAGAATGCCACTTGACAAAATGGCTGAGAGAATGGCACTTGTCCAAGTGGTTTCTCTTTTAGTATATAAGGGATAAGGGATTGCGAAGGAATAATTCAATCACTAATACAATTAACATAAGCTCCTGTATCAAGGAGTGCTTCAATAGTTATATTGAATTCCTTGCTAATAATTAGTGTTACTTTTGAGTATCATTTTTCTGAAATGATCTAATCAATTTTATTGATCCAAATTAGATCTTTAAATGAAATTTGATTAATTTCATTGCTTTCTTGAGCAAATAATGTTTCTTCTTTTTCATCATTTTCATAGACATCTTCTTCATCAAAAGTAGAATCTATTTCCAAATTTCCTTTAGTATTTCTATCTTCTTTTGTAGAAAGGATACTTATCTTTTCTTTCAAAAAAAAATTCCCAGCTTTAATCTGATTTATTTCTTCCTTTAATTCTGAGATAGTAGGCTCCTTTTCTATTTGTTTAGCCTAATATAATTCTTCCCTTTCTTCAATTTTCTGATTTAGTTTTATAGTAGACCTTTTTTTCTGAGCATTAATATTGAGATAATGCTCTATTGCTTTTTTTTTTTTTTTTATAGGATGAGAGATCTGGTCTATAAGATCAAGAATAAAATTTTCTTCATTTATTATAACATTAATTTTTAATCCCATAAAATTAACAAGACATGTATCACAATCATAATCCGATTTACATTCTTGATTATCCGAGTCAATTTCTTTATCAGAATCATCTAATGATTCATCAGAAGATTTTTCTGAGCTATTAAAAGCTAACCTAACATACATATCTTCTTTATTTTCTTTTGTATTTAGGAAAATTTCGCATAACAAATTTTTTAAATCATCTCCAATATTAAGATTATTAATTTTTTTCTTGGCAAAACATTTATTAGCTTTGTGTCCAATTCTACCACATTTCCAACAAACAGGTTGTTTGGATTCAGTAGGATTGAATTTTGCTTTATAATTTTTTTTAGATTTTTTTCTAGGGAATCTTTTCTTTTCTCCAAAATTCTTATTAAAAAACTTGTTTTTCCTTTTAAAAACTTTATTTTCCTTTTTAGGATATCGAATTGGTTCAAACTCAATTTGCTCACAGAAGTTTCCTACAATATTTCTATTCTCTTCTTTTTGAAGATAAAGTGTCTTTTTAGCTTGAGATCATTACATAAGGATATTCCTTCTGCTACTATTTCAGCACAGATATCTCCATATGTCAATTTACTCTAGTCAATATTATTTGTAGTCGTTTTAGACTTAAGCCTATTTCTAACACAATCTGCAAATAAATTTGGAAAACCAGAAATAAATTTTTCTTTCCAAAAGTCTGCATTGCAGTCGTTTCGTGTTAAAACTTTAGATATAAAAATATCTTTATACCATTTAAATGTTGAAAGTTTCGGGCAACGAAGATTCATGAGTTGCTCTTGAGACCTATCTAATTGAAGCTCATTAGCTCCTATGGAATTAGATAAAATTGTATAAATAAGAGTATTAATAGCATCTAACTCTCTCGACCTGTTATATGATCAAGTTTTATTGATCCAAGAATTTATTTCTTAGAATCTCTTGTAAGATAAAAATCCCGCCAACCTTGTAATTGTCCAGTAAAACCAGTAATAATAGCTTGAGATATTTGCTTATCATTATTACCTTTTATCATGGAAGCAGATGAATATATTAACATTTTTTTTATAGTAGTCTTAATTTGATATTCAGATTTACCATCAATATTCCACTCAGTAATAGATTCACCATTAAACTGAGTATATTCTTTATTTTCTTCAATTTGAAGATCAATAGGAGTGGGCCTATTGTAAAAAGGTTTAACAATAGATACTCTTTTTAATTTATTAATTTGCATATTGTCTGAAGAGGAAGATTCTTCTTTGATTTCTTCAGTTATAGTAGAAATAGAAGCAACTTCTTTTCCCATAATAGTAAGAGATTGAAGGCGTTTAATTAGTTCTTCCATAAAATCATCATCCTTTTTGGAATTTAGAAGGAACTTTTTCTTTTGAAGATTAGGAGGTGGTTTAATCATCAAAGTGTCAGAACAATCTTTAAATTTAGATTATACTTTGGGTTGGTTCTTTGAAAGAATTTCTTCTATCCTATTAGTTTGATTCCCCAAAGAATATAATGCAAGATTAGCAAAATTATTTTACTGAATGGTTTGATCAAGATCTCCTTTTCCTGTATCAGATTTTAAAGGGCTAGCATAAGCTTATTTACTATCTTTTTTAATTTGTAAGGTGGTAAAGGGAGGATGTATGTCTGAAGATTCTTCTTCAGTTTCATTTATAAAAATGTTATAAGTAGATTGTAAAATAGAAATAAAGTTTTTATCCTTAAAACTAGGAATTTTTTTTTTCTGCTAGGAAAATATAGTTTAAAAGTCATTTTAAAAAAAAAATCTAATTTAGAATTATTAGTGAGGCACCATTTATTGTATCGTTTTATGTATAAATCATTTTGTTTAGAAGTATGATGACTGGTGAACCGCATAATTTTTTTTTTATTATTAAAACTTTTATGAATATTATCAGAAAGATTATTATTAATAACCATAACATAATAACCCATATCTGAAAAAGTTGGGCTTTTAGGATTTCTTCTAGACTAGTTTCTATCAGATCTGGATTCTCTCGACTCAGGTATTTCAACCTTATATTCTGGTTGAGATACTTGTTCATGAGTTTTTTGAACTCTAGAAATAGTTATTTTTCAAATTCAGTTAAGGGTATGGAAGAAATAGAACTCTTGGCTTCATCTAATAATTTTAAGCGCAAATGTCCTTTAGAAGAGAATTTTATCTACATCTCCATCATTATGTTGAATGATACTATCCAATTATTTGTTTTTCTCTTTTAGAGGTGGAGTTATATTTTCAAGTTTTCAAGTTTCCGGAAGAGTAGCATTATCCCATTTAATGGTTTTTGGAATAGCCGTGCTACTTCTGTTTATATCTGTAACAAAAAGGGTTGTTTCACCTCTTTTAGAGCTGATTTGATCCGTTTTAATCCTGAAATTAGGAATCGCGGTATTCATAACCTTATAACAAATACGATAAACTAAAACAACATTTTCTGTTCCAGTTACCATATCGAATCCTTCAGTTTTAATATTTAACACAAGCCCGTCCATAATATTTGGTTCCGAAAGTGATAGAGTAAAATTAGGAAAACAACTTAAATAGATGGGTCCCTCATAAAGAGAAGACTCCACTATTCCTAATAAAGAATCTTTTAATTTATTATGCCTTTGGTCTCTGACCAATATTATGGCAGAATTATTTAATCACAAACGAGTCAAGGGCTTTAAACCTACTTGAATCATTCCTAAGTGCAGAAATTTAAAAACTTGTTTATGGTATTCAATTAACCTTTTAGGAAGTAAATTGAACGAATCATAACCTCCTCATTTTAGAGGGATTGATTCTTCTATTGTTTTTATAATATAATCTGTCTTAAAATTATAATTAGCAGATCTATAGATTTTCATATTAGAAGATACTGGTAATTTCCAGTTTTGAAGAATTTAGTTTCAAAATCTTCAGAGATAATAATATCTTTATTTTTATTAAAACTAGATGCTACTTTAAGCTTCTTTAATAGATTTTTTCATGCTTAGAGATCTTATTACCTTATTCATTACGATACTTGGTAGATACTGTCAAAGATTTATTCCTACCGTAACTTCGAGGCTTTGTCGGCTTTATGGATACTTGACTTAACGATTTCTCCCAGGTAGAGCTACGCTTATCGAAGAGAATAAGAGAATATTGTCTCTTTACACCACTTACCCCTCCGAAAGTGGCTCTGATACCACTTAGGCAGCGTAGTATGAGGCTTGTGACTCAAATTTTTTTAGCGATAATTTTGAATTATTTAATTGAATTAATAAAGCAGAACTTTGAGATCTTAATCGGGCAGAATCCTGTTTATATAAATTAGATTTACCAATTTCTTCACTAAGACTTTTAAGTTCTTTTTTAAGAATTTCTATTTATTCTCTTATGTGAGAAATTCTTTCTCTAGTAATAAGTTTGTAATTACTACAACTCAAAAAAGTATAATCAATTGAAGTATACCAAAATGTTAACATAATAAACAAGAATATTATTCATAGAAAAAAACTTACATAATTCGAAAGTCGTCTTCCGTGAAGAATTCGTCTCTCTTATTTACCTTTACAAACACTAAATGAACTATTTAAGGAGTAAAGCTAGAAATAGAAAGATGAAATGTTTCTTCGGTGTCTTCCTAAGGGTCACAACATTTCCTTACATAGAAAAAAATGAAAGAAAAAGACAAAACGTAAAAGCAAAACATGACATCATGGCTTACATAATCAAACTATTATTTGAACAACTTTTGAGTGGATAAGCCGGAAGTAGTCATTGTCATGCCTTTGAGGCTTTTCTTTAATTTTTTTTTATCTATATTTCAAATAGATCTTCTCCTTCTACATAGGGGTCTTGAGCACTTTGCTTCAGCATTTCAGTATCATCAATATCGTCAATTTTCCCTTTTGAGGTAGAAGGGGTAGACGGAGACGATGTTTCCGTTGTTACTAGAGATTTTAAATTCCCTAGTTCTTTATTTCCAAGAACTTCTTTTCACGTATTAGTTATATCTTGTTCCATATGTTGAAATAATTCTTTGAGAAGTAGTTCATGAGTAGGTTTTTCTGAATCCATGACTTTCATTGCTTGTCTAGCAGTTTGGATAGAGAGAATTCCTCTTCGATCATAGGTTTTCCCTTCTGCAAATGAATCTTCTTTACCCACCATTTAATTTGTATTCTCCTTACTAATATAGATGGAGTAAATTTAATTTCTCTTTTTTCTTGTCGTTGGTCCTGAAGTTGATAATCCCATTTTAGGATCCAAGGTACATTATAATTAATGACAAACTGTATAACACCTGGTAAATTTTCAATATGATTATTGGTTTTTTGAAATTTTTTCCAAATAGTTTTACAGTTCTTGGATAGATACTAGGAGTACCTCCATGAAAAGTAAAAGGTTTTGAACTAAGTTGGGATTATTTGCGTTGGGTTGTCTAGGAGAAATTTAATCCACCATGAGTGTTTTCTCTGACTATATTCATTAATAAATACATTATCCCTGATATAATCATGATAATTAAATAAATTGGGCATAGCTTGATAGCTTTGTAATTGCCTTGCTTGCTAAGAGGCAATCCCCAATTTTCTAGAACTATTGTCCTTTTAATGATTATTTTAGAAAAAGCGTAATATTTATTTGTTCTTTCATGGTGTTCAACTTCAACATAACCGATTTCTATAAGAATTGTTTCAAAATATTCTCAGGTCTTTTTCCAAAGATGGGTAGAAGATCTTTAAATAACTTTGAACTAAATGGATTGGGGCTAAACCTTTTAGGTTTTCATCAACAGGGAAAAAATTAAATAAATATATATATACACACACATGATAACTGATAAAAAAAAAAAAAATTCGTGTCCAATGGAGTTCAAACTTGAGTCCTTGTACCCCACCAAACAAGGCTCAACTGACTATGAGCTACAACAGTCTTTGGTTAAATTTTGTGGCGTTATATATATACATGATAACTGATAAAATATAAAAATAAAATTTCGTGTTCAGTGAAATTCAAACTTGAGTCCTTGTACCCCACCAAAAAAGGCACAAATGACTATTACTGGGCTTAACCACCAGGACATTAACACCATCTGTTGAAACAAATGTGTCGTTAAATATATCAACTATTCCGTTAAAAGGAAAAAAAAAAGAAAAAGAAATCTACCGCACGCGACGGGTCGGGGCTGATAAAGAATATAAAATTGGAAGTTAATATTTTTTGTCCAATTATTTTTCTTCCTCCTTACATGTATTTTCTAAATTTAATATCTACAATTATCACAAATTGAAACTACCAGTTAAAGTTTCATAAATTTGACTATTCAATTTTTTTTATATTTTTACTATTAACACCTTTCATTATCACAAATAAAAACTACCAATTATATTTTCATAAATTTTGTTAATTCTGTTATTTGAATGCAGATATGATGACACTGAATAATTTAAGTAAAATTTTAAATTGAAATTTGACTGATTTATCTCCCTATTATTTCAGTGTGCATTGCACAGGTTGTAATAATTACATATGCATATAAGGATAAAACAATATTAAATATTTTGAATAATTATCGTTTGAAAGACACATATATTAAATTATTAGTATAAGAAGTCACAAACATATTAGTTACCTAAGTAAATGAGCGGTAAACTATATTATCATGTCATATTCAAATAAAAAACAATTGACTTATTATTATTGTAGGTAACATAATTTTTCTTTTCACAAAATAGGAAAAACATAATAAGCAAACTAATTCAATCAACAAATCTCTTTAGCTATTATATCTAAGCTTTTTTTTTTTTTTTTTTTTTTTTGTAAAGAGTAAACCCAACAAATTTGTATTTTTTTAATTGTTTTAAACTAAATTATTTAAATATAAAAAACTATTAAGATAAAAAAGGCAAAATTAATATTACTTCACATTTTAATTTTATAAACAAATGTATAAAAATCAAAATATATCATTAACATCCTTAAAATATATTTTACACTTAAACCTTAATATTTTAATTATAATATATGCATTATGAATGTTAAATCGAAGATTGTCAAAAGAGGAATAATTTGATACATTTCTTATAAAAGATCGAGTTGAAATGAAAAAGTTATAAGACCTTAAAATTTCAAAGGCAAAAGATAAAAAATTAATTGGAAGATAACCTACAAAAGAAAGTGGATGAGACACGTCTCCCCTTTTAAAGGTTCTCCACGTAATTAAAAGTAGTTTTAAGAAATTAAATAAAATAAAAATTTGACGAAAAATTGTGAGAGTGACATGTGTTTTCTGGAATTAGAATTAAAAAGGGGATCCCCTATTTTTATGCAACATTCTTTTAAATCATTTACTAAATTAGAAAAAAATAATTAAAAATTGTCCAAAATTGCAACGAACCACACAAAACCGTGAAAGGCTGAATATTCAATTTTAATCCGAAAATCACGTTTTAAAATTTATTACATTAATTGAACCACACTCGACAATTCGATTTAAAATTATGGAAAAGAAGACCGTGACAATTCGAGAATGGCCAATTCTATTGACACCACAAAATCCTCTCTCCACACCACTATTTCTTTCTACACCACATCACATATTCATTTTTTATATTTTTTACTTTCTATACCACATTTTGAGACATTTGTACCCTTAATTAAAAACTAAAATCAATTAAATAAAAACATGTTGAAAGACAAAAGCAGCAAAGCAACGTTTACTCTCTCATTTCAGAATTCTTATGAGCTTTCGTCTCCCATTTCAGTCTTCAAAAGTTCATTTCTTTGAGCAAAAATCTGATAGAAGAATCGAGGAAGAATAGGGAAGAGACATTTTTTGGTGAACACCAATCACCATTTCTTGGAAGAACTAGGGTTTTCCATTAAACCCACGAAAAGCAAGCGAAGAAATTCGAAGAAATAGCTATGCCAAAGATGATAGGATCCGGACCAAATTCAAAACGATTCGGTGAGCATTACTTCATTTTTCATTATGGAATTGCTTCGTTTTATTGTAGGGTTAATTTTGTTGTAATATTTTGGGATATTCAACTGAAACCATTGTTTTTGTCCAAGAATTCTGTACGAAATTGGCGAGACTCTAATTAGGGTGTCATTTTTCAATTACTGTTTCTGCGACCAAATTATGTTCATTTCCACATTCTGATCTACTGACAACCACAACCATGCCAAACGGGGTCGCTCTATCACGTACCCAAGTTACCATTGTTTCACGTGAATCAAATATAGCTGTTGTATTGAACACATCTTCATAATCTGCGATCAACTGATTATTTATGGGGTAAACAATACTATTTTCCGTCAACTCCTACAAAAAAACACGCCCCAAATCAGATAGTATAGTTCGATAAGTAACAATTGAAAAAATTGACATATTTCAACATGTAATGGCCAAAACTTTTACAACAGTTTGGTTAGCAATGACCGAACAAGATAATTTAGTTCGGCAGGTAATGACCAAAATTTTTACAATCATTCGCTTATAAGTCATCGTAATTTTATTATAAATTATTGTCGTTACTAACTAAAATTATTACAATGGTTCAACAGATATCCACCGAATTAACACGTGACTCATGTAAGAAAACCGCCGATAATTCTAGCAATTTTTTTTTATAATAGTTCGGTCAGCAATGGCCAAACAAGATAATATAGTTCGGCAGGTAATGGTCAAACTTCTTACTATAGTTTGGTCATAAGCCGCCGTATAAGTTTACTATACACTATGGTCGTTACTGACCGGAATTATTACAATGGTTCAACGGATAAACACCGAATTAACACGTGACTAACGTACGAAAACCGCGCACAATTCTAACAAATTTTTTTATAACAGTTCGTCCAGCAATGGCCGAACAAGATAATATAGTTCGGCAGGTAATGACCGAACTTCTTACAAGCATTCGGTCATAAGCCACCATATAAGCATTGTACAATGATCGTAACTGGCCGAAATTGTTACAATGGTTCGGCGGATATCCTACGAATTAATACGTGACTCATCTACGAAAATCACCGAAAATTCTAACATTTTTTTTTTTATAATAGGTCGGTCAGCAATGACCAAACAAGTTAATTTAATTTGGCAAGTAATGACCAAACTGCTTACAACCGTTCGGTCATAAGCTGCCGTGTTAGTTTTTAAACTATGGTCACTACTGAGCGAAATTGTTACGACGGTTCGGCATGTATCCACCGAATTAACACGTAAGGAGGTACGAAACCTAACGATAATTCTGACCATTATTAACTCTTGTTTATTACACGATGAGTACTAACTAAATTTTTTACAATAGTTCGGTCAGTAATGACCAAACAAGATAATGTAGATCGGCAAATAGCAGACATAATTCTTACAACCATTCGGTCACAACCCGTCGTATAAATTTATACATCATGATCACGCAATTCAGAATTCAAATCTCGAAAAAAAATTGCTTTTTACAAAATAAACTTAAATTTTTACAACCGTTTAGTCATTACTGACCGAATAAGGTAATATGGTTCGGCAAGTATCAGCCAGAATTCTTCCAATCGTTCGGTCATAATCCACCGTATGCATTTATATATCATGATGAACGCAAGTCATAATTTTCAGCTCGAAAAACGCTGCGTTTTACAAACAATCGTGAACTAAAGAAGATGAAAATATAGTTACGACTTACCTCGGTCGTATTATTATGGTTCTCTTCAACCATGATTGATTTCTTCTTGGAATTATGAGTTTGTATGTGATTTGATGTAATTAATTGATGAATTAGGGTTTCAATAAACATTATTTATTTAAGATTTAAATTGTATGGGGAGAAGTTTAACTTATTTTTCTACATAAATTATTTTTAATAAAAAAAATGAGATAAAAAAAGACATTTTAGTCTATTTATTAATGACTATATTTGTCAAAAAAAAAAAATAGTGTGAAGAGAGGATTTAGTGGTGTGAATAGAAGAGAATATTATAACGTCGATCATAAAACGGTAGTATTATTTGGCGCCGCGCGCTATTCATGATCAGAAATTCAGAATATCTTTTTGCTTTGCTGCTCTCCACATTGGAAGTTCAACAATGGAAGACGATACAGGCGACAAATCCAGCTTCATAGTCGGCCTTATCGAGAACCGAGCAAAAGAGGTCTAGTTTTCCCCTTTCTCTTGCTAAATCTATTCGTCTATACACGCATACTAGCATGTATGGGTATGGGATTCATATCGGCATTGTTGTGGAATAACTTTTGAAATTGTACGCACAGGTCGATCCTTTGCCATTGCAGAGAGATTTTTGAAGGATGTTCTCATTCTGATGTTTATATCTCTGATTGCTGCGCACTTTGTTCAGTGAACTGATTTTATGTGAAGTTGTAGGTGCTTGACTGCCTACCTGTCCTTTTGTGAGCGTATATGATTAAAATCATATCCGATTGCGATCCTGAATAGGCATTATAGCATTGGTTTATGTTTGTGCGGAAATTCATGGAAAATTTATGGAATGAGCTTATGACTATGTCTGCAATGGTTATTGTACAATTTTATAAAGTTGATTTCATTTATTTCAGGTGTTATTTTAAGTTTGTTTGTGTGATGACTATTATATATGCACAATTTGTGTTAGTGGACAAAAATTTGATTATTTGTGGGTATACAAAGGCGCTTAACTTTCTTCCTGAATAGAGATTCAATGCTGCTGGGAGCAAGCATCTGATCTTTCTGTCATTGCTTATTGCATAAAATTGATCTTATTAGATGCATGTGTTACTGTGAAGTTGCACGAACGTGATTGTGGTAACCAAACACAATTTTCCTGCTCCTATTTTCCAATCGTATTTGGTGTGTATTCCACAGAAATTGCAGTATGCATGAAAGTGACAAGCAAAAATTCATAAGAATCTTTACACGGATACAAAGCATAGCATATGACCTTAAGTAAGACAATTTCAATTTTGTGGATATCTAATAGTCGTAGACTCTGTAGTGGTTACACAATCTGTTATCTGTTCTTACATTTTGAAGTTCCCATTCGCTGCTGATGTTTGGAAATGAGTTGTCGGATATCTCTATTTAGGATAATGTGGCATATGCTGGTCATATTGAAGGTCTTTTTGTTGAACGCATTTGATTTTCTTTTTAGCTTCTTCGAGGAAGATCTTTCGATCTTGAGACTGAATACCTTAACACTAATAATCAACTAATTATTTTTCAAATGCATTCATGTCTCTAATGATGTTAAACGGTTTCATGGATTTGCTTGGTTGACGATTATCATAGTATCTAACTTTCAGGTTGGAGTGGCAGCATTTGACTTAAGATCAGCTTCATTCGATCTTTCTCAGTATATTGAGACCAGTAGTTCATACCAAAACACAAAGACGCTGCTGAACTTTTATGATCCTATGGTAATTATTGTTGCACCTACTAAGCTGGCTCCTGATGGCATGGCTGGAGTCTCTGAGCTGGTTGACAGATTTTGCTCTTCAACCACAAAGGTAATTTGCATGCGAGCTTGGGCATTTTTATTCTTAGTGCCTCATAAAGTAAAGCTTCCTTCTTCCTTCTTTTTCAGGTTATAATGGCTCGTGGCTGTTTTGATGATACCAGGGTAGCCGCATAGCTATTAATTTTTTGCGTTTTCTTATTGTGTTCACACAGTTCAAATAACATTAGTTGTTATTTTCTTCATAAAAGGGAGCTGTTCTAGTGAAAAACTTGGCAGCTACTGAACCATCTGCTCTTGGTCTGGACACTTATTCCAAGCAATATTACCTTTGCTTGGCTGCAGCTGCTGCAACCATTAAGTGGTATTTCTTCCCTTTAGATTGCTTTGCATTCGAAAGAGTGTTTCTTCGCCTGATTTAGAAAACAAAGATATATTAATCATTCTTTAAGGTAGCACTATTATTTGATTCTTGATTGCAGCATGTACTATGTTTTCTTTGAATCTAATTCTCTATAACCTAAATTTATTAGATGGAATCATTCTCTAGATAGTGTTTTGCCGTCATATGTTCTATCTTCTAGCATTGGCCTCTTAAGTCTTCTCCTTATTGTCAATTGATCTGGTACAATGTCTTAAAACTCTCTCGAGCGCTGGTGATGGGACACCATTACTTCTATTTCATCCATTGATTTTTCTCCACACTCTTATAATTGTTCCTAGAGCTAATAAGATGTTAGTAATGACACATTTGTAAAATGATGAAATATAAATAAGTTAGTAAATGAGATCTTATTTGTTTTACCATCTGAAATTTAGCTTAAGGTTAATTGGGATTCGTTACTTCTAACAGCCTTGGCTGATCATTTTGGTTCTTGTCACTTAATTCTGTAGTTTAACACTTCATACCAGCTGAGAGAAGTGACATTCTTGTTGACGACTGTTGCATCAACTTTCAAATGTGACAAAAAAAGTCCAATCAACAGTTTGTTAATTTCTGTGATTAAATAAGCTCCCAACAGCATTATTGTTATCATTATCTTGTTACCTTTTCTCTAGGGCAAGGTGCTCCTTGAAGTGCTAGTAATTTTTATTCTGCTCAAAGCTACTTAACTACATATTCAAAATTAAATTTCCACTGCATTATGCACAGGATAGAAGCAGAGAAAGGGGTGATTATCACTAACCACTCACTGTCTGTAAGATCTTGTCATCCATTTCCTATTCCATCTCCTGTAACTCACCTGCATAATTAGGATTTTCTTATAATGGTATGTTATGCAGTACAAAATGACCATATCTTTGTGCTCATCTTCTCAATTATATTTAGTCATCATTTAACAAAGAATTATGTTAATATATATCAAGTCTTTTTTTTTTTTTTTTGATAAGACACAAATTATTTATTGGAAACAAAAAATCATACAATGGGAAGAGGTTTCCCAAATCGAAGACTACAAAACATTCAGAAATTATTCTAAAGCAATGGCTAAGTCTTTTACTTCTGCGTTCTTAACATTTTCAATGTGATTTCATAGTGCCGAAGTAAGATGAGGTGATAGTATGGCAGTTAACATTACTGTAGAAAAAAATCTAATTAGTGATACTCACTCTTAGGACATTTGCATTTCAACATCTCTAAAATTGTGAATTATTTGGCTCCTATATTTCCATGTTGGTCAAAATGACTAGTATATTAAAATTTAGAGAAATTACTATTTGATGATCTTGCAAATTGACAATAGGCTACGTTTATCGCGGATTGACATTAGGCAATAAGTAGAATGTTAAGTCAATATAATATCATCTATATATTATGGATAAACAACTAAACAAGATAAAAATACTCTGATGGCTTTTAGTCTCTTGGAAATAGAAGATTTTTAGAGGGTCATTGGTTATTGTATACAATGTCACGTGTGTACTAATATATGAGATAACCAATGATCTAGAAATTATTATCCAGCAATTTCTTTACAATAAAATAATATATTCACTGTATTGAGGTTTTGTTTTTCACCGTTTTGGTTCGGATATGCACATTTCATTCATTAGGCTAAACCTGTGACTGTATATCTGGACTTAAGATGATATTTTTCTCTATCTTATAACAACTAAGTATATTGATTGAATAAACATGTTATGACAATGCTGGTTATCATGTTTACCTTAGAATAGGAAGTTTTGTGTATCTTCACCTGTTTATTCGATCGAAACTATCCAACTTGAGGAGAATTGAGTGTTTTGAACAGTGAACTTTCATAAATGAATAACCATATTAGGAAGTGATATATGCCCAAACGGGATATAGGAGTTTTTCATTGTTAACACATGGTTTGTTGAGTCTAACGGTGTTAGCTCCAACCCTTCTTTCATTTTCTCATAGTTCTTAGTAGAAATTTTGTCGATGTTCTTGAAAGTGATAGGTGTTAGCTGGGTGGCAGGCTGGGGCCTCGCTCCTAGGCGCCCAGCTTAGGCGAACACAGACTTTTGCTCTTCTTGATTCAGTTTCTGCTGTCTGCATTATCATGCAAATGAGCTAATGTATTGCAACCCTGGAATTACTTATATTTGGATTTACTTCACATGATATTTGTTGAGTTGCTCTCTTACTCTAAGTTCTGTTCATCTCACACCACTTTCTCTGTAATCTCTACAGGTTACCTTTAACGGATCATTTGACCACATGAATATAGATGCTACTAGGTAAAACTTCTGTTTGAAAGGAATACCACACTGCTTTATTGTATGCTTAACTTTTTCTTTTATCACTGCAAAATATTAGCTTTACAGTGCTGAAAATATTAAGGAATTAGGAGGACTTGCACATTAATTATTGCTTTATTGCACTATGTTGCCACTAAAGTTGTAATGTCTTCTAATGGTAGTGTCCAGAACCTGGAAATCATTGACCCGATGCACTCTAATCTTTGGGGCTCCAGCAACAAAAAGAGAAGTCTGTTTCACATGCTCAAGACAACACGGACTGTGGGAGGGTATGCATACTAGCTTTGTGATTGCTTGTCATATATTTCATCATTGTTTCAGTTGAGACATATCCATTTATTTCACCGCAACTTTTTGTGAGCAGTAGCTATGCCTTCACCTCACTGATAATTGTAAAATGAATGTTATGGTTCCATTTGGATTCTAGGAAAGTGAGATGTAACTTTTTAGTTGTTGAACTGCAAGACAGATGCTAATAATTTCTGGAAGTGTTCAATTTAGGAGGAATTAGCTTGGCTGCAGTGTATTAGTTCATTTATGCCCAAGTGAGAGGCACAAGAACATTTATAATGAGAAAGACTTGGTCATTCATATGAAGAACAGGTCATAAGATACTGCTCTTTCTAGTTTAGACTGCACAAATGTTTACCCCTAGATAGAAAGTTCACTCATACAGCTTGGCATTGTAAAATCAACAGGAACATGTAAATGCAGTAAATTGTAAGTCATACATGTAAATGTAATAATATAAGTTGATAACGCTCTCAACACCCGACTGTGAAAAGGCCATCTCCTCTCTAAGGGAGACATCCATCTCTGCAGGTTCCAAAACTTGATTCTTGGAGAGAGAGATCAAAACATGATGCGTCTGCTGAAATGAAGCCATGTTTTCTGTAATCAGAATTTTAATTTATCTAGATCTTTGCAGGACAAGACTTTTACGAGCCAATCTTTTGCAGCCTCTTAAAGACATTGAGACTATAAATGCCCGACTTGATTGCGTCGTAAGTTTTAGCATGATTCCTGCAAAACTCAAAATATGGTTCCTGGATTTCTTTTTTCATCCTCGCAATATAATTTGAATGTTCTGTTCCTTACATTAGAAGAAGGCTTTCAAGGAGATGTGGATTGAGATTTGACAATGTAGCTTTTTGTGTTATAGCATCTGATTTGGAAAAGGCACGTGTGACAGTAAATGTAAATTTACTCCACTTTGGGATGTTACTACTAATATCTCACTTGATTTGCTATTTGAAGCAAGAAATTGTGGCATAGAAAATTCTCTGAAACTAAAAAAGCATTAAGTAACAATTTTAGTAACAAGTTTGCAACTCTAGATTTGGGTATCATGTCTAAGTGGCTAGTTGTCTTTTGAGTTGTTCTCTTGCACTTTTTGTTGTTTTATCAGATTGGTCATTGGACTATCCTAAAATTTGTCTGTTCAGAAAGGCAGTAATGCATCTTTTTCTGGATTTCAAAGTGCTTTCTCATTGCCAACATCTAAAAAATTAGCTCCTTAAGTTTTTCACAAATATAGAAGTACTAGCATCATTTTTCCCTTAGCTGTTAATGGATATGAGAAGAGTCCTTAATATACTTTGGCTTGTTATTCCAATCAATCTCTCCACAAAAGCCAGATCTAAACGCTTACCCTTTTTTTCGATCCTTATTCATGTTAGCTGAGAAAAATTTAAACTGCTCATAAAGAATTAAGGCCACCAATAAATTGGTGCTGTGAGGTTAGACTTAATACTAGGCCTCTTTGCTTTACTTATGTCAAATATGTTATTGAATTCCCACATCAGAAAGGTTAGGCTCGATAGAAAAAGAATGTTCAAACTCCAGAGTCTTCAGCATATGTTCTATCTTATTTAAAGAAGTTAGAATTGAGTAGGTTTGAGTAAACTACGTTGGCAACATTGATTAGTGACTGAACTTGATTTCAGGATGAGTTAATGAGCAACGAACAGCTATTCTTTGGCTTATCCCAGGCTCTTCGCAAGTTTCCAAAAGAAACTGGTAAGGGATGAAGAGGACTGGACAAATTTACATCATAGTTCTGGTCACTAATATAGCTAGTTGGTTCAATAATGATGATCTCATGCTACATCCAGATAAGGTCCTCTGTCACTTCTGCTTTAAGCAAAAGAAAGTTACTAATGGAATCTTGGCTGGTGACAGTTCCAGAAAGAGCCAAATCTTGATATCTAGCATTATTGTTCTCAAAACGGCTCTTGATGCCTTACCATTACTTTCCAAGGTACACAGACCTTTCTCTCTATCTACTTTAAAATGTTGAGTTGATGAATCTCTGAAGTTTAATTATTCTAGGTGCTTAAGGATGCCAATTGTTATCTACTCAAAAATATCTACAAGTCCGTATGTGAGAATGAAAAATTTACTTCCATGAGGAAAAGGTATATTGCTAGTTATCATTTGCTTTAATGCTTTAACTGTTCATCTGTATATTTGTGCCTAACATCAATCAGTCTTCCTCTTCTAGTGGAGGGAACATTTAACATGCTAACCTAAAGTCATCATTATCAACATGGCAAATGCCTTGTATTCTACAATTCCCTATCACATCTTATTTGCCCAAGAAATCCACAGATCTCTTTGGCTTTGCTTGTTAAAACCAGATGAATAAGAATTGATCGGTAAAGTAAATGCTTTGCAGTTTGTTGGAGAAATAGTGACCTTTGTCTTTATGATTAGAGGTTCCATAAGGTGCATTGAAAAGTTCATTGTACATGTTTCTTTTTCCTACATGCTCTAGCCTTTTCTGCTTCCGTCATCCATTTGGCAAAATTATATTGATAACAAATGTGAAGCAATTTTTACTGCTTCAATAAAATCGGTGTCAATCCGCTGTTAACTAATTTCCTGTGCATGTAGCTGATTGACAAGAAAATATTTTTGCTGACCACCAAGAAGCAAACATCAACTTTGTTCATAAAGTACTTACATTTCATGCACATAAAAAATAAAACGGATTTATAGTTTATGTGGAACGAAGTTGATTATTAAACTTGATTGCTAATATTAATAATCTAAGATAGAAGCAGTCAAATACTTCCAAGAATCCTCTTGGTTTGAACATATGAAGCCAAAAGTGTTAGTTTTGTTATTGAATAAGTTGACTGCTCAATGCTCTATCACAGACCTCTAAATCTAGCAGTCACAATCTTATTACTCAGAAATCCACGTTGTCAGGTGAATGTATGGTAGATCAATGGTGTTACGTGTCTGTTTCAGGATTGGAGAGGTGATTGCTGAAGACGTTCTTCATGCACGTGTTCCTGTTGTTGCTCGAAGCCAACAGTGTTTTGCTGTCAAGGCAGGAATCGATGGACTTCTAGATATTGCACGGAGATCTTTCTGTGACACCAGTGAAGGTTTGCATGACGAAGGGATGAATTTTGTAACTAAGTATACCATTTCCAGCACTCTAATTAACATTGTTTGCAGCAATATACAAACTGGCAAACAAGTATAGGGAGGATTTTAAGCTACCAAACCTGAAAATCCCATATAACAGCAGGCAAGGTTTTTACTTTAGCATACCTCAGAAGGGCGTGCAGGGAAAGCTTCCCAGCAAGTTTATCCAGGTCAAAGAAGAATATACGTGTCTTCTTTAAAGATATGTTTGACCATTTTGCCTGATATTACCCTTCTTGTGGACTTTTATCAGGTCATGAAACATGGAAACAACATACATTGCTCTTCTTTGGAACTGTCTTCTGTGAGTAAATTTATTGTGTTGCTTGTCTTATGTTAACACATGATTATCACCTATATTTGATATATAATATTTGAAAATAAATGCTGTCCAACTACCTATGTCCTTACGAATTGAGTGGAAGAGCGTAATGTAGTAACTTATCCACTTGTGGTTTTGGTATGCCTTCCGTCATAAAATTTATTTTTCTTGTGCGAGATAGTAGCTTTCTTTTGTTATTGATAGGCTAGCAATGACTTGTGGTATGTAAAGCTGGATGGTGATTGGTTTGGTTTGGAATTCTTTAGCTACTTGAGAAGGAACCATAAAATGGATATGGAGAGATATTTCGATGAATTGTAGCCAAAATTCAATGGAAAAGATAGGTTAAATGGAAAGAAATAATGTTTAGTTAGTTGAAGGGGAAAATGTATATTTTCATGGATCGAGGGGAACGTGGTAAAGCATATAGTTAGGGGCCAAGGTTAAGTTTCTTATGGTACATTCCACCAAAAAATTGAACATTCTGAAACCTAAGCAGGAACATGTTTGTGTTCTCTTACTAAGGTAATCTGTGCATTTACAGACCTGAAAGTTTTATGCAGTTGATGTCTACATTATTTTTTTATTTTGTCAATTGAATGATCTTATTCTGATAAGTCACATTGGCTCATCAAAATGGAAAAGCTAGTTATAGCTCATTATATAATTCTATTACTACTTTACAACTACTTAGAACCAAATTCCACCATTCCAAACTGCTTCAGATCCCTGGTTGTCTGGTATCATATGTCTGGATGAACTTATGGGCAAAATTAATTGAAGTGAAAGATTAAACAGAACAAATTATAACAAGAATTTGTATCATTAGTCTTTCTCGTGCTCTATGCTTCTATAAGTGATCAGGAAAAAGATAATCCCTGCGGCTATGAACTGAGTTGCTAAAGACTAATTAGTCTATATTTTCTGATATTGGACGCCGATAGGATTCAGAGAAGCAAGCTAAATCTGTTTAAGCTTTAGATGCTACGTGCCTTTGTGTTCCAAGTTATGTCCATAAATCCAAATCCATGTTAACTTGCCTCTACTCTTATTGTCTCTTCACAGTTGAATGTGAGGAACAAGGCTGCAGCTAAAGAGTGCTATATTCGGACAGAATTTTGCCTGGAGGGTTTGTCTAAACTTAAATGACTGAATTGCATCCCTAGCGGCACATATTTTTGTATATACTATAAGAAAGACTTGGTTGATTCGCATCCACAAGTTTGGTCTGATATCTTGATGAGTGGATCAGTTTTTGCCATTTTGTCTAGCCATTGAATGCAATTACTTTCAGTTTACTGAACTTTCATATTCATACTTCATTTTAGTGCACCATGACAAAATCATGGTCGCGTAGTTTTCTTACCCATTTAAAATAGAGATTGTGAGTGCTTGCTAATTTGTTTTCGGTTCAAACAATTCATGTCATGGTGTATGCACTTTTATCTTGCAAAAGCAGTAAGATAATATGATGGGTTCACCAATTTTTTCTGCATTTCATCTTTAGCAGCTAAACTGCTTTTATTTTGTGTTGAGAAAGTTTCATGCCCATACAGACTTTACTTAGTTTTATTAACGATGATGTGTGTGTTCATGTCTCAGAAAATTTCCTTCTGATTATGCTTGGAGTTTGTGAGTGCTTCATGCATTATTTTCAAAATAGAATTTGCTTTACACATTATATTTAAAAAATTATCATTAATAATCCCAAGTCGCGTTGTCCTACCGTAGTACCATGTGTATGCATTTGTCAAGGTTTTTAACTGAGAGATGTGCAAATCAGTTCTGAGGCTGTTAGAAATTTATAGACAGATAGGGATGGTTTAATAAAACATGATGCTTGGAGTGTCAATTAACATCAGGATCAAAGATCACCTAGAAGCCCGCTTATTGAGTGAAACCTTAATACTTCTTCTGTTGACTTATTTATTATAAGCAGCATGGAGAAAACAGAAGGAAAGCGTGAATCAAGATATTAATCTCATGATTAGATTGTCATGCAATATTGCAAACTTTAGCATAAGTATAGTGCTCCCAAGTTTTCTTCATAGTGTTCATATGTCATCATCAATGATCCTTTCATTCACAGCGCATCTATTTCAACCATTCGGAATGAAGCAAACTTTGGAAACCCAGCCAGGAAAAATGTCGCTTTCCCAGCACTTCCCTTTGACTCATTGTAGCACCTATATGCACTTGCTCAAGTCAAAACATTATGTACATGTTTCGCGAAGTTAATAGTTACAAAGTTAAGCAAGTGAAGAACATAATTCTCCGAGATTTTTATCAGGCCAGAATCTATGAGAAAAAAGCTGGCTAATTGTGAAATGTGATCTAGGAGATGTTTGCCCCACTTGTTAATGTACTTTTCATTTCTTACCACAAAATCTTATACCGAAACAATGTTGGAAGAGTTCTATTCCAACTTATGAATGCTATATGGATAGTGGGCGAACCTGATCCATGCACCGACAGGGACCGTGGTTCAAATTATATTGGATCAATAAAGTCTATTGAGTTTCTTCTCACTTCTCTATTGCCCTCTGATCTGGCTAAGCAGGATTACTTTTCGTTATTTACCATCTAATTTGTTTTATCCAGATCATAGCATCACCCTGTTATCTGTGTTTTAACTTACCATTTGTTATATAAAGTATCTTTAAAGCAAATGTAATTGTCCATCTATATCTGCAACAGTGTTGTTTGAATTTTTTGCTTTTCTACTGATTCAACAGCAAATATTCATTGTCTACGCTTGCAGTCATGTCCCATTTTTTCCCTAGATGATTCTCATCTTTCTGCATGTCTGCATAATCAGTTTGTCAGCTGTAACCAATAATTAAGTCATTACAGTTTTGTTCAATCTTTGTTGGAACTATCTTTAGAATTAACACCTTGTGTCAATTTGTTAACATGCAGCCCTAATGGATGCAATACGGAAGGATGTCTCTGTGCTCACTCTTCTTGCTGAGGTCCTATGCCTTCTGGATATGATAGTCAATTCATTTGCTCATACAATATCCACGAAGACAGTTGATAAATATACCAGAGCTCAATTTACATGTAAGTATCATCATTACCAAGACGGGTACTGGTTCATTACCACTAATTTTGATAATAATGACTGCACAATATCCACATATTCGATGTAGATGATGGTCCATTGGCAATTGATTCAGGAAGGCACCCTATCCTTGAAAGCATTCACAGTGAGTTTATTGTGAGTTCCTATTCCGACTATGGCAACCATCATTTCTCTTTTTTTTTTGTCTTTTTCTTTTTTCCTCTCTCTCTCTTGGCTTGCAGACTATATGACATATCCATGTCTTAACATAAATTATAACAGAAGGAAGATAATGTCCTAATTTGCTTTTCCAGGCCAACAACATCTTTCTTTCTGAAGCATCAAATATGGTAATTGTCACGGGCCCAAACATGTAAGATAAAGTTGTCCTGGAATTCATTTCTTTTGACATGGTGCTTGATTTATTTCCTTCATGTTTTGTTTCTACTGTCCCAGCTCTGTCTTCTAAAATACTAAATTCACTACATCCTATTAACAAGTAGTGGAACAGAATTAAATAGCAAATTTGTAGAATTGCTTCACACATACAGGGACAAATTTAGAGGGGATTTAGCTAAATTTATTTCAAACATCTTATAAGCTTCAATATCTTATAAGTTATTCAAAGAGTTTAAGAAATGTAACTTTTTAAGAGCTTATAAGTTAATAAAGTATTTGGATAAAGAGCTAATAAACTTGCAATTGAATGAAGTGATTTAGCTATGAAGTGTATGTAGTATGTAGTGATGTGTATAGTGTGTGAAAAAGTGTGAATTGTGTGAAACGCATGTAGTGTGTGAAGTGTATGAAATGTGTGAAGTGTGTGAAGTATGTAAAGTGTGTGGAATGCGCGTAGTGTGTGGAGTGTGTGAACTGTGTGTAGTGTGTGTTGTGTGTGAAATGTGTGTAGTGTGTGTAGTGAAAGAAATGTGTGTTGTGTGTGTACTATATGAAATGTGTGTAGTGTGTGTGTAGTGTGTTGTGTGTGCGTAGTGTGTGTTGTGTGTGCAGTGTGTGAAATGTGTGTAGTGTGTGTAGTGCGTGAAATGTGTGTAGTGTGTGTAGTGCGTGAAATGTGTGTAGTGTGTGTAGTGCGTGAAACGTATGTAGTGTGTGTAGTGCGTGTAGTGTGTATAGTGCGTGTAATGTGTGGTGTATGTAGTGTGTGAAGTGTGTGAAATGGGTATAGTGTGTGAAATGTGTGTAATGTGTGTATAGTGTGAAATGTGCGAAATGTGTTAGTGTGTGTTGTGTGTGTAGTGTGTGAAGTGTGTGAAGTGTGTGTATAGTGTGTGTTTAGTGTGTGTGAAGTGTGTGTATTGTGCGAAACGTGTGTAGTGTGTGAAATGTGTGTAGTGTGTGTAGTTTGTAAAGTGTGTGGTGTGTGTAGTACATGTAGTGTGTGAACTGTGTGAAATGTGTGTATACTATGTGTGAAGTGTGTGTATGTATGTGTAGTGTGCGAAACGTGTGTAGTGTGTGAAACGTATGCAATGTATGAAACGCGTGTAGTGTGTGTATAATGTGTGAAACGTGTGTAGTGTATGTACTGTGTGTAGTGTGTGAAGTGTGTGAAATGTGTGTAGTGTGTGTGGTATGTGTAGTGTGTGTATAGTGTGTGTTTGAAGTGTGTGTATGTGTGTGTAGTGTGTAGCATGTGTAATGTGCGAAATGTGTGCAATGTATGTATAGTTTATGAAGTGCGTGTAGTGTGTGTAGTGTGAAATGTGTGAAGTGTGTGAAATGTGTATAGTGTATGAAATGTGTGTAGTGTGTTGTGTGTGTAGTGTGTGATAATTATGTTGTGTGTGAAGTGTGTATAGTGTGCGTGAAGTGTGTGTAGTGTGTGAAATGTGTGTAGTGTGCGAAACGTGTGTAGTGTGTGAAACATGTGCAATGTGCGAAACGCGTGTAGTGTGTAAAATGTGTTAAATTTGCGTAGTGTGTGAAGTGTGTGTAGTGTGTGAAATGTTTGTAGTGTGTGTAGAATGTGCAGTGTGTGTAGTATGAGTAATGTGCGAAACGTGTGTAGTGTATGTATAGTGTGTGAAATGCGTGTAGTGCGTGTAGTGTAGTATGTGTAGTGTGTGTATAGTGTGTGTGAAGTGTGTGTATGTGTGTGTGTAGTATGTGTAATGTGCGAAACTTGTGTAGTGTATGTATAGTGTGTGAAAGTGCGTGTAGTATGTGTAGCGTATGTTGTGTGTGTTGTATGTGTAGTGTGAAATATGTGAAGTGTTGAAATGTGTCGTGTGAAATGTGTGTATAGTGTGTGAAATGTATTAGTGTGTGTAGTGTGTGGAATGTGTGTAGTGTGTGTATAGTGTGTGCATAGTGTGTGTATAGTGTGCGTGAAGTGTGTGTGTAGTGTGCGAAATGTGTGTAGTGCATGAAATGTGTGTAGTGTGTGTTGTGTGTAAAATGTGTGCTGTGCGTGTAGTGCATTTAGTGTATGAACTGTGTGTAGTGTATAAAATATGTATTGTGTGTGAAATGTGTGTAGTGTGTGTTTGAAGTGTGTGTATGTATGTGTAGTGTGCGAAACATGTGTACTGTGTGAAACGTTTGCAATGTACGAAACGCGTGTAGTGTGTGAATTGTGTGTAGTGTGTGAAGTATGTGAAATGTGTGTAGCGTGTGTAGTATGTGTAGTGTGTGTATAGTGTGTGTGTGAAGTGTGTATGTGTGTGTAGTGTGCGAAACGTATAGTGTATGTATAGTGTATGAAGTGCGTGTAGTGTGTGTTGTGTGTGTAGTGAAATGTGTGAAGTGTGTGAAATGTGTGTAGTGCGTGTATAGTGTGTGAAGTGTGTAGTGCGTGTATAGCGTGTGAAGTGTGTGTAGTGAATGAAGTGTGTGAAATGTATGTAGTGTGAAATGTGTATAGTGTATGAAGTGTGTAAAGTGTGCGTGTAGTGTGTGAAATGTGTGTAGTGTGTGTATAGTATGTGTTGTGTGTATATGTGAGTATAGTGTGAAATATGTGTAGTGTGCGAAATGTGTGTAGTGTGTGAAATGTGTGTGTTATTGTATGTATGTGAGTGTGCGAAACGTGTGTAGTGTGTGAAACATGTGCAGTATGTGAAACGTGTGTAGTGTATGTATATTGTGTTAAATGTGCGTAGTGTGTGTAGTGTGTATAGTGTGTATAATGTGTGTGTGAAGTGTGTATATGTGTGTGTAGTATGTGTAATGTGCGAAACGTGTGTAGTGTATGTATAGTGTGTGAAGTGCGTGTAGTGTTTGTAGTGTATGTTGTGTGCGTAGTGTGAAATGTGTGAAGTGTGTGAAATGTGTGGTGTGTGAGGTGTGTAGTGTATGAAGTGCGTGAAGTGTGTGAAATGTGTGTAGTGTGAACTGTGTGTAGTGTGTGTCGTGTGCAGTGTGTGAAATGTGTATAGTGTGTGTATGTGTGTGTAGTGTGCGAAATGTGTGAGTATGTGAAATGTGTGTAGTGTGTGTATTGTGCGTAGTGTGAGTGTAGTGCGTGTAGTGCGTGTAGTGTGTGAACTGTGTGTAGTGTTTGAAATGTACGTATTGTGTGTATAGTGTGTGATGTGTGTGAAATGTGTGTAGTGTGTGTATGTGTGTGTAGTGTGTGTAATGTGCGAAACGTGTGGTGTGTGTATAGTGTGTGAACTGTGCGAAATGTGTGTAGTGTGTGAAAAATGTGTAGTGTGTGTATGTGAAGTGTGTGTAGTGTGTGAAATGTGTGTAGCGTGTATATAGTATGTAGTGTGTGAAATATGTGTAGTGATTTGAAGTATGTGTATGTGTGTGTACTATGTGAAATTTGAGTGTAACTTATAGGATTTTAAAAAATAAAATGAATTAGAGTAACTTATTTTTTTTTGGAGTTTATAAGCTTTAAGAGTTTATTATTACATCTTATAAGTTATCTACTTTCTTATTTTGTTAAACACAGAGTTTATACTCTTAGCCAAATACCTCTTAGTCCTATATAATTCTGAGATACTTGCAGTTACAGACACTCTTAAATTTTTAGGTCCATGCTTGATGATTGATTTGAAGAAAATTTTCTTTTGACAGTTCTAGAGATGATCCTTCCCCCTGAGCCCCTTCATACTTCATGCGACTAAGGGTTGCAACTGTAAATTACTTTTAGTTGACTAGGCAGAAGTTAAAAATCTGTGACTACTCTGCATAATATAATCATAATTTTTTTGCTATAGGAGTGGAAAGAGTACTTATCTTCAGCAAGTTTGTCTGGTAGTCATCCTTGCTCAGATTGGCTGTTATGTTCCTGCTCGCTTCGCAACACTCAGAGTAGTTGATCGCATATTTACCAGAATGGGAACCATGGACAGTGTTGAGTCAAACTCTAGCACGGTAAAATACTTGATCTTGAATATTGATCTTTTAACCGACCATTTGATATTGATCTAGTGAAACACTAGTTCCCCTCCCCCATTCCATCAAGACAACCCCCTGCAGAACTCATGATGCATGCAATAAAAGGGATGACAAAAAGGACAAGGTCGAGGAAGAGATAAAAGCCAATGTCTTTACAAGTCAATGATATTGCAAAATCGTACATCTTCTTGTAGCAAGTTGTTATCCTATATGTGAATATGTCAGAATTAGGCTCCCCTCTTTTTCGGTTATATCTACACTATTTATATCTTGGTTTAAGCTTAAGTGGGTCGGCGGAAATTCTAACTTGAAATTCTAGGATTTAAAAATAAAGGTAAATAGTAAAGATGTATGTTTGTTTTGAGATTGTATATGATAGGATTGTACTGTAGATGTCAAATTAATGCTAGAAAATAGAGATATGTATTTGATGTGTATATGATAGGTGTAGGTAGGTTTTATACGATATGATTGTATTGGATGAAATATTTTGAGTTTAAATCTTAAAACAAACGAGAATTGAATATTTTAACATTAAAAATCCGTCCATGCTAAGCTAGAAATAAACATAGCCTAATGAAGTTTCGGTTTGCCATTTAAGGAAGGCAATTATAGTTTTCTGTAGAAAGGAAATTTATTTTGCAATCGTTGTCCCTCATCTAGGTGAAGATGCTGGTGTGATCTGAGAAGTGTTTGCAAGACTCTCATAATGAAGAAACAGAAGCTACTTTTTTTCGCTTTGTTGAAACCAGAAACAGAAGCTTCTTGAAACTATTTGCTGAAGATCTTTAGCCACATGCAGTGACTCGTCAGCATAATGACACAATTTGTAATGAGATTGTCCATTTTATTTCCAGTATACATAATCATTAGGTATAAGTAGTCAATAGAAGGTAATTCCAAATTTTTCTTCGAGACCAAGATGAACTTCATTAGAAGTTAGGTTAATCAGCGACAGGTAATAGTTTACAGGTTAATGAGATCATCTCATCATGTAAAGCAATCTATCTGGTGGAGTTCAGAATACTTCTGCTTAAATATTATGTGGGATGAGTGGACTTTTTAACAACTAATGTGCAAAAATACCCAATATGAAAAGGGTGAAAGTTTTATACCCACTTCTTAGAAATTTGTATTTTTACCCACATCTTAGAGCTCATCACAAAACTTGAAGCTCACTGAGTTCTCAAAGCTCTTGAGCTTCGAGAAATATTGGATATATGTTGAAGCTCTGACTTCTTAAGTGTCAAATAGGTAAAAGAACGCGTGATTTTGAAGAGTGGGTATATGACATTTCACCTTATGCATAATTGCATATTGGGTACTATTCATGTTGCCTTTTAGTGTACGTTATTCGTTGTGCAGTTTATGACGGAGATGAAAGAGACAGCTTTTATCTTGCAAAATGCTTCTCACAGGTACATCATCAAATGGTATCTTATTCTTAATTTATGAACTGGTTTTATCAAATTATGTGCCACGTAACTCTTGATGCCGTATGCAGAAGCCTCATTGTTGTGGATGAATTGGGAAGAGCAACATCTTCCTCTGATGGGTTTGCAATTGCATGGAGCTGCTGCGAGCACTTGTTGGCTTTAAGAGCGTAATTCTTTCCACCTCTTTCTCTGTCTTTCTCTTCAATTGACAATACAGTAATGGTATGTGACATGGGAAAAACTAGTCTACGGCTAATTAGGTGCTTAATAAATGACGACGTTGTTGTTCTAAGTTAGGTTTATCTTAGGACAAGTCTGAAGTTTAGGATTTTAGCCATCCAATAGTCTTGTTTATATTTGATAGAAATAACAATTTTAATTATCAATAACAATCACCTTTCTCGTTTAAAATATATATCCCATTTTACATATATTACTCATACTTTTATTGTAAGTTGGTATATATTTGTGTCAATAACTTATGATTAAATTGTCTCTTCAAGAAGATTGATGATTCCTCTGATTTTTCTGTAAGTTATTGACTAATTGATGACATGAATTTGTTAGATATGTTAGGTAACAGAAACTTTTTTAAGTTAAACTGCTAATATTCATAAGCTTAATAGTGATAATAGTTATGCTTACGTTTTCTGTTGATGAAACATTTGATTAAATTTATACCAAAGATTCATAAGATCTCTCTCTCTCTCTCTCTCTCTCATATTTGTAACAGGATATTTCTGGAGTTGAACTTATATCAATTACTTGACCTCTTTCAACTATCTTTTCTACAAGTCCTAGACATAAAAAAGGATGGACAGCCCCCTGGGGCGCGCCCCAACCCTACAAAAAATTCGAACATACAAAAATAAAAGAAAGGAAAAAGGGGAAGCACAACGTTACATGAACTATTATATATTTTTATTTTAGGTATACCATATTTGCTACTCATATGGAGAATTTATCCGAGTTGGCCACAATTTATCCAAATGTGAAGACTGTTCACTTTGACGTGGAGGTTAAGAACAAGCGCATGGATTTCAAGGTATGATATTTGATCAGATGAATTAATTTTGTGAGACTGCAGCTTACAATGTCAACTGCTTTTACCAGTTCCAACTAAAAGATGGGCCAAGACATGTACCACACTATGGCCTCATGCTAGCCACAGTAGCTGGATTACCAAGTTCCGTGATAGAGTCTGCCAAAAGCATCACATCAATGATAACCCAAAGGGTATCTCTCGAAACCAATACATGTCTCATTTCTGGTCCATGTCTATTTAATGATGGCTTCGTATAAAAACAAAAATCAGAAATACTAATCATGCTTGGATCACTCTGATTTTGTTGTTAATAGTATTACAACTTATGTTTTATGATATGGTGAGTATCTTGAGATATGGATTCAAATTCATAATATCAAATCTATTGATGTTGTTAGGTTGGTTCATTTTACAATTGTTTTGAAATCATCTGTTGCGTCCGATTCTGTGGAGTTGTCATCTGGGCTCGGCTGTGGATTACATAAAAAGCTTAATTCCTTGATTAATTTTGTTTACATGATATTTATGTGTAGGAAGTGAAGAGAATGGAGTTCAATTTCGTACAGCATCACGATATTCAAATGGCGTACCGCGTTGCTCAACGACTTGTATGCCTGAAATACTCCAACCAAGATGATGATTCTATTCGAGAAGCACTGCAAAATCTCAAGGAAAGTTGTATCCAAGGAGGGCTTTAAATGACATGAGATCACTTGCTGATAGTGTATTTCATCTTGGTGTCTCATGATTTTCACAAAGCATCACATTAGATGATGTCATTAATTAACATGTGTGGTATATTAAGAGCAGTGGAACATAAGATGAAATAAGTAATGTAACAAATGATCTAAATTGCAAATATCTCTCATATAGCTGAGTAATGATTTAAGTTTTTCTACAGTTGCGACAATATTTTAGAAATATTTGCTGAATGCCAAAATAGGGTGGATCTTTAACAGACTTGACTCTACAGAAAATATATATAACTTTATTTAGGAGAGTTTTGGCGTTTATTACAATTTAACTTTGTGAAACTTTTGTACATTGAGAAAATTATCGTTTGTTTCTTTTCATTTTAAGAAGGAATTAAGAGGGATTGTACTCGGGCAGGACTACATTGAAGTCAAATTATTTAAAAGTTTGATAAACAGAAATACAAATGCCTTTTTTTGCTCGTATAAATTTTGTTTTTATTTTAGTAATTGGCATAAGTAACTCTTATAATGTTAGCTTGTCTTTATTATAGGGGAGTTTGGGGTTCAAACTTGATGGTAGATCAAAAAGATCATCCCACTATGAGATTGATTGGATTGTGTGCTAAATGTTGACCTCACCTTCTCTTGGGCCTCGTATCAGACGACTAATGTCTTATCAGGAAACAAAATGTGGATCCGCTTTTCTTCAGCCTGAAGAGTAAAAAACCAGAATGCTCCTAAAATTATAAAAAGAATTGGATTTTTCTTTTTCGAATAAAAAACAATATAAAGAAATCCTTCTTCCAGATAAATATTATTGATCTTTTCGTGCAGAACTATTTTCAGAAGGGCAATTTTGTGAAATCTTGTTCAAATAGTACGTGCATTTTTTTTTTTAAAAAAATAACTGTATATTATCTTGCAGCTATTCAAATTAAATACTTTATTGTTAGTTTGATGCGATGGTTTTATAATCAACACTAAACAGTCGATAGTAAAAATATTTAGAGAACATAGCTAATCAATATTAAACTCAGATTTGTCTAGGGGAGGGGAAGTTTTATTCGTTACTGAAAGTCGGTGGCCACAGTTTTCTTAATTGCAAGGCACTGCCCATGCTCATGGGATTATGTAGAATCTCCCGGCCAACAGGTCACCTTCCAAATTACACCAAAAATAAATGTCATTCTTCCAAAAAAATATATGTTCTATTAATACAATTAAATTATTACCCATTAGATCTATATTCATTATATCTCATCCGTTGGATTTTCATTTACCTATTTACTTAATGCTTCATTTTACTATTGTAAAAGTTTAACAAACCCAATCACTGGTCAAACTTATTAAAATTTTATTTCTTTTTGCCTGTCTCACCCTCAACCTATGGATGACCAGGATGAGTTTATCCTCCCTCACACATGTCACCATGGCTGTATATTTTATGGATGTAAGGTTTTCTTTTATCTGCATTTCCTTATTACCCAACTTTCGTTCACTTAGGGCACGTTTACTTGTGTGAATTAGGATGGATTAGGTCAAATAATCAGACCATGTCCCTTGAATACTAGGCAGGATTGTGTGGACTCAATTATCACAGGGCCCGAGATAAAGGTCATTATCACACACTGTTTGAGTGATACGAATCCAGCCATGAGAGGGGCTTATTCTACCCTACCCACTTGGGTAGTAACCAAGTGGATGATCCACCATACACTTGAAAAGTGATCTCCATACACTTTCCAAGTGTATGGTGGATCACCCAAGTGGATTACTACCCACTTGGGTAGGGTAGAATTTGCCCATGAGAGGTGTGACTCGTATATCACACCAGTTAATCAAAATGTGAATTTACGTTATTACCCGTCTACAGTCACAAAATGTCCGATTTATCCCACATCTTACCTGATTGCAATTTTAGTTTCTCTGTGCGTTATATCCTTCTATCTAGGTTTTAGAAAATTTCCTCTTCTTCATTTCATTTATTTCGCACAAGGAAGCAGGAAGTACACAATGCCGCCATAGACTGAGGACAAACAACTCCATGCCAATATGGAAGTGAAACATGGAGATGCTACTGAGACGGGTCGGTACACATCGGACATAGAAACGCACATGAGCGTGAAGCAAAAACACAAAAGGAAGCAAAACCCAATACCTAAAATTCGATATCGAACTACATGTTGTCGTGAATTTGGACGACGGCAGAGGACTAGTGGGGACTTTTGGGGCTACTTTCTCCCCTGGGAACTTCAGGTAGTGGGCAAACATGGAGGGTTTCTAATTAGTCTGGAAAAGGTAGATTGGTTTACAGTGGGAGAGAGAGATGAGTAGTGTGGTCCTTTCCCACTATGGGCCCACAAATCAGTTCACTATTACTAATATTATATGTCCAGGTATGTGTACACGCAAGGGATATGTACCGTGTCCAGGCCTCATTTATCAAGGCAAGTATGTGTCAATTTGTTGTGTTATCAAAATCCTGCCTCAAATGTTATCACTGAAAAAGCCCAAATGGATTATCCAAATCCAGGTAGTAAACGTGCCCTTAAAGAGTAATTTAAACTCGTTATGTTTCCATTTTCTCCTATTAGATATTTTTGCTACCCAATTTAACTTGCGTCAATCTTCGGCATTCCTTACAATTTTCATCTGCTTTTCTGGGTTAGAAGCAATTCAACATCCTTTTTTTTTTTATCCTTTTCTTTCTCTTTTTAACTCGATCAGAACTTCTTAAACAATAATTAATGAATCAACCTTTTAGAGAGAATTAAGAAAGCAGTGGGGATAAAAGTGGTGACTTAGAACTTCTCCTATATCATGATTCTTACAAATCTGAAAAGGTGAGAAATGCTAACATAATTCATTACATGGAATTGGAAAGGTGGAGGCTAAAATTAATGTATTAGAAATAGGGGCTTATGCTTAAAATATCTCTGTGGTATTTTAGTGGAGTTATAATTTGGATTATGAACCATCAGCCACCACCTACTGTAGTATCTTTTTTAATAGACAAGCTTTGAACATTACATAAGTTTATAAAAAAAAAAAAAAAAAACAGATAGGCGACACATCTTGGAGAGAAGAAATGATCCTAGTTATAGATGTAATCTAATAAACTAAATTAAAAAGAAAATTCAAAAATAGAAAGGAAAGAAGAGAAAAAATGGCAGTGAGGGATAATTAAACAAATTAAAGAAATAAAATTAAATCTCAGGTGGGCCCCTATGTTTTTTACCCTGTAAATATTTACCACAGTATACAGTTGCACCATAGCAAAACCCTATATTATATCTGTCACCTACTCTGTCATAATCATTAAAATATTTTTAGACGTATTTGATTAAGTTAATTAACCTAACGGAAGTTATGAACTATATTAATTGGTAAAAATTGAAAACAGTTATTATTACCTTTCTAGTCCTAAAATATCTTGACAATGTTTACAGAGTGTAAAGACAAGCATCTCTATATTTCTGCAGTTGAAGGTATGTTAGTAATATACTAATTACTGTTCAATGTCATGATTCTTAAGAATCCAAAATGCGTTTCTGAAAAGAAAAAAGGCATCCAGAATGTATCTAAATCACTTATGCACTGCCTCCCAACATTATACGTTATTAGATTATTGTAATTTTATAGTCTGCACTGACTATGTTACAACACAGAAACTGACGAAAATAAAAACAGAAAAACGAACATCAAAATAAACACAGGGCTGAATCCCTCAGACCTCTCAAACATTTTGTTATTGATACTTCGTATAACGATAGGTTTTACAAAGAGACTCTATTCCCTAACACCTAACCCATACTATACCAACAACGTCCGGTGACTCCCGTCGACTTGTTCGGCACTAACACGACAATCCACCGATGGCCGAACGAGCTCTCCCCAACCCGCCTTGAAGTCTCTTCTCCCGAAGATCCTTCGATATAAACCCTTACAATCTCTAACAGCTAGAATAATTATTCTAACTCCCTATCATACAAAACACTCGAGTACCTCTTTAAATAACAAACTCTATGAATATGAAGATCAAATCACTCTTGCTGTACTCCCTTAACTTTCAATTAATTCTCATAATAAAATAAGATTATCTCATAGTCAAACCCTTCCTCCATGAATTGATAAATCTTTCCATAGCCGCCATGTACCTTTATATACATATCTTGATTCTCATTGTGGGCTCAAGCTCATCGACCACTTCCATTGCTTGTTGGCCAAGTTTTGCGGATTCAGATCTTTCAAAGATACTCCATCACACTTTATCTGTTTCTTGTGATTCGCCTATAAAAATAACAATGTATTAAAATAATAAACTATTAAATAATAAATCTCATAAGTTCAATAAATTATATAAACATAATATAAGGGATTTTGACAAAAATATTGCCAACACAAAATATTCTAACAATTATTATTTTCTAAAAATAAATAGCTCATCCTGATAACAAGAAAACAAGCGTGGCTGCTTTTCATCACATAATATTTTTCTAGCAGACGTATTACATTTCTCAAATTAACAATGTGAAATGTGCATTTGAAATGTCATTTTCTAATCTAATGAGTGAAGTGGTAAAATTGGTAAGAGCATCCCTATCTAGGTTATGGATGTGGATACTCTCCATTAAAGGACGTCTTACTTTTGGCGAAATACAGGTTTTTTTCCTGGTAGATTAAGATTCTTTTTCTGCAAAATTTCATTTTATAATGAGTTAAAAAATAATGAAAAGAAAGATAGGGAAAATTTTATTTTAAAAGAGTTGCGGTATATATTATTTTATATATTGGCTTATCAAATTTACAAGAGCAACCCCTCCAAAACATAATGAACGCAAAATAAAGATAATTGGGTCAGGTCAACAAATATAGAAGTACTCTTAAAAATTTGAAGGGTGGTTAGTTGGTATTTTGAAGTTTTGATAAAGAAAGGGGAAATGGCTGGTTGGTGTGGAAGGAATCACAAATAGTAAATTCATTCCCGAAAAAGTGGGAATTCAGATTCCTCATTTTTTGGAGGAACGGAAGTCATTTGTTTATTTTTTTTTGCCAATGAATGATAGTTTCATTAAAACAATAACTCAAAGAAGTTACAAGAGGAAGCCAAATGGCTAGGTACCCTTCTTGATGACTGGTACGATCCAAGAAGGGAACACCGAGCACCATTTCACAGAGTATGGGCTCTCGAGAGCAAATAACGCAAGCTTACAAGAAGCATCAATCCTGTCGCTAGGAATGTAACCAAAACAACAACTATCATAACAATTACATAAAAGGTTGATGTCCTCGACTATTGTAACGGAGTTCACACCCAGAAGCTTGAAAGAAGAGGGGCGAAGATCAATATCCTTAGAATCAACCATTATGTGAATGTTTCTCCAACCAAATTTGAAGGCAATGATTTCATTCAACTGAAAAATATTGAGAGGAACGGAAGTCATTCCCTTTGAGAAAAATGGTAATTGCTAAAAATATTGAGAGGAAGTAAAATGATTTCATTCAACTAAAGCAGGGATATATATAGATAGAGATACAGAGCAATCTTTGTAACAAACTCTCTTCTAGAATATTCCTCTCAACTAACTTAATTAACCACTGAAATGCTGAAGTGGCAATACTTAACGGATGCATGAATTGCATGGCTGCTCTTATCATCACTATGCTTAACACACACCCCTGGCTGTGGACCTAGGTGAGTCATGGAAAAATACAGTCTGAGTTTGTGAACTTCTCCTCGGCAAGCGGCTTTGTAAGACCATCAGCAACTTGAGATTAGGAAGGAACAAAATGAAAGTTGATCTCCATTGAACGAATTTTCTCACATATGTAATGCATGTCCACTTCAATGTGTTTGGTACAGGCATGATAAACCGGATTGGAAGCCTACGAAACTGGCCCGCTGTTATCGCACCATAGGATGGATGGACTCTCAAATTGATACCAAGTTCAGCAAACAAAGACCTGACCCCAAAAAGCTCTATAGTCGCAGTAGCAATACTTTGGTGTTCAGATTCCGTGCTGAATTGGGCCACAACATTTTGCTTATTCGAACTCCAACTGATCAGATTCGATCCTAAGAATACACCAAAACCACCAGTGGATCGTCGATCATCAGGGCAGGAGGCCCAGTCCGAATCACAATAGCTTTGGAGTACCATATGTTGAGAAGGTGTGAATTGAATTCCCAAGGAGGAGGTGCCCTTGAGATACCTTAAGATCCTTTTACATGTTTTCCAATGATTTACTGTAGGGCACTGTAAAAATTGATTAAGTTTGTTTGTTGTAAAGACAACATTTGGCCTTGTCATTACAAGATACTGTAAGCCGCCAATCACACACCTGTATAGAGAAAGGTTGTCAAATGAGGGACTGTCTTGTACTGTTACCTTCTGACCTTGAGAAGATCATGAATAGACTTCTGTTGGTTAAGAAGAATACCAGTCGACTTGAAGTGCGCTTGTATGCCCAAAAAATAGCTGACCTGACCCGAGTTTTTCAGTGAGAAAGTGGAGTTGAGATCAACAATAGGACCACGAATATAAGTCTCATTATTAGTACCGGTGATGAGTATGTCGTCCACATAGACTAAACCACAAGAATATCAACCCCTCTTCTTTGAAAAAATAGAAAAAAT
Source organism: Ajuga chamaepitys (assembly GCA_958295605.1). Lineage (NCBI taxonomy): Eukaryota > Viridiplantae > Streptophyta > Magnoliopsida > Lamiales > Lamiaceae > Ajuga > Ajuga chamaepitys. The sequence goes on along the minus strand of OY282502.1, from coordinate 13,593,877 downwards.
CAGAGACAGATTCCTTAAAACCATGCTGCAGAAGAAAGCCTTTGAGCTTATCAAACCACACTTTAGGAGCCTGCTTCAACCCGTACAATGCCTTCACCAGTTTACACACATGATTCGGTCGAGTGTCATGAAGACCGGTTTGATTAGGTCCCGGTTCAAGAAAGTGTTGTTGACGTTAACTTGGTGGATTTTCCAATTTCTAGAAACAGCAAGAGCAAAAACAAGCCGTATTGTGATAAGCTTTACAACAGGAGAGTATGTCTCAAAGAAGTCAACGCCAACTATTTGTTGGAAAGCTTTAGCCACCAGCCGGGCCTTATATTTATCCAAACTTCCATCGCCTTCGTACTTTATTCGAAAAACCCATTTGCGATGCACAATATTCATGTCAGGTGAGTATGGTACAATCTCCCATGTATGATTTCTTATTAAGGCAGAAAACTCATCCGCCATAGACTGTTTCCAGTGATCCTGGGACAATGCTTCAATGACTGTATTTAGTTCACTTAAAGGAGAGGTTGAGGATAAACTAGTAGAGAAAGTTTTTGGTTTGTAAATTCTATTTTTGGACCGTGTTGTCAGGGAATGAGTTGTTGGAATAGCTATAGGAGGTGAAGGAGAATGTTGAGAAGAAGAAGAAGAAGAAGAACTGAGAGGCTGGTGTGAAGAGGTATTTAAGGAGCCACGATGTTCCAGTGAGGCAGGTAAAGAAGGAGGACTAAGTGGGGGAGATGGTACAGCTGGAGTAGTAGGTAGATTGAGGTAATCACTGTAAGTATTGGTGATGACTCTTAAACTAAGCCATATGAATCCCCAACGATCGTTGTCCTTGTAGACTCATAAACTGGAGAAGAAGTTGAGTCTCCTTGTGTCCTGCTTCGCACTCCTACCCGTAAAAATCACGTTTTGATCATACGAAAATATCCCACTCATTTCAGATTTTGGCCTTGAAGAGCAGTCGACCAACACCTCGACGCCGACCATTCCACCAAGGATGTCGTTGCCACCAAGGGATGCATTTCCCCCCTAACCAATTCTACCGTAAAATCTTTTTCATCTGGCTCTCAAGGCTCTAGTAGCCCGGCAAAGCTCAGGCCATCGTCTTTTCGCTGTGAGTGATCAGTGAGGATGTACCTATTCCATGTTGGGAAAAAGTTAGAATCGCCTATTAATATGCTTGTGCTTCATGATTAGTTTCGTCTTTCCCTTTCCTTTTTTTAACCTTGCTGATGAATCCCCTGGCAGATGTATTAGCGGGTTAAGGTGTATTTTCAGTTTTACAGTCGGCCTTATGTTTTTATGTTATTATCTTTAGTTGGTGATAATATATTAGTTGTTGAATATTTCGACATTAGCATTGTCCGGACTGTTTCTTCGGCATAAGCTATGGAGCCGAAATATGTACTCAACTATATAACTCAACTGTATAACTCAACATGTACATTTCTCATCAAAACATAAGGTACCAAATTATTTTCAGTTATGGCATACGGCTAATACATTAATCATATGTAGCATTTAAAATCAAGTTAAATAATAATAATATGTTTGCATATAATGTTTTGGTGGGTTAAAAAAAAATCCAGGGTCTCAATGCAACCCGTCGGGCACGAATCGAATGAATGTAGGCATCACTGTAGAATTTATGCTAAAGAACTCATAAAATTTATGATAAAACTTGAATGTAAAGGGCGAAGATCAGACATTCATTCTCTTCATTAAAACTGAGAGCTTGCGGCTACAATTCTCATTGCATTACAAAGAAGAGTTAATCACTATATATATATCCTTACAAAAGTTGCCCTAGAAGTCATCTTAAAATAAGACAAAACTCATTAAGGAGTTGCCTAAAATGGAATGACATAAAATATGCTTTTGCATGTATATGTGCATAATAACAAAAGAGGAAAGTATTCTGCAATAGTTTACATAAAGCTGGATCAATTAACTAAATTTTTTTGATTAAGAAAGACAACGATTATAATGACAAATACAACAGTTAACAGTTGAATTTGTCATCATAATTCCAACATCCCCTCCTCAAGCTGGATATGCATAGACTTACCAAGCTTGGACTAAACAAGATTAAAGGGCCCTAGAGATAGTTGCTTGGTGAGCAAATCAGCCAATTAGTTCTTGGAAGAGACTTGCTCGAATGATAAGAATCCATCCTTGAATTTGTTCCTCACAACGTGGTAGTCTATATCCAAGTGTTTTGTGCACTCATGAAACACTGGATTTTCAGCTATGTGAACAGCTGCTCTGTTGTCACAGCTGAGATGAATGGGCTTAGGGACAGGAACGTTTAAATCTGCAGAAATATAATCAATCCACATGAGTTCACAAATGATGGATGTCATCGCCCTGTATTCTACCTCCGCAGAACTTCTAGAGACCGTAGTTTGTTTCTTGGATTTCCATGGTATGAGACATTGGCCCAGAAATATGCAATAACCAATGATGAACTTTCTTGTGTCCAAACATGACCCCCAATCAGAGTCACAGAATCCTTGAATAGAAAAAATGCTGGATTTAGGATAGAATAATCAAAGATGAGAGGTACCTTGCAAATATTTAACCAAGTGTAGAGCAACAGTCCAATGTGAGGTTCTAGGGGAGCTCACAAATTGGCTCAATTGTTGGGTAGCAAATGTGAGGTTTGGTCTGGTAAGATTGAGGTAGAGCCGCTTGCCTATTAACCTCCTATAGGTTTCTGGATCTGGCAAAAGAGAACCATTTGAGGTGCTAAGTTTTTGGTTATATGTGTTGGGAAATACGAACAAACGAACAAAGTAAACGAATGATAACCGTGCAAGAAACAAAATAAAAGACACCAAGAATTAACGTGGTCCGCTAACAACTTGTTAGCTACGTCCACAACCAAAAGGGAAGGATCCCAAATCAATTCAAAGGAGAGTTCAAACAAAGACCAATAATCGAGTATCTATCAATTGATACTTGACTCAAACTAACAATGCTCAAACAATCAAGCCAAATTCAAAGCCAAAACAATTCTAAATTCTCTCTAGTCAAAGGACTCCAATAAGACCTATTTATAATCCCCCAAACCTAATCTTATAGCTAAAAGGAATCCAATTGGGCCTAATCCGCGTAGCCCCAAAAAACTGCCCCGCCTAACTGGCCTCGGCCGAGGCAATCCTGCAGAAGCAACAAAGCCAAAAAACTGACTCGACTTCTCGGTCGAGCCTAGCTCGTCTCGGCCGAGACAACCTTCTAGCGCCAATCTTCAATTTCTTGTCACATTTGGTCGCGGCCGTGACCACCCGTCGCGGCCTCGTCCTCCGACGCGACCCAATGCCAACAACACTCAAATTCAATCCTCCACCTCGATACGAACGTCAATTCAAACCCAATTAAATTCAAGGCACAAATCCTAACAATCTCCACCTTGCCTTGAATCCCCAAACGATGCAGCTTCTTCAGTCAGAGCTCCACCTCAAATCAAACTTTCTCACAAATTCAAACAAACCAATTTCAAACAAACAAAATTCAATTTGCGCCAGTTGTATCCAATGTACTAGATGCGCCTTAAGTACCAATTTGTCCCAAACAATGGGACACTAACAACTTCGAACAGCAGCAGACCGAACCAAAGTAGAACCTTGCATCAAATATAAAGTTCCCTTCTTAATGCCCTTCAAAATTACATTCGAACCTTTGTAGACGTTCAAAACTCCACCTTCACCTTTGAAACTGAAACCTCTGCTATCTAGTCGACTCAGTAAAATCAGATTTCTCGTCATGAGTGGAACATGTCTGACATCGTTCAATGTACATAGCCTACCATCATGCATCCTCACCTTAATTGAGCATATCCCAACCGCCTTGCATTTGGAACCATTGGCCAATGAGATATTGCCACCTTCCTCCTGCTTGTAGGTTGCAAACCACTCCCTATGCGGACATATGTGGTACGATGCCTCAGAGTCAAGAACCCAAGAATCAGATTTACCTGTCTGTTTCTCAGCAACTAGGACCTCGTCTCCATCAGAGTCTGCTTCAACTTCCACAACAGAATCAACAGTGCCTTCCTGCTTCTCCTTCAACCTCGGACAGACATATTTCCAATGCCCTTTCTCCTTAGAATAGTTGCAGACATGTCCTGGTTTAGGACCTTTGGGGCCGAAATTCTTATTGAACCTCCTCCCCGGATTTTCCGAACCTCGATTATTGCCAACCACCAAAGTTTCACCCGATTCTCCAGACAAACCATTCGCCTGACGGCACAACTCTCTAGAGTGTAGGGATGACCTCACTTCTTCTAGAGACACAGAATCCTTTCTAACAACAAATGACTACGGAAATTCTCATACGATGGTGGTAGAGAAACCAACAAGATCAACACAACATCCCCATCTTCTAATTTAACATCAATATTACGCAGTAAGTTGATCTAAGTGATCCCGAAGAGACTGACTTTCGCGCATACGCAGCCCGAACAGACGTTGCTTCAAAAGCAACTTATGGTGAGAGACTTTGTCATGTACAAACTCTCCAACTTCGACCATAACCCCTGTGCAGTTTCTTCATCTGCTACCTCGGTGATGATGTCGTCATCGAGACACAACATGATTGTTGAGTGCGCTCTCTCATCTAGAGTGATCATCTCGGCAGACACCGGGACATCGGCCTCTTCCTTGTTCGGCATCAGCGACACCCACAATCCTTGTTGCTTCAACAAGGCTTTCATTTTATTCTGCCATAGACTAAAACTATTCCTCCCAGTGAATTTATCAATCTGCACGGTCATTGGAGCCATATTTCCCACAAACACAACGAAAACTCGAACCAAGCTCTTGATACCACTTGTTGGGAAATTACGAACATACGAACAAAGCAAACGAATGATAACCGTGCAAGAAATAAAATAAAAGACACCAAGAATTAACGTGGTTCGCTAACAACTTGTTAGCTACGTCCACGGCCAAAAGGGAAGAATCCCAAATCAATTCAAAGGAGAGTTCAAACAAAAACCAATAATCGAGTATCTATCAATTGATACTCGACCCAAACTAACAACGCTCGAACAATCAAGCCAAATTCAAAGCCAAAATAATTCTAAACTCTGTCTAGTCAAAGGACTCCAATAGGACCTATTTATAAGCCCCTAAACCTAATCCTATAGCTAAAAGGAATTCGATTGGGCCGAATCTGCGTAGGCTAAAAAAACTGCCCAGCCTAATTGGCCTCGGCCGAGGCAATCCTGCAGCAGCAACAAAGCAAAAAAACTAACTCGACGTCTCGGCCGAGCCTAGCTCCTCTAGGCCGAGACAACCTTATAGCGCCAATCTTCAATTTCTTGTCACATTTGGTCGCGACCGTGACCATCCGTCGCGGCCGCATCCTCCGATGCGACCCAATTCCAACAATACTCAAATTTAATCCTCCACCTCGATATGAACGTCAATTCAAATCCAATTAGATTCAAGGCACAAATCCTAACAATATGGTAAGGGAGTGGAAACAGATTTGCGATTGTCCAAACCTGTATCATTGATAATGTCTAGGATGTAGTTCTTCTGGCACAGGAAAGTTCCAGAATCATTCCTGATCAGTTCCATACCAAGAAAATAGTTGGCTTCTCCGAGATCTTTGAAGGTGAACTTTTATCCAAGAACTGTTTCAGATCAGCAATAAGAGCGTTGTTATTTCCAGTAATGAGAACATCATCCACATAGACTAAGACAGCTAGGAAGTCACCATCTCTAGTCAGTGTGAATAAGCAATGATCATGTGCAGATTTCTTAAAGCCAAACAGAACGAGTGTGGTGCAAAAATCTTTATTCCATTGTCTTGAAGCTTGTTATAGACCATACAAGCTTTTCTTGAGCTTACATACCTAAGTGGGAGCAGCTATGGTGTATCTATCTGGTGGTTTCAGATACACTTCCTTGTCCAGAAACCCATGCAGAAAAGCATTGTTTATGTCAATGTGAAGTAATCCCCAATTTATGATAGTAACAAGTGCAATCAGGTATTTGACAGTAACTAGTTTAGCAACAGGGGAGAAGTTGTCATCATAGTCTTCTCCAAGGATATGATTATAGCCCTTGGCAACCATTCTGGTCTTATATCTCTCAATGGACCCATCTGGATGTAGTTTGACTTTGAAAATCCATTTACTTCCTATGGCCTTCTTGCATGGAGGGAAATTAATGATGTCCTATGTCTCATTCTTTTCAAGAGCATTAAGCTCTTCATTCATAGCTTGAAGCCATTCAGGATGTCTACTGGTTTCTTTGAAGTTATTTGGTTCAAGGATTGAGAGGTGTTGAGTATAAAAAGCTGCATCGGAAGGGGGTGGATGGAAGTAAGAGTTGGGGTCTATGTCATTAGGAGCTGCAAAAGTGGTTTGGACAAAGTCCTTCAAGTGGGCAGGTTTATGGGTCAATCTGGTGCTTCTTCTAACAGGGGTAGGAGCTGCTGTGGATGAATATGTTGGATTGTCATAGTTTGTGTCATCTGAAGGTGTTGTGACCGGTGTGGGTGTGGATGAGGACTCTCCTCTTGGTGTGGTGTGTATGGATGAAGGAGTAGTACCATCATCATCAAAGAAAGGAAATGGTAAAGTGGGTCCAGCAGTAGGATCATGAGTTTCAGAATTGGCAAAGGGGTAAGTGGATTATAAGAATATCACATCTCTGGAAGTGATCACTTGGTGAGTGGCAATATCATACAATCTGTATCCCTTCTGATGAGGGACATACCCAATAAATATGCACTTTTTCCCCCTTTGTTCAAATTTGGTTTTGTGTGGTTGAGTGTCTGTGGCATATGCCAAACACCCAAATGGTTCCATAGTTCCATAAGAAGCTACAATAGTGAACATTATTTCATAAGGTACCTGCCAGTTCAGCACTTTGGTGGGCAATCTGTTGATGATGTGGGCAGCAATGAGTATGGAATAAGGCCATAAATAATGTGGTGCTGATGATTCTTTCATTAATGCCCTTGCCATTTCAAGAAGGTGTCTGCGCTTCCTTTCCACCACTCCATTCTGTTGAGGAGAATACATACAGGTCTTTTGATGGACAATTCCCTTGCTAGACAAGTAATCTTGGCATTCTTTGCTCATGAATTCAGCTCCATTATCTATCCTTATTTTCTTCACTTCTAGTTCCAACTGGTTAGAGATCATGTTGATGAACTGTTTGAGGGATGTGAATGCCTGTTTCTTGCTGGCCATTAAGTTGACCCATGTCATTCGACTGTAATCATCCACTATGGTGAGGAAGTATGCAGTCTCAGTGATACTGGGTTGGGAGTATGGTTCCCAGTTATCAACATGTAGCAACTCTAAGACTCTGGAGTTGTTGCTTGTGCTGAGTGGAAAACTGATCGTTGTTTGTTTGGTGAGGTGACAGATGTCACAGTGCTTGTGTTCTTCAATAACTGGAGGTGTACACATGTGTTTCAGAAAGTACAAGTGCTGCATTGCTGTTGGGGATGCATGGCCCAATCTCCTATGCCAGGTGCTAAACATTTTCATGTAGTGAGGAGCTCTCACTGTGTATGCTGTTACAGCTTCTTTTGAGAAGGTTGGTTGGGCTACATACAGTTTTCCAATTAGCTGTCCAGTTAGGATTATATCACCATTTTGATCATCTTTCACCACATATGAGTTGTGGTTGAATACAGCTTGAGCTCCATTTGTAGTGGTCAGTTGTGAGATGGACAACAAGTTGCATGTGAAGCTTGTTACAAGATAAACCTCTTGTAGTGCCATTTTATCAGACAAAATCACATCCCCATAGTGTGTGACCTGCTTTTCTCCACCATCTGGAAGTGTAATTACAATAATAATGTGAATGGGTGTCAAGTTGGTCATTAATGTAGCATCATTGCACATGTGTCTGCTAGCTCCAGTATCAATGATCCCAGCATCATCATGTATTCCTTCTATGAGAGTGAAAGCAAAATGAGAACTGCCAAGGTAGCACATATCTTGAGTCTTTGTTCTTGGCATATCAGATCCATTTCTAGAGTTAGATTAAGCTGCCAATATTCTGACCATTTCCTTCTGCACAATTGCTGATATATCTGTGGTGTTTCTAGTGGGGTTTTGTCCTGTTTCATTGTGGATCTCAGGTGCAGAGTTTCCTTCCACTGCATTAGCAAAGCTTCTTTGTTCCTTTGGTCCATAATACCAATCCGGGTAGCCTTTGAGTTTGAAACAGTCTCCAATGAGATGCCCGTGAATGCCACAGTGTTCACATAACCCATGAATGCCACAGTGTTCACATAATAATTTGGCTTTCTCCTCTTTGCTCAATCTGGAAGTTCCTCTTCCTCTTCCTCCAGAATATCCTCCTCTGTTGTTTGAATTGCCTCTGCCAGGGAGAATTTTTCCATATCCACCAGATCTCACACTCATAGCTGAGTGATCATTAATTTCACTTCCTCCAGTCCTAATATTTCTCTGTTTTTCAATCCTAAGTACCATAGAGTAAGTCTTGTCAACGTTTGGCAGTGGATCCATCATCAAGATCTGGCTTCGTATGGGATCATAGGTGTCATGTAATCGCATCAAGAATTGAATCAGTTTCCCTGACATCTCAAACTCTTCCCACTGTTTTGCAGCATCACATGTACAGACTGGTATACACTTCAGCAAGGATAGCTCATTCCAGAGCTTATGAAGATGATTGTAGTAACCTGCCATGGATTGGTTTCCTTTTGAGAGATTGCATATCTCTTTCTGGATTTGAAACAGTTGCGGACCATTACTGTCACCAAATCTGTTGGCTATTATATCCCATAAGCTTTTGGCATTCTTAGCATACAAAAAAGTTTCTGAAATTTCCTTTGCAAGAGAGTTGATTAGCATGTTCTTACCATCCCATCTACTCTCTCTCATTGTTCTTTAAGTCTAGAATCAGTAGGTGCTTCAGTTCCACCAGTTATAAATCCCAATTTGTTTTTAGCAAGTAATGCAATTTGTACAGATCTGCTCCAAGGAAGGTAATTATTTCCACTTAGTTTGGTAGATACAAGACTCATACCTGGATGATCCGACCCATGAACGTTGAGAGGATCATTTTCTGAGAGATTTAGAGCTGCAACAGAGGATTTTGTTTCTCCTGCTATGAGAGCTGGGTTGCTAGATCTAGCTCCGAGTTGTGGCCACTCCTCTGTTGTATTTCTCCGAGGATTTGCACTTGAACTCATAGCTGTCAACTATGGCTCTGGTACCATGTAGAATTTATGCTAAAGAACTCATAAAATTTAGGATAAAACTTGAATGTAAAGGGAAAAGATCAGACATTCATTCTCTTCATTAAAACTGAGAGTTTGCGGCTGCAATTCTCATTGCATTACAGAGAAGAGTTAATCACTATATATATCCTTACAAAAGTTGCCCTATAAGTCATCTTAAAATAAGACCAAACTGATTAAGGAGTTGCCTAAAATGGAATGACATAAAATCTGCTTTTGCATGTAAACATGCAGCCTAGCTATATGTGCAGAATCACAAACGAGGAAAGTATTCTGCAACAGTTTACATAAAGCTAGATCAATTAACTAAAACTGTTTGATTAAGAAAGACAACAATTATAATGACAAATACAACAGTTAACAGTTGAATTTGTCATCATAATTCCAACAATCACTCAATAAAAGATAGAAGAGGATGCCTACACATATCACTAGCGCAACACGACTAATAAACTGCCTTTTTCTAGTACATGTCCCCTATGATATATCTCGTACTCTATAGTTTCCACGTCCCTAATCGCAATGGAAAATTCCACTTCCCTTCTTTTTAATTCCTCCATCGAGTCCGACGACAAAGTATACTTGCACTCAAGATCTTTGATCGTTGCCTTGTAACGATCCAATTTTTTCAACAGGATGCCGACAATTTGCTTAGCTCATACAGACAGTTCTTTATCAAACCATTCGAAGAAATCGCAGCAGTCTATTCCTTCCTACAAATTGAACAAGGATTTTACCAGTACAAAAACAACAAGTGAAAGTTTTAAAACCAACGAGAATAATTCATACATCATAATTTGGACAACCAAGAAATCTAAGGCCGTAGTTGGGATGTTACCATGATGCTTTGATTGATGTTTGTAGTTTGTGATCACAATAAACCGCTCGATTAAACGATTTCGTCGATGATTCTGGGGTCCGACTGGAGCTCGTATCGCTAACATATTATGAAAGGAGTTCAATATAAACATAATAATGAACTAATTTAAGAAAGTGGACAAATAAAAAAAGCTATTGAAAGCAATATGAAGACGGAACAACAAATAAATAAATGAACTACAACTTGTTTACTTAGTAATTAAACTGAAGCAAAAGCATCAAACAAGTGTAACCTAAAATTCATATGAAACCGAATTTGGTACCAACAAATACAAGCAACTACATTGAGCAATTATTAGTTCAGAAAACCAATTAGAAAACCATACCTAAAGATTAAAACAGGTTTATATCATAATTTTTTATGTGCGACCTATTTTTTTATGTGCGATCTATACTAAATAGCATTTGGTCGATTTCATATCCCAATTACTAAATGACGCCATAAATTCAGTCAATAGACGTAGTTGGGATTTGATATTCAATTCAATTTTTTTTTAAAAAAAAAAAATTACATTGCAATTTAAAATTTCAAAACGAAATGAAAAATCTGAAATCCTATCGGTAGGGCTCAAACACAGAACCGACGACGGCGCCGACTGCTGCGGGAGGATGGGCATCGGAGTACGTGGAAATCATTCGTTGGGCATGGAGTATGACGTTTCTTGTGGAGAAGAAGATGAGATGAAATAACAAAAAGCCCTTTATTTACCGTATTTGTTTTAATTGAAAAAGGGTGTTGTGGTCATTTCAGTCATAAAAGTGAACAAGCGATAAAAATATCCAATGTTAAATACTTGAAAGGAGTCAGGGGATTAAATATCCCTTAGTTCTCCCAACCCCCTTTTTGTAGGTTATTTGATCCTAACCTAAACTAGTCATAATCCCAAAAAGAGTCGAGCTCTTGGGGTACGTTTGGATTGGCATGAGCCCATCAAATGTGCGATGGACCCATCCAAACATAAAGATGGGAATGAGATGTAGCACATCTTTACTTTATATTAACTCTTTATCTACATTATCTTTTTTATTAAAATAACCCTATAAAATCGCAAACTAACATACTGATTTGGCCGCTACAGTATACATCTACCCTAATACATAAAAAAACCAGTTACAAAATGAATTAACCATCTAGAGGATGTTCTAGTCCGAATGTACTACGTACACTTACATCCTAACACAAACATAACGTTAGGAAATATAAAACTTCAATTAATACCCAAATGTATTTCATCCAAGAAACACACAAATTCGTACTTACAAATAAAGGTAAATCATTACATTAAAAGCTCTATAAACTGCCTCAATATCCCCCAGAAGCAGTTCACCGTTAGCATCAGTAACATCTGCCCCATTGAAATTATCAATGAGATTCTTGTTGTCACTTTGTACATGGAATTTCGTATTACCTAATTCAACACCAGCCTTTATGCCAAAAAACTTAGCCCTTGCTTACATTACGAAGCTATTACCAGCATCCCATATAGGTTTGGATCCAGCTAGCAAGACATCATGTGTTATTCTCGAGTACAAAACCTAAGCCAACATTACCACCATGAAGCACTCCAACATCTGAGTTCATGGAAACTCTCCCAAATTAGGTGGCTTACATATACATAGGTGCTTTGTGGATGATTTTATTTAAATCCCAAACCAACCCAACTGCTCTACTCATGATTTCTGAAAATTGAAAGCTCGTCCCTCAAAACAAAATGAGTTACGACCCAATCACATATTCCAAGTTAAAGCACCAAAAAATATATTGTCTTCCTCGAGGCAATCGACAATATCTCCAAACATAATGTCTTGAAATGTGAAAAACATATGTCTTCATATCTATACAAATGGAGTTGAAAACCACAAAATTTACAAATAGGATTCGAGTCCAAACTACGTTTTGCCAAATTACCATTTGTTGGTAATGAGTCTCGACATGCCTGCCATAGACGTTTCCACAATGATACACCCAAACTTGAAGAGGCTTCTTGGAGAAATTTGCCACGGCATAATGATCAGCAAATTTAACTATAAACCAACGTTCTTGGTAAGATTCCGAATCTTCATATCAGGCGGAGAATGCAAGCTAAGTGGTATGTTAAGTGCAAGTTGAGTCTCAATCTAATCAAAGTTGTCTCGAATCAACAAATAGTCCCATTATTTTTTTTCCGGATTAATCAACCCATGTACAAACCTCAACTCCTCATTGTTACCCAAGAAAGAAATTGGTGTTCTAGCCGGATGTCACCTTATCCGATTATCTTCCTTAATTTGAATACACTCCATTGTATTCCTCGCCGAACTAAGTGCTTCAGTGCAAGCAAACTACGTCATAAGTAACATGGTGCAAATTTTGTGCAAGCAACTTCTCATGTACATTAAGTGCACATATCTTAGATTTATGTAATTCGAATTATGAGTGTATCTGTGTTATTAAAATGTATCACTATTTATACTAATGTATTACTTGTTTCGAATAAAGATATTATCTTTCAATAAAATACATTTTGGTATAAACACTAATATATTTTTATGAAAACCTGCACATTACCGATAGATTCGTCTTATGCCCGAATTGCAGGAATTTTAGGTCTACGAGAGAACTACTAAAAATCGATAGCTTAGTATGCTCCACAAAGTGAGTCAATTGACTTTCTTATCTAGTTATTGATCAAGCATCTAGATTTTTCTTTCCTCTTCGAATGCCATTATGAATTAACTAAAAAGATAAAATTGGAAGTTTGTGGGATGTTTGGATATCTTTTCATTTTCAAATAGGGGCGGGGGAAAATATTGTATCCAAAAATTATAGAAAATACCAAAATTTTGGTACTATAAATTTTTTGGTATGATAATCCAAAAATTTCGGTATTTGATATTTCGGTATATACCGAAATACCACCGATATACCGAAGAAAAATGGGTATTTTGGTAATTCGGTATACCAAATCCTAATGGTATACTGTAAATTTTCGGTATATCAAAATTAACGGTAACGGTATGGATCGGTATATATTGACTCCGATACAAATTCGGTATTACCGAAATTTCGGTACATCGAATTTTTCGATACGGTAACGATACAAATTTTCGACGTACCAAAAATTTCGATACCGTAACGATATGGGTGATTCGGTACAGTATACCGTACCGAACCATCCCTAGTTCCAACTTCCTGTTTAATATTTCTAGGATATTTAGGAAATTTTACTTGATTGACTAGATAAATGTGATTGATATTTAAACAGGTGGGACATATTTATGGATAATATGATTAAATAAAAATATTTTATTAATAATGAATGGTGGGTCCGCTAAATGATGCTAATTATTATTGTGTTATACTAGTGGTGTGATTGATTTTGGTTGACCTCAATTCATTGAAGGGACACAATCTCAATTAAGCACATTCATATACTTCATCAGCCAACAGTAACTCAATACTCCCCAATTAAAGCAAACACACAATGAATTAATTATTATGGGTCCCATGAGATGACTATGATGGAGTACATGATTAATGGCGGAATCCAATTTAAATAATTAACGTAGATGTAATGATTGATTTAAAAAAATACGAAATAGTAAAATAAATATGATTTAAATGCTTAGCATAATAAATAGTGAAAAAATTCCTTTGGAGATAAAGAAACAACCCCTTATTTTTTCAATTGAAAGTTGCAAAGTGGCCTTTGTTCTGATAACTAATTAATTAATAAGCAAAAAGAAAAAGGAAATTATACTTTAAACAAAATAAATCAAAGATAAAATTCTGGAGCCCAACTGCAGCGGAAATGTACAAATAGTTGAAAGAATTTGTACAATTTAAGACAATTATCCAACTGTTGGATAAAACATAGCGTATCTTCCTAAGGATGCATGGAGACTTTTAAATTAGAGACTCAGCCAGCAAGCATAAGACCAGTTTGATCCACTTTGGTTTCCTTTGCTAAGGTTTAAATTGGTACATAATTTTGAGAGCTGAAAAGTAGGAATTATGCATGTTTTTGTAGAAAATGCATTTTGCAGATTTTCTTTTGTTGGAGAGAGAGAGAGTCTCAACAACTTCACACCTGTCCCCTTTCTTATGGAAAAACAAACAAAAGATGGTTTCTTAAATGCATGTAACATACAGTAAAGTTCTAAGTTTCTGACAGGAATTTAAGATAAACAAACCTTCTGATCCATCACACTACAATTTCATTATTTTCTTTTAGAACACAACTTCACTAATTTTTTAATCTTCTCAACCTTGAGTAGCATAGGAGTAGCCAAAATGTGAGGGACAGACAGACCTGCAGAAAAACAATTCAAATACGTTGGAACATAGCCATCTGACAGATCATGGATCTCATGTTATCAACTCAAGCTCATTGCGGTTAGAGGTCCAATAAGCAAACAATATTGCATCAGCTTGATCGACATCAACACACACATAATTTGCAAGAAAAAAATAACCTTTATATGAGAAACAGACATCATTGTACACACCTGGATCTGCGAATATAAATAGATATTGAAAATGCTTATCTTAAACTGACAATACTGCATATCAATTTATGACTAGTAATTATCATATCCATCACCACACAATGGCCCTCATCATTTACTAACATCCACAAGAGCTGGCCCCCATCCTACCCATTGAAAACACAAGCACGCACCCCTACCTCCATCTTCCAGAGTGCCCTACTCACTTTGTCTTCTACACTGCACTACTATTCCTAGCAGAACCCGCAAGTCTGCTTTTTAACACACTGAAGAGTGATTTGGGCTTCCTTGTGTTAAGGCACCACAGCTTCTTCAGATGCCAAAGACAAAATATGCCTTGATGAACATTATTTTGATTGGCATTCATGAATATCACCATCTAATCCAATACGCTACCATGACCAACTGTATTTCCTCATATTTATAATTTTCACTGAATTCAAATCCTAGAAGAAAGAGTGACATACTCTATGCCCCATTAAGATATGTCAGCAGTTGAGCATAACTATGTTTATGCTCCAATATGGAGCATGGGGGAAACAGTGACACATCGCTGCATCTCAGCAAATGTCATCAACGTCACTAATAACTGTAAGCAGGAGCAACAAATCATACCATCTATTCTTTGCCAACAATTTCCCTGTAGCAAAGCAAACCGCATCTTAATTTCTCTTTGGATATAAGCACTAACTATTGGATTCCAAGTGTCATAAAGACCCCCATTGGTTTTAAATGACCAGCTAACCCTCATGAACCATGGTAATGAAATCATGTCATTAAACTGCCTTCAATTAGCTATTATGTTTACAGAATGGCCGCTTATCTCATAAATCACTTCTGCAGCCAAATTTCATCTGCAACTATTTTCCAAATGAAGAGCACTAAGTGGCACGTCCATAATACATTGATTGCATTCTAATCAGCACGTCCATAAAACATTTATTACATTCTAATCACCTGATTCTTTTCAGAAAGCATGAAGTAAACCTAAAGCATCTCATTGGTCCTGCTTGATACCTTAAACATAGCAGAAATCACTGGTTATACAACGCAAGTAGAAAGGTACCATGTTTGCGGACAGGGAGTGTCTAAGGCAGGAAGTTTTCTTTACTTAATTTTCTTTTCTGTTCTTAATTTGCTCTTCATAGTGCTGTGTATGAAAAATATTAACAAGAGAAAGCAAAGCAGCACTGCCAACGACAGAGGAGTTGAATCAGCAGATAACCAGTAGGTCTAGTACCAAAATCACAAGGTGCAGTTGGCACACACAGCATGTAGAACTTCCACATAGGATCAAAATAAATACTCCCTCCGTTCCACAAGAGTCCTATTCTTCAAGAGCACACCTTTTTATTTTTGGTGAATTATATGAAGGTAAAACTTTCTAAAAACCAGAAATATCACTTACACGACTTCGTTTACATGACTCTTCTTTTGAGACAAACAGTGTGTTTGAAACAGAAATCTTATTTTAGACTGGCGGAGTATAGAGTAAATCCAGAATTGGAGCCATTTCCTAGTCATGATCAGGTTATGACATCGCCAAATCGCAAAATAAGTACAAACAAAACACTAAATGGTTTTAACTTATCTTAATCACAGGCATGAATAACTAGTAGAAGAATTTTTTAAGTACAATTTGGTATCCCTAATCTTGTACTGGCCTAATTTGAATGTAACGTGACATCACCACATGGAGACGAGCAAAATGCCTGTCTAATCCACCAGTATCTATAAAAATAACTGATTAAGAAACAAATTATTTTCTTAACAAATTCTATCAACCCAATCACTAAACGCATTACAGTGATGAACAAAAGATAACACATTATGTATATTTAAAACACAGCATATATGAACACAATATATCAACTAGAAAAGGCAACATATTGGTAACGCCAACTATCTTAATGCACTATTTCATGCTAACAACAATTTTAATTGTTTGCGAACAAAATCACCATTGATAAAGCTAGTAACAATAGCAAACCAACAGAAGCAATAGATACATCATACATACCCCGCAAATCTAGGTATCCCTAGTAGGGATCATCCCCGCCTTTCTCGCATACGCGAAAATTCCACCAGCCTCAATGACAGGCCCGGCATCTCCAATTGGCTTCAACTTATACTCTTTCCCAGTAGTATGATTAATCAGCTTACAATCACCCTCCCCTAATTCAATGGTAACAACATCCCCAGTCCTACACTCCTCGCACAATCTTCCCTCCGACTCCAACGGATAAACCTCTCCTGTGGCCACCGAATTCCTGAAGAAAATTCGCGCATAAGACTCCGCCAACACCGCCGTCACACCGGCTGCACCCAAAGCCACCGGGGCATGCTCACGAGATGAGCCGCAGCCGAAGTTATCGCCACCGATAACAATGGAGTACTTGGTTTTGGTCGCACCGGGCTCAATAAATCGAGTTTCATATGAGGAGGGGAGTCCGATGAGTGCGTAGGAGCCGAGTTTTTCATACTCATCCGGGTTGGAGGGGACAAGGGTTAGGTACTCGGCAGGGATAATTTGGTCTGTGTCAATGTTGTCTCCAACGACGTAGCATAGGCCGTGGAATGTGGCGGCGGCGCTTGAGGTCGATGAGGCGGAGGCAGGGGCGGCGGCGGTTACAAATCTAGAAGTGCGGTCGAGTTTGAGGGATTTGAAGGAGTAAAAAGAAGGACTGGCAGGAGAAGACGCGAGCTTGAGGGTGGAGAGAGGAGAGGAGGGAAGATTAGGGTTTTGGATTGGCAAGGAACGGCTGGAAGTGGAAAGCGTCGAGAAGGCTGCAGCGGCCGCCATTTCTGAAGAAGTGAGAGGTTGGTTTGGGGTTGTGGACTTGTTTGTGGTGCGTGCGGCGTTGTTTGTGGTAATTTCACTCCCATTTTTTTTTTAAATTGAGGGGTAGTTTCACACTCGAGTTCAAATAGAATTTGAAGAAGTGTTCGAATTGATTATTCCGCCACATCAGCAATTGCGTCACTTCGTCATTTTATTAAATTTTTATTTTAACTTTATACTTACATTAAAAATATATATAATCAAACTATCAGCATTTTTTGCATAAATCACTATTTTATTTTTATTTTTTCTGGCATGGATACACAAACTATAAAGAATCGGTAGATAAATCATCAAACTTATTTTTCAATCATTTTTCGTCGGAATTCCGCACGTAACGTGATAAATTTTTAATGACTTTTTTTGTACAAAGAACATTTTCAGTATGCTAAAAGTGTAAAATTCTTCCACACCCTTTTTTTTTCATAACAATTTCTTTGAATTATCAATTGTTCTCTTTCTCAAAATCTAGAACCTCCATTGTTGAAGATTAGCAGTTCATCTACCTACTAAAAAACATGTTTGGACAAAAAAAAACCTTTAAAAATTTTATAACGCACAAGTTACATGTGGAAATCCAGCAAAAAATGATTGAAAAATAAGTCATGTAGAATTCCAGTAAAAAATGATTGGAAAATAAGTTTGGTGGTTTATCTGCCAAAACCCGCATAATTTATATGTATGAGTGCCATAAAAAAAGTTCAATGATTTATATGCAAAAATGTTGCTAGTTTGATGAGGTTGTTGTAGTTAACCCCCACTTTAAATATAAGAAAGAAAGAAAATCAAAATAAAGCAAAACATAATTATTTGCCTATAATTCCAACCGCTGATTTTATATTCCAAAAGGATCATTTACGTACATACATATATCTATATGTATGTATGGGTTTAGGGTATAATTTTTTTATTTGTACTCCCACTTTAGGTACAAATGCATTTAGAGGGAGTGGTACAATTTGGAGAGTTTAAAGTACAAATAATTGTACCCAACTGAAAAGAATCGCTGAGTTGGCAAGGAGGGAGAGTGGAGCGCAAGCACGCTTAAAATCATTGGGCCTGAGGCGCGTGGACCCCGCGAGCAAGCGCGCAGCAGGGGTGGGGCATGTGCCTCATTATTGTGTCTGCCAACTTTTTTTTTTTTTTTTTTATTTCTGTTTATGTTTTTTTTTTTATTGTTTATTTTATATTTCCTCCGTCCCGAATGAACTTACACACTTTTCATTTTCGTTCGTCCCAAATGAATTTGCACACCCTTAAAAAGAAAAGTTATAATACAATCCTCACCCTCAAAATCTCCACCATCAATTAAGCTTTGAAAAGTCAACAAAATCCTCAAAAATAACTTTTTCTTAATATGTGTCCGACCCCCTTGTGCAAGTTCATTTGGGACGGATGGAGTATTGTTTAGTTATTTCTTTAATTTATATTGTTTAGTTTTTGTTTTAATAAATAAGCATGTTTATTATTTGTAATTTTGATTACGAGTTGTATGATTTTTTTTTTTTAAATGTCATCATTTTTAATAATCGTATGTAAAAAAACGGCTCAATTTTTTTATTGTTGTTTCAAATTTTAGAAAAATAAATTAATTACATTTTTTAAAATTAAAAAAATATTTTTTTTACTAAAGTTTTATTTTAATAATTTTTTATGAATATTAATTAATTTAATTGTATATGTGAAAATTGTAAATAAGATTTTAATAAATTGTAGATTTGAAAATAATATGCGTGATTTGCATGTGGAACCCCCAATAGAGTCCGTTGATACGTAAAATTTGTATCCAACGGAAATGCGCCACGTAATAAAATATCAGTTAAAAATTAATTTTATATTAATTATTTTAATATTAGAAATTAAGTAAATAAAATTACTAAGTTAAATAATCAATTTAATTGGTGATTCACTATATATTTTATTGACCAATTGGAAACCGCCACGTGTCATGATGCATATATTACTAAAAAAATTCGTAATTATCCAAGAAGATGAGAATAAAAATCAAGTCATGGTGGACCAATTAGAATGCTTCATGTGTCAAGTTGTTGTAGTAATTATTAAATTAAACACAATTAATTTAATAATTATCTTATAATAATGTAATTGTGGAGGACCAATCATATTGCTTCATTCAGACTCAGGCCCATTAGGGTTTCTCCATCGTACAACTATAAATAGGGTCCCATTCTCCACCAAAAAAAAAAAAAAAACCACAAGTCAAGAAGCAAGTGAAGAATTCCAGAGCAAAGTTTTTCGGCATTCTTCAAGCAACTTCAAGCTCTTCGGCGTTCTTCAAGAAGTCGATCAAGAAACGACATTCGATTCGAAATTAAGCCGTTGAGGCCTTCCAATCGACGTTTTCAATATAGATATTCGAAGGTGTTCGTCGACATTCATCAAAATATTCGAAGCTATTCTTTGAACATTTATTCAAGAAGATCGTATGATCCAAAATCAAGTTTTCAAGCCTTTGGGTCAACATTATTCAGAAGATCGGAGTCAACTCCGAATTTGAAGACATAAAACAGTTGAAGCAAAGAATCAGAGGAATTTTAGAGATTGTACCGCAAAGTTATTTTTATTTGATATTCTCAATTTGTACAAACTTTTTGTGTTTAATTATTTATACACAAAATTTGTTGTCAAAATTTTTTGGCACGCGCGGTGGGACAGACTATACCTCTCATCTTTCTCTTTGACGGAGACCCTCGAAGCTTTGCAATGACCACTCATAAGCCTCTGACGGTCAAGATAAATTCCTCCAA
The DNA here is from genome assembly GCA_958295605.1 of Ajuga chamaepitys. NCBI lineage: Eukaryota > Viridiplantae > Streptophyta > Magnoliopsida > Lamiales > Lamiaceae > Ajuga > Ajuga chamaepitys. The sequence goes on along the minus strand of OY282502.1, from coordinate 13,573,663 downwards.
GTCTTCAAGTGCTCCAAGTACTTGTATTGGGGTCATCACAAGAAGCTTGTCCAAGGCACTACAATCACAATCGTCATCTCTTGAAGCTGTCGAGAAGGATCCGAAGCAGCTCGCCGCTAACACCGCAAATGAGGAAGACAATTCTACGTGCTCTACTCCTCGTTCTTCATTAAGTTCAGAAGTAGCTCAAGTCATGACAACAAACACTTCAAATCTTGAAGAACAACTTGCAAGTTTGACTAAGGTCATTGGAGAACTTACAAGACATGTTCAAGAACAAGATTCTAAGATTGAAAAGTTGACGAGCAAAGTTGACCATGCCAATACAAGTCGTGCTCCTGGGAAAGAAACAGCTGAAGATGAAGGTGAAGTCGGAACATCTGAAAGGCGGGATTCTACTCACAAAGAAAAGTCTTTAAATAGATCCAAGTGTCTGCTGAAGGTTTGATCCCCATTGACCAACTGAAGGAGCTCATTAGGGGAACGATCAAGGAGAAGTTAGATGGAACCTCGAAGTCCTCTTTCACCTATACAAAACCATATACGCAACCAATTGATAGTTTGAAGATGCCGATGGGTTACCAGCCTCCTAAGTTCCAACAGTTTGATGGTAAGGGCAATCCCAAACAATATGTGGCGCACTTTATTGAGACGTGCAATGATGCTGGAACTTATGGTGACCACTTAGTGAAGCAGTTTGTTAGACCACTCAAAGGCAACGCATTCGATTGGTACAGTGATCTGGATGCTTGCTTAATTGATAGTTGGGATCAATTAGGGCAAGAGTTCCTCAATCGCTTCTACAGCACTCGGAGGACCGTCGGCATGATTGAACTCACCAACACGCGCTAATGGAAAGAGGAGGTCGTAGTTGACTACATTAACCGATAGAGGAATCTGAGCCTCAATGGCAAAGATAGTCTGTTTGAAGCTTCCGCGATTGAGATGTGCATACAAGGGATGTAGTGGGGTCTTTGTTATATTCTCCAAGAGATTCGACTACACACATACGAAGAGTTAGATACTCGAGCCCACGATATGGAGCTAAGTGTGGCTGCAAGTGGAGTAGAAGGACTGCCAATTCAAGAGCCATGTAAATTCAGCAATAAACAAGATTGGAACAGATGGGCAAACCTTCTACTAAACCTGTAAACCAAGAGTCCATGGCGGTAGTTGCGATGCCCATCAAGTTTAGCCGAATAGAAGAAGATAAGGCTAGCAAAGGAAACATCTCTCAAGACCGGGGGCAAAGAAGGTTGACTTTGAAGGAGATGCAACAAAAACAATACCCATTCTTAAACTCTGATGTCTCTGGGATATTCGATGACTTGATGGAAGCGAATCTCATTGAATTGCCTGAAATGAAGTGACCGGAAGAAGCTGGACGTACCGATGACCCAAAATATTGCAAATATCATCGATTGGTAGGGCACTCGATAGAAGATTGCTTCATATTTAAAGACAAAGTCATGCAACTGGCCCAACAAGGAAAAATAGTATAGATGAAGAGAATGCAGCTACAAATCTCATCGGTACCTCGGAACATGATGGCAGAAGTAATGGCTCCTGTTATACGGAAAACAAACAAGGAAACGAAGAAGGTCACTCCAAAGTTGAAGTTCATGTTGACTGCACAATCGCAATAACCTTTACAGATGAAGATTTGCTGCTTGGGTCACAATCCCACAATCGACCATTGTTTGTGGCTGGTTACACTTGCGAGCAGAAGGTTAATCAAATTCTGAACGATGGAGGCTCCGCTGTGAATATCCTTCCTCTGCGGGTGATGAAAAAGTTACAGATCTCAATGGAAGAACTTTCAAGCAATCGATTGATGATTCAAGGATTCAACCAAGAAGGGCATAGGGCACTTGACATCATAAACTTGGACCTGTTGATAGATGACATAACCTCGAATGTGTTGTTCTATGTAATAAACGTCAAAACATCATACAACATGCTCATGGGTCGACCATGGCTACACAATAATGGAGCAATTCCTTCTACTTTACACCAATGTTTCAAGTATTGTCATCAAGGCATTATCAAAAGAGTGTTTGGTGACGACAAATTCTTTACTGAAGCAAAAACTCACTTTGCCGATAAGAAATACTTCTTTCAAGATAAGAAGGTGGTAAAGATCAAGGAAAGCGAAGTAGGCAAGAAACCCAAAGGCGATTAAGAAGACAAGAATGGTACGTCGGTGGCTCAAGTTGAGGAAGGCATTGGAGTTGAACTATTAAAAGATCTCACACTCCCTTTGACTCAACTCGATGCAAGAAAACTATGTCATCTACCGTTTAAGGGGTTTGTCTGTCCAGTCAATGGATCCAAAATTGAACACGCAGGATTCCCAGCAGCTAAAGTTGCTTAGTGTTATGACCCTAAAGCATTCGAGCTTCTTGTTAAGGCTGGATTTGATCCGCAAGAAGACTCCGCATCAAGGGAGCCTATCATACCTACTGAACATCACGAACATATGTTCACTGCTATGCAAAAGATGCTTAGGAAGAGTGGCTATGCTATCAGAACCACCAAAACAGACGTCGGATTCACACCAACAAACCCTATCCGTATTTCCATCAAAAGAGCCGAAAGCAATTGTGTTATTGAAGAAGAAGTCTCGTCAGCAGATGATGCAACTGATGAACATGGAAGGACGGTACGAAGACTCTTTGTCTTTGATAACTTGGCCCTCTTCGAAGGAGTAAAAGAAGTAAAATGAATAGATCTCTATATACACAGAGGCTTCGGAGCTTAATTTTGTCTCGTATGAAGCGGCGGACCACCTTGACCATATCATGTGGAGAAGTTCTTAAGACTAAGATACATACCATTATTATCACTCGGACTCCGGATGATGATGAAGATGATAGAGAGAGTGTGGCTTCATCCAATTACATCAGTGGTGGTGCTCAGCGTACCTCTCAACATGTTCCTTAAAGTGTTCAAGAAAATCTAGGAAGGAAAGTCACTCAATTAATTAGAGGTGGCTATGTCAATGAACAAGATAGTGTTGTGCACACAATCCAAATAAGGCAAAAAAAAAATGAGCAAATGAGACATGTGTGGAGTTTAGGAACTTCAAAGAAGTGAATGAGGACATTGCCTCAACAAATCACATCACCCTGCGTGAAGATGGACATGTAGGAGAGGAAGATGCTGAAAAGGCCCTACTTACCCTTGAAGATGGGGAACAAGTCGGTCCTATAAATGGGAAGTCCTCGAAGCGCTACTATGCTTGAGCCTGCTGCCAAAAAAAAAAAAACTCCTAGCCCGCATGAGTATATATTGTGCACGGCGACCACTAAAGGTAAAGTATGTGGTTAAAATATTAACTTACCCCACTTTGACTAAAGTGGACAAAGAATAGTCACTCCAGGCCTGCATGAATATAAACTGTGCATGGCGACCACCAAAGGTAAAGTATGTGGTTAAAATGCTAACTTACTCTACTTTTGCTAAAGTGGACAAAGAATAGTCATTCCTCGCCCGCATGCATATAAATTGTGGATGGCACCCTTCCCAAAACAAAACACAAATGTGGAAATTTGAACTACAGTTATGACTTGATCCCTTTCATCGGGGTACGTAGGCAGCTTAGAAATATTCTAAGTTCAGTCATATCTTGTGTTTTCCTTTTCTAAGTTGCTCCAAGTTGAGAAGGTTCAAGTTGATGTTAATCGAACTTCAAGTGTGTCTGGCTATTAACTAAGTCCATCCAACTATGAGAGTCCGCCAAAAACCGATCGTCAAGTGACTCAAGCCAGCTCGATCATGTTTGTCGGAGTTCTCTGGATCACTTGTCTAAGTTGAGTTTGTCTCTCTAAGTCTTTGAGATGATCCCGTCTCTTCAAGACAAGTCGGGTGCGTCTCTCCATGTCGAGTCTGGTGGTGTGTCTCTCCAAGTGGACTCCATCTCTCAAGTCAAGATGATTTCGGCTCTCCCAAATAGAGGTTGTCTCTTGAATCTTCAAGACGAAACCTCCTCTTCAAGTCGAGTATGTTGGGTGTGTTTCCTTAAGCCGAGTTTGCCTCTCTGGAGTTGAGGTTGCCTCTCGAATCTTCAAGATGAATTTGTCTGTCCAAGTCGAGTTAGTCGGATGTGTCTCTCGAAGTCGAGTATGCTGAATCAAAGTTGAGTCGGTTAGGTGCGTCACTCCAAGTCGAGTCCATCTCTCAAGTCTTCAAGATGAGTCCGCCTCTCCAAGTTGAGTCTGTCGGATGTGTTTCTCGAAGTTGAGTCCGTTGACTGCGTCGCTCCAAGTCGAGTCTGTCTCTCAAGTCTTCGAGATGAGTCCGCCTCTCCAAGTTGAGTCTGTCGGATGTGTCTCTCGAAGTTGAGTCCGTTGGGTGCATCGCTCCAAGTCCATGTCGTCTCTCAAAGTCTTCAAGAAGAATCTGCCTCTCCAAGTCGAGTCTGTCGGATGTGCTTCTCCAAGTGGACTCCATCTTTCAGGTCTTCAAGATGAGTCCGCCTCTCCATGTTGTGTCTGTCGGATGTGCCTCTCAAAGTTGAGTATGATGATTCCATTGTTTCTTCAAGTTGAGTCTATCTCTTTTTCTTGTCGAGCTAAGGCTGCTTCTCGAAGTCCAACTCACCATCCGAGTTTGTCAATCTGGTTCATCAAGGAGTGGTCTATTTCAATTGGTTCGCAAGAAGGGTTGCTCTGAAGTGACTCTTTGCTTCTTTAGTGATGCTCATTTGCCGCAACGAAGGTTGGATCATGTCTACGTGTGCTTTTATCGATCAAACTTAACCCAAATTTCGACGGACACGTAAAACATGCAAGATCTATCGGTGTGTCCTCGAGGTATGTGCTAAGCTTGGAGCAAATACTCGCAACTTAAAAGTACGCAAGTTCGCCAAGATGAATGTCTGGCTGTGATATCAACATCTCTCGTTGGAGGTCATCAATATCTTATGATCTTATCGAAAGGACATATACCACGCCTCCACATATCCACCAACAAGGGATTCGCAAACCGTGAAAATAGTATTTTCGTGGGCTAAAAACTTTTTTGGTCCCGTAACTTTTGGCTTGTGCTATTTTAATCCCAGAAAAAGTTATAAATTCAATTTAGTCCCACGACTCTTGAATTGGATCCCTTTTGGTCCTAATTTGACCGGCGGTGACTAATTTCGCCGGAAAACAGCACGTGTGGGTCACGTGCCAAAAAATTCCGGTCGCTCTTTTCCGGCGAAATTTGTCACCGCCGGCCAAATTAGGACCAAAAGGGATCCAATTCAAGAGTCGTGGGACTAAATTGAACTCATAACTTTTTTTCGGACCAAAATAGCACAAGTGAAAAGTTACAGGACCAAAAAAGTTTTTAGCTCGTATTTTCGTTATCAGGCCGCTCTTCGTCAGTAAGGATGGTCACGTGTTGCATCCTGAAAGCAATGGGGAATAATAGCAATGCAAATTGACCAATTTGAAGGGGAATAAGGTCACGATGAAAAGTAGGAAAATAAAGTAAACGTCAAATAAGAAGCTATAAGAAAATTACTGAATATACAAGTGAAACCCAAGGTACAACCATCGCGCTGAAAACGCCTGTTACAACGCGGATTTTCGATTCTGAAGCTGTTCGCATACTGATAATGCGCAATCCGGTAATCACACAATTGAACAGTAATCAACAAGAACAGAATGTAAAAACACAGAATTTACGTGGTTCGATCCGGAGATCTACGTCCACGGGGAGAAAACGGCAATCGTCGAGGTGTTTCTTTTTTCTGGAACACTGAGTTTACAAGTCGTAATTCAGAATGCAAAAGTGCGAACCCTCATTCAGAGTTCTTTTCACCTATTTATACTACTCAGCCAAAACCCTAACTAAATCCCTATAATCTTGCCCACCAAATCTGCATGGCAGTTGGGAAAAGATCATGGGCCTTGATTCACGGAACAGATTTGATTCGCTGGACCGAATGTGTGTTGCTGGGCCTGTTGGGCCTGGGCCTTCGCGCTTGCTGGCGTGTTCGCTGAGCTGGTAAGTGGGCTCAGGATTAACCCGGCCCGAAGTAACCGGGTCATCCCTATCAAATGCCCCCCCCCCCAGCCGAAGCGAGGTAGGAGCTTCGGTTGTCACCGGGGTGGAACTGTAAGCAAGAAGACCGGGGTCACTGGCAGGCCGAAGTGTTTATGCGTGACGGAGTGTGTCCGCGTCCCTGGGACTTTGCGGAGCAGTCAATGGACGCAGTGCCGAGTTGGGCCGAGGTGTTTGGGACCTATAATGAGATATCGAATTTCCCAGAAGCGAAAAACGCGTTGTAAGTATATTACAGTCTGGCCGAGGTGGAAGGTACACCGGAGTGAGTAGTTTGACCGAAATGGTAGGGGCTCCAGAGTGTGGTAGTATGGCCGAGGTGGAAGGTACACCGGAGTGTATCTTGAATCTTCCTGAAGAAGGGTGAGGCTGATGTGATTGGCGGCGCCATAATGAGAGAGAGAGACGTGAAGTGACACGCTCTGCGAGTTCCAAGACAGCTGTTCCCCACGCGCCTCGGTAACTGTAAAGCGCGTGAAGAGCACGCATGAATCTCCATCACTGAATTTGAATAGGCTGCATCAGAGCCGTCGGTTTTTTGCATTTATATTAGGAATAACTGCACAGTAACTTTTCATCTTCTCCATTGTGATTCATCTGTTATAGAAAGCGGGAAAAAGAGGAACTTTGCGTTTGTGATTCATCAGAGATCAAAAATTTCTCAAATCCATCCTTTCGAATTCAAATCAAGTAAGTATGTCATCCTCTTCATCTTCTTCATCTTCTGCCCCATCTTCGGCCTCGATCAAAGTAGTAGGAGGTTCGGATAAACCGTTAGATATCCCCCCCTATCATATATCATTCCGGAGAAGGATGTGATTAGAACCATAGACAGAGTCGATGGTTTAGAGTGTAATACCATGATGGTATCGTTTTATGAATGCCCGGCGGTGGATCTTGAGGTATCCTCCATAGGGTTACGGATGTCGCGGGGGCAACTTGAGAGGGAACTCCCATCATTTTATCTTCCCTTCGACCTTGATTACATAATTTCTTCCCCCGAGGATAGGGCCTGTTGCCCACCGCAGGGGTTTATGACCGTATATATTGACCCCCTTAGAGTAGGATTGAGATTGCCGCTGTGGGGCATAGTCGTAGAGTTGTTAAGATACTACGGCATTGCCCTCTGCCAGTTAGCGCCGAATGCGGTGAGGCAGTTGGTAGGATTCACTGTAGTTAGTAAGCAGGCCGGAATAGAGCCAACTGTAGAGCTTTTTAGGTTTTTCTACCAGCTGAAGAACTTCGGGAAGTCTAAGGGGTGGTATTCTTTTAGTCCCCGCGCCCGAGGAGGGTTTAAGGTCCAAAACCCGAGCAAAGTAGAGGGGTGGAAGGAGAGGTTCATATTTGTTAGGAATAAGGTAGCTCTCCCGAAGTGGAGGAGTGACGAGGTGCAGGATACCGCCCCTGTGGAGAGTCCGGGGGCCGAAGTGAGGCACACGTTCCGGCAAGTGGGGACTTTCCAAACCCTCTGTTCCGAGGAGGAACTGGAGAAGGCTGGGCTTAGCCCATATTATTCAGGAAATGGAGATGCCGAAGAGGGTAGGAGTTCTTGTGTCCTGTTATTTAAGTTTACTGTTTTGCGCAGAATTAACCATTGATATATATGCAGTGGGACGCTTCGGAAAGCAACCAGCATCGGGAGCCCTGCCAAGACTGAAGCGGCCAAGAAGAAGGGGAAAGTCGCGGAAGTATCTTCCCGGGGGAAAATACCAACCGGTGCACGTCCGTCGACGGGATCGGAGGAAAGGGTGACGCCGGCGGGGTCTCCGGCGTTGTCAAAGAAGAGGCCGAAGCCTACTGGGACGCCGCAGGCACCATCTAAGAGGCCCCGGACGGGGGAGAGCTCGCAGGTAACATTCAAAAACGCTGCTCATTACTTGAACTTACGCGAGGTGTATAAACGAGGTCTAATCCATGTGCCACGTTGTGTTTAACTTATCCAGGGAGAGCAGGCGATCCCCAGTATGCTGGGGTTTGACGGCACGGATGCCGAGAAGATTCTTCGGCTGGCTAGAGGGATTATAGAGGTCGGCCTGAAGAGCGAAGTGGAGGCCAAGGAAGGGCTAGCCGCGACGGCGCGGGACCTTCGCGCGCGAAATGACAAACTGGCGTATGACTTGACCCAGGCACGCAAGAGGGCTGCCTTGGTGGAGTCCGAGATCGCGCGTCTGCGCGGTGTGGAGACGGAAAATCATGGCCTCCGAGGTGAGCTGATGCAGCTGCGAGCGGAGATGGAGGCGAGGGAAGCAGCCGTGATTGGAGGGCAGGGGGCTTTGCTGAGGGCCTTCGCTGATAAGCTGTTCAAGACCACGACCTTCCTCGACTTTCAGACGAAGTTCGTGGCAATAGGGGATAAAGCCACCCGAGCCATGGTGCTGGAGGAGGTGAAGGAGGCGTACCCGGATGTGGACATTACTCGTCCAGAATTCGGGTATGACCCTGTGGCAGCGGCCGAGGTGGAAAAGGCCTATTACGCCTCTCTAGCGGAACTGCCGGAGTGGCCCTTGGTGAATGCGCTCGGGGAGAAGAGACAGCTCCTAACTGCCGCAGAAGTTGCAAGCTGCGAAGTGGACCAGGACGCTGAATTCCTGGCATTCTGCAGGGGTGAACTGGTCCCAGCCCCCCAAAACACCGAGCCCCTCCCACCAATGAAAGTCGAAGTCCCTGCTGAAGCCGAGGCCGTCGTAGCAGCCGAAGAGGGAAATGCTGAAGTGTCTGAGGGCCAGCGAGAAGAGTTGCCCGAAGAGACTGAGGCAATTGAGCGGGAGGTCAGTAGATCCCCGCAAATTTAAACTTGTAAATTTGTAGAAATGTTAGGGATGATGTAATTGAACAATTGTACTCTTGCAATCTGAAATACAATTCCCTCTTCTTGGACTCTTGTCATATGTTTATTTACGCGATCCATTATGTTTGTTGCCGAACTGTATTCAACTCTAATATGTTTGAGAGTAATCGTTCTGGTTGACTCTTATCATCTGTCTAGAACACCGCGGAGCTGCACGAGACAATAAAGAAGTTAATGGGATCACTCGAGTGGTTCCGCGGAGAGAAGAATCGTTTGGAGATGCACGTGGTGCCTAAGTTGAAGAAGCAGATAGCCTCGGCGGAGAGGAAGGTGGTTGAGGCCAATGAAAGAGCCAAAGACTTCGAGATGCAGTATCGAACCACAGCCGCCGAGATGAGCCGCGTCCGCGTTCATCATAAGGAGTATGAGCGGATTCTGTCTGACTTTGGTCTTCTAACTTTTGAAGAAGTAGAAGAGCGGACTGTTGAAATCCAGAGTGACATTGCGGCATTGATGTCGAGGAGCTCGGTAGAGTCCGCGGAACTCGTGAGGAAAAGAGAAGTCCTGGAACTGCTGCTCAGTATGTATGAAGGGCTGAAGGGCCGAATCAGGCGGAGGCCCTCTGCTGAAGAGTTCATTGCGAGCACAAGCCAGGACCGAAGTACGCAAAAAGCTCCTCGGAAGGAAAAGAAGACCAAAGGCAAGAAGAAGCCCTCTGAGCAGAGCAAAGGCATAGTCATCCGAGAGCCAGCTCCGGTGACTATAACTGAAGAGGAGCCCGTGACGATTGCCGAAGAGGTAGTCGATGAGCTGGCTCAAGAGATTGAGGTGATGGTCCCGGAGGAGTGGGACCCTGAGCAATGGGCTCAAACCCCGAGGTCCGCGTCACAACAAACCAGCCGAGAGCGGACCAGAGATGAAGCTCCTAGGCCAGCGCCTAGAGAAAATCCTCGGCGAAGGGAACCTCGAAGGGATGACCGAGCCAGAGCCCGAGAGGGTAACAGAGCCGGAGCCCGAGGTCAAGGATCTTCAAGATCCCGGAGGACCCAACACAGACCGAGGAGCGGGTCCCAGCGCCGGAGCGCGCAATATTGGCTCGGGGGCCATAGACAGTAGCTTTTGTTTGTTGCCTTGTTGTTGTTTTTTTTTTTTTTTCCTTTTGGAGTCTTATGTAAAAAACCATTTGATTTGAATATTCAGAAGTTGATAATAAAACTGTTGTAACGTGTACAAACTGGAGTAACGAAGATAACTTGTTACAAATCACTTTAATCGGGTGTTCGGGAACGTGATAGAAAATTTGTTAACTGTTTTAAGTAGGTGTTTGGGAACACGGTTTGGATAAATCCTATCTCCCCGGACGGATCAGGCGGGAGTTAAAACTCCCCGGACGGATCAGGCGGGAGTGAAATTCCTCCCCGGACAGATCAGGCGGGAGTAAGCGTTTCTCCGGTTAAACAGACGAGAAAGTGATGTGAGTCCGGGGACTAAATTGCAAACCTCCTCGGACGGACCGAGAGAGAGAGGTTTGATTGTCCGGAGACTAATAATGATAGTACGATAGTGTTAGGGCGTCCCCGTAACGTAAAGAATTAACACAGTAAGTTACGCAAGCAAGAAATTTTATTCAATGATAAATGCCGGAGCTAACTCAAAAGTACAAAGTGAAATAACAACTATAAAGGGAATTAAAGGAAAGATAGTACTTGCGATGTGGCCCTCACAGATAGAATCGCCTCAAATTTGTGACGTGCCAACTTCGGGGGATCGGGGTCCCGTTGATATGTTCAAGCTGATAGGATCCAGAGTCATGTACAGCAACGACTCGGTAAGGGCCTTCCCAAGAAGCATGTAGTTTGCCCTCAGGGGCAGCTTTGGTGGCCGAGTTGAGCCGAAGGACTAAATCCCCGACATTGAACTGTGTACCTCGAACCCGGAGGTTGTAATACTGGGCAGCTCGCTGTTTGTACTTAGCCTGCTGAATGAACGATTGTTCTCGGCGATTCTCGAGCTCATCCAGATTTGCGCGAAGAGCCTCGTCATTATCATCCGGAACTAATGTGAGGAGGCGAGGACTCGGCACACTGATCTCAGCGGGGATAACGGCTTCGGAGCCGTAAGTAAGGCTGTAAGGAGTCTGCCCGGTGGAGGTGTGCGGCGTTGTACGAATAGCCCATAAGACTTGTGGAAGGTTCTCAGCCCAGAGACCTTTGGCATTATCCAGGCGCTTTTTTATTCCCGTGAGAAGGGTCCGGTTGGTGACCTCAACCTGCCCGTTTGCTTGAGGGTGAGCCACCGAAGTGAAAATCTGTTTGATGTGGAGTTCTTCACACCATGAGCGGAATGGATCGTTGGCAAACTGTTTACCGTTGTCCGAGATGATAGTGCTCGGGATGCCGAAGCGACAAACAATATTGCGCCACACAAACTTTAAAATATTCTGTCCGGTGATAGCCGTAAGTGGTTCGGCCTCGACCCACTTAGTGAAGTAGTCTACGGCGACGACCAGGAATTTCAACCCTCCCGGAGCGACAGGGAAAGGCCCAACAATATCAATGCCCCATTGGATGAACGGCCATGCACCTTGGATTCTGGTGAGCTCGGTCTGTGGCAAATGCTTCACCCTGGAGTGTAGCTGACACTTGCTGCATCTAGTCACTAAGTCGTGAGCATCGTTGAACAGGGTAGGCCAATAGTATCCCCAACGGAGAACTTTTTTTGCTAAAGTCCGGGAACCGATATGACTTGCACAGGCCCCTTCATGAACCTCCCGCAGAACTTGAATGGCCTCGGCAGGGGCGAGGCACCGAAGATTCGGTTGTAGGTACGATTGTCGATATAGAACTCCATTATGAAGGGAGTATTTGGGGGCTTTGAGCACAACTTGCCGAGCTCGTAGCTTGTCAGTGGGCAGAATCCCATCTTGGAGATACTGAATGATCGGAGTCATCCAGTTCGGATCACTGTCGGTCAGTACCGAAACTGTAGCCTCATGAATTGCTGGATGGGAGAGGTCTTCAACCTTGATATCCGGAGATATATTAGTTTGGACCGCGGAGGCCAACTTGCTGAGTGTGTCTGCCCTGGAATTTTGAGCACGCGGGATTTTCCGGATAATAACTGTATCAAAAGTTGATATGAGTTTGAGTGCTAGAGCGCGATACCTGACCATTGTTTCTTCCTTGGCGACATAAGTCCCCTGAATTTGCTTAGACACGATCTCGGAGTCCGTGAAGAGCTCTAAGTGACGAACACCTAAAGATTGAGCGAGCCGGAGCCCGGCGAGGACTGCCTCGTATTCCGCTACATTGTTAGTCACCTTAAATTTGAATCGGATGACATATTTAACCTCGACCTCCTCGGGGTCGATGAGAAGCAGCCCGACACCACTTCCTCGGACCGTGGATGCTCCATCCACAAATAGTTGCCACATCCGGGGTGAAGGAGCGAGTGTAACGCGGTGCGGTGTATCATTGTCTGCGGGGGACTCATGATTGTCTGCCGGGGTTTCGGCCAGGAAGTCGGCAAGTGCTTGACCTTTAATTGCTCGGCGGGGGAGGAACTGGATATCATACTCACCTAACTCAATTGCCCACTTGGCGAGGCGCCCGGACACCTCGGGTTTCACAAGGATCTGGCGTATAGGGTGATTGGTCAGGACTCGTATTTCACGTCCCTGGAAGTATGGCCGAAGACGCCGAGCTGCCATAATTCGGCCATAACAAGGGCCAAAGCGGTTTTTTCAAGTTCGGAATATCACGTCTCGGCCCCATGGAGCACCCGGCTTGCAAAATATACGGGATGTTGAACCCCCTCCACTTCGCGCACAAGAGCGGCGCTGACAGCTTCTTCGGTGGATGCCAGATATAAGTACAGCGGCTCTCCGGGGAGAGGAACTGACAAAGTAGGCAGCTGCTGTATATGACGTTTCAAGGCTTCAAAAGCCTCGGTACACTCTGGAGTCCACTCAAAGGACTTCGCTTGCCTCAGGATCTTGAAAAATGGGAGCTGGCGCTCCGCTGCCTTCGATAAGAATCTGTTTAAGGCCGCTAGGCCACCTGTAAGGCGTTGAACATCCCTGAATGTCTTTGGTGGCTGCAGGTCTAATACATCGCGGAGTTTAGCCGGATTGGCCTGCAGGCCGTTTTGTGAAACCATGTACCCGAGGAACTTCCCGGAGCCAACACCGAAAGTGCATTTTGCTGGATTGAGTCGCAAGTTATAGCGCCGCAGGGTGCGCAATGTTTCGGCGATATCCTGCACACATGAAGGATGGGAGGAGCTTTTGATGACCAAGTCATCGACGTAAACCTCAACATTGCGACCTATCTGGTCGTGGAAGACAAAGTCCATTAGACGCTGATAGGTGGCTCCAGCATTCTTGAGCCCAAAGGGCAGTTTCTTGAAAGCGTAGCACCCAAAGGCAGTGATAAACGCCGTTTTGATAGCATCCTGTGGATCCATAAAGATCTGATGATAGCCTTTGTACAGATCTAAGAAACAAAGTGCCACGTACCCCGTAATGGCTTCGGCCTTTTGATCGATGGAGGGCAGAGGATAGCAGTCCTTCGGACAGTGCTTATTGAGATCGGAAAAATCAACACACATCCGCCATGCCCCACTGCTTTTTGTTACCATTACTGGATTGGACAACCAGGAGGGGTAGAATACCTCGAACAAGATGTCCGCATCTAGGAGTTGTTTCACCTCAACTCGAATAGCTTCGTTTCGCTCCGGAGCGAATTTCCTTTGCTTCTGTTGGATTGGCTTGACGCGAGGGTCGATATTCAGCTTATGAGTAATCACCTCGGGAGAGACTCCGGGCATATCCAGAGGAGACCATGCAAAAACATCGGAATATTCTCGCAGGGTTTGAATAATGGCCTGATGTAACCATGGCACATCCACGGCCCCTACTGTTACTGTCTGCTCCGGCTTAGACGGATCTAGCGGGATTTGGGCAGTGGCATCCCCCAACGGGGTACATTCCCGAGGTTCTAGAACCGGTGATGTTACTTGAAGCTGCTGTTTGGGTTGAACCTTGGCAGTCTTTTTGAGCGCCACATACATGCACTCTTTTGAAACCCGCTGACTCCCGCGGACGGTTACTTCACCATGCGAGGTGGGAAACTTTAGTGCGAGGTGATACGTGGAGCATATGGCTTTTGCCGGGGTGAGCCAGTCCCGGCCCAATATCATATTATATGGTGATGGGGAATTCACCACATAGAAATCCACGAAGATTGTTTTTATCCTCGGATAAGTTCCCAAAGACGCTGGGAGGGTGAGGATACCTTCTGGCCGGACTTCACCCTGGGTGAAAGTCTGTAGTGGCCCGGGGGCCGGCCGGAGTTGGTCTCGGGAAATCTCCATCCTTTCGAAACAGTCCGCAAATATAATGCTTACTGCGGCACCATTGTCCACGAAGACCCGCCGTACTATTATATTAGCTACAATCATGTCGATGACAATAGCGTCAGTGTGAGGTGTTATCTCTGGAACCGGATCCCTATCCGTGAAGCTGACAGTCTCGGACTGATGGAGGCGTTTGTGACGTGGCTCCTCGGGAGGAGGACGTCGAGCCTCTGCCTTTAAGGCATGTCGTGAAGCCCCGGTGGGTAGGGCTCCATATATCACGTTTATCACGTGAGGGGGTGCGTTGTCCCCGGGTCCTCCCGGAGGAGGAGGTGGAAGTGGGAGACGTGGCGGCTGGCGATTGCCAGAATCTTGTCGTGCGTAGTTATTGGGCCCTTGCCGGTTATTCTGCCAATGTGGCCGATTTTGTTGAGTATCTCGATCATGGTAACCTCCGCGGTGATGAGACGAGCCCCCATTGTGGTTTGCCCGAGGTTGGTCTCCGGTTCGCGCAACGTATTGCCGCAAAAACCCTTTCTTGAGGCATTCCTCAATCTCCTTGCCGAGTTCTCGGCACTCCTCTGTCTCATGTCCGTGATCTCGGTGGTACGCGCACCACTTTCCACGGTTCCTCTTTTCAGGAGGCGCTGTCATCCGCGGACAAGGTCGAAAATCGTTTTTGTGGAGTGAAAGAATTTCAGCCCGTGACTTCGTCAGTGGAGTCAATTGCGGAATTGCACTTCGGGATTCTGAACGCCCCGGTGTCAAGCGTGAAAATGCGCTAGTTCGCGTACGAGGCCCAGTTTGTGGTTTGTCGGCCTGTCGCTTGATTGCGTGCTTCTCACGCTTCTGCCGAGTCTGCTCCTCGGCCTTAGCAAATTTGCACACTGTTTTGAACAGTGCTCGAGTTGTGACCGGGGTGTTTCGAGCTAACTCGGTGTGGAGTGCTCCAGGGCGGAGTCCATTCATAAAGGCGTTGATGGCCACATCGTCGGGGCAATTTCCCACCTTGAGGCTTACCGCTGTGAAACGGTCCAGAAATTGGGTAACGGTTTCACCGTCCCGTTGCTCCATATTCATGACGTCGGCCAGAGTGGCCATGGGCTTCGCCCGGGCTTCGAACCGTGCCCAAAAGTGCTCGGCGAGTTCTCTGAAAGAGGATATGCTGTCTCGCGGGAGAGAATCAAACCAGACCCGAGCTTCATCCTGTAAGTACTCCGGGAAAATCCTGCAGTACTGAAGGGATGTGATGTTATCATGACTAAGCATGCTGTGCCTAAAAGCGCCAAGAAAATTGGCCGGATCTCCAGTGCCGTTGTAAGGTGGTATAGCTGGCCGTTTGAACCCTTCGGGAAGGGTGATGGCCATGATTTCTGAGGAGAACGGCGTGATGATCTCTCCATTGGCATCAAGGCCCAGGATTCTATCCAGTTCAACGTTGCGTTGAACTCGCTCATACTCTTGGAGATCCTGAGCATGAGAATCAGCGTAGCGCACTCTTTTAGCCGCATTAAGTGGACGGCGGCGATCCACATCAGTTGGTTCCTCATTGCGAGGTCGTGATCCATTTGAACTCTCAAGGTCCTCGGAAGAATTAGGTCGTTCCCGTCGTCGATCCTGACGCCCGCGGTACCCCGGTTCCCGTTGGCCGCGCAGGCGGGGTGGAGGCACCACAGGATTATCATTGTGGCTAACAGGTCCTGCGGCAGGCTCCGCTGGGCGTAGGCGATTAACTGCCCAATCTTGAAGGACATGTGCATGCTCTTGTAAGAAATCTTGGAGCAGTTCTGGGGTGATTTGAATGTTCACCGGTGGTTGAGCAGCAGCAATATTAGGGTCTTGCTGATCTTGAGGGGGTGGAGGGTTTTGATTACCCTGATGATTGGACGTACTTCCCGCCGGCAATTGCCTCGGCGGCAAAACTTGATCCACGGGTGGATCTTGGTTAGGTTGATCTCCTTGGCGAGATTGATTCTGACGAGTTGTCACCATGATTTCGGAAGGCAATGATATTACAAAATACTACCTTGTCGTTCCCACAGACGGCGCCAATTTGATAATGCGCAATCCGGTAATCACACAATTGAACAGTAATCAACAAGAACAGAATGTAAACACAGAATTTACGTGGTTCGATCCGGAGATCTACGTCCACGGGGAGAAAACGGCAATCGCCGAGGTGTTTCTTTTTTCTGGAACACTGAGTTTACAAGTCGTAATTCAGAATGCAAAAGTGCGAACCCTCATTCAGAGTTCTTTTCACCTATTTATACTACTCAGCCAAAACCCTAACTAAATCCCTATAATCTTGCCCACCAAATTTGCATGGCAGTTGGGAAAAGATCATGGGCCTTGATTCACGGAACAGATTTGATTCGCTGGACCGAATGTGTGTTGCTGGGCCTGTTGGGCCTGGGCCTTCGCGCTTGCTGGCGTGTTCGCTGAGCTGGTAAGTGGGCTCAGGATTAACCCGGCCCGAAGTAACCGGGTCATCCCTATCACATACCTTGGCAGAGATACTCCCAAAATTCGACGACTTTGAATACGATCTTTGTGGAGACAATTCGAGTTGATGACGACTTAGTAAGCACCGGCGAAGAGGAGGATCAGAAAGCGGACGAAAAAAAACCACTTTTGACAAGATGCCAACAAACCTCCGGTTAAATTCCCAATATAGAAGAGTTCAAAACTAAAAGTCAAGCAGTTGAAGAAGAAATATTGTTGTGCCAATAGGAACTGGTGTTCCCAAACATCAGAAACTCACATGCTAGGATGTAAAGAAGAAGAACAGAAAATAAAAATAAAAATAAAAATAATTAAGGGAGATATACCTGTTGCTTGTACCGAAAGAAAATTTCGATGATATCTGAATTCGTCCTTTGTGGAGACTGATTCACGCAATAAGTTGATTCACCTGACACCACGATCACGAAATTCTCTCGCAGAGACAAGTTGGGGATGCTGACTACCAAGAAGCGCCTTTGTCTGAAGAGGAGAGTCGGGAACTGACGACCAAGAGAATTCTTCGAGGGGATTGCCCGAGAGCAGATGATAGGCTCCTTGTGCTTGTTGGTTGTGAACAGAACGACCGAATGAAGTTGGGAATTCATAGTGAAGCTTTCACTAGAGGGCCAAGAAACAGAAGCCCATCAATTGAAGACTCCTATTAAAATCAGCATGAGATTCTAGATAATGATGTACAATAGAAAACGTGTGGATTGATAACATGTATGCTTACGGGTAGTGAAAGAAGAAAATAAATAAATCTGTTGCTACAACAAAGAGATCTGGAGCGAATCCCCAAGTTTCATGGGATTTGTTTGAGAGAATCCTACGCGCATTGGAGATATGGATAGCATGTAATTTTCTATCCCAGAAGATTCCTGTGGTAGGAAGAAACTGGGCCGTGGAAGTCATCTTCATATGAGTCCAGGTGGAGGTGATTAGAGATGAATGCATGCATGATGGTGAATCCTTATCTCCACGTCAGTAGGAAATATATTCACTTTGGATATGGGAACTGCATGGTTTATGCATATGCCATGCAAATTAGGAATCTACGATGGGCATTTAATTCTAATTGGGGTATGACATTCAGTTTATGATCCTTAAATTTATATTTTGAAGCCCAAGTCCAGATGACCAATTTGATATCAAATTTAAATTCAAGACTCCTTGACACGGATTTAAAAGTTTATAAGTCAAATTCAAATTCAATAACTCCTTGATAAGTGTATAAAATAGCAATATATTCCAAACAAATTCGAGACTCATCCACTCCAAAACGATTGTCCGTGAACAAGTCTCGAGGGGACATTTGTTGATACGCAAAATTTATATCCAATTGAAATGCGTCACGTAATAAAATATGAGTTGAAATTAATTTTATATTAATTATTTTAATATTAGGAATTAAGTAAATAAAATTCATAAGTTAAATCATCAATTTAATTTGTGATTCACTATATATTTTATTGACCAATTGGAAGTCTTCACGTGTCAAGATGATGCAGATATTACTAAATTAAATTAAATTAATTTAGTAGTTATTCAAGAAGATAAGGATAAAAATCAAGTCATGGTGGACCAATCAGAATGCTCCATGTGTCAAGTTGTTGCAATAATTATTAAATTAAATACAATTAATTTAATAATTATCTTATGAATAATGAAATTGTGGAGGACCTGGTGCTCCATTCAGACTCAGGCCCATTAGGGTTTCTCTATCCTACAACTATAAATAGGGTCTCATTCTTCAACAAAAAAACAACACAACTTAAGAAGCAAGTGAAAAAATTCAAAGCAAAGTTCTTTGGTGTTCTTCAAGCAATTTCAAGCTCTTCGGCGTTCTTCAAGAAGTCTACCAAGAAACGACCTTCGATTTGAGATTAAGGTGTTGAGCCCTTCCAATCGACGTTTCCAATATAGATTTTCGAGGATGTTCGTCGACATTCATCAAAATCTTCGAAGCTATTCTTCGAACATTCATTCAAGAAGATCGTTTGATCAACAATCAAGCTTCCAAGTCTTTGGGTCAACGTTATTCAAGTCAAAACTCAAAACTGGAGAAGACGGAGTCAACTCCGAATTTGAAGACATAAAACAATTGAAGAGGAGAATCAGAGGAATTTTAGATATTGTACCGCAAAGTTATTTTGATTGATATTCACAATTTGTACGAATTTTTTGTGTTTAATTATTTGTAAAAAAAATTATTATTATAGAGTCATTTGTACCTAGAAAGATTGAGGAGAAATATGTACAAATATATTGTGTAACTTTTAATGTGACAGTGATATAATATGTACAAATTGTGTATGCATTGATGATGCTATGATGAGAGAGAGTTTACGACAAGTACGTCATGGAAATGTTTTTCAAGCGTTGAATATATAAATTATAATAACTGATGGGTATGGCCCAGTAACTTCGGATCGGGTCCCCGAGCGACCCAGCCCAGTAACTGGCCCAGAAGCATGCGTGGCCTAAATAGCGTGGCCCAACTGAGGCGTATCCCACGATTCTAGGCCCACGATCTGCTCCCAACTTCCATGCAACATAAGATAGGCGTGATTACAGGGAGTTAGTTAGGTTGGGGTATTGAATAGTATAAATAGGAGAATTGTTCTCAGGATTAGGGTTCGCATTTTGGATTCTGAAATTATTACGTGTAAACTCAAAGAGATAGTGAAAGAAACACCTCGGCAGGTGCGATTTTTGAGCCCGTGGACGTAGATCTCCGGATCGAACCACGTACATCTTGTGTTTTTCCATATTTCTTGCATTGGTTTTCGTTGAATTTCTTGGATATTGGATTGCGCTTTATCAATTGGCGCCGTCTGTGGGAAACGGAACTGATTGTGATATTGACATTGTATTTGGTATACTATGGTGACTACTCGCTTAAATCAGTCTCGCCAAGGTGATCAGATCAACCAGGATCCATCCGTGGATCAAGTTTTGCCGTCGAGGCAATCGCCGATGCGGGATACATCTCATCATCAGGGCAACCAAGGCCCGGTTATGAATCCGGACAACCAATTCTTACCTCTACCCCCACAAGACATGCAAAACCCTAATCCCGCTGCCGCACGGCCGCAGGTTAATATTCAGATGACTCCAGAATTACTCCAGGCTTTCCTACAAGAACATGCTCATGTTCTTCAAGACTGGGCGGCCAATCGCCTGAATCCTGATGAACCTGCCGGACACGCTACCAATCCCGCAGTGCATCCACATCGTCAGCACTCGCACGGTCGACAAGACCCAGTGCACCGCGGGCGTCAGGATCGGCGACGGGAGCGACCCGGTTCTCCCGAGGACCATGGGAGTTCTAATGGGTCAAGACAGCGCAACGACGAACCTGCAGATGCCGATCGCCGCCGTCCACTTAACGCGGCTAAAAGAGTTCGTTATGCCAATCCTCATACTCTAGATCTTCAGGAGTATGAGCGAGTCCAACGCAATGTCGAACTAGACAGAATCCTAGGCCTTGATGCCAATGGGGACATTATCACACCGTTCTCTCAAGAAATCATGGCCACCTCCCTTCCCGAAGGATTCAAAAGGCCTGCCATACCACCTTACGACGGCACGGGAGATCTAGCCAATTTTCTTGGAGCTTTTAGGCACAACATGCTTAGCCGCGATCATACTACATCTCTTCACTACTGTAAGATCTTCCCCGAGTATCTTCAGGATGAGGCTCGGGTTTGGTTTGATTCTCTCCCTCGTAATAGCATATCCTCTTTTAGAGAACTTGCCGAACACTTTTGGGCGCGTTTCGAAGCACTTTACAGCGGAGAGTCTTAAGGTAGGAAGCTGTTCGGATGATGTTATCATCAATGCATTCATGAATGGTCTCCGTCCCGGACCACTCTACACCGAGTTGGTTCGTAATCCACCGGTCACAACCCGAGCACTGTTTAATACTGTGAGCAGATATGCTAAGGCCGAGGAGCAAACTCATCGGAAGCGTGAGAAACATGCTAGCAAGCGGCAGTCCGATAGGGCACAGGTTGGGCCTAGCACACGACCTAGTGCCTTTTCTCGTCTGAATCAGGGGCGTTCAGAATCTCGAGGGGATATTTCACAATTCACCCCGCTGACAAAATCGCGAGCTGAAATTCTTTCTGTTCACAAGAATGATTTACGGCCCTGTCCGCGGATGACTGCCCCGTCTGAAAAGTGAAACCGCGGAAAGTGGTGTGCGTACCACCGTGATCATGGGCACGAGACGGAGGAGTGCCGAGAGCTCGGCAAAGAAATTGAGGATTGTTTAAGGAAAGGTCTCTTGCGACAATATATTGCACGGACCGATGACAAGCCTCGGACAAATCAGAATGGGGGTTCGTCTCTCAACCGCGGAGGTTATCACGACCGGGGTTCGCAACAAAACCGACCGCCGTGGCAAAATAATCGGCCGGGGTCTAACAATTATGCACGGCAAAACCCTGGCAATCGTCAACAACCTCGTTTTTTGCCACCGCCCCCTCCTCCGGGAGGACCCGGAGACAATGCACCTACTCATGTCATAAACGTGATATATGGGGCCCTCCCCACTGGGGCTTCGCGAAATGCTTTGAAGGCAGAGGCTCGCCGTCCTCCTCCCGAGGAGCCACGTCATAAGCGCCTCCATCAATCCGAAACTGTCAGTTTCACAGATAGAGACCCGGTTCCAGAGATTACACCCCATACTGATGCCATCGTCATCGACTTGGCTGTAGCCAATGTTACAATAAAGCGAGTCTTCGTAGACAATGGAGCCGCAGTGAGTGTTATATTCGCCGACTGTTTCCAAAAAATGGGGATTCTTCGGGAGCAACTTCGGCCGGCCCCCAGGCCATTGCAGACTTTCACCCAGGGTGAAGTCCAGCCAGAAGGCGTTATCAATCTCCCAGCGTCTCTGGGAACTTATCCGGCGATAAAAACCATTTTTGTGGATTTTTACGTGGTTAATTCCCCGTCCCCGTATAATATGATTTTGGGTCGGGATTAGCTTACTCCCGTCAAAGCCATATGCTCCAAATATCACCTCGCGCTAAAATTCCCCACGTCCCACGGTGAAGCGGCTATCCGCGGCAGTCAGCGGGTCTCTAAAGAGTGCATGTACGTTGCACTCAAAAAGGCAACCAAGGCTCCTCCCAAACAGCAACTTCAGGTGGCGTCATCAGCTTTTGAACCCCATTTATGTACATCATTAGGGGACACCACTGTCCAGGTGCCGCTCGATCCATCCAAGCCTGAACAAACAGTAACTGTCGGTGCCGTGGATGTACCGTGGTTACATCATGCCATCATCCAGACCTTGCGAGAGTATTCCGATGTCTTCGCATGGTCCCCTTTGGATATGCCCGGGGTCTCTCCTGATGTAATAACCCACAAGCTGAACATCGATCCCAGCGTTAAGCCTATACAACAAAAATAAAGGAAATTCGCTCCGGAGCGAAATGCGGCCATTCGAATCGAAGTACAACAACTTTTAGATGCAGATATCTTGTTTGAAGTTTATTACCCTTCTTGGTTGTCCAATCCAGTGATGGTAATAAAGTCCAGCGGGGCATGGCGGATGTGTGTCGATTTTTCCGACCTCAATAAACATTGTCCGAAGGACTGTTATCCTCTGCCCTCCATCGACCAAAAGGCCGAAGCCATTATTGGGCATGTGGCGCTTTGTTTCTTAGACTTGTATAAGGGATACCACCAAAACTTCATGGATCGTCAGGATGCCCTCAAAACGGCATTTATCACTGATTTTGGGTGTTTTGCTTTTAAGAAAATGCCCTTTGGGCTCAAGAACGCGGGGGCCACATACCAACGTCTCATGGACCGCGTGTTTCGCGATCAAATAGGCCGTAATGTTGAGGTTTACGTTGATGATCTGGTCATAAAAAGCACCTCACATTCTTCATGTGTGCAAGACATTGTTGAAACATTGCGTACTCTGCGGCATTACAATTTGCGACTTAATCCGGCAAAATGTACCTTCGGCGTTGGTTCCGAAAAGTTCCTCGGGTATATGGTTTCGCAGCATGGCCTTCAGGCCAATCCAGCCAAGCTTCGGGATGTGTTAGATCTGCAACCACCGAAGACGTTCAGAGACGTTCAACGCCTCACGGGTGGTTTGGCGGCTTTAAACCGTTTTTTTGTCTAAAGCAGCAGAGCGACAACTCCCATTCTTCAAAATTTTGCGACAGGCGAAGTCATTTGAGTGGACTCCGCAGTGCACCGAGGCTTTCGAGGCTTTAAAGCGTCATATACAGCAACTGCCCACTCTATCAGTTCCTCTCTCCGGAGAGCCGCTCTATATATATTTGGCTTCCGCTGAGGAAGCCATTAGCGCCGCTCTTGTGTGAGAAGTCAATGGTGTTCAACATCCGGTGTATTTTGCAAGCCGAGTACTTCACGGGGGGAGACACGGTACTCCATGTTGGAAAAAATAGTGCTCGCACTCGTCATGGCAGCTCGACGTTTGCGGCCATATTTCCAAGGGCGCGAAATACGGGTTCTAACCAATCATCCCATCCGTCAGATTCTTCTCAAGCCCGAGGTGTCAGGGCGCCTCGCCAAGTGGGCTGTCGAATTAGGAGAGTATGATATTCAATTTCTTCCCCGCCGAGCTATCAAGAGTCAAGCACTTGCAGACTTTTTGGCCGAGACCCCAGGGGATAATCATGAATCTTCTGCAGACAATGGTAATCATCACCCCGCTACTCTTGAACCCACAACCCCCAAGTGGCAATTATATGTGGACGGTGCATCCACAACTCGCGGAAGTGGTGCCGGGGTGCTTCTCATTGAACCCGAGGGAGTTGAAGTTAAGAATGTTGTTCGATTCAAATTTAAGGTGACCAAAAATGAGGCAGAATACGAGGCAGTTCTTGCTGGGCTCCGGCTCGCTCAATCCTTAGCTATCAGCCATCTTGAGCTCTTCACGGACTCCGAGGTTGTATCCAAGCAGATCCAGGGTACTTATGTCGCTAAGGATGAAACGATGATCAGGTATCGCGCTTTAACACTCAAACTTATGTCAACTTTTGATACGGTTGTTATCCAGAAGGTACCACGCACACAGAATGCCAAAGCTGACTCGCTCAGTAAATTAGCCTCCGCGGTTCGTACTAATGTATCTCCGGATATTATGATCGAAGATATATTTCATCCGGCGATTCATGAGGCAACGGTCTCGGCATTGGTCGATAGAGATCCGAATTGGATGACTCCTATTGTTCAGTATCTCCGGGATGGAACTTTGCCTAATGACAAGCTGCGAGCTCGGCAGATAGTTCTTAAGGCACCCAAGTACTCATTCCATGATGGGATTTTGTATCGGCGGTCGTACTTACAACCAAATCTCCGGTGCCTTGCTCCTGCCCAGGCCGATCAGGTTCTTCGGAAGGTTCACGAAGGGGCCTGCGCCAGTCACATCGGCTCACGGACGTTGGCCAAGAAAATTCTTCGATGGGGGTATTATTGGCCAACCTTATTCAACGATGCCCACGATTTGGTGACCAAGTGCAGCAAGTGTCAACTGCACTCTCGTGTGAAGCATCTGCCACAAACCGAGCTCACTGGAATTCAGAGTGCGTGGCCATTTATCCAATGGGGAATCGATATTGTCGGCCCGTTCCCGGTCGCTCCGGGGGGATTGAAATTTCTGGTTGTCGCCGTAGATTACTTCACTAAGTGGGTAGAAGCCGAACCTCTTACTGCCATCACTGGTCAAAACATATTGAAGTTCGTCTGGCAAAATATTATATGTCGCTTTGGCATACCGAGCACTATTATTTCGGATAACGACAAATAGTTTGCCAATGATCCCTTCCGATCATGGTGCGAGGAGCTCCATATTAAACAAATTTTCACCTCGGTAGCTCACCCACAAGCCAATGGTCAGGTGGAAGTCACTAACCGTACACTCCTTGCGGGTATAAAGAAACGTCTGGATCGTGCTAAAGGTCTTTGGGCCGAAAATCTTCCGCATGTCCTATGGGCTTATCGCACAACGCCACATACTTCTACCGGGGAGACCCCCTACAGTCTGACCTATGGCTCCGAAGCTGTGATCCCGGCGGAAATCAGCATACCGAGCCCCCGACTCGTAACTTTGACTCCCGAGGATAATGACGAAGCTCTTCGTACAAATTTGGATGAGCTCGAATATCGTCGTGATCAATCGTTCATCCAGCAGGCCAAGTGTAAACAACGTGCAGCTCAGTATCATCACCTCCGGGTTCGGGGTACTCAGTTCAATGTCGGGGACCTAGTACTTCGACTCAATTCAGCCAGCAAAGCCGCCACCGAGGGGAAATTACACGCTTCTTGGGAAGGTCCTTATCGCATCCTTGTTGTCCACGATTCCGGATCCTACCAGTTAGAACATCTTGATGGAACCCCGATTCCCCGAAGCTGGCATGTTACCAACTTAAGACGCTTCTACCTGTGAACACCAAATAACAAGTATCATCCTTATCTTTATGCTCATTATACACTTCTTTTTTCGTTGTTATTTCTCTTTGTATTCTTTATGTTGCTCCGGCACTCAACATTGAATAAAATTTCTTTATTTGTAC
Source organism: Ajuga chamaepitys (assembly GCA_958295605.1). Lineage (NCBI taxonomy): Eukaryota > Viridiplantae > Streptophyta > Magnoliopsida > Lamiales > Lamiaceae > Ajuga > Ajuga chamaepitys. Next base: position 13,548,394 of record OY282502.1, on the reverse strand, counting down.
ATTGTACTGTACTTTCTTCTGCGTTACGGGGATGCCCTAACGTAGTCATACTATTATTACTCGTCTCCGGACAATTGGATCTCTTTCCCGGTCCGTCCGGGGAGATTCACATTTTGCCCCCGGACTCATATCCCTTCTCGCCTGTATAACCGGAGAGGTGTGTTACTCCCGCCCGATCCGTCCGGGGAGGTTTTAATTGGCGCTGTCCATGTCGTGTTCCCGAACACCCGATAAAGCAATTCTTATTTCTGGTTAACACCTCATGGTCTTCCTTTACATAACTTTGCACACTAAAGCGGTCCGTTACATTTTCTCGATTAACGCCAAAATTTTTTTTACATAAGCCTTTAAAAAAAAAAAAAAAAAAAAAAAAAAAAAAAAACAACAACAACAACAACAACAACAAACAAACAAAAAAGAAGAGATTTTTCTTTACAATTATCTACGGCCTCCGAGCCAGTATTCGGCGCTCCGGCGTTGAGATCTATTCCCGGACCTACTCCATGTCCTACAGGATCTTGTCACTCCTCGGCCTTGAGCTCCGGCTCCTTCCCCTCCTCGGGCCCCCCGACGTCGCGGACTCGTCCTTGGCGCTTGTCTGGGGGTTTCGTCTCTTGTGCGAGCCCGACGACTTGGCTGCGGGGTAGACCTCGGAGTTTGGGCCCATTGCACAGGATCCCACTCCTTGGGGTCCATTACTTCGATTTCTTTGGCCAGCTCTTCGACTACCTCTTCGGCGACCACCACGGGCTCTTCTTCAACTGTAGTCACCGGAGCGGGCTCCCGGATTACAATTCCTTGGCTTTTACTCGCCGGCTTCTTTTTACCCTTCCGGGGGGTTTTTGAGGTACCTTGGCTCCGGCTAGGACCCGCGATGTATTCCTCGGCAGAGGGCCGCCACCTGCCACGGCCTTTCAGTCCTTCGTACATATTGAGGGGTAACTCCAACACCTCTCGCTTTCTTACAAGCTCCGAGGACTCGGCCGGACCCTTCGCCATAAGTGCTGAAATTTCATTCTGAATCTCTACGACCCGCGCCTCAACTTCCTCAAATGTCAGTAAGCCGAACTCAGTCAGTATCCGATCATACTCCCTTTGATGGATGAGGACTCGGTCCAGTTCAGCAACTTTCGCCAGATACTTCAACTCCTGGTCCCAGGCTTTCTCCTCGGCCTCCTTCGCCCTTCTCTCCGCAGCGGCCACCTGCTTTTCTAGCCTCGGCACTACTTGCATTTGCAAGTTATTCTTCTCTCCGCGAAACCACTCTAATGATTGCATGAGCTTCTTTATCGTGTCGTGCAATTCCGCGGTATTCTAAATAGACAATGGAATCAACAGGAGAGATCAATTTCAACGCATACAGTGAACAGCAGAACAGCTTATCAATAAACATTCATATTTAACATGGTCAGAGTACATTATCATGTGATCTGATACAAGGGTATACATTTGTTCCTATCACCTATTATATCAAATTTGAGGGGAACGACTGACCTCCTCCTCCTCGATCCCCTCGGTATCTTCAGGCATCACCTCCTGCCGGCCTTCCGCCGTTTCTGCCTCTTCTTCCGCAGCAACTGCAGCAACTTCCATCCGGGGGGGTGGTTCTTTGTTTCGGGGCTCGGAGACAAGCTCACCCCGGCGGAATGCCAGGAATTCCTTGTCCTGGTCCACCTCACAGCTGGCAATATACTCAGCCTTCAGAATTTCTTTCTTCTCTGCTAGAGCCTTCAACAGAGGCCACTCCGGCAGATGCGCTAAAGCTGTGTAGTAGGCCTTCTCCACCCCGGCCACGGCATCATAGTCATACCCGAATTCTGGACGATATACATCCACATTCGGGTAGACTTCCTTGATCTGCTCCAGTAACACAGATCGCGTGGCCTTGTCCCCGACTGCAACGAAGTTGGTCTGAAAGTCAAGAAACGTGCTTGTTTGGAACAGTTTTTCGGTGAACGCTTTCAGCATCGCTTCTTGACCTTCGACTATTGCAGTTTCCCGAGCCTCCATTTCTGCCCGCAGTTGCATTATTTCCCCCCGAAGGACCCCGGTTTCCGCCTCCACTCCGCGCAGACGCGCCACTTCATTTTCCACCAAAGCCCCCCTCTTGCGCGCTTCTGCCAGGTCTTGTGTCAGCCTGTCGTTGCGCGTCCGCAGGTCTCTAGCCACATCGGCTAGCTCCTCCTTGGCTTCCTTCTCGCTCTTACGGCCGAGTTCCAAGATTCCCCGCGCCAAGCGCAGAAGCTCCTCAGCGTCAGCCCCCTCCAACCCCAGTAGACTGGAGGGCCCTTGCTCCTTCAACTGCTACAAAAAGCAGAACACAGAAATCAATACTGGTAAGCATACACTTCATTTGCGTAAACAGTAACTAACAGGACGTTTTAGATTTACCTCAATACTCCCCCCTGTTCGGAGTCTTTTTGCTGTTGCCGGAGGTGTCCCGGATGGCTCCGGCCTCTTCTTGGCTCCGGGGGTGGGCTCCGCCGCCACTACCCGCTCCTCAGACCCAACGATGGGTCTCGCACTAGGTGACATCTTCCCCCTGGGAGACACCTCAACAGTTTTTCCCTTCTTCTTGGCTGCTACAGCCGCTGTGGAGCTTCCCGCTGGTTCCTTCCCGAAGCGTCCCACTGCATACAGAAATTCAAATTAGCCCTGCACAAGGCAATAATTTCTAAACAGGTATGAGAACTCCTACCCTCCTTGGCAACCCCGGCTCCCAACTCTGGACCCTGGGTGGACATCCCCGCCGCATCACCCGAATAATATGGGCTTAGTCCAGCCTCCTCCAGCTCTTCCTCCGAACACAGGGTCTTGAAGGTCCCCACAGCACGGAATATCTCCACAACCTCGGCGTCCGGGTCACCCACCGGGGCAGTATCTGGCACCTCCTCCCGACTCCACCTCGGGAGGGCCACCCCGGTCTTCACAAAGATGAACTTCTCCTTCCACCCCTCAACCTTACTGGGGTTTTGTACCTTGAAGCCACCTCGTGCTCGGGGACTAAAGGAGTACCACCCCTTGGATTTCCCGAAGGCTTTTAGTTGATAAAAATACCTAAATAGCTCTACGGTTGGTTCCACCCCGGAGTTCTTGCACACTACGGTGAATCCGACTACTTGCCTAATCGCGTTCGGCGCTAATTGGCTCAAGGCGATGTTATAATATCTCAGTAGCCGGATAACTATGTCCCAAAGGGGAAATCTCAAACCTATTTTCAACGGATCTATATATACACCAATGAAACCCTACGGGGGGGCAACAGGCTCTATCGCCGGGATCCGGAACTATATATTCTAAATTAAATGGGAAATAGAAGGAGGGGATCAAGGTCTCTATCTGCACTCGCGTCATCCGCGACGCTACAGTGGACACTTCAAGGTCATTCTCCGTACATTCATAAAAATCGACGATCCTAATGTTGGTTTCCATGCCGTCGGCCCTTTCCACTGTCCTAATCTCACTCCTCTCTGGAATAACATATCGAATGGGTGGCACATCTAACGGAGAGCTCTGAGTCCCTACTTCCTGAACAGAAGAAGAAGATGATGAAGAAGGCATACTTACTTGGTTTGAGTTTGAGAAGTTTTGATTCGAGATGAATCACAGGCGCCCAGAATTCTCCTTTTTTCCCGCTTTCTAAAACTGGCAAATCGCAATGAAGAAGATGAAGTATACTGTGCCATTATTCCAAATATATACTCCAAGAACCAACGGTCCTGATACGGCCTATTCAAATTCAGCGTTTTAGATTTGGACGTGCTAATCACGCGCCTTCCGGTTCCCAAGGCGCGTGGGGAACAGGTTCATTGGAAATTGCAGAGCGTGTCACTTCACATCCCTCTCTCTCATGATGGCGCCGCCAATCACATCAACCCCATCCTTGCCCAGGAAGATTTGGAAAGCACTCCGGTGCCCCCTTCACCTAGGCCAGACTGCTATTTTCTTTCGCCACACTTTGTTGCCTTCGGGGTGCTCGGGCCCTCGCTATCACCTCAGGGATGTTCAGCCTAGTTTGGTTTGGCCCCCGCGGACTACACCACGGATCAACTCCGGCTCCGGAAATTCTCGGCTTCCCAAAAATACTTCGGCTTACAAGTAACCGCGGCTCATCTTGTTGGCAACTCCACCCCGGTCATAACCGAAGCTCCTTCCTCGCTCCGGCTGGGGGGGGGGGCATCTGATGGGTATGGCCCAGTAACTTCGGATCGGGTCCCCGAGCGACCCAGCCCAGTAACTGGCCCAGAAGCATGCGTGGCCTAAATAGCGTGGTCCAACTGAGACGTATCCCACGATTCTAGGCCCACGATCTGCTCCCAACTTCCATGCAACGGAAGATAGGCGTGATTACAGGGAGTTAGTTAGGTTGGGGTATTGAATAGTATAAATAGGAGAATTGTTCTCAGGATTAGGGTTCGCATTTTGGATTCTGAAATTATTACGTGTAAACTCAAAGAGATAGTGAAAGAAACACCTCGGCAGGTGCGATTTTTGAGCCCGTGGACGTAGATCTCCGGATCGAACCACGTACATCTTGTGTTTTTCGATATTTCTTGCATTGGTTTTCGTTGAATTTCTTGAATATCGGATTGCGCTTTATCAATAACTATATATTATCGGGTCGACGGGTCACAGCAAATGCTTGCTCTATTATACTTTTCTTCAGAAGAGTAAAGCAGTATACAATAAATGAAAATATTCCAACAACAAAATATATTTTTAGTAATAGAAAAAAAAACCCTCGGCCAATAAAAATAGTAATAATTCTACGGAGGGTTGGTTCCGAAAAACAAAAGGTATAATTTAAGTAGGACGTCACAATCACAAATGATAACACCGCAAGCCGCAGTTATCAAATTGAACCTATAGTACCCCTCAAAAAAAAAAAATATTGAACCTATAGTGAAGGCAATAAAAATATAAAATTTATATCTAGGGTCCGTTTGTTTAAAATTGAGGAGTGTTGGGCTAAATTTGACTGAGGAAATTAATGAGTGTGTTTTATTGGAATTCGATCCTCTAAATCTATTGAACTCAATCTTAAGCAATCGGACCCCTAGTTTATATAAATTGGGAACCAGGCACTAGCAGTCCAGTTACTTATTCGTGTCAAACTGGTTTCCCCCTAAAATGCGAAATAAATTTATCGTCACTGTTTTGCTTGATTTGTATAAAAATGAATGCTAAAATTCGAAATGAAACTATCGCAACACAAAAATCCCGCATCAGTTGATATTTAGACGAACTATATAATTTATGTATATATATATATGATTGAAACAAAAGCTTTTCTTAGAGATTAGTCTTGCCACGTTTTGTGACTTTGAGATGCTTTGCATATAGACATTCAAGAAAAGGCAGAGAGAATATTATCAAACATGCCCGTTTCATATCATTAAATAAAAATGGTGAAAAGCAAGCACACAAATCGTTCATTATTACATGTTTGAAGCTAGCCAACCCGGAGCTACATCAATATCAGAAGCCCCCTTACAACATTCGCCCAATTATCTATGCTTGCTGTAACCTCCACGATCTCTGTCCCGCTCCCTCTCCCTTTCCCTCTCCTTCTCCCTCCCTCTCGAGTGCCGCTGCTGCTCCTCCTCCACTGCCGGCGGAGGCGACGATGTGTACCTCGATGGCCGCCTCTTGAAATGCCTCTCATCGTCACTGCTATCTTGCTCCAAAGATGCAGCAGCAATGGCAGCAGCGCTCTTTCTCGATCCTCCCTTGTGGTCTTCATGATGCCCGTTTGAGACGGCGGTTGACCGGTGATTTGTGGTGCCGGTTGCAGGTGGCTCAGAGGAAGAAGAGACCTTTCTTTTCTTGGTTGCTGAGGGATCGTTATCAGGGAAGCTTATGCGAGAGAAGACACTTGCCTTCTGCTTCTTCTCTGCGGCCGACAATGCAGCTGCCCCTGCCTCTAGTGGAGACTCCGAGCGACGTTTGTGGCTGCTGCTGCTACGGTGGTGGTGGTTGTCCCTGTGGCGGTGGGTCTCTTCATGATGTTCACGGCGGTGGTGGCGGTCGTCGTGGTCATGGTCGGATTTCTTCTTGGATGATGGGCGGGGAATTTCAGGGTCCCTGGAACGGCGCTCCGGTGAATGCCGGTGGCGGCTGGGCTGGTGTTGGTGGTGGTCGCCGCCGGATGGAGGGGGGGTCGGCTTCTGCGCAAGTAAGACTAATCAATTTAACACAACGACAAGACAGAGACAAAAAGACAAAACACTGGACCCCACGCATTTATTATTGCGCCAGCAAGCTTAGAATAAAGGTACTCTTGGGCCTCGCGTAAATATTGGGCAATACTGGGCTGAAGCGGGTAGCCAGGCCCATTTTTTTGTTAAGACCACCAAACCCAGATCCACTTCCATATATATATCTTCTCTATATTTATTTTTCAAAATACTTTACAGCTAATTAGTTCCAAAAATTACAATCTATTTTCTTGTATTCGGCTCAATATTTTGAAATGGGAAAATATTTGTTCTAATTATTCTTAAAACGCATCAGAAATATTATTACACCACGCCGAAACCAAGAACTAATTCCGACAATTATAAATTATTGTAAAATCATTAGTAGTGTACAGCAACACCCAAAAAGAGAAAAAGAAAAAAAAAAAAACATAAAAGCATTCGCTTCTGCAGGATGAGGCGACGATGAGACGAGAGGACATGCAATCAACAATCCCAAATTCTCTACTATAGCGCTGACGGATATATAAAATAATAATAATAATAACAACAAAATAATTGGCCACGAGAAAATGAAATCTCTTTCCAAAACAGCAAGGTATTGTCTTGGTAGGAAAGTTTGCTGGACAAGCATTTCAATGAGAATGAACTCCACCTGCATCAGGGGACCAGTATAAAATAACAACAATTGGACAATAAAGATACATACAGATTTGGATCTCGACGACACATTCACCGTACTGCTCCCTTCTCTTCTGTACTCCCGTTCTTTAGGGAAATCCCTATATCACAAGATACAAATTAAATGAAACTCGAAAACAATAACTTGGTAAAAAGGAGGGGGGTAAACTACAAGAAACTACTCAAGTTTTCACAAATTTATTTCCACCCGAATTATCTGTTGTTAGGAACTAAATCTCAAGGGAGTTACTTATAATCCACAAATTCCAATTCAGTTTCTTCTAAACAAGTCAGAGTAGTTTCAATATTTATCGCAATGAAGGATAATACTAATGTTGAAATATGGCCAAATATGAAGGCGGGGGCCGCGGGGAGGGGGGAGCGGTGTTTCAGTCTTCACCTGTCATCGCGTACAGGTCTCTCCATTTCACGCTTCCTCTTCAAATCAGCTTTATGAGCTTCAAACTCCTCTCTACTCATGATGGGTGGTGGTGGCCCAGCGTTGAATCCCATTGCTAACTCAGCAAGATCCCTGTAATCCATGAAAGAAATCAGACGTCTAGACATGTAACCCATACAAAATCTCCAAGAGAAGCAAGCCACCAACAGAAATACACCATGCAATAACATACCCCAAGTCAAAACATAACTAACTTACACAGAAAGCTCAAACAAACCAAATCATACCTCTGAGGAGGGCCACCATAAGGCAACATACAACCCGGTCCTGCAAATGGATCGTGTGGTAAAACACCTCCAAAAGCAACATCCATAGGATTGAACCCATACCCCATGTACGGCATAGGGCCGCCGTATGGAGGCATAAACCCATCAAATCCAGGTTGCATGCCATTCCAATATGGATTAAAGCCAGAAGGACCCATAGGCATCATATAATTATCAGGTGTCATGTCTTGGGGAGGTCTCCACTGCATCTCTGCAGCTGCAGCGCACAGCAATTTTTGAGCAATATTAAAAAGATTAATAATGAGCTCAAGTGCATGGGACTTGGTCTGGTCCACAAATAAAAGTCAATCTGAAGCAGGGTAGATAATTCTTCAATGCATTCATCGTATCACAGATGACTTTATCATAATTAATTTGGAAGAGTGTAAAAAAGCCTTGCACACAATAAATAACAGGGAGAAAGATACAGAAGGGGGCAAGGTTTAGTGTTTCCAAGTGAACCGAATTGCGTGAACTCTCAGAAGAAAAGTTAATTACAAGCAGCCAAACAGAGTGTTACCCATAACAAACTAACAAACTTAAGGCAAAATGTTGGGATTTTCGATGGTCCCAGTAAACTGAAATTTCCCCAAAAACCATCAAGATGCATAAAAGGTTAGGAAAAGAATAATAAATGAACTGGTATAAGATCATACCACCAGGAGCCATTCGGATTTTCTTCTTTTTCTTCTTCTTTCCTGCGAAAACCCAAAAGAGAAGGGTCAAATCAGGATTCAGCCCTAAAAAGGAAACTGATTAATATTATTGCACGCTCATCATAGTATTCTGGAAACAATTTATATTTAGTGCCTCTAAGCTCCTAAGACTTCAACCACGCATTCAGTGCCCATGAAAACAAGTGTAACAGCTGGATTCAGTTAATGTTTCTTCATGAAAGAAAAAGACAATCATGCAATGTTATTTTACTAGACACTAGAATTTTCCAAGGTGGCACTATATAAAATGTAACATCAACAGAAGAGTGATGGCAAAGGGTTGAAACGGATAGCACAGAAAGCTGAGGGCCAGCCAATTCTCATTAGCTTTAGGCCATATGAACTGAATAGAGATATGTAGCAACTCACGAGTGCCTCATTTACCTGCTTCCCCAGAAATTGGTTTCTGCTGCACCTCTTCATCAGCCAAAGGAGCACTACCCTGCGATGCTGCTTCCTTGGCAGTTTTTGAGTCGTGAGTTGCTTCTGATACATCTGGCACTTTAAAAGCTCCCCCGTTTTCTGGTTTCAGTGGCTCATTAGCAGATCTATATTCTTCAACTGTCTCCACAATCTTTGGAGTTTCTTCTCGTTGAGGTGGTGCTGCAGGCGCCGCTTGTCCTTTCGAGGCAGCAGACTGTGTGGGGGATATAACCTTAGCTTGTGGATTGCGTGACTCCATGTCTGAGACAAAAAAGAAAGTAAATAGGATATTGTAAATGAATCAGTAGGATAGCACACTCTACACCTAATCCAGAGAATCAAATGAGCAGGACAAGGCACAAACCTTGGGCTTGATATGCACTACCACCATTTTCAGCACTGTTATTGTTTGATTCCATAATTCGATTAATAGTATCCCGCAACGTCTTGTTGGGCAAAAGATCATCTGCGAGAACACTAGTAGCGCCACAGACGCACACTGATTTTGAAATAATGTGGTCTCGAATACCTGGTGGGAAGCCAAATATCAGAAAGCGGGAACTATTTTAAGAGAGGTACAGGAATTGACGTGACATTTGCTATCCAAAACGCCTAGCAGAACATAAAAAATGGTATTGATAGGGAATGGGAACAAATTAAGCCTCTAACCCACTAGGTCAGGGCCGCATATATAAATGCCATCACGGCAGTCGAGACACGTGCTCCCGTTAACATTCAATCTTTATATGGAACGTAAAAAAATCATCAATCTAAGAGCAATCTTACATTTGTCACAAAAGCTAGTAAAACAACACTTGCTTGTAAGCACAGCGTCCTTCATAACTTCTTTACACAATGGGCAATGCAATTCTGGTGGAAGTTCACCAACTGAACGCGTAGATGGCATCCCGTCTATCTCTTTTTCGAAGGCAGCCCTACAAAAGAACAACTACTGAGAAAATATAATCCATAGGAGAAACATAAAATTAAATAATTGGTCAACAAAGCATACTCATTTGGCTTTAGAACTGCAACGGCTCCACTTGGCAATGCATAAGAGCCATCTGGGGTAGCCATCAACATGGATTTTGGAATCCCAGTAGGAGGTTTGACCCTCTTAATATCAAAATTGGGATCGCCATTTGTTGGGCAATGCTGAATAAAATGCCCTACATAGAAAAAATCCACAATTCAATAACTTCCTAACAAATTTTAAATCTTGAAATACGAATAGATGCACTTAACATTTTTTTCTATTAATTATAAGTAAATACAACTTTCGGTACGTACCAGGCACCTTGCATCTGTGACATATATAACCTTGTGGCGGTGTTTTCTTCTCAAATCCACCTCGACCTGACCATTGAGTCATTAAGTTTTAAAAACAGCCATAAGAAACAGAACAAGAACATATAAAAGCATCAATAGTATCATTTCCTAGAACAAGCAGAAGTAAACAATGTTGACAAAATGATGCAGGACATATTAGAAAGCAAATTAAGCTCATATCAAAGAAGATATTTCAGATCGAAAGCTAAGAGGTAAGAGAATCACCAAAACCACGTCCAGCCATCATTCTTCCACCCATGCCCCGTCCGAAACCTCTACCAGCGCCAAAGCCATCAGATGGTTGACTGCAGAAAGATGAAGTTATAGAAAATACTAAGAGCCAAAAAAGTCGGAACATAATTGACATATCATAACAATTATTGAGAAGTGAATACTAAGCCAACAACATTTCTCACCGCTGCCAATCTAAGGCTGGCGTATCGATTAAAGCTTTGATCTTGCTCTCCTCATCCTCTTTGCTGGAAGGGAGAGCATCCTGCACTGGGATGCTTGAGTGGAGTGATACAGGCTCAGGATTTGCATAAAGATCATTCCCAAATTCGTCCCATTCTAAATCTTCAGCCTACAAGAACCAAAGACTCATGATACATTTGCACACCGATACCGATATGAAGGCGCTGTTATGTGATTCCCAGTTACTTAAAAGGCTCTTCAAGAAGATCGACAGTGAGAGCTTACATATTTCAGGGCTGATTGATCTGTTCCAGCAAAGCTACCGTTTGTGGCTTGAACATCATCAGAAACATTCTCAACAATTGACCTACAATACATATTGAAATACTCAACTAAGCAATACAAAATTATATAAAGGCTGACAAGTATAAGCCTCTTTTTTCTGTGTGTGTTAGCTAATTGGCGTTCTCTGAAAAAAGATGAAGAAGAAGAGGCGGTGGATCTTCCTTCTATGCATGGTTAGCCTATTGAGTCCCACAGCAAAGTCAAAAGGTACCACAGACCTCCAGAATTGGTGAGGTTTGGACAAAACGTGCAAACCAAGGCCATCATCAACAATTGGGAGAATATTAATAAGCAAATGACCAACTTCAACTTTCAAATTATTTATATCTAATTAGACAGAAAAATGGACAGAACCAAATCAACAAAGTTTAAAGGATTGAGGCAATACTCTTCTTGCTCAGTAACGGGTGCAGTAACTATGGGCTTGCGAGGACGTCCAGGAACTCGGCGTATTAAAACTGATGTGTTTTTGGGAATTAACATTCCTTCATCAATGTACTCTGAAATTACAAAACAATGAGAAGCGTATAAACCCCACAAAACTACCACAAAAGTTCAACAAAACAGAAAACCTATAGTGAGCACCACCAGAAGCCATCTCCTTAGTCAATACAAAATATTATCATTATCCCCATCGCACTATTAGTCTTGCTAACTCAGGAAGGATAAACTTTCTGTGCATACAAATTAAACATTATGTGTTGTAAATTCTTACTATAAGAGAACAACAAACTTGAATATTTATCATAGTGGCCTAAAATTCTCTACCTCAATGTCCCAGGTAGGTTTTGTTCTGTGGACAATATTGACATAAAAAGATATATCTTGAACACATTCCAACTACCAGAGAATTAATATACTGTTATAATTTACATTATGTATGTAATCAACTGTTTCTGTAGACGCATTATATTTGATACTAATTCATACATATAACTAACTGAATAACCCGAGTTGTTAAAAATGTGAAGAAATATCAAAGTAGAGCTGTGTAAACACCAAGATTCTCAGAAACACATCAGTGCATATATTGGAACAAGCAAGAAGGAAGGTAGGAATATATATAACTTATTACCAGTTAGCTTTCTCAAAAAGGACCAAATATTCTACCACCCCCTGTCCAGATCTATTGAGGTAAACGACAATCCAACTATTGAGCCACCACTCAGGGTTATGAGGTATTGACATTATTAGCATATTATAAATAATTTCTAGTATTTATGCAGTTTCTCATTGTATCACTGAAAATAAGAAACAAAAAATAATACTCAAGTATAAAACCATCAAATGTAACGCTTCACAACAAAACTAAGACCCACCCCTGCCTCCTAAGAGAATAAAATTAATAAATTCCAACATAAATTATTCATCTAGCATTACCAACATCCATACTACACCAAGTACCAGCAAGTATCTGTGCTTAATATGTAATAGGACACAAACCCAGATTTTATTTAAATGATTAAATTTGAACAGATTTTGCAAAGAATCAAACCAACCTTCATTGGTCTGGGCGTTGGTGACCACGAGGTCAAAATCGGTACCCCTGCCCAAATGCTTTAATTCAAATATTTTTTCTTTCAAGTGTCCCACGGATATAAAGTGGCCGTCAATTGCAACTGAATCATAATCTTTTGCACTTTTAAATTTATAGTAAACAGCCATATTTTTTTTTCTTTTCGCCTTTTTTCTATATCTTTCTTCTCTCTTTCAGTGAGAAACAACCACAAACAGAAAGAGAGGCCGTCAAGTAATACAAAATGAAAGGCCTGGCATTCAACTCAAAAAAAAATAAATCAGAGACAATAACAGAAGTACAACGGAAACTGAAGTTTTTTTTCTTTTTCTTTTTTCCGCTTTCTGCAATAACTCAAGAAATATTAATCAAACCGACTACTGGTGGCCTTCTAATCCTTCAGTCACTCCAAACATCCGGATTCAGCGGGAATTCTTTAAACCTCCATGGAGAGAACTGATCACCGAGATCTCATTCGAAACTCAATCAAACTAACGGAAACTATACAGATCCAATAGATCGCAGAAGAACGCCAAATTGTCCTATCCTCCAGAAGCCGGACGCAATCGCAAATCACCGCCGCCTCGAACCGCAGAATCTCTGCTGCGAATCTCTCGATCAAAGTTAAACGAACGAAACCGCCATCACACACCAAAGCGTCTGCCGAATCCGATCACCGAATTGAAGAAAAGAGCACCCGATATCAACAAGGAGAGCGGGCAGTCAAGGACAACCCCTCAAACCAACTCTTTTATGCACCATTAATGGGGAATCGACCGAAGAAAGTGAGAAACTTGAGCGTTGAATTCTGGAGCAACGCCTTGTTGAGAAGTTGAAAATCGATTGGAATGGAGAGAAAATTTTTAGGGTTTGGAGTGCGCGAAAGAGGGCAATGGCAAATCCCTAACGCTGAGGATAAAGTATGAGTGGGAGGTTTACGAGAGGCGGCTTTATATTTAATTTAATAATGTTGTCATTTGCCCCCGAGGACGAAATCCTAGTCCCATCCTACTGTCAATCCTTGACACTCCTCGTAGAGGGAATTCTGGCTTTCTTCGGGTCTATTGCGAAATTAACAATTCTCTCACCCTGTGAGGTGTCACCCAATTAGGCCTCAAATATTTTATAATTAATCAATCAAATTCAAATATATGCCACGTCAATTAAATTTATCAGCCAATAAAAAATTTCAAGAAATCACACACTATTATTAGTACTCAATTTATTAATTACCTATTCATAATTTATTATTTAATTATATCAATACCAATTAATTAGTGTTGGTTTCTTTGTAGTCTTTTGCGCACTCCATTACATGTGTTGGAAAACATATATATTTTGATTTCATTATTCGTCAATTTAATAAATATATTAATTATGTTTATTTCTTGGCTAATTAAATATTTGCAGTATTTTGGTTTGTTTTAGTTTCCTTCATTTAGGCAGAAATGCATAGTCTTGGAGATCAAGAAATAAGATATGCATCATCAACTTACCTTGTATAAGAAGAATCTTTGAAGATCAAGTTTTCTTATTGAAGAAGGATCATGAAGATTTTGTCACTATATTTGACTAGGGATGGGCTTTGGGATTTGATCTCTCGTTATTTATTGGCATCATTATGAGCATAAAGTCTAGAGGTATGGAATCCTAGCAAAAGCTCCCGTCTTGATGAATCCTGGGATATATTGGTGATGAGTGTATAACGCAGCTTGAGTAGTAAAGTCTTGTGCTATGAATGCATAAGCGAGTAAACCAACTAAATTACAATCAATTTTCATTTCATCACTATTTTGTATAGATAGAGTTGATTGATTTTTTTCCATATCTACAAGAGTTCTGCATCACATGAAAGATTTTAAATTTTTTTAGGATCTTTCCATATGATACAAACTCTTGGAAGAGCCTATAGATTTTGAATAAACATAAAAGAAAGGTGATTGCATTAGGGTTCGAACCTTACTTGTCCTACAAGCATTACGACCCAAAACCTATATATATCTGAGTGATCGTAATTATTTTTGTATCATCCAACTCGAGATCATTTGAGAGAAATCACTCAGAGCCTTCTTATTTCTTTTTATTTGCAAATCATTGCAATCACGTTCTACCTGGAGGTATGAACATCTAGAGTGCTTGGGAGGAAGTAGCTAGAATCACGTTCTCCCAACCACACAAGTAAAGATCCAAGATGCAACAACTCTCAAGTCAAGCTAGCTCTCAAGCTTTGCATCGATCCTAATGCTTCTCAAACCAGGAAGCTTGTCCACATCGCCACTGATATTCAAGTTTAAGGGCAACTACAAGAAGTTGAAGAAAAATGTTCCTTGAACGAATCTCACAAAAGAGTTTTGAAACGGGGAGTCTTCGTTTGAATCAGGGCTTCAAAGTTGACAGGTGCTCTAAGGAACATGTGCATAATAGAGGAGTAGCCTTCTGAGGATAGGCAAAAACTATTATAAGGAGCTAAGTTGGACTTAGACTTCGGAGTAGCCAAGTTATACTTCTTAGTGATTCTTTCCCACAGTGTGAGGGAAGAGTGGACGTAGAAGGATTACCCCTACCTTCGAACCGCTATAAACTTTGTGTCTACTTTTATATTGTTTTTATCTTACTGTTGCTAGCATACTACATATCTTTTTCATTGATTTGTAAGAAAACTTTTTGCATATTCCGCTGCACATAATACTTCCTTGAGCATTACAAACTGTAAGTTACTTAAGCTCAGTTTGCTTAGAGCATACCGCCTTAAGTCAGTTTACTGTATTAGTTTTGCTGCAAGAACAAGTTTCTTGCAGTAAGCAATAACTTTGTGCTCAAGGTATTTGAAAA
Organism: Ajuga chamaepitys; assembly: GCA_958295605.1. NCBI lineage: Eukaryota > Viridiplantae > Streptophyta > Magnoliopsida > Lamiales > Lamiaceae > Ajuga > Ajuga chamaepitys. Next base: position 13,533,215 of record OY282502.1, on the reverse strand, counting down.
AAAGACGAGTTAGAGGTTTATTCGCCCCCCTCTAAACCTCTACCACTTGGGACCAACAAGTTATATCAGAGAGGTTAGTTTCACATACCAATCGTCTTTGGTAGCTAAACAAGATCCAGCTATTTTCTAGCAAAAAAAAAAAAAAAACACATTTTTAAAAGCAAAAGAATTTTAAGTCAAAAAGCCACAATAATGGAAACTTCCTCAACTAACGATCCCCATGTTTTCCTTTGAGGATCAGTCAATAAGGATGCAGGTACACTTGGTCTCTATGTATGATGAGATGTGGACATTCATCTTTGAAGATCCACCAGTAATCATGAAGATCAACATTGATGTACGAGTGGATAGAGAACCTGCACCTCCTCCCATGGTGGAAAAGACACTTAATGAATGGATTGCTGATGATAGAAAAAAGTCAAACTTGGATAATCTAACAAAACATGTACTTTTCGCTATATTGGACAAGGGAACCTTCACTAAAGTCATGCAAGACTGCAAAGGACACTTGGGACTTGCTGAAGGAAATCTGTGTTGGCTCAGATATACTTCGTGAGAACAAAGTGGCTACTACAACCCCCTAAACCCTAAACCCTAAACCCTAACCCCAAACCCTAAACCCTAAACCCTAAACCCCAAAACCATGGAGAGTCTCTAAACGATTTAGACACAAGATACACAACAATCCTGAATGAGTTGGTGTCTGCTAGGGAAGTTTACACTCAGCAGGAGGTAAACACTAAGTTGCTACGAGCTCTCACATCGAACTGGGATGTAAAGACTATTTCGATGAGAAGTTCAAAAAAGCTATGTAAGAAGAGCATCACTAACTCTTTTCTGACCTTAAATCATTTTGAGTATGATTTATCGGAGAAGTAGAGAAGAAGAGAATGATGTTATAACCAATGCCCTAGTAGCAAACAATCCCTCACAACAACTCCAGATGGTTCCAGTAACCACCATTGTGCCAAAGCAACAACTTCGAGTTATTATTGAGGAGGAGCAAGCACTTGATGAGATGGCTCTACTCGTGAAATGCTTCACATGTTTTATGAAGAAGCATCCAAAGGGAAATCCATCCAAGCCTCAATACACTAGGCCCTCAGAACCCACAAGGATGAGCAAGGAATTGCTACAACTACAGGAAGACTGGTGACTTTGCTAGGGAATGTTCATATCACAAAGTGCACAAGTACCCTGAGGAAGTTCGCAAGCAAAGACGGGATATAAAGATGCACGAGAAAGCACAACTAAAGGCTCTCTTGAGTGGAGTAGAAGCCATCAAAGCTATTCCACTATCTTTGAGGGAACCTACAACGTATGAAGACTCAGACTTCGACAATGATTCTTCATATTTTGATAGCGAAGCACTCGTTTGTCTTATGGAAAAAGAGATTAACGGTCATGCAGAGATAGATTCTCCCAGTACCTTTCCAAGATTAGAGAATGTTGACTCTGAAAGCTTACTCATTTCATTCAGATAGATTATTGTTGACTTTGACTTGGTCAATTAGTAAAAGCACCCATGTCGCAATTATCATTAACTCCATTTTTCGGTTATTCTTCTAGATTATTTTCTCTAGCCCTTCGATCTTCTTGGAGACAACAATGATTCCAGCCTGTAACTCGTGGGCAACCGAGTTAGACCCCGACATTAGTGGTGGATCGACCCATTCGAAAAAGAGACACCCACCTCTCTACTCAAAAAACAAAAACACAAAAAATATCTTATAATCACAATTGTTTTGCAATACTAGTTTGATGGAGTTTGAGATCAATACAACTTACATTCCAATTGCGGCATCGGTAAAACCTCCGACCCACATTTGGTTCTTTCCTTGATGTTTGAAGTGAGACTCGTATCCCACATTCGCAAAGCATAAACCCGGCTGAAGAGTTACTTTAGTAAGACATTGCCTAAATTGGAGCCGCTCTTCAATTTCGACTATTTTTAGCTGGGCTTGGGACTGACTTACGGCTACTGCAGTAGGGGAGGAAATGTCTTGCAAAATTGTGGACTAAGGTTATAATGGGAAAGATAATGGAGGGAATAACTTGATTTTCCCTCCTAAATGACTAATGTAATGTCATTTACACATATTATTTGGTAAATAATTCCAGGTCACAAAAAACCCAACAGAAAATCCTTCTCACGTCGCACAAGCTGTCCACGCCACCCGTCACCGGATGGGTTACAGCCTATAGCCCGTGACGGGTATTTTTACCAATTTTTTGAAAATTACAAGACATTTTAAAAAAGTGGTATATTTAGTGTCCTAGTTTCTAAATAGTGAAAACTTACTGGGCATTTACACCAGTTTTCCCCAGTTTTCGGCGCAAGTTACGTGCGGAATTCCGGCGAAAATTATCAGAAATTAAGTTTGGAGGTCTATCTGTAAAAATTCGTAAAATTTATATGTATTGATTTCATAAAAATATATTTAGTAATTTATGTGTAAAAACGTTTATAGTATAATATAATGAGACATACTAATAAATCTGAATCTTATAGGATATAAGGAAGCAAAAGAAATATAAAGATTATGATTATGCAACTCAACTCGTAGATGATATTTCATCTTAAACAAAGCTTGGGCCTCCTGGAAAGGCAAATAATCACATCTACAAAGGTAATTTGTGTCATACTTTGGAGAATATGTGAGAATTAAGATAGTAAGATAACTGGTCTTCAACGAAACAATTTTAACAAGAAGTCAAAACTTAAAACAGATATAACAATATTTATAAGTGCACAAATAAAATCAAGTATACTCAAATGCATAGATTTAAGTCCAAAAAATTAGTGGTTGTACGTCTCTAAAGAACAAGCTCAATTAAGAAAACCATGCGGCTACTTCTTCAATGAAATGAAATTCTTTTTAAACATTAAACAATATAAAGAAGTATTAGTATTTAATGGTAAAAGTAACACACATATGTATTACTTTCTCTATTCCACGAAAAGAGCCTTGTTTCAAATAAATATTTTTGTTTAGAAAAAGAAACAGTCATGCTTTTAAAGTCAATGCCTTGTTTCATTAGTCAAAGTAAAAAGTTCATAATTTTAATTTTATGAATAAGGTAATGTAGCTAAACAAGCCAAATCAACACATAAACATATTCTTATAATTGACGACTCATTATTTTCAGAAGTAAATGTTGTTCTATCATTAAATTAACAAGAAACAAAATATAATCTCTGTCGAAAGATAACCTTTTCTTAGGCCGGATGATTTTTTTGGCAAATTAGGAAAAAATACTTTAATAGCATTAATATTTTTATCGCGAAAACATAAGATTATTATTTATAAAATAGTAATAGCATTTACATTATCTCAAAAATACTACTGCTAAAGAAGGAAAAATGCATCACAAAATATTGCAAGGTACAGTACACATTGTCGGTGCCATTTTTTCTTCGGTTCAGAATCAGGTCACAAGAATCCGAGTGTTTAAGTTTTGTCCATGATACAAATTTAGATTCATACAGTTATGGATACAACCTTTTATCCCAATAATTTGGTTTAATGTGTCCACTATGTTATGGATATTCGATAAGTTTGGGTAACAAAACAAGTTCAATAAATAGATACTTGGAATTTTAGGAGGCACTAAAATATAACAAGTTACAAGGTCTAATAATGTTCTTTACATTGCCATCATGATACAGAACAGATCCACCCAAACCCTACGCCGTCATCTACTCCATGGATCTTAAATGCCACGTCATCAACTAAGCAAAATGTGAGAAATGCAAGTCATTTATATGTCTGTCAAGATTAGTGAAGACACAACAACAACATAGGCTAGAAAGAAAAAGATGGCAATCTGGAAGAAAAACTTGGGATTGTCCCTCATATTTGGAGACGTAACCGCCCTGTTAAACCAACAAAAAAACCTCATCAGCTTCACTGAAAAGCTCAATCCAGTGGTGGATGGTGCACAGAGATTACCTCGCGATTCGCTGAGAAAGACGGTGAAAAGGCATGCTCTGGATGAACACGATACCTGGTCCCGTCATAACAGCCGTCACCAGATTGTCACCCTGCATGGGAAACATAAAATTAGAGTCTGGAGGATTCAAAACATGCATGAATTTAAATTTAAATGGATTTCAAAATTCACTCAAAATGACAAGTGATGGTTTTCAAATCCACATCAATCAAAATACACAACAATGTAAAACTGATGGATTTCAAATACACAAAAATTATAGTAGCTTTCGGATCTCCCTTAAAATTCAAGGACTTGAAATTAAGGCCTACTTTAAATCCACCAGAGGTGAAAACAAGACTAATTAATCTTTCTCCACGGAAATAAATAAAAAAAAGTGATGAATTTCAAATCTTTATCCAAACAATACATTGTAAATCCATCCCCGAATCCTTCAATCCAGATCCAAACCTTAGATAAGATGACAAGTATGTTGCCTATGAAGAACTCCTAAAAAGTAATACTGATCAGACTACAACGCTCAACTCCATTTGAACACTATGTTATTTGTACAAGTGCATGTAGTTAAAAGTTCGAAAGATAAATTGCTGGCCATGCTCATCTTGTTTGGGGGAAGGAATAGAATGCTTGTACAAGAAACCCAGGCGGCTATTGGCAAAAAGTATACCATGCACTGCATGTAGTCACTCTAGGATAAATCATGGTTATTCGTGAGGAAGTATTTTAGAGAGAGGGGGGGAGTAGTGAGTGCGCACAATGAAAGGAAATAATGGAAGTCCACCGGTGGGAGCAAGTAAAGAATAAAATATAGGGACTGAATTCGCCCAAAGAAGAAGAACAGATATAAAAATTGGAACATTGCCAGAAAGATAATAACTGTAAGATGACAATTCTATTGAATAATATCTAGATTTCAACTTCATGCGATAGACCTGCTTCAAACTAAACAATATGTTTATAGCTGTGATCAGCAAGACTGGGAATTTTTTCCACTCAATAACTGAGAAACTGCTAGTAATTAGTCCTTCTAAATATGGAATATCTCCAAAAATAGACACTTGAGTGATTCTAATGAGTTTTCAACAGATGACAACCTTGCGCAAACAAAACACACATAATCTGAACATGGAGTTAGCATTTCCCTCCTGGCAGCTCAAACTCATGCACAAGTATGCAACAAATATGTGTTGAGACTTGAAAGTAAGGATACAAGGATTCTCACCCCAAAGACCACCCGTCTCATGGGACCATTGTACTTGATTTGTACATTTACTGATGCTGACACTGCTACAATGCTTGAGACATCAACTGCTAAAACTTCGCCCACCTCAAGATTCTTCTGTACAACTAAAGCACCAGCAAGAAATGCTCTATTAGTACAGTGCAAACTAAAATGATGTTTGGCATCCAAATTAAATGTGTGATTACTTGCCCCATTATATAAAGATTGAATTGGTCATTTTGGTAGTTGACCTCTAATAATTTTCACCCCTTTATACCAAATTATGATACTCTTGAATACTTCTGGTATACACTTCACTAAATTCCGAAGTGCTCAACCAGAAACACAAGAATGATCACATTCTTCATGCAATTATGACTACTGGGTTTGAGTACACTTATCCTAAATCAGATGACAACATGCATGCATACTTAATTAAAATAATATTAGGATAATTGCGGGATAAAAGGACAGAAAATTCCTATCAGTAAGGATTTTCTTGCTTGCTTTAGAAACATGGATGGAATTTGAAGGAGACATTAGATGTACATCACTAATAGTTTAAAGCAAGATGATGGTTAGACCTACCTATACATTACCTAAGTGTCATCTTTATCAAAGATAATTTAATTTTATTCCTTTTAGTGGTACAAAGCAATGAAACTCAAAAACTGTTCTGTTCTCAGTTAGAGAAACATGCTGCTAATTTTGAAAGTGACAGTGAAGCTTATTCACAAACATTTTCTTCAGAAGCATATAAATCTGCTGTCTGTCATAAAAATCAAAATTCAAAAGAAAAAGATAAAGAGAGTGCTAAACAATTATACGAGGTTGTGCACCAATAATTCAATATGAAAAATATATTAAAACATTGCACCATAAAATGTTTTTATGCTACATCAAGGCTTCTCCAGAGGAATGAGACAAGCTGCACATGGACATGGTATGTTTACCTTGTTCAGATATAAGCATGCATGTACTATTATAAGTGCCAAACAAGGATAAATTTTCATCAAAAGGCCTCTCCAGCCTCCACAGATCAATTACAATCAGAGTTTTGACAAAGATTTTCAAGTATTACTATCAATAAAAGGCTGACCTGCTTATTCCAGAAAACTAAAACATATAGAAGTATTTTTCAGTGATTCAATAATCTAATCTTATCAAACCCTCTTCTTTGGCAGTTGCAGCTAGGGGTGGGCAATTTGAAGTCGGGTCCGGGTACCCGACCCAACCTGTGCAGGTTTTACTCGATCGGGTCGGGTTTGTTCAGACTGCACGGGTTTTTAATAAATCCCGAACCCAACCCGCATACATAGGGTTTTGTCGGGTCAGCTTTTACTTATTTTTTGGGTTATCCGGGTACCCGAGTAATGTAAGCTGACATTTAGCCATCAAATTTCCTATACGATTTGCTTTTTGGCTGCATTTATGTGTATTTTCCAGATTAAATTTTCTTCTAATCTCGAAGAATCCAAGGGAAATGCAGCCCAAAATAAATTATATTAGGGCAGAAAACTAAAGTAAATATACTTTAGTCCTGCTTCATTGTCATCATTTTCTACATCATTTAGGCCAGAAAAACACCTTCAACCGTTCAACGAAACCTAGCCTTTTAGCTTCTACACTTTGTTCATCACAAAGTATATATAGAGGAGAAGCCAAAAAGAAAAAAAATCGAAAATTATACCATAGCTAACCAACATCTCGATTATCTTTACAATCTTTCTGTTCTTCAGAATCAATTAAATAGAAAGTGGCCTATAATAACGTTTTATCAATATTTTTCAAAGAAAACAACTATTTTCAGATAAGATGAAACAACCACCGCACAAACACACACAAAAAAGTGAGTGAGAAAACCCGACCCAGAGAACCTGAAACCCGCAAAACCCGACCTGAACCCACCCCTAGTTGCAGCATTACCCTTTATATCTAACCTCACAACTAACAGCTAGGATTCTGTCTCCACAAAGTAATTAAGTAACGGAGACAAATTTAATACCGGAAATGTGGTTCTTGCATGTAAAATCTGGATTTCCCAACCAGTTCATTTTCGTTATCATCATTCACAAAATGCTTGTACCATTATTATTATTATTATATGAAATTGATGAAGTTGGTTATTTGCCTTCAAAGCGTTACCACATAAACGAACATTTTTCTGAGTTGTCGTCCTTTTCCCTCTCTTCCTCTTTCATTTATTTGGGGGGATGGGGAAAATGTAGTTTCACTGTGACTTTAGATTAGTTTGACTATATGACATAATTAATCATTCTATTGGAAGCTAAGCCGTGGAATAAACAAGCACATAGAAAGCACATGCAAACAACAATGGAGTTTCTCCTCTTGCCAGGTCTTGGGGACCAAGATTAAACATGAGAAGTTTATGGAGGAGCAAGAAGCAGGTACAGGATGTCCATAAAATTTAAAAAAAAAAAATTCTTAGTGGCAACTGCAACTCAGAGAACATACCAGAACCACCACCAACTATAAAAGCAAGCCCTTGACCAGATATTTTCTGCCTTAGAAATCCCTGCAGCATGATTAATTTGTGAATTTTGTAAATCAGTAAATAAGTCATGACTAGTGAGTAAATGGAGAAAAGTTCCAGAGCTAACCTCGGCACTAGTAATAACATTGCGCACCCGCTGATCAACAGTATTATTAACTTTGACATCATTAATTGAGCATAGAAACGCATCTGGCTAAAATATTTATTACCGAAGTTATATTCAAGTCCGAAAGAATTCGTTAATCATAAGTGGGAAGGAGTGTCAGAAATTGTAAGTAAAATGAGAGTAACTGATCATAAAATGAGAGTGACTGATCAATACCTGGCACAACATTTGACCACCGAATAGTGCTAAATCAATCTGCATCAGAAATGTACACAGAGAATCAGGTAAAGCTAATAATAAGTAATGAAATCCTCTAGCAAACCAACAAGTCAGCAGGAAAGCAATGTACCGGGAGAATCCTTGCAAGGGTAGGTGCAGCGATTCCAACAAACCCGTCCGTTGAACCAGTATTTTGAAGAACGATGCTAGTAACACTCTTTCCGAGCAGCCACTGCCATACACCTGCTTCATTTTCGGGTACATATACATTTTCCATTTGAATAGACCCAGACATGTAGCACATTGAACCTGCAACACATCACACTAATAAATCCATGCAAACAAAGAAAAAAGAAGAAAAAAGGCAGAGTTACATTTCCAGCTAGTAAAAAGAAATCGATACTGTTACACAAATTTCTAAAATATACAGATACTTCACCCTGTCTTTGTCGGTAAACTCACAACCACAAACCTTTTTGTAGTAATATTAGGCGATATCCCTTTATGAGCTATAAAAAATTTAAGAATGTTGTGCTACTTGTATGATTATTCAATATATACAGTACAGATAAATAAACGAGTTAGAACAAAGTACTGGCTGAAGAACCAAATAAATGAAATGCATAGATGAAGATCACTATGTGGATAGGACAGTAACATGTGGAGATTTAATTACCGACATTTGAGCTGAAAGTAGCAACAACTGAAGCTTAAAGAGTGAAAACTATAGAAGAAGAAGAACAAAACAATTTATATGGGTTCAATCACAGCGAATTCTCCTTTCCACCCTCTGACCCTCTCCTACTTAGTCTAAAACTCCCAACCTCTTCCAGAAACGTGGAGGTGAACCTTTTGTCATTCTAGCATCGGACACAATCAACTTCCATAATAACAGGATCATGCTAAGTAGGGTGAACATGAGAGAAATGTAGCCAAGAAATGCATACAGCCATCCTCTTTTGTGCACATTGACCTAGAGAACTATTTGCCAAGACCTTCCTAAAGTAGAAGCTTTAGCAAAATCAATAAAGAAATAAAGTGTAGAACAAGACCAGAAATCTATATCTCAAAATACAAGGAAACTGGATAATATATATGTTAGTCTTGGATATAATATATTAATATTTCCATCAGCAACTACTTTCCCCACCGGTACTGTTCTATAAAAAGTCACAGAAAAGAGACATAATTATAACATATTTGGTTGGTAAAAGAAGTTTTTAGTACTATATGAAGATAAGTTCGATTGGATAAGACACAATTAACACCACTCAGATAGAGTAATCATTTGCATTTATGACAAAACTATGGTGATACAAACTATCTATTATTTTAGCCTCTTTGAAGTTATTGACAGGAAAAAGTGTGCAGAAAAAATTATCAAACTGACAGGACAAAACCACAGTACTGTGAACATAAAAAGGGTCAAAATCTACCATCATAGCCCACTAAAACAATAGTCTCAGAACTAATAGTTTAAGTTATAACTTAGAAGGCCAGTTTTTCGGTCTAGTTAGTGCTTAAAAATGTGCAGGTATGTGGAAAAGAAGCTCAACACATTTTGGACCTTACTCTGTGGTGGTACCAGCAGGAATCTTTTATTACAAACAGGCGAGGGCCAAGGGTTTTGCCAATCTGCTTTGGCCCTCCCAATTCCAATCTGACCTGTCATACCCCTACCCGTACTCGGTACCACCAAAACAAAGACATTATAATAGATAGACACTTTTTCAGACGACAATTTCAAAATTCCATTTAGAGAACATAACGATGTGCTTTTATTAACCAACAGCTATGTTAACCAGATACCGCTGAAGTTAAATTTGGAGTAAACATCAAGTTCAAAATCCCATTTAGAGAACAAGACGATGTACTTTTACTAACCAATAGCTATGGTAACCAGATACTGCTGAAGTTAAATTTGGAGTAAGCATTAATATATATGCTAATCGACAGAAAGTGAAAAATGAATAAAGAAGATTACCAAGACATAATCTAGAGCAATAAATTTCTTTATAAACACCAGTACTAGCTCCTAAGTTATGGATATTGTCCAAAATTTCAAGAAATGCAGAGTTCTGTCAGTGTTTCAACATGCATCGTCAAGAAAAGACAAGAAATCAAGTAGAATCCAGATCAGATATCGTGTTTGTGAGTACATCAATGTAAAGTCAACGGATCCAAGTTCTTTTCAGTTGAATAAATATACAAGTGCTAATAGCAGAGAGATAATTGACTACATACCAGGCTTTGCAATAATTTTTTCTTGTGGCTTCAACATTATCTATAGAGAAAAGAAGCAGGGTGAATGTAAACTTTATTGAATACCACAAGAATTTCTGAGACAAGAACAAGAATATTTTGTGTGTGACAAGCACCTGAACTATTTGCGCTTCCCCACCCAAAATCTGAAAAGAAGTCACGGCATCTTGTGGGCTCTGAAATACAATACAAACATGAATAATTTACATAGAAGCTACTAAGAGAAAGAATTAACTAGGTTTCTCATAAAATTAAGATCGAAATGAACAATAGTTTATTCTGGGATAATAAGCACTTTCATTTAATAAGAATAACAATGTAACACTATAAACCAAAGTTTTCCAACTTATTAAACTTGGTGATATTTTCATCTTTTTTCATGTCCTTTTGCATTGATATTTTTAAAAGTAGAAACAAAAAACAGCTCGGCAGGATTTGGAAATTTTTATTTGGGGTAATAGAGAACTCAAAAGTTATTAATTATATGTTTTATTCCTTTACAAAGTTGGAAAAAAAGAGATTAATTATATGTTATTAAGACATTTAATAAGTAAAAAAAGAGAGAGAAAAGAAAGAAGGCCTATTTCCTTGGCCTTAATGAACACAACCTAGTATGAAAGCACATTACAGCGAAATAAGGTTATTCTACTTGAACCATGCACTAACATATAAATTGTGATACAATCAATTCCAATAAGTACGCTTATCAATGTAACTAATTGTGAGAAGAGATAATATGCCTAAAGACACTTTTATCAGATTGCATCCTTTTTCTTTTTACTCTCTCTCTCTCTCTCTCTCTCTCTCTCTCTCTCTCTCTCTCTCGCACACACACACGCGCACACAAAGCATTACAAGCGAATGATCTTATCTTTGTATCCTGTGAGGAAAGGGAACTCAACCACCCACCCAACCATTTACTGCAGATGCAAAATATGAAGGTTCACATCGCCATATCATACAATTTCCATCGCGAAAATGACAAATATTCAACACAAAGTGAGTACTCCACAGTCTCCACCATGCAAAATTCGAAAAGCATTGACACAGGATATATGGTGATAGCAGTGTACTCTCAATTGTCCTCCAAAATTCAAAACCAGGGCATTTTGCAATGCGCATCTGGTCTGTATTTCATCGCATGAGCTAACTATCAAAATGCCACTCGACAAGCCAATGCTTTGCTAATCTAGTAGCATCTCCTCATCATAATATGGTCAGGTTTAGGTGTTCAACCCCTACTCTCACCCAATCCCCCACTCAAAAGAAAAAAGGGCCACTCAATTACCTTAAGAATCGACATTTTTCCAGCTAGACCCAGACTTATATACAAGCCCCAAAGAGAACAACTCTAACTTGAAGTGAAAAGTCTAACAGAAATTACAATTTTGAGTCTTCACCACAGCTGAAGAAGTTCAAATTTTCTTTCAATTTCAACTCCACACACTCCTCATTGTAATTGAAACAGACATGAAATCATGATCAGCGATACAGAGAAAGAAATTCAAAGAACAATCGAAGTTAAACCCTTGGGGTGGAAATCATTTCTTGCAAACGCAACAGAAGTAGACACGAAAATGTATATACAACACAAATTCGCAAACATTTTATTGTATAATTAAGGAAGTGGAAATTTACCTGATAAACAAAAGGTTGGAAAGGCGTTGAGAAAAACGGTGCGGCCATTGGCGAGGGATCAAAGCTCAGACTTGGCAGATCGATCGAGCGATCAATGAGAATTAAATTATTTTGGAGTTTCTTCCATATATATTTATGTCCCAGGGTTTTTGGTTCTAAAATTTACAATCTGCTTACCTGCTAAAAAACTGGATACCAAGAGTGCCCTTAGTCGATTGCTTAATCTACGTTCAATTTACCGCTGCTTTCTGGATGGCTCTTAATATAAAGCAGGCGGCGTTTTAGTCAATTCGATGTAAATCGTCGATAGCGACCGGTAGAACTACGGGTCAGCAGCATGACATGGCACTAGACTATTGGTTAAAAGTCCCAAATAGACGTGGTGGTCTCACTCTTTCTCACTGGGTTTGTGGGAAAATCCACCATTAACTATCCGAACCCATCCGACTCCGTGGGCCCGCTTTTATATTCAAAATGTATCCCCTTACTTAAATGATTGCCGATCCGCTAAATTTATAATGAAATCAATTGTTACATTTATCGACTTATTTAATTCATTTTGATAATTGTCTATTCAACTATTTGTTGCACCATCTCTCTGCAATTTGTAACAAATTGTGCTGACGGTGCATTCTGTTGTCTATCGTCTATTTGGAGTGTCTGAAACTAATTTCCTACGACGTTCTTGCTGCTTGTTGTTGGCGACTTGTGTCTTTATGTAGCAAATTAGCCATGACTATTACAATTAAGTACAAGAATTTGGGGGCATCTAGTTCCTACAAAGTTAGTTTTACATCATCAAAATATGAACATAAATTTTTTAACAATTTTTCACCTTTTCACTATATCAAAACTTCAAGCAACGTAAAACTTAAAGTCACAAAATCAGTGTTGTTATAATCGGACCGGCGATCAAACCGGTTTCATCATCGGTGACGGTTTGACCGGTCGGACCGGTTGGATCGACGGTCTAACCAGAAAAGCACTAATTACAAAAAAAGATAATTATAACCTAATTAATTTTTCTGATGTAATTATATACATTAACATCCACAAAAAAATTATCAATTGAACTTCAAAATTTTATAATGAACTTTTATAACCTACTACAATTGAACTTTTGAATTTTAAATGAATTTTATAATTTTCAGAAATTAATTTTTTAATTTAAAATGAATTTTATAATTTTTAATTTTCAGAAATAATTTTTTAAATTTATTAAGTCTGAATGAATTTTATAATTTTTGAAAATAATTTTTTAATTTTTCAATTTTAAATGATTTTTATAATTTTAAAATAATTTTCAGAAATAAAATTTCTAATTTGTTTTATTTTAAATGAGTTTTATAATTTTTGAAATAATTTTTTTAATTTTTTAATTTTAAATGAATTTTATAATTTTTAAAATAAATTTCACAAATAAATTTTTTATTTTTCTGAATTTTAAACAATTTTTTGGGGATTATATTTTTTTAAAAAAATTTAAATTAATATTTAATATTATTTTTGAAATTTCCCTAAAAAGTGAGTAAGCAGAAAAAAGAAAAAAAAAAAAGAAAAAAATAATGCCACGACAGAAAAAGAGCTCCACTTCATCAATGACCGGTTGTATAACAGCCTATGACCGATCACGGGGCATTTTCACCAATTTTTGGTAAGTTAGAAGGCATTTCTAAAAAGTGGCATACTTAGTGTCTTAATTTTTAAATACAGGAAACATACTAGTAGGGGTAGGTAATTTGAGATCGGGTATCCGAACCCGACCCGACCCGCACGAGTTTTACCCGATCAGGTCGGGTAATTTTCAGACCTCACATGCTTCTCGCTAAAACCCGAACCCGACCCGCACACATTAGGTTTTTTTGGGTCGAGGTTTTATGATATGTCGGATTTATCGAGTTACCGATTTTTTTTAAAAAATGCAGTCGGGTTATAGCCTATCGGGGTTGAATTGAAATAGGGTGTCCAACATTTTTCTATTTTCTCCTTCAAGACCCACACCCTGCAAAACCCCCGCTACTGCCACCAATTCGCCGGGGCCACTGTCGTCGCTGCTGTCTCCACCATCGTTGCCGCCTCCGTTGGGGATGTTGTCTCCACTGCAAACCCATCTCACTCTGCGAGCCCCAAACCCATCTTGCAACTCTGACATCGCCAACTCGCCGAAGCTCCCACCATCATTGACTAGCCGGGCAAACTGCGTCGCTGCTGCCTCTGCCGCAAACCCATTTCACAAAATCGGTTCAAGGTAATACGGCAAACCCATCTAAACTTTTTAGCTACTCTCACTACCATGGATCCTCTCTTCATCTCAATAACATTTTCAATCCTCTGTTTATTATGTTTGCTTGTATGAATTTCCAGATTTACAAACTGCTAGCTTGTTTGTATGGTATGTGGTTGTAGTTGTATTATGTGGTTTTTATCAGATGTGTTAGCCTGTAGAGGAGAACCATATAACTTTAATATGGTCAAAGTGAGTGTAGATTCTTGATAAAATTTGAAAGAATAAATGAAGAATGATAACTTGTTGGTTGAGTCTTAATTTAGACCACTTAGGAAAATTGAACATGGCAAGTTATAGAGCTATATCAAACATTATATATTGCTCCACAGGAGCAGTAACCATACAACTTTAGTAGAGTGCAGAAAGATATCTGAAATCGAAGTAGATTTAGAAGGGAAGAAGATGGATGATGATTCAACAGGGTAAAATGATAACCTGCAGGTCATAAATTTGAGAGTTTATATATAAATAGTGATTAAGTTTGAGAATGATTAGACACATTGTTTGAGAATGATTAGAAATACCCAAATGAGGTGTGGCATATGATTAAGTTTAGGATTGCTTGAGGGGTTCAAATCCTCTATTTATAGTATGGTTGCTTGTGGGTTCATCAATATATTGCAAGATGTTTTATACCAAAATATGGTGGTTTGTGGTTTTTTCAATTTTATTGTTGACTTGGTTTTTTTTATTCTTTCATCTTATAGATGTCAAGTTCAAAAGGAGTACACATTGACGTGTTGGAGAGGGAAACCAACAAAAGGATGAGAGACGGTGGTCGAGAAGTTAGTCAAAGTGATTCGACAAATTTTCACACACTTGATGATTATGATGATAGAGAAGAGGGGATGGAAATTGAGGATGAGGGAATTGCTTCTGAAAAACAAAAACTAGATGCAACGACGGAAGAAGTTGGGTCAAAGTATTGGTTTCATTTGAAAAAGTTCATTTGTGAAGTGGAAAAAATACGGAGGGGTAGGTGCAATTACTGTAGCCCAGTGATTAAGTCTGATCCAAGAAAACATGGTACAAAGCATCTCAAGAATCACTATAATTGTTTCAAAAAAAAAAAACCTGAAGGAGAAGGCAGTTAGATTCTGACTCCAAAGCAACCAACTCGGTTAGGTGACAAGATATCTCCCTCTTCATGGAAGTTTGATGAAGTTAAAGCAAGAGAAGCATTGTGCTATATGATAATAGTTGATGAGCTTCCCTTTAAGACAGTTAAGAAACGTGGTTTCAGATGCTACTCTTATACCGTTTGCCCTATGTTTGAGATTCCAACCAGAAAGACAGTTACCAAAGATGTCTTTAATGTGTATGTAGCCGAAAAGAATAAGTTAAAGGATTTTATAATGAAACACTCTCAAAGAATCTGTATCACTACAAACACGTGGATGTCGATTGAGAAGATGAATTATATATGTCTCACTGCGTATTTTTATTGATGATGAGTGGAAATTGGATAAGAGAATCTTGACCTTTTGTCCAATTATTGGACATAAAAGTGAGGAGGTGGGTAAACGGATAGAGAAGTGTTATTGAATTGGGGGATTGAAAACATATATATGATCACTGTAGATAACGCTTCTTCGAATGACGGTGCAGTGGCGTATTTGATAAAGAAACTTGAGAACAGGGGTACACATATTCTTGGTGGAAAAAATGTCCATATGAAATGCATTGCACATGTTGTGAACCTCATTGTGCAGGACGGTTTGAAGAACAAGGATAGCTTTTGGCTATTTCTCATATAAGAGGGGCTGCGAGGTATGTGAAAAAATTCCCGGCAAGGCTCAAGAGATTCATGGAATGTGTTGGAATTGAAAATGTCGAAACAAAGAAGATGTTAAGTCTAGATGTGTCTACCATATGGAATTCCACATATTTTATGTTGGAATCTTCTTTATCCCTAAAAAGAGCTTTTGATTCATTTGAATATGTGGATCATGGTTATGTTAGCGATCTAGTCAAGCCACCATATAATGGGATCCCGACTAAGGATGATTGGGGAAGGGCTCGTTTGTTGCTGAACTTTTTGTAGCCGTTTTAAAATCTCACCTTTGAGCATATCTGGTTCTTCATAAGTCATATCTAACAATGTCTTGTGTGAAATAAGTACTATAGAGTTGCTTCTCAAGCAACAGTTTGAGAGTGATGACTTCCAGCTGAAGGAGATGTCAAGAAGGATGAAATTGAAGTTTGATAAGTATTGGGTTTCGATTGAGAAGATGAATGTGAACCTCTACTATGCTGTGATACTTGATCCCCATCGAAAAATGTTATTTCTTGACTTCGTGTTTAGGCAACTCTATGATGAGTCTGTTCAGGTGGTAATGAAAGCAAAGATTGAGTACCGTATGCAAGAGTTTTCTGATGAATATAGGGCAAGGTATAACTCACTTAGAAGTTAGAACTGGTTCCTTTCAACCTTCAAGGTCTTCAGCCTCTTTGATTTCTAGTTCCAAGCAAAGTACTGGTGACTCACAAGCATTGACTAGAACCTTCTTGTTGGACCAGTTCAATAAGTTCAAGTGTGGAGGAAAAATCGAAAATGTCAAGTCAAGTTAGAGAAGTACTTGAGCGAGGAAGCTGAGGGTAAGGGAGTTCGAAACTTTGATGTATTGTTGTGGTGGAGAGTGAATTCTTCTCGGTTTCCTCTTCTCTCAAAGTTAGCTCACGATGTGTTGGCAATTCCAGTCCCGACAGTTGCTTCAGAGTCTGCATTTAGCACTAGTGGGCATGTTCTTGATGCATTTAGTTCATTGTCTCCTAAAATAGTTCCAGCCCTTATATGTGCTCAAGATTGGTTTCGTGACAATGGCCAATCATTATGTGTGGAGGAAGACTTGAAAGCAATTAAGTAAATTGATCAAGATATTAATTATTTTTGTTTATTAATTACTTTATGTATATTTTATTGTTCTTTATAACTCAATATCTTGATTTTTATCTTCTTTTTCTTTTGTAGAAATAGTGAAGTTGGGAATAGATACAACAATTGTGGATGTTTGAATTTATCCAACTTCATCATCACCTTTAAAGTAAGTACTTTATCTCTGAAATTATTTTATCTTTTGTAGTTTTTTTTTATATAGAAATAATAAGTGGCTTCTTGTGGTTTTTTTTTTCTTTTTTTCTTTTAGTTTTTGTCTTAGGTGGATGGGTCAGATACACGCAACCACTACAATCCTTTTGTTTTTTCTTGTTTTGTAATGCTTTTAAATTCTGTTTGTGAATGTTGTAGTGCAATTGTGCACTTTGTTTGGATATTTGCATTGTAGTTTGTTCTTTTTATGTTTATTGTGAAGTCTTAGAGTTAGTTTTGTGGGTGTTCGAATTTTAGAACTTTCTTTGATGTTGTGTTTGAAAATTAGGAGTTTTTTGTGCTTAACTAAATTTGAGTTAAATTTTAGTTTCTTACTTCAAATTTTAGTTTAATATTAGTTTCTTACTTAAATGTATCGCCATTGGAGAATTTGTCAACCGTGTGATCTTGTGAGATGAGCAATTGAGTACCAATTAGTTAAAAGTTGACCAATTTGTTAAATTACGTAAGTAATTATATATTTTTTAAGGTTGACCAATCAAATATATAGAGCAAATATATTATATTGAATTTGAAGCATCAAACATCTTATTTTTCATGCTCCCATGACCATCAATACCTTTTTCCATATCCAGTAACAAACGTTCTTATTAAATAATAAATTTGTACTGCGTGTGAAATATTTTCTGTCAAGAAATATTCCAATATACAATCATACACATAATTTTTTATTCTAATGTTGGGTAGTTGGCAAAATAGTTCGAAATTCTAAATCTATTTTCTATATTACATTTTGTATTTTTATGGTAATAAAATTTGGTTGAAATATCATATATTCATATTTAGTAATATCAAAATCCTAATTGAAAATGGAAACTCAAGCTAGAAATTTTAACTCAAATCTCATTCAACATATGCTTGTGATAATTTTTTCCTTAAGAAGAAAAATTAAATAGATTTGCAAATGTACAAAATTAATCTACAAAAAATAGCTAAAATGAATTCCTAATTAAAAAAAAAAAAAAAGACCCGACCCGACCCACAGGGGTACCTGCTGGGTCGGGTACCCGATAGCGTGGGTTAAAATTTTGATTTTTTTTGGGTACCCGACCCCCCAAAACCCGAAACGATCCGACACCTACATACTGGGCATTTATACCAATTTTTTCTACATCATATTACCTCCTATACTTATTCTGATGTAGATAGTGTTGTCTGGGATTTTCAAAGTACCATCTGCTTCCACTCCTTGTCAAATCCTCCTGATCCCTTCATATCCTTGCTAGTTTAGGGTCATAGTCAATATACCTCCACCATTGGGTATACATAACATGATCGAAATTTATGTACTGCCTTTGTGCTTTAGATGATGTCTTTTCCCTTGGCCATCATTCTTAAAGGGGGTTCTTCTCCCCTCCCATCTTCCTCTCCCTAAGTTTGACTTGGCATTAAAATTTTCCTCCTTGCAGATATACATTGGAAAGATCCATCTGGACATTTGTACCACAAGCAGCGTTATGACATCCATTTCTTTGAAGGTCCATGAAGTATATAACTATTTATGTCATCCTCCAATTATCAATTTTCTTTCTTGTTAGATTCCTATTGTAGGATTTTAGCAGCTAGGAGCACGCCAATGTATGCATAAGCATACTTCTCTAATGTGGCTGCTATTCGTATCAGTCGGTGGAGTTTAAGTGGTTTTATGTTGGTGGGGGGATTGTTGGTTGGATGAAGTGTGCTGGAATTCAGATTGGGATATGATTCACCTATCCTCTTATTTGACTTCGCAAAGTCAAACTCTAATTGCTGCTCTACATCAGCTTTCATCTTCTCGAAATCTTTGTCCTTCTCCTCCTGCCTCCATTCCTCCTCAGCAAGTGCTTGCTCACCTTTGCTTATCTGCCTTTTTTCCCTTTTTGACATCATCAAATGTTGTTCCAGCTAACCTCTTCAGCAGGACCTGGATGCCTTCCAGCTTGGCCTATCCTGCTACCTCTCGTGTCGCAATAAGGACACATCTATCTGCACAGTCTGCAAGGCTCTAGAGTATTTGTACATCTTGTCAAGTTACCTTCCCAGAAAGCATTTCTTTCCTCCAGGATCTGTCGATCTCCTTACAAGTTGCAATCGTATACTTGGCAATGACTTTATACCCACTTATTGGGATACATGTTATATATTCACTAATAGATCCCAATGATGCGATATCTCTAGAAGAACGTGAATCAATGGACTTCACAGCTACTCCACGAAATACTGCATTATAGACACAGAGCCCTTGAATCTCTTGATTGCTTCCTTGATTGGCTCTATCGAGCTCACGTTTGCCTCAACGTGAGCTTGTCTCATTTCTACGATAGTAGCATTTATATGTTGTTGAGTCTCCTCAAGCTCTTTCTACAATAGTATCATTTATATGTTGTTGAGGCTCCTCTCCATGATCGTCACAACGGTGAACTATGGTGACGAAAACAATGTCCAAGTACTCCACTGTCTTTTGTGTTGGATAATCATCAGGAGGGGAATAATCATGTATCTGTCGTGTATTTATTCCTTATTCACTAGAGCTACTACTTGCTTCCTCTTCAATGAGCGTCTTCCATCCTACACTTGCAATAACTTTATTTGAGGTAGTTGCAGGCAGATCTTGTTATACGCCTCATTCTCCTACAACTGCTTGTGTATCTTCAGTAGCTTCCCCTTCAGTTGGTCCAGAGGGTTGTTCAACAAGTAATCTTTCTTCACTAGGTCTTGCTATAACACTTTCCGTGCATTGAGCTTCTACTATGCTAGCATCAGCTTGCTCCTGGGCTTCTATCTCTCCTCCAGAGTGTTTTCCATCTCCTTTGGAATGAGTTCTAATAAGCATTCTTTAAAATTCTTGATGAAAGCATCTTTATTCGCTTGCTCTACCTCATCACCTATATTTCTGAGGTAGCGACAACATCCTCATCAGGTAAATGATCTTCTACTTCTTCATTGCCCTTGGATGGGATGTTTGTGGATTGTCTCCGTAGTCCAAGAGTTCTTCTTCTTCTTCTTCTTCTTCTTCTTCTTCTTCTTCTTCTTCTTCTTCTTCTTCTTCTTCTTCTTCTTCTTCAACTTTAGTTGAGATAAGAATGGGGTATTTAAGACTTACAATGCTCCCGGTTCCAACTGTTGCTAGTTCATCTGCAGTAGCTTCAGTTATAGCGGGAGTAATTGATTCAGCTTCTACTCTACTGCCCGTTGCATCAACTTGTTATTTTTCTGTAGTTTTTTTTCTTTCTCTTTTAGCTAATGGGACTTTGTCATTTCCACCTAATGATGTTCTTGGTTCATGTACAAAAAATGTTCGAGAGGTTGTGGTTGTCTCGTCCACTTTAACCTCTCCTACAATATATTCATTGGTGGAACCCTGATGTTGAGTCCTGAATACAATAAATAAGGGAATATGATCCTCATCAGAACTTCCTACAACAGTTGGATATGATGTTGCAGTCTTAGCAGGGTGTTTCAAGTTATAACAAGAGCATCATCATGGGGCTACAACACTCCCGAAGCGTCCTGCCAGTAAACGTTATTTTGCCTCTTCTTGGACACCTATATGTTGTGGAAATTGAATAAAGTAAAAAAGAAACAAATTAATAAATATGTAACCTGAAATCATTTAGATTATAGATTCGACTAATCGGGCAAAGTGTATAAAACAGTATTGTCTTAGAGATAGTATTTTCCCTGCTAGAGTTGTAACTCAAACGCAGGTGACAACACGAAAAACCTGCCTAGACACAAATTTTCTCAATTTCAGAATGCGTTATGAAAGAGAGACAAACTTAATTGAATTGTGTAGCCAATACCCTAACCCTCAATCTACCAATTCTAGAATTCCCACATATTATTCATTCAATTCACAATCACGTTAATATGATGTGTATAAATAAAACTGAATAACCAATATTTGAAAGGATGCAACCTTTGAAATGAAGGAACACACCTATTTGAAAATATACAAACAAATGCACTCATTCGTGGTATTTAATTATTCATTTAATTATTATTATTATTATTATTATTATTATTATTATTATTATTATTATTATTATTATTATTATTATTATTATTATTATTATTATTAATTATTCAGAAAATACCACAACAATCCCCCACTATTTTCTTATTATACTAATGACTATACATTTTGACTACTGTTTAATGCAAACTCATAAGTAGATCTTCTCAAACTTGTGGTCAGGGTTTGTAGGATCAGACCGGCCGGTTCGACCGGTTCAACCGGGCCTGGAACCGCTCCAATAGTGTGAAATAACCTGAAACATCATAAAACCGGTGAGACCGCCGAACCGGCGAATCGGTCTTATAATCTTTTTTTTTTTTTTTTTTTTTTTAATAAAGTTGTGGTTTTTAAGTAAAAAAAGGGGTTTTCACCTTTCATCTTTCATTTGCCCTTATTTCCCATATACCTGTTCTTCCACCTCTCAAACTGGGTTTGCTTGTTCTCACTCCTACCCATCTTCTCCATCTTTAGATGCAGTAGAAATCATTTCTCTATCTTGGATTGTTTGAACGTTTGTATCTTTGGATTAATTAATATTGATATATGTTGAACTTTTTTTCACAAGTTAAACTCAAATATCAAATTATATTGTATTACACATAAGCAACTATTGAACCGGTTGAATTGGTCAAACTGGTAGCTTGTCCGGTTCGGTCACCGGTCCGGTCCCACAAACACTGCTTGTGGTTGAACAAAAAAACTATAAGATTGTTAAGAACCTAGAGTTCAACCTTATTTTGGTTGTGAATCAAACAGTACACAGGAGAATGAAAATTTAATTTAAAACTAACAACTTAACCCACACTAGTTCCGAAATTTCGTGTCCTGTAAATGTAACCCCGAAATTAAGATTTCATTGGATCAATGATTGATTAAATTTCCTTTAAACTCCAACTAAACATAGGCTACAAATCCCCTATTATACAATGATGTTACATCTTCTATTACACTACTTAGATTTATGCCACATGTAAATCCATAAAAAATTGTAATGTGAGGTATAACACCATAACATAATCATCTAAAAATAGTGTAAGATATTCCCAGAAAAGATTATTTCATAAAATTAGTTCCAAAATTCTTGCAATTTCGTAGCTATTGAAAAATCAAAATCAATGTTTCTCAAAAAAAAAAAAAAAAAACAAAACAAAACAGAACTTAAGATAAAAATACTAAAATAAATATTATTAAAAAAAAAAGAGAAAGGACAAGAGGAAAGAAACAATAACCCGAATCAATTCATCCGAATAACACAAATAGACACGAAATAAATAATTTATCTTAAAATGTGATAATTATATGTTTTAATTTTTTTCATATATAATCCGGATCGGTCTAAATCGAACCCGACCATGACGGGCCAAGCGAACCCAACCCAACCTAACACGATTTTACTGAGAGAAATCCGCAATCAACCCGACACGATTCGGTTAACCCGACCGCCCCGAAATCAGTAATCTATCTAAAATTGTGATAATTATATGTTTCAAATAATTTTTAATATATAACCCGAATCGAACTAAAGTTAATCACGAATCCGACCCAAGGATTCAAATTGCAACCTCGCATCTCTCATTTTCATTTTCTCATTTTTTATCTTAAAATCTTCAATATCGTTGCTCGAAAATTTCTCTGGACTTAGGAATTTAGTATCGTTGCTCGATTTTTTCTGGACTTAGGAATTTAGGTATGTGATTTTCCTAAAATATATCATTGGATATGCTATGGTATTACTCATTTTAGTTTGAACTTTAGTAAATTTACATGTGGCATAAATCTAAGTAGTGTAATAGAAGATGTAACATCATTTTGTAATAGAGGATTTGTAGCCCTAAACATAGGAGGAGTAAGCTACAATCAACGATCTCAATTAAGCAATTGGTAATACTCCCATCTCCCTCCTATTATTTTTAGTAATTAATGGAGACCCATTTAATAACAATCAAATATGTAGATAAGCAACAACTATCAATTCACATTTATACTCACCAGTTGTCTTCTTACCTTTGTCAATATAATCACATATTAAAAAAATTAGGTAACACAATTGCGCCTAAAAAATGTCTTCCAATATTTTGATTGAGAATACTTACACTCAGATATATACTAGAAATAACCTAAAAAATAATAAAAACATTATTCACAAAATAAATTACCAAAAAATATTATGACATATTCATTCACTTAGTAAACACTTTCTAATAATTATATGGTAATTAATAAGATGTTTACTGCAATTTCAATTAAAGTTGAACCACGTTTGTTTTCAATTTTTATTTTATTGTTCATCACTATTCATTACATGAGAATTTTGATGCATACGAATAGTCACAATCTTTTACTGGCTACTTACTCTTTTAAGTGATAATATTTATAATCATGAATATGTAATTATATTATAATTTCTAATTTAATTAATACTAATATGAATGATAGTCATTTAATGTGCTAAACAAGCCCAAATCAAATTAATCTAATAAATTCTCATTTTTCCACCAAACTACAAGTGGACTAATTTTATTATTAACATAAAGGGAATATATATTTATGTACATCTATTTTGGGTCGATGAGTTAATCCAATGATAAAGAAATATGTACAAAAGAAGCTTAAGTTGGATGAAAAGTATAAAGGAAATGTTGAGGTGACTCTTTTTTTAGTGGTTTGGTGGCGTATATGTGCATATGTGGATTGTCAAACTCCACACAATGCTTGCTATATGAATTCAAGCATCCGCGTTATCTGCATAATTCATATTTATGCATGTTGAGTATGTTAGTATGATTTCCAGTATGTTGTAACACACTCCACATCACATCATAAAATGCTTCAAAGGCTTTGTATGTTATGTATATTTGTGTCTATACATTAGTGATTGAATGTAATTCTTTCCAGGAAATTTGAGAGGATTACTCTGTCGAACCAGATGAAAGTAGTAGCCTTTCCGTGCTCTACTTGACATTGGTCTTGTGAAAACCACAACTGGGAACAACGTTTTTTGTGCTCTTAAAGTATAACTTGACTTGAATATCGAAGTAAATATTTTGTGTGCAATGCTTCATCATTTAGTTTATGACAAGACAAATGTAATTTTGTACCACATGTCAACAACAATAATGTTCCTGGATTATTAAATGTATTATTTATCTAGAGAAAGAAGCCTCCTGTTATAACGGACTTTGACGGGGTTTGACCTGACGACTGTGACTTCCACCAGTTGAGTAGTCTGCCAGATCTTCTATGTAAATCTGGGTGGATTATTTTCCTTAAATTTATTTTTATATTTTTATTAAACACTAGTTTCTTGCTTTTTCTTGGTTGGTTTGATATAGTATCTTTCCATCATGCTTTTTAATTTTTACCCATCTTCAACATCTGGACTTGATGCTTGTATTATATACACAGATGGTGCATTTGATCTTTTCCATGCTGCACTTGTGGAGGTTAATTTACTTAGTGATAAGCTACGTATTATGTGTTTTATTTATTTAGTCGATATTATGTGTTTTTATTTTATTTTCAAGAAGTTAGGATTATTTATCATCACTTTAACTTAGTGTATGCGCTGTTTTGATTTGGTTGAATGGTGTCCTTTTTTTGTGATGATGGCATATGATCATAGAACATCGAATTTTAATTACAGTTGAAAGGATGTGAATGACAAACGGTTTCGTTCCTTTTAACTCTTCGGATTATCAAATTAGCATTATTTTGTTATTTTGACATATTTCATTTGACAAGATGGTTATGGCAAATTTTATATTGTTTGTTAGTATGAAACTTGTGCTCTTTCTCTATTTGCATTCTTCTTCTTGTGGTGTTTGAATCTTCGGAGTTGCTAGAGACCATGTTAATATGGTATTCGTTCCGTTGGCATGTCTGTTGTTTGGTTATCTACCTTGGTTTTTCTAGAGCACAATAAATATGCGATATTGGTAAGGTATCAATCTCAGATATTTTAGTTAGTTAACCAGTGCTTGCTGCACTTTGAAATCTATTTTGTTGCTACGACTTATGTTTGAAATTATGTAGAAGCACTTATAATTGTGTTGGTTGGGATTAATTAATTAATAATTTATGGGTTATTATTAACTAATGGGCCGCCCATGAGGTTAGCCCACTTAAGCCCATCTGGATTTATACGGAGAGCCCCATTACGAATATCCAGATGGGAGTTGAGAGGAGAACAAATAACGAGAAGTAAATAAGGGACAAGATTTTCCTAATCCCTTTAATTGGGTAACAAAGTCAATTAAGGGATTAGTCAACTTCTTACGCTCCTTGAGAATGAAATACAATTCATTCTCAATATTGTTCTTTGAGTAATACTGGTCTCTTACCACACACATACACACGCGGAAATTTTGGGGTGTGAAAAAGAAGAAGAAGTCCAAGTGGCCTAATCCTGACCAGAGTATCACGGCATGTAAATCGAAACGAGGCAATGAGAAAAGCTATGTTTCGCATGTAAGTTTTATTCATCATATGGTTCCAGTAATTCTTGATAAGTATATTTATGGAATTATATTCGAATTCCAACAGTTGTAATCAGAGTTATAAGGTTCTGATCTCACAACATGTGATTTGTGAGTGTATTCTGCACTAATTTTAGACTTATATGTGCATATCTAGTATGATTTTAATTTTTTTTTTTTTTTGGGAATTAGAGGCTGGAATTTTTACCAAGTGTTCTTTAATGAATATATGACTTAACTGTAAAGTTTCATATTTTTTGGCCCAACAAATTATTTTATAAAATAAAACCAAATCAAATTCTCGTGTTTTTAATTTGTGATTCCCAATTGTTTGAAATATAACATCGTGATAGTTCATAATATTAGGGTTCTATGGTTACTGGCCTTGCATTATTTGGAGTCTGAATGAATATTTATAACTTTTTCCGTTCTGGATGTTATGTGCAATGTTCCAGAATTCTATGATTATTTTATGGCTTCTTATTTGTGCCTCTACTTCCCTATATGTGTGTGATGTTCCATTTTTGTGTTTTTATTGATCAAATTGTAAAATTGAGCATACCATTAGAATCAGGAGGGTTGATTTACAGGGGGTAGCCGGAACCCGATCACCAAATTTTGAGCCAAGGGCGACGCGTGCATGACACACACCTGTCGGTGAAAGTAGGGGTTGGTGGGTGTGTTGGGGCCAAGTTGGCTGATGAGTCAGCACACGTGGCCCATTAGGATATCGCCATGTGTGCCACATCAATACTAATATGGTCAGGGCCATGTCACCGGACCACCATCAGCCGGCCGCTGGACCGTTGTCAGACTGCCGTCGGCGCATGATGGCGCGAGCCGGTGCATGGCGCATGTGTGTCACCTTCTGGTGGTGAGTGGCGAGTGGCAGTGCATTGGGCCTGGAGGGAAGCGAAATCGCGTGGTGGGTCCTCGATAAGTGCAGGGTCATGTTTAGGTGCTTGGGAGGGACGTAGGTGTGTGTAGGAAGTGTTGCTAAGAAGGTTTGACTATTTTTGTTTCACCTTTGAAGTAAAAGGTCCATGAAAGGTTTTGTGGAACAAATGTTGTCAAACCTAAGTCTGTTTTTCTAGTTCATGGGGTCCTTGAGACAGTGAGAGGTTGATGAATGAGTTTTTTTATGCACTTGTGAATGCTTAAACATGCGCATTGAAACTGGGTTTCTTATTTGCATGTTGTGTATTGAGTGTTCATGTGTTTTACCTTAAAACTTGTTTTGACTTGGTAAACCCATTTCTTATAAGGGTCGAACAAGAAGAACTTTGACTAAAGAAGATTTAAGGGATCCTATTGGCAAGTTAGTTAAAATTCATGTACTCCCAAATGAATCCTGAACACACACTTCCACAACAATACTTAAAAATGCTTAATATGTGGACACATCTACGTCTCCTAAAGGCCTGGAAAACAGATCCACATTACATATATGGAATTGGTGTCAAAGGACTATTGATCTCTCCATTTTTTGGAGAACTATCAGGATAGTTGGGCTAGCATCCTGGATAGACTAGAGGAGTTCAACCAGGCTATCAGTATGGATAACCAGATTTCGATTGATGGTCCTACTATAGTCAGAGAGATGGTTCAAGATTGGAAAACTAATGTAGGGAGTTTAACACAATTATGTATGGGCCCTAACCTAAGAACTGATAACCTTAGACTCAGTAGGAGATTGTCAGGGAATGATCGTGGTGTGAAGAGTCTAGCCTCTAATCCTCTTCCCCAGATCAAATACCATGTAGCATCACAGAAGGATTTTATTTTTTTTTAGATAGAGAAACATGAGAAGACCTCTAGGCTGCCATTCAAGGAGAAGGAATGATACTTAGGTGTCAAACCTACGATTTTAATCTTTCTTTAGTTTTCCTTTCCTTATCATGCAACTTTTCCATTGTAATTGTTGAACATCATTTTGATTATTGGATTTCATGATGTTTTTACTATTTCATGGTGATGCGTTGTTTGTTGCATGATTTGACTCGAGTTTTGGATTCCCTTATTTTATGATATTCAATAACTCGAAAAGATTTTTATGTTCATGAACTGAAATCATTATATTAAGGAAGACGTTGAGTCTAGCTGATGATTAATAGCTCTAAGCTATTTTTCAAAGTTGGTTCTATGTTGGATTACGATGAATGTCAGTTGGATAAACGTAAAAGTCTTCGTAAATATTTTTTGCATTGACTAATGATCATATATGGAGTACTAGACCATGACATCAAAATCCATAATAGCTGATCTAAACAAAGGGGATAAGCTATGATGACAATTATGACACATGACATCGTAAGATTTGGTACGTTCTAGACGAACAAGACGCGTTGGACGCGTTGACCATGCCAAGGCAGATCCCAGAGCTGGTTTTGGTCCTCAAGGCAAGAGAGAAGAAGAAAAAAGCCATTGCTCGTGCGATCCTGGTAAGCTCGGTCATCGATGACATGATCCATGAGTGTGAGCAACACCTGACTGCTAGGGATATCTGGGTATATCTCAAAGAGAACGATGGTGGAACCTTGATCACTCGCTTAAGGTAGCTGACCATCGATTTCTGACACGTCAGTTTTCTAACCTAGTGTTTCGCAAGTATACGGATGTAGGTGTCGTAGCGGCAGTCAAGGTCGATCCCTCAGAGAATATGTTTTATGTAATTCGATACCTCAATATTCTAGGATTGTCCTAACTAGATACTAAGTTGTAAAGATTGATTTTAATAAAAACTAAAGAATTTAACTAATTAACTAAATTACTTAATGAATTATGTCTCAACACTTGGCAAACAAAAGGAATAATAATCGAGACGAAAAAAATATCCTAGGGTTTCGATTTCAGGATATTACTTCAATGACGATTATGCTTAATTTATTAATTTTTAAACCGATCTAGTGTTTATTAAGCAGTGCTTTAATAACCTAACCCTCCTCTCGAAGTGATTAAATTGTTGATTGACTAGAACAATTACCCTCTCGAGTTAATTAATCTGAGTAACTCCCAAAAGCTCACAAACCTATGTCTACACAGTCATAGACAACTGTGCTCTATGTCGTATGTCTACTAACAAATCCCTTCTCTCGAAGCGGATTTGTTAAACGAGATTACTAAACCTAGATGGCAGTCTAAATTCAGTTATAAAAACAAACATAAAGATAAACACTTTAAGAACAGAATCAGTAAATCAAAACATAAATAAAAACATTGTTGTAAAAATCTCTACTTTCTAACCTTAGGACACGAATAGCTTAGCTACTCATGCCTAGCAACAATCTAATACAAAATTCTAAGAAAAACATTGCAAGAATTGAAAACTAGAAAAATAAACTAAACCCGGATGAATCGTCTCGATGATCTTCGTCTTCTTTGTCCTCCAAGTCTTCTTAACTCTTTCTCTTGGTATCTCTCGGAATATGGAGTGTGTCCTCTGAAAAAAGAGCTTGCCTCTTCTTTTATAAGCTTTTGGAAAGTCCTCAGGAGACTAGGATTCGAATCCTTTCTAAAACAGGAAAATCTCAAAATCACACTTCCAGAGTCACCCATCGACGCGACCGAGTTGGCTTGTTGACGTGACCGCATGGTCACTTGACGCGACCATGTCAATGCATTCTGAACCCGCTGTTTTTAACCCTTCGACGAGACTGAGTCACGTCTTTGATGCGACCGCGTCGGTTCCTTCTGTTCGTTGGGCTTTCTGGACCGGTTTAGACCGATCTGAGCTGGTCTGGGCCGGTTTTTGGCCGGTTCAAACCGGTTTGATCGGTTTTGTCCGGTTTAGCCTTCCCTTCGACTTGTTCTTTCGACCCTTAATCATAAATTGCGGCTTTTAATCCTGAAAATGCTCAAAAATACCTTAAAACAAATCAAAACATATTAAATGGTCCAAGATATGAAATATAAGCAATTATCGACCATATACACATGCAAATGCTATAAATATACACTTAAAATTGATCTAAATGCATGTATTCACAACGTGTATCAAAATCCCCCAAACTTAAACTGTTGTTCATCCCGAACAACATAAAAAAAACAAAGACTCGTGTATTTAGGGCGATTAAATGACGAATTAGTTTCAGACCGATTTTTTCAAAAGCTAGACATCATAGTGTAAATGAGCATGTGTGATAGAGCAAAAATTAACTACTTTCGAGACTTAAGCTTTCGAAGTATTTGATCCTCACCAGGTAAGTGTTTCTCTCATCTCTCAAGTGTTTAGGCTAAAAAGTAGCATTCCGCTCATATTGGACTACATGCTTAGTTTTACCATAAGCTTGCCAATCATCTAAACTAGACACGGTACTTTGGCATAAGTGACAAAGAATCAAGTAGGTCTTTTATTTGGTTGTATTGTTGGTTTAAGGTAAGGTGGGATAAATTTGGACAAAAGTGACTATCTATTGGACTAATCAAGTTATTCCTAACCCAACTACCCCTCAATACAATCACTCAAACTCACTTTCCCAATCTCAGCAAATCACCCCTCAAGATGACTTCTTCACCTTCCCAAAAGTGCTTTTCAACCGAGTGTTTTTCATGCTAAGTATTCGGGTACCACATCTTGGGACCACCCTATTCTTTCAAATGAACTAAGCACTTATTTCTTTTAACCTCTCCTTAACACTTTGGAACAATAAAACACTTATTTGCAGCTTACTTTTTCTTTTGCTTTTCCGAGTTTTTTTTTTTTTTTTTTTTTAACACAAATACGAACGAGGAAAGGTTATACTTGCTTTGAATTTGCACCTATCACTTTAAATTCCTTCTACCCTTCAGCTTATCCCTTATTTCGCCCATTTTGTCCCTAAAAATCTAATCTACCTTTTAATCCACCTCCCTCTTTACTCAATTAGTCCAATATAGGGCCAAAGGCTAAACTTAAAAGGTATTTGGCTTGTAATATGTGGCTATGAAACAAAAAGGCTTAAAAGCTCAATTGGGCTCACTAGGGACAATTTTTTTCAACTTTTTTGGTAAAAAGGATAACATTTAAAAGGCTAAAAAATAGGCTACAATAAAAAACTGCCTATATGACTTTCTAAGTCACATTACACCTTTGACATATTCACAGTAGAGTCTCAAGGCAAGTTCTAAAAACCAAGACACATATCCAATCAAAATCACACCGAAAGAAAACATATTGCGACAAAAATAGGAGTTACTTTAGGCTCAATTCCCCACAAGGGTCATTTTGATCAAAGTTCTAGGATTAACTCAATTTCATCTCAAATTACCTATCATGCTCTACTATGTGTCAATTTTTCCAATTTAAGCACAAAATCTTGTCATCATTAACACATCATCATCAATCAAATCCCCAATTTTTTCAACGATTACATCTGATTACTTCCGGGTTTTCATCCTAATACTATACTCAAACAAACTACACAACTAAATAGCTGCAAAAAATAAAGACTACGACCAACAAACACTGGGTTCACAGACCCAACAGCTCCAATAAAAACAGATAAATGGGCTCACAGACCCGATACTCCCAATACTCAACAAACCAAAAGAAGTAATGTAAACAAGTGGGCTTACAGACCCGACATCTAACCCAACATAATGACATAGTGAGACAAACGATCACATATGAGAATTAAAACACCCAACTAAACATCAGAAATAGCAGCAGAAATCTAAATGTAGCGGCCAAGACGTCCCACGTTACACCCCTCCCCCAAACTTGGCTAAAAGCCAAAGTTTGGAGGAAAAGAGTGGTACGACTTGGTACTAAACTTACAAGTCATTGCGGCGGTGGTGGCTGGAAGCCATGTTGGCTCCAAAATTGAGCAATCGCATCCCAACGACGATCTTTCTCTTGTCCCCATGTTCGTTCTTCATTACCTTGTGTTATTATTGTACGCAACATGGGGTTGATTTCTTGGAAAGCACCTCGAGTTTCAGCCCGATGTCTATCAAACTGAGTACTAAGACTGGTCAAATCAGCACGAAGGGAAGTGAACATTCCCGCCAAATCCTCAGCTCTTTCTGACGAGGATGCAATAGTGGTGGTCGCTCTCTTTTTCCTCACTGGATGAGGACCCTGATGGCAGACTTCTTCTTCGTGACCGGGTTGAAAAATCGGCGAATCTGGGCTTTGTGAGCGGGCCAAATGCTCCTCAGAAGACATAGCAAGTTTGAGTGTATCCTCAAGGGTTATTACCACAGTAAACTCCAGATTGGGTAGACGAAAATACGGTCCTACATTTTGGAATACATATGGCACCCTTCTATCCTCTCCTATTACAACCACCTGCATACTTTCTAAGAACTCCCATGTGAAGTGAACGTCCCCTTTAACCGGGACCATGTCATCAAAAGTCACTCCAACGTGTGTAGCAAAGGCAGTGATAATACCTCCAATTGTAATGTTGTCTTTTTGCTTGGTAATTACATTGACAAAGTGTTCTGCCAAAATAACTGCATTATCCATTCGTTGGTTTTGAAGGACATTCCATATGTAGCAGAGTTCCTTTTGTCGGGCTGCTCCCCTTTCTTTCCTGGCAAATAATGTATGGGCTAACAATTTTTGGAAATACCTAATTACTGGATTCTGGATACATGAAGCTTTAGCATTTTTCGAAACATACACCTGCGGAGGTAGGAGCAGAGGAGCTGCATTCAATTGCCCCCAAAATTCTTTCGGATTGAATTTCTCTGGTGGCTCTCCTTTAGTTGGAGCTAGAAACTCGAAAAAATCATCAAGCTCATCGTACGTCAGCTCATGCTGCTTTCCCATCAACTAGAAAGTAATTTTATCAGGTCTCTTCTGCTCAGGCTGACTGGCCACGACAATCTCAAGGTGCTAAGAAATTCAATTGTCAATCGCTCGTATGTTCGGTCATACTTCATGAATTCTGTCAATCTGGCAATGGTAAGAAATGCTTTGACATTATCGTGGATCCCCATAGCTCGTGTCAACTCTGGATTGCCAAAACGGGTAGACACAACTGTTCGCTGACGAAGTGATTCAAATCGTCATTTGTGCTCAGCGTTCTCCAATGCAAAACCATAGATCATGCGACTATCATTTGGTAGAATTTCTTCTCTTGCCGGAGCTGGGTTGGAAGATCCTTCTCCTACATTCTTTTTGCCCTTGCTCTTGCTTTCCTTGGCGGCATTTTCAACCTAACACACTCAACTCTTAACTACCAACACATCGAGCTCATTATATCACCCCCTAGCCTATGCATTCAATCAAAGTTGCCCAACAATAATATATGTCGAATCCTATGAACGAAACAACTTATGTGTAAGCACTTTATCATTCAATACACACATAACGCCTAAAAGGAAGAGAAGATCAAGCAAAAACTAGCTTTAAGCTATGCACATAACGTGTTTGATAAAATTCCCCAAAGAAGAACACATGTTAATTATACTATGGTGTTAATTGTTCATCCCCATAATCACAAATTGATCAAATTCACGTTCAAAACACCACAATAACCTCCAATTTGGAACAAAAATCATAAGAAGGGGTACTACAAGTACCCCAAACTAGACAATGCAAACTAAAGCATCCCGAATATCCATTATACCTAAATTCTACAATAATCCATCATAACTATAATATAGTCAACATAAAAGTTGTAGTTGACAAGTCTTACCAGAGATTTGAGTCGGAATTGAAATTTTTTTGAGTAAGCCCTAATTTTCGCTCAAATGGAGTTGCCCAACACAAAATGACGGAATGGGTGAGAGAGTTGGTGTATGTAATGTGTGGGAGTGGTTGAGAGTGTGAATTTGTGGTGTATTTCCAAAGATCTCGTGTGTGTGTGGGGGAAGGGAGTATTTTTTTCTGCGTGAGAGATGAGAAGAAGAATGAACAAACTAACCTGATCTCGTCTTTTAATTACCTGGTTTTCGCAAATTAATGCGACCGTGTCGTTTATGGATGCGACCGTGTCACCTACTACTGACCTGCGCTGTGGAACGGATGGATGCGACCGCATCGTTTATAGACGCGACCGCGTCGCTGGTCACTGTCCTGCGAGTGGAACGGGTGGACGCGACCGCGTTGTTTGTTGACGCGACCGCGTCGCTGGTCACTGTCATGCGAGTGGCTTATGTTGAATATCGGACGTGACCGAGTTATTTAGTGACTCGACCACATCGTGTACTGCCCCTCGTCCTCTGTTTGTCCCCTGCATCTTGTTATCGTGTTCTGTTTATTTGCTTTTGAGCTGTCAAAACGTAAAACACGTGAAAACACAAAATAAATAAAATAATACAATAAAACAGTAAATATCGAGTTGCCTCCCGACAAGCGCTTTGTTTTACGTCTCAAGCTTGACGACCTTTGTGGTTCTAATTGAGTTCTTTCAACCGCATTTCATGCACGGTTTGAATTTGGATGGATTTGTAATATTTCTTGATCCGTTGTCTATTGACTAGAAATGGTCTTGATTTAACAGCTCAACTACTCCGGAAGCTCTAGCGGTTTTGATTATGAATGGACCCGACCATCTGGATTTCAACTTGCCCGGAAAGAGTCTTAGGTGTGAATTGAACAAAAGAACTTGTTACCCGCTTCAAATGTGCGATCCTTGATCATTCGGTCATGAAACCTCTTGACCCGCTCCTTGTACAAACTGGAGTTCTCAAATACTTGATTTCTAAATTCCTCCAATTCATTGAGCTTTAAGAGTCGCTCTTTTCCAGCAGCCTCGAAGTCGAAATTCAACTTCTTAATTGCCCAGTATGCTCTATGCTCCAACTCAACCGGTAAATGACACGCCTTTTCCAAAACCAGTGATACGGCTAAAGCCCCAAAGGAGTTTTATATGCCGTCCTATAAGCCCAACGTGCATCATCCAACTTCACCACCCAGTCTTTCCGATTCCCATTCACCGACTTCTCCAATATTTGTTTAATTTCTCGATTTGCGAGCTCCACTTGTCCATTGGCTTGAGGATGGTACGGAGTAGTCACACGATGTTTTACCCCATACTTCGCCAATAACGCTGCCATCCATCTATTGCGAAAATGTGAGCCCCCATCACTAATCAAGGCTCTCGTAGTGCCATACCTTGTCAAGATATTCTTTTGGAGGAATTTGAGCACCACCTTGGCATCATTCGTTTTGGTTGGGACAACTTCCACCCATCTCGAAACATACTCCACTGCCACCAAGATGTATTGGAACCCATGTGAGGATAGAAAGGGTCCCATGAAATCGATGCCCCATACGTCAAACAGCTCGACCTCAAGAATTGTAGTAAGAGGCATCTCGTGCTTCCTTGTTATCCCCCCTGTTCTTTGGCACTTGTCACATTGCAGAATGAATGCATGGCAATCTTTGTGAATGGTTGGCCAATAAAAGTCACTTTGGAGCACCTTCGCTGCTGTTCTTGCTGATGCAAAACGTCCCCCAGTTAGGGATGAATGGCAATGAGCTATGATGACCTTCACTTTAGCTTGAGGGACACATCTTCGGATGATAGTGTTTGCACATCTCCTATAGAGTTAGGGATCATCCCATACGTAAAACTTCACAACATGGAAGAATTTCTTCTTCTTATGATGAGGGAAGTCCGGAACAATCCCACTCGCTATAAAATTTGCAATGTCACTATACCATGGGCCATTCTCCACAACCATCACGTGCTCGTCTGGAACGATATTGCTGATGGCCGTTTGTTGACCTTTTTCATCTGCCTCGTTCACAATTTGAGACAAGTGGTCAGCTACCACATTTTCACAGCCCTTTTTATCTTTGATTTCAAAGTCGAATTCTTGAAGAAGCAATATCCATCTGATCAGTCTGGGCTTGGAATCATGTTTAGCAAACAAATACTTGAGAGCATCATGGTCAGTATAAACTATTATTTTAGCCTGTACAAGATAAGAACGAAATTTATCACAAGCATAAACAACAACTAAAAGTTCCTTCTCTGTGGTAGTATAATTTGCTTGAGCCGGATCGAGAGTCTTGCTCACATAATAGATGACTCTAAAGATCTTTTCCCTCTTCTGGCCCAATGCAGCTCCCACCGCCATGTCGCTCGCATCACACATTACCTTGAATGGTTTAGACCAATCAGGTGTAATCAGTATTGGAGCGGTGATTAATGCCTTCTTTAATGTCTCAAATGCCTACATACATGCATTATCGAAAACAAAAGGAGTATCCTTTTCTAACAAGCGAGATAAAGGTTTAGCAATTTTAGAAAAATCCTTTATGAACCTTTTATAAAATCCCACATGTCCTAAAAAACTCCTAACCCCTTTTTCATTCCTAGGAGGTGGTAACTTCTCTATTGCCACTACCTTAGCCTTATCCACTTCTAATCCTTTTGATGAAATCCTATGCCCTAAGACTATCCCATCTTTTCCATGAAATGACATTTTTCCCAGTTAAGAACTAGATTGGTGTCTTCACACCTTTTAAGTACCTGAGCTAAGTTTTCTAGACAATTATCAAATGAAGAACCAAATACAGAGAAATCATCCTTAAAGACTTCCACGATATTCTCTATCAAACCCCCATAAATTTCCATCATACAACGCTGAAAGGTAGCAGGCGCATTACATAGTCCAAATGACATTCTACGAAAAGAAAAAACACCATAAGGGCATACAAACGTGGTTTTCTCTTTATCCTCTGGGGCAATCATAATCTGATTGTATCCCGAATAACCATTGAGAAAACAATAATACGCATAACCTGCTAATCTTTCAAGCATCTGATCTAGAAAGGGAAGGGGAAAGTGGTCTTTACGAGTAGCTGCATTAAGTTTCCTATAATCTATACATACACGCCAACCCGTAATCACCCTAGTGGCTATGACCTCATCAAGATCACCCTTTACTACAGTCATCCCCTCTTTCTTTGGCACTACCAGAGTTGGACTCACCCACTTACTATCAAAAATAGGAAAGACTATCCCAGCATCTAACCACTTAAGCACTTCTTTCCTAACGACTTCTTGCATCATTGGGTTAAGCCTACGTTGGTTTTGGACAGAGGGTTTATACTCATCTTCCATCATAATTTTATGCATGCATATAGTGGGACTAATTCCCTTCAAATCAGCAATTGACCACCCTATAGCAGATTTATAAGTTCTCAATACACGCAACAACTTATCAGTTTCACACTCAGTTAGGGATGAAGAGATTATTACCGAATATCTGTTTTCATTATCTAAGAACGCATACCGCAGATGATCAGGTAACGGCTTCAGCTCTGAGCATCCATCGCCCTATTTCGGTACTTCCTCTATCGCCTTCTTGTTGATGTTTTCTTGAGTCGAACTTCCATTAGGAGCTTCCTGCAAAGCATTTAATGCACTAACACTTTCCACCAAATCAAGGTCAGTAGGGTCATGGAAATTTGCATTATATACAAAATTAACAAGACACGTTTCAAGGGAATCATTATCACTATGTGAGGTTAACTTCCTACACAATGCAACATCTACAGAATGAATAGAACTACATGTTTCCAATTGAGCTATACCCTCACTATCATGATGTTGAAGAACCTTATAGATGGAAAAAGTTACTTGCTCTTTATCTACCCTTAACGTCAAATCCCCCTTTCGAACATCTATCAATGCCTTGTCCGTTGCTAGAAACCGGCGACCTAAGATCAAAGAGACATCTTT
This sequence comes from Ajuga chamaepitys, assembly GCA_958295605.1. NCBI lineage: Eukaryota > Viridiplantae > Streptophyta > Magnoliopsida > Lamiales > Lamiaceae > Ajuga > Ajuga chamaepitys. Next base: position 13,495,804 of record OY282502.1, on the reverse strand, counting down.
GTCTTCTAACATGTCTAAGACCACAAAATCAGCAGGTATTATGAACTTCCCGACTTTCGACAAAACATCCTCTACAATTCCCCTTGGCCAAGTCATAGACCGGTCGGTAATTTGTAGGGCAATTGTAGTGGGTTTCATTGTGCCTATACCTAGTTTCTCATAAATAGATAATGGCATCAAATTAATACTAGCCCCTAAATCACACAGTGCTTTATCAAATGTAACATTACCTATCTCACATGTAAGAGTGAAACTACCTGGATCTTTTCGCTTGAGCGGTAGCTTCCTCTGGATCACAACACTGCACTCTTCAGTCAAGTTGATTGTCTCGTACTCTTCCCACTTCCTCTTCTTTGAGATCACTTCCTTAAAAAACGTCGCATAATTTGGCATCTGCTGTAGTGCTTCAACAAAGGGAATGTTAATTTGGATCCTCTTCAGCACATCCGAAAACTTCGCGAACTGCTCATCAATCTTCTTCTTTCTCAAGGCCTGTGGAAACGGGACAGTCGGGATATAAGGTGGGATATCTGCTTTGATTTCCTTTCCTTCGCCTTGTTTCGCTATCTTCTTTATACCCGACTGAGCTTGCTTCTCTTCCAATTGCTCATTTTCCACTACTTTTTCTTTGTCAACTGGCAACTGGGGTCCCTCATACTCAGTACCACTCCTTAGCTGGATGGCTTGACAATGCTCTCTCTGATTCACCACAGTATCACTCGGATATTGACCATGCTTGTGTTGGGCCCCAACAATCTTGATTAATTGGCTCATATTAGATGACAACTCACCAATGCTTGCTTGAGTTTGAGCCATTGTGTTCTCGAGCCTCTTAATGTGTGCTCCTTGCCCAGTAATATGCTTGTTTAGCTCAACAAATTTCCCATCTACTTTCTTTTCTAACTGAGCTAACTTATCATTGTATTTTTCAAACTGTGACTGGGCAACTTCTTCTTGTGTCGGCTTCTTACTGTCGTGGTCCATACCATTTGTAACAGTAAACCCAGGCGGTGGATTGAGTGTATTCTTGGAATTCCCATAAGAAAAATTCTGGTGATTCCGATTCTGTGGGTACTGATTGTACCTGGGCTGATTGTTGTGGAAGTTGTTGAAGTTCCTCTGATTCAGAAAATTAACATCCTCAACTTCTTCCTGACTCCCTGTCTACTGTGCTAACGTCAGACTAGTTAGCAAATTAACCTAGCTTGTCAATGCTGTCAGTTGTGATGTGAGTTTTTCGAGCGACTCATTGCTTACTGTCTCCACTTCCATCACATTCGCTATCCTCCTTGGCTGGTTTCTCTCATTTGGCCATTGATAGCTCGTTCTAGCGATAGCATCCAAATTCGAGAAAGCTGTCTTTACAGACTTCTCCATCAAACTACCACCTGTAGCTGCATCTACCTGATTTCTAGTCGGAGCAAGTAGACCATTGTAAAACTTGTACACCTGCTGCTTCCTCGTAAACCCATGTTCAGGGCAACTCCGGATAAGATCCCAGAATCACTCCCAAGCTTCTCCGAATGGCTCTTGGTCTAATTGCTTGACTGGTTGATTTGATTCTGCAGGTCAAGTATCTTGCTTGGTGGAAAATACTTCAACAGAAACAAAGTACTCAAGTCTTCCCATCTTGTGATATCCTCCAACGAATTGAACCATTGTAGGGCTCTATCTTTCAGAGAAAATGGAAACAATCTCAATTTGACCTGCTCGTGCTTCCGCCAATCTACGAAATTTATCAGATGTGAATTTGGGTCCTCTAAAGCACTTCCCCCATACTGGTTTTGCTGCACTATGTTGATTAGTGCAGACTTCAGCTCGAAACTGTTGGCATTGAGTGGTGGGGGTTGTACTCCACCAGCTTGCTGATTTAGATTCGGTTTCAAGCAGTTACTTATGGGAGTGTCATCTTCATCTAATTCCCCAGGTTCCTCGTGAACCTGTTCTGGTTGCTGAGGTAGCTGTGGCTGTTGTGGAGGCAACTGCTGCTGAATGTTGGTTACTCTATCATCCAGGCGTGCTAAAGCTGTCAATACTCTGTTTAAGGCTTCATCCTGGTTCACTGGCTGTGGTGGGTTCTCCATCTCGAAAGCTGGGTTCTTTCTCGTTCGGTATCTATGGACTGTTGCTTCAATTTCAGGATCAAAAGGAAGAAGATTTTCTTGCCCTTTCGATCTGGTTTGCGTGCAGAGCTTGAAAGCACTAAAAACAAGAAATACCGCGTAACACAAAAATAAAAACGAAAATTAACTTAAAATTATGAAAAATAATTCTAGTCTAGTTTCCTCCTATTTTTTTCAAGATAAAAACTAAGCACTAAATCCTATTCCCTGGCAACGGCGGCCAAAAACTTGACACGTCGGTTTTCTAACCTAGTGTTCTGCAAGTATACGGATGTAGGTGTAGTAGCGGCAGCCAAGGTGGATCCCTCAGAGAATAGGTTTTAAGTAATTCGATATCTCAATATTCTAGAATTGTCCTAACTAGATACTAAGTTGTAAAGATTGATTTTAATAAAAACTAAAGAATTTAACTAATTAACTAAATTACTTATTGAATTATGTCTCAACACTTGGCAAACAAAAGGAATAATCATCGAGACGAAAAAAATATCCTAGGGTTTCGATTTCAGGATATTACTTCAACGACGATTATGCTTAATTTATTAATTTTTAAACCGATCTAGTGTTTATTAAGCGGTGCTTTAATAACCTAACCCTCCTCTCGAAGTGATTAAATTGTTGATTAACTAGAACAATTACCCTCTCGAGTTAATTAATCAAAGTAACTCCCAAAAGCTCACAAACCTATGCCTACACAGTCATAAACAACTGTGCTCTATGTCGTATGTCTAATAACAAATCCCTTCTCTCGAAGCGGATTTGTTAAACGAGATTACTAAACCTAGATGACCAGTCTAAATTCAGTTATAAAAACAAACATAAAGATAAACACTTTAAGAACGGAATCAGTAAATCAAAACATTGTTGTAAAAATCCCTACTTTCTAACCCTAGGACACGAATAGCTTAGCTACTCATGCCTAGCAACAATCCAATACAAAATTCTGAGAAAAACATTGCATGAATTGAAAACTAGAAAAATAATCTTAACCCGGACGAATTGTCTCGATGATCTTCGTCTTCTTTGTCCTCCAAGTCTTCTTAAATCTTTCTCTAGGTATCTCTCGGAATATGGAGTGTGTCCTCTGAAAAACGAGCTTGCCTCTTTTTTTTATAAGCTTTTGAAAAGTCCTTAGGAGACTAGGATTCAAATCCTTTTTAAAATAGGAAAATCTCAAAGTCGCACTTCCGGACGCGACCGAGTCACCCATCGACGCGATCGAGTTGGCTTGTTGGCGCGACCGCGTCATCACTTGACGCGACCACGTCAATGCATTCTGAACCCGCTATTTTTAACCCTTCGACGCGACCGCGTCGGCACCTTCTGTTCGTTGGGCTTTCTAGACCGGTTTAGACCGATCTGAGCTGGTCTGGGGCGACTTTTGGCCGGTTCGAACCGGTTTGATCGGTTTTGTCCGGTTTAGCCTTCCCTTCGACTTGTTCTTTCGACCCTTAATCATAAATTGCGGCTTTTAATCCTTAAAATGCTAAAAAAATACCTTAAAACAAATCAAAACACGTTAAATGGTCCAAGATATGAAATATAAGCCATTATCGACCATATACACATGCAAATGCTATAAATATACACTTAAAATTGACCTAAATGCATGTATACACCACGTGTATCAATTTCGACACTTACAAAAGACAGTCTGATCATACTATCAGACAACACATACGTGTGATGCCTAATTGGTAGGAGACGTGTCGTTCGCCTTACGAAACTAATATATATATATATATATATATATATATATATATATATATATTATATCCTTGATCTACTCCTCTAAATAGTAGAGTGGTAACTAAGGGTCGATCCCACGAGGAACGGTCAAACAGTTTTTGCTTTATGTATTAAACTATTATGATCAAGCAATATAATATAAATAAACTAGCTAACAATAAAGAAGTGTGGGGGGGGAGGGGAGGGGGGAGTTTTGATAGAATCACAACTAACACCTAAATTTATATTAAGCAACTCAAATAACGATTACTCTAAAAGTACTTAGCAAATTAACAATTCAAGTAGACAAAGATAAGAAAATTATTTTTGGTTTTATAAATGATAAAAGGATCAACTCTTGATCGAGTATCCCCTTTGCCCGGATAATCTATATAATTGATGTTACTACCTGATTGATTTAGCCTTAGAAACCCTACTCCAAGATTAATAACAAGCTCTATTAACTTTGTTGTCTCTTAAGTATAATGAATCAAAACAAGCTCTTCAATTAATCCTACTCAATTTAACAATTCCTAGAACAAGCTCTCTAAGAATCAATAGTCAAATGCATTAAGATCAAGACAACGAAGTAGATACGACATAAAACTCACAAGCTTAGTTTTAGTGGTCGAACTCTATGTTATCCCCAACAGAATAAATTCATTGTTCGCTACATGGGAATCCGATTCATAACAATTACGTTTACAAACCCAATTCTAGCAACACACAAACAAATATCCAAATGGGTGATCAAACCACAATTCAATTCGTAAGTGTGAATCAACAATCCCAAATGACATAGAACATTCCAAAACATAATCCAATCGGTTAATAACCGTAAACATTACATAAATATCCTAAATCAAAGGTTCAACAAATGATCAAGGGCTGAAATTAGAATGCTAGCCACTCATATCAACTATTACAAAGATAAAATAAGTGAAAATCAAAGAAGACATGAAAATAAGATAGAATGAACCAAAAGATTGAGTTGATGATCTTGATCTTCAATCCTGTTCCAGTTCTTTGCTTCCAATGGTGAATGGTGGCTGAATATGTGTGAGAAATGGGTGATTGGTTAGGTTAAATTTGAAATTGACCTTCTATATAGAGTAGAAAATGTTGGGCTGAAAAAATGGTAAAAAACGTGTTTCAAGATTAAAAATAGGGTGTCGGATCACGGCCGCGAACCATTGATTCAGGTTAAGGAACAGTTGGTTCGCGGACTTGGTCACGTCCATGAACCGTGACTTTGATTTTTGGCTGGTTTCGCTGGATTGGTCGCAGACACAACCATAAGTCGCTGGCGCGACTTCTCGCTCAAAACTCTTCCCCCCTTGTTTCATCCTTAGCTCATTCTCCGTTCCAGACTTCTTCGAGACTTGTTTTTTGTCCTATATTGCCTGTATTGTCCTGAAACGAGCTCAAACACATTAAATGGTCCAATAATACAAATATGAATAACACACGTTCGAATATGCATGCAAATGTCATTAAAACGACACTTAATTCGACCTAAAATGCATGCATGAACATGTGTACCACTAATATGATCAGAGAGCTGAAGGCTGCAAGTCATGTCCTTTCTGATGAGCAATATAGCCAAGCACTAATTTGGTCCCTTCTCGACAAATGGGAGCACTTGAAGGCCAATCTGACCCATAACGAGAGCATCAAGACCTTTGAGGATGTTGCTCATCATGTTGAGCTTGAGGATGAGCATCTTGGAGCTGCTAGATCCAGCTCAAGTGCTTTGGTTGCCAAGTCCAGTTCCTAAAGAGCTTAGGGCTTTAAACATAAGAGGAACTGGAAGAATGGCAACAAGGGGAAGAATATCGAAGGAAAGGGAGGGAATGATGGTGAAAGTTCTCAAGTTGGAGCTAAGAAGAACGAGAAAAAGCGAAATGTGAACAGGAAGAAGAAAGATAAAAGCAAGATCTTCCTTTGCACGCGAGTGCCCTAACCCTAGGCTGGACAAGGTTAATCTTTCTTACTCTTCTGTAGGCATAATAAACATCTTTAGCACGATTTTACTCGGTGAATCTTATCTTTTGTGGGTTTTGGACTCAGGCACCACATACCATGTAACTAGAGATCGTGGAAAATAACTCTCGAGTTGAAGTCAAAAGAATTAGGGGACTTGCAAACTTGAGTTGGCTAGTAGGTGGATCTTAAGCCCACATGATATCCTCTACACTACAGAGATTCGACGGAATCTGGTCTCAGTTTATGTTCTTCTTCGTTGTAATTATGCTTTGACGTTTGAGAAAGGTAAGGTTTTTATTACTTGTGTTTGTGGTACTGGACATCTCATGAATGGTTTTATTATCTTGGACTGTGATCGAACTACATTTGATCATTATGACAATTGATTTTGTTATAATGTTGGTTCTTCTAGTAATGGCGATTGTTGATGATAATATTTGACATGTTAGATTGGGTCACATTGGCAAGACAAGATGAATAGGCTAGTGTAAGAAGGATTATTGGGTCCACTTTCTAAAGTCTCTTTATCCATCTCTAAGCACTATCTTTGCCTGTAAATGATTAGGAAACCATTTGGTGAAGCTATTAAAGCTCAATTTCCATTGCAATTAGTCCATTATGATATATGTGGTCCTATGAGTGTAACGGTAACACATGAATCTTACTATGTCATTACTTTCATTAATGATTACTCACGCTTTGGTCATCTCTATTTGATTTCCCACAAGTTTGAGGCATTGGATTGCTTTAGACATTATTTGAATGAAGTAGAAAATCAAAAGGAGAGGACAGTGAAAGCACTAAGAACGGACCGAGGGCTTCAGTACTTATCTGAACAGTTCAAGGAACAGTGTACTAAAAAAGGCATTATCCGACAACTAACTATGCCTTATACACCACAATAAAATAGTGTAGCTGAGAGAACGAATAAAACATTGTTGTATGATCCATGTTAGCACAAGCAAGTTTGCCAATCTTCTTTCCAGGGGATTCATTGTTAGATGTTACATATGTGCTAAATAGAGTGCCCTCAAAATCAGTCAGATAAACTCCTTATGAACTTTGGAATAGTGGAAAATCGGACCTTAGTAACTTCAGAACATCGATGTTAGCAGCTTATGTACATGATATTCACAGTCAGTATGGTAAGCTCGGACCTAGAGGCAAGAAATGTATCTTTATAAGATACAGTGAGTAGTCCAAAGGTTACGTGTTCATAGGAGAGCATAATGATGCTCCCATGACTAAAATTAAGTTAAGAAATACTACGTTCATGGAGAATAAGTTTCCTAGCAAGGATAACATTAGGAATACTGAACTTTTGTTCGAAGATGAAGACTTCTCGGAAGATCACAATGAACAGTGTTGAGAGGATCACATCCCCTTCGATCCAAGTGAGAGGAATGTAGCCAAAGATGGATCTAAATGGGAGTGATTCCATTCCTGATGACTCACTACTTCGAAAACATGTTAGGAAGCGTATCCCTAAATGCCACTTTGATATAGATGGACATACGCTAGTTGTGTCTTCAAGGGACAATGAAGAGTTAGGAACTCTGCCTTTTTCATTTTTGACTTCTTTAATAGACGAGGAAGAACCTAAGTCTATTCAAGAGGCTTTAACCTGACCAGCTAACCAATGGGAAATTTCAATGGAAGAAGAGCTCAAGTCAATGAGATCACACAAGGTCCGGTAACCAGTAGATCTTCCAATTGGACACAAGGCTATTGGGAGCAAATGGGTTCTCAAAATTAAGAGAAAGGTCGGTGGGTCTGTAGATAGGTATAAGGCTCACTAGGTAGTAAAAGGTTATACCAATGAGAGGGTCTTGATTATGAAAAAAACTTTTTCTCCCATAGTGGGATTTGCCTGCTTCTAGCAATAGTAGCGAATATGGATTTAGAATTATATTAGATGGATGTTAAAACTACTTTCCTTTATGGGGGATTGGAAGAAGAAATCTACATGCAACAACTAGTAGGTTTCATTCTTTCAAGCCAAGAGGAAAATGTCTGTAAATTGAATAGGTCTATTTATGGACTAAAACAATCTTTGAGATAGTGGTATTTGAAATTTCATAACACAATTATTTCAAATGACTTCATCATGATAGATGATGGCCATTGTGTCTACAAGAAGTTGACCAATGAGAGTTTTGCAATTCTATCTGTGTATGTGGATGACATACTATTGGCTGGAAATGAGATGGAGTATTTAGATACCATTAAGAAATGTTTATCTTCAAGCTTTGAGATGAAAGACATGGGTGAGGCAGAATCCATAATGGGTGTGAAAATCCATAGGAATCGTTCAAAGAGAATGCTCGGATTTTTGCAAGAAGGTTACATAAGGAAACTCTTAAACTAATTCAACATGGAAAACTACAAGCGTGGATACTCCAGTGGTCAAAGGGGAATCACATAGTCGTGATATGTGTCCTAAGATTTAACAAGATAAAGATGAGATGTCACGAGTACTATATGCCAATGCAGTAGGGAGCCTGATGTATGCAATGAGATGTACATGTCCTGCCATATCATATATCGTGGGTCTAGTTGGGAGGTATCAGTCAAATCTAAGAAACAATCACTGAACGTGAAAAGGATTCTAAGATATCCGAAGGGTACTGTAGATTATCATTGTTGTTATCAAGGAGATAACTTGTGTCTTAAAGGATACGCTAATGCTTATTGGGGTGGTGACGTAGACGAACATAAATCCACTTCAAGTTATGCTTTCTTGCTAAACAACGGCACCATCTCTTGGTGCAACAACAAACAAACATGTGTAGCATTATCCACATTGGAAACTGAGTTTGTGGCATGCGCATATGTATTACAAGTATTTTGCTAAAGAGAAACCTGAAACATTTGGGAGTATTGCACACTCCAGCTAGGACTGTGGCAATACATTGCGATAACCAAGCTGCCATCGCCTACTCAAAGAACCCAAAGTTTCATGGAAAAACCAAACATAGATACAAAGTATAACTTTGTGAGGGATATCTTAGAAAAGAACGAAATCATGCTAGAATATATCTCTACACAACAAATGAACCTCGTTTATTATTGTTATTTGATCATTAGTGCAATGTTATTTATGTACTTGGAACTTGTTTGTTGTTCCATTAAAGATATGTCAACAAGTTATGATTGGCTTACTCACACAAGCAATCACCTCTGACATCTGGGTATGTGTGGAGATGAGATTACTAGGTAATCGAAGTAGACCCTGATCTATTTGAAACTTGTTCAAAGCCAAATCAAGAGTCTGTGAGAGCTTAAGTGCTTCAAAACTCTAATCGAGCGTCAACACTTGGACTGTGATTTGTACGATATTATATATGAGGCTATATGCTCCCAAGAGGAGACAATAATATTGTAGTACATGATTCATACCGTGTGTGCTTTGGTGATCGCTAAAGGTAATGAGAAATGAATCCCCGCTTTTTCATTAAGTGTGCGACCTAGAGGCTAAGATGTCTCAAAGATGCCCTTAACTCTTCTTACCAGACCTTGAGCCTATTTCTTAGTGTTGCTTCTTTAGCATTATACCATTATAGCAATAATCAAGAGTACATGCGGTCATGTGGTATATGTTTAGGAAAGCAGCTACGGAGTAGTTAAAGGGGGCTGGTGAAAGGGAAGATTATCTTTTGTTTACACATTATCTCGTATCCTTAGACTGGTCAATCGTTTCATGGACATGATTTGGATACTAGGAGAAAGTAAAAGTCTTATATGCTCTCATGAGGGATAAGAGATATAATGACTCGTGTAAAAAGAAAGTTATCTAGGGTAGAAAATGAGTAACAAGTGTTTTCGGAAGCCGGTTGAGCTGCTATACAACCTTAACCAATTTTATAGCAAGAGAAGCTCATATATTTGTAGGACCACACGATCCAATTACCAGTATGAATTACGTATATGGTGCGGAGATAGACCAAAGGCCCCACCTGCATGTGCGAGTGGTAGATTGTAGTTGGGCTTAATTAATTAATAAATTATGGGTTATTATTAATTAATGGGTCACCCATGAGGTGAGCCTGCTTAAGCCCATCTGGATATTAAATGCAAGAGCCCGTTAAGAATATCCGAATAGGAGTTAAGCGAAGAACATATAATGAGAAGTAATAAGGGAACTTGATTCCTAGTCCCTTTAGTTGAGTAACAGAGTCAACTCCTTACACTCTTTGAGAATGAAATACAATTCATTTTCAATATTTTTCTCTCACTAATATTGTTCTCTCACCAGAAACATACACACACGGAAATTTGGATTGTGGAAAAGGAGACGAGGTCCAAGTGACCTACTTGATCAGAGTATCACATCGTGTACATCGGAATGAGGCAAAGAGAAAAGCTATGCTTCGCATGTAAGTTTTATTCATCATGTGATTCGAGTAATTCTTGATAATTATGTTTATGGAATTATATTCGAATAATTCCAACAAATTGGGTGTAACTTAAGTGTGTAGCCGTCTACCAGGTAACTTTCTGCCTACAGAGGTCATGTTATTATGAGTTAATATCTTATGCGTGTTGGATGATTTTTGTAAGGATTTGTTGCTTTTTGTTCTAGTGTATCAAGTTTAGCAAATTGACATGAAGCAAATTGATCATTTTATTGATGATCTTTCTATTTTCTTATTGTTTTTCAGTATTGAAGTTCACACTTCTATGTCTTCCGTTCATAATGAACACACTATTGCGACTGGTACACCCATATAAGTATAGATATGTTCAATAAACGGTCTTCTAAATGCCCCCACTAACCATCCAATAGCCTTTCAACACGTCACACAATGACAATAGGGCTAATTTTCACTAATGTGGCCTCCACCTTGCTCTCATCGGAGGTACTACCTTTTATTTCTCATATCCTGATTATGTGAAAGACTTCCAAGCCTAAATTGACTGTAGACAGCTGGACAACATTCAAGGTAGTAAAAAAATTCTAGTATTTTACATATACATAATCACATTATAAAATAATAATAATACTTCCAAGAAATGTTATGAAATAATTTTGGGAAAAAAATAATTTTAGTCCTGTATGTGAGGCTTTGTCTAGAAAAAACCATGTATGTTAGCTAATTAATTTCAATTTTAAGGACATCTGCCGCCGTCGATTGCAAATTTCGCTGGAATTAGTCACGAGACGCACACTGATTAATAAATTTGGGGAAAACCTGCGAGGATGCAGATGGGTCAAATATTTATCCAGATGACATGCCACGTCATTTAAATATTTTGCACATCAACTGTAGGTTGTTTATTAAACACGCGCTAATGTGTCTCTCATTTCCTTTGCAAAACTCTCCGGGTTGAATGATTTATCAGATACATATAGAGTTTACTTGTTTTATGTTCTTCACTAAATCATGTCTAAAACACCATTTCTCATCTCATTCTTTCTCCCCCTCTCATTTCTCCTTCATAAACACATGGAATTCGCCCTCCCCAGCTATCTCGACGATGTAGCCCTCTTCCGCTGCACCTTCGTGTCACCCGCTGCAACCACCAATGATAAACCTAAAATCATCTTCCTTTCCTCACCAACACCAATCTCCATTCGCCCCTTTATGGATATTTTGTCCCCATTTTGGGAGACAAAAAAACTAAGGTTCTTGCCTTTGATATTTGGGATAAATGGGGGAGGAAATCTGGTGAAATATCAAAGCATTTTTAATAAAAAACAATAGCTAACGTGTAATTTTTTTATAATGACTAAATATTTAAATGACATGGCACGCTCGCCGGTTTTCCCCAAATATATTAGTCACGTGCGCGTTACGTGACTAATTCAGGCAAAAATTGCAGCCGGCGGCAGTGGATGTCCGCAATTGGATAATTTTTAAAGCATATGGACTAAAATTGAAATTAGCTCACATACAATATTTTTTTTCTAGACAAATCCTAACATACATTACTAAAATTAAAAAAAAAAATTTCCCAAATAGCTTCCTTATAAAATGTGTGTTATCAGTTTCTTGTATCGGAGGCAAAACTACCAAAAATGGTATTCCATCAGTTTCTCATTCTTTCTTTTTCACTCTCCTCACTATCTCTTGTAGTCTGGTTTATGTTCCTCATAGAGAACTTTTCCTTTCTAAGGAACACCAAAAGAAACAAGAGATTTCTAAAGAAACTAATGTTCTTCATGTAGCTCTTTTGCTTTGTCAATTTGGTTGTGTCAGCTGATATTGAAAGCTTTATGTTTATTTTTCATGCTTGTCTTCATTTTAAAATTCTCAAACTCTAGATGAATTCTTCAATGTACTTTTTAGTGCTTTATGATTATACCCTCATTTTCTCGTTCTGGTGCTTTCCTTTATTGTTTTGTCTATTTTTTGGGATCTTTTCAAGTCACTAGATTGATCTCTTGGGGTTATTTTTGTTTTTATTTTTTATCGGGGACCAACTTTGCGTCATCTTAGCTTGAATAATAAAACTTATTTTATTGTTTATCGTAGCGTTGACATTATTTTCCTACCTTAGTTGGCAATTTACTTTTGTACATTTGTAGTATGCAAAATAAGTGTGGATTTTTACCGGCGAAGTGTTTAGCCCAGGATTGTATCTTTTTATCAAAATGATTGACAATTGCCTTATCTTGTATATTTAGGAGATATAAGAAGTTTTCTAGAATTGGATATAGTCATTTTGTGAACTTATAACGGATTTGATATCATGTTGTGTTAAGGTCAGTGTAAATTTGGATATTCATATGACAAATTTCTTGAATTTATTGGACAGATAACATCATTGATTTTTTGTTATTCCTATGACTCTAACGGACCTAAAATCCTTATTTTATTTATTGCAGGGAGTATCATCACAATTTTGAATCACTTTACTGGTATGTTTCCATCTTTCTTGAATATCCATGATTTCTTTCTTTCTTTCTTCTTATATATATATATATATGTGTGTGTGTGTGTGTGTGTGTGTTTAATTTGAAATATGCTTATCTTAGTTGACATCTTCAATAAGGGGTTTTAATTTCAAATATCTAATTAACAAATAATTTGTCTAATAATTTCCAACTTGATGATTGAAGAGATAGATAATTGTGCTCATTTCTATGTAATCTCTTTACTAATGAATCAATCTTGTTTTGATAGTTATTGCCGTTACTAATAGTTTGTCCTGCTTATCAAAGCTACTAAATAGACTTTTATGATATTAGAATTTTTGACATTTTCTAATAGAATATTGAAAGATTGCTAATTGGGGCTTATTCAGGCTTTAGCTGACTTGGTGAGAAGCTCATGGTAGCATAATTTGGTAGTTATTGTTAGGCGACGTGTCATTGAACTTGAAAGAATAAAGTATTCTAGTTGTTCGGGCAACCTAAAATTTATTTGATCTTTTTTCCTATCTACAGTTGATTAAGAGGTCATGTGTTTATTGGATAAAATATTAAAAAAATTCTTTGAATTTCTTGATTATTTGTGAAAATGTAGTCAATACCCTTAATTTGTGTTGCAGGAGCACCCTTTATCACAAGTTATGTATCACTTGACGAGAATTTTGAAGATCCCAAGATGTTAAATTCGACTTGTAGACTACAAACTATATATGTTGTTAGCTAAGTAAAAGACAATCATTTCTATTTCTTGTATTTAATGCAACTTTAGAGTTAAACTTGTATTGGTGTATTGTATTTTAGAATGGCGATGAAGTTCATTGATTAAGAAGCATTTCTTGGTTACAAACTAGTTGACTTTCTATAATTTTAACTTTTTTCATTGTTTACAACATAAAAAGAGACAATAAAACTATTGCCTTTCCTATAAAATTAGAAAGACAATATATTTTTTTTTTTCTAAAAGAAGACCTCGGTATCCGACTATTGTAAAAAGTCTAACAGACGATTGAGAATAGTCACGGTTTAAACCGTGCTCTATAAGACAAAACACCCCCGGTTGAATACTGTTGTCAAAACCATAGTATATACTTCTATGGACCTCGATGCATAGACAGCAGGTATGCTATGTAGTTAAAAAGCTAGGTCAACAATTGGAAAAGTCAAGGGTGAAAAATCATGGTCTACACTCCAAAAGACCTCGATTTATATCCGTTGGAAAGACTGTGGTGTATTCCAAACAGACCTCTAGTTTTAATTGTGATCTACCCCCAATAATAGACTACAGACTATACACCTCAACTTTTTTATTGATAGACCTCGGTAAAAAACTGAGGTCTATTAACAAAATTCTAGTAGTGTGCGTTCTTTACTCTCTCGCTTAAGCACGTCGCAGGGCAAATGGTTCATCTCTCCCAGACATTTTGAGCCTTGGGTGCATGTTGTTGCCCCCACCCGAAAACTGAGGGCTCGGGGATGGTATATTTTACATGTTGGATTGATAATTACTACTTGTGGACCTTGCAAACAATTGTTCATGCACATGATTTCGTTTCGACTTTACAATTTCCAATAACTTTTCTCTTTTACAAAGTTGTACACTCATGATTTTTAATTGTAAAACCGCATTACCCACAAGGTCGGAGGTTCAGATCCCTCCCTTTAGGGCCAAATTGTAAACGTGTGTACGTGACGTAGATAGATTATGTGGCTATTTACGTGCATTTATTAAAGACACACCAATTGCTTAATAAGATATGCGAAATGTAGCAAAGATATAGAAATATACTGCAATGATCAACATGATCACAATATTTTATTCATATTTTGACAGGGTAACGATCTGAGAATGTATGCCCAGGTTTTCTCCAAAGCAATTTTACTCTTTATTTTCTCTCGCCCATATTTATTACTCTTCTCCGTTTAGTTTAATTTAGGTTTAGATTTTTAAGTTTAGTGTGACAAGTGTCACACATGCATGCTGGGTGGCAGGCGCACATACCCCGTATGCTACTTTGGCCAGGTCGTGTAGCATTTCTGGCTTGAGCTTGGAGCTTGTCAACTTCTACACGCCAGATCCCTCTTGGTGAACAGACTGAATTGCTATGGGGTGTATAAACGGCTTGTGTAAGCTCTGTAGGTGTTTAGGGAGACAGCCCTGCATAGATGGATATAGGGGGAGTGGGGGACGACAGTAGCCCCCTTGGGCCTGCAAAAGAATTTCTTTTACATGTAATTTATCTAATATTTTTTCTTAATACTCTTTATATATAAGAGTTTGCCCCCTTAATTCGTTAAAGTTCCTTAAATATAAATTTTCTCTTAATATTCTATAATATAGCTGGAAATTTTTCGGCCCCCTTAGAGGAATTTCTATATCTGTCCCTGCCCTTGGTAACATTGTTTGGCTAGATCAGCTCGCACGAAGTAGTCCGTGACGTAGCGAATTGACTGGGCTCGAGCTGGAGGATTTTCCTCGGGTAGCACGCCGTATCAAACTGATGAGTTCAATACATGTGAGAGGGCCAGGTGCTTTTGGCCAAAATATATAATTAAAATGTAAAACTAAATATTTTAATTGTAACGACCCGATTTCCAAAATATTTTTTTTATAAATTATTTCTCCTCAATTCATTTAATAAATAATAAAATTTCTAAATTTTTTATACAAGTCGTTACTAACAACCTAATTTTTTTTTAAAAATCTAACTTCACAAACCCACCTGTATAAGCCAATACATAAACAATAAATAAACAGAAATATATTTTTGCTTAGTTTCCCAAAATTACTAACTAAATCACCCAATTTCAAAGTTAAATAAATAAAATAAAGCAAACGGTTATTCCCTAATAAGAAGTAAGTAACAATAATTAAATTAAAATAGTGCGGAAGCATTTCCCTAAAAATTTCTTAGCTAAATAAAATAAAATCAACTAACACGGCAAAAATCCAAAACTTAACGGGTGAAATACTGAATTAAAAATGAGTTCAAATATCAACATTAATTAATAATCATATGCCCCATCCCATTATAGAATGACAATTCTAAGTGATGCACTTAAGTTGTATCCTATCAAATTTCGAGGACGAATTTTTTTCCAACGGGTGTAGTATGTAACGCCCCGTAAATTATTTAATTATTATTGTATTTCAATATCTATTTTGTCCAATGAGAATTATTTATTTTTCGTAAACTATGAAAATTATTTTAAGTTATGGATAAAAGTATATTACATGTTATTAGACTTTTAAATATTTAATTTGGATACTAGCCCAATGCATTAGTCAAGCCCAAACCCATTATTTTTACTTAGGGAACAAGAAAATACTTTTCTAGTGTAATTAGGAGTCAAAAACCCTATATATATATATTCTATAAATAAGAGATTCATGACATAAATTAAAATCACAACCCAAATAATCTATTTTTCTTATAATTTTCGTCCAAAACACAGTAGGGACCTTCGGGAAGCCGATATCATCGTCCGAACCTTATTTTCCTCTTTCATCCTAATTCCAGGTACCTTCTTTATTAAATTCAAAAGTTATATTTTTACTTCTTATAAATTTATGTAATTTAAATATGGTATTCATATAGACGTTGAGTATATAAATTCAAAAGTTTAGATTTTTTTCTCATTTTATTTTATGAGATATTAAATATTTATTCACTACTACGCACTATATATATGTATGTATTAGAACTTTTATTTTCTTTCAAAATGATTCCACACATCTTTGAAATCATATCCAAACTCTAAAATTCTTATTTTATTTATTCCTAAGTCCAACCTATGAAAAGATATGTATTATATTAATATTATGGTGACGATGATATGGAGGCACGAAGGATTAGGATCATAATCTGCATAAGCTCATCCACATGAAATCCTCGCGCATCACGTTACAGGTGGGGGGTTTATTGTTTATCGCTTTAATTATATTTACTTGACTGCCTACGTGTACTTTTATTTTCAAGTTGTTACTTGCCAATACAAGTAATTATTCAATTTGCTACTTGCCAATACAAGTTTAGCTTATTGCCATTATGCTACTTGCCAATACAAGTTTAGCCCATTACCATTATGCTACTTGCCAATATAAGTTAGCTCTATGTGTCTTGCCAATACAAGCACATCATTATGATAATTGTTACATTGTATGCCTCTTGTATTTGTAATTAGGGTTTATTACCAAAAGCAACCTGATGTATACCCGTTTTTACCACTTGCAACCTATTTTAAAAGTCGTCGCCGATTGCAACCTGACTTACTCTCGTTTTACCGATTACAACCTATTTTATAAATTCCGGCCAAAATTAAGAGCGTGTGCCACACGCGCGTAATGTTGAGCAAGTGGTAAAAACGGGTATACCTCGGGTTGCTTTTGGTAATAAATTATTTTTCTTTTTTATTTTTTCTTTTCTTCCCGCCATCATTTTCTCTCTCATCCTCCTTTTTAACAGAGCTAAATCGAATATCTAAGAGTTTGAGTTTAGTTCATTAATTATCGAGTCGAACTCGAGCTTAATTTGTCAAATATATGGACGGCTCGTGAACTTACTCGAGCCTCTAGTGAGTCTAATCGAGCACAAATGAATTCAATAAATATAAATTACAAATATGTTACTAATCATTATATAATTAAAAATAAGCTATAAATTCTTAAAATTATAATATACCTACTAAGATTAATTAATTACATATATACAAATGCATGGTTTTAATTATATAATTATATATTTTATTATAAGTATAACTATAAAATTAGAAATTAATTATAAGCATTAGCTTAATATTTACGAACTAGCTCTCGAGCCAACAAATAAAATTGCTCGCGAGCTAACGAATCGAATATCATCAATCTTAAGTTTGGTTCGTTTATTTTAACGAGCCACATTAGACTAGCCCGATCGAGCTTTTCACGAATCGAGATCCGAATAGTTTACGAGCGAATTGGTTCGTGTACATCCCTATCCCTCCCTTCTCTCTCTAACCTAATTCACCCTCATCCTAACACCAGTTCGTCTCCTCTCTCCACTAATTTCCGTAAATTTCTTCAACACGAATCCTCTTCTACATTTATGATTTACAGATCCAGAAGAAACTAACTCTGAATCATCAAAAATTCGATCATTATCCAGAAGAAGTACTTTGAACAGTTCGGTGAAATTTTGGAAGTTGTGGTTATCACTGATAAAGCTACTGGAAGATTCTATATATGCTATTGTTGGATAAGAGTTCAATTCTCTTCGATTTATTTCTCAGTAGAAAATCTAGCTTGGAGTTGTTCTTATTTGTATGTTTTTGTATCTATACTCATTCATTTCTTCAAATTATCCTGTTGAGGATAGTTCAATTTTCTTCAATTTATTTTTCAGACGAAGATCTAGGTAGGAGTTGTTCTAATTTGTATGTATTTGTATCTATACTCGGTCATTTCATCAAATTCTCCTGTTGAAAATGATGGAGGGAAGAAAAGGAAAAAAAAAAAAAAAGAGTTTATTACCAAAAGCAACCTGAAGTATACCCGTTTTTACCACTTGCTCAAAATTGCGCGTGTGTAGCACGCTCTTAATTTTGGCCGGAATTTATAAAATAGGTTGTAATCGGTAAAACGCGAGTATTTCAGGTTGCAATCGGCGACGAATTTTAAAATAGGTTGCAAGTGGTAAAAAGGGGTACACCTCGGGTTGCTTTTGATAATAAACCCTTGATTATATATTCATTATAATTTATTAGTTAATAAACGTTTCAGTTATAGTTTGAGGATGCTAGTGTTATTCCGCTGCTACATGCGGTAGGAAGATTAATATTTGTGTGTTTATGTGGTTCATTTAACGGCCCAACTAAGAATTGGCTTTTATATATGTGTGTGTGTGTGTGTGTGTGTATATAGATAGATAGAAAGGAAAAAAAGGTTCCATGATTTGATTTATTTAAATTTAATTAAGATTAAATTACTTTATGAAAATCGGGTCGTTACATTAATATTTCACTTGAACTAATAAAACGAGACATTTGTCTTTTTAAACATAAATTTTATTTTGGAAAAATACTTTTTCTTATACATAACTATTTTATAGAACGGATGGAGTATAAAATTACCCCAAAGACAATATATTACTATGAATTATAAATTAGAACCTATGGAAACGGTGATTCTCATCCTACTCTGCTTCAAATCCTTCTTCGGCGTCTAAAAGGGAGCCTCCTGGGTTGATTCAAGCTGGGATGTACGAGCCGCGCTAGCCTATTCGTTTTTGAGCAGTTTCAAAATCGATTCAATTGTGAAAGAGTAACAACAAATTTTGTCCAGGCACTTTAGTGATGCTGAAATTAAGGACCCTAAGTATGATGGTCTGTTGTGTTGAAAATACAACCACGCACTCAAATTTTGCTTGAGGCACAAGAAAAGGCTACACTCAAATTCAATGATTCTTTCTTTCTTTCTGTTGGAGGGACCACAACCATATGCTTATTGCATACCTAACTTTAGCTTATTGACTTGGGACACAAATTATTAAATTCGTTTATTTCACTAGTTACATTACATCTTCTTAATAGTATTATTATGGGCAACGATATGATTACCCTAACGTCGTTTGGTACATTGTTATGATTTTCAAAATGTCTGAATCTGTCTAATTGGTCAATTTGTTTCTATATTACAATTTCAGGGGAAATTTATGTGAGCTCAAATAATAGTCTTAAAGTCAAAATAAATTAGAATGAAAGATAGGTATACCATATTTTTGTGTCTAAGACCAAAAGATTTAACAATTATCATTTCAATAATTGCACGTTGCTAGGGGCCAAGGAGACAAAATACCAACAGTTGGACAAAGTAAAACTTTGTTTTTTAAGCCATGTGGATTTGACTTTCATTTCTTGTGCTAATTCTAAGATTATTACGGTTAATTCCCCGTCATACTAGGCACAATTTGAACTATATTTATTTAAAAAAAAATATTAAAATTTAAATAACGGATCAAAATAATTGAATACAACTTGACTTTTGTAAAATAAAAGAATATTAAATTATCTAATAAACTTTTATTTCACTAATAAAAATTATTTAGTTTATTTTTATTTGTTACTCATCCAACGAAAATAGTTCAAGTCCTAATAAATATTCAAATCTAAGCATACCAATTAACCAACAAATAATTATTTGTTCAAATTTTATATATTATATCAAAATATTCAATATTCATATCAGATAAATACTAATAAAAGAGGATTGTTTTTTATTTATTGCAAATAAAATAAATGAATAAATTAGTGTAGGTTGGAAAATTCAAAACATTTGAAATAGCAAGAGAGATGACTACACAAAACGAAGCAGATCTCTAAACTTTATTCATCCCTAACGTGAGCACGTGTGTAGAGGTGGCAACTAACGCGCCCCGGCCCGGTCAGGCCTAGCCCGTTAGGCCAACCATATTTTGGATCGGGTTGGACCGGGCCAAAATTTTATCGGGCCTAAGATTAGTCAACCGCCCAGCATATCCCCTTATAATATACTAAGAATATCGGGCCAGCTGGGCCGGCCCGACCGCCACCTCTGCACGTGGGTTCCCTGCTATTTCTTTTTTTTTTGTTGTTCATAACAAAATAAAATATTATCTGTGAATCTAGAAACTGAAAAATAGTTAGTTTTTACTATTTCTGAACAATTGTAAACTGTATGAAATAAATATACGGGAATTGTTCATAAAATAAAATTTAGATTTAAAAATATAAAAAGTTAACTAATATTTCAAAAAGATTAGTTAATAAGTATTTATAAAAAAATAATTTTTTTTTAATTTTTATTTGTACCTCAGCCTCAATCAAATAAATCAACTCGTTACATAAACAACTAACCTTGGTAATCGACAAACAATTGCATTTTTTAATATAGCTTATTTTAAAATATACGATGTAGATGTCAAACTAAAGGTCATGAAAAAATTAATTTTCTATTTTGACAAAAACAGAAAATAATCGATAATTATTTGCTTTCTAATTTATTTTATTTTTATTATAAAATAAATGAAATCAAAAGTTGCCACCTATCAAATTGGCAACAAAATTTAAGTTTGAAACTAATCTTAGCAAAAAAAATTCTATATTACACAAATCTTTACCATATATATACAAATTCGTTAGGATTGAAACCTATCAATTTTAAAAAGTAAAATGGGTGAGAAAATATGTTTGATTTTTTCTTACAAGGGATTCTCTTTTATTACATAGTAAAATATAAATATAGAAATCAGAGATTTATTTTTCTCCCTCTAAATGTCTTGAAATGATACCGAATGTTAATATACACTAGTATTATCTTTGTGCGATGCACAATTTATATTTAACATAAATATATAATAAGAGTTGATATATTTATACTTTTACAATATAGTTAAAATTATATTAAAACATATGAAAGTAACAAAAAAATTATATGTGTATAACTTATAGACGTTTTCATTATTATATTAAGTACGATAATGATGATGATGATGATGATAATAATAATAATAATAATAATAATAATAATAATAATAATAATAATAATAATAATTTATATGAGATCATTTTTTATTGATGAACGACGACACTTGGGTGTCACGCAAGTGACATCTATATATATATATATATATAAAAGTAAAATGAGGGTTATTATTGTAAATTACCTTTTCCCGCCTAAAATATATCTTTAATGCATTCTTAATTTCTTTAAAGGCATTAATTATATTTTTTTCTTCAAATTAATAAAATATTAAGTATTACCTACATTAATAAATGAATATATACTTTATTAAATTAAAAGTAAAAGTTAATGTATAATTTAATGATTGACTAATTAAATTATTGTATTTACAAATATTAATTTGTTATAATCAGTCATGGGACTACGACTTTCACAAATATTTATATATGATAATTTATCTTGAAATTATTTTTTATTACATATTCATATTTTCTATTTATTAATATTATTTCTTTATAAATAATAATTACACTTTGCAATCTAAACTATGAGATTTCACATGTGCTACAATCTATGTTTCTATTTAAAAAATAAAATTAACATGCTTGAGCTAATTGGGTTCTTTAGAGTTCTCAATATAAACAATATTTTGTCGTATTTTTCCATATTTTGCAACCCAAGCAAAATATACATATATATATATATATATATATATTAATTGTATCTTTAAATAAATTTCAACATATACATATATTACTCAGATATATTGAAGAATTCATATGATTTATTTTGTTAGTCCAACTATAGAATAATCATTGAATTTTATTTTATTAATATCAAGATTTATTTAAATCAAGAAGTATTTGAGTATATTAAATCACCATGTAAAATATTAAAACTTGAAAATTATTTTTTCTTAAAATAAAATCAACAGTTATAGTTAAAATTTGACAAACTATTTGGATAAATCAAAATATTTAAAAAAATTGAAAAAAATAAAAGAAAACACTAATTTTCTTATACAATTCAATTTATTTTATTTGATATATTTTGGTGTGTCGTGTGATATTTATGTATTTGTGTTTGTTTTGATATTCATTTTCAATTAAGCTATTCCGGTGTTCGCATAGGTTAAGGTGGATACACACACACACTAAATATATATTAAGGTTTCAATATTAGGAGATATTCATTCTTAAAAGTAGATATAATTTATTTTTTACATTTAATAATTTTTCTTAATGTAAATTTATAAAATATTATATTTATAAAATGTAAGTGATATTAAATCCATATTATCACTTGAGAGAAATTGATCTTTAAATTATTTATATTTCGGATTTATATTATTTTGCAACATTTAGTATGCGCGTTTTTCAGTTTCTTTTTTTTTTTTTCTATCACAATCTGAACTATACGTTTTTTCACGTTTGCAACCTCTGCCAGCAATTTAAGTGCGAAAAATAAAAGAATATTATAAAATATTTAAATAACATAAATTGTTAAAAAATCTAAAAATATTTTTTAAATTCTAAAATTCATTTAAAATACCAGAAAATTAACTTAAATATGTTGAAAATATATTAAAATTTTGAGTTTTTTTTTTTTTTTATAAAAAGTTCAAATCAAATCATTTTAAGCAAGAAAAATAAAAGTTATTATTATTATTTTTTTAATCATAAAACTATTATAAATTTCTGAAAATTATCATTTAAACTCTAAAAATTTATTAAAACTATTTGAAAGTTATCTTGAAAAATTATTTTAAAATATATAAAATTTCGTTTAAGACATGTGGAAGTATCTATGAAAGGTCTTATTTTATAATATAAGTATCCTTTTAATTATTTTTTTGAAAAAATAAATCCTTTTAAAAGTATTTAAAATTATTTGAAGGAATATCAAAATTATTCGATCTTTTTTTATGAAAATTGATTTTTAACTAAAATAATTTCTACATTTTTTCAGTTAAGTTTATGATATTTTAAATAATTTTTTAGAATTTAAAAATAAATATTGTATTTACTAAACATTTTTATTATTTTTAAATAGTTTATTTTCTCTCCGAAAATTGCTACCAAAGGTTGCAAAGATGGGAAACCGCAAAGTTCAGTTGATTGTAAAAAAAGAAAAAATCATTATTCTAATATTCATTTAGTTAGAATATAACAATTCTATTTTCTTATATTAAATAATATTATATTTAATTTAATAAAATAATTACGTTTAAAATAAATTTCCGTACATCGCACGGGAGCGATACTAGTATTCTTTAATAAAACCGTATGAACGTCGAGATGGTAAGCATTACCGTAATTATACTTTTATAATTTTATAGAATATATTGGCACTACAAATTTTTTTAGGAGATGCGACACAATATGTTTATCAATGATTGTGAATATGATTTACATCCTGCATAAATTCACGAAATCAACGTCCTAATTACTGTTGACTTCAATCAAGAAATAACTTGATTGCGCGAAAAATATTACGTGGGATATAGATTCAAACTAATTTTGGAAGTTTATGAGAATATCTCCTTTTATAGACATCCTCAATAGTTACTTAACGTGGAGGAGTTACCATTGTATTGAGATAATGTTATTGTAGGCAAATATATGACTATTTAATACGAATTGCGCTGATGCCAATCAATAACACTCAATAATAATATTTTTCAGAATCGGCTAAGGGGTTTGGATGGAAAAATTTTGGAGTTTCTAATTTGAAATGATTTTGATTTTATACATAAGAAGATATATATTACAAGGCAAAAACTTGGGTGCATTACATGTACAATAAGCCTTAATGTACACCCGGGCTTAGAATTGGGCTCACGGATCGCGCCTGACTCGCGGATCAGTTCGTTTTTTTTTTTAATAGTTTTTTTCAGTTCTTTTTTTTTAATATTTTTTTGAATAATAATATATATTATGTTGTATAATAGTAAACGTTTATTAGTTACAGTTACAATTTTTTTTTGAATGACATATTATGTTGTCTAATAGTATATATTTTGTTGTCTAATTGTATATATTATGTTGCCTAATAGTATACGTTCATTAGCGTTGAAATTAAAAAAAAGAAAGTCGCGATCGCCGGGTCGTGCGCGACACCCGTTTGACGGACGCAGAAATCGCAATTAATCATAATTCAATGCGTTTTTTGAGTTCCATACTTTAATTTAGAAAAATATACAATAAATTTATTGTACATCTTATGCATCCAAGTTCCACTCATATTACAAACATGTGGGACAGTAATTTATCTCTCACAGTACTCACGACATAAGGAAAAAAGAATGAAAAGAATCAAGCTAGCAAAATTCAACGCCATACTTACAAAGTATAAGTATATTTATAAATAAATAAATAAATTCCTTAAAAAGCATTCATATAAAATGGTTCGACAGATCGCATACTTCCTAAATTTTTTTAATAGATGAATCGAATCGGGTTCAATATTTCCAACCCCGTAAAATTTTTAGCCGAATCCAATCTAACATGTAATATTAGTCAAATGAAACCTAACATCAAATTGAAGAATAAAGGAATAACATAAATAAATGGAAAGTTAGCAAGGATAGAGATAAACAAATCAAAGTCCACGTTTCACTTTCAGCGGCCCCAATCATGAAAACGGTTATCTGTCTGTCATCACTGTCCCTATTTTCCCTCTTTTTTCCTTCCTGCCTCCTCTTTCCTCTTTCTTTCGTCCTTCAAATTTCTTTCAAACCGACGTCGTCTCAACTGCTCCGGATTTTGAGGTACTTACATTTTCTGCTATATAGTTTGCACGTCCGATGTGTACTTGCATGATCCTCGATTATGTGTTACTTTTTTGTTTTGAGTATCCTATTTGAGCTTCGGTTCTAGATTTAGATGGAATCAATTGGTTGCTTGGTATTTGTCCTTCTCTCTTTGTGGTGATTGATTTGAGTGCATATTGCTGCATTATCATTTGCTTTTTTTGGGAACTAAGATGCTCGTGAATTATTGTTATATTAGAGTTTATTACTGGTTTTATGAACAAAAATGCTTTTGTTGCTCTTGTTCTTTTCATATTCGTAGCTCTTTCTTTTTAACTTAACTAGTAAGGCTTTGCTGCTGCAATGGTTCAGTTCAGTGGTACCACTGAAGGAGGGATACTAAATGCGCATGTTTTATTCGATTCGGTATATTTGAGAGATTGTATGTAGAAACAGTGTTTGTTAGGCTTGTGACCGTTATGTTCAGGCTTGCAGTTATTACACTTTTCAGAAGTTCTAGTCTACGGAAGACAAATATTATTGAGATTGATATAAAATAGAGCTCGAACTCATTTGAAATAGCTTGGTGTAATTGCTTTCACTTTGCTGAAAGAATAATTTTGCTCTCAGATTGATGACTGAATCTGGACTATTCTCCTTGCAAGCACTGCATGCCGGAGGTGTGAAACGGCGTCATAAAAAATATAGGTGAAGTTGAGGAGTTTTACATGTATTACACATCTGCATCTGTGACGTGATAGGCCTCCAAGCGAGATACTAAATTGGATTGATATGACGAGGCTGTTACGGGTGTGCGTAGTCTTTCTGCTATTCAGAATAAACTGGAGAAAACTGCTTGTTGCCTGTTCAATTCTTACCATAGTTAGTGTTTTGATACAGATTTCTTCACTTCCTTATCCACTGACTGAATGGATTTCCCAACCACACTCTAAATTTTCATCCTACAGACCTCTGGATACTGCTTTACATTGGGGTAAGAGTCATTCATTGGCAGTGAATGTGCAGCTTGAATCTGTTCAAGATGCACCAGCAGTGGTTTCACTTAATTCTTCTGCCAAACTACATAAATCGATGATAATATCTAACAAGACAAGCAGAGTATCTCGACAGAGAAGGAGAAGCAGGGTAAATTCAGTGAGGCTTTTGCCACCATCGCCGCCTCCTATAGCTAAACGCCCCTCCAGTCGCTTGGAGGTAATTTGGTGGCTGTTTGGTATTATTGCATGTTTCAATGATTTTGTGGTATCTTTCTTATTTGAATAGGTTTCTTACTATTTATAGAGGTACCTATCGTCATTGACTCCAGATGAAGCACTTGAATTCGTTAAAAGAGATATACAGAATGCGTCGCTGGCTAGTGATGATGATCCAGAATTATATGCTCCCCTGTTCCACAATATTTCTACTTTCAAGAGGTACATCTAATGAACTTTGAACAGTGTGTGTTGTTTTCTTTATCACATACCATATGCATCGTGTTGGGTATTATAGCTTTGATGGAATCTTACTTCAACAGTAAATGGCTGAAATAAAATGCAGGAATTATAGCTTTGATCAAATCTGACTTCAATAGTAACTGAATGCAATAAGATCCGGGCATTATATCTTTGATCAAATCTGACTTGAACAGTAAATGAATGGAATACTTACTCTAGAAATTGAAGGCGCTGCTTCTTGTTGATGATAGGCTGATATGATAATGATGTTTCTTCTCCATTAAATACAAATTATTGTGATTTATGCAGTCATAATACTTCCTCCTACGTACTAGTAGACTATCTAATAGCAGTTTCCTAGTATTCATGTTTTACTCTGTCCAACCTAGTATTCTATCTATAAGCAACCTCAGATTTACTGTCCTGCCCCTAGACTGGTCTCAGTTCTTGAGCATGTTAAGTAGATTGGGTGGCAGTAGTTGAAATAGCTGGTTCAGGACCTTGAAGTTGGAACATACCTCTCTAATTTTCTCTTCTTAGATTCTTTCATGAGATACTCCCCCCTGTGTGGAAGGGAGTTCAGTACTTGAGGTGGAGGGGATAACTACAAAGTTGAAAAAGAATTAGATTAACTGGTAGAGTTGTTCAATAAAAGAGATAGAAGGGTGTGGCTATAGGTGGAGCATCCATTTTTTCCATAGAAAAGTATGAGCCTGATGGCTGGAATTTAGCCTTTTAATTTCTCTCGTTTTATGCCAGCTTGGGCAACATTTTCATGAAAACAATGAGCCTTACTTACCAAAGTTGGTTAACAATAATGACCAAAAAAAGGATAAAAAAAAGAAAAGAAAAGAAGAATAAAAAAGAGCAACCATTTTATTAATTTTTTCACAAAGGGAATAAGTGGGTATATTTTAGAAGAATTCCCAACAATGAGTTGTAAATAGAACGGTTAACAAAATGCCTTGCATTGCTCTGGCAGTGAGGATGTTGAAATTAAAACATTTTTTTTCGACATTGTCTGTGTGGAAAATAATCTGTTCCTTTTGGAGGTTGAATATAATTAAACAGCGATGGTTTTTAAGGTCTCATGTGGTCAGAATGGTTATCAGCTAAAGTTTACAATTTTCGTTATTATGAGAAGTCTTCGATTAACTGCTCTCCAGTAGGCGTGAGTAAATTTCTGCCTTGATTCCAAGTTTGAGGTTCTTAAAGTGGTGAGTGACAATCTTATGTTAGATATAGGAACCACCTCTATCATTGCTATTTAATGTATGTTTTAGTATTTGAAAGATACCTAGGCGACTCAAACTTTATTTTCTGGTCTTTTCAACAAATATTTTTTCTCTTAATCCAGAGTTCAATGCATGCTTTATCAGTTATGTCCTTGGTGAAACTGATAGCAAATAGCATTGCAACGTCAGTCAGGCAGAGCAGAAAATTTGTACTTTATGATTCGAAGAATTTGGCACATGCCATTTAATTCAACCCCGCCACATTTCATTACCTACAAAACGTTCATCCGTATGGGTGGATAACTAAGAGATATGTGTCTCTTGAATACAAAAGCTGTAAGTAGTAGAGGTTTTATGTGGCTGATGAAGCAACCTAAGAAATTTGACTCGGAATGTTAAAGATGTTATAAGTAAAACATGAATTTCTCAATGGCAAGATTAGTTAGAACCTTTCATACGTGAATTGGTTGTTACATGGAGTGGATGCTAGAGAATTTCTGATGAGTTAAAAGTTTTGGGAGCTAAGACTCAGGTTTTATAGCATTTTTAGATGTTCAAAGGAAATTGATAGAAGTTTTAGGTTGAAGAGCAAATTAATAAAATAATGTGAACTTATTAATGAAAAATCTTGTCTGCACTTTATTATCTATTGGCTGTTTAACTGATTAAACTCAAAAGAGCTTCTGAGATGTCTATCACAGAACCATCAGGAGTTCGGGAACTTTAGGGAACTGAGGGTTTTAAGGCACTTCAATCGTGTGAGAAATTGTTTTATGGTAAGGAGGAGGACCTTGACCTTGACTTCCTTTGTGCTGCTTCTATCTATAGGTGAGTGCCAAATGTCTCCACAAATTTTTTACGGGCTGTTTTGCAGGAAGGAGACAACGATAATAGTGCCATTAGTTATGGTTTTCAGTTGTATATCTTTGAGATTTGGCATATTTTGATGACTCAGGGATAGACTGGTAGGGATGTTGTACTTGGAGGGTTCTTGTAGTTCGTACAGTTTCTTTTACAATGGTTTAGTTGCTTAAAATATGTTACTGTGTGAGAGAGAAATTTCGGAAGACAGGAGTTTTTATGCCCTAAAATAAGAGTTTAGGAATCTGAAGCTCTTCTACAAAATAATGAGTTCTTTCTAACTTTTTAAAATCTTAGAATCATGAGTAATTTTGTTTATATATTGTGGAATTTCCATGGATTACATTTTGTAAGCTACATTATTTACACAGTACTGGCATTAATTGTTGCACAATATATAGCAGAACACACCCTTTAATATTGGCACGACAGGTCTAAAAAGTGACAGCCAAACGGTAGAGGGATTTTTTGGTAATAATGTGTAAGATGAATTTAGGTCTTAAAGCAAATATGATTTGTAAACACACACACACACACACACAGATTCGATATCTTCTTGGCTTGGTGCATGTAACTGTCGAGGAGATGTTGATACCTAAAAATAGAATCTCATTGTTTGTCTGTTTCACATCAAGTGATTAATTTCTTGTTATGATGATAATATTTGATTTTGATTTTGGGTCGTTATTTATTCAGCATTGAAGATTTTTCCCTCTGGGCATTCTTTAAATTATATTAACCACTGTGTTAGCCGAGTCTGGATAAAATTATTCTGCACTAGTTGCGCATGTCTTCCAGTTTCTTTTGCACTGTTGGGCTCGGAATCTTATAGACATTTCTTTCTCTTTGACGTAACCTTTTCCCCCCTTCCCTCCCATTTGTTCTGATAAAACCAAAATTACAGGAGTTATGAGTGGATGGAGCGGATGCTAAAAGTGTACATATACAAAGATGGCGAAAAGCCTATATTTCATCTGCCTCAACTTTCTGGAATTTACTCATCTGAAGGATGGTTTATGAAATTGATGGAGGAAAATAGGCAATTTGTAACACAGGACCCAGGAAAGGCTCACTTGTTCTATCTTCCATACAGTACACGCCAGTTGCAAATGGCTCTTTACGTTCCAAATTCACATAATCTGAAGCCGTTGTCTATCTTTCTACGTGACTACATCAACACACTTGCTGCGAAGTATCCGTTTTGGAACCGGACTCATGGATCAGATCATTTTCTAGTTGCTTGCCATGATTGGGTACGGTTATTTGATGGCATGAGGACATTTCTTGTGCTAAACAATTTATGAATCACCGACATTGTTTTCTTTTCAACTGCAAGAAGCAATAATTAAATATTTATTCTACTAATCTAGCTAGGTAACTCCCTTTTTTAGAGATTAGTCTGCATTTACATTTTCACAAGCCTCAATCCCTTTAAATATAAGTTTAAAAAAAATCCTCCTCAATGTAGTTGTTTGGAAGTAATTTTAAGATTTTCTTAGTTGACGTCTTTGAGAGAAAGAGGTGTTCCAGAGGGTGGATACCTTTGACTTTGACTTTGATTTGGGCTTTATTTGTCAATTTCATGATTCATTTCCCTCAACACTTACAGGGACCCTACCTTTTAAAGGAGCATGATGACCTTGTGAGAAACACCATTAAAGTCCTATGCAATGCAGATGCATCCGAGGGGTTCTTCAAACCCAAAAAGGATGTCTCCCTACCAGAAACAACCATCAGGGTGCCTAAAAGGCCTCACAGAAACATTGGCGGAAATAGAGTGTCGCAGCGCCCCATTCTGGCCTTCTTTGCCGGAAACAGGCATGGTAGGGTCCGTCCTATACTCTTAAAACACTGGAGTGACAAAGATGAGGACATGCACATTTACGGGCCTTTACCCAACAGGGTATCAAGGGTGATGTCGTATCCCCAACACATGAAATCGAGTAAGTACTGCATTTGTCCGATGGGGTACGAGGTGAACAGCCCAAGAATTGTGGAGGCTATATATTACGAGTGTGTCCCTGTGATTATTGCTGATAATTTCGTGCCTCCGCTGAATGATGTTCTGAATTGGGAGGCCTTTTCGGTGGTGGTAGCTGAAAAGGATATTCCTAAGCTGAAGGAGATACTGGTGGCTATTCCTTTGAGGAGATACCTTGTGATGCAAGCTAATATCAAGAAGCTGCAGAAGCATTTCCTGTGGAATAAAAAGCCTGTTCGGTATGATCTTTTTCATATGATTCTGCATTCGATATGGTCCAGTAGGTTGAATCAGGTTCAAATACCCCATACGTTGTAATTCCCATTGAGTGTGTGTTGTACAATTCGCTGTATATTCTGTCTCATCTTGTGCATTTTTTGGTAAAGAAGAAATTTCACGGGATAAATTATGTAATACACACGGAAAGTTTGATATAGATATACACATCTTTATTTTTATTATTTGTAAGGAAGAGTACTTCTCCATTTCTTTGCCGTGTCCGTTTACTGCTTCTCCAGATAACAACTTGATTGCAATTTAAAAGTTCCTCACAAAAAGAAAAAGAAATAGAAAATGAGAATGAGAATTACTATAATATGCCATTTTTTTTTGTGAAGTTTGGGATGTGCCTTCGAATCTGAGATGTATGTTCGTGTTGAGAACCTGAGATTTTGGAAGGTTGCTGCACCTCTTCGCTAGACAAATTTTAAGAATAATTCCAGTTATTGAAGGATCATCATTAATCCACACTGTTAACATGAAACTTCAATTTTTATTATTTGGTTTAGTTTTGAGAATTTGGATCTTAATCCACACAAAGAAATATCTAAATCTTATACAAACTTTCTAGTAACAAATCGTTCTCAATGTTATGGAAGCTCTCAAATAATTGGTCTCCTATTAAGCATTTGTTATCTTCTCCCGTGCATGTATGATTGAGATCTTTCTTCTTCTTTGTATGAGTCTCAAGGCATAATCAAGCCTTTCTATTCATACCATTATTGATATGTGTGTGTGATATTATTAATAATGAAATTGAATCTGCACTGCTTGATACTAGTTTATGTCGCTCTCTCTTATGATCTTTCTTTCCTTATATTTTAGTGGATTTTTACAGCTTCTTCGGAGTATACGAAATTACTGGATGGTTGAACAGGGTAATGGGTTTTTTAGTTTTGCTTTTTTAAGATAGTTTTGCACCATTTATCGTTGCATTGATATCACTTGCAGCGTTGAATTTCCTTTCTCAGGAAGCTCCATTTATTGATTTTGGTTTTCTGAATTGATATTTGAAATTGGAATTTGATCCAGACACTTGCCGAAGTACTTCAGATGTTCTAATTCTTGAGTTGGATTACAGAAGAAAAAGAAAATAAGGCAGTATTTGCAAAAACTTATAATAAGCATTTTTGCATGTTTGGCTTAAAATAGTAGATTTGATTGTCATTAAATATCTGCTTTTAAAATAACTTGTTTCAAGCAGAAGCTAGAAGCAGGTCATCACATGCTTTTTTCTGCTTATACATACAACTTCTATTTACAATCTATTATTTTTTCCAAATAAAACAGCTTCTATTTTTTGTATATATCACTTATTCTTACATATTATGGTATGAGTATGCCTGTGCATACCCATATTTTTTCTGATCTTACATATAGATTGTGAGTCTGTTGTGCATACTCAATTAGCCCACATTAATCTTCAGCCATATTATTATGAGATATACATGCACAAAATTAGGCATGTTATATATTTTAAGTTTTAGTTTTAATTTGTATATTTCACCCACACGTTATTGTTTGAATTAACTTCCAATCCACATACTATATTGCAATTCTTTTCACACTTTGTCGCTATTAATTATTTTATTTTTAATTTTATTTAGCTCTCATCGGATCTAAGAAAATAGTTGTTTTGTATAACTTTTAATGAAAATAAATAAAATTTGCTGAGATAGAATAAATTTATAGTTGAGACACATACACACACACACACACACACATCAAGCCTATCTTTGTTACTGTATAAAGTGATTAGTCCTCTTCAGACACTTGTCTTCTAGCACCATCCTTTTTAAAATAGACATGAGTTGAAAAGAAATGCGGGATTTTTTTATAATTGTGGAACTCTCAGAATTCATTGCTTACCCATTCTTATGTTTCTAAATTTATATTATTCTTTTTATCTATAAATAAATTATGGTTGTGTTTGGATTTATATTTATTCATAATAAATCTTTGACTAACATAATTCCAATTTCTATGAAAATTCAAGACAAAGTATAAGGTAATGTCAAGATCAAGAATTCGTATTCGTGACTTGTTTACTCATGAAGAAACAAATGATGAGGAACAATTTGAAACTAAAGAAAACAATGATGACGAGACCCAACCAACTGATAGTGTAGAGAGAGAATCCGAAGAATTAGGAGACAAACCAGAAGATGAGCATGCTGAAGAAATTTTCTATGACACTGAAATAATAGGTATAAATTTATACCTGTTAGAATTCGATTCCAAGTTTGAAATTGCAATTTTACTTTTTTGTTTTGTTTTCTTAACTCTCTCCGTCTCTCTATTTAGATAAAATAATATTCATGATGATTTTTAATATTTTTTAATACCTAGATGGGCAAGGAAATGTGAGGAAGAAGCGATGAGCTATTCGTGCTAAGGATGTTTAGACTTTGCCTAAAGGAGATAAGATTGTCATTGAATGCAATATATTCGGTCAAGCAATCAAGAAAGGTGGTGAATTTTAGAAGGTTGGCTTGGAACTGTTGCTAAGAAGCCAAAAGTTTGTTCTGTTGAATTTACAGACTGGAGGCTAATGCCGCAAGAGCAAAAAGAACATCTTTGGAAGTTGACTAAGGTAATTCAAATTGTTTAGTTTATTTTACAACATAAAGCAAAATTTTTAATCAAATTTATATTTTAAATTTTTTGTACAATTACCTATATTTTGTTTACTATTTGATATAGACATACTTTGAGCTCTCTGATAATGCATTGATTAAAAGATGGGTGATGTGGTCACTTGGTGTCAAGTGAAAATGCTACAAGTTTGATTTAAAATTGAAAATTTTTAAACTTGATAAGGCACAATAAGCCACTATCAAATCAGTGGAAAAAATTGGTGAAATATTGGTATTCACCAAAAGGCCAGGTATACAGACAAAGCAATATAAGTTTTATACAATTTTTGCTTTTTCTTTTTATATTACCCAAAGCATATGTTCTTGGCACTTCCAGGAACTCTCTGATAATGGTAAGTTGGCAAGGTCACACAATATAACACCTCATACTTGTGGTTCAAAGAGCTTTGCACGAGTCAAAGAAGAACATGTGAGATGAAATGTTAATTACTTTTATTTATTTTCAAGCGTAACTTATCATAGTTTAGGTAGTTACTTGGTTCACTTGAATCTTGTGGCAGAAAGAAAAATATGGAAAGGAGCCGGGACGTTTGAAGTTCGACGGAATTACGCGTAGAAGAAAAAATGGGAAGTTTGTTAATCTAGAAGCAGAAAAAATAGTGGTACACACTATATTCAATAATAACGAGATGTAAAGGGTTACATATACGTTTATGCATTTTTATTCATTTCTTGTTTATTTTTTTCTTGTAAGGAGTATGAACTTCTTAGGTTTTCTATATTTAACTTAATTAATAACTTTATTCTACCTATTTTTTGTCAAATCATGTTGGAACACACATTATATAACTACAATTATAAGAGTATTAAGAATATGAGAAAGTATTTGGTGTCTGCTACGATCAGTGTGTTTTAAACGAAATACTCTTTTTTTTTTATTGAATTTATTCTTTGGTAGCAGAAGACGGCTAAGATTATGGTTGAAGAATGTTGTGTTACATCAGAGAATGTTGATGCAAATATTATATAAAAAGAAGTACTCACTGAACTTGTAGGGGAGTACCAGTATGGCAGGGCCAAAGGATATGGTTTAGGAGTGACATCTACTCAAATAAATGTTCCAAAAGTGTAGCCAAGGGAAACAATGCAACGTGAAATTGAAGGCATGCGAAAGGAAATGGTTGATAGAGAGGCAGATTACGAAACAAAAATTGTAGATCTGAAAGCTGAGTACGAGGAAAAATAACCGAATTGAAAGAGGAGAATGAGAGGAAGCTAGAGAGAATGAAATCGGAAAATGAACGTATCCAAATAGAATTGCATGGCCTTCACAATGACTTCCGTAAGTTTAGAACCATGTTTACACATGTATGTGTGAATGTGTTATATATATACACATATATATATACACACACTTAAATACTCATTGCAACAAGGGAAAATTATCAAAAACCATCTGAACTATATATGACCACTTTTACACTTAAATAAACATATTTGTTTTTTTTGTTTATAGATTCTCATCCGATCTTTGCACGAGTTTTAAGTAACCACGTAGATGCATTTCCAATCAAATTTTCCGGCCATAGTTGCACGTGAATATTACGCCCTTAATTAGTCAAGGGTGTTTTGTAACTTTTTGTCGTCAATAACTAAAAGTAATTATTCCCAAAGTAAAAAAAAAAAAAAAAAAAAAGAAAAAACAGGAAGTGTTCGCGGAATGACAAACCTTCAAAAGTCTGAATGATTCGCAAGTAATGTTTATAATTTTATAATATCTATATCTCTTTAATTGATTTTTCTTAGTTGTTATATACAATGCTTAAAATAACTAATCGAGTTACTATTTGTATTTTATTTGAAACAAGAACTTAGGATGTGAATGAAGAGAATGGAATCATTTGAATTGTCACTGTCTTAACAATTTATTTTCATATTGAGAATATTAGTTTTTGTTGGATTGAAGATTTTGGTATTAGTTTAAGTTTCAATAACAATGATGTGTAATTGGATTTGGGATTTATGTTCAAATTTTTCATTCATATTGCAATATTTTTATTTCATGTGTTTTATCGATTAGATATTGTTTAATTGTTTACAGTTATTGTAACTTAGTGACAATCTTTCAAGAATATATCACCACTTTAGAGACAAAAATAATTAATTTTTTTGTTTGCTCATTTGATGACTTAATTAAAGAAATGTCATAAATTTACTGATACATATTCATAAGAAACAAT
Organism: Ajuga chamaepitys; assembly: GCA_958295605.1. Taxonomy (NCBI): domain Eukaryota; kingdom Viridiplantae; phylum Streptophyta; class Magnoliopsida; order Lamiales; family Lamiaceae; genus Ajuga; species Ajuga chamaepitys. The sequence goes on along the minus strand of OY282502.1, from coordinate 13,460,219 downwards.
TAATTAAAAAATGTTGATAATATAAGGACAATCTTATGATGAAATGTCGCTAATTTAGTGATACAAATCCAAAAGAGCATGCAGAGTTTGTGACACTAAACTTAGAGAATTTTGTATATTTTTTTGCACTAAATCTAAGGGGCGTCATCAATTTAAGGTCATTTTATCTTAAAAGCATAATCGTTTCGCACGTGTTATAAAGACACTAATTGTCATTACCGTTACCAATTTAGATATGCTAAACTGTATAAAATGCACAAATATAAGGACACTATCTTTAGTGAGTCACTAACTTTATGACACTAATCCATAATTGTGTTGCAAATCTAATAACACTAAATTTAATTTGCGTAGCAAATCTAGCGACACTAATTGCAACAAATGTTGGCAATTCAGTGACATCTAATTTTACTACTGTCACTAATTTAGCGACGCTTGTTGTTGAGAGCGTCGACAATTTAATGACGTAATGATTGATAAGTGTTGGCAATGTATTACATAATATACGACGGATCTATAAAATTATCACATAAACAAGTGTTGCCATATTTGGACATTTATAACGCATTGAGAAAAATGTCACTAGATTAAGTTTACCCACACTTAGCTTTGTGTCGTGAAAATATTCGCGACCTCAAATTTAGCAAGGCAAATGGCTACGCTTTTGCAAGTATAGGTACTTTTGTCGTGACACTAATTAGCATCGCAAAATAATAAAAATAAGAGTCGCTAGAGGCTCACTACAAGAAAAATGCAGAACGACAACGCCTATACGACAACGGTTTTATATAAAAACCGTTGTCTATTAACAAAACACTGTTGATGTAGATATTTCCGTTGTCGTTTAGCGTGTAAATGCGCAAAATAAAAACGGTTTTACCATACCGTTGTATTTTACCGTTGTTGTTTTGGACCTCTTTTTTTTTTCTTTTTCTTTATAATTTAAATTTAAATAAACCTAATTAAAGTTAACCCATAATGTTTTTGGCCCATCTTACCTTGAGAGAGAAATATCAAACCCTTTCCCCGTTTCTCCCCCTAATCGTCTCTCCACCGCTACCCTACCATCCGTCGTCTTCCTCGTCGCCCCGCCGTCGTCGTCTTCCTCACCGCCATGTAGTCGCCGTCTTCTTCGTCGCCACGTCGTTGTTGTCTCTCTTCCGCCTCTCCGTCACCGTCTTCCCTGCCATCGCCGTCTCTATCGCTGCCCTACTGTCCCTCTTCCAAGAAGAAATGGTGAACAACACCATTTAGTTGTCAGCTTATATTCAATTCATCTAGATCTTCCTCACGAGCGCGTACACACACTCTTCACCTCTGAAGACACACAATTTCACCTGTAATTTTGTGCAATTTCCTTCCTTACGAGCACACACACGCACCACTATACAGATATCCTGTTCAAAATTTGACTAATCTTTTCGCTTCTTCCATGGTTGAGGTTTAATGGTGAAGGATAAAGGAACCCTAGGTGGCGAAGACACCCAGTTTCTAGTATCCATCAGGTATGGCATATTCTATTTTTTTTTTTTTTTTTTATTTTGCATCTCTATTGGTAGTTGTCAATAGCTATTTTGGCATGTATATTTTCTGATAATTTTGTTAGTTTTATTAGTCTTGACGATTTATTGTTCCTTGTTCTTTATGTGAGAGTCCTTGGTATATGCAATCAGTAGTCTAAGTACAAGTGAGTATTCATGAAATAAAGTACAATCATTAGCTTAGATTGCAAAATGAGTCATCATCTTTTGGACACTCTTACTTCAGTAGTATTGGAAATTTTTAGTCAGAAATTCTGCATTTTTATTGTTTGTTATAGAGCTTTATGGTTTACAAGGAAGAGATAGATAAAACTGATAGTCTAAAATGCATTTAGTCTGAAATTCTGCAGTTTTATAGTTTTTATAGAGCTTTATTTCAGCAGTAAAGGTTATATCCTCTATTAATATGTTATTTTGAGGTGTTGGCCCTTTCTATCCTCTTCTTGATAATCTGATTCAGAATCAAACTCTTTGCATCATTATGCAGCCTCAAAATAACTCTATAGCAAATATATTGATACTTACGAAACAGATAATGATTAACATAGGTGAGCGATTTTGTTTTTTGATTCCATTAACTAATTTTGTCCCTTATACATTCTCTACATTTCATTGGCAACCAAAGTGTAGTTTAAGTTTATTTCAATATACTAATTGTATGTAGTCTACTTGTAGTCCCTATGTTAAGCTCATATATTTTCCATGTAAAGTTTTAGAGGTCTCCTGAATTCAAGAAAAGTGAGCAAGCATTAACAAATCGTCACAATGAGATCGATGGGCCCGGAGCAGGACTGTCTCTCCACACGTGGTTCTAAATTTGCCAAGGAGCATACTAGAGATTTGGTAATATTATTTTCTACCTTTGTTTCTTGATTTGATCAAATTTTGGTCAGTTTTTTCTTGTAATTTTGCCAAAAAAATACCCCATAAGAGTTGCTGGGAATAGATAATTGAAAGGAAATTACAATTATATTGTTGAACATGAATGCTATGCTTTAATTTTGATACTTCTGTTTTCTTTAATTTCTTTTAGCACTGCCCCTTTATTTAGGAAATGGAATTACTCTTATGGTCATAGATGTAAATTTAGTGGATAATGTTCTTATTTTACTTAGCATATGATTATTATTTTTTATGTTGTGAAGCACGAAACACTTCTCCTAGGCCTTTTTCTTGGTGATGCTGAAGTACTCTTAAATTTGAGGAATCTAATGTATCAATTGTTTAGTATAGTCATTGCAGCCATACATTATGCAGTTTAATTGGGAAGGTTGAGCCTAAAAACAAAGACCAAATATAAGGTAAAGAGTGTGAGCCTGACCTTATATTTAAGATTCTTTGTTCTTATTTTTTTATTTAATTTCTGTATTTACTTCTTTGTTTCAATCTATGACGTGTTTGGTTTGCAATTCCTGGAATGGCTGGCTATCTACTCACTGGCGAGAGTCTCTGGATGATCCAAACACAAAGATAAGGAGACCCGCACAGGTCATTTTTCACCCCGGTTCTTATGGTATTATATATAACATACATTTTCTCCTTGTTGACATGAAATAAGAATCTACTACCTTTTTTTTCCTATGTCCCTAGTTTCTTACATTAGGTAAACTGCTCTAGCGAGGATCCGTTACCCAATATTGTAGATGGTGATTCAATTTCGGATTGGATTCAGGCATGTCTTTTACTGATGATAGCTCTCTAATTAATGAGATCTTCTATTTCAAAATTTATTTCATCTTATATTCAACAACTTCCATTACATGCCACGTGTATAGAGTAATGTCATAAATATACACATGGACTACAAGATGGAACATAGTTTGGAATAGAATATCCTAACTGGATAATTTTTTGGATCTGCTCTCATTGCTCTTGCTTTTAGTAATGAATATTCATTTTCTTGTGGAAAACAGCAGCTAGAGCAAAGTTTATTACACATTTCACAGTGCCAAGATCCTTGATAATGGTAATTGGCTACGCCCTAACTTCCGATTTTGCTGGTTCAAATATTTTATTTATTCTAATGATAATTAAGTCTTCAATTTATATTGTTATTATAAAGCCTATTAATTTAGTTAAAATGTGCAATACATTAAGGAAAAATTTCTCAGCATTTTCATTTATATAGTGGATGGCTAGTCTTTGCTTCATGGGCTTATGCTTCTTTACAACACAACTAATTAAGTTGTTCATCGAGTGGTTATATGGATTATATCTTGTCATTGTTTTCAATCTAGAGACATGTTCTGATTCATCTAGCATTTAATTTCAATTGTTTCTTTCTAATTTTTATTAGCTCTTCCACTTCCCCTCTTAATTTAAGTCATCGATTATGTATTTTATATATATATGCTTAATTATCTTCAAACACAGCCAAAAGTAACAGCTACTTATTGAACTTCCCTGTTGCTTGGGAGCTTGTAATATGCTTGGTATAATTAGACCCTCTTTAGTTTATTTCTCCAATTTCTTCTCTTTAAACTAAAATAGAGGAAAAAAAACATGGTTTGTCCGACATCCATCGTCTTTCCATTGCCTAGTCTTCTTTCTACTTTTTCACCAGCATTTTCTCCTCTCTTGTTGGTTTTGTGGACTGTGGTTCTGTTTAATATAAGCTAAATATATCATTTTATTTCTAGAACTCTGCATCTCAATTATGCTGAATATGCGTCTATTACTTTCTGAATGCTGAATGCTGAAGTCTGAAAGGTGCCCTCAATTGAAAGTTTCAGTCCGAGATTGTTATTTTTGAACTAGTTTGCCCTTTTGACCAGCCAAGTTATTTTTTGACTGATTCTTAATATTATTCACAGCGAGTATACCGTGCTTATCGTGATCAAGATATAACGTAAGCTGCTTTTCTTCTTCTGCTTGTTTACAAAGTCCCAACACTGATGGGATTGACATCTTCTCTTCCACTAACATTAAAATTCAAGATTGCACCACACAAACAGGTATATAATTACATAGCTACAAACATTTAATCCAGCCTTTTGTTTTATCAATTTATATAGACTAATAATAAATCTGATATTTCTTGGTTTTAACTATATAAAAGGAGATAATTGTAGACTTGTAACAAACCATATTGTTACCTACAAACTCCTTTGATCTTCTTACTTATTTGCTGTTCAGATATACGAAAACCTTGAATCGGGAAAGCCATCTTTAAGGTTACTGTATGTCACACCAGAACTAATAGCCACATCAGGGTTTATGGCAGAGTTGACAAAGATTCACGGCAGAGGATTGCTAAATCTTATTGCAGTTGACGAGGTCTGATCCCTCAGTTCCAATATGAATGATTGCTGCCAAAGGTTGTTATAGTAGATTGTGTTTTTCTTTTATTGATTTTACTTACACTTGATTATCGTTAGGCGCATTGTGTATCAACATGGGGCCATGATTTTAGGTTGCTTCTCATATTGAACTTATATTTGTTTCTCCGATATCCTTCATATTTTACTGATGAATCTGAGTCCTATTCTTTATTACAACAAATCTTCTTTATACCTCATTCTTTTGTAGTTTTAGTGAGCTGTAAAAGTCACTGTTAACGCAGTTAGTACCATTCACACAATCATAATTTTTTTTAATCTCTGTTTTATACTTGAGAAAATTGTAATTTGAGAAATCTTTGAGCTTTTGTTTACCATTGGAGTTGTTACATCAATTTCCATCTTTGGCTCGTGAATTGTGCCAAGCTGAAGGTATTAGAATGTGTCAGCAATTGTAATAGAAATTCTTCAATATATATAATAGCATTGTGTCACTCCATCGGTGTCCGATGTTGATCAGACCCCCTATCAAACCACTAATTGGTTTGGATTTATCACGTTCCCATTTACATTGAGGTCTTGATACACTTTTGCGTCATCTCGTGACTTGACCTCTCAATTTGGCGTTTTGAATTAGTTTTCAGCTTGTTCTTAAAGTCCTTTATTGGAATATGATGCAGAGGCACACTTAATATACTGCATTCGTACTATATTTCTATGAATAAACCTCCTTCTCTTCTCTCTCTCTTTCTCACACACAAAAACAAAATTTATGTACATGAATATTTATTTCTTTATACATGAATTCTTCGCTTATGAGGGCTTTCTTGTACTACAACTGTTTAAGTATTTCTAAATTGTTTCCTCAATTGTTCAATAATCTAGGCCAAGCTACATAAAGCTTTCTTTGTTGAGGAATCATTTGCTCGGCATACCAGTTTTGGCTTTGACAGTTACAGCTATTCCTAAGTGAGTTTGATCAGATATGCTGCCCGTGAAAACTACCAGTTACTGTTCTTATCATGATAAAAATTCTTTAGTGATTCTAAATAATTCAGGATATCCATGTTATTGTATGTATTTCTTTCAACAATAGAAACAGATAGTTGTGTCGTGCTTGAACACAGATTTTTACGTTTTCATTGAAGTTATGAATATGGGATAAGAAATTAGAAAACGTATTTTGTATGTCTCAATTAAATTTATCTGGAAACTGGAGCCTTTGAATTATCTACCAACGCCAATAACCATGAGCTGAAGCCTGTACAAGAGATGAAAGTGATAATCTTAAAGCTGCTATTGAGGCTGTTGTGCTGAGGAAGCATATTGGTGGACTTTTTGCTAAAACTGGATTTTGGATCATTTGTTAGATATACAATTGATTCGGTCTATGTACTTAATTTTTTATATTTGTTAAATTTGATGATGTGACGATTTATTTTTTATTTTAGTTTATTTATGTTGTCCTTTTAAATGATGTATTTTTTTCTTGAAGAATTTATTATTTAAAAATATTAAAAAAATTAAAACAGGAAAATAATACCTAATAACACGTACCGCAGACCTCTATTCTAAAGGTTAAACGACAACGGTAAAAAACCGTTGTCTTTACGATGTTGTAAAAATTAAAACCACAACGGTTAAAAACACTTGTAGTGACTGTTGTTGTAAAGGCCCAAAAGACAACGGTTAATAACTGTTGTTAAAATTAAGTGTTGCGATACAAATGACAACGGTCAAGCTACGTTATAAAGGCCGTTGTTGTAAATGTCAATTACAACGGTTAAAAACCGTTGTGATATAGGTCTTCGACAACAGTTAAAAATCGTTGTGGTAGGTAGGGGTCTACTACAACGCCAGGTACGACAACGCTTAATTATCGCAAACAACAACGGTTTTCCACCGTTGTCGATTTGCAGAATTGTTGTAGTGGCTGTTTTTCTTGTAGTGTCTATAATGGGTTCTCATTGATAAATCCATAAGCTTCATTTACGTAACAGTAAATTAGATCAAATAAAGTGTTATTGTGTATTCATCTTATAAAAATATTTATCAACTTAGATTACTCAATTGAAATTGAGATTCTAGTTTACAATCCTAGTTAGGTCAATTGTGGATAGTCCCAAATTCTATACATTTAGTAGTATTATATAAATAGAAACTAAATTTTTAAATGTCTAAACTTTATTATAATGCATGGTCGCTGGAATTTAGGTTTTGCACGCAACTTTCAAAAATTATATGGAATTTCTAAAATTTGTTATAATGTGCTGAATTAAATGATGTTAGGAGTCCATGGTTAAAATTTGTGAAGGAAGTTTCGTCAAGTTTATGATTTTTAGTGAATTTTACAAAACAAGCTAATTTTAGGTATAAAGTTGCCAATTTTGATCCTAGAAAATGATCTTTGTCAATTATTCCTTTGAAATTTTGGTGAACTGGTTTACTGTGTTCCATTATATGAAGTTAGGAGTTTATAATTAAAATTTGAGGAATTTTTATGAAATATATGTTTTTTAGTGAATTTTAAGATACAGGCTTGTCAAAAAAGGCCTAAAATAGTGAATTTTCAACTCTAGTATAATATCAATTATGTAAATGTATAGTAAGGTTAATTGAGCATTCGTTTGTTACTTGGACTGTTAACATGATGCATATTATTATTTGATCAATAGTTAGAATGAGCTAACTAGTTTACTACAGCTAGAATAATATCAACATTGTAATGCTCTATTTTAGATTATTGTTCATATTACAATTCGAGTGGAACTTTGAATAGAGTCACATGATAAAGTTAACGAGGTGATCTAGGAATGTTAAATTACCACAATGGTGTACAAATGATGGACCTCTGGTCGCTATCGGAGAAGAGGTAAGTAGAAATCCATCTGCAACTACAATGCTTGAACATAGTACTTGTGCTTGTTATTGGTGATAATTGATTGTGATATGCAAAATTGCCTATCTCTGTATAATGAGTTTTGTTTCGCTGATGAAAATGAACATATTTCTACTTATGAGCATATCATCATGAACATTAACATCTGCAAGAATTTCTATGTATACATGGAAGAAGTTAAAATAGCATATTTTTGGAAGTTGAAAAAGTTTTGGGATTGGTCACCACTGACACATTGAAAGTTTATTTCTAAATTATGTATATATATGGTGTCTCTCGGGATGCTTCCGGTGACAGGCGTGCACGCAAAAGAGGTTCTCACTTCAGCACCTTTATGATGATGGGTATGGAGGTAGACTTTCCGGTGGACTGCAGGGGCAGACAGGTGGCGAACCCCTGGTATGCTCAGGAGAATAGCCACTTGGTCGTACCAACCATTAATAATGTCTTGGGTGGACTATAGGGGGGGGGGGTGGAGGGACCGTTGGTAGTTACGAGTATAGCCAATGAGTGATATTTTGGGAGGTTTGTGCAACTAACGGGAGCCAATTCCCACCAAAAGAACTTTTCTTGAGAAAAGAGTTTAAAAAATATGACATTTCATCGGTCATTCGTGGTTGTGCACTATTCATGCATGATTTTTGCTTACTAAGCTTTAGTTCATGTAGTTCTCGCATTGTAGGTGAACCCGTCTAAGGAGTACTATGTTGGAGGTTGAAGTTTCTTCAGATTCTAAGAATTGTATGGATGACAACCTGTCGGGCTCATAATCTGGTAGTTTGTATTAAGTCTCTAAAGTATGTCATCGAGTTTGTGATGTCTTTTGAGAGTGTTGAAGTAGTATATTAGTTTATACTATGTTTGTTTTAAAAAAAAAAGAAAATCGCACGTTCGAACAAAGTCTATTTTTTCAAAATCTTTCTTAATCATTGTAAATTAAGCTACTAAGGAGTGGGGGTGTTACACGATCATACAAAAAAAATTAGTTTCTATATAAATAGATTAAATATTTTTGGCACTTTATAATTACCTGAATTAGTTTAGAAAATCGGGCTGTTACAATGTGGTATCAGAGCCAGGTTAACTTTAATGTAGACCCGTCTCTCCTAATATCATTATGTTGAATAAACTAAAAATAAATATTAAATCATGATAAAAAATACCATATGCTTTCGGTCGTCTCTACTTCAGCGCTCAGTTCCAAGGTACCCGTTTCAATTATTCATTTCAATGCATTCAATCATTCACGGCATATTACAATACAAGCACTCAATCACATGATCAATCTATACATTATCCAATCATGGTAATATTGTGCATATATTTCATTATAGGTTCATTATCATAACCTAAAAATATAATATAGTTAGCATGGCATGCACATGTCAGACAACAAGTAAGAGCACCGCCATTCATGTTCACCACCTCCCCCCCTCCCCCCAATTGGCACGGGCTGATTGGTGGGATGATCCCAGTAATCGACTTGACAAATGGAGGGCTTCTGGAAGAGAAGGCTCTGTCAGGGAGCAATTGAACCACCTGATATCTGTCGTACCTAAGAATTAGAATGATATTATTCTTGACTGTTGGTATAAGTCGGAAGCTAGGAACCTAGAGGCAAAAGCAGGGGTAGATGGATTTCAGTATACAGTTGGTGAGCTTTTGACGATGTGTACTTGGGACATGATTCCATACGAGGATGATGATGATGAGATAGACGAGGAAGAGGATCTTCCACATGCACCTTTACCCGTGCTCGAGCCTAGGCTTGAGCCCATGCCTGAGTCCGAGTCTGAGGTAGAGCCCATGGAGAATGAGTCCGTAATGGGCAACCATGAGGCTGATTCGGAAGATGACATCATTTTGTGGGTTGATATCCCACCATCCATGCCAATCATTGGGATCCTGAGCAGTGATGATGAGACTTAGATATTATTTCACTTTGATTTAGGTAGTATTACATTTCCCTATTTTTAGTTGTACTTTGTTATTCCCATATTTCCTTTCAGCTATAGACCTTGACATTTTCACACATGCGTTATGATCATGTGCAATTTGAATTAATCATTTCATTTAATTTCATTTCATCTCATTACTTAACCTTTATGTGTTGTTGTATTATTAATATTATTATATGCTATCACTATCTTATCCCATTTCTTGCGTCCCTATATCTGATCAAATCGGTGATCCATTGAAAAGACAATGGCTTATCGAAATGATAACTCGAACGTTGTTGCACGTGACCCTGTTCACTGTGCTCGGAATACAAATTAAGAAACTGCCCCTCAAGCTGCGAACCCCAATCCTGAATAACTACTTACCTGAATAGTTGCTCTCCTTCAAGGAACAACCATCACTCTTGCTGCAACACCTAAGCAAGTGCAGTCTAGGGTGATAAATCAGTTCAATCAGTTCAAGTCCCCTATATTTCATGGTTATGAGGGCCTTGAACTGCTTGAAGAGTGGATGAGGACTTTAGAAGACATCTTCAAGTATATGGCATGTTCGGATGTTTAGAAGATTTCGTGTGCTGTTTCCAACTCAAGGAAGACGCAAGAGTATGGTGGAACGTCTATTGGAGACTAAGGTCGGTGGATGAGAGGAATGCCCTTACTTGGGATAAGTTTAAGGAGGTTGTAATGGAGATACTATCCGCGCATCTAAAAGGACCGGATGCAGAAGAAGTTTATGGATTTGACTCAAGGAAGTATGACCGTAACCGAGTATGAGAGGAATTATAATAAGACGTACCATTTTGCTCCCACCCAAGTGGATACATCTGAGAAGAAAGCACAAAGATTCCGTGAGGGCGTATGACATCAGATTCGCCATCACCTTTCCAGCTATGGAACTATGTCATATGCTAAAGTTGTGATCAGGGCGGAGGACATATCCGCTAGCTTGGAGATGGAAAGGCCACATGTATCATCTGCTGAGAATTCAAAAAAGAGGAAGTGGCAAGACCAGAGAGGTGAAAACCCCACTTGTCCCAAATGTGAAAAGAGGCATGGTGGAGTGTGTCTGCGAGGACATAACAGATGCTTTGGATGTCGTGAGGAAGGCCACATGATTTGGAACTACCCGAAGAAGATGAATGTACCTGACAGAAGGGGTTCAAAATCAGGGATCAGGTGGAAGAGCTCGTATGTTCAGACAACCTGAGGTGGAAGTGAAGAGTAAATCCGGAACTATGTCAAGTATGTTAACAATTGCTGGTATTCCTACTTTTGTACTATTTGATACTGGTGCTTCCCATAGTTTGATCTCTAAGAAGTTCTATACTATGACTGGATATAAATGTGTTAAAGTTTCTGAACCACTTGAGATCAGCATACCTACGGGTATAACTGTAGAGATAGATGAACGTACACTCTTAGCTGAACCTTACGTACTAGCTGTAAATGACTTTGATGTGATTTTGGGTATGGATTGGTTAAGTAAGCATAAGGCCGACATAGACTGTTTGAAGAGAAGAGTAACATTACATTCACCAAACAACGTAGAGATCACCTTCCAAGGAGCCAAGCGTAACGCAACTCCACGTGTTATAACAGCTATGAAGGCGGTCAAGGTGTTAAGGAAAGAGAAGTGTCAATGATTTTTGGTAAATATAATGGGGGTAGCAACCTCAGAGAAGATAGTAGCTGATGTACCCGTTGTCAAGGAATATCCAGATGTTTTTTCCGAGACATTACCAAGAATTCCACCGGATAGACAAGTGGAGTTCACAATTGATTTGGTGTCAGGAGCAACACCAATATCAAAAGGCCCTTATAGAATGGCGTCAAAGGAATTGCAAGAGTTGAAGGTGCAAATTCAAGAGTTGCTTGTATTGGGTTTTGCTCGATCGAGCGTGTCTTTTCAATTTATATTTTTTTTATGTATTTGTATTTTATTAATCATTTTATTTATATATTAATTTATAAAATTAATAATAGTAATAATTAGGAAATAAATATTATTTAATAAAATAACAACAACTAAATTTATAATTTAGGATTTCTTTTTTTAATTTTGATTTTTTTTTTCAATGGGTTGTGGCCTAGCAGTTAGACAGGCGACTCAAATAGGCCTAAGGTTATTGGTTCAAATCCTACACCTTGCAATTTCAAACTTTATTTTTATCAATTATCTTCTTTATATTCTAATTTATATTTTATTAATTATTTTTTTTCTTTTCCTTTTGAATTTATAGTCTTTTTATGTATTTATATTTTGTTAATCATTTTCATTATATATTAATTTATAAAATTAAAATAATAATTATTAAATAAATATTATTTAATGAAATTCAAAAATAAATTTATAATTTATGGATTTCTTTTTTAAAATTTGAATTGTGTTTTTTTTTTTTTTTCCATTTTGATTTACAAGTTATACCGCTTGCATAAAAAAACATATTTTTCCGTAAAATAAATTATACTATGTCAATAAATAGAATATACCTCTTGGTGAAACACATTATACTATATCGAATCCACCATAAAAAAAAAGAATAACAAAAATGAAAGAATTGCAAATTATGTTGTTCCAATAAAATAATTATAAGTTTTTTAAGACAAATAATCCTTTATGGTTAAATATGTTATATTATATCGAATCCACCATGATAAAAAGGAAAAAACTATAACACACTTAAAAAAGTAGAAAACATACTATTTAGGTAAATAAAATATTTTTTTTTGTTAAATAAGTTATATTGTACAGGATCCGCCGCAACAAGAATATTAAAACAAATATATATATATATATATTACACACACACACACACTCACTTTATTGAATCTGCAGCAACGAAAAGAAAAAAAGTTTAAGAATTAAATATTATACTGCTTCGATAAAGAAATTGTACTCTTTGTAACAAAAGTTATACTATATCGAATACACCACTACAAAAAGGAAAAAAAAAAGTTCTTAAATGAATAAATTATACGTTTTGGTTAAACAAGTTATGCTATCTTGTATTCGCAACAACAAGAAAATAAAAATTCAAACAAATAAATAAATATAATCGAATAAATTAAATAAAAAAGTTAAAAACTTCAACAAAAGAATGATTAAAACTATAATTAATTATAAATATATTTTTCATTAGTAATTTAATTATTAGTTTATTTTTTTATTATTGAATTAATAAATATTTGAAACAAATAAATATAACAAATATTTTTAGAAAATAAAGAAATTGGAAAACAAAGTATAATAGGGATACCATCAGACCATAAAAAGGAAAATCATGGAGCACTAAGAAAAGGAAAAAAACGAAAAATTATAAGCAGCATCCATGGTGAGGTTTTGAAAAAAGACCTTATGCCTACAATAAGTGCATTTAACCACCAGGTTATCGCCTACATTTGGTAAACAAACGTGGCCTCATCTTTATAGCTTATATTCGCTGAATAAAAAGAAGAAAGAACAAAACAAAAGTTGCACGATGATTGGGGTTCAAAACCAAGACCTCTTGTCACCTATGACAGCGCTCAACCATCCGGCCTACATCTTCTTTTATCATCTAAATGCATCCTTCTGTTAATATAGTTATTCGTTGTAGATATACTAACAAAAAAAGTTAGGCTGACCTGCGGGTCGGACTAGGTTGTAAATGGGGCGCGAATTTTGGCTAAAAATAGCCAAGTGCACATTAACGCATGTTGCGCTTGCTGCACACAAGTTTTTGCCAATGCTTATTACACTAATTGATCTCACAAAAAAATAAATTAATATATTAGTAACGTACTCACATTTTCGGTTAGAAAATTAATAATATAACAGATCAATGAAAATTTTCACGTGTACTGTATGGGAAAATTGATAAAAATATCCCGTAAGTTTGCCATATTTAAGAAAATATCCTCTAAATTTGACAATTTTTAAAAATGCCTCATAACTTACAAAAAGTTGGTAAAAATGCCCTGCAATCGGGTATAGCCAGTGGCTCATCCGGTCACAGGCTGATGTGTTAAAAAAATGTTGATGTGGCACTCAAATAATCACAAGCTGTTGTGGACTGTGTTCCTCTTCCCTCCATAGTCAATTTATATCACTAATTACAAAATAAAATTAAAACATTAAAAGAGAGAAGAAATTTTCTCTTCTCTTCCCTTCCCCCGTCACTCCCCCACGTCCCCCTTCCCCCACTGCCCGTGTTCGTCTTTGATCCAAGGAGTTCCACCCGGCTCCGATTTCCAGCCGACCCTGAGGTCTCGACCTGACACCATCGTTTTCCCACCCAATCGACTCATCGTTTGCCACAAATTTTACCATTTTCGGGCGCTAGGAATTAAAGTTCTTTTTTTAATTTTCCCCTGCATTTTTGCTGTGATTGGAAGAAGAAGAAGAAGAAGAAGAAGAAGAAGAAGAAGAAGAAGAAGAAGAAGAAGAAGAAGAAGAAGAAGACTGAGCAATCTCCATGGAAGAAGAAGAAGAAGACGAAGAAGAAGAAGAAGAAGAAGAAGAAGAAGAAGAAGATGATGATGATGATGATGATGATGATGAGCATTTCTCTTTTCGTTTTCTATGCGAGGTAAACATCAGATTTAGAGATATTTCAGATCTGGGAAGATTTTAGGAGGCAAAATATCAGATTTAGAGATATTTCAGATTGGGAAGATTTTAGGGTTTTTGAATAATCACAGATTCTAATGAAGATGAAGACCGCTGGAAATGTGCTAAACTGCAAAAATTCTCACTTTTTAGATGCTTCAATTGTAGAAATCCTTAATATAGTGAATTATTAGAATAGTGAATATGAAGGCATCACTTAAGATTTTTATTGTAATCTCACTTTTTTTAGGGAAGTAATCTCACTTTTTTAGATTTTTAAATATTGTAGAACGAACAAAGATGAAGACGGTGAAGATACTGTTGTATGTAATTTCAGTATCAAAATTATTTAATAAATTTTTAGGATATTATATCTTCTAAGATAATTTTTTTAATATATATTTGAAATGATTTAAGATTCTTTCAAAACTTATCTTTTTATAAATTAATTTTAACATTCTTAGAGAACTTTAACATTTCCTAAAATAATATATTAGATTTAAAAACAATTAAAGATAAAATTATGAATTTATAATTTAAAACTAAAGTTTTTAAATATTATGTAATAAACATAATTTTATGCTTTAAAATTATTTTTTATTCTTTCAAAATTGTTTTTATATTCATAAATTAATTTTAATATTTTTCAAAATAATTCCTTAGATTTTAAAATTTAATTTATATATAAAGTTGTTAATTTTTAATTTAACTAAGGATTTTAAATATAAATATATATATATATATATATATATATATACTATTTTAGATTTTATATTTTATAATCCTGATAATTATTTAAAATAAAATTAGTAACGCACTAGAAAGAAAAAAAGGGCCACATCAGCTTATGACTTCCACATCACCCCTTTGACTGGTTGACTGACTGGCTATACCCGGTTGCAGGGCATTTTTACCAACTTTGTGTAAGTTAGGAGGCATTTTTTAAAATTGCCAAACTTAGAGGATATCTTCTTAAATATGGCAAACTTACGAAATATTTTTACCAATTTTCCTAATAAATTTTTCCCGTTTCAAAAAAGTGTATATATTTCTTGATATGCGATAGATTTATTTATAATTTTATAACAATAACTAAATTATACTCCCTCCGTCCCGACCTAACTTTCCTACTTTGACTAGATACGGAGGTTAAGAAAAAATAGATTTTGTGGAATCTTTGACTTTTTTAAAGGTGGAGATTGAGGATGAAGATTTTGAGGGTGAAGATTGTGAGAGAAATTTGCCATTTATGGGCTGGAAAATTAAGTTGGAAAAAGCCGAAAAGGAAAGTAGGAAAGTTAGAGTGTGACGGAGGTAGTATTTAGTATTACTCCATGCATGTATAGATGGCATTTATTTCAAGAAAGAGAAACATGACTTTTGTATTTATAGATTCAGATTGTAAGAATACTGTTCTAAAGTCCACTAATTATTTAGTGAGAAAATAATCCTAAACCCAAGATCCTCTATTTCAATTTGTATTTCATGTTAATTTTAAAATAATTATTACACGCTACGTATATACGATGATATCACTAATTAATACATGGCATCTGTTAAATATAATAGAATATAAGATAAATACAAATTGAAATAGATGATTCCGTCTGAAACCTTAATATATTTTTACCCCTACTTTTAAGCAAATATTAAGATTTTTCCTTGATAAACAGTAAATCAAATAATCTTATGATACTAAATTAGAAATAGAATCCAACTCTAAATAGGATTTACCAAAAATTATAAAAAAAAAACAAAAAAAACTATTTCCCTATGAGAAAAAGGAAATCAATTCCAATATAACTCTACCATCATATTATATATATATAAGCAGCTTTGTTCAATCTGTTGTTGTACGTTTTTTTCACATAATTCAAAATTCTCCGTTTGACATATCAGAAAGTAGTGATCATGGGTGTTCTGAAATTATTTGGAGCGAACATCGTCGTTGATCAAGTTGCTGATGAACTATCGTCTGGTGTTAACGTTGAGCATGATGACGTTGATAATGATGACAATATTGCTCCGTCATCAAATTCCAATTCATCGGTCGATAACGCAACACCTCTGCAATGCGTCATGCCACAACCTAATTTTCAACATGAAGGTAACCTTGATGCATCTGATGATGGCGTAGAGAATGAAAACTCGCGCAAGCGAAAACAAGATAATGTTGATGACGGTGAGAGGAAGGAAAGAATGAGTAGAAATGATTCAACTACTGAACTTCTTCCATTAAAGGAGATTCCAGCGCTGATGAAACAAGTTGAAGAGCGGAATGGCACTGAGCTCGATTTTATGTATGGAAAGGAGTTGCAAGATAGTGATATTCGTAAGGAGCATAATAGACTATTGGTAAAATAACATGGAAAAGTTCGAGAAATTGTTCACCCTCGATGATTTAGAAGGAGGACAGGAGGTGGAGGGTGTCGACGGAGGAGGAAATAGATATACTTTGGGATTGAAAATATGGAATGGAGGGCTAGCTGTGAAGAAGGAATGGAGAAAATTGGTTGAAAAAAATTGAGCCAAAAAGGGAGATCGGGTTCAAGTTTGGAGTTTTCGGGCCGGAGAGGAATAAAACATTTGCTTGGCCGTTCATTTTGTGAAGCGTAACAAGGCTAATACTTTAGCTTTTGATGGCGTTAATTGCAACAATGGAGAGCACATATAGTTTATTTATTGGTTTGTTTATTTTATTTTTTTGTTTTGTTCATGTCTTTTTTTTTTGGTTTAGTTATTTGTTGAAGATCTTGATCAGTTCTGTTGACTTAACATGCTTTAGAAGTTGGTTTCATTATGCATTTAGTAAGTAAGTGCATGCTTGTCTATGTATTCACACCCGAGCGGATCCAGGATTTATTAATGGGATGAGACATTGAAAATTTATTAGCGTTTAGTGAAGTTGCGATATAAATGGGGTGACTTAGTTAAAATTTAGAATACTGAATAATAAAAATTATAAAAATTATACATCTAAAATTAAGGTTCTACAAATTTTGCACTGAGCTAGAGCCCGGAACGGACCATTCTTTGCTCCGCGTATTAGTAAATTTAATTGTCAAAACATGCCTATAGTCTCCTTAAAAACTGAGTTTTGTTTCACATAAAACGGAGACGGAGTCAGCGGGGGGCTGACGGCGGCGACCGCCTTCCTCATATTTTCCAAGTGAATCTATCGTGTATATGCATATACAGTGTAATTGTAGTTAAATATTGAATTTCGTCCCCTTAAATTCTAAAATCTTTTATAGGTATCCAAAAAAAAATATTTTCCACCTCATTATGAAATCTTGACTCCATCCCTACGTATCGCGCTGAGATGTCCCTGCTAATGAACGGCCCGCCATGAAAATGGTTGTTGCTTTATCATTCTTTCAGTTACCATAAATGGTAAATAGATTTTTTCAGGTTTTAGAAGTGCTAGACGCTAGTTAGGTGGTGGAGTGTGGCCTAACAACAAGTTTGGGTTTAGACGGGGCTGATTGCGGTGTAGACATGATTAGGTAGGAAGAAATTGAGAAATAGTTAGGTGGTGCAGTGAGGCCTAGAAACTAGTTTGAATTTAGACGGGACTGATCGGTGTGTAGAGGTGACTAGGTAGGTAGAAATTAAAAAATAAATATAGGCTGTCAACAAGAATCAAGCACTTATGTAGAGATTAATTGGAGCTAGTTGTCGATTTCGCAAAAGATGTTTTTTAGTCGATTAAGTTTCATAATTTTTTATATAGGGACATTATTTTTTGTTATTTCGATTTTGGTCCTTTAACTTTTAAAATTCGATAAATTGGTGCTTTAACTTTCAAAGTTCGACAAATTTGGTCTGTCATCGTCCACAATAGGTAATGTTCGATTTTCCGCGTTTTGTGCAACGCAACAATGGACATTGCAACGCCAATATCACTGTTCCAATAAGCCCAAGAATTATTTTCTAAGATTTTAATCACTATAAAATGACAAATAAGTCTCTTTCATATTTTCAATATTTTTAATTTTAGTCCCACTTTGAAAATTATTTAATTTAAGGATACAAATCATCGTCGATGCTCAATTTAACTGAAATTAGTCACATTCTTTGTACATGATAGTTGAAGTTAGGGCTTTACGACAATGGCGTATCTAGCCTAGAATAAGGGGCTATAGCATATCTCCAAAATATTTAGTTTTTGGCAAAAACTTGGGTGCATAAGATGCAACATAGTGTTATTGTACACCTTGTGGGCCCACCGGTTCAGCCCAAAAAATTCGCGGGGTTCAGACCGGACCGGTTCAGACCGTCTGAACCGGTCAATTATTATTATATTATTTTTTTTGCGCGCGCATGTTATATACTTAATAGCCTGTTTGTTGAACACTAAAAGCAAGTGGTCTGGTGGTATTTAATGCTGTCTTAAATATCTCAACCTTGAGGTCAAAGGTTCAATTCTGTTTGCATCTTTTTTCCTTTTCCTTCTTCTTTCTTTTATTTTTTTTTGCCCTTTAATTTTTTTATCTTTTAGCTTGTGAGTCTGAAAAAAATTATAAATTGTATTATTAAGTTTTTTTTTATAATGCAACAATAATTGTATTGTAAGTTCGAAACATAAATATTATACAATATACAAGAAAAATTAATCTAACCAAACCTATATTGTCATACATCATAATATACACCGTATCGAAATATTAAATATACTGTGAGTATTGTAAGTTGGAAAAAATAAATATTTCGCAGTATGAAACAAAAATGAACTAAAACAACATATACTGTCAGACATCACAACGTATACTGTATCGAAATATTAAATATACTGTGAGTATTGTAAGTTGGAAAAAAAAATTCGCAGTATAAAACAAAAATTAACTAAAACAACGTATATTGTTAGGCATCATAACGTATACTTGTATCGAAATATTAAATATACTGTGAGTATTGTAAGCTGGAAAAAATAAATATTTCTCAGTATAAAACAAAATTTAACTAAAACAACGTATACTGTCATGCAACATAACGTATACTACATCGAAATATTAAATATATTGTTAGGCATCATAACATATAGCTGGTGAAAAATAAAAAGGTGTTGTTCATATACTCTCAGGCTTTATAACATATACTATGCTCGGAATTTGAATATACTGTTGGTGAAAAATAAAAAGGTGCTGTTAAGATTCGAACTCGCGCACTGAAGGATACAATGTCGTGCCTTTACCAACTAAGCTAACGCCTATTTTGTGATTCCAAACACACCTTAATATATATATATATATATTACGCGCGCAAAAATCATAAGTGGGGCCCACAAGGTGTACATTAACACTAATGTGCATCTTATGCACATGAGTGTCACTCTTAGTTTTTTCATTTGTAGGTAGCATTTTTAGGCATTATTGTTATGTTGGTGCAGTGATAGTGCGTAGTTGTACCCCCAAAATATTTAGATTTTTCATTTATAGGTATCATTTTTAGGCATTATTGTCATGCTGGCGTAGCGGTAGCGCGTGTGAACCCTCTTTCCATTAGTCGGAATTTAAATCATGTTACATATATTTAGTGAATACCTAAATTATCTAAATTACCCTTTTCACAGTTGCATATGAATTACATTATTCCTTCAACAAAAGTTACTATATATACATCTGTTCATACGTGATTAGAGCAGTTTTTAGTTTTATTTCACAAATTGCATTTTTTTTATGAAAGAGAAACCTATTTTAATTAAATAACAATGCCAATATTTTTAGGAATAATGGTCTCAAAGATTCACCAAATCTAAAAGTGTGATTAACTCCTCCTTTTACCAATTCGAATTTTCTGTTGCAGAAGGTGTTTCATCCTTTATTGCACTCAATTAACTACATGACACATATTACTTTGTGATAGCATACCATACACGTATCGATTAGTGAATGTAGTGAAACACGAGATGTAACACCAAAGTATAACGGATGATCTCATAGCTACTTTTACCCCTACATTTGAGTAGTACTCCTGTTTTAAACAAAATAACCTTTCAGATACTATAACAAATTAAGTTACTAATAATATACGGGAAAATTGGTAAAAATATCCCGTAAGTCATATTTAAGAAAATATCCTCTAAGTTTGGCAATTTTTAAAAATGCCTCCTAACTTAACAAAGTTGGTAAAAATGCTCTGCAACCGGGTATAGCCAGTCAGTTAACCAGTTATAGGGGTGATGTGGTAGTCATAAGCTGATGTGGCCCTTTTTTTTCTTTCTAGTGTGTAACTAATTTTATTTTAAATTATTATCAGGATATAAAATATAAACTCTAAAATAGTATATATATTTATATTTAAAATCCTTAGTTAAATTAAAAATTAACAACTTCATATATAAATAAATTTTAAAATCTAAGAAATTATTTTGAAAAATCTTAAAATTGTTTGAAAAGTGTTAAAATTAATTAATGAATATAAAAACAATTTTGAAAGAATAAAAAATAATTTTAAAGCAAAAAATTATGTTTATTAATGTTTTTAAATTATAAATTCATAATTTAATCTTTAATTGTTTTTAAATCTAATAAATTATTTTAGGAAATGTTAAAGTTCTCTAAAAATATTAAAATTAATTTATAAAAAGATAATTTTTGAAAGAATCTTAAATCATTTGAAATATATATTAAAAAAATTATCTTGGAAGATATAATATCCTAAAAATTTATTAAATAATTTAGATACTGAAATTACATACATCAATATCTTCACCGTCTTCATCTTTGTTCTACAATGTTTAAAAATCTAATAATTGAGATTACTTCCCTAAAAAAAGTGAGATCACAGTAAAAATCTTAAGTGATGCCTTCGTATTCATTATTCTAATATTCACTATACTAAGGATTTCTACAATTGAAACATCTAAAAAGTGAGAATTTTTGCAATTTAGCACATTTCCAGCAGTCTTCATCTTCATTAGAATACGTGATTATTCAAAAACCCTAAAATCTTCCCAGATCAGAAATATCTCTAAATCTGATGTTTACCTCGTATAGAAAACGAAAAGAGAAATGCTCATTTGCTTAGTCGTCGTCGTCTTCTTCTTCTTCTTCTTCTTCTTCTTCTTCTTCTTCTTCTTCTTCCGCCGCAAAAATGAAGGGGAAAATTAAAAAAGAACTTCAATTCCTAGCGCCCGAAAATGGTAAAATTTGTGGCAAACGATGAGTCGATTGGGTGGGAAAACGATGGTGCCAGGTCGAGACCTCAGGGTCGGCTGGAAATCGGAGCCGGGTGGAACTCCTTGGATCAAAGACGAACACAGGCAGTGGGGGAAGGGGGACGTGGGGGAGTGACGGGGGAAGGGAAGAAAAGAGAAAATTTCTTCTCTCTTTTAATGTTTTAATTTTATTTTGTAATTAGTGATATAAATTGACTATGGGGGGAAGAGGAACACAATCCACATCAGCTTGTGATTATTTGAGTGCCACATCAGCGTTTTTTTTTAACACATCAGCTTGTGACTGGATGAGCCACTGGCTATAACCGGTTGCAGGGCATTTTTACCAACTTTTTGTAAGGTAGTAGGCATTTTTAAAAATTGTCAAACTTAGAGAATATTTTCTTAAATATGGCAAACTTACGGGATATTTTATCAATTTTCCCGTACTGTATTATTCTCCTTAGCTTCATTTTCTTTTTCTTTTTTAATTACATTTTTTTGTATGTGTAACTAAAAAAATTGGTCGGCAAAATTCTACAGAGCATTGGCGGGCTGAAAAATGCAGAGTAAATTTTGTTGTTTAAAAGTAATCTCTCAAGTGAGTACCAAACAATACCAATCTCCATCAGTTTCGGGTGCAATAGCTTGGAACAGTTACTGATTTTCAACAAGTTTCTAGCAAAAATATGTCGTTTGCAAGAGCTTAAACAGAAAAAGGGATTTCATCAGGAATAGTTTTTCAGTACATATGAATATCCAATTCGATTTGCTTACAGAAAAATTTCCATTTGATTTTGAAGATCCAATCTGCAGTTTAAAGATCTATAAGAATTATTTATTAGAACAATTCGATTTAAATAATCTAAAAAAATTGAAGATCCAGTGTGTCTTTTCAATTCGATTTGCTTGTAACATTTTTTCAGTTTCTCAAGTTGCTTTATGTTTTAGAAAGAAAAAAAAAAGTAGTACAGAGGACTGCGATGTATTAAGAAATTTATAGTTTGCGAATAATTCGTGCCTTAAAAATATTACTATATTTACGCATCAACATATTCTATTATTGTATTTAGAAAGTAAGTCGAAGGAAAACAAAATCTAGATAGGGGAAAAAAGTTTTTTTAAAGACAAAATATATAAATATATCCTAATATTTTATGATTTTAAAAAATATAGCACGACCTTTCAATAATTGTTGATTAAATCACAACCTATAAAAATTTAACAATTATAGCCTCCGCCTGTTTTCATTAAAATTTTGCCTATATGGCTAACAGAGTGACATGCTAGAATTTAGAAATTAATAAAAATTAATGCTAACTCCCTTCACCTTTTCATCTTCCTCAAATTTCCACATTTTCTTTTTTATTTTCTTTGTTCATACTGCACACACATCATTGAAAGAAAAGAAACAGAAGTAGCTTCAAAGTAAAATCCAGTGTGCAAGTGTGAAATCATGACAAAGAAAAAGTTGTCTCTTGTGTCGATCTCACTGCGAATCAATCTTTGGCGGGATTAATGATGAAATTTTCAAGCTTGTCAATCAGTTGAGCCTCAATTTAGCTCAAAACAGCTTTGATTCTACATACTTGCACTTCGAGTTCGAACAACTCACTAAGTTACATTACTTGAATCTGAGCAACTCCGATTTCTCCGATCAAGTTCCCCTGGGTTTCTCAAACTTAACGAGGTTGTTCTTGATCTCTAACATAATTTATGCATCACTCAATCTTGAAAACCCTAACTTGAGAAGATTGATTTAAAACTTTACGAAATTAAAAGAAGGGAAAATTACAAATAATCATCCCAACTTTGCGCATTTTTGCACTTTGCAATACAAACAGATGGTAATTTGTAATAAAATAAGTTTATATAGTAAAGTGCAAAAATACGCAAAGTTGGGATGGTTATTTGTAATTTTTCCTGAAGAGAATTTCATTTCGATAGGGTTAACATTCGGTAAATGGAAATGAATGTGGCAGCATTGTATCATCATCTTTACAAAATTTAAGGGTTTTGAGCTTGTCTAGTTCTTACATCACAGGCCATCCCGATTCTTCGCTGAGAGAACTTTGATTCTACTTTGTTGTTCATCTCGATGCTTGCATCAATTTATTCCTTTCAAACCAGTGCAGTAAATAATAGTATGATACAATAGCAGTATGTAAACATAATAATATAAACACATACACGTACACAGGTTATAGTGGTTCAACGGCTAGAGTGATCCTTCTACGTCCATTCTTTCCTCACACAAGGAAAAAATACTAAGTTGTTTACACGGTCAAATCTTAGTTACACGATGCTGGAGTCCAAATCGGTATCTACAATAGTTTTCACCTATTCTCGGAAGGCTACACCTCTAAGAGTACCAGTCCTTCGGAACTAAACTAGTCTAATTTGAATCCTTGATTTAACTGAAGACTCCTCCGTTTAAGAAACCACTCAAAGAGAAGGTTTATGGAAGTTTCTTAAACTGGAAGTTTCCACTTAACGTTCTTAGAAAATTCGAAAGGTGGGCGAGCATTTGGTGAGATAGACTAAGATTGAGAGTGAGCTTTTTGTGAGCTTAGCTTGATAGACGTTTGAGAGTTGGTTGCAGCTTGAAAAGTATGCTTGGGTAGTAGTTAGTTGTTGCATTGTTCTTCTTGCTATTTGCTCTCTTTTGCTCAGACTTTTTAGAGTTTTGAAGATATGAGGATTTGAATTCTTTTCTAGTATCTTGTATCAAGTGTCTCATTGTTCGTTACTCTCTTGGTCTTTATTTAGTCTCTGTTTATAGCAGTTAGGTTTCATCCTTGTTGAAGAGATAAGGAGATTCGTGTTTGACATTTAATGCTCTTCGTACGACTTATTGCCTTTGTTTTCCTTTAGTTGAGAGATTAGGTAGAGTAGATGTGACGTCAGTGTGCAGAGTTGCTTTTGCTTTTGTCAGGATATGTGTCGTCATGATATTGCATAGTCGATACAAGAATCCTTCTAGTCTCTAGTGGCTATATTTTTTAATCTTGAAATTGTTGATTTTGACTTTATGTTCCTTTCTATTGACTTGCTTGCTGGATGTCCTTACTTACAATCCTGGTATCATCATAAAGTGGATCGTACTACAATAGGCTTTGTTGTACGCAAATCATGTGTAACCTTTATGTTGTCGCTTCCTACAACGCCTGATCTATCTTCTTACAGTAGACCACTTGTTGTTCGCTATCTAATGACTTTGATATAGCTTCACGTCATGACATCTTCCTAATGAGAACAAGTCATATCTATTATAAAGATGACTAAATATTGGAGGCACTAGTTCCTACCTTTCAGTATGGTTTTGCATCATCAAAACTAGACATAAATTTCCCAACACTCTTAGTTACAGGGGCTTAATCAGTTGATAATTTATGAGAAAATGTACAAATAGGCCCTCCAATTCTTAGCCCAAATAGTAATCACGCAATTTTCCCGCCCAAATCCCTTAGCCATTTCTGGAAATGTAGGATTTTTGGTATGTAACATTTAACATCACTAAGAAACGCGTTATTGGCAATTAATCGCCATATGTTTGCCTAAAATAAATTTAGGCAGCAATATCTCAAATCGCTACAATCAACTTAATTTGTCCAAGGTTGTAAAATGAATATAAGAAAGGAAAACAAAGTCAAGATTGGCTTATGAATCAAATTCTTCGAGATGGTACTACCTTGATTCATTCTTATGTATCAGATTCTGCCCTAATTTGTTACGAAAAGCAATACTGAACAAGATTGCCATAATTTGCAAGCAATATTCAAGATTTCTGAAATGGTACTATTTACGTCATCTCATAATAAACTTGGGAAAATTTGAATATTTTTCAAGCATTTGTTGATAATATCTTACAATCGTACTTGAATTTAGCTGATTAATCGGATGTTTTAGGAGTGGGTAATCGTTATCACCCTTAGATCATGGTTATATACACTGTAACATACGCGAGTTGATTATTAAGTAAGATGAAATCACATTGATATTTGTTTACCAGTATATAAAAATCTTCAAGCTTTAGGAAAGTTAGCAGCATCTCCCCAATGTATGTTTGCAAATCAACTCAAATATGCCTTAAATCTGAGCGACATTTTCTCAACATTTGTTCAACAATCTATCAAATTTTCAATCTAACAAGGCCGTTGTGAATAAAAAATTTCAAATCAATCACACAGATTTGCTAAGCAAAATCAGTGCTAAAGCAATATCAAATTTAGATTTATTGCTGAATGTATCCACCGTTCAGTCTTAATCTTCGTCATAAAAATAAATTAGTCTTAGTCTATACCTAATATAGGATACTACAACCTTCCGAGATCAGCAATGCATACTATAAACTGATGAATTTCGGGGTTGGAGTGATCATATGCCTCCAACTCAATATATCATCCCGCTCAAAATATTTTTTCTTTGTTCAATCATGGCTCTCGCGTATACCTTGACCAAGAATGTCAATCCGTCCAAAACTTTATGGTGATGAATTTACGATTGTCCGGCTTACTGTCATCATAACTGCATCGTACTCTTCTTTCATCGCACTCTTCTTTCATTAACATATAATTTTTTTATCTTATTATATATTAAATGTAATATTTTATTATATTAAAATTATATAAATATATAAAAAAAATATTTATTCATTACATTTACAAATCGTGCATCGCAAGGGAATATTACTAGTAATTACTAAGACTAAAAAAATTAAAACTTGGAAAAACATTCAGAAATTATTTATGACTAAAAAGTATTTGTAAAATAAAAAATTAATTCATAAAAATGAAATTAGTTTAATAATAAGAAAATTTATTTGTAGAAAGAAATATAAAATGTGATTTTTTCTTATTTTTAATTTTGGTATAATAAAAAATATAATATAAAAAATCATTTAAAAGGATAGTTTATATTCCCCCTCCCAGCCCCCAAACCCCAGCCTGAAGACCCTAATTTTAAATATATTTTTTAATATTATATACTCCCTCCGTCCCGGCTTATTTTGCACAGGTGAAGGGGCACGGATGTTAAGAAAAAGTAGCTTTTGCTTTTTCTTTGATTTTTTTAAAAGTAGAGATTGAGTGTTGAGATTTTGAGGGTGGAGATTGTAGGAGAAGTTTCCTTTTTTGGGGTGTGCAAAATAAGGTGGGACGGTTGAAAAGGGAAAGTGTGCAAAATAAGCCGGGACGGAGGTAGTATTTTATTACCATTATTTATTATACCAAAATTACTTTTGGTATAAATTGTTGTTTAATATTACTTTTTGATATTATACATTTTTACCACTATTTTGTTATACCAAACTTGAAAAAAAAGTTATTAATTTTATATTTCTTTTTACAAATAATTATAATTTTTTTACTAATATTAATTTTATGAATTAATTATATGTGTTTCAAATACTTTTTAGTCTTTAAATAATTTCCAATTTTTTTTTTCAAATTAGCATCTGGATTTTTAAAATAATTATCAATTTTTATAGTATTTTTTATTGCTAACTTGATACATTTTTCTTAGTAATTTTTCAGGTTTTAAGGGTTTTTTTTTTTTTTAATATTTTAGCAATAATTTTCAGAAATATTTTAATTATTTTTCAATTTTGTTTTGAATTTTCTTTTTTATAAAATATATATCAACGATACACCCAGAAAATGAAGCTGCATGAATACCACATCAGCCACTTATCGCCACATCACTACATGACATGTTGGTTTACTTGCAATAGCAGGTTTTAGGATATTTTCACCAATTTTTTGCACTGTACAGGGTATTATATGAACTGGTTAAAATTATTTTTGATCTCGTAACTCTTCACTCGTACAATTTTGGTCCCAAAAAAAGATAAAAAATTAATTTAGTCATATTACTTCGGAATTAGTCCGGATTTAGTTCATTTTTAATCACTGGTGATTAATTTGGTCGAAAAATCACATGTGTTGTTCACGTGACTCATTTTTCTAATCGATTCTTAAATATGTGGTATTAGCGAGTGACGGGGAATTAAGATAAAAATATAAATAAATAAAATCTCTTTTTATATTTTTTATTTCTTTATAAATTTCTTTAATTTAACGTCACTTGTTGGTGCTAGGTATTTAAAAATTATCTGAAAAGATGAGTTATGTGGCCGACACGTGCATTTTTACAGCCAAGCTGGTCACCGGTGGTGAAAAAAGGACTAATTCGGACCAATTCCAAAGTTATAGGATTAAATTGAACTTTTAACTTTTTTTGGACTAAAATTGTATGATAAATAAGTTTCGGGACAAAAAATAATTTCAGCCCAACAGTCAGGTTATTTTCATAAATAGTGGGAAAACATAGGGCATTCACAAATTTTCCCTTTATTTATTGTTTACACAAAAGAATTGGGCCTCATAATTCAAAACAAGTTTAACACAAAATATTAATGGAGGTGTCTATTTGTAGAAATAAAATGTTAAGTCGTTTATTTATCCAAATTCAAAAATCCAGGTGTTTTGTTGGACAAAAAAAATTTAGGTGCTAATTTGAGACTGGGCTAAAAGTTAGAGGTCTATTTGTATATGAGAAAATTGGTATGGATGCCCTATATGTTCCAGTATTTATGAAAATGCCCTGTAAGTTTCGCATTGTTGAAAACTCCCAGTAAGTTACAAACAATTGATAAATATACCCTATCACCAGCTATCAGCTGTAACTTAACTGGCAACGTGTGGCGTGTCATTAAACAAGAGCTAAATTGGTATAAATGTCATATATGTTTCCAGTATTTATGAAAATGCTCTCTAAATTTCGGATGTTGAAAAGGCCCAATAAGTTACATTAATTGATAAAATTGTCTTGTCATTGACTATCGGCTATAACTGAACGCGATGACGCATGACGTGTCATTAAACAATATGATATGGCATTTGTTCTTTAGATTTATCTACGTGAAATTTTCTTTTGGAGGAAAATGATGGCATGTGAGATGCACATGACAGTTTCAGCAAAAAAAAAATTGTAATGAAATAAGGTTGAATGTCTCCTTCCCCAAATCGCAGCTTTGAACTTTGAAGACCCATTTCTGTAAGACAACCAAATTGTTGAACCTCCAAATTCTAACTTCATCCTGTCACGACGTTGAAGATGAGACTGAGAGATGTGTGCCCCATAATGATCTTCATCCCGATTATGGTAAGAAGACCTGGTAGTTTAGTGGGCCTTATTTTTGGATTTTACGAACTGTTTTTTGAGGAATAAGAGTTCGATGGTGGAAGGTAATTAAAATTCGGCATATTGGCGCTGTTTAATTCTGGGGTTGTATATATTTGTATGTTGGTTGGAGTGGGTGCTTAATGTCCATATCTTGTGCAATTTATCATCCTCAACTAGCCTTTGGGGGTAAAGCAGGTATTCCCCTTCTTCTCGGCATTATGTGTGAGTTTAGTTGACTTTCGTTCCGGCTCTTGTTTTTTTAAATGTAAACTATTTGTTTTTCTTTGTATAATAAGTTTGAGGGGACCAATGACTTTTTCTCTATTCTTTATTGGTCTATGTCCTCAATTAAAAATTGTGCTACTTTATGTGATGATCCCCGCCTTATGTTGTTCTTTAATATTGTTTTCTTTTAGCTTAGAAAAACGGGGTGTCCTCATATATTTGTCTGTTTCCCTTGTCTATAGTTTAATATTTGTATATGCACAAATAATAGGTTATAGTTTTGTATGTTTGTATGTGGTTTTGTTTTGATACGTGAAAATGGGACAAAATATACATTCTGTATTTGTAATAGCCCGATTTTCTAGACTAATTCAGGTAATTATAAAGTGCCAAAAATATTTAACTATTTATTTAGAAACTAGTTTTTTGTATGATCAAGCCATTACTAAAAGACTATTTTGACAAAATTTTCAAATTTACCATGTCCTAATATTTTATATGGTATATTAAAAATAACTTTGAAAATATACATCTCCTTAAGAAATTAACTTTGAAAAGTTTATGAATAATATTGATAACGCGCAATCCGGTAACCAAGAACTATAACGATAATCGACGTAAGCAATATGGAAAAACACAGGATTTACGTGGTTCGATCCGGAGATCTACGTCCACGGGCAGAAAATCACTCTTGCCGAGGTGTTTCTTTCACTAGAATTTTTAGTTTACAGATAGTAATTCAGTATACAGAGTGCGAACCCTAATTTCGAGTTCTTTTCACCCATTTATACTACCAAATCAAAACCCTAACTAAATCCCTATAATCTTGCCCATCAAATCTGCATGGCAGTTGGGAAAAGATCATGGGCCCTGATTCGCGGAACAGACTTGATTCGCGATCCTGCCGGGCCTGGGCCTTCGCGCTTGCTGGGCCGGTAAGTAGGCTCATGTATTAACCCGACCCGAAGTAACCAGGTTATCCCTATCAGATGCCCCCCCCCCCCCCAGCCGAAGAGAGGAAGGAGCTTCGGTTGTCACCGGAGTGGTACGGTAAGCAGGGAGGGCCGTGGTCACTGGCCGGCCGAAGTGTTTACGGTCGAATAAGTAGATCCGAGTCCCCGGAAGACTAGGTGGAGCAGTTTGTGAACACGGTGTCGAGCTAGGCCGGAGTGTCTAAGACCTCTATCGGGATGCCAAACTCCCCAGAAGCAAGAAGTGTGGTGTAAGTACGTAACGACCTGGCCGAGGTGGGAAGTTCACCGGAGTGAGTTGCCTGGCCAATCATGAAGGGAACACCGGAGTGTGGTAGCATGACCGAGGTGGAAGATACACCGGAGTGTAATTTGAATCTTCCTGAAGAAGGGTGAGGCTGATGTGATTGGCGGCGCCATCATGAGAGAGAGGGATGTGAAGTGACACGCTCTGCAACTTCCAAGAAACCTGTTCCCCACGCGCCTTGGGAACTGTAAAGCGCGTGTGGCGCACGTGTAAATCCCCATCATTGAATTTGAATTGTTTGCATCAACGCCGTTGATTTTTGCGTATATAATTGGAGTAATTGCACAGTAACCTTTCATCTTCTTCATTGCGATTCATCAGTTTAGAAAGCGGGAAAAAGAGGAAATCTGCATTCGTGATTCATCTCAGATCAAAAAACTTCTCGAATCAACCCTTTCAAATTCAAACCAAGTAAGTATGTCTTCCTCTTCATCTTCTTCATCTTCTGCCTCATCTTCGGGCTCGATTGAAGAATTAGGGACTTCGAGTACCCCGTTAGACGTCCCCCCCCCCCAATCATATCTCATTCCGGAGAGGAATGAGGTTAGAACCGTAGACAGAGTTGATGGCTTAGAGTGCAATGTCATGCTGGTTTCGTTTTATGAATGCACGGTGGAGGATCTTGAGGTGTCCTCTATAGCGCTAAGGATGTCGCGAGAACAAATTTTGAGGGAGCTCCCGTCTTTTTACCTTCCCTTCGACCTTGAGTACATAATCCCTACCCCCGAGGACAGGGCCTGTTGCCCACCGCAGGGGTTTATTACCATGTATATAGATACCCTTAGAGTAGGATTGAGATTGCCGCTGTGGGACGTTGTCGTCCAACTGCTGAAATACTACGGTATTGCCCTCTGTCAATTAGCGCCGAACGCGGTGAGGCAGATGGTGGGATTCACCGTAGTTTGTAAACAGGCCGGATTAGAACCGACCGTAGATCTCTTTAGGTTCTTCTATCAGCTAAAAAACTTCGGGAAGTCCAAGGGGTGGTATTCCTTTAGTCCCCGAGCCCGAGGAGGGTTCAAGGTTCAGAACCCGAGCAAAGTAGAGGGGTGGAAGGAGAAGTTCATATTCGTTAGGAATAAAATAGCTCTCCCGAAGTGGAGGACTGACGAGGTGCTTGATAC
Organism: Ajuga chamaepitys; assembly: GCA_958295605.1. Taxonomy (NCBI): domain Eukaryota; kingdom Viridiplantae; phylum Streptophyta; class Magnoliopsida; order Lamiales; family Lamiaceae; genus Ajuga; species Ajuga chamaepitys. The sequence continues at coordinate 13,428,984 of OY282502.1, read as the reverse complement.
CGCCCCCGTGGAGAGCCCGGGGGCCGAAGTGGAGCATACGTTCCGGACAGTGGGGACTTTCAAAACCCTTTGTTCCGAGGAGGAGTTGGAGAAGGCAGGATTAAGCCTGTACTATTTGGGCAATGGGGGCACCGAAGAGGGTAGGAGTTTTTTCTTTCTTTGATATTTTAAACTTGTCATTTTGCGCAGAACTAACCATAGACCTTATATGCAGTGGGACGCTTCGGAAAGCAACCAGCAGCAGGAAGCCCCGCTAAGACTGCAGCGGCGAAGAAGAAAGGGAAAGCCGCTGAGGTGTCTCCCCGGGGGGAGATGCCACCCAGTGCGCGACCAGCTGCGGGGTCTGATGAGCGGGTGATGTCTGCGGAGCCATCTCCCGTGATGAAAAGGAGGCCCGAGCCTACCGGCACTCCGCTGGCACCGTCCAAAAGACCCCGAGTAGGGGGGAGTACGGAGGTAATACTCAAAACTCTGATCGTAATTTTTACGTACGCAAGGTGTATAGTATGAGGTCTAAGCTCGGTGTCGTATTGTATTATCCAGGTTGAACAGGCGACCCTCAATAGGCTGGGGTTTGACGGCGCGGACGCCGAGAAGATTCTGCAGCTGGCCAAAGGAATCATACAGGTTGGCCTGAAGAGCGAGGTGGAGGCCAGAGAAGAGCTGGCCGCGGCAGCGCGGGATCTTCGCGCGCGAAACGACAAGTTAGCTCAAGACTTGTCCGAGGCGCGTAAGAGGGCGTCGTTGGTCGAGGAAGAAGTGGTGCGCTTGCGCAGTGTGAGGGCCGAGAATGCTGCTCTGCGGGGAGAAAATCTGCAGCTTCGGACGGAGATGGAGGCGCGGGAAGCCGCTGTGATCGAGGGGCAAGGAGCGATGCTGAACACGTTCGCCGAAAAGTTACTACACACCAGCACGTTTCTTGACTTCCAGACGGGGTTTGTGGCAATAGGGGGCAAAGCCACACGAGCCTTGGTGTTGGAGGAGGTGAAGGAGGCGTACCCGAATGTGGACATCACTCATCCAGAATTCGGGTATGACCCTGAGGCGGTGGCCGAGGTGGAAAAGGCCTATTACGCCTATCTAGCGAAGCTGCCAGAATGGCCCCTGGTGAAGGTGCTCGGGGAGAAGAAGCAGCTTCTGACTGCCGCGGAAGTTGCAACCTGCGAAGCTGACCAAGACGAAGAATTCCTGGCATTCTGCCGAGGTGAACTAGCTACCGCACCCCAGAGCACCGAGGCCCCCCTACAGATGGAGGTTGAAGCCCCAGCTGCGATCGAGGCCGTCGCAGCAGCTGAAGGAGAAGAAGCCGAAGTGTCCGAGGGCCGGCGAGAGGAGTTGCCCGAAGAGACTGAGGCAATTGAGCAGGAGGTCAGTCGATCCCCGCAGATTTAAAGTTGTACTTTTTTAGAAATGTTAGGAATCATGTACTGTGTTGAACAATTGTAATCTGCCTTGTGAAATATAATCATGTTTCCCAGTCTTTTGAACTTCTTGTTTTACTTGCATGAGCAATTTTATGTCCGTTGTCGAACTGAATGCAACTCGTTACATACTTGAGAGTAATCGATCTGGTTGTCTTTGTTGTCTGTTTAGAACACCGCGGAGCTACACGAAACAATAAAGAAGCTCATGCGATCACTTGAGTGGTTCCGCGGAGAGAAGAATCATCTGCAGACGCACGTAGTGCCAAAGCTGGAAAAGCAGATTGCCTCGGCAGAGAAGAAGGTGGTTGAGGCCAATGAAAGAGCCAAAGACTTCGAGATGAAGTACCGGACTACAGCTGCCGAGATGAGCCGCGTCCGTGTTCATCAGAAGGAGTATGAACGAATTCTTTCAGAGTTCGGGCTGCTGACTTTTGAAGAAGTGGAGGAGCGGGTCGTTGAAATCCAAAGTGACATCGCGGCATTGATGTCGAGGAGCTCTGTCGAGTCCGCGGAACTCGTGAGGAAACGAGAGGTCCTGGAGCTGCTTCTCAGTATGTATGAAGGGCTGAAGAGCCGAGGCAGGTGGAGGCCCACTGCGGAAGAATTCATTGCGAGCTCCAGTAGGGACCGAAGTACGCAGAGAGCTCCTCGGAAGGATAAGAAAAAACCAACCGGAAAGACCAAGGGCATAGTCATCCAAGAGCCAGCTCCGGTGGTCACAGTCGAAGAAGAACCCGCGGCGATTGCCGAAGAGGTAGTCGAGGAGCTGGCCAGGGAGATCGAGGTGATGGTCCCGGAGGAGTGGGACCCTGAGCAATGGGCCCAAACTCCAAGGTCTGTGCCACAACAAAGTAACCAGGCGCGGACCAGAGATGAAGCCCCCAGGCAAGCGCCTAGAGCAAGTCCTCGGCGTGAGGAAACTCGAAGGGGTAACCGAGCCGGAGCCCGAGGGGATAACAGAGCCGGAGCCCAAGGTCGGGGATCTGCAAGATCCCGGAGGACCCAACGCAGACCGAGAAGCGGGTCCCAACGCCGGAACGCTGAATATTGGCTCGGGGGCCGTAGATAGTTATTTTATGTTTTTTGTTTTTTTTTTTTTTGCGAAGTCCTATGTAAAAAGCTTCTTAATGTTGTAACATTCAGATAATAATAAAACTGTTGTAGTGTGTACGAACTGGTTTTAATGAAGGTAACAGGTTACGAATCAACTTAATCGGGTGTTCGGGAACACGACGGGAAAAATTATGTACTGTTTAATTGGGTGTTCGGGAACACAGTATGGATTGGTCCAATCTCCCCGGACGGATCAGGCGGGAGTAATATATCTCCCCGGACGGATCAGGCGGGAGTAAACACTTCTCCGGTTAAACAGACGAGAAATTGATATGAGTCCGGGGACTAAAAATGCTAATATCCTCGGACGGACCGAAAGAGAGATTTAATTGTCCGGAGACGAATAATGATAATATGACTGCGTTAGGGCGTCCCCGTAACGTAAAGGATAACACAACAGGTTATATAAGCAAAGAATTTTTATTCAATAATAAGTGCCGGAGCAAACGCAAAAGTACAAAGAGAGATAACAACTATAAAAGAAATTAAAGATAAGGTAGTACTTGAGATGTGGCCTTTACAGATAGAAACGCCTCAAGTTGGAGACGTGCCAGCTCCGGGGAATCGGGGTCCCGTTGAGATGTTCAAGCTGATAGGATCCAGAATCGTGTACAGCAACGACTCGGTAGGGACCTTCCCAAGAAGCGTGCAATTTCCCTTCGGGGGCAGCTTTGCTGGCTGAGTTGAGCCGAAGGACTAAGTCCCCGACATTGAACTGAGTGCCTCGGACCCGGAGGCTATGATACCGGGCTGCCCGTTGCTTACATCTGGCCTGTTGAATGAATGATTGATCCCGACGATCTTCGAGCTCATCCAAATTTGTCCGGAGAGCCTCGTCATTATCCTCCGGAACCAATGTAAGGAGACGGGGGCTTGGCACACTGATTTCAGCAGGGATTACGGCTTCGGAACCGTAGGTAAGACTGTAAGGATTCTCCCCGGTAGACGTATGAGGTGTTGTGCGGTAGGCCCATAGGACTTGTGGAAGGTTTTCAGCCCAGAGACCTTTGGCATCATCCAGACGCTTCTTTATTCCCGTGAGCAGTGTCCTATTGGTCACCTCAACCTGCCCGTTGGCTTGGGGGTGAGCGACCGAAGTGAAAATCTGTTTGATGTGGAGCTCTTCACACCATGAGCGGAATGAATCGTTGGCAAACTGTTTACCATTGTCCGAGGTGATAGTGCTCGGGATGCCGAAGCGACAAACAATATTGCGCCACACAAATTTCAAAATATTCTGACCAGTAATGGCTGTAAGTGGTTCGGCTTCGACCCACTTGGTGAAGTAGTCTACGGCAACGACCAGGAACTTCAAACCTCCCGGAGCGACGGGAAATGGGCCAACAATGTCGATGCCCCACTGAATAAACGACCATGCACTCTGGATTCCCGTGAGTTCGGTCTGTGGCAGATGCTTTACACGGGAGTGCAGTTGGCACTTGCTGCATTTGGACACTAAGTCATGAGCATCGTTGAACAGGGTTGGCCAATAGTATCCCCAGCGGAGAACTTTCTTGGCTAATGTCCGGGAGCCGATATGGCTGGCACAGGCCCCTTCATGAACCTCCCGCAGAACTTGGGTTGCTTCGGCAGGAACAAGACACCGAAGATTCGGTTGTAGGTATGACCGTCGATATGAAACTCCACCATGAAAGGAGTATTTGGGAGCTTTGAGAACAACCTGCCGAGCTTGTAGCTTATCAGTAGGCAGAATTCCATCTCGAAGATACTGGATGATAGGTGTCATCCAGTTCGGATCGTTATCGGTCAGTACCGAAACTGTGGCCTCATGAATTGCTGGATGAAGCAAGTCTTCAACCATAATATCCGGAGATATATTATTTCGGACCGCGGAGGCCAATTTGCTGAGCGCATCTGCTCTTGTGTTCTGAGCTCGTGGTATTTTCTGCACAATGACTGCATCAAAAGTGGAGATAAGCTTTAGTGTTAAAGCACGATACCTGACCATTGTTTCATCCTTGGCGACATAAGTCCCCTGGATCTGTCTGGACACGACCTCGGAGTCCGTGAAGAGCTCAAGATGACGAACGCCTAGGGATTGAGCGAGCCTGAGCCCAGCGAGAACTGCCTCGTACTCCGCTTCATTATTAGTCACCTTGAATTTGAACCGGATGACGTATTTAACTTCAACCTCCTCGGGATCGATGAGAAGCAGTCCGGCACCACTTCCTCGGATCGTGGATGCTCCATCCACGAATAGTTGCCACCTCTGGGGTGAAGGAGCGTTGGTAACACGATGATGTGTATCATTGTCTACGGGAGACTCATGATTGTCTCCCGGGGCTTCAGCCAGGAAGTCGGCGAGTGCTTGACCCTTAATTGCTCGGCGGGGGAGAAACTGGATATCATATTCGCCCAACTCAATGGCCCACTTGGCGAGGCGCCCAGACACCTCGGGTTTTACAAGAACCTGGCGGATGGGGTGATTGGTCAGAACTCGTATTTCACGTCCTTGGAAGTATGGCCGAAGACGCCGGGCTGCCATAACAAGGGCCAAAGCGGTTTTTTCAAGCTCGGAATATCGAGTCTCTGCCCCGTGAAGTACTCGGCTTGCGAAGTACACGGGATGCTGGACGCCATCGATTTCTCGTACGAGAGCTGCACTAATAGCTTCCTCGGCGGAAGCCAGATACAGGTAAAGCGGCTCTCCGGGGAGAGGAACTGACAAAGTAGGCAGCTGCTGTATATGACGTTTCAAGGCTTCAAAAGCCTCGGTACACTCCGGAGTCCACTCAAAGGACTTCGCCTGTCTTAAGATTTTAAAGAATGGGAGCTGGCGTTCCGCCGCTTTTGACAAGAACCTATTTAAGGCCGCCAAACCACCTGTGAGGCGTTGAACGTCCCTGAATGTTTTTGGTGGCTGCAAATCTAACACATCACGGAGTTTGGCCGGATTGGCCTGCAGGCCGTTTTGCGAAACCATATAACCGAGAAACTTCCCGGAGCCAACACCGAAAGTGCATTTCGCTGGATTGAGTCGCAAGCTATAGCGCCGCAGAGTGCGCAATGTTTCGGTAATGTCTTGCACACATGAAAGATGGGAGGAGCTTTTGATGACCAAGTCATCGACGTAAACCTCCACGTTACGACCAATCTGGGCGTGGAAGACAAAGTCCATTAAACGTTGATAGGTGGCTCCAGCGTTCTTGAGTCCGAAGGGCAGTTTCTTAAAAGCGTAGCACCCAAAGGCAGTGATAAATGCCGTTTTGAGGGCATCCTGCGGATCCATAAAAATCTGATGGTATCCCTTGTATAGATCTAGGAAGCAAAGTGCCACATACCCTGTAATGGCTTCGGCCTTTTGGTCGATTGAGGGCAAAGGATAACAGTCTTTCGGACAGTGCTTGTTGAGATCGGAGAAGTCAACACACATTCGCCATGCCCCACTGGTTTTTGTCACCATTACCGGATTGGATAACCAAGAGGGATAAAATACTTCGAACAAGATATCTGGATCCAAGAGTTGCTTTACCTCGATTCGAATGGCTTCATTTCGTTCCGGAGCGAATTTCCTCTGCTTCTGTTGAATTGGCTTTACGCTGGGATCGATGTTCAGTTTGTGAGTAATCACTTCGGGAGAAACCCCGGGCATATCTAGAGGAGACCATGCAAAAACATCGGAATATTCTCGCAGGGTCTAAATAATGGCCTGATGTAGCCATGGCACATCTACAGAGCCTACAGTGACTGTCTGTTCCGGCTTAGACGGATCTAGCGGGACTTAGGCAGTGGCATCCCCCAATGGGGTACATTCCCGAGGTTCCAGAACCGATGATGCCACTTGAAGTTGCTGTTTGGGTGGAACCTTGGCAGTCTTTTTGAGTGCCACATACATGCACTCTTTTGAAACCCGCTGACTCCCGCGGATAGTCACTTCTCCATGCGAGGTGGGAAACTTTAGCGCGAGGTGATACGTGGAGCAAATGGCTTTAGCAGGGGTGAGCCAATCCCGGCCCAATATCATGTTGTATGGTGACGGGGAGTTCACCACATAAAAATCCACGAAGATGGTTTTTATCCTCGGATAAGTCCCCAAAGATGCTGGGAGAGTGATGACACCTTCCGGTTGAACTTCACCTTGAGTGAAAGTCTGCAGTGGCCCGGGGGCCGGCCGAAGTTGGTCCCGAGAGATCCCCATCCTTTGGAAACAGTCAGCAAATATAACACTCACCGCGGCCCCATTATCCACGAAGACCCGCCTTATTGTTATGTTAGCTACAGTCATGTCGATGACAATAGCGTCTGTGTGAGGTGTTATCTCCGGAACCGGGTCCCTATCCGTGAAGCTGACAGTCTCGGACTGGTGGAGGCGTTTGTGACGTGGCTCCTCGGGAGGAGGACGTCGAGCCTCGGCCTTCAAGGCGTTCGCGAGGCCCCGGTGGGAAGGGCTCCATATATCACGTTTATCACGTGAGGAGGTGCGTTGTCTTCGGGTCCTCCCGGAGGAGGAGGTGGTGGTGGGAGACGTGGTTGCTGGCGATTGCCAGAATCTTGCCGTGCGTAGTTGTTAGGTCCTGGCTGATTATTCTGCCACGGTGGCCAATTTTGTTGGGTGCTTCGGTCATGATAACCTCCGCGGTTGTGGGACGAACCCCCATTGTGGTTTGCCCGAGGTTGGTCATTGGTCCGCGCAACGTATTGCTGCAAGAGACCCTTCTTGAGGTATTCCTCAATCTCCTTGCTAAGTTCCCGGCACTCCTCTGTCTCGTGCCCATGATCTCGGTGGTACGCGCACCACTTTCCACGGTTCCTCTTTTCAGGTGGAGCAGTCATCCGCAGACAAGGTCGCAGATCGTTCTTATGAATAGAAAGGATTTCGGCTCGTGACTTCGTCAACGGAGTCAATTGTGGAATATCACCTCGGGATTCTAAACGCCCCGGTGTCAGGCGGGAAAATGCACTAGGTCGAGTACTAGGCCCGGTTTGTGCTTTGTCGGATTGCCGCTTGCTAGCGTGTTTCTCTCGCTTCTGGCGAGTCTGCTCCGCGGCCTTAGCAAATTTGCACACTGTTTTGAACAGTGCTCGAGTTGTGACCGGTGTGTTCCGAGCTAACTCGGTGTAAAGTGCTCCGGGGCGGAGTCCATTCATAAATGCGTTGATGACGACGTCGTCAGGGCAATTTCCCACCTTGAGACTTACCGCTGTGAAGCGGTCAAGAAATTGCGTAACAGTTTCACCTTCCCGCTGTTCCATGTTCATGACATCGGCCAGGGTGGCCATGGGCTTCGCCCGTGCTTCAAACCGTGCCCAAAAGTGCTCGGCGAGTTCTCTGAAGGAGGATACGCTGTTGCGTGGGAGAGAATCAAACCAAACCCGAGCTTCATCCTGTAAGTACTCCGGAAAAATCTTGCAGTACTGAAGGGATGTGATGTTATCATGGCTAAGCATGCTGTGCCTAAAAGCTCCAAGAAAATTGGCCGGATCTCCGGTGTCATTGTAAGGTGGTATGGCTGGCCGTTTGAACCCTTCGGGAAGGGTGGTGGCCATGATTTCTGAGGAGAACGGCGTGATGATATCTCCATTGGCATCAAGGTCCAGAATTCTGTCCAGTTCAACATTGCGTTGAACTTGCTCATACTCTTGGAGATCTATAGCATGAGGATTGGCATAGCGAACCCTCTTAGCCGCATTAAGTGGACGGCGGCGATCCACATCAGTAGGTTCCTCATTGCATGGTCGTGATTCATTAGAACTCCCATGGTCCTCGGAAGAGCCAGGTCGTTCCCGTCGTCGATCCTGACGCCCGTGATGCCCCGGGTCCTGTTGATCCTGCGAACGGGGTGGAGGCACCACGGGATTAGCATTATGGCCGGCAGGCCCCGCGGCAGGCCCCGCGGGATGTAGGCGATTAACTGCCCAATCTTGAAGAACATGTGCATGCTCTTGTAAGAAAGCCTGGAGTAGTTCTGGAGTAATTTGAATGTCAACCGGGGGTTGAGCAGCAGCAAGATTAGGGTTTTGCTGGTCTTGAGGGGGTGGAGGGTTTTGATTACCCTGATGATTAGACGTACTCCCTGCCGGCAATTGCCTCGGCGGCAAAACTTGATCTACAGGTGGATCCTGGTTAGATTGATCACCGTGACGAGATTGATTCAAGCGTGTTGTCACCATGATTCTTGAATGCGATGCAAACGTCAAAAGTTGTTGATTAAAGCGTTCCCACAGACGGCGCCAATTGATAACGCTCAATCCGGTAACCAAGAACTATAACGATAATCGACGTAAGCAATATGGAAAAACACAGGATTTACGTGGTTCGATCCGGAGATCTACGTCCACGGGCAGAAAATCACTCTTGCCGAGGTGTTTCTTTCACTAGAATTTTTAGTTTACAGATAGTAATTCAGTATACAGAGTGCGAACCCTAATTCCGAGTTCTTTTCACCCATTTATACTACCAAATCAAAACCCTAACTAAATCCCTATAATCTTGCCCATCAAATCTGCATGGCAGTTGGGAAAAGATCATGGGCCCTGATTCGCGGAACAGACTTGATTCGCGATCCTGTCGGGCCTGGGCCTTCGCGCTTGCTGGCGCGTTTGCTGGGCCGGTAAGTAGGCTCATGTATTAACCCGACCCGAAGTAACCAGGTTATCCCTATCAAATATCAATCAATTGCAGCGGAGATAGATAAAATAAGGTGCACTAACACATCCTAAGGCATGCAATTTATTTTAATTAACATTCTAGCATAAATCTCTAATACTTTTAAATAACCTATAACAAGTATTAATTTAATAAAAATACTTTCTAATTATGCACTTAATATGAGAAAATCATGAATGACAACTTTACTACAAATCAAATATAATTAAAAGCCATAATAACTCCAAACATGCTAACAACTCACATAATGTCCTAATTATCATAATCACTTAGTCCAAATTTGTGAAAATAGAATCAACTACAAGCAACATAAACAACATAGTTCAACAGCCCAATATCAATTTCAAATAAAAAGTCATTACTAAATCAATACCACCATATGCTTGCTCGGCTCCATCTTAGCTTCAATCACTCTCACCATTTCTATCTGAGGATCAATAATGGGTTGGGGGTGAGCTTACTTCAGCTCGTGGAGGAACATTTTATAATAATTAAAAGTACATTGGAGACATAGCATGTAAAACAATTATAATGAATAAGACGTGTAGCCAAGTAGCATGTCAATTGTATTATAATGGGACATTGTAGCCAAGTAGCATGCAAATTGTATTATAGTGCAACATGCAGCCAAGTAGCATGTTGATCACATATCACATCTACACAATCCTAAATAATACAATTAACTAAAAATAAATTGTAACTAACTCCCACCTGGAAATGAGATGATTGAATGCAAATGCTTATATTTAGTCCGTAGTCCTAGGCTTGTACTCACACTCCTCAAATCCTACAATTAATAAAAGGAAAATATTTTAATACTTACTAGTTTTAAACTTTAATAAAAGAATATAGACAAAGCAAAGATTTTGAATAAAGTAAAATAAGTAAAGTAATAAATAGTAAGGAAGGTTATAGGATCTAGTTAATTGGACGAGAGATAATTCAATATGAAATGGACAAATTTTGGGCTGGAAATGATTTGGGCTTTGAGAATTGGTTATTGGATTTCGATAGTTGGACTTATCATCCCAAATACATATGCAAGACCCATCAATTACAATCTGCTTCTCTTTTTCCTTCAATTTCTGTCCTTCCTGGTGCGTCTAAGCAGTCTCCCACTCCTCACTATTCTGTATATAAAAAAAAAAAAAAACTTCTCTGATACTAGAGTAATAATGGTCTCCCTTCTTCTCAGCTCAATCGCACCCACCAGTTTCGCTCCCACTCTTTTCTCTTTCCAGCCCATATTACCATCTGGGTCACGGTGGCGGCGGACGTCTGATCCGGCCAGGGACACATCGGCTTCTCCCTAACAACTTGTTGCTATTGTGGCGGAATTGGGCCGAAAAGTTACAAAGAAAATTGAATTTTTTAGTTTCTTCTTGACTTGTACTAGGAAAGAGGAGAGAGGCTGAGAATGGTAGTCATTAGAACGGATTGCAGTGGTGTGGTTTAGAAGAAAATTGGAAAATTGGTGTATTAAGAGTAACTGAGCTGAGTCAGCATGCCACATCAAGCAGCAGCAGCTGACCTTCAGCTGAAGTTCACGTGAACTCACATGGGCTCTGCCAGCTCAGATTGTAACCAATTCTGTGTAACCGTCTGTCATGCTCTATGCTTATAAATAGAGCTATTGCATGTATTGATTCAGTTTGAGATGAAATATATCAAGTGAATAGCTATTAGCTATATCTCTCTCTATTTTAGTTCATATCAACATTCTTAGCATGGTATCCAGAGCCACTGCGTAACCGCCGATCCAAGCTTTGTTCAAATGGCGAATTCACTGATATCTCTCCCAACTCTTACGCTCAAACTGGATCGTAAGAATTACAGCTACTGGAGGACGCAGATCCTTGCCACAATCACAGCGCATGGATTAGATGAATTTTTGCTCGGAATAAATAAAGCACCGGAGCAATTTGTTCCAGACGCAGCAAATGCTACACAGACGGTACCGAATCCGCAGTTTCTGATCTGGTTAAGAAAGGATCAGCATGTGTTCAGTTGGTTGATGAATCTGGTAACAGAAGGATTGCTTGGGTATATTCAGGAGTGTACTACATCTGCACAAATATGGAAAGAATTTGAGACGTTGTTCAATTATTCGTCAAAAGCGCGCGTTCTGCATCTGAAAAGCTTATTGCAGATCACGAAGAAAGGTGAACAATCGGTTGAAGAGTTCGTTCTGAAAATGCGAATGATTGCTCATGAGATCAAAGCTGCCGGTCACACAATAGAAGAGGATGATTTGATTCTACATGTTTTGCATGGATTAGGTCAGGAATATGAATCTATTATTGTCAATCTCACCTCGAGGACTGAATTGCCACCATTATCTGAGATACAATACCTGCTTCAAACGCATGAAATGCGATTACGCCAACTCCAAGGCGGCGATCTCACTCAACCAAGTGCAAATATTGTGAACAAAAAATCCAGTCATAAGTTCAACAAATTTGCAGATAATAGAGCAGCTAGAGGAGGTTTTGATGGCAGAAACAGAGGTAGAGGGAGAACGAACGGTCGCGGCAAAATGTTTTGTCAAATCTGTGGTCGAACGAATCATTTTGCACCCAAGTGTTACTGGAGGTATGATGAGGATTATCCTGGACTAGAGGCTCAAGCTATTCAAGCACACACTGCAGCTCTTCAGCTTCCGCCTGGCCAACACCAATCTACAGTGCCTCAACCCTCACAAACCAGTGCTCAAACTATACCTCCCTCACACAACTTCTCTAATTTTCCCTCTGCTAACTCTGCTTCTACTTCCTATATGCCTCACTCTCCTGCAGGTTCTCATACTTCCACCTCATATTCAGTTGCATCTCATGAACCTGAGTGGTACTTTGATAGTGGTGCAACGCATCACGTCACTAATGACCTCAATCATCTGCACCTTCATACCCCTTATACAGGTACAAACTCTCTCTTAGTTGGAAATGGTTCCTTACTTCGTATTGCCTCTACTGGTAAACTAATCTTTCCCTGTCTACCCTCATCAAGATCTATACACCTTAATCATGTTCTCTTTGTGCCAAGTGTCACCAAAAATCTCCTTAGCATCACTCGATTAATTGCTGATAATCATGTTTATGTCGTTTTTTATGATCTCTGTTGTGATGTGAAGGACAAGCACACACACCAGCTCCTTCTGAGAGGCATACTTAGTGCGGGGTTATACAAGCTAGATACTTCCCACTTCAAGCTCAGATCACAACACAAAGCTCAACCTTACTCCTCAGCTCATTTTGCACCAGTCTCCCCTCAATTTCTCTCTGTTTCACTACAGCCCGAATGTAATTCTGTTACTACTCCTTCAAATTCTGTTGTCAACATATGGCATGCACGCCTAGGTCATCCATGTTTCAATATGTTACAGCCTGTACTCAAAACACTTCAGCTTTCCTCAAATATGAATAAAGTGAATTTCTGTGAATCTTGCAAATGTGGAAAGCAACACCTCATGCATTTTAAATCTGTCCCTCATAATACATCTGCTCCGTTTGAACTTATACATACCGATGTGTGGGGCCCAGCATCAGTACCATCTCGAGAGGGATACATCTATTATATTCATTTTATGGATGATTTCACCAAATACACATGGATATATCCCATGACTCAGAAATCTCAGGTTCAAACCATTTTTCAACAGTTCAATGTCATGATTGAAAGACAGTATAATGTCCAAATTAAAGTTGTTCAATCTGATTGGGGGGCTGAGTACAGGCCTCTACAAGCCATATTTGCCAAATTAGGAATCCTCTTTCGCCATTCGTGTCCTCATACCCATCCTCAAAATGGTTCTGCTGAACGAAAACACATGCATATTGTTGAAACTGGTCTCACCCTACTTGCTCATGCTTCCTTACCATCTAAATTCTGGTGGGATGCCTTCCAAACGGCCACCTATCTAATTAACAGACTTCCTAGCTCCCCTTTGGGATTCGTCTCCCCATATACCAAACTCACAAAACTCACTCCAGACTATTCTTTCCTCAAAATTTTTGGCTGCGCCTGCTTCCCTTATCTCCGTCCCTATACCAACTCAAAGCTTCAATTGAGATCCGCTAAGTGTCTATTTCTGGGGTATAGTCCACAGCACAAGGGCTACAAATGCCTGAGTAAAGAGGGAAGATTGTATATTGCACGGTCGGTAGTGTTCAACGAGGAGGATTTTCCTTATACCGAGTTGTTTTCATCTGTTGATGATGCTGGTCCCCCACTCAGTCCGTTGGTACAGTCAGATCTGCCTTTTGTTCCTCTCTCCCCTCCACCTGCTCCAACAGATCAACCCACAAATGTCAGTGAGTCATCCGAGTCTAGTACATTTTCTCACAACACTAGCCCTCCCCATGCATCAGCTCCACAAAACACAAATGCCCATCCAATGCTTACACGGGCAAAAGCTGGAATCACTAAGCCAAAACGCATCTTTTCAGCTACTACCACTGCCCTACCCACCATTGAACCCACCTCTGTTGCCCAAGCCTTATCCATTCCAGCATGGAAACAGGCTATGGACTCTGAATATTCTGCCTTAATGTCCAATAACACATGGCATCTAGTTCCATTCTCCCCTCACATGAACCTAATCACCTGCAAATGGCTCTTCAAAGTTAAACACCATTCTGATGGCACTGTAGAGCGGTTAAAAGCCCGGTTGGTTGCTCGGGGGTTTCAGTAAAATGCGGGAATAGATTACTTTGACACCTTTAGTCCGGTGGTAAAGCCCTTAACAGTTCGGCTTCTGTTTACACTTGCGGCATCTCGCGGCTGGCATGTCCATCAAGTGGACGTAAATAACGCGTTTCTGAAAGGGGATTTACAAGAGCAAGTGTACATGAGGCAGCCCGAGGGGTATGTCGACTCGAACAAACCTGATTATGTATGCAAGCTGACCAAATCGCTTTACGGGCTTCGACAGGCACCAAAAGCATGGAATGACAAACTCAAGAGTTGCCTCCTCAGGGAAGGATTCTCTTCATCTGTCTCGGACAATTCTCTGTTTTACAAGAGCAATGCTGGGAAATTACTGTTAGTAGTTGTGTATGTTGATGACATACTTGTTACGGGTGATGATAAAGGAATGATTGATCACATAATTCACCTACTGGACAAGGAGTTCTCGTTAAAGGATTTGGGCTCGGTTCATTATTTCTTGGGTATCGAAGTTCAGAAGACCAACACTGGTGGATACTTTCTCAACCAAGCCAAATATGCAAGGGATTTGCTCGAAAAGACAGGAATGGCTCATGCAAAACCTTGTCCCACACCTTACATTCCAAACAAAAAGTTATATCTCGGTGACAGTAACCCGTTTGATCAACCCACGCTCTACCGAAGCACTGTAGGGGCCCTGCAGTATATGAGTATGACTCGTCCTGACCTTGCATTTATCATCAACAAATTGAGTCAATTCATGCATGCCCCTACAGCTAATCATTGGATTGCATGCAAAAGAGTCCTCCGGTATATTAAAGGCACGGTGTTACATGGGATCACGTTCTCTCCAATTCAGAAAACAATAATCACAGCATATGCGGACGCGGATTGGGCTAGTTGCGTCGATGACAGAAAATCTACAAGTGGATATACTATCTTCCTTGGGCAAAATCTCTTAGCTTGGAGCTCCCGCAAGCAAGGAGTTGTAGCTCGTAGTAGTACAGAGTCTGAATACCGATCCTTAGCTCTTGTCACCACAGAGATCATTTGGATAAAATCCCTCCTGCATGAACTCGGAATTTCAGTACTGCAACCGTCCGTCGTCTGGTGTGACAATGCCGGGGCACTTAACCTTGCAAATAATCCTGTGTTTCATCAACGAACAAAACACACCGAAATTGATATCCATTATGTGCGCAATCAAGTTCAGAAAAAAGAACTGGATGTTCGTTTCGTTCCATCCGAAAATCAGCTTGCAGATGTTCTCACCAAGCCGCTATCAGTCACAAGGTTTCACAAGCTTGCTTCTCAGCTTTGCCATGAGAAGAACGGTTCACAGCCAGTGGGAGCATATTAAGAGTAACTGAGCTGAGTCAGCATGCCACATCAAGCAGCAGCAGCTGACCTTCAGCTGAAGTTCACGTGAACTCACATGGGCTCTGCCAGCTCAGATTGTAACCAATTCTGTGTAACCGTCTGTCATGCTCTATGCTTATAAATAGAGCTATTGCATGTATTGATTCAGTTTGAGATGAAATATATCAAGTGAATAGCTATTAGCTATATCTCTCTCTATTTTAGTTCATATCAACATTCTTAGCATGGTGGGAAGACGGTGTTTGAGTGAAAGAGTTTTGTGGGCTGAGAGAGTCAATGGTCGTCGGGAAACTGAAATAAAAAATTACGAAGGAGTAGGAGAAATTTACCTTTCTTCTACAAATAGGTTTTGCGTGTAAAAATGTTCCAGGATTAAGAATGTTCTCTATATATAATTAGTAGACGGTTTATCAATTTCCATTATCCCATGATTTCCACTTCTCCTCCACGTTCGCACAAACTCACGTTTTGGTAGTTGCAAAAATCTTCCGGTTATTGAATCCTAACTGTTCTCCATTGTGCTTTGGGTTAAAGGCTTGAACCCATCAATTATTAATGAGTATTGGGCCCATATATGAATGTTGGTGTAATGTATTTATGTAAATGGGCATAAATGAAAATTTATGCCTTTAACTAATATAATAAATAAAATTAATAGGTCATTAATAATATATTTGCACTAGGAAGTCCAAATATAAAATATTAATCACATGAAAGGGGTCAGCTGAATTTTAAATGAAATGATGATTAAAATAAAATTACACGATGTAGTTATATAAGTAGACAAAAAATTCTCAGGCGTTATATCCCACCCCCGTTGGAAAAAATTTCGTCCTCGAAAATCAATAACGTACCATGATTATAAAAATTAGGATATCATGTGCGTAACTCCTCCTCACGTCCCAAAGTAGCTTCTTCAACACTATGATTTCGCCATTGAACCTTGACGAGAACTATTTCTCGATTTCTCAATACGTTAAAATCTTTGTTCACTTCCACCATTGAGTAGTATATATTTTATCTTGGATCGTGCACGTACTTTCTTAGTAAAGAGATGTGAAAAATATTGTGCACACCCGAAAGTGCCGGCGACAGAGCTAAACAATATGCCAAGTTTTCAACTCGGTCAAGAATCTCAAATGGGCCTACGTATCTCGGCCTCAACTTGCCTCTCTTACAGAAATGAATAACTCCCTTGGTCGGTGCTACCTTGAGATACACTTTCTCTCCAACTGAACTCAAGATCTTTCCTACGTGTGTCTGCATAAGACTTTTGGCAATCTTGAGCTATCTTAATCATTTCCCAGATCTTCTCTACCACTTTTATCGTCTCTTCCAATATTACCGGGGCCTCAAACCTTCTCTCACCAACTTCATCCCAATAAAATGGAGACCTACACTTCCTTCAATATAACGCTTCATATGGAGCCATTCCAATCGTTGCATGAAAACTGTTGTTGTAAGCAAATTCCACTAACGACAAGAGTCGCTCCCAATTATTTCCAATGTCCAAAACATAGGGCTCTGAACATGTCCTCGAGAGTTTGTATTTTCCTTTAGGACTGACCATCAGTTTGGGGATGATAAGTCATACTGAAATTCAACTTAGTTCCCAAAGCTTCTTGCAGACTACCCAAAAAACGTGATGTGAAGCGAGTAATTCTGTCCGAGACGATAGAAACAGGCATTCCATGTAACTTCAAAATCTCTTGGATATACAACTGGGCATACTGGTGCATTTCAAAACTCATCTTTACTGGAATAAACTGAGTTGGCTTCGTGAGACGATAAACTACAACCCAAATTACATGATTTTCTCTTTCTGATCGTGGTAAACATACCACAAAGTCCATAGTGATGTGTTCCCACTTCCACTCCGGAATCCCAAGAGACTTCAACAATCCTAAAGGACGTTGGTGTTCAGCTTTCACTTGTTGATAGATGATACACTTTCTGACAAAATCGACGACATATTTCTTCATACCGTCCCACCAAGACATTCTTCTCAAGTCTTGGTACATCTTTGTACTACTTGGGTGAGCAGTATATGGAGTGTTGTGTGCTTCTTCCAAGATTATTCTCTTCAACTTCATAATATTGGGCACACCAATTCTCCCCTTAAAGTACAATATATCATCATTTGACGAACCAAACCCCTTGCCTTTTCCGGCAAACACATGCTCTTTCATCTTAGGTAGAAATGCATCTAGAGTTTGACCTTCCTTAATTCTCTCCTTTAGAGTCGGTTGTACCACTAAGGTTGCTAAGACTGAATTCACATACTTTGGTGGTGTCACTATCTCAAGGTTCATCTTGCAGAATTCATTGACTAGTTGTTCCTCCCTAGTCAAGATACATGTCAATTCTCCTCTTGTTTTGCGGCTAAGTGCATCCGCTACTTCATTAGCCTTCTTGGGGATAGTAGTGAATAGTACAGTCATAGTCTTTTACTAACTCTAACCATCCCCGTTGCCTCATATTTAGCTCTTTCTGTGTGAAAAGATACTTTAGACTCTTGTGGTCCTTGTATATTTCACACTTACCTCCGTAAAGGTAATGTCGCCAAATCTTCAATGCATGAACTACAACAACTAGTTCCAAGTCATGAGTTGGATAGTTCAACTCATGTAGCTTTAGTTACTTTGAGGCATAAGCAACTACCTTGTCGTATTGCATCAAAACACATCCCAAACCTTGCTTAGATGCATCACTATAGATCACAAACTCCTTAGTCGGATCAGGGATGGTCAAGACTGGTGCAGTTGTGAGTTTGTGTGGTTCAGTTCTTGGAAACTATTCTCACATTTCTCGTTCCACAAGAATCTTTCTCATTTCCTTGTCAATCGAGTCATTGGAGTAAATATCGTTGAAAATGCTTCAATAAACCTTCGGTAGTACCCGAAGAGTCCCAAAAAGCTACAAAATTCATTAGCATTGGTTGGTGTCTTCCAATCATTGATAGCCTCAACCTTCGCCGGATCAACCTCAATTCCTCGGGCAGTGATTACATGACCAAGAAATGCAACTCGATTGAGCCAAAATTCACACTTACTGAACTTCGCATGCAACTTCTCCCTGCGAAGTGTCTCAAGAACGATCCTTAAATGTTGTTCATGCTCGGTTTCATCCTTCGAATACACTAGTATGTCATCTATAAACACAATGACAAACTGATCCAAATAGGGACGAATTTACTTACAATATATAAAAATCAACTATCCATTATCGATATTTATTTTAAAACTCATATTGAATATTTTCATATAAAAATTAAATTTAAAGTAAGCAACGGTTTGTTGGTTCGTTATTGAACTTAAAATAGAATATTTATCGTGGATTGAATTATTTGTATTAAATTTGAGTTGTAAATAAAAATTTAATATTTTTAATAATGAAACAAATATATTTCAAATCATGCATCGCACGATAGGGAAACTCTAATATATATAATAAGGCATGAATCAATGGTTGATGGAGTGTGCATTGCTCTCATAGCTGCGAAGTCGTGGGTTTGAACCTTGAGACCTACGAATTTATTTTTTAATTTATTTTACATTATATTAACTAATTTATTTATGTATCAACATATCATAAATTAATACTCCCTCCGTCCCGCTCAGTTTTGCACACTTTCCGTTTCGGTCCGTCTCACTCAGTTTTACACACTCTAAAAATGGCAAATAATTTTTTGACATATTTACAAAATTTCCATTAATGAAATCTGATTTTGAAAATAAAGAATTGCTAATTACTCTGGGTTAATCCTAATTAAATGACAACTTAATTAGCCCAACCTAAACCCATTCCCCAGCCCAGATATAACTTCAGCCCATTTTCATCTCATTGAACCTAACCCTACTTGCTCTCATTGTGGTTGTTTATCTTTTGTTCTTGAGAACGCATCCACTGTTCACACCCCATCCTAAACCCTAAATCAATCGTACTTCGATCCATAATCCAAGCTCAGATTTGTTGAGATCTAAGATCTGATTCTCCTAAAATTCATTCCTTTTGGTAATTACGGCATGTTCATGGATGATTCCCCAGAGATTGATGGCTTCATCTACAATTCTGAAGAATCATTTGTGGGCAAAACCCAGTTTCCAGAAGCCGATATGAGGCCTTTTTCCCCGCTTGGGTAAGAATCGAGCCCAGATCTGGTTTCTAGATCCGTCTCAGAAGCGAATCTCATCTCGGATCCTGCTATTCCTTCGACATGCGAGTGGTTTAAATTCGACGAACTGAAGAGGCACTACATGCACTGCCTCGGACTGTGGATTTCAGAAATTTTTCAGGTCTACGTATCTAACCTTAATTAGTTTAGTTTTTTTTTAGTCTAAGCTTGGATTTGTGCTGGTAATTTAAATAAAATGATGTTTAATTTACTGAATATTTACATGCTGCTCACTGTCTTTGCTTAGATTCGTGATTGTTTGGGACCTGAAAATTTATTAGTTGCCCCTGTTGTGCGGAGCTGTATTTCTGGGATAATAATTTGATGCATGACCTGATTATTAGACTCAGATCATGTCTTTGCTTGGATTTGTTAAAATGATGTTTGTTGTTTTGGCCCTTTTGTTGATGGTTCAGTGTTGGTAGCTTATTTAAAGTGATGTTTGCAACCCTGATATGTGAAGTTGATCATGTCTTTGCTTAGATTTGTTTTGGATGCTTGCTGTTTTGGCCCTTTTGTTGATGGTTCAGTGCTGGTAGCTTAAATAAAGTGATGTTTGCAAGCCTGATTATTTAAAGTTGCTCACTGTATTTACTTAGTCTTTGCTGATGGTTGAATCTATGAAAATAATTTCTTGTGAATGATCCAATTAGTGATCTGAGTAAATAATGTCTTTGCATTAAAATGTGAATATAGCTTAAATAAAATGATGTTTGGCTTTGATTATTTAAAGCTGCCCATTTCTTTGCTGGAATTTGTGATGGTAGCTTAAATAAAATGATGTTTTTGGGAGATGGTTATTTACATGCTGCCCCTTTCTTTACCGGATCGGTATTGGTAGCTTAAACATAGTTAGCCCTATGCTGAAATTTTCTGAGGGTATAGGTGAGTAAAAAGAGAAAAACAAAATGATTTTTTCAACAAAATGATTTTTTCAACAAAATGATCTTCATTTGCACTATTCAACATGTTTACAGCCTAAGCAAAATGAATATATATATATATATATATATATATATATATATATATCTTGTATGTCCCCCTCCCCCCCCCCCCCCCATCTGTTCTTTCTCAATCAAATGCTCAATAGCTCTCTCACAGTAGATTCTTCCACTTCTAAAGCTTCTGGCAGTGTCCCTTCCCTTGTTAATGGTGCCTTTCCCACATGAGGCACCTTGTAATTGTTGTTCCCTTTCAATTTCATGACTTCAATTATGCATTGTTGCAAGCTAAGAAAAATAATGTTCAACTTAGTAATCTCGAGATCTTCGTAGGATTTGAGCACATTTTTACCAAATCTTCCACACACTTTGAGGGAGTCTCAACTTGTAGGGACTGTATCGCTCTAAAATAGCCCAAATCAAGCAAATTAGTTTCAGGGGAATTGGGGGGCTGACAAATAAGCTGAATATTAAAACCATCTGATGATGTTGCAGCCCTAAATTCGGGATCATGATTGTTGATGTGTGGTTTAACATTATCCTGTTGTATTATTTTTTGCTTGCTTGCATTTTCAGGCCATTTGACTTTTATTGCTGGAATAATCTAAAATTTGGAATGGATGGTGTCTGTCGAAGTATCACACCAAATTAGATTGTGTACACGTGTGTATACACTTAACCTTAGCCTATAACTCTAACTAGTAGAGTGGTAAGTAAGGGTCGATCCCACGAGGAATGACAGTCTAGTGTTATTTCGATAGATCAAGCAATTGTAAAATTCAAATAGGAGAAGAAACAAAAAATGAAATCAATAAAAGTGGGGAGGGGGGGTTTGATTTTCGAGCTATAAACTACCAATGATTACCAAGGACAACTATTAAACTATGATCAAATAAACTTAAAACTCAATTAACTTAAGATGACAAGATAAGTAGATTGATTTTTGTGTTTTTAAAGTATAATTAAAGTATTCAACCCTTGATCAAGTGTCCCCTTATTTCGAACAATCTATGTAATTAATGTTGTTACCCAATTGGTTAGCCTTAGAATTCCTACTCCGAGATTAATAACAAGCTCTATCAATCTCGTTGTCACTTAAGTATGATTAATCAAAACAAGCTCTTCAATCAATCCTACTTAACTTCAATTCCTAAAACAAGCTCTTTAAGAATCAATAGTTAAGTGCATTAAGAGTCAACACAATGGAGTAGATTCGACATAAAACTCGTAAGTTCGGTTTTAGTGGTCGAACTCTATGTTATCCCCAATAAAATAAATCTATTGTTTGCTACACGGGAATCGGATTCATAACAATTACGGATTATAAGCCCAATTCTAGCTACACACTAACAAATATCCAAATGGGTGATCAAACCACAATTCAATTCATAAGTGTGAATCAACAATCCCAAATAACATAGAATATTCCAAAAACATAATTCAATCGGTTAACAACCGTAGAAATTACATAAACATTCTCAATCCAAGGTTCAACTAATGATCAAGGGCTGAAATAAAGGGTCATACACCCATTACACCTAATACAATCAGCAAATAGAAAGAAATACAATAAGACTTGATAAAATTATAGAATAAACCAAGAACTTGTGTTGAGGAATGAAAGGTCTTCAATCTTCTTCCCAATGTAGCCCTTGAGGATGATGGAGCCTGGAAAAATGTGTTATTGGATGTCCAAAGATATGTTAAATTCGAAATGGAACTTATATATATAGGGGAAGAGTTGTCACTTCAGTTTTAGGCAAAATCGCATTCACAATTTTAAAACAGAGTAGAGGATCTCGACCGAGATGCAAGTGTCTCTCGGCCGAGACGTGAAAAAGGGATTTTTTTGCTAGTGAATCGAGGGCTGATCTCGGCCAAGATGCAAATGTGTCTCGGCCGAGACGTGAGAAAGAGGATTTCAGGGCTTGTTAGGGTTTCGCTTATCTCGGCCGAGATTGGGTTTCATCTCGGCCGAGATCTTGATCTCTTGAATTTCTGGACTTTCCCTGGAGGGTCATCTCGGCCGAGATGCAATGACTGTCTCAGCCGAGATCTTCAGTTCTTCAAAACTTCAAGATTTTCCTGGGGAGTCATCTCGGCCGAGATTTGCATCCTATCTCGGCCGAGATCTTCCTTTAGCCCTGTCCTTAATTGCCTCGATCGATCCACCGACTGCGCGATCTTTTGCTGCTCATTTTCGATCCCTTTGCACATGTTTTAACACAAAAATTAACCAAACACATTATTTTGCCCAATGAGAATTAAATGCACGGAGTACACGTGAAATTGCACAAAAATAACACTAAAATGACATTTAAAGCATCTTAAAGTGTGTGCATGAACACGTGTACCAAATCCCCCCAAACTTGAACTTTTGTTCGTCCTGAAAAAATAAAGAAAAAGAAGAAAGAACACGTGTTTAGGAAAGATTTAAGTGGCAATCGGTTTCAAATTATTTTCTAAAAAGAACAAGGCAAACATGAAAGTCATGAGCATATGAGATAGACTAAATCTACTACTCTATATGTTACGAACACATACATTCATACCAAAAAAATATAAAATCATTGGAAAGAGCAAAAAGATTGACGAAATGGCTAAAGAGAAGGACAAAGAAATCGTCATATCGAGTGATGATAAAGATACACTTAGTGATATTATGAAAAAATACAAAATAAAGGTGGCAAATGCATATAAGAAGAACATAAATAAATGCATTAAAATCAAGTAAGAGAAAGATTAGTTATATCTTAAATTAAATGTGTATTTTTCTATGAATGATTACAAACATCTCAACAGTTTATCTTTTTTATATTGTTCAGTTCGTTCTTTTTACTCATAAATTAAACAAATTTATATTTAACTTCATTCATCACTAACATTATTGTCATATTCTTCCTTCTGGATTCATAATGATAGTGCTTGGATACTTAAATCATCATATGAAAACATTCAATTTAGAAATTGCATGATAATAAATATTTTATCATTTATTACAATATTAAACCAATAAGTTTTTTATATTTTCGAATTTTAGTTGAATTTAATATATATTATAGTAATTAATTTTAATAAAATATTTTGGTCCGCGTGTAACACACGTGCACCTACCTAGTATAATAGAATGTTGAGTAGCTGATGAACCTGAAAAGCAACACCTTTGTATTTTACTTATTTTGTCCACATTGTAACTATAAGAAATAATAAAACTTGGAGGCAAAAAATATTGGAGAAATTAAGATGCCAAAGTTTCGTATTATTTTATTTGTAGAAAAAAGAATTACAAAAGACTCACATGTTACTATTTATAGTTATGGCACCCTCTGAAGAATGAAAATTTAAATCACGTAGAATCCTCTAAATAGTGTTAAAATGAAACATGAAAAGATACAAATGTAGAAAATAAGATATGAACTCAAGTTGTTCAATCAACAATCCACTACGAACACCATCAAGCTATAGCAAACAACTATATATATATATATATATATGTTTTACAACATATTAGAATTAATTTTGTGATTTTTTTCAGGCTCAATTCAACTGACTCGTTGGCCTAATGATAGCTCAAGCCATGCATAATACACACATGATTGAGCATAAAGTGGACTAATTATACGCTATCCAATGAACTACTTAGTATTTAGTTTGGTGATCCAATCTTCCATGTAAAAAGTGAATTTAGAGCAATAAGTAATTTTTATTTGATCTCATTCATTTTATTTATTTTTTAAAATTTTGAGGAGGAAATAGGTATTAGGTAGTCTAGGGTTATTTATTAGGCGTGAGAATGGTGGTTGTTGCTTGTTGGGATCCCTTGTCGTGTTGTCACTACTAACCAGGCAGCTTCGAATTCTCCTAACCCCCCTCTCTCTAACCCCCATCCCTCTCATTTGCTTTTTTAAGTCGCTCTCTCAATTAAAAATAGAGGCATTGAGGGCAGGTAGCTGTTTGACATGAATAATGATCTGAACAAAGGGGCGTGGACTGCCGATGAAGACAGGATTCTGAGTGAGTACGTGGCCAAACACGGCCCCAAGAAATGGAAGACAGTGGCGATGGAGTCGGGGCTGAAGAGGTGTGGAAAGAGTTGCAGGTTGAGATGGTTGAACTATCTTAGACCTGACATCAAGAGAGGCAACATGTCTCATGCTGAAGATGACTTGATCCTTAGGCTTCACAGGCTACTTGGTAACAGGTAACCAAACTCCAACCCCCACCCCCACCCCTCCTTTTAATCAAAATGAACATACTCATCTTTCATACACACGCAGATGGTCGTTGATTGCCAAAAGAATTCCAGGGCGAACTGACAATGAGATCAAGAACTACTGGAACGCTCACCTAAGGAAGAAAGCAAAGTTAATGGACAAGTTACCAGCATTCTCAACAGCAATAATTGGCCAAAATAATATTAGCACTGAGACCAGGGAGACACAAGATGATGATGAAGATGATGATGAATCCAGCTTTGATTTCTCAACTAAAGGAACACATGGATTGAACTGGGTCAAAACTTTTCTTGAACTCGACGGAGATTTATAAAACCATTGCAGATTTGCAGTGGAGGGAGTATTTGTTTCATAACAGACCATTAATCTAATTCCACTAATTGTTTTAAATATCCCAAATGAAAAAGTTTTGCTGCTTCAAATTTATATATTGGTTGTGGAAGTAGTGTGATACAACGATAAACTATTTCCGGTACCAAGAACGTAATGTACTCCATAGAGTGAGTGATTTAAGTATTATCAATTCAGTGTCGTTTGCTAGTGAGTATTATGTATACATGCCTATTTTGTATGGGTAAATATGGCATTATTCAAAGTTGCTCACGTGCCTCCTGTGAACACTTCTTAATGTGTTAACTGTCGATTTGTCAAATCAACAAGATAGTTAAAATAACAATTAAAATCAAAACGAGAACATTTCACATTAGTCGTGAGCATATTAAGATGTGCCTGCAGTGAGTAGGTGAGCGTCTTCCTAGCATCATTAACATGTAATTGGTGACTATATATGTATCATGAATGAGTGGGTCTTGCGTGTACAGAGTGCACAATAAGCTAAAAACCTCCCTAAAAGACCTAAAAAACCCTCAAAAACCCTCAAACCCTTAATCCTAGAAAACCCTAAAGCACTAAAAAACCCTAAAACCCTAAACAAATTCCTAACTCCAGGTGCACAATATAAACAATATAGACTTATTGTGCACCTGATGCACGCAAGTTTTTGCCACCATGCATTGATGTTAAAGCAAGAGATGTGGCTACCCAAGTACTACACCAACCAAATCGAAAACTTGCATAGTACTCGACAAGTGACTGCAAAGTAAATCGACCTATTTGAACGGATTGTTCAACAATATAAACTATATGGTTATCACGGAGAGCTCGTTCATAAGATGTTCAACCTCTTCGATGCGTGCATATTATTTTAATGCCCTCGGTACAAGTAATAGAGTGTGTTCACTTAAAGTTGAAAAGTGTTGAGCAAAACCACTACTAGAAAAAATCAAATTAGAGACGGATTTTTCCGTCTCTAATTACATGATATCGGTTTATAAACTAAAGTAGTGACGAATTAGAGACCAAGTGGTTGGTCTTTATAATGTCGGTCTCTAAAATTTAGAGACCGATTTTATTCCGTCTCTAAATTTAGTGACGGAATTTCCCTCTCTATTATTAGAGACCGAATTACCTACCGAATAGAGACGGATTATGTCCGTCTCAAATTTTCGGTTGCTAATTCGTCACTAATCGAATACTAATAATTTTTTGTCACTTTCCGTCACTAATTTATTTCTATTCTGTTTTTATTTTGTGACCAATATCATCCGTTACTAATTTCCGTCTCTAATATGAATTTTTTTTGTAGTTAACCTGGTAAAGGAGTTAATAAGTGTATTTTATTAGAATTTAATCCCCCGAATGAATTAAGGAAAACCATAAATAAACACGTCCATAGAGTTTCACTCAGTGGGGGTTATACTCATTCCTCAACAAGTCATCAAATACTGACATTTCATTTGAGGTCTACTTGCACACAAAATGTTATTTTCACCATTCTTTGCTTGAACTAACGTTGTGGTGGTGCATGCAATCAACGATTCGTAGGAGCCTTCTAAACGACCAGCCAAGCTTCCACCCTTGAGCACTTTAGGTACCAAGATCACCAAATCGCTCTTGACGACAGTTTCAAATAGCACGTAGGTCAACCTAAAATATCAGGTGAGCTTGACAAATTTTGTGACCTCTAACCAAAATCCGAAATCATTAAACAAAATAAATATTTTAACACTAAAATGATAGTGGCCATAGCTGCAAAGACGCTTTGAACATTCATGATCAAAAAAGCCGGCAAGGCACCATCACATCCAACTGTTTACTAAATTTTCGTAAACAAAATTGCTTCAGGGAATTAGACATTTTCTATACAATCCTGTTCCCTTTAGAATATTCACACTGTCCATTTCAAAGTTTCAAGTTGTAGATATTATATGTATAGATCTTTCTACATTGTAACAGCTTTCTTTAAAAGATAGAATGTGGCAAAGGCAAATACCATCAAAGCTATCCTCTTTGAAGCCAGCATCCTCAGATTCACCCTCAGGCCATGTCTCCTCATAAGTTGTAGTCCGGACTCGGCCAACCACACACCACAAGACACAAGACAACCCAAAACCACTCTCAGAACCTCCTTCGCTCCATACACGCTTCTCATATCACCTTGCACTTCCAAATATGACCAACTGGTTCCCCCCTGGTTTGGTCCACCCCGGTTCAGCCCCAGCTTCTCGTTCAGCCGGCCCGATATCTTCACCAGAAATGAAGCTAGCCATGCAATCTCATCATTGCAGGGGGGGCGCTTCATCCAGTCACCTTTATACTTTACCTCGGGCCCTATTTCCTTGCCAAAACTTCTGGGCTTGAATATTTCGTCCCGTGATGGGTGAAGATGTCTAGACTCAAGTGTTTCAGGTGAGGATCTTGTCATTACACCGCCAAACAATTGGCTTAGCTGGCCTTTAAGAGAGTCCAGAGACTGCAGATTCTGAGAGAGATTGCCTCCAGAGACTGATTGCAGTTCAGACTCAGCACGCAACAGAAAGAGCTGCAAAGAGAGATTGATCACAATAAACAATTACATAAATATCGATCCATTAAGTGTAATTAATAGAAATTACACCAGAAAAAGATGAGCAGATCTTATTAGAAGCAAGGTGCATAAATTTAAACCTGAAGCAAGTGCTGACCACCATCTTCTCCATCAGCAAACAGACGTAAATCTTTGTTCCAGTTCTCATGCAAGAAGGATCCATCTGCATCAGTCTCAGAAAGGCCATACTCCCAGTCCTGAAATGAACAAATTCACTTATTCAGAAGGAAGTGTGTATGTAAGAGAGAGAGTGAGCCTGCAACAACCCACTGACAATTAACTTTCTGCACGATTACCAGTAAGGCTATAAAGGGGGTCGGGGAAGGGAAATCGAAATTGTCACAAGAGCCTCTTCTACATGTTATGAAATTTAGCTGGTGTTTAGACAGGTTTGACAAAAATTCAAAACTCAAACACGTGTGCAGCATGTTGGAACCAAGATCAATTAGGCCAGAATTTAGCAGTAGATGCAGTTGCTATACAGATAGAAAAGTAGCAGGTTTGTCAAAAATTCAAAACTCAACACACGCCAAGCATATTAGATGAAGTTGATATAGAGATAGAAAAGTAACAGGTTTGTAAAAAGCCCAAAGCTTAACACGTACCCAGCATACTGGAACCAAGACCAATTAGGCCAATGTGAAATATATATACACATAGATTGTCAAAAACCCAAACTCAACACACACCAAGCATATTAGAACCTAGACCAATTAGGCCAATTTTAATTATATATACATATAGATCGTCAAAAACCCAAAACCCAACACATTCCCAGTTTATGAGAACAAGACCAATCAGGTCTAATTCTAAACAATAATAAATAAATATTGTGGGGAAAAACAGAAGATATGCTTTGAAAAAAATGAATCAACCTCTGTTGTTTTGATGACATTACAAACCATCCCAAACAAGGAGGGCTCAGTATTGGTCAAAATTTCCAAGTTGCCACGACTCAACACCATAGAGCATGACAATCTAGTTCTCTAGTTCTCTGGATCTTAAGATGGATTCTCACAGCCACAGGCACTTTCCTTACGATGATAATAGACAAAGTAAAGTTCACTAACTCTTAATACAACTACTATAAGAACCACCTCTGGTTCTGCAAGATCCCCAGGAAAAAGGCTGCACATTCCAGGACAGACCAAATCACAAAGATGGGTGCAGAATATTTCAAATATTTCCCTCCTGATAGGCGAAATTCTTTCATAATTCCCCGCAAAAGTAAAATACTTGGTAAAGGTTTTATTATCATAATTATAAAGAACTCGATATTATTGCTACAAGGAGAGGAGAGAAAATATATAAAAATAGACTTTACAAAAGACAAAAAAAAAAAAAAAAAAAAGAAAAAGAGAAAAGAGAAAAGAAAAAAAGGAACACTGGAAACTAAGGGAAATACCTGCAACTGCTGGCGTATTGTTGGAACATATCTGTTCAGTGCAGCAAGAGCTGATTTAGATGATTCAGCAGCTTTTAAGTGGAAAACGGTGTCAACGTTCTTTATGAGATCCATAAGCTCAACAGATGAAGATAAAATATTTATTACCTGCAAACATTTATAATTCATGAACATTTAAGGGTGATAAATGCTTTTCAAAATAAGTTCATACCTCCACTCCTGTTAGCAATGATTTAATTACAAAAAGAATACCAACGGAAAGTGATAACATGCAGCAAAATGATGACATCTCAACAATAATTATACAACTCGAAACCCAATAGACCAAAGATGCATTGATCTAAAACATAGTTGAAAAAAATAGACAGATGCCAGCTCAGTATAGGGTTCGCTTTTCATGATTTGGCCGAGGATGGATGAAACAGTGGCACCACAAGGGCGTGACCTCTAAATTACTCCGGTCCATCTATAGTCTATCATTTCCGATGTGTCCCATGTCGATGCCTGCATTGAGAACCTTAACCCAACTAACTTTCTACAATTTGCTTGCACTCAATTGTTCTCCAAAGTGGAAAAGGTGTACAATAAACACAAGCTGGCCCCAGAATTGACATAAACCCCCATCTAGGCTGACCCACCAAAGCCAAATTCACTTAATCTCGAGAACTAGAAGGTGTAACAGAGCACTTTATACATTCTTAGTTTCCAGTAGCATTTTTCTTGTACGGCACAGGCCAATATGCCTCCCAGAATAATAAAAGGTTCATATGCATAAAAACATAAATACACATATGCAAAGAAAAAGAGTACGAAAATTAGTGACGTTAATATCAATTTTGACAAAGTACATCCATTTTAGGGAAATTATTAAATTAAAATTATTTATGACAGTTCCACAAGAATTGAACCATCTAAACTTCCTCAGAGCAAGATCTCCTAATTTGTTGCAATTATTCGGGTCAAGTAGGTTTCCTGTTGCAATACAGCAGAAAGAAAGAAATGGAGAACAGATATTGACAAAAGTATGCCAATGAGATAAATTTATAAAATATGACGCGCTGACTGGAGGGGAGAAGAATCACAGAGAAAGAAGATGGGGATTTGATAACGGTAAGTTTGTGACAGTGTATGACGGCAGATGTAATGACTGGTGGCTACCAACTCATTGCATTTTGATCCATGAATGGGGATTGCAGTGGAGTTTATAATCTGGTTTCAGAATTTTCTTTTTACTGGTGATTTAATAATCAAAAAACACGTTGAGGCCCAATGACCTATAGGCCTGGCTTGGTGTGGGTGGGGGGCAATGATGCACGCCTGGTACCATAATAACACTGTAATGCACCAAACCTCAATTGTTACAGGTTAAATTGGCAGTTCAGGGGTTGAGATAACATCTGTATGTGTAAAAACATTCACATTGGTAACTTGTAATAGATTTTCCAGTGTCCATGCTGATGACAGCTTGAATATATGCATTGATAATTCATGAATGTAAGTTCAAGTGCATAACAGAAGCAAATCTCAGTATAACATCAAATGAGATTCGCATGAAAGAACACTGGCAGATTCCTTTGCATAAGTCAAACCCCAGTAATCACCCAAGGGAAAAAAGAAGTCATAGTCCATCCAGCAAACACAAATTTGTGAAGTTTATTGTATTGTCCGTAGGCATGGCTCATTCATTGACTGTCTTGCCTCAGACAAGGCCCCTCAGAGGTTAAGAATTAAGCCCTCTACAGCATTGGGGCTTACTATGATCATGAACCCTAAAGGCACACTTGAAGCCGGAAATCAAAAAACCTAGACACCAGCATCTACAAAGTTCCAAACATATTCTTTAAATGTACCAGACACTGACAAAAGGAATTTACAAGTTTATAAGAAAACCTAGACATCCCCTACAGGCTAGGCCTGTGTTTTACTGCAGAAGCATGCTCAAATTTCCAAACACATACTTTAAATGTATCAGACACTAGATATGCAAGTTTATCCGTTTAGAACTTCTTAAAAAAATACTATATTTGCCAAAGATAAAAGGGTAAATAAGATGGAAGAAAGTTACTCATGACAGAAAAAAAAAGCATAAGAGAGAACTTGGCGATCAATCAGCACCCCAACGTGCCCTGGCAAATTCCAGCATCTGGGCGCATCTAAGTAATTACGTAACGTCTAATAAACGTGCACCTATACCAACCCAAATGGGGGGGGGGGGGGGGGGGGTGGGTTTGGGGGCATCAACAAATAAGCTTAGAATTTTGAAGATAGTGCTCAGGATACCTTATCCAGACAACAGACAATCTTTAGATGAAACATGAGGGAATACCATGTAGCAGACGCAACATGAGGTAGTGACACTTAGGTTGACATTTGGCAGATAAAGAACAACTTTGGACAGGTTCTACAGGGAGATTCTACAGCATTAAAAAGATTTAAACATGGTCTGTGACAACTGTACAAAGGGAACCCACTAAGAGGTTCAGAGCAGCTTGTAACTCATATATGGATAGCAATAAATTACCTAACGCCCATAATATTCGGGTTATCGACCGGGTTTCGTGCTCGATTTAGGGTTCAGTTATATATATCAAATATTAGATAATTATATATTTTAAGATAAACTATTGATTTAGGGCCAATTCAGGTCAGAATGAGATCAACCATGTTTGTGTCAGGTTGGTTGCGGGTTACTCTCGGTGACTTCGGGTCAAGTCGGGCTAGTGTTGCCGACCCGAGTTGGGATTCCCATATGAGTCACCCTGGCATCTACCAAGCGACATAGTTGGGCCCCACCCACTTGAATACTTATAGCAATCTCACATGTTAAGAACACAA
This sequence comes from Ajuga chamaepitys, assembly GCA_958295605.1. NCBI lineage: Eukaryota > Viridiplantae > Streptophyta > Magnoliopsida > Lamiales > Lamiaceae > Ajuga > Ajuga chamaepitys. Next base: position 13,397,258 of record OY282502.1, on the reverse strand, counting down.
TAGATTATAAAGCTGACAATCAGGAAAAATAAATTACCTTCATTTGAAGGAACTTTATATGCTAGGCTCTTATCTGTTAGAATGTAGAAACATGCAAGTTTGGATGCAAATTTACAGAAACAAACAGCAAACGCAGAGAGATGTAAGACTAATGCAATGCCATAATGGAGCATACCTTAGAAACCATCTGAACAATTATTTCTGCATCTGTATGGAGAAACTTGTGTGCAAATCCAATAAAATGCATGACCAAGGAGCTATAGAAAAGATAGTTGTCCAACACAAATCCCTGCCAAGGTGATCCATGCCCTGAAGCAGATATTTTAGTGAAATCGTTTGCTGAACTTCCAGTTAGCAGTCCCAAAGTTGCATTGAGATCAGCAAACTCTTCAAAACTAATTGACCAAGGTTCCAAGTAATTGACCCAGATTGAAAATGCTTGTGATGCATTTTTTATGGAAGATTCCACTGGACAAAATAGAAACGTTCTCAATATAAATCTGTACAATGGCCTCTGAATCAACGAGTTCCAAGATCCAATAGAATGTACACTCAGAGAAGCGTCTCTTGGCTTCACAACATCAAATGGACCTGAAACTCTCCACCCAGGACTCCTAATATATTCACTCTGATTTGGCCCATCAGGACCTAGTAATGAACTCAAATTCAAGTACTTAGTGAAAACATTTATCACATCACCCATGCCTGGTGTAGGTGGGATCTCTCCGAGAATAGACTTGAAAGGAAAAGTTACACCAACTGCCTTGCACAAATCCGGGGACAAGGGCGAAAAGTCATTATCAACCAGCCAGAAATGGATCATTGTATTAATCACAAACTCTGCTCGCTCTATTGCAGAATTATCATAACCAGGAGAATAGTGTAGCAGCGAACTACGGTAAGGCTGATGCACATACAGATCTTGGGACGGGACAAAAGAATGAAGATACACATACAGTAGCCGTATGTACAAATTACCCTCAGTCTTCTTTTCTGTTACACGTTTAGTACTTGAAAGCCCAGGGATTGAATAGGACCAGTTCTCCAACCTAAACTTGTTTGTTCTTTGAACCTTCACCGTCTCCGAACCCTCACTATTAGCTCTACAAACAGGGTAGTAAGCAAACCAAAATAAGTAATATTCAAAGACATTCAACTGAACCTGATAAGGAGAGCCCTTGGCTAAATCTTCCTTAATCCTGTTCCGAAACAAAGGACACAAGTCAGCCAGAACCCGGCAATCTTGCTCATTTTGAAGTACATAACGAATCCACTCTGGTAATCTTTCAGTAGGGAAAACAAATTTAACTAGGGAAAGCCGATCAATTCCTGAGATGGAAGACAACAGCAACCCATTTGGTGACAGAAGGCTGAAAATGGTACCTGTAAGAAATCCAAACACAAGTGATTCAAGATATCACAAAGACATGCTGAAATTAACAAATAAACTATTTTGATAAAAGCAGCCATCATTCTGAGTATTTCATAAAATTGCTGAAATAGGAAGAGATGCAGTTTGCAAGCACACAAAAATACTGAAAAAGCAAAATATGGGGGTTGGATTCAGACATATTTGGTCTGCTAGAAGATGATACCGACAAACAGAAATCAAATCTTAGTAAAAGGACAAACAGTAACCAATATATATTCACCACTCAGCAGAAAAGAAGCCTCAAGCTTTATCAATTATTTAACTAGTACACTAGCTCAGCAGATAATACATACTAACAAACTAAGTTAAAAAATGAAAAAGATTTTCAGAAGATACTGCATACTGACAGGAGCGGTCCAAAGAATTACCTATAGGCTGAGATTAAGGAATAAATTATCAAAGTTCCATAATAAAAAAAAAAAGAAAAAAAAAAAAGAAAACAGACTTGCTGTATATTAAAGTTTATACAAATAGGAACAGTTTGTAAAGCAAACCAATAAAACTTCTGAAAGCTTCACGAGATAAACCACTTAACAAATCGTTTTTGAAGCAGGAATGCCACAAAATTAGTAACCGATGACTGTTTATCGAGTGAATATAGCTAGAACAAACGGATTCCTAATAAATCGAGTACAAGCAGAAAAAAGAAAATACAAAAGTTTGCTATCCTCAACTCTTTCATATACTCTCATTTAATACTAATTGGTAACTAAATTGAAGCGAAATTACTGACGCACAGAAAACCCTACCTGCGAGCTCCGAATCATTTTCTGAAGTAGCAACGTCAATCCATCCATTGGAGGGGTGACGCTTGGTATCTGCAGAAGGAGGCGATGAGTCATCGAAGCCGAAGATTCTGCATATTAGGGCTGGGAAAGTGATGGAGAAGAACCATCGCTGCTGGTCAGGAGTGTGCTTGCGGAGGTAGGACTCGACGGCGGCACATGCGGAGGCGATCTGCGCGGGAGAAAGGGCGGCGGCGACGGTGGAGGCTAGTTCAGTGGACTTGGTGTGAGTGTCCGTGGCGTATGAGTGAGGAATCATTGTTTGTATATGTTTGGGCGGTGTGTTGGTGAGAAATGGGTAGGGTTTGAGAGAGAAGGAGAGGGGTTTATGGGAGATTTTGAATGGGAAAGAGGCAAATGGTTATGGCGCGTTTTGGTAAAGTAGCGTGGGGTTAGAAATGGAGGAGGAAAGGCAGAGATGACTACGTGGCGGTACGGGACGTGTTTTCAGTGATGGCGATGTTCGGGCCCCCGCTGCTACGTAGCTGAAATTTAGAAATTGCAGTGAATTGCTGTAAAAAGTCAAAATATAGGATCTCCTAAAATAATCCTCTTTTGTTTGGTTTGTTTTCCATCTTCCATTCTTCCCTTAAAAACGTTTCATATAGATAATCTTCAATTTTGGCCTCGTAAGTGTTTTTTTTTTTTCAATTTTAATTCACAAGTACTAAAATCGTCTAATTTAAGAATAATTTTCGTTGAAAAACACTAAATCGACAGGAAATAGTCATGTGTTATGTTATGGAGATTTTGTTTATTATGTTTCGCGGGCAATCTTTATGTTGAGTTCAGGCCCTCTCGACATGGGTTGGGTTAGTCAGTTTAGGTAATTAGTATTAGATGTAGCATGAAAGTGCAATTGCTTCCCGTTTGGATTGTGTGCTTTCTAGTTATGTTATGTGATTGAGTCAATGTGCTCAATTTAAGTGTTAGGGTTTATTTCCGTTAAATGTTTAGGTTTTTTATGCTCCTCGATTGGTTTTTTCGTTGCCTGTACTTTCCCTTGTATTCTAATTGTTTCGCCTCATCCACTCGGGGCCCTAACATAAGCTCCCGTTTGATTTTGTTGCGTTATTTGAAGTTCATATATGTAGCTCATTCTCGTTAGTTTAATTATGTAATTCCTGTGATTTTATCTACTTGTTGCATGATATATTTATTCCTAACAAGCAACGTTGTCCGTAATTAGGTACAAATGTCTAGCAACATTAGTCATTTCCAAAGGCCACAACGCCTACGGGCAGACAAAGGGCGTCGTGGGTGGAGTACAAGAGAGGAGGATGTGTTGATAGCAGGGATGAATGAGATAATCGTTGGTGGGTGGAAATCTGATAACGATTTCCGCCCAAGTTACTTGCAGGTGTTGGAAGGCATTATGTTGAAGTCGTTTCCTAAGACTGACCTAAAAGCACTGCCCCATATCAACTCCCGAGTGCATACGTGGAAAAAATATTATGCGAGCTTGTCCACGATGTTCTCAAAGATGGGCATTGGATTAGACCACAAAACAAATATGATAGAGGCGACAGATGAGGCATAGGAAGCCCATGTGAAGATAATTGCTATCCAATTAGTTCTAAGTGTTTGAACCCACGAGACACACGATGGACAGTTTTGGATTGTTGCCCGGTTATTAATTCCTGATTTATGTATTTTACGTAATCTCTTTTCCACCATTATCTGATTTGTATTGTTTTACGTGACACAATCGTCTCTTTTTATGCATCCTAGGTTGACTCGAGTTCATGTCTAATGTGCCATAATACATGGCCTTATTATGAAGACCGGTGCTCGATATTCGAGAGAGACCGAGCAAATGGGGCAGGAGCAAAAGATATTGGTGAGGCATCGGCAACCCCAATTGGTGCACTTGGTTGACGCGCAAATGGACGAGGTAGTCCTCCTACATACACCACATCATTTGATGGTTTCACAGCTAAAAATGACCCCCACCCGCTTCTGACCGCCCAAAAAACAGCGGCACTGTGACTAAACGTCCGAACGCCCAACAAAGAAAAGTGTCCAAGCTCAATGAATCGTTGTTGGAAAGTGTCGCAAAGTTCTGCAATGATGCCTTAAAATAACTTGTTGATACTACTAAGTGTATTAGCTATGAGGTTGACCTCGGGAAAGTGAGGAAGGAGATATTCACGTTTGTAGATCGCATTGAAGGGTTTACTTTACAGGAGAAGCTTCACGCCTAACTTGAATTCAGTTCTATCCCACATTATGAAAAGGCTGATATGCTGTAACTTTTGTTGGTTTGTTTTGTAGAGGGTGGTCTCTGTCTTCAAATGACGACTACGACAAATCAATTCATTTCATGATCGATCTTACGTTTTATGGCTTTAGGAAGTTCCTCCAGTTTAGGTTTATTCATGTTTGTTTTGTTTTAGAAAGTTTGATTTCAATATCAGATGACCGTGAGTAGAAACCTGTTGTAATTGATTATCCATTATACGATAACCAATCCATACCGCTATTCTTGTCTTGCATCTTCATATTTAGTTTTCCTTTCACAAAGTTCAATGTTGTGAGTCATATGCATATTTTCAATCTTAATGAAAACCTCTCCTTCTCCTGCAAGTTTCACTAATGCATGGAACACACACATTGTCGTGTTACTTAGTGCACCATAAACAGATCTAATACGGCTGAAGAAAATGATAAATATAAACATATAACTTCATTTATATTACATGCTCTAGTTGTACTGACATTAGAAATGACCACCTAAAGAGAGGAAAAACAAATTCATAACCATAATGCAAATGGCAAACATAACTGCAGATGGATTTTAGGAAAGATAATGGACAACAACTACTACCATGTTAATTCTGAACACACACTATTACGACATCAACCAATTTCCAATCATGTACCAAGCTCTTTCCCGACTTAATTTGCGAAGCCATAGACATCCGCACCTCACCTTTCACCTTGCTCGAGACACCGTCTGTACCGTCCTCTTCTCCCAATGCCTTCAGATGGGACTCACTTCTGACCCGCATGCGCAACATTGGAGACCGAACTGTTTGGTGAGCGTGCGGAACCTGACAACCCCACAGGCGAGTTGCCAAAACCATCAGCCACAATGTAGCGCCAAAAAGATGAGTCGGAAGAGGCATCATACATCTCTCTCGGGTATGTAACGTCTTCAGGAAAGCTCATGTAAAAAAACTCGCTCGATATTTGGACAATTTCCTCAAGCCTGTACCAGCCAACTAAATTGTCCTCCTATTTGAAGATGAAGCGCAGGTTTTCGTACTCAGCCTCACCCAGTGTTGCATACGCCACCGCTAAATGGCAGCTCTGTAAAATACAACCACATTACCAAAAATGAAGTAAACAGCAATGCCGCACTTGAACTAAATATCATTTTCTCTTCCTAAAGTACAAATGTAAATATAAGAGGTGTACAAAAAGGGAACAGAACAATTGGAGGATACTTAGCAATTTAAGTACATCTACATATTGCTTCTATAAAATTGGGAATAACCTTGTACCTTGCATACCAAAGAGCTGCATTACACTCAATCTTTTGAGTCTCCAGCTCAAACGTCACACCCTAGTACTTGGTGATATAGTAGAACATTTGTATCTTTTTTGTAGCTTCTTCACACGGTCAACACAGAAATCAAAATCAAATTCCATGTTAAGCTCATCATTTAGGGTGCGCATGGCACGTCGTATTGCAATGGTGTTCTTCCGGGTTCGATCAAACTGGCCACGTTCCTTTTCCACGTGAAGTAGCTCAATGAATTGCTTGTCGACAGCCTGAGTCCATGTGTCGGTGTAAAAGAATGAAGCTTTAGCCAATCCCTCGAGTGGGGGCTGGTAGTTGGGGGTAGCCATTACTCCAACTGCAAACGGGTGAGGTTATTTTGTGTAGAGCGGTAGAGATGTGCAATCGCTCTTGAATTTTCTCCCTAGGTATATGAATATTGTGTTCATTAACTTATAACAATGTGGGAGGGTAATCATGTCAATTTCATGTAATAAATGTTGTTGCATACATAAATGTTTTGTGGTTTGCTTTCACGTGATGAATTCGAGCAATGTAGACCCTTTTTTTTTTTTTATAAAGGACAGTAATTTCAATAGTGGGTTTGGTTAAAGGATTGGGAACCATAATCTTCCAGAGCTGATTTTAAAGCTTGTGCAGTCTGCTCCTACCGCATGCCTATTTTTTGGAGAAGGTATTGGCCTCACAACTACATTTCATTGAGCTGACAACGCGTAAACAAGTATCCAGTGTAACTTTTGTGCTTTTTATATTATAAACCTAACTATTTTTTTTATTGTCCATTGTTTGTTACAGACCATATGTTCTAGGTGTCATTATACATTGCGTGATTATTACTCATTATGTGAATAGATCGGCACATTAACAAGTAAACCGTACTTCTCTCGTAGCCCTAAAGAAAAATTATAGTTGTTTTGAGCACGACAAGATGTTATCTTTTGAATTTTTTTAAAGGGTAGTGCATGAGTTTAGGGATTGCAATATTCATATGGAGTCTTATGGTTATAATGAACCATATTTATCCATACATCCCTGGGTTAGCCTAGCCCTAAACAATACCACGCCTTTTGCTGAATTAAAATGGACTTATCAACGGCCGATGTGAATAATAAACATTAAACGAACCGCTTATTTCAAAACATACATAAAACAACAATACGGTAATTCATTGGAAAAACTAAGTAGAACAGGATCCGAGCAGGAATAGGATAGTAACTACATAGTTGGTCGACACAAACATATAATCTAGAAATTAATCAGACGAGGCAAGTAAATGTGATGACTTACAATGCAAGACACCTAGAGAGACGACTACTTCTTTTTGAAAGGAATACATGACACTTGCGAGCTCATCCCAGAACAGGACGATTCTTCTGGAGGGTGAGTTGTGTATGTGCTTGGCATGTGTACATATGTGACCGAGTCGATGACATTAGTTGAGAACCTAGTGTCACTGTTGCGTCCACGACCACAAGAAACACTATCAGTGTCAGTTGGATACCAGGCTATCTCATTTGCAAAACATTTTGCCGTTTGCTCACGTTCGTTCCTCGGCTCTATGCGGCACAACGACAACACAAGATTTGCAACGTTCCCAAGGTCTCCAGATAGATCAGCCAGATCCAGGTCATTATCCCACAAATCAGATTGGATGTCCTCGAAAATGAGCTCAAACAAAACAAGATCCTCCTCTCCTTGGTTCATATAAGCCAGGCCAAGCAGGTCCTCCTATAATTTTCTCTGAACGTTATAGGTTACGAAACCAACCAAACAAACATAAGACCCGTAATATACGATAAATCTATATGAACAAATATGTACGTATATTTTTATGTGTATATGGTAATAAGGTGGAATTCATCACATTCTTCTTGAAAATTAACGAACAAAGTATTTTTGTCAAAAGACATGGCTTCTGACATAGATAGAGTTCCATGCAACCAAAAATACGAAAGTAAACAACACAAACACTTAAGAAGAAATTTATGGAGTTTTACAGCATAAAATAAGATCTTAACTTACCCGACAGATGTAGTCCTAGTTTTCCTTGGAGCATGTGACCGTCTTGTCCGCCCCGTTATATATAACATATTCGAGCTCCTTAATCCACGTGAAGGTGTTGTGTTGTTTGTGCAACTTCCAGAACCGATCAAGGCACGTTTTGTACGTGAAATTGATTCCCTTCTGGTTGTTCGTCCACCTCATTGCTACCTGTTGGGTTTGGACCTTTGTTGCAGGGATAACCACAGCCAGTCGCAAGTACAAGTCTTCGTTGAAATATGCGATCGACTTTCCCCGTCCACTCAGGGGTGTAGAAAACACGGGATTGATCCATAGCTCCACGAAGAATGGGTCGGCTGGAGACCATCGATGGACTTGCAAGTAAGAACTGATTAATGCGACTGTGTTGATTTTATTATTGGTATGTTGAGGTAAGAGTGTATTTTAAGGTGAAGGAGTGTTGACCACATCTTTCGTACTCTTCGGTTGTTGGTGTGGAACCAAAGCACTAGGGTCCTACAACTCTTCTTTGGATCCCATTTTTAACGTATTAATCGGTTGGGCTTCTTTAGATGGCCATGTGTATTGTAGGTTACATGCTTGAAGCACATGTTTTGCTTTAGACATTAGTCAGAATAATGTTTTGCTTTAGCCCTGTATGGCCACTAATAAATAAATAAATATTACTTCCTCCGTCCAGCTCCGTTTTGCACGTAAGAACAAACTTGTATATTAAGAAAAACTGATTTTTACTTTTTGGTTGACTTTTTCAAAGGTAGAGATTGAGGATGGAGATTGTAAGATAAATTTTCTTTTTAAGGGTGTGCAAAACTGAATGAGACGGACCGAAAAGGAAAGTGTGCAAAACTGAGCGGGACGGAGGGAGTATAAATTAGCAGGAAAAGAATTAGTCGCTAAACAGATCAAATCCTACGTACCCTAGGCAATTAAATCATTTTCGGCACATGGAGGTATATTAACAACGATAATCTTTTGTAATTATTTGGCAAACATGCAATATACTACTAATTCGTCCATTCATATGGACTGATAAAACATTATGCAGGTTCAAAACGAAATAACTTATTGTAAACGTTAAAAGAGATTAGTCCACATATTACACATACATTTAGGACGCACAAAATTGACACCATGCAAGCCAGCAGCCTTGTAGCAGTTCGACCTAATCTTTCTCGACCATGTGTCAATTGTCCAGGTAGTCTAAACGGATCCTGTTGAAGTCTGGGAGCCGTATCATCAGACGGTTAGTGAAATGCAAATAACAACCACCTTCAAATCGGGGACTCAACATTCCCAGGTCTGCAAGCTCATTGAAATCTAAAATGCATTTGCAGGGAAGGCATTGGTGCAGATCAAGATTAACACCCAAATACTAAAAAATAGGGGTTAGCATTCCACCAACCACAATAGTAGTACTGAACCGTGCAACATCTTCCATGTACTGCAACATGTAGTACAACATGTTTGCTTGGTTACGACCAGACACCATAATGCAAACAAATCTTGGGGGATTACCCTGTGTATATCTGTACGTCGCCCAAAAACTGTGTTAGTAATAACATAGTGGAGATAACGAAGAGTTAGATTACAAATTTGGCTTGCGTGGGCAGAGGTGATGTCGTAAGGCGGAGCTGATGTGATGCGAATCCAGAGCGCATGAAGATCGAACTCATGGTACTCCGTCCGCTCCTCGGCATGACGGATGCCGTATATTTCTTTGAGCTCAGACATTGGTATACTGTATAGTATACCATTGAGAGTGAATTCAATTGAAAAGGTATCCAACCAACTGTTGTCGACATTATGTAGGCTGAGAGAGCTCAAAAATTCGGCTGCAAGTGACGGCCATATGTAGGTGCTGATACACAGCAGCCCGAACCATTCGTTGCCTCGTCTGAAATTGACCACATCCGGGTAAGAGAAGAGTAAGGACGTAACGGATAGGTCATAGAACTTTGTAGACATGAACTGATCCACGGTCAACGTAGGTGGTGTGGGATCGGTGTGCGGCATTATGACAAAAGATGTGCTTGGTAAGGAAGAATAATTAATGATTTTGTAAGGCGTGGTTATAGCTACAAAATTAGATACCCGAGGTTGGTGTGAAGAAGTTGATGCAAATATTTAGAAGCTTGTACGTGGATAGAGTTTATAAGATGAAATTTAGGTAGCAGGAATATACAGAGAGGGGGAAAAAGGGGCTAGGAAGGGTGGATTCAGTGGAGGATGATAAGGATACTTAGAAGGGACAAGTTAGGGGTTAACTAAACTTTGCTAAAGTGAGTGCAAATTTCTGCTGCCACTAAAAGTTGGGAATAATATGTTGGGTGGGGCTGTGGAATTGAGGGGATTGGGATGAGTAAATTGGCAAGAAAAGAAGAGGGTCCGTAATTGGGTGTGATGCACCAATTTATATCCAAATTGGCTTAGATTAACCTACTGTTGAGTCATCACACAAAAGGTTCAAAGTAGTTCGAATTAACTGGCAGCTGAGAACTGGACTTACGAAAAGAAGGTATTGCCCTTATTGTAATTTGTGGCCTAAAAGAAATTCAAACAACAAAAATCAAATTGCTCTAATCAACATACCATCTTGCAGAGCAAACAACTGAACAGGCAGCATCGCACAATTACATACAACAAATAGCACCAAAGAAGAATCAATAACCTAAATGGTCTACAAAACTGGTAACTAAATACAATGCCAATTATAACATAAAGTTGGATAGCTCATGTGGCAGAGCATCTACTAACTAGGCATTTGGTCTTGGGTTCGAGTCACCGTGGGGGGGAGGGGAGGGTTTTTTCTTTGTTCTTAGATTAGGAGAAAAAAAAACATAAATCGCACCAACCATTTTTACAACGAGTTCTAAAAGCGTACTAGAAGCCCTAAACTGAAAAACATAAAGCACAAAAGGAAATAGTTCTAAACTAAATTGATAGGCATAAGTAAGGTTAGACGAGGAGCTTCAGTTATGTTAGGTTGTCGGTGGCTTCAACCGGAATTATCATCGTCCGAGACAGATGTGGTGAAACATGTGTCTGATGAACTCCCGTCATCAATGATAATCGGGGTCTCAGGCGAATCCCCGATCTCTTAGATTATAATGTTTCCTGCCTTCCTTATATCGTAAATTACGTGACATTCTTCGTACAACTCAAAATCGAAGGTGCGAAAGTAGCGGTAGAGTTCGTCCTCCTGAAAGAATATTTAAATAAGTATATGACTGAAAGTGTTACACGGAAGGCTACAAATGGAAGTAAAAGAATGCCTTTAGTGATGATGTACAACATGTTGACACGGGCGATTAAATGAAACTATGTTTTTACGTGTTAGTGTGTGTAGCCGAAATTGTAGAATGCAAGACTAAATGGGAACATGCAAATACGGGATAGGATATGCACATGGAAAGGAAAGGATACCTCTTTTACATGCACCCAGTAATTGCCATCAACCCGATTTCGACGTTGAGGTCGAAATGGACCCCTAATGTGTGGAACGCGATCTGCTTCCAGATAGAATACATTGTGGCCACGCAGAAAACATGCGGCTTGATAAAGCGTGGTGTCAGCTTAGTGTCATTGTAATGATGTGCCATCTTATGGGCAACACGGGAAATACAGAGACTCCAACTAACGTCGCTATGGACATCATGAAATAGACTCGGATGCATAAGATTTATGAACAATGTAGATTCCTTCTCCCTCGTTAGGTAGGTCTCCATACGCCTTCGCAATGCTTGGTTCCGTGTTTCCACCATCTGGGATGCTAACCATGAATAAAGGCAAATAAATAAACGATTTTACAAATTAGTGGACTACTACATTTGGATGTTTTTAACCATATCGCAAAGGCGGATGATGTGAGTACACCCTATCGATGTCAGACACACATTACTGATATTTTTTGCATTTAACACTAATTGCAGTTTTGGGTATGTTGAAATGGAAAAACATCGGGCCAAGCACGACTAGTATAGCAACTCTGAACAACTCTGCCTATGTCTCCATTGAAAGAGGAATGGACAAAGCACATGATATGATATAAACCAAAAAGCGGTCCAGCTCCAAATGATTGAACTGAAATTATGGCAACAAACCACAATAACAAGATCAATTACCAATTGTAAAGCAAATGAGAGACAAAATCTCATATTATAATGACCAATTGTGAGGGCAGGCCCATCCAATTTAGTACGAAAGCTAAGACGTAGCGCTCGAAAGGCTAGAACCATACAGTTACAAAAGCAGGTGAATCTGCACTACAAAAAAATTACTGAAAATATCGAACAACGGAATCATATATGTAGACTGCTCATTTTTCCCATCAAAAGACCCCGATGAGGGGGGTCCGAATTGAACTCAAACAAGAAAAACAATCTAAGTAGAAGACCATTAACTAAAAATTCACACCAAAAAAGTCAAAAAACAAAGTGAGACAAAAATCAATGTAACTGACTGCAAAGGTTGTTATATAATTCTTGTTATGAAACCACATTTGGGGAACAAGACCAACCCATTAAACTATGTTAGGGAGTTCCATCGATATTTTCTGCCGAACGCACCCACTCGCAAATAGTTTAGTTTCGTGAAAAAACACCACGCGACCACCCCACTGGGTGAAAACATAACAAATAAGACAATATTACTATACGATTCAACATAGTTATGTCACACAAAAGAGTCGTCAGGTTAGGGCAAACAAAAAACCAACGACGTACCTTCGAAGATCGGGGTTACGATCAAAATCTTACAAACTTGTCTGCGATAGTTGCGTTCCATCACACCCACCTGAATGATGCCCTAGAATGCCTGATTTCTTGTCTGTTCGAAGAAGAGGAGTGTAATGGCCATAGGAGATGAAAGGAGAGAATCAACGATTGAGTGACAAAGGGAAGCAGAAAGATTTTTTTATTTTCCAACATAAATGATGATAGTGGCAGTTTGGTAAGTTTCCAAAACTAGGGATATTAATTTGATGGTACAAAATAATGTAACTTAACATTTCATTAAAACCGAATGATAAGTTTGAGACAAGGGTTAAGGGGAAAGTGGGTTTTCGTAAACCAAACACCAGTTACGGAATCATACGTCCCCCAACCCACTTACAACCCATTACATATAACCAACAACCCACATCACAACCTATTAACCAAACCCTCCCTCATTCTCTCCCTTCTACAACTCCTTCTGATTCTCTCTCTTCGGCAAATCTCTTTGATTGATGATCGATAGAAATAATCTTCAACTCTTTATTTGTTTCATCTTCTTTACTCCCCATACTATTCTCCAATGACGGAGAGCGGCGACACTCCATGGTGGAGCTCCACCCCTTTGTCCCGACAACGAAGGCCGAGGCAAAGGCTACAGTCGCCAACGTGCTGCCTAACAAAACCGTGTCCCTCTCTCCTGTTACAACAACCATGTCCCTCTGGCCTGTTAATAGCGAACAGAGGAATGGTGGTGGAAATGGGTTAGAGGGAAGATAGAAAAGGAAGAAATTGGAGGACGGTGGCGAGGGACTGGAAGAGAAGGGCTCCCATTGTATCTCTTCCTGAGAAGCTCCAACTAGATGTGTCTCGACAAAATGTGCCCATGGTTTCTGGAGAATTCCACATAAATTTGACATAATATGAGTTTGGTTTTTCAGAGAGTTTCTCTCTCAAAATTTGACATTTTCAGAGAGTTCTATATAATAATGAAAAGGAAAGCTTTGTGAAAAATAAAAATATAAGCAACAGAGAAAATAAGGAGCAACAAAAAATGAAGATGAAAAAGGCTGAATGGGAAAGGTAAAACAAATTTAGTATAAATTAGACGCTCTATTGTTATTATTAATTAAAATATAATTTCATTAAATATTAATTTATAAAAATATATTTTGATGGTATTAAATACTTTATTATAATATTCATTATCAATATCAAACACAATTCCCAACACTCACTTTAATCAATAACCAATCATTCTCTGACCAACTATTACACACATAACATCACTTTTTTCACCTTACAAACATAACCCAATCTCCAACCGACAAAACCAAACACCCATTTATTTAACCCAACCTCCTCTTTCCACTTTATTTCCTTCAGCTTACAGTACTCCAGCCTCCTCCAGCCTTAAACAAACACAACCCAAAAGTATCTATTAGCGATAAAATATCCCTAAATACCTCAATCTCAGACTGATTCCTTCCCTTGTATATAGGTGATTTAGTTACTCCTTTATTTGTTGTAATCTGTTTTGTGTCTATTTCTCTCCCTTGTACAAGTCTATATATTAATGAGAATATCAGATCACCATTCTTGCAGTGAATCAATTAAAATCTTACATGGTATCAGCTAGGTTTTAGAAAATCTAAAACTCCCGTAAAATGTTCTCTTTTCCGACGTCGTCGCCTTCTTTCTTCCTCCGACCATGTCTACCGATTCCACTTATTCGGACATTCTCCCCTTCTCCATCTTGGTGCATATGCTCACCTTTAAACTCAACTATAATAATTATCTTCTCTAGATTCATCAAGTTCTTCCCCTCCTCCTTTATCAAGATTTGGTTGGCTTTATCGATGGCATAGTTTCGGACCCTCCCGTTACCATCATTGATTCAGCTGGTAAATCCAGTCCAAACCTAGCCTACAAGCCCTGACATCTTTCTAATCAGAAGCTCCGCAGCCTCCTTCAATCCTCTCTCACCAAGGAGGCCATGACAGTTGTTGTTGGCTGCAACACTTCCTGTGATGTTTGGCTTGCTCCCGTGTCCACGTTTAGTAGCACGTCTAAAGCCCGTGAACTCGCGCTACTTGACTCCTTCAAATGTCCAAATGAGGAACTCATACTATTCGTGATTGTCCAACAACATTCAAAGCTATGTGCGACAAATTGGCAGCTGTAGGCCGACCCGTTGATGACTCTAACAAGATAAATTAGTTTTTGCGGGGTCTTGATCCTGCATTTGCACTCTTTGTCGCTACTCAAATGCAAGTCACTCCCTTGCCCTCTTTTGTGGTCATAATGGAGCATGTTGTATCATATGTTCTCATGCAGGAATCTCATGCCTCATCTATTTCAGATGCAACCTTTGTCACAAATTACCATCCGATTTCAACCCTGAATGTGGTCGCGATCGTTCATCCCGAACCGTGGTCGTGGCGGTAATTTAGCTGGTTGGGGGCAAGGCGGTCCCAAACGCCCTCCCCATTGTCAAACTTATTGTATTGATGGCCATTATGCTAATGCTCGTCTGACTATTGTGAGCGATCTTCTGTCGCCGTTAACATTGGTTGCTCTTTGTCCCCCCCCCCTCCTCTGCTTCTAACTGATATTTAGATTCCGGAGCCTCCACTCACATGACTTCTGCCACCTCTGTCTTGGATTCCTCTGAGCCTAATTCGGGTTCAGATAATGTCGTCATTTGTAATGGGGCTTTTTTACCCATTACTCATATTGGAACTCCTTCTGATGATCTCTCATTATCATATGTCTTGGTTGTGTCTAATTTGACTAAGAATCCTGTCTCTGTGACAAAATTGACTCCAAATTGTCCGGTATATATATTGTTTCGTGACTCCTATTTTTTCGTTCAGCACAAGGTCATAAGAAAAATACTCATGCAAGGTAAAAACGTGCATGATCTATACAAATTGAGTTTCGGATTTGGTTGCTGCTGTTCGTTTGCATCGTCCTAAAGCTTCCTTTGATTTGTAGTATTCAAGATTAAGCCATCTTAGTTTTGATTATATTTCATTGTTAATTAAGAAAGCTTGCTTGATTGTTACTTTTGTATTGCCCTCTCTTACTGTTTGCTCGTTGTGCGAGTTTGCAAATAACAAACATTTACTATTTTTTGTTAATGAGAAACGTTCATCACATGTTTGGATATGATACACTGTGTTCTGTGGGGCCTGCACCTATTTTCTTAGTTGATGGCTATCGATATTATATTATTCCCATTGATGATCATCCTCGATTTACCTAGTTATACCCACTTCGTCTCAAGTCTGATTTTTATGATACGCTACCGCAATTCTCTACACTTGTGCAAAATCATTTTAACAAACGCAATAAAAAATTTCAAAGCAATGGTGGCACTGAGTCACTGATTATCGTGCTCAATTTTTTTTGGGACAATGGAATTTTACATCGCATGTCTTGTGCTCATACACCTTCCCAGAATGGTCGGGTAGAACATAAGCATCGACATATTACTGAAACGGGCCTCCCTATACTTTTCCATTCCAATGTCCCAACATCATAGTGGCTCGAAGCTTTTATTGTTGCAGTATACACTATAAATCGAGTTCCATCATCGGTTCTTCACGGCATCTCCCTATTTGAGACTCTCTTCTCTATGGTTCTAAATTATGCTAATTTTCATCCCTTCGGCTATCGTGTTTATCGGCATCTATAGCCCCATGGTCGTGATATATTTTCACCTCGGAGTTCGGCGCATATATTCCTTGGCTACAGTAGAAGCCACAAGGAGTTTAGGTGTTTTAATCCGGCATCTTCTCGGTCTTATATAATTCGCCATGCTATTTTTGATGAAAATTATTTTCCTTTTGATACACAAGATTGCAAAGTGTCATCTCTTGAGTGACACACGTTGTGTACACGGGCATTTTAGGTCAATTTAGAAGGGTATTTTATGACATTTGCATGTGTATTTGGTCAAAATATATAATATTTATCGTATTGAGTTTTATATAGTGTTTACAAGTGTTTTAGAGTTATACAGGTGAATTTATGCCAAAAAAGGCATTTGGACGAAGTTTGGAGAAAAAACGAGTTAAGTAGGAGCAAAAACAGAAGAAAGTAGTCAAAGAACGGACCAGAAGGAGAAAAACTGGACTTAAACCGGTAGGGAACCAGAACCAACGCGGCCATGGAATAATTAAAGGATTAGTGTTGTGAGCACGGTGACACGAACACGGCCGTGTTGCCAAGCCTGACCGCGTTGGTGGACACAACCACGTTCGATGATCGACCAACTTAAGTTTCCATGCATTTTCTTCTAAACTTTGACCTAATTCAACACCAATTGATCCTAAGTTATAAATAGAGGCTTCCAAGCTTGAAATTGACACTTTTATTATCGGAGAACACTTTGGAGCGAGATCGAAGAGCAAGGAACGACGAGACGAAGATCAAAATCGAGATTTAAGTTTTTACTTCTTATTATGTTAGTTATTTACCAAACATGTTTGTCTATGTATTGTTTTAGTTTTTAGCTTTAGACATGAGTAACTAAACAACTTGTGTTCTAGGGTTAGAAAGTAGGTTGCGCAAGTACTATGTTTTGATTTTACCGTTTTAATTCTAGCCTCCATTTATATCGTTTGTCTATATGTTTATTTTATTTACATGATATTGTCAAATTGATCACTTGATTATTATCTACTTGTTTAACAATTCGGTGTCCGAGAGGAGAGTTTCGCTAATAGACTTACAACACATAGCGTAAATATCAATACTCGCCCGAGAGGAGTGAGGTGTTTACGTAGGCATTGGTCTAGGTACTTTTGAGAGTTATTAGGTGATAGTTAGCCCAAGAGGGTGATTATTCCTAATTAATCTACAGATTAGTATCGTCTGAGAGAAGGGTTACTCAATATTTGTGTCATCTAATAAACTATAGGATTGATTTAAAAGTCTAGAATTGAGGCTAATCATACATAAGAAATCGTAATTAAAATCAAAGCATTAAAATACGTCTTAATATCATATGAATTTCCCTTGATTATTTGATTTCTTGTTTGCCAAGCAATTAGTATTTAATTAAGTATTTTATGCAATTTAGGTTCTAGAATATATTAAACTAAACCACTTATTTGAGAGTCTAGATATGGTAGAAGTATTAAATATAGGGTATTAAACTATACACAGGATACGGTCTCTGTGGGATCGACATTGTCTGCGACGAGCTACACTAGCATCGTACACTTGGGGTTTACTATGTTAGAATTTAGTGCGTTATGTTTTTGGCGTCGTTAGTTTTTCTGCACTTTTATTTTTAAGTTTTTAATTTCTCTTCGTTTTTACGCTGGTTCTCTTATTTTTTTTTTTTTTTATCTCAGGTATCAGATGCAAACTTGATCGCAAGGGAAGGATAAGCTTGTTCCTTTTGATATGGAAATTGAAGCAACTGCTCGTAGATGCAAAACAAGGAAAGACCTAGAAAAAGTAATGCCCGAAGTACCACCGAATGCAACTATAGAAGACATAGTCAGACAGTTGTTCGGGGTAATGACTACTATGCAAGATGACATGAATACACTGAGACAGTAAGTTCAACCGCAGGCACAAGCATCAGATATGCAAGAAGCTGATCAGACAGCTATCAAGGACTGTCTACGTCCCATGCCAAATCAGCGATATGGAGGAGTCGAACCACCACCAATTTAGGCTAACTTTGAGCTAAAGCCAGCTCTAATTTTGATAGTACAACAAAATCAGTTTGGTGGAGGACCATTGGAAGACCCTAACATTCATCTAGGTAGATTCAAGAGAATATCTGAAACTTTAAAAGTAAATCAAGTGCCACATGAACAAGTTAGGCTGTGGTTATTCTCTTTCTTGTTTAAAGACAGAGCTCTATAATGGTTTAACTCTATGGAGGATGTCACTACATGGGATGAGCTGAGCACATGTTTCTTGCTGAAATACTTCCCACCAGGCAAGATGCTCGAACTACAAGCCGAAATAACTCAGTTCAGAGAGATGGATGGAGAACCATTCGAGGAAGCATGGGATTGGCTCCGGGATCTTCTCCAGAAGTGCCCTCAACATGGGTTCACTCAAGATCAGCAAATCTGCAAGTTTTATAAAAGACTACTTGGGCCCGCGAGAGTACTTATAGACGCAACAGTGGGTGGATCCATTTTGGCAAATAGCACAATAGTTGCATTCACTATACTAGATGAGATGGTTGCCACCAGTTGAGTGGCCAAATGAAAGAAATTAGCCTAGGAAGGTAAACAACATCTCTGAGATAGAGCCATCAGAACTAGGGGTATCCAAGGTGGAAGCTCAAATAGCTGCTATAACCAATCGGTTAAATTTGCTGACAAGTGTGACATTGGCCCAACATATCAAGCCAAATTTATAGCAGCTACAAATGCAAGAAATAGTTGAAGATGCAAACTATGTCAATCAGAAGAAATTCAACAACTTTCAAGGCAATCAGCAGAGGTACAATCAGTATCAGCAGAGTACGAGAAATCATCCTAATCTCTCGTATAGCAATCCTAACAATTCTCTCCAACCGCCACCAGAATTTGCAGTTACAAATGGCATGATTCATGAAGGATGAAAACCAACTCAAGTGGACATGATGGAGAAGAAGCTGGAGAGTAATAAGTGGATATGAATAAAACGATGGTAAGTTTAGGGATGGATATGAAAGCAATGCAAACACACATGGGTCAAATAACACAAGCTTTGGGATCCAAACATCAGAAGGGGTAATTTCCCAGTGACACCAAATCCAAAGGAATAATGCCAGGCCATTCGTTTAAAGAGTTGCCCTAAATATGAAGGACCAAGACTGCCAGTGGATAAAGAGGATGCTATAGAGAAAGAACACTTAGAAGAAGAAAGTGTTCCTTAAGAGAAAGAGTAAGAGTCGGATCCAAGTCAGAAGAAGGTCACAGAGCCAAGGCCCATTATTATTAAAGATGGTCCGAAATACATACCTCCACTTCCTTTCCCTCAAGCTTGTCGGAGGAAGATAGTTGACGAAAAATTTGCGAAGTTTTTGGAGATCTTTAAGAAGATTCAGATCAACATTCCTTTCGTTGATGCATTACAACAAATGCCAAACTACGCAAAGTTCCTAAAGGAGGTGATAACAAGTAAGCAGAAGCTTGAAGACTACAAAACATTCAACCTGACAGAAGAATACAGCGCTGTGATCTAAAGGAAGCTATCTCTAAAGTGTAAAGATCCAGGTCGTTTTACTATTACTTGTAAAATTCGTAATGAATTCTTTAGGAGAGCACTGTGTGATTTAGGAGCTATCATAAATCTGATGCCTTTATCTATATTTGAAAAATTAGGGATAGGAACAATAAACCTACTATAACAGCCCTACAAATGGTTGATCGGTCTTTAACTTATCAAAGGGGCATTGTAGAGGATGTTTTATTAAAGGTTGGTAAATTCATAATTCCAGAAGATTTCGTAGTATTAGATATATTAGAAGATAAGGAGGTTCCCCTAATTTTAGGGTGTCCATTTTTAGCAACGGACAAGGCACTAACATATGTTCAAAAGGGTGAATTAACTCTACGGGTAAATGATGAAAATCTAACATTTTCTATATACAAAGCTATGCAATATTATGATACGGAAAAAGCAAACCAAATTGAGATGTGTAGTTCTATTCAGTGTCTGAATACTTCATTACATAGAGAGCTTATTTCCCCTATTGAGGATAACTCGTTAGACGTTAGCTTATCTAACTCTATATTTGCTATATATGATATTGATGCTACTAACCTTGATCTTGTGGAAAGTGTTAGTGCACTAAATTATCTGCAGGAAGTACCAAAGGATAGCGTTGAGAATGAGGATATAAGTGAGAATGCAGTGCAAGAAGAGCCAAAAGAAAGTGCACCTAGACGCGAATTGAAGCCGTTACCGGATCATCTATGGTATGAATTTCTGGATGATGAGAAAAAGAATCGGGTAATAATTTATGCTTATTTGACTGATGCTGAATGTGAAAATTTGTTAAGGGTGTTAAGAAAACATAATTCGGCTATAGGATGGACAATATATGATTTAAAAGGGGTTAGACCAACTGTATGCATGCATAAGATATTAATGGAGGAAGTATATAAGCCATGTGTCCAAAATCATCGTAGATTAAACCCAATCATGCAAGATGTAGTTAGGAAAGAAGTATTTAGGTGGTTAGATGCGGGTATTGTATTTTCTATCTTTGACAGTAAATGGGTGATTATTACTCAAGTGGTCCCTTCGAAGGGGGATGACAATAGTTTAAAGGGACAATGATGAGATCATCGTCACTAGGTTAGTCACAGGTTGGCAGGTTTGTATTGACTATAGGAAATTAAATGCGGCTACTCATGAAGACTACTTTCCTCTTTCCTTTTTAGACCAAATGCTTGATAGTTTAGCGGGTTATGAGTTTTACTACAATTTAGATGGTTATTCGGGGTGCAATCAAATCATGATTACCCCGGAAGACCAAGAGAAAACCGCATTTGTGTACCCTTATGGAAAATTTGCTTTTCGTAGAATGTTATTCGAGCTATGTAGTGCACCTGCTACCTTCCAACGCTGCATGATGGCCATATTTGGTGGGTTGGCAGAGAACGTAATGAAATCCTTTATGGATGACTTTTCAGTGTTTGCGTCTTCTTTTTCCCATTGTTTACATAACCTTTCTCTAGTGTTGTAGCAGTGTGAGGACACCAATTTGGTCTTAAACTGGGAAAAATGCCACTTCATGGTTAGAGATGGCATAGTGCTAGGCCATAAAATTTCTGTCGTAGGTTTGGAAGCTGATAAAGAAAAGGTAGTCGCCATAGAGAAATTACCTTCTCTAGTGAATGAAAAGGCGGTCTGAAACTTTCATGGCCATGCGGGATTTTATAGAAGGTTTATTCGTGATTTCTCAAAAATTTCTAAACCTTTATCTCGTCTTAAGGAAAACTATACTACTTTTTTTTTTATGATGCATGTGTGCAGGCTTTTGAGACCTTGAAGAAGGCAGCTGCAATAGTGATCAGACTGGATTGGTCTCAACCATTCGAACTCATGTGTGATGCAAGCAATATCGTTGTAGGGGCAGCCTTTAGCCAAAAGAGAGATGATATTCCGTGTCATCTATTATGCCAGCAAGACACTTGATTCGGCCAAAGAGTATTACACTACCATGGAGAAGGAGATGTTGGTTGTTGTTTATGACTTTGATAAGTTCCGATCCTATTTGATTGGAGCTAAGACCATAGTTTACACGGACCATGCTGCGATTATACTTGTTTGATTAGAAGGACTCGAAGCCGAGACTGATCAGATGGATTCTCTTACTTTAAGAGTTTTGATTCGGAGATTCGAGACCGGAAGGGGTGTGAGAACATGGTTGCTGACCACTTATCTAGAATCACTAATAAAGTTGAAAAGGAAGGGCAAAGAGAAGCAATCAAAGAGACATTCCCTGACGAGTACATCCTGACAGTGGAAGATATTCCGTGGAACAGTGACATAGTCAATTTCTTGGCTTGTGGGATTCCACCTCCTGATTTGACATCTCATCAAACGGAGAAGTTTTTTCATGATGCCAAGTTCTACATATGGGATGTCCCATACCTTTATCTGAGGAGTGCTGATACGTTCATGTAGAGATATGTTCCTCATTCTGAAGTAGGGGACATCATTAGGCAGTTTTATTCATCTCCAAGTGGAGGTCATTTTACTTCGCCAAGAACATCTACGAAAGTGTTACAAAGTGGTTTCTTTTGACCATCGATTTTCAAGGATTGGCACACTTTTATATTATAATGTGATTGATGCCAAAGAATAGGGGGAATCGAGGAAACATGAGATGCCTCTCATGAGTATCAATGAAGTAGAATTATTTTATGTGTGGGGCATTGATTTCATGGGGCCATTTCCGTCATCAAAAGGGTTTCAATACATCTTATTAGTGGTGGACTATGTCTGAAGATGAGTGGAAGTTGTTCCGACCCAAACCAACAATTCTAAGGTGGTATTGAATTTTCTTCACAAGAAGATCATCGAAAGATATGGGCTCCAAGCGATGGAGGTTCTCACTTTTGTAACAAGTGGTTAGCGGTTCTAATAGCCAAGTACGCAGTTAACCATCGAGTGACCACGGTGTACCATCTTCAAGCCAATGGTCAAATAGAATTAGCTCATCGGGAAATCAAGCAAATACTCGAGAAATCAGTGAACAACAATAGGAAGCATTAGTCCATGAAGTTGGATAATGCTTTATGGGCATATAAGACGATGTATAAGACTCCTTTAAGGATGTCGCCATATCAACTTGTTTTTAGCAAATCGTGTCATTTACCGGTTGAGTTGGAACATCGAGCGTATTGGGTTGTTAAGAAGTTGAATTTGACTTCGAAGCGGCGGGACTATCACAGATCCTCAAACTCAAAGAATTGGATGAGTTCTAGGGTAAAGCATTCGAGAATTTAAGTTTATACAAGGAGCCAACGAAGCGATTCCATGATCAATTGTTCAAGACTCGAAGATCTGAAGCTGGTGATCAAGTCTTACTATTCAATTCCCGCTTAAGGCTTTTTCCAGGTAAACTGAAATCAACGTGGTTGGGACCATTTACGATCAAAACAGTTCGACCGTGTAGTGTAGTTGAATTATTGAATGAAGACAGGATCTCATTCCTAGTGAATGGGCAATGTACCAAGAAGTACTACAAGGCGGCACAAAAAAAAATTGTACATGAAGTGCGGTTGAATGAGTTCAACTAGCACTCGAAATGGTCATTTAGCTAAAGACGTCAAACTTAGCGCTCGTCATTTATTTTTTCGTATTTTAATTATTTTTATGTTTTAAGTTATTTTTTATAGAATTTTAGAGTACTAACATTACATAAAGTGTAGGGGTGATGGAACAGGTTGAAAAAGCAAAAAAGAGGCACGAGAAGTGAAAAACATGTGCCAATAAGCCTGTAAGCTTTGTCCTTCGAACATGGCAGTGTTCGTCAACATGGTTGTGTTCGCTCATACTCAACGCGAACGCATTAAACAATGTGGTTGCATAAGTACATGCCTAGATAAGCCATTTTTCACTGAAACGCGAACGTGAACGCATTCACCAATGTGGCCGCGTCAGTTCCAGAGTAGGCTTAAAACACAGAAGAATAGGTTAAAACCTCTTACTTTCTCCTCTATCACTCTCACTCAAACACACGCACACCATCATAAAATCTTCATCTTCTCTCTTCAAAAACTCAAAATCTTCCATCACAATCACACACCTACACCTAGTTCCATTAAACCTGCATAAAAAATCACACATTTCACCCGAAATCTCGGATTTGAGAAGAAACTGGGGAACAAATTGAACATTCGAAAAAGGTGCTATTTTCTAATTCAAACCGAGTACACATATCTGTTAAGTGAAGCTAACCCTATCCATGGTCTTGTGTGTTTAATTTTCGAATTTATTCATGGATTAGGGGGTAGTTGTGCAAGAATACTAGACTATGTTTAATTTGAGCACTTGTAGTGCTAAAATGGCGATTTTTGTGTAACTCCTTGCGTTTCTTTATACCGTTGATAGGGTAAATTGTCAATTGCTTGATTGGGAGTATGGGTAATGATTATTGTGTATCAATTTGAAGTTTAAATTTGTAGGTTCATTGTGGCATTTTGTTGAACACCTTGCATGCAAGGAAAATAGAGGACCTATGGTGTGAAATATTGAGTATTGACTAGTTTGATTGAGTTTTATGCATAAAAATTGATAAGTAGGCATTGCTTAAGTCTTATGCACATACATAGAACATAGGTGATTCGTTGGGTTGTGATAAGATTGCATTTTTTCTCAAATCATTTGGTTAAACTCTTGAATTTGTGTTTGATATTGTTGTGCAAGTTGATGCTATCATATTATCTAATTTGGTGAAAGGTGTATTGTGTATAGGATAGAAACATGTCTCCTAAGAACAAGGGCAAAGGAAAGAAAAAAGAGGTCTCTCAAGACCCAATTCCAGAGGCTCGACCGGCTTGGGATCCCTATGAAAGCCGACATCTTGGTGTTATACTAGAAAATGATGATCATGAAAAAAGGTGGAGGAAGTTGGCCATCAGAAAGGTGGTACCCACCCGGTACACAGACCATCAATTGACCCAAGCAATGGGTATCCATGAT
Organism: Ajuga chamaepitys; assembly: GCA_958295605.1. Classification (NCBI taxonomy): domain Eukaryota; kingdom Viridiplantae; phylum Streptophyta; class Magnoliopsida; order Lamiales; family Lamiaceae; genus Ajuga; species Ajuga chamaepitys. The sequence goes on along the minus strand of OY282502.1, from coordinate 13,372,601 downwards.
AATATCTGGTAGCAGTTGAATGGTGTGGGCATGGTCAAGATCGTATAACCACAACAGACATACAAGAGGCTCACATATGAATTTATGAGCATTTTAGAAATTCTTTTGCCAAAGTCCTACTATGAATAGCGAGAAGTGGGCATTAAATTTCAAATGTGCAATGAATGGTTCAAACTAAGCATCAGCGAGCTTGAAGAGATTTACAGTCTTCCACCGCCTGACAAGAACTCCTGTATGTATCTTTATGATGAAAAACGGTTTTGGAGGATGTTGACCGAGGCAGAGGGGATGGTAGACCTAATGCTATTTGACAAAAAGAATAACAAGATGTCATGGATATGGAGCCCAGTTATTCGCTATCTTCAAAAGATGTTGGCTCTAACAATCTCGGAGGGAAACGGGGCTGAGTAGAAGGAACGAGCTGAAATTACTGTGGAAGATTTTATCACAATATAAGGTGGATGTGATCACATTATTATTGGGCACATTTGAGAATATTGTCCTTCAACAAAAAAGATGATATATTTATCGGAGGCTTGATCACTCCAATTACAGCACATCTCAAATTTCCCCTTGTAGACATGCAAGCGGAAGCTGACCCAGCCCTATTCACATGGGACGAGTTAGCTCGAATGAGGATAGTGACGTCGGGGTAAAAAGATGGGGATCCTCGAACTCCTAAAAGTAATATGGCTCCCGATGTTATCCAACATGTGGGACCCTTTCTTCGACTGCCCCAACCGCATTTGACTGAGATCCGAGGAGTTGAGGATACCAAGAACTAGTCTTAGCTACTCCAAATCATTTGGCGATCTCTAGAATGCCCGATGCGGATAAACAAAGAAAGTACCAGCCTGCGGGGTTTAGTTATCAAGGAGAGCAAATGTTGGATCAGCCGAAATGGAGAGATGAAGAAGTACCTACACAAGCTGAAGGAAGTAGCCATTCCACATAGGCGGCACGAAAGACGCCGGCTCGGATTATTGAGTCCGTCTCAGAAACTTATGAGGACTTGGAGGGGTTGATTAACTCTCTCCGAGGTGATGTGAATCTATATAGGGGCGACCTTGATTTGGTATCGAATACTCAGCAGTAGCTCATGAACTCGTGTACTTTAGAGTCTTGAGCAGGATCGAGCATGAAGGCAGCAGCAGATTGAAAGATGGGAACAAGACCGGCAAGGAAACAACAACAAGATGAGAGGTGGTAGATAATATCCAAATGGAGAAGACAGTAGGATGAGCGATGGGTATATCAGCAGCAGCAAATGGATGCGATGGCCCAGTTTTGGTAAACATGGGGCTATGCTCCACCACCACCACCACCTTCTCAGTAATACTAAGTAAGCACCAAGGTATATCACTCTTTTCCCACAAACATTAGCCTTCAACCAAGTTTGGGGAAGGGGTGTATAGACGTCTTGGCCGCTTTTTATGATTTATGTTCTCTATTCATTGAAGTGTGTAGCTGCTTAGGTTAATGTCTTTTACTTGTCTTGTTGGGATAGTTTGAGGGTCTGTGTGCCCATTGGTGTTTCTTCGGGTTTTTGTGCCCCTTTGGGTTTGATGGAGAGTAGAAAAGGGTCTGTGAATCTATTATTGCAACTTAAATTTTATGTTATAGTTTAGGTTTATTTCATATGTTTATTGAAATTCTTCTTTTAGTTTGTTTATTGCTTTTATGTGTTAGTTTTATTTTTGTTGAGTTTTGTGAGTAAAAAAACCCGATGTAATAATCTTGAAAAGCTGAGAAATGGGGTTGATAGATAGTAATGTGTCAATGATGAGAAGATTTTTAAAATAAATAACATGTAGACACACAGAAGAGCATGATAGGCATATGGAGACAAAATTGAGCTTGAACTTTAAATTTATGATCAAGTTAGCCTGTGAGATTTGAGCCTTATTTATACTCCCATTATTGGAGTAATTTATCATTCTTTCAGTGTGAATTATTGGTCATAATATTACTTAGTCTCTAGAACTTGCCTTGCGTCTTTTTATGAATATGTCAAGTACGTGTTGTGACTTAGAAAATGGTTCGTTCTTTTCTTAAGCCTGTTTTATTGCCTTAAAATTTGATCTTTTTACCAAAATGTGAAACATAATCCCTAATTAGCCGCTTTGAACCTTAAGCTTTGTTTTCTATTGTCATACATTACAAGTCGCATACCTTTCTTTTAGCCTTTAGCCCTTTTAATTGGACTAATTAAGGAAGATGGAGATAGATTGGAAGGTAGAATGCGTAAAAGCACACGGAAATGAGTGGAATGGATGGAAAAAGATAAGTTGTTATAGGCAGAAGAAAAATAAAAAATGACCCCTCCTAGTTTGTTTATTTTGTATTTTCGTATTTTAAAAAAATCAAGAAAGAAAAAGAAAGAAAGTTGTACATGTTAGGAAATAAGCGAACAAACAAACGATAACCGTGCATAAAACAAATAAAAGACACCGAAGAATTAACGTGGTTCGCTAACAACTTGTTAGCTACGTCCACGACCAAAAGGGAAAGATCCCAAATCAAATTCAAACAAAGAGAATTTAAACAAAGACCAATAATCGAGTATCTATCAATTGATACTCGACCCAAACAAACAACGCTCGAACAATCAAGCCAAATTCAAAGCCAAAACAATTCTAAACTCTCTAAGACTCTCTATCTCAAAGGACTTCAATAGGACCTATATATAAGCCCCCAAAACCTAATCCAATACAAAGAAGGAATCCAATTGGGCCTAATCCGTGTAGGCCCAGAAAACTGTCCGCCTAAGTAGACTCGGGCGACTATATCTCGTCTCGGCCGAGATGCCCCTCCAGCAGCAATCTTCATTTTCTAGACACAAAGTGACGCGACCGCGTCCCCAAGCGACGCGATCGAGTCGCCCCATTCCGTCGCGCCCGTGTTCCAACAATGACGCAACCGCGTCGATTCTGCACGCGACCTCGTCGTTCTTCCAGCTTCAAATTCCAGTTCCTCCACCTCCATACGAACGTTAATTCAACCCCAATAAGATTCAAGGCAAAAATCCTAACAATCTCCACCTTGCCTTGAATCCCCAAACGATGTAGCTTCTTCAGACGAAGCTCCACCTCAAATCAAACCTCCTCACAAATTCGAACAAAACCAAACTCAAACAAAGCAATTCAAACAAACCAAATTCCAATTTGCGCCAGTTGTACCCAATGTACCAGATGCGCCTTAAGCACCAAATTTGTCCCAAACAATGGGACACTAATAACTTCGAACATCAGCAGACCGAACCAAAGTAGAACCTTGCATCAAATACAAAGTTCCTTTCTTAATGCCCTTCAAAATTACATTCGAACCTTTGCAGACATTTAAAACTCCACCTTCACCTTTGAAACTGAAACCCCTACTACCTAGTCGACTCAGTGAAATCAAATTTCTAGTCATGAGCGGAACATGTCTGACATCGTTCAATGTACACAGCCTACCATCATACGTCCTCATCTTTATTGAGCGTATCCCAACCGCCTTGCATTTGGAACCATTGGCCAATGAGATATTGCCACCTTCCTCCTGCTTGTAGGTTACGAATCACTCCCTACACGGACATATGTGGTACGACGCCCCAGAGTCAAGAACCCAAGAATCAAATTTACCTGTCTGTTTCTCATCGATTAGGGCATCATCTCTATTAGAGTCTGCTTCAACTTCCATAATAGAATCAGCAGTGTTTTCCTGCTTCTCCTTCAACCTCGGATAGGCATACTTCCAATGCCCTTTCTCCTTACAATAGTTGCAAACATCTCCTAGTTTAGGACCCTTGGGACCGGAATTCTTCTTGAACCTCTTCCTCAGATTTCCCGAACCACGATTATTGCCAATTGCTAAGGCTGCACCCGATTCTCCAGACAAACCATTCGTCTGATGGCACAACTCTCTAGAGTGTAGGGATGACCTAACTTCTTCTAGAGACACAGAATCCTTTCCAACAAAAAATGACTGCACAAAGTTCTCATACAATGGTGGTAGAGAAACCAACAAGATCAACGCAACATCCTCATCTTCTAGTTTAACATCAATATTACGCAGTTCTAAAAGGATTTTGTTAAGTTGATCTAAGTGATCGCGAAGAGACTGACCTTCGGGCATACGCAGCCCGAACAGACGTTGCTTCCGAAGCAACTTATTGGTGAGCGACTTTGTCATGTACAAACTCTCCAACTTCGACCACAACCCCAGTGCAGTTTCTTCCTCTGCTACCTCGGTGATGATTTCGTCATCGAGACACAACATGATTGTTGAGTGCGCTCTCTCGTCCAAAGTGGCCATCTCGGCAGACACCGGGACATTGGCCTCTTTTTTCTTCGGCATTAGCGGTGCCCACAATTCTTGATGCTTCAACAAGGCTTTCATTTTAATCTGCCATAGACTAAAACTATCCCTCCAAGTGAATTTTTCAATCGGCATGGTCATCTTAGACATATTTCCCATGAAGACAGTGGAAACTTGAACCAAGCTCTTGATACAAGTTGTTGAGAAATAAGTGAACAATCGAAATGAACAAACAAACGACAACCGTGCAGAAAACAAATAAAAGCCACCGAAGAATTAACGTGGTTCACTAACAACTTGTTAGCTACGTCCACGGTCAAAAGGGAAAGATCCCAAATCAAATTCAAACAAAGAGAGTTCAAACAAAGACCAATGATCGAGTATCTATCAATTGATACTCGACCCAAACAAACAACGCTCGAACAATCAAGCCAAGTTCAAAAGCAAAACAATTCTAAACTCTCTAAGACTCTCTATCTTAAAGGACTTCAATAGGACCTATATATAAGCCCCCAAAACCTAATCCAATACAAAGAAGGAATCCAATTGGGCCTAACCCGCGTAGGCCCAGAAAACTGTCTGCCTAAGTAGACTTGGCCGAGTCTATCTCGTCTCGGCCGAGACGCCCCTCCAGCAGCAATCTTCATTTTCCAGACACAAAGTGACGCGACCGCGTCACCAAGCGACGCGACCGTGTCGCCCCATTCTGCTGCGCCCGCATTCCAACAATGACGCGACCACGTTGATGCCTGACGCGATCGCGTAGTTCTTCCAGCTTCAAATTCTAATTCCTCCACCTCGATACAAACGTCAACTCAACCCCAATAAGATTCAATTCACAAATCCTAACAGTACATATGTGTTAGTTGATGTTGTTGTTTACGAGGGGTCAAATATGAGAAATTTCCTTATATGCCTAAGTGTTTGAGAGACGAGTAGTCCCAATATGGTGCTTGAATAAGTTAGTGATTAGAAAGTGCTTTTGAGGGGTGACGAAAGCATATTGTATGGTTTTTTGAAACATTGAAGAGTGAGGATTGAGTGAAAATTGCTAAGGGGTAATTAGGTTAGGAATTACTTGATTAGTCCAATAATAAGTCACTTTTTGTCCAAACATTACAACCAAAATTAAGACCTTTTTAATTCTTTGTAATGCATGTCAAGTACGAGGTATAATTTAAACAATAGGCAAGCTTATGGTAGACGGTGCATGTGCTCCAATTTGAGTGTAAACATGTCCAAATTTTATACACTTGAGAGATGAGTGATGCACTTAACCGGTGAGAATCATTTATTTACAAGTCTCTTGTCTCGAAAGTAGTTGATGCATTGTCATGTTACACATGCTCGAATTTTTATGTTGTTGGTTTTCTGAGAAAAGAAAAAACTTCACTAAGACTAGATTCGTCATCCAATCACCCCAAATGCTTGAAGTTCTTCTTTTATTTTCTTTTGTTGTTCGGGGATGAAGAACAATTTAACTTTAGGGGATTTAGATACAAGTTGTGTATACAGGCATTTTAGGTCGATTTAGAAGGGTAGTTTTTTACATTTGCATGTGTATTTGGTCGAAATATGTAATATTTATCGTATTGAGCTTTATAATGTGTTTATGAGTGTTTGGAGTTAAGTAGGCGAATTTATGCCAAAAATAGCATTTGGACGAAGTTTGTAGAAGAAATGAGTTAAGTAGGAGCAAAAACGAAAAAAAAAAAAAAAAAAAAAAGCGCTAAAGAACGGACCGCATGGAGAAAAACTGGACTTGAATCGGCTATGAACCGGAACAGCTGCTTTGGTAGTCACGACTGCAAAATAACTCAAAGGATTAGTGTTGTGAGCACGGTGACACGAGCAACGTGGCTGTCACTGAACCGGCTGCGTCGGTGGACACGGCCACATTCGATGGTTGGCCAACTTAAGTTTCCATGTGTTTTCTTCCAAACTCGACCTAATTCAACACCAACTGATTCAAAAGTTGTAAATAGAGGCTTCCAAGATTGAAAATGACACGTTTATCATCAGAGAACACTTGACGAGATCGAAGATCAAGGAACAACGAGATGAAGATCGAGATCGAGATTCGGGTTTTTACTTCTTTTTCTGTTAGTTATTTACCGAACATGTTTGTCTATGAATTATTTTGGCTTCTAGCTTTAGACATGAGTAACTAAACAACTTGTGTTCTAGGGTTAGATAGTAGGTTACAAAAGTACTAAGTTTTGATTTTATTGGTTTAGTTCTGACTCCATTTATATTGTTTATCTATGTGTTTGTTTTATTTAGATGATATTATCAAATTGCTCACTTGATTATTATCTACTTGTTTAACGATTTGGCATCTAAGAGGAGAGTTCCGTTAATATACTTACAACACATAGCATAAATATCAATATTCGTCCGAGAGGAGTTAGGTGTTTACGTAGGCATTGGTCTAGGTACTTTTGGGAGTTGTTAGGTGATAGTTAACCGGAGATGGTGATTATCCTAATTAATCTACAGATTAGCATCGTCCGAGAGGAGGTAATATTTGTGCCGTCTAATAAACGATAGGATTGGTTTAAAAGTCTAGAATTTAGAATAATCGTACATAGGAAATTGTAGTTGAAATCGAAGCCCTAGAATACGTCTTAAACTCGTCTGAATTTCCCTTGATTATTTGATTTCTTTTTTTCCAAGCAATTAGTATTTAATTAAGTATTTTATGTAATTTAGGTTTTATAATATATTGAACTAAACCACTTATTCGAGAGTCTGGATAGGGTAGAAGTATTAAGTTTTTCATATTAAACTATACAGGATATAGTCTTTGTGAGATCGACCTTGTTTGCCACTAGCTACACTAGCCCGTACACTTGTAGTTTACTAGGTTAGAATTTAGTGCATCATTGAGCTGCCTATTTTAGAATTTTTTTTAGCCTTTTTCTCTCAGTTGGCTCGTCCTCTTATTGTACCTGTGCAGCCTACATCGCCCACTCCCTCTTCTTCCACTACTCGTCTTTGCATCAGTTGTGACTATTCCCTTGCAGTAGCTCCCACGGTGCCCACACAACCCACTGCACCCGCGCTACAACCAGCCATTCCGACGCTCGATCCACCCACCGAGCTCATGCCACCACCAGCCAACCCTCCTACTTCTGCTATTCTTGACGGGTCTTCATCTACGACTGTCTCTACTCATCCCATGACTACAAGAGCGAAGGCCAGTATCCTCAAACCCACCATCCGGCTTACCTTAGCCACACCGGTCTTATTCATGATTTTCTAACTTCCAATGAGCCTCGGGGTTTCAAAACAGCCTCCAAGGATCCCCAATGGCTGGCTGCCATGGATGAAGAGATGGCCGCTCTTTGGCATAATCATACTTGGGATCTCGTGCCGTGTCCTTCGGGTATAAATGTCGTTGGCTCCAAATGGGTTTTGTTGAATAAAAGATCTCTCCGATAGTTTGATCGATTGTCACAAAGCCCGGCTAGTTGCTTAGGTCTTCACTTAACTACCTGGCTTTGATTATAACCTTACGTTTAGCCTGGTGGTAAAAACTTCTACTATCCGCATTGCACTTGCCTTAGTTGTTATGCTGAATTGGCCTCTCCACAAGCTTGACGTAAAAAATGCATTTCTCAATGGCATTCTATCGAAACTAGTTTATATGGCACACCACCTCTAATCCTCATTTTCCTGATCATACCTGTACACAAATTGCACATCATGTAAAAGTACCAAAGAGAAGAAAAATAATTACTAACTGGTTACGGATGACACTTGGGCTACTACCGCTGTGATTCAATTATGTGACTCGGGTGGCGGTTGTGGAGAGGCGAACCTAGTGGGCAGCAGTGGTGGCCGATATCGAAGAGAAGTGATCTATTGAGTCGCCAGAACATTGTCTTCATAAGAAAAATTAAAAAATACATAAATAAATAAAGTAACCAAAAAGACCATGGGCCATGATGTGGGTAGGAATCACCGCTTTGAATATAGGAGCTCTCCTGGGAAGAGAGCAGCCTATGCGAAAGGACTCCTCTAGTTATGCAAAGAGAGCACGTCACCAAGTCACCGCCAGATCGTCGGAGCCGAACCGCCCTGAAAGTATTAAGCGCGGACCAATAGAAGAAGGAAGGCAACTCTGAGGATCTACCACCTCAAAGGAATGAGGAGGATCCTTGCTAGAAGGACATCTCTGACGTCGCGCGGCCTTGAGGAATAGGGAAGGATCAGGGAAGGTCGTTCGGGAGGAGGTCCAGCAGAAGGCCCACTAAATAAAGTCCAAGTTCGTGGGGTTGCGGAAGGGCCCAAATGACTTAGTGGGTTGTACGGGATGAGGGTATATGGGTTAGGGGTATGAGCCCAGTCTATTCTGCCCTAGAGATTAAGACAAGTGTAAATAACCCTCCTTTTGAAAATAAAAGGGGACTCTCTCTCTCTCTCTCTCTCTCTTCCGTTTTTCTCTACTGTTTTATGCTTCAAAAGTACTCTTATCCTCTCTCGCAAGTTTCTAACGCAAGCTTTGGAGGCTCTTCCACGGGAATAAAATCCGATGATTTTTTATGTAAAAAATGAAGAAGAAATACTTAAGTTAGATCAAGATTAAAGTGGCTCCTATTCTTTTCTCCTATTCTTCGTTTTTCTTGCACATTTAATCACACGATTTACCTATCTTTAGCCACTTAAGGCATGAATGCATATCACACACATCAGGCCAATTAGTCCACCAAGCCCGTGTAGGCCTCGACCTACCCCAATTTGCTACCTGATTGATGCCCTTTTGAGCCCAACAAAAGCCGGGTGTAAGAAAATATGAATATAAATTTTAATTTGAGTATAACAAGCATGAAAAAAGGCGAGAGGCCGTGGTTTCATTTTGTAACTCCGTTCTTCATCAGCAAAGTCTAATATTTTACTTCTTTTTTTGTTCCTTCTCTATTTAGTACTTACTCCGTCCTAAAAAATGTTTTAAAATTTGAGGAAGAAATTAAGAATTCATTAAATGAACAAATATGTCCTCAGACAATCTATCTTCGTTATTCAATATATCTTTTTGTCCACCAAAAATAAAAAAAAAAAGAATAATTAATCTATATATATATATATATATATAAAAGTAGAATGGAGGGCTTTTATGTCATTTTACTTTTCCCGCCTAAAAGTTTAACATAAATTTAGTAAGGTTTTTTCAATTTTGGTAAGTAATATTCTTTTTTATTTTTGATCGTTTCTTATACACAATATATCAAATTATTCATATTTTCACAATCTTCAATTTAACATCCATATCACATATATTAGATTTAAAAATAAATTATTTATTGGTTAATTATTTTGGTTAGATTCTGGTTAGTTGAGTTCTTTTAAACTATAAGAAGTTTATTTATGTTACATGACATGAATTTCTAATATATCTTCTTTACCTAAGTTACGCCCGGGATAAAATCATTGGGTCCATTTGCTTAAGACTTGGGAGTGCTGGGCTAAACCTGACTGAGGGAGTTAATGAGTGTGCTTTATTGAGATTCGATCATCTAAATCTACTGAGCCCAATCTTAAGCAAACGGACCCATTGTTTAAATAATGAAACTCTTATTTTATTAAGTTAAATGTAAAATAAAATAAAAAATTATAAAAAATTTATTAAATAATTACTTACATCTTCTAATCTACTCCCTCCATTTCTTTTAATTGATTTTTTAGAAAAAAGTGAAAGAATTAAGAATTCAATTTTTTTTTCCAAATATATCCCCCAGTAATCTCCTTTCTCTCTCACATCTATCTCATGGTTGAAAAATAAGAAATATTTTAGGATTGACAGAGGGCGACATTTAGAGAAATTCTAAAAAATAGCTAAAAAATTAATTAATTCAAATAATCATTAAGCTAAAAGATCAAATAAAAAGGAATGGAAGCAGTATATTTTTTATAATAACAATGTTTGTTTGATTAGTCATGGAAGTATGGGAACTTAGAGCAAATCCATATTTATATATCATAATTGTTATTCAGGTTATTCTTTTATTACTAATTCATATTTTCATAATATGTATTTTGCTAAAATTATTTTGTTAAGTAAGTTACACTTTGCAACCTAAATTATGACATTTGTTACATCATTCAATCTTTTTTTTAGTTATTTTTTTTTTACGTGGCTAACCTCAACTATAATTTTTTTACACTTTTTAATCTATAAAATATTTTGTCGCACTAACTAAATTCAACTGTTTTTTTTTTTTTTTTTTTTTTTGCAACCTAAGCAATAGTTTTTTCATTAATAAATTTTATATTTAGATAAATATAACATTTGCATTATAAATATAAAATTTATTTGAATAAATTACAATACCAAATAAAATATACATAATTATGTATTTTTTAGAATTCACACACTTTAAATTGTTATTCGAATTATGAATAAGTTTTGAATTTTATTTTGTTAATGTTATAATTTATTTAGAAATATTTTGGGTATATCTGATATCATCAAGCAAAATATTATAAGCTGCAAATGAAAATCTAATTTTAGAAAGGAAGAAGTAAATATTTATAGTTAGAACTTGATAGTTTATGTAGATATATTACAAAAACTACACATATATAAAAGTTATAAGAAAGTTAAGACTGGAAATTGCATTTCTCAATCATTATGTTTTGTGTTATTTATGGTTATTTGTACAAATGCGAACTTTTGATTTTTTTTTTTTCCTTCTTTCTAAAGAAGTACTTTTCCCAAATTTTAAATACAAATAGTACTTTTTATTATAACCATTTTCTACATATTATATATAAATTAATTATTTTCTCATGATCTTTAATTTAGATACATACCATATATATAAAAATGTGGTATTTAATAAAATAAAAGACAATTTTATATAGATTGGTTATTTTGTTAGACCTCAGTACGTATTGTTCATGTTTATTGGTATCAAATTTTAGGCCGTACGAATAAGTTAAATATTTTTTATAAAAAAATATTTTTATAAATACTTTAATTAATTATTTAATTAATTTATTGTATGTATCTTTCTATCTAAGTTTTACTCGGTAAATTAATCTATCTATCTATCTATATATATATATATGCACACATACTTATATGCATATAAATATGCGTTTTTGTCTAATTAAATAAAATGGAGCCAAATGTGTAATAAAGAAAATTATTTTCCCCTCCAATTACAAGTTGGACATTTTCAAGTGTATTATTCATGTATTGTCCCTAAAGAGTTGTCGTTGTACTATCATCATTCTGTCAGTTTGTTTCTTTCTTAACAATTTTTTTATTTTATTTTTAAATAATAACAAGTTTTTGTTTCTAATTTATTTTTATATATAGTTATGAAATTAATAATTTTTTCACCTACTTTAAGTTGAAGTAGGTTTTGACTTTTTCTTGTGGATTAGATTGTTTATAATGGGAATTAAATTATAGAAAATGAATCAATAGATTATTTTTAACAATAACAAATATGAGATTATATAAAAGAAAAATATAATTTTCTTATACATTATTAAATTTATTTTTTATTATCTTATAATTATTATTTTAATAAGTTGGTCTGTTATTATATTTATGTTTACTAGTACTATTCCCGTGCGATGCACGGAAGTTTATTTAAAAAGTAATGATTTTGATAAAACTAAATATGATATAGTCTAATATTTAAATATGTGATCGTTTTACCCTAATAAAGTATTTTTTTAAATGTAGAATAAAACATAAATAAAATTATAAGTAATGTGAGTATAAGTTTCTCGTATCTTATACATGAATTTAATATAACTCACTTTATATATAGGTATATTACATATGTATATATATAAAAATTAATATTAAGATAAATATCTTTTTCAAAATGTTCATTTCTTATCTTTGAAATCCAAACACACATTTAGTGTGTCTGTTTTATTCTTCACCTATATGAATTGTAGCTTAATTAATTCTGAATGTTAAAACAAACATAAATATTTAACTATCAACTCATATTATTAAATAAAATAAACTGAATAATGTCATAAGAAGATTATTTTTGTTTCATTTTTTTCCATTCGACTTTAAATATTTAAATTTATCTAAATAAAGTTTTAAATTCTAATTATAAATATTTACTTTTAAAACATCTTAGTTGTAAGTTTTAATACCTTACTTGGTATTTAGATATACAAAGAATAACAAAATAAAAAAAATAACAAAATAAGATTCAAAAGTTATTCAATAGTTGGAATAATAAAATAAAATATCTTTTGTTTTTTCAATAGTTCGAATGACAAAATAAAACATATGAGTTCTTTAATATTTCTTAATACTTTCATATATATGTTGAAAAGTTTCAATTAAATTATACGTTTATATTGTAAATAGTAGATTCATCTAAAGATACACATTGGTTAATGTAAAAAAATTGCTTAGGTTGCAAAATGTGAAAGAAAAAAAAAAAAAAAAAAGGACATAATTGAGATTGGTTAATGTGATCAAGTATTGTTTAGGTTGCAAAGTCTAAAAAATATATATAGTTTAAGTTGGATAATTTTACTTATTTAAAAGAAGTTTAGTTGCAACTTGTATAATAGCATAGTTTAGATTGCAAAGTGTAATTATTTATAGAAAAGTAACATTAATATATGCAAAATATAAAAAACTAATATTTTTTTTAAAGATTAATTACCATATATAAAGTTATATATATGAGCAAAAGTCATAGTTTTGTGATTTATCAACAAAAATAATTATTATAACAAATAAACATTAGCAAATTTAATAATTTAATAATATGATTATAAATCAAATATTAACTATCGCTTTTAATTCGATAAAGTATGTGTTCAACTGTATATACAATGATTTTTCTCTCAATGTAATAAATGAAGAAAACTTGAGACAATTAAAGTCAAATAAATCAAACTGATTAGTTGTCGTTTTAATGAAATAATCAAGTAATATAATTTGTAAAAGAGAATTATTTGAATGATTTTTAATTTTGTTCCGAATCAATGCTATATTTGTTTTACAACCTACAGTAAATACTGAAATCTTATTCAAATAATCAACGAACAAATAATATAATATTTTAAATAGAATATTTTATAATTATATATATATATATATATATATATATATATCATATGGATGTCAAATCGAATATCGTCAAAAGATGATTAATTTGATATAGTATACATAGTAAATATATTAGAAATAAAAAAAGATATTTGCCACTTTAGAAAGTAAAATTAATTTTGATTTTTACCAAATGTGACAACAACTTATCAATCACAGTCTGAAATTTCAGGCTGGAAAGTGTTACTTACAGAAGTGTCCCTACCGTGGCTTATATGTATAAATATATATTGATTTTCTTTAATTTATAAAATAATTTTTAAATTCTAACTATAAATAATTTAAAATATCCATGAATATATAATAAACGGAAGAATGATATTTTATTTGGGTAGTTCATATGTAATGTAAAGTTTGATATTATTTTACTTTTATTTTATATTTTTTTAATTTATCTAAATAAACTTTCAAGTTCTAATTATAAAGTTAGATTTTCATTTGCAACTTTTGAGATTTCATTTGGTGATTTCAAATATGCTTAAATAATTTTATTTAATAAATTCTTATTTTAACAAAATAAAATTCAAAAGTTATTTAATACTTCAAATAAAAAATTAAAGTCTATGAGCTCTTCAAAATATTTGGGTATTTCAGTATTTTATATGGTATTGTAAATTATTTATATAAATGTTATATTTTTCTTACAAATAATTTATTTATTTGAAGATAAAAATTGATTAATGCGGAAAAAGCTAATTAGATTGTTAAGAGTAAAAAAGACAGTTGATGTTGATTAGTGCGACAAAGTATTATTTAGCTTACAAAGTTTAAAAATATATAATTGAACATTAGTAAAAGTAAAAAAATTAAAAAGATTGCAAAAATTAACAAATGTCATAATATAGGCTGCAAAGAATAAATTTAATTAAAAGAATAATTTTAACAAAATACACATTATTAAAAATATAAATAAGTAATTAAAAATAATTATAAAAAAATACTCATGATTTTTTTAAAGAAATCATTTTACTAATTTTAATTCCGACTAAAACCAAAATATTATAGTTCAAGTCACAATGACCATCAATTATAGCACAAAAATTAACCAGCAAACAATCTGTTTATTCAAATCAAATATCTCATTATAATGTATGTGATATGGATGTCAAATCGAAGCTCGTGAAAAGATGAATAATTTGGTATATTATGCATAAAAATCAGATTTAGATGAAAAAATTATTTGTATTTAAAAGTAAATAAAAAAAAAGTTATGAACATACCAAAAATAGGAAAAGTTACTAATTATAGTCTAAAATTTTTGGAGGGAAAACTAAAATGACATTATTACCCTCCATTTTACTTTTATATATATATATAGATGTTTAAGTTTATTTTAACATATGTAATTAATGAGATTAATTGTGGTTATTCGCATAGGTTAAGAATGATACAGACTGCCTACAGTAACATTTGAGTTAAAAAAATTATTTTAAAATATGTATTTTAGTCATATTTAATATTTATTTTAATTTTATTTCATAATAATAATTATTTTATAACTAATAAGTATATATTCAATCCATAAATTTCACGGAAGAAACGTTATATTTACGCTATTTAAAATTTTACTATATGATAATTCAAGATTTTAAATTATTTATTTTATCGAGTGTACAAGGTTCACATATTAAAAAACAATATCATATCATATTTAATTTTATTAAAATATACTATAATGTTAACATAATTTCGTGCATCACACGGAAATAATATTAGTTTACGTAATACCAGAATCAAGAAAATTTCAAGAATCTCCTTTAGATATATTCAAAGATAACTTAAAAGAATTTATTGTCGGGTAGAAAGTAATTTTCCAAAAATAATTTTATTTAATTCGTTTTATTCTTATAACAAATTAATACTAAGCGCAAAGTTAACACACTTTGGTAGAAGGGTGATAAATAAATTATAATTTAGGGTAGTTCTATAATACACCTATGTCTTTTACCTACTATAGCAGGTTTGCAACAAGTAATTTTTTAATTGTTTTTAACTAATTGTGTAGCACCCATAACACATTTACCTAATTTCTTTATAGATCTAATAATGGATTAATATTGATATTTTCTTACAATCCCAATCATGAAAAAAATATTTCATAAATAATAATTAATACCTAATATATGTTTTTATTTTTTAAAATAATTAATTTAGGTTCGTATATATAATAAAAATATGTCATCTCATTACGAGTTACGAGTTTATAGGTTATTTATAAAATATAAAATATTTATGAGTAAACTTATCAATCCATGTTGTGTCAAAAAACAATTTAGCTTTATATAATATTAATATTAATAATACTTCTTGTCTCTAGAAAAATTAATAATACTTCTTTTAAACTTGGCAATATTGTATCAGTATATTGTATTAAATTGAAGGAAGAATACAAAAATGATATGATATTATAATTCTTTTTTTATTTTTTAGGTCGACTACGTAAAATTATTAACAAACACTATGTAGATGATTAAGTTATCGTTAGTTAAAAAAAAAAAAGAGTAGGAGTTGATAGATGTTAGATGATGCTCAATTAATTCAATTGTAATACAAATAAAATTGAAGCATGACAATAAGTTATGGAATAGTATCGTTCACTTATCGTGGATATATGTTAATATGCTATTGGTAACATGTCAATATTAACAGATGTAGATTTTATGTAAGAGAATTAAGTATCTTTTTTTAAAAAAATATTTTTTCTAATTTTTAATTTATTTATATATTTTTTATAAATTGTTTAAACTTTTTAAATAAAATTAAATTTTGTAAAAATAGTTCCAAGGGTTTTAAGTTAATTTTAAGATATTTTAAATTAATTTTTAGAGTTTAGAAATTATTTTAGATTTTAAGAAAATAACTTTATAATTTTTAATTTTTTTTAATTTTCTTGCCGAAAATTGTCATTGGAGATTGCAATTTTGTAAAAGAAGTGGAGTACAAGTTGTAATGAGTAAAAATAAAAGTTTAGGTTCCAAAGTAACAAAATGAGTATAATACAAGCTGATTTATTTAATTGATCCTAATTTGAAATATTATAAGGTAAAATATATAAATTTATTCTAAAATATTCTGAAACGGCAGACCAAGATGCTATGAAGCGAAATAATTCTAACGACAAATTTGAAACAAGATTAATAACTTTTGTTAAGATCAGAAGGTATATCTAGAAAATAAACTGTCGAAATAATTTAGATTATATTACTATAAGAAAATATTAGAAAATAAATTTTAAATTTTTTACATAAGAACTTAAAATTTTTTTATATGAATCTGAAATTTATATTTAAAAGTTAACAAGTATTTAATAACTCTATAATGATAAAGTAAAATCTAAGATATTGTAAATTATAATGTACCTTTTTTTATAAAGGAAATATATGTAAAAAATTATTCTTTCCGTAAACTAGATCTTATTCAAATTAACTAAAATTACAAAATTAAAAATATTTTTTAGTAAATATAAAATACATAATAAATACTTATGCTTCTCAATGTAATTAATATCTTACTTGTTTAAATTAATCAAAAATACAAAATAAAAATACTTTTCAAGTATATATTAACTGTGTAGTAAATATTTTTAACTTTCAAAATAATTAATATCTTAAAAAATATTAAATGAATGAAAATAGTTTATTAAAATCCTATGATTATTTAATTGAATATAAAATTAAGAAGTAAAATATGAAATACTACTACTACTAATAATAAAATATTATTTGTCTAAGTCATTAGAATCTTGATACCTATTGAATAGGTAACTGGTTAACTAATTTAATGGTTAAAATTACATTAAGAAGATCCAAGGGTTATCATGATTAGGTGTATTAATTTGTTTTATTCTTATAACAAATTAATACTAAGCGCAAAGTTAACACACTTTGGTAGAAGGGTGATAAATAAATTATAATTTATTATCAGAGTTTCATAGAAAGCCAAAATAGCACTGTATTCGAAGCCTGGAAAAATTAAAAAGTGGCTTCTGCTCCAATACAAGACCGCACTATCCAATATTACTACAACTCATCCAACCCATTTTCTACGTGAAAAATATAAAGTAATATTAAAATCTGACTTACCAAAAATCAATAATGTTTTAATTTTTCTATTCGTTTTTCACTTTTCTATTACTCAGAAAATTGAATAATCTTTTTGCTTCTTTTTGTAGGCAAGCAGTTTCAAAATTCCTGATGCATTGTTCATTTTTTCATGATTTAAGTCCAAATTTAGGATATTGGGTTGCAAATTCAGGTCATATAATTGTTCGTGGGTTGATATATGGATTCATGGTTGAGTACTTGTTCCCTGTATTATTCAGGGTTAAGTACTTGTTCCCCGTATTTCTTTTCAACTGTTCCTCGTCTAGTTTCTCTTAACTCCGTCTAAACTTCAATTATTTACTAGATCTTAATTTAGGGTTCTACTGCATATTTTTAGAACATGAGCATGCTCAAATCTGATGATTCATGGTTGAGCTATTTCTACTTCTCGAGCGAACTACATTTACCACAATTAAAATTTGATTAAATTACAAAAGAAGTCTCGGAACACACGACAAGAGAAGTCTCGAAACTTGGTGTGTTCCCGTTTGCAAACACCCCTAAATGTAACCCATTTTAGTAGTATAAATACAAGGAAAACGCTGAAAATAGAGTTGCTGATGTTAGCTTACGCACAGTAAAACCATGTTTTCAAATTTTTATTTGTAAATTAAAAACCTTCATTAATTTACCAAACGCACAGAAAAAAAGCAGAAACAGCCAAACACCGTCTAATCTACTTTCTAACACAACATTAATAAACTAGCAAGGACAGTGACAGTCAGATCTCCTGCAAGACAACCAATGTCGTTTAGTGACAGAAAATGACTTTGAGTTCACGCGGCGCAGAGCACTCATGAGTAAGAGAAGGGCTATCGTGCGCGTATGTGAACGTCGCCGGACAAGCATGCTTGAAGAACTCCGAGTAGCTCGACGCCCTGCATGTCTGCGGGCTGTTGTAATGGTTCCGGCAGCACAGCTCATCTGTCCCGAACGCCGCGCACCCACTCTTGCACCCTACCACCGCTCCATGGGGCGGCCCCGTCACTTGCAGCGCGTGGGGGCACGTCTTCAGCAAATCTGGCCGGCATCCCACCACCGGGCACTGCCCCTTCCCCTCATGTGGCGTCACGGTCATCGGAATGTTGAAGCCGTCGACCAAGCTGACGGCGTAGGAGGAGAAGTCGGCGTGGCCGTGGTGGAGGGAGAACTGTGCGAGGGTGGCGGGGGCAGCGCCGCCGAGGCCGTTGCACTCGAGGCGGCCACCGCAGTCGCCGGTGGCGCAGGAGAAGCGGCCGTTGGAGTGGGTGCAGCCTGTTCGGGCCCAGATGCGGCCGGACCAGTGGGCGGCGGGGGCGGGGAAAGAGCGGTGAGTGAGGCTGTTGAGAGCGAAGCCGCCGCGCTCGAGGGCGGGATGACCGGCGTTGGGCTGAATGGCAGGCCAAATGGTGAAGGGGCAGTTGTTGACGACTGTTAAAAAGAGCCCTGGGGGAGTAGCTTTGGCGAGGGTGCACAGGATAAGGACGATTGACAGTGAAAAGAGAGAAGAGGCCATTTTTGCGATGACTAGTCTGAGCTTACAGTGTTGTGTGTGTGTGTATATATAGAGGAGGTGCCGTGTGTTGCGTAGAATCTTTCTACTTTTATCTTTTGTTTTTTTCCTTTTTCCCCTGTTACCGACTTATCAAATTTAACTGCTAATATTGCTGACTGATAATGGTGATGATTCAGACTCTTACTATAAAAATTAGTGTACATTATTTTAGTGGTAAATATTACTTTTTCGTCTATAACGATTCACTATATCAAACATTATTTTAATGTTTAGATAATTCACATATTATATATAGTGTACACTACTTTGCTGCACTATTTATTTTTTATTCTTTTTTCTTTATTTTTATTACTTCTTTTATATTGTACTCCCTCCGTTCCAAAATAGATGATGTTTTAACTTCTTAAACAAATTCCAAAATAATTGATGTTCTAGGTTTTTTTTACCATTTCTCTCTATTTTACCCCTATGTAAATCCAAAAATATCTTTGACTTTTCAACCTCTCACTCACATTTGATATCATTAAATCTTATCTGCACAAATTTTAGGAGGTTATATTTGGTAATATATTTGTTTCTTAATTATTCTGTTTTTTTCTAAAACATCATCTATTTTGGAACGGAGGGAGTATTTAATTATCATGTATATTTTAAAGTATTAGATAGTGTATTTATGTATCGAAATTATTTTTTCTTAAAAAAAAAAGTTTTTACATAAAATTTTGAAAAAAAATTTCAACAATAACAAGAAAAAATACCATATGATTTAAATTACTACAGAAGAAAAATATTAGATAAAATTACAAACAAGCGTGAAATATAAAATGACATAATAAGTACGAAACATGTAAATAACAATTACAGAAAATTACTAAACAAAATCAAATACAACATTACTAAAACAAAAATACAAACATAACATAAATAATAAATTATTTTTGTCTAGTAAGGTCCAAGTCCACTTCCTAAAAATG
This sequence comes from Ajuga chamaepitys, assembly GCA_958295605.1. Lineage (NCBI taxonomy): Eukaryota > Viridiplantae > Streptophyta > Magnoliopsida > Lamiales > Lamiaceae > Ajuga > Ajuga chamaepitys. The sequence goes on along the minus strand of OY282502.1, from coordinate 13,352,624 downwards.
AACATACTCGTTTCCAGAATTTTCTTGCTCAGCATAGAGAAATTAGGGACACACAAACGCATTTTACCCTTCGAAGTGCATTAATCGAGCATTTATTGGCCGAATACAGTGCTTCCACATTGTAATTCAATCTGTTGTATGCCACTTTATTGCGAATTTCAATTTTAATATTGCGTTAATCTTTTTCTTTTTTACATGTTTTATATTTAATTTAATTTATATTAAAATATAAACTAAAATATTAATATGAAAATATTATATTCCATGTGATTTTATACCTATATTGTGATTTATATTACAAAAGAAATAAAAGTAAAGAGAAAATAAATGAATTATAAGAAATATTCTTTTTTAGTGCAAAAAGTAGTGCACATGGTTGGAGATGGAGTGCAGATTTGGCACTTAAGTATTGCAAAATCTGCCCTAATTTAGAATGACTGTTGGAGATGCCCTAAGAAACTAAGAAATAGATCACCGAAATGAAGGACATTTTTGTTTTTCAGTCTCCTGGTCGAAATCAATACGGATTTTCTGTTACAGTAGGAACTTCATCCTCTATTACACTTAATTCATTAAGTGACACATCAATTTATGACCTCATGCCATACACGTGTCGGTTGGTGAATGTGATGAAACAGAAGATGTAACATCAAATGTAACAGATGATCTCATGGGAGTCGAAATAGCCGTTATAATACCTCCAGAATCATCGGAAGAATTTCGGGAACAACCTCCAATGTTAAAATCGGAATTATCCGATCAAAAGAAGATAAAGAAGATAAATGATGCAGACAGAAGTGTGGAACAACAATAATTACGCATCTAAATTCGTTGATTTTAAGAATATCCGTAAAGAGACAGAAACTAGGAATAAAATTGTTTTCAATTTCAATATATCAAATCAATTGTTTAATACAATCTGAAGACTCATATTTATACTAATTATTAAACCTATAACCCTAATAACGATAAATCACCATCATAATAACTAAAAGGAAACAAATCAAAACAATTATCCTTAATGATATATCTAATCAAATCTAATATTACTAGTATATAATATATCTAATCAAATCTTCTAATCTTATCTCTATCATTCTCCTCTCCCTAAAAGTGATTTTCGTTCTCGGATCGTGTAGGTCGTGTATATACGAGGATGGGTCGAAACATCTTTGTACTCATGCATTCAAGGAGCAACAATAACATTTATAAAATTGTAGACCAAATGACCAAAAATCTGAAAAATAAATGCAGCATCCACAACCATAAAAGTGATCGAAAGTGCTTTAGCCTTTAAGATGAATCCATCCAAAATTAGATCGGTATATCTTTCATTGGCCTTCTCATCATAAAAAATTATGGGTAGATCATAACCACCATGAGCAACTTCAACACAAGTATCAACATTTTTCTTGTAAGAAATTGTATCATCAAACATCTCGTCTGATACAATCTCCGCGTCAAAAATTGGTGGGTCATCATAGCCACCATCACTAATTACATCCGAGAAGGATTCACATGATGGGAAAAATAGATCGTCAATTAACGTCGTATTAACATCCAATTCCTCATAAAAAAATGGGGGTCCATCATAACCACCATAATCAATTACCAACAAGTTGATTTGTTGGCGGATTTGCATAAAATTGTCTTCATGTAGCTCCTCATAAAAAATAGTATCAAGAACTAGTTGACACCTCGGAACCACCATCCAGGATCGTAATTGGTCTCTAATTATCAACTGATGCATTGCAGAAGCGTGGAAGAACAATATTTACGCGGGGTCAAACTCTGCTAATTCTAACAATATCCGAAAAGAGACAGAAACTGGGAAATAAAATCGTTTTCAATTTCAATATATCAAATCAACTGTTTAATACAATACTGAAGATAAACAACGGATTTAGCGTTGAAGATAAACAAATCAAAACAAATATTCTTAAAGATATACTGTATCAAATCTAATATTACTAATAAATAGTATATCTAATCAAATCTTTTAATCTTATCTCCATCAATAACAATCTACTCCAGAGAACGAAATAATAAGTGCATAATGGTATATGAATAGTGAATGTGCATCTTTGAGGGATGGGTATTTATACTTTTTAGCAAAAGGGAAAAAATGTCATTGGCAGGACTTCCTTAACAATAACTCTATAACATTCTAGTCCCGACACTGTAAAATTCTTCAGCTCTAGGATAGACAGTTCTGAGCCCGATTCTAAATGACTATCCTCAAGGTCAAACGCCAGCTCTTGAAGTGTCAACTATGAAATTTATATACTTATTTCCTTAACTAAGCTCTGTATTTTTACTCCAATTCGCCTATTTTATCAGTATTAGAAGATTTGTAATATTATCCACATCATCGAGATTTCTATAGGAGTGTTAAACAAATTAAGTTAGGGTTTACGGATCAAGTTGAGAGCGTAATATTACGTAATTTATAAAAAACTCCAATATAATCCATTTAGAGGATGTTTGAATAAGGATTAACACATCCAGATGGGGATGTGTTCATCTAAAAGATATATTTGTATTGGAAGAAAGTAATGTAGGATATATACCATAGGAGACTGTTTGGTTGGGGTGTTAAAGAGTTATTACAATATGTATCATACTTAACATGTTGTTTGGTTGATAAGTAACCAGCCCAGGTTTCTTAAGAAGCATGTTTGTTTTAATAGCAAAGCCCCGCTGTTGTTTGGTTGACAGATAACCAGTCTAGGTTTTTTCAGAAGCTCGTGCATTTTAATAGTAAAGCCCAGTTGTAACTATCCCTGGGGTGAGGGTTTTAAAAACTCACCCACAAACCTTGGTTAAAACATAACTTAATATCATAATTTTGCTCTTGAACATTTAAACAATAAACCCTAATCTACAACAGCTCATATATTTCACTGTTCATCTCGTGAGTAGCTGGCTATGCAGGAGAGTAAAATCTCCTATTCAATCTCCTACCTGGTTCAACGGGATTTGCCTCATTTCCGTGAGGAAAGTGAGTTTCATCGTGTCTAGAGCCCGCTGCATTTTTTCTGTATTCTCTTTCTTGTTTCGACTTTTTAAATTTTTTCCGTTCTTGCATTTACGAATTTAGGGACCGTGGTTGACCAAGAACTCATCTGAAGAGAGGAATATCAAGGTATTGTGCTACTCTGCAACCTATTTGTTAATTTTAAAGTAAGTTGTTTGCCTTTTGAAGATTTTCTTTTCAGCAAAAACACTTTCTTAACTTTTTCAAGCCTTAACCAATTTTATTTTCAATAATTTTGTGTAAGATAGTTCTGGGAGAGGAGGGATATTTTTTATTCTTGTACTGCTTCAAATAATTCTAGATGTAGGAGGGATATATTGTTATGAAATATAATTCTTATCTAGTAAAGCCACTTCTTGACTGTTGCTTTTTGTGAATGTGTTATTAAAAATTGCTTGCCGATTTTTTTTGGTTTTCTATTATCCAGGTGTATTGGGTTTTGTGTGAATGTGTTGTTAACTTTTTCAATTGCAACCAGGTTATTATAATTTCTTACTTTTTGTATTGTTTTGGTGTTAACCATGTGGTCTTTGTTCTGTATTATCCTGTCTTCTGTAATGTACCTTGTCCTACTAGTTCTTGATAGGTTATGAATGAGCTTGAGGCTACTAGTTCTGTATTGTGTTTTCTATAATGTGTCGACAACGTGTTTTCTATAATGTACTTGGCACGGTAGCTTGAGGCTACTAGTTCTTGTTAGGTTACAGACGAGCTTCATTGTTTTACAATAATTTTGCTCGCCCAGTTGTGGTTTTTTGCAATTTAGATCCTCACCTACCTAAGTTGGTTAAGTCTGAGTTACTACTGGCATCTGATTACTATTGAATTTGTTTGACTAAAAAAGATGAGCTTCGTTGTTTTCCAGAATAGTTTGAATGTTGTTGTGTTTCCAATAGCTCAATTGTTGAGTGCATTTTACTCTGGTATGGTTGTCAGATTATTAGCAATCGCTCTTCATTGTCTTGCGTGTTTTATGTAGTTCATATTTGTTGACATATACTATGGTTACATTTCATTCCGTCTAAAATTAATGCACATATTGATGGATCATATAGGAAGGAGGAGGTAGAGATATTTCTTCTGGTGGATGAGATTGTATCAAATAGTTTTGTCGCATTTAATTTGTTGATAAGTCAATTAAATATGTCTAGTTGCAAGTGACGATCATGTGAACATGAAATACGGCATGTAATAGCTGGGAGAATACCGGATCAAATTAAACATCTGAATTTTTTATTCTAAGAATGAACGATTAAGAGTGTTGAGGTGTGTGTTTGCTAGGGTATGCTTTCTTTTAGAAAATGTTGAGGGTTGAAGGATTCATGATGTGTTACAATCAGGGAGAAAATAACATGCTTCTTTCGCTGCATTCTCATCAACAGAAAAATAGGGTTGTTAAATTTGACTTTAAACGTTCCAGGCACACGATTAGTACTCATTTCCATAGCGTTATGGCGGATGTCTTGAAGTTGTACCCAATCCTCTTAGCTTCCCCTAAGCCTATAGACAAGAATTCTAAAACTTCTAGCTTCCGGTGGCTCAAGGTAACCCTATCTAATTGAGAAGCAATACTTTTATTTGAATATTGTATCTATTCATGTCTAGAGTTTCAGAGTTACAATAAACTATCAAACTTCCTTAATTTCGTAGGGATGCTTAGGGGCTTTACATGTCACTTACATCAAAATGACAGTCTTAGAATTGGATAAGGGAAGATATAGAACAAGAAATGGTGATGTGGTTGTGAACGTGCTAGAAGTTTTCACAATATGAATTTTGTCTATGTGCTATTTAGCTCGAAAGGTTCGGCTACCGAAATTATAGGGTCTTACGTGATGCCGTAAGTAGGCCCAACGATTTTAGGGTCCCCCAAGGTATCACGTACAGTATGCCATAGGAAATTAATCTAGTACAATGATTTGGTTTTGGGTAAGAATTGCGTTTTTATTCACTAGTCATTATTACTTATGTGATAATGGGTACACAAATGCCGAAGGATTTCTTACTCCTTATAAGTCAGTACGGTAACACCTAAAGCGGTGGAAAGAGAGATCTAGGGCACCTCAACACTACCAAGTGTACTTCAACATGAGTCATTCGAAGTCCCGTATTGTAATTGAGTGCACCTTTTGGCTGTTGAAAAAACGTTGGGCAATATTACAGAGTGCTTCTTTCTATCCGCTCAAAACTCGAAACAGAATCATCATGGCTTGTGCACTTTTACATAATTTTATTCGTAATGAGATTCCATTAGACCCCTTGGCAGGCGAAACAAAGATATTGCATGGAGAGGACAAGCACCGACCTTTTATAGACCACATAGAGCCTTCACATGATTGGTCCAACGTGAGGGATAATTTGACTAATTCTATGCTTGAAGAGTGAAGGGGCACTCAAAACCGTTGGTTTCGAAAGAACATGTAGTATTGTGCAATTTCGATTGTAATAGCTAGTATATTATGTAAGTTGTACGATGAACTTTTTATGGTCGATTTTTCTTTTTTTTTTAAATTTTATGTATGATTGTTTTTTGTGGTATTATGGATACTATTGAGACTCTGGATGTTAACGAATTGGCTTTAGTGTTTGGCATGTTTGCACAATTGTATTACTTGACTTTATGGTTTCGGTGATAATGGTGCAATTTGTCTTTAGTCATTTAATCTTATGTGTTCTGCTTATTAGTAGTCAAACTTTTACTGTTGCTTTCTTGTATATGTCATACTTAGTAAACATTTTTTTTATTCTTACATTATTTTGCAAGTTTTGTACTATACATTCTAATTATGAATAAACTGTATTCCAGAATATGCAAGATTATTCTAGAACATGTATTTTCTAGAATATGATTTCCTTTTTTCTTGTACTTACTTTATTTTCTAAATGTAAGTTCCCTTTTTACTTGTTCCTACCTTATTTTCAGCAGACTTGAGGGATGGAAGCGAGAAATTACAGAATGTATACCCCTTGTGTGTAAGAATTGAGAAGGATCGCCGGTGCTGGAGTCTTGAGGAAGAGAAGATGATGATACTAGGTTGAAGGAGATCATTGTAACGGGCTAGAAATTGAAGAATAGCTTTCGACCCGGTTATCCAAATGCACTCAGTAGTTTATGGTAAGGTCGTTTCCTAGGATGGACTTGAATAGTAACATGCACATTAACAACAAGATACGTAGCTTGAAGAAGAACCACGACAACCTATATATTTTCAATGCTATCTGAAAGTGGGATTGGCTACAATCATACCACTAAAATGATCGAGGCTACTAATGAGGCTTCTGACGCATATGTTAAGGCCAGTTTACAATTCAAGATACTTTCAGTTAATGCCTTTAAAAATATATTTTACTCTAGAATATTATTGATAATGTATGACTACTTATTGTTCTTACAGGTTGATGTGAACGTGGAGTTCACGAGGTTCAAGTTATGGCCTTTTTATGAAGATTGGTGTGAAGTATTCGAAAAATACATAGAAACGAGGGAAATGCTTACGGTTTCGTGAAGGCGGCCAGTACCATTTTGAATTAATCAACTCAACAGGTACATGAAAACTCAATCGTGCTTTTATTTTTTCGCTAGTCATGTGATTTTGAAGACTAGAGTCTGTTATTTTCTTAAGGTACACAACTTTCTTATGATTATTTATAGTTGAGTAGGTGATACACGTTAATTATGCATGTATTTAGGTCGATTTAGGAACGTATTTTATAACATTTACATGCATATTTGGTCGAGAGTTGTGCACATTTGTCATATTTGGGCCATTTAACGTGTTTTTTACTTGTTTTGAAGGTTTTGGAGTGTTTTCAGGGTAAAAAGTCGTATTCTACAATTGTCGGATGAAGGAACAAGTCAAAAAGGGGAAGAAACCGATCCAAACCGGCCTGAACTAATCTGACGAGTGAACCAATGAAGAACCGTCGCGACCACGAAAGATGAAGGCTTGCGGCCGCGATAAAAGGTGGCCAGAATTGAAGTCACACTGATCATGCATCGCGACCGCGACAAGCATGTCTTGCAGTCACGATAAAAGCTGTGTTTTTAAGCTGGTTTTAGGTTAAGGCTATCGCAACCGTGAGGGGTATTGCGTGCAACTGCGACAGTAAGTTCGATATTTTAAGGATTTCCTACTCCAAGTATGATTTGAAGCCTAGAACCCCCAAGATTTTTCCCCAACTTATAAAAGGAGGTCCAAGCTCGAGTTTTGGATCATTTCATACTTTTACATACTTTGGAGTAGAAGGCGTGAGAGCAATGATTGACGAGCAAGACCAGACGAAGATCGAATAGCCGACTACTCGGGTTTAATTATTTCTTGTCTATTTTTTAAATTCATTACAATGTTTTCTTCGAATTATTTGATTGATAGTAGGCATGAGTAGCTAGACTACTCGTGTCTATGTTTGATTTTATCATTTAAGTTATAAACTCCAATTTTTTTTTATCTATCTACGTGTTTGTTATTATTTTATGATTGAGCATAATCTGATCAATTAGGCTTAGTCTAATCGTTTAATAATTCTGCTTCGGGAGGAGGGAATTGTTAATAGACGTACGACGTGTAGCGTAGTTGTCTATGACTGCGTAAACAAAGGTTAAGGGGCTTTTGAGAGTTATTAGGATTAATTGACTCGGGAGAGTAATTATTCTAATTAATCTACGATTTAGTCGCTCCCGGAGAAGCTAAGTTAATTAAGTGTCGCCTAATAAATACTAAAACTGGTTTAACAGTTTAAAATTTAGAGATTAGTCATTCATTAGCGTAATTCCTTAAATTAACACCCAAGGATAAATTCTCCTTGATTGGAAATCACTTATTGTTAATTAGTTCGTTTAATAGTTTATATGCAATATAGTTTAGTTATAAACAAGCTCTTTCAATTTCCAGCGTCTAGTTAGAATAATCTTATATAATTATCAAACTACCTAAACCTATACTCTGTGGACCGACCTTGACTTCCATTATGTACTCCTAAACCCGTACACTTGCGGTAAATAAGGGTTAGGGTTAGAACATGTCAGTAGGTTGATTGTTGTTTATGTTATGTAATGAATATTTAGTATTAAGTTTGACTTATATTTAGGTAAAACTACATCTTTTACCATCATTCAATTTTATTGATTTTCAATTTCGTCGAAAAATTAGCCTAGCATTGATTAGGAAGATGTCTTTGAAGGGTTTGACTTATTTTTTACGGAGTTAGGAGAGTGTTGAGACCCTTCCTGGAAGTCAAGCATTGAATAGTATTGCTGCTACGGGGAAATCGTCTATGGGAATGAGGTCTGCAACTTAACAACATGGTAGCCTGTCGTTACCGCCATAAATTTAACCTATTCTTAACCCACAATATTAAACAAAATAGTATATGGTAAGAAAGGATCGTTTCCCACGAGGAGAATTTTGCTTACTTAATTTTAGAATCAAACATGATAAACATTAACTCCAATTATGAACTATAAATAATATATATAAATATATATTCATATAAATATAATTCACACGCACACACACGAAGGGGGGGGGGGGAGGGTGTTTAGCAAAATAATTAACGTCTAAAGTAAAATTAAATAATTCTAAAAAACTAACGTTTTCAAGACAAATAAAGAAATAATTAGCATATGCAAATTTTAAGATTAATGAACCCAAGAGCTTGATTCTTGATCAATGATACAAAACTAAGTTAATAGATTGAAAGTGAGAACCTTAAGTAGCTAAAGTTTCACTATAATCCCTCTAATATAATTGAAATTATTCTAGGATAATCTCAATTCTAACTAATCTAATCATGTCAATCTTTACTATTCAATTAACAAGACTTCGACTAATTGCATAAAGTTAGGGAAGATCAATCCTAGCAAATCACAAGTTGAAATTACTAGTTCAAATCATATTCAAGTATGAATCAAAACCATTTGACCATTCTTAATTCAACTAGTTGCTACTTAATTTCTATTCAATTCGGACTAGGCCGAGCCAAACAAAATAGCTATAATTCCAACCAACATACATGAAATGGATCCAAAAATCATGAAAATGAGGATTAGAATATAAATCAATTACTACAATATGACAAGAATATCAACTAAGTTTTATATTCATTTGAGCAAAATATCAAACACCTTGTGTGCATAACATCAACATAAACATATTACAATATAACTTAACTATAATTCATGAGGGTTGTGAGGGACATACTTAAAACAATATTTTGAAGATATAAAAAGAGAAATTTGACAAGAATTAGTACTAGAAATCTTCCCCTTGTTGAGTTGCTTTGACACCTCTCAAAAAGCGGAAAATTTCCTCCGTCTATCGTAAACGGACTAGCCCATTTACGATAGGTTTCTCCTCCTTTTACACTCCCAAATATGTCCTTAATAACCCTCACACCCTCAAAGGATTACAATAAATAAAACCCCAAAAGATTGCTAGTCTACCTCTATAGAATTTTGAGTTGTTGTTGGATTGTTGAATGAATTTTTCTCCCTCTTCTTCCTCCTTTTTATAGTTGAAATTAGACACCCATTTGCACCTTCAAAGCTGTCAATTTGCTGTTTTAAGCTGTCAAGTTGTTGTTTATCTTGCTAAAATAGGGCCGTCTTTGTGATTTTTGCTGTAAAATTTTAGTTGCAACTTGATGCTTCTTTTACTTAACGTTGGTAGCAACTTCCAGCTGCAAATGGACGGTTGAGCTGTTCTTGATTCTGCAAATTTGCAGGCCTGCTGTACCATGCTGCTTCATTTCTTTTATTTCAGTCTCCTCTCCTCACTGTTGCTTTTAAGTATGCAAGTAAATGAGTCTTAAGTCAACAATGATGTGCTGAAGAAAATAATATAATATGAAATGTAGTTAAGAATTTTTTTTTTTATTCAGACCAAACCTGCCTTCGAGAATCATTCTTTTGTTTTGGGAATTTAAAGCCTATTTCTATAGTTTTAATGGCCTGGACTCTTTTACAATTCAAAACAATAGAAATATTATATTATCCTAAGCCTATATTTAATTTATATCGATGATGAGTGCAATTTATGCACAAATTAATTAAATATAGCTAATTATGACAATATTGCTTAGAGAATATAACAAAATCAATTAAATTAAGAAGCTAAATATTATAGAATTATGTTACTTATCACAACACTAGAAGTGAATTTGTACCCTATATATTATTTATATAAACTCAATTTCATCAATCATATAACAATATAAATCATTTCTATGACGATAAAACAAAAATCAATTAGCTAATTGCAAATATTCCAGATTTTTTTTTAAAGTCTCATTTGTATTTTGCGCACCAAGTACTTGACAAAATGCCAAAGTCAACCTATCTTATTAAAAAAAACCAATCAATTTAAAGCAAATAAGCACCTTGTAACATGTATATTGAGATTAAATCACGAGAACTTATCTTGAGTCTACAACTATCAATTTCATCATATTGTAGCAAACAAGCATGAAATCACAACCTATAAGATCCCTGGAAGCAATTATAATATGTTGCAGTTGATAGCAATCACAAACACATGATTTATCAACACAAATTAGGCACTACAATTGCCGTCAACTAGCAATAAACAACAGTCATATGCTATACATGTCACGATACTCAAATTAAAGTATCCATATGATGCTTGCTAAATATGTTGATTAACTTAGGCAACACTCGCAAGTGTACAAGGCTACTGCAGTAACCAGGCAAGTGCAAGGTCAATCTCACAGGGACCGACAATGGATATCTGGTGAAATTTATGATAATCATGTAAAGCAGCTATCTAGACGACAAATTAGGTTTTGGGTATTTTAAAATGGTAAAATAGATAAACAAGCAATAAATACTAAGACAATTGATTAGAAAGTAAGTGATTAAGGATTAAACAAGTAATAAAGCTAATCTAGGAATAGATTTCAATTATGGGTAGTCAAATGATCAATAGCCCGACCGATTAAATCTTTAGACCGGATACTTAGTCAATTAGAGATGATCACTTAAGCATATAAAACCCCCCTCACACGGTGAGTTATGTGTTGATTAGGATGTATAATTAATCACCGTCCTCAATCGATTAATCATACATAACTCCCAAACGGCCCTAGGATCAATGCCCCTACGATTATCTCAAACTCCTCGGTTATTATTGACTAATCATGCTAATTAATGTGATCACGATTAAATCTCCCCTCTCTATTTTAATTTAACACACAATAAATTGCTAAATAATGGGACAAATTATTTAATAAGCAATAAAAATAATTAATTCGCTAATAATATAGCACGACATTTAACCAATCAGAAAAAAATCACTAATCACCCATAATCTACTCTCTAATCCTCAATTAAGGAAATCTAGCCAACCAAAAATATAATATTTTATAAATACAAATATATAGACATAATCATATATTTACAAATAAAATGAAAATAGAAAGATAAAACTTATTTTGTTGATTTTGATCTTCACTAAATCTTCTCCTTTGCCTTTTTGCTCTCTAGTCACTATTGAAAACTATACACTTATATAATGTCCTAAAAATATCTCTAAGGGAAGGGTTTTAACATAGTTTAGGAGCTTTTTTATCTAATGGGCCAAGAATAGAAGGTTTTGAGCCAACCCATGTATTTTTACACTGACACCGTGCACGGACCATCCATGATTGAACAGTGGTGCACGATCTGGCCGCGCATGAATGCACTAGGTGCACGACCAGGTCGTGCATGGCCCAAAAGATCACTTTTCCCCTGGACTCATGCACAAGTCGTGCACTTTTGGGCATGGTCGCACGGTTAGGCCGCACATAGGTTATTTTGGCTTCTTTTCTTGCCCTTTTCTCCGTCTTTCTTCCATTCGTCGTACTTTTGACATGTTCTACCTGAAAAACACTTGAAAAACGATATCTTCGATGAGAGAAAGAAATACGATAAAATAACATGAGCTTAGAATATACAAATATGTGATAAAAGTACCTTTTCTAAGTACGTTTTTCCGCTAAAAATCTCGTATATCACCAATAATTATTCAAACACAAAAGGGGAATTAAAATAAATAATTAGAGTTAGTAGTACACTGTTCAAAAATTAAAATGTGAAAAGAGAACTTGAATCAATGAACGGTAAAAGTTAACCGATTTTAAAAAATTAAATTGGTTAAATTGCTCTAAACATGATGGTATTGTAACGGCATAATCGATATTATGTGATTGTGTGTGATGAGTGAGTAATTTAGAGTGTTGTAGTATGTGAGAATTTGAGAGAGTTTGGAAAATGAAAAGTTTTATAAATTGTAATTGGGAGAAAATCTCTCTTCCCCCCTCCCCCCAAAAAAAAACTTATATAAATGCGTCCGGCGAAAATAAAAAATCACAACTTGCTCGTTAAGGCAAATTTTTCTTGGCTGGGTGAATTTCCTAAGGCGCTAAATGGCTTGGCCGGGGCAATTTAAAAACTTTCCATTTTTAAAGGCTCGCTAATTGGCTCGACTGGGCAAAATTTTGCCTGGCCGAGCAAAACATTTTATACCTCGTATGTGTCTTGGCTCGGCCATGTAGAGCGAAACTTACTATCACACTTGTTTCTTTTATCCATTTTCACTTGTTTTTGCTCCATCCATTCTTGGAACCTTGCACTCTGGTCCTCCCTCTTCATTGTGTCCCCTTCCAAAAATAAAAACTAAAAAGCTCAAGAAAATATTAGTAATAGAATATTAAAAAATAAAATAAAGAAATTAACAAAAATAAAATAAAAAATAGTGAGTTGACTCCCACCTAACGCTAAGTTTTATGTCTATAGCTGGACGCTTTTACGATGGACTCTAAAATAATCATCGCCGGACATAATGGTGTGTGAACTACGTTCTAATGTCTAGTTGATTCCACAATGTCTTGTCACCGAAGTTTTATTCATTTTCTTCTTTCTTTCTTTAACGGTATAATCATTTGAGCCAACGAATGTCTTCTTTAAACCTTCATTTAGTGCCACATAGTGATGTGGCATCTCATTCAGTAGCCAATTGTCGTTGTCGCCTGAAGCGCTCGTCAATGCGATATTCGTTGGTAAGGGAAAGTATGGTGCTTTCCCATTTGGGTGAGTAACGGTTGCCCCCGTTTAGTTGAATCTTAGGAAATGTTTTCCTAAGAGTTCTAGCATGTTCAAATTGCATGAAGCTACCCGTTTCTCCCACTTCTCATGTCAATTTCTACTCACGTTGCAATGATGTTTAACCTCCATCAATCATTAGCTTTTCCTTGTTTATTTATTAACGTTACTTCAAGTTGATCAACCAAAGTGTGAGGTTACACGAATCAGCCCGTGGCATATACTACATGATAAAGAGTTCATTATCGCTCACCTTGTTATTCAGATCTCGCACATACGGTGTGAGCTAGAATCCTTTGTTTGTACAGATTGTAAATATTATTTTCTCTCTTGTTAAAATGCATTGGTTCTTTTTTATGTTGTACACTCGATTCTAAAATTCTTGTCTACCATATTCAACTGGCATACATATGCCCTATCACATTTGGTACCTTAAATCTCATCTATGTCCTTATCGATTAACTCACGTGTCTTGATATTTAATCTAGATCTACAACATGTTGGCTTATTGGTAACCATGTCCCTTCTAACTTTGAATGTACTAAAGGACTCCATCCAACTCGATCTTGGATAAGTCGGTTGTCTGCTTGCATGGTATTGCCTACACACAGTGATGGAACATAGCTCACACATCATTGTTTATCCCCAGTTTCCTCATTTGGTCGTCATCAACGTACTACGCCAGATGAAGATCTCTGTTCAATAGTTTCTAAGATCACATCCCAATGCAAGACTTCTTTGGGGAGTTGCTAGGGTATTCTCTCTGACCTCCTCGATCTCGTTTAACTAGACTTACCTCACTGTTACTATCAGTATCAAATTATAAATTGATATTTTTAGTCTGCACTGACTATGTTGCAACACATAAACTAAAAAAAAAAAATAGACACTGAAAATGAACACCAAAAAATGGGTTAAATCCCTCAGACACCTTAGACCTTTAGTTATTGATATTCTTTATAATAATAGGTCTTACAAAGAGACTCGATTCCCTAACACCGAACCTGTACTATACCAACAACGTCTAACGACTCCCATAGATTTGTTTGGCTCTAACAAGACAAACCACTGAAAGTCAGACGAGCTCTCCTGAACCCTCCTTGAATTCCATTCTCCTGAAGGCGCTTCGAGACAAACCATATTAACACAACTAGCAACACACACCAACTACTTAAACTAATATAATTGTAGAACATGATTGAAACTAACTATGCTATTTAAATATTACAATAAGCACATGCAAATTCAATCATTAAATATTGAATATGTATACTGCCGCCATTTGAAGTATTCTACCACTCATGATGTTTTAAATTAAATTCTCATATCTTGCCGTAACTCTCGAAACCTTCTTCGATTGTATATATATTTGCTATCTCCATGTATATCATGATTGCGCATGTATCTTGATCGGCCTAGCCCATCAGATATTTGTATCTCAATCAATACACAAACCAATATCTCTCATCCTCATTTGTTGTAGATTCTTGATATTCAACACCCAAGTATTATCTCTTCATATCTTTTTCGATGCATACCTTAATTAATAATTATCTTGCATTAAAAATATCTACCAAAAATCACCCAATAATAATGAATTATAAAAAATAATATATCTACTAAGTTCAATAAATTAAATAAAAATAACATAAGAGATTTTGACAAAAAATTACCGAACAAAAAATAATTTAACACAAATCTATTATATCATTCGCTATATGACAACCTTCACTGTTCCTAAAGTGTAAAATATATTCGGATGTGATTCTTATATGATATTTTCCATAGCATGCAAGTTAAGAAAAGAAATGGTATTGATTTGACCACTCTCAACTTTTGATCCGAATGGGAAAAGGCTTACTAAAAGATTAGGTTAAAAGTTCTTGCCAACTTATTAAGATAATAACTGTGATCTATGGCTAATATTTCAGAGGACAAAACTTCAAACTAAAGAAAAAAAGATAAAGAAAAGCAAGTGATAGATTTTATATATTATTATGAAGTCTCGGATATTGTACTCGAGGCGTCGCGTTGCAGGTTTGCGAATCTCAGTCAAAATGTTGGGACATGAATCATCAGTGTGAAAAGGACCACCTTGTCCAGCCATGGTGTGGTTGTCATATTTTTTGGTAGGGGTGGAAAATAGGTATCCCCACGGCGCACCAATCTGAATTTTCAATTCAAGTATTCATTAAACTATTATAATTATACTTTTGGAAGTGGTTATATTTTCAAATTTTAAAAGAATCGGGTGCCCTGAGGCAATTACACAATGGATATTAGCTTGTATCGAACTGTTAATTTTTTAATATGTATATTTGTTTAAAGTCAGAAAGTGCGAAGTATTATTTATGAGGTGAATAAAGTGGTGAAAAATAGGCAGGGGCGGGCAAAATTCAATTCGATAACCAAAGTGAATTCAATCAGTAAAATTGAAAACCAAATCGAATAAAAAAAATCCAAATCGTTTTCAGACCGGCTTGGAATGTAATTCTGTACTCACTGCTTGGAGAAAGAAAAGAGGCCGAACCATTATTTCTAAAACCAAAATTCAACCGAACCGAATTTATTCGGTTCATTCAGTTTGTTATTTGGTTGAACCGAAATAATTTTCTCTCAAGATTTTTTCATTATTCATTACTAAAAAATAAACCTAGATATATAGATTAGAAAAAATAGATTATATATATATATATATATATATATATATATATTAATATATGTATATATAATATACTCCCTTCGTCCCGAATCAACTTGCACCCTCACACATTTCAGATTGGCTGCTTCATCACAAGGGTTTCAGATTCAACATATTGTCAGCCCGCAAACTCACACAAGTGTGCTAGACTTTGGATATTTTAGAGTAATACAGTCATTGCAAGTGAAAACTCCCTCATATACTTTTGATCAATTAGTGAACAATGTACTGAAATCTATTGAAGACTAGAAGTAAGTAAACTTAAAAACATGTTCTTAAGTTTATAAGCTTGCATGATTGAAGTTATGAAGCTAAAGGGACACAACGACTACAAATTGCCACACATGGGTAAAGCTACCTTAATTAAGGAAGGAAATCTGCAAACAACTTTAGAAGTGGATGAGGAGGTGGTGAGAGAAGAGATCGAGCACTTCATTTCTCGTGAACAGGCTGATGACAGACTTAGGTTATGTTTAAGGGCAAGTGAGACTGCATTTTCATTTTAAGATTGTGTTTACAACATAAACACAATATATATGTGTACATTTTGCTTAGGTTGTAAACACTAATGTGAATGGGAGGTCAATTATATCAAACAAAGACATGGGATTGTAGTGGAGCTCATGTAGGTCCAGGAACCGGAGTTAGTGGAGACAAAACGGGTCCAGAGAACCGGGTTTGATTGGAAAATCGGAAAGGGTAACAACCCTGAACCGGTAGTTGTGAAATACATGAGCTGGGGGGGGGGGGTTACAACGGTTTTCTATTAGTTATTCACAATTGTTTCTTGGCCGATTGATACCACTGGCAATTCGAGGCTGTTACAACCAATTCGAGCTGGAATAACTGCATACCCAGGAGCGTCTCAGTTTGTAGAAATACTTGTTTACAGTTCCCCTTTTATTATTGTGCACATTACATAGAATTAGTCGAGTTAGGGTTTTCAGTTCATGTTTAGGGTTCTAAATAAGGTTTTGTAAAACCCGATGTAATTCTTGTAATTGACAGTGATACTTAGGGGATTGAGGAGCATAGATCCTCCGTGGATGTAGATCAATCTTGATCGAACCATGTAAATCGTTTTCTTGCTTGTTTTCAATTCAGTTTCTGTGCATATCACAGTTCGGTCTAACTGGAGATTATCGTCTGAACAACTCTAGTCTGTTCGGAGTATGTAATTGAGTTTGTGGACGAACAGGCTGTGTGATTGCATGTAATTGGCTTTGATTCCTTTACAACTAAGATTTCAATTTTGTACTTCATGTATGTGAACATTTTCTTAAGACATTGTCTTTCATTTGGGTTCATTAACTTACTATCAACACAAAAGACATCATCTTAAACCAACAACAACTAATCAGCACATTCAATGCAAAAACATAACTAGTTTAAACAATTCAACTCAAACCTTTTAGCACATAAGCCATCAGATTAAACCATTCACTACCGGGGCAATTGTTTAAACTATCAGCACAAATCAACAACATCACCTCATTTAAACAATTCAACTCAAGCTAACATAATTATATTGAACACTCATCACAGAAGCCATCAGCTTAAATCATTCAGGGATAAGGGGAAATTGTTTAAACTATCAGCACATTAAACATCACGTAGTTTAAACAATCCAACTCAAGCTAACAAAGTAAACCAACCTCTTTCCCAGACACATTCACAGATCCAGTTAATTCACAGATCACACAAACCAGCTTATAAACAGAACCAGAATTAGGGCAAACTGAATCAAACACAGAAAGCCTCCAGATTGCATCCTTACAGCTAATGCTAAACTGTAAGAACACATTGGTGGCAATTCATATTGAGTTTGACCAGAATAACCGTACCGAACCAGCAAATAAAGCAGTAGATCCAAAAAGCCTCAAAATACTCACATGTCGAAGATAACCAGCATATAAAGCACTAGATCCCCAAACCCTCAAAAAGCTGAAGAATATCAACCTTAAAAAATACCGAAAACCAAAAAGTCGGTGATTACATAAAGTGTTTATGTTCCTTTGTATCAAACCAGTCGTTGATCATAGGAACAGGAGCATCTAGATCCTCCACAATAGGGACAAAATCTTTAGAAGGTTGTGAGGCGAAGCATAGAATCAGATCCAAATCTGGTTCTTTCTCCTAAAAAAGAAGATGTAGATCTATCGGATTAGGGATTTTGAGGACAAAAGAATCCTTCAAATCTGAAAAATATATCCCAGGAGGAACTAAATCTTCCATGAAAATTTAGATCTTAGATCGCGAAACAGTAGGAGAATGAGAGGGATGATGGATCTTTAACAGGGGAGTAAGATCGACGATGTAAGATCGAGGAAGTGAGAGGGATTTGTTAAGCGGCGAGCGTTTGGGGGCTGAGAAGGATCTAGAGAGTGAGAATGAAGTAGGGTTTGGGGGCTGAGGGAAATGGATCGAAGATGATCCCAAATCAGTTAATAGGAAATGGGTTGGCCATTAGCTTAGTTGGGGTGTTAATTAGTGGGTTGTTAATTAGTTTAGGTAATTAGGTTTAGTTAAATAGGTTATCAAATTAATGTTGATTTAGTAATGACAATTGGGTAAATAAAGGTGTATTGTGGGTAGAGATGGTAAAAAAGCACGGTCCGATGGGTCGGCCCATAAAGCCCGAAATATATAGCGGGCTGGGCTTAAAAAATATATGCCCAAAAATTTCCGGGCCTATTTGGCCCGGCCCGATCGGGCCTTTTTCTTTTTGGGTCTGGCTCGGGCTTGGCCCGTGGGTCGTGGGCAGCCCAAATTTCACAGACTTGTCAGATGCCTATTTTGAATTTTACGGACTTGAGTTGAGACTAAGAGAGAAATAGACACAAAGTCGGTAAGTCACACAACACAAACACATGTTCCCAACTCTGAAACTCCCCTGTATAACCCAACCTGCGCCGCCGCTGCTCGCGCTGTCACCGCTCGCGAAGGCTTATTCTTCAATCTTGGGTCTGGATTTCTCATCACTTGTATTCATTTTGTATCCTAATCAATAAAATTTCATTTCTTGTCCAGAAAAGGAAAATTGTGTTTTTGTTTGAATTTTGTTGTATACGAAATCCAAAATTAGATGAGGATTACTAAGGTATGCACAGCAAAAAGTCTTTAAGTCCAAGGTCTTCAAGATATTACAAAAAAATTCTGACGCTTATTTAGACGGGTCATTCTGGCCCGAGGTGCGTTGGGCTTGGGCCTAATATTTGTAGATCCAATTTGTTTGGGCCCGGCCCGGCCCGACCCAACATTACACTCTTGCCCAATTGAGCCTGGCCCGAGCCCGACGGGCCGCCCGAATTGCCACCTCTAATTGTGGGGGTGGAAACTGTAAGATTAGTTTCCTTTTTAAAGGGTGTGCGACTTTGATTGGGACGTACCAAAAGAAAATTGTGCAAGTTCATTCGGGATGGAGGGAGTGTATTAAAGGTAAAGATTATAAATTTCGGACGATTATTTTTTTTTTTAAAAAAAAATCGAATTGAACCGAATTAACCAAAAATTATAAAAACTAAAATCGAAAATCAAACTAATTTTTAAAAAAATGATCCAAACAATTGATTTCACTTCAGATCGATCAGTTAATTCGGTTCAAATCGGATTTTGCTCACCCCTGAAAGTATGTGAAAAAAAAAAATTATTCTGTCCCAATATAATGGGGAAAACTTTAACCCGGCCAACACACCTATAGAGTGGATGTATGAGATTATATCAAAGTTTGGATTATAAAATATAGATGTGTATCTGGATTTCGTTTATGAGTTGGCGTAATACATGAATTAATGAAAACTATTTCAATGAAGTTAGAAATCTAAAACTTGAGAGAATTATTCACACTTTATGTTGGATAAAGTATATTTGAATGCAAAGACATTATTATTATTATTATTATTATTATTATTATTATTATTATTATTATTATTACTACTATTATTACTACTATTATTACTACTATTATTACTATTATTATTATTATTATTATTATTATTATTATTATTATTATTATTATTATTATTATTATTATTATTATTATTATTATTATTATTATTATTATTATTATTATTATTATATTGTAATAAATAGACATGGAATACTAACGAGTGTATATAGAAGGCTAGAACGCATACCTAGATAATTTTTAAAATTTTATTGGAAAACCTTACATGTACTCCACTGGTCATACGCATGTGAAAATTATCTTTGTTCATAGTCCAGAGTTACATTCTTTGTACAATGTTATATTATTGATCAACAACTGATAGGTTGTGTTTACTTATGATTCCCCTCAATTCATTTAGGGGTACAAATCCTAATAAAGCACACTCATTAACTCTCTCAGCCAACAGTAACTCGTCACTTTCCAGCCTTAAGTAAACATACCCATAGTTGTCTATTCATATTAATTACTGTATAATATTGCATTCTTAATTAGAGGTTGATGATGGTTGAATCGAGTCCACCAAACACATCAACATATTACCCCCAATAAAAAAGACACGAGCCTAACTATTAGGCCTGATAAATATACTGTAGTTACGTTGTCACTTATATATATATATATATATATATATATATATATATACACATACATACAGACACAGACACGTTGATAGTTTAGTGATTGGTCCTAGCCTTTGTTGGTTTAAACATGTGTTAAATTATATAGTATTCAGACCTGAAAATTATTAGAAGATCGAAGTTTATGTTGTCTATGAACACGCGTAATGTGATAGATCATTAACGACTAATAATCAAGATGATGTGGCTGTTTTTAGAGGGTGACTATTACACATGCTACACAACTAGAATATTGAATTGTAAAGAACACACGACAAGCTCTAACGAGCTATTGTATTCACGAGCTACTATGTAAGCGAGAAGTTTTGGTTACAATGCTCTCTGCGATTGTTTATAAAGTTGTTGTCCCCCCTTCATGGGTGTACAAAGGGGTATTCATACTAGTTATGTTGGCTTAATTGGCAGACACGTGTCGTTGAGGTGGCGGGCACGTGGCAGCCACATGGTAATCTTTTGTGCATGGGTGACACGTGTCGGACGCATGTCAGCTCTCTGGACCGGCTCCCGAGATCCTCAGGTCTTTGGACCGCCTCCTAAGATCGTCAGATCCTATACCGTCTCCCGAGGTCGTGTGATCAGCTCCTGGACTGCCTCTAGAGGTCGTCAGGTCCAAGACCGCCTCCTGAATCATCGCTTCCCTTCTAGAGATCATTAGATCATCGAGTCATCTTCTGAGATCATTAAAGATCATTAGATCTAGGGTGAAGCAGTGAGCTGCTTGTGTCCACATTTTCTATACAAATTTGATGTTATTGCTAAATACAAGAATTTTAACATGTTACATTTAATACGCATATTATATCCTATATAAGGGTTAAATAATTAAATCAACCCGTACTTTGCGGACTTTTATATTTCAGTATCTAAACTTTGGTTTTTGATCGATTGCAACTTGAAGTCCATGAATTGTATAGGTTGCAACCTCCATCAATTTTTTCTGACCAAATATCAAACACGTGACAATCACATGCCAAATTGAGAGATTTTTGCTATTTCTATGATTTGTTGAGGCATATTCACATGCCAAACAAATGACAATATCCCTGTTATTGCCAAGTTACAACCTTCGTCGAATTGTGAATCTGCCTCAAGAAATTATGGAAATAGCGAAACCCCCCTCAATTTGGCATGTGATTGCCACGTGCTTGATATTTGGCCGAGAAATTTCAATGGAGGTTGCAACTTGTACAATTCGTGGACTTTAGGCTGCAATTGCTCAAAAAATAAAGTTTAGGTACTGAAGTGTAAAAATCTGCAAAGTACTGGTTGATTTAAGTATTTAACCCTATATATAATATAGAGTTAATTGTGGCGCCAGTACATATCAACCACTAAACTTTTTTTGTGGCTCCAGTACATATAAACTATATGAATTTTGACAGATAAATATCCAAACTTAGTTTACGATCATTTTTTTGTCGGAATCCTGCACGTGGCTTGTGCTGTGATAAACTTTTAAATGCTTATTTTTGTCCAAACAACATTTTTAGTATGCTGAAAGTGTAAAATTTCTTCACACATTTCTTTTCCCTAATAATTCATTTAAATCAACAATGATTCTCCCCCAATATCTAGAACCTCCATTATTGAAGATGAGCAGCTCATCTACCTACTAAAAAACATGTTTGGACAAAAAAACATTTAAAAGTTTATCACGCACAAGTCACATGCGGAATTCTGGCAGAAAAATGATTGAAAAATAAGTTTGGAGGTTTATTTGCCAAAATCCATATCGTTTATATGTATCGGCGCCCCAAAAAAAAAAGTTTAGTGGTTTATATGAAAAAACATTTATAGTTTGGTGGGATTGCTCTAATTAACCCTATGATATATTCCACGTGGTATTCGTGTTGTATCCAATGATTATGTATGACATAATTATCCAAAATATTGACCTTTATTTTTCAGAAGAAAAAAAGAAAAACAAAATTCGATCTATACCAATACAAATGGATGGAGCTAAGGGTAGACAAGGACACCGCGACCCTAAATTTTCAATGAATTTATTATATGTATACAAACGCACACCCAGTATAATTATAGTTATATAAGCAATACACCCTCCAAATTGTTAAAAAAAAAAAAAAAAAGAAGAAAAATTTCAAAATTATCCCAAAAAGTTCATTTCACAACCGCTTTCCTAATTGAAAATTCTCACTCCGCCTCGGCCAATACATATGAATATTAGCTTATTCATATCCCGTTGTGCCACTAATAAAATTTAGAAAAGGAAATCTTGCGTGACAAATATCTATTTTTTTTTTTTTTGGAGTACAATGGTCTGTCGGGTTGGAGAATAGGACTAGAACCCTCTTAATTTTTAAATCAAGAGTAGTTACAAGGCTTTTTGGCATGGCAGACATCTACTTTGAAAGCATACATTATTGCATACAACTTTGTCTACCGAAATCACCCTTAAAATGAACATGCAAATACTATTAATCTACTTGTTTAATAGTCTTAATTACGAAATAAGTTATAAACTTTCACAAAAATTACAATTTACGTGTAACTTTTATAATTTAGTAAAATAAATCATTAACTGAATATAAATTTACAATTTTACTCATTGTAAGTTTTTTTGTGAAAGATTGCAAACTTGCAAACATTCAGACCAACTTTTATAGATTACATCATTTGTTTAAGGAAATCCCATTCATTCATAAATTAATTGGGCAAAAGCTTCGTTTATCCAAATTCTACGACTACCAACATCTAATTTAAATTGAGCTAGTGTGTGGGTTGTCGTATTAGCAGCGGTACGAAAGAAAAGCTTGCAGCTTCTAGGCTATTTGCAAGAGCATAAATATTATCCATGATGAGGCTGCAATAACCCAGTAGCTCTGTTTGAGCTGACAAGCTATGCATGAGTGCTTGATTATCACCTTCAACCAATAAGTTTTTCCAATACCCGTTTTCCATGCACACGTTGGGGTAAAGCCTAGCACAATAACTTCACTGTGGACTTAGATCCGAAGAGATCCTGCTAGCAGTGCCGATCCATTAGTCTGTCTAATGACAAAACCGACCACCAGACCAATAGAATGCATCGAAATTAAGCATCACCATATTAGAAGGTGGTGGTATCCAACCTGCAGAATTATATCTCAGCATATCAGGAGTAGAGATTGGGCTAACAATACGCATTGTGTCTTCAAATTCGGCTGCTTGTTTCGTCGACAGCAGTAGAACTTGTCAGCATTGAATTTCAGTGTTGTCAAATATACATATGTTCCTCGCTAGCTATATTTTCCATAGAACACCGGATAATAATTGCACACCCTGCTGTGGTAGTTTGAGGGAGAGATTCCAGAATCGGGTATGGAACGCTCCTGAGTTGCATTAGGGCCGAAGTGGGCTAATAAACTAAGCCTCTCTAAATGCATTGCAACTGAAAAAAAAAAGTGTTCGGACGTCTCATTATCTTCACCCCAAATGAGACAGTGCGCCTCAGGTCCCATGTGTCTTTGAACGAGGTTTTCTCAGGTCGAAAGGGCGTTGACACATTCCCACCATAAGAAGTGATTAAGCTTCGGGATCAAAGGTATGTTCCACAGTTTCAACCATGCTGGATTGGGATTGCTCGTACTTGGTAAATTGATCGAGCTCTGAAAAAGCGTTTATAGTAAATGATTGGCCGATTTGGCACTGAAATGTCTGTTTTCCATCAATTTTCGATAAATTCGATCACTGGGCCACCGCGAGCTAAGCGGTGTGGCGAAAATCTTCCTAGCATCCTTCGGTTCAAACATCTCCATGATTTTAGCCGCATCCAAACCACCTAATCCTGCAACAACAAGATTAGACATAAGGGTACCATCAGTTAGGAGCTCCACATTACCACTAGGAGGCATTAGAGTAATGGTGTCGATTCAATTAGCCGATTTGGCTTTTATACACCTACCATTTCCTACACACTACGCCATTCAAACCTCAACTAAGCTTCGTGCTTGTAATATGCTACGCTAAGCATAGCTAGGATTGTACCCCACCTGCACAGACTTGAAACTATCATTAGGAAAATATCTAGTTTTTAACATATGGGACATAAGAGAGTTTAGCGAATTGAGAATGCGCCACTACTGTTTTGAAAGTGTAGCTAAATTAAGGAAGAAAATCTCCCTAAAACCCATCTCCATTATCTCTTAGATCTTTCCATCTTTTCCCAACTCACCCAGTGGTGTTTATGTTCGCCCTCCGACGAACCCCAATAAAAACGTGCTATGGCACGCTCAATTTCTTTACAAATACCAATACGGAACATGAAGCAGCTCATTGCATATATAGGGATAGCCTGCAAAATATTTTTAATTAGTACTTCGCACCGCACCTTCATGAGTAATTTTTTTTTCCACGGTTTCATTCGGCTAATCACCTTATTAACAACACTTTGGAGAATTTACTTTTTTTTAGCACCCGATAACAATGGGAAAACCTAGATATTTCTCAAACTTTGTGTGTTCTTTACTCCCCGTAGTTCAGTAAATTGAGCCTTGTCATTCTTGCTCATTCAACAAATCGAGCCTTGTCAGTGTTGCTTATTCTGATACAGCCTGAGGATATTCCTGATTCGGTTGCATTTTTTTCAATGCTTTTTCGATGGATCCGGTTAGTTTTTTCTACCTTTCTAAGTAACCCTGTAAATCCCTCTGCACAACACATGAATATATAAGGCGAGAGGGAGACACCCTACCTGAGGCCTCTTCCAGGAGAGAAGGAATCAGTTGGGACCCTATTAACCAGAATCGAATAAGACACCAAAGTAACACAATTCATAACTAAAGCGACCCAAGTATGAGCAAAACCTATTTGCAATAGAATGGTTTGGAGAGAACTCCATTCCACCCTAGTTGGCTTTGCTCATATCCAATTTCAGAGAAAAAATCCTACGCTTACCCTTCTTCTTCTTAGCTCGCAAGTCAACGAGTTAAGACAAAGATAGTAAAAAGTCAAACCACGAGGAAGATATCTTATGGAGCACACCAAAGGTCTTTCACAATATTAAATTAGGCACAATGGAAGTTTGATATTGTGATGATTACTAAGGAAACATAAATTAAGCAATTAACCAAATGAAAGAAGGTTACTCTCTACTACAATGGGTTTCTAAGGTATGGTTTCACCCAACCTAGGATTTACTTCTAGTGATTACCAATTTAACTTAAGGTTGTGATGGAAGGTCATGTTCCAAGTTAGAACTCCAAGTGGGCAAACAAGAGGGATTCACCAAATTAATCTATGAAACCTTAATTCACCCTAATTCCAATTACTAAAGACCGATAACAGAATTACTAAGCCAAAGGCAAGCAAACCAAGAGTTTAATCAAACTAATCCTAAAATCCCCACCCCAAGTGAATATTGCCTAGGGAGCGAGGCCCTAGGACATCCATCTAGATTGATAATTGTGATTCGGGTTCTTCTTGTCCTCCCCATGGGCCCTCGAGTAGAACCGATATACCCTAGGTTAGCTACGCCTAAGATATAGCTCATACAATTCCAAAACATCAATTCCAATAAAAATTGAAGCACTAAATAAAGAAGAAAGAGAGGGGTGTATAAATGCAAGGTATTAAATGAAAGGAGAGAAAGAGAAAGCTTAGTCTTTGTAATTAATGTGCAAGACAATCTTCAATCCTTGATGGCAATTAAATTTCTCCAATAATTTTCCCAAAAGCCCTAAAATTCTCTAAGAACACAAGAGCCCTAGTGGGTTACTCAAGAACACTTGAAGAACCTTAGTTTTTTAGAGAGAAGGTGGAGATAATTTTGTAGTGAGAGAGTAAATAGAAACTAGAATTTTTGCAAATGAAAATTAGTTAGTTCTTTGGGAGTGAGGGAATGAATATATGGATCATTTCCACCACTCACACACTAAAATATTCTAGAAAAATACACTCTCATTAAAGGTAAATGAGTAAAAACATAAATAGGAAGGGCTTGAAGTATTCAATTTTCGATTTTGACCTCGGGTGTGCTCGACTTGGACTTCTCACAATTTCTGGGAGTAATCGGTGTTGAATCAACTTTCGGCCCAAACATAAACGTTTTAGATATTCATCTTGTGGTCACGTGGCATCTTGAGTCGCTTGATTCCGAGTATGTATGAGAGAGTTATGGCTGAAAAATGGAAGAAGTGTGCTGAAAACGATGCAACCAACACAAACCGCGCAGACTGCCGGACTGGCAGCGGGTGGCTAGCTCCGGTACCGCCTTGGTTCGGCGTTCTTTCATTGCCTTTCCACGCGTTTTCGTCTTCCGTCGCCGTTTTGGCTGCCTTCCTCTTGTCTTCTTGATCCGACCCCTTCATGACTTTTGTCACGACTCAGAGCTCTTTGAGTCAGTCTTTTGCAGGGTCTGATTCGGGTCTGTTGGGCCTCGTCTCTTAGGCCGGAATGGGAAGTACGAGCAAACAATCTTCTTTCTTATCCGATTTCTCCAAAACTTCAAAACACAACTTTAAAACACATAAATGTGCATTAAATCATATCGAAAAATAAATAAGACCTGGGAATGCACTTAAACACGTAATCGCAGGTAAATATGATAATCACTCGCAATCTAAATAAGAAATGAATGTGAATAATACAAGAAAAACGGTAATTTTCATGTTCATCACTTATGTCTAACACTACAGAAAACTTGTGAGTTCCGATCTTTTAAAACAGTAGTGATCGGTTGCAACTTCTGTTGGAAATCACTATCAATTTATGTGCATCCTTTCTTAACAACCTCAGAGCATTGCTCATGTGAGAGCTAGACTTGTTCAAACCCGAAAATTCGCTTCTTCTTCTTCTGGCCATTCCCATTCTTCATCCTATTAATTGCCTGCAGTTCAACAAGTATTGGTGCATGGTTAGAGACCAACCGAAGTAAATGTCTAACCCAAAACCAAGAAAAGCGAGCTTTCCATTCAGAAGTTGCAACAAATATATGCAGACGACACTGAATGTTGGCAGATCCCTGCTGCCTATTTGACCGCGTAAACTAATGTTCATAGAATCCAAGGTCTTCCAAACTGAGATCATGAAGCACATTTCCAAAATTACGCATTAGAGAGATTGCTCTCCAATTCCTGCCTTTCTTTTCAGATGACCATATGACTTTATTAAGGTCCCCAAAGGTGAGCCAAGGGCGGCTCCGTTCAGGTGCAATCTGCCGAAGTAAATCCCAAGTTTTGGTTCGCAGGTGTTGCTCAGGCCACTCGTAAATTCCATAGACATGCCACGTGTAATTATAACCTTCCACTGAAACATCAGTCGAAATATAATTCTTAGAGAAAGAGTAATGAGAAGGTCAAACGGACATCTCCAAAGAATGCATAGACTACCCTTACGTGTTTGCCTGTCTCCTTGGAAAACAACCACCGAAATGTAATCGACGGAAATTAAAATATTGCATTTTGGTGAGTAGTGAATTTTATTTCCATGAGGAAAACTACACCCGAATTTTCTGCATGCATGATCTTCTCCAGTTCCTGAACTGTCGCCCGGTCCCAATCCCGTGACATTTCCAGGACAAAGACTCCTTTAGCCCGGGGGAGTTGTGTTCAACCTCCATCGATGTATCATGATCAGGTAGTCCACTATCTCTGCTTCGTTTAGTCAATCTGTGATCGCCCCCAACACCTTCACATCACTTGACCACTATGATATTCAAATTTGATGTGGAGGAGTTGGAGTGAGTTGCAATACGTTTTTGAATATTTGGTCGTCTTCGGCTAGTGGTATGTGACGGTGGGCTTTTTGGTTTAATTTTTTAGCTTAAGGAACTTGGGTATGGTTTCGGGATTAGTAGTTGATGATAATTGGAAATAGGGATTCATAGCTTCATAGATATGTTGCTCTAGTATTGCTTTTGGAATAAGGGACATCTATGAATATTCGCAATGATAGGTTGAATAGGTATCTCGTTTGGGGGCTTCGGATTATCCACAGTAGGGGGGTTTGTATTAGTAGAATAGGGTGGAGCGTGGTTGTTGGTCTTATTTTGCATTTTCGGTAGTTAATGATGGGTTGTGTTTTTCGTGACGGTTTGAGTAATGGGAGGAGGTGGTTTCAGTGGTTTGGGTGTTGGGTTTCGGATCAGGGTAGTTGCAAAAATTATCCTCTACCAAGATGTTCTTTCCCTTCGAAAGGGCTGTCTCTTTGGTCAGCGAAACTCCTCTGAGTGTATTAGTCAGCTGATTAAGAACTTCTGGGTTCACTGAAGTTTCATGAGAAGCGTTTACCGTCGATAATTTATGTTGGACGTTTAGGACAGGACCACCGAATAGTGATCAACGAGTTTGGTCATTTTCTTTGCGGCTCGAAATCCCCCCGTTTGAACTTGGACCTTCTTAAGAGAGGAAGTTTTCATCCAGTCGCCCTATGGTAACTCTGGGTCAGGAACAAGAAGAATATCTGGCTAATGATCCACTAAGTCACATTGGCGTTTCATGTGGCCCAACAATCCGCATATGTAATAGAAAGATGGTATATTCTCATACTTAAATGATATCCACACAGTCTGATCCTTAGAAATCTGAATCTGAGTTCCTTTCCTTAAAGGCTTATTGATTACATCATGCATTGTCCAAAATTTTGATATAACCAAAGTAATAAATAAAAAATTTAGAATAAAAATAATATCATTTTATCTCGTTTCAATTACCAATAGATTTCGAGTACGAATTTCAGATTTTATCTAACTAGCATCTGTGAACTTTAACTCAATGTAATCATTTCTTGTGATTTTTATATAATATGATGTCTATTTTGTGTTATATAATTATGTTAATAAAAAGGATATGCAATGACATCACTTTCACAGTTCAAACTTTTAACTAATTTTATATTATTATTTTTTTTTTGGACAATATGAAATTCAACAAGTAAAATCTGGTCTACAAGTTGACAAATTTTCGTAAAAGATTATGATTGTGCATCTAATTGCAAAATTGTGTTAAATTGATATTTAATTTTCTACTTTTAAAAAGTTATATTAAAATTAAAATTCGAATTATAAGCAAAACGACAGGTTACCTTTTATAATTGTTTTTGGGTGCCTTATATTAATCTTGAGAAATTCTATGCTACTCTATTGGTAGTACTCGATCGGGTGACACAATCATCTATTTAAAAGTGAATGAAGCACAAATAAATGTTTACTATTAATCTTAATGCACTTTTTAAGTGGACATTTGAATCACCCGATCGAACAGTACAAGACACAATAGCATTGGTCTTCTATCTTTGTGGCTTAGTAACAAAATTCTCCGAAATTTTTAATTTTTCCCGTATTTATCACACATATTTAATAAAAGTTAAAAACACAATTAAAACTTGAGATTTCTAAAATATAGGAATATATACGAATATATCACGAATAATGTCCGTATGATTCCCGTGAAATTTGTCTTCACTACTTTTACTTTTATTTTTTATATATACTTTTGTAATATCCAATTTCAAGTGGTGTATCTTAAAAACTTATAAAATAAAATAGCAATTTAAATTATAAATTTTTTAAACAAAATAGATTTTAAAGCACCTTTCCTAAATAATTAATTATAATACATGTATACCGGTAGAAAACTTCATAGTTACTTAAATCAAAATATTTTCTTAAAATATACTGAATATAATTAATACTAGCAAATAGTATAAACAATTTAAATATTAATAATAGTATTTAATAATATAATAAATATATTATTAAAAAAAATTCAATATATTTAAATATTTTGAAAATATTTCTTATTATGAATAAACTTTTAAAAATAAAAATAATATTAATGTAAAATGATAGCTCGGTTAACTAAAAGCAAAATCACCAACAAAACCACAGTTATATCTTAAATAATATCAATACTAATTATTATTTCCAAACATTAAAACAAATATATCATTATTTACTATTTTAAAAAACATAGTACATCATATAATATTATAACATAAACACAATATTAGAGATACGAAATAAAGAATTTAAAATTTTTAAATTCAAGAAAATACTCGATGTAATTAACTTAAACAAATTGTAAATACACACACATGTATTATGAGCATATAATTATTTTGTGTTGATAAAATTACAGTGACAAAATTAACCAATCTTCTAATTTTTCATTACTTACTCGCATATTCAATATGATTAATACCGATTAATGCCCAACATATACGAGTATTTTGCTAATAGTATCTGCATAATTCCTGCAAAATGTAAAATTGTGTTTTTCTTTTAATTTATTCTTTTTTTTTAATTATTAATTTCACATAATATATTATAAAAATTCATGAAAATAAGGATAATTATTAAAATAATGAATTTGTCTAGTAAAATAAATTTTAATTATATTTTAAAGTGTATGTTTGAAATACTGACAATAATATATATAGATCAGTGGATAAGTATATGGTGTCTAGGCTTAAAATATTATTTTTTAAAAGAAAGAACATAATTCGTAAGCAATATAAAATGTCGATCTAATAAGAATCTAATCTAAGACATTCTAATAAACAACGGCACTTATTAAAAACTATAATTATAAGATTGTTCCATTAGATTAATAGAATAAACAGTATCAAACCATAGTATTTTTAAATACCATTAAATTATGGATTAAAAATTCTAGCCTACACTATGGTCGAATTATCAAATTGATTCCTAAACTTTTTTTTTACTATCACTTCAGTGCATGAACAACACGAAACAATCATTTGCAAACTGTCGGTGACTTTTCCAGCCAAAAGTATATCACGTGCCCAACATGTGATACAAAAGATATTTTTCAATGATACTTCAGCGCAGTGCCTGGATTACACGAAACTGTCACTTTGCAACCCTCCGATTTACATGGTCTTTTTTAGAATTACGGGATCTTATGAAATCTTTTTGGATAAGTGAAGAACCTTAACAAATATTCATGATAATTGAAGGTTTAAAAGATGCATTTTGGCTCGAAATAATTATTTGGTGGAAAACTAAAAAAAAGACAAAGAAAAAAGAACAAATTGATTAACAAATCACTTGACTAATTTCACTATCATTTTCAATCGATATTAATGTAAACCAGATTCGTGATATTTTGCTAATTAATTTGTAACATAATGTTTCAAACGATCCAAAAATATTTAGATCCTAGAAAGTAAAGTGAATTAATAACCTTATTTTCTTCAGAATATATATTTTTCTTGAATAATATCACTTTTTCTGATGATATATTAAACATCAAAACATGTAACAATTAACCTAATAAAAGTTGTTTGTGTCAGAATTAAGCACCACTTGATATACATTTGTTTATCAAGGTCTTACTAGTTTTATTTATCAAACACAATACAAATTATCAGTCACAATAAATACTTACGTCTAACATACAAATAATCACATATTAAAAAGTTACATTTTCTAATATAATATTTATTTTAATATATGCAACATGTGTATGATCAACAATCGTGAAAAGAAGACTAATATCAGAAATTTTGAAATGGGCTAAGAAAATAAGTTAAGTTTTTAAGAAATTAAAAAAGTTTTCCTAAATAAATAAATAAACCAATTTACACTATCAAATCATTTTCGGAACAACTGCCTAGAGCTACTTCGCCACATATCGGGTGATGTGTTACACTCACCAATTTCTTTTATTTCGTCCATATTTTTTATTTTTCTTGATTAATCTACATGCTTGTTTTATATCTAATTTGTCACAATTAACCAAAATATTGTAAATTTTAGAGAAATGTAAATAAAAACTAAAGTATATTTATTTGATTATTAATTTATTTGCAATAAGTCACAATATAAAATGTACAGTTCTGCCACAATGAATACTAAAGTCTAACTCAAGTAATAACCAATGTAAATTTCATTTTTCTAATATGATTTATCTTTTAATTAAATTCAACCGAGTGTCAAATTAAAAATAATGAAAAAGGTGATTAATATGAGAAACTATAAGCAAATTATGAACAAAAATAATAAATGAATTAAGAAATTGGAAAAGAAATTTTTTTAGTAACGAATAATAATTAATAGCTGTGGTATTCTTATCATCTATGCAAAGCCCGCCACGAATCCGTCTACTGCATGAGGGGAGTGTTACACGCGCCATTATTTTTCTAGCAAATTTCCCAAAAAAATAAAAAATAAAAAATCCAATATATATGATAACAAATAGAAAAATGAAATGTGTGATTTCGCTATATATTGATAGCTCCAATTAATTATACATAAAGATTTGACATGTCAGCGGAAAATTAATAACTTTTATAATATATATATATATATATATATATATTAATTTTAACAAATTTATATTAATTACATTTATGATATTAAAAAAATTATTATCCAAATATACAGTAACATCAATATCTCGAATCCAACCCAAAAAATTAACCAACAAAAATTAACATTTTTCGATCACAATTTTTATTAATATAAATAATTCTTATGTATTCAGTGATAGAGCCCGCACGTATATAAGAAATATATTCATCATATCTCTTTTTTTATTGTGATTGATGTTAATTTATATCTATGATGAAAATCAAATAGTTATTTATGACTATCAATTTATATGTCAAAATTTAACTTAAATACATATTTTACCCTAAATTAACTCACAATCTATTTTTAGATTATTTTTTGGATGGAAATTTTTTAATATTTCTATTTATGAAAGAATGTAATTTTATATTAAGTATAATTATAATAATAAGCAATCTGATGATCTAATTAGAATCCAATCAGTGGCATCCTCACAATGAATTGCAACATACATAAAGATATTTTTATATTGATTGTGGTTGAAGATTTTCATTAGACAAACTTGAAATATATGATATAAAATCACAGTAATTAAATAACATTTATAGTGCTTAATAACTTAAAAGAACTACAAAATAATAGTTAAACATGAGATAAATTTATAAAAGTAAGAAATATTATTATTATTATGACAATATTAATTTAACGTACTAAATTCGATTTATTCACAAAAAAATTACTGAATTTAGTCGATCCGAAGTTATTTTTGTTATTTTATTTGTTTAATTTATGAATGAAACTTTAATATCGAATAATTAATAGAGGTGAATTTATTCGTATTTGAATTTTATTAGTTTGCATTGTGGTAAAAGATGGGGAGAGATGCATGAACTATCTGGTAACTGGTGGATACTTGTTTTGGAATGTAGTGACATGTACCTCTTCCGATGCAGTACATCTACGGACGGAACATTCAAAAAAATATTTTAGTTTAAGAATATAGTAGGGTAGGATGTGCATTGAAAATTATAAAAGATATGTTGAAAATTATCAAAAATATAATATATGTAATATGATGTGGATGTAGAAGAATGAACCATCTAATCTAAAATGAAATACATTGAAGACGAACCACGCCCCATCCGAATTCCAAAACAAATATCCCATGAATGTTCAGCTTTGTGCCTGAGAATATTATTCCGCCTATGGCATATGCTTCTCTTTTCCTGGTGTTTCGCGCTTGCTGCTGTACAGGTGTCAAATCATCAGTTTCGAACTTTATTTTGAAAAAAATTATTATTTCAAATTCAAGTGGTTTTTCAGAGGAACTCAAATTGAAAGTCTTGTTTCATCAGAGTGTATATGTTATTAGTACAAGTACAAAAATAAAAAAAATCAGAAATTATAAGTTAAATTGGAAAAAAAAAAAAAATCGCTTAAATGCAAATCTCTCAAGAGTTTTACCTTCATTACATTGATAAAAATTACTTCCTCCGTTTCGATCTAATTGTCCAATCATGACTGGGCACGGAGACTAAGAAAAAATAGATTTTGTGGAATCTTTGAATTTTTCAAAGATGGAGATTAAAAATAGAGATTTTGAGGGTGAAGATTGTGAGAAAATTTGTCATTTATGAACTTGGACAATTAGTTTGAGACAAACAAATATGACAAGTTGGACAATTAGGCCGGGACAGAGGGACTATATTTTTTGCTTTTACCTTTTTACAGAACTCTCATTATAATAAAATCAAGATTTTCAGATTAATTTAAATACTTTAATAATTTGAAAATAGTTTTATTTCCAAAAAATTCTGAAGATTTTGTACATATATAAAGGATTATTACTATCATTAATTATTATTGAAAAA
The DNA here is from genome assembly GCA_958295605.1 of Ajuga chamaepitys. Classification (NCBI taxonomy): domain Eukaryota; kingdom Viridiplantae; phylum Streptophyta; class Magnoliopsida; order Lamiales; family Lamiaceae; genus Ajuga; species Ajuga chamaepitys. The sequence goes on along the minus strand of OY282502.1, from coordinate 13,318,076 downwards.
GAGAAGAAAAGAAAACAATTATTGGAGTATATAGAAAAGGGAATAGGCAATGCCATAAAGAAGGGGCCCAATAAGGTTGAGGTTGGGGATTTTGAATTTTGATATGAATGGGCTGAAATCTACAAATTATCCACCAACGCTCAGCTGATGGGCTCAACCTTGAGCCTAACTGCACCTGGATTTGACCAATTTCCAACACCATTTTCCTAGAATAATATACCTCAACAAGAAATAACTGTTCAGATTACATTAAGGGGCCTAATCGTAATTTTTATAAATCTCAAAGTGTGTTGGTAAATAATAAATATTATAAAAAGCATTGTTCTGCGATCTCATAATTTTGGTGAATTACGAAAATTATTTATGTTTACTCCATTCAACTCACTCTCACATTTCAAGACTCAATACATTTATTTATCTATGTCATAATTCAGCAGGCCCCTCCATTTGCTAATCAATTTTTAGTCAAAACATTTGTACCAAAATAACTGTTGCCTTTCGAATTCTTTAAAGAAAAATGTTGGCTTTCCAAAAACCACTTTCTATAGATGAAAGGACTAAAGTCTTTGAGCAAACCACAAATTTGTCGGGGTTTCATATATAGACAGATTATAAGGTAAAAAACTTAATCGCATTCAAAGGTTATATGGTAATTTTTTTATTAAATAATCGGCAAATTATAAACAGGCTAGAAATCAATCTCTTTTATATTAAGCTTCAAACTTAAAATATTGGACAAATTACATTAAAAAATAATATTTTAAAATCTACAAGGGAGGACGACTGTTATGCTCCCCCTAAATATGTTCATCAACCTCAACAATAGTTAATTCATATAAATAAAATTAAAAAATACTAACAGTTTATATAAGATCAATAAATTAATTTAATAACAAAAAAAATCTACGAATATTTTATAATATTTATCTATATTACTTATACATAATAATACATTTATTTAATTTAGTTTAAATAATAAAACTATTTATTTTATTATATTAAAATTAATTAAAATACACATGTATATAATAATGCATTTTGCTGGAATCAAGAAAACCGCATCCCCACCGGCAGGGTACGTCGGTCACTGACTAAAGTAATGGATCCGAAAACCAAAAAAAAAAAGAAAAAAAAAAAAGAAAAAGGCAAAAGATGAAAAAGACGAAGGGGAACGAAAGTCAATACAAGAAGGAAAATGTTGAAATAGTAACTTCTTTTATATGTTTGTGTTATAAATATAATAATTGTGTGCAACACGATCAATGTTGATAAGATTGTCGTTTATAAGGGCAGACCCAAATTTCACGGTTAGAAGGGGTCAATAGAACAAGTACATCATAATTGTTAATATATAAACGATTATATAATTTAAATAATATTTATAAGTGTTTATGGAACTCGATCAAAAGTCAAATTGATTTTACCACTGACTCAAGTTCAACTGATCGATTCAACCGTTGATCCAATGCAGGATCGATCCAATATTTTAAGGCATTCGGTGCAAAGAGAAAAAAGGGACCCTTACTTTATATAAATAAAATTATTAATATTATTTTCACAAAAATAATTTTCATCAACTGAATATAAAATTAATATGTATAATTATTAAAAAGATGATATTTCAATTTTAATCATACTAATTTCATCGAAACAAATATAAACATAATATTAATTTTATACATAGTTGACAAAATGGAACCTTATGCGGATACACAAATTTTTACATGAGAATACTCAATTTTTACTAAAGAAAATTTAAAAAAAAAACAAAAAACAAAAAATCTAAAAGACAGTATTTTTAAATGAGAACTGCAGCGCATACCACTTAGGCTACTCGCCTAATTAAAATTTTCTATTAACTTACATATATATATATATATATATATATATATATATATAATTGAATACATATATAATTAAAAAAATTGGGGCCCCTGACGGCTAGGGACCCAGTGTAGCGGCACCGGGTTGACCATTCCAGGGACGGCTATGGTCCAACGGATTAAGTGCAACCAACTTAGATAATTTTAACTTTTATTTGGAGTTGTTTATATTCTTATACAATGAAATATAATGAATATATATTTGGGGTTAACATATATAAATTATAAATGATCAATAGATAGTAAAATCAGTTGATTTAAAAACACTCTAATTTCAAACTATATATTTCAATTTTTAAGAACGCCCAACCTCCAATTACCGTAAGTTCAAATATGCAATACCATAAAAAATTCATAGATCTCTTAAAAAAGAAGAAACAAGTTTTAGTGGGTCGGCGGTCTGAGGAGTCAACCAATTTTCAACGATTTTGAACGAGTATTTATGGTTCAATGGTACTTATGGGTTCTAACCTGTCCAGTTCCACAAACCTTGATATTACTATTAAATATGTCGACATGCATTATTACTTATTATTTATCCATATATTAAAACTAAGAGTATTTCTATTACATACTCTGAAAGTTATCTAAATTTATTTTCAGTATTTCATAATGTAGAGAGAGGCCTAAACCCCTGTGTGTAGCTTCGGCCTGGTTGTGCACTGATAAAATTCATGGCACGAGTGTGCACAGTGTTGAAATATTGATTGAATTTGTTGAATAATTTACGCGTGGGTTGTCCTGCATTAATAAATTTGGGGAGAACACAATATACACTTGAAATATACAACATGTTTTTCACTAAAAAATATGAATTCATTGTCTTGGGATATCAATTAATACTAATTAACTAGAAGAAACTACTGCACGAGTACGGTGACATAATTGTATATTAGATTAGATTAAGAGGCTAAATTAAAATTAACGCTTATATACTTTAGCTAGGGTTGGCAATAGGGATAACCTGGAGGTTAAGCCCTCATCCTCGTTCCCATGTTCGTGGGATTTCTCATTCCGTTTTCCGCAAAGTTAGTGGGGATTCTTTTGACTCCATTCCCGTTCCTGCGAGGATTCATGTCCCGTTTTTATTTATATTTTTTAATTTAATATATCTATTAATAATATTTAAAAAAGAAATTTAAAAATAATTAGTAGACTCCAATTTAATAAAGTGAATAAAGAAAATTTAGAATTTAGTATATATAAGTCATTTTAATATTACAATAATAGAAATATAATAAAAATAAAATATTTTTTTACCACGTAAGTATATTAAATATATAAAATTAAATAATTTCATGGGATCTTCACGGGAAGCAGGGCGGAGAGTGCATTCTCCATCCCTCTCGTCTTCTTGACTAACAAGGACAATTTCTTTCCCATCCCCACTCCTGCGGGAAAACAAATCGAGAATTCTCTGCCTCGTTTGAGACGGATCCCCACAGGGAACCCTTTAGCTTAAAAAGTAGAATGATGTTGAGCCACGGTCAACCTAAATGAAATGTGGATAAATTGGTCCAAAATATGCTTTTGGGGCAACATTTGTTTCACAAAAATGGAGCAAAACCTTTCACTACCAATGTTGGCTTCACAAATGAGTAAACTCAAGTGATGCATGCAACTCAGAATGTTTGTGTACGTGTATGAATATGCCAATCAAACCTAAAATTGACCTCACGCCCCACGCCAATAGTCATCACTTTATCAATGTCACCCACGTACGCTCATCCCTTTATATATTTGGGAGAATATTTTATCTATCATATTTGGGAAAGAATATATAAAATGTAACTAATTTTTAAATTAATATCAAAAGTATCACTTTGACACTATTCACGCAACTCTCCCTTTCTTTCTCCTCTGCATTTTCTCTCTCCTCTCTCCTCTCTATATTCTCTTTCCTCTCTCCTCTGTTCTCTCTCCTCCCTCCTATTCTATTTTCCGGAACGTTTCTCCCTCTTCTCCATTCTTTCTCTCTTCTCCATTTCAAAATTTCACCATTTTTTCTGAAGATGCATGACACACATGGGGTTTTTCTATTTCGTTTTTCTCTTTCCCTTTCTCTCTGTATCTTTAATGGAAGATCTGTCCAACCGGCGATGAAATATATCATGACACGAAATATATATTTTTATGGCACGAAGTATATTAGTCATGGCACGAGTAGTGATATAATATTCTGACGTCGTGCCGCTGCCCCCTAATATCTCGCAATTGCTTATTCTCACGTCGTGCCAAGGTATATCATGGCACGACATATATTTTTTATGGCACGAAGTGTATTAGTCATGACATGAGTAGTAATATAATATTCTGACATCGTGCCGCTGCCCCCTAATATCTCGCAATTGCTTATTCTCACGTCGTGCCAAGGTATATCATGGCACGACATATATTTTTTATGGCACGAAGTGTATTAGTCATGACACGAGTAGTAATATAATATTCTGACATCGTGCCGCTACCCCCTAATATCTCGCAATTGCTTATTCTCACGTCGTGCCAAGGTATATCATGGCACGACATATATTTTTTATGGCACGAAGTGTATTAGTCATGACATGAGTAGTAATATAATATTCTGACATCGTGCCGCTGCCCCCTAATATCTCGCAATTGCTTATTCTCACGTCGTGCCGAGATATATCATGGCTCGACATATATTTTTTATGGCACGAAGTGTATTAGTAATGGCACAAGTACGTAATATCATTCCTACATGTGACACTATTATCTAGTAATATAATATTCCGACTCCGTGCTGATCATGCCATGTTGAAGAAAAAATATGAAAGCTTGAAGATGACAATAATGACGTCTCTGTAAATTGAAGACAAGAGAGAGAAAGTTTGAAAAGTCTGCAAAAAAATAAAGGAGGAGAGAGAAAAGGGGAAAAGTACAAGTAATTAAAGAGGAGAGAGAAGGAGAAAAAGTAACGAAAAGATGGGCTTGCAGGAGGGGGGGTGGGAGTGGGGTGAGAGTGAAATGGGCACTACAAGACAAAAAGTGATAGATTTAATATATTTTTGTAAAGCTGATACATTTTATATGTTTATTACACAAGGTGATGGATTTGGGGGTTTTCATAATTTCGTTTATGACATTACTTGTCGCGCTGCCCACGCTCCTCAATTTATGCATTTCAACAATGCGGGTTGGGTCGAGTATTTTACTGTCCCGTCCTCCTCGATCAAGGGTCTTTACCCCATGTTCTACCCGCCTTGTCAACATTGTTTCCTTTTTTCTTAAGAAAAAATCTACTGTTTATTTAGTTTAGTTTAACACTTTTAATTTTATATATTTAGTTATTTGGTTATTAAAAAATAGAAAGTTAGATTATATTTTTACTTAGTGTAATTAAAAATTAAAATGACACACACATACAAATATGTATGTTATGTCTAAAATTATATATATAATAATATATATTAATATATTTTACATATATATATATATATATATATATATATATATATATATAGATAATTTCACATAAGGTGCGACATTGCTCGAGAGCTCACTTCATCCACTCGACTAGCCATCTTTATCGTATCGGAGCACATAGCTTACGTGAAGTTCATGGTTTACTGCCGTCGGAGAGCATGAGTTACCTAAATAACAGCTTACTTATCCAGTCAACTAGTCATCTCTACAGAGTCTGGGCACACAACTTATATGAAGTCCATAATTATCGTCATTGGAAAGCATGTGCTACCCAAGTGGCAGGTTTATTGTAGCCGGAAACGCTTCCCAACCAAAGTGGCACCTTACCTAGTCCGTAAAGTCGTCCCTTCATCGCCTTGAGGCTCCACCATCTTTTTATTGTTTGGCATGCCAATGAGCATGACTCCAATACCACTTGTTGGGTCCTGACTTTAATACTATTTATTAGGCTCTAATAGATTTATTTTCACATTAATATGATATTGTTCGTTTTTTTATCGAATGATCTATTTTTAGTTCTCCTCCCAAAATACCTCATATCAATAACGATGTGTGTTCAATGTTCATCCTAATAAACCCCAAATTGTGTAATCCATGTGAGATTATATTTGACAATTTCAATAAACTTACCAATAGATATTGCACCTAATATTTTTCATATCTACTGTGAAGAACATTTTCAGGTAGATTAACTATGGGCTGTAAGCCAAAGGAAGATATAATAGAGGTTCATTTAGAAGTTGTTCCAATACGAATTATGGTTCTAAGTGTAAATTTATTTGAGAGATTACTGATTTTCTATTAGTTGAGCTTATTTGATAATTAATAGATTGAAAGTTGAACAATCTACAATTAAGTGGAACATCAGGTGTTATAATTTTATATTTCTATAATTATTATAACAAATTTTACTTATGAAGCTTTAACTGAGTATTAAATTTTATCAAACACATAAGTATAGTCAAATATTTGTGAAATACGATTTGAACGAGCTTCTAAAAATAAATTGAAAGTAAATATATAATGAAAACCCCCAAATCCATCACCTTGTGTAATAAACATATAAAATGTATCTTTACAAAAATATAAAATCTTCTCCCAACGAAATTTATGAGTGAGAAAAGAAAGAAAGAAATAAATTGATAATGCTTAATTTGTAAAAGCAAGGAAGAAGAGTATTCTAAGCTTGTCTTAGAAGTAAGTTTGTCATACTTTTTCCTTTTTGGTTGGTGTTTTTAATGATAAGTACCTTTTGATGTTGCTATTGCTCACACGTGACTTGCCATTATTTTATTCTGTATAGTTCAATCATTAAAAAACAAATATGGTACAGCCTTCTAAAATAATTGTACGCTGTTTGTTTAGGGATTAAGAAGCTCACCGGAAATCTTTACTTCTTCATGTAAAATTCTCAAATATAGACTACAATTTCTCTACTGTTATACGCTAAAATAGATGTTACTGTTATTCTCTTCAAAATACTAGTGTTTTTTGGGTAATGTGATTTATGATCATGGAAAATTCTATATCCATCTCTTTTACGATCAATGTTTCTAAATTCGGATCGGAAGAATCGAATATGATACCGGCCAAAAATCGGTGATCCAATTAACCTGTTTTTTAATGATTTTTAATTATTTCTAAAGAGAAAGATAAGAAAACCAACATATTCATTAGCAAGTGACTTGCAATATTCGATGACTAGTAATAAGGTAGTAACAAGTTTATCAAAACTTTAAAAATCAAATACACAGAATTACAACTATTTTTATATTTATTGATTTATTTATTCTTCAAACCCTATACATAGATAGATTTTGATTTTATATTTGACGTGTGCGCGCGCTCACACACACATTGACGGACCTACATGGGCTAACGGGGGCACAGAGCCCCCTGGTCCCGGTCAAAATGTGCTATTATATAAGTGTATTTTAGTCGATTTTAATACAGTGTAATTAACTAAACTAAATAATTTTATTGTTTGACTTGAATATGATTTAATAATGATCCATCGATATATTCTTAAGTATACACAATAGAGATAAAAGTTTCAAAAAATAGAATGAAATGTACCTAAACACTAAATATTGATTTTTTTTTTTAATAATTGAATCAATTTATTAATCTTATCAATATCATTAGTACTTTTTAGTTTTATATATATAGTTGAATATTGTTGAAACGTATGGACAAATTTAGAGACGCCCCATCCCTTTTTTATTTTCTAAAATTTTAGTTTTAAGTGTAACTTAATCAAATATTAAATTTAGAGTATAATATATGAGAGTTTATTTTCTAGCATTTTCAAAATGAGCCACCTACTTGGTATAAAATTTATATTCAAATCTTAGATTTTAATTAAAAAAAATTAGCCCAATAAAACGAATACCTAAATTTCTCTATAAATGGGCCCGCCCCGACAAATTTTTTGGATCCGTCACTGCACATACACACATATATAGTCGAGTTATCTGAGTTTTTCTCAACGGTTCAACGGATCGAACTAATGACTCAATGATATAATTACTCATCCGATTTAATGGCCGGTCCAATTTTGGTTCGGGTTGACCCAACCTCTCATCAGTTGGACCAACCCAATCTCATGTTTCTTTAGGCTGATTTGACCAAGCCGGAATATTAGGGTTTGATGGGGGGACATCAATCACAAATCCAAACACTACTTTAATCATTCTACCAATCATTAATAACTACCTCTTACACATATCATATCACATTTTACAATTAATAATTAAATATCACACTCTAACCACAACTTTAGCCACCCAACTAAACATCTCCAGCTACTTGCCCCAGCCACTAACTCCAGCTACTTTCCCCAGCCCAGCCACCCCAACCCCGATCAAACATTGCCCAAAACTTTATGGACATCTTATTTTCTCGGGAGGAACCTCTTGCTTAAAGTGATGATGCCGCCATTTATTATTAGTTATTAGTTATATAATAATAATAATAAGATTATTGGTGATTCATGAGTTATCTACTCTACGAATTCTACTTTATTTGATTTTAAACAAACACAACATTTAAAATTAGGCTTACCAATTAGACACTCAAATAATGCGGGTGTCCTAATGGAATCTGATCATTATTACGAGGGAGAAATGGTAAAATGTTATGTGTGTTACAATTATTTATAAAAATAATTTTTTATTTTTTTAATTTATGATAATACTCTATACATTATAAAAAATTGGTGAAAATAAATTATCGATTTATGCAAGTAGATAAATAGGCCATATGCCTTATGTGGTGTCCATATAACTTCATTTTTATGCTATATCATTAGTACATATTATTAACTTTATGATTTGATTATAAAAATGAAAATTTAAAAATAGAAAATAATTTAAATATTTGTGAAAATTACTACTAAAGCTATAAGAATCTTAAAACCTGAAAAATGATTAAGAAAAATCTATAAGTTTATGATAAAATTGTTGTACAATGTTAAATATTATAAACACTGGTAATTATTTTGAAAATTTAGATGCTAATTTAAAAAAGTCAGAAATTATCTAAAGATCTAAAAAGTATTTTAAAAAGATTAAATAATTTCATAGAATTTGAATTCGTTAAAAAAATAAAAAATATATATTTTAAAAAGAAATAGAAATCTGAAAATAATTTTTAATTTTGGTATAATAAAATATATAATTTCAAAAAATAATTTAAAAAGATAATTTAAGTTCCCTCGAACCCCAACCTGAAAACCACAATCTAAATTACTTTTCGATATTATATACTTTAATATACCAAAACTATTTTTGGTATAAATTACTTTAAGTGATTTTTTAATATTTTATATTTTTACCACTATTTAATTGTACCCAAATTGAAAATAAAAAATAAGTTTCATTTTATATTTCTTTTTACAAATTTTTTGAATTTTTAAACTAATTTCAATTTTACGAATTTATTTTATATTTTTCGTATTCTTTTTAGATGTGTAAATAATTTGTAATAGTTTTTAAATTTGATTTTTAAAATAATTATCAACTCACTACAAGGAAAAGGGTCTTTTGACACCACAAAAAAGTTGTCTCAAATAATGAGTATTTGCCACAACTTAAGCAAAGTGGTCTCAAATAATGAGTATTTGTCACAACTTATGAGTATTTGTCACAACTTTATTGTCGTCTCAATAACTCCGTCGCAAATAATATATTTGTGACCACAAAAGTGGTCTCAAATGCGTCTCAAATATTTTTTGCAACAACTAGTTATCTCTAAAAGTAGTCTTAAAGTTGTCTCAAATAATTTGTAGAGAGATTTGTGACAACAAGTGATCACAAATAACTTATTATTAGTGACCACAATTGTGGTGTCAAAAAGTCTTATGCAAAAGACTTCTTTTGTTGTAGTGACTTTTGTAATATTTAAGATAAAACAGCAATTGATGACTAACTTTATAAATATTTCTTAATAGGTTTTTAGGTTTTAGTGTTTTTTTTTTTTTGTTTTAGTAATAATTTCACAAGCATTTAAAGTATTTTTTAATTTTATTTTGAATTTTTCTTTTTTTTTTTATAATCCAAATCATATATATTAATGATACATCAAAAAAATAAAGTCATATTGACACCACATCAGTCACTTATTGCTACATCACTATATGACATGTTGACTGATTGCTACATCACTATATGACATGTTGGTCTACCTGTAATAATACTTCATAGAAGTAGATCATTAAATATATCAAATCAACAAAATGTTTGAAGACAATGAAACTAGTGAGTGTCAAATATATTATCAAGTAGTGAAGCAGTCAATTGCCAAAGAATAATATACCAAATCTCAAAGAAACATAACGTCAAATGATAAAAACATATACGAAATAATCATGTTAATTTCAAGCAAGTACATACTACTATCATTTCTTGGTAATGAAAATTCTCAAATCATTAGCTTTTTCTTTTTATTTTCTTCTACCACCACAACCACTTCTATGTACTAATTTCACAGTGCACCAGCAATATAAATATAATAATAGCTCTGTTTTATTTTTTAAGCAAAACATTGTAATTTAGAATTTTGAAATATTTTACAACTGTATGAGTAAGATTAACAAGGACAACACATCTTTTTTAATGAGATAATAAAACTTAGCAATTGTTGAATTATCATTTGAAGAATGATACTTACAAAGAACTTAATAAATAAAAAAAAAAAAAAAACAATGCACATAACAGGCTTGTGACAAAATAAGAGGAAGGACCCATATTTTTCAAATTTATGTACTCGTCATCTTCTGATAACTAAGAAAGTGTTACTCTTTCAAAACTCTAACATCTAAATTATGATATCCAATAAAAGAAAATTTATCTATTTAACATCTTAAGTCATCCAACATCAAAGTACTAGAATGAGTCATCCATAGAGATTAGCCATATTTTTTTTAAAAAAATATTCAATTCGAGTCCAAATTAATTCCACAACCAAATTCACATGTGATTAACCTACTTATTATCAATTTTGAAACTTCGATGTACCATATAGAAAAATAAATTATTGATGACATGCATGCATATATAAAATAACAGTTCAAGTTCAACTTTTGGAGCACGTTTCCTACGTGTACATGTAAAAAATAAGAATAACATTAATATTTCGATCACATGTTGGCATCAATCTTTACAGAAGTGACAAAAGGACAAGAAACACATCTAATATACGGTTAACTATGAAACAATAGCAAGGATTCTCACGTCTTTATACGCCTGAAGCTATGAAATGACTAACCCTCGTATTCGACTCGATTTTGTCATTCAAGCAAAGACAACGCCACATCGTTGTATAAGCTTTCACGGTACCTTGGAAGGTATTTTGTTTTTGGGATCAATAAATTCTTTAAATTATTGGAATTTGGGAAATATAATGTAGTATAAAAGATAAGTTCTGAGGTGTGTTATATATCATTGTTCTAAAGGATTTACTTGAGTAATCCCCCGAGGTACAATACTTCTAGTGTCAGCTAGGAGCAGGAACAACGAATATATCTTATGATCCAGCCAAACATATAGTACATAAAAAGGATGAAATTTGATTATATCCATCTCCATAGAAAGTACACATACGTGCGCGCGCACACACACATATATATATGCACTCAAAATGTAACGTATAAGAGACCAAAAGTAATATTAATGTTAACCTTATTACGACAAAGATGTTACGATTCAAATAAGTTAATAAAATAAAATAATAATAATGAGTTATTTGGGAGTTATGATGAAAGTGATGTACACTAGAGAATATATTTTGAAATTGATACATACAAACATAATAATGAATATAATTTTTCCAAGAGGAAATGTAGGGTATTGTAGAATAATAATTGAGGATTGTAGGAATAGTGTTAGATTGAAAATTCATTATTTTGAGTGTTGGAAAAGAAGGCAAATGTCAAAGTCTAAAATCGTTGTGAACATTATATTAAGGTTGGATTTGAAAATTCATAAAGAATAAGAAATGATAGTTGTTGTTTGGGTTGAGTAGAGGTTGTTAAGTTAATCATCTTGAATTGATTACGTCATTTTACTGTATTGAAAATGAGAAAAAGAAGTGAAAGTTAATTGGTTTGAAACTCAGAAGCCTAAAAGAAGAATTCCAGATGAATTAAGGCGTTGAGATGTTGCCAACTTACAAAAAGGAACAAAAACATGATGTCTATTTGGTGGACTCCCTTTTCCTTTTGCTATCAATTCCATATATATATATGCCGGCATTCAGAACATCGTGCTTGGATTTTTCTCTAATCTATGTTACGCTCTATTTTCATAAACTAAATTCTAATACATCGAAATGGGATAGACAACAAAAACTTGTAACCAAATTCTTCTTTTTTTTGTCGCTAGACATATTATTCAATTGCTTAAATTTTACTCAACTCGAATGTCGTCAAAGATACTTATTAACTTTACCGTCAACCCAAAATACTTGTCATTTTAAATGATTCACATACTATATAAATTATAAACAATCCCTTATTCAAATTTAATTATTAACTATTTTTAATTTCCGAAACCTGCTTGCAATATTGGTGATATTGTAAGATTAGCGGAAATTATATCCTCAACTCCTAAAAAAAATAATTATTTTGGGACAAAATTTTTATGCTAAAATGACAAAATTCTAATATAGTCTTACTATGATTAATTAAAATTGTCATTTATACTTGACATCCTTTAGTAATCAACATTAAAACATGTACAACGGAAAATTTCATGTACTAATGTTGCATTTGGATATAAGAATTTAAAATGAAGAGATTTGAGATGAAATAATTTTAAATCCACATAATTTGGAGTGGATTTGAAATTCACCCAAATTCCTTGAAACTTAGTTCAAAATGAATTAGATTCAATTTAAATTCATGATAATTAATCCAAACAACAAGAAATTGCCACTGCAAATTTTAAATACGTATATCCCAAAATCCTTTCACTCCAAATGACTAAATGATTTTTCTTAATTTATGTGAAAATTGTACATAACTATCTTTAATGATAAACGAAGGAGTGTAATATTGAAATGAGGGCTTTTAGGGTATACCAAAAACTTAATCATTAGATTGTCGACTATTAAGAGAGCCATTTAATTTAATTATCTGCTACCTGAAGAACAAGTTATTCAATTAATTAAAAAACATTAAGGACCCGCTTGGTTGAGGGGTTTAGGGGTAAGGAATGAGAATGAATGATGACTCATTTCCATTTATGGTGCTTAGTACATAATACATAAGTTAATCATTACTCCTTTTATTAACTATGCCCCTCGTTTCATTTTATAGTATGATTGACCCCTCATTCATACTCATTACCATTGTCATTGATGATTTACAACCAAGCGAACCCTAAGATATTTTATTCCAAACCTCAACCCCCTTCCCTTCCCCCCCACCCCTACCCCTCTCCCCCAAAGTGCCCTGCCCTCTCTTCCCTTCTCCAGCACCCGTTAACATTATTTTGTTACATTAATTTTTTTTATTTTTTTATTTTTAATTTTTTTACATAATTTGCTTGTTCTTAAATTGATGTTGTACAACTTATTAATTAGAACTTTTGTATTAATAATTTTTTGAATAATTTATATTTGACTATGCAAGAAAAAAATGTAATAGAACCTAATTTCGATTTTATAATTTAACTATATTTTAATGATTTTCCCAGAAACTTCTATTTGTGTTTTATTCCATTAGCTAAGTAAACACTTCTAACATTTATTAATTATCAGCTAAATGCCTCAATCCATCTTACACATACCATATATTTTTGTTAACATCTTAGTAATCATTTCATTTTTGTTTTAAAATGTACAAGTATTATATACACCCAAACATTATCAATGGATTTATTTCTCTATTAAATTAAGTGGGATATAAATTAATATTGTCTGTTTATACCAAAAACTTTTCATTAAGTGGAGAATCATAACCTAATCCTTTATTGAACTAAAAAATAAAAGGTTCAATGCGAAAAGCATTAATCGAATTTAAAAACAAAAATCAACGTACACTAACACTGAAAATAGTTTTAAAATATAATAAAATATTTCAATATGCATAACATTGAAAAATTATTTCTAAATATAATAATTACAATAAAATATTAAAACATGTAAGTTTATTTTTCTTTTTCCCATGACTTATAATAAATAATATATAGAATCCGACAAATTAATATTTAGATGAATCTAAATTTGGTTAAATTGATGCGACATTATACTTGAAGCTCAATATTTTAAAAATTCATAACTTAAAACAATCTTTAAAACATAGTAACCTGTTATGATAAATTAAAGTCATAAGTGTATAGGTATCTCTAAAATTCCTCTGAAATTGATGATAAGAAAAGAAAATGAAGGCAAGTTTTTTATTGGTTTGATATGTGGATGATGCCACTGCCACATCAGCTAAAACACTTTCCATGGGACATTAACACTGATAATTTGTCATTCATGTACGAATTCAAAATTAGTTGGGCTATAATCGGACTAATTAGAAAATCTAGTTAATTTATGGCTAATTCTAAACACAACCACTCTTTTATTACTCACAGCCATTATTTTAAATTAGGGAAAATTAAATCATATAAATTTTATATTTTACTCTTTTCCTTTTTACAACTCCTTATACCAAATAACTCTCCAATTTTTCTTCTCCAATCTATAATCACCGCTTTATGATTTTCTAACATTGACCGAACAAATATTAAATTTATTTAGGTTTGCAGATTGTTCAAGTTGTATGAACGATATGACAAAAGAATTATTATAGAAAATAAAAATCTCTAATATAGGAATTAGGCTGCAAAATACTCCCTCCGTCCTAAGCTAATTGTCCTACCTTGGCCTGACACGGAGACTAAGAAAAAACAGATTTTGTGGAATCTTTGACTTTTTCAAAGGTGGAGATTGAATGTGGAGATTTTGATGGTGGAGATTGTGGGAGAATTTGCCATTTATGGAGTAGGACAATTAGCTTGGGACAAACAAATAAGGCAAGTAGGAAAATTAGACCGGGACGGAGGGAGTACTTAGTTTAGCGTTCACGAAAATAAATTTTGTGAATAAATCTTAAAAATATCTAATGTCTGCAAAACGTTAATATTTGCAGACAAAAATTAATCTTTTGATGAATTATGATTAGATTCTTTTGAGGTGTGTATCACAATTTATTTGCGTCGAAGTTCTAATTTTCTAAATTAGAAATTTTTATTTTCTGTAAGAATTATTTTGTTGTCTCGTTCGTATAACTTGAACAATCTACAAACATGAGAAAGTTTAATATTTGTTCGGTCAAGGCTTGAAAATCATAAAGCGGTGGCTAGGGGTGGTTCGGTACGGTATACTGTACCGAATCGCCCATATCGTTACCGTACTGAAATTTTCGGTACGCCGAAAATCCATACCGTTACCGTACCGAAAATTTCGGTATACCGAAATTCGACATACCGAAAATTCGGTATGATATCGGTAAATACCGATACCGTACCGAAAATTCGGTATACCGAATTTTGTATCAGTATCGGTATATACCGATCCATACCGTTGATTTTGGTATATCGAAAATTTACGGTATACCGTTAGAAATTTGGTATACCCAAATACCGAACTACCAAAATATCAAAAAAATTTCGGTATACCGACATATACCGAAAATACCGAACTTTTTTCGGTATTTCGGTATATACCGAAATACCGAAATTTTTAGATTATCATACCGTTACCGTACTGAAATTTTCCGGTACGGTATCATACCATACCAAAAATTCGGTATATCGAAAATTTCGGTATTTTCGGTAATTTTTCGATACGGTACGGACGGTATTTCGGCATTTCGGTATTTCTCCCCACCCCTAGCGGTGGCTACCAAGAGGAGAAGAAAAGTTGGAAGATTATTTAAAATAAGGGGTTGTAAATAAGAAAATTTAAAATTTAAAATTATATAATTTAATTTACTTAATTTAAAATAGTGACTGTGAAAAGTAAAATGATGATTGTGTTTAGAATTATCTTAATTTATTGTATTAATCAAGGGCAAGTCTGAAATGGGACAAAGACAAAATATGGAGCGGACATAACATGTTTGGTACAAATGAAGGATGGCCCATTTGTGAACCCACATAATAAATTATTGAATAAATGAACAACGTGTATGCAATCTGACAATATACGTCTCAAGTGTACTTAATAAATTGTGGAACAAAATCTCACTACCCGACACCATAATATAATCACGTTTGGATCCATTAAATTATATATATATATATATATATATTTGGCGACATATTATTAAAATTTAACAGTATTAGATATTCTGAATGCGCGGTCCTTATCGGTGTTGGCAATCAAAATTTTCTGGAGCAATTTAGATAATGGTTGTGCTGACTTGATCACCTATCTACAATTAAATGTAACTAAAAGTACGATCGACGATAAAAAAATTAATAAATTGCGATCGATCATGAAGATAAAATCAGGGGAAAACGATCATCTGATACGATCGTTTATGTTATTTTCACTATTATCAAGGCTCAACAGGACGTTTCCAACTCCTGCTTTTTGGTTGTTGACGATCCATCGACATATATCTCCTATGGCGAAGTCGTGGGCCATTGAAGTTCCACTGGCGGAGTAAATTCCAGGACAAAATCGGCCAAAGCATGTCCTTTGATCGTCGTCCGTGGGGCATATTGTTGGGAAATAAGCGATCAAAACAAATAATAAGCGTAAAGAAACAAAAGATAAAAAACACCAAGAATTAACGTGGTTCGCTAACAACTTGTTAGCTATGTCCACGACCAAATGGGAGGATCCCAAATTCAATATCAAAAGAGAGTTCAAACAAAATAGGACTAGAGTATCCTATCAAACAAAGACCAAAATCGATTATCAATCAATTGATACTCGACCCAATCAATTTCTCAACACTTGAACAATCAAGCCAAAGACAAAGCCAAACAATTCTAATCTCTCTTACTCTCAAAGGACTCCAATAGGACTTATTTATAAGCCCCCCTAAACCTAATCCTATACAGAAAAGGAATTAAATTGGGCCTAAATCGCGTAAGCCCAAACTTTGTCGTATATTGTCGCGGGCGTGACATCCTTCAACGAGCGCGGCCGCGTCCACAAGCAACGCGGCCGTGTCGCCTTATTCTGCAGCCCAATGCTTCGAACTACTAGTCGCGGCTGCGACCAGCCTTCGCGGTCGCGACCGCTTAAGCCCAAATTCCAACGACACTCAAATCCAAGCCTCCACCTCGATACGAACGTCGATTCAAACCAAACTAGATTCAAGGCACAAATCCTAACACATATGTGATGTCAAACCGGCCCAATTCAACGACTTACTTCAGTAACCTCCCTGCAGCATCTGGTCACTGCAATACTTGCCGTAGTGGGTGGTTGGTTAACACCTCGACTAGGTGTTGGTAGAAACACAGTCGTAGTTTTCGGGCTGTCATGATCAAAGAATATGCCAGCTTTTCCATGACAGTGTAACGAATTTAAGCATCGTGCAGGGTTTGACTCACATAGTACACCGGATTCTGGGTTCTATTCTCTTCTCGAATAAGTACTACACTTAACTTCTCGTTCAAGGCTGCTAAGTACAAATATAACTTTTCTCCATGCACCGGGATAAAATCCTTCAGCTTTTCGAATGCGAAGATACAGTGACCATCTCATTCTAACGTTCTTCATTTTTTGATCGCCTTAAAGAAAGGCTTGCATCAATCTGAAGACCGTGAAATAAATCGGCTTAGGGTTGCTATCTTTTTCGCCAATGACTGCACGTCCTTGATCTTTTTTTGTGGTTGTAGATCAAGGATCGCCTGGATCTTCCGCGGAGTGGCTCCAATTCCTCGTTGTTCACCATGAACCCTAGAAACTTTCCGATGCCGACTGTGAAAGGGCATTTTTTCGGATTTAGTTTCATCCGACACTCTCGCAAAATGCCAAAAGCCTCTTCCAAATGAGTCACATGATCTTCGCGTTGTTCGCTTTTAACCAACATATCGTCTACATATACTTCCATCGTTTTTTCCAATATACTTGACAAACATCTTGTTCACTCGTAGTTGATATGTGGCCCCAATGTTCTTTAGGCCAAATGGCATCTTGGTCCAACAAAACAACCTGTGAACGGTGACGACGAATGTTGTTTGTTCTTCATCTCCAGGATGCATCAGGATTTGATGATATCCTGAATGTGCATCCATAAAACTCATTAGCTCATGCTCTGTGGTTGAATCAGTTGATCGATATGGGGAAGCGGGAAGTTATCCTTCGGGCAGGCTTTATTCAAGTCTGTGAAGTCGATGCACATCTGCTGGGTTCCATTCGGTTTGATTTTTTAAGACGGGATTGGTGATCCAATCGGGATATAATACTTCCCGAATGAGTCCTTCGCTAACAGCTTTTGGACTTCACATTTTAACACATCATACTTTTCTGGGCTGAAGCGTCGGCGCTTTTGTTGAACTGGTCGTGCTTTTGGGTTGACATTCAATCGGTTGGATATTACATTTTGGATCTACACCCACCATATTAGCGTGGGACCATGCGAACACGTCCAAATTTTTCTTTAGAAACTCCAATAACAAAGTTCGACCAGATTCAATGAGCTCTGCCCCTATCCTTATTTTTATCTCGAGATGGTCCGAGTCAAGATGAACCCCAACCAACTCCTCCACAGGTTTGGCTCTCTATCTTTTTGGGCCCTTACGAGGATCCATTTGGTCCCATTCTAGATCGCCCAGTCTAGGGAAGTTGGACTCACTTTGTAGCTCCGTTGTCGCCATTTCTTGTCCGTCGATCATATTTAGCTCAAAAGGCCGAATGCTATGAGTGCATTCTCGAGCACTCAATTGATCGTCCCTCACCGTGATGATTCCTTTAGGGGATAGGTATTTAAGGAACTAATGATATATAGATACCATCGCCTTGTACGCCATCCAACATGGATGACTAATCATACAATTATAGATCGAGGCTTGATTGACCACCTTGAAGACCAAGTTATGAGTTACCCCCCGTCTGTTTTTCTCCAAATGTACAGACAAACTAATTTATTCGATTGGACAAACTTCACTCAAGCCAAATCCCATAATAACTTCCGAGCATGGCTTTAGGTAGGATTGAATCTGGCCCAGTCTTCTGAAGGTATTTAGGAACAAAACGTTCCCATAACTGCCAGTATACACCATTGTACGGTGGATAAGGGTTTCGTTAATCCCGATAGCAATGATCAGGGCATCGTTGTGCAGCAGAACCAGTCCTACCACATCCTCATTGGAAAAAGAGATTTCTAGGTTCGTCGACGTGAGGCAACTATTAAGTGTTCTCACCATGCGATTGCAGCCGCTTTGGCCCGCTTTGCGACCATGTCAGGTCCGTAATCTTTCTGTGGTGGACGAGAGGGCCTACGACTTCCCAATGTGAGTGGAAAGATCCTTGTTGTTCGTCTTGCGGATGAAAGGGTCCCCTGATCCTATTGGGCATTTGGGAAGGGGAAATCTTTCTGTATGTTATATGTCAGCGGCCCATTTTGATGATTGTTTCTGGCCACTCTAAGTTGCATTCTTCGAGCCTTCTTGCTTCATCGGCTATCTCGATTGCTCACTCGCCCTATCATCAATATTTTCTGTGGTGGATTTTCCTCTTGTTCAGCGGGATTCCGTGGGGGTGGAAGTCGGTTCGCGATCGACCTAGGGGGTTGTTCCTCGACCATCATTTGTCTTTGATTCCTATCCACTGGCTTGTTAGGATTTGTGTCTTGAATCTAGTTGGGTTTGAATCGAAGTTTGTATCGAGGTGGAGGTTTGGATTTGAACGTTATTATTTTGGGTCGCGTCGGAGGATGCGACTACGATGGGAGGTTGTGGCCGCGACCAATTGGGACGCGAAATTGAAGTTTAGTGCTGGAGAGTTGCCTCGACCGTGGCGTGTGTGGACTCGGCCGAGGTGAGAGGTTGACTCGCGGGTGCGAATGCTTGTTGCGGGCGGACAGATTGTTCGAAGTATTGCTTTTCTTTTGGTCGGGGGCGCGACATATAGTCGTGGGCGCGGCACGTTAGGCTGCAGATTTTGGGCTTACGCGATTTAGCTCAGTATGATTCCTTTTCTGTATAGGATTATGTTTTGGGGGCTTATAAATAAGTCCTATTGGAGTCCTTTGAGATAGAGAGTTTAGAATTGTTTGGTATTATTTTTTGGCTTGATTGTTCGAGTGTTGGGAATTGTTTGGGTTGAGTATCAATTGATAGATACTCGATTATTGGTCTTTGTTTGAACTCTCGTTGAATTTGATTTGGGATCCTTCCCTTTTGGTCGTGGACGTAGCTAACAAGTTTTTAGTGAACCACGTTAATTCTTGGTATATTTTTATTTGTTTTTCCCTCGGTTATCATTCGTTTGTTTGTTCATTTATTTCCCAACAAGTGGCATCAAGAGCTTGGTTCGAGTTCCGCTGTGTTTGTGGGAAATATGGCTCCGATGACCGTGCAGATTGATAAATTCACAGGGAGCAATAGTTTTAGTCTATGCCAGATTAAAATGAAAGCTTTGTTGAAGCAACAAGGATTGTGGGCACCGCTGATGCCGAAGAAGGAAGAGGCCAATCTCCTGGTGTCTGCCGAGATGCCCACTCTGGACGAGGGAGCGCACTCAACAATCATGTTGTGTCTCAATGATGCCATCATCAACGAGGTAGCAGAGGAAGAAACTGCACATGGGTTATGGTCGAAGTTGGAGAGTTTGTACATGACAAAGTCGCTCACCAATAAGTTGCTTCTAAAGCAACGTCTGTTCGGGCTGCGTATGCGTGAAGGTCAGTCTCTTCACGATCACTTAGATCAACTTAACAAAATCCTATTAGAACTGCGTAATATTGATGTTAAATTAGAAGATGAGGATGTTGCGTGGATCTTGTTGGTTTCTCTACCACCATCATATGAGAATTATGTGCAGTCGTTTGTTGTTGGAAAAGATTCTGTGTCTCTAGAAGAAGTGAGATCATCGCTGCACTCTAAAGAGTTGTGCCATCAGGTGAATGGTTTGTCTGGAGAATCGGGTGAAACCTTAGCAGTTGGCAATAATAGACGTTCGGGAAATTCGGGGAGAAGGAGGTTCAAGAAGAATTCAGGCCCCAAAGGTCCTCAACCAGGTGACATTGTAAGGAGAAAGGGCATTTGAAATATGCCTATCCGAGGTTGAAGGAGAAGCAGTAAGGCACTGCTGATTCTGTGGAAGTTGAAGTAGACTTTGATGAAGATTCGGTCCTAGTTGTTGAGAAACAGACAGGTAAATCTGATTCTTGGGTTCTTGACTCTGGGGCATCGTACCACATATATCCGCATAGGGAGTGGTTCACAACCTATAAGCAGGAGGAAGGTGGAAATATCTCATTGGCCAATGGTTCCAAATGCAAGGCGGTTGGGATAGGCTAAATTAAGGCTAGGACATATGATGGTAGGTTGTGTACATGGAACGATGTCAGACATGTTCCACTCATGATGAGAAATCTGATTTCACTGAGTCGACTAGACAGCAGGGGTTTCAGTTTCAAAGGTGAAGGTGAAGTTTTAAACGTCTGCAAAGGTTCAAATATAATTTTGAAGGGCATTAAGAAGGGAACTTTGTATTTGATGCAAGGTTCTACTTTGGTTCGGTCTGCTGCTATTTGAAGTTGTTAGTGTCCCATTGTTTGAGATAAATTGGTACTTAAGGTGCATCTGGTACATTGGGTACAACTGGCGCAAATTGAAATTGGTTTGTTTGAGTTTGGTTGTTTGTATTTGTGAGAAGTTTAATTTGAGGTGGAGCTTTGACTGAAGAAGTTGCATCGTTTGAGGATTTAAGGCAAGGTGGAGATTGTTAGGATTTGTGCCTTGAATTTAGTTGGGTTTGAATCAAAGCTTATATCGAGGTGGAGGCTTGGATTTGAACGTTATTGTTTTGGGTCGCGTCCCGTCGCGGCCGCGAGCAATTGGGACATGAAATTGACGTTTGGTGCTGGAGAGTCGCCTCGGCCGCGGCGTGTGTGGACTCGGCTAAGGCAAGAGGTTGACTCGCGGGAGCGACTGCTTGTTCGAAGTATTGCTCTGCTTTTGGTCGCGGGCGCGACATATAGTCACGGCCGCGAAACGTTAGGCGACAGATTTTGGGTTTACGCGATTCAGGCCCAGTTTGATTCTTTTTTTGTATAGGATTAGGTTTTGGGGGCTTATAAATAAGTCCTATTGGAGTCCTTTGAGATCGAGAGTTTAAAATTGTTTGGTATTGTTTTTTGGCTTGATTGTTCGAGCGTTGGGAATTATTTAGGTTTAGTATCAATTGATAGATACTCGATTATTGGTCTTTGTTTGAACTCTTGTTGAATTTGATTTGCGATCCTTCCCTTTTGGTCGTGGACGTAGCTAACAAGTTGTTAGTGAACCACGTTAATTCTTAGTGTGTTTTTATTTGTTTTTCCCTCGGTTATCATTCGTTTGTTTGTTCGTTTATTTCCCAACATGGCTTTGGTGTTATAAAGTGGTCGAGCTTTCTTGTATAGTGCATAAATTTGAGTCATGGTTCACGACATTCATTAGTGTTGTGACCAATTGACTCATGGTACTTGCTTTCTATGATTTTAGTTTAGAAGGGTCCGTCAAGGTCCTTGTCCCTTGATCTATAAGAAGTGCTCCTCTGGGGATATTGACAACACTTCTTTCAGTTCATCAATCTGTTCCTGACTCTCAAACGACAGAAAACCCTTTGTGTGTCACAGTCTTGCGCCGCCACCCTCTTCTTCCCAGAGGCATCATTGCTTTTTGGTGAGGTGATCAAATTTCCTTTGCCCCGATGTATTGGTCGACCTTCGCCATGATTTCAGCAATTGATATGGGCCCATCGATTTGGAAAATCCACCAAAATCTAGTTTCCAACCGTAGTCTGTGCATTGCAACGATCAGGATCGCATCGCCTAACATCTGTTCTGTTTCCAACAAAAGTTTGTTGAAACGCTCCAAATATCCGCTCAAAAGTTCGTCCTTTCCCTGGTCGATCGTAGTCAAGCGTTCTTTAGGTTTCTTTTGCATCTTAAAGCTCATAAAATTTGCTTTACAGAGTTCGGCCAGATGGCCCCAACCCGTAATAGAATGAGGAGGCTGGGCTCTAAACCATTGATGCGCTCGATCGCCCAGGGTGGCCGGAAAGACCCGATAAAGGGTCGCATCAGTTGGGGACTACAACTCCATACATGACAGGTATGTGTTCAGGTGGATTGATGGATCCGTTGCACCATAGTAGGGTGCCACATTGGGCATCCTAAGATCTCCTGGCATCCTTGTGGATAGAATCGAGTCCACAAAGAATCTAATTGAAATTTTTTTCTTTCGTCAGCTGGGAAATGTTGTGCCTAGGATCATCTTTCAAGTCGGCCCAAAAGATCCCTAAGGCGATTAATCTCATGAAGATCATGAGCGTGCTGATCTTCGGCATTCTTATTTCTTTAGTCAAGTCGACGACCCTCATAACGTGGGTCATTAACTGAAACTTGCCTCTATGGAAGGCAGACCGCCTTTGCCGTTGGCTATGGTTTGGTCGTTCGCCTAGACGATCAAACACATTCACCTACAACAATCTTGATTCCACAGTAGTTTCAGCTCTCTTGGCCTAAGTAAGGGTCTGATCTTACTATTTTGCCTCCTGGGGGCAGTCTTTCTGCATGCCCCCTGAATTGTGGGCACTTTGAGGATGGCAACGTTCGTCATCGCTTGGTGGTGTCGGAGACCAGTAGATCCCTTTCATCTTTCGAGCCCGATCGCCTTCATGGCCCTCTGGTTGTTCTACATGTCCGCCCCACGATCCTTGTCGAGTTCTTTTATCTTTATTTACCTACGATGGCTTGCCCACATGAACTTGCCTTTTCTATTATTTCTGCAGGGCATGGGCTAGCTATTGGGTTTTGTTAGTAAGTTTGAGGATCAAATCCACCTCAGTCTGGACCGCCTTTGGTTGTTGGTCGTTGAGTTCGAGGCCGGGTGATTGTCGTCTTGTTGACGTGACCTCAAGTGAGGCCCTTCGATTACATCGGGATATTGAGTGCGTTGGTGTGGTGTGTGACGATGTTGATTCGTTTGCTATGCCCTCCTTCTAGCTCCAAATTATGGATGCGTGGTCCTGATCGTTGTTAGCAACCGAGATTTGCTGGAAAATTAGGATAATGGATGTGCTGACATGACCACCTATCCACAACCAAATGTAACTAAAAGTGCGATCGACGATAAAAAGCTGATAAAGTGTGATTGATTGTTAAGATAAAACCAGGGGAAAACGATCGTCTGATACAATCATTTATGTTATTTTCACTATAAAGATGTGGTCTAAACTTCTCTTTTCTCTCCTGTTTGATGTTTCTTCTTTTTCTCTATCAAGCTTTCAGTAGGTTGTTCTATCAAATTTCATATATTTGCTACAAATACATGTGGGGGGAGGGGGGTATTTATAGAGGTTGAGCTGCTCTTGCATGTCCGACACGTGGACAACAGGTGGCAAGTCCAACTGCCACGGGTCTGCCACGGGTCTGCCACTTGGCATGGCCCAGCTGAGGTGGCGCCACGAGCTCCCCTCGTGTTTGGCGTGTGGGATAATCATTCCATGATCTGCGATCTTTTCTGGTACCAAGTTGGCAATCATGGTCTTCATGCTGACGGTCAGTGATCTTGTCAAGCTGGGTGGTCTATCTTGACGCGATCTTGACGCACACAATCTTGCTACAGTCGACATTCAATGTCCCTGTGGTGGTAGTCTTATAATGACAGATTTTTATAATGTTTATAACTGAAATGATCACCGATCCTTGATTAGGCGATCGATGTCCACATATATAATATTTATAATATTCATGTCATTAAATAACATCAACTTCAGTACTAATTTATAGATTTTAGACAATCAAACTAACACTCTCAAGCTCCTTGCGGTACTTATGTAAAGGTCTTTTATTTTATTTTAGTTTATGGTTAATTTCAAAATGCAACCTGAACTGTTTGTCATTTTTTAGTTTCTAGTCTAAATATAAAAATTCCGACTTCAACTTGTATAACTCGTTTTTGTTGCAATTCCTCTTTTCTTTGTTTCTTCCCATTATCTTTGCTCGTTTCTTCTTCAAACTTCGTCCAAATGGATTTTTAGCATAAAATCACCCAAATAACCTTAAAACAAGCACAAACACGTCATCTAACCCAATATAACGAATATGAGCACACATAGACCAATTATGCATGCAAATGCTATCAAATCCTCTTCTAAATCGACCTAAATGCATGCATACATGACGTGTATCAACAAGAAAGTTCATTCCTACTCTAATTAGGAGTCATAAAATCCTAGGAATATAAGCTATAAATATTGGATTCGTGTCATAAATCAATATTACAACCAAATAGCCTGATGTTCTCTAAAAAATTTTATATCATCCATGCAATTTTCTTATGCCGGCTTCATCTTTCAATCTTTCCTACTTTCAATACTCAGATATTCCGTCTAAAAATTTTGTTTCCTAGCTATCTCAAAAAATCTAAACATTATGAATTTTGAATATGTTGTCTCTTTCTATGCCCATAATATTCTGTCAAAGGTCCAACTTCAATGAACGTGTATTTTAATTTATATGACGTTTATACTACTTCAGTGCAGGATCTGAAAGTTTCTCTATTTTGATTTATAAAATTTAAAAAATCGATATATGGTTGCTAAAAATTTCTGATCTATAAACATGATATTCCTATATATGTATTTTATCCCATATTAAAATTTCAAAGATATCCATACAGTATTTTTTTGAGATATTAAAGTTTTTCCACTGCAGCGCTAATTTTCTGTTTCAACAATATCGGGTTCAAAAATCAAATCCATACTTATATTGCCTGAATAATTCTAAAATTTTAATATGATACTTTGTACCAAGTCTATTAACTACAAAATAAATGTCACATTTACACTCATTACCTTTTATGAGATAAAAAAGTTTTATTCACCACTGGGCGGCGAATAAAATACGTACAAGAGTTTTCTACTTCTTTCAAATCCACCTTCAAGTTTCTTAAAATCTCTATCAAACACTTAATTCCATATATGTCAAAGACCAAGGTAGATTACTTTTATAATTAAGTGAAAAGACGAATGACGCAAGTGAAGGCTACCATAATAGGGAATTTGTATATGCATTTAAGGTTTCTACAATTTTTTAAGTGGAGATTATTTTTATTTATGAGCAATGTTTGTCTTGTTTAAATGTTGTGATTGTGATTTTAATGTCTATGCGCAACATTCCATATTCTTTACATGTTATGAATTTTTTTTTTGTTTTTTTGTTTTTTTTTTGGGATTATGATTGTTATATTTAATATTTAAGTGGAACGTTCCATAGGCTACAAGCTATAGGTTATATGATATGTTATGTCATGTGTCATGCATTGCTCATCAGCTCAATAGATTTACTATGTTGGCCAAGAACTTACTTTACATTGTATTGTAGTCATTCATTAACTATTTGCATGATTTGTATTTAACGCTGACAAACTAGTTTCCGTTGAGCTTGTGGCATGCTCATCCCATACAATATTTCAATTTTGACATGTTATTGGAGTTTGATTGTGGTACTGGTGGATGTTATATATTTGCCAAAGATTCTAAAGTTATGGGAAAAAAATCAAACTAATCCGGTATGTTAGGCCTTGTCTTGAAAGAATCCTATTAGATAATTTTAATTTTAATCCTGTTTAATTTGGGACTTTTCAGTGGCTGTGCCTACGTGGAAAAATTATGTAAAAATGGCATGCCAACTCACAAAAATATATTTCACCCAATAAACAAAAAGAAAAAGAAAATTCCATTTCTACTGCAGCTTCGCCGTCTCTCCTCCGCCAACCTCCTTTTCGGCCCCTCCCTCTCGCCTGCCCCATTTTCCCGCCACCTCAACTTTCCCCGTCCCACTAAATACTGCTCTCTCTACTCCACCAACAGAGCATGGCTAGCCCAAATATCCGAAAAACTCACCACCGCAGTCGGCCCGCCACTGGAGAAGGGTTCCTAGAGTGGGACAACAAACAACAATGATATATTGACTGCAGTAGGCCAAAAAAATAGATTTAATTTCGAATCCTTTGATTTTAACTGTTAGGTAAAAAAAATCGACGACCGCGATTTACAGAGGAGAAAGTTTGGTATGTTAATCCCTTAGTGAAAATGGACGATATGTTTTCCTCCCAACAATAATTCACTTAGTTGATGTGGGAATGATTTATATATATATATATATATATATATATATATATATATATAGATTTGATATTTGTGAGTTGGGATGCTATTTGTACATTGACACGTAGGAATAGCCACCGGAAAGTCCCAAATTAAATAGTCATGTGCCGTGCACATGACTATTTCCGGTTAAATTGGTCATCGGAGTTGGGTTGCGTCCTTAATTGGACACTTTTTAAAAGTTGCAAGACTAAATTGAGATGATCTAACATACAAGATTTTTTCTAGACAGCCTAACATATGAGACTAGCTTTGAATTTTCCCCTAAAGTTATGTCTTAATCTATTCAAGTTCTCTCCTAAATCATATTGATGTTTGAGTAAAAAAAAAGGAGTTTCTATCAGTGCTCTAGTATTTAAACTTCGAGTCACACTTCAGTCAAAATATTTTATCCTATGAAATTTTTATTTAATTAATTCATATTTCGAATTGGATATTTTTCATAATTATGTTATTTTGAACTTGTATCTTTAAACTGATAAATAAATTATATATTCTTTGTTTGAAACATGTAATGTAGTCCAGTCCCTTCAAGAAATGTCTTATTCTAGTGTTATGAGAATCAGAGTGTGAGGAGAATATCTTAATTTCCTCGTATAGATGGTTGTTTTTAATTATACAATAGAATTATAAAGCTCTAGGAATGGACAAATAGACCCATATACAACTTCTCTCTCTCACAAAACCCTTCCTTTTTATCATACTCCATCTCTTACAAAGATAGTTACGTTCCAAATTCAAAATAGATTAAGAAATGTATTTGTTACACTTAAAAATTCTTAGTTATACCTTATTCACTGCAATAAAAGAGGTCTTTTATGATATATTCTTTTGACATCATAATTGTGATCTCTAATAATAAGTTATTTATGATAACTTGTAATCACAAGACTTTATATATTATTTGAGACCATTTAAGACTATTTTTAGTGACAACTACAAGTTGTCACTAGACGAGACCATTTTAAGATTACTTTTAGAGACAACTAGTTGTTGCAAAAATATTTTAGACGACTTTTGTTGTATGAAATATATTATTTGTGTCCGAGTTGTTCAGACAACTAATTAGTGACAATATGTTGTCTCTAATACTAAAATTGTGACAAACACTCATTATTTAACACTACATTTGTTGTATTCAAAGACCATCTTTCTTGCAGCACTACAAGAAAAGAAGTCTTTTGTATAACACTTTTTGAGACCACAATTGTGGTCACTAATAATAAATTATGTGACCACTTGTCACAAATCTCTCTATAAATTATATGAGACTAATATAGACTACTTTTAGCGACAAATAGTTGTTGCAAAAAATATTAGAGATACATTTGAGACTATTCGTCACAAATATATTATTTGTGTCCGAGTTATTGAGACGACAATAAAATTATGACAAATACTCATTAGTTGTGACAAATAATCATTATTTGAGATCACTTCTCATAAGTTATGATAATTATTCATTATTTAGGACACTTTTTGCGGTCTCAAAAGATCATTTTCTTATAGTTTAGCGATTTAATATAGTTAATTAAAGGGTGTTAATTAGAAATATAGCTAGTTTTTCAAATAAAATTAAGTAGAAGTATATTAGAAAAAAGAGTATTTTGCACCCTTTATATGGAAAGATGATCATATATTTTATTAAAAAAAACATAAGGGAACTATATTTTGCCTAATATGAAAGTAAGAAACATAAATGAGATTATATAATTTGTTAGACAGAGGGAGCAAAATGTTTTTCTCCTATAATTTTGGTCATATATCTCCCCATCATACCAAGAACAATCGTTTTTACTAGAATGATAAGTCACTAAGAGGATATTTATTTTGGGATGTCCACATTTGAATGGGAGATGATCCATTCTCAACGTATTTTTATTTTATAATCGGATGACTCATTCTTTCACATTCACATCCTATTACCTATATCACCTTTTATAATTTTCAACACATTTTTTACAATTTTTAATACACATTTTACAATTTCCAATACACTTTCTACCCTACATATCATTTAAACAAAAATACATTTACACTATTTAAATGAATATACCATTCGAAAATATGTCACATCGAATATGACACATATCACTACATCCCAGCATAAGTATCCCCGGAAAAAATAATAACTTCTCAAACGAAACAAATATTTACCAAATAGCAGTATCGAATATTTATGCAATCATAACGATCATGAGTATCGAATTGGGAAGCTACTATAATGTGCTATTACTGTTAAATTAAATGACCAATGAATTATGAAATCAATAAAGAAGAGTAAGTTATCTTCTATACGGGCTATATCCGTACAATTCAACTTATAAACAATTCTTCATAAAAAGAATATTAACGAAAGCTATTACTCCTTTCGATTTAAAAAAAAAAAATGTCATTTTATAATTTTTTAAACAATTTAAAGGTAGGTGAAAATAGAAAATATATTCATATACAATCTATTAATTGGGGTATATTTTGTGGAATAAGGAAATACATCCACTAAATTAAGTAGATTATTTAGAATAAGATTGGAAAAATTGTAGTTTATTTTGCTAAAACAACACTTTTTTCTTAACATTTTTTATTTCTCTAAAGCGACACTCTTTTTATATCGAATAAAGTAGTGTTTATGTTGAAAGAGATTAACGGATTGTGTTTCATCTAGTATTTCATTATATCCACTATACGTCATGTGTTAATTAATGATGTCATATACACGTTGCGTGTAGTGATTGTTTTAAAATACAAAATGAAATACGAATTGAAATAGAGGATTCATAATTAATTTCTTAAATTTACATACATAAAATCACATCCATTTTCTTCCGACAGAATACAAGCTTGGAAGAAGTGAATTTGGACAAAGCTTAAAATGCAACTCAACTTATTTCATTAAAGATAGCTTGATTTTCTTTTTCCGGCTTGTATAGATTAAATCTGCGTAATTAACAAGATATTAAAATGCTGAAACAGTAGTAGTAATATTCAGCTGAAATCCCATGAGAAAAGGCCTTCCTGCAAGAATTCACCTTGAATGGCTTCGCCGCCGACCCACTGTAGCCACGGCGGCGCTGACTTACAGAACCATCCATCGAGATGGTAGTGTCCGTCGGTGCCCAAGAAAAGATCCGGCAAGCCAGTAAAAGCATCGTCAATATTGTCATCATCCTCAGCTGAAGAAGAAGAGGAAGACATCGGCGAATGATGAGTTTCAGCACCGCGGTTCTCATCTCCAGAAACCACCATCTCAGCCGCTTTGGCCGCGGCGGCCTGGACATCTTTGGGCGATTTGGAGGCGGCGCGCGGGAGTTTGTGGGTGAGGTCGGGGAAGTTTAAGACAGCAGAGCGGCCCTTGATTGCAATGGCGGCGGCGTCGTGTGCCCGGGCGGCCATTTGGGCGGTAGCGAAGGTTCCGAGCCATATCCTAGACTTCTTTCTGGGCTCTCGGATTTCGGAAACCCATTTGCCCCAGCTTCGTTTACGAACGCCACGGAATGTGGGGTGCTTATCTCTTCCGCCATCATCAATCGTCGTATTGTTTGTGGGTGGCGTTGAATTCTGTTCAGATGCAGCGGCGCCGGCGGATTCATGCATGTGGTGGAAGATTGTAAGTTGTCTATGCTCCATTGGTGGTGGATTTATGGTGCTTCTGAACTGCCTGTTTGGCTTTATATATACTGCCTCACACTCAACCCCCAATCCAAATCCAACGCTAACGAACATTTACTGATTTTCGGCTTATAGCGTGAGAAAAAATATTTCGTACTGTTTGTAAAGTCAAGTTTTGCTTTGTAAAAGTTAAAAGTAGAAATTTAATGTTTTTCTTCACTTAATGACAATTCTGTAAATTATATGATATTTTTTATAAGACATAAGTGATTCTATAGCAAATACTCAAATTCTATTTTTATTAGAAATCATTTTTTTTTGCAAACACTACCTACGTTTTGCATAAGTGATTTTTATAAAATCTCTAATTTTAATACTTTTTTCAAAAGCAAAATCACCTTAATAAAACGATGGTAAGATTAACTTATTCAGTGAACCAAGCATAAGAAATAAAAATAAAGTCTCTTTTATTCCGATTATTCACCCACTCTCTCATATTAAGTGGCACCTATAGAAATCCCTACCTAATTCTCCTACATCTCAAGCTACATTATTAGATTATTATTACTATGTAGAAATATTATCCAAGTCGGATAAAAAATGTGAAAAGACTAAAAAAGGACAAATCACATGTACGTAAGTAGGGTCGGTCCCATATTTTGAGAGGCCTTGTGCGAAAATAAAAATTGAGCTCTTGGATTATTATTTTTTTATGCAGATCAAATCTAAAATATATTTTTATCTTTTAGTTTTAAAACTTTGTAAATAACTAAAGAATAAGGAAAATAAATTGGTGATAACAATAAGAGATTTTTTTTTCTTTTTTTTTTTTTTTGCAGAAGAATAATAGAAGTTTTAGAATTAGCGTTTATAATGAATTTTGATTATAAGTAGAAGACAAATAAGAAAACTTAAGCAAATGCAAAAGAGACTAAAGTAATTTTAGTTTGGCAAAAAAATTAAATTAAATAAATATTAACTTAATATTACCATTGATATGAAATAAGAATGAACCAAAATTCAAGAATTTAATTTGCTAAATAAAGTTTTTATGTAGATAAAAGAAGCATTTTTCCTGATAAAAACAAAAAAAGAAAGGAAAATGTAGCTTTGATTAGCTAAAACAAACATTTAATGTAAAAGAATTGTTAAAACAAAAAATTATAGGAAAATGTAGCTTTGATTAGCTAAAAAAAATATTTAATGTAAAAGAATTGTTAAAATCGAAAATTATAGCTAATATTGGACTAGCTAAGAATTGAAATCTCTTGCATACAAAGATTATCCCCATCCACGTAGCCACTAGAATCTATTATTCCTATTAATGAAACTTTATATATATAACATATTGTGATCAGTTTCATACTCCCTCCGTCCTGGTTAAATTTGCATACATATTGTGGTCAGTTTCATACTCCCCTCGCCCCGGTTAAATTTGCAATCCTGACCGGGTACGGATGTTAAGAAAAAACAGATTTTGCTTTTCCTTTGACTTTTTTAAAGGTGGAGATTGAGGATTGAGATTTTGAGGGTGAAGATTGTGTGACTTAGTTTCCATTTATGGGGTTACAAAGTTAACTGAGATGCACCGATAAGACAAGTAGACAAATTTAACTGGGACGGAGTAGTATTTTGTAAAAAGGAAAAAAAAGAAATATATGGGGCCCCTTCCAGACCGGGGGCCCGGTGCGGCGGCACCAGATTGATCGCCATCGGACTGGGCCTGTACATAAGTAGGAATAGCAATGAAGCGGTTTAAAATCCGAATTTGCAATAAACCCGCTTCGTATGATGCGGATAAAAACCCGGATAAATGGATATTGCTGGGATTAAACCGGGTAATGGATTTCGCTAAACTCACGCTCCACCCGTATATATTACTTATACTAATATTTTATATATAATTTTTATTTATTATAGTAATATATTCCATTTACTACAATTGTTTACTATCAATATATTCATATTTTTATTCTTTTTTCTTGTTTTATTGTTGATTTTTTGTTGAATAAATTTTTTATTTAATAATGTATATTCTATATTATATTTCGATTATGTAACCGTTATATTAAAAAATAATGACAATAATATTGTATATATTGAGAAAAAAAATAATAATAAGGAGGGGGCGGACGGATAAACCTACCGAGTTAGCGAAGTAAAACAGGACAGAATCGAATTTTTTGAAAAAACGTGATGAAATGAGTTACGAAGCTAATTTATTCTATGTAAAGCAGATCTTGGGAAAAGCTCCCATAGCTGCCTCATTACTATCTCTATACATAGGTCGTGTAATGTAGTAGTAAGAGATGTAGAGAATTATGCGGTAAAGATCCGAGTCAGCCAATCCCACGTGTTTTGTGGATTGGAAGTCATTAAGCTCATTTTGATATAATTGATATCATAGTGATACTATTTCTGAATAAAGTCTTTTTCAAATTAAATATAGATAGCTTTAATATTTCCAACAAACTTTGCTTGCTAATTGATTCACTTAAACGTCCCCACAAATGTTACATGTAAATATTGTATATGAGGGAAAAAATAAAAACTATATCTATATATATTAATTTTAATCCTTTATGTATTGAATTCTCTAATTTGAGAAAAAAATATGTTGTCGGTCATTTTAATAGCTTGAAAATCATCACGTGAGCTACATGTGGTGAGTTACTTGTCCTCAAATTGGACCGGCTCCAATACATAGAGGACTAAATTGAAATTACGGAACTAGTTTTAACCTTTTTTTCCCATATACATTATGTGTATTAATAAATAAAAATGATGGGTGGATTAGTGGTAGTAGGCTATAGTAATTTTGGGATTAAGGTTTTGTTTTGTTGTACTTGATGTTTGGTTTATGCAAGACTCAAAAGACAGAATTATATATGTTGAGTTAAGAAATAGAATGAAGATGGTATAAGTAGATATGTGTTTAGGGGAAAAATGAGTGAAGAAAGTGATGGGATAAATTATTTTTGTCAATCCCTTCTGTGGTACGTATAGTTTGATTCTTCTTAAAGTTAAATAGATAAAAAGAATATTATGTGTTTTTAAATATGGAAATTCCAAAGGATGTTTAATTGGTCAAAGTAGCATAGCATTATGTGTCAACATTCTCATGAACTTTTTCTCCTAAATTATTACTGCTTTATGCCTTTTAGTTCATTATTAAATTTGTATTTCACTCATTAAGTAAAGGTATACCATAAAAACAAATTCACTAAGAATTAAAATTCCACGTTGAATATTTCAACTAAGTGAACCGTCAATATAAAATAAATAATTCCTTTTCACAAACCGCTTGTAATTACCATGTACACTGATAGGTCTTGGAAGTCTTAGATCCGTGCAATTCGAAATTCTCGAATTTTAAATATTACTTATTTTAAAGAAAAATATTACTTTATGGCATAATATTTTTCTTTAATACAAGTACAGAATAAATATTAGTAACTTTTTTATGAAAAATTATTCACAACCTGCTATCTAAATTGAACGAATCTAAAATTGGTGCAAGTGCATACAAAAAAACACTCTCTCAGTTCCATATTAATTGATGTTTTAGGATGAAAGGGAAGAATTAAGGATAAAATATTTTGACAGATATATTCTCATTTGATCAAATCAAAATATCTCCAATAGATTGAAAATATTTTAGGATTGAGTTTAGGAAGATAATTGGTAGAATTGGTGAAAAATATGTAAAACGTCAATTAATTGAAAAACGTAATGTGAAACGGAGGGAGTAGTATATATTGAGAAAGAGAGAGAAAGAAAAGAAGAATGAGGTGGAGAAATATGTGAGTGGCATGGAACATTTGCAAGTTTGATGTGGTTGTGGATACCCTCGTGCTGTAATGTAAGTCGTTTGGGACCACCGCTTTCTCACATGCTCGGGAATTCCTCGTCTCATCTCCAATTAAATCAAATTTAAATTCTCTATTTCTTGTTTATTTATTTTAATTTTTTAACTTAAATACTTGCGAAATGTTTGTTGACTTAAAGCAATAATGTTTTGAATTTTAATTAAATCTTTACTTATTCGTGCAAGGCAGCCTATTCTAAGATGGTGGAAGTAGCAGTTGTCCTGAAAAAAAAAAATAAACAAACGAACAAACAAAAGTTACTATTTGGTCCTTTACGTACGACACTATAAGCTGTTGGGGCTCCTAATTCGTAAAAACTCATTAAAAAATAAAATTATGGATGTAATGTTCACATGTTGAAGGTTCGCATAACGAATAAGTTAAAGTGACATCTATATTTATTTTGCACGTTACACAAATGTTTCAACACACTTCATTCTCTACTAAATATATCAACATCCAAGTTCAGAGCTTACGTAATCAAATCCCAATTGTCTCAGAAACCTAATCCAAATTCACCAACTTTTCCTCGTCTAATTTATTTTGGGCACAAGGCTAGTAAAACTCTTACAATCTGGCACTATGGAGCTGTTGCTTAAGCAAAGGCCTTACGTACTCATGATAGCCATCCGGTATTACCGTTTCATTCAAGGGGTCTTTCCAGGCTGCATCATAAAGCTTGGGGTAAACATTTCCATCATACCGGCCCAGAATGGAGCCCAGGAAATGGTCCGTGTAGTTGAATGAATCAACAAGAGCTACTGCATTTGGACGAACCTAGAGAAAGAGAGAGAGTTAACAGGTTTTACAGCAGTTTGTGGTGAAAGACATGTGAAACAAACTACCAATAAAAAGAACAAACCTTGGTGAACAATGCCCTGAGCATATCGTTAGCAAGAGCAGCCTGCTTAGGGTTGAGATAACTGGTGGCGAGGAAGTCGCCCTGGTGCTTGTGAACAAGGGAGAGGTAATATATGCCACAAAGTGCTTCTAATTGTTGCTTGACTCCTTCACCAGGAATATCTTGTTTTAATTTCTCCAGAAATCTACAGACAATGGTATAAGTATCATGATAATTTTTTAGTCAGGACACTAAGCAATTAAAACTACCTAACTGCCGATGACTCAAGCAAAAGGAAAGTTGAGCATATATTAAAACATGCACAAGCATCCATACCAACATCAATAAAATGAGGGACTAAATCTATTGGCATTGAGCATGCTAATAAATGCACCCTTGGTAACTTAAGATTTCTATCTCAGTAAATTAACATGCAATGGGATTATATGTAAGAGGGATGGGTTCTCTCATTTACCACAGTTTAGGTTGTTGGTGATAATCTATGAAACTCTGGTTATGTTGAAATCCTATATTAGTAATTTCCAAGAAGAATTTGCCCAATGCTGAAGGTTATAGCGAGATCAGAAGGTCTGGGGGGAAGTAAAGGGAGTAATCTTTATAATTTTGCAAAGTCATACTTCTTTGTTGATAATGACATCTAAGAAACTAGAATATTGTACAGAAACAGAACTTTAATGAAAGCGTCCCTTTCAACATGCTGGAACGGAAAATTTCAGACTGTAGCATAATTGTAGTTAATACAAAAATCAAATTAAGGACAGCTACAGAAACTAATTTGACTTAGTTACCCAATATACCCAATTAAAGTTTCTCAATTACAAATATTTCTATTTTACAAAGTGCACTGATGGAGAGGCATACTAGCCAAAAAAACCTCATTGGGGTTATTTGTAATATACAACAAGTTCAATTTTTTTTAATTTCTATTTTAAATGTCAAACCTCTACAGTGGACTATAGTAATTCACAATAATAAAACACTACCCGAGCTTGAACAATAGACAATGTTGTTAGAGAATTTTGATGTTCACTTAATGGTCTTCGAAGAAAAAGAAAGAAGAAAGAAACTTCAACATAGTACATAGGTTTCTAACTGGTTAGTTAACTAACTTTATTAAAATTGTGCAATATTGATTACAAAAAAATGAAAAAGAAAATAAGAAATGAGCAATAAAATAAAAGAAAAGAAAAAAGCTTACTTGGAGACTATAATTAATTGACAGTGCGCCACTGCTGCCTCAACTAAATCAGCCGATAGCTCTGCAAAGCCTAAAGGCAAAAGAAAATGTAAGCTTAAATCAAATTCGAGTAGAGTGCATCATAGTCCATAGATATGATACATAAATAAAAAGTGGAAAACCTTAATAATAAGGCCAGATAGGCCATAGTAGCCCAGGTCTTCAGTAATAATAATTAAGGATCAAACTATAATGTTAGATGAAATCTGTCCGACAGTCACAAAGCAGGTAAGTTATTTACTTTTTATATTGCTTCTGTATTTGGTTCCTTTTAAGCATCGCTTACTAGTCTAGTTGCATCCTGGTATTTACTCTAGGTACATCTAAATATAACAATTTCATTTATATTTACAATCTGATCCATTGGGCTTATTGACAAATATAGACTAAAAGATATAAAGTCGCCACAACAAAGACTACCTTCCTCAGGGTTAGCAAATTTGCTTAGATTTTGAGCGCAGGAAACAGACATTCTAGTAGCTCTTGCCTCAAATGCTTCCAATACTTGGCTGGGCTTTAACCAATCCTCAGCTGTATGACAGACATGATCCAAAGTCACAAAACAAAGTCTTCCCACAAAAGATGACTCGTATTAATAATAAAGAGTAGTTTTCATGTCATCAGCAACTCCTTATAGCAATGTGGCATGTAAATACTTCTTTACAAAATGTACAAGATAAAAAAACGACAATAAAAAGTTCTTCACAGACTAGATAAAAGTTCAAAAATAGATTTTTACGTATTTCAGGGTTTATTCATCTACTGAACACTCGTACCTTTTTGAACACTGCAGCATGATTTTAGTAGATGTTCAATTCTTCCCATATAAGCAATTGTCCCTACTGGTTGTTTGCCAGATCCAAGCTGGGATACAGTTTTCATGAGAATCCTAGCTACCTACAGGAGAAAACGAAATATATTAGTGGAAACTTGTATGAGTATATCAAGGATAGCTTGCAATAATGACATAATAAAAAGCATAAAACTAAGTGCAGAACTTTAGGACATCGAAATTAACACACAATATGAAGACTATTTACTAACTGTCAAACAGCCTGACATTTCCCATAATTCAGTTTAAGTTTAAGATGAATTGCATAACAAATGAGGGGCAGGATGCTGCAGACAAAATAGGACTGCAGCAATGTAACGTCAAGTGAACCTAACAATCACGTTTTGCATGTGATCACCCATGTAAAAGCATTTCGGGCAAACAATTTATAGCGACGCTGTTGTTAACCCCAGGTTTTTACCCTCAGTTGTCACGAAGAAACCATGTGTTACGCAAAAGCAAGCAAGAATGAGTAGCGATTCTGAATGATCTTCTGCTCATTATTCAACAACTTTTTTCGAATTGAAAAGCTAAAATGCAAAAGAAAGAAAACCTCAGCAATGAAATACATGAAAAGATGCACGTCTTAAGAACCTACCTGTAGAAGCAGGACAGTGTTGTCTCCTTCATACGTACAAGCTGGAACATAAACTGCAAATAATTCTGGAAGCCCACTGCTGCAAAGGTAACCATGGCCTCCACATAACTTCCGGCATTCTTCAATCCCATCCTAGTTCCCAAAAAAAAGTAGAGAGAAAGTTAGACAATGTCTTTCTATCTTTTATTTTCAACAATGAAAAATTCTACATATTTAGGTATGTCCACCAATGATGGCTCGATGAAAAAAACATCGGTATAGATTCATGGGTTTTGTACATAAATGTTCATTGCACATCAAACCTACAGCAGAAACACATATCAAAGAATAAGAAAAGAAAGCTGAACTACCATTCATACTTACAGCAGTGACAGAAGTAGTCAAGGACTTCAACCCTGCAGTGCATGCATGAGCCTCAGACAATGTTGAGAAGTCATTGGCTTGCAGTCTTTGTGTGACATCCGTGTACAGCCAGTTAAGCCATTCACCAACAAATCTAAAGGCATAAGCAGAAGCCAGCAAAGGGAAAAGTCTGTTCTGCTGGGTCTTATAATCAATGACCTATGAATCAAATAGACTTTGAAATAAATTGTCCACTTCAAACAAAAAATGTACTATTTTGTAGCTAAAAAGTTCCATCATCGTCAAGAATTTAAATGAGGTTCACTCACGTAACCTTTTCTGCACACAAGCTTTTCCATGTATATAAGGAGACAAAAAGAGAAAATATAGTTACGGCATAGGCAAAATGGTTTTCTGAAGATATAGTTTTTGGACATACTATAACAAGTCAAATCATTATCAGAAGGTCAAAAGAAAATTATTGAAGAACAGAGAAAGTGAGGTTTACAGAAGACCGGCCAAAGTTACTAATTAAACAATTGGCTTATGCCTAGATAAATGAATAATAGAAGAATGATAAAGTGCTACTTATAGTTTTAGATTAAAAGAAAAAAATCAAGGAGCTCATTCATCCTTGGTGGATGGTTTTAAGGAAAAAACTATGTAAGGCATAAATCACCACAGGATGAATAGGAAGATAATACGGGAAAGATGGACATGTGGCCACCTGAATATTAAGTAGTCAAATACAGCCTCCAGTCCTGCACTTTATAAATGATTCTAAGGATGAGCTGATCAAATCTCGCAAAGAATTGATTCAAGGCCATAATGCTTTTTAAATCCCCCTAGCCTTATCCTACTGCAATAATTCTAGTTAATGATAAATGACACCAAAAGAACAGTGGTTTATTAATTTATTGAACACATGAAATTTGTTGTCAGCTAGTTCAGATTTTAAACTCCGGCTGATTGACTCATAGGCCAACATTAAAAAGAGATTTTTATTTTCAACACAAGAAAAATGTATACCGACCTGACTAGTTATCAACTAAACCTGTACCCAAAATGAACAGCCAATATCGTACCTGAGTTTCAGGGCCACCATTTTGAGATCCAAATTGCCTTCGTACAGCACTATACCTTGTAGCAATACAAACTGCTCTTGATAAAGCACAAGAAGCATCTAACACAATTGATTGTCGAACATATACCATAGTCCCATAAATTAACTGCCTTGGTACATCTGACTGTTTATATTTTCCTTCCCTTGTCACCTGTGAAACCCTGAGATACAAAGAAATTTTTCAAAAAATTGCCAGATATTTATACTTTCCAGTTTGGTGCTGACTATCCTAAACATTCATAAAATAGTATATGATTTCAAAAAGATTCTTCACAAAAGAAACTAAGAAACCTTCTCTTCTTCTAATGTTATTTTAGTTTCATCGAAGGCCAGTGTCTAAAACCTTCTTCATATTTTATTTTTTAATAAAATGCTAGTAGATGAATATTTGGCGCTCCATTAAAAGAATAGAACCTCCGGTAAAAGGAGTACCCATAGTGATTTTAGTGTTTCCATGAGTTGCTTTAGGCCTGAAGATTAAGGTTTTCTTAGTTCTCAGCTTCTGAAAAATACTCCTACTCTAATGGTTCCTATTCTCTTTTTTCAGTGTTTTCAAACAGAACTGCTGGTGCATAGTAAAGTGGAATTCTTTTGCATACACTTAATCTAACTTAACAGTGATGATGAAACACTACTAACTTGAACACTAACTGAAAGATACACAATTTTTTTTACGTTTTATACTAAAATTCTTTGTTAAATCGAACAAAAAGGGATGCTTTGGAGTGGGGTTTGAATTGCTATTTGAGTCTGAGGGATACTCAAAATTTGAATATCTTATTTTTCTATTCTATATATACATATTTATATATATATATATATTTGTTTTTCTAATTTCATAAAATATTTGACTTCAACACATTCTATTATTATAATAATTCGTTCTAAAAAAATTTGAGTATCCTGTAAAGCCTGTACCTTCATGCATAACTTTTCTTTCTCTGAGTCATAGTTTCTGCATTTTTCACAGGTTTTTCTAGGGTATTGTTCATTGCCTAAAACAATAAACAAAAGGCTGGGGCCACTGCCCTCTAGTTCTAGAAACATTAGCTGTACCTAGCGCAAGACTATCAGTGGGCGTAAAAACTATTGATTGGTAGATATCGTGAAGAAGTTCATCAACAGCATCCAAATATACACTTTGCCAACCACCATGACCACACTATCACATCAATGCCACCAGTTCTCGCCTTCTTCACAATCTAAGACACTCAACTCTGCAGTATTAGTTGATTGCGCTCATCCTTATTTATTTATACAGTTCTTGTTAGATATAATGACAACTTACTATGCTCCGTATATTCTAGTATGTTAGAGCTCGTCATAATAAACAGTAACTGTAAACCCACTACTTGGAAGTCGTTCATTTTTCCTACAGTCCTGGAGTTTGTTTGATATGTTCTAAACTGTTCACTCTCTTTTTCACAGTGGGCCTGTATGCTTAATCATTGACGCAAATGAAAAATGAACACTAACGGAAACTGGAGGCGCAATGTTGCTTCGACAAAGTACAAACATTTCGATTTTCCATGATTTGTAGCATCAACAATGATTCACACGAGGATATTGGTTATTCTTCAGAGTTACGAAAAGCATCCAATACTGGATTGTCAGTGACGTGGTAAAGTAAAGTGGCATATCTGGACAACAACGTACCTCATCAACATCTGGTCTCTTGGAATACGAACATGATCAAATCTCAGCACTCCATTGTCCATGGTGTTGTATGCTCCATTTCCAAATTTCATTCCGATATCACCAACAGTTATTCCTGGAAGAGGTTTATGGTCCTCCAAGCTCCGTAGTTGGACAATAAAACCTAAGTGGAAAATATTCACATATTATTCTGTAAAGGAATATTTTTTCACATCAATTATACAAACCAATATAAAGAGACAACTACATACCATGAACACCATGGTCTTCACCATCCGTAATCAGACGAGCATATACTACACCATGGGTGGATACTTTGCCCAGTCCACCAGGCCACCACTAATTATAAAATAATAGGAGAATAAGAACCAGATTGGAATCAATGAAGAAAAACAAGTATAACTCTGCAAAAACTTTCACAATATAAAACACAAAAAAACAGAATACACCATGAGTACCCAGCAATAAAGAAACATGTCACCTCATTTACTCAACAAATCAGAGGACATAGCAATTTCCTTTATGAAACTTACTTTGCTTGAAGTCAATGTAGGACTATGAAT
This sequence comes from Ajuga chamaepitys, assembly GCA_958295605.1. NCBI lineage: Eukaryota > Viridiplantae > Streptophyta > Magnoliopsida > Lamiales > Lamiaceae > Ajuga > Ajuga chamaepitys. The sequence continues at coordinate 13,276,221 of OY282502.1, read as the reverse complement.
CACAAATTCATCAGTTTGAGGATCAAACGTTGCAGTAGTTTCAAGACCTTGCACATTGGAACCATGACCAAGTTCAGTTTGAGCATAGCAGCCGATTATTTGCATCTTATAGGCTGATGGTAACCACTTCCGCTGCTGTTCATCAGTGCCCTGACCTTTTATAGCTGGTATAAACATTCCCTAAATATAAACAGTACCAATGACAAATGCTGATCAGAGGAAATACTAGAGGAGTAAAGATCAATTTATCAATGACTAGACACTAAAAGAGACACTTGATAAACAAAAGAAAAATTATTAAAGCTGGAAATATTTACCCAATGAAGATCAGTATAAGCTGGTTCATCCACATAAAACCTCAACTTAGATGCCTCTTCTTCTGCAACAATAACAAAAGGATGACATGATGCATCAGAATTCACTGCGAAATAAAAGAAGTAAAAATCACCTTGAATCCAAAAAAAAGAACCTCACCAGACAAACGAAGTTCAACAATCCGTTTGTATGCTGTAATTGCCTTCCTAAGAGTATTCTTAAACAATTCCTTTCTCGGCAGCATAGTTCTGTCATCCTTTCGAAATGCCTAAACAACCATGAAAATAACTTGTTAATATTAAAATTCGGTCAAAGAAAAAAAGGCCAACATATTCCATTCCTTTGAATGTTAGATACACGTAAAAGTTCCTTCTTCGTGTTTGTCGAAAGGCTGCGATCCTAAAAGTCTATTTCCAATTATAAGTTCCATCCTCCTAGTCAAAACTTTTCAGTTTAAATCATGCATTTCGTGGAACAGCATACCTATCTGGTGGTCTATGGAGGATTAATGCCTTTGTTCAAATGAAGATAATTTACTTCTATTTTGAACATCTCCATCATTCAAATGTATCACTTGAATGGACTAGAAAAGCCCAGGACAAGAATTCAGTATATCCAGCATGATTTATGGCGTCGGTATCCACAAGAATATGAGGTCTCACCAACAAGTCACAAACTTCATATAATCCTAAAACAAAGACCCCGTTGGAACACAAAAACAAATTACAAGAATTATCTCAATTATTACCAAGCGAATCACGCACAATTTCAGTCCAGTATCCTAAATTTATATGCCGACCAAATTAAACTCATAAGGAGTACAGGTAACAGGAAGAGAGAGAGAGAGAGAGAGAGAGAGAGAGAGAGAGAGAGAGAGTAGAACACTAGAAAAGACAAAAGGAGCTAGAAAATATTACAGGATCGTTAGCTACGAGCTTGGAAATGCGATCGGAAACTTCGAAGGCCTTTCTGGAGCCAGCCCAAACAATCTTCATGGACTCCACATCGAACTCCGCCTTCTTCCTCTCATCAGCCAAGTAGTCCACTCCCTCCATTTTTCCTCACGGATCAACAGCAAAATTACTGGAAACAAACGATTACAGATAGACAAGTCAATTACCTCAACTGTTGGTGAGCATCAATCCGGTATATATATAAGCGTATAACTCCGTGTACGTATGAATCAATGATACAAGGGTAAATTGGGGAAGAAGAAATTTGTGATAAGGAATGGGATTTACTAGCATACGTCGTTTTGTACTTCCCGAGGTGCAAAACTGTACACAACACACCTACCTAATTATACAAGGGTCTGTTTGACTGTCAAAATTTTACGCACATTTATGTTGTTTCTATAGCAGTCAACACCGGCCTGAACTCCAAACGGAAAGAAGGAAAAGAAATGTGGGAATACTCCTCAATGCCATGTCAAAATGATGAAATAAAAAAAAAATCTTATTTGATATTTAACTTTTAAAATGTAAGGGCATGTTTGGTTGGGGTTGGCCCAACCTCTCATCAGTTTGGCCAACCCCACCTCATGTTTGTTTGGGCTGGTCTGGCCAAGCCAGGGTATTAGGATTTGGTGGGGGGACATCAATCACAAATCGAAACATTACTTTAATCATTCTCCCAATTATTAATAACTACCTCGTAGCCATATCACATCACATTTTACAATTAATAATTAAATTTCACACTCCAACCATAACCCCAGCCACCCAACCAAACATCATTCTCTAACATCATCAGCCACTAACTCCAACCACTTCCCCCAGCCCAGCCACCTCAACCCCAACCAAACATAGCCTAAGACTCCACAATATTACTTATATCCCTGCTTTAGTGGGATAGTTACTAAAATAAATTGGATCGTGACTTACAACAATGTACGCGATGTGTACATATTATCGTGTATACACAATATTCTCTAGAAGAATTACACGATATTCTGTATAAATTATGTGCATAATTTTTTAGATATACCTAAAAAGAGTACACCTTATGTAGCATATCGTACACAAATCGTGTGTACATGATATCGTGTATCTAAAAAATTGTGTACACAATATCGTGTAGAATACTTATACGATACCGTGTATCTAAAAATTTATGTACACAATATCGTGTACACGATATGGTGCATCTAAAAGTCATGATGTGTACACGATATTATGTTGAAGTGGATGGCGGTGAGTTCTGAGAGTACATTAAATGAAGGGAATAATATGCATCATAATCCAAATGTAAGTATTCTGGCAATTGAAAAGTCAAAGTGTCAAAAAAAAAATTTACACTCTCTGCATGTGTACAGTAATTTTTTTCCCAAAAGAAATACTAAGGGTGTAGAGATATGCACATGCAGACGTGTGCATGAAATGAAGATGGAAGAAGCTGCTGTCCTTAATAGAAATAATGAAATCATATTAGGGACAGTTTAGTCAATTTACTTGTAATGATCCTTCATATATGGTTGTAAACGGATTCTGTTTTCATTATGAGAAATATTAACTGCCTCTTAGCTCATGTTGAGCTGAGGTAATGCTTTCATGCTTCAATTTGCAGTTTATCATGGTATCAGATTTAGGTTTATTCATGAAAATTCACCGATTAAACCTCTAGATTAGTTGCCTACTTGACGCGCATCATCATCACCAGTGTATTGATCCCCAAATCAGCTGGTGCAGAACCAGATCTGAGCTGCAGCAGATCTGTGCTGAGTTAATCATGGCGCCACGACAAAATTTTAATGCTGGCAAGGAGCAATGGCCTGCATTGACCACCAGTGGATCGTCTGTCAATGCTCACAATTCTCCGGCTCATTCACCCGTTGGTTCCGATTCTGGAAATTTCCATCCGATTTCACGCGATAATGATCCCTTCACATTGACCAGCTCCGATCATCCAGGTATGAGCCTGGTTTCAACACCACTTAATGGTTCTAATTACTTACCATGGAGTACCTCGATTCAGATTGCGTTACTTGCCAAAAATAAAATTGGATTTGTTACTGGTAGTGTCCCCGTTCCCACTGATCCTGACTTGTTAGCGCAATGGTTGCGTGTTGATGGCATGGTACGTTCATGGTTGATAAATTCCATCTCAAAAGATATAAATGAATCATTTCTGTATGCCAAGGATGCCAAAACTCTATGGGCCACGATCACTCGGCGTTTTGGCCAACATAATGGCCCTCACATATATCAATTGCAACGTGATCTTAGTACAATTACTCAAGGATCTCAGTCTCTTGTGGTCGATTTTAATCGACTCAATAAATTGTGGGAAGAATTTAATCTGGTTAGACCTACTCCTCGTTGTACATGTGGTGCTGCACAAGAGGGATGATTTTGAGATGAATACGAAGCTGATACAGTTCCTTATGGGCCTTAATGAGAGTTATGATGATGTGAGAATCAATATCTTGGTTATGGATCCGTTGCCGAATATAGATAAAGCATACTCACTTGTGTTACGGGTGGAACGGCAACGCTCTGTCCAATTATGTCATACTGATTCTGCTGACAACTCTGCAATGTTTACCAAATCCACAATAGGCCGAGGCCAACCCCTGAAATTTCAAAGTAACTCAAACCGATTTGGCAAGGGTAAAGGATTTGTTAGAAAAACCAAGGAAGAAAAGGCCAAACTCACTTGTGAACACTGTCAACTTCCTGGTCATGAAATTCAGGACTGTTTTAAAATCACAGGATACCCTGACTGGTACTATAAACCAAAAGATCAAAGGCATGCCAATTTGGTTGAAGCTCAACCCACTGAGGAACCTATTCCTACTTCCACTGCTCATTCTACTGCTGCTTCCATTGCCTCATTGGACATTACTGCTCTCATTCAAAAGGAAATTGCTAAAGCATTACAGAGTAAAAACCTTCCTGCTTCTCCTAACCTGAATTCCTCATCTCATGCCAATGTGGCAGACTTCACTTCACTTGCTGATTCATACTTTGCATTCACTACTCTTGAAGACTTGAATGATGATTCTTGGATTATAGACACAGGTTGCAGCAAACACATCTGCAAAAATGAGACATTAATGACTCACCTCATGCCCTTACACAGTCCAGCCTTTGTGACACTACCAGATGGTTCACATCAGCAGGTTACACACATAGGCCAAGTGGTTGTTACAGATCATCTCATGCTCACTGAGGTGTTTCTTGTTCCTACTTTTAAGTTCAACTTGCTCTCCATCTCTCAGCTAGCTTTGCAAATGGACATAAGAGCTTCTTTTAACTCAGCTGGGTGTGAAATTCAGTCTGCTCAATCTAAGCAAACTCTTGCTACAGGTACTCTGTTAGGCAGATTATATATTCTCCAATATTCTCCTGCCATCAACAATATCTTCACTTTTGGGTTGAGTGCTCCTCATTACTTAAAAGTTTTTGAGTCCTGGCATAAAAGGTTTGGTCATGCAGCTCCTTCAACATTAAAGCATTTGAGTTTTCTGCAACATCTATGTACTCCTCCAGTTCTAGAAGCTCACAAATCCTGTGACATATGTCATTTCTCCAAACAAACAAGACTAGCATTTCCACACAGTGCCATTCAAACAACACAGGTGCTAGAATTACTCCATGTGGATATATGGGGCCCCTATAACAAACCTAGCATTACAAATACTCCATACTTCCTGACAGTAGTTGATGACTACAGCAGACACACTTGGATCTGTCTCCTACATACTAAGAAACAGGCAGTCTCTTCACTGTCCACATTTCTCAGAATGATCAGTGTCAAACTATCTACCCCTGTGAAGACCATCAGAACAGATAATGGTACTGAATTTACTAGCACTGAATGTCAAGAACTCTTTTCTGGCTTGGGGATATTTCATCAAAAGTCTTGCACATACACACCCCAACAAAATGGGGTTGTTGAAAGAAAACACAGGCACCTTTTGGAAATTGCTAGGGCTGTCATGACTGAATCTAAAGCTCCCCACTACCTATGGCCATACTCTATTCTTACAGCTGCATACTTGATTAACAGGTTGCCTTCTTCCATACTGGACTGGAAAACTTCTTATGAGATTATGTTTGGTCACACCCCTCCATATGAGGTCTTGAAACCATTTGGATGCTTATGTTATGCTACTAATGTGTCTCCAGACAAGACAAAATTCACCAACAGAGCACACAAGTGCATATTAGTAGGATATCCTCCTGGCCAAAAAGCATACAGATTGTTTGACATGGAAACACACAAGATATTGATATCCAGGGATGTGGTGTTTTTGGAAGACATCTTCCCATATGTCACCACTACTTCAGAAGCATCAAGTACTGATCCTATTAATCCTACTGCCCCTACTGCAGAGTCTACATCCACTGTTCCTATTAGAAGAAGCAGCAGACAAGTTCAGAAGCCATCATATCTTAATGATTTCATTACTAATGTCACTGATTCCTCAGGCTCAGATGTTCCTTTTATCCCTGATCTATATTATACTTCCTTTATGATTTGTAATGATGCTGTCCAAGATCCTACTTCCTATTCACAGGCCAAACTTCATTCACACTGGATTACAGCTATGGATGCAGAATTAAAAGCTCTTGAAGACAATGAAACACGGATACTTACTGACTTACCTCCCAACAAAAGGGCCATTGGATGTAAATGGGTTTTCAAAACAAAACTAAACTCTGATGGGTCTATAGAAAGACATAAAGCAAGACTTGCTGCAAAAGGATACAATCAAGTTGCAGGGGAAGATTACTTAGACAGTTTTGCACCTGTGGCAAAACCTGTAACTGTAAGAATTCTTATAGCTCTTGCAGCTGTCAAACATTGGTCCATTCATCAGCTGGACATTAACAATGCTTTCCTCCACGGCTACATTGACAAAGAAGTATATATGCTGCCACCACAAGGATACACAAAAGCCAAACCTGGCCAGGTGTGTAAGCTGCTCCGGAGTTTGTATGGCCTTAAACAGGCCTCTAGGCAATGGAATAATCAATTCTGCGCAACTCTCTTTTCTTATGGTTTCACACAATCATCTAATGACCACTGCCTTTTCACTTGGCAGCAACATTCTGACTATATGGCCCTAGTTGTCTATGTGGATGATGTCCTCATCATTGGCAACTCAGATGTTACCATAGAAGTGTTTAAGAAATATCTCCATGAAACATTTACTATAAAGGATCTTGGCCTCGCAACGTACTTTCTGGGAATGGAAATCAAACGAGGCAGCACAGGTATTCACCTTAGTCAGAGAAAGTATATTCTTGACATCATTAAAGATGCTGGTCTGATTAATTGCAAACCCACATCTACACCTCTGCCTCCAGGTCTCAAACTCAATGCTACTTCTGGTACTGCCCTTTCCAATCCAGAGTCTTATAGACGACTCATTGGCGGGTTGCTCTACTTGAATTTCACCAGACCAGATGTCACATATGCCGTGCACCAACTTAGTCAATATGTTCAAACTCCGCACACTGATCATTGGCATGCTGCTGTTCATCTCCTAAAATATCTTACAGGGACTCCTACTATGGGTTTGTTCTATAGCTCCAACAGTACTCTACACATCACAAGTTTTAGTGATTCAGACTGGGGCTCCTGTCATGATTCTAGAAAATCCTTAACTGGGTTTTGTGTCTTCTTAGGTGCTTCCCTCATTTCCTGGAAAACAAAGAAACAATTCACTGTCTCTCGCAGCTCTGCTGAAGCGGAATATAGAGCCCTGGCTAGCACGACATGTGAACTTACCTGGATTGACTATCTCTTACAGGATCTTCATGTTCCCAATTCCAAACCAGTCCAACTATTTTGTGACAATCAAGCTGCCACACATATTGCTCAAAATCCCGTTTTCCACGAGCGGACTAAACACATTGAAATTGATTGCCATATTGTTCGGAACAGGTTCAAAGATGGTTTTCTCCAGCTTCTACATGTTCCAACCAAGTCCCAGCTCGCAGATATTTTTACAAAATCCCTTGGCGTATCGCCGTTTCAGTTTATCCTGTCCAAGCTTGGATTGCGATCCTAGCTTGAGGGGGGGATGTAGAGATATGCACATGCAGACGTGTGCATGAAATGAAGATGGAAGAAGCTGCTGTCCTTAATAGAAATAATGAAATCATATTAGGGACAGTTTAGTCAATTTACTTGTAATGATCCTTCATATATGGTTGTAAACGGATTCTGTTTTCATTATGAGAAATATTAACTGCCTCTTAGCTCATGTTGAGCTGAGGTAATGCTTTCATGCTTCAATTTGCAGTTTATCAAAGGGTCTGTTTGCTTAAGACTGGGGAATGCTGGGCCAAACCTGGCTGAGGGAGTTAATGAGTGTGCTTTATTGGGATTCGATCCTCTAAATCTACTGAACTCAATCTTAAGCAAATGAACCATAATAATATAGATTAGGCAAAGTCTCATGTACATCAAGTGCACAGTGTAATCCGGATTGGATATCACAGTTGATGCCTATATGTATTACTTGTTTTGGGTGAATGTATTTTCACCCAAAACAAGTAATACATATAAGCACAAACATTAATACATTTTCATTACACATAACATCTAGTATCTTTACTCCTAAATATTAATACATTTTTATAAATAATTATCCGTGACCTTAATTTTTCACCCAAAACAAGTAATACATATAAGCACAAACATTAATACATTTTCATTACACATAACATCTACTACCTCCGTCCCAAGCTAATTGTCCTACTTTGACTTGGCGCGGAGACTAAGAAAAAGCAGATTTTGTGGAATCTTTGACTTTTTCAAAGGTGGAGATTGAATGTAGATATTTTGATGGTGGAGATTGTGGGAAAATTTGCCATTTATGGGGTAGGACAATTAGTTTGGGACAAACAAATAAGGCAAGTAGGACAATTAGGCCGGGACAGAGGGAGTAGTATCTTTACTCCTAAATATTAATACATTTTTATAAATAATTATCCATGACCTTAATTGCACAAATTTAAGTGTACAAAAAATCTACTTTATAGATTAAAGGTAATCCAATCAACGCCGGCCATAGTTTTTTTTTTTTTTTTTTTTTTTTTTTTTTTTTTTTAAATTTGACTTTGACAGGTATAATTCTACAACTAAAAAATTTAATTCAAGTATGGTGTGCATAATTAGGGAATCATGAAAGGAATAAAATTGACTATCCTTTGTAAGTAAACAAATTAAATGGTATACTCCATCTGTTTCACAAATATAATATATTTTCCTTTTTTAGATGTCTAAAAAAGATATAATGTTTTCCTTATTAGAGTTTTTAAAATGTTTATTTTCCTAATATATAATTGATAGATGATTCATACAAATTAACATTGACACGTAACATCCTTTAGTTCACCAGATTAAAAGAATTTCGACGTGCACTTAATAATTTTCTTAATATGTGTGAAATTTGAAAATTGACTATTTTTGTAAGATGAATGAAATATTTGTTGCTAGATGTGATTTAGGTCTCAGAGAAACCAACCGCGTTGCAAAATGTAAAATACCATATTTGAATTAATTAACTAAAAAATCGATAATTTTTTTATTGAGAAAAGAGAAATACTTCCAATACACATCTTAGGTAACATTGAACCAGTATGACACATACACACACATACATATTTTTGAAATAGTGTCTTAAATCTTGTCGATTTTGGTTCACAATTAGCGTTAAGGTGGAGGGTTTGATCAGTCGAAGCCTTGAATCTATTTGTTGTTGGATTTGGGCGCATCGGAGGACCGATCGCAGCCGCGATAATTTGTGCCTGGGAATGGCATCAGGACTGTAGGGTGAACGCGGGTGCGACAGTTAGGTGTCGCGGTCGCGACAAAGATGAGCCGATTTGGACGTGGTCGCGTCAAGAAGCTGATGCAGTCGCGACGATTTAAGGAGGTGCAATTCCGTGCCTCGCGCGTTTTGGGCCCAAATTCGGCCTATTTTGAGTTTTAGTCTGATTGAGGCCTATAAAAGGTTCCATAGCTGGTCTTGGTCATAATCTGGTCAAAAAATCTAATATTATTCAAATTAGTCATTCTCCACTTAGTTTTTCCTAGTTCTGAATTGATCTATTCTTGAGTACTCCGGAAATACGTGCTAAGTCAGTCTAGGAATACTTAGTAGTCTGGAATAGTCTGTTTGTAACCGTCTGATTATAGTGAATTGATTCCTCTCTTCTAGTCGTGGACGTAGCTAACACATTGTTAGTGAACCACGTAATTTTTGTGTCGATTTACTTTATCGTTTATATGTGTTTTTTCTTGTGTCTCGTATAACATATATATGTTAGAGATTTGCTTTGGAAGGTTGATGTTAATCAATTTTTTAACAATTCTAATTTTGTGTTCCCTTGGATAAAATGGAATTAAGTTGCAAATTCTTATTCTACATTCGTAGTAGATAAATTTAGTGTATTTATTCTCTCAAGTTTAATTTCGGATGAATAAAAAATTAATGTATTAAGTTAGCAACTTAAACATGCAAATAAATGAAGAGTGGTAAATGATATGAGATAGAATGTCCCACATAGGAAAAATGGGAAAAGTTGAAACACCTTATTAAAAGAAGTACTTTGAGAAGGAGTAACCAAGTGTTCTCTCATATGGTGCAGCGTAGTCGTTGTTTAACCTTTGTTAATGATTGCGAGGACTATCCAGGAGCACACGTCGCACTGATCGCATTGGCTTTCGAGGCACACTTAGCAGTTAACGCATACACATCATTTGGAGGATCCTTTATGAGGCAATGGGCGGGTTGCCCACACTTTCTTTTCTTTAGCTCATTTTTTTCTTATTTTTATACATTTTATAATAAAATATTAATTCCTATTAACATTATAAATTTATTGAATCAAGTACTACTTATATAATAAATCAATAACACACATCTTATATGTTCTTTCAATTTATTTAAAAATGAGAAATGTGTTTGATTTTTATTCAAAAGTAGAGAACAACTATTCTACATGTAAATTAGCTTGTTGGTAAAAGAGAATTAAAAAATGCACTAGCTAGAATTTCCATGTCCTTAAATATGTATACATCTTATACATATTACAAAGTGACAAATCTAAAATTAATAATTATGAACTGGAAAATGGAAAATGGAAAAATTCCATTTTAATTAAGAGGGGATGAGGGGAGACGAAGCAGGGAGCGTGGATCCATTCTCATTCCATCCTCCATTTGAAAAAGCGGGGAATCCCCCATTCTGTGTTACCCTACTATTATCGGTGAATCCTCTACCCAATAAACTCGGATCCTAGAGGGGAGGTATCCCCATGGGAATTTTCCATCCCTAGGAGCCTTAAAGTTTTGAAATTTTTCCCAAACATGATCACGAGGATATATGGTGCGAACTGAGCTCAGGTGCACACATCGTACTTATCGTGTTGGAATTTTTGAGACGCAAGTTCGGTGCGCTTGCGAGGATGGTTGGAGCTTGAGTGCGTACATCGCACTTATCATATTGGAGCTTCCGATGAGCACTTTGCATGTACGAATTATCGTGAGGAACTAGAGAAGCCTTAAAATTTTGGAAACTTAGACCAAAGTGGTGGCTTGGTGAGCTTGAGGCACTGCGATCGGGCCTCGTGCAAAAACAACTGGACATACCAAATTAGAGTTTTGGCCCAGACTGGTGGCTCAATGTGCTTGAGACAATGCGGATCAAGGCTTTTGCAGGAACATTTGGACAGACTGAATCAACAGTGTAACATAAGAGAAATGAGACAAGAATAACCAACTTCGTGCTAAAAGAGATCAAATGAAATTTAACAAATAAAGTTAGACTTTATGTGAAATACGTGATAGTTACAAAATTGACTTATATTGACTTCGAACGAGCGGCACAAATTTGACTAGATATGTGACGAATAATAAAATAGGACAAAATTCAAATATTTGATTGTCTAAGTGCCAACGTGTTCTCATTTAAACTCGATGCACTTGATTTTGCATTACATTCTTATATTACTTGTACCATTAAAATACCAATAATGTGAATAATTGATGTGCGTGTGTACGTAACAGTTTTGGGCGTGTGCATGCTATATATGCTTTACATTTTGTATGAGCATGTTACGTGATATTAAAATAAAAGTGTGGTAAGTGGTGTCACATCTCATTGGTTAAAATATTATATTACTAAAAACTATAGTAATCATTATAGTTTGAGATTCTTAAGTAAGAATCATATCATTTTGAAATGACATGCGAATGACAAAACACATTATTATTATAATTTACCGATAATGTGTGAAGTATTTTGGAAGAGCGCGCGCACACACACAAATACTATTTTGGAATAACTATTTTGGAAGCACACACACATAAACACAATTTTGGAAGCACACTCACACACCTAACTCATACGCACATGAACATACACGGATAAATAAACAGACCCGCACACACACTCACCTGGTTGAGCAAACACTTATACGATACCATCATGCTTTGTATTAGGTTTACTCCTCACTTAGTTATCAAAGACGCGTACACACACAAACCTACTCATATAAGAGCGTGGGAGCACACACCTCTCCCCCCTCCCCTCAACCTTACTCACACTATCACCTTTCACCTAGGTCTCCCTCTACCTCTTATTTTGCAAAATTGATACACGTAGTGTATTCATGCATTTAGGCCGATTTATACAAGTAGTGTGTGTATATTAATTCGGTGGCTTTGCGTTATATTTGATTATCTTTAGCCGGATAACGTGTTTGTAGTTAAAATACATTAGTTTAACTAAAAGTCTATTAGGATGAAGCTTGGAGAAGAAACGAGCAAGAGACGAGGTGAAATAGCGAAAAGAGGCACAAATGTAGAATTCTAGCCTAACACATATTCAGTATTTTGTTCATATCTTGACTTCTACATTTTCAAATGAGGTAAAATTAGTGGCATTGGAAAGCTAACTCAAATGGCTACGACTTTGCCAGAAATAGCCAAAGTCAAATTATGAACGGAAGACCTCCAAATATAGCCTTGAAGTTGGAGAAAAAAAGGTCGAAGGTGCCACTCGGACGAGTACATTGAACTCACTTGGGCGAGTAGGTAGGTCGGTTAATTGTTTTACATGGGTTTTGGGCTGATTTCCAGCCAGTTTCAACTCCAAATCCTTACCAACTTATAAATAGGGGTTCTTCAAGTCCGAAAATCGTCATCAAACATCAGAAAAGTCATCCTGGGGGCTTGAATCGAAGAGCAAGAAACGCGAAGCGATAAAGATCGAGATTAAAGACTCCGGGTTTAGATTTTATTATTTTTTTATTGCTTTAGAATGTTTATCTATGAATGTTCTTTGATTTTGACTATAAATACGAGTAGCTAAACTCGTTTGTGTTCTAGGCTAGAAAGTAGGTTTATTGTTTGACTATGTTTTAAATTATTATTTTTATTCTAGAGTTCATTTAATGTTTTTATCTTATGTATTTGTTTTACTTTATGAATTGATTGATTTGACCAATTAGCCTATTCTACTTGCTTAACATTCGATGCCCGAGAGGGGAGGGTTGTTAGTAGGCACACACCACATAGCTTAGGTATCAATAGTCGTTTGAGAGGAGTGAGATAATTGTATATGCATTGGTTTTAGGAGCCATTTGGAGTTACGTATGTGATTGTTAGCATGAGAGGGGCAATTCTTCGTGCGTAATTAACATGTTAACATCGTCCGAGGAGGGTTAACTAGAGTAGTGCCGCCTAATAAGAATTTAAATTAGGTATAAAAATCTTGAAGATTACTATAATTGAACATAGGAGAACATAAGAGAAATCGAACCCTGGGATAAGTTTCTTCATCTAACTTATTCCTTTGCGATTGCTTGTTTGCTTCTATTGAGCGGCTTACTTATTTTGTTTATTATTTTCTGGACTTTAGTTTTATGTTAATTATCACAATCACCTTTGTTTGAGAGTCTAGATATGATTGGACTATTTCAATTAGGGGACTAAATTGACATAGGTAAACAGTTTATGTACGATCGACCTTGCTCACTACTAGCTACAGTTGCACCGTATACTTGCCGTAATACAAGGGTTAGAAAAAGTGTTGTAGAAAACCATCAGCCCCTGGTCCAAAAGACCACCGTTCGACCGCCATTAACACCTCCCATCCACCATGATGTTCTAATATGCAAGCACCTAATCATTAACCTCTACTCTTTTCAAAACTACCCTTCTCTTGGTCGTTGAAGTATATACAAGCCCAAAATCCGCTTTCTTCTTCTTCTTCATCATCATCTACCTTTTGGCTGAATTGAACAAGGGAGAAGCCATAGAGGGATTTAAAGTTTGAAGCCTGAAAAGGGGTTGTAGAGGCTTATTTACTCAGATAAGGTGTGCTTGTGACAAATACTTCAATTTCTTATCTTTGACCTCTCAGCCTCACTCACATACCCGCGCTAACTCTTTGCATGTGCCATCAAACCTTTCCAAGACCTTCTATTCACTTGATTGGTAATATTTGTAGATCTTGATTGGAGAACGTCCATTGAGCTCACTCCATTAACTATTCGAGCAAGCAAGCTTGAAAACCACTTGCCTTCTCTTTGCGGTTAGTTTCTCTCTACAAAATGGGCAAATCAAATTAACTACGTGATTTGTGGTGTAGAGCCATGAATTTCACCATTTAATTGTACAACTTCATTTCAAAGTTTACTACCCTTTTTTATCTTTAATTTTATTAATGAAAGACATAACTAAAACATAACTGAAAAACAAGGGTGTGTTGTACACTAATAGACAAAAGAAAATAAAAGTAACCCTTCACATTCCACTAACACACTGAACGAGGTTATCCTTCAATTCCAATGGGAAAGGTTCTCCATAGATTAAAGAAGAAATAACCTTCCCCACTTCTCACACGTCGCCGGTCCTCACCATCAAGCTGTGGAGAATGTTCTAGGTAATAATACACAGAAAAGTTACATTTTCCCTTTTTCTTCTCCTACCGGAAAATTCACCATGAATCTCACCTTACTCAAACCACAATTAGTATAATTTTCTTAGATGGTCAAATCAAAATATGTTTATCACTTATCAACTTCAATATAGGAGAAACCTTCAATGTGCATACACATTGTCCAAGATCCAGCTGATAAAGTACCATGTAACAACTGTAAATTCAAGTCCCCAACTTTATTTGGAAAAAAGGTACAAATAGACCTTTCAAATTTTAGCTCAAGCTCAAAATACCTGCATTCTTCTTTGTCCAACAAAACACTTAAACTTTTTCTATCTCACAAATAAACACCTTAACTTTTTATTCCCAACTAATAAAAACTTCCTTCTAAATTTTAACTTTAATTGATGTGAATTTTGTTGACTTGGCATTGTGGTGTCCAAGTCATCTGCAAAGTCACCCTCAAAACCACCCTCCATCAAAACCCCAACCCCACCCACCATTGTCTCCCTAGCACCGCCCCTATGACCTACCTCCAGAAACTTCGCATCTGCATTCACCATAGCACGACGGTGGGCAACTACCAGAAGTGCTCCCATATATAGTTAAGATGTCCGTCACTACCGCCAATCATCAAGCCACCTCCCATATCAACCCTCCAGACATCATCCCTTCCATCACTAACCCTACAGGCGGTGTAATGCCCCCAATAGTAAGACAACTACCGACATTTTCTTACCCACTGCCCTTCATATTCTCCTTGTTGCCATCGATTCTTCTTCAAATAGGAGGCTACCCTCAAAACTCTATCTACGGTTATCAATTTTCTTTAATTTTGATTCGATTCGTTGGGGAAGGGAAGCTAATCTTCTATCAATTGGGAACAAGTTTTATGGTATGAAAAGAGGCAACAAGGTGGGTATGTTCCAATCAACAGAACTCACGGCGTTAAGTTAAAATTCAAATAGAAGTATTTATTTATTTGAATAAAAATTAAGGTGTTTATTGCATATAAAAGTTCAAGTATTTTATTTCACAAATAGAGAGTTTTGGTGTTGATTTAAATCGGACTAAAAGTTGAAAGACCTATTTGTCTCTGTTAGGAAATTTATATTTAGTTATGATGATGGCAAAACCTCCTGTAACATACGAACTAGTGCCCCCAGAAATTTTGTAAATCTTTGTAAGAGATAGGGCTAGTTCAACTTAGGCAGAAGTCGCAGCAAGATCATCATGGTTACTTAAAGAAACAAGTCGCTATCGCAGCAAATATAGAGACTGTAATGAGCAAGTAGTAAGGTTGTTTATGCCCATACAACATACAACATTGCTTGTAGCAAGGAAGGTACAACCAGCAAGGAAGCACGAGTCATGTCCACAATGTCAATGTCAAGGTCAAAAGTCGGGATATTAAAATTCAAATATATAGTCAGTGGAGACAAGTTTAAAACCTTGTACTGACTATCTAATAGCGTGGGGACACACCACCTAACAAAAAGCGAAAGCTACACTAGACACTGACATCAAGTCACAACCACTCTAAACTACTTTCTGCGAGAAAAGACAAATGACTCTTTGCCGTACAAGGAACATTAAATTTCAACGGGATTATTTCTCTCTTTTCAACTAGAAGAAATCCCAACTGCTATACATTGAAGGAGAGGAAGGACGAATTATAGAAAATCGAATTTCAAGCATTCAAAATTACTTAGCATCAAGCACTCAACATTCTTATTCAGCGCTTCAAAGCATACACTCAGATAATTATATCAGTGTTTATGCAAAGTATACAAGAGCAAGATATCAACAAAACTAGTGAAGATCAAAAGCTATGATAACTCTCAAGTCAAACTAGCTCTCAAGCTTTACTTCGGTCCTAAACCTTCTCAAATCAGGAAGCTTGCTCACATCTCAACTGTATTCAAGTTTAGAGACAGCTACCAGAAGTTGAAGAAAAACTTTCATTAAACCAAATTCACGAAAGGTTTTTGAAGCCAGGAAGTCTTCCTTTGAATCCAGGATTCAAAGCTGAATTGCATTATGAGGAATGTGTGTACAATAGGGGAGTAGCCTTCCGAGGATAGACAAAAACTATTTTAAGGAGCTAAGTTGAACTTAAACTTCGGAGCAGCTAGGTTATACTATGTGTAAACTACTTAGTTAATTTTCCCATTGTGTGAAGGAAGAGTGGATGTAGAAGGATTACCCCCACCTTCGAACCACTATAAATATTGTGTCTACTTTCATAATGCTTCTATCACTGTTGTTGGCATACTACTTATCTACTTAATAGATTTGTAAGTAAGCGTTTAAGCATATTTCGCTCAACGTAAAACTCCCTTATGCATTGCTTACTGTAAGCTACTTCTAGCCAGTCTTCTTTGTGCCTACTGCCTAAGTAAGCTTGCTATACTAGCTTTGTTGTAAGAACCACTGTCTTGCAGTAAGTAGCAATCTTGTACTCAAAGTATTTGAAAAAGAGAAAATCTGGTTAGGGGTGTATTCATCCTTCTCTAAACCTCTACCACTTGGGACCAACAGTATCAATTCCCATTTTATTTTAAGGCAACATAAACTGCAAATCTTCACGATATGATCTAAAGCAACGGAAGACATGTAACTGTCTGGACAAGAGCATATCCGGATAGAAATTTTGGATCGAGTAAAAGATAAGATTTTTTTTTAGAAAATAAAATATCATTGAATTGCTGGAATTAGCCATCACTGATTGATAAGAAGATACGACCAAGACAACACAAATAGATATGAAACAACCAAAACACAAAATTACTAGATCTAATCATACAAATCTAAATCTAGCTAATCAAGCAAAACGCTGTTGCACTGAACAAATAGCTTACCAAAATACTTGATCTCAATCTCGAATTCGTCACTGATCTTCCGATGAAAGCCCCAAGAATGAGCAAATCAATATTGAAAAGCTCAATGCCGAACGAATCTTCAAAACTGACAATACGAACACCACGGGTAACGGATCTCCCATTATTTCAGGACTAATACTCCCAGTTATTGAGGGGAGACAAAAACTCCCATGATGGGAGATGAACATAAAAACAACGAAAATCGGATGTGAAACCTTCCCCCTATCCTCTCATGAAAGATAAGATATTTGTATTTTATGAGATCCATTTTGGTGCTTTTTATTTTTATAGTGAGAAAAAGTGAAAGTGTGTGTTGCCCAATAATTAAGTAGAGATTGAGTACGCGGTCTACCCAACCTAGAGTTAAACATAACGAAAAATAAAAAGATAGTCACATTATAATTTTTCCACAAGCCTTAAATCATTTGTGGGCACCTTCAGGGCGAAATACAACACTTGTGAATTACAAAAAGATTCTGAATGTGAATCGAGACAAACTTTGATTCACAGTTCACGAATCCTAAAGTGTCAATGGACGTATAAAAAATGTCTAGAGCACTAAATAGCAATCCAAACAAGTATCCTATTAAAAAGTGATTCAGAATCTTGAGGATGCTGAATGTTACTAAAGTTCGACACTTCAGGTTGGACTGGAGGTTTACTAAACCCTCTAGACAACACAACAGCTTAAACTGACTCGATAGTTCTCTTGTATTGTTGCTTGTCTTGTTGGTAGTTGATGTCCTATTTATAGGCTAATGAGTAGGTTGGAGAGCACTCTTACATAATCATCTTCTTATACCGGGTGTTAGAGGTAGGTATTCCACCACCGAAAATATGGCTTAGTTCGTGAGGAAGACGCGGTCTTCCTTGTTGAGGACCAAGTATTTCCCTTCTTTTTCTCAACGACTATGACTTGGCCTTTAAAACTTGTTGTAATTGCACTTATATCCCTATAATGTGTTAACAATTTGACATCGAAAATACAACTAAGTTTAGCTAAAAAAATGCAACTCTTATTCAACTATAAAAGGGATGAAAACATGTATTGTGTATAGAAGGCAAAACCACTATAAATAGAGGATTATATAAGAGTTTGGGTATTTGAACTGTAACAAAAAGTTCTATCTTGAATCTGAATATATATTTCTTAGATTTGTAAGGACACTTACGAACTCATATTTGTTAATTATATACACAAATTCGAAAGTTTCTGCTACAAAACTACCCCTTTCTAAATTACCCCAATGTGATTTTTCAGAGAAGAAGGCAACAAATTGCAGAACTTTATTTTATTTTTTTGCCAACTTAGATGATTCAATTCAGAAGTAGGGAAAAATACTGAAATGCTGAAATACCACACTTGTCATATAGAAAAACTACTAAAATTACTGGAATTTTCGGTATACAAAATTTTCCATACGGTATGGTACAGTACTGAAGATTTTCGGTATAGTAACCATATGGAAAATTTTAATTTTCAGTATTTCATTATATACCAAAGGGATAATTACAAAATGATCGCCGAACTATTAGCACTTTTTCATTTCGGCATATAAACTATTAACATTGGCTAAACCGTCGCCAACCTATTTAAATATTACTACTCGAAAGCTGCCGGCCATAATACCGTCCAAATTCATTGCACACCCGATTTTGCAAAACCACCTTTCGGGACAGAATTTGGGCGGTATTCTGGCGGGCAGCTTTCGAGTAGTAATATTCATATAGGTTGGCGGCTGTTTAGTCAATGTTAATAGTTTATATGCCGAAGTGAAAAAGTGCTAATAGTTCGGCGACCATTTTATAATTATCCCTATACTAAAATATCGAATATATTAAAAAAAAATAATTTTTTTCCTAGCTCTAATCCCAAAGCCGACCAAAGTTTTATTCTTCCCATTTGTTCTGCCTCTCTCTTCGCCCTATCCTCTCTCTCATTTTCTCTCACTAGAGCTTTATTCTCCCTCTGATGCGCCTCTTTCCTCCTCCTATTCCGCCTATCTCATTTTTTTTTATCAATTGCGTCTCTCTCTCTCTCTGTCCCCTCTTCTGCCCAAATCACCATAATCTTCCCCCCTGTCCCTGACAACCCACAATACGTACGATGGCTGGCGAGGGCGGTTGCAACCAGTGACACCCTTGCGCCTAGAGGAACAGTGGCGACATCAACGACGGTGGGACGACGATGCTACTGTCTTCTAACTTTCTCGATCTTCTCTCTCTCTCTCTCTCTCTCTCTCTCTCTCTCTCTCTCTCTCTCTCTCTCTCTCTCTTTTTTTTTTTAAGTTTAAGACATGTTACTTTTCTATTATTTAAATCAAAGAAAGGAAGAGAATAAATTATGGCTCCATAGATCTTCACTATTTCCTTTTTTCATTTTCGTTTTTATTGTGAACTTTGTACTTTGATGTTATTCAAAGCAAAGAATGGTTTGCTATATTATTCAACGATAGAAAGGAAGTGTAATTCATGAAACTTGTTTTTTTTTTCCTTTTCTAGACTGCTACTTTGCTCAAACGGCTCAAACGAGAAAAATGGAGAATTATGGTCGGCTGGTTTTGAATCAGTATAAAATGGTATTATACCCTTTCGCTACAGTATCGGTGTAGACTTTTCTAATACCAAATTTTTTGATATGGTATTGATATGGGGTAAACTTTTTGATATATCGTACCGAACTAGCCCTAATTCAATTACTGCACAAACTTAACCAAGTTCCACATATTTTATTTGATGTATATACCAATATTTGTGGAATCAAACCGGCCGGTTTAACCATGAATAAGTTACTGGTCCAGTTCGGTAGGGGGTACAAGCCGAAAATGATGTTAAACTGCCAAAAATTGGTAAGACAAGGTCAAAATTGTAAAAAAAAAAAATGGACCCATTTGCACAAAAAGAACCATTTCCAATTTAAAAACTTCAATTTTTTTTTTTTTTTTTTATAAAACTAATAGTATACAATATTAAATATTTGGTCTTATATCTTTATTTATTACAAATATATATATTTTTGTTCCTTTAAACCTTATTATTTCCCAAATGCAATATATATTATGTTCTACGAAAATATAATATAATATAATTTTAAAATCTAATTAATTATCATTTCTGGTCATACCACCAATTGAACCAGTCGGACCGGTTGAATGGTGAACCGGTAGTATGATCAGTTTGCTCACCGATCCAGTTCCACAAATACTGGTATATATACTTCACTCAAAAGACTGACTCAAGTAATGTCCTATACAGGTAAAAACGATGTTTGAGGGCGTATAAGCTTTTCAAATGAGTTTGGCAAAACAAATTGTTAAATAACTTATAAGACGTAAAAATAAGCTCTTAGAGCTTATAAACTCCAAAATAAATAAGTTCCTCTCGTGCATCTTGTGTTTTAAGATCTTAATAATTATACTCAAATTTCACACACTACACACATACTTCACACATTACACACATACTTCACACACACTACAATTCACATGCAATACACACACTACACTTTTCACACACCACACACTTCTCACACTAGTCAAAATGTGTATTTGATAGTACTTTTCAAATTAGTCTTCCAAATTCATGCTAAATCACTTCATTCAATTGCAAGCTTATAAACTATTTTATCTAGACACTTATTAACTTATAAGCTCTTGAAAAATTACAACTTATAAGCTCTTGAAACAACTTATAAGATGTTGGAGCTTATAAAATGTTTAAAATAAGTTTAGCTAAACACCCTTCATATCGTGAGAAAATAATCATCTTATCTATTTCGGCATATGCAGTAGCTATATAATATCAATTAGGATAATCCCTACCATTAGTTCTCTATTTTTTCCACTTAAACATGATAGACTTGAACATAAATATATTTAAACAAACTAAAAATCAGGAAAGTAAAAGGAATATCAACACTATGGAATAAAATTTAGGGCATGTTTGTTTAGGGTTAGTGGTGGTTGTGACACTTTTGGCTGGGGAAGAATAAATGTGGTGTTTTTTTGGGTGGTTCTAGAAGTGGTTGTGGTGTTGAATACACTATTTAATTGTAAAAGAGATGTGTAAGAGATTCTTACTGATGATTGTTTTAATGATTAAAGTACTATTGAGATTTGTGATTGATTGATGACGTGTATGATTGTTGATAAGTGATGTTTGATTGTTTTTTTTTAAATTAGTATTTATGTAACACATGTTATTTCTTATACCATAATTAATTAATTTGTAATTAATTGTTTTTTAATAATATTGAATAATTTTTTTTTATTTATAATTATTATTCTTTTAATAATAGAATCGTTGGAAATTAAAATAAAATAAACTTTAATGTTTGTAAATTTTAATATGAATACTACACTTTAAATTTACGACCGATTAGAAAAAAATCTGACTGATTATTATTCGTGAATCTGGATAACCGAAAAAAGAATTATTAATGTTTTTCTAATTTAAATTCTACACGCCATGTGTCCGACGTTAACATGGAAATTAACTAAAGCAATGATGCCTTATTCCAATTTAATTACTTAATAAATTTCACTTGTGCGCTTAATAGACAGTTTAATATTGAAAGTGACAAAATTATCCTGCATCAGTTATGGTGAGACTAAAAAAATTGCTCGTTAGCTGCAGCATTCTCAAACAACACACTTGTCCTTAGTTAAAATGGTACAATAATCCAACATTAATCAACACAAATGAAGTCCAAACAGGATCACCCCAAATAAACATCAAAAGAAATCATGAAAAAACAAAAGATACATGAAGAATTGCAAATTTGTCATACGGTCATACGCTACTTAATTTCACATAACTGAATTACAAAGTCGATTTAGCCAAAGTCATAACTAGGATTGAGTCTCCAGATCTGGGTTACACAACCTGGAGGACACAATTCTCTCTTTTTCGAGGTTAGTAACAAGAATATATGTGTAGCCCCCAGGCTCTGTAGTTGCATTACCACTTTACACTTCCCTGTCGCTGAGACTCCTTCCATCTCCTGGACCACGCCCATGCAATACTGAAAATCCGGATCAATCAATGTGGGGGTAAAAGCAAGGAACATGTCTGTGCGCATGTTAAAGCATTGCTAACCGCGATCAATTATGCGTCTGTCATCTAGATGTTCCTAATGCGAATACAACATGTTATTTATACTCGGGACATTCGATCTAGAAATTGGGAGAGTACAATACGAATTCATATTAATACTTGGTAGATTTCCTACATGTTTTCGGTGTTTATAATTACAGTCTTCATTAGTAAAACCCAATCCATACCACTTCGGCTTTGTAACTCGAACAATAACCGCCAAATGTGTTTATAGCTTTTAACTTGGCCATCAGGTTTCTAAGCCGGAACACAAATTAATCGACGGTCAAAGCATTTAGTCTTACCCCGATGAAGAGTAGAGTATGGTCCACGAACGACACTTGGAAGGGCAAATCGTCCACAAACTCGTAATAACAAAAATAAATGAAGATATGTGTCATTTTCATCGGACCACATGACCCTATCTCCCAATCTCGGCCTATTCATTTTTTCTAAACATATCACATTGATAGTCAGCAGATCTATTAATTGGATGCAAAACAGGTCTACTAACGGTTACAAAAATTCATGAATAAGCCATAATACACTATAATTAAGTAGATTTATCCAACATAGGAATATTTAATTGTAATAGTGCATAGTTTTACCAAATTTAAGTTGGACTTTTATTGTTAGGAGTTTTTTAATGTAATCATGCATTCGACAAACTACATAATAATTGCATCTACGAAAATTATCAAGCAACAATAACATGAATGAATGAAGTCATTTAAGCTGAAAATCATGTCATAATATAACACTGTTTTGAAATACCCAAACTTACGACAATAAAAAAAAACAAATGTAATAGAATAAATAGGATTCGTCCAATATCATTTAAAGAAACACCTAAGAGGAACACAATTTCTAATTACAGTAGGCTATGTGTCAGGCGTCCTGGGCAACATGAGGCTGCAACATTACATGTGCAATATCATTACACACTGTTGCATGG
The DNA here is from genome assembly GCA_958295605.1 of Ajuga chamaepitys. Lineage (NCBI taxonomy): Eukaryota > Viridiplantae > Streptophyta > Magnoliopsida > Lamiales > Lamiaceae > Ajuga > Ajuga chamaepitys. The sequence goes on along the minus strand of OY282502.1, from coordinate 13,253,069 downwards.
GCTGCAAGAGCCAGTTGCATTGAGAATGTCCTCGCAGAAAGGATGAGGGTTTTAGGATCAAAGTATTGTGCTCCCCCTGCAAATAACTTGTCTGGGTATCCTGATTATCATATCCAGTTGTGTAGGGCATAACACGCCATAACAATCTTCTTCTGGTTCTTAATTTTGAAGCTCGACATCCCATGGCCAAGGATGGGTAATTTTCTCCTAAGAATATTAAATATCCTCTCAACACAATTTCGGAGTTGGGAATAGCGGTGGTTAAATAATTCTTTTTAACCGATAAGCTGAATCCCACCGTTGTTGAATTCTGGTAGGTTGTACCGAGTGCTCCTGTACGGGGCCAAAAAACACACGTAGTTGGACTACCCAACATCGATCAGGTAATATTAACCTATAGGGGGAATCGGCGTAATGAATTAGGAAAGAATTCTTAATAGTTGGATATAATACTTAACAGTTGGATAGAATTCTTACCATCCGGGGGCCATGGAAAATAGTTATCATTGTTAACAACACTCGTGAGGATTCGAGCATTGTGTTCACTCCCCTTCCAACCGGCTAAGACCTACGTGAACTTTATGTCGAAGTCAATGATCACGAGTACATTTTGGATTATAATCCCCTTACACGAGCGATACGCGGTCTGCTCGTTCAAAGTAACAAACGCTCGAATTGGGGTACCATCAAGCACTCTGACACACCCCTACATTATAAACATCAATTAAGGTAAGGTCCTGAACTCACCTTTGTAGTAGAAATTCAATGTAGATATAATATAATGTGTGAATCAAATCGCGTTATATAAGGGTACCTCGAAGTGTAGAAATGCTCGAGGGTCATACACAATTCGGTCCGGTATTCTGGTATAATCGGGCCCTACAATGAGTTCTAAGGCTAATTGGTGAAGAGCCCTTCAAACCCAGTGGAAGTGTTTGTTTATGGTTTGAGTAGAGTGTTGGAAGCATTCCTCAGTGTCACGTATACGGTGATGCATACACACCATTTAGATGAAGATCAACACCGACTCGATATCACAACCCTTGTTTTGTGATCTTCCTAGATAAAGCCGCCGAATCCGTAACATGTAAATGAGTCCATAAAAGTAGGGCCTAGACATCCAAACTTTATAATAAAACATGTCCTCATTGTCAGTATAGAGGATCTCCGTGCACCAATCACTCCCTTGCAAGCTTAAATTATTTTTTGTTCGATTACCGGTCATCCAATTATTACTAGAACATAGAAGAAGTAGTATATATGCCATTACATCCTCTTCCTCTTAGTTCTTTTGAGTTAACAAACAAAATTGCATCATTTTCGGAAGAAGTCGACATTTCACCTAATTTCAAATTTGCGTTATATTTATTATTCTTACATTCAACTGAGCAACTAACAAATCCTTTTCAAATTATTTGGAGATGATATCTGATCGTTCTAGCCTCATTCGTAAGAGTTCAAGTAATTAGATTAAGAAGTAAAAACATATTAAAAAATTATTATTCGGGAATTACTGTCATCGATTAAGTTGAAAATTCGTTGAATTAATTCTTAACACCTTTAAGGCAATAAATGAAAGTACAAATTAATTGTCACAGTTGTACATACAATAAATATTTTTTAGTAGAAAAAAAAAGGAAAAAAAAAAACTCTATGGTTAGACCTGCGTCGACGCCATAAAGGTGTAAGGCAAGTTCTAAACCAACTCTATCAGCCACACACATGCTTGTTAGTTGAGCTGAAAGACAGGAACATCTGGCACGTAGTAGGATCACGAAGTGCAATACAGCCTGCCCGATGTACAAACTGAGGGAGGTCCATAGCGTTCAACGTCACATGCGATCACCTGATCGTTATCCCGACGTTGTACGTGTTCTCTAAACTGCTCAATTGGATGCAAGTGGGCATCCCACTCATCCTGAGCATAGCGTGTCTAGCCCTTTGCCTGATGCTGCCTTCCCACTCCTACCTCCCAAACGGCCGAGGAAGGCAAATGTATTAGCTCCCCCTCTATCCCGACCCAGACTAGCCACCACTACCCGTAGGTAGTCCAGTTCCAAAAGATAGAGCATATGAGCCAGTTGCTTGGCTGTATTTCCACATATCATGACACAATTCGAAGTTAGCACAACCATGGCTAAGAAGATTCATCGACTTGCTGAAATGAATATTGATTTATTTTTCATGGTATAAGGTGTTTGAAGTAAATATTCTAGAAGTGGAAAAATTAATAGTTCATACAACGTATATGTGCTCCATGAAGTCCTCTGCTCCAGTGATAGTTTCTAATTCCTTATTCCCACAGGCTTTCGATTTTTCTCGATTTTCGTTGATGACTTGATAAAATCGCTTATAATTTTTTAACTTGCTCCTGATATGCTCAATTTCGTACTCCGGCAAGCCCTGCCAATTCTGGCTATGACAATTGCATATCTGGGTTAGGGTGACACAATTGAAGTTCTGCCCAATGTAACCTTCGATCAAATACTCGACATGGCACATGCTGATGAGTTCCAGTTCGGCCTGGCGAGTCCAGATGGCACGTTCCTCAATAGACTGAGTATAAACTAAGGGTGTTCATCGGTCTGAAACCGAACTGAACCGATTTACCAAAACTGAAAACTAAAATCTTTCAAAACTACTAACCGAACCTGAACAAAAAATTATCTAAAATCGAAACCACCCGAACCGAAATATTTCGATTCGGTTTCGGTCAAAACTGAAACCTGAAACCTTTGATATTACAATTTGAATTTTAAATCTTTTCAAACAACTAACAGATCAATCAACAAAACTATATAAAAATGAATGAAAATAAAATGAAAATACAGATGACATGACAAATGGGTGGCGGTAATTTAGGCCTATACGTAGTTCGGTCTATTCGGTTTTAGTGCGGGTTTTTGTTTAACAAAACCCAACCTAACCAAAAATCGAGATATTCTTATATTTAATATCGAAACTAAACCGACTAAAAAATATCCGAATTGAAATTTACATTTCGGTTCGGGCAATTTTTTCGGTTGCAACCGAACATAGAACGCCCCTAGTATGAACCCGTCCACTTCGGCCCCCGCCTCTAGACATCTAACAAGATTTTGAATACGCTTAAAATTGATAGTTGTGGGATGGAATGACGAATGAGTAATTCCTAAACACTTAAAAAGGGTGGCAATACTAAATAACTGCTTGTAGTTTATTTCTATTTTCGCATTCTATATCATCAACTATCTAAAAGATGTGTCCCCCCAAACCTACCAAATCATGTACGTAGTGGCTAAGACTTCAAATATTCGTTCATTATTCAACTTAAGTAACGATTAATTAGTCTTGTATAATTTTAGTTCAAGTAGTTGATGTTAAGGGCATAATTAAAGAAATGAATTGAGGTTGTTGTATTTACAAAGCTTGTCTTAATTAGTTGATGTACCTAACGTTTTATTTTGCCTCTTTAATCGTCTAAATTTAACAAAATTATAAAGGTAATCGGCAAAATAAATTTTATCATTACGACAATAACTTTTTGAACCAAGTAATTAACATTGGATCATTTGAAGTAATTAAAATTTTAAAATCAATTGGAGTAGGTATGGCCTAATTAAATTTCCCCGATTTATTTGATTAAGCAGTAATCAAATTGCATCAGGTGTGTCCTCATTAAATTTTGGCAACAAGTTTGTCCTAATCAAAATTCCAAGTAATTAAAATTTTACTGTTGATTACAAATTATACTTCCTCTGTCCTAAATGAACTTGCATAGGGGGGTCCGCACAGATATTAAGACAAGTTGCTTATTGGGGATTTTGTTGACTTTTCAAAGGTGGATTGAGGGTGGAGATTTTGAGGGTGAAGATTATGTTATAACTTTCCTTATTAGGAAGTGTGCAAGTTTGCTTGGGATGGCCGAATTCAAAAAGTGTGCAAGTTCATTCGAGACAGAGGGAGTATTAGATTTGCATGAGATTAAGCCTAATAAAGAAAATCTACTAAATTAATTAAAATTTTATTGTTGATTTCACCCATGCATTCTCTCTTTTAAATCCTTTTATTCAGCTTGTAATAAGTAATTTAAAAAATCATGCAGCTTGTAATAACTAACTAAATATTTTTTTATTTTAATGTAGGATTCAGCCTGTAATTCAAATTACTTCACCACAAGAAATGAAAAAAAAATGCTCGAAATAAAGCGTAAACACAATCGTATAATAAATTACGACAAACAAAATAAATTATGCATTGATGTACAATACTACAAAGCTCATCATACCGATGATATTACAAGTCTAACTATGCTGGACAATTTACAAGATTATGTAACCACCATCTATTCCGGCCAGATTTTTGGATGTTGTAAATTATACAAATGTTTGATTGCTCAAGAGTAAATGTAGCAATTAGTTGATACGTCATACCAATGGAGAAATCAAGTTTACTGTTAGACACTACAAGAATCAATCATTCGTCAATAACCCTAACAACCTAAAAACAAGAACAACAATGACCGAACAAACTGACTCAAACAACGCATATGCCAAAACCGAATCAGCAATTTTTTTTACCCACAGATGAAAAAGTCAGCTCTTAGTAACAGCAAAGGGGGCCATTTCTTGGAGAAAAATCAATAGCCTCAACCTAAATTAGGATCACATGAATCACAATACAAGAAAAAACCCATAAGACGGACTCAAATGATTGGAAACGTGTGTGTCGTTATAATTGAACTCCCTTTACCTCCTCAAACCCCCGAGTAAGAAGACAAATACAAACTAAACAATATTAACGGTATGATCTCGGGAGAAAGTTTTACTCTTTCACTCTAGGGGTGGTCGAAACCCAACTAAGGATCATAACAAATCACCCATGAAGCAGTATTATGAACACAGAACCAAATTGATTTTGGAAAACAACAGATTGAGCCCAAAATTACACAACTATAGCAACAACAACATAGATGAAATCACCCAACATAACTATATCAACCACAAACAACACAATAAATGGTCCATATTAGCACAAATGACCGAAAAAGCAGAGTCCAGTCAAGAGAACAGTTACCAAAATCATCAAAAAAAGTTTGAAACCAATTTCACTTTTCAAGCAACAGAAACACAAATGTGCAAATCATCAAACAATTTTAGAAAAATAACAAACAGGAGGGGCACCTAATTCCTGGGGAGGGGGCAGTCTGGCAACTAGAAGCAGATTCAACCGGCAAACACAAATCGTAGGAGCAACCCTTCCTCTTCCTAATCCGGAGGGTATACAGCCATAAACTAGCTATTGTGCAAAGTGTGTGGGTTGTGTATTTTTTTAAAGAGCTTCTTCTGTAACTGAAGGAAATAAGGTCTCAAATAAGTGGTGGATTCGGCAGAAGAAGAGGGGGAAAGTGAAGTGCCATACTTCCCTTTAAAGATCAGATCTAAGGATCACAGTACTTAACAACCCAAAGGTGCATGCAAATTAAACACCAATACCTACAAACAACATATAAACATATGAAAAAACATAAATTAGGGTTAGTGATCAAATACTCCCTAAAACTTGATAGAGATTCTCTGCCAAAAAGGGGAGAAAAACAACATAATATAGATCTCCCATAGTAATAGTATAAATACGACACGCAGTAGGTTCGTTGAGCAAGAGATGCATGCCTTAAATTTGGTAAGGTAAGCACTTATTAGAGCCCATAATTCCAACAAATTTACAAAAGAACATGGCCACGAGATTTTCTCAGAAAGAAAATCAATGACAGTCTGTAATGGGTGGGAGAGAGAAATGCTCTAAGAGAGTTATAAGACAGAGGAGTAGAAGTGACAACTTATCACAATAATAAAGTGGGGATGGGAGTGGATAGAATTGTAAGCGCCGTTTGGGATAAAGGACGCCCAAACCCTAGAATGTGGCGAACGACCAAAACAAATATAGAGTGGGTTTGGCCCAACTACTTTTTGGTTTGGGCCGAACCCAAACAAACATGCCCTTAGGAATTAGCCGCGTCCAAGATTTATAAGAAATGCGCTTAAGCATATTAAGTATGGCAATCAATGGACATAAAGAATGAACCTAAATTGCTACTAATGATTCTAAAAAATAAAACTGGGGGGATGGCTAAAAGTTGCACGTTTTATTTTATTATTAAGATTATCTATAACGGAACGTTCTGCTGAATGTGCTTTACGTGAGATTTTTAATTGTACTGTTGTTTTTCTTAAAAAAATCCTCTTATATTTCATGCATTTTATAAGGCCTTTACTATCGAAATTACATGATTCCGCACACTTGATCATTCTTGCACCATCGAAGCTGATAAATACAAGAATCAATTGGTTCTTGATGTGATCAGCCAAACAAAAAAGAAGATGAAAAGAAAAGCCTAAAACAATAGTTAGAATGGTAAACTTTCAGCGATTTGTATAGCTCATAGGACAAGGGGAAGAAGAAAAATCAAGAAGAGCTTAAAATGTACTTCTTTAGTCTTGAAATCAAAGTCGTGCTTCAGTAACTACAAAGTAGTATATGCTCATACACAATAGAGGTCATTATACTGATCTAGCTTTTTATTTCACATGGAACCACTCCACTGAAATATAAGCATTACAACACTAGACCATAAGAAAGATCCAAATTCTGATCTCAAACCGAAGAGCATCGCATGGAGGGTGACTAGAGGAAGCCAGTCCATAGAATTCTATTCTCTCTAGAACAAAAACAAGAAAGTGATTTGTTTCACCCTCAAAGCATAGCCAGAATTCAGAAAAGAGAAGTTGAAGTAAAGCATAACTAACAATCCACAATGGACGAAGTTGGATAGCTCAAGTGGTAGAGCATCTACTACCTAGGCCTCATTTGGTAGGGCCTGGCTTGACTTGGCCTGATTTGGTTGGGTCTTCTTGTTGGATTAGGCCCTTTTAACTTGATTGAGCCTTTCTTGATTTGATAGGCCATTTTGCCAAAATGTTGGTAGATAATTTATCTTGACCCAAATTAAATATCAATTATATTATAACTTAGGAATTAATTTAATTAAACTCCCAAGACATAAATAGTATTTTTTTATTAATATTTAATTAATTTTCACGGGTCGCCATTTGATTGGACACAAAATTTATTTATCTACAAATGCCCCCTCGCAATATATTCACGGACAGTGAGTCTTGTAGTGAATGCTCGCGAATCACTTGATTTTCGCATGTATTAGTGGGCCTGCGTACGATAACATGTACACTTGTAGATTTTAATCACTTAATTCCTAGTTGGGCCTTTAAGTAATCATTACCCACTACATAGAAGATTTGGTCTTCAAGATCATGACCCTTTTCATTATTTTCCTTAAAAAATGCGCAAGTTCTCAAGTCCTTCCCCAAAATTTAATACAACAAATTTGAGCCCCACATGCACACATGTTGCCCCCAAATCCTCTTTCATTTACTTGGGCCCACCAACCTTTTAAGAGTATGGAAAGGAAATCAAATTTTAAAGGGGAAAAAAAAATATTTCCTTTCCTTCCTCATTTTCACGAACATCACCATATCAATATCAAGTGGAACCCACTTTCTCTCACTTTGTTCAATTAACAACCGGCATCCCTTAAATCAATTCAACATTTAATGCGCTGGGCCCACGTATCATCGTCTTCTCATTTTGTTGCAGGCAGGTTTTCATGAATTAGGAAAGAAAATTTCTTCATCTTCCATCTCATACGCAGATCTGCAGATTTTGCCACAAAATTGATTTTGGTATCTTTCAATGTCTTTTTAGGCAAATACTCTGGTAGCTTCGCGTTACCTTATCTTCTCCATGGCAACTTTCCAATTTTCTTTCTCCGTCATCAACCTTCGAGTTGTCACTATGATTCCACCAATTTTGACCCTTCCATATTCCGCGGACTTTTATTTTGGACATAAATCAACACCAAGATTAACTGGACGAAAATTATCTCATAATTACGACTTGACTTGTTGGACGTCTCTTGCAGCTGCAATTTAGCACATGTATGTGTGTAACTAACCCTCTTTTTGGATCCAAATGCATTAATTGATTCAAACTCTAGCAATATACTGAAAGATCCGATTCTTTTAAGTATGGAAGGATAACATAATTTCTGAACAATCTATTAACAGCTAATAATTCCCTCGATGGAAATCTGTTAGAAAAATTAAGATGATTTTTTTTTCCTTTCAGACTCATAGGAGCACTTCTATATAAGACATGTTGTAGTATTCCTTTCTTCATCAGCCTAAACAAGCTTCGTATCCTTTTGTTTCTTCTTTCCCGTGGTGAGTTAATGCCTTATATCCAAAGTCTCAATCCAAAAGTTCAGTCTTTGAATTTGTTTTGTCCGTTACGTCTTTAACTCTTCTTGCTGATCGTTTGGAGGTTTGGGCGTCTGAGAATCTGCTGGTTATGGAACTTGTGAGTAGCAGTCCGTTTGCCGATTTCGAAGCACACACTTCAATCTTTCAGCAAACCTGCGTTTTCCTTATCCCTGTCCACGAATTGGTATCTACTGTTTCCGGGTATGGCTGACTTTACTTCCTTTTAAACTTGCCATGATATTTATTGCTCTCTTTTCAGTCCAAATACTCACGCATATTTATACATAGTCTCCTGCAAGTGCTCGACCCCTTCAGCTTATGATGTACATGTTTTTCCTTTCCATTATACTTGAGAACATTAGGGCGTTCGGTTGTACCGGGCTTTTTTTTTTTTTTTTTAACAATTCAATATGGCCGAAACTTGGCCAGACAACAATTTAACATGGATAAGATCACTTTTTCCTTTCTTTGCATCATGTGATGTATTTCAATACCTTACGAACTCCCTCCCCCCCCCCCCTTTTTATTATAATGAAGTTCGACTCTCAGGTCGTTATGGTGTACTTCAAAGATACTACTTCTTCAAATGGAGAGTAATACTTGGTGATCCTTGACGAAAAACATCATCCTTTGGAGGGAGGAACCCACTTAGTGGTAGACGAACCTGTTACTGGCAGTCACTCGAAGCCATGGCCAAAACTGACCAACTCTCTCTACATCAGTGAATGGTCCCAAAGCATCACGTTTGGCAAATCAAAGGCGTGGAGTCTACAAGCGACTCATCATTATCCTACAAAGGAAGTGGATCCATTGCCAACCTTGGGACGACAGATTATTGATGGAAAGTCAAAATAGGGAGATGCCATAGAATTTTTCGGAGAAATCTGCTACACCAAGGGATATTGGGAGTAGACTGAAGACGTCCTCAGTAGATGCAAGTGCCTGCTTAACGATGCGGAAATTTATAACCCTGTGTACGAGTCTCTTTTCACGTATGATTGTAACTCTGAAATCATGAAGGCTTTTTGTGAGGCTTGGTGCCCATCGACCAACACACTGCTTACATCATTCGAGGAATTATCAATTTCTCTATGGGACTTGCATACATTATCAGGCCTTCCGATGACCGGATTTCCTTATGATGAGGTCGTACCAACATCGGCGGAGCTTATTGGGACTGATAGAGCTAGAAACCTCTGCCTTCCTCGTAGCTGCAAATACCTATTTCACGCATACCATTTTCTTTGTAGAGATGCAAATGTAAGCCAGGTGTCGATCGAGAAGTGGGTGAAGTTTTGGTTCAAGAAAGCTATGAAGCATGGGGAACCTTCCTCGCACAAAATTTCAGAGAAGAAGAGATCGACGCGTCCCAAGCTAACCCACAATCCGCACGGCGACTTAGGAGAATCCGAGCAGTGGACTTCGATGGAGGAGTCTTTGTTCAAGAAGCTCAACATTGAACGAAAGCAGCGGGAAGAGATATATTTGGCCGCCTACCTCGTCTATTGGCTTTGCAAGTTTGTCTTTCTAGGTGACGGTATTAGCTTGATACGACCAAGCACTTTCAAGATGGCGAGCATTATGGCAGAGGGAAACACAATAGGTCTTGCAGTCCTCCCTGTTCTGACAAGCATCTATCGAGGTCTGAACAAGATTTCGAATCTCGCGAGACCCTTGAGAAGTCGATCAACTTTCCCCGTTCATTTTGTTTATGCTTGGTTAGCGCAATACTTCAAGACTCACTTTTCAATTGGTCCCGGAGTGCGAACGCCTGCAATGGTTACTTATTCCGGTGAAGGTGATGCAAGGCAAAAGGATCTTTAAAGGAGATTTGGCTTCATGGACATGCAACATGCTAATCAAAAGTGAAGACTTCTTGTATGTTGATGACACCCGATCAAGGGGGCGTGAGTAGAGATACTTCATAGCTATTTGCTCCAATTACCTTATGTGGCGGCAAGGCGATCGATTCTTTATTGAGCCTTATAGTCCTCAACTTATAGTCCTCATCGTTTTAGTCGTCAGTTTAGATACCACCAAAATATTCCCGGAACACTTAAGCATGATATTTGAGAAACTTCTCTTGATAAAGGAATTTATTATTGGTGGCTTTGTGCCCTCAACAGATCGATGTCTAAGGCATATCTACCATGTGCACCTCAAAGGACCAAGATTTTCTATACATTTGATTATAAGAAATGGTGGAACTAGCTGTATGGGAGTTTTCTTGAAGACAACATCGAGCAGCTTATCGAGTTGAAGCCAAGTGAAGTACTTTCGAAGGGTAAAGAGCACATTCATGTAGATGCCCCCACTGCCGAGAATGATCGAGATACCACACCTACTATTGTCATCCATCCTGAGCAAGATGATACACATTCGGTCGAGCTTGTCGAGGTGAGTAAAAGGAAGAGCAATCCCAACTCCTTAGACGAAAGTGATGGCAAGAATGCCGACCGTCATTGGAAGAGACCAAATAATGACCTTCATCTTTTGAAGCCCGCTGAAGGATGTACGAGTAATCAACAAGATGCTAAGGATCTTACTGCTAAGGTTCCCTATTTCTTATTTCTTTCATTTTCTGTTGTACTATTCTCTTTATTAAGTCTCTAATGCCAACTTACTACTTGCCAAGGGTCTTCAGTGGCCAAGTCATCGACTATAACTTCTTCTCAAAAGGCAACACAAGCAAGGCCTGTTGCAATATCAACACTTGAAGGTGAAAATTTCGTCCGCGACCGTTAGAGGAAATACCTTCAAGAGATGTGGGATGATCTTCGCGAGAAGGTTTTATTGAATCCTGTTGATTCAATGTCTTCTATGAAGGAAGGAGTTTTCTATGTACTTAATGAGATGAAGGGCTTCAAGAAATTTGATTTCTCCGGCATAGAGAAACTGTTGAGAGCCTTGTTTGACAAGGCCGCCACTTACGACAAGATTCGATCAAAGTCTTTTGAGAGAGTGTTGAAGGTACTTCTCGAGCGGCAACTCTTCGAAGCCAAAGATCGTCTTAATGATGCCAAGACGAAGGAACTCAAGGAAGCTGATGAGATCAAATCCACCAAATCTGAGTTGGAAAAAGTTGAAAAAGAGCTCGATCATCTCAAGGAAAGGCAGAAAAGCTTGTCGGAGGCCCTCCATAAGCAAAAGCAGTCCCTCTCAGGTACTAGAGCCGAAGTCCATGATATTCAAGAAGAGATTCTTGCGATCAACAACACTCCTCCTTTAGATGACGAGGTTGTTGAAGATTTGAAGGCGTCGAAGCTCGACTTGGAGGCAGCGCGAGAAGAGGTGAAGAATTTTAGCCCATTTCCTTAGTTTGTTTGAGCTTTCTTTATTCCTTTGCTCTTTTTTTTTTTTTTTTTTTTTTTTTTTTTTTTTTTATGTAATGAATATCCAAGACTTTATGATAATAAGAAGGTTGTTTTTGTTTTTTTGTTTGCAATCTCTTTTAGTTTCTTTGCTCTTATTGGCTTTGCGCTTCAAATCATTCACTTTACTTGTGCTTGAGTTAACCAACTTAGAAAAGAGGAAACACAATTTATGACTGAACTTAGAAAATATCTAAGCTGCCTACGTACCTCTTTTGAGGAGGTGTTTGATTTTTTTTTTGGAGGGAGGAGGGGGGGTGCCGTGCACAGTTTATACTCATGCGGGCCAGGAGTGACTATTCTTTATCCACTTTAGCCAAAGTGGGTAAGTTAGCATTTTAACCACATAGGTGATTGTCGTGCACAATTTATCCTCATGCGGGCCAGGAGTTACTATTCTTTATGCCAAAGTGGGGTAAGTTAGCATTTTAACCACATACTTTACCTTTGGTGGTTGCCGTGCACAGTTTATCCTCATGCAGGCCAGGAGTTATTTTTTTGTTATTTGTTTTTTTTGTTTTTTTTTTTGTTTTTTTTTTTTTGTTTTTTTTTCCTTCTTTTGTTTGCATCAGGCTCAAGCGTAGTAACATTTCAAAAACTTCCCATTTATGGGACCAACTCATACGCCGTCTTCAGAGATCAATTTGTAGGCGCCATTTGTGTAGACTTCTTCACCACATATGGTCCATCCCACCTTGACACAAACTTATTTCCAACCCGATGTGTAGTAACAATGGGTCTTCTCACTGCAAGCACCAAATCACCAACCTGGAAAGAACGTGACCGTACTTTCTTGTTGAATGCTCTAGAAAGACGAGCTTGGTAGCATTCAAGTCTTTGTTGCGCTTCCAACCTTTTCTCATCAAGGGCCTCTAACTCATCCAGGTGTAAGCGCGCATTCTCCTCCTCGGTCAAAGCTTCTTGCATAGCTACCCGAAGAGAAGGAATTTGTTTCTCCAAAGGGATCACTGCTTCTACACCATACACCAAAGAGTACGGGGTAGCTTGAGTTGGCGTTCTGTAAGTTGTTCGGTAAGCCCAAAGTGCTTCTCCGATCCTCTCGTGCCAATCTCGCTTTGACTTTCCAACGACCTTGTTTAGTAAATTGCACAGTGTCTTGTTAAATGCTTCGGCGAGTCCATTGGCGGCAGCGTTATACATTGATGACTTTCTTTGTTTAAAATCAAACTTCTCACAAAGTTTATCAATCAAGCTATTGCTAAAGGCTTTTCCGTTGTCAGTGATCATGTAGCGAGGAACTCCATATCGATAGATGATGTTGATGCGGATGAAGTCTGCTACATTTTCTTTCTTCACTTCCTTCAAAGGCACTGCCTCCACCCATTTGGAAAAGTAATCCGTTGCAGCCAAAATGTACAAGTGACCTGCAGAAGACTTCGTCAAAGGCCTAACTACATCCAAGCCCCAAGCATCAAATGGCCACGAAGCAACAGTGGGATGCAAAGGTTCAGGCGGCTGGTGAATGAGGTTTGCGTGGAACTGGCATGCTTGACATATCTGGGCATAGTCCATCCAGTCTTTTACCATTGTTGGCCAATAGTAACCCATTCTCTTTATTCGAAAATGTAGCTTTGGGCCTGATTGATGGGCGCCACAGATGCCGGAATGAGCTTCTTCCATGGCTTGAATGGCTTCATCATCGCCTAAACACCTCAAGAAAACTCCATCAAAAGAACGCCTATAAAGTGTGCCCTTAAAATAAATGAAGCGAGGAGCATGGCGTCGGATATCAACTTTTTGCTTTGGATCACTTGGTAACTTCTCATACTTAAGGTATTCAACAAGTGGTTGTCGCCAATCCTCTTTCTCAATCTCAAATACTTCCACAATATGGCTTCCTTCCTCATTGTGGCCTTCATCTTAAAAAATTGGCGGTATGACCCATCTTTGACATATTGGCACGCGAACTTCACCTTCCGGTATGGCTATTGCGGCTGCAAGTTTTGCTAAAGCATCGGCTTGTTTGTTTTCTTTTCTCGGCACATGTAACATTTCCACATCATCAAGCCAAGCTACAAGCTTTCGGGCATAATTGAAATATGGAAATAACTCTGGCTTCTTAACCTCGTAATCACCAAGCACTTGATTGATCACCAACTTAGAGTCCCCATACACTTTGAGATGCAAATGCTTTGAGTCAACTGCCATTTCTAGTCCCAGGATGAGCGCTTGGTATTCAACGACATTGTTGGAGCAATTTTCAGTTCGCGTAAAAGAGTATGGCAACACGTCTCCGTCGGGTGTCACGAACACAACCCCCGCACTAGCCCCTTCTCTGTGGGATGCTCCGTCAAAATACATGCTCCATGGAGGAGAGATTTCAATTGCCAACACATCTTCATCTGGTAGATCATCAGATAATTCCCACTCGGCAGGGATGGGGTGATCAGCCAAGAAGTCTGCTAAGACTTATCCTTTAACCGCCTTTTGAGGGACATATACAATCTCGAATTGTTGCAGCTGGAGGTACCACCTTGCCAGTCTGTCAGAAAGAACCGGTCTGGACATGACATACTTAAGCGGATTTGCCTTTGAAACAAGACGAACTGTATGAGCTTGAAAGTAGTGCTTCAGCTTTTGAATTGCGAATATGAGAGCCAAACATATCTTCTCAATGGGTGAATACTTGAGCTCAGTACAAAGCACTTTGTTTTCCATCATTCTCTTGTGCCAGCAAGGCTCCGACTGAACGCTCTTGGGCAGCGATGTAGAGAATCAATGGACGTCCAGGTACTGGCGCGACTAGCACGGGCGGTTTCATCAAGTAGGCTTTGATGCTCTTGATAGCATTGCTACATTCTTCATCCCATTCGAACAGAGTACCTTTCTTCATGAGGCGGCTAAAAGGCTGACATCGACCAGCTAAGTTTGAAATGAATCTTCGGAGGTAAGCCAACTTTTCTTGCAAACTTTTAAGTTCGTGGATGTTGCGAGGCTCGGGTATCTTTAGAATTGCATCAATCTTCGCATGCTCTATTTCAATGCCTCGGTGGCGAACAACAAACCTAAGAAACTTTCCCGACGTAACTTCGAATGCACATTTAAGTGGATTCATCCAAAGTTGATATCTTCATAGGCGTTCGAAGGCTCTTCTTAGGTCACAAAGATGATCTTCTCTCTTCTTAGATTTTACCACCAAATCATCCACGTAACACTCCACGTGCTTATGGAGAATGTCATCAAAGATTTTCTGCATTGCCCTTTGGTATGTCGCACCGTCATTCTTCAAACCGAAAGGCATCACCTTATAGCAATATATCCCTTTTGGGGTTCGGAATGCTGTGAGTTCTTCATCCTTAGGCGACATACGAATTTGATTATACTCAGATGATCCATCCATCAAGGATAAAGCTTCATGGCCCGTTGTAGCATCAATCATAAGTTTGGCGATAGGCAATGGAAAGTCATCCTTAGGGCATGCTTCATTTAAGTCTCGGAAGTCGACACAAACTCGTATTTGACCATTCTTCTTCCTCACTGGGACAATGCTAGAGATCCACGTAGGGTACTTGACTTCTCGAATAAACCCCACTTCAATAAGTTTACTCACTTCAACTTCAATCAAGGGAACTAACTCCGGTCGGAATCAACGTTGAACTTGTTTGACAGGTCGTGCCCCCTTTCTTATTGACAACTGATGAACTACCACTTTTAGGTCTAAACCCGGCATCTCTTTGTACGACCATGCAAATACATCCTTGAATTCATGTAGCAGCTCAATGTATTCTTGCTTTTCCTTAGTTGTTAGCAAGGCACTTATGAAGATAGGTCGTGGTTCGTCAGTTGTGCCCAAATTAATTTCCTTCAACTCATCAACAGTGGCTTAAACGCCTTCTTCAAGTTCAAGTGGAGCTTCCTCAGCATCTTCCTCTTCCACTGGAACGTCTTCACAAAGAGTTATGTGATTTGATGATGCCACTTGTTCATTGACTTCTTCAAGACTTCTGAAATCTATGCGCGTTCTTATTTGTCCGTTTCTCTGCCTCACTTGGACCATGCTAGCATTAACAAAGTTTGAGGAAGCCACACTTTCTATATCCTCTTCGTTGCTTTGAACGCGAGTCAAGATCACGATTTGCATTTTGACCGTTAGAACACTTCCGCATGATATGGTCAAGGTTGTACGACGTTTCATTCGAGAGGGAATCAAGCTATGGAGTTTCCGAAAGGGTCCCTTGGTGATATTCAAACTTCGGCGCCTGTTTCTCTTACTCATTCGAAGTGGGCCAAGCCTGTCAAAGACGGAGACTCGCTTCACTTTCTTGCAATGTTCACCAAATGTGTCTTCTGTTGATGAAGCCTCATCTTCCATGATGTAGTTCGTACTGGCTCTCTTAATTGCAATGCGAATGGGACTTCCAGAGACATATCCCAAACCCTTTTTGGTGCTTTTGATAGTATATCCACTATTCTTCAACATTATTTGAGTTGCATTAAGTCCATACTCTGACTGACTAGGGGCTTCGGGAGTTAATTTTCCTAACTCAGAGCTTCCTTGTGGATCATATCCAGCTCTAACAAGAAGCTTGAAAGCCTTCGGGTCATAACATTTGGTGACTTCAAGTTCAAGCAATCCTCCATGCTCCGTTTTAGCACCTTAAACTGGACGGACGAACCCTTCGGGTGGTGGCAGAGAAGGTTTACTTGCATCAAGCTTAGTCAAAGGCAGTGTCAAATCCTTTAGCACCTCAATTCCCTCGTGAGGTTCCTTGCCTTTATCACAACCAGCAGTAGTTGTGTCCTTATTTTCTTCGACACGGTCATCTTGAGGTTTCTCTTGCACAAGATCTTCCTTGGGTCTCACAATTTTTGCATCTTGAAAATAATACTTAGCATCAGCAAAGTACGATTCTGCTTCGGTGAAAGGCTTAGCATCGCCCACCACTGTCTTCACAGTTCCCTCCTGGCAGTATTTCAAGCATTGATGCAAAGTGGGTGAGATTACTCCATTCTCGTGAAGCCACGGGCGCCCCAAAAGTATATTGTATGTTGTCCTGGCGTCTATGACATGGAAGAGTACATTCGAGACCATTTCTCCAATCAACAACTCCAACATGATGGTGCCAAGAGCTCTTTGTCCCTCTTGGTTGAACCCTTGAATCATCAAGCGGCTATTCGATAGTTCATCAATGGGGATCTCCAATTTCTTCAGTATTCGCAAGGGTAAAATGTTAACTCCCGAGCCTCCGTCGATCAAGATGCAATTTATCTTTTGCTCATGAGTATATCCAGCCACGAACAATGGTCGGTTGTGAGATTGTGAACTAAGCACAAATCTTCATCAGTGGAAGTCATTGCTGAGCTAGAGTCATCATTGCTATTGCAAAATTCGGTTCCGGACTGACATACTTCATTCTTTTCTCCATCAGTCATATAACATGAGACGTCATTGCTATCATTACCATTGTTAGCAGTGATGAAATTTGCAACCGCATCACCTTCTTCCAACAAGATCTTCCCTTGTCGAGCTAACTGCAAAACTTTCTCTTTGAATATGAAGCAATCTTGGATGGGATGCCCTACTAACCGATGGTACTTGCAGTACCTCGGGTCGTCAGTTCGACCAGCTTCTTCCGGCCGCTTCATTTCTGGCAGCTCGATGAGGTTTTCTTTGACCAGATCATCGAGTATTCCGAAGACGTCGGAGTCTAAGAATGGGTAAGTCCTCTGTTGCATCTCTTTTAAAGTTGGCCTCTTTTGCCCCCTATCTTGCAGAGTATTCTTTCCCTTGTCGTCCTTGATGTCTTCCATTCTCCGAAACTTAATAGGCATTGCACTAACATCCATTGTCTCTTTGGCTTGCCCTTTGCCGAAGGGTTTTCCTCATTTCTTAACTTCTTGCTTATCTTTGAACTAGCGAGACTCATAAACTGGAGGCCCCTCAACTCCGACTTCAGCCATGCTCAGTTCCATGTCATGAGCTTTGGTCGCCAGCTCTTCAAATGTCCTTGGATGGATTCCTGGAGGATGTACCGAAGACCCCATTGCATTCCTTGGATGCACATTTCAATGGCTGAACTTTCAGACAGCCGATCCTTACAGTTGAGACTTAGATTTCTCCATCGATTGATGTAATCGATGACAAACTCGTCTGTCCACTGACGAGAATTTGTCAACTCGATCATGCTCACTGTCCTCCTGGTGCTATAGAAGCGGTTGAGGAATTCTTGCTCCATCTGGTCCCAGCTATCTATGGAGTTGGCTTCTAGGTCCATATACCAGTCGAATGCATTTCCCTTCAATGAGCGAACAAATTGCTTTGCCAAATGATCACCATAAGTCCCGGTGTCGTTGCATGTTTCGACGAAATGAGCAATATGTTGTTTAGGGTTACCTTTGCCATCAAATTGCTGGAACTTAGGAGGTTGGTAACTTATTGGCATTCTTAGACTGTCGATTCTCTGAAAGTATGGTTTGCCATAAGTTAGGGATGATTTAGGCGTCCCATCAAACTTGTCTTTGATGGTTCCTAAAATGATCTCTTTCAATTGGTCTACATGGACCAAACCATCAGCGGAGACTTGCAGCTCGTTCAAAGATTTCTCCTTCTCAAGTGGTGGATGATGATGCCTTGCAGAATCCTCAGCCTCATCTTGGTCCTCCATAGGTTCTTTTCCAGGAGCGCGACTTGTATCGCCATTATCAGCTTTACTCATCAGCTTTTCTATCCTAGAGTCTTGCTCTTGGACGTGTCTCGTAAGGCCTTCAATTGCCTTAGTCAAGCTTACGAGCTGTTCCTCCAGAGTTGAACTATTTGTCATCATCACTGGAGCAATGTCGGGAGCGGACGAAGAGCTTGATGTAGAGCGTGGAGTGGAATATGCAGAGTTGTCCTTTTCATTTCTATTGCTATCAACAATGTCTGGCACTGGCTTCTCGACAGCTCCGGGTGAAGTGTTTCCCTCTGAAGATGCCAACGATTGTGATTGTCTCGACTTACTCCTTGTGACAACGTTGACATTTGCAGTTGGAGAGTTTGTTGCAGCGATCTTCGTCAGCGTGATCTTATGAGACGCCATAACACTATCTTCTGTTGTTGGTTGAAGAGAAGAGATGAGAGGTAGAGAGGTCCCACTGGGCGTGCCAAATTTGGAACAACGAATTTTGCGTATTGAATTGACAAACACAAAAAATTGTACAAATTAAATCCAATTGGATTAAATTGAATAACTTTATAGGTTACAATCTTTATTCTTCAATCCTCTGATTTTTCTCTTCGAATGTTTTCTTTGAATTTGATGATTTGGAGTGAAATCTTCTTCTTGATCTCCTCCGCCGCTTAAGTTGTTCTTCAATCACGTTGTCCGAAGGCCGAACGACTTGATTCCAGATTGAACGCGACTTCTCGATGAATTTGATGAAAAACGTCTTCGAATCTTGAAGAATGTCTTTGAATCTTCAAGAACTTTGAGTCTTCTGGATTTCTTGGAGTTCTTCCAATTCTTAAAGCTCTCAACTTGTTTTTGAATGAATGAGGAGAGACTCTTATTTATAGGTATAGGGGAGAACTCTTTCCATATTTCATTTGTCATGTGACGCTATTTGATTGGCCACCTTTGATTTGATGGGCTTGGGCCTGATTTGTTTGGGTTAGACCTGATTTGGTTGGGCCTGGCTAGACTTGGCCTAAATTGATTGGGTTAGGCTTGATTTGGTTGGGCCTGGCTTGACTTGGCCTGATTTGGTTGGGCCTTCTTATTGGATTTGGCCCTTTTGACTTGATTGGCCCTTTCTTGATTTGATAGGCCATTTTGCCAAAATGTTGGTAGATAATTTATCTTGACCCAAATTAAATATAAATTATACTATAACTTAGGAATTAATTTAATTAAACTCCCAAGACATAAATAGTATTTTTTTATTGATATTTAATTAACTTCCACATATCGTAATTTGATTGAACACAAAATTTATTTATCTACAGTGACATCCAGAAACTCAACAAACACACTATCACAAACTACACAACCATGAAAAGAAACACAAACACACACACTCACACAAATAGACTTTATTACTTTATTATCTATTGTTATTAGATGAGCAAATGAACATAGAATTTTCCAAAAAAAACATACCAAATCCGAAGTTAGTTTTAATGACACATGAGTGGAATTCAAATACAAAGAATTTCAAATTCATTCATATGAAATTACTCTCAAATCCCTTCATTTTAGGTTGTGTGTGAAAGTATTTGGAACTTCAAAATCGTCTATCTATTCATCCTACATTGAAAGATTTTAGGATGGATTTGGAATTTCAAATTCCACCATCCATTAACCCTACATTGAAGGATTGGAGGTTGGATTGAAATTCATGGTAGCAGATCCAATGGTAAATGTTTGGATTGATATAGACTTGGAACCATCACTTGCATTTTGAGTTATATATTATAGTGGTTTTGGTGGATACAAAAATTTCCCAATTTAATGCATTCAAAGCCATTGATTTTGAAAATCTGCTTTGCAAATCAATCAGTCAATCCAAATATTGTTGGAAATTGATTTGGAATTTTGGGTTTTGACTCAAAATTGACCAATTTAATTAATTCAATCCATTTGTTAAAAATGGAAACAAGTTGCAAATTTATAATCTACACTTCGAGTAGATGAATTTAATGTATTAATATGCTCAAAACCAATTTCGGGTGAATGAGATATTAATTGTCAAAGGTTGCAACGTAAACATGGAAGTTGAAGAGTCTATGAAGTAAATACATGGGAACTTGTCCCACATAGGAAAATTGGAGTAAGTGGATACTCCTTATTTAGTAGAGCACTTGATAAGTAGTTATCAAGTGTGCTCTCCTATGGTGGACCTTATGGTGGATCCTAGTGGGATTTTAGCCTTTGGCTAAAATGGACCCGAGGATGGTGCTTCGCACCATCCGAGCCCGAGCCCGGGCCCGCACGCGCACGTCGCACATGTCGCATTGAGTCGCTTTAGAGGCGCACTTTGCACTTCGCACGTACTCGTCGTCGCGAGGAGCCTTAAAGTTTTGTCCAGGTGGCGGTTCGAGTCAGGCGGTGCGGTGACGTGGACCGGTCCGGTCAAGAATGGGGTCGAACCGGACTGGATCGTTGGGCGGACCGGACCGGTCGAACCGGACCGGCAGTGGGTCGGACCGACCCGCCAGCGAACCAGTGCGACCCGTCGCCCGCCAGGGCGCGGGTCAGCCTGCGGGTGCGACCGCCCAGCGAACTGGTGGGTCCAATCCAAAGGGTGCAACCAAGGGGTGAAGAGGTGCCTTTCCAAAAAGGCACTTCAACTCTTCAACATATATAAATAGGCCCCTCCACATTTCATTTCATACATTCGAATTCACAAGTTCTTTGCAATTCAAAAGCTTTCTAAATTTTGCATTAGTAGAGTCCAAAAGTTTCAAATATCTGAGTACGTTCGCCGATAACTTCCGACTCGTAGTGCAGCGGTCTGAAGTTTTAAAGTCGTTGTATCTTGGAGGCGTTTTGCTACTATAACGTATTGCACCTGAGTATGTGGCAATTTCGTCTTACGGATATAGAGTCAAACTCTAGCCTCGACTTTGTCTGTATTCTACATCTTCGTCTATACATTCACCTACCGAGATATAACAGCGTAAGACGAATTTTTTTTTTTGTATATTCGGAGATGTCTTCTACTGTTTCTACTCCTTCCATCCCCGCTGCTCACGCCGAAAAACCGGCTAAATTTGCCGGAAATGATTTCAAGAGATGGCAGCAGAAAATGCTGTTCTATTTGACAACCCTCAGTCTTGCCCGATTCTTGAGGGAAGATCCTCCTACTGTTGAAACAGGGGATAAAGAGGGAATGACTGCTTTGGATGCCTGGAACCACAGCGACTTCCTATGTCGAAATTACATTCTGAATGGATTAGACGACTCACTTTATAATGTCTATTCCATTTTTAAAACCGCAAAAGAATTGTGGTTGTCTTTGGAGAAAAAATACAAAACGAAGGATGCCGGAATGAAGAAATTCATTGTCGGACGGTTCCTCGACTTCAAAATGGTGGACTCGAAGACGGTCATGGACCAAGTTCGAGAGTTGCAGTTGATCCTCCATGAAATTCATGCTGAAGGTATGCAACTATCTGAATCCTTTCAAGTAGCCGCATTCATAGAAAAGCTACCGCCTCTATGGAAGGATTTCAAAAATTATCTCAAGCACAAACGCAAGGAAATGGGGCTTGAGGACTTGATCGTGAGACTATGGATCGAGGAAGACAACCGGAAATCCGAAGTCAAAAGCGACAAGAACCGTGGTGAGGCACGTGTGAATTTGGCAGAGTCCGGAAGTGGCAAGAAGAGAAAACGCGGTGCTGGCTCTAATAAGCAACAGAAGACCTCGAACGAAAGATTCAAAGGTAACTGTTATAACTGTGATAAGCCCGGACAGAAGTCGAGTGAATGTCGACTGCCAAAGAAAGCAAATCAAGGCCACAAGAATCAGGCCAACCTTGCCGAGCACAAATCTTTGCCAGAAGAACTGTTTGAATTGGATCTGTCCGCCGTCGTATTCGAGGCCAACTTGGTAGATAATCCAAGGGAGTGGTGGATCGACACAGGGGCTACCCGTCATATCTGTTCAGACAAGGAATTGTTCTCCACTTACCAAGAGATCAATGGCAGAAAGCTTTTTATGGGAAACTCTGCAACGTCTCCAGTGGTAGGATTGGGAAATGTCGTGTTGAAGATGACGTCGGGAAAAGAACTAACTCTCGTGGATGTGCTGCATGTCCCAGACATTCGCAAGAATTTAGTCTCCGGTTCTTTATTGAGTAAGGCCGGATTTAGGTTGGTTTTTGAAGCAAATAATTTTGTACTGACCAAATGTGGTCAATTTATTGGGAAAGGCTATCTCGAAAAGAGCCTTTTCAAAATGAATGTAATTACTGTAAAGCGCGACATTAAGCGCAATATTAATATAAGTGAAGTTAATTATTTGCTTGAGTGTTCTAATTTATGGCATGGTAGATTAGGACATGTAAATCAAAATACACTTCGACGTTTAGTGAATTTAGATTTACTTCCTAGAATGGAATTTGATTCACAAAAATGTGAGATCTGTGTGGAGGCAAAATTGGCCAAAACAGCATTCCATTCAGTTGATAGAAGTACTTCTCCTCTAGAACTTGTTCATACTGATGTGTGTGATTTAAAGTTTGTGCAAACTAGAGGTGGTAAGAATTACTTCATTATTTTTATTGATGATTGCACAAGATACTGTTATGTATATCTTTTGAAAAGTAAAGATGAAGCCATTGAGGCATTCAAAAATTATAAGAATGAAGTTGAAAATCAACTTAGCAAAAGAATCAAAGTGATTCGTAGTGATAGAGGTGGAGAATATGCAGCTCCATTTGAAGAATTTTGCCAACAAAACGGTATTATTCATCAAACTACAGCTCCATATTCACCTCAATCAAATGGCGTAGCAGAACGCAAGAAACGAACTCTAAAAGAAATGATGAATACTATGTTGATAAGTTCGGGCTTACCCCAGAACATGTGGGGGAAAGCCATCTTGTCTGCCAACTACATTCTTAACAAATTGCCATATAAGAAAAGGGACAAAACTCCGTACGAGTTGTGGAAAGGAAGAAAACCTTCCTACCAATACCTTAAAGTGTGGGGGTGCCTAGCTAAGGTTAAAGTACCTAAGCCAAAACAAGTGAGAATAGGACCCAAAACTGTTGATTGCATTTTCATTGGATATGCGCATAACAGTAGTGCATATCGATTTCTGGTGCACAAATCAGACATTCCTGACATAAACGTGGGAATGACTATTGAGTCAAGGAACGTGGTGTTCTTTGAGAACATATTTCCTAAGAAGGAAAACACAAAAGTAAGTTCTCGTAAAAGAACTTATGAAATTGCAAATGGTTCACCTGCTGAGGTTAATAAAGAACCTGAGGGTAATGAGGACCGAGACGTAGTAAAAGGGCCAGAAAGGAAAAATCCTTTGGGCCGGATTTTCTATCATACATGATGGAAAGTGAACCCAGGACAATACATGAGGCATTGTCCAGTCCAGATGCTCCTCTCTGGAAAGAAGCAATAAACAGTGAAATCGAGTCCATCATGCAAAATCACACGTGGGAGATTGTAGATCTACCACCAGGCTGTAAACCACTTGGATGCAAGTGGATCCTAAAGAGGAAGTATAAAGCTGATGGATCAATTGATAAGTATAAGGCTAGATTGGTAGCCAAAGGGTTCAAGCAAAGAGAAGGATATGACTTCTTTGATACGTATTCCCCAGTTACGAGGATCACATCCATTAGAGTTCTCATTGCTATTGCAGCTCTGCATAACCTTGAGATACATCAAATGGATGTGAAGACGGCCTTCTTAAATGGGGAATTGGAGGAGGAGATATATATGGAACAACCTGAAGGGTTTGTAGTTCCTGGCCAAGAAAAGAAGGTGTGCAAACTTGTTAGATCTTTGTATGGACTCAAACAAGCACCTCTTAAATGGCATGAAAAATTTGATAATGTGATGCTCTCAAATGGTTTCAAAATCAATGAGTGCGATAAGTGTGTCTATATAAAGGGCACTCCAGAAGATTATGTAATAGTGTGTCGATACGTCGATGACATGCTTATTACGGGAAGTAATCATGACTCGATCGTGAATACTAAAAACATGTTAAAACGAAATTTTGACATGAAAGACATGGGTCTTGCTGACGTCATTCTAGGGATGAAAATCTCTAGAACTTCTGATGAAATTTTCCTATCACAAACTCATTACGTTGAGAATGTGTTGAGGAAATTTGATGCTTATGACGTACCCCCGACTAACACTCCTGTAGATGTTAATCTACACTTAACCAAAAATAGAGGTGACCCAGTGCTGCAACTGAAATATGCAAGAATTATCGGAAGCCTGATGTACTTGACAAATGGTACGCGTCCGGATATAGCATATTCAGTTAGCAAACTTAGTAGATTTACAAGTAATCCTAACAAGGATGACTGGAAAGCTCTGATGAGAGTTTTAAGGTATTTAAAACATACCATGAATCATGGAATTTTGTATACAAGATATCCAGCCGTATTGGAAGGATATACAGATGCAAACTGGATATCTGATACAAAAGATTCAAAATCCACCAATGGTTATGTATTCACTATAGGTGGAGGAGCTGTTGCTTGGAAATCCTCTAAACAAACTTGCATAGCTCGTTCCACAATGGAATCGGAGTTCATTGCTTTAGACAAAGCTGGTGAAGAAGCCGAATGGATTCGGAACTTCTTAGAGAATATTCCTGGTTGGTGCAAACCAGTGCCTCCCGTGATGATACACTGTGATAGCATGTCTGCTATAGGGAGGGCACAAAGCCACATGTATAATGGTAAGTCTCGACACATCCGGAGGAGACACAATACCGTTAGACATTTGATCTCAAGTGGGGTAATCTCCATTGACTACGTAAAGTCAAAAGACAACATTGCGGATCCGCTGACTAAAGGTATTGGTCGAGATCAAATGTATAGCGCGGTAAGGGGAACGGGGCTAAAACCCACACACTAAAGAGTGTTCATAGTGGTAACTCGTCCATGATGACTGGAGGATCCCAAGAACTTGGTTCAATGAGACAACTAAGCTTTGAAGCACTCAGTTTTGCACTTGAAAACAAATTTCAAGCTCATTCTCGATTCCGCTCAAGTGCCAATTGTACCTATTTGGTACAAAACCTGATGACGTGTGGTGAGGGTAAGCTTAACAGCTTTTAATGATTCCTATACCTTCGTGGTAAGGTATCTCAGGGTACCTTTAATAGGAGATCACCTATATAAGTGTGAAGTGGGGCCGCTTCAAACTGACAAATGTAATATTTTCAGTACACACTTATGAATCCAAGATAAGGTCCATGGCCAAAATGGACAACAACGTGAGAACCAAAAGGATATTAGAGTCGTTACTTTGTGGTTGTCATTGTACTTGATTTACACAAAAGCTGACCAGTTCAAGACATCATGTTCACTGAGCAGTGAGTAAATCCGATGGCATCTCACTAGGGAAGGTTCAAAGCCTGAAGCTACCTATCCTGATGAAGGGACGGCTCGTTGGGACTTTCTTAGGTGTGCATTGCATTAATATCATTCATGTGGGGGATTGTTGGAAATTGATTTGGAATTTTGGGTTTTGACTCAAAATTGACCAATTTAATTAATTCAATCCATTTGTTAAAAATGGAAACAAGTTGCAAATTCATAATCTACACTTCGAGTAGATGAATTTAATGTATTAATATGCTCAAAACCAATTTCGGGTGAATGAGATATTAATTGTCAAAGGTTGCAACTTAAACATGGAAGTTGAAGAGTCTATGAAGTAAATACATAGGAACTTGTCCCACATAGGAAAATTGGAGTAAGTGGATACTCCTTATTTAGTAGAGCACTTGATAAGTAGTTATCAAGTGTGCTCTCCTATGGTGGAACTTATGGTGGATCCTAGTGGGATTTTAGCCTTTGGCTAAAATGTACCCGAGGATGGTGCTTCGCACCATCCGAGCCCGAGCCCGGGCCCGCACGCGCACGCGCACGTCGCACATGTCGCATTGAGTCGCTTTAGAGGCGCACTTTGCACTTCGCACGTACGCGTCGTCGCGAGGAGCTGGAGGAGCCTTAAAGTTTTGTCCAGGTGGTCCAGACGGATGGCTCACGGGTTCGTGGCGGTTCGAGTCAGGCGGTGCGGTGACGTGGACCGGTCCGGTCAAGAATCGGGTCGAACCGGACTGGATCGTTGGGCGGACCGGACCGGACGGTTGGTCGAACCGGGTCGGCGGTTCGGACCGGTCGAACCGGACCGGCAGTGGGTCGGACCGACCCGCCAGCGAACCAGTGCGACCCGTCACCCGCCAGGGCGCGGGTCAGCCTGCGGGTGCGACCGCCCAGCGAACTGGTGGGTCCAGTCCAAAGGGTGGAACCAAGGGGTGAAGAGGTGCCTTTCCAAAAAGGCACTTCAACTCTTCAACATATATAAATAGGCCCCTCCACATTTCATTTCATACATTCGAATTCACAAGTTCTTTGCAATTCAAAAGCTTTCTAAATTCTGCATTAGTAGAGTCCAAAAGTTCCAAATATCCGAGTACGTTCGCCGATAACTTCCGACTCGTAGTGCAGCGGTCTGAAGTTTTAAAGTCGTTGTATCTTGGAGGCGTTTTACTACTATAAAGTATTGCACCTGAGTACGTGGCAATTTCGTCTTACGGATATAGAGTCAAACTCTAGCCTCGACTTTGTCTGTATTCTACATCTTCGTCTATACATTCACCTACCGAGATATAACAAATACAACCTCAGAAAACCTTCACCCGACGACTGTTTGCTAACGGTAATACAACTGGATCCATGAGAATCTTGTCATCTTCCAAATGATTACTAATTTATGATAAACTATCAATACAGGAAAAGATCCTTTCGAACCCAACTTAGAACTTACATGAACATGCCACTGATGGGTTTATGTAAGAGAATTCACAGTTAAAGCGGACTCCAAGGATAAAACTAGAGCATGAAAAATTTTTCTTCCAGCTGAGAAGCTCTGCCCCCTTTTGTAAGGGTTTGGTGCTCGTCCTTCCTCCGGTGGAAGCAGTAAATGCGGTGTCCATTCTGAGAAATACCATGACCATTACCCTCCACATCACTCATCTCCTTGGAATTCAATTTTAACTTTAGTCCTTTCCCTCCTGGGTTACAACCTTTTTCTTCATTTCTGATTTGGTATTATTTTCCTCTTCTGTTTGTGTCTCATTTTGCTAGGTACCGTCCATCCGAGTCTCTCGCTGGTGCAGGAGAAGCGGGGCCGATCCCACACTTCGTCCTTTTGTTCCTCGCGACCTAATCCATCGCTCTTGGGGCGACTTCTCGGGTGATTCCCTGCTTTAGTTTCCATATTGTGAGGGCATGGCAACAGGAAAAGGCAAACAGAGTATGGAAGAAACGGTGGATCTTGATGAAGCCCTGGGTTTGGAAAATGGTGGGAATTCCTCCAGAAACTTGTGCCTAGGATGGACCCTATGTCGCGAAAAATACTGGAATCCAAAAGTGGTTGGGCTAGTAATGGCGAAGGCGTGGAGAACAGTTTCAGGGGTGGAAGCTTCCGAGTGGGACTCAAAACTGGTTCTTTTTCGTTTCAATGAGGCAGAGGACTTGGAAAAAGTGATTAACAACCAACCATGGCATTTCGAAGGATCTTTGTTTGCGATTGAACGTTTAACGGGTCTGGAACAGCCTGCTGATGTAAACATAACTAAGACCCCCATGTGGATCCGCACATATGATCTACCTCCGGCATGTATGAACAACAGAATTGCTAATATTCTCTCGAAACAACTGGGGATACTCGACAAACTGGATCCTGAAAATGACCGGGGAGTTGGCAGATTTTTGCGAATGAAAGTGTACATTAATATTTGGGAACCTTTAGTCCGAGGGTTAACAGTAAAGCTTCAAGGGGAAATAAGATGGTTACCGGTCAAATACGAGTCGATGCCGACCTACTGCTATTGCTGCGGACGTCTTGGCCATGTGCTCCGAAATTGCGGAGAGTATGACAGAAACGAATGTCCAGACTTGGGAGACTTACTGTTCGGACCCCATTTGAAGGCATCACCATTGCGTCGGGGTCCGAGAGCCCAGGATGACCTTCCAGATACAAGGGTTATTGCTAAGAAGCTATTTGAGAAACAAGAAGTCTGTGAGGAAAGGGGGCTGAGGAAGGAGCAAGAAACATATGACTCACTAATGCTAAAGGAAGAAAGGGAGGCATATTTACATAGAACTAGGACCACAAATGCTCTTATGGAAGAAGTGACCTACAAGCTGGCAACCTCCACTACAGAAGAAGGTATAACCCCTCCCCCAATAAATACACACCCAACACCCTTAACACTCAAACCACCAAACACCACAGAAACTACACCCAATCCCAATAAGACACCAAGACCTTTGAAACCAAAATCACCAACAAAGTTCAAAAAAACAAATATGCTGTCCCCCAAGAAAACCGTCCCCAACTTCCCCATTTCTAAATGCTTATTACCAATATCCCCAGCTAAACCCAAGACCACCAAACCGAATAACCCGTCCCCACCTTATAACACACCCACTCACAACATCCTCCAACAATTTAATATTACACCAATAGAAAATCTTAAAACTATGACCAATAACACCCATCCAACCATTTCAGACCATCCACAACCAAAAACCACCCAAAAACAGCCAAAACCAACCTGGACTCGACGTAAACCAATTTCCAAAATCAATAGCCGCTACAGCCCGAGAGACAAAACTGGGGAAAAACGGAAAAAATCAGTGATGAGTGAGAGTGAGATCAAGAGTGAGATGGAGGAGGACAGAGAGAAGAAAAAAGGGAAACAAGATGGAAAACAATTAATGATCGCTACCGAGTTATCGGCGGAGACTGCGGGTATGTAGTCCCGCCGAATCCAATGAGTTGCATTGGATGGAACTGTCGGGGGCTTGGGAACCCACCGACAGTTAACGCGCTGAAACGGATCATCAATTTGAAGCACCCCAATTTTATTTTTTTTGATGGAAACAAAGTTAGTTAGGAAGGAGATGGATAGAGTTGCAAATCAGGTTAACTATAATGTGATTGTGGTAGTGGATTGTTGTGTAGACGGAGGAGGTCGTAGCGGAGGTCTGTGCCTCCTTGGGCAGGGTAATGCGAAGGTGAATGTATTGGAAGCCCATAGCCACTGCATAGACTGTGAGATGGAGGAGGATGAGAAAAAATGGCAATGGACCGGTATTTACGGATGGCCGGAGGATAATCTGAAATCATATACGTGGGACCTTCTGAGAGAGCGGACACCACAGTCTAAACTTCCTTGGATATGCATGGGAGATTGGAATGAAATTCTTTACGCTCACGAGAAAGTGGGGGGCTGAACTAGAGAAAATAGCCGTATGGAAGCTTTCCACAATGCTGTTACCGACGCAAACTTGGAGGATTTAGGGTACGAAGGATTTACGTATACATGGACGAATGGCCAGCGGGGAAGTAACAATATCCAAGAAAGATTAGACCGGTGCATGGGGAGCAACTCATGGAAGAGTCTCTTTCCAAACTTTAGAGTAGAACACTTGTTTCGTCATAAGTCTGACCACTGCCCTATCCTTCTCAGCTGGGATAGGAAAAAACAGAAAAAGACCAGAAAGACAAGAAAAAGAGCAAAGAGGTTCGAAACAATGTGGCTGCAAGACGAGTCCTGTCGAGGAGTGGTAGAGACGAGATGGTCGAAGGATGGGGTTAGTTTGTCACCGACGGGCCTTGTGGAGAAGCTGGGGGCGGTCTCGGCGACTCTATCAAGTTGGGAATCTAGTCATTTTGGGAACTTAAACACGATGATTAAGGAGTGTGAGGCCAACTTGATTCGGGCTCAGAATCAACCTACTACTGATATTTCTTTTGACTTGATTAACGAGCTGGAATCAAAATTGTCCTCACTCCAAATGAAACAAGAATCCATGTGGCACCAGAGGTCCCGAGTTAACTGGCTCAGAGACGGCGATAAAAACACATCTTACTTTCACAAAACAGCGAGCGGTCGGAAAAAGCGCAACAAGATTGAAGGAATCCGGGGAGTGAGTAATACATGGGTTGAGGATGAAGAAGAGATTGAGAGAGTCTTTGCTGATTACTTCCAGAACCTCTTTACAGCGGGTCCAACTCACAACATGGATAATGCTATTAATGCAATGGAACCGAGAGTCACCCCGGAAATGCAGGATATGATGGCTAACACGTTTACAAAAGACGAAGTGGTATCGGCACTTGCTCAAATGCATCCAACGAAAGCCCCGGGGCCAGATGGTATGCCTGCAATGTTTTACCAAACTTTTTGGTCTGTTATTCATTCTGATGTGTTACCTGTAGTTCTTGACATTCTTAATGGACATGCTAATCCTGCTGCCCTTAATCACACATACATCGCTCTTATACCTAAGAAAAAACGCCCTGAGTCAGTTACCGACTTTCGTCCTATTAGTTTATGTAATGTGGTGTTCAAACTTGTTTCTAAGACCATTGCTAATAGACTTAAGCTCATCCTGCCCGATTTGATTTCTACGAACCAATCAGCTTTCGTCCCGGGTCGACTCATTACCGATAATGCTTTAGCTGCTTTCGAGATTTTTCATTTCATGAACAATAATACTGCAAAAAAGAAAGGCATTTTCGCGTATAAACTTGATATGAGTAAGGCCTACGACCGGGTCTAATGGGGCTTTTTGGAACGTGTTATGCTTCGTTTGGGGATTAATTGGAATCTTGTTAATGTGATTATGCGTTGTGTCTCCTCTGTTTCTTTCTCTGTGCTTTTGAATGGGCAACCAGGCGAGGTGTTTCGCCCAACAAGGGGTCTCCGCCAAGGAGACCCGTTGTCCCCTTATCTCTTCCTTTTCTGTGCAGAGGCCTTCTCAGCTCTTATCCGAAGGGCAGAGATGAGAGGTGCATTACATGGGGCCAAGATTTGCCGGAACGCTGAGTCAGTTTCACACCTATTCTTCGCCGATGATAGCATCATCTTTGGACGGGCGAATGAGGCCGATATTGATGCTATCAGCGAGATTACCCGGTGTTATGAAGAGGCATCAGGACAGCTGATCTCGCTTGAAAAATCCGAGATTTGTTTCAGTAAGGGTGTGGAAGGGGATAGGAGAAGGTTGTTGGCGAATAGATTGGGGGTTAGATTAGTGAACAAGCATGCGGTTTATTTAGGTCTCCCGGCAAATGTGGGGAGATCCAAAGAGGCCATTTTTAGTGCCAGCTCAGCTAGGGTGGAGAAGAAGTTGAAAAACTGGAAGAGCATTAATCTATCAAATGCTGGGAGACTAACCCTTATTAAGTCAGTCGCACAAGCAATCCCAACTTATGTCATGAGTTGTTTCTTATTGCCACAGTCAATACACCGAAGAATCAAATCGGCGTGTTCGAATTTCTGGTGGGGTCAGAGGGGGTCGGAGAGACGTATCCATTGGGGTTCTTGGGAGCTGCTCTGTCACCGAAAGGAGGAAGGGGGCATTGGATTACGAGATCTTGAGGCCTTTAATAAGGCCATGTTAGCCAAGCAGGGATGGAGGTTAATGGGAGATGAGAGTTCCTTACT
The DNA here is from genome assembly GCA_958295605.1 of Ajuga chamaepitys. NCBI lineage: Eukaryota > Viridiplantae > Streptophyta > Magnoliopsida > Lamiales > Lamiaceae > Ajuga > Ajuga chamaepitys. The sequence continues at coordinate 13,221,202 of OY282502.1, read as the reverse complement.
GTCCAAACTCCTAAAAGCTCGCTACTTCCCGAATGGGACTTTTCTAAACACAAAGATTGGATATAATCCAAGTTACACTTGGAGAAGCATCTTGGCGGGGAGAGAGGTCCTGGTAAAAGGGCTGCGCTGGCAGATTGGATCACACTCGGATGTCAACGTTTGGACAGACCCATGGATCGAATTACCAAAACTCACGGGTTAGTAGCTGCAAGCCGACTGGGTGTAGGGTGAACAAGGTGAGGGATCTTATGCTGCAAGGCAACCAACAGTGGAATGGGGAGTTGATCTCTTCTCTTTTCACTACTGAAGAGGCGGCACACATCCGATCTATCCCACTCCATTGTCCCAACCGCCAGGATAAACTCATTTGGATGCATTCGAAATTCGGGGAGTACGAGGTGAAATCGGGGTATTATGTGGCGAGGGGGATGGGGGAGTGTCCACGACCAAGCTCATCTTCATCTATGGCAATTCGAAATCTATGGCATTTCATTTGGAACCTCGATGTTCCCCCGAAAGTGAGAGTCTTCCTCTGGAAAGCCGTGAGAGGCTTTGTACCTGTGGCATGGGGGCTGAGAAAAAGAGGTATGGATATCGACGGTGATTGCAAGAGATGTGGGGCGGCGGTGGAAAAGATAGAGCACTCGTTAAGAGACTGCAGTTGGTGCTCGGGATTCTGGCAATCTTCACCAATTCGACTCAGCGGGGCACTGTTGAACCCAAATGCATCCATGGCGGATTGGGTAGAAATGTTAGCATCTATGAAATGTAAAGAGACGCAATGTATGTTCGCAATGCTCATGTGGATGGCGTGGCGCGCACGGAACGAGCTGTACTTTGAGGACTTTCGTATGAAACCGCAGGAGTGCTATAGAGCTGCCACGTGTACGCTACGGGATTTCTATGCTGCAAAAAGACCACTGCTTGCTGCTGCAGGGGCCCCAGCCTGCCGTATCTGGTGTCCTCCACCTTCTGGTGCTGCAAAACTCAACTCTGATGCCTCAATAAGGAGCGGTATCGGAACGGGATTAGGATGTGTGATCAGGAATGAAAGCGGGGTTGTGCTGGGCTCGAAGATCACACTCTTAATGGACCAAACTGAAGTCGAGGTAGCAGAAGCTCTAAGTTGCCTAGAAGGAATGCACCTTGCTGTGAATTTGGGAGTGGGGAATCTGGTGATTGAAATTGATAATGCCAATTTATTTGCCAAACTACAAGGCAAAAAGAAGGACCTGACCTATGTTGGGTTAATTGTAGCTGATATTCTATTGCTTTTTCCGGATTTTATTTCGATTAATCTTTCATTAGTTAGACGTTCCGCGAATGTGGTCGCACACCATCTTTCGCGTTTCGCCTTTACTTTCCAGACTGCTAGGTCAGTCATAGGACCTGTGCCAGTTCCGTTGGAACCTTTTGTACTTTCTGAGACTCTTGTCTCGTGATTAATCGATTGGGTTGTTTCTCAAAAAAAAAAAAAAAAAACTAGAGCATGGATCCAAAAGGTACTACTACTTCGCATACCATGTCTAAAGAGCAAGCTAAATTCTTCATGAAAGCATATAGGGCTCAAAATTATATTAAAATCATTAGAGGAAGATTATTCCCACCTACTCAAGGGTAAAGCAGCTTATGTCTATAAGGACAACATCAGCTTCAGCACGTGTACATGATAAATAACAAATTCTTTTTGTTTGTGTAGTCATAATCTGTTAGACATATAAGTTAGGGAGCTCTAACTTAACCTAAAACCATGGTCAAAGGTAAAAGGGTTGACTCCTTCGCTGTCACAAGCACGCCTTCGGCGTGCCTGAGGCGCGAGACGCAGCGATTTTGAAGGGTATCGCCTCAGCGCTGGAAAGGCGGGCGCGTGCGTAGGTGAGCCTTTTGCGCCTTGTTCGCATCAAACGAGGCACGCCTTAGGCGCGCCTTTTGAACACCCAGTATTGTGCCCCTATTTGAACACGTTTTATGTACCAAATAGGACATTTTTCTTTATTTTTAATTTGAACTAGTTCAACACTTTTTGTGTATTTTTAGGCCCATAATATATACCTAGGGTTTTATAACCCTAAAAAACATAACTAAGAAGCCCAAAAACACCTTAAAACATACTGCTGCTCCCTGCTACTGCCCCAATGCCCGCGACCGCTGCCTCTCCCCTGATGCTTTTAAAATGCTTGATTAGCCTAATAATGTCAGTAGAAGTTATGATTTTATCATAGGAAGTGTTTTTCTGGGTTTTTTAGAGTCGTGTCCGAAAGGCGCGTGAGGCACACCCAAGGCCCTTGCGCCTTGGTGCGCCTTGGACAGCTATGATTGACTCTCACTTATATAACCTTCTACACTTTCATGTGGAATCAAGGTGAGATATCGTAACATGATCATAATTACAGTTCATTAAGATATCACAATATAAGTTATTACACACCGCTTTTTAAAGTTCAAGGGCATGAAACTATATAGACTAAGGCTGTTAAACAACAAGAAAAACAACGCTTTGTGATAACTTTAGAAAAAAATTGTAATAAAAAATACGTGGGTCCAGCCACACCGAACTCTAGCAAGTAGAGGTTCCAAGGTCTACTTGTCACACGAATCACGATAATGTATTCTTGATCCCAAGTAGGCATTTACAGGGTTTGGCAAACCAACCAGGTAGAGACGAAAACGAAAACTTGGTCAAAGCAGTTTCCAATATTTAAGTACTCTCTCCGTTTCAAAATAAATGATATTTTAATTTCTTAATTATTTTCCAAAATAATTGATGTTTTAGGTTTTTTTTACCATTTCTCTCTATTTTGCTCCTATGTAAATACAAAAAATATCTTTGACTTTTCAACCTTTTACTCACATTTAATTCCATTAAATCTTATTAACATAAAATTTAGAGGGTATATTTGAATATATATTTATTTTTTAACTCTTCCAATTCTTTCTAAAACATCATATATTTTGGAACGTAGTAGTATTAGTTTTGGTTTTACTGTCCGGTCGGGTCCACTTAAGCGTTTTGACTATATTTTGTTTTTATCTCTTACATGATTATTAACTCCTGTAAAACGTTCACATGTAACATTTGTTTTCAATTTAATATCCGCTCACCAAAATAAGAAATGCTATACAAAAATGAAACAACATATTATATACTCCCTCCACCCCATAATTAGACTCCTATTTCAAATTAAAAATTGTTCCTAAATGGGTCTTGTTTCAAAAGTCAACGTCTCATTTTATTTAGTCCAAGTAAATTTAAAAATCTTAATTCCACCAATTAATCGCATATTATTGAATAAGTTAAATAAATAACTAAAGTTAGTCATGTAAGTACAATTTGATGGTTTTTAAAGAGTTAGAACCTTCATCAAATTAACAAAAAGTACAAAGTTGTACATTTTCAAATAGGATTCTCATTGTGAGACGGAGGGAGTATTTATTTTCAACAACTATTATGTTTTGTATTTTAATTCAGTTAAAATATCAATGAAAACATAAACCATATAAACAAATGTCAACGGAATTCTATTTGTGGTATATTATCTGGTACTACAACATTTTCAGATCACTAAAATTCCAGCTTGGTTCAATTGATTTTATAAAACAAACATCTCCAATCCAACCTCTGAAATTACATGTGAATGTGAAAGTGTTCACTTCCCATTTCAGGAGAAAGTGTGGAAGGGATGACATGGTGGTCATGAAGCCAATTCCTTTTACAATCTATAAAACATTGATGAAGCTAACCAAAATGTAAAGGGGAAGCATACCTCTCAATCATATCAGACACCATGGAACCTCCTCTCGCCACATAAGTAATGAAGAAAATACCAATAATAACTCCTTAGGGTGCAGACGTTTTGTGAGATCTCAGCTGGGTTTCTCAAGTTACCTCAAAGATAAAGATTCACAAACTTTGAGCAAGTTAACGAATTAAGTTCCCCTCAAATCATGTATATTTGCTATGTATGCATAAAACAAGTGAACTTGCAAGCCTATTCCTTTCGAAAGGTCAATTTGATGCACATAGATCTATCTCCTGGTGACAGTGAAGTGGAATTCATCACGAACATAGGCTATTTTTTCTCATCAATTCTATGCTTTCAGCGATGGTTGACCCAGCAGTCCCAATGAAGCCTAAAGTAGCACAACTACATATAGTTTCTTCCATATACAGCAGTATATCAGATAATGACAGAGCACTGCATTGCTGCTCCCTCCCATCAAAATTCCTATAGTCAGATTGGAGCGTCATACTACGTCCTGCATTTACAAGTTTCTTAGCAGTTTGAGCTACTAACTCATCTTCCTCTCTCAGAACGAGCAGCTTAAAAGTATTAGAATCCTTTGTGAGATCCCCAAGATAAGTTCCAGTCCAATTAAATCGTGGAAGATCAGTCATTATAAATACATGAATTGGGAGAGAAGTTTCCTGTTTCAACAAATCCAACTTCTGCTTCATTCCTAGGAAAGTACCTTTCCAATGGTTCTTGAATTGACCATCCAATAACCTAAGCTGAGCACAAAGAAACGGGGCTTTAACTGTTTGGAGAGCAAACTTCTTCCCAGCATTTAATATTTCAGATACAAATGGAAGAAATTCAGTCTTCTGAATTAACCACTGTATCCTTTGATCACCTGGAGCTTCATGAATGTCAATGTGTGATTCGGACTCCTTATACGGTGCAGTAAAGAGGCTCCCAAAAGCCAGAACAGTGGCTGGGTCAGCTGAAGAACCAGGACCAAGGGCCTTATACACATCTTTCCTTTTCCTCAAGAAAGAAATATTTTTTTTCTTCTTGAGTTCATCATTGGCTTGAAATGAATCCAGAACCCCATCGCTGTCTGTTTGATATGTCCATACTGTTGTTCTACAATCATCTTGTGTGGCAAATAAACAATTGTCCACATTGCCAACATATCCAGATATTACTGATCCACATTCATTAAGCTTTTCGAGCAAAGATGAAGTTGAACTCGAATCTCCATCGCAAGCTGAGTTGAGACTCACATCGCACCATTTCGATACAAAAATCCTGAAGTCCACAAATCTGACAGCTGAAGTGGATGTTAGAGATGATACATCAATTATATCAGCCATGGATATGTACCTGCAACCAGGAAAAAAAATTGAAACATGTCACTGGATATGTATTAGAGTTAGAACCAGTGAACCACAAGGGAATCTAAGATATGTTTACTTCTCCCGAGACGCATCTTTTCAATATTTGAAAGGCAATAACCATAGTGTATTGAATACATTTGGCAATAAGTACAGTAATTTACAGAATATTAGCAATACACATAATTAAAACATAGCCAATACATCAAATTCTTATAAGCCAAATTAGATGTTGAATGATGTTGGGACACAGTAGGCCCCAATCTCGACAGTTGTTATAATATTATCCGCCTTGGGTCAAGACCCCACAGACTTATTTTTGTGTCATACAGCAAAAGGATTTATACTAACAGAGAAGTATGCCTAGTCTAAAATGTCCATGATCTTTCCGTATTTAATGAATGTGGAACTATGGTTGCCCCAAAGCCCTAACAAAATTCTTCACTAGAACAAGTCTAAGGATCATGAGACACATACCTCCAACAAGTGATAAATGATCACATTTAGTAAATATACTAAAGAAATTCATAAACTATAAACCTTCTCTAAACCTTTTTGAGGAAGGGCATCCAGAACACATTTATGTAGTGGAATCAAGAGAATACAACTAACATATTGCTATATAAGTTCAATCATATAATGTATATCTTCAAGTTGGTACAGAACAAAATTAAAAACCAACTCAAATTCTCGAAAGAAAATAGAAGCACAAGAAATACCAATATTGAATCAAACCAAAATAATTAGATAAAAGTTATAAATCAGCTTTGCGCCTTCCTCGACTGGAAGGAGCTCAAAATACAGTGATTCACACAAGAGCTGAAAAACATTTCATAGTTCAGATTTTAAGATTGACATCTGTTTTATCAAGTGATTGGATCAATATGAATCAAATTTAACTATTTTAGGGAGGTTGGGGGAGATCAAAACTTGCCTGCGGTCACGGAGGAGCTGAATACTGTGGTTCCAGACTTTGAATCTCAACTCATTTGGATCCAAAACCCTAAATTTGGGGCAACTCCCAAGGGCAACGGCGTGGTGATCGAGAACAGGGGGCACAATCAACGTCCGATTTAGAATGCCGGCCATTATTATAGCGTTCTTGAACTCGGAGAGCTGGTTGCTGAAGCCGCTGTGGGGTGCGTACCAGAGGAACTTTTCACTGACGGCATTCGTGCATCGCCGACGGAGGGAGCTTGTAGGAAGTGAGAGGAGAGAAGGGGAAAAGAGGGTTTTGGAGGAGACGAATAGAGCGATTGTGATGAAGACGCCGACAAGGAGTGGCGTCCGGTAATTATGGTAAATTGTTGGCCTCTTTTTCAATTTGCCGAAGCTTCTGCCGGAGTGATGAAGAGAGCCGGAATCCATCTCTGTGCTTCCTCAAGAGGTGAACCAATTCAAAAACGAATTAGCCATTTGTTGGAACTTGGAAGGAAGTTTGAACTAATAAACCTACGGCCCCACCAAAAATTAAATAAATAAATAAATAAATAAATAAATAATAATAATAATAATAATAATAATAATAATAATAATAGTAATAATAATAATAATAATAATAATGATGATGATGATAAGCCTTATTCTACACTTTTTCAAAATTTAACCCCTTTCCTTTGTTATTTTTTTTTACCCTGGTTTTATTTTACTAGTAAATCACCCGTGCGATGCACGGTTATAATGTATTTTACAAATATAATAATATAATATCATCACAATATCCCAATTGTAATATTTATCTGTATCATTAAAAATAAATAATGTCTACTTTTTATTTATATAACACGTACAAAATGATCTAATTTAAAAAGTAAATATATATGTCGATATACAACATTAATCAAATGATAATTGATCCAAGTAGATAAATAACAACCTAAGGCTGCGTTTACTTGGAGTTTCAGTTTTTGGATCCACTCCATTGGATTGGATTATTTCGTGGGTTTTAGCGGGTTTTCTATATCCAGCCCATGTGTAAACTAGCGTTTACATTTCAGTTATGTTGATTAGTCCTAGTCTCAAATGTAAATCAGTCTAATGTTTACTTTGTCAAATCCCTCTTACAAAATATAACAATTTACTAAACTGACCTTAAAACAATAAACTCTCTCTCAGACTTTTTCTTCAGCTTTTTCTTCGCAATACACAGCCTTACCAGAGTCTAGGGTTCATTAGTGTTCCTGTTTTCGCCTCAGGCTCTCGTCGGTGCAGCCGATTTCAACATCAAAAGGACGAGGCTGAATCTTTGACTACAGTATAGGCTCCGTCTCCGTAGCACTTGGAAATCCGTCTGTAAAAAACGCTCCATTCTCTTGAGAAGGACACAAGTATTGTATTTACCTAAATTTTGTATATCATCTTCACATACTTAAATTTTGTTTAGGATTCAGAATTACGTTCTGATTTATCAGTTTTTTAGGTCGTTAGGGATTGTGTGTATTTTCCAAAATAAATCGCATCGCTTCATCCTTCTGTTCATACTGATATGTTGGGATTAATTTACTGACTCTGGTGAACAAGTCCGATTAGAAATAACTGATTTGGGCATATCGTTGTTGAAATTAATTTGTTCAGGTTCGCTATATAAACTTTTTGCATTCCCGATTTGAGTTTGTTTCCTTAACTATTATCCGATTTATGTATTGTTCTGTAACGCTACACTGTCGTTTGGCGATTTAGCTGCCCTATGTAATAAATGAATTTTGTGTATTTTGTTCAATGAGTTGCTGCTTGGTTACGCATTGCGATTATATATGTGGACTTTTTAGTTTCTGTTCTGCTGCCCGCATCTATAATCGAGCACAATCCCTATATTTTGGTAAGTATTGAACTAAAGTCCAGTTTATATACTAAAATCACATGCTTGTTTCATATTGCTTAGAAAAAAAAATTGATGATCCGATTCGGTTCAAGATTACGCATTTTACAATATTATTTAAGTACCCCGCCCATCCCTCTCGTAGGTACAAGATAGACGCTCTCATTCTTCACCAGTGGTGTTCAATTTCGCCCCTTCACTTAAAGCACGAGAGCCATCCTGAGCTCGTATCAAGACAAGGAATCGGATATGAATAGTCTACAAAGGTGAGAACCTGTTTTATCCTAAATACTTAAAATCGTTAGATTATTATGACGTTGCCATCCCAGTGTGAGGCTTGTTTAGGGAATGATTTTTTGGGCAATAATGGCCCCGTAAATTTAGGCATGTGAATTTGATGACCCGACAGGCTATATGAAAGCCTTGCTTATGATCAATTGCACTTGTCATGCTTATACGCTGGTTGTCAAGTTTATATGATTCTTTGAAGCTGTTGGGGATTACATTAATACTTCTGCCTGGCCCTTTTTTTTTTTGTTTTGGCCTACATACGCGATATTTCATGCATTTATTTGTTCATAAATCTGTTTATATTGGCTTCATGATCGACTATTTGTAGCGGAGCTGATCGGGGTATTGGTCCAAGCTGGCCGCCAGAGTGTTGGTGCCGACAGGGTCGAATGAGCGTGTTCCGAGCCAGCGATACAACCAAGAACTGTGGTCGGTACTTCTATAAATGTCCCGTGAATATTCGTCACGAACGGTCTTTTCTTTGGTGTGACGAGTATCATAGGTACGACCCACCGGAAGGGCTCCCTCATTTTCTCAACGTCAACCAAACTCGAACCTTTGCAATAAGTGAAAAAAATGCCCATTACTCTTCAACCCCAGGCCCAAGTCAACATATACCGTGTGCTAGCTATTCAACCGTGTCGAATAGTGACTATCAAAGCAGCTCGAGGGGAGAATTTCAAAATCGCCAATCAGCACCGCCAGCACGGGAGGAAAAGAACCTACTACTAGGAATCTTACTACTCTTAGTAGGTATCATAATTGGGAAGACATTGTGAGTATATTTAAGTTGTTCCACTTAGTTCAGATGTGTTTTACGTTGCCTTGAAATCAACTCATGTTTAGTATTTTATTAGATTTGACTCCAAGTTTAGGGTTGTAAACGATATAACTTCAATTAGTGTTTAAGTACCAACTTCTTATTTTCATTCAATTTAAAAGTAAAAACAATGACCTTCGGGATGTAGGTTGTGTGCAACCAATGTTGTTGCAGTGGTAATTTTTAATTTTTAATGTTCCACTTATTCCAATTTCAATTATTTTTAAGTGATTAAAGTAACAAATGTAAAAACAAACTTGGGATTTGATGTATTGTTCCCTGCATACTATATTTTTTAGGGTCTAGTTACCACTCCATGTCTATATTGTGTGGTATACTGCAGAGATCTTTGTGAATCTGCTTTATGTCAATCTGATAGACAACCTCGTATTGAGATACTAGTCATAGAAAGGTTCTGCCATTGGATACTCTAAGATTTGATCTTCTCAAAGAGTACATCTTGGACTCCTATAAATCTATCATAAAAAAGGTGTATTTTTCATCCTAACTCTAACTTACATTTCACAATTACACTTAATATTTTGTGTATTGTTTTGTAATGGCTTTCATACCCATTCCACAACAGGCCTGTTTCTTCTATAGTGCGGCTTGGAGTGAGCCCATGGAGGATATGTTTGTTCGCAGCCTCATGCAGCAAAACAAGGATGGGAATTGGTTCACTGATTCTAGGAGTGTACAAGCCTTACGTGCTACTCGGGTTGAGTTAAACGAGGCGTTTGGTACAAATTTCAAACTAACCGACATGCTTATACGTCTGCGGAAGCTTAAGCATTGTTATTTTATTTTTTGGAGCTTGGTGGAAAGTCGAGATGTTGTCTACGATAAAGGCTCAAATGCTATTCTTGCCCCAGTAAGTTGGTGGGCTGCAAAAATACAGGTAACATTGTTTCTCCACCTGATATTTGATTCAAACCATCAACTTTTATGTTAGCTAAAACTTATGAGCGCTTGCTTTTCACAGGAGACTCGCTACGCTCAGGTTTATTATCACAAAGGAGAGCCCCGCTACAACATCTTGATGGTCCTTTTCGCATCGTCTCCAGATTATTCGGTGCCTGCCGAAGCGCTCGTTATTCAGATAAATAGTGATGACCACAATTCTGTACCTGATAATGGTATAGGAGAGGACCTTAATCGTAATGATGTGATCGTTATTGAAGATACAACTCTTGATTTAGGAGGGGATTCCACAGAGAAACTGAATAATGATGACGGAGACGAGGTAATTTCTCCTATGACTGCGCCTTCCATATGCAGGAGCCGTATGCCCGCTCATCCACGGTCGTTTGGTTTTCATGCTGAAGTTCGTAAACTCCTATCCGGTGAGGGTTCATCCAGAATCAGAGAGGGTGCTCTAAAATTGTCAAAGGCTGATGAGAGTACGAAGCTGTCAAACCTGGCGTGCAGTTCTTCTTCTTCTTCAACCTTCCCAAGAAACTTATTGGGCAGCCAGAAGAAATAGTTGTGGGTATAAGGGCGGCCATAACTTCTGGCGGGTATTGATGATTTTTCATATGACTTTTGTATGTGTTTGGTATGTAATCGAGGCAAATGTAGTGGAGATTTGCGGTAGGTATTTAAGTATTTCTTAGGATGGGATCCTGTCCCTTTTTTTTTTTTTTTTTTTTTAGTAACAATTTCAAGTAACAGGTCTGAATTAATTATCAGCTACAACCTGTATTTTCACTTCTTTCCCCGAGGTTGAAGTTCCACAGATATATAAATATTTTTTATGAACTACGTGTATTGGACTTTGGAAGAACTCGTGCTTTATGACATTTGGATTTTCATTAGTTTAGTTTTGTATTTGATAATCTCACTACAAGAATTTTTGAAATAGACAACAGATTTTAGCTGTTGTCCAGTTATAAATAAGTCTGTTATTAATAGTGCTGTTGTTAAAAGTACCATTTTTACTACAAGTAAAAACTGTTGTCTGTTCCATGGACAACAACACTTCATATAACAGACATAATCTGTTGTCTTTGTTAATTTTAACTACAGTTTGTATTTGTTGTTTAATCTTAAAACTGTTGTTTTTGTTAGTTTTAGCAACAGTTTTTCCCCGTTGTTCTACAATTTAAATCGTTGTTTATTTAGTGTTTATTTTCGAATTTAGCAGCTCCTTTTAGCTGTTGTTTTTTACCCGTTGTTCTTCATTTTAAATCGTGTCTATTTAACAGATAATTTATAAAAAATCATTATAAATTGAAAAATAATTATCCGTCTCTCAAATATGCATTCATAGATCAAAATAAATCTCCCCAATCCAAGATAAAACATGATTGTGTAATATCTAAAAATGTGCAATTCATCAAAAAGGATAACAAGTGTACTCCTTGCCACTTTACGCCACAAAATATTAACTAATTTGAATCTAAGACGACTTCTAAAAATGTTTGAAACTCCACAGCAACTTCTTCAAAAGATATGTACCTTCTTTGCCTTCCTGCCAATGAAAATATTATAAACGAGTACGTCAACAAAAGAAAAAATAACAGAAAAGTAATATTATTTAATACAATTGACATACCAGCATAATTCAGTCATCATAGACGTAATCTTGGACACAGTCTGCCCAATCACTACGAACTTCATCAATGTCTGCCACACTGTATTCCGCTTGTTTAAACTATTTAACACAAGAATAAATAATTAATTCCATTTTACGAATGCATAAAAATAACAGAAAAGTAATATTATTTATGTAAAAAATTCATTAGTTAAAATTACCATCGATCGTAGAGAAACTCGGTCAATGGTTTCAGTTTCTTCAGTGATTTGTCTCATGAAACGCATTACATAGAAACCACACTGAACATCATCGGGTTGGCGAGGACCCTGAGTTAAAAAATGTTAATAAAAATACATGTAAACCAAAATACATATGTAATCATATTTGAAGTAAAGTGCTTACAGGTATTATTTCCCACATTGGCCGTTTTTTCCCTTTAATACCCTTGGCTTCCTTAAAACTTGTTAATGCTCTTCATACATTCAAAAGTGTTTAAGTCAGAATGTCACTTACTCAATAAATTTTTTAATTGATAAAAAATATCTGGACTTACTTGTCCACAATATATTTCCAATCGGAACTTCGAATTCTATGATTCATAGGATCCATTAAGTAGACAATCTCCTTGTAAGGGTCGATGACACTGAGAATCCAATGATACCTATACACGTACATTAATGAGAAAATTCCAGCTATAAAATGGGAAATATAAGATTTCGTAATTAGAGAAATAGTTCTTACCCAACATTACTTGGCACCAAGACTAGCTGATTTGGTGATGAACTTATCAGCCTATTTGCTACAAACTGTGCCCTTTTATTCAGTCTTTCAGCCTTTTGGTCTTCAGTCTCTTTCTCATCTTGGAAATATGGGATGCTATTTGGATTCATAAAACAGAATTTGTCTTCTATGCCCTTTTCTTTCATCTTTCTAAAAAGATGCCTAGTATTTCAAGAAACATACAAGGTTAGTATAAATAATCAATGAAAACTCGAGGTAGCAAAGAATACTTAAAATTAAAGGATTACCATATGTAGACAACTATACAATTGCATGTGACTGGTTGCAACTTGTAGACAAAACAGATATCCTCTAGTTGCACATGAATCGTAAATTCCACCTCAAACACGTCATAATCAAGTGGGATTTGTACGGTTTTGTACTTTAAAGCATGGTTGGCATAGCAAAATAATATCTTCAATAATTTTGGAACATTTGCATGCCTTTTCACTTGAAGATTGTGCTTCTTTTTGGGTTTCTAATATAGTGAATACACATGTTAGAATGGTATTTTGCTTCAATTATATATATGTATTGAAATAAAGAGTCACATTTACCTTCTCTTTCAAAACTACCAAGTGTCTCAGCCATGCTACAAAAGTTCCCACAGCATCAATAAGCAGTTCACACTCACCCGAGATTGGGATAGGCAAAAGTGCTGATTTGTTCACTACTTCATCGATGGATACACGCAACAGTTGTTTGGGAATGGAGCAGAATGCATTTTTTCCTCACCAACAGGAACAATAGTTCCAAATGCAGCAATGGCGTTGGATGATTCTAACCTCAAACCCACTGGATCCCCCTATTACAAAGAGATATACATATAGTGATCCATATTTTCAAAGACAGGTAACGTAAATGAAATCTGGTAATTTTACCTGCAAAGCTACATCGTCAACTTCAAGAATCTGCACATCATCCAAATCTTTGTCATGCTCCAAATCAGCCTCCAAATCTTGCTCATCTTGTTTTGCCATCCGTTCCTCTAGTTTTCTGATGCGTTCGTCTTGGGCAGCGATAATCTTCTTGGTCTCCATTAATTCCCTCTTTTGCTCATTGAAAAGAGTCAGGTCGATATTGTTCTTTCCTTTGGGAGTGTTGAAGTAGGTTGTTGGAGTCACATAACCTCCAACTCCCATCACACGGCCAGGATGTTCTTTCGACTCAAGCGATCGTGGGACAATACCATCATTTACTCCCGTGATTTTTAGCGTACCCCTTCTCCTTTCTTCTATAAACTTATCTTGTGATGCATAAACAAAGAAGCAAAAAGCAATAAAAAAACCAAAAACCAATAGTCAGTATGTATACCAATTCCCAATTCTTTTGCTATAGGATTATAGAGCAATTAACATAAAATATGTGCTTACAATTTTCTTCACTGTTTCTTTAAGTTTTTTGTCTTTAGAATCAATTTCCCCTTTTTTGTTCATGCGTGCCCTCTTATATAGAATAGCTCTGTTTATTTCATCATCGGAACACAATTCATCAGCCTGCCAAATAAGAGAGAGAGAGAGAGACAGAGAGAGAGGGATGTTAATTATGGTAACTGTAAAATATTGTTTGAAGATAATGAATTCATAGTGAAAATATAATTTCAATGCTTACTATTTCTTCAGCTAAGCCTGAATAACCCTTGCGAGCAAGTCTATGGGGGTGCTTGACTGCTTTTCTCTTCAGTTGCTGTTCCTCGCTCCGTTTCTAGGATGTAGAAATAAGTAAATGATACATGCTAGTTTTACATGTATATTAGGTCAATTAAAGGTCGTAATATGGGACATATGCATGTGTATTTGGGCGAAAAGTGATTAAAATCCATCTTTTGAGCTAGATGACGTGTTTCTGCTTGTTTTAGTGTTATTCAGGTATAAAAAGGCCAAAAAGTCCGTTTGGGCAAGGTTCGGATGGAAAACGAGCAAGAAAAGTCGGAAATAGCAAAGAGATGTTGAAGCATGATCAGAAAGTCTGACTCGGTCGAGTTGTTTAGAAACTCAGTCGAGGGAGAAATGAAGAGCAAAACGTGAAATTGGTCAGAGACTCCAACTCGGTCGAGGGGGATTTTGCCTCGGTCGAGTTGACCCAACTCGGTCGAGGCCGATTCTGACTCGGTCGAGGGGGATTTCGTCTGTCTAAACAGAATAATTACCCGGCTAGTCTATTTAGATTCAGAAAACACCTAAAACTATTTTTTTTGCATCTATCAGTAGTGCTACATTCATTGTAATACATCTATATTCAGCACCAGGGATAAAAAATCAGTGGATCATTATCCCGGATAAGACTTCATACAAACATACCATCACTCATAAACATCTAAACTAACTAACAATGTAATGCACAATGAATTGTTGGCTGGACTCATAAGGATTTTAGAAGTATTCTTACCATGAACTCTTGAGACATGTGGCTGATCACAAAAGATGACCAATCCTCTTGTGTAATATCGTAATCAACAGGTGGCTTCTTCAAATTATCAAAATTGCCCATATTAGTGTAAACATGTTTCTGAGTTAAAGTCGTTTTAAATCCGCGCCACTTATCGTTTGCAAACATCAAACATGATCTCTTCCACCACATAGGAACATTGTATGTTAACTACAAAAAAATCAGAAATAAGATATAAGAGATGAAAATTAATATTGTACTTATGATGTATAATCACACAAGAAACAGAAATACATACTAACATGCATATTGAAAGCATATTATCGAACAAGGTGTTTACTTACGTTAACAGATTCCCATATCAGTTCCTTAGTCTGCCGGGGCACACACTTCCATGAGTCGTAGTTGATATTGACTTTTCCCCGAGCAAGGACGCCTATATAACTTTTCATTTCAGCAGCCTCTGGACCTATTGGCACTCCATTGTTATTGAACCTAACATCTTTCTTGAGGCCCTTTCCCCTTTGAACAGCCAACCTATGCATGTGTGTATGACCTCTTTTCGTTCTTCTAATTTCCTGAGTAACTTCGGACTCCACACCAGTTGTGTCCTCACTCTGATCATCATCATGCGCTGTTTTTTTCTTTCTACCTGCTGCCATTTTGTTCACAGACCTGCTTTTTAGTATAACATTTTACGCATTTTTCAATTCCAACTAGTATAACATTTAGATAATTGCTGATTATATCAGAACCTATCCAAAAAATTATAATTCCATTTGGCTAATTCCACCTGAAGCCATTCTTTTCAGCAAAAGGTAAAATAAAAATATAAAATTAGCCAATATTTGTTTTGATTATAGTTTCTTGTTTGGGTCCAGGGGTATTGGATATACTTTGACTAATGAACTATATCTAATTATGGGCCATGTTTGATTCAGAATCCCTTCTATCTCTGATGGTGTACTCTCATCCTTCCCAACAATCGCAACTTCTACTGCTGCTGCTACATTTTCAAATTCAAATTTCTAATCATATTGAAGAAAAACAGATGAAAAACAGACCAAGTACCAGCTATCTCAACCAGTCATACTTAAAAGTCCTACAAATGGAACAGAATTGCATCAATTTTCAGCACATGCATCATCCAAAATCCACAATATAGACAAGAGCATCTCACATATTGAAGGGGAAGATATATGGATGAAGATGAACTAACCGACAAGAGTTACAGCAAAAAGAAGTGTCACATTGGCAAATTAAATAGATATCAGCATATTTTGTCCAGCAAATTAAATCTAATGAAACCTACCCTACCAAAAAGAAAGAGCATCCCATATTACATGTCTACCCAAAGTAGTATACAACTTGCACTAGTCCCTGTTTAACTGAAAGCTTATAACAGTTCCATAAAATGTCTTCCCTATGACAACTACATCCAAAATATCACATATAACAGTTCCATTTTATACTGTACATGTATATGATTGATTCTTCACCCAATATATTCACCTACTACAGACCCTCCTGATCCATGGGGAGTCGAGTCAAAGTGAGTTTACAAAATAAAATAAAAACCAAAATGGGGAATTCGAACACTACAAGGCACACCTCAAAACGAAGAGTTTTGTTCAAATTGAGGGGATCATTTTCCATGAGGCGTTTGCTCCTGTTGAAAAATTAGTCACGATGGGGAGCCTTCTCGCTATAGCAGCAAAGAAAAATTGGGAAATACATCAACTGGAATTTCAGAAACATCAGTAAATATTCCATATAAAACTTAAAACATATCCCAAATCCAATGACGATAACGATGAAAAGGAAAGCAAAACCCAATTACTCATTCACAAGCACAACCATGTATTCTCAGTCAAGCCCTAACTTAAATTGGGGGAAAAACTTTCTAACCAGAGGTCATCACTGAACTAATCCACATTTCCCAAACCTCACGTATCAAATTATAAAAAGCATATATTAGGATAACAGTAGGAAAAAGCAAAAAACGGAGAGATAGCTGATGCAACCTGGATTTCGCTAGGGTTTTGATTCCTTGTTCTTCAATTCGTAAACAAGTATCAGGAATCTTCAACCTTCCCTCGGATTCACCTGCTTACCAAAACAACACAATACCAAAATTATTTATTCTGCAAAAAAAGGTATCTGCTAGAATACAAAATTTGAAAGCATCACTTCCTATTTGCAAATCGAGCATCAGCTCTACTTTACAGTGCATGCGAAAATTAACAACCAATACTCGCAAAATTGTGAAACTCCACTGAAATTTTGCTTTTGCGAGAGAAGCGAGGGAACGGAACGGAGTGCTCTTTGCGCGCGTTTCTGATTTGGGCTGATTTGTCTCTTTCTGATTTGGGCTGATTTGTATGTAGTTCTGAGTTGGGCTTTTATGATTTAAGGGACTCATGGATTTAAGGGACTCGTATGGGCCAGGGGATTGGGCCAGGGGATTGGCTGTTAATTGGGCCAGAAGATTGGCTGTTAATTGGGCCATAGGATTGCTAAGTTTTCTGACATTAGATGTCGTTGGCTGTTATTTTATAGTGATTAATGATGGAGCCTCAAAAATTTAATCGGGTCAGGCCGAGCCGAGCAAAAAATTAGTTGGCCCGTCCCAACCTATTACCCTATAATAACTTAAGATTATCAGGCCGGTCCGATAATTCCAATGAAGACTTTATTAAAATAAAATGCAACAAATAATAAAATGCAATATATAAAATAAAATCATAATTATTATTTTATTTCAAATATATTATTAATTATTAAAATTACATTGAAGAGTTTATTAAAATAATATTTTTACAACATAATAAAAGTATTGTAGATTAAAATGCCTTTTTTACAACAGTTTTGCAAAAATGTTGACACTAGTGTTGTTTATTGGAGCAATGCATTGCCAACAAACAACAGATTTGGGCAACTGTTATTAAAAATGTTGTCTATATGTGGAAAAAGGCGTTAATAGACAACAAATGTTGAAAACAGTTGTAAAATTGTTGTCTATTAGACACGCTAATAGACAACAAATAGCAGTAAAACTGTTGTTAATTGATGAATAGACAACACTGATAGGAAAAACTGTTGTCTTTTAACTGTTGTCTATTTATGAAATTGTTGTAGTGTCTATAACAATTTTATGAATACATGTTCTCATTCTACTGTGGGCAAAATTTGATTAAGGGCCTTTCATCTGTAAAGCTGCAAGTGTAGTGGTCTAGTTTTCCTCTATCCTTTTTTTGAGTTATGTATATCCAGCCTATGTGCATCATTGCAATAATTTTAGTGTGATAAATGATATAATATTATATAATATTCTCGCTGAGTTCCATGTGGTACAAGACATAATATTCTAACATATGCTTTAGTATGGTATTGAGCTTTAGCAGACCTGTAAAATCAAGTATTGTTCAAATAATTGAGAATATTCACCTTTACAAATTTCAATGTTCAATATTATTGCTACAACTCTTCTTGCATGCTACACACCAATAATTGAGTTGCAATTACAAAAAAGTGCTCTTTCTACGTTTATAAATAAAAGGGTTCCTTGCTAAATGTAAGCACACACAATATCATACTATTTTTTTCTGAAAAAATAGTTGAACCTACTAATGGATTTCCGTCCCGTCCCAGAACAGACCACCTTCTTCTACTCTGCAAGTTGGACCGAGCAAATAGAGAAAAAATTTGTGGGCATTCTAGTACAACAATACCTTCAAGGTAACTGGGACAAGAATTCTAAAAATGATGAGGCTCTACTAGTTGCGAAAGATGAGTTGAATGAGAAATTTGGTAAGAATTATACTCTTCATCAATTTCATGTTCGTGTGAGAAAACTTAAGTTCCAGGGTACCATCTTTTTCGGAGAATTATACGTTACTCTGACATAGTATGGCACGAAGCCACTAACACTATGTTCGCGCCATTACCATGGTGGGCAGATAAAATCCAGGTTAGGTTCGAATATATAGTACCTTATGAAGTTCAAAAGTTTGAGTTTTCCTTAACGGGATTTTTTTTTTTTTTTTTTTTTAATTTCTCGTTGGTAGGAGACACAACATGTTAATTTTTACTTTCACAAGGAGGAACCGCACTACAAGACTTTAGAATTGCTTTTTGGCCAGGAGGTTGGTGTCGAAGACCCTCCGAGAGTTCCGGTTGATAACGACAGTGAAGAAGAAGAGGCAGAAGAGTAATTTCCTGGTGATGCTACAAAAGTTTGGTAGCCAGTTTTGAAATAACTACAAGCTTGTTTGATGTTGAGTCTGATTGACAAATTCTTATGTTTAAGTTACATTACTTACTTTCTTTGTAATTTCATAATATGCATTTTACTAAAGTGTTAAGACACCTAATATTAAATTGAACAAGAAACACAATTATGACATGACAGTACCTTTGTACCAAACAATAAATGTGAATGCTATACAATGCAACTAGCTCATCAGTATAAAAATGAATTACTGCCAACCATAACATTTACTTCTTCAACCACCTCCCTCCCTTTCTTATCTACTTATTTAATGCACATGAGGTGACTTCTTGCTGCCATCAATATAGACAAGTTCAATTTTCATTTAGTTAGAAAGATCATAGGAGGATGGTTCCAAATACCCATCAAGGACGTGCTCCAGAACGGCGGCGAACCAGCGAATGGACGGAAGAGTTGGAAAATAGGTTCACCGACATACTAATTCAACCGAGGGATGAAGGAAGGTTCGACCCCCGTCACATTAGCACAGAGGCTGTCCATGCTGCGATGATTCTCATTAACGCAGAATCTAACAAAAGCTTCGACATTGCCAAGTCCCGTGAAAAGCTCCGGGTTATATGTAGGCCGTATGAACTACTAAACTGGGTTACCAATAAGTACAGAATTCAATGGAAGAAATCAAACGGGAGTTCGCCGTTTGCCCAAGCCTCCAGGCTCCCAAATTCCCTAATTACTTGATAAAAAAATCACAAACCCTAATTAAGCGTATAAATACTCCAACTAATCTCCTACCCAAAATAGCAAAGACAACTCAATCATAAAACAATAATAGTAGTATGAAAAATATAAAAATAATCAGCGACCCAGGCCCACGAACGTGGCCTAAGCCTGTCCCCGCCTCCTCCGGTAGACCAGCAACTGTTTCGGCTCACCAGTCTACACCAACTCCTGTTCCGGTTCTTGCTCTCTATTAGTTACTGAACACAGTGGAGTTGGTTTTGACGAAGATTCTGGCCTGTTTAGTATTGACGGACACACATGGGAACGAATCGTGTCGGTATGATTTAATATAAGTATTACAAATGTTACGTTGTTTACAATGTAAAATATGGATGTTATCAACCATCTTCAATTTTGTTTAAATAATGTTAATAGGTTGCGCGTCCTCAGGAGATTAACATCATATGTCGAGGGGATAAAATATTTGGTTCATTGAAGCAGTTGTTCGACTGAACACAGAGTAAGCAAATCAGTATGAACGCGGTGCTTGGAGGCCGATCTTACGTTGAGTAACGAATTTAGCGAGATTTGAATTAGAGGAGTAGAAGTACGTAGGAGAAGAAAGACAAGCTAATGTATAATCTACCCTCTTAGAAAATCAGATTGAAGATAAATTTTCAATATAATTTCCCCAGTACTTGTAAAAAGTTACGGAACAGTGTATGAGAACAACTGATGCCACATACTACACACATCACCAAATAAAACAACCCAACTTTTCAAAGCACTACAACTCACACCTAAACTACTTTCCAATGGCTGTAGGCCAATAAAACCAAACCAAGATAAAAACTAACTTCCAAATATTTGATCAAATATGTAAATAAGCCCATAATCCAATACAAACCATCTTTTTCAAACTAATTTCATATTTCGGGCAGATCAAAGTACGTACATATCAAAAATAGCTTCTAACCATTCGGCATACCGGTAATAATAATAATTATTCCAGCTGACCAACATATTTACATCATACTGGAAATGAAATAGACATATCCGACAGATACAAATTCAGGTTAAGTACTACTATTTCAAGTTCATCAACAAAACAACATGATTAATGCATCTACTAGATATACCTTCAAAAAGTTCCAGTTCCAAAACAACGTGCAAAAGGAAAGTGTACGTTCGACCCTGTTGACCCAAGTTCTAGTATTCCCCAGCAACCATTAGAAGCACCATCCTCCCGCATTCCGCCTCCGGGAGGGCGAAGAACAAGCCAAGATCCTTGTTATTGTTGGCCAACTGACGGATAACGCAGTGGGCATCTTCTGGAGACAGCACCTCAAGACTTGAAACGGCCTCGAACAACTTCTCCCGTTTAGAAGACATTGCAAACTCATACCCAATCTTACTAGCGATCTCCGACAGACGATCACTCGTCTGGTCACAGAATTTACCCATGAGGTTGACCATCGCCTCCCCAGTCTCATCAATGTTAGTTCTCTGCCTTTTTAGGCCCTTCGTTTTTTTCTTCCCAGACGACCCACCTTCAGCAGTTGGGGTAGGAAGCTTAACTCCCGGTGAAGTGATGTCGTCTTCGTCTAAACCAGCACCATTACCAATCTCTGTCTCGTTTTCATCAGCAGGCTCTAAATTAGCAGCGTCGGCTCTGTTCAGGTCTTCGGCTTGATTGCCAGTAGCGCGATCCTTTCCGAAAACATCATTCCACTCTTTCAGCCTAGGGAAGGACCTGTTCCGGAGTCGCTTTGCGTACTTGTCAGTCTGAAATTGAGTATATCCCATTAATAACATAAAAGATAAATAAGATCATGTGAACATCAGATTACTAAAAATGGACGACCCCTAGAAACACCACAAAATATTTTTTCCAATTAAGTGCATACCTCGTATCAAGAGGGAAAAAAACACCAAACAAAATGGCTAATTTATTTTGCATTTAGTACTGAGAACAATGTCTCCACCTTAGCGAAATAAGAGATTCCAATGTAGGATAACCTTTATGTACTCTGTCCAAACGTCTTTACTTTCTATGTTGAGCTTCATCGCCTCGTGTGACCATGAGAAGCCTGATCGGCTCAACATTTGATTCAACGAACCTTGTATCTTCTTCCATGTGTGAATCTTGGAACTGATGTGCGGATCAGCCTTCAGGTCAGTGCCGGGAAGTTCCTTGCGGAGCTTCTTCTCAAGGTAGACTAGGTACCTGCTTCGGAAACCATTTTCACACTTCCAGCCTTCCGTGATAATCTCCTTAAGTGCATTTAGTAGCACCCTTTCTTCAGTATGTGACCAAGACCGATGCTTGGAAACACTGGGGACACTGCTGCGAGTTGAATCATAGCTCATGCTTCCCCCCTCCATGATCACCTAATTTCCACATTAAACAACTCATAAAATAACCACAAACAGTAGAAAACAATTTATTAATTTAAGTGCAGCCTGTTGTTAGTTAAGGATAAAGCCAAAACAAAGCCAATGAACATCAACAACCAACCGCATCGCACATTAATAGATTAATCGCGATGTGACACTAATACGCATCAAACATAGGGATAAGAATCGCAGTTACATAACTAATGCAAACAAATATCATCAAAGTCAAACGATACAATACAAACACAACAATAAATCACAAGTAGAAGCGACATAGCCAAACTAAAGGCATATTAAAAGTGGTTTTCTAAGCTATGGCAGAAATATGGGAAAAACATTTGGGAAAATTAATTAGCCCCTCCAATCATTGTGCATTTCATAAGCCATATTATCCCTCCAAGCGGACCATTGCAGACTACTCTCGACCACCCCAATCACACTTTCATCAACAACATCATCCACAACGTATTCCGGCAGATCATCTTCCATTGGATCGTTAGGCATATTGCGTCTAATGAAGTTATGCAGCAGGAAGCATGCCATAATCATGCGGTTCTGGACTTTGATCGGGTAAAATGAAGCACTCTGTAATACAGCCCATCACTTTTTTAGCAAACCAAAAGCTCGCTCAATCACATTCCTGGCCCTACAGTGTTTCGTATTGAATAATTCTTCCTTGTTGCAGGGGAGAGCCGTACCACTACCCCACTCATCAACATGGTATCGAACACCACGGTATGGCGTCAAGAAGCCTTCGCTGTTAGTGTACCCACCATCACATAGATAATAATTTCCTAAGCAAGGAAAAACAGGAGCAATCAACAATAGTTTCATGCAAAATGTATTTGAAACCTATAAACTAAACACAAAATAGAACTATAAATAGCTCTCGGTGCCCGCGAACCGTTACGTCTAGTCACAACATCTGTCAGAACACGTGAATCTGCTGCACTACCTTCCCACCCACTAAGGACGTACGTGAAATTCATTTGGGGATCACAAGCTGCTAAGATATTGACCGCAATGCTGCCCTTACGGTTTCAGTATCTAGCCATGTCGCGTTTAGGCACTACCACGTGCACGTACGTCCCATCAAGAGCACCAAGGCAGCCCTAACAACCACAATTATGTATCTTCTATCAGGTAGTTATGAACATACAAATTAAAAAACTTAGTGTAATAAATGAAAATAACGAATAGTACCTCGAAACATGACCACCTTTCATCCGTGCAGCCGACATTGATCGGCCGGGGTTTGGCAAGCAGTAACGGATGAATCTTAATCAGAGCATTTAAAATCCGATGAAAATATTTGCTGATTGTGGGTGTATATCGCTGGTAACTTGCCTTCAAAATTCGATTCTTTGTATAGTGTGCTAGGATATTCAGAAATTATGCAAGTTGTTCTGCAGTTGTACTATTCCTAGTACCCTTTAACCCCCCCTGAATTTTCTAGCAGTTCTAACAATCGAGAGAAAACTAATCAATTCATTCTTAGATAGATCATGCAATCCTCGTCGGATAGTCCGACAATACCACGGAGCAACCTATTGCATTCTGAAATCCTACTTGCTAAACTATATTTAACCCAAACATTCCCGTAATTCCCATGTCTAGACAACCTACCTCTACGTAGGAGAAAAATATTGACCATTGTAAAAAAAAAAAAAAAAAAAAAAAAAACAACTCTACACATGCATAAAATAAATTAATAACAACAATAATCAATAAAGCTAGACTACAAAATTTCTCGTCACAACCAGCTGAACATATACAACGTGGAGCTGCCTTCACATAGATTAGCACACCATACCATTCAAGCAAAAAAACTAACCAAGTATGTTTAGGTGTATGTGGTGTTGTACTGTACTTCAATTTACATATTTCTTATCCATCTGTGAATAATAGTGTACTAGTAAGAAAGTTAATGAGTACACAAATCTAATTTGTTAGGCTACATACATTTCTAAAAAATGACCAGACGTGTTATTGCTAAAAGATCATATTTTGGATTTCAGTTCAGGACCCACTTCTTTATGGATTCAATACAATGAAATGTAATAGAAGACATATAAAATTCAAGCAGAATCTTGATACTTAGAAACACCTCAAAATGCCGAACACATGTAGCGATTAAAACCAAAATGATATTCATGATAAGCAAAGAAGAAGTGCGATAATACCTTTCCGCTTACATTCGCCAACAAGGAGTTATCAAATCACGAACAGCCCAAAACAAGTCGCGATGCATAAAAGTAAAAACAAAATCGTTAGTTTGAAAAATCCGAGAACGAAATGGATGCTCTGTTCCATGGAGTAGATCTAAAGTCGTGGGGAATTGCAAAAAAAAAAAAAAAACTAACCTCAGATGTGGGTAAGGTCCCAGATCTTCAAAATTCTCCCTCTTTTCCTTTGCGCGACTGCTGTGGAGACGAAACCCTAATTTGTGTTTGTGAAGAGTGATATTTGTGGAAGTCAAAGTTTGTAATTTGCATTATCTCACCAATCCCATGGGTTTAGTTTGGTCTAGGGGAGGGGGGGGGGGGGGTAGTGGGTTTAGATAGTCAGGATATTTGGGCTATAAAACCGGGTTAACCTGGGTCGAGATGATTATTACACTTTTTGTGTCAATAAAAGTTAACGTGGGGCGGTCCGAGTTTATTGGCTGATATCCAATGATATCCAAGAATGTAAACGCAACCTAAGAGTTTTTAAATACATAGAAATGTGAAAATAACTTAGAAAAGAATTGCACATTTACATTGCATACACTAATACTGGAATAGTATAAAATTTATAAATTTCTAAACACTTCCTTATAAACAACATTCGTTGTTTTGTTGGAACTCTTATTTTCTTGATCACAGATGGGTATTTTCAGCTCTTTTTGGTTCGTGACACTTGAAACTACAACATAAAGTTGGTCATGATTGAAGACTGGTATTTTCAAGTACAAACCAACGTGCGAGAACGACTGGTCTTTATGATTGCAACCACTTGAAATTGAATGCCGAAACTTTAACGGGGCAGGCTTGAATTTTAAAAGATCATAAAGGTAATCAGAGAGAACATTAGTTAAAATTTTAAAGCAATGAAATGATAAGATGTAACTTAAACATAATCTAACCAATCTAGGCTTTAGAACATGCTCCTTTTGTATTTCCATCGTGTGGCTTTTGAAACCCCCATAACCAACATAATTTCCACCCAATCCAATTTCAAGGTTAACTGATTCGATATTCTCCCCAACCTTATTTGATTCAATTTCTGGAGTTGAATCAATGTCGATTACTTCCGAGCCAATATTATCATGATGATCCTGTCTGTGTGGCGGAATCACGCCAGTGCTCCCGTCATTATAAATTATATAAAAGTTAATAAAAATTTATATCTCCAAAATTTTTTTTTGAGAAAAAAAAAAGATACATTGTGAAGTTAACATAAATATATAATCAATGTACCTAGAACATAACGTTCGGGGGCGATTGTAGGTGCCGAATTATCCTTCCCATTAACTTTTACGGGGACGACATGGCTAGAAGGGAAATCGTTATCACGAACTTTTGACTTGACTAACAAAAATAATAATGAAGATGATATGTACTAAGTTAGAAGCATACAATTAAAAATAATCTTACTTAATACCTGGGATAAAGATTGGACAGTCCTCGTCAGAAGGCATTTTTTATTTTTAACACATTTCACACTTGAAATGATGCATTTTCAAACCATCCATATTCCACGTACATGAAAACCATGAGTTCAACTTCGTCTACCAAATTATCATAAGCAAACTTTGTCCAACCATTAGTAAAAAAATAGTTTGAACCAATTTTTTGTATGTTCACCAGCCAAGAACAGTACTGACTATTCCTAATCCATACACATTCCGGAAACTCACAAGTATTCCAATGCATGAAATATCTAGGGAGGTACTGCAAAAGAATAATAAGATAAACAATAAGATAACAATCTAGTGTGATCGTTATACAAAATGCAAGCTGGGTAATGTTATTATTATCGACATGTAAATTTTGAGAAAAGCTGCGTACACAGAAGTAAAAATCGTCATTCTACTTGTACACATTCATATATATCTTTTGATTAAAAGCACTGGTTACGGAATCTGAAGCGGCCATGCCGTGAACAATTCAGTGATATCGGGGTAGTGTAAATAGCAAATGAAAATGTTCCTGAAACGTGATAATAAGACGCAGACATACAACAACAACAACAACACACACACACACACACACACATATATATATATTTGGTATCAATTGATTGATGAATAAAAGAAGAGACAGATATATATATATATATATATATATATATATATATATATATATATATATGCGCTCAAATAGAAAGAGGCCAAAATAGACCCAAGAATTGGTATTAATTGACTGATGAATAAAAAAAAAAAAAAAAAAAGAAGACATATTTCATGAATATAACCACTTTTACGGGTTTTAGGTGTAATTAATTTGAGGTGAATAGAATATAAAACAATCTACGCAGAAATACCAAATCCAGAGACTTCCTATTATATTCACTACTTCTTTAGCGGATGTATAAAAGATATGATTGATTTGTTTGCTATTTTAGACTCCTAACACATTTCCATGATCTAGAGAAATAGTTAATCATATATGTTGATCGTGAATTAAAGCCAAAGATTTAGTGTATTTAAAGCATTTATTATAGATTTACCGAATTCTGACTATTCATAAACATCATGTCCAACATACGAGATTGTTTCTTAAATATAATTGAATTTACAATGACATTATTTTCTTATTCTTTATCCTTTATCGGACATGGTACATTAGACCAAGGAGTTTTTACTATCATTATTCTTTCCACGACATGGTACACTAAATTGCATGCTTAAATTCCAAGACTTTGACTTTTTGAGTATGATTAAGTATGAACACTTTTTTCTAAATTCCAATTTTAATTTGCTTCATGGAATAAAGCAAATTATATAGGTAAGGAGAAACGTGCCTATAATTTTGGTTGACAACTAAATTTGTAATATTAAGATCCATTATCTTAAATAAACTAGACATATAAAAGGTAGAGGTTTCCTTATCTAGTTGCAAAAATATACAAATTCATCAATCAATTCAACAACACACACAATGTCCATGATCTAATGCATAATATGTAATATATCATATAGCAATGTTCCATATATACATTACATTACACACATTAATCTTACTTAATAATAACATGCTAATTCAACCGTTTCAAAAGGACTGTCGCTTTTCATATGTCAATACAAAACCGTATCTTTAATATGGAAATGTTTAATGGAATAAAAAAATATTTAACTAAATAAATGTGGTTGTTTAGGGTTAGATTAGAAGGATTGTGGCATTTTTGTTAAAGCGACAACTTTTTTGGAATATGTAACATTGTTCACTAAGACGACACTTATTTTGAAACGGAGGGAGTATTCATTAATATTTTGTAAATTGGAATTACATAATTTTTTCCACTATTAAGATTACACAAACGTGTACATACACACACATACACACATATATATATATGGAATTTTAATAAATAATCATTTGACATTTCTCTTTCATTCGATGTCCTGCAGCATATGAATATATACTTCTCATGTAGCTTTTGAATATACATCCACATGTTTACATTAGTAATATCCAATGTTATTTTATTATCATGATTTCTAGTTTAAACAATCATTTGGTATTTCTCTTGCACCATACCAAAACAAAATTTTATGTTTTTAATTAGATATATCTGATACATAATTGTTATAAATTATATCTAGTTTACGAACAAGGCCATAGGCGATCGTAGTATGATGAATCTAATTGATCAACGATGAACTCAGCTCGCCTAACTGCACTAAATTAAACAGAATAAAGATACTGGACAATACATAATTAATTTCTCAATTTTCCACTATGTAAACATTAATAAATCGGAAGAACAAAACAAAAAGAAAAGATACAACTCCACTGAAACAAATATAATATAGCTAGATTAGAGGGTTGCAACACATCAGAAATCTAGTTAATTCACCACTACTCATGGCTTATGGAAAATGGACACCTAGAATGTCAACGGTGCAACATACTTAAAATTGACACGATCTCAGACTTGAATCTTTGACACCTTGATAAAATGTGCCCAACCATCTTTAATTTAGTATACATTGTCACGTTATATCACACCAACATCATATAACAGCACATCCGACATATGGAGCTTGAATTTTGTATTAGCTTCCCGAAAAAAAGCAAGAACACATGATCAGGAACAACCTACAATAATTTTGAGTAAATATTTATTCAAATGTGATTAATTTTTTTTAACAAAACGATAATACACAATAAAAACCATAGAACTATCCTTATTTCGTGTATTACCATGAAGTTTGAAAGAGTCACATGATTGTATACAATACAAAACTCCAGAGGATCTAATAGGTATGGGTCCCATCTAACAAAAAAAGCTTCACAGACTTCAACAAATACGGCATGTCGAGTGTCGATTCCATTTTCTCTTGAGGCGCTTTGAATAATCAAAAGAAATGGAACTACAACTTAAATAGGTGCACAGTACAAAATTTTGGGAAAGTACATTTTTGTTTGGTAAGTTGTAAATTAATTAAGACTTTCCAAAATTTATGGACAATTTACATGTAATATATTTTGATTCATTTGTTTTTTTTGCTAAGCTGATAATTAATTGGAATCCTATTGTCAACTTTAATTTTGGAAATGGAATAATATTCTAGTATACCATTATTTCTCCAAATATAACGCTATTGGCATTGCGTAAACATTAAACTAAAATCGCGCTTACTATGAATAGTGTCAGATTTTGGGCGGGAAAACCAGCTATTTCCTCTTACAGAGGGTTCCCCTTTATTATTAAGTAAGATTTCTTACTTTCTTTATTCCTCTCGCTCAAATATATTTTTCACCTCTACACTTCTCCCAAACTCCGTTGCGTAGATCCAGAGACTTTTGGAAGAACTCGGGGCTTCAAGGGTACCTTAAAATCACTCTCTCTAGTTTCCTCTTCTCTCAAATCTTTCCAGACTTGATTTTTAATAGCTATCAATCATGGCTGGAGCGGCACCTGAAGGTTCTCAATTTGATGCTTGTCAGTTCGATAAAAAAATAAGCGAGTTACTTGGAGGTGATAGCGAAGAATTATTCACAAGTTATGATGAGGTTTACAACATGTTTGATGCCATGGGCTTGCAAGAAAAATTGCTTAGGGGCATCTACGCGTGCATTGTTGAGATGAGAAGCCCTCTGAAATTCAGCAAAGAGGGATTGTTCCCTTCTACAATTACATGATTTTGGCAGATTGTAATTTTGTAGTGGATTATATTGAAGGTTGATTTGAAGGAGAAGAGCGTAGATGGAGGTGTTGATTCATAGGGATGGCTTTGTAGTAAACTCTTGTTTCTACGTTGATATGCCTTATGTTTTGTAATCGACTGAATACTAGTTCGTTGTCAATTTTGAAGCTTTGTCTAGCTCATGACCCCAGTAGAACACTAGTATGTGTTAATTTATATTTAGACACACATAATATATTTGTGGTGGAAGGTTTTTAGGATTTATCAAAAATGTATTGTTTGGGTGAAAGTTGAACTGTACCAAAAATGGCAAGACAAAGATTTTCAACGTTTCAGAAAAAAGGAAGAAGATGAGATGGTAGAAGAAGAGAACATTTCTAGCCTTGATCTTGATAAACCTCCTTAGTGGTTGTACTTACTATGTGTTCGTAATTCTTTTGATCTTGATAAACCTCCTTAGTGGTTGTACTTATTATGTGTTCGTAATTCTTGGTATCAGAGCCATGGCAGTTTAAGCTTTGGCTCTTATCCTCCTAAGAAATCTTAATGGCATAAGCTATCTCCTACCATATGATTTTGTAAGGATAGTATGCTCTATGGTTGCCACTCAGTGGATCCTCCACAACATAAATCCTACTAAGCAAAGATAAGAAGAATATAGAAAAATTAACCAAAGAGTTTTAAGGCTCGTGTACTTTGAGGCTTATATTAGAATGGAAGTTTTCGCCTCGGTTTTATAGCCTTGAAACATAAGGGTTTATTTTTCTATATTCTGAGTTCATAAAAAGATACAAAAAGGGATAACTTATTGTCTTTAATATTTCAAAGGATAGATAAGAATTAGGGCTTTATGTCTTGGTTTCTAGTCTCACATTACACCATGGAAAGTACTTCAAAAACTTTAATCCATTCTCCCTCCTCTCTTAGAAAATCAAACTCCAGCAAAAACGATTACCTCTATGAAGTAGAGTATGTAGGTGAAGACAATAAAGTTCCTATTACCCAACTACCTTTACTCAACCCATATCAAGCCTTTAAAAACCATGTTCTTCTCTTCCAAAAGTCATACGCCATGCATTTGGCTCAAATATGCATATCGCCAAAGAGCTTGTTTTTGCTTCACAACTAGAACAACATTTTGTTCCAGACACAGAAGCTGAACAAATGATTCCACTTCGTCTTAATGAAGGAATAATTCATCAATGGAGAGGAAATGGCTACACTCATCTGGACTATGGAGCAGTTGGCCTAGCACTCACTCTTCATGGAAGAAAAGGACTCCCAGCAGTAGCAAGAATAGCTGTATTTGATACCAGGTATAGAGAATACAGACATCCATTGCAATCCTACAAACAACACTCAACGCAGGCACTGTATTCGTCACTCTTTTTCCAAACTTCAACATGTCTCTAGAAGATCCACAAATCTTTCAAAGCATCAAGATCCAACTTCAAATCACAAGAGCACCACAAGTTACAAGCACCTATGTGGCAACTCTTCATTACCAGATGGCCTATAGAGTCCAGAACCATGCAATGGATCTTAGAATTCCTAGAGATACAGATGATGCTCTGCTCATACAGATGGAGTCTCAGAATAGTCTATCATGCATTCACATCCCCAGGAAAATTCCGAAAGATGAGTACTCAAATTACTTCAAGAATCTTGGGTAATCAACTATGAAAAGTTTCATGAGCATAATAGCCCCATACAATCTGTTGATTCAACAATCAACAAAAAAAGAGATGGAGCTGTAGAAATCTCATTCAAGAAAGAACCTAGTGAAAGACCCCGGTCGTCCATCTTCTGCATAGAGATAAATACTATCAAGCCACTGTCTGTTCCAGTAAAAAAAGAAGAAGTCTACCTAGACAACATTCCAATTGAATTGTTCAATTCCCTTGGAGATCCTATATATGCATTCGCTGATGAGACAGGACACAAATTCTTCGACATCTGCTATTGTGAAATGTGTACTATGCAGGGTTTAGATGAAGAAGAAACACCAAGGTGACGCAGAAGAAAGAAAAAGTCCTCCCAGCAGACTTTTAAAGAAAGATACGAGTAAGAAGATCATGAATTCGGCCTTCTAGGAGAACCTACTAGAAAATCATTTGAATACTATGTCTTGTATTCAAAAGATTCTCCGCCAACGCCTCCTAGACATGATGAAATCCCATCTTGTTACATGTTCGGGCCAACCTCTTCAAACACAGAGTTTCCGCCACTTGATTTTGAGAAGTTAACTCCAAGCATTCTTGGAAGATAAAAATCCTATTATCAAGAATCCAGATGGGTCTGAAAAGCAGATCAGTGCAGCAGAATCAAACACTGAATTGACAATCAGAAAACGCGCTGGCCCAAAATAATCTCCTGAACCAGTTAAACAATAAGGTAATAGTCATGGACCTTGCAATCAAAGAGGTAATAAAAAAAATGCTTCCTTACACCAAGAACTCTTGCATTTAGCCACCACAATATCCATGACATCCCCAATAATTTCTCAAAAAGAATTAGAGCTAAAATTCTTGAAGGCACAATTATACTCTTTACAAAACCCACCAAAAACTCCAACCAGTGTGCCCTATGATATATTTACTCCTTACCCAGTCTACACACCACCATGTTTCTTAACTAATCCACAACCTCTTCCTCCACTTCCCCAAGATCCAAGTCCTTTTGGTTCATCCTCATTTCTCCCAACAAAATTACTTGAAGAACATGTTGCAAAAAAGCGACACTCTACCAGTGACTCTGAAAGAAAGATATCATCAGCTACACCAACAGAGTAAAAACCTCAACCTGAAGAAGGAGGCTCACAATTTATGGTGGAACATAGTGTTAATCCTATATCCTCATTTCTTGAGGATTTAGCAAAATCCAAGAAGGGCAAGGAACCTTGTTTGATCCCACAACGTGAAGATTCATGAGAAACTTCAGAAGATGAAGTAATAATACCAGAATTTATGATGGCAGAACTAACTCCTCTCGAAGAAGAAGTAGAAAGTGAAGCAGATAACCCTTCAAAAGGAAGGCAAGATCAACCAAGAGCACATCCACCACTAGATTGTACGCCTAAAGCTCAAGGAGATTCTTATCATGGTTTCTCTTTTGACAATATTCCTCCCTCAAAATGGAGAGATAAAGTGTATGAAATGCATGCTTGGTGTATGGAGCAACTACTCTACCCAGGAAGCAATCTCCCTGTAGTCATAGACATGATAGTGTCCAGATTTCAGGATGCCTGAGACAATGGTGGACTAGTCTGGGTGGATACAGAAAACTGCAAATACGACAATGTCCAAACATGGATGCTTTCATTGGACACATTCACAATAAATTCCGTGGTGCTTAGGAACACTACACAACTCAAGCAAGAGAAGAATTCCTCAGCGTGAGATGTTGTTCTTTCAAAAGAAAAGACCTTGAAAGATATTATGAAAGAATGTCAAAAAGATCCTATGCCCTTGGTGTTATAGATGATGTTAATCTCAAGCATGCGTACTTAAAATTCCCTTCCAGATCCTCTGGGAAATGAAACTTCCAGGCAGCTATCTCTCAAGAGCATACCTCTTAATATAACTACACTTGGAGAGATATATCCGATTTCACTTGCGGCACTTGAAAAATTATGCAACCATCAAAGGTTTTTCAAGCAATTGCAGGAACAAGGAAAGATTTTAGGAAAAGCCTGTGATCGTCCAGTACTATCCATCAAATGCAAGACAAAGAAGTGTGGGTGTTCATCATCTTCAATAGATACAAAGTACAAATGGAAGAAAAAGTTTCCACACCTATCTGGAAATAAAAGATGGAAGTTCTTCAGAAAGAAGAAAAAAAAGAGGATTCAAGAAGTCTGACAGGTGCTACATCTGCAAAAAGAAAGGTCATTATGTGAAGCAATGTCCAAAAAAAAGGAAGAGAGATAATATTGTTGGATATCTTAAACAAATTGAAGACATCGATGATGCAGATATCGAATCTATATTTTCTCTCAATGACGAGCCAACAGACAACACTGTTCTTGCCATAGGAATAGAGCATGAAGAGGAATCATCAGATGATTCAGAGCAAGATACTGAAGATGAAGAAGTTGATGACCAATTCATGATGTTTGATCTCTACATGATGGATATGTGCAAGACTGAACAACAAGAAGAAGCCAAACTAGCCTATCCTTCCCAACCTTCTCCAATCGTGGAATTTCTTGGAAAGTTTGAACTTGTTGTTCGTCTTTTCAACAATATCGATATTTTTGTAGAAAAAAAGTTGATTATTAATTATTAAGGTTATTGCTTATTAACATTTCTAATGAATTATTTTTTGTTTAAATTGGTTTCGTTCTTTTGACTTTTATTCCCAAATTTGTTTGGTGTACTCTCATCAATAAGGCACTAATGCTACTCTTTTCATAACAAGTGTTCTAATAAAAAGATTTGATAGAAAAGGAGCCCTCTTGCTCAAACAAAAGGTTCGACAAATATCAACGAAAAATACGCAGAAGTGCAAGAGAAACAAAATTAAAGACATAGCAATATAATTTAGATCATGTATATAGATCAGATCAACACGATTTTTTCTACGGCTCAACTTCACATACTCATCCTCATAATCCGCATCTATAATTTATGCCACTCAACACATTCCTCATCAACACTACGTGCTCATAGCAACCTCATCTATAGAGCTTCTCAAATTTATTAACAATCCACTATCTTCTTTCCCTCCTCAAAACCCAATGAAACCCACAAACATGTCTTATCCCATTCTGCTCCAAAACATAACTTCATCTTCCAATCCAATCACACCAAACCCCCTCCCCCCCCCCTCCAAACAAAAAATCAAATCAATCCAACAAAACCCATATCAAACAACAGGTAATCTCGAAAACCTTGTGCCAATAATGTCGGAAATCATGTAAGCTTCCACATCACAGAATCTCTATATTCAACTTTAAAAATTGGGCCATTTTTCAGGATCACAACTAAAGGATTAGAACAATCTGTTATCTCTCCTTCTCTCCCGAACAAGACAACAAAGGCTAACTCTCCATCTCCTAAAGCGGATGATATAACAACTGATTAGGTCACACGATTCAATCAAACAGAAAGACAACTACTCCTGCAAAAATAAGTAAGAGGAGGGGAAGTCATTTAACACGAACAAAAGCTGCTCAAAAGAACCAATCCGTTCCATCCACGTCGGGGGATGAAGTAGCTCGAAGGGGAACTGGGGAGGGCTGAGGGGATAATTAGTATTTGGTTTGAGGGAAAGATTCTACATTTGGATTCGATGGGGATGAAGAGAGAGATAGTTGGGATAGTTAGGGTTGCCATTTTTTTCTGCTTCGCATGATTCGAAGGAGGAATGAGAAGAGCGCGTAAGAGTTTTGTGGAGTAACAGTGAATTTTGATTTTTAGTTTACAGTTTCTATTTTTTACCAAGTGGGTTAAAATGATTGTGTTTTAGGCCATGTATATGGGTGGGCTGTGGCAAGTGCACAATAAAATTAGGGTGATACTTAAAACTTCCATATTTTTCACTACAACCATCACAAATTAAATTTTCTATTTTACCCTTAAGATTTATAGTTATAATTTACTTTTCAGCCGCAAAAACTTCAATCTGTTTCTTGTCCATTGTCACAACCATGGCTTGCATCATTTCAGAAAACTCTATCCAAAATCGGTCTAAAAGAAATCGTACAAAATAAACGTTTAATGTCATTTCTATAGATAAACATAAATTGAAAAACTAAAGAGAACTATGATTGAGCTTCTAAGAAAAATCCTCATCTTTATATCTTCAACTTGCAAGTGAATCATTCTCCCGAATATTTCATCCACTTCATACATAAAGTTGTCATCACATCGTAACTATCACCCTGAATAACTCAATAGATACTCGATATGTTATGCGGAAAAGCAACATGAAATATAATCAAAAGATCAAACTGTAGCTTCAACAAAACGTTGGTACCAAAATACCATAATGAGGTTAATTTTTTTTCTCTAGAAAGATCATTGAGGTTACTTGATGTTTATGGATATTTGATTTTGAATGATGGATACACAATCATTATTAAAGTTGTGCGAGGGTTGTGGATGAATAAAAGGAAGAAGATAAGATGTAGTTAAAATAGACATGTGCTAAAAGGGTAGAACAGAAATTTCACATTTATGTGGCTGTGGAGAGAAATTTTTAGGCTATGTATAGAATTGCCCTAAAATTATTGTGCACTAAGTGCACATGAGACCCACTCTAATAATAATGATGTTTGCTATTTTGACAATTGTCGGAAAATTATTAATTTGAGTATACCATCTTAATTTTAACTGTTATATCTAAATTAGTTAAATCCAAACTAATCTAAATTAGTTGAGTCTAAACTATGTAGTTTATAATATATTAGTAAATCTCCTGCGATGCACGATTATGAGATGTTTTATTATTAAAATACTATAACATTATATGATGATGCTGAATGTCTTTTGGTAAATAGATGTATAAATAAGAATACATGTACATATTAATATAATCATATTTTTTGTTGAAACATATTAACGAAACTAATAGATAAGAAAAAAACAAAACTTAAGATTTTGGAGTGTCATAAATATATAGGTGGTCAAACTTAATTTGATGAAGGTTAAACTCTCGAAAAACCATCAATTCTTACTTACACGCATTTTATCTTTTGATTTTGATCAAGGTATAATTCTAGGTAGTGACCACCAATCTACGAATCTGTAGATTGGTCCTAAATAATGTTTTCATTCCCAGGTCGGCATGATTTACTCCAAATGATAGCCTTTAAAAGTAAATATTGGTTTAAGAGGGACAAATGGAATCAATCCCTTGATCCAACGAAGTAAACAGGCCCCAATGAAGATTACATTTAAAATGAATAAAAGGAGCTCGACGGTGATAGCGTTGCAACAACCATCCTACAATTCTAAAAAATATCTCAGTTTTCAGTTTCAGTTTTAGGGTTCTGTTTAGGATTCAGTTTAAGTTTCAGTTTAGTTTAGTTTGGTTTAGTTTAGTTTACGTTTAGGGTTTTCACCTATATATACTTTAAGAGTTATTAGCCCCACTAAATCTTTGATGGAGAGATTTCATAAACTGTTTAATGGTTTTTTGTGGGGATCCAAATTTGAATGTAAGGAATTTAGTTGGACCTCTTAAATATGATCCGTTTTCCTTAAGATGTGAATGTTGTGAATGCTTGGTAAAAGTTTAGAACTACGAATGCTTTGTGGTGTCGATTTTTTAAAGAGATATACATAAAAAGAACTCATCCTTAAAATGTTGATGTAGGCCCTAACCAATCCCATTTATTGAAAAGGCTTATTACTATGCAAGACTTTGCTGATTCTAATATTTGTTGGAGAAATAGAAGGGGAGAAATCTCCTTCTGTTTTGATAACTGGTGTGAAGCTAGTCCTGTTTCTCGGTTTGTTGGGGGGTGAACTTGTCTCTAAAATTGCTTCAAACCATTACAATCCAAACACTTTTCTCAAACCACAAGTGTACGGCTTGTGGCGGAGGTAGTATAAAGAATGTCGAACAATTACTCTCGACAAGCACACCTAAGGTCTATCGATTGATTAAGTCAAGCAAATCGAAAATTTGGAGATTTGTTAATTACTAAATAAACATAAATAAATTTATAAGCTAAGCATATTACTCGTAACTATAAATGAGTTCTTAAGGTACGGTTTCACCCTAAACCTAAGATTAAAATCGATTGATCAACGATCAATCTAAGGGTTGTGACGGAAGGTCATGTTCCAAATCAGAAATCAAAGTGGGCAAACAAGAGGGATTCACCAAATTAATCAGTTATACAATATAATTCACCCTAATTCCAATTACTAAAGACTAATAATGAAATTATCAAGCCAACATCAAGCGAATTAATTATATAATCTAATTAATCATAAAATCCCCACCCCCAAGTTGATATTGCATAAGGAGCGAGACCTTAGGACATCCATCGAGATTGATATATGTGATTCGGGTTCTCCCGTCGTCTCCATGAGCCTTTGAGGAGAACCAATATACCCTAGGTTAGATATTCCTAAGATATAAGCCATACAACGTCACAATATCAATTCTGATCACAAATTATCCCTTAAGTCAACCACATAAACATCAAGATAATAAACTACTCATATTCCATAAAATCTACTAGTCAATCACCATCAATACAAGACCCAAATGTTAAACGAAGGAGGAAAAGGAAAGTAACAAATGCAAGATAAGGGGGGAGAGAGAGAGAGAGAGAGATCTTAGTCTTGAATTAAATTGGATGCTAGTAGCCTTTAATTCTTGCTTGTAATCTCTCCAATCAAATCTACTAGCAAAAGCTCCAAAAGTTCTTCAAGAATACTTAAGAACCCTAAGCGAGTTCTTCAAGAACAAATAAGAACCCTAGTTCTTGCTAGAGAGAAAGAGAGAGGAGAAAATTGTAAAGACAGAGTAATGAATTGATAAATTTGGCAAATGGAAAAGTGGTTGAACAAATGGGTGAGGATGATAATATGGGGAACACTCTCCCACACACCCCTCTATAATCTATAGGAATTCCAATCAAAAGTACTTGTACAATGGTAAAAATATAATAAAGTAGCTTGGGGCCTTTATTAGTTGAGTCAGAACTCCTGAATGTACTCGACCCTCCATTTTCATCAATCATTCCACTGTTTAATCTGGAATCAGCTCCTAACCTGAACACAAAATTTGTAAACCTTCATCTCACTGTCAAGTGACATCATGAATCGCTCAAATTGGAGTTCAGACGAAAAAGTTATGGCCAAAATACGGTTGGGCTGCGCTTGTCAGAAAATGAAACCCGGATCCAACTATCAGACCTAAGGGGGCGGGTAGCGGATCCGGTCCTTGCTCGCTAGATAGCTCCTCCAGCTCGGTAGCGGACCAAAGGAGCCAGTAGCAGACCGGCGTTTCATCCCTTTGCCCGATTTTTGCACGCCGGGCACGTCGTGTACCCTTTCATGCGCCGCTTTTATCCATAATTGTTTTGACCCTTTTTCTCTCGTTTTATTGGCCCAAATGTTTCATGGTTTTTGCTAGCGACTCGATGATCTTCGAGTCGAGCTTTTATGGGACCCAATTTGGGCTTGTTTGGGCCTTGTTTGGCAGGCTAGAATGGGAAAATGCATGTGTTTGACCTCATTCTTTTCTCGAATTTCCTAACCTTCAAAATACAACTAAAAAAATCCGAAAAAGTGCATTAAATCATATAAAAAGAACTTAGGACCCAAGAATGCAATAAAACACGAAAATCACACCTAGATATGATAAACACTCGCAATTTACATAAAAACACAAGCGTGATTAATACGAAAAATACAAATATTTTCACGTTCAGGAGGGGGGGGGGGGGGGGTTAATTATGATGATAAATTGAAAGATTAAGGAAAATGGTGCATAGGATGTTGAGGTTTTGAGATCTATTTTCCTTGTCCATGTGATCGAGCTTTAGCCAACTGTTTGTTAACTGTGATGGTCCTGATATTCCTGTTTAGAAACTGACTTTAAATGGCCTCTTTAGACTTTCTTTGGCTTGGAAAGCGTTGAGATTGTCCAAGCCCTTAACGGCTTGGCAATCAGTAATGTGGCCTAAATGTGATCTAATACTCCTGCCATTTTTTGAAGGGTCATCAATAATTTTATATCTCTTGATGACGACCTCATCCGTAAAGAATTTGAGGTCATGTCTACGTTCTTTCTGCTTTAATGCTTGTGAAGGGGTCTCTCACACTTCTATTCACTGCCCCACAGCTCTTCAGATCTGGAATTGTTTTCATATTTCTTCCAGATTATAATACCTTCTAACTGTTTAGTTGCTCATGTGATTGGTATGTTGTTTGAAAAAAATTATGAGCATATTAGGAATACACTTCCCTTTGTGATTCTCTAGCACATATGGTATGCTCATACTTTGTCCAGATTTAGAATCAAATGCTTCCAGCTTACCAAATTAGCGTATTGGATATGCTTAGAGTTGCCTCTAATGCGAAACTATTACCCATTTTTGGTTCGTTCGATCCCCCAAGATGATGGATTTTCAAGCTTAACGCTTATGGGGCTTCTAAAGGAAACCCTAACATTGCTAGGGCTGGTGGACTAATGGTAAATTCATTGCTAGTTTTTGCAAGTTCTTGGACATCGAGGATAATGTTGCTGCTGAGCTTATTTCCAATATTGAAGGACTGAAATTTAGCCTTAGACTGGGCTTAACAAGAATCTGGCCTAACATTGATGCCTTATTACTTTAGATGATGCTTAGGAATAATATTCGGGGTTCATGAAGCATCAAAATTTGTTCTCAAATTTTACAGGACTCTGAATTCTTTTTGAGCTTATAGTCTATCACTGTTAGGAATTGTGCCGTGAATCGGGTTCGATTCGATTTGTTGTTTATGTCAAGGTGGAGACCTGGATTTAAAGTGCGTTGGAAAGCAACACGACCGCGTCAAAAAGCGACGCGGTCGAGTCAAATTGAAGCTGGAAGGCGACGCGGTCGCTTCAGGTATTGACGCGGTCGCGCATTGGTTGAACGCGGTCGTGCCGGTTGTTGGACATGGTCGCGTCAGTTGAAGCGGTCGCGGGCGCGACTGGTCAGGCGGCGCAATAGATGGGCTTAAGCTGTTTAGGCCCAGTTTGATTCCTTTTGTGCCTAGGATTAGGTTTTAGGGGCTTATAACTAGTCTTATTGTCTTTAGAATTTGTCTTGGTCAATTGGTTGATTTGATTAGTCATTGAATTTGATTAGATAGACAAGATAGAGGTTGTCAGTTTGGGATATTCTAGAAGTAGTATTTCTTGAGTTCTTGGTACTCTTTTGATCTAGAATATCCAGTTTGATTTTGGGACTCTATTTTCGGGTTTAGAGTCATTTGGTACATAGAGTGTGGAGAGTTTGTTTTGGTAGAGTATCAATTAATTGATACTCGAGTTTGTCTCCATTTGTTAGGATGAAAAGTTTGATAGTTGACGTAGGGTCAAATTTGTCTTTGTCCAATGTTGTAACACTCTTTGATATATTGATTGGTTCCTCTCGTTTGGCCTTGGACGTAACTAACAAGCTGTTAGTGAACTACGTTAAATTTGGTGTCCGGCCGTTTGGCATTGTCGATCTTTCTCGTTTATCGTTTGTTCTTGTTATTCGTTATGATCGTTCTTTCCCAACACTCACATCCACAAGAAAGGGAATGGAGCAGTCGGTCACTTTCTTAATCTTGCAGTTTGAGAAAAACTTGTATTTGAAGTTTACTTCTCTTCAGCATTGTAAAAGCCTCAAAAGCTTATTACTATAGTTATTTGGGGCCTTTCCAATTTTAGAGTTTCTTCCTTGGATTATTGTTTTGTAAATGTCTTTTTTCTTGTATATACATTACATTTACTTGTTAATATACATGTTTGGGGATCAGTGACTAATCTCTCCATCCTTACGGTGGTTTTATCACACAAAGGAAAGGTTGGATCTTTTCGGCTTCCAAAATTTAAATATATTTTTGATTAATTCAAATGAGATAATTTTTTTATGATTATTATTTGTATGTATTATCAAATGTTAAAAGTAGTTAAGTGATTTACAAATTTTATGTATTTATTTATTTGGTAATAAAAAGTAAGAAGCCTTCTATATCTCAAATTTTATTTTTTTTCTGAAAATCTACATAATCAGTCCTTTTTTATAAACTTCGTTTTTCAAACATCTTCTTATATACTTTTGAGTACATCTAATTTTAAAATAAGTTAGTTTCATATACATTATATAAAGAGTTTTCAAATGATATTTAGAAAATATATAAAGAAAAAGACATATTAGATATTAAAAGTAGAAAATTATTAAGGTACGATAACTAAAATAGTTTGTACCATAAGTGTTACACAAAGAAAATATCATATTATATAAAATATAAGAATTACTTATAAGTGTGAATAAAATAATTGTTTTTATTTTATTTGTAATACGTTACAAGAAAATATATATTTGTGAATTTCTTTAATTTTCTAAATAGTTTAGTTATAACGCTCTAACTACAAGGAAGAATAAATGCTTAAATTATGAAATCCAAAAAAAGTGAAGATTTTTAATTTTTCTTGTCCAGCTTGTTAAGTGTTATTTAAGATATTTAAAGATAAATACAAATTAATTATTACAAATATTAATTAAAATATAAAATTTTATTATTTTGAGGATTATTATGAATTTGAATGAGAAATAAAAAAGTTGGGAGTGACCGAACCATCATTTTCTTAAAAAAAAAATAAAAAATTAAGTTTGTATTATAGTAAGATTTTTTTAAACAAAAATAAGCATGAAAATTAGAAAACAATTATATAATTATTATCAAATTATTAATATGTACAATATCAAGTGTATACAGGGTGTCAGTTTCATTTTGAACAAATTTACATCAATTTAAATATTTATTGTTCCGATCTTTGGTACATAACACAATTGCCTAGAAGATCAAAGTTTTGAAATCTTCCCCAACTTTATACTTAAATACTCAGAAATATTAAAATACAAATAATATATATATATATATAATTCAAGTCTCCACAAATAGTTATGATAAAATTGAAACTATCAAATTAACATGGAGTATAAAGAGTACAATTAATACGATAAAGACGTCATTGACTTAAAAGAACTTCATTTGAAATTTTTATTTTTATTCGTAAAGAAATAAGCTACTTCCTCTGTCTCAGTTAACTTGTCACCACTTTCCATTTCAGTTCGTCTCACTTAACTTTTCACACCCATAAATGACAATTAAAGACAACAATCTCCACCCTCAAAATATCCATATTCAAAATCCACCTTTGAAAAAGTCAAAGATTCCACAAAATCTATTTTGTTTTAACATTCGTGCCCGATCAACTGTGAGAAGTTAACTGGGACGGAGGGAGTATTTTTAAATATTTGTTCATTAAACTTTTAGTATAAGCATTACAAAGCGAAAAATTGCGCATTAGTTCTTTTTCTTGAATATTACTTAATTCGTGAAGATATACGCAGTAAACTTCAGGTGTTATGTTCAATATCTCGGGTATTTAAATTCTTTTATTAAATAAAAATGACTAAAAAATAAAGATAAAAACCATATTTATTAAAAAAAGACATATCAGTTTTTAGAAAGAAATGAAATGGTCACCAATGCGCTATATATATTTAAAAAGGATGAGATAAATTTAATATATTATCTTCTATTTAGACAACGTAGCACTTTAGTACAAGACATCATATTGACCGAATTTTTATAGAAGAAAATTCACTAAGTAATAAAAATCTTCCTAATTTTTAAATAATTGAACCATCAAT
This sequence comes from Ajuga chamaepitys, assembly GCA_958295605.1. Lineage (NCBI taxonomy): Eukaryota > Viridiplantae > Streptophyta > Magnoliopsida > Lamiales > Lamiaceae > Ajuga > Ajuga chamaepitys. Next base: position 13,178,385 of record OY282502.1, on the reverse strand, counting down.
ATGCAACTTACAATGTTTAATATAAAATCATTATGCAACTTATAATGTTTAATATAAAATCGAGTTGACAAATACTTTACCATGTTCATCATAAATAAGGACTATATGTAGCCACATAATATATTTTTTACATGTCTTTTGAAAAAATTAAGGAAAAAAAAGGAAAGAAAACTGTGGGTGATAATTTATTACATCTATTAATTAGAATTTTCTACTCTATCTCTATTTCCTACTTAAAAAATTGAAAGCTTGTAACTTTTTGTTGTCAACTCAAAATTTGAAGAAAAACATGTCAATCATTTTTGTTTTGTTTATTTTTCTAAAAATGTTTAGATTAAGTGGCACATCTAAATTTACATAGCATTCAAACATGATGATTTTCTCAAATTAAGAAATTTACTTGGAGTAACATTTGAACTTTAGGGAGTGTTGAAATTAATAAACTTGATTTGAACTATATTAAAGCCATGTCAAGAAATTCAAGAAAAAGAGCAAGACAAAAGGCAAATAAAAAGAGGCTCTTATATTTATATCTTATGGTATAAAATCTATTTATTAATTGATCAATCTTTTAGCAATTTTAATTTTGGATTCCATTTTTCGAAAATGAAATTAAGTTGCAAATTCACGATCTACGTTTTGAGTAAATGTATTTAGTATATTTATGTTCTCAAATCCAATTTTGGAAGAATGAAAAGTTAATGCCTTTTAGGTTGCAACTTAAACATGGAAAGTTCGAAGAGTTAAAAGGAAATGAGGGAACTTGTCCCATATAGGAAATATGAGTAAGTTGAAACTCCTTATTAAGAGGTGCACTTGATAAGAAGTTATCAAGTGTGTTTTCTTATGGTGTACCCTAGTAGGATTTTAGCCTTTGGCTAAGTGGACTCCAGGATGGTACGAAGCACACCATCCAAGTCCGCATGTCGCATTGAGTTGTTTTACAGGCGCGCTTTGCACGTACGCATCATCGTGAGGAGTTAGAGGAGCCTTAAAGTTTTGGCCAAATGGTCCGGACGGGTGGCTCGTAGGCTCGCGGCAGTTCTGGATCGAGTGTGATGACATGGCCACCAGCGAGGCAGAACAGGTCTGGTTGGACTGACTCACTAGTGACTGAAGCGAATTGGATCGGGTACGAGCTCGAATCTGCAAACCAGTGCGGCTGGTTACCAGCAGGTGCAACCCACCTCCCTACAGGGTGCTAGTCCGACTGTAGGTGCAATCGCCCAGCGAACAAGCTGGTCCAGGTTAGGCCTGAACTGGTGCCACTAATGGCCAAAAGACGTCTTTCTAAAAGGCACCACAACTCTTCGAAAACTATAAATAAACCCCAGAATTTGCATTTCAATTCACTCTAACATTCAATCTGCATTTGCATTCTAGATTTTCTAGTCCTCTCGAATTCCAAATAAGAAAGTCCTAAGTATCGAGTAGTCTAAAAACTCTGGTTTTGTTGTGTTGAGATCCCAAAGCTAAAAGTCAGTGTATCTTGGGGACGATTGTCGAAGACTGAGAGCATTAGAATTTAGGGCAATATCGTCTTAAGAATAGCGAATCTAACTCGTGCCTCGATTTAGTCAACAATATGATTGAGCCAGTCCTTCAAGTACATCTCAACGGAAATACCAACAATATCTTAGTTATTTTAGTAGAAAAACATGATCAAATTGATAAAAAAAAACGTATGAATCTAGGATATTTAGACAAAATATGAAATATTGAATTTAAAAGTTAGAAAACAATGAAATATAATTAAATATAATAAGATTAAATTATATGAATAACTGATTCAACTTTATTTAATACTCCCTCCGTCCCGGGCACGGAGATTAAGAAAAAACAGATTTTGTGGAATCTTTGACTTTTTTAAAGGTGGAGATTGAGAATGAAGATTTTGAGGGTGGAGATTGTGAGAGAAATTTGCTATTTATGGGGCTGGCAAGTTAAGGTGGAACAAACTAAAATGGCAAGTAGGCAGGTTAAGTTGGGACGGAGGTAGTATAATTTTAAAGCAAAAACTACAATCATGCTAAAAAAATATAATGACTTCTATGTGAAATTCAAAAAACATGTTAAAATATTGCATTTTGTTAGATTATAATTTTTTTTTTTAAGAATAAACTGATCAATTATCTTCCTTAGGAAGATCGTTGAATTTTCCACTAGGATGATGTGTCTCTTCTGGTATTTTTGAATTTGTTTGGATCATAAAATTATGCATACTAGTTGTTCGCCAGTGCGATGCACGGGTAAGACTCTTTAAAATATGTTAAAAGTAAAAAGTATATGAATATTGATATTTATGATGTACGATATGTATTATGTGCATTATTGACGTAATATATATTACACATAAAGTATGTAAACTTGATACATGGACGACTTACAAATTTCTAAAAAAAATTCTATACACAATATTAACAGTGTGTTGATATATTTTTTTGCATCATCACAAATTATTACTTCTCTTAATGAGATTCATTCGTTATTCTTTTTTATATTTTATCAAACTCTACGTAGGATATTGTTAAGAGGAGATCCATTATCAACATACATAAATTTATGAGTTAGAGACATTTAAATAAGGTTAAATGTAAATGTAGCATGGGAAATAGAAAAATCGTCAACAAATATAAATGCACACGTCACAGACTTACACTTTAGTATATTTTAATGACCCAACTTCCTATTTTTCAATTTAATAGCCGTTTGACTGGAGTCATTTTGGAAGAATCGATTTAACGAATGAGGGTAAACATAAAAACTGTAAGAAAGAGAGAGGTTATTTTGTTTTGTTTTTGTACGTAGGTGGAAAAAAATATTATGGTGGATGGTGGTTTTTTGCTAGGGACATTTTACATAAAAAGAAAAATTTATGGATATTTCTATAGTATAATTATTGTATCAATATAATTGTTCATTTACCTGTTATAGCAAGTAACTAACATGTAATCAACGATTTATTATTCAAATTTCAGGTTGAATCTACTCAACCTTTTCTATTTCTAATTTTGCTTTTTTCTATAGAAAAAATTATGGCATATATATTGTTATTAAAACATGATTATAATTTTATATCTAAAGTTTATTTAGTAAGTAATATTCAAACTTTTATATTATCCCACTAAATTATATGAGCTGCTATGATTTATATTATTTAATAGCAACTCTCAAGTATATATCACTCATATTTTGGGAAAAAAATTTTGTTTCAAAGAATTATGAAAAACAATAGATATTTATGTACAACAATAAAAATTAATGGTTGTATCTTTGTTAAATCATTGTTTTTGAAAAATAAATGAAGACGCAAAGACAGTGGTGAAGGAAAATTGGAGAATAAAAGTTAAAAAAGGAGACACGAAAGTCAAATTTAATGTAAAATGATTGATAACTTATCTTATTTAAGTTTGGTGACCAGTTTAGTAGGTTGGTGGTAAATTAATTTAAAGGTCAAGATTAAAAAAAAAAAAGGAGATCTAATAATTATCATATACTTCCTCCGTTTCTTTTTAATTGATCTTTTAACTTCTTAATGATTTTTTGAATTAATTGATATTTTAGCTATTTTTCACCATCTTTCTCAATTTTGCCATCTGCTAATCCAAAAATATCTCTTACTTTTCAACCTAAATTTGAAATAGATATGAGAGAGAAAGGAGATTACGTGGGTTATCGTTGGAAAAAAATTGAGTTCTGAATTCTTTCAATTTTTTTTTTAAAAGATCAATTAGAAAGAAACGGAGAAAATATAATTGTATTAATGTAATAGTTGTTTTATAGAATCCAAAATTTATATATTCTTTGTAAGTTTGTAACTGTTTGGGACTATGAATTAAGTGGAATTTTGAGTTAGTCGGTTTAGAGGTTTTCGGCAGTTGTCAACATATCTGAGTATACACGTGTAAGAAATGGATGTTAGGAATTTTTATATATGGATTTAATTTCTTTTTCTACGAAATTGAAATACTTTGCCAATACCTATTGGACGCAGACTGAATTTTAAAAATAAAGAAGGTATTTTATAGAGTTGTGTAATATTTTTTTAAATCTGCGTTGTATGTTGAATTTGTATTTATTAATAGAAGTAATTTATGTATATAGATAGAATTGAAAAACAATGTATTTATGTTTCATGAGTAATATTGGAGATATTATGAATGTGAAATATTTGATTTTAATTCCACATAGGAAAAATGTTAATCAATGATAAACCGTAAAAAAAAAATTAAAAAAAAAACGGAATGTGAGAAACACTTTTTTAAAAAGAACAAAATCAGAAAAATCGGGAAAACAAAAGTTGCAGCGAGAAAGAAGGGTGAGAGTATTTTCTTAAAAAAAATCAGAAAAATAAAATGGCGAGAATCACTCTGGTGATGACACATCAGCGAGATATCCTTCTTTTATATTAAAGGAGGATTTTCTTCAAGTTTTTGGATAAAAAGAGAAGAGAAAATGGGTTGAGATGTAACTTCCTCCTACAATTGAGGAGAATCAGCCAACCAATTTTTTTGCTTTTGTTTTTCTCTTTTCTCCTCAATATTTAAAAGTCATATAACTTTTTTGTCTCACCTCCATTTTTTACGAAAAATATACTGAATTAATCTCCTTTTCACAATCTTTTGTTTGACATTCATTATGCATGTATTAAATATTAAATTTTAAGGGTAATTTACTTTTTTTATTATTATTATGATATATTTCGATTTAAATTTTTTGTATATAAAATAAAAATTAATGTCAGTATTATCAAAATAATATTTTATTTTAACAAAATGATCTACTCTTTTTAGAAGATTAATTTTTTACTTTAGTTGTGTCTTTCTATAATAATTTTGGATTTTTTGAATCATTTTGTTTTAAAGAAATTTGATATAAAAAAATGAGTCAATTTGTTAGAATTACAATTTACAATAATATAATAGTTAAAATGATTTGTTGATTGAATTAGTGATTTTTTTTTAAAGAAAAAAATATGTTAACTGCAAATATACTAAGTTGATTTTTTTTTTCTTTTTTTTTAATATTTAAAAAGGTCACAATAATATACTTTAAGTAGCACTTGCTTAATGAACTAATACCATTGTGAGATCTCATGCTAATATTACTATAAATTAAATATAATATGTGTGACCTCTAACATTATTTCACCTTATACGAATATGTAAAAGTATTAGCATATTATTAAAATATTACAAATATACAATTATCGCATAGATCAGTGTCATGTTATATATTTTATATCAAAATTTTACCTATTTTAGTACAATATTTCATACAAGTCGTTTATAATATATCTTATTAATCACTTATTTTGATTTTCAGTATTATACGTATTTACCTTTATATTTTAATAATAATTTAAAAGAAATTCTACCTCGTGCATCGCACGAGCGGAAAACTGTTTTTTTTATAAAAAGTGAATATTTTAAAAATAATATAAACAAAGACGATTGAAAGGGTGAATTTTGAGGTCCTAAGCCAATAATGTCAGGTCCCCGTGCGATGCATAGTCTGCGAATAATCAAATTGAGAGTTCCGTTTTAGGGGGATAAGATATTATCCCAAAATGGGAATCAGGTTTAAAAATTAATATATCTCATTTTATTATTTACAGAAAATAATTAATTTTATTTTTACAAATTATTTACATATGCTTGAATATGTCAAGTTAAAATATGAAATAAATTGTGTAAGTGAGAATCGATGGGAGTTGTACCTTGATCAAAGTAATAAAAATAATTAGTTGTATACTTTCAAGCATGACTTTTTTATCGGACATAGGCAATAATAAAATAAAAAGCTACCTAAAAACTATAACTACGGATAGTTTTGCGATGTGATCGATTTATCATCATTATTAATATATAATTTCAAAATCAATTGGAGTGTGCTATATTTGGGATACATTTTAATCTGCAATTATTTCCTTTCGAATCGATAATCTTTTACTTTATTTTGTATAAACAAATCAAATTTCTTATATTATTTTTATGTACGCTTTCTTATTCACATATACATGTTCAATAAAATCATTTCTATACTCGACATATACTACATTAAAAAAAAGATTAAAAGTTGTAGATGAAAAAAATATATATTACTTTTAGCTCTCTGTATGTTTGTGTCGAAATCTTACACCCCCAACCATATTATTTAAAGTAGTATTTTTACTTAGTTATTTGTAGATAAAAAAGTATTGCGAACATGATTTTTTCATAAAAAAATAAAAAGTTGTCTGAAAAATTCATTATTATGATATTTCATGAAACAATCAAATAAAAAGGAACGGAAAAAATCAATCCAAACACCAAGACTACAACCAAAAATATATTAATGTTCTTTGTGATTTCTGTACATCACTAAAGTTGAAACCAAAACCAAATTAATCACCATATACACATCTTTTAATTTATATTATGATACCTAAAGTTATATAAGAGTTAGTAATTAATTAATTAATTTTTACACGGTAAATTAGACCCATCATAAAAACTCCAATTCACAAAGATATACAGTGACCCACAAACAAAACTATGATAATAAATAAATGGGAAAAATTCAAAATTAGTCTTGTATGTTAGACATTGTCTAGAAAAACCTCGTATGTTAAACAATTTCAATTTTAGTCTTGTAATTTTTAAAAAGTGTCCAATTTAAGGACACAACCTAACTTCGATGACCAATTTGGCTGGAAATGACTATTTAATTTGGGGTTTTCTGGTGGCTATGCCTACATGTCAAAATTATGTATAAATAGCATGCAAACTCACTAAATCTAATTAAAAAGAAAAAGCTAAACTGAAATATATTTCCACATCATCCAAGTGACATATATCACGCTTCCACATTCTATTTTCTCAAACCCAAATGAGTCACACTCCGAAGCCGTCTTCAACCTTCATGTGAAGAACCTTAGAACAAATAGCTGCTTTAGGTGAGAACATGTCCGAGAGTTCAGAAATAATGATATACGACTCCAAAATGTCAAACATAGAACTTCAAGAAAGCCTTGAATAAATAACTAAAAATCGAACCCTAGAAAATTAAATTACTATATTTCGGATTCACATTGTCCAAATCTGCTGCTGACGAATCGTACCATCGTATTTGCCTCTGAAGCTGTCTCGATTGATTATTTTTTATTTGCGCAGTGGTGTAAAATTTTTTTAAGTCTGCAATTTACAGAGGAGACATTTTGGTTAAGTTTGTGGTAGAAGAATGTTAATCCTTTGAGAGTGAATATGGACGGTCTGTTCCCCTCAACAATTCTGACTTAGATGATGTTGAAATATATTTTAATTTAAGTTTCTTTTTAAATCAAATTTTGATGAGTTGGCATGACATTTGGACATAATTTTGACACGTATGCATAGTCACCAGAAATCCCCAAATTTAACAGTTATATGTCGCGCACATGACAATTTTCGGCCAAATTGGTTATCGGAGTTGGGCTGTGTCCTTAAATTAGACATTTTTTAGAAGTTACAGGATTAAAATTGAAATTATCTAACATATGTGATTTTTTTCTAGACAAGGTCTAACATACAAGACTAAGTTTCTATACACACCTTTTCAACCTGACATAAATAGTCATGTACCTAAATTCAACATAAATAACGTAAATAATAAAATAAATATCAAAATAAGATAATCAATAAAATGATCTAATCAATCAATTTTAAAACACACACACACACACATATGTGTGTAAATATAAATGAATAATTTTAGGTTTTGTAAAATATTTATGAATATTGTCTAACTTTTTTTCTACATGACTTCAAGTACTCTCTCTTTATCATACTTAACATATACTTCCTCCATTCCATATTAATTGACGTTTTAGGATGACAGAGAAGAATTAAGGATTGAATATTTTAACAGATATATCATCAAAAAAAGATTTGACCAAATCAAAATATCTCCGATAGATTAAAAAGTAGAGATATTCTAAGATTGAGTCCAGGGAGAAAATTGGTAGAATTAGTGAAAAATATGTAAAACGTCAATTAATTGGAAAAGGGAAAAACATCCTAAAACGTCAATCAATATGGAATGGAGGGAGTATTACTTAACTGAAGACATGTTTTGTTATAGAGAAAGAAGAAGAGGAGAAGGCGATGATGTAGAGGACAAAGCGAAAACTAATCACCGAGTGCAAAATGAGAGAACGACCTCCAGCTGCTGTAAGATCACCTTGCAGTAGTCCTATAATTCTACATAGAGGAACAAACACTGAAGAAAACGAAAACGCATTCATGTTAAGAACGATCTAAATTTATAGTTAGATGAAGTTATGAAATATTTCAAGATTGTTCAAAAGAGTTGTGTCAAAATTTAAAACGTGTCTATTCACCAGAGAGTAAGGTAGGCATAACTTTGTTATCCTTGCAGATTCGCCATAAAAGAATTCATGACCGGATGAACATTATTATTATTATTATTATTATTATTATTATTATTATTATTATTATTATTATTATTATTATTATTATTATTATTATTATTATTATTATTATTATTATTATTATTATTATTATTATTATTGCTAGTTGGGCATAATTAAATAACGGTTTATTTAATTAATAGGCTGCCCATGGGGTGAACCCAATTGAATATACTCGGATATTACACTAGACAGTCCCTCTAGAATACTCGGATAAGTCCAATAGGAGAATAAGGAAGGGTTGGCTCTCAAAACGGAAATGATTCCCTTACTCCCTTGATTGAGTGATTTACTCAAAGAAGGAAATGAAAGTCAAATTTCACTCTCCGGAAATATGAGAAAAGAGAATGACTTTTCATTCTCAATTCCAGCAATGGCAAGAATTCTCTCATCCATCATTCTCCAAAGAAAAGGCAACTAGGGTTCTGAAAAGTAGGCAAAGTTCATCGTAACTTTGCCTCGATCCGTAGTATCACGACATGTGGATCAGAACTAGGTTTACGTTAAAACACGCTTCAACATGTAAGTCATCTATTTCGATTATGTGTTATGGATTTATGTATTTGATGTGAATAAATCTAACAATTAGTATCAGAGCCATGGGTTCTAATCCCGAGCGCGTGGAATAAACGTTTTTTATACTGAATTTTGTACAGATTGATGCACACCCTGTACAACTCGAATTTTTTTTTAGGGAATTAAGGGCCGAAATTTTTTCTGTATGTTCTTTGATTTATGTATGGAATAACTGTAAAGTTTCATAATTTTTTTCCTTACAAATTATTTTATAAAATTAAAATAAGATCAATTTTTCGTGTTTTTTTTTATCTGTAATTCCCGTCTGTACTGTTGAAGAAAATTTTCAAAATTTGGCATGATGACAGTACATAATTTTTGGTTCCATAGCGCTGGCCTTACATTTTTCTGAATTCGTATGAATATTTTACGAATATTTCCGCAATCTGAGAATTATTATGTGATATTTCAGATTTTTTGTATTATCTTATGGATTCTGAATTATACATTCACTCTCCTTGATTACGTGTGTTGTTCCGTTTTCACATTTTAATTGGGTAAAATGTAAAATTGAACATACTATTAGAATCAGGAGGGTTGATTTAGGAAGGGTAGCTGGAATTCGGTCACCGGAATCCGCCCCGGTGATGGCGCATGCGCCACACCCGCCGTCGGGCGAGAGTGGGCGTTGATGTGAGTACTGATGACCAGTCAGTTGCTGAGTCATCACACGTGGCCCAATGGACAGGCGGCACGTGTGCCACATCAGCGACGATGTGGTCATCGCCACATCATTAGCCAACCGCCGGTCCAAGACCAAATCGGAACCGGTCCAGGACCGAACCGGAACCGATCCAGAACCGAACTGGAACCGATCCGAACTGGAACCGTTCCAGAACCGAACCAGTTTTCCGGACCGATAGTTGGACCGTCTCTGGTCCACGGTTGGACCGTCGCTGGTCCATGGTTAGACCGCCATCGGACCATGATCGGACCCCCGCGGGACCACCGCTGCGCCGCCGCCAGCGCGTGGTGGCGTGTGGAGATGCGTGGCGACGCGTCCTATGTGTTTTTAAAGTCCGCGAAAGCATGTGGTGGGTAGTCGGTCAATGTAGAGTCATGTTTTAAAGTTTGAGAGGGGCATAAGTGTGTATAGAAGGACTTGCCAAGTGACTTTAATATAATTTGTTTCAGTTTTTAGGCAAATAAGCCACAAAAGTTTACCTAAAACGAATTATTTGACAAGTCTAAGTGGTTCTTTATTGTTAATGTGGACCTTAAGACAGTGGGAGGTTATTGAATGAGTTTTTGTTTTTTTTTTTACACTTGTGAATACTTAAATATACGCATTGAAACCGGGTTTCTTATCTGCGTGATTATTGGTTAAGTGTTCATGTGTTTTACATTAAAAATAACTTGTTTTAACCATGTAATCTCATTTTCTATAGGGCTAGAACAAGAAGAACTTTGACTAGAGAGGAACTAAGAGATCCTATTGGCAAGTTGGTAGAGTTCATGTACTATGAGATGAATCCTAGGCATACACTCCCTAAGAATTACTTGGAGATGTTCAAGATGTGGGCACACATATGCCTCCTATCATCTTAGAAACAGATTAACATTCTCGACTCGGAATTAGTTTCCGAAGGCTATTGGTCTTCCCCTTTTTCCGGTGACTATAAGGAGGTTGGGCTAGAGTTCATGATAGGCTTAATAAGATCAATCAGACTGCTGATATAGTTGACCATGTGTTGATTGATGGTCCTTATGTGGTCAAAGAAATGGTTGAGGATTGGAAAATTAACATAGGAAAGTCTGCTGAGCTAGGAATGGGTCCCATTTTGAGATCTAATAATCTCAGACTCAGTAGGAGGCTGTCAGGGAACAGTCATACTCTGAAGAGTCGAGTTTCTGATCCTCTAGCCTATGTCATACATCATGTCGCATCCCAGAGAGATCTTTTTGTTGAGATAGAGAAATATGAGAAGATCTGTAGGCTGCCATTAGATGAGATTAAGTCTAAGTGGTATGGGATTTTGAGTGGATATGATTATTAGATGTTGGATATTTTATCTGAACATTATTCCTCTGTAATTGCTGAACATAGTTTTGATGAATGCTTTCCTTATGATGATTTAATTATTTTGTGGTGATCTAATAATTACTGCATGTTCTGAGTTGTTTTTTCTCTTATCTTATGTCTTAACTCGGAAAGATTTTTACGTTCATGAATTGAGTTCATCATGAGGAAGACATTGAGTTTAGCTGAGGATTGATAGCTCTAAGCTATTTTTCGAAGCCAAATCTACGTTGGATCATGATGAATATCAGTTGGATAAATGTGAAAATCTCAGTACATATTTTACTTGACTAATATTCATATATGCATTCTAGACCATAGCATCAAGGTCGATAATAGCTGATCTGAATAAAGGTGATCAGCTTAATGGCGATCATTATGACACTTGGCGTCATAAGATTTAGTATGTTCTGGACGAACAAGACGCGTTGGACGCGATCAATCATGTTATGGCAGACCCCGGAACTGGAACTGGCCCTCAAGGAAGGAGGGACTAGGAAGCCTATTTAGCGTGGAAAAAGAAATTCCACGGCTCGAGGCATCCTGGTTAGCTCGGTCGTTGATGACATGATACACGAGTGTGAGCAACACCCGACTGCTAGAGATATCTGGGCGTATCTCAAAGAAAAGTACGGTGGGACCTCAGTCACTCGTCTGAGACAGCTTACTATCAAGTTTGATACTTATAAGAAACAATCTGATCATTCCATCAGACAACACATTCGTGTGATGTAAAACATGATCAGAGAGTTGAAAGCTACCGGTAATGTCCTTTCCGACGAGCAACAGATCCAGGCTTTGATTCGGTCTCTTCCCGACAAGTGGGAGCACTTGAAGGTTAACCTGACACACAACGAGAGCATCAAGACATTTGAAGATGCTGCTTGTCATGTGGAACTTGAGGATGAGCTGCTAGGAGCTGCCAGATCCAGTTCAAGTGCTCTAGTTGATGAATCCGGTTCCCAAAAGGCCTCGGGCTTTAAACGCAAGAGGAACTGGAAGAAATTCAATAAAGGGAAAAAGATCGAAGGGAAAGGGGGGCATGCTGGTGATGCTTCTAAGGTTGGTGCTAAGAAGAACAAGAAAAGAAATGCAAACAGAAATAAGAAGATAAAAGCAAGATGAAATGCTTTAACTGTGACATTATTGGTCATTTTGCACGCGAGTGCCTTGAGCCCAGGCAGGACAAGGTAAATATTTCTTACTCTTCTGTAAGCATTGTAAACGTCTCTAGTGCGGTTTTACTCACTGAATCTTATCCCTTGTGGATTGTAGACTCAGGGGCAACGGACCATGTGACTAGAGATCGTGGAGCATTTGTAGATTACCATCGAGTTCCAGCGGGAACAAGATGGATTTATGTGGGAAATAACTCTCGAGTTGAAGTCAAGGGAATAGGGACTTGAAAGCTCGAGTTGGCCAATGGGCGGAATCTTATCCTACATGATGTCCTCTACACTCCAGAGATTTGACGGAATCTGGTTTCTGTTTCTGTTCTTCTTAGCTACAATTATACTTTGCTATTTGAGAAAAAACAATTTTTTTCTTAATTGTGATGGCAATGTTTGTGCCATTGGACATCTCATAAATGTTTTTATTATTATGACCGAACAATGTTTAATTACTGTGACAATGGTTTTTTGTTATAATGTTTGTTCTTCTAGTAATGCAATTGTCGATGATAATGTTTGGCATGCTAGATTAGGTCACATAGGGCAAGACAGGATGAATAGACTGGTGAAAGAAGGGCTGTTGGGCTCACTTTCTAAAGTCTCTTTGTACACCTGTGAAAACTGTCTTGTCGGTAAAATGACTAGAAAATCATTTGGCAAAGCTGTTAGAGCTCAATTTCCATTACAATTAGTACATTCTGATATATGCGGTCTTATGAGTGTAAGGGCGAGGCATGGAGCTTACCACTTCATTACTTTCATAGATGATTCCTCACGCTTTGGTCATCTCTATTTGATTTCACACAAGTATGATGCATTGGATTGCTTTAGACACTACTTAAATGAAGTAGAAAATCAAAAGGATAGAACAGTGAAAGCACTAAGAACTGACCGAGGGCGTGAGTACTTGTCTGATCAGTTCAAGGAACTGTGTAGGGAAAAAAGCATTATCCGACAACTTACTACGCCTTATACACCACAACAAAATAGTGTAGCTGAAAGAAGGAATAGAACGTTATTGGAAATGGTGAGATCCATGCTAGCACAAGCAAGTTTACCGATCTCCTTTTAGGGGGGATGCATTGTTAACTGCCACTTATGTGCTAAATCGCGTACCTTGAAAATCAGTATGTTCAACTCCTTATGAACTTTGGAATGGTAGAAAACCAGACCTAAGTAACCTCAGGGCATGGGGGTCAGCAGCTTACGTACTTGACAATCAAAGTCAGTATGGTAAAATCGGACCTAGAGGCAAGAAATGTATCTTCATAAGATATAGCGAGCAGTCCAAAGGTTATGTGTTCATAGGAGAGCATCAAGATGCTCACATGACTGAAATTGAGTCAAGAAATGCAACATTCTTAAAGGATGAATTTCCTAGTAAAGGCAGTATTAGGAATATAGAACCCTTATTCGAATTTGAAAATCTCTCAGGAGATCACACTGATCAGAGTCGAGAGGATCACAAACCCTTCGATCCAAGTGGGAGCAATATTACCAGGGATGTGTATCTGAATGGGAGTGATCACATTCCTATTCCTAATGACTCACAACTTCGAAAACCAACTAGGACACGTATCCCTAAACGTCACTTCGGCGTAGAAGGACATGCGTTAGTCGCAACCTTAAGGGACAAAGAGGAGTTAGGAACTCTATCTTTTGCATTTCTGACTTCTTTAATGGACGAAGGAGAACCAAAGTCTATACAAGAGGCTTTGTCCTGTCCAACTAAGGACCAATGGAAAAATGCAATGGAAGAAGAGCTTGAGTCAATGAGGTCAAACAAGTTCTGGGAACTTGTAGACCTTCCAGTAGGACGCAAGGCTATTGGGAACAAATAGGTTCTCAAAATTAAGAAAAAGACTGATCGGTCTATAGAGAGGTATAAGGCTCGCTTAGTAGCAAAAGGTTACACTCAACAAGAAGATCTTGATTGTGAGGAAACTTTTTCTCCTGTAGTGAGATTTGTCTCGATTCGCCTACTTCTAGCAATAGTAGCAAATATGGATTTAGAATTACATAAAATGGACGTTAAAACTGCTTTCCTCAATGGAGGACTAGAAGAAGAAATCTACATTCAACAGCCAGTAGGTTTCATTCTTCCGGGCCAAGAGGAAAAGGTCTGTAGATTGAATAGGTCAATTTACGGACTGAAGCAGTCTTCGAGACAATGGTATTTGAGATTTCATAACACGTTTATCTCAAATAACTTCGTCATGATAGATGAAGACCACTGTGTCTACAAGAAACAGTCCAATGAGAATTTTGTAATTTTATCTTTGTATGTAGATGATATACTATTGGCTGGAAATGACAAGGAGTATTTAGATACCATTAAGAAAACTTTGAGATGAAAGACTTGGGTGAGGCAGAATACATACTGGGTGTGAAAATCCATAGGAATCATTCAAAAAGGTTGCTTGGACTTTCTCAAGAAGGTTACATCAACAAAGTCCTGAAACAATTCAATATGGAAAACTGCAAACCTGTGGATACTCTAGTAGTCAAAGGAGAATCACTTAGCCGTGATATGTGTCCTAAGACTCAACAAGAAAGGGATGAGATGTCACGCACACCATATGCCAATGCAATAGGTATCCTAATGTATGCCATCATGTATACATGACCAGACATATCATATGTCGTGGGTCTCGTTGGGAGGTTTCAATCTGATCCGGGAAGAAAGCACTGGATGGCTGTGAAAAGGATTCTAAGATACCTAAAGGGTACTGCAAATTACCATCTTTGTTATCAAGGGGATAACTTGTATCTTAAAGGATACACTGATGCTGATTGAGGTGGTGACGTAGACGAACGAAAATCCACCTCAGGTTATGCGTTCTTGCTAAACAATGGCGCCATCTCTTGGTGTAGCAAGAAGCAAACCTGTGTAGCATTGTCCACAGTGGAAGCTGAATTTGTGGCATGTGCGTCTACAGTACAAGAGGTTGTTTGGCTGAGAAGGTTCCTGAAACATTTGGGAGTATCGCGCACTCCAAGGGCTGTGGCGATACATTGCGATACCCAAGCTGCGATCGCCTATTCTAAGAATCCCAAGTTTCATGGAAAAACAAAACACATAGACATAAAGTTTAACTTTGTGAGGATATCTTAGAAAAGAAGGAGATTCATGCTAGAATACATCTCAACGCATCAAATGATAGCCGATCCCTTTACAAAACCCATCCCTGGGGATGTCTTTGCAAGGCATATTAAAATGTTAGGGCTACGTTGTATTTGATGAAGATGTAATTGAACCTCATTTATTTATCATATTTGATCATTAGTGTCATATTGTTTATGCACTTGGAACTATTTTAAATGTTCCACCGAAGATATGTTAACAAGTTATGATTGGTTTACTCACACAAGCAATCACCTCTAACATCTGGGCATGTGTGGAGATGAGATTACTGGGTAATCGAAATAAATCTGAAGAGGATTTATTTTTAACTTGAGGAATGCATCACTCTTGTTTCTTAAAACATATATCCATGTTTTTCTACTGTAATCATCAATGATGGACATGAAATACCTTCCTCCTCCATGTGTTTCTGTTCTTGAAGGCCCCCAAATATCAGAGTGTACATAATCCCTGGGTTCTTGGGTGGAATGTATCCCTTTAGTATAAGGCAGCTTCTTGGTCTTCCCCAGAGCACACTTGTCACAATTTCCCATTTCACCAATGATGCCCTTCTTGGATAACTCCTTCAACCCTTTCTCTCCAATATGACCCAGTCTTCTATGCCACTTCATAACATCTTCTCTGCTGATCACAGATTCAGCACATCCTATCACAGGTGATCCAATCAAAATAAACAGGCCATTGTATTGCCTTCCTTTGATTACCAGCTTATTGTGTTTAGTGATGTGAAGATGACCATCTAGGGAATTGAACTGACAGCCATTTTCCACAAGAGAACCAAGGGATAAGAGATTTCTTTTCAATCCAGGGACATACCTCACTTGAGAGATGGTTCTGATGACTCCATCATACATTCTTATTTGAATTGATCATGTGCCTTTAACTCTGCAGGAGTGATCATTTCCTAGTAAAACACATCCACCATCTTCCTTTTGTAGATCCTTGAACCAGGATTCATTGGGGCACATGTCGAATGAACACCCAGTATCAAGAACCCATTCCTTTTCCATTTTTGTGTCTGTGATGTTTAAGACTTCTGGGATGTCTTCTTGATGCTCTGTTATAGCCACTTCTGCCCTCTGATTCTCCTGCTTCTTCTTCTTTTGTGGACAGTCCTTCTTCAAATGTCCAGCTTGCTTGCATTTGAAACACTTCCTAGTTTCAACCCAGTCTCCTTGTTTCTTTGCATTTTGAGTTCCAGATTTATTATCTTTGACTCCCTAGAACTTTTTCTTTTGGAAATTCCTTTTGAACTTAATGTTCAAGCCTTCTCCAGCTTGTGCAGAGACCTTTTCTCCCTAATTCTGAAAGCACTTGGTCTTCAATGCTGACAAGATGGATTCATAGCTGATTTTTCCATCTCTTCCAAACATCAGTGCATCTTTAAATCTTTCCATGGATTTTGGAAGAATATTCAACACCATCAGAGCCTTATCATCATCCTCCAAGTTCACCCCCAGATCTTCCAATTCTTCAATCATCTTGACAAACTCATCAAGTTGATCTGAAATACCCTTATCATCAGTGATTTTGAAGGACATTAATTTCTGCTCCAGAAATAGTTTGTTGGATATAGACTTTGATTGATAGAGTTCCTCCAGTTTTCCCCAAGTATCCACTGCATTCTTGCACCTTGAAACCTACCTCAAAGGTTTATCACCCAGACATAAGAATATCAAACTCAGAGCCTTCTTATCCAGTTCTGGAAACTTAGATTTCTCAGCATCAGGCCATTGATCAACAGGTAGAAGTGCAGAGTCCAGACCATTTTGAATCAGTACTGCATTCATTTTGATCTTCCAGAGTGAGAAGTCATTCTTACCTGAAAACTTCTCCACATCCATCTTTACTCCAGCCATTCCTTCTTCTTCTTTGGGTGTGTGTGTATTGTTTCCCACAGACGGCGCCACTTGTTAGGTTTAAGAACACTTACAACACACACAACAAGAATTCAATCCAGAAATGAATGAAAAACAAACTGAAAATCGACAAAACAAAACCGAACGCAAAACCAGAAACAAAAATGAAGAATACACAGCTTTTACGTGGTTCTATCAATGTGATCTACATCCACAGAGCTCTATACACCTCAATTCACTCCACTAAACAATCAATTACAAGAAACAACTCAGAAAACTAGAAGCCCCAATTCACAATCCGAATTGAGTTCAAGAACCCTAGCTTTCAAATTCTAATGATTGTGTAGTATTTACAGAGGGAAAACTAAGTGTATCAACTCGTCTTTACAAGTAGAACAAATGTATATAAAGAGCTAAGCTCGAATCAAGAAGCTCTGGAAGCTGGAATCAAAACAGTTTCAACTGCTTTTAAAACTAGTACGAGTCTTCAACAACGGTTTCTCATGCAACAGTTCAAAACCGTTGCACATTTCTGTTATAACCGTCACAAGCCCGGTTCTTCAATAACTTCCAAAACTGATGTGATATAAACCCGGCTCTCCGGTCCGGTTCTTCCCAACCCAAATCCGGTTCCTGATCCTACTCAACCTCTACTACAAGACATGCTCACTTGATGAAATTGAATTGACATCTACATCAGGGATACAACCCTTCAAACTAGATCTTGAATCTATTCCTAAGTGTTGCTACTTTAGCATTATACCAATAACCATGAATTCATACGGCAATGCGGTATATGTCTAGGAAATCAGCTAAGGGGTAGACAAAAGGTGCTAGTGAAAGGGAAGATTATCTTTTGTTTACATATTGTCTCATATCCTTAGACCGGTCAATTATGTCAAGGACATTTGGATACAAGGAGAAAGTAAAAGTCTTATATGCTCTTATAAGGGACAAGGGATATAATGATTTGTGTAACTAGAAAGTTATCTGGGGTACCAGACGAGTGATAAGTGGTTTGGGAAGCCGGTTGAGCAACTATAAAACCTTAACCAGTTGAATAGCAAGAAAAACTCATATACTCGCAGGATCACACTACTCAGTTGCTTGTATGAAAGGATAATGTATTTTGAGGAGATAAAGCATTGGACCCACTCGCACAGATGTTAGTTGGGCTTAATTAAATAACGGTTTATTTAATTAATGGGCAGCCCATGGGGTGAGCCCAATTGAATATACCTGGATATTACACTAGACAATCCGTCTAGAATATCCGGATAAGTCCAATAGGAGAATAAAGAAGTGAAGTCAAATTTCACTCTCCGGTAATATGAGAAAAGAGAATGACTTTTCATTCTCAATTCCAGCAATTGCAAGAATTCTCTCATCCATCATTCTCCAAAGAAGAGGCAACTAGGGTTGTGAAAAGTAGGCAAAGTTCATCGTAACTTTGTCTCGATTCGTAGTATCACGGCACGTGGATCAGAACTAAGTTTACGTTTACGCTTCAACATGTAAGTCATTTATTTCGATTATGTGTTATGGATTTATGTATTTGATGTGAATAAATCCAACAATCATCATCATCATCATTATCATCATCGATTCGTGGACGTGATGGAAATAAGAATTAGTGCAGTACAAAATGCGCCGAGCCTACTAGGAATAGTCGAATAGAGTAATACAAAAAAACCGGTAGACACTAAACCGGAAGTCGGGCAAGCCGCCTCCGGTTAAGCACGCGAAATCTCTGAATACTAAACCACTCTTGAAACTCACTCCAAATTCTCCGACACAAAGAATGCAGCAGCAGCAGCTCAAACATGGAAGGAGCAAAACAGAGCATATACAGAAATGGCCTAATGCAGTCTGGCAACAGAAGCGACACCAACGAAGCCATAGCAGAGCACCAGAAGAAGTACGCAACACGACCCACAGCCCGAATGTCATTGTGTTCAACTCTAATGGAGCAAACAAGTAACACAACAGAAAACACAGCAGCAGCCGTGGTTTTCGGGTGCGTGTCGAACGGAGTTGGGCCCACGCCTTGTGTCCATTTCAGTATCAGAAAGTTTAGAAACGTCGAAATCGAGGAGAAGTAGATTTCATGTGGGGAAGTGGGGACTGGGAGGGTTTCGATTTGTAGGAACAAGATTTTGTAGCATACTAGATTGAGCATGACGATGAAGGGAAATTAAGGAAGAGAATCTTGGTCGGATTACAGGATAAAGAAAAAATAGGACCTAGTTACAGAGACGATCGAGGATATCTATATATAAGAAGACGTAGTAGTGAGAATGTGTTCCCATTTTCAAAAAGTGATTACTTATATACTTCCAAGGAAAATTCAACATCATTGGGTACCAGAGGCCTAAAAGGTTCAAGTTCAAAAGGTTCAATATTGGATTTCTTTCTCTTATTTTTTATGCTGAGTAAAACCATGGTTTTATTTCTCTCTCTCTTTCTAGTTTGGTTAATATTGGAATGATCTGGTGGGGGAAAGTCCTTGCTTGTTTCTTATATGGAGTACTTTATATATATATTTTTTAAAGAAAATCCCTTCATCACACAAAAGACTCCAGTTTCAAAAATATTTCTTTGTTTCATAAAAAGATTCTGGAATCAAAATTTAATGTCTCGTTTCATTATTTAAAATGAAAAAAATTAATTTTAATTTCACAAATAAATTGTATATGTTAAAATAAATGAATAATCAACAAATAAGATGAGTCTTGCAAACCAAAGTTTATAATTTGCAGGGAGTTGTTCTTTCACCAAATTAATTGAAAACTAGATTCTTTTTCTAAGACAATGAGAGTAGTTTGTATGCGAGTGGTACAACATTGTACTTGGATAAAAGTTGGAAAAATTTCATTTTTAGTACAGTATCTTAAGTCTTGTCCAGTAAAAGTCCTGTATGTTAGAAAATTTTAATTTTAGTCCTGTATGTTTAAAAAAATTGTCCAATTTAAGGATACTAACCATCACCAACGACTAATTTAGCCGGAATTGGACTAATAAATTTAGGGCTTTTGAGTGCTAATGCTTATGTATTAAGTATTTGTCCAGATAACATGTCAAATCATTAAATTACTTTAGTAGTTTGCCCAAAAAAGAAAAGAAAAAGGTAAACCCTAATTTTTGTATGAGCAGCATTTCATTTTATTTTTTATTTTATTTTTCTTTCTTACTTCATCTTTCTCAAATTTATTAGTCAAGTGCGTCGCACGTGATTAATTGTGGTCAAATTGGCCATTTCTGATGGTCAGTTTCCTTAAATTGGACAACTTTTGAAACCTACAGGACTAAAATTGAAAATTTCTAACATACGAGTTTTTTACTGGACTAAAATTGAAATTTTTTATAACTAAGTTATTACTCCCTTTGTTGATAAATAAATGTCACTTTAGGAAAAAATAATTTTTCATAGAAAAATGTCATTCTAGCATTTGTTGCCTATTTTTCCAACATTGTCCCTAGCTACATCTAAGGAAAATTCCATATAAATTTTATAATATTATATAAAAGGTATAGAGAAAATATCAGGGTAATAAAAAAGTTGATGGAGAGAAAAATGAAGGAATATTGTTGTCCATTTTGTAATCTCTTAAATTTCACCTAAAAAATTAAAAATAATATTTATTTGTGAATGGAGGGAGTACCATCGTAAATTGGAAATATAATTATAACATAAGTACATATGTTATTGTGGATGATGATAAATGAGCCGAGTCACTGAAGTGGGAGTATGTGAGTTTTATGGCGCTTTTAACCACTTGTTTAGTAGTGTTAAAATCAACAAAATGTTCGAGAAATCGTTCAAGATCAATCTTGCTTAAAATTAATTTGTGTTAGTTCAGTTACGCATTCTTCACTAGATTTGGAAATAAAATATAAAAGAAAAAAAAAACAACCTACAGATTACATGTATTTTAAAATATAGTATGTTTATCATATTGGGCCTATTGGACCAAGTTCAGTCCACGTGGATTTCTTAATTTACAAGGAATAATAAAATATCCCTATGAATTCCTAACCTAAATAGAATAAGAAAGTATATTAATATATATGTTGTTCCTAATCAATGTAGGATAACAATAAGATCGTGAAAGTTCAATTGAGGTTGGTGAATTGAGAAGTAATTTACGTTGGTGAATATTGGCACTACGAGAAGTTTGTAAATAGACAACGAATTTTATCTGTTGTCTAGTGATAAATAAATTTATTATTGATAATGGTGTTGTTAAAACTACCTTTTTTACAATAATTTAAAATTGTTGTCTGTTTAGCAATAAATAACGGTGTCCACAATAATTCATCACCGTTGTTTATTTATTACAGACAACAGTGAAAAATTGTTGACCTTCTTGTAAAACCGTTATCTTTAAAAGTAAAGATAACAGATAAAAATCGGCGTCTTTTTTAGCAAAGGAAAAAAAAAAAAAAAAAAAAGTGTTACCTTTCATTTGAAAGACAACAGTTTCATTATTGAATACTGTTATTTAAATGCACATTCTCATATGAAACACCCAATAGTCAAAACATCATAAAATATCAAATACAAAAAGAAATGCCAATAAATTCATCAACATTAAATTAATTACTAGAATACAATCCGAATTATTTAAGTAAATAAGTCCTAGAATGAAATTTATTAAAAAAAAAAAAAAAAAAAAACAACCTCTTACTTACTCGAACAATTCCTATATCTATACCAAAACCAAATCTTTCTGCATGTTAAGGTCCTATGATTGCGGTCAATGTATATCATAGCTTTTCCATCGGCAACCCAAGCAACAATAACTTTATTACAAAGTATAGTTTAAGACTAAAAAGAAAAGCAAACTTATTAATAAAATGAATAAAAAAGTTAAAAATTCAAGAACTTTATTAAAAAAATACTGCACTAAAATTTCACCAAAGACAAACTGAAAGTATATCTAATCTCCCCAAACTTACTTTTATTCGTCCCGAACAAATAAAGAAAAAGAAGAAATGACACATGTTAGGGCAGATTTAAGTGGCAAATTGGTTTAAGAAGATTTTCTCAAAAGCTAGGCAATCATGGTAATAATGAGCATATGTGATTGACTAATTCGACTACTTTCAAGACTTGACATTCTTGACTTGAGATCCTCACCGGGTGAGTGTATCTCTCAACTCTCTAGTGTATCAAGTGGGTAGTGTATGCGCTCACATTGAAATGCATGAATCGCCTACCATAGGCTTGTCAATCATCTAAATTCGAACGTGTACTCGACATGTGTGACAAAGAATAAAAAAAGTCTTTACAAGGGATGTAATGTTGGCTTGGGGGTAAGGTGGGATAGCAAAAGTGACTATAAAACAGACTAAATGAGTTAGCTACTCTCATCTACCCCTCAAACAATAACCACTCTACCTCACTTTCTCACTTCCCAATCAAATCGATCCTAAGATTCGATTTATTTACCTCAACCCAACCTACAACTCCCTTGTTCTTAATTCTCACTTGAAGTGTGCTTTTTTATGACTTTTAAAACTTTGAGAATGTTGCTCAAAGATCACTGTGCTCTTCACTAGCCTCTCCAAACCTAAACACTAGCAAGATATATACAAACAACTCTTTCTCTTGTTTTTCTGATTTTTCAATTTTTCCTTTTGATTTTTCGACTTGAGTTTTTTTTTTTTTTTTTTTTTGAGTAATAAATATTTACAAACATTGGAGAGGTTAATGTTCTCGACTCTTACCTATTTTGTGTAATTTTTTCTTCACCCTTCAATGATTCCTCTATTCTACCCAATTCGATCCCAATTTCCCAACCCGACTACATTCCAACCACCTCCCTCATACTCAATTAGTCCATTTCGGTTCAAAGGCTAATGGAAAGAGATTCAGCTTGTAGAGTTGGCTATCAAACAAAAAGGCTAAAAGTTCAACGGGCTAACTAGAGACAATTTTTTTTTTTTTTAAATATTTGGTGAAAATGAAGCATTTTCAAGTTTTTGAAATAGGTTCAAATCAAGGAATGCCTAAGATCACTTTCAAGGTCACATGATGTACCGACTTATTCAATATAAAGAATCCGGGCAAGTTTTGGAGACACGCATTCAATGAATTTCACAGCGAAAGAAGATTTGAATTGCTCATAAAATGGAAGTATCTTTTTAAGGCTTAAAAGCTCACATTGGAAAAAAAATTGATCACAAGTCTTGAATGCAAGCTTAATTTTTCTTCAAAAGCCTACCACGCTCTACCATAGCCCATTTTCAAAAATTTTGACAAAATTTTTTTCATCATTAACCATTGCCACATTTCTCTACCATGGCCCATTTTCAAAATTTTTGACAAAAAAAATTTCATCATTAACCATTGCCACATTTCTCGTTTCAATTTGGTCCAATCAACTTTTTTTTTCTCAAGCGACCAAATCCGTACACCTATCATCCCCTCCCAAACTTGGTAGAAAAACGAGGTTTTGTGGAAAGAAGGAGTACGGATTGGTGCTTAATGAACTCAACCAATTATTCAAAACCATCCATCCCAATACTACTAAAAACTATCAAAATTCCTACTCTTAAATGTGCAATATCAAAACCGAAATATCAACAATATAATACAACCAAAACAACAAGATAGTCAACGGCTCACAGGCCCACCAATTTATCCAGAATTCTAACAATCCATCCAAAATAGTCACCACAAACAATCGTCAAACATAACCGGCACACAGGCCGTCAAACCAATCCAACAAAGATAAAGGCAAAGTGGTTTAGGCTCAAATGCCACAATCAAATCAATCCAAGCAAGTGCAAGTTAAATGGAAATGGGGCACACAGGCAAATGAGATCATCACAAGCAGCCAAGGTAAAGAGATAGTAAGGGAGATACGAGAGATGAGGACTTGAGTGACCAAGAATATCCCACCCCCATTATCGCTCCAAACTTAGTTTTCAACTAAGTTTGTGGAGAAGAGGCGAGACACCCTTGGTGCTGATACATGTCATATATGCATGCATTTAGGTCGATTTTAGGTGTGTATTTATAGCATTTGCTACATATACAGTCGAGAATCGCTTATATTGGTTATATTGGACTAGTTGACGTGTTTTGTGAAGTTTTGTTAATTTTAGGCCAAAATATCGAGTATATGACGGACTAGAGATGAAATGGACCAGGAATAGGCGAAATAGACCACGTTGGGCCCAAAAGACAGAAAATCGTATTTTGAAGCAAGAAGTGATGCGGCCGCGTCATTGTCATTCAAGGGTGCGTCAGAATGTGCTCACAAGAGTGAATATAGTGCAGCTCGACGCGGCCGCATCGATATGTTTCAAGGCCGCGTCAATTTCAGTCTAGAAAGCAAAAATCGGGTTAAGTTGGGCTTTTGGTCCTAATCTCTCAAGGATTTCAACCCATAACTATAAATAGGTCCCCAAGCTCGCGAATTAAGGGTTAGACACTCCATATTCTCACATATACCTAGAAGAAGAGTTATAGGAGCTTGGAGGACGAAGAAGACGAAGGATCATCGAGACGGATTCATCCGGGTTTAGTTTACTTTTCTAGTTTTCAATTCTTACAATTTTTTTCTTAAAATTTTGTAATGAATTTATGCCAGGCATGAGTAGGTAAGTTATTCGTGTCCTAGGGTTAGAAAGTAGGAATTTTTATAACAATGTTTCGATTTATGTTTTGATTTATTGATTCCATTCTTAAAGTGTTTATCTTTATGTTTGTTATTACAACTGATTGGACCAAGAGCCATTCGGAGAGGCTTAGGAGCGATTTCAGGATCTTATCTGGAGTTGCCCTCAACATGGTTTTATGAAGAAGCAGCAGGTATGTAAGTTCTATAATGGTTTACTTGCTCCGACTAGAAACCAGGTGGATGCAGCTGCAGGTGGTAGTTTGATGGAGAAGTCAGTGAGGATGGCATTCTCAATCCTGGACGCTATGGCCAGAACAAGCTACCAATGGTCGAATGAGAGAAACATGCCAAGGAAAGTGGCGAATGTAATGAAAGTCGAGCCAGTTAATAATGAGCCAATTGAAAAGATCACATCACAGTTAACAGCCTTGACGAGTCAGGTAAATTTGCTAACTAGTCTGACGCTAGCACAACAGCCAGAGGGTCAGGAAGAAGTTGACGACGTAAACTTTGTGAATCAACGAAACTTCAACAATTTCCAGAACAATCAGCCTAGGTACAATCAGTACCCTCAGAATCAGAACCATCAGAACTTCTCGTATGGTAACTCACAAAATACACTTAATCCGCCACCCGGATTTACTGTTGCGCATGGGATGATTCATGAGGGCACAAAGCCCACACAAGAGGAGATTGTGCAGTCTCAGTTCGCTAAATATGACGAGAAACTAGCTCAGTTGGAGAAGAAAGTAGATGGAAAGTTTATTGAGCTAAACAAGAACATAACTGGACAGGGATGATGTGTTAATGATGAGAAGATTTTATGCTTAAATTTGAAAAATTGACACATAGTAGATCATGACAGGTAATTTGAGACAAAATTGAGCTTAAGCCTAGAATATTTTATCAAAATGACCCTTGTGAGGAATTGAGCCTAATGTGATTCCTAATTTTGGAGCAATATATTTTCTTTCGGTGTGATTTTGATTGGATATGTGTAGTAGTTTCTAGAACTTGTCTTGAGACTTTGCTATGAATATGTCAAGTGCATAATGTGACTTAGAAAATGACATAGGTAGTTTTTGATTTGTAGCCTATTTTGAGCCTTTTTACGTTATCTTTTTTACCAAAAAGTTTGAGAAAAATTGTCCCTGGTTAGCCCACTTGAGCTTTTAAGCCTTTTTTGTTAGCCACATATTACAAGCCAAATACCTTTTAATTTTAGCCTTTGGCCCTATATTGGACTAATTGAGTAAAGAGGGAGGTGGATTGGAAGGTAGATTGGATTTTTGGGAACAAAATGGGCGAAATAAGGGATAAGCTGAAGGGTAGAAGGAATTTGAAGTGATAGGTGCAAATTCAAAGCAAGTATAACTTTTCCTAGTTTGTTATTTGTGTTGAGTTTAATTTTCGTAAGTTAAAAAAAAATTGAAAAGCAAAAGAAAGAGTCAGCTGTAAATAGCCGAATTACTGTTTTAAATGTGTTAAGGAGAGGTTAGAAGAAATAAGTGCTTAGTTGATTTGGAAGAATAGGGTAGTCCCATGATGTGGTACCCGAATACTTAGTATGAAAAGCACTTGGTTGAAAAGTACTTTTGGGAAGGTGAAGAAGTCACCTTGAGGGGTGATTTGCTGAGATTGGGAGAGTGAGATCGAGTGATTGTATTGAGGGGTATTCGAGTTAGGAATAACTTGATTAGTCCAATAGATAGTCACTCTAGTCCAAATTTGTCCCGCCTTACCTTAAGCCAACATTACAACCAATGAAAGACCTACTTGATTCTTTGTCACTTATGCCGAGTTCTGATTTTAGCTTAGACGATTGGCAAGCCAATGGTAAACTGTGCATGTAGTCTAATTTGAGTGGAATGATATTTTTAGCCTAAACAATTGAGAGATGAGTGAAACACCTACCTGGTGAGGATCAAATATTTCGAAAGTTTAGGTCTTGAAAGTAGTTACTTTTTGCTCTATCGCACATGCTCACTTACACTATGATGTTTAGCTTTATGAAAAAGATCAGTCTGAGACTAATTCGTCATCCAATCGCCCTAAATACATGAGCCTTTGTTCTATTTCATGTTGTTCGGGACTAAAAATTTAAGTTTGGGGGATTTTATACATGTCATATATGCATGCATTTGACACGTCGGTTTCTAACCTAGTGTTCCGCAAGTGTATGGATGTAGGTGTAGTACTATTGTCAAGGCCGATCTCACGAGGACTAGTTTTAGGTGGTTTGATACCTTAATACTCTAGGAATATCCTAACTAGATACTAAGTTGTAAAAGATTGATTTTACTAATTAAAGTACTCAATTAAATATAACTTCAAACTAAGGAAACACAAAGAACTAACAATCAATGAGAATAGGTATCCTAGAGCTTCGATTTCAGGATAGTAATTCAATGTTGAATATGATTAACCTATTAATTTACCAATTCTAGTGTTTATTAGGCGGCACAACAATAATCTAATCCTTCTCTCGAAGCGATTAAATCGTTGATTAATTAAGCTAATTACCCTCTCGAGTCAATTAAACCTAATAACTCCCAAACGATCCTAAGCCACGGCCTACACAGTCATAGACAACTGCGCTCTATGTTCTAAGTCTGATAACGATTCCCTCCTCTCGAAGCGAAATTGTTAAACTAAATTACTAAATCTAGGTGATCAAGCTAAATTCAGTTATAAGCACAAAACATAGAGAAATACACATAAAGAAAGGAATAAATAGATTAAATCATAATCAAACCATTGTCATAAAAAATCCCTACTTTCTAACCCTAGGACACGAATAGCTTAGCTACTCATACCTAGTAATAATCCAATACAAAATTCTAATAAAAACATTGTAAAGAATTAAACTAGAAAAGAATAATTAAACCCGGATGACTCCGTCTCGACGATCTTCGTCTTCTTTGTCCTCCAAGATTTCTTCTAGGTAGAATGATATAATTGATGTTCTTTTCTGATTGATGCCCCTTTTCTAGAGCTTGGGGTCCTTGTTATAGAGTTGGGGACGAATCTTGGGGAAGATAGGATCAAAATCCTATTAAAATTAGGAAATTCTCGTAGATAAGCCTCGCGTCCGCTTTTCCCGGACAGATTTTTAGGTCTGACTTCCAAGCCATTTTTTAGGGTTTTCCGGTCGTTTTTGGGATTTGTCTATTTCAGGCAAAGTTGTAGCCCTTTGAATCAGTTTTGTAACGCCACTAATTGCACCTCAATCGGAGTTGTAAATCTCAAGATATGGCCAAAATACTAGAGGTGTGTCAAGCTGACAGAAAACTTCACTTTCGGGACACATTCTGACGCGGCCGTGTTGGTTGGCAGTGCGTTTTTACATGTTCTAGGCCACTTTTGACACGGCCGTGTCCATATTTGACGCGGCCGTGTTGGCCCTTTACTCCTTTAACTCCCTTTTTCATCCGTTTTAACCCTATTTGACGTGTTTCTTCTTCGAACTTCATCCAAATAGAATAAAAATACCTAATTAACTTCAAAACAAGTCGAAACACATCAAATGACCCAAATATTATAAATATAAATAAGTACCGGTCAAATATACACGTATATGCTATAAAATATGATCCTAAATCGACCTAAATACATGCATAAGTAACGTGTTATCAGCATTTAGGTCGATTTTAGGTATGTATTTATAGCATTTGCATACATATACAGTCGAGAATTGCTTATATTGGACTAGTTCATGTGTTTTGTGGAGTTATGTTAATTTTAGGCCAAAATATCGAGTATATGGCGGACTAGAGACGAAACGGACCAAGAATAGGCGAAATGGGCCACGTTGGGCCCAAAAGATAGAAAATCGTATTTTGAAGCAAGAAGTGATGTGGCCGCTTCATTGCCATTCAAAGACGCGTCAAAATGTTCTCACAAGAGTGAATACAGTGCAGCTCGACGCGGCCGCGTCGATATTTTTCAAGGCCGCGTCAATTTTCGTCTAGAAAGCAAAAATCGGGTTAAGTTGGGCTTTTGGTCCTAATCTCTCAAGGATTTCAACTCATTACTATAAATATGTCCCCAAGCTCACGAATTAAGGGTTAGACACTCCATATTCTCACATATACCTAGAAGAAGAGTTATAGGAGCTTGGAGGACGAAGGATCATCGAGACGGATTCATCCGGGCTTAGTTTACTTTTCTAGTTTTCAATTCTTGCAATGTTTTTCTCAGAATTTTGTAATGAATTTATGCTAGGCATGAGTAACTAAGCTATTCGTGTCCTAGGGTTAGAAAGTAGGGATTTTTATAATAATGTTTCGATTTATTGATTCCGTTCTTAAAGAGTTTATCTTTATGTTTGTTATTACAACTGAATTTAGACTGGCCATGTAGGTTTAGTAATCTCGTTTAACAAATCCGCTTCGAGAGAAGGAGTTTGTTATCAGACATAAGACATAGAGCGCAGTTGTCTATGACTGTGTAGGCATAGGTTTGTGAGCTTATGGGAGTTACTAGGATTAATTGACTCGAGAGGGTAATTGTTCTAGTTAATCAACAATTTAACCGCTTCGAGAGAAGGGTTAGGTTAATAGAGCGCCGCCTTATAAAGACTAGATCGGTTTAAAAATCAATAAGTTGAACATAATCGTCATTGAAGTAATATCTTGAAATCGAAACCTTAGGATACCTTTTCTCCTTGATTGTTATTCCTTTTTGTCTGCCAAGTGTTAAGTCATAGTTAATTAAGTAATTTAGTTAATTAGTTAAATTCTTTAGTGTTTGTTAAAATCAACCTTTTGCACCCTAGTATCTAGTTAGGATAATCCTTGAGTATTGAGGTATCGAACTACCTAAAATTTATTCCTTATGGGATCGACCTTGACTGCCGCTACTACACCTACAACCGTACACTTGCGGAACACTAGGCAGAAAACCGATGTGTCAGGTGCTCCACTCACAGTGACACTGAGGGCCGGGCATGTCGGTGGCTGGAGCCACTGAAGCATCCTCGAATGTTGTTGAACAAGGCTAGAAGCTTGTTCTGGCTCTCCTTAATCTCCGTCAATTCAGCCCCCATTTTACTGACATTCCCCTTGATTTCGCTGATACGGTTCTCATTTCTCGAATCCCTTCCTCCATTGCAGCTAGCTGGTTGTCTTGGTGCTCTTGAATCTCAGACTGAGACTACACGGTAGATGTCGTTCTCTTCTTGGATGGCCTGTTCAGCTGACTGCTTCCTTCTGCATCCCTCATGCTCTGCTCCCTCACCACAGTCCTAGGCTTCTTGCCTCTCTGATACCTTGTTAACTCGTCGCTGGTCGGATCTCTTGATTCTTTTATGTGATCTTCTGAGCTCAACTCCAAGTTTGTCGTGCTATCTAGGTTCTTAATGTAGGTCCGAATGGGGTTCGGGAGTCAAAGGTATGGCCCCATATTCTGTAAAACATACGGCACTACTGTCCCACAAGTTTCCTCGTGATATCCCAGCATCGCTATCCTCAGGTTTTCCATGTCCTCCTAGTCCAGAAAATAATTATCCGTGATAGGAGTGAAATTTATCAAGGGAACACCGAAGTGCTCAAGGATAGGAGTGATGAGGGCTCCACAGTAGATTGGGTCGGGAAGCTTCATTTCTCTCTTCTTATCTGCTTTCAATTCTTTCACGATTTTCTCGAAGCTTTCGACCAAGACTTCTTCGTAGCTCCCGTCTTGCCCTTTTAGAATCGACCACAAGACCTCTAACTTGAACATCCGGGTGGCACTCATCTTCTCTCGCCTAAAAATCGTTAAGCTCAGCAGAATCTGAATATACTTAACAATCGGATTCCTAAGCCAAGTCGTTTTTTAGTTCTTGGAGTCGAAAACCTGAGCTTCGATTATTCCGGGGGCAGCTGTGATTTGCCCCCAGAAAGGTCTGCACATCAAATTTTTCTTTCGAGTAAAGATCGTAGGTAGAGAGTTTATCCTTGAACCCATAAATGCTATCAAGTCTGATTTGTCAAGAGTCTTCATCTCGTTCATCATTTGGAAGGTGATGCTAACTGGATTCTCACATTTACTCGAGTCTGCTCGGACTTCGAGGGTGCTGAAGAACTCCAAAATGAATCTCTCATATGTGGACCGAGGGGCGAGGCATTTGGAAAGGCCGCTTTTCTTTAATATTTCATCAACGTTTGCCTTGATCCCCATGGCCTCGAGGATCTTGGGATCGCCAAATCGGGTATGTGCCACCCCTCGTCTCATCAGCTGTCTGATTTTGTCTCTATATTCGTTGTTCTTCAACACGATGTTAAAGGGCTGGCTGTCAGTGGCCTGATCTATGGCTGCCGAGATTCTCGGGGTTTCAGTTCCAGGAGCCTCGAGATTGGGCTCAATCACTTTTTCTCCTTTTCGGACCTTCTAGGTTACTTGTCTGCTTGTGGTGGCATCTTTCTTGGAGGTGCCAGTTCTCTTTGGTGGTGCCATCATTTTCCTATAAACAATCACAAGCACACACATTAAATTTGAGTTTAGCACAAAATTTCAACCTTATGCATCCTTTATCACTTATCCAAGGGAAACCAAATTCACACTCATCATTCTTCAACATGAATCAAGCATCTAGCCTAAATGAGCTTTTTGCAAATTAAATCGGTAATCAAACCACCAAAAATAGGCCTATTTTGGTTTAATGTGCTCTAACATACATCAAGTCGTCTCAAATGATTACACATAAACCACTCTAGCCCAAAAATTGAAATGGTGACCATATTAACAAGCAAAGAGGGACTATAAAATCCAACACACATGTTTGAAGAATGTCCACAATCAAAATTCACAAGTTTATCACCCAATCCATTCTCCTAGTCCACAAGTACTCAAATATCACATATCATCATCAACTCGTATTCCTAATTTGGCAAACAAATCAATTCGGCTAACAATTTATGCAACATTGCAATTAATCAACCAAATTCAATAAAATCAAACTAAAAATACGAAATTGACGTCCTATTATACATCTAATTCAATAATAAAACAGTACATAAGCAATGAGAAATTATAGCAATACATACCGGACGAGTTTAGACGAAGATGATTTGAAAATTTCTTTTCGCGACCTTTTGTCGACCCGAACTCAAAATCTCTCCAAATCTAAAAATAATTGGATGAAGGTGTGTAATGTAATGTGGGTGAGTGTGTGTGGGAGTTTGAGTGAATTTAATCGAGTGGAAATAGTAGAATTTGAGAGTGGGTGTGTGTTGTGCGCTATTCGCGAATTGGGGGGGGGGGGAGAAGAAATGACCTAACCTGTTTGCGCAGACCCCTTTATACCTAGGGTATGCCTCGGCTGAGGCACGTTGTTCTCAGATTAGCCTCGGCCAAGATGAGTCATTCGTCTTGGTCCTTTGAAATTCAGCAACAGGCCTCGGCCGAGACGGGTTGTGTTCTCGGCCGAGGTGACTTCACATGGAATTGGCCCATTTTTGCACAAAATTGGCCTCGGCCGAGACATGGATGGACCTCGGCCGAGATGACTTCACAGGGAATTTGGTCATTTTTACTCTAGATGGGCCTCGGCCGAGACATGGATGGACCTCGGCCGAGGTGACTTTACATGGAATTTGGCCATTTTCCTTTAATGTGCCTCGACCGAGATCAGTGTGTGCCTCGGCCGAGGTGAAGTCCCCTGCGAATTTTCCTCTAATTCTTTCTCCTTCACCCCCATTGTACACTATATTTTGTTTATCTTGGTTGGTACCTGCACATATCTAAACAAAAAGATAAAAAATACCATGACAATATTAAAACTACTACTTAGACTATGATTTTAAAATTCGGAAATTAAATTTACCGTCAATTTGCCTCTCGACAAGCGCCTATATTTTACATCATTGGCTCGACGGAGGTTCGGTTAGTTCACCGGTGGGTTCACCACTCGTTCCTCCTCTCCATAATCTCCTTGGAAACTTTCAAAGTATGGCTTGAGAAGATGTCCGTTCACCTTGAAGCACTTGCCCATTTTGTTGCTTTCTATTTCAACGGCACCATGTGAAGACACTCCTTTAACAACGAAAGGCCCAAGCCACCTCGATCGAAGTTTTCCCTAAAATAGTTTCAGTCTTGAATGATAGAGCAACACCTTGTCCCCAACATTGAAGGTTTTTCGGACAATTCTTGAATTGTGAAATGCCTTAGTTTTCTCCTTGTAGATCATGGAATTCTCGAAAGCTTCATTTCTCATTTCCTCAAGTTCTTGAATTTGAAGCTTCCGGTGTGTTCCGGCCTCATCCAAATTCACATTGCATCACCGAATCGCCCAGTAGGCCTTGTGCTCGATCTCAACTGGCAAGTGACATAGCTTTCCATAGACAAGCCGATATGGTGACATCCCAATCGGAGTCTTGCAGGGGGTTTGATATGCTCACAATGCATCGTCTAGCCTTAGACTCCAATCCTTTTTGTTTGGTTGGATTATCTTCTCCAAAATCGACTTGATTTCCCGATTTGATGTTTTAGCCATCCCATTCATCTGTTGGTGATATGGTGTTGAAACTTTGTGCAGAACAGCATACTTTTTAAGGAGTTCCTCTATTGTTCGGTTGCAAAAATGGGTGCCTCGATCACTTATTATGGCACTTGGAATCCAAATCGGGCGAAGACATTTGATTTGACAAAATTTGCTAGCACTTTCGAATCATTCATCCGGGTGGCCTTGGCTTCTACCCATTTAGACACATAATCCACCGCAAGCAAGATGTACAAGTTTCCATAGGAAGAGGGGAAATGCCCCATGAAATCCATGCCCCAAACATAAAAAAATCTCACATACTACTATGGGGTTTTGAGGCATTTTGTTCCTTTGGGAAACGTTCCCCGTCTTTTGATAGCTTTCACAAGACTTACAAAAGGCATAAGCATCTTTGACTAAGGTGGGCCAGAAGAATCCGCTTTCCAAAACCTTATGTGCTGTTCTCTTCGATCCAAAGTGTCCTCCACACGCGTAGGAGTGATAGAATGTGAGGACAGATTGAACCTCGGTCTCCGAGATACATCTTCTTATCATTTGATCGGACCCATATCTCCACAAGTAAGGATTGTCCCAGATATAGTACTTTGCTTCGCTTATTAGTCTGTCCTTCTGGGCTTTGCTCATTCCATCAGGAAACTTATTCGCTACCAAGTAGTTCACTAGATTGGCATACCATGGGGCACTTGAGTCGGATGCTAGGAATAATTGTTCATCCAAAAAGCTTTCTCGAAGAGGTAATTCAATATCTTCTTGGTTCACCCAGCTCAAATGATCAACTACAACAAGATCCACCATATCAGCCTTGGCTTGGCTTCTTTCTTTGACATCAGAAATCTAAGAGCTGCATGGTCAGTGAAAACAACAATTTTAGTTCCAATTAAGTACGACCTGAATTTTTCAAGTGCGAAGACCACGGCTAGAAGATCCTTTTTAGTTCCACACACCTCAATGCACTAACTGAGTTTAACAATTACAAGAATTATACAAGATATTAAAAAACCCCAAACTGAAACCCTCAATTCGGACTTAGAACTCTAATCTCTCAATTCTCTCAACCCGTAATGAAAACAAGGGGAAAATGTTACAACTGAATTCGCAATGTTCAAGAAGCTAATTCTATACACTTGGTTTGCTTCGAATAACTGCATAACTTGAGCTCCAAGTTGAAGTTGTTTTCCAGCTGAGAAACGATTATGGAGACAATCGTAGAAGCTTCCTAAAACCGTTGCATAGGCCTACTCTCAACAACCATGAACCGATTGTTATGACATCCGGTTCTAGCCTTCAACCTTACTCTCCAGTCCGGTTCTTCACCAACTAAACCCGGTTCCTAGCTCAGAGAACCGATTTGCATAGGATTAGACTATCTTTGATTAAATTGAAACATCATTTACACAAGGATTGATGAATATTATATTCAGGGAGTTTCTGAGGGATTTTGTTCTTGTTTTCTTTGATGACATTTTGGTGTATAGTGTGGACATGGAACAACATAAGAAACACCCAGAAGTTGTGTTAGAAAAGCTGGCAGAACAAAAATTGTATGCTAAAGCAACAAAGTGTGCTTTTGGTTAGTTGGAAATAGACTATTTGGGTCACATCATTACTGGAGAAGGTGTAGCAATAGATTCAACAATGACTGCTACCATGGCAGATTGGCCAACACAAAAAACAGTCAAGGAATTCAGAGGTTTCCTAGGACTTACTGGTTATTACAGGAAATTCATTAAAAGCTATGGCATTATGGAAAGACCACTCACAAATCTTAAAAAGAAGGGACAACTCGCATGGATTGAAAAATCCTAAGAAGTATTTCAGGCAGCTATGAGCACTTCACCGGTGCTACATCTCTCAGATTTCAGTAAGGAATTTATTGTGGAAACCGATGCATTCAGTAATGGAACTGAAGCAGTACTATTACAAGTAAAACATCCAATATCATTCTTAAGTAAAGCTTTAAGTCCAAGGTGTGGGACTTTCTATATACGAAAAAGAATTTTTAGCTATCATAATAGCAGTGGATAAATGGACAGCTTACCTCTTGCATAAGCCGTTCACGATAAAAACTAACCAACAAAGCCTCAAGTACTTATTGGAATAGAAGACATCCACCCCATTTCAACATAAGTATTTGACCAAGCTTCTGGGATTCGCTTACCGAATTGAGTATAGAAAGGGAGTTGTTAGTGTCACAGCCGATGCCTTGTCTAGAAGAGAGCACTAGGAAGATAGTTGCAACATGTTGACCATACTACAACCTATGTGGATCAAGGAAGTACAAGGTAGCTATGAGGGAGATACCATTGTCGAAGAATATATATTAGAGTTGAGCTTACAGATTTGGCAAGTCTCTGAATATAATTACCAAGATGGGATACTGAGATACAGAGAAAATATATATATTAGTAGAAGTATTGATCTGACGCAAAAGATCATCAAGTATATGCATCAAACAGCTGAAGGGGGACACTCGGGCCAGTTGATCACTTGGCAGAGGATCAAAACCATCTTTTGGTGGCCAGAAATGAAGAAAGAAGTTAAAGAAGCTATCTCAAATTGTCATATTTGCCAACTCAATAAACATGAAACACAGAAAGTAAAGAGGTTGCTCCAACCTTTACCTATCCTAGACAAAGCATGGAAAGATATCGCCAAGGATTTCATAACCCAATTTCCACTATCAGAAGGAAAGGACATCATATGGGTGGTGGTTGATAGGTACACTAGATATGCTTACTTTCTTGCATTTCAACAACAGCTAGACTTGCCCAACTGTTCATAGATAACATCTATAAATTGCAAGGTTTACCTCACTCTTTAGTGTCCAACAGAGATCCACTTTTTACTAGCAATTTCTGGAAATAGTTACTCAACTCATTGAATATTCAACAACTGTTAAGCGCCGCATATCATCCCTAAATAGATGGTCAGTCTGAGAGGGTCAATTAGTGTCTAAAAGCTTATCTGGGGTGTATGGAGGGAGTGAGGGGGAAAACGGATTCCATTGGCAGAGGTATGGTATAACAGTTCCTATCACCTAGTCTCAAAATTTCACCCTTTGAGGCGCTTTATGGGTACAAACCGATTCCTCTTATTATGTCTAGTGAGCTTACAGTTTCAGTAACAGGGGTAGAGATAACAATGAAGGAAAGGCGGTAGATGCAGAGTAAGCTGAAAGATTTATTAAGCCAAGCTTAAAACCAGATGAAGCAATATGTTGATAAAAACAGAAGAAAGAAGACTTATGCAGTAGGAGATTGGGTCTATCTCAAGTTGAAACCTTATCGGCAGTCCTCCATTTAACATAAGAAGATATAGAAACTCAGTCCAAAAATTTCCAGACCATTTGAAGTGATAATAGTTATAAGTCCAGTGGCATATCAACTGAAACTTCCACCAAATGCTAAAATTCACAACATTTTTCATGTGTCCTTGCTTAAAGAAAGGATTAGCTCGCATGAAAGGTGTCTACCCACCTACCACATATGGATGAAGAAGGGAAAATTATCTTGAATCCAGTCAGAATTTTGGATAGAAGGTCGGGGAAATGGGCCAACAAACTAATAACTCAACTATTGATACAATGGATTCATCTACCTGAGGATGAAGCAACGTGGGAGGATTACGATATCATCAAGGAAAAAAAATTCCATAATTTGTGGCTTGATTTCAAGCCAATCTTGAGGAAGGGGAGTAGTTATCAGTTCACGTAGATAATCTTGCATGAAATAGCTAAGAGAAGGGGAGTGCTTAAGGAGAATAATATGACGGCGTTTTAGGGGAAGCAACTCAAAGACGCAGAACGACATTGTTTATTAATAGGCGCATAACTTATTAAAGCACGTAAGCGCTTCCAATCAAGTTGTATCATTTTGTAACTGAATTGTATCGAATAGATAGAGCTCATCTATATGTAGAAGAAAGGGGGAATTGTACGTTTTTTCATCTTTGATTTCAATGAAATCTTGGAATCTTTTCCATTTACCAAGCTAACGCATACAGTTTTCCACGTAAATCTTGGTGTATTGATTTATTCTGTTTCCGCTTGTGATTGTTACCTGCACATGTTTAACTTGATATATTAATTCATACAAGATTAATTGGTTGTGCTCCCAATAAGTGGTATCAAGAGCCAGGTTGATTTGATACACTGGGATTGTGTGGATTAATATGCAAGACTCGATGACTAACAAGATGATTAAATTGACATCATTAAATTATTCTATCTAAAAACCCCAAATGGAAGATGTCATGTATTGCAAGGATTTATTTGATCTCACTGAGTAAGGAGATAAGAAGCCAAACGGGAAAACTGAAGAAATTGGACGAAGATGTTGGAATCCCTTGAATTTGGTTTACTGGGCTGGACGAAGGATGGAACGCGGCAACGACAAAAGCAGCCTGAATAAGGCTGCAACGCTGGGAGCTGAACGTAGCTGCGACGGGTGTTGAACGCGACCGCGAAAAATGCCTTCTAGTTAAGGTTGCGGCATCGATGCACTGAACGCGACATCAACAGTCAAACGCGGTCGCGCCTGTTAGGCGTGTTTTAGCAAATTTGGCCTATATGAGGCCCAGTCAATTAGGGGTTATATATAATAGCTCTAATTTGACCTAGGGTCAATCTGAATCTGAATCAATTCTGAAAATGTCAGTCTATAATATGTGAATGTCTGAGCATAGTAAAATAGTTCCTCTCTTCTGCCCGTGGACTTATCTAACACATTGTTAGTGAACCACGTAAATCTGTGTTTATTTATTTCTCATTTACTTTATCTTTCTTGCATCCGTTATAACAAATTGGTATCAGAGTCCAGTTATGGGCTTCCGTAATTTAGTGAGAGAGATGTCTACGATAAATGTGAAATAACAGGGGATGTGGTCACTGCTGATGCCAAACGATAAAGAGGGCAAGGCGGTGGCTCTAGGAGAGGCTGAGATGGCCAGTCTGGAGGAGAAGGTGCACTCGACGATCATGCTATGTCTCGCACATGATATCATTACCGAGGTCGCAGAGGAGGAAACTGCGACAGGTCTATGGTTCAAATTGGAGAGTCTATTCAGTCAGCGTATACACGAAGGTTAGTCTCTTCGTGAACACTTAGATCAATTAAACACAATTTTACTATAATTGCGTAACATTGATGTTAAAGTAGAAGATGAGGACGCTGGTTTAATTCTATTAGTTTGCTACCCCTGTCGTATGAGAATTTTGTACAGTCTTTCATTATTGGTAAAGACACCGTGACTCTAGAGGAGGTAAATCATCTCTGCATACCAGGAAGTTGCGCCATAAGGCAGCTGGTATGAGTTCGGATAATCAGGCCGCTAGGCTGGTAGCTAGTGGGAATAGGAACAAAGAGTTTGGAAATTCGGGGAAGAAGAAACTCAAGAAGAAGTCAGTCTCAAATGATCCTAAACCATATGATACTTGTAACTACTGCAAAGAGACATGACATTGGAAGAATGACTATCTGAAGAAGAAGCGGAAACAGGAAAATAAAGCAGGTATTGTTGTTGTTGTTGAAGGAGATAACACCACCTCCGAAGATGACTTAGCCCTAGTCTCTGCTGAACAAACACGTCACACTAATGTGTGGGTTCTTGATTCTGGGGCATGTTACCATATATGTCAGCATAGAGATTGGTTCACGACTTACGAGCAGATGGATGGAGGCAATATTTCTATGGCCAACAGTTCAATTTGCAAGGCGGTTGGAATAGGCTCAATTAACCTGCAGACAGATGATGGTAAATTCTGCACGTTGAATGATGTTAGGCATGTTCCACTTATGACGAAGAATTTGGTATCACTAAGTCTATTAAACAATAAGGGTTTCACTTTCAGAGGTGAAGGTAGATACTGTATGTCTGAAGGGTTCTGACGTGGTTCTGAAAGGTGTGAAATGGCGGACTCTGTAGTTTTTGCAAGGTTCAACTGTATCTGTTTCTGCTTCTGTTGCATCATCCGATGTTCCAAAACATGATTTGACTAAGTTATGGCATATGACACTTGGTCACATGGGTGAAAGGGGGATGCATATTTTTTCAAATGGAGATCTTCTTGGTGGCCACAGGGTCACTAGCCTTGAATTTTGTGAACACTGTGTTTTTGGGAAGCTACATTGTAACAAGTTTCCCAAGGAAGTTCATAGAACGGAAGGCATGTTTGATTACATCCATGCTGATTGTTGGGGTCCTTCACGTGTTGAATCTCTAGGAGGCCATAGATACTCCGTGTCTATGATTGACGACTACTCAAGGATGACTTGGGTGATTATGATGAAGCATAAGACTGAAGCTTTCACGAGTTTTAAGCAGTTGAAGACTTTAATGGAGAATCAAATTGGCAGGAAGATCAGAAGGTTGCGAACTGATAATGGTCTGGAATTCTATTCTTCTGATTTTGATGAGTTTTGCAAGAATGAAGGGATTGCAAGACATCATACAGTGAGGCATATACTACAACAGAATGGTGTAGCGGAAGCATGAACCAGATGCTTCTAGAGAGATCACGATGCATGCTCTCTAACGCTGTATTAGCTCGAAGATTTTGGACTGAAGCGGTCAACACAACTTGTTACCTCATAAACCGTAGACCTTACACATGTATCAACCTCAAAACACCTTATGAGGTGTGGTCTGGTAAGCCTGCTACTCTAATTTGAGAGATTTTGGTTGTATTGTTTATTATCATGTGAGTGAGGATAAGTTGGAGCTAAGAGCGAAGAAGGAGTGTTTGTAGGCTATGGGATGGTGTTAAGGGGTATAAAGTCTGGCCACCATCTATTTATACTTAGTAGGAATGTTATTTTTTATGAGAATTCTATGTTTAACCCCACGGTGAAGTCTATTATTGTGTCAGGAAACAATAGTTTTGACAAACAGGTGGAGCAGAGTGAGTAACAGAAAGGTGATGAAGAAGAACACTCACATTCTGACACCGAGCTGAAGGATGCATTACCACCAAAAACTAAACTGCCTGAAGATAGACCATATAATATAGCTCTTAATCGAGCTAGAAGGATTTGAGTTGAAGCTCCGAAAAGATATGGGTTTGAGGATTGGGATATGCATTGCAGGTTGCTGAAGAGGTGGACTCTTATGAGTTACAGAGAAGCTGTTACATGTACTGAGACCGCTCAATGGCTTGCTTCCATAGGAGATGAAATGAAGTCACTTCACAAGAATATGACTTGAGATTTAGTCAAACGGCCTCAGAAGAGAAAGTCCGTGACTTAAAATGGATTTTCAACAAGAAGAAAGAGATATCATTGGCTGAGGGTATCAGGTATAAAGCCAGAGTTGTTGCTAGAAGGTTCACACAGAGAGTGGGAGTAGACTATAATGAGATATTCTCACTTGTGGTCAGACATACTTCCATCAGGGTAGTATTACAAATGGTATCCCATCAGGATCTTGAGCTTGAACAGCTCTATGTGAAGATAACTTTTCTACATGGAGTGTTGGACAAGGAGATATACATGACTCAGCCAGATGGTTTCCAAGTTCCAGGGAAAGAAGACTATGTTTGCAAGTTGAAGAAGTCCATATATGGGCTAAAGAAGTCTCCAAGGGAGTGGTACAAGCGATTTAATAGTCACATGACACATCTTGGATACAACATAAGTCCGTATGATAGTTGTGTGTATCACAACAAGCTAGGAAATGGTTCTTAAATCTATTTGGTTCTATATGTAGATGACATGTTGATAGCTGCTAAAGTCAAGTTAGAAATTCAGAAGTTGAAGGGTCTTCTCAGTGATGAGATTGAAGTCAGAAGAAGCTTTTCCTTTCCCAAAAAGAATATATTCAGAAGATATTATCAAGGTTTGGTATGTCTACAGCTAAACCCAATTGATACTTCAAGTGTTGCTAATATTCATTTGTCTGTTGCTTTTTCCCCCAATCTGCTGAGGAGAAGGAGTATATGTCTCGAGTTCCCTATGCTAGTGCAGTGGGGAGTTTGATGTATGCTATGGTCTGTACTAGACCTGATCTTTCACATGCTGTCAGTGTGGTTAGTAGGTTTATGACTCAATCGGGAAAGGAGCATTGGCAAGCAGTGAAGAGGAATTTCTGATACCTTAGAGGTACATCTGATGTTGGTCTCATTTATGGAGGTGATACAAGTTGTTGGATTGCAGGATATTGTGACTCTGATTATGCGGGAGATGTGGACAGTAGGAGGCCCATGATTGGTTATGTTTTCACTTTTGGTGGTTCCGTTGTTAGTTGGAAGGTTACTTTGCAACCTACAATTACTTTGTCTACTACAAAAGCAGGGTATATGGCTCTGACGAAAGCACCAAAGAGGGAATTTGGTTGAGAGGATTGGTTAATGATCTTGATCTACGTCATGACTATGCATCTGTGTTTTATGATATCCTTAGTGCAATATGTTTGGCTAATGATCAAGTTCATCATGAGAGGATGAAGCATACTAATATCAGGTATCATTTTCTAAGAAGTGAGAGGAGAATTAAGGTGAAGAAAGTTGGGACTGTTGATAATTCCGCTGATATGTTCATCAAGCCGGTTCCGAGTAACAAGTTCTGACATTGTTTTGACTTGTTAAATATCACAAGCTATTAGTTGTCCCATTATTGGGGGCAAATCTGTGTACGAGGGGTTACTTGTACCTCTGGGCACTTTTAGAGTGCATCTGAAGACATCTATTGATCTGTGAGAGGATTCAAGTCAAGATGGAGATTTTTTGGAATGCCTTGAAATTGGTTTGTTGGGCTGGACGAAGTTGGGATACGCGACCGCCAAGGATAGAATGCGGCCGCATAAAAGCATCCTGAATAAGGTTGTAGTGCTAGGAGTTGAACGCGGTTGCGACGAGTGTTGAACGTGGCCGCGACAAATGTCGTCTGGTTAAGGTTGCAGCTTATCGCGGCTGCGTCCGTTAGACATGTTTTAGCGAATTCGGCCTATTTGAGGCCTAGTTAGTTAGGGGTTATATATAATAACTCTAATTTGATTTAGGGTCAGTCTGAATCTGAATCAATTATGAATCCGTGAGTCTATAATCTGTTAACGTCTGAGCATAATAAAATAATTCCACTCTTCTGCCCGTGGATGTAGCTAAGATATTGTTAGTGAACCATGTAAATCTGTGTTAATTTATTTCTCGTTTACTTTATCTTTCTTGCATCCGTTATAATAGAAGATGCACAGAAAGGTGGTTAGATTAATCAGACACTTCATAGATATCAGTGTGTTTCATCATGTGGCTCAAGAAACTGATACAAAAGCATGGAGAATTTTTATGAGAGGAAGACTGTTCAGAATAAAGCTTTTATAACTAGGAAACTTATTAATTTAAAATATAGAGATAGAAACGTTATTGCTGAGCACTTGAGTGAGTTCTAGGAATTGATTAATCAATTGGAAGCCATGAAAATAACTCTTGGTGAGGAGATGCAAAGATTGATGCTTTTGAGTTCCCTGCAGGATAGCTGGGAAACTTTAGTGATTGAGCGCAACAATTCTACTCTAGAAGGTGTTGTGTCTCTTTCCATGGTAAAAAAATTGTTTGTTCGATGAAGAAACAAGGAGAAAGAGTATGGCAATAGATATTACACAAGCTCTTGTTACAGAGAACAGAGGAAGAAATCAGACCAGAGGTCCTGACGAACGTAGTGAATCAAGAGGGACATCTCAGTCTAAAGGAAGGTCATATTCATGCTATCATTATGGTAAACTGAACCATGTCAAAAAGCACTATTGGATTTGGAAAAAGGATCAGGAAGAGAAAAACAAGACGTATTTGAAACCAGATAATTACCAGAATACTTTGGCAGTGGCATCAGATGATGAGATAGTAGCTCTTTCAATTGGAGATGAAGAGTATAATGTTACCGACTCATATGTGGAACGAGTGGTTGATTCTGGTGATTTATATCATGCGACTCCTTCCAGGTAATCTTCCACTATGTATAGAATGAGAGATTTTGGCACAATGAAGATGGGTAACAAGAGTTTATATGCTATTGCTGGAATTAGAGATATAAGTGTACGCACTTATGGCGGGTATGAGCTAGTTTTGAAGGATGTCAGTGACAAACCAGATTTGTGGTTGAATTTAATTTCTACTCGTCTGTTGGACCAAGGGGGTTATGACCGTCACATTAGTGAGGGAAAATGGAAGCTCACCATAGGATCAAGAATTGTTGCTAAGAGTAAACGCGAAAAGGTTCATTCTACAAAGCTCAAGTGAGTTTGACTGGGCAATCTATTAACGCGGTGGAGTATGAAGTCACATGGGATTTATGGCACAGAAGGTTGGGTCACATGAGCGAGAAAGAGCTGCAAATTTTGGCAAAGAAATCCCTAATCACCTTTCAAAAAAGGTAAACTTATGAGTCCTTATGATTTTTGTCTATTTGGAAAACAACAGAGAGTTTCTTTTAGTTCCGTATCTTAAAGAAAATAAATAAGTTGGATTTGATTTACTCTGATGTATATGGTCCCATGAAAATTGAGCCTGTAAATGGCAATAAATATTTTATTACTGTTATTGATGATGCATCACAAAAATTATGGGGGTATTTCATGAGAACGAAAGTCCAGGTGTTCAAAATTTTCAAAAGGTTTCATGTCGTGGTGGAGAAAGAGACGGATAGACATTTGAAGTGTTCTCGTACAAATAATGGTATAGAGTACACATCTCAAGTATTTCGACAGTATTGCGATCAACATTGTTCATACATGAAAAGACGGTTCCCGGTATCCCACAACACAATGGTTTTGCATAGAGAATGAATCAGACCATTGTGGAAAGAGTGAGATGTATGTTGAGAAAGGATGAATTGCCTAAGTCATTCTGGGTGAAGCTACACGTACTGCTTGCTACCTGATAAATAGATCTCCATCAATTTCGTTGGGTTTTATGTTCCCGAGAAGGTACGAAGTGAAAAAAAAAATATTCGCACTTGAAGGTATTTGGGTGCAAAGCGTTTGCACACGTGTTGAAGTAACAAAGACGGAAGCTTGATGATAAAGCCACTGAACATATTATGATGGGTTATGGAGATGAAGAATTTAGTTACAGATTATGGGATCTTGAAAATAAGAAGATCGTCAGAAATAGGGACATAGTGTTTTACGAGCATGAAACATTGACAAATACTGGTACATTAGAGAAGAGTGGAGATTCTCATCACATAATTTTTCTATCACTTAGGGTAGATTATGAGCCATAGGTGATCAGAGATGATGC
Organism: Ajuga chamaepitys; assembly: GCA_958295605.1. Lineage (NCBI taxonomy): Eukaryota > Viridiplantae > Streptophyta > Magnoliopsida > Lamiales > Lamiaceae > Ajuga > Ajuga chamaepitys. The sequence continues at coordinate 13,133,824 of OY282502.1, read as the reverse complement.
AGAGGTACTGATTGGGGGGAGCCTCAATCTCCTCATTCTGAAGTAAATGATCAAAGGCCAATCTGAGAAAGAAGATCATCTACAAGATATCCAAGTTCAAAGTATGCATTGATTATTGATAAGGGGGAGGATGAGTATTTTCAGGAGGTTAAGAGTCATAGAGAAGTTACAAGAGTTAGGTAAGAATCATGAAGGATGTGTGGTTTATTGTGATAGTCAGAGTGCTTTGAATTTGACTAAGAATGCAGCTGATATGATGACGAATGTGGTTCTGCGAGAAAAAATTGAATAGTGTGCCAGACTAATTAGCACGGACATCACATGATTGCCGATTGGAGTATTTCCCTCTGATGGACTGGAGGGCGAGATTATTGGGCATATTATGCCAAGTTCAGTCCATGTAGTTTTTCCCTTTACATTGGAAGTGTGTCTTGATTATTCGGTTTTCGCTTGTAATTATTATCTGCACGTGTTTAGCTTGATATATTAATTCATACAAGACTAATTGGTTGTGTTTTCAATAAATAAGATGAACACATTAAACATAAAGGTTTTATATAATTTTATTTAGAGAACACATTACTCGATAAAAGATGAATGTCCGAAGTATTCATTTCTAGCAAGATACGGATGGCTTTTTTTTTTTTGCAAATTCAGTTCGTTCTATTATGCCACCAGATTTGATAGCCCACTGTTACCATTAGTTGATACAGGTCATGAACTCGGATTTCGATTTAAGAAAAAAACACTAATACCTTACTATGTGGACAATGTTATAAATTATTCGTAACAGAACTAGAACATAAGTGAAAGTAGAGATTCTCTGAGGAAACCGTATATCTTTCATTCAACATATGAACTCTATTTATCGAAAAATTTACTAAAACATCGTCGCGCTTGGACTAACGTGCTTCCGCATTGTCGTGCTTCTGCATTGTCGTGCTTCTTGCATTGTCGTGCCTGCATTGTCGCGCTTGCACTGACGTGCTTCCGCACCGTCATGCTTGCATTGTCGTGCTTGGACTGACGTGCTTCCGCACCGTCGTGCTTCTCGGATTGACGTGCTTTCGCACTGTCGTGCTTGCATTTTCGTGCTTCGGTTGACGTGCTTCTGCACTGTCGTGCTTCTTGCATCATCGTGCTTGCATCATCGTGCGTGCTTTCGCACTGTCGTGCTTACGCATCGGCGTGCTTCTAGCATTGTCGTGCTTCTTGAATTGACGTGCTTCCGCATCGTCTTGCTTCTAGCACTGTCATGCTTCGACATTTATCGTGCTTCTGGCATTGTCGTGCTTCGGTCCCACTTTCAAGATAAGCGATAGATTATGATGTCCACAAAATACATGGGTTACCCGTGTGAATTGACATGCTTTCGCACTATCGTGCTTGCATCGTTGTGCTTCCACATCGTCGTACTTCTAGCATTGTCGTGCTTCTTGAATTGACGTGCTTCCGTATTGTCGTCCTTCTGGCACTGTCGTGCTTCGACATTTGTCGTGCTTCTGGCACTGTCGTGCTTCGGTCTCACTTTCAAGATAAGCGTTAGGCACAAAATACATGGGTTACCTGTGTGACTCATAACAGATAAAAACTTGTATGTGCCAGTTAGAGGAATCTCAATTCGTGTGATGGATTAACTTAAATATAGGAAAAAAGAAATTGGTAAATGGGGCTCCACCTTTTTCTCTTTGGTTGAGATATCCGTGACCGCCACACACAAAATTTATTCATATATATAATAAAAGAGAACTCTTTATAACAGGAAATCAAAGCTCATTTTACCTTCTAAAAATAGTAGGTTTAAATAATCATTCCTAATAGAAATAAGAGATTTATATTTATAGGAGATAGCTTTTGATTGATTCATTTTATAATAAAAAATAAAATAAATTCAAAAGAAAATAATTTTTGGTTCTTTTTCCGTTTTCAATATAAAATTTAGCAAATTAATCTTTTTCATGATCTTTAGTTAACATCTACATGACATATTTTAAAATAAGTTCCATTAGGAAAATGCAAATGTTTGCCGATTATTTAGATTAGATTTGTTTATGTACTATGAGTTCAATTATATGGTTGGGTTTGAGATACAAATAAAAATTAAATAAATATCAAGAATATATTTTTTTAAAAATATTTTTTAACTGATTATTTAAAATATTAGTCTATTCTTTTATATTTTTTAAAACTTTATTTATGTTTTATGAACAAATCCATATATGTAAATTTCCTACAATATCATAACTATTTAGACATTGTAAAACCTAACTACATTTCAGTTTCTAGATTCACAGATAAAAATTAATATTTGATTTTTCTATAAACAGAAAAAACACCGGAGGAACACATGTTTCAACATTAGAGATAGAAAGAATTAGAGATCTACTTTATTTTTGTAGCTCTCTCTCTCTCTCTCTATTTATCAAATGTTTTTATTTTTCCAATATTCTAAAGCACTAATAACTTTTTAATTTTTTTGAATCCAGTTTTTTTCTTTGCAATATATAAATAGCAAACAATTTTTTTAAGTATTTAATCTGATACTGATATTGAATATTTTGATATAATATATTCAATATAAAATAAGCTATTATTTGTTGGTAGATTATTGTGCTTATATTTAAGTATTTATTGTGAGTGAAACTATTTACATCAAATATGAGTTGTAAATAAAAATAAAATTTTATGAATACAATTAAAACTCATTAGATAATTCAATATTCTTTTATATAGCAAAAATAAAGTTATTCAATTGCATTGTTCGATTATTTGACCTTAATTTTTCTTACAAAAAAATATATTTTCTAATTGTGCATCGCACTATGAGAAATTTTAGTTTTGTTAATAGTGTAATCTAATGTAGACTAAAAAATATGATATCTTTTAAATAAAAAATGAACTAACATATGTTTATTATTTGTCAAGGCTCGTGAATTTTCATAGCTGAATTCAACTAAACTAGGCAGCAAGGCCAACTCTCTCCTCCCAAAACCCCCGGCTCCGACATTTGCTAGAACCCACAAAAAAATTGGAGAATAATTCTTTCGGACCCTTTAACTCTGGGTCAGAGTCGTTCAAAGTTGAACTTGCCCCAAACGATCTAGTTTAGCCCATTATGTGAGCTCATTAATATGGCCAAATTGAAGTTACCTGTACTCATGTGGTTATATAATATACTCCCTCCGTCCCACCTTATTTTGTACATTTTTCGTTTTTGTCCGTCTCATGCAAACTTACACACCTCTTAAAAGGGAAAATTATAATACAATCTCCACCCTCAAAATCTCCACCTTCAATCAATTTTTGAAAAGTTAACAAAATCTCAAAAATTAAATTCTTAATATTTGTGTCAATCTCCCATATACAAAAAAAGGTGGGACGAAAGAAGTAACTCTTAAGCACAAAATCTGTATATATGTCTCATTTAGTTATTTTCCTATTTTACGAGCAGAGATAAAATATGCCGAAATTCCGGTAGTTACAGTTGACCGATATGGAAATTGGAGGTTGTTTTTGTTTTGTGAAAATATCGTCGAGTTTTCGATGATTTTGACAGAATATTGGTAATTACAGCGATAATATTGTCAATCTTGTTTCATGTACTGCTGCATTTTTTCCCCATTTTCTTTTTCTTTTTAATTCTTTTTGTAACGTTAACTTAATCCGCTAATTCCAATTCTTCCTTTTCTTTTATTATCTATTTTTTAATTCTTTTATATTCTTTTAGTGCTATTTGTTTTTTAACTATTCGAATGTCTATTTATTTTTTGTTTTATATTTTTCAATTCCAATCTGTGGTGATGGGAATCTCTTCCATTTAAAACTCAAAGGTCATCATCTTAGTATTAGTAAGTAATAATATTGTATGAAATACATCATTTTAGTACTAGTAAATAGTGATGTTATATGAAAAAACTTCAGATTGTGTACCATATTGTCAGACAACGTTTTTATTATTTAAAATTTATAAGTTAGTTGTAAAATTTCATTATAACTTGTACAAAATTTTAAGATAAACTATTTGTATTTAAGTTAGTTATAATAATCTGTAAAATATCATGTTAAATTTTCATATTTTTTATACATTTCCCAATATTTTTTAAAAATTGCACTAGTATTTTTACCGAAATCAATATTTCTACGATATTTCTGCAAAGTTGAAATGTCGACATTTTAAAAAAACTGATGATTTTGTCCTTGGTTATGGATAGACTCTCTTTCCTTCTTTTACTTGTCTCATTTCCTATACCTATCCTTCGTATGACTTGAATGTTGGAGTGCCTCGAAGCCTCTCCAGATGTGTTCTATGCAAGTTGACGAATCAAGAATGAAGAGGATAGCTATCGAATGAGGAGTCCAACTTCTAGATTGTGTCCAGGGACAATTGGTTGTGGACGCATAATACTTCATAATTTAGTGATAGCCTAGCAATACCGTGCGTCTTACTATTAGTTGGTGTAAGGGTTTGAACCTTGATTATGTTAATATATTAAAAAAAACATTGTTAACAATGTATAATCTACAAATAAACCCGGTCGAGCCAATTTCACATGTTGGATTATTCCTCCTCAGCATAGTAGCAAAAATCGTCAAAATTTTCAATTTCTCCTGTATTTACCTTGCTTTTATGAATAAAAGTAAAAAATACGATTAATACTAAAATATCGTAAAATACAACTATAGATATAGATGAATATATATATATATATATATATATATATATCCGAATAATGCATGTATAGTTCCCACGAAATATATGACTTTCTTTAGTACTTTCACTTTTATTTTTATATTATCTTTTCTGATATTAAATTTACAAGTAATATATTTGAATAATTTTAAAATAAGGATAATACCTTAAAATTATATATTTGTTAAATACATAAATTTCAATAGACTTTATATTAGAAGTGGAAATTAGTAAGGGATGATATCGGTTACTAAATAAAAACGAAATAGAAAAAGAAGAGTGACAAAAATGGGCAAAATATCATTAGCAACGGTTAGTGACGGAATAGCGATCGAATATTAGAGACGGACATAATTTGTCTCTATTCTGTAGGTAATTTGATCTTTAGTTTCATAATAGAGACGAGCATTATAGATACGAAACATTTCGTCTCAAGTCCATTACTATTTTAGTTTAGATACAGATATCATGTGATTAAAGACGAATTTTTTCGTCTCTAATTTAATTTTTTCTTATAGTGGAACAAAATTACACAATTATTGGACTCAAAATAATTTTTTTTCCAAAATAAAGAGAACATAATTTTATATAAATACTAAATAAGCAATACAAAATGATGATATAATAAGACTTCAACCTTAGTCATTCTCACAATAAATACAGGTACACAAAATTGACATACTAATTATATTTGAGATTGATACATTTAATGAACTTAAAATAAATAACATAAGATTATTGTAATCAAATAACATTTTCAGTGATTGATAAACATAAAACAATTACTAAAATTAACAGTAAAACATAAGATCATTAATAAAAATAAGAAATATAATTAAGATTATGAAATTTTTAATTTGATGTAATATACTCGATTTATTTTTTAATAATTTGTTAAATTTAAATACCCGTATTGGAACCTTTTTTACCTCACTTCTCAGGCCAAAAAGTTCCAATTTGTCATCCTGATGTAGCCGAAGAGGGTTTTATTTTTCTGCTCTTCCTTGCTGAAAATAATATATGGGCCTCCTTGGGGGTTGAGCCCATTAACTTAAATAACAATTACGACCCTACATCAATTAAATGAATTTTTATATTGCATTAGTAATACACGGACATGCATAATCATATTTATTTTGCCTCCTTTCCTCAAAATATATATATATATATATATATTATTTGCCTCATACTCCAATTTTTTTTTTTTTTTGGTCTTATAATTCTTTTTATAATTTGTTTTATCTCACACAATACTTGATATACGAATTCTATTTATGAGTTGCTAGTTTTGTACATCACTTTTCTTCCTCGGAGGTGGGGGATGTAATATGGGGTATTTCTATAATATACCGTGTGTTGATACATCTAACTTTTTACCTATTACAACAGGTTATTAGCATGTAATTTTTGAATTTTGTCTAGTTCCGCTTACTTTTTTTTCTCTTTTCAAAATAGACAAACATAATATTCCTACTAATCAAGTGGTTAAAAACTACTAATAAATTGTTTATTAAAAATTTACTAGCCCAAATGGGTCCAAGATGGTCGAAATTTGGGAATTTCGAGATATAATTTTATTTTTAAAAAAAACTTAATCTATCAATTACTTCTATTCTTCAGTTCTTTCATCACTACAAAGTCTAAATCTTAATTAAAATGCTCCAAATTAGCATACCGAAATATTTTTTATTTATAAAATTAATTTTAAATATTATTAGGTAATATATATATTCCAAATGGTCTGAAATGACACACCAAAATACTCCGCATGTACCGAAATATCTTTTACTAAAGACATATCCGTAATAACATCCGGAACAATATTGATAAATTTTCTTAAGATCATAGGTATATCTAAAGAATAAAATGTGAAAATAATTTAAGTTTATTTAAGTTACAATAAAAAATGTTAGATTGTTTTATTAAAATTCAGAGGAAACCAAATAAATCTTAAATTTTTTATATTAGGTCTAGAAAATTGTTATACGAATCTAAAAATTAATTATATTTAAAAGTTAAAATTATTTAAAAACTTCATGTTGACAAAGTAAAATCTAAAATACTATAAATTAAAATCTACGGTTTTTTATAAATAAAAAATTATACGTAAAAAAAACAAACCGTAAACTAGATCTTCTTTAAAATAACAAATTACAAAAAGATGATTTTCAAGTAAATATTTATAATTTTTAAAGTAATCAATACCTACGTACTTAAATTAACTAAAACTACAAAATAAAAAATGCTTTTCAAGTACATATAAAGAACGTATTAAATTGATCCAAAGAAAACTATGTATTAAATCTCTATACCTTAAAAATATGAATGGATAAAAACATTTTTTTTTTCAAAGGAAACGACTATAAATTTTATAGTGAATATATGTACCACACAATGTACAAAAATTAATCAGAAGCCAATATTGTGGTAACGACTAATGAGGGAGTGGTTGGATGAAAACAGTTTATTAAGCTCCTATGATAGATTTAACTAAATATAAAATTAAGATGTAAAATATGAAATAATGCATACAACTATTAATAATAACAAAATATTTGTCATGTCATTATTAGTGGATACCTATTAAACAGGTAATTGGTTAACTGGTTTAATGGCTAAAATTATGTTAAGAAGATTTAAGAATTTTTATATTTAGGTGTATTAATACACCAGATGTATTATAGAAGAACTCTATAATATGTTTGTAAAGATAATAATGAAAGTTTGACTTCAGATAAAAGAGAACAGGAACATTTGATAGTTGATTAGTGGAGCATCTTCTTTTTTATAAAACATACATATATAGGGGCAGTTCTATAATAAACATAGGTCCCAATTGGATGTAGTGATTTAATTTGCCAAGGAATTAAAATGAATAAATTTTAAAAATTTTAGATTTGAAATTCATGGACTTTAAATCACTTGTTTGGATTTATGGTGGATTTGTGAAAGGATTTTTAAATCCAAAATTTTCAAATCCATTGTTTGGCAAAAAACTGATACAACATTTGTAAATTCAATTTTTTTTCTTTAAAGTGTAAACTAACGATTTATATTTTTTATTAAATAAAATAATATTTATCCACATCTAAATTAACCGTACAATTTTTTTTCCCAATTATATATACACAAACTCATATACATTTTATGTAATTTATATCCCAAAAAAATATTAGGAGCATTTCATTGGAGATAAAAGAAAAAAAAATTAAAAATTAAAAATAAGAAACATACTGGGAGCATTTCATTGAAGAACGAGGGAGAGATAGCAATAGGGAGAAGAGAAGAAGAGAGAGAGAGAGAGAGAGAGAGAGGGCGGGAGGGGGGAGAGAGAGAGACAGAGAAGACGAGAGAGAAGGAAGAGAGAGAAAGAAGGAGAGAGGGGGAGATGAGAGAGAGGTGTGAGTGTGGAGGGATTTGTAAATGACTACCTTTGTCAAATGATTTGAAATCCACCAAAATATATTGTAAAATGTTGAATCTCAAATCTTGGATTTTTAATTGAGTTGATTGAAAAATCTGAGTTTACAAATTCACTCATTTAATACTTTATCCAAGCACATCGAGTGGATTTCCCTTCGTCCAAATGGGACCATAGTGTATTGATACATTTAAATTATGTTGAATATAACTCATTTTTAGCTTTTGGAGAAGGAACTTCTTTTAACCTTAGTTATTAGATCAAATAACAATGTGTAATATGTTACATGTTTAGGCATTAACCATATAAAATGTTCTATTTTCTAAAATGGAAGCCAATTAAATCAGTTTTGGTTCATACTCTTTACGATATAACAATATCACTCGTCTCTCATTATTTAGCATTCAACTGGTACTAATGCTAAAGAACGCAATCACTAATTAAATGTCACTGACAGGCAGGCAAGTGACTTCTAGAGAAGAAGCTAATCATGGCACGAGACTCTAATGTTGGATGTGGAACCTAAACAATCGCAGGAAGAGAGTCGCGGCCGCGATGGATGATGCGAAGGTGTTGGTGGCAAAGCAGAGTCCCGTCGCGTCAGCGACTAAAGGCGTGAAGCAAGGTGTTGCTTCGAAGAATGCGTCGCGGGCACGATCATCAAAGTTGACGATACGCCTTGATAGGTATGGCCTAATCTCCTCGGGTCGGTCCAACCCGCCAACCGAGTCAATTGGACTCAAGAGCGCAAGCCCAACTCAGCTAAACCCATGCACAGCACAGCTGGACGAAGCCCATGCACAGCGTGATTGACAAGTTTCCAAACAGCCACGCGGATATGCTCGCCGGATTTTTAGGGATTCGGTTAGGGTTGTTATTGTATAGTATAAATAGGAAAAGTATTGTTTAGATTATGGTTCCAATTCTGAATTCAAAAGCTACAACTTGTAAGGTTATACTCGGGGATTCAAGAACAAAGATAGTAAAACATCTCTGAAGGTTATTTCCTTCACCCGTGGACGTAGATCTCCGGATCGAACCACGTAAGTCCTCGTGTCGTTTATATTTCTCTTGCTTAGTTATTCTTGGAAATCGTCTTAATTGCGAACCACTTGTTATCCGGGTCCATACATTATCACGCCTCGCGGGCGCGACGCTGGTCACGAACCCGACCCGTTGATGCGTCTAAAACTTGGGGGACAAGTTTTGGGGCTATTATAAATAGTAAAATCCTTCTCCACTCATTATATTTCAAAAATTATCAATTTTAGTGCATATCTTGGCTTGGTATTACCTCCAGATGTAGGTACATATCGTAACGAACTGGGTTACCAAATTGTTGTGTGTATTGTGTGTGATTTTATTGCTTTCTTCTTTAATTTCCTTATCGTATTCGTGGTTGTGAGTGGGTTAAATTCCCAACATCCAGGCAACATACTCCCGCCTATTCCGCCATCCCCCTCCATGCACACGATAATATAGTGGTATGATGATTGTAAATTTGATTTCATAATTTTTTTTTTTTTTTTTTCAAATTGAAAAGAAAGAACGAATTCAAAAACAACATTGTGAAGATTAGTTTTCATTAAATTTTCAAAATTCAGAATGAAATATGATCGAAGTAGAATTGGAAACGATTTTGATTTAGAAGTTATAATTGAGAATTTGAGATTGTGATAGTATTGGAACGTCACCGCCTTTGGACAAAAGGAACACTATTGACATGATGCATCGGTGTTTTGGTGAATCTTACCTATTATTACTTGCTATTAGGGGTGGGTAAATTAATCTCGGGTACCCGAACCCGACCCGACCCGCGCGGATTTTACCCGATCGGGTCGGGTATTTTTCAGACCCAGGTCTTTTAGAAAAACCCGAAACCCGACCGCCCACATCGGGTTTTTGTCGGGTCGGGTTTTGTTAATCATCGGGTTTTTCGGGTACCCGATTTTTTTAAAAAAAGCACAGAATCGGGTTAATAGGGTTCAGAATTGCAACATTCAGTAGAATCAGTACAACAGCCTTACCTTCTGTTCTCCCATCTCAATTCGCAACTTCTCAGCCCGTCAGCCGCTGCCATCGCGGCGTCGCCACCTCCGTCGCGGACCCCGACGACAGCCGTCGCTGACTTGCACCGTCTCCCGCCGCAAACCTCCGCCGTCGCCAGTCATTTTGCGGCCAGTCAGCAGCGTTCACAGCTCTGTTTCTTCTCCCACCCATCTCACAGCCCACAGGCCACAGCCTTGCTCAGCCACTGTCACGCGACGCCTTGCTCAGCCACTGTCATCGCGGCGTCGCGGACTCACGGAGGCACCGCCGTCGCGAAGCCACCGCCGTCTCCCGCTGCAAACCTCCACCTTATTTTCGCCCACATTCTTCTCTCTAGGCATCCCGGTTGGTGATTCATTTTCATTATTGAATTTGTATATGTAGAATTCTCTCTAGGCTATCAGTAAATGGTTTCTTATATTGTATATTGTAATCATGCATTTGCAAGTTTTAATTGAGTGATTTAGAATATTAGATTGCTAATTTGATTTGTATATTATGGATTTACGGCTGCCTTTATGAAATGCAGATTTTATTTGACTGAAATTACATATTTACAGATTGTAGTTGAGTTCTATGTTCAAGTGTGTGTTTGTGTGTGTGATGAGAATGATGACAATTTCTTTTAATTTGTTTTAGTTGGTTTGTGTATTTAATTATATTCTGATTAGGTGAAAAATGGATGTTAATGTGCTTAACTTTGAAAGAATTTGACAATTTTCGCAATTTGGAATCTTGGTAATTACATTTCTTTATTAATCTTGATAAAATAGTGATATTATTTCTTTATTAACAAGATGAAAATTAAGATATTGTTAAAAATAATCTTGATATACATTTCTTTATAAACATATTTCTACAATTGGTTGGGTCTCGTAGGCCTTTATTTCTTGTTTGTAAGAGAACTTTGTTGATATCTTATGTTGTATATGATGAAAAACCTATTCATATTGTTGTTTGCACAAGCTTGGACGTTTTTCTTTGAAAATTGGATTGGACAAGAACCACGGTAACATTATCCCAAATTATGATTGTTATATATGAATTTTTTTTGTAGATGTCAAGTTCAAAAGGAGTAAGAGACGGTGGTCGAGAAGTTAGTCAAAGTGATTCGACAAATTTTGACACACTTGGTTATTATGATGATAGAGAAGAGGGAATGGAAATTGAGGATGAGGGAGTTGCTTCTAAAAAACAAAAACTAGATGCAACGACGGAAGAAGCTGGGTCCAAGTATTGGGTTCATTTTGAAAAGTTCACTTGTGAAGTGGAAAAAATACGAAAGGGTAGGTGCAAGTATTGTAGCCGAGTGATTAAGTCTGATCCAAGAAAACATGGTACAAAGCCTCTCAAGAACCACTATAATTGTTGCAAAAAAAAACCTGAAGGAGAAGGCAGTCAGATTCAGACTCCAAAGCAACCAACTCGATTAGGTGACAAGATATCTCCCTCTTCTTGGAAGTTTGACGAAGTTAAAGCAAGAGAAGCTTTGTGCCATATGATTATAGTTGATGAGCTTCCCTTTAAGACAGTTGAGAAACGTGGCTTCAGACGCTACTCTTATACCGTTTGCCCCATGTTTGAGATTCCTACCCGAAAGACAATTACCAAAGATGTCTTTAATGTGTATGTAGCGGAAAAGAATAAGTTGAAGGAATTTATTATGAAGCACTCTCAAAGAATCTGCATCACTACAGACACGTGGACATCGATTCAGAAGATGAATTATATGTGCCTCACTGTGCATTTTATTGATGATGAGTGGAAATTGCACAAGAGGATCTTGAACTTTTGTCCAATTATTGGACATAAAAGTGAGGAGGTGGGAAAGGGGGTAGAGAAGTGCTTATTGGATTGGGGGATTGAAAACATATATACGATCACTGTTGATAATGCTTCTTCGAATGATGGTGCAGTGGCGTATTTGATAAAGAAACTTGAGAACAGGGGTACAAATATTCTCGGTGGAAAGTATGTTCATATGAGGTGCATTGCACATATTGTGAACCTTATCGTGCAAGATGGTTTGAAGAACAAGGATGAGCTTTTGGCTATTTCTCGTATAAGAGGGGCTGTGAGGTATGTGAAAAATTCCCCGGCAAGGCTCAAGAGATTCATGGAATGTGTTGGAATCGAAAATATCGAAACAAAGAAGATGTTGAGTCTAGATGTGTCTACTAGATGGAATTCCACATATTTTATGTTGGAATCTGCTTTATCCCTAAAAAGAGCTTTTGATTCATTTGAATGTATGGATCATGCTTATGTTAGCGATCTAGTCAAGCCACCATATGATGGGATCCCTACTGAGGATGACTGGGGGAGGGCTCGTTTGTTGCTGAACTTTTTAGAGCCGTTTTACAAACTAACATTGAGCATATCCGGTTCGTCATATGTCACATCTAACAATGTCTTGCATGAAATCAGTACTGTAGAGTTGCTTCTCAAGCAATGGTTGGAGAGTGATGACTTCCAGTTGAAGGAGATGTCAAGAAGGATGAAGTCGAAGTTTGATAAGTATTGGGGTACGATTGAGAAGATGAATATGAACCTCTACTATGCTGTCATACTTGATCCCCGTCGAAAAATGTTATTTCTTGAGTTCGTGTTTAAGGAACTGTATGATGAGTCTGTTCAGGTGATAATGAAAGCAAAGATTGAGTACGGTATGCAAGAGCTGTTTGATGAATATAGGACGAGGTATGACTCACTTAGAACTGGTTCCTCTCAACCTTCAAGGTCTTCAGCTTCTTCGATCAATAGTTCCAAGCAAAGCATGGGTGACTCACAAGCACTGACTAGGACCTTCTTGTTGGACCAGTTCAATAAGTTCAAGTGTGGAGGAAAAACCGAAAATGTCAAGTCAGAGTTAGAGAAGTACTTGAGCGAAGAAGCTGAGGATGAGGGAGCTGGAAACTTTGATGTATTATTGTGGTGGAGAGTGAATTCTGCTCGGTTTCCTATTCTCTCAAAGTTAGCTCGCGATGTGTTGGCAATTCCAGTCTCGACAGTTGCTTCAGATTCTGCATTTAGCACTGGTGGGCGTGTTCTTGATGCATTTAGGAGTTCGTTGTCTCCTAAAATAGTTCAAGCCCTTATATGTGCTCAAGATTGGCTTCGAGACGATGGTCAACCATTAAGTGTGGAGGAAGACTTGAAAGAAATTGAGGAAATTGATCAAGGTATTAATTATTTTTGTTTATTAATTACTTGATGTATATTATATTGTTCTTTATAACTCATAATCTTGATTTTTATCTTCTTCCTTTTTTTGTAGAAATAGTGAAGTTGGGAATAGATACAACAATTGTGGATGTTTGAATTTATCCAACCTCATCATCACCTTTAAAGTAAGTATTTTATCTCTGAAATTATTGAACCTTTTGTAGTTTTTTATTTTATTTTTAAAGAAATAATAAGTGGATTCTTGTGGTGTTTCTTTCTTTCTTTTTTTTTTTTTTTTTTTTTTGTCTCAGGTGGATAGATCAGATACACGCAACCACTACATTCCTTTTGTCTTTTTTTTTTTTTTTGTAATGCTTTTAAATTCTGTTTGTGAATGTTGCAGTGCAACTGTGCACTTTGTTTGGATATTTGCATTGCTTTGTTCTTTTTATGTTTATTGTGAAGTCTTAGAGTTAATTTTGTGGGTGTTTGAATTTTAGAACTTTCTTTGATGTTGTGGGTGTTTAATAAATAAATTAGGAATTTTAAAACCTAATTTCTAATTTATTTATTAAAAAACACAAAAAAAAAAACAAAAAAACAAAAAAACCAAAAAAAAGAAAAAAAAAACAAAAAAAATAGAAAAACCCGACCCGACCCGCGGGGTACCCGCCGGGTCGGGTACCCGATGGCGCGGGTACCCGCAAACGCGGGTTAAATTCTCGGGTTTTTATTTTGGGTACCCGATTTGTCGGGTACCCGACCCGAAAAACCCGACCCCCCCAAAACCCGACCCGATCCCAGCCCTACTTGCTATAGTGAAAAAAACATGCGTACCCCTCAAATTTTAATATTTCGTAGGAATATTTTTATAATTTAAAAATATTTACTTTATTTCGATAAAAATAAAAATCACATCCTAAAAAAATAACTAGGTGTATATTAGATTAAATTGATATGTCTTATTTGAATTTAACTACATTAGTATTTATACACAACTTACACACATAATTACCAAATACATAGACATAGCCTCTAAAAAATATAATTAGTTATTTTTAAGTAATTTTTACGAGCATTTCTACTAAAAACACTAAATGTAATATATTAAATTTAAAGGAAAAAGTACCCAGAAAACTATTTGTGTTTTTTCTTTATAATTAATGTTTCATTACTTATCTTTCTATATTGAGTTTTTATACATCTTTTTTTACTATTAGTAGCCACATTTAAAATTATGGAGTAATGATTTCTTATTTTTAGCTAAAAGGATTGAGTAAGAATTATTCATTTCAATCTTCTTAGTATATACTCCCTCCATCCCGACCCAATTTGACTACTTTGGCCAGACACGGAGGTTAAGAAAAATCAGATTTTGTAGAACCTTTGACTTTTTCAAAGGTGGAGATTGCATGTGGAGATTTTGAGGGTGGAGATTGTGAGAGAAATTTGTCATTTATGAGCTGACAAATTAGATTGGGACAAATTGAAAAGGAAAGTACGCAAATTAGAGCGGGACGGGAGGAGTACTTGATTATCTAGGTATGTGAATGTAGTAACCTATATTTATTTTTATTAACTTTATACAAATAATATATTTTTTATATTTTAAATTTTAGAATTGATATATTATTTTATTTTAACACTATAATTGGGCCCCGACCAAAAATTCTGGCTCCGTGACCATCCTATTATAAGTTTATTAAGGTTTATAGTCAATTGAGTTCGAACCGTTATTTGAGAACAAATATTTCTTTTTTGTTGTTGAAGACTTTAAGAATAGATGGAGTATCTTGTGTGGAATCAAACTTTAAAGCTAAAAAAGTATCTCAATTTATCCTTAAAAAAAATTGAATTTAGTATAAAAACCAATTTCGTGTCCGTAGAATACATAAACACGAAAATTTGAACACATTAAATTCATTAAAATGAAGAGGATGACCTTTATATAGGTGTATAATGTGATCTCTTGTCATAGTTATTATACATAAATGATGCAATTTTAATGATCAATTATGATTCGATAACACCACATTCCTTCAATAATATATGATTTCATTTTATTTTGTTACTAAAGTATTAATAATTCACTCGCATATTGATAAGATTCAATTTTGATTACCAAGTAATAACAATTTTGACACTAGAAATATCCGATTAGCCCATAAAAGATATATTAAATTATTAATTATTTACCTATTTACTTTAGTAATTTAAAATTATAAAATATAAATAGCAAATTTATATACTTCCTCCGTTTCAAAATAAGTGACGTTTTAGATTGTTTATGATTTTTTAAATTAAGTGTCGTTTTAGATATATTTCACGATTTCTTCCAACTTTATCCCTATCACTATCCTATAATATCTCTTAGTATCTTTTAAGCTACCAGTAAAACGCGCTAATATAAAGGGAGAAATGAAAGGAGTATAGCGCGTAAATATAAAGGGAGAGAGGAAAGATAATTATTGTAACATGATTTTAGGTATAATAGATGAGAGAACGAAAATTAGTTGAGGGATATTTCAGTCAAGATTTTTAATTTTTAAATGGATTTATACTACAATTGAAAAATAATGTTTTTCCCGCCCAAACTGCTTACTATATATGATAATAAAAAAAAAAATTTTAATTAAAAAAAAAAACACATTATATGCCTAAAATATCTCCGAATCTGGTACATATATATGTAATGGTAATGTTTTCACAAAATTAGGGAAGTTGTTGCTGAATTTCTTGGAATGAGTTTTTTTATCCCTAAATATAAGTAATAATTAGTTGTATCCGGATTTACTTTACAAAATTATCAAATCGTAAGATACAAATCAATCTTTACCAATATTATTTATGTTACAATACCTAAATAAATCAGCTATTTCTTTTATCGAAATTACTATGCAAATGAATCTACAAATTTATTTTATCGCATAAAATTAGCGTAAAAAGTATTAATTACAAATCCTATATTCCAACTATCTAAAAAATGTATTATTTTTAGACCTAGAAATAAAGCATTTCATTCCCCTCTCTCCCTTCCCCCCCCCCCCCCCCCCCTTATATACTTATTTGGGAAATAAAAAATTATTTTATTTATTTGATTGTAAATTTTAATTTATGGCTGGCCCACTTACCTACCTTTTTTACTCCGATAAATTAGGAAACGATTTCCTTAACTAGCTAATTTGGTAAAAATTAAATCAAATCACATTTTTTTTTGTGGAAGTTATGTATCCCTCCCTAAAAATCTATATTTATATATATATAATAAGCCAAGTCATCCGAAATTAGTAAGTTGAAACTTTTTCCGCCTATTTTAATAGTTACCATAAATAGATGTGAATTTGAATTTTGAAATTTGAAAAATCCAATGATATTAGCGGGATTCAAATTTTCGAATATTTTTTCCATCTAAAATTCAGCAATAACAAATCTGTACATATATGTATAACAGAATTTGTTGCACATTTTTTAAAATTTTGAAATTCGAATTTAAAAAAAAAAAAAATTATCCAATAACATTATTGCTCCTATAAATACATAAGGTCTTCAGTAAATGAGAATCATTTTTGCAGCTGGTATTTATATTTCTTATTCATTTTGCAATTTACATTTTTTACTGCAAATTTCTAGAATTCCTTCATTCCTTGATTATTATGTGTCAACTTTGATAGTTCATTTCGCAATTTACATTTTTTTACTACAAATTTGTATAATTCCTTCATTCCTTGATTATTATGGGTCAACTTTGATAGGTACTTCATAATGGATGCTCCAAAAGTACTACATGCAAATCAAGATAAGAAAATATCAGCAACAGAATCTTGATTATGGCGAAAACAAGTTTGATGATTGCAGAATTCAAATCTATATACCATCATCGTTTTCTACGGTAATCTATAATCATATAAAAATTCAACATATATTTTAAATTTATGTTATGTGAATTATTTATATTATTGTCCATATATTTGTGCTAAACTTTACATTTTGTTTATAACATGTACAGTCTCAATCCGTTCAAAATATTGGCAAAAGATTAGAGACAATCAACTCATCCAACGATCAGCTGAGATTGAAGACTAATTTTGATTTTATTGTAGCAGAATTCAGTGTTTTAATTTCTGCAAAAATAAGTTCATGTATCAACTTCAATTGAAATTCTAATTTTATGGCAGTATTTCATTTTTGTCATTACAATATGTTTACAATTAAACTTTGATAAAACTCAGTCGAAAACGTTTACTATACGCAAGACTTTTAAGAAGAAATATCCCATTTAACAACTATCATCAACTATTGCAGAAAAATCCAAAATATTATCTTATAAACAAAATAAATTTAATATACAGATTGGTTGATAACAACTATAAAATGATATCACATATAAATTTAGAACTATCACATAATTGGAATGATTAGCGAAATCAGTACTCATTATAAACCGAATTTTTATTTTAATATAAATTATAATTATGATGTGTATATTAATATATGAACTACCATAGCTTTACCAAAAAATAGATGTGATTTTATTATTTTTTTAATATACAATAATATGTAATCTTTAATTGAAGATATCTGATAACAGAATGTTCAGATCATTCCAAATCTTTCAGATATGGTTTCTGATTTTCTATAATCCTATAAAAAGGGCAAAAGGATGGCCGCTTGCTTGATCTCAAGAATTTCTAAATTGTAAAAATCAATGTATCAAACTATATATAAATTATTGTATATCAATAATGATATGGAACCACCAGTGAGTTTTCTTATAGAGCCACCATGATGTGTTCGGTCAGCTAACACACTCCACCAAAAAAAACACGCTAAATATATTTTTGATTCCTTACTTGCCTCTTATTCCACAAAATCAGTTTTTTTAGTTTTTTTCCACAGTACAATATTATTTTTTCTCAAAATTATTTTATCTGTAAAGTATTTTATCCGTTTTTTTTCCACAGTACAATATTATTTTTTCCCAAAATTATTTTATCTGTGAAGTATTTTATCCGTTTTATTTCTTCTCTCGAAAATAATTTCATTTGTTTTTTTTCTTCTCTCATCTCTCTTCCAAAATCTTATTATTAAAGTATAATAAATTTTGGAATAGATCATACTGATTAATAATAATAAACAAACAACCAAGATATACAATCCAGGATTGCAATACAATTTAATAAGATTGAGAAAAGAACATATTTTTCTTAATGATTATTCTTATATAAAGTATTTTATTAGTTTAGTCCATTAATTTTCTAAATTAAAATCCAACTTTATTTATATTAATGAGCTCATCTTATGGATATAGGAGATTATTGGATAAAAAATATTGAAAGATTTGAAGTCATCTATGTCTTTTAAAATTCTAAATCCAAATCCAACTCTATTTATATGAATTAGCTCATCATATGGACTATGAAGATTTAGTTCATCCTAAATAAAATTGTATTTTTTATGTCTTTCTTAAAATTTATTTCTAATAGAGGATATTTTGTAGGTAAACTAATAAAATATTTTATATAACAATAATCCTTAAAAGAAAATTATTTTTGTTTCTAATAGAAAATGTTTTGTACGTAAACTAATAAAATATTTTATATAAGAATAATCCTTAAGATTATTTGTTTCTCAATTCTATTAACTGATATCGGATTCTGGATTATGTATGTTCGTTTTATTTATTATTACCAATCAGTGTAGTCTATTCAAAATTTATCATAATTTAATATTAATGTTTTGATAGAGACAAGATATAAAAATAAAATAAAAATTAAAAAAAAAATGGAACAAGATACGAGTAAGAAATTCGTGAAAAAATTAAAATGTGTTTTTTTTTTTTGGTTGATTATTGCTAGGGAGAAATCTATTCTCCACTATATAAGTAGTAGCAATACCCTGATTTGTAACTAAACTAAACTAAACTAAACTAAACTAAATTAAATTAAACCCTAAACTAAACTAAACTAAACTAAACTAAATTAAACTAAACTATCACATTTATAGTTCATGTATGAGTTTCAGGAATTGAAGATCTTGCAAGCAATTACTTTCTTCTATGAGGATAATTAAAGAAATACTTCTAGGTTTATGATGTAGATTTTGGTGGATCCTTTTGCAAAGTCCCCACCGAGGAACAATTCGTAGATTATATTCTCTTGCTTTTCTGCAAAAGTTTCAAATGGCAAACATTTTCTTGATAGATTTCTTATTATTTTCTATAGTAGTTCCTAATGGGGAAACTTGCATACCGACTTTTTCTTTCTTTTCCGATGTTATTTTCAATATTTTCAAGACTATATCTTCAAAAGTGGGAGTTTGTGATACTACTGGAATTGACGATATATACTAATTGAAGGTACAACTTGATATTTTTGCAATCAGGTTAGGATTGCTCTTTAGTAAGCCTATCTTCTATCGTGGTATATTCTTAGTTGTTTTTAGAGTTACGAATCAAGAATAATTGAAGATTTTGATATTTTATGGGAAAGCTACTACAGGTTCGTGTATAAATAAGTATTTCAAAATTCGTTAACATTTATGTCTTTTTAGAAACTTGAATGATCTATATTAGTTTTTTCCAGTAATTTTTTGTTATAGTATGTTGATACTAAACCTTTGTGTTTTTGCATGATGTTTTTTTTAAAGAAAACCTACTAATTTCGAATTTTTTAAATTCCTGTTGTTTATTTATGATGAATTTTGATGTTATTATGTTTGTTATTGAGGATATATTTATGAGAGTACAAATGACAATTAAAACATTCCTAACAAGAACACACGCACACACAAAAGTTACACATTCAAATTCCAACATGTTACACTTTTAGCACTAAATTAAATGATATTTTTGTATATAAAAAATATTAATTTAAACTCTTTTCCGTGCATCGCACGGGGTAACTACTAGTCCACATAAAAATATAATTGGGGATCAACGCGTAATAAAACTAATAAGCTTCTTTTTCTTTTTCGTTTTCTTTCTTTTTATGTTTGAAGGGAATAAAATAAATCAATATAGGCAACTGTACCCATACAAAAAGATGAAAAATCTATTTTCTTACTTTCACTTATAAATGGCTCGGAATACTCACCTTTAGGGTATTTGCCACATAATGCCCCTATATATATATATATATATATATATATATATATATGAAAAAAAAAACTCCTTATTTCCTTATATTAATTCAGGTATATAATTTAGATTTTCGATCGGGTCCTACAAGTTCCAAAATTATTAAATTTCGGTCCTTTTAATTTTTCATTATTTAGGAAATTGGTCCTCTAAATGAATACTCATGCAAGATCTGATCCCACTCACAAAATTGGTATCAGAGCCCTAGGTTTATTTAAGAAATCATGAATTATATTTATTATGTTATTTACTATCCTAACGGAGAAGACATACGAGTAAAATATAAATTCAAACAAAAGTTCGAGAGAAAATACTCCACAGGAATACTTGAGTGAGAACTCAAGTAACCAGGAATATTTTCATATTCTCGAAAGACAAAAACAGGATTTCTTCAAAGAATTTTTTCGAAGATGTGACAATACTCTTGAAAGCCATAGAAAGCTCATGAACGAGCTAAAGCAGCCTTTCAAGATGCCAAGCTCAGAGGAAGGCAAAGAAAGGATCAGACAAAAGACCCTTGAACATGTGATACCTATAGAAGGGAATACAACAGATCTCATCCACTTCACCAACATCTAGGGAAGATTTTCTACCTCGGAGATCTGGAGAAAATGTCTCAATCAGTCCCCATCAGATATCCAGAAACTTCATTCACATTTCTAGAAGAAATCATGATGGGACTAAGAAAACTGATCTTAGAGAAAACCAGAAGACAGTGCAGAGTTATGGAGAGACCATCCTCAACCATCAGAAGGAGATTCTTGAAACACTTAAGGATGTTCAAAGAAGATTGACCATCTTGGAAACCAAGCCAAGTATGGCATGGAGAAGAGAAGGATCACCATCTTTGGGCACATAACCCCTTTTACATCAAAAGGAGAAAACTACCGAAGTGAAGAGAGAGCTGACGAATACTAAAAAGATGATTACTTTTCTAAATCGGAAGAATCTATCCTAATGGATAGAATAAATTTGGTGGATTTGCAAGACCTTGCACAATCCTTTGTAGGATTGAGTCTTGTAAATCTAAAAATGCAAGAAAATGTATCTTGGGGCAACAATAGACTCCCCGAAATACACCACAGAATCCAACAAATATGGCAGAAAGCGAGGGATCCCATGATCCTCCAACAGTCGTAAATATACCACCAATGGGAGATTTTACTACTGGTGCTTATATTTATCCCCCAGGAACAAGAAAGAGAACCTAAAGGCCAAACTATATGCAATCGCCTTATGGAAAATCTCAGCTGGAGCCAATACATCCATACGGATTAGTGCTGAACCTGGAATGTGATGCCATTCTAATTATTCTTTTCCAAGATCCCAAGTCCATGGAGAGAAATGTTAATCAAAGAATATCAGCCACCTCTAGAGGATAGAATGGATACAGTGGCAAGCAGAAAGTCGTTCCTCAAAATTAAGCTTGCAGAGTGGTGTTATCAAGCGGCGCTCCATAAGAACTACAAGAGGCTAAGAGGAATAAAGAAAAGTGTTCCTCTATGTTGTGTTGAAAATGATATCCCTACTATTGTGGGAGGCCAACCATTTAGGCAAAAGAAGATAAAAAAGAGAAGTCACCCTTATGCTAGAAGAGATGGTAGCAAGAAATCTGGATCTTCATGGAGACCTAGAAAGTTTTGGTCCAAACAGAAGGCCTGGAGTTATAAAACAGGGCAGAGGTCAGGACCAAGCAGGAGCAGAGCTTCTTCCTTAGGCTAAAATCAAATGAGCATGGGAAGATCATCAACAACAAGGAAACTTTCAGAAGAGCTCATACAAGAGCTAATGAGAGTTTCAAAGACTGCAATTGCTGGACATGTGGTGCCAAAGGCCATACATCAACTGATTATCCAGACAATCAAAGACAAGGAATCAAAAAGTTTGAGGCAACTCCAAAGATGGAAGAAACTGTTTACTTTCAGGATCTAACTTAAGTATATCAGTTCGAATGTATTCCTTCATATGAAAGCATATACGAAGAAGAATATTACAGTGAGGATGAGTCTTTAGAATCAGAATCAGACGGAAGAAACATACGTCTTTCGACAAGAGACACAACAAGATCTCTCGGGATTCTTCTCATGTCAATTTCTCATAAGACTCTTATGAAAATTAAGAGAGAAGACCCAAAACTTTAAATCTATGATGGGTTTTCCGTTGGAAGATTGGACAAGACTTTGGGACATATCCTAAAGAAGAGAAAGCATCATATCATCTACAAGGTCACAGTAGGGAAAATCGCAATTCCCATGGATCTGACAAGTAATGTGATGGAGATGCAGCTAGTTTCGATGAGAGAAATTAGAGAGGAACTCAATAGAATGAATAGAGAGATTGTGTAAAAGATGTAATGGATCTATATCAGAATCATGAGAATTCTGATCAAATCGACATTCAAGGAAGTAATTGATTCTCCAGTTGATACTGCTATCTTCGACAAGAGAATCAAGAATTTGCGTGATCCAAGTTTGGGAGGATTCTCAAGCAATCTATATGCCGAAAAATTAGTGTCCTACAGTTATCCAAGGATTGTTTATAACTTGGCAGATCGTGATTTTAATAGAGTTCTAACCCTTCGTCAAGATTTCAAGAACAAGGAATAGACCATATTCTATTCCCTACAGTATTTCGTATGTACTTTCCAATACCCACCATTTAGAACTATTCGTGGGAAAGGATTTCATCAAAATACCAGATATCTTCGAGCATGTGACACATGCAGTCCATCCGGAGATTATGGAGTTGTCACCAATCCACGAGATGCATATGCGGATCACGGATCAACCTATTATGACTAGAGCTACAAGTCAGAGGTTCGAGCCAAGAAGAGTCTCCTTTCATGATAGTAGGATCATGAGCCGGAGCTGGGAAAAGAGACCTATCTCACAAGAGAATCTGGAACCAGAAAAATTCACAACCAAAGGTGAATTAAAGTGTCCAGAAGATTGGAGAGAAGTGGAGATAGTATTCGATATCATTCAAAAGGATAACATATTTTCTTGTGATGTCTTGTATTATCTATAACAACCTTCATTGGGGAGATTTGAAGGACTTCTCCAGCTAGGAGAAAACGAGTTGATTATCCAAGGAATAACAGGGCGAGAAGACAGGCGTCTTATTCTTGGATTAGAGTTTCTCGAAGAGCACAAACCTTAGGAAAGACAGCCAGATAACCGTGGCTCATAAAAATAGCAGGTTCTATGATATTCTCAGGGAACTTAGCTAGCTCTAATGACTACTAGTCTATTCTCGGTATACATCTCTATAGGGATGTTATATGAAAAATATCGAGCGGAATATTTCACGGCCTACATTAATACAGGCGCAAGAATATGCACAACCAAGCCAGAAATCTTTCCTACAGGAATGGGAGAAGATCTACCAGCTATTGCAGGAAGAGATTTCTCGAAGAGGATTCTTGTCCTCAAAAGAGGAACTAAACAAGCGAAAATAATGATCGGAGGAGCAGGAGATTCTCCATGGTACAAAGTCAAGACTCCACCAATTTATTTCCATGATACAGGTGCAGATATTCTGCTAGGAAACAATTTCCTATAGACATTCAAGCAGTTTACTCAAGAGAATGAAACACGAAGGCTTATTTTCACAACCCTATGTGATCATAAGATTATTATTAGAGAATAAGGGAGGCATTTCATCCAAAAATGCCTATTAATTTTGGCAACAAGCATGGTGATGAAGGAAAATTGAGTCACCCAAAGATGAAGGTTCTCGAAAGGTACGAAGATGCACTCCTTCAATATCTAGCCAAAACACTAGGAGAGACAGGGATGAGTGAATACCAAAAGAGATAATTCAATTCCTCAAGGTGTCTATGGAAGTAGGTCCACAACTTGATATCACCATTGAAGAACAAACATCTTTAGAAGATGTCAAGAAAAGGATATAGAGAAATTTCAATGAAGATCCTCTAGCATGGTGGAACAAAAATAAACTCAAAGCAACTTTGAAGGTGAAAGCCGGAAACGAAAATGAGTTTGTTCGATACAAAGCCATCCTTATGAATCAAGCAGATTGAGAGGATATGAAGAAGATACTTAAGGAACATCTGGACCTTAAGTTGATATCAGAAGGAATATCTCCATGCAGCAGCCTAGGATTTCTTGTAACAAACCATGGAGAAATGAAGAGAGGAAAGCCTGGATTGGTGATCAATTACAAAGGGATCAACAACATCCTGGTGAATTGCATCAAGGATGCGAAGGTATTCTCTAAATTTGATCGTAAATCTAGTTTCTATCGGATTAAGATGGAAGATGCCAACAAGAAGTATATGACGTTCTCTACACCACAAGGACATTATATCTGGAACATGATGCCAATGGGATTAGCAAATGGCCCCTAGACATATCAAAGGAAGATGGATAATCTTTTTAAAGATTATTTTAAATTCATGTTCGTGTATGTTGATAATATACTCATTGCCTCAAGGAATATGAAGGAACGTATCAAACATCTGGAAGTCTTTTCAGAAGTTTGTTATGAGGGAGGATTGGTGCTATCAGAGAAGAAAGCAGTAATCACCACCAGACAAATCGAGTTCCTTGGGATCGAGATCGATGAGTCCGGAATCATCCTTCAAAAACATATAGTGGAGAAGGTGCAGGGATTTCCGGAGGACCTCAAAGACAAGAAGCAACTTCAAAGTTTACCTGGAGTTGTCAATTTTGTCGGGATGTTTATAAAAAATCCTGTCAAAATATACGAAGGTGTTCAGCCCATTGTTGAAGAAAGATGCTGATTTCAGTTGGGGAAAATAACACAAAGAATCGGTGTTATAGCTTAAAGAGATCTGTAAAGACCTTCCAAAGCTTGCAATACTGAATGACGAAGATGAATTGGTACTCTACACAGATGTCAGTGATCATTGGTGAGCAGTAGTGTTAACCAAAGCAACCCCTAATGGATAAGTGCCATGTCGATACTGCATCGATCTCTTTGCAGAAAACAAAGCAGCAAGATGGCATATCAATGAGAAAGAATTCTTCGCAGTGCGAAAAGCTTTCAGAAAATGGCCTGGCCTTTATTCCTATTGCCTAAGAAATTCATTCTTAAAATTGATAACATGAGTGTCAAAGCTTTCTTAACAAAAAAAGATTGAATCTAAGCCTGAGAAATCTAGATTGCTTAGATGGCAAGCTGATTGTCAATATTTTTATTATAAGGTTATCATTGTATAGTCTCACGAAAATATTCTTGCAAACTTTCTAACAAGAGATGAAGTCCAGTGAACCCGACACTACCCTAACAAGATACAGGCATCTCCAGGACCGTTTGGAGGAGCTTGACAAGAGGATCAACGACCTGGATATTCAAGCCAAGGTTGCAGGTCGAGTACAACAGAAGGACTTGTCAAAACTCCGAAGCGCGCCAAAGACTACCAAACTTGCAAGTAATCGCCTTTGGGATAGCCTGATTATTCCTATCTAATGATAAGCTTTTTCAGTAAAGCAAAAGGTCGAGTTTCATGAACGGGCCTCTAACCCGGTTGCCACAGATGCAAGTATTGTGAGCACGAGTTCTAAGTTGGATCCTTACACGGATCTAGCTAAAGAAACAATTGAGCAAATGGAGGGTACTCCTCCTACTGTCTCAAGCCAACCCAGCACCTCTGGGGTAAAAGAGGGAGATATCAATCTTAGGCCAAGGACTGATACTAACGAGCTTAAAGTTTCTCCATTTCAGGTTTATCAACGAACATGGGAGAAAATTCTTGCAAGGACTGGGGTTAACCCAGCAAAATACCAGATTGATCGATCTGGTAAATATCCAAGAATATGGATGATCCTAGGAGCCCATCCACAAGAAATAAAAGAATGGTATAATTTTAGAGCTCTAACTTTGGTTCATACCGTGGCACCAAGTTTCCCAGAATCTCAAAATTTCCGAGATGGATATACAATGTCATGTTCGAGACATGGGAAAACAATAAACACCTTGAACGTGGAGATGTTCTGGAGCTGAAGTTTATATCAGCAGCCCCGGAACCATTCAAGAACGGGTCATACCCAGCTTTTGATTTTATAAAGCTACAAAGACCTGATACCAGACAGGCAAATGAGAATATGTCCCCAGATCACAAGATCTCCTTTGTATCAACCTTTACGGAGGATGATATTACTACAACGAGAATTTGGGGCCTATGGGTTTGCCTAATGGAAATGAGAAAGATCAAAGGGAGCTTCAAAGTCTTTCACAAGACGGCGAATGGATTACTTTTGATCAACACCATGACATCCAAAATCTCTCCATACCCAGAGACTATCGTTGAACAGAAGAGAGAAATGTTATGGAAGAACGAGCTGTCGGAAAGTTCAAAAATCGTCAGAAAATATTATAATATGGCGCATAATGGACTGGACGAGCCAGATTTATCCCAGGTGCCCAGAACAAGAAAATGCACTATTCGGGTACTCGTTCCCTGTCATAAATAACAAAGGGAAGAGAAACGAGAAAGAATCATCGAGAAAGCAAAAGATGCCAAGGGGACCACCCAGAGAAAATTAATAGAGGGATCCCCGACAATCAGCGAGGATTGAGTTACGAGAGTTGTATCCACAAAAAGGGACAAAAGGTGGAGAGGCATCCACAATAGAATGATTGAAGTCTGCATGTGATGCAAGGGTCCGCACCCATGTGAACCATGTGAAGGCTGGACCACATTAATGTGATTCGGATAAGAGAGGCATCCAGAAAATTCGTAAGACCAATGAGAGGTTGACAACTGGATGCAATAATTCGAGGATAGAGGGTCTCAAACCTCTATAAAAGCAAGGTAGAAGGAAGCCGAAGGTATCGACCATTCCCCTATGTTTCCTTACAAAAATAAACATTGTAATAGTTTGTTTACAATTTTCTTCCATTCTAGTTTTACGAGTGTATATGTGCTGAGAGCATAGCTACCACGGGTAGCTAAAAAAATCATCTCATCCCAAAAGGAGATGTACTGATGTAATAAATAAGTTCTAATTTCTTAGTAAACGTTAGGATCTGGTTCATCATTTTCCAAAAGTTTTATTTTTGTTCATCAACCAAGTAGAATATTGTACACCTTGAGGTATAAAACGAAACGAGGCTATGCTAGTTGTTGTTGAAGGAATCTACGACTGGAACCATTGGTCGCGATCGGGTGGTTGGGCCGTGAGGAGCAATTTAAAACTCAGTGGATACACCCGATGACAATTCGGTCAAAGGTATAAAACTTGGTTTATGTTTCAAGAATTTAATTGATGGAAGCATGATGAGCCAGATATGGTCGTAATGGACTATTTTCAAATTTATGTTGAAGATCAATTTTGCATGATGAGTTTAATTAGGGGCCAATTTATAATTAAGAAAATATGAGACGAAATTTTAAATCGGACAAAACTTGGAAAGATAAATTTTATGGACTGAATTAATAGAGACAGAAATTTGCTCACTCAAAACTTAATTATAAATCAAAGTAAAAAGTGAGCAATTTTAGGAAAAAAGGTTATCAGGGGCATACTGATCATTTTGGGTATATTTGCAACTAAAAAATTAAAGGGTCATAAAAGATTTTCAAAGTTTTTGAATGGGTACAGTTGCTTGTTTTCCATAAAATAAAACTAAGTATCAGTTATGTTATGCGTAAAAGGTAACTATTATCTAAATTAGAGATACATGTTGGTCTGCATTTTAATAATGAAGGACATATTTCAGATAATGGAAGAATATATAATGAATATACAATTATTATAATTTTAAGTAGCATTTAGTAATAAATTAATATATTCAAGATTTGAGACTCCTCAAAAAGAATTGTTATCGACTGCCTAAACATATTTTAATATGAACGTTGAAAAGTTGGGTCTTCATACTACCGGAGAAGTAATACTGGTTTTTTTTCTTTGGAGCTTGACATAATTTGAACCATATGATTTTTAATTGTGAAAATCTGATCCTTTGAGCATATATATTTTCTGGAATTGTGTAATTATAACTGTCAAATCAATATTATTGGAGGGGTTAGTATTGCAAGAATTATTGTATTATATATACTAAATAAGGACCCGTACGATGCACTGTTTGAATACCTCTCCTCTTCTGCTTCATTTCACCTTGCTCTTATCCTCTTTAACAAATTCCTCTTTTAGAATTCTTGTGTGTCTTTCTTTCAACAAATTGGGTTGGTTGACTTTTTTCTAAAATTTGTGTTCATATAGTTAGTAATAATTTTTTTGTTTATAAGATACACATTGTTTGGGTGAACGAGTAGTGTTATTATGAGTTGTGACATTCACATGTAACACATTATACTCACAATTAATCGGTACAAAAAAAAAAAAAAAATTCAACAAATTTGTAATGAACATACTTGTCATTTCTCAATAACACCTTTAGAGAATAAAATGTTGTAATATAAATATACAATTAAAAAAATATGTAACATCATACATAATAAAATGAAAATAGCTTTTTTAGATGATTAATATTTATTTCATATTACGTGTTCATTTATTATTTTAGTAAATGTTCATTTATGTGTGAGTACGTAAAATGGTGGATTTTTATCCCCGACTGTGGGAAAAGAACAACAACTCTGATGTGTGTATAAAACGCTATCGTTTGGAGTTCTGTCCTTTTTCCTTTTATTTTTTTCAAGCGGTCGTAAAAGCGGTGGCGTTTGACGATGTTGATTAAATATCTATTTTTATTCTTTTACGTCTTTCCTGCGGCTGAAAAGTCAAAACCCCAAGTTTTTTCCTCTTTCACCATTACTGCTGCTCATGATCAACAAATAGCAGGGGAAGCTGATAAATCGCACTCTTCGATAACCGATATTGATGAAAATTTCAAATAGCTTCAACATATGTAATGATATCTGAAAGGCAACATTTTAACATAATCATCCAACCTGTTTTCACTCTTCGATTCTCTCTAGAAAATGTTCCAGTTTAAAGCGTTCTTCCTCTCTCTATCTACGTTTCTAGTGTATGTATATGAGTAGGTGTATGAATGTGTAGATGTGGTTTCCTTGTTTACTAGTTTGATTCAAGCTGCTATGACCAGGTTTCAATTAGTCCTATTCTGAATTGAGATTGTGATGTCTCCATGAAATTTAATCAAAGAATTTACATATTTTTTAAATAAATTTGACAACATTCCATTATATCTTGATTAAAGTTTATAAAGCCGTCTTTTAAGTGTTAGAATTGCTTCTCGAGGTGCTCACTCTTTCACCATTGTCTGTTACTATTTTTTAATTATTAAGATTTGCAAAAAGAAAAATTGTGTGCATGTGTGTGTGTTTGTTTTTGGAAAAAATGCAATGCAAAATTGTCCAATAAAAAATGGTTGATTGCATTTTATGCCATTTGATAACAAATATATGTTCTGTTGTTTGCTGATAACATATATCTAGTTTGTCAAGATGGATTCTGATTTAGATGTCGAGTTGAAGCCAGAGATTGGTAAGATATTCAATAACTTGGAAGAAGCATGGAAGTTTTGGATTGAATATGGTTGCAAAACAGGATTTGGAGTTAGAAAGCACTATTCGAACAAGAACATTGGCATAATAACATCATACAAATATGTTTGTTGCAAAGAGGGTATTCGGAAGAAAGACAAGAGAGACCTTTTGCCCTTTAATCCACGACATGAGACTCGAACATGTTGTAAAGCTAGAATGGGAGTCACATTTGTGGAAGGCAAATATAAAGTTAATGAGTTCATCGAAGAGCATAACCACCCTCTCCATCTTCGAGAAACAACTCACATGTTGGCTTCCCAACGTAAAGTTACGGAAGTTCAGGCCTATGAGAGTGATTTGGCCGATGATGTTGGGCATAAACATAAATCAACTTTTCAATTGATGAGCAAACATGAAGGTGGAAAAGATGCTCTTGGTTATACCATATTGGATGCCAGAAATTATCTTCGAACCAAGAGACAAAGAAGTATGGTATATGGGGAAGCGGGGTGTCTAATGGGATATTTTCAGCATCAGTTATCTAAAAATCCATCATTTTACCATGCCAATCAGATGGATATGGAAGAACAGATAACCAATGTTTTCTAGGCCGATCCAAGAATGATCATTGACTACGAGTATTTTGGTGATGTTGTGTCACTCGATACCACTTATTGTACGAATCGAGCACACCGGCCGCTTGCCATATTCTCAGGTTTTAATCATCATAAAGGAGCGATGATTTTCGGTGCAACACTTATGTATGATGAGACTATAGCATCATTCAAATGGTTGTTCGAAACATTTTTAGAGGCACACAAACAGAAAAGGCCTCTAACTGTGTTTACTGATCAGGATCAAGCTATGGAAAAAGCCTTGCTTGAGGTGATGCCCCAGATGTTTCATGGATTGTGCACATGGAACTTAATGCAGAATGGAATCAAACACCTAGGAAACCTAATGAAGGATGGGTCACATTTTTTAACTGATTTTAAGAGGTGCATGTATGAGATTGATGATGAGACTCAATTTGAGGAGTATTGGAGTGTCTTACTAGCACGGTATAATGTTCATGAAAGCACATGGTTGCAATAAACTTACAACATAAAGGAAAATGGGCAGCTTGTTATTTGAAGCCCGACCTAGACATAACTCAATTTTTTAAGCACTTTGAACAGGTGTTGGAGGAAAAGAGATACAAAGAGCTAATGTGTGAATATGATGCACGTCATAATTTGCCAAGATTGAAGCTAGAGACCTCACCCATATTGCGCCAGCTTTCCGAGATCTATACTCCCATGATTTTTAACATCTTTCAGAAGGAGTTTGTTTTGTTTGTAGCTACCCATATAAAATACAAAAGTGAAAATCAATCATGCTTTGAATATGTTGTTGGAATTCAAGATCATGACGGAGAGTGGAAGGTGACATTTGATCCCAATACTCAAATGATTTCATGTAGTTGCTGGAAGTTCGAGATGACTGGTTTATTATGTTGTCATGCTGTAAAAGTGTATGATGTGATGGATGTAAAAAAACTTCTAGAACATTATATTATGGAAAGGTGGACAAGGAAAGCCAGAGGCGATATTGTACAAGATTATAAGGGAAATGAAGTTGAGGAAGATCCCAAGATACAGAGTACAAATCGCTATAGGGATTTATGCATGATGTTCATAAGACTCACAACTGAAGCATCTGTCCACCCATTAGCATACCCTTTGGTTCATAAACAGTGTGTGATCTATCAAAGCAAATCACAAAGATGCGTTTGACTGAAGAGAGCCCAGAGAACAATGTCAGTGTCAAGACTCCATTGATAGATTCTTCTATCTCACAAGCGAAGGGATTTAAGAAGAGAATTGGTGTAAAAAGGTCAAGACGATTGAAGAGTTGGGTGGAGCTTCAAGCAAAAAAAAGGAAAACAAATTCCGAAGTTAAGGTATATCTAGACTTACTACTATTTTTTCGTAATAAATAATAAATAAATGAAGTGCTTTTATATAACATATTATGGTGGTAGCTTATATGATCATTTAACATGAGATTGTAGGACCTTAGCGCAAAGAATGAAGTGCATGTATCATGTTCAGCACATTCTATACCTCATTCATTTCTTCAGACAAAAGAAAATCGATTTACCTTTACCGAATTGTTCAGGGTAGGAATTTTCCACTTTTACATAAAAAAAATTATTTTTAGCTACTAATATACCATGTTATTATTTAATGTAGGCGCCACTTGATCAACTCGGGTATTTTGTTGAAGCAATAAACTTTGGTGAAGATCCAACCGGGGTTCTTGATTAGTTGTTTGGTTGTGCTTTTCTGATTAGTCTTTTTGGAACGAAATCTAAATGCAAGTGTACACTCTAATTAGCAGTGCCAAGATATTTCAAGTTTGCAACAACATACTGTATTTTGTTGTTAGATTAGAAAAGGGAGTCCATTATCTATTGTATTCATGTTTCGCAAGGCATGATCAGATTTAATGGGATACTTGGTTTCCTCATTTTGATTAGTCTTTTTGGAATGAAATCTAAATTTTATTTTTCTTTGTTTCGTCTTTAATGTTATTTTCAATTTTTTTAGGTTTATTAGTTGTTTGTTCGTGTCTAGTAGAATAACAGGTTCAGGGACAACTTTTTGTTTGGCGTGATCACGCTAAATAAAAAAAGTTAGATTCCCTTTAAATAGCCTAATTTTAGTAGGGGGCAGAAGACTGGTTGCGTTTTAGTGTAATCACGCCAAAACGGACTAGTCTAATTTTGAGTCGGAATTTAATTGGGCATGATCACACCTAGTTTGAAATAGTCTTCTGCCTAAAAATGTCTTACAATCTTTATTTTCAGGTTTCTATAAAAAGAAAAAAAAAAAGGAAAAAGGAAAAATCTGAAAATCGAGAAAAAGCCTAATTCTGATCTTCTAATCTTCTTCTTCTTCACAGTAATCTCACAACTTCTTCTCGACCAACCCTCACCACAGCTCCACCATGTCTTCAAAACCTCCCCTGTTTATTTCTTATTTTCCCTCAAAAGAAAGTAATCCTCATTCCCCGTGGATTCGACCCTACTCACCATTATACTCGTTATTCTGAAAGTAGGTTATTTGATTTGGCAGTTTGACACCCACCAGACACTCATTATCTACTATATTGTCCTTTTGCAAAGCATCATCTTGAATGAGAATATATTCCTTTGTATAATACGATGGGTAGGCCCATACAAATGACCCAACATACCCGACTCGATGGGTCAAAACTTTAACGAATCACGAGTCGATCCAATAATGTTAATATATTATAGGAGATAAGTTGGACTGGGATGACTAATTTTAGACCCGACCATTTGGCCCGGCTCAGCCAGAAATATGGTGTAGGCCCGACGGGCTGGACTAGATCTGGCTAGGCCGCTTGAATTGCCAACTCTAATCACAACATTATAAGAAACAATATGTCGTCACTAATTAGTCGTATCAATAACTTAGATTACTATTATTATTAATCTTTTTCTAACGACTAGTTATTTCTAAGTATAATCTTAAAATAATTTATAGAGTGTTTTCAAAAATACTTTTTAATTAATTACTACAATGTTTGCTATCCAAAAATATATCATAAATAACATTATATGAGTACTGTAAAACAAAAGAAGGGAGATATATTAAAAAGTCGGCAATCATAATAGGAAACGAAAAATAATCAATAAAGAAAAAGTCAACAACAATTAAAAATAAATAATTGAAAAAAATCAAACTTTGTGCGTTTTATACACACAGCAGAGGTGTTGTTCTTTTCCCCACAGCAGGGGATAAGAATCCGTAAAATGACCCAAAAAATATAATAATGGTAAATTTAAGTTGCAATTATACAAAAGGAAGCCCATAATGAACCCTCTCTAGAAATGGTTAATGTTGCTTCCACTAACCAATTACAAACATGCATGGCTACCAAGATTGATGATCACGTCATAACTCTAAACTCAACCAAACAATCTCATCTCCAATTAACTCCCTAGCTAATTTATCATCTTAATGTAACCGTTTTCATAATGCACTAAAAAGTATCAAAGGTTTCTCAATTATCATACTTCCTCTGTTTAAAAAAGAATGTAATTTTAAACACTTTGAAAAATTTCACAATAAGTGTCACTTTACCAAAAAACATTACGATATTCCAATATTATCTTAAACAGCCTACTTAATATAGTTGATTATTTCCTTATTTCACAAAGCATACCAATTAAATACCAATTCTTAATTTTTTTCAAAAATTACAATGACATTCCTTTTGAAATGGAGGGAGTACAATAATCTCAATTGCCTTCTCACCTAATATTATCTTTAATGAAATGGCAGCCACATAAGTCACACATGCCACTTTGGAAAGGCTCCAAAAAGGGAGAGTCCCCTAAAAATATTGTAATATTAGGAATCAATTACAAAACTAAGATGACAGAATTAAAAACAAGGTGTTTCTCCTTGCACTACTAAAGCCTCTCAATACACAACAATTACCTCTTATTGGTTTCTCTAATCACAAATGTTACTATATAATAAAAAACAATTCTTTATAAAAATAAATTAAACATATTTTCTCGCCCATCTCAACTTCTAAACATAGTAAATTTAAAATTATAACTGGCATAATAAATAACTTTGTATATATATGGCAAATGTTTGTATATATATGATAAAATCATTCCAAAATTAGTTCTAATTTAAATTTTATTGGCAATTTGCTATATAAAAAAAAATTATAGGTGACAACTTTTGATAGATTCATTTATAATAAAAATAAATTAAATTAAAAAGCAAATAGTCTCTGGTTCTTTTCCCTTTTTTAATATAAAATATAGCTAATTAATCTTTTTCATAACCTTAATTTGACATATGCATTGCATATTTTAAAACAAGTTATATTAAAAAGATGCAAGTGTTTGTCTACTATTTAGGTTAGATTTATTTATGTAATATGAGTTGATTCATTTAATTGAGTCAGAGTTGTTACTGCTTACACTGGATATGAGTTGCAAGTAAAAAATAAATTAAATAATAATTATTAATGAAATTAGAAGTTATTATATAATTTAATATTCTTTTTTTTTTTAACAAAATTTAAGTTATTCAATATTTAACTTTAATTTTTCTTACAAATAAATATATTTCAAATCGTGCATCGAACAACGGAGAGTTCTAGTTTTACTAAATACACCAGATTTCTAACTATTTTACCCTCCAACCAAGACGACGCCACTGTTGTGAATTCTATCCAATAAACACTCAAAACAATCACCTCAACCT
This sequence comes from Ajuga chamaepitys, assembly GCA_958295605.1. Lineage (NCBI taxonomy): Eukaryota > Viridiplantae > Streptophyta > Magnoliopsida > Lamiales > Lamiaceae > Ajuga > Ajuga chamaepitys. The sequence continues at coordinate 13,098,604 of OY282502.1, read as the reverse complement.
CACAAACTCTCAGCTATCGATTAAAACTGGAAACGCAAGAATAAGATCAGAAAACTCAAGCACAAACGATTTACGTGGTTCAGCTTTTGAAAGCCTACATCCACGGGCAAAAACCAGAAGAAAATCCACTATGAATGAATCCCAAAGTTACAAGAAACACTCAAGTATTAATCTCTTATCAAATTGAGATTAATCTTCCTCTCAAGCTCTCATTTCTTGTGCTAACGTCTAAGACTTGTTACACTGAGTTTTTGTCAATCACCAACGTGTATATATGTAGCTGGAGTAGGAGAAAAAACCGTTGCAAACCGTCAAGAACAGAGCCAACGCAAAACAGAAAAACTGATTCTGAAAGCTTAATAGACAACGGTTTTGTGACAGTTATTCTGTTACAAACCGTTGTCTTATCCTGTAACAGAAAAACTGTTTTCTCTTCTTGTTTTCGGATTCTGTTTTTTCCTTGTTTCTTCAGCTTTCCAGCTTGTAACTCCACTTCAGCTTATTCATCCAGCTTCTAGCTAAAACATATCCATATTTTTGACACACTAAACTCACAGAAAAAGAAAAAAAGATGACCTCAATTCTTTTCATTCCCTAACCTATCTCACCAGCTACTGGGTCTCTACGGTCTATCATTATCAATTGTTGAGTCGACTATTATTAATATGCTTTTTTTTTTGTCGCGATGTACTATTTTCTTTTGTGGAAATTTTTATTTCAATATAATAACATTTTAAAGTTGAAACAATAATAAATAAAAAATGACAATCTTGAGAAACCCGTATGAGATTACCTTTGATAATTTTACCAGGTGCTTGTTCACTAGACAATGTGGAGCATGTTCAACCAATGGTAGTGGAATGGAGCTGCGTATGTTCGAAGTTGGAATGACATGCAATAGGCTCAACTTATAATTGTCCAACGGATAGAACACATGCCATTATTTATGGTTGATTTTTCTTCAGTTTTTCTTTTTTTCTTTTAAGGTTGTGTCTCCTATTTTCATACATATTCTTGAAATTCCGAGAGGGAGATATTCTTTAAATACGGAGAGGGAGAAAGTGATGGGAAGATCATACATATTCTTGAGATTCTGATAGGGAGATATTCTTTACTAAGATGGAGAAAGTGACAGGGAGAAAAGAAAATGGAAAACGGCAGCGTACGTTTTGGGCATGGTTAGTTTGTGGTGGAAGAACATTGAAGATCGAATGGTGTAGATGGAAACTTAAGATTTTGTGGAAGGTTAATTTTGACATTTTTTAGAAGGTTATTTTTGTTAAAAAAAAATTAGTGTTGTGGAGAAAGGTTGATATGGTGTATCTAGAAATGCCCTGATGAAAATGCCCCAGACTCACAACCTTTAATGTTAATTTGAGGAGTAAAACAAAGTCTTAGAAAGGGAGGCATTAGGTATTGCCCCCTTTAATTAGTTTTTTTCCTTTTTATATATTTTTTAAATTAAAAATCATTTGTATTAATAATTAAATAGCATCAGCATTCGGCAATATAATATATTCTAACCAATTAGAAAAACCTGCTTCAACCCAAGCATGAGAAGATAAGGAGGAAATAATGAACTTAGTCAAACAACGCGTCACCCCAATAGCTATCCTCAGTATATGGTGACCATCCCAAATCAGAAGATGGATACATGATTTCATCATCGATTTGGATATCACCTATCTGATCATTTTAAGGCTATTTTCTAGTGACTCCTAGCACCGCTAACAACAAATACGAAAAAAAACTGCAAGCCTTCCAAAGCTAAATCTCTGCAAAAACACAACTCATAAAACATTTCCATTAACTCCTTCCCCAGCACAGAGAACAACTAAGTTATCAAGAGTGAAACCACATCTTGTGCTTGTCCTTGTAAATCTTGCACCACACATCCCACACTGAATCGATCTTCTTACTCATCTAAACATGCATCTGTATCTAGACAAAGCTCCCAAAACACTAGTCACTGCCACGTCTTTGCACTAGGTTATGTGTCCACCCTCTTATTGGCTAGTGATTCTCTCACCCTTTGAAAATTTTGTAAAAAAATTGTGGCCTAATCAATTTGTGATAACGCCATAGGAGAACCGAGGCCTCTCTATAATATTTCCTTCAACGGATCTCCCTCCAAACTGCACAAACTCTGACGTCTTAATAGGTACCAAACATCATCCTACTTTTACATCTTGCGGTAAAAATGACAAGAAAAAATATAATGATTAATGGATCCCTCACAACCCCTAAAAAAGTAACAATAAAAGGAGGTAGGTACATGTTGACGCTCGAGATTACAATCAATCGGTATAATGTTTCACCCAATGTTGAAGTTGAGTTTGAAATGGTAGCTATAGCTTGATGTGCAACCCAATTCCCCGATATAACTGTATATTCCCCTTTATGCTCAAATTTCCAATACCGTGAATCACACTGAATTGCTCAGCTGAGAGGTGTTTCTAGAATTGCATCCGCCTGATAAGGAAGAAAAGTCGCCCAAATAGGATCCTCATCCCAACTCAATCTGAAATAATGTAGTTTTTCAGCGAATGAAGTAGCCTAAACGGATGGTCTTGATGACACTCTTTTCTGAAAATAAATCTGGTATCCAGGCTTCTTTAAGAACAAATACAATTTTTCATTGCCTATATACCATATCAAGCCCTTATCTAAAAAATCTCAACTCCAATATAATGGCACACGTAAGACGGATTTCCACCAACCTCCACTTCCATCACATCCGAATGCTTAAAATAATGCACCTCCAACAATCGTGCCAACAAAGACACATGATTTTCCATTAATTGCCAAACTTTCTTTGCCAAAAGTGCCTTATTGAAAGATACAAGTCACCTAAAGCTCATTCATCCATTATTCTTAGGGTCATATAAATCTTCCCAATTCTGTAACAAGCAATTTAATAACAAAGCACTACTACAACAAATGACCCCAAATTGTTGATTCCTTGATTAAATTTCAACAAGATATGATAATAATTCAGCAGGAAATGTAAAGATAATTGGTTGTTTCGAGAGAACCACTCTCCAGCAAAAAAGGAAGAACGCTGATAAGATTTTTCACACCCCTCTTTCTTTCGTCAGCCCTATTTCTTCATTACAAAATCCTTCAGATATTTGGGTTGGGCCTTGCTCCTGAAACTACGGCCCAATTGCTGCTCGTTTTCTTGGTTCTTCTCAATTGGGCCTCGCTGCTCCACTTGATCCTCATAAGTGATATGAATGTTCTCCAACCCATTGATCATAACATTACCCTCTCCATCAAAAGTAACCTTGTCCTCAAGGTTAAATGTTGGATAGTGTTGTTGGATGGTCGCAAGATCTTCCCAAGTGGCTTCAGCAGGCGTGAGATTTTCCCACTGAATCAATAGTTGGATAATTTGTTGTGCCTGGCGATGGATGACACGAGCCTGCAAAATACAAACCGTTCGAACGTAGACTCCGCCCACGTCTGTTAATGGAGGAAGCGGGGCTGCATTGGCCATATGGTTTCCCTTGCACGCTTTGAGACATGATATGTGAAAGACTGGATGAATACGGGCCGATGGTGGAAGTGCCAACTTATAGGCAACCGAGCCAATACGCTTAAGGATACAAAATGGCCCAAAATAGCGTCGATTGAGCTTATTGTAAGGAGAGTTACGTAAGCTAAGTTGTCGATAGGGTTGTAACTTAACAAACACCAGCTGTCCCACCTCAAAAGCTTGGTCACTACGATGGCGATCAGCCTGCATTTTCATGCGATTTTGCGCGCGAGTGAGATTTCCCTTTAGGGTCTCCAACATGGCGTCTCGCGTGATCAATGTGGTAGCTAAGTCCGAGTCGGAATCCTCAGAGAAGACATAGCGAGTAATAGTGGGTGGTGGTCGCCCATAAACAGCTTCAAATGGAGTAAAGCCTGTAGAACTGGTAATTATACCAGAATTCCGCCCAAGAAAGGAAATTGATCCAGCGTTTCGGCTCATCCGCCACAAAACAACGCAAGTACATTTCTAAGCATTTATTGACCGCCTCTGTTTGGCCATCCGATTGCGGATGATAGGCACTACTCATGGATAGCTTCGTACCCGCCAAGCGAAATAGTTCTGTCCAAAAAGCCGAGAGGAAAACCCGATCACGATCAGATACAATGGAGCGAGGAAAGCCATGAAGACGGATAACATTTGTGACAAAAGCGGCAGCAACACTCTGACTACTGAATCCAGTTGGTAGAGGAATGAAGTGCGCATACTTGCTTAAACGGTCGACGACCACCATAATAACAGTCTTTCCTTGACTAGGGGGAAGCCCGGTTATAAAGTCGAGAGATATATCTTCCCAAATTTGATCTGGAATAGGAAGCGGCTGTAGCAGACCCGCTGGAGCTGTGTTCAAGGATTTAGACTGTTGGCAAACCAGACACTCGGCCACATATTGTTTAACATCGGTCTTGAGGCCTTTCCAAAAGAAACTAGAGGCAATTCTCTGATATGGGCGTTGAACGCCAGCATGTCCCCCTAAAACCGAATCATGAAATTCCTCTAAAATTTTAGTTCGAAGAGGACCAACAGGTATGACAAGTCTGCCATGGAACAGAAGCAAGCCATCGCGCTCCGAAAAATCAGCTGTAGCATAAGAATTATTCCGAAGTGAAGTAAGGATGGAACTGGTGACCGAATCGTCCAACAGAGATTGTCGAAGTTCAGAGAGCCATGATAGAGTAGGTTGGGAGAAAACAGCAAGTTGGTGTGACGGTTGACGAGACAAGGCGTCGGCTGCAGAATTTTCTCGTCCCGGACGATACTTGATTGAGAAATCAAACCCCAACAATTTGGTTAACCATTTCTGCTGTTCTGGAGTTTGTATTGTTTGCTCAGTTAAACTCTTGAGGCTTTGATGGTCTGTTTGAATAATAAAAGATCTCCCTAAGAGGTAAGGGCGCCACCGTTTCATTGCTTGTGTGATAGCAAACATCTCTCGAGCGTATGCTGATGCGTGTTGCATCCGGGGAGAAAGTTTTTGACTGAAATAAGCTATTGGATGACCCTCTTGAGATAAAACAGCCCCCACACCAGTTCCAGACGCATCTGTTTCAATCAAGAAATTCTTAGTGAAGTCGGGCAATTGGAGCACCGGGGCAGATGACAAGGCTGATTGTAAGTGGTGGAAAGCCTGTGTTGCAGCCGAATTCCATGAAAATGCTGATTTCTTAAGCAAGTCAGTAAGTGGGGCCGCAATGGTGGCATAGTTTTTTACGAATCGACGATAGTAGCCCGTGAGGCCTAGAAAACCCCACAATTGAGTTACCGAAGTCGGTTTTGGCCAATCCACAACAGCTTGAACCTTCATTGGATCCATAGAGACTTTCCTCATCTCCATTGAGCCGTGTGATGTCTTTGCTTTTTTTTTTTTTTTTTGTAGTGAAAATGCCTTAATTTAGGTCAAAAGTCCGTTGGACGAAGTTTGGAGAAGAGACGAGTGAGAGACGAGGTAAAACGATGAAAAGAGGCAAAGATGCAAGAATTCCAGCTTGACACACCTCTAGTATTTTGCTCATATCTTGAGATCTATATGTTCAAATAAGGTGAAATAAGTAGAATTGGAAAGCTAACTCAAAGAGCTACAACGTTTCCAGAAATAGCCAAGGCCAAATTCTAACCAGAGGACCTTAAAAAACGGCTTGGAAGTTGGTTATGTAAAGTCTACCCAGTGGCAGAATCCTACACAACTGGGAAAAAAGTCGATTAAAAATGTGTTTTATGCTATAAAGTCAGCCAGGTCGGGCAAAATTCTTGGCCCGGCTAGGGCAGCCAGGGCAGAAATTGTCCTTACGCGTTTCTCACCTATTTTGGGATAAATTCGGCTCGTTTCATAGTTTCCACACGAAACCATCCCAACTTATAAATAGGGGTTCTCATGTGCAAAAATTAGGGTTTTTATTATTCTAATTGGAGCCTTGGAGTAGAAAGCAAGGAGCACACGGAGAAGAAGATCTGTTTTTCGGGTATATTAGTTCTTTGTTTTTCAATTATTTTCTATTGAATGTTTGTCTATGAATATTTGATGGATTTGATTATGAATATGAGTAGCTAATTTTCTATTCTATTTAGGCTAGAAAGTAGGTCACGATAACTTAAGATTTGATTGTTTGATTATCCTAGTCGTCGTTCTATGTTTTTTTCTATATGTTTGTTCTTATTTATGAATTTATGAATTTGGACAATTGATTGATTCATCTAGCTTAATAGTTTGGCGCCCGATATGGGAGAATTATTAATAGACTTACGATATATAGCATAGGTATTCAACATCGTCTGAGAGGAGGGACATATATGTGTAGGTACTGATCTTTTTATTCATTAGGAGTTTCGTATATAATAGTTAGTTGGAGATGATAACTATTTATACGTAATCTAAACGTTACCATCGTTTGAGAGGAGGGTTAACAATATTTGTGAATGTCTAATAAAAACAAGGATTCAATTTAAAGGTCAATCTAACATAGGAAAGTTATAACTGAAATCAAACCTTATAATACGTCTTTTAATCTGTTTAATTCTCCCAAGTTATCGTTTTCTATTCTCATTGTTTTAAGTGTTTTCATGATTTGTTATGTAAATTGAGTTAATAAAACTAACTCATTCCATTCGAGAGTCTAGATACAATTGGGTTGTTAGAATTATGGTATTAAATTGACATAGTAACATAGTCATTGCGGGAATGACCTTGCTAGTTGCTAGCTATAGTTGCACCATACATTTGCGGTCATACTGGGGGTTAAGTTTTAGTGTGTGTGAACAAGCTAAATGTAAGAGATAACTTATCTTAGTTAATCAGTTGGCCTAAAACTTTCTCATAAGCTTACAACAAGCCTAAACTTGCACACAATCAGCTGCAGTTGCTAAAAAAATATAAGACTATCATTAGCAAAGAAGAAATGCTAAATGTCGGGTAACCCCGAATTCAAACCCTTTAACCTCCCATACACCTCATAAATAGACAAGATTGAAGACATTCCATGTGCACAAAGAAAAAACAAATATGGTGAGAGCGGTTACCTTGCCTTAAACCTCTAGATCATAATCCTTATATGGATTCCAAAATCATTGGAAACACACTACAAGAAATCTGCTAAACAACAACGGCCCAAAGACAACGGTTTTCCTTCAAAACCGTTGTCTATTAAAAAGCAACCGTTGTTGTTTATAAAACCGTTGTTTTTTTTAACAATTCACTGAACAACAACGGTTATTCTTAGCCGTTGTTGTAGTCCCGTTGTTGTTCAGCGCTGATCTATTTTTTCACTTTAATTATTTCTTTTTTATTTTCTAAAAATAATAACTTTTTTCTTTATCTTTTTTTTGTTCTTCAAAAAAAAAAAAAAAAAAAAAACGCTTTAGGATTAACTTTTACATTTTACACACACTTTGACCATCAGAAAAAAATTGCCCAAACCCTAGCCACTTCTCCCCTCCGTCGCGCTTCCGTCACGCCGCCGTCGTCCCTCCGTCTCCTGTCGTCGGCTCGGCGTCACATCGAACGCGCCGCTCTCAGTGCTCAAGAGACGAACGCGCAGCCTTCTGTTCTTTGGGTATGAAATTGTTCGCATGCATTCTCCATTTTTGTTTTTGTTTTTGGTTTTTCCTTTTCTGTGTTTCTACGTTTTTGGAAATGGAAGTTTATTGGATATTTGATTCTAAGAATTTTGACCTAGCTGAATTTCACGCCACTCGTATTTTAAGTTCTAACATGTCTATATCGATTTTTGCCTTTTTAGTATTCATTTGCATATTTAATTTCCGAATCAGGCTCTGTTACTCTATTTCCATTTGAATAATAGGATTGCCAGTATGGAGAAAAGAAATTTTGAAGATCTTAGTTGCTTTTAGAAACAAGAAAAAGAAAAATTATTGTGTGCTGCAGATGTTTGTGATATTACTCAAAAGAGACTAGAGAGTTCGTTTTTATGTTTGAATATCTGAGTTGTTTTTAGAAACAAGAAAAATAAAAATTTATTGTGCCCTGCAGGTGTTTGTGAAATTGCTGCAAAGAAGACTAGAGAGTTTCTACAGCTATTGGTAATAAATGGCTGTATATTATCCCTACAGTGGTTGTTGTCGAAACCCATGCTTTCATTGTTTTCGTCATACAAGCATGCTTGAAATCTGTTCTTACAAGATTAGTTAGTTTTTTTAAGTTATTATGTTATCTGAGCATTAAATCCTGTTCTTTTTCATTAAGTGTGTTTCTATGGTACTCTAGGTGGTACATATTGTATGGACTAGCATATGATGTTATCTGAGCATGAAATCCTGTTCTTTTGTGCATATGGACTAGCATATTGTATATCAGATTTCTCAAGTCTATTATATTGAAGGCATGGTATGTGTCTATGTTATTACTTGTTATGTCCAACAGTCCAAGAAACCATCTCATTTTTCTATTTCTCGTTTCAGGAGTCCATATACACTTGATGAGTGTTGCACATATTACAGAACAATAATCTAAATCTATTTTTTTTAGGAAAGAATCTGAACATAAATATTGTTTGACCTATCAATCTGTTTCTTAAGAACAGCAAAAACTGTTAATTACTACGCCCAACGGTTTATGCAATAACCGTAATCTTTTAGCGCTCAACCATGGTCATTGTACAAACCATAGTGTTTTACATTTTTTTTTCGCTAAAAGACTACGGTTTCGCAAAACCGTTGTAGTTTAACCATAGTCGAATGCCTATTTTTCGCTAAAAGACTATGGTTCGAAAAACCGTTGTGGTTTAACCGTGATCGAATACCTATTTTCGCTAAATGACTACGGTTTGCAAAACCGTTGTGGTTTAGCTGTAGTCGAATACCTATTACATTAAAAAAATATTTTTGTGTGATCAACGACAACGGTTAAGCTAACTGTAGTTAATCGAGCATTGTCATTGTCCTTTTTAATTTCCCTAACCTTTTTAAATACATATTTACAAGATTAAAATATTTTTTTTAATGTTTTACAATTAAATAATATTTATTATTAATTTTTTAAATTGTTCTTAATTTCCTCGATGTCTACTATTGGCCTATCTAGTATTTTGAATTTAGTTGTACAATTTTTTTTTTTTTTTTGTGTACAATATTAATAGATTATTATTCATTATTAGCAATATATTTTATTCATTGAATATATAAATGTATTTATATATCTTTACAAAATAAATCCTCCGACGGATTGCTGACAGACTAACAACCTATTTTAGCGAATAAATTTTTTTGTCGATGTTTAGTAGTAAACTAATGTACTAATTTTCAATACGACAAAATAACGACTATTTAGCGACGAAAGACCACGATGGATATGATTTAGTCATTAAATTTATTAAAATAATCCTAACATTTTAGGTGTATAATATACTACTATTTTAAAAATAATTAAAGTTAAATCTTACTTTAAAAAATTAAAGTAATATGCCATATGTTTCAAGGTACTAGTAAGGTGCACGTGCTTCGCACATGAAACATATAATTTTACGAAATATTATCTTATAATAAATAAAGTACAAATTACTGATTATGCATATTAATTATTTTAAAAAAAAATAATAAATTTAGAGTTAAAATATAGTTATGTATTTTAGTATTTTCATTTTGACTTTATATGAATTAATAAACTACTTTTTATTACAATAGTTTCAATTTGACTTTATATGAATTAAAATGTAGAGTTAAAATATACTTATGCATTTTGATAGTTTCATTTTGACTTTATATGAATTAATAAACTATTTTTTATTAAAATAATTTCCTTCTCGTATGAAGACTTAATAATATAGTCTCCATACAAGGAGAAACTAACATTTGATAAAATTATGGATATGTATTTATGTTCACAATTTAGTATCATTATTTTCTTATGAAATAAAGTAAATAAAATAAAAATTACTGATTGTGAATATTAATTTTTTTTGGTTAAAAATAAATTAATTTAGAGTTAAAATATAGTTATGTATTTTAGTAGTTTCATTTTGACTTTATATGAATTAATAAACTATTGTTTATTACAATAGTTTTATTTTAACTTTATATGAATTAATAAACTATTGTTTATTACAATAGTTTTATTTTAACTTTATATGAATTAAAATTTAGAGTTAAAATATAGTTATGTATTTTGGTAGTTTCATTTTGACTTTATATGAATTAATAAACTATTGTTTATTACAATAATGTTCTTCTCGTATGGAAACTCATTGTCTTACGAAATAAAGTAAAAATTACTGATTATGCATATTAATTTTTTTTTTTTTTTTTGTTAAAAATAAATAAATTTAGAGTTAAAATATAGTTATGTATTATAGTAGTTTCATTTTGACTCTATGAATTAATAAACTATTGTTTATTACAATAGTTTCATTTTAACTTTATATGAATTAAAATTTAGAGTTAAAATATAGTTATGTATTTTGGTAGTTTCATTTTGACTTTAAATGAATTAATAAACTATTGTTTATTACAATAATTTCCTTCTCGTATGGAGACTTAATAATATAGTCTTCATATGAGGAGAAACTAAGGGTCTGTTTGCTTAAGATTGGGGTGTGTTTAGCCAAACCTGACTGAGGGAGTTAATGAGCGTTCTTTATCGGGATTCGCTCTTCTAAATTTACTGATCACAATCTCAAGCAAACGAACCCTAACATTTGATAAAATTATGGACATTTTTTTATGTTCACAATTTAGTATCACTATTGTTATTATTATTATTATTATGGTTGTTTATGAATTTTTTTTAGAAAATTTCATCCAATTATAGACTCAAGTAATTAGAAAATGTCGAGGAAAAATATATAAGCGTAATTCAGTCACTACATTAAATTATAAAAAATAACCCATACTTTTATAGTTAGGGAGAAAATAATAAATTTTCGCTACAAGAAAATCGACCTATAATGACGAAAATTTAATGACAGACTGAAAAATCGTCATTAAATGTAACTTTTAATGAGAGGAAAAATAAAATCCTAACTAAAGAGTTCCTTATTAATGAGAAAATCTTAAACCACTCATTATTGATAAGAAAACTTCTCATTATAGGTGGAAAATTAGGATGCCTCTCATTATTTAGGCAAAACAAAATAGGCGGTAAACTAATTTTCAGCCTAGCGCCATTTTTTCTCTTTTTTCTTTTTCAGCGAAAAATAATTAAATATAAAGTGTTCAAAAGTGAGTGATAAACGTAATAAGAAGAAAACCCCAAATTTCCCCCAAAAATGGCCTAGTCTCTTTCTCTATCTCCCCCTTGCGACCGGCGAGACCAAGCCTTCTGTTGCAACCGGCGGGATGGAACCGGCAAGATCATATCAACATCTCCGAGATCTCACTCTCCATCACAAATGGCGGGACAAAGAAGAACTATTGATAGACTTGTTTTACTAATTGCTAATTGGTATTTGCTTTCAGATTTATATTTATTTTCCTTACCTTTTTCTCATCCCTTTGGTTTGAAATGTATGTAGGCTTAGCTTTTGTATACATAGCTACTTATTGTAATTTGACTGCATGTTGTTAAATCTGTTGTTGAGCCAAATCCTGTTGCTAATCTTGATTTTGTGACCGATGGAGGGAAGGAGAGCTAATTCAAGAAAGGGCTGAAGTTAAAAGTTGTATTACATGAAGGATTTCAGGAGAAGGGCAAATTCTCTGTACATTCTAGATATTTGTAAGTCTACATTCATGTAATATTAGGTTTATTTTATTTTATTTTTTATTTTTTATTTTTTATTTTTTTTTAATCTCAAGTTGTGCTTGGTAGGAGATAAGTAATATGAGAATAGTGTATGGAATGGTGGATTATGGGGGTGTGTATGCTGAAATTATGGGGTTAGTATTATGACATTTTGGCCTTCTTTCTTTCACTTGTATTACTAAATCAGCCCTTTCCTGCTTTCTCATTTTGCATTAACCATGCTCTTTAATTGTCAATAGTGTGATTAGTTGTTAATTACAGCATGTGTGTTTCATTTTACATAAACTTAAGTGTATTAAAAAATTCCTTCCGAAGTGCATCTAGACCTGAGTGCAACTTGGAGTCCGAATTCAACTGCATACAACTACTGTAAATTTCGTTGCATGATTGATCAATGTGCATTTGTAAATGCATTTGTGTCTCTTATTTCCACATAACATATGACATCATATTGGAGGTTTTGCTCCTTGTAGTATCTTGAATTTGTGTTGCATGGGGTTTTTCCTTTTCTGAAATTGATGATTTTTTCCTTTGCTTTTTTTTTTTTTTTTTTTTTTTTTTTTTGGCTTTCTTCTCCCCCCAAGATGAATCTTAAATATGGCTATGTAGGAGTATAATATCTGAAATGAACATTCACATATTCTCATTTTTTTACGTGGTAGGGTCATCTGCTTGTTCTTGAGAATTTCAAGCCTTTTGTCCTTAATCGTGGCTTATAGAGATGGGCTATGTCAGTCATGAGTCTAAGATACTGAGCACTGCTACAGATTCAGATACTGGACATGATGTAGATACTGCATCAGTTTCAATAGCAGCTACTGAGGACATCTCAGGAAGGCTTGTTCTTGGTAAACTTTTTAGTTTGCTCAACTTTCTCTGTGTATTATCTGTGTGCACAATCATGAAATTGTTTTGTTTCTTATGTTTAAACTTCAGAGAACGAATAGTTGTTCACTTGGTAATGCAATGACATTAAGCTTTGTGTATCTAATTCTTTTGGTGTCGGCTTCCAGTCCTTTATCAAAGAGATTTCTCAAGAATAAAACAACAGTCTAAATATAAGATTTATTTTGCATATGCTTTTTAGTTGTATTAGAGTTAATCTCTTGCAAGCTCTCATGCCCCACCTCAATACATAATGTATCGATTTCATCTTGTTACAATAGTTCATAAGTTTTTAGTTGTAGCTTAATGTGCTTAATTAAATGTCAGATATGGACATATACTGACTTCTGGCCTTCTTTAATCTCACAGTCCTTTTGGATTAAGCTTTGATGATTCTGAGGATAATGTTTGCTAATATATATACATAGTTTCCTAATATTCTATATTGCAGTAGTGGTTTTAATCAGGTGACGAGATCAGGTTCGATAACAGCCTTTACATGTTAATATGGAAGGTAACTCCCTTTTGCTCTACAAATGTTTGACACATCGTCTCATAAGCCAAATGCAAACTCTACTTCTTCTATGAAACTATTTTATGCAGAGTACCTGCTCATTCCGTTTGTATATTAACTATAAATGGAAAAATAATGACAAAGAGCATATATTTAGTTTGAGTGAATCAACTCTACTCTTCAGTTAAATTTTAGTAAGTATGTGCTTGTTTTCAACTCATCACATGGAATGACATTTATCTTCTTGTTAATATTTATGAATAAACATTTGCACTTATGGTTTAAATTGACAATTGGCTCTCGGATATAAATTTGTCTTCTACTTTTCATTTTTTACTTTATATTTTGTTGATGCCTACACTTTTGTTTATTTGATTAGATCCTTTTTTATCTTGAAGGTCAACAGAAAACTGATCCCTTTGAGGTTTGTTAGCAATTGTATTTGTATCATTTTTATGCAAAGACTTAGGTTTTTTTTCCTTCTCCAAAGCATGAAAATTTGTATTATATGAAGAAAACTATGTGAAGAAAAATCGCAATTGACTAATGTTAGAACTGTTGTTTCAAAGTTTGGCACCTCAGTTTTGACAAAGCAAGTACGAATAATGTTTTAGATTCTATATCCTTGTCATTTTCTTTCAATCGGATGGATGCATTACCATAGAAAGGTACGTATAAACTTGTCTAGAAATTTAGCTTAATTAAGTATTGAGATGCACATCTAATTTTTACCTTTTTTTTGTTTGGGTATTTGGAATTTTTTTGGTTATGTGATTGTGGCAACCAGACTGTTGTTTTGTTTTGTTGAATTTATAATGTGCTTCTTTTTTTTTTCAATTACGAGAACAGTATGTGAACACAATCTAATTTGCAAACTGACAAACCACATCAGTCTTCAAATTTCTTTGAGATATATTCTATGCCAAATTTCACTATTAATTTTTCTACTTTAATTTGCTGGTTGTCGATCAATTCGTCATGTGGCTATGTTATTATCTTTTGCTACTATAGATCTACTATTTTTTGGCATTGGTTTGGAAAGTATTATAATTTGTTGTCTGATATATATAGATGTAGATATATTTATATATCATAGTAATATTTATGTACTGAAGTAATTCTGGGGAACATATAAGGTACTCCAAAGGTTCCAAATAACCCACAATCTATCATCAAATGGGATTCTTGACTTCTTAAACTCAAAGTTTGTGAGAGCCGTCACATCCCAGCTCACCCACCTTTGATGGATCCATTCTAAATTTCTTGATACTTTGAGGTAAGCAACTGAATGGACTTGTGTTTCTTTTATCTTTGTTATTGGAAACAAAAAGAAGGTTCTTTGTTGTGTTCTTTTCAATCTATGTTGATATAGGGTAATACAACTCATACGTTATTTGTTTGTTTTGACAGATCTTATTGTTGAAAATTGCTTATGACTGAATCATGTCCTAGCACATTGCTCTGGGATCTAATCTTTGTTCGGAGGGTACCGTGACAAGAAAATAACTTAGATGATTGGGGATTTTTTGTTTCACTTCAATGTTGTGTAGTACTTCTTTTTGTAGTTTATTCTTGTTTTTTTATCACTTTGTACAATTATACTTCTATTGATATTGAGAAACAAATTTGGAGCTATTTTTCTTTATCGTCTATTTTTCTTCGTTTATTACTACATTTCAAATCGTCGTCAATTAGAACGTACAAAAAAACGTAGTTATTTCAATATACGACTACGGTTATCATTTTCAATAACTACGGTTGTTAGTTCAACTTTGAACCGTAGTCGTTAATATATATTACTACGGCTCAGATCGTAGTAAAAAATTATTTGAATCGTGGTCATACATACCGTAGTGGTAGATATTAAATTTTCAACTACGGTTCCCAACCGTAGTTGTTAGTGTATTTTACTACGGTTTAAACCGTAGGCAAAGTAATTTTCTAACTGTTGTCCTTTGTCGTGCGGATACGCTACTAGAACGACTACGGTTCCTAACCGTGGTCTTTAGTATTAATCACTACGGTTTTGAACCGTAGTTATTTGGAGAGGGTCTACGACTACGGTATGTACCACTACGGTCACAACATGTCTTTAACTACGGTTTTTAACCGTAGTGTTAAACGTTTTTTGTTGTAGTGAGTGGTCACACAATGCATTAACAACTAAATCCATCCATTCTCAAATCCAAGCCTTCCCAATATTGCCTCCAAATAAACTCATCCCACTCCTTCATATGTGTTACTCTTATTCAATTTGAGCAAACATAACGAGTTTACTCTTATTACTCTTAAGCCAATTCATGCATTAATACCTTAGTTACATATTATCTATGATCAACTGCCCATGATCAAATGCACTATGATGCAGATCAATAACTTGTGCTAAAACTGATCGAAATCGATTTGAAATAGTTCGAGCCACTATCTTATCACATACATTGCATGAACTAATTGGTCTAAAATCTTGATGGACTCCCCTGCACATTAGCATGAAGCACAACACAGAGCACCTCAACCTCCCCCCCTCCCCCCAAATCTGATGAGGTATTTGCTAGGGCTGTGGAGGATCATGGTAAGCCGTTTGAGCCTCAGCCTCAGCTAGACCCAGTTGCTTCTAGTGAGCATAGAGAGCTCTCTCGTCAGCCATTCGAGAAAGTACCAGTAGTTAGAGTGCAAGATGGAGAACTTCAATATTGCCCCCAGTTCCAACCTTGCACGTCCTCGAGAACAGCGGGCTGAGATATGAGCGGAGCTGCGTTCGAAGACAGAGATCATGGAGGAGTTCGAGGCTTGGCACATATCTCAAGGGCACTGGCATTATTAGCTTCCTCTTTGCATAAAGATCCATATTTAGTTTCTTTTACTCTGTAAGTCCACCCATAGTGTACCACTTGTCCTCACAAACATGTTCACAAAATAAGTTTGGGGGAAGGAGATAGAGTGTACACCCGCGGGATATTACACACACACACATATATATATATATATATATATATATATATATATATATATATATATATATATATATTCTTGTTTATTTGCTTTCTACTTTGTTTAGGATGAATTTTTTGCTAATTTATTATTCAGCCTATAATATAATAGTTTAAACTATTAAAATTTGAATTATTTAAAGTTTGGGCCTTTAATAGTTAGTGAATTTTTTTAGATTTATATTACCTGGTTACATATACATTGCATTCTTAGGATTATTTTATTGTTTGCACGTTTAATTTTATTAGGATTAGAAAGTCAAAAGAGGCGTGCACTTAGTAACTTCGCCGGCATAATAAAAGGATCGTGGTGACGAGCTCGTGATGAGCCGATTTTCTATTAAAAATTAAAATTACACATGGTTGTACATAGATGGACATAGTGATATGAAATTAAGCTAGTTTTCATAGGTATGATAAAAAAATCATGAGATTTGAGCCATAATTGAACTCCAATTTTTTTAGTAATACTTGTTTTATCTAGAGTTTATTTCATTGATCATGTCATATTGCATCTCTAGAACTTGCCTTGCGTCTGTTCCGATTTGTCCTGTGTATATAAGCTTGTAAAATGATCTTAAGCATTCTTTGTTTAATATTCTAGCCTACTTTATCCAAATTTCCCTTGCCAAAAGGAATATATTTTCCTAGTTAGCCATTTTGAGCCTTAGCTTTTTCCTGATAGCTTTATTCAATCTCATAACCTATTTTAGCCTTTTCCTAAATGCTTGGAGATATTGAGTAGAGGAAAGAGAGATAGATAGATAGATAGATAGATAGATAGATAGATAGATAGAGAGAGAGAGAGAGAGAGAGAGAGAGAGAGAGAGAGAGAGAGGGTGATGTTTCCAAAAAGGCACCACAACTCTTCAAAAACTATAAATAGACCCCCAGATTCTGCATTTAAATTAATTCTAAGATTCTCTCTACATTTGCATTCTAATTTTCTAGCCCTCCCGAATTCAAATATAAGAAAGTCTCGAGTATCCAGTAGTTCGCCAAAAGCTTTGGTTTTGTTATTCTGCGACCTCGAAAATTAAAGTTGTTGTATCTTGGGGACGATTGCTGAAGACCAAGTGCACCAGAATTTGGGGCAATATCGTCGTACTAATAGCGAGTCAAAACCGTGCCTCGAGTTTACCAACAGTATAATTGAGTCGGTCATTCAAGTACAGCACACCGAACTCCATCAAAAGCATCAAAGTTTATACTTATAACAAGGTCATCATAAAACCTTACTATTAAACCTTATCCATAAACTATTTAAATTTATTCCATCACAACGGTCAATTACATTGTGGCTCACTTAATCATTATATATGTTGGCAAGATTAACACACAAGTCACTCAATCAACTCACACAAGCAATTTCTCAAACACCTTGTAAGCACAAGTGTAATCAAGCAATTCAACAAGAATCTAAACTATGAACAAAGGAATTTTATGTGGTTTGGCAAGATGCCTAGGTCCACGGGTCAGGATGAAGCATTGACTAACACAATCAGGGATTACAAGATAAAAGAATCAAGAGTTCAAGCTCATAATATCCTATGGCTCTATATTCCTCTCTTGATCTCTCTACAACCACTTGTATTCTCTCTCTCTCTCTCTCTCTCTCTAATGTAGTTCATAATAGAATAACAACAATACATTCTATATTAACCAACTTATCTGACTAAAGAACGGAATAAGGGTGAATCTTACAAAAATCACCAAGATACCCTTCTAGAAACTGTAAACTGCAGAAACGACAATAGTTTTTCTTCAAAATGACAATGGATAGACAACGGTTTTGATAGGTAAGTTAGTTAAAACGTTTTTAAAGGCCTTGATTCAAAACTGATTTTATTTCCAGCTTATAATAGCTTATTCTGAGTTGTTCTTTCAAAACTGCTTCGACGACGCTTTTCAAGAAGTTGACTTGGCTGAATGTTTAGACACATCACCCATCTTCAACAATCTCCACCTTGGCTGAACATCTAGCAGAAAATCAATCCACCATGTTAGCAAAACTCCACCTGAACCTCACAGCCCTTAAACCACGGTTGTTCACTCTACATTTGTGCAGCTTGAACAACTGCAGACAATATCTGAACTTGTCAGCAGCTAAAGCCTTTGTAAGCGTATCTGAGGCATTCTCCTCAGTTTTCACCTTCACCAAAGTCACCACTCCTTTCTCAGTTATATATCTAATAAAATGGAGTTTAACATCTATATGTTTACTCCTTTATGGAACAATTGATGCTTTGCCAAATGTAGTGCACTTTGGGAATTACAAAAGACCTTCACTGATTTCTGACTAACTCCAAACTCTTCCAAAATTCCCTTTAACAAGACAGTTTCTTTCACTGCTTCTTTGACAACAATCTACTCAGCTTCAATGGTTGACAAAGCAACCATTGATTGCAGCATAGACTTTCAGCTAATTGTTATTCCAAATAATGTGAAAATGTACCATGATTGAGTCTTCCTTGAATCCAAATTAACAGCATAACATGAGTCACAAAACCTTGTAAAACATCTCCATCATATTCATTTGATCTTTTGAACAGAATACTAAAACTGCTAGTCCCTCTTAGATATCTCAGGACCCACTTCAAAGCTTCATAATGTGCTCTTCCTGGATCCACCATGTATGTACTGACTACACTGATTGCATGAGCAACATCTGGTCTTGTGTAAATCATAGTGTACATAACACTACCAACAACATTTGCATAAGAAATTTTGCTCATTTCTTCTGCTTCTTCTTTTGTCTTTGGTTTCTGCAAATCTGACAGCTTGAAATGTTAACCCAAAGGCGCTGAAACCACACTAGCTTCATGCATATTGAGTCTTCTGAGTACTTTCTTGATGTAGTCTTGCTGATGCAACCATAAATTCCCACTGGACCTGTTTCTTTCTGTATCCATTCCAAGTAGCCTCTTGGCATTACTAAGAACTTTCATCTCAAACACAGTTTGTAACTTTCCTTTGAGATTTCTGATTTCATCTTTGCTCTTACTTGCAACTAACATATCATCTACATACAAGAGTAGAAATACTAGTACTTGTTTTCCAGAAAACTTCAAATACACACAACTATCATATCTTGACCTTATGTAACCAATAGATGTCGTATGTGTATCAAACTTGATGTACCACTATCTAGGACTTTGCTTTAGTCCATACAGTGAATTTTGTAAGAGACACATTTTATTTTCACTTCCAGGCATGATGAAACCTTCTGGTTGAGCGATATAAATCATCTCTTCAAGATCTCCATGCAGAAATGCAGTTTGTACAGCCAACTGCTCCAAGTTCAAGTCATACTGTGTTACCAAGGCAAGTAAAATCTTGATTGAACAATGTTTCACTACAGGTGAGAAAATTTCATTATAGGCAATCTCTTCTATCTGAGTAAACCCCCTAGCCACTAGCCTATCTTTGAATCTCATAGATTTAGTGTGAGTCACTTCCACTTTCCTCTCGAAGATCCACTTACAGCCGACTAGCTTCTGCTTATGGGGCTTGTTCACCAAAATCCAAGTTTTATTCTTCTCCAATGAATCAATTTTCTCCATCATTGATAATAACCACTTTTCCTTGTCACTGCTCATCATTGCTTCCTTGTAATCCCGTGGTTCATTGCACTCTATATCATCTGCTGTTACAAGAGCATATGATGTAAGATAATCGTCTGCATATCTAATAGAAGGCTTTATGATTATTTTCCCCCTATCCCTGATTAGTTGATAACTCTGCAAGTCTTGTTCTGAACTTGAGTGATGCTCATCCTTAGATTCATCTAAATCAATTTCTTGCTCTTCCTGACTAGGCTCCACCTTAACAGGTTATCTATTTTTTTCTTATTCTAATGACAACTTCACTTGTTGTTTGTCCTTAAATGGCATGATATCTTCACATAAATAACATCTCTACTGACTAAGATCTATCCTGCACCAAGCTCAGTTGCACCAGAGTATATATCCCATCACTCCAGATGGAAACCGAAGCATGATACACTTGATTGCCCTTGTATCAAGCTTATCTTGCTTGATGTGAGCATAAGCTCTACAACCAAACACCCTTAGATGTGAATAAGATGGTGTTCCAGTCCATTTCTCCTAAGGAGTTAAACCTTCATTTGATGTTGAAGGATGCCTGTTAATCAGATAAGAAGTTGTAGAAGCTACTTCTCCCTAGAACCTCTTGTCTAACCCTGAACTTGAAAACATACATCTAACTCTCTCTAAGATAGTTTTAGTCATCCTTTCTAAAATACCGTTTTATTGTGGACTCCCTGGTACAATTTTGTGTCTCTTTATGCCCTTCTTCTTACAGAAGTTACTGAAATCCTCAGACAGAAACTCTAAGCCATTATCTGTACTTAAACACTTTATGGTTGAGTTCTTCTCATTTTCTACCTCCTTACACCAAATTTTTTAAACTTATCTAGTGCTTCAGACTTGGTCTTCAAACCTTAACTAAAGTTTCCTTGAGAAATCATCTATCAAGCTCAAGAAATACTTTCCACCCCCCAAAGTTTGAACCCTTGATCGCCCCCACAGATCAACATGAATGTATTCTAAAGGAACCTTTCAGCAATGCTTTCCAACAAGGTGAGTTTGTTTTTTTTTTTTTTTTTCCTAGAATACAATCTTCACAAACCCTCTGATGACTAGTGTCTCCCTTATAGGTAATCAGATTCTATTTCACAAGTTGATTTAAACCAATTTCACTAAGATGCCCCAACCTAGCATGCGATACATTACCCTCATTAGCTACTGCTATTTCAGCTTCACTAGTTAAGACAGTTCCAATAAAATAATAGAGACTAGCATATCTTAATCCTCTCAGTGCCACTTTAGAATCTTTAATTATATCTAGATAGCCATTTTCAGACTTGAAACTACAACCTCTATTTTCTAAAGTACCTAAGCTGATGAGATTTCTTTTAAGCTGAGGAATGTACCTGACTTCTTTGATGATTTTAATGGAACCATCATGAACTTTGACTCCGATGTTACCTATGTCTTTGACAGGGCACACTTGGTCATTCCCTAACATAACAGTTCCAATATCTTGTTCTTTAGAGTCGGTAAATCAGTTCAGATGTTGACTCATGTGGAAACTACACCTAGAGTCTAGAATCCAGTCATTTCCTCTTTAATACATGTGTTTCTTCTTCAGTTGCTTCAACCACTTCTATAGAACTTGAGGCTTGAGCACCTTCTTAGATCTACTTCTTCTTCCATTCAAAGTATTTTTTCTTTAGATGCCCTGGTCTTCGACAAAAGTGACACTTCCCGGTCCCTTTATCTCCAAACATCTTGGCTTTTCCTTTAAAGTGCTTCTTGGTTGAATCATTGAGATGGGGTTTCTTTCCTTTGAAACCCTTTCCCTTCTTCATGTGCATTCCTTCACCAGCCACATCAACCTGATCTTGATTGAGGTTCTGCATTTCTTTTGCTCTCAAGGCTATTTGGACTTCAAGAAGTGAGATACCACATTCCCTACCATATAACATTACATCTTTTAAGTGATCAAAGGCTTTTGGCAGAGAGTTTAGTAGCATAATTGCCTTGTCTTAATCCTTCATTTTTACATCAATGGATTCAAGATCATCCAGAGTCTTATTGAACTCATCTAGTTTGTCTTCTACACTTCTTTCTTCAGTAAATTTGTA
Organism: Ajuga chamaepitys; assembly: GCA_958295605.1. Lineage (NCBI taxonomy): Eukaryota > Viridiplantae > Streptophyta > Magnoliopsida > Lamiales > Lamiaceae > Ajuga > Ajuga chamaepitys. The sequence continues at coordinate 13,076,821 of OY282502.1, read as the reverse complement.
GGAGAACAACTTCTGCTTCAAGTACAACCTATCAGCCGTGGACTTAGTCATATAAAGCTTGTCCATTTTTTGTATAACTCCTGAATCATCCTTTTCTTTTGATACTTTTCTTAAAACTTTATCAGAATGACAAAGTATCAACAGGTTGTGAGTTATTTCTAGAATCTCCTGCTTCTGGCTTTCTTCCATCTTCTCTGGAAATGCTCTGTCCCTTTTCAAAGCAGTTGCAAGGCCCCCTTGAACTAGGAGGGCCTTGATCTTGATTTTTCAAAGTCCATAGTCATTAATTCCATTGAATTTCTCTATCTCTATCTTGGAGGTTAATATGATGTGGAATTTCTCTGCTCTTTCAAAACTGCTTCCACGACGCTTTTTAGGAAGCTGACTTGGCTGAATGTTTAGACACATCAACCATATTCAATAATATATTACTTCTCACAATATAATAATATAAATCATTATCTATCAACGAATATTGATTTAACATTTACAATACACATCATATTCTATTTAAAAGATATATTTTGGAAGTGTACATCCCTCATTCAAATGTACCTATCCTTTTCCAAAAATACCGACATAGTGAAAGCGCATTCACCAATAAGAACACACAAAAGCGTACATACAAGCAAGAACACATAATTACATAGTGTTGATTCACAACAAATATCGACGAGTACTGAATATCTGAGAGAAAACCATTTTTCTTTCATAAATCAACCATCTAAAATACAATTTAAGATCCCTATTCATAGCAGTAGATAAAAGAGTCTTAAGCAGTTAATCATAATTCTAATAGAAAATAAATTAAAAGTTGTCCTCGGATATAGCTATAACAAACTAAAAAAAGTCCTAGCAAAAAAAAAAAAAAAGGAAAAATTAAAAGTTATCCTCGGATTTATCACTATGGTGGCTGAACGGATATGTAGAAGCCCTCCTCATTTTTGTTTGTTGTTGATTTAGGGATAGGGGGGTAGTGAGGCGACGATATGACCACCTATGAGGTTCAAGACTTTCCTTTATTCCTAGATTATTTCTGAATATGGAGAAACTTATTATGGTGGCGGCGACAAAGATGATCGTGACTGCAGCAACTACGAACTTGCTGGAGCGGTGGGGGTGGTGTTCTAATAATTTTGCAGAAGAAAGAAAATAAACATGAAAACGAAAAAATAAAAAAAGTTAAAAGGAAATATAATTAATCTATCAAATTTGGTTTATTTCGTCGTTTTTTAGTTTTTCTTTTTTTAGTTTTCAGATTATTATAAAAAAATTGATTTTTTTATATATTTTAATATAATTTTTACTATATTTTTAATTTTAAATTTATTGAATATTATTATTACAAGGTAATGATAAATATGTGGCACAACACCTGGGCATATTAATGCCACGTCCGATCATTCACCGCAAAGCCCCAAATTTGATGCCACGTATGTGCCACGTCAAACATTTCGATCAGTTAAGTGAGCTCCGGTGAAATTTGTCCTCAAATTGGACAATCTAACAAACATAAAAGATAAAAACTTAGGTGCATATGATGCACCATATCTTATTGTACACCACCCTATTTTTAGAATAATATTTCCCGCGCGCTTTTATATAAATAAGGGTATGTTTGTTGGACGCTAAAAGAAAATGACCTGGTGGTATTTGATGCAACCTTAAACATCTCAACTTTAAGGTCGGGGTTCAATTTCGGAATGTTCCTCTAGCCCATGCTTTATATTTTTTTCCTTTTTTCTGCGTCTTTTTTCCTTCTTCCTTCATTTTTTTTCCTCTTCCTCCTCCTCCTCCTCCTCCTCCTCCTCCTTCTTCTTCTTCTTCTTCTTCTTCTTCTTCTTCTTCTTCTTTCTTTCTTTTTTGTAAGTTCGAAACATAAATATTGTACAATATACAAGAAAAATTAATCTAACCAAACCTATATTGTCATACATCATAATATATACTATGTCCAAATTTTAAATTCATTGTGTGGTTTGAAACTAATTTGCAAAACATAAATATTTTCGTAGTGTACAAGAAAGTTAGTTAAAGAAAACATATACTGTCAGACATCATAACATATACTATATCGAAATATTAAGTATACTGTAAGTATTGTAAGTTGGAAAAAATAAATATACCAAAGTATGAAACAAAAATTAACTAAAACAACGTATACCGCGAGGCATCATAATGTATACTATATCAAAATATTAAATATACAGTGAATATTGTAAGTTGGAAAAAATAAATATATCGCAGTATGATACAAAAATTAACTAAAACAACGTATACTGTCAGGTATCATAATGTATACTATACTGAAATATATTGTGAGTATTGTAAGTTGGAAAAAATAAATAGTTCGCAGTATGAAACAAAAATTAACTAAAACAACGCATACTGCCAGACATCATAACATATACTATATCGAAATATTAAATATACTGTGAGTATTGAAAACTAATTAATGTGTAAAATATGAATAATAACTTAATATCTTAACTTTATTTTTAAGTAATGTTATGTATTTCATAAGGGGACAATAATTTTATTGTAAATTGAATTTTTTTTTCATGGCATAATAGAAAAATTAATCAAACCAAACATATACTTTCAGACTTTATAACATATATTATGCTCAAAATTTGAATATACTATTTGCAAGTATTATGTCCTCCATAAAAAATTATAAATCAAAAGAAAAAAAAAACTAACACAAAATAATAATAATAATAATAATAATAATAATTAATAATAATAATAATAATAATAATAATAATAATAATAATAATAATAATAATAATAATAATAATAATAATAATAATAATAATAATAATAATAATAATAGGATTCAAACTGGTGCCCTAAAGGGTGAAATATCGCACATTTACCAACTAAGCTAGTATCTATTTTGTGATTTCAAACACACCTTAATATATATAAATCGCTGGTGCAAGAATAAAAGGAGGTGTACAATTAGCCTAATGTGCATCTTATGCACATGAGTGTCACCCAAATTAAAATTATAAAACATATAAGACTGGTTTTGGACAAGCCTTAAGTTACAGGATTAGTTTCAAATTTTTCCCAAATATAAAATAAGGTCAATATATTGTAGTTGATTAATATTAAAAAAATATAACATTTATCTCCACTACATACCCTAATACTTACTAGACTTAATTAGAATTTTAAATTTGCATAAAGATGTTTTAATCTAAAAAGGAAAAATGAATTAGAAGTTTAGAAGCGGAGATATTATTTTAAGTTGAAATATGCAGTAAAATTTGATTTGAGAGAATCGGAGCAGTCAGATGAGTTGTATGGTTCGAGAAGAAAAGTATCTTTAATAGGAAAACAAATAATGCATAATTAATGTTGTTTAGATAATGTTGAGATATGCTTTTTTTGTGTAGCTTTGTTTAGTAGGATCACGTGACCATCTATCTACTTCTACTCTTACTTAGCTTTCAGATATTGTTCCAGAATAAACTATCTTTTAATTATCTTATCTTCAACAACGTAAACATATTTTAACACAAAAATGCGCCTATCATATTTATGACCCTAAAACTTGCTAATCATTAATTCGCGCTCAACTAATGCTTAGCGACTAATTATAGTTAAACACGATTGAAAAAGGCATAATCGTTATTAGATACGAAAAAATTGAAAAATAAGTCTAGACGGTCAATGAAAACTTAACACCTAGGTGAAACTTAGAGGGTGCTTGACTTAGTTTATTTAAAACATCTTATAAGATATTTTTAGAGCTTATAAGTAGTATGTTCTTATTTTAAAATAAGTTGTACAAGTGTTTAGATCTAATAACTTATAAGATCTTTTCAACATCTTATAATTAAGCACTGGTATGCGATATGTACCATATCGAAAAATACCAAAACTTTTAATGTGTTGAAATTTTATCTTATGTGAATATAAAAAAATTAGTATTTCAATATATATATCAATACATAAAAAAAAAAAAAAAAAGACATTAGGATTTCAATTTATCATAATTTTTAATGATATATCGAAAAAATACTAAAAATTGGGTATACAACTTAATTTTTAGCCATTAGATCAATATACTTTTAATCACAATCGTTAAACTTATTTTTATCCTATTAACCTAGATTCTATTTTACCACTGTAAAACTTGTCAATCTATATTTTGGCAAATCTCTCCCTCTCGACACTTTTCTCTCGTAGAGGTTCCTGGAGAAAAAATGGTGAACAATGACGACTACATCGTTGATTGCATTTATTTTTCACTTCCAATCTAATGTTAATTCTAAAAGCATGAAGCCATAAAACAATCAAGAACATTAATTTTCAGAAAAGTAAACTTTCCAACTGCTGAAACTAAGAAATATTCAAAATTTATACCTATTATTTTCTTTTTTGAGTTTTTGTGATTGTTGCAGCATCTTAAAAGAAAATTCAGGAGAAAATAGCCTCCGAATGAGGACGGTCAAAATTATGCGGGAACAACGCTGTGAAAGATTGCAAGAATTGTTTGCACTACATCCTAAAAATTTACAGAAATTATTCCAGTTAGGGAGGATCCAGATTTCATAACTTTCAGTTATAGTATCTTTTGCCACAATTAGCAAATTTGTGTGATGTCCGATGGGCTGCCGGAAAGAATGTCCGGTGGGCTGCCGGTCAGATTGAGAAGCAGTTTTCTGTACTTGAGGTTGGAAAGAACGGGGAACTACCTTTTTTTAAGGAAAGCGGACTTCTTTCCAGTAAAAATAAATCAAATCAATATATTAGCAGTGGGTCCCATTTTTCTACCCTATAATTTTTTACCATAGTAAAAATAATGATTGTATTAATATCATGATTGCACTGTAAAAGAACCCAAAACGTTATTATATGGTAATGGGATAGACTCGATACCCCATGCATGTTTGATTCCCACAAGACGCGTGGGTTTATATCCAACGTTAGGTTAGTTTTGTGTGGTTGTTTATTATTATTATTATTATTATTATTATTATTATTATTATTATTATTATTAATCTTTTTTTTTTTTTTTTTCCGGGAAAGTTTTGTTTGGTTTATTAGTTTGTGCTTCATTTATAAACGAAATCAGGGATTATGATTTGTGTTGATATGGTAAGTTAAAAGAATTCACTTTTTGGAAAAGATAAGAAAAATTAAAAGAATTTGCTACTGAAAAGTTTTAAAAATGAAAGCGTACATTTTGAAAGAAGCTAATAATGTTATACTATGTCATTTTGTAATTTTATTGTAAGTGATTAGTGGAATATAATAATAAATACCATAAATAGTTTAAATGTTCACTTTTAAGAATGTATAATTTTTGCATTAAAAAAAAACATATAAGCATAAAGGACTAACTAATCGAAAATATCAACCTCAACCTAATAATTAAACAAAGATATGGACAAAGGAAAAAATATTTATGCAGCTTTAGACATGCAATGCTATTAAAGAAATCAATGAGACAAAATACATCGACTGAAGGATCCGCCAATTAATGGAAGTCATGGGGGATTATGTATGAAAAATATCGCTCTCCAACCCCGGACATAATTTGTAAAATCTCATTTTTAATATTGTGAATTTTATTATTTTAGTATTTCTTCGTTCTATATCTTTAATTAACTTCACCCTATTTAATTTTTTTCACATTATTGCCTTTATATCACTTATAAATATATGTCTGAAATAAAAGTCATACCCAATTAGTTCATTTCAAATAAATTTGTTAATCATTTAAGTAATTTTTTTATTAAAATTCAAACTTCTTGTAAAATCTATGACTAATCATTTTTTGTTTTCAAGTGCTGTAAGACAACTTCTTCTAACATAAAGTTTTTTCATATATTTAAATTTTTGCGTTTTAGCGTACTCTATCGATAAATTCTGAATATGCCGCTAATAAAAGTTGGATGCCATAAGTTGTGGAAGGCAGCAAAGAAGACGTGGAAGTGATGCAAGTTGAAAAACAACCTATACGCCCCACAGTGAAGGACTGGAATGAACGGATGCAGATAAATATTAAAAATGAAATAAAAATAAATAAAATCTTGGTTTGATGATGTAAGAGAGAGGGGCTATATGTAGCAATTTTGTCTTTATTTTGTTTCGTTTATAAATAAAACAATAAGAAAGATAAAAAGCATCGTGCCAAGAAAGACAGTAGGCCGGAAAAGTCTCCATCACAATCTTCAGCAAGGATAATGTCTTAAATTTTACATGGTCATTTGTTTTTTTATCACGTTGTCCCCACTCCCAAATCTTGAAAAGAAGAAAAAGAAAAAAAGTAACAAGAATAAAGTGTTTATCAAATTATCTAGTGAATTTAACCGTCAAAGTTGCTTTTATATTCATTATTTATTGGTGGAACTATTCGCAATCCACGTATTTTTAAATGTTGTCGATTACTAATAGGACTAGAGGCGGATGTATTAACACTGGACTCTAATCCAATGCAAAATTCTAAGGACTTCATTTTTAATGATATAATTTTTATTGTTTTCTTTGTTATTCGCTACAAATTTTAACTAAGATAACCCCTCTTTAATTTTATTGCTGACACTCTATTCTCTAATACACGTATAAATAAATAATTCATACTCAAAATCATGCTTAATTCTTTTGTTTCAAATTCATCTATTAAGTGTTTTAATGAAATCTCTATAAAAAAATTTAAAAATCTATATAAACTCTATCAGTGTTTTATTAAAGCTATAACACGTCGCAACTTCATTGAACTACAAAAACTCTTCAATGTATATAATTTTTACGTTTCACCCCACCTCATAAATAAATTCCTGGATCCGTCCATGAATAGGACTTTGACTAAGTTGATTTAAACATAAAAACTTATATACCTCATGTGCATGATTCTCATATATACAATGGGTTGGATCTAACTTCATAAATAAATTAAATTTATATATCTCTATCGATGATCCCTACATTTACGTATTTTTAGGCATTAATTCATAGCTAAAACTGTGTAAAAGTACATGAAACGATACCTGTTAATCCTCATTTTTATATATTTGGCATATTTAACTTGTTTGTTGATTTTGTAGCATTTTTTGTATAAAATGGGGCATTTTTTGGTGCAGTTGTGAGATCCCGATAAAAATCAAGAGAAGAAAGGGTTTAACAAGAAGAATGGAAATGACTGGGCTTGAGAAAGACCTTGGACAGGTCTAAAACGAAGACAGACAAGGTGGGGTTAAACTGTACAGCAGTAGGAGAAATGAACATAACGTTTGATGTAGAAGTCGGAATGATTACTTGGAAAGCCAAGAGAGAGAGAGCCAATAATAAATTCCAATTGCTTCCCCAAAATAGCAAAAATCTCGAAGAAGGTAGAAGTTGTACACAAACGTTCAAGTTGGTAAACTAACACACCTCAATGTCAAATTCCAACCGAAAGATCTCCAAAAATAGCTTTAAAATTGGACTTGTAGTGTAGTTTGTCGTATTTGCTCGACCGAGTAGGTATTCAACTCGGTCGTGCAAATTGTCGGCTCCAGAAAAGAAATTTTACGCGATTTCAATCCTAAATCCGTTTTTCTCCCTCTTTAACATACTTTACACGCTTCTATAAATACTCCAAGATTCTAATACATCAGAGGACTCAGTTTATCATTATATACAAGAGGGAAGGAGTCAGTAGGAGAGCGGAGAGAGAGAAAGGAGTAGCAGCGGAGTATCCAAGAGTAGCACGCCTCCACATCATCTTCGGTCTAGTATTTAGTTTAGTGTTCATGTTTTCTTTTATTGTTTATATTATGGAGTAGGTGTTTATTGTCTTAGGATTTAGAAAGTAGGTTTCAATTACAATGTCGATGTTTATACTTCAACTGTGATTTACGCATTCTATTATTATTTGATGTGTTAAAATATGATTGTTGTTAGATTAGACCGATCATCTATATTTAGCACACATGAATCATATACCTAAGATATTGGAAGGTGCTTGTATTGGTAGGCAAACAGCACACGACATGATATATACTGAGACACTGGAAGGCTAAGGGTATATTGTGGGGTATTCCATAGGCACTTTATAGGAGTTATGGACATTTCTTCCGGGAGGCTTGTATGTTGTCTACGTTAGGAAATTTATGATTAGTTTTACTAATGACAAAACCTCAATGTCAGGTAGGAACAAGCGCCTCCATGATTTCTATAATCATTGTAATAGATAAAGGCAAGTACGACTTAGGCTAAGTCACAACAATCACACAATAAAGACATCAAGGCTACATGTAGCAAGGAAGTCCAAGGAAGCAGTTAAAATTATCGCGAAAGTCGCTCTAAATTGCTAGGATTGGAACGACCCTCTCACATCGCAAGCATACGATTTGTGACCGAGGTAGTATATTAGATATTGAATCCACAGGGAGTATTATCCGTGAGAATCGGCTTAAGCACTTTCAAATTAATTAGGCCAATCGCAAATTGAGAGTGAGGACCAATCTAAACAATATAAAGCAAATAAAGAAAGCAATAAGAGAATCGATCGATGGGGAGATATTCATGAGGTTCGCTTCCACGCAAGCAAGATGGAATTAACAGTTCGAAGACGATTAAAGGAAATTAGTGTGAGTTCTATGCGATTAAATTTCCAACCCAACCGACATCCTAATTAGGTTATTATTCCAGAATACAATTAAGGTGTTGTATTCCCCTAGGATTTGGTAACTAAACGGTGTTCCATGTAAAATACCTACACGGATAAGTACACCTAATTCAACCCCAGGTTCAGGCTTTCCAGTTACGTAAGACTAGAAAAAGATAGACCGGCTTCTCCTACGCTAAAGACCGGCGTAAGGGTGCAGTTCCTACACACACGACTAAACATAATTTCGTCAATCCCTACCAACGCTCCCTAGACTTTACTTCCCCTCTCGATAGAACTTCTCCTCCATAGGTCTTCGTTCTATCGATTGGATCTTTGTTAGTCTTATTTTCCGGGATTAATTTCCAACCGACCAAAGTAAGACGTAGCAATTAACCCCTAATCTCATTCAATATCTAGTTGGCAAGCCTCAAATGGGTAGCAATCTCTAGCCTAGGCCAACTATCATCTCCCAAATACACAATTAATCGAAATGATTCTAAGACTTGAAAGTCGAGCGACCGTGATGCAAGCATGTGGTCGAAGTCTTATTTTCAATTAATCATCACTATAAATTCACCAAATCCTAGCCCTAGGTTTCCAAAACCCACAACAAATACATTAATCAATCAACTAATCATCAACCCTGAAACTTGAGTTACTCCCGAGCATATAGATATATAGATATAGAAGGCTGCCACTGTGAATAAGACGTGGATATGGGGTTTAATAATCCCATATTCCTTTTCGTTATTTAACAAGTAACAAATTAACGGGAAAAAAGAATATACTTTGAAGCTTCCCCAGTGTCCCATCTCTCATGTGGATTACAAGCTCTCAAAATCTTACCCACCAACCCCAAATACATACAAAATGCTCCCCACTTACACAATAAAATAACAAAAAAATATTAGCCACATATTAATTGATCTTAACTCTAGAATATTATATTTTGTCTCATAGCTATCACACTTTGCAAGTTTAGGCCCGGATGGGGATGGGTAATGGAACTGTTCTTATTTCGTATGCTTGGTATATATGAATAATTAATTATTACTTTTATTTTATTAATTATTTTTTCTACATTATTACTACTATAATTAACTCTTCATTCATTTACATTACCACTATTATTCATAATTTGAACCAAGCGAACCCTGGATTCTAATAGATTAGAGTTTTGTAATACAAGTCCTATAATCTAAAAAGTTGTGCAATTTCAGTTCTATCTTTGCCAAAAATTGAAAAGTTATTGGAAATAATCTGGAATTAGGATTTTTTTTTTTTTTTTTTGCTATTTGGTCTGTGTGACACAAATATGAATAATAAAAAATGTGACATAAAATGGAGAGTGATATCCATTCTACTATTACGGACGCACAAAATATTATTTAACAACTAATTAAAACTCAATCCGGATCCTCTTTTACCATCCTCCGTTACACTCAATTTACTACGTGACACATATCAATTTGTGACATCATACTATATACGTAGCGGTTAGTGCATGTGGTGAAACATAAGATGTAACACCAAAATGTAACAGGAGATCTCATCGGATTAAAACTAATGTCACTATAGGAAGTTTGTGCTGAGATGTGCTCCATTTGGATGTAGTATATTTCATTCTAAAATTCTACCATATTTCACATATCTCAATTACGTTTCTTATTTATTACATAATCAACAAATCATTATTCAATACAAAATTTTACAATCATCAATTATAACAACATTTTAATCATTACTTATCACTTATAACAGTAAAATAATATAAATTATCATCCCACCAATCTATTAATTTGACATCTTAAAAACACATCATATTTTACTCCATCCTCATATAAATATACGTTTTAAATGGACTTGTGTTCCATCCAAATATGTTGATGTTTATCGAAACATAATATAAATAGATACAAATGGAGAGTGCATACCAAACGTAGAAAAGAAGATTTTAATTATAGTATTCGCCTATAATCTAGGGAAGATTTTAAGAAGCGTTGATCACGTGGAAGATGTAGGATTCGGGTGGCGAATGTACGATATTGTCCTCAATTATTGAGTTCACCCAAGTGGGACAAGTAAAGCATCACCCAAAAGTCAAAATGTTGCAGCCCCCTTCCCTTCCTCCTTTCAATGCGGGGCATGCATACGGGGTCCGCGCAGATGGGTTGGACCGACCAGCGATCATCCAAAGCGGGTTGGACCAGCGAACGACAACACCACTACGAGTCCGCGATCGGCTGTGAATCGGCTCGACGGAAAGGTGCAATCATCCAAAGCAGGTCGGACAAGCGAACTGTCGCACCACTACGAGTCCCCGATCGGGTGTGACTCGGCTCTACGGAAGAGTGCAACCCCACGAACGGATGTGTTTGGACTCGAATCGGTTCGGGCCTGACCGAACTGGTTCCACAAAAGGATTAGAAGGTTCCTTTTCGTAAGCGCACCAAAATTCTTCGGAATCTATAAGTAGACTCCGTATTCTATATTTCAAAGCGCTTCACTACAACTTGCATTATCACATATTGCATTTGTAGCCCCTCCCAAGTTTGAGTCAGTCTAAAGATAGTCTTGACTATTAAGTAGTTCGCCAATAATTAGAATTCGAGGCAATATCGTATTATGGACAGCAAGTCAAAATCGTGCCGGACAACGAGTTAAACTCGTGCGTCGACTTTATTTATTGCGTTTATTGTGTTCTTTTTAAAGTACATCTCTCAATATTTCCAACAATTTTGTTTTTAATCTTTTACTTTGTTAAACAAAGCATTAACTTTTAAAAATAACTCTCATTTTGTACCCGATGTGTGTATTATTTTAAGTTTAAAATACAATTTCCCTTTTTTCCTCCATAATAGCTTGCATTGCAAAAGAGTTACGGAAATGTAAAACAAAATTCAAGATATAGATTTTTTTTATTTTTTTAGTGAACAAGATGTAGAAATATTCATATTAGAAGATAATATAAAAAATAAACTTAAATAGTTAAGCAAGAATTATTTTATGAGCTAAGATCATATTAAAATGACACTTATTTCGGAAAGAATGAAGGTATCATGAGACTTTCTAAAGAAAGCGCATTTATTTAATTTCATTAATTTATATATTTTTCCTATTCCAATTACTATTAGTCAGGAGCCAAGTTATAAGTTGCTTAAGCGTCAAGCTGTAATTAGGCTTTGATATCAGTCTACTCTATAAACGAGATTATGTTTTGTTTAATGTAGTTAATTTATGCAATGAAAAAATTCTTCCAATATTTGATACTCATAGTAGATTAACATTTTGTGCTTATGTTATTTTGTTCGTATGGATACTTTTGTTGCATCAGTTAGTATTCATAGATAAAACGATAATCAGCATGATTTATCATGCCTTGATGCCGCTCCACGAAGAGCAACATGTAGCACGAATGAGTCGTTTCAGAGGGTTTCTATGTAGGGATAGCAGTCGGACGGATTTTCACGGGTATCCAATCATCCAAATTTGATTGGAGAGGATTTGAGGAAAATCTAAATGGATTTGAGAATTTTTTTAAGTACCATTAATATTTGGTTAGAGTTTGAGTTTTAGTGCTAGGGTACCCACACTATCCGACCGCGTTATGTTTTATTAAAAAAAATAATAAAAACATATATAAATATGTGTTATGTAAGGGTCAAACCCTCAACCTTCCAGTTTATAAAACCAAAAACTTATCACTAGACTAATCACTCAATAAAAATTATAGTAAGTAAGATATATCATACTTAATATAAAAGTGGAATCGTCCAAGAATAGAAAGTAATATATTTTCCCGCCCAAATGCAGTTACTAAAACTAGGAATCACAATTTTAGTACAAATCCCGTTTATTCATTGGCGATTTCAGTGTCTTTATATAAAGATTCTGTCATACGTAATATAAAAGTGGAATCGTCCAAGAATAGAAAGTAATATATTTTCCCGCCCAAATGCAGTTACTAAAACTAGGAATCACAATTTTAGTACAAATTCCGTTTATTCATTGGCGATTTCAGTGTTTTTATATAAAGATTCTGTCATCTCATAATATCTCAATGTATAATCAACAATTCCTAAATTTCAGTAATTTTGATAAGTCTTTCCTAATCTACGGGGCAAACATTTTGCTACATTTGGGCAATAATTCCTAAATTCTAGGAATTTAAAAAAGACATACCTAATGCAGTTTGAAAATACAATATATTTGGCATTAACAATTATATATGTAGGTTATAAATTAAGTAACACGATATAATAAATAATCCCTAAATTTAGTTTGGTATATTGATTTATGTTTTCTTCAATTCATGGAAAGTTTTTTAAATTGATTTAATATTCGATTATCGTCTATCATCTTCATTGTAAAAGAGCATAATCATGTAAAACATAGTAAGTGGAATAAAATCGCCAGTATATCTATTGTTGTCTCTAACAAAATTATGCCATATTTAATGCAATTTTTTGTATACGTAGATTGTGTTGTTTAATTTCGTTTCGATTTCTACTTTTTTATTTTGGAAATTCATCGAATAATTGGTGGAGAAAATTTTAATTCCGTCTGTAGCACAAATTAGCAAATCTCTTCTCCGTGTAATACAAATCATGCCCCATTTTCTTGCGATTTGTGGTATAAGAAAAATTTGCATTGATCCATTTGAAAAATACACGGGATAGCGCCAAAAAAGAAATGTATTTACAAAATATGAAATATGCTAGGCATATTTAGTATAATTTTTATCACATTTAAAAACTAATAAACATGAGTCATTTGTTTTGGTAAAAATTTTAATATATAATTTTTTTTTCTATTATTTATTTGTGATGGTTAAAGACTTAAATTTCCCTGTCGTCCTTGCATAATTTGAAATATAATTTCTTAATAAAAAAATTAAAAATGAATAATCGAATAAATTAAATTAAGTAATTTAATTACTTTAAGAAAATTACTGTAGATCAAAATAACGCTTTATTTTTGTAAATGGACTATTTAATTTATTTTTATGTGTAGCCAAACTCCAATATAGAAAATTTCAATCTCACAATGGTTATTCAAATATAAGTCTTACTCAACCATCAAATAATTGCTAACTTTAAATTTAATATTTTATATAGATATATTCCACACAATTTAGTATTAACTATTGTAGAGAAAATATAAGTATCAAATTTAAATACTTTGAAAAGAGGTTTTTTTGAAGAGGAGTAACTTTTATCTATTATTATTAAAAATAATAAAATTATTCGTGCATTTAGGATGTGTAAAAATTGCTTTTAAAACATATAAGAGAAGGGAGGGGGTGAACTAAAAAAAAAAAAAAACAAAGCAGATCTCTGAAATGAGAACTACTAAAGAAAGTAGATCTCTATGTTTTCTTATCATACACAAGCGCATATTTTACAAGAAAAATGAAAATATTATCTCAAATTTCGAAATATGAAAAATAGTTGATTTTTACTATTCCAAAATAGTTGTAATATTATATTATTAAAAATAGATATTTATATAATAAAACTAAGTTTCTTTAAAATAAGTTATTTGACTAATAGTGTAAAAAAAAATTCAAAAGAATATCTAATAAATGAATAATCATGACAATGATACTTATTTAAGTTTTATTTGCAACTCATGCCTAATACATAATCTAAATCACATTACATACACCAATCAATTGAAATTTTCTCTTAATTCACCGTAAATGTATAATGATCTTATCATAAAGGTTAGAGAATATATTTTACTTCTTTTTATGAGATTTTTAACAAATTAGTTGTGCCCACGTTGGGTTTGGGAGCGAGATTGCAAAATCTAATCTAAACATCGACAAACAATTGCATCCTATTGGAATAACTTATTCAAAATATGCAATATAAATATCAAATTCAAGACCACAGAAAAAAATTAATATAATATATTATACATATATACGGGAAAAAAGGAATATGATATTTATTTTTTAATTTTGCTAAAAAAGTTTTATTCAATAATAGTAATCAATTTTCCTAAAAAAATAACAATAAGTCAATCATAAATTTTCACCTATAAATTTTTATGTGTTAACGGCCAAAATGAATTCCAAATTTAGGATTAAGTTTTTGAATATTATATATATAAATGTCTATTATTATATTGGATGTGAATCAACTTATATATTTTTAGCAGATGAAATAGGTGAGGAAAAAAAATTGATTTTCGCTTATAAATGAGTGTCTTTTACTTCCTCCTATTAAAACAAAATGTTGTTTTATTGGGAAAATTAAGATTGAGTGGAAATGACAAATATATCCATACACAATATACTTAATTGGGATATGTTTTGGGTAATAAGGAAATATAGTTTAGTAAATTAAGTAGGCTGCTTAGAGTAAGATTGGAAGAATTGTGGAATCTTTTAGCTGAACTGACATTTTTTTGAACAATTTTATATTTTTTAAAGCGACATTTTTTTTGACCAAATGAAGCATTATAAATTAAAATAAGATGTGTTTCTATTAGTTTCATTTACTTTAAGATGTTTCTATTGATATCACTCTTATTTTTTCCATTTCATGCATGAGTTTCTAGGATAAGCAACAAATTAAATTATATTTCAACTCACAATCAGCTAGATCGTCTAATTAGATCCATGTATATTTATAATTATCTAATTGTCAAAATTATTATATAATAAACCTACAACTAATATTACTTTCAGATAAAGTTTATTATTATTTGTAGGTTCATTAAAATTATTTATTTATTATTTTAATACTTTTCAAATTCTAATATATGTGTATATGCACACACATATATGAGCTGTTTCTAGGTCCTGTATTTTTTAATAAAAAATTACATTTACCTATATAGTTATCGGATTTATATGGTAACCTTTGGATCTAAAATAATATAATTATAGAGGCCATAATGTCACATCAATCGCTAGGCCAATAAAATAGGATGAGTAACTCACTAGGTTAATAAAATAAGATGAGTAGTTCAAATTCCCACCTTCATGTGCAATTCATATATCAATTGACCCCATGTATGAGATTTACGCTTAAATCCTCAATTTACACAATCAACTAAATTATGATTCAAAATTGTCAACCCAGAAATGTGTTATACGATTAAACTATAGGGCATAAGTACTTTTTTTTAAAACAATTAAATTTATTTCACTTAATTTTTTTATTTTATTAACCATCAATTTATTATAATTCATAAACTTCATAAGTCGAACTTATTTCATCTTTCAAATATTGTTTAAATCACGCATCGCGCGGGTACTATACTAGTGAATAATAATAATAATACATATTAAAATAGCATCACTCCACTGATCAACACTCAAACCCTAAATTTTATTCATTTTGGTGCCACTTATTTTTCTCTAGAGATTCTAATATATATTTTTTTTTTAATTTTGGAATTGGTAGACATATTATGGTTCTTTTAATTTTTATCTCTTATTTTTTAACTCGTGTTTAATTTATATTAGTGGTGAAGAAATCAGTTCAAAACCCATTTAGATGATCCTTGAAAACAATATTCTAAAAAAATTAAATACTTATTGGGCGGGTTAGGGTACCGATGGGTATTAGTAAATGAATTTAGGTGGGTTTGGGTATTATAAATATCTTTCTATATGGGTTTAAGAGGGGTTTGGGTAATATAAATTTTAAATGGTTAGGGTTTGTATGCTTAATTTCACGGGTACCCATTCCACTGCCATCCCTACTTCTATGGTGTCCCAGGTGTATTGATACCTCCAATAAATCTCAACTATTAGATCTTAAACTTTTAATGATTAACCATTAGATTTCAAGACATGCCACTTGAATAGTAGGTTATCAATTGAAATAATAATTTCTAATATTAAATGATAGCTTTAATATCACTCTTTGACATGTCACTTGAATAGTAGGTTATCAATTGAAATAATAATTTCTAATATTAAATGATAGCTTTAATATCACTCTTTGAGAACTTCACTCTCTCTCTCTCTCTCTCTCTCTCAAATCAACTCATGGAAATAGAAAGAAAAAAAACTCTCTCTCTCTCTCTCTCAAATCAACTCATGGAAATAGAAAGAAAAAAAAATCTCAATTCAGCATGTGATTATCACGTGTTTGATATTTGGCCATAAAAAATAGATGGAAGTTGCAGCTTGTGCAATTCGTGGACTTCAGGTCGCAATCGGTCAAAAAATAAAGTTTAGTAATTGAAGTGTTAAACGCAAAGTACAGGTTGATTTAAGTATTTAACCTTTTTCTTTTAATTGGTAAACTTTAATTTGACGCCGTTCACAGTGGAATTGATTATATTTTCTTTTATTCTTTCTTTTTTTTTTAAATTTTTGGGTTAGGTTTAATGATAATTTTTTTATAATTACCTAAAAGAATATAACATAAATATGACGTCAATGGTGGTCATTCTAAACTATTGATTTTTTTCCTCTTCTTTATGATAAGTTTGTGTTTTGTCTTATTTCATTGTTATATAAAATACAAAAAGCTAACATACAATTTTTTTCTAAAAGCTTATTTTTCTAATTATAATTCCTTAAAAAAAACTTAAAATTTAAAGATTGAAAGAATTGAAAGAATTTTCAAATGATATACATGTGTTGTTGTTGTTACATATTTTTTTAAGGAATTACAATTAGAATCCCAGAAAAATTGAACAAAAATAGATGCTAAAAATTAGACCAGTAGCTTTTTTTGTCCGAATTTATTGGTAAATTCCTTAAAAGAATAGGAAATTTACTATTACCAGCAAACTCCTCAAAAGATCAGTAATTGTTATAGTATTAAATTCCTTATAAAAATAATTCGGGCCAATAAATTTCTTCTACTTTGGAACCAATAAATTACTTCTAATTCGGACCAGTAAATCCCTATATTAGAAGAAATTAGAAGAAAGTTAGATGCTAAAGAAATAGAACAGAATTTCGAAAAAAAATAATATTATAGGGATGAAAAAGAAAGAAAGAAAGAAAGAAAGAAAGAAAACAAAAAAGGAATTGGATAAGATGGAACGAATAGTTTTTGGATTAGTGATCTTTTGTTTGTTTTACTTAATAAAAATTAGATAAAACACAATTTTTTTTAAAAAAAAAAAACAAATTATAGGGATGAATACGAAAGAGAAAGAGAAATAGAGAGTTGGCATATATGAGGTCGATTTTCCATCGCTAGAACTATATTAATTTAATTGTTTTCTGTAAAAAAAATGAGGAGGAATGAATATTTTGTATATTTATTTTATTTAACTAAACCTTCGAAATATAAGATATATAATTGCTTCCATGGTAATGTCAAGTTCATGAAAGAAATTATTATTATCAATATCATCATCATCATCATCATCGTCATCGTCATCATCATCTTCTTCTTCTTCTTCTTCTTCTTCTTCTTCTTCTTCTTATTATTATTATTATTATTATTATTATTATTATTATTATTATTATTATTATTATTATTATTATTATTTAAAAGTGATATAATAATGATCCAAAATTTTATAAGCCTACAGCCGAAACCTCAAGTTCAAAACTTAGAATAAGAAAAATTATATAATTATTATAAGTTATTAACCTGTTATAGTAGGTCAAATTTTCAGGAGCACCATAGAATTCTTCATTGTTCAACAGAGTATATAAGGAGATTGCGATAGAACACATGCATTTTTGGTCTTTTTCTCTTCCACACACGCATTCCGCACTTTGCATTTAGCACTTAGAACTTAGCAGGGATTTGAGGATTTATTTTCCCAAACTGAACAATAGAGCAAAATAATTTGCCTCAATTCAAGTGTGGGAATGAGTTTTGACTATTTTCTTTACAAAGGATCAATGAGTTTTGACCTTTTTTCTTCACAAGGGAAAATTTAAACATACACTAAGTTTTAACAAGGAAATTAGATATTATTCTAGTTTTGTAAAATGATGATGATGATGATGATGATGTCAGATTTTATTCTTTGAACAAGGTGATTTTAAAATAAATAAGTTAAATAAATAATATAAAATCAATATTATTATTACACAAGCCTAACTAACATGTTCACAAGCTGTTTATACGAGTCATTCAATGCCTAAATTTTGTTCTTGTTGGAAATTGGTTTGGAATTTTGGGTTTTTACCTAAAATTAGCCAATTAAATTATTTTAATCTATTTGTGAAAAATGGAAATAAGTTGCAAATTCGTAATCTACATTTCGTGTAGATGAATTTAATGTATTAATACGCTCAAAACCAATTTCGGGTGAATGAGATATTAATTGTCAACGGTTGCAACTTAAACTTGGAAGTTGAAGAGTTTATAAAGGAAAATATGGGAATTTATCCCACTTAGAAAAGTTGGAGTAATTGGATACTCTTTATTTAGTAGAACACTTGATAAGGAGTTATCAAATGTGCTCCCATAAGGTTGACCCTATGGTGGATCCTAGTGGGATTTTAGCCTTTGGCTAAATGGACCCGAGGATGGTGTGAAGCACCATCCGAGCCTGAGCTCGGGCCCGCACGCGCACGTCGCACATGTCGCATTGAGTCGCTTTAGAGGTGCACTTTGCACTTCGCGAGAAGCTGGAGGAGCCTTAAAGTTTTGGCCAGGTGGTCCGGACAGGTGGCTCGCAGGTTTGCGACGGTTCAAGTCGGGTGCGGTGACGTGGATCGGAACAAGAACGGTCGGGTTAGATCGACCAGCCAGGAACCGGCACTGACCGGGCAGTCCGAGCCCGCACCGGGTCGGATCGACACGCCAGCAGGTCGGGCGGGTTCGAACCTGGATTCGTGAACCGGTGCGACCAGCGAACCGGTGGGTCCAGGTCCGAACCAGTTCGAGCCCAGTCAAAGGGATGCCACCAAGGGTCAAGAGGTGCCTTTCCAGAAAGGCACCACAACTCTTCAATATATATAAATAGCCCCTCCACTTTGCATTTCATTCACAGAAAATTCAAAAGTTATATTCAGGTTTCAAGTATTCCAATTCTGCATTAGTTGTCGATTCGTAGTGCAACGGTCTGAAGTTTTAAAGTCACTGTATCTTGGAGGCGATTGCTTTTATACGTATTAAACCTGTGTACGTGGCAATTTCGTCTTACGGATATAGAGTCAAACTCTAACCTCGACTTTGTCTGCATTAAATACATCTTCGTCTATACACCTTTATAAGCGTTCTAATAGCGTAAGACGAAATTTTTAGTATATCCGAAGATATCTTCTTCTGTTTCTACTCCTTCAATTCATGCTGCTCATGCTGAAAAATTGGCAAAAATTTGCCGGCAAAATTTGCCGAAAATGATTTTAAGAGATGGCAGCTAGAAAATGTTGTTCTACTTGACAACACTCAGTCTGGCTCATTTCTTGTAAGAAGATCCTCCTACTGTTGAAGTGGGCAATAAAGAGGGGATGAATGCTTTAGACACATGGAACCATAGTGATTTTATGTGTTGCAATTACATCCTGAATGGGCTAGATGGCTCACTGTACAATGTCTACTCCATTTTCAAAACCGCAAAAGAATTGTGGTTATCTTTGGATAAGAAGTACAAAACGGAGGATGCCGGAATGAAGAAATTCATTGTCAGATGGTTCCTCGACTTCAAAATGGTGGACTCGAAGATGGTCATTGACCAACTTCGAGAGTTGCAGTTGACCTCCATGAGATTCATGCCGAAGGTATGCAACTATCTGAATCCTTTCAAGTAGCCGCATTAATAGAGAAGCTTTCGCCACAGTGGAAGGAGTTCAAAAATTATCTCAAGCACGAATGAAAGGAAATGGGGCTTGAGGACTTGATCGTGAGACTAAGGATCGAGGAAGACAACCGAAAATCTGAAGTCAAGAGCGACAAGAACCATGGAGAGGCACGAGTAAATTTGGCTGAGTCCGGAAGTGGCAAGAAGAGGAAGTGCGGTGTGACACGTCAGTTTCTAACCTAGTGTTCTGCAAGTGTACGGATGTAGGTGTAGTACAATTATCAAGGTCGATCCCACAAGGAATAGGGTCTTTAGGTAGTTTGATACCTCAATATTCTAGGAATATCCTAACTAGACACTAATTTAGGAAAGATTGATTTTACTGACTAAAATACTTAATTAACTCTAAATTCAAACTTGAAAACCACGAATAATTAACAATCAAGGGAAAACAGCCTAGGGTATCGATTTCAGAATATTTATTCCAATGATGATTAGAATTAACTTATTGATTTTAACCGATCTAGTGTTTATTAAGCGGCGCAATATTAACCTAATTCTCCTCTCGAAGTAATTAAATCGTTGATTAACTAAGACAATTACCCTCTCGAGTCAATTAATCCTAGAAACTCCAAAAAGTTCATAAACCTATGCCTACACAGTCATAGACAACTGCGCTCTATATCGTACGTCTAATAACAAACCCCTTCTCTCGAAGCGGATTTGTTAAACGAGATCACTAAACCTAGATGGCCAGTCCAAATTTAGTTGTTAAAACGGATATAAAGATAAACACATAAAAGAACGGAACTTAGTAAGTTAAAACGTAAATCAAAATATTGTCATGAATAATTCCTACTTTCTAACCTTAGGACACGAATAGCTTAGCTACTCATGCCTAGGCTCAATTCAATACAATATTTAAGACAAAACATTATAAAGAATTAAACTAGGAAAAATTTGCCAAACCCGAGTAAATCGTCCCGTTGATCGAATCTTCGTTGTCGTCCAAGTCGTCTCGTGCCTCAAACTCGGATAATATGTGTGTTGTGTTTAAGAAGCACTTGAATCCTTTTTATAGAGTTAGATAATCCCAATTGAATTAGGAAATCAAATCCTCAATTAAAACAGGAATTTAAACAATCGACGAGCCTTTTGACATGGCCGTGTTGCTTAAATGACACGGCCGTGTTGCTTTGCAATCCTCTAATTTCCAGCAACAATTTGACACGGCCGTGTTGCATTTGTGACGCGGCCGTGTCGGTTCCTGCCCCGTTTTGCTCCTGGACCGGTTCAGGCCAGTTCGGATCGGTTCTTGGACGATTCGGACCGGTTTGGACCGGTTCTTGGACGGTTCGGGCCGGTTCTCACTGATTTTCACTACTTTGGGCCGATTTTTACTCCGTTTCAACTTGTTTTCTTGTCCGGTAGTCGTAAATCACAATTTTTTAGCCTGAAAATGCTCAAAATACCTTAAAACAAGTCGAGTACGTCAATTGGTCACTTATATCACATTTCATCCAATTTCTAACCATTTATGCACATAATTCCTATAAAATAATACCATACATCGACCTAATTACATGCATAATCAACGTGCATCAAAATCCCCCAAACTTAAACTGTTGTTCGTCCCGAACACATTAATTCCTGTACTTAGGGCGATTGGATGATAAATTAGTTTCAGAATGATTTTTTTCAAAAGCCTAGACACCGTAGTATAAACGAGCATGTGCGATAGTGCAAAAATCTACTACTTTCGAGACTTAAACTTTCAAAACTTTTGATTCTCACCAGGTAAGTGTTTCTCTCATCTCTCAAGTGTTTATGGCTAAAATTTGAAATTTCACTCAAATTGGACTATACGCTCGGTTTTACCATAGGCTTGCCAATTGTCTACATCAAATTCAGTACATTTAGCATAAACGACAAAGAATCAAATAGGACTTATATTTGGTTGTAATATTGGCTTAGGGTAAGGTGGGACATATTTGGATACAAGTGACTATGTTTTGGACTAATCAAGTTATATATATATATATATATATATAACCCCACTACCCCTCAATACAAACACTCAATCTCATTCTTCCCTTCTCAACAATTCACCCTTTAAGGTGATTTTCTTCACCTTCCAAAAGCCCGTACAACTCAAGTGATTTTCATTTCTATGGGTACCACATCTTGGGACTACCTGATTTTCCTATTCAAATTCACATTCAATCATTTATATCCTAGCCTCTCCTCAAAAATACTAAAAACAACAAACTTCCTCTTCTTTTTTTTTTTTTTCGATTTTTTTTTTCTCGATTTTTATTTTTTTTATTTTTTTTTCCTATGAGAGGCTATTTTTTCTTGGATTTCACCTATCACTTTTCTCTTATTTCCTTCATTTTTTCGAAAATATCCCTACTTCCCATTCCTTCTCACAAATTGTTCACCCAATTTCCTTCCAATTCTCCTCCCTCTAACTTGATTAATCCAATTAGGGCCAAAAGAGTTGAATCAAAAGGTTTCGGCTGACAGTGTTAGGTTATGAATAAATAAGGCTTATAAGGCTCAAGTGGGCTAACTAGGGACATTTTTGCACAAAAATTCCGGGTAAAAAAGTTAGTTCAAGGCTCAATAATTGGGTACGAAACAAAAATTGCCTATATCACTTCCTAAGTCACATTACACTTTTGACCTATTCTCAACGTAGTCTCAAGGCAAGTTCTAGAAACCAAGACATATATCCAATCAAACTCACACCGAAAGAAAATATAGCACTTCATAAATAGAAGTACACCTTTTTTTAGGCTCAATTTCTCACACGGGTCATTTTGATCAAAGTTCTTAGTTTACTCAATTTCGTTTCAAATTGCCTATCATGCTCCACTCGGTGTCAATTTTCGAATTCATGCATAAAATCGTATCATCATTAACACTTTATCATCCATCTTTTCCCTAAATTTGCAACAATTACTCCTTGGGTTTGCATTCTTTTTCCTTTTGACTCTAACTAAAAAAAACTAAACTCTAAAACTCAATTATGGACAAATTAAGACAAAAAACTTGAGTTCACACATCCATCAACACCAATTTTAACAAATACTTGGGCACACAGACCCGATACTCAAAATCAAAAATCATAGCACGTTCTTGATAACAATGGGCACACAGACCCCAAAATGAAAGTATCAATCAAGCAAAGGGTTCGCAGACCCGACAACCGACTCAAGTACAAGTTCGACCAACATTTAACCAATCAATCCATCACTCACATGCTCAATTACACAACCAAATAACCAATGTGACCATAAAGGAAAAAGAAAAAAAAAATAGCAGCAAAATAATAAACATAGCGGCCAAGACTCCGGTGGAGTCACTTTTGCAAAATTCGGGAAGCCATATATCCTGTCCAGCTCATTGTAAGTCAATTTCCGAGCTTTCCCCATCAATTGGAATGTGATTCCGTCCGGACGGGTGGAGTGAAAAGAGCTGGCTGCAATAATGTGGAATGTGCTCAAGAACTCGAGAGTGATCCGTCTATATGTCTGCTGCGTCCTCATGAGCTGAAGTAACCCGACCCGGTTGAGCAAAGTACGGACATTGTCATGAATGCCCATGGCCCGAGTCAAGTTATCACTGCCAAACCGTGTGGGAATGACAGTGCGATGCCTGAGCTCCTCAAACCGAGCCTTATGTTCCACCTCCGTCAAAGAGAACCCGAGAAGGGTCTGACTGTCATTTGGGTTGACAGCCGGGGTGTCTTCAACCATGATTTGCTTGCCTCTACTACGACTAGATTGTCCTTTCGGTGGTGCCATTTTTTTAGAGTCCTGTGCACACACTCAACATCACACAAATCAATAGTGACACAATCCTTAGTTTAGCACAATCATAAACGAAAAATGACTTATGCCAACGAATATAACAAGATAGTCATAGGCTAGTGACACCCGAGCCATTTATGCGTTATATACCCCCTATCCTATGCTCAACTCCTACCCACTTCACTTGGGAGATCGTTAAATAATGAAACTTCGAATTTTAGCAACTTGAGCATGCATCGTAATTCCATTAAGTCGTACATCATGTAGAATTGCTATAAGGAATAGAAATCAAGTGACATAACATCAATATATACCACGCACATAACATGTTTGATAATATGCCTCAATGAGTCCAACACATGAAATTCAATCTCGGGGTGCTCGTTCCACGCTAACCAAAATATTTTCATCTAATTCTAACAACAATCACAACAATTTATACTCATGAAGTAACCCCATTCACTACTCGCACAAGTTCATACCCAAATTGTATTATTTAGCACATAGGCACTACAACACTCACGTGAATCATGAAATTAATTCATCCCCAATACGAATTAAGCATCAAAATTGAATGGGAAACAAACTAATAAGGGTTAGCTTCACTTACCGGAGAAATTTAGTCGGAGAAAACCCAATTCGGAATATGCCCTAGGTCCTTGGACGTGAGTCGAAATTTCCGACTTTGGTGGAGGTAGTGAGTGAATTAGAGTGTGTGATTGTGTTTGAATTGGATTGTGGGTGAATTTGAGTGTGTTTGTGTGTGAATTGGTGGAGTGTGGGTGAATTTTAGTGTTCTTGTGTGTGTAGCGAAAGAGAAAAGAAGAGGGTGAATTTGAACCTGAATTCGTGTATTTGAATCTGTGGAAGGGTGACATGGCCGTGTTGTAATGTGACACGGCCGTGTTGAGTTGGAATCAAACCTGTATTTCTGGGGCACTTTTGACACGGCCGTGTTCAGTATGTGACACGGCCGTGTTGCATTCCAGCTTGTTTTGACTGTTTGAGCCCTCTTTTGACACGGCCGTGTTAAGCATGCGACACGGTCGTGTTGGAGTTGAACCAAAACTGGTTTTCTGAGGCGTTTGTGACACGACCGTGTTTAAAAAAGGTGACACGGTCGTGTTGTATTCCAGTGTATTTCCCCTTTTGGAGCGATCTTTTGACACGACCGTATCATTTGTGAGACGCGGCCGTGTTGATTTTGAGCTGAGTTTGACGCGGCCGTGTTGCTTTCCAGTGGATTCACTCTTTTGACGCCAGTTTTGACACGGCCGTGTTGCTCTATTTTCCTTCCACACGTGATTTTTCATCTTTTCGACCCCCGTTTCTTGCACTACGCGTCCATATTGATTCCTACTATGCAAAAAAAAAAAAAAACGAAAAAAAACCATAAAATAACCTTAAACTAAAAGAGTTTAAAGACAATGCAAAAAAAAAATGTTAAATATCGGGTTGCCTCCCGACAAGCGCTTTGTTTTACGTCTCAAGCTTGATTACCTTTGACTCTACTTTGCTTCTTTCAACCGCACTTCATGTACGGTTTGAATTTGGTCAGACTTGTAGTATTTCTTTATGCGTTGTCCATTCACGAGAAATGTGCTCCCGTCTTGATTCAACAGCTCCACTACACCCGATACTCGGACAGTTTTGATTGTGAATGGCCCGGACCATCGAGATTTCAGCTTGCCCAAAAAAAGTCGTAAACGAGAGTTGAACAAGAGGACTTGTTCGCCGGCTTTGAATATGCGACTCGTGATCATTCGGTCGTGGAACCTCTTGACCCGTTCTTTGTACAAGCTGGAGTTTTCGAATGCTTGTTGTCTAAACTCCTCCAATTCATTGAGCTTTAAGAGTCGCTCTTTTCCAGCAGCTTCAGTCGAAATTCAGCTTCTTGACTGCCCAATACGCTCTATGCTCCAATTCAACCGGTAGATGACATGCCTTCCCAAACACTAATTGATACGGCGACAGCCCCAATGGAGTTTTATATGCCGTCCTATATGCCAAAGCGCATCATCTAACTTCATCGCCCAATCTTTCCGGTTCCCATTTACCGACTTCTCCAGTATTTGCTTGATTTCTCGGTTTGCTAGTTCCACTTGGCCATTTGCTTGAGGATGATACGGAGTGGTCACCCGATGTTTTACCCCATACTTAGCCAATAATGCAGCCATCCATCTATTACAAAAATGAGTGCCCCCATCACTAATCAAGGCTCTTGGAGTGCCATACCTTGTCAAGATGTTCTTTTGAAGGAATTTGAGTACCACCTTGGCATCGTTTGTTTGGGTCGGAACAGCTTCCACCCATCTCGAAACATACTCCACAGCCACCAAGATGTATTGGAACCCATTTGAAGATGGAAAGGGTCCCATAAAATCTATCCCCCATACATTGAACAACTCAACCTCAAGAATTGTGGTAAGAGGCATCTCGTGCTTCCGTGTGATTCCTCCGGTCCTTTGGCACTTATCACATTACAGAATGAACGCATGACAGTGTTTGTGGATTGTTGGCCAATAGAAGCCACTTTGAAGCACCTTCGCCGCTGTTCGTGCTGATGCAAAATGTCCCCCAGTTGGGGATGAGTGACAATGTGTTATGATATCTTTTACTTCCTCTTGAGGCACACACCGTCTAATGATTGTATCCGCACACCTCCTATAGAGATAGGGATCATCCCATATGTAGAACTTCACATCATGAAAAAATTTCTTCTTCTTATGATGAGGGAAATCCAGAATGATCCCACTCGCTATAAAATTGGCAATGTCACTATACCATGGCCCATTCTCCACAACCATCACGTGCTCGTCTGGAAAGATGTCGCTAATGGTTGTTTGTTGACCCTTTGCATCCACTTCATTCTCAATGCGAGACAAGTGGTCAGCTACCACATTTTCGCAGCCCTTCCTATCTTTGATCTCCAAGTCGAATTCTTGTAGAAGCAATATCCATCTAATTAGCCTTGGCTTGGAATCCTATTTAGCAAACAAATACTTAAGAGCAGTATGATCAGTATAAACTATTGTTTTAGCTTGTACAAGATATGAACGAAATTTATCACAAGCATAAACAACAGCTAACAGTTCTTTTTCTGTGGTGGTATAGTTTGCTTGAGCGGGGTCGAGAGTTTTGCTGGCATAGTATATGACCCGAAAAATCTTCTCCCGCTTTTGACCCAATGCAGCTCCCACCGCCATGTTGCTTGCATCACACATAACCTCGAATGGTTGTGCCCAGTCAGGTGTAATCAGTACTGGAGCAGTGATCAATGCCTTCTTTAGCGTCTCAAAAGCCTGTATGCATGCATCATCGAAAACAAAAGGAGTATCTTTTTCTAACAAATGAGATAAAGGTTTAGCAATTATAGAAAAATCCTTTATGAACCTTCTATAAAACCCCGCATGTCCTAAAAAGCTTCTAACCCCTTTTTCATTCGTAGGAGGTGGTAATTTCTCTATTGCCACTACCTTAGCCCTATCGACTTCTAATCCTTGTGCGGAAATTTTATGTCCTAAGACTATCCCATCTTTTACCATGAAATGACACTTTTCCCAGTTAAGGACCAGATTAGTTTCTTCACACCTGTTAAGCACCTGAGCTAAGTTATCTAGACAATTATCGAAAGATGAACCGAACACAGAGAAATCATCCATAAAGACCTCCATTTATTTTCTATCAAACCCCCAAAGATTGCCATCATACACCTTTGAAAAGTAGCAGGAGCATTACAAAGCCCAAATGGCATTCTACGAAAAGTAAAGACACCATAAGGACACACAAAAGCAGTTTTTTCTTGATCCTCCAGGCAATTACAATCTGATTGTACCTCGAATAACCATCGAGAAAACAATAATACTCATATCCTGCTAACCTATCAAGCATTTGATCTAGAAAGGGAAGGGGGAAATGGTCTTTACGAGTGGCTGCATTAAGTTTCCTATAGTCTATACATACACGCCAGCCCGTGATTACCCTAGTGGCTATGACCTCATCAAGATCACCCTTAACTACAGTCATCCCCCCCTTCTTTGGCACAACCTGAGTTGGACTTACCCACTTACTATCAGAAATAAGAAAAACTATCCCAGCGTCTAACCACTTAAGTACTTCTTT
Source organism: Ajuga chamaepitys (assembly GCA_958295605.1). Taxonomy (NCBI): domain Eukaryota; kingdom Viridiplantae; phylum Streptophyta; class Magnoliopsida; order Lamiales; family Lamiaceae; genus Ajuga; species Ajuga chamaepitys. The sequence continues at coordinate 13,048,588 of OY282502.1, read as the reverse complement.
CCTAACTACTTCTTGCATCATTGGGTTAAGCCTACGTTGGTTTTGAACAGAGGGTTTATACTCATCTTCCATCAGAATTTTATGCATGCAAATCGTAGGACTAATTCCTTTCAAGTCAGCTATTGACCATCCTATAGCAGATTTATACTTCCTCAATACACGCAACAGCTTATCAGTTTCAACATCAGTAAGGGAAGAAGAGATTATTACCGGATATTTGTGCTCATTATCTAGAAATGCGTACCGCAGATGATCAGGCAATGGTTTCAGCTCCGGACATCCATCGCCCCCTTTTTGCTCTTCTTCAACTGCTTTCTTGTTTATGTTTTCTTGAGTCGAACTCTCCTTATGAGCATCCTGCAAGGCATTCAACGCACTAACACTTTCGGCAAGATCAAGGTCAGTAGGGTCATGGAGATTAACATTATAAACAGAACTTGTTATGCATGTTTCAAGGGAATCACTATCATTTGGGGAGGTTAGTTTCCTATTAAATGCAACTTCAATTGACTGAACAAAACTACATGTTTCTAATTGAGAATCTTCCTCCCTATCATGATGTTGTAGAGCTTTATAGATTGAAAAAGTAACTTGCTCTTTATCTACCCTTAATGTCAACTCTCCTTTTTGGACATCTATTAATGCTTTTCCCGTTGCTAGAAACGGGCGACCTAAAATTAAAGGGACATCTTTATCTTCTACCATATCTAAAACCACAAAATCCACAGGTATTATAAACTTCCCAACTTTTAACAAAACATCCTCTACAATCCCTTTTGGCCAAGTCATAGACCTATCAGCCATTTGTAAAGAAATTGTAGTGGGTTTTAAAGTACCTGGATTCAATTTCTCAAAAATAGATAGTGGCATCAAGTTAATACTAGCCCCTAGATCATACAGTGCCTTATCAAATGTAACAGTACCTATTTGACATGCAATAGTAAAGCTACCTGGATCTTTTCGCTTGAGCGGTAGCTTCCTTTGGATCACAGCACTGCACTCTTCAGTCAAGTTGACTGTCTCGTATTCTTCCCACTTCTTCTTCTTTGAGATCACTTCCTTCAAGAATTTAGCGTAGTTCAGCATTTGCTGCAGTGCTTCAACAAATGGGATGTTAATTTGGATCCTCTTCAGCACATCCAAGAACTTCGCGAACTGCTCATCGATCTTCTTCTTCCTTAAGGCTTGTGGGAATGGGACAGTCGGGACATAAGGTGGGATGTCTGCTTTGATTTCCTGTCATTCGCTTTGCTTTACTGCTTTCTTCTTGCCCGATTGCTCGTGCTTCTCTTCCATTTGCTCTTTCTCCACCACTTTATCTTCATCAACCGGCAGCTGGGGTCCCTCGTACTCAGTACCACTCCTCAACTGAATGGCTTAACATTGGTCTCTTGGGTTCACCACCGTATCACTCGGATATTGGCCCTGCTTGTGTTGGGCCCCGACAATCTTGATCAACTGGCTCATATTGGAAGATAACTCCCCAATACTTGCCTGAGTCTGCACCATTGTATTCTCTAGCCTCTTAATGTCTGCCCCTTGCCCAGTTATATGCTTGTTTAGCTCAATAAATTTCCCTTCTACTTTCTTCTCCAATTGAGCTAACTTCTCATCATACTTTTTAAACTGTGATTGGGCAATCTCTTCTTGTGATGGCTTCTTACCGTCATGTATCATACCGTTTGAAATAGCAAACCCAGGTGGTGGATTGAGTGTGTTCTTGGAATTCCCATATGAGAAGTTTTGGTGATTCTGATTTTGTGGGTACTGATTGTACCTATGCTGGTTGTTTTGGAAGTTGTTGAAGTTCCTTTGGTTTAGAAAATTAACCTCTTCAGCTTCTTCTTGACCCCCTATCTGTTGTGTCAACGTCAGACTAGTTAGCATATTGACCTGACTCGTCAGGGCTGTCAGTTGTGATGTGAGTTTGTCCAGCGGCTCATTGCTGACCGTCTCCACTTCCATAACATTCACCATCCTCCGTGGCTGGTTTCTCTCGTTTGGCCACTGATAACTTGTTCTAGCCATAGCATCCAAAATCGAGAATGCTGTCTTTACTGATGTCTCCATCAAGCTACCACCTGCAGCTGCGTCCACTTGGTTTCTGGTTGGAGCGAGTAAGCCATTATAAAACTTACATATCTGCTGCTTTTTCGTAAACCCATGTTGAGGACAACTCCGGATAAGATCCCGGAATCGCTCCCAAGCTTCTCCAAACGGCTTCTGATCCAGCTGCTTGAACTGATTAATCTGATTCTGTAAGTCGAGCATCTTGCTCGGTGGAAAATACTTTAATAGAAAGGAAGTGCTCAACTCTTCCCAGCTGGTGATATCTTCCAAGGAATTGAACCATTGGAGGGCTCTATCCTTCAACGAAAAGGGAAACAGACTCAGTTTAACCTGCTCGTGTGGCACATGTGGCTGCTGTACAGGTATCTATTGTTGTATGTTAGTAACTCGATCGTCCAATCGTGCTAAGGTTGTTAGCACTCTATTTAAAGCTTCATCATTCGGTTGCTGCGGTGGATTCTCCATCTCAGACCTTCTAGTGCGGTGTCTACGAGCTGTCGCTTCAATTTCTGGATCGAAAGGAAGAAGAGTCTCTTTTCCTTTTGATCTGGTGTGCATGCGAAGCCTGATAACACCAAAAATAGCAAATACCGTGTAACACAAAAATTAACAAAAAAAATAAAACGAAAATTAAATTTAAAATTACGAAAAACAAATAAAATCTAGTCTAGTTTCCTCCTATTTTTCAAGATAAAAACTAAGCACTAAATCCTATTCCCCGGCAACGGCGCCAAAAACTTGACACGTCAGTTTCTAACCTAGTGTTCCGCAAGTGTACGGTTGTAGGTGTAGTACAATTATCAAGGTCGATCCCACAAGGAATAGGGTCTTTAGGTAGTTTGATACCTCAATATTCTACGAATATCCTAACTAGACACTAATTTAGGAAATATTGATTTTACTGACTAAAATACTTAATTAACTCTAAATTCAAACTTGAAAACCACGAATAATTAGCAATCAAGGGAAAATAGCATCCTAGGGTATCGATTTCAGAATATTTATTCCAATGATGATTAGAATTAACTTATTGATTTTAACCGATCTAGTGTTTATTAAGCAGCGCAATATTAACCTAATTCTCCTCTCGAAGTAATTAAATCGTTGATTAGCTAAGACAATTACCCTCTCGAGTCAATTAATCCTAGAAACTCCAAAAAGTTCATAAACCTATGCCTACACAGTCATAGACAACTGCACTCTATATCGTACGTCTAATAACAAACCCCTTCTCTCGAAGCGGATTTGTTAAACGAGATCACTAAACCTAGATGGCCAGTCCAAATTTAGTTGTTAAAACAGATATAAAGATAAACACATAAAAGAACGGAACTCAATAAGGTAAAACGTAAATCAAAACATTGTCATGAATAATTCCTACTTTCTAACCCTAGGACACGAATAGCTTAGCTACTCATGCCTAGGCTCAATTCAATACAATATTTAAGACAAAACATTCTAAAGAATTAAACTAGGAAAAATTTGCTAAACCCGAGTAAATCCTCCCGTTGATCGAATCTTCGTTGTCGTCCAAGTCGTCTCGTGCCTCAAACTCGGATAATATGTGTGTTGTGTTTAAGAAGCACTTGAATCCTTTTTATAGAGTTAGATAATCCTAACTGAATTAGGAAATCAAATCCTCAATTAAAATAGGAATTTAAACAATCGATGAGCCTTTTGACACGGCCGTGTTGCTTTGCAATCCTCTAATTTCCAGCAACAATTTGACACGGCCGTGTTGCATTTGTGACGCGGCCGTGTTCTGTTCCAGAGCTGATTTGAACATTGTTGCTTTGTGACGCGGCCGTGTCGGTTCTTGCCCCGTTTTGCTCCTGGACCGGTTCAAGCCGGTTCGCACCGGTTCTTGGACGATTCGGACCGTTTTGGACCAGTTCTTGGATGGTTCGGGCTGGTTCTCACTGATTTTCACTACTTTGGGCCGATTTTTACTCTGTTTCAACTTGTTTTCTTGTCCGGTAGTCGTAAATCACAACTTTTTAGCCTGAAAATGCTCAAAATACCTTAAAATAAGTCAAGTACGTCAATTGGTCACTTATATCACATTTCATCCAATTTCTAACCATTTATGCACATAATTCCTATAAAATAATACCATACATCGACCTAATTACATGCATAATCAACGTGCATCACGGTGCTGGCTCTAATAAGCAACAAAAGACCTCGAACAAAAGGTTCAAAGGTAACTTATACAATTGTGATAAGTTCGGACACTAGTCGAGTGAATGTCGACAACCAAAGAAGGCAAATCAAGGCCATAAGAATCAAGCCAACCTTGCTGAGCACAAATCCTTGCTAGAAGAATTGTCTGAAATGGATCTGTCTGCCATCGTGCTCGAGGCAAACTTAGTAGATAATCCGAGGGAATGGTAGATTGACACAGGGGCTACCCGTCATATCTGTTCAGACAATGAACTATTTTCCACTTACTAAGAGATCAATGTCAGAAAGCTCTTCATGGGAAACTCTGCAACGTCTGCAGTAGTAGGATTGGGGAAAGTTGTGTTAAAGATGATGTCGGGAAAAGAACTAACTCTCGTGGATGTGCTGCATGTCCCAGACATTCGCAAGAATTTAGTCTCCGGCTCTTTGTTGAGTAGGGCCGGATTTAGGCTTGTTTTTTAAGCAAATAACTTTGTAGTGACCAAATGTGGTCAATTTATTGGGAAAGGCTATCTTGAGAAGGGCCTTTTCAAGATGAATGTAATGACTGTAAAGCGTGACATTAAGCGCAATATTAATATAAGTGAAGTTAATTACTTGCTTGAGTGCTCTAATTTATGGCATGGTAGATTAGGACATGTAAATCATAATACACTTCGATGTTTAATGAATTTAGATTTACTTCCTAGAATGAAATTTGATTCACAAAATTGTGAGATCTGCGTGGAAGCAAAATTGGCTAAAACAGGATTCCATTCAGTGGATAGAAGTACTTCACCTCTAGAACTTGTCCATACTGATGTATGTGATTTGATGTTTGTGCAAACTAGAAGTGGTAAGAATTACTTCATTACTTTTATTGATAATTGCACAAGATAATGTTATGTATATCTTTTGAAAAGTAAAGATGAAGCCATTGAGGGATTCAAAAATTATAAAAAATGAAGTTGAAAATCAACTTAGCAAAAGAATTAAAGTGATTCGAAGTGATAGAGGTGGAGAATATATAGCTCCATTTGAAGAGTTTTGCCAACAAAAGGGTATTATTCGTCAAACTACAGCGCCATATTCACCTCAATCAAACGGCGTTGCAGAACGCAAGAACCGAACTCTAAAAGAGATGATGAATTCTACGTTGATAAGTTCAGCTTACCCCAGAACATGTGGGGGGAAGCAATCTTGCCTGCCAACCATTCTTAACAAATTTCCACATAAGAAGAGGGACAAAACTCCGTACGAGTTGTGGAAAGGAAGAAAACCTCCCTACCATTACCTAGGGGTTCCTAGCCAAGGTTGAAGTACCTAAGCCGAAACAAGTGAAAATATGACCCAAAACTGTTGATTGCATTTTCATTGGATATGCGCGTAACAATAGTGCTTATTGATTTTCTGTGCACAAATCAGAGTTCCTGAAATGAACGTGAGAATGACTATTGAATCAAGAAACGTGGTGTTATTTGAGAACATTTTTCTTAAGAAGGAAAACACAGAAGTATGTTCTTGTACAAGAACTTATGAAATTGCAAATGGTTCACCTCTTGAGGTTAATCATGAACCTAGACGCAGTAAGAGGGCCAGAAAGAAAAAGTCCTTTGGGCCGGATTTTTTATCCTATATGATGGAAAGTGAACCCAGGACAATACATGAGGCATTGTCTAGTCCAGATGCTCCTCTCTGGAAAGAAGCAATAAACAGTCAAATTGAGTCCATCATGCAAAATCACATGTGGGAGATTGTAGATCTACCACGAGGTTGTAAACAACTTGGATGCAAGTGGATCCTAAAGAGGAAGTATAAAGCTGATGGATCAATTGATAAGTATAAGGCTAGATTGGTAGCCAAAGGGTTCAAACAAAGAGAAGGTTATGACTTCTTTGGTACATATTCCCCTGTTACGATGATCACTTTCATTAGAATTCTCATTGCTATGACATCATTGCATAACCTTAAGATACATCAAATGGATGTAAAGACGACCTTCCTAAATGGGGAATTGGAGGAGGAAAACAACTTGAAGGGTTTATTGTGTCTGGCCAAGAAAAGAAGGTGTGTAAACTTGTTAGATCATAGTACAGACTCAAACAAGCACCTCTTAATTGACATGAAAAATTTGATAATGTGATGTTCTCAAATGGTTTCAAAATCAATGAGTGCGACAAGTGTGTCTATATAAAGGGCACTCCAGAAGATTATGTGATAGTGTATCTATACATCGATGACATGCTTATTACGAGGAGTAATCATGACTCAATCATGAATACTAAAAACATGTTAAAAGGAAATTTTGACATGAAGGACATGGGTTTGGCTGACGTCATCCTAGGGATGAAATCTCTAGAACTTCTGATGGAATTTTCCTATCACAAGTTCATTACGTTGAGAATGTGTTGAGGAAATTTGATGCTTATGACGTACCCCCAGCTAACACTCTTGTAGATGTTAATCTACATTTAGCCAAAAATAGAGGAGACCTAGTCCTGCAATTGAAATATGCAAGAATTATCAGAAGCTTGATGTACTTGGCAAATGGTACGCGTCCGGATATAGCATATTCAGTTAGCAAACTTAGTAGATTTATAAGTAATCCTAACAAGGATCACTCGAAAGCTCTGATGAGTGTTTTAAGGTATTTAAAACATATCATGAGTCATGGAATTTTGTATACAAGTTATCCAGCCGTATTGGAAGGATACACAAATGCAAATTGGATATCTGATGTAAAAGATTCAAAATCCACCAATGGTTATGTATTCACTATAGGTGGAGGAGCTGTGGCTTGGAAATCCTCTAAACAAACTTGCATAGCTCGTTCCACAATGGAGAGTTCATTGCATTAGACAAAGCTGGTGAAGAAGCGGAATGGCTTCGAAATTTCCTAGAGGATATTCCCGGTTGGTGTAAACCGGTGCCTCCCGTGATGATACATTTGTGATAGCATATCTGCTATAGGGAGGGCACAAAGCCACATGTATAATGATAAGTCTCGACACATATGAAGGAGACACAATACCGTTAGACATTAGATCTCAAGTGGGGTAATCTCCATTGACTACGTAAAGTCAAAAGAAAACATTGTGGATCCGCTAACTAATGGCATTTGTCGAGATCAAATGTATAGTGCGGTAAGGGGAATGGGGCTAAAACCCACACGCTAAAGGGTGTTCATAGCGGTAACTTGTCCATGATGACTGAAGGACCCCAAGAACTTGGTTCAATGAGACAACTAAGCTTTGAAGTACTCAATATTGCACTTGAAAATTAAATTTCAAGCTCATTCTCGATTACGCTCAAGTGCTGATTGTACCAATTGGTGCAAATCCTGATGACGTGTGGTGAGGGTAAGCTTAACAGATTTTAATGATTCCTATACCTTCGTGGAGTGGTATTTCAGGGTACTCTTACTAGGAGATCACCTATGTAAGTGTGAATTGGGGCCGCTTCAATCTGACAAATGTAATATTTTCAGTATACACTTATGAATCCGAGATAAGGTCCACAGCCAAAATGGACAACAACATGAGGACCAAAAGGATATTAGAGTCGTCACTTTGTGGATGTCATTGTACTAGAATTACACAAAAACTTACCAGTTCAAGACATCGCATTCATTGAGCAGCGAGTAAATCCGATGGTATATCACTAGGGAAGGTTCAAAGCCTGAAGCTACCTATCCTGATGAAGGGACGGCTCGTTGGGGCTTTCTTAGGTGTGCATTGCATTAATATCATTCATGTGTTGGATTGTTGGAAATTGATTTGGAATCTTGGATTTTAACCCAAAATTAGCTAATTTAATTATTTTAATCCATTCCTGAAAAATGGAAATAAGTTGCAAATTCGTAATCTACGCTTCGTTTAGATGAATTTAATGTATTAATATGCTCAAAACCAATTTCAGGTGAATGAGATATTAATTGTCAAAGTTGCAACTTAAACATGGAAAGTTGAAGAGTTTATAAAGGAAAATATGAGAACTTGTCCCACATAGAAAAGTTGGAGAAATTGGATACTCCTTATTTAGTAGAGTACTTGATAAGGAGTTATCAATTGTGCTCCCCTATGGTGGACCTTATGGTGGATCCTAGTAAAGGGACCAGAGGATGGTAGGAAGCACCATGTGAGCCCGAGCCTGGGCCCACACGCGCACATCGCACATGTCCCATTGAGTCGTTTTAGAGGCGCACTTTGCACTTCGCACGTACGCGTCCTCTGGAGGAGCCTTATAGTTTTGGCTGGGTGATCCGGACGGGTGGCTCACAGGTTCGCGATAATTCGTGTCGGGTGCAGTTACGTGGATCGGAACAGGAATAGGTCGGGTCGGATCTACCAGCCAGGAACCGGCGCAGACCGGGCGGTCCGAGCCCGTACCGGGTCAGGTCGGGCGGGTTTAAACCCGGATACGCGAACCGGTGCGACCCACCGGGGTACGGGTCAACCTGCGGGTGCGGCCAACAAACCGGTGGGTCCAGGTCCGAACCAGTTCGAGCCTAGTCAAAGGGGTGCCACCAAGGGTCAAGAGGTGTCTTTCCAGAAAGACACCACAACTCTTCAATATATATAAATAGCCCCCTCTACTTTGCATTTTATTCACTAAAAAATTCACAAGTTATATTCATATTTCAAGTATTCCAATTTTGCATAGTCGTCATAGAAAGTTCCAAATATCCGAGTACGTTCGCCGATAACTTCCGATTCGTAGTGCAACGATCTGAAGTTTTAAAGTCGTTGTATCTTGGAGGTGATTGGTTTTATATGTATTGCACATGTGTATGTGGCAATGTCATCTTATGGATATAGATTCAAACTCTAGCCTCGACTTTGTCGGCATTAAATACATCTTCGTCTATACACCTTTATAAACGTTCTAACAGTTCTTTCACTAAATAAACAAAAATTAACGAGCTTGAACGAGCGCTAACTGAGCTCGACCATGAGCTTTTTATTGAACGCTCTGTTTGTACACAATCCTATGCACATGCAGGGTAGATGATCTCCAAGAATAAAATACTCCATCCGTCCCATAAAAGAATCATATTCTAAAATATACAAAATGTTTTTACCACTATGATGAATTTACAACTCTCTAAAAATTATGAATTCTCACTTGCACAACTTATTTTATTTCTTGATTCGACATAGTCAAATCTATTTAAGTGATTCGTGAAATAAAAATTCTAATTTTCCTTGAACTAAAAAATGAGGTATTGCCATTTGAAACTAAACTCTTAGTTGATACAGTTTTTTTTAGAAAAAAATATAACTACTTTTGTAAAACAAATAAAGTATTTTAATGGTGGAGATTCTTAAACTTACCCACCTAAGAATGAAGTATAAAAAAAAAAAGCGTCACAACTTTAGTTTGATTAACAAACTAGTTCATGCACCCGTGCGATGCGCAGGCTATATTATTTTCTTTAAAAGTAAATCAATATTAGTAGTACGTTTTTATTTAAAATACATTTTTATTTGATGACATATAACTAAAAATGAAATTGTCAAAATTTGATAAATAAAAAAAAATGTTTTATTTTACTATGTTATTTAACATTATTTTAGCAAGTGCAAAAGTTAATAGAAATTTTAAATTAATGATTTGTTAAAGCATTATGTGGACAAAAATAAAAAATTCACAAATTCATAAATTTTGAAATATCTCCTTATATATAAAATTCGTTGTTTTGCTACTACATCTACCACGCCCACCACCACTTAAAATTTTCAATCCTATACAATTGGTTACTCTAGACACCGCTGAATATTGGTTTCCTAAAAAAGAGTCCGACGTGTGAGAGTGACTACCCCTGACTCTTGTTTATTGTCATTACATAAGAAACAATAAGAGGAAATTGTCTTCGTTGGAACTTGAATGGAAATGTTGGATCAGAAGGTGTCAGAGTCATTCTCGGAATTACAACGGTATGACCAACATTACTTCCCGAAAGTAAACGTGTCTGCAGAACGTGATCGGTCGGTAATCTTAGTAATAACCATCCTTGTTCTATTACACAAACCAAGCGAGTAATCAATGTTCCTCAACAACATTACAGGAGTACCCAATTTCAAATTCAATAGATGATTAGGTACTCCAGAAGACTTGATTGTGTTAAAAAATTCAGGTGCGTGCACATTTTGCAATAAGCCAACCCCCGAATCTAACTTGCATCGGCTATCAAAACCCAAATACATCTTGTCCTCATGCTAATTTTTTACAGGATTAACTTCATCAAGTGTTGGTGCTAAGATTGCTCTACGCTCTAAGTATGATGAGTTATCAGTTGTCTGGACAAAATCTGGGTAAGTGTTCTCTACTATCGCTGTAATAGGATCGCCTGAGTCTTCAGTAATATGTCATTCGAGATTTCAATATCCACAACATCATCATTGGGACCACCTAGAGTAACATCTCCTATACTCACAATCTACTCGGAAATCTGAAGCAAGATTTTGCAGTCTCATGTTTTTGGTTAATCTCAATACCCTACAGTCTAACCACAAATATGATGAGTCGACACTTGCATTAACGATGTTCTTAGTCTTATAACTCAATTATAAAAAATGTAGAAACACCAATGAAAACAGACTGAAATGAATTAGATAATTTTAATTTACCTTAGTTGGCTTCTACAGTAGTTGAGCAATAGCCTTTACATTGGCTACACCACTTGTAAACTCATTAATGATCGATAGACGTTCCGAATATGTCAGAAATCATACTAACACCATGTACATGTGATTGCTCATTTTCCCAACCAGAAAAATAATTAGTGACAACTTTTGGGTATTATTCATACTTAATTTATAATAGATTCTACTGTGATTTATATTTCGTAAATGTTGCCTTTCACGAAATGCTAAGATTTGTGGATCAGATCCACCGATAACCATCTTGGTGATATGATATGTGTTTGCCATTTGTTTTTCGTCTATATTTTTTTATGTTGAGTTGAAAGATGTGGTTATATAATGTAAAATAAAACTACCGTATGTTTATATTTTGTTAAAAAAATTGTGCAACAAATTAATCAATTCGGCAGTCTTACACAGTTATTCCTTTAATAGGCCAAACTGCATGACAACTACAATGGATTCCATGCTATCGTCATTCAAGAAGGACATTACTGCCTCTATGTATTCATCCCAAAGAGTAATGGTAAGTCTCCTATACCTATTGTAGTATGCACATAGATTGAACATATCACATGGTATAAAACATTATAAAAATGCTTGTGGTATTAATAGTTGTGATTCGGTGATTACTCAAGGTCCTCGAGATGTAGGTCCATAACAATTTTCCCACTTGTCAATTTGTGTGGTTGTTCTTTGCCCACCACCCTACGAATGACATTTGTAGAAATAGGATTTTAGTTAAATTAGGTAACATGTTATAAATTTTATAAGTAAATAGACAATTAACAGTGGGAAGAGAATTTATCAAATATTTTGAAACATGTATTTGCATTGATCGAATGGATGATATCATAGGTCATGAAGTTGTACATATTTTGAGGGGATGTATCATCTCGCAGATTCTGAAACCTTTTTCTTTTCCAATGAATTGGATCTTGAATTAGTGCTCACGTGGCTTGTATTTAGCTTTTGGGTTCACTTCGGACACCAAAAGTTTTGGGATGATATAGAGCTCTCCAACATTAAGCTTAGGCTTGTGTATATCAATTAATGACTTCTTCACCGTTGCGTGAATAATAACCCCATTCATAATAGAAAATATAAAAATGTGCATTACATAGATAAATAGGAAATTATTTGAAAAACATACTTATATATAAAAAATTATTACGTAATAGTTGCCTCACGATTCTGAAGATGAGATCGTGGCTATACGGTTCATCCATCCGTCCCCACATAGGTACATCGTAAGCTCTAATTAAACGGACTCTTATTGCCCACAACTTTTCTCCAGATTAAGTTCATCAGCCATCTTGAAAACTAGAGCCATAAGTTTTCAATGATGTGTTGCTTAAATTATATTTGCATGTGATGCAAATTATTGAAGTAGGAAAATAGTATTTATAATTACTTTCAAACCCTAATTTCGCGCGTCCACATTTCATTCTGTGCAAATCATCTGGATATAGGCCGAATATATACAAATCTCGTGTAGTTAGATAGATTTTTCTTAAAATCTAGTAGATATACGCCTAGATTTTTAATATTATATTTTTATGAAATATCGAATATGTTTAATTTTTGGTTAGAAATCGAAAATATTTATAGTTATTGCTCTGAAAAATCACATTTATGAAATATTTCTTAAAACTATTGTTTCACATAATAGTGCTAATATTAATGTTGATTGTCTCTTAATAAAGCACATCTACGACCGAAAAAATTGGTTTTGTTTGTTGTTGTTAGCAATTAAGGCACGTAAATCATTTACACATATAAGGGAATCGGTATACCTCAGTTGATTTGCATCGGAATGTATTCGGTTGATTCCCAAAACTAAAGGATCGTGCACTGATTCGTCTACAAGCCCGTCTAGACGAATACTACTAGAGCATTCGCCGTCTACTTCACACCCTAGACTCTTGGAGGACTCCGGTGATTCTCCAAGACAGAGAATTAGAGAGAAAAGGAGAAATATGTATTCTGTGGTGTTATTTTCCGTAGTGTACGAATACCAGTATATTCGTATATATAATGGGAGAGATCTATCTCCTATTATGGATAAGATCTCCATCCCTATCGGGAATATATCTAATAAGATATTAAATATCTCGTCAGATATATATCCCAACCATATTGGGATCCATCAGATATGGATGCAACCAACATCTCCCACTCATACAAATCTGATCCGACTTACTCGAATCTGAAAGACTCCACAATTCTCATCATCATATCTCTTCTTTCATACAGAGACTAAGGCGTGCGACCGAGCGAGAACATAATGGAACAAAGTGAGGAGAGTTATATTAAGTTATCACCCAACTAACATAACTCATCAACTCAGGAGACTCGCTGTGTACCCCAAACTACGTGGTTGCACTAAACCAAACATCTCTGACCCCTCGTATTCATATAGAGCATGTTTGACCCCTTAACTTGTATCTATGCTCATGACTATGTCAAAACTAATTCGACTTAGTCGGCCGGCCTATGAGCCATAGTACACAAGTGCATTACCAGCTTAGTTTTTCCTTGGCCTCTAATGTCAATCTGCTTGGACTTGACAGCTTTCTTAGTCATGCTCCGACAGACCGCATCAACCATGGCCATTGAACACATGCTAAAGTAGCGTCATCAAGCTTACACTTCATGACAAAGTCCAAAGTCCCAAAGGGCACAAGAAACACTATAAGAGCTCACACAGTGACGAAGCAGGGATCTATTCAGTCACTCCTCTTACTAAGGTCGTCATTAAGCACATGTAGTATGAATACATGCTATGATGGAGCTCCCACTCAAATTTGGGCATGTCACGCTCTGAACATCATACGAGTCTTAGTCCAGTCGCTCTTCTAGCATCTGACCTGCGGACCACTTAGGAATTTGTCTCCAACACAACTCCTAATGATTCGCACACTCGGCTATTAAGAAGCTTTTATGAAGTTAAGACAATCTTCATAATCGATCAAGTATGATCTCATCTTGGCCTTTTGCCAAGGCGACTATGGGCAACAACCTTTCGTGTTGTTCCTTTCACGAAGGTGATCACTCAAATGTTTGATCCGCCAGTCTCATCCCGCTCGCTCACCAAAGCGCCAGGGCGATTTCCCATGTGAGTGGGACAATCCAAGCCTTGTGACATATCACACATAATAGACACATTACTTCTAACATATAATAAGGGCACATTTTATTGATAAATAAAATTGTTCATACAGGCTAAAAGAATTTTAAATTCTACGAAGTCCCATACTCCTAACATGCCTTTGAAATACATCTCTACTCAAAGGCTTGGTGAAAGGATCAGCTATCATTTCACCAGTGGGAACGTGCCTGAGAACCACTTGCCCCTGCGCAATATTATCTCGGATAAAGTGGTATCTGGTGTCAATATGCTTGGTCCTCCCATGATACTTGGGGTCCTTAGCATATGCTAGTGCAGCTGTGTTATCACAAAGGACAACTACTGCATCATCTACATGCGCCATGACGCGCAAAGTCTGAAGAAATCTTCTCAACCAGATAGCCTCTTGAACTGCAGATGTACAAGCAATGTACTCTGATTCCATAGTGGATAGAGATATACAAGGCTGCTTCTTGCTACTCCAAGTGATAGCAGCGCCTCCTAACAAGAATGCATATCCTGATGTGGATTTGCGTTCATCTCTATCTGCTGATCCATCAGCATCGCTGTAACCAAGTAGCTTCAAACTGCCACCGTAATAGCACAAAGCTAAATCACTTGTCCCCTTTAGATATCTAAGTATCCTTTTGACTGCAGCCCAGTGAGCGCGTCCAGGATTACTTTGATACCTACTCACCATCCCTACTGCAAAGCACAAGTCTGGTCGAGTACACATCATTGCGTACATCAAACTCCCTACCGCGCTTGCATAAGGAACCTTAGCCATACTTTCCTTTTCATCATCTGTTTTTGGGCATAGATCTTTGCTAAGAATACAATGTTTTTCCATAGGCGTGTCAACGGGTTTAGCATTATGCATACGAAATCGCTCCAGAACCCTCTTAATATAAGTCTCTTGAGACAAAGTTAAGAGTCTCTTTGAGCGATCTCGGTGTATCTTAACACCAAGTATGTATTCTGCCTCTCCCATGTCTTTCATCTCAAAAATAGATGATAGCCACTGCTGAGTGGCGACAATCATCTCCGTATCATTTCCAGCCAGCAAAATGTCATCCACATATAAGGAGAGAATTGTGAAATTCTTCTCATCCCTTTTGACATACACACAGTGATCTTCCTCAACCATCATAAAGCCTATCGAAGTGATAGCTCGATGAAATCGAAGGTACCACTGTCTGGATGATTGTTTCAGTCCATAAATGGAACGTTTTAAGCGGCATACTTTGCGCTCTTGTCTCTTTACCTGAAAACCCTTAGGTTGATCCGTATAGATCTCATCACCGAGTTCTCCATTGAGAAATGTTGTCTTCACATCCATTTGGAACAGTTCCAAATCAAGATGGGCGACAATTGCTAAAATGAGACGGATAGAGGCAAACCTCACCACCGGGGAGAATGTCTCTTCATAGTCCACACCTTCTCTTTGGGTAAAGCCTTTCGCCACTAGGCGAGCCTTATACTTGTCTATCGAGCCATTTGCTTTTCCCTTGACTTTGAGAACCCACTTGTTCCCAATTGTCTTGCGTCCAGACGGTAGATCGACTAGCTCCCAAACTTGGTTCTTAGCCATCGAACTCATCTCTTCCTCCATAGTACTTATCCACTCTGTAGCATTTGGAGAAGTTACAGCCTCTTCATAAGTGGCTGGCTCTTCAACATCCATTGTTGCGCACATGAAAGATTCCCCTTCGAGTTCAAAACGTCTTCGGGGAACCGTTC
Source organism: Ajuga chamaepitys (assembly GCA_958295605.1). Taxonomy (NCBI): domain Eukaryota; kingdom Viridiplantae; phylum Streptophyta; class Magnoliopsida; order Lamiales; family Lamiaceae; genus Ajuga; species Ajuga chamaepitys. The sequence continues at coordinate 13,032,841 of OY282502.1, read as the reverse complement.
CACGCTTGCTCCTGCGCAACTCTAGATCTTGAGAGTCTTCATGCAATGGAATTCTCCCACTGACTCTAAGATCGCTCTCATTATTCCCGTCGATTGCTGGATTTGGTTGTAAAACCGCATCCTCGCTAGGAATTCCAGCGTTGTCTTCGGGATCTTGTAACTCATAAAGTTTAAGATCTCCTTTAACTTCTCCAATTGTTGGAAATTCCTCCTCGAGGAAATTGACATCGCGCGACTCAATTTCTGTCATTCCTCCGTCAGGATGTTCACCATACATCACATAGCCTTTCGAGTGGTCATAATATCTTATAAAGATATGTTTAACTGCTCTAGGACCAAGTTTCCCATGCTTATGGGAAGTATTATGAACAAACCCTGCTGACCCCCAAGGGCGCAAACCTTCTAAGTTGGGTTTTCTTTCATGCCACAACTCATACGGCATCGAAGGAACTGATTTAGACGGCACACGGTTCAATATGTAGGCAGCAGTTAAGATTGCATCTCCCCAAAAGGATATTGGTAGATTTGCTTGCGCCATCATTGATCTGGCCATGTCCAGAAGTGTCCTATTCCTCCTCTCTGCAACACCATTTTGTTGCGGAGTGTAAGGAATTGACAGTTGCCTTATGATCCATTTTTCCTCACAGTATTGCCTGAACAGATCAGACAAGTATTCTCGCCCTCTATCAGTGCGTAACGTTTTAAGTTTCCTATCTCTTTGGTTCTCAACCTTCGCTAAGAATCGCTTAAAACAATCAAGCGCTTCCGAGCGGTGAGACAGGAGATACACTGAACCATAGCGCGAATAATCATCAATAAATGTGAGGAAATAGGATGCACCGTGTCGTGCCTTCACATTTACGGGTCCGCATATGTCTGAGTGAACTAACTCTAGAGGTTGAGTAGCTCTTTTTTTTTGCCTTTCCAAAAGGCTTCCGGCAGGCTTTTCCTGCCAGACATGGTTCGCACACAGGAAGGTTGACTTTAGCGAGATTGCCTAAAAGGCCTTCTCGAGCTAACCTAGTCATCCTTTCACGCCCTATGTGTCCTAACCTTGCATGCCATTTATTTGAATCATTCAAAATATCAACAGATGAAGAAATAAAAGTAGTGCATTCAATAGATAAATCTAACATGAAAAATCCATTGTTCATATGTCCTACGCCATAAAGGTTGTTGCCGAGAAAAAATAGATAACATGGTCTTTTCAAACAGGAAAGAAAAATTTTTGACTCAAAAGTGCTGAAACTGAAAGTAAATTACATCGAATACTAGGCGCATAAAGCACATCACTAAGGAGCAGCTCACGCCCAGTGCTAAGTGTGAGCTGGTATGCACCAACTCCCACCACTTCTTCTTGCGCGCCATTTCCCATAGCAATGTAGTGGCTGCCCGCTGGTACTCGATGATAATCTACAAATCCTACTCTATCTCTTGTCACGTGTTTGGTTGCTCCTGAGTCTACGATCCAACCATGGAGAGAATTAGCAACTAACACATGTGAACAGACAAATGAATAAGTAGAGTTAGGAGCGGGTCTTACCTTCTTTGGCTCAGTACAACTACGAGAAAAGTGACCCGTCTTTCCACAGTTATAGCAGGTGTCTTTCTTCTTTCCGCCCCTTTTTCCACGGTGACGCTTTTTAGCCTTTTCACCTTGCGGGCCCAAGTTTTGGTTTTTGGCGTTACTTTGTCCTGCATTCTTTTGCTTTTTCCAACGGTTGCCTGCGTTAGGCTTGCGTTGGCCAGCATGTGCGACGAAAGCAGCCGCTTGTGCTCTTTCCGCCTCTCGACGGTCAGCCTCGAGTCTAAGATGACTGGCGACGCTGTCAAAGGTCTGGATTTGCTCGTTGTGTGTGAGCACAAGTTTAACTTGTCCCCAAGTCTGCTCAGGTAGCGACCTTAGGACTGCCAAAACTTGTTGTTCGTTGGTGAGTTCATTTCCAGCATTTTGAAGCTCTCGAATCATGTCTTTCATGATATCAAGATGCTGGCCCATGGTGTGCTTAGGGTCAAGTACGTACTGATTGAATTTAAGGGTTAAAGCCCTTAGTCTCGTTGCCGAGGTAGTGCCGTACGTGACCTTTAAGCTGTCCCACAGCTCTTTAGGTGTAGTAAACGTCTCGAACTCACGAATCAGATGATCCTGCATGCAGCTAAGCATAGTATAGCGCGCAGACCGATCTTGATTCTCCCACTTATTGTACGCGTCTAAATCGCGACGATATTGGGCATTTTGACCGTTTTCTGGCTCAACCGGTGCGGCCATAGTCTCGGTGAGATGGTCAAGGACCTTCATATTATGTAGCAGAAATTTGATCTTACGGTGCCACATGGCATAGTTCTGGCCATCTAGTTTGCCAGAACCGTAAAGATCAGAAAAAGCCATTTGGGCATCCATTTCTGTTAATATTTGCGCAAACTATGTTAGAAGATTGTCTATTTAATATTTTTATTCGGGTCCAAATAAAATTTTATTATTTCTCACAAGTGAATGGGATCGAAAATTCGCCGCATTGGCTCATAATCATCTCCCACTCAATTGAAGACGATAAAAAAAATTAAATGATCGCGAATAAAAATTATCCATCGCAAGAACATTCATTAAAAAATAATAATAAAGTGAGATGTTAACGACCTATGGTGGTAAATACGAAACAACAAAAATTACATGGCCTAAAAAATGGCCCCTCTAATACATGTGTCCTAGTGAGAAACGAAAAATAAATAAATAAATTACAAATTTTCGTTCCTACTACATGATTCTAAAAAAAATTATATCGTAATATCGTATAACCACCATTGTCATCAACCATCTCACACATACATCAATCACATCACGTAATAAAAATACGCAAATAATGAAATTAAATCACATAATTGATTTAATTAATTTAAAGTGGCCTAATCACAAAAAAACATTTTAATTAATTAAGGCCTACCAATTAAATTGGCCAAATAAATCCTGAATTATTAAGCCCAATTTTAAATTATAGCCAAAAAAAAATAATAAGGCCCATCCAAAAACCAGGCCACTCTTCAAAAAAGATGAGCAGCCCATTAAAAACGGCCCAACCCTAATAAACAGGCCCAATAAAAACAGTCCAAGACTGAGCCCTAACCGGCCCAGCCCAGACTTCCAAAACCTAGCCGACTGCCACCGTCGTCCCGCCGCCGCCGCCGCCCGCCGGAGCGGCAGCACAGCAGCGGCGCGAAGAACAAGGAGCAGGGCAGTAGCAGCAGCAGAGAGGAGCGACAGCCGGAGCAGCGCGACCACAGCTTCTCCCATGACCTAAAAAAAATTCGACCCGCCTCCCTCGCCGCCGCCCGTCGTCCCCGCCGCCGCCGGAGCAGCGGCGCAACAGCAGCGCGACAGCAGCATTAGCAGCGGAGGAGCAGGAGCCGCGCGAGAAGCAGCAGCGGAGCAACGCAGCTGAGCAGCGCACACAGTAGCAGCGCAGCCATGCGCGGCCGCGCACAGGGCAAGCGCGCGCAGGGCAGCCACGCTGCCGGCGTCGCCTCCCCTTTCCCAGTTTACGTTTCTTATTCAATGGAATCCAAAAAAAAACCAGTTGCTTCATTTGGAAAAAAAAAACAACAGGAACAATTTACATGTTTTTCTTTTCCATTCTAATAAAAACAGTGTCTATAATTTTTAAAACTGATTTTTCAATTGAATAATGAAACATGGAAGTGATAATTAATTACGGGATAACACAGGCGAGAACGAATCTAAACTCGCTCTGATACCACTGTTAGCAATTAAGGCACGTAAATCATTTACATATATAAGGGAATCGGTATACCTCAGTTGATTTGCAGCGGAATGTATTCGGTTGATTCCCAAAACTAAAGGATCGTGCACTGATTCGTCTACAAGCCCGTCTAGACGAATACTACTAGAGCATTCGCCGTGTACTTCACACCCTAGACTCTTGGAGGACTCCGGTGATTCTCCAAGACAGAGAATTAGAGTGAAAAGGAGAAATATGTATTCTGTGGTGTTATTTTCCGTAGTGTACGAATACCAGTATATTCGTATATATAATGGGAGAGATCTATCTCCTATTATGGATAAGATCTCCATCCCTATCGGGAATATATCTAATAAGATATTAAATATCTCGTCAGATATATATCCCAACCATATTGGGATCCATCAGATATGGATGCAACCAACAGTTGTGAATTCATCCCACAAGTTAGAATTTATTTTTCTTAAATTTTAAAAACCCGTGTAGTTAGATCCAGTTAATATTTTTTCCTTTTGGACTTGTTTGGTGAGCTAATTTAATTTTTTTTTTTTTTATCTCTATCTGTTTTTCATTTGACACATAATATTTGAATGATCTCATATAAAATATCTTAAATGGACATATAGGGTATGTTTACTTAAGGCTTGGCTCAGTAAATTTAAGGGCTCAAATCCCGATAAAGCACACTCATAAACTCCTTCAGCCAGATTTGGCCCAGCACTCTCCAGCCTTAAGTAAACATATCCATAGTTTATCAGAAGTCTTGGTATAAGTCAATCCTTAATGTGCGCTCCAATATGTATTATATTATCTTAAATGGACATATAGTTTTTGAAAAAACTTGTTAATAAAAATTTGTACTATATTATCTTAAATGGACATATATTTTATTAGAATACTTACTAAAATATCAGTACCTCCACGAAAAAATATATATAGATATATCGGATTTTGAGGATTCTCGGTCCAACTATTAATGCATCTAAAAAATTAAAATTTTGTGAGACATAATTTATTTTTTAAAAGTTTAAAAAAAAAAATCCATGCGAATTTATGGCCTAGAAAATATTATATATATATATATATATATATATATATATATTATATATATTTTAAAGCATTCATGTAGTTAGTATATCGTAGATATTTTTTCCTTGAATTTCGAATATGTTTTGTTAGCTATTCGAACTTTCAAATAACCTCAGATTTTTTTCCAATTTTATTTTAGTATAATACATTCATGTACTTAGTACACAGTAGATACTTTTCCCTTGAATTTTGGATATGGTTTGTCAGCTATTCGGATTTTCAAATAACTTCATATGTGTATCCAATTTTATTTTAGTATAATAACATATATTTTATTTTCTTTATCCTTCCACGTCACTTTATTGTAACATCTTATAACAATATGATATGAAATTAGTTACAGAAGTAATCAATGGGTTTAGGCAAAAACTCGTATGTGACCGTCACACGGTGGTCACACGGTGTGACAGGAAAAAGTATCACTTTTTGTGGAAAAAGTATCACGTTTATCTGTAAAAGTATCACTTTTTTTTAACCAAAAAGAATATCACTTTTTGTAGTAAAAGTATCACATTTATCTGTAAAAGTATCAATGTAGTAAAAGTATCACATTTTCTTGTAAAAGTATCACTTTTTCCTGTAAAAGTATCAAGATTTTCTGTAAAAGTGCATTCCGTCACACGTGTGACCGTTCACACACATAGACTCACTCATGGGTTTAACATTTTGAAATGAAAGATCGGAAAAATTGATTGATGGTGTGAAAATTGGAATTTAATTTGAAATTTGATTATATAAATAGGTGCATAATATAAACTTTAGGATATAAAATAATAGGAGGATGTAGTCTTGCAAGATATAAAAACATATATGTTTGAACAATACATTTTTCACATGAAAGTTGACATTCCTACAACATTTTATAGTTCTACATAAAAAATAACGGTTAACGCATGCAACTATGAACCTCAACTGGAACCTCTTTTTTTTCTAAAAAAAAATAAAAAATTTAAGTGGATACCTCAATCGAAATTTTAGCAGTGCATACATTTTATTTTAATATTTTTAGGATTCATATCCTGACCATGTATTTCTGAATAAGGGAAAAGAATCAACCTTTTGACTATGTTATTGTTAGAAGTATTTCCAAAAAATAAAAATAAAATAATGATTGTTATAGGGGAAAAATAATAAAAGTCGCAGCAATTAAAATTTCTATTGGAATAAATAAGGTTTTAAAAAAATAGCCAAAATTGGATAAATCAGTTATTATATTTAATCTCATATCATACTATTATATTGGAAACATGTTGAAATACAAAATTGGGAAAATTGATTCATGGTGTGAAAATTGGAATAATTGAAATACATGAATGAAAACTTCCGAAATCCTACTTTCTACTGAAAACTTCAAAATCCTACTTCCTAGTGAAAACTTTCAAAATCCTACTTCCTACTAGAAACTTCATTTCAATTTGTCTATATCGAAAGCCAAAACATCACAATCTCGTAGTTGGAAAATCCTCTTTATCACAGAATAGAAAATTATCAAAAATAAATGCATTTGTTTCATCTCCTCCCATGTATATTCTTTATTTCTCCTTCTTCAAGGGGACGATCCAAGTCCCATTATTTGTTGACAAATGACCTTAGTTGATCTCCGATGTTGTCGTTTAATTTGGTCTCTCTCGAACTCCATTGTAATAGGCTGCAAATATATTACACACTAATTAGTGAACTAATTAATTTGAATAGAGAATGTCGGGTACTCTATAACGATATTTGGGAAATAAAAAAAAAATTATCAATATGTTCTTAGTAAAGTAGGACTTAAATATCACCAGAGTAAATAAGGGAGAATTTTGGCTATGTTCTGTACGATTAGGTAACTGAGTTCGAGTATCCAATCAGCTAAAGATATCAGTCACGATAGTAGGGTCGGAGTTTTTATGAACATCTGTATTTACTTGAAAACATTTAAATTATTAGTAATAATAATTTATTAAAATAGGCTAAGTTGAAAAAAAAAATCCACGATTTTCGAAAATAGAATGTATAACTTTAAGTATGAGGATTAGTTTTTCTGCAGTATATGTTTGTCTTCACCTCTCCATTTTTCGTAAACACGTTGACTCATAATTTGAAAATTCCATCGAAGGAAAAAAAAAAAAAAAAAAAAATGTCATCATCTTCAATGGAATTATGTGAAAAAAATTGCTACCATCCTTTTGTCAGACGAACTGTATCGTCTACATTCTCTTCAATTTCCACGGTCCAATATAAAATTACAAAAGTTAAAGCAACTGAAATTACATAGTTTTTTTACAAAAGATAGTGAGTTATACCATATTCTCTGCCTTATGTTTAGCAAATATTGAAATAGATAGCGGTGGATCCGTAAAAAGATCTTGAAGGGTAGGATGAATCTTCATACTTGAGTTGATAGCCTACACAGTCTCATTATTAAAGTAGCGTACGTTGAAGAATACGACCTGCGAATTTTTTTGGTGGAAGATAGGTGAAAGAATGAATTAGTATTTATAGATATTTCTGTAAGATGTATGGCATCAAATTTGAATAGTATCAGAGTTCAGAAATTCAGCAATATATTATGAGTTCATGATTTGATATGAATCCTTACCTCCCCCCATTATCAAAACAAAATAATATATATTTTAATAGAACTTATGGTTCATATCTATCAGAGCAAAATGATGAGCTCAGATATGGGTGTACCACCTTTCCCATGATTTGATAAAAATCGTTATGTGATAAATATATCTATCATATATACGAGTATAACATCTTTCCCATGATTTGATATGAATCCTTGCATCCCCCATTATGAAAACCAAATAATATATATTTTAATATAATCATGATTCGAAAATATGTTTATTGCCGATTCAATTCGGCAATATAAAGTGCTTTAATTCAAAAGTATTTTAACATAAACACGGAGAGATATCCTATTAGAGATTTTATCTTTTAATCAATACATTATATTTTCAAACAAATTCAGGAATTCAACAATATATAGTGCTTTAATTCAAAAGTATTTTAATATTAACACGGAGAGATCTCATATAAGAGATTTTATCTTTTAATCAATACATCCTATTTTCAAAATTGAATATCAGCAATATATTATGAATTCAAATGGTGTATATGTCGTTGAATTTGTGATTATATAATGTTTTGAAATATTTATCTCTGATTAATAACTAATGTTTTCATCCATATTTGTATATGTATCACATAATGATAAAATCTCTTATAGGATATCTCTCAGTGTTGGTAACGTCTACTTTTGATATATATTTGAAGAATATATATTTTGAATGCGACAATATAAAGTGCTTTAATTCATAATCATATTCAGAATTCGAAAATTAATATTTTCAAAGATAATCATGATTTGTATATAATTAAGGCCAACATGATTTGTTTTTGCAATATATTGTCAAAATGAAATATAATTGTATTGTGTATATGGCCTCAAAATTGTGATTATTTCATGTTTTTGCAATATTTATCTCCGATTAATTACTAATATTCTCATCCATATTTGTATATACAAAAAATCATGAGAGTAAATTCTTCAAATGGATGTACAGAATATGATATGCTTACTCATGCTTGCTCAGTAATATGATAATATTGTGAACTGAAAAGTGAAAATGGAAATTTATTTGTAAACTTTAAATTTCTAATATAACATATCTGACTAGATATTTACAGTTTAGTATTTGTTGTATTAACCTATTTTCGTCCTTCTTCGTTGACTCTGCGGCATATGATGTTTTTTGTTCTCTTAACTTGTACCTGGATAGGCTGTATAAACACTAAAATTAGCACAATATGGACGAAATATTGTTATACGTTATGAAAAGGAAATGAATAATTCCATGTTGAATATAATGCATTGTCGTACAAAAAGATGATGGCGAGTAAATCTTTCTCTTTTCCCGAATCACATTGCGTTGTGTCTATGGCTGATTTGTATTGAACCTCATATGCAGATAATAATTTAGGATATTTCATTGACGGCAGAATGAGAGGTGTATGCAGGGAAAGTGACGAATAAGAGTAATTATAGATGTTTATATGTAGCATATACATATTTTTTTAAATGTGGCTAGATTTTTTGCGTGACGGATTTTCCGTCATAATTTGAATTTTGAATTTTGAAATGATCACGTTACAAAAGTGTATTTAAAATTTGAATTTGAATTCGAATTCTACGGCCCATTTTTTAGCCTTAATTTAAGACGGATTTTTAAGCAAAATTTTATGGGATCTGTTATTGTTTCACACAATAGATATATGCATAATATCAGATAAGTATTAATTTGAATTTTCAATATACATATATATTTAGAAATTTAAAGTTTTGGCAGGAAAAGTTACACTTACTAAAAAAGTAGTGTACTTCGCTTATTATATATATAAATATCATCAACAATAGCCTACGGGTTCTACTTGTATATGAATTAGGGTGGAGATCTGGATTTTGATGGTACGAAATGATGTATTCCTTTGCAGATGATGTAATCCAGAAGGATAATGTGCTCTCTCTCTCTCTCTCTCTCTCTCTCTCTATATATATATATATATATATATATATATATATATATATATATATTCTAGAGCGGGAATCGATCATAACTCAGTTGATAAAACACTTTATAATTCAAGTATAGATTAGGGGTCAAATCCCCCCAAACCTCTTTCCTAATATATCTATACTATTATAAAAGTGCTTTTAAGTTTCAGCAAATTTACGTTTGATTTATTCTACCCCTTTTAAGTTTAACTATTCTAAGGACAATGTTGTGATTTCCTAACATATCCTAATTATTATATTCCAATCCTAATTATATTCTAATCACATATTCTAATTATTATATATCAACCATCTTACATAACCTAAGTATATCCGGTCCTTGTATTCTAATCATATATACAAATCATCGTACATATCCTAATTATATACCAAGAGTCGTGCTAATCTGAAGATCCAATTTTTTTTTCCAGAAAAAAGTTAATAATCAGCTACAACCATTCAATTAATGTATAATCAAATATTAGAAACAAACCCAATAGCAGAAACAAGACCTTAATCAAGATTTGGTATAATTTTTTTCAATCAACAGTCTTGATTTTTTGGCTAATCCCAGAGAAATCAAGAAACGAATCCAAAATCTCTTATTGAACGAGATTTCTTGGAGAGCATTCTCAATTTTTGGCTAATCTTAAAGAAATCAAGAAACGAATTGAATCGGCATTCGCGATTTTTGGCTAACCCCAGAGAATCAAGAAATGAACCAAATTGCTTATTGAATGAGATTTTTAGAGAGCGATCTCGACCTGTACAACTTGATCGTGTAGAGAGGTTCGTCTTTACTAAATTTTTCCATTTAAAAAATCAATTCCTTAGAGTACACATGTTCACTTAATTATATCCTGCAGTTAAATATCTATAATTTTGTAACTTCTTATAGTAAGGAAACTTTTGTTCTTTCTTATGCAATTACCTTAATTCAATGGACTTAGGTGTGCTAAAATAATTCTTAGTACTGGTAACAAAGGGGTAAGGGGCTTAAATCATTTTTGGTCCCGTAACTTTCCACTAGTACAATTTTGGTCCCAAAAAAAGTTAAAAATTCAGTTTAGTCCTGTAACTTTGGAATTGGTCTAAATTCAGTCCCTTTTTTCGCCGTCGGTGATCAATTTGGCCGGAAAATTGCATGTGCTGGCCACCAGACTCATTTTTCCATCCAATTTTTAAATACCTGGCATCGGTAAGTGATTTTGAAGTAAAAATAACATTAAAAATTAAAAAAATTAAAAGAAAGAGGGTTTTTTTTTTTTTTTTAATTTTTCTAGTTTCTCATCACTTGTTGGTGCCACATATTAAAAATTATGTTGGAAAAATGAGTCATGTGAATGATACATGCAATTTTCCAGTCAAATTGGTCACTATCGGAAAGAAAAGGGACTAAATTTGAACCAATTCCAAAGTTACAGGACTAAATTGAATTTTTAACTTTTTTTGAGACCAAAATTGTACAAGTGAAGAGTTACGGGAACAAAAATGATTTTAGCCCAAGGGGTAAGCATTGTTTATCTATTAAATAGAAGGTTTCAGGGGATAAAAAGAGCTTTAGAAGGTTCAATTCTTGTTACGAGACTAATTGTTCAATAGAGCACAGAGAGCTTTCACTACAATGCTCATATTTGGAGAGAATCAGCTTCATATTGCATATACCAGAGGTAGGGCCGCTCCTTTCTAGAGTCGAAAGAGGCGGTCGCCTCAGGCCCCGAGAAAAACGAGAGATTTAGGGGCCCCAAATTCTGTAATGTAATATTTATATATATAGGCGTAAAAATTAAGTTGCAACATTGTCTATAGTATAGATGGTAAAGTAGTGTGTGTGCTTAGGATTATAGACTAAGTTCAACTCTTCATTTTGTTGTTTTTATTACTAAATTGCTAATTTGCTAAATTATAGCCTGATGCTTGTTATTCTTTTTTAGCTTTCTAACCTGATTACTTTTTTCCTCTTAGTTTTTTCTAAAATTATTTGGGGCTTTCGGCTTTTTCGTATTATTTTTTTTTCCGAGGCCTTCTTATGTGTTATATTCGTTGTTGCAAGACTTTCTGTTAAACACCGACTAGTTCTCGTCTAGGCGTTTAGACTCTAATTGGCTATTTAAATTTTTTTCACGATTCCTCCTTGCCTAAAAATGTCTATCCCTCGCTCCAGATTTTACTCTTCCGTCCGACTAGTGCTAGCGACTTTACAATATTGGTGAAATTGCTAGTTGTATCATTTTAAACACAATAAAAGCTTTTTAATATTATTTATTGTTTGTTTTATTTATGCTCATTTAGAATTGTATGAAGAAGTTAGGGCCCATTTTTTTAACTCGACTCAGGCCACTAATTTTGTAGGTTCGGCCCTGACCAGAGGGCAGCTTCAGCCACCTGCATTAGTTAAGAAAAAGAAGAAATAGTCACAACCATGGAACGAGAGCATCCCCTGCTCTATAAATAGTCTAAAAAATAGAGTCCCTTTACAAAAAGAAAAGGCATCTGATTTGATCATCATAAATCCCGAGTAGGAACTATTAAGTATTTTGAGTTATCTCTTAGACTCTACGGTAGTTTTGCAAGCGCCTTTTAGTTTTTGTTGGAGTTATTCATCAGCATAAATTTTAATTTCTACCTGGTTACTTATTTTTTAGTTTAGTATTTTCTAAGGAAGTGCAACGGTTTGACACTGAAGATATTTTTATTGCTAAAAACACATGAAAAATAGCCAAATTTCAATAATAAGGTATTCGTCTCTTTTACAGGTGAGTATTGTTGGAAACTTCTCGGAAGAAATATTGGAACTTGTATTTTGGAGTACTTAGGAGAGTTGAAGAAACGAGAGGTATGTTGTGCGAGAACACTAAAGTGTAGTCCAAGGATATTTCAACCATATACTGCCCATTTGCAGCATCAAGTAAGAAATTACCTTTTGTATTCAAATTATTCCTTAAAAGTTTTAATATTTCTTTTGGAAATTCTTTAAGTAATTTTAAATTATACAAACAATAAATTTTATCAAAATTTGGTTTCTTAAACATCAACAGAATAACAATTTATGCATTATTGTTAAGAGAATTGAATTTTGAAATAATGATTCTAATATATATATTATTGAAATATTTCTATAAGAGAAAATTAGTAAATATATCATGTACCTATCAACATAATACCTATTATATGTATATAATTCCTCTTTTTGTGTGTAAAATCAAATGTCAATAACAAGTCCAATAACAGCAAATGTATATCGATAAAGGAAACATGCAAGGGAAAAAGACAAATATGCCAACTTAAGTGCTATAGAAAAACATAAATATAACAATAAAGTTAGTAACAAAAAAAGAGCACGTGTCACAGAAATTTCATGTCAATCAAATGGTATGCCACGTTATATTTTTAAAGAAAATAGTGTATTAAAGTAAATATGTTTTATATTTATTTATAACTCCAATTTATCAATTATGAAATTTATATTGCTTTAAGAACGAGAATATATGTATCCGCATGCACAGAGAAACATGAATTGGAAAAATTCCAAATTGCATTTATTATGGTGCTACAAGATTTGAGTACGAACCCCCAACCTTTTGATATGATAATGGAAAGATTCAGCTTTCCTCTATTGGAATTTTTAATAAATTATACAATTTATTTACTTCAAATTCAGAAGAGACCGTTGAATTTAGAAAAACATATTAGTTGTGCCATGGTATATTATCTTTTACTTCATTTGGAGTTAAATACGATAAAGAACTCACATTTGGAAGGCATGGAGTTTATACCTTTAGAGCATAAGACATGACTTATCACTATCTTGTAGGATTGAAAGCAACTAAAGATTGTCCGGAATATTTTCAGTTATATTTTATTGACACACATAAAGAGGTTGAAAATAGTCTTAATTATGTATTCCAAAATTCGTCTTAATCAGAAAAACTTGTGAAGACTACGAATCCTTGAAGTAAATCCAGACTCAATTTTTTTTCGAACATTAGAAGAATATAGTACAATGGAGAATGTTCAGCTTCAAATTTTTAAAGATGTCAATTTAGACCAACGATTGTATAATTCGCATACAACATAATAAGTTGTAGCTATTTGGGTAGAGGGTAATAATGACAATGCACCATATGCGCGAGAAATTTTAGTTCATGAACATTCAGGCAATCAACATGGGATATATCATTATTTTGAATGTTATGATCTACTGCAATACTCACTTATTCAACCTAAAGGGCAAAACTGGATGGCATCAAAATATTAAAAAGAGTCTCCTCAATGTAAATCTTGTGCCTGTTTGTTTTCAGTTATTGTTGAGTTTTTTTTTACTTTTTCTTTCTGTTGATTTTATGAGTACATACGTGTCGTGTCAACTAATATAATAATCTTAAAAACTTGTACACCCATATGTTGAACATATGCTATTATATTTAGTTTAATCGTTATTATTGATGTTTGTAATCATTGTGCCTTAAAAGGGATCTCTCTATATTCTAGAATATGAATAAAAATGAATCAAGCATGTCCAGTTGTGTTGTTTAATGTGACAATATAGAAAATTTCATAATCTCCATCTAATTTTTACGATAAATCAAGCACTTTCAGATCATCCCAAAAGAATAATGGTACTTCTTCACATACAAGATTTTCTTCTGCTAAAGATATTCGTTGTCAAGAGCAGGAGGGTATGTATGTTGTGCTTTCCGTTTTCGCTATATTAGTTGCTTTATGATTGTACATTTGAAGTATATTTATGAACTTAAATCGTCATTATAGTAGCAACATAATAATCAGCAAACACCCTATTCATTTACTTATAGTTTAACCAGCATAAATTAAATATTATTTCTCTTAAACTTGTATGATGTCAATTTAAGTTCTTCTAAATTATAGACTAAGTTTTAAAAGAAAAATAAGATGATAAGTCCATTAAATAAAAGTAATTCGCCTATCAGATGCATTTGTATTCCAAAAGATGTATAATATTTATTTTTCCAGATCCTAAGTGTGCCGCTATGTGTATACAATATTTTATTTTAAGCAAGTAATGATATAAGTGAAAACAAGATTTCTTGAAATTATGTAATGACCTCATATCTATTATAGACGTTAATATGTTTATGAGTGGTTTGTCAAAGATCATACAGTATCACTTTTTAAGTAATTAATAAATTTTCTTATAATATGAGTTCAATACATTATTCTCTAAAATATTAATATTTTTTGGAAATTGACGTAACATATAATATAAAATCTCATATTTATAAAATTGTTGATACTCGCAGTTGTTGATAAAAGGGTGTGACAAAAGAGTGTCATGCCGAGAGTATTATTGTTACAAATAGAAAATGAGAAATCCAAGGGAATCATCATTTTATTAGAAGGAAGGCTGGCTAAAAAATATATTGTTGATCAGTCTATAGAATGTGAGACGACAAGTTTAGATTTTTGTCGTAATAACTAATCAAATTTGCGGTAGAATTATATAAAGGTATCATTGGCAGTGCTTTCAGAGGAAAAATAAGAGGTAGTCAAGTTTGTCACAGGATGGTTCTTCCTATGCCCTTTATTAGTGGTCCACGAGATATGTTGTGTAGATTTTTTATTCATTGGCCTTAGTTCATAAATTTCAAAACCAGATCTCTTTATTACAATGAGCTGCAATCCTAATTAGAAAGAAATACAAGAACATTTGTATGATGGTCAAAGAGCACTAGATCAGCCATATTTAACAGCAAGGTGTTCCGAGCTAAATTACAAGATATGAACGATCAATCATTCAAGAAAGAGATTTTCTAATGGGTGGTTGCACATGTTCATTAATTGAATTTCAAAAGTGAGGATTGTTGCATGCCCATATCCCAATTATATCGACGTCGAAATATAAAATTGATTCTCCGAATCAATATGCTAAATTTGTATGTGCCGAAATACCAGACCAAGACAAGCATCCAAAATTATATGAATCTGTGAAAAAACACAGGATTCATGAACCATGCTGTGATAAAATCCAACTAATTCTTGCATGGTGAAAGGAAAGTGCAAATATCACTATCCACGTTCACATTGTGAAACTACAATCCAAGGAAAGGATGAATATCCAATATTCAGAAGGAATAAAAATGATAGGGTTATTCATGTGCGAAAAGTTCACTTGACAACCAATGGGTAGTACCATATAACCCATATCTGTTATCTAGATATAAGTATCATATTAATTTTGAGATATGTTCTGGGATACCAACAGTGAAATATCTTTTCAAATATATCTACAAATGTCATGATAGAGTGCCTATTCGAATGGCACCAAATTATGAGCAAAGTATAGTTGACGAAATCAAACATTTTCAAGATATCAGGTGGGTATCTGCTCAAGAAGTTATGTGGAGAATTTATGGATTTAATTTGAAT
This sequence comes from Ajuga chamaepitys, assembly GCA_958295605.1. Classification (NCBI taxonomy): domain Eukaryota; kingdom Viridiplantae; phylum Streptophyta; class Magnoliopsida; order Lamiales; family Lamiaceae; genus Ajuga; species Ajuga chamaepitys. The sequence continues at coordinate 13,017,046 of OY282502.1, read as the reverse complement.
GAGATTTGACCAATGGTCATCAACCTGCAACTTCATCTTCCAAAAATAAATATCTGACATATTGTACAAATTTAAATTTAGCAAATGTTTTGTCGTGAGATCATACTTCTAAAACAACGCTCACCAAATTTTTCGCGATGCATGTAGCCAGTAAAAAACATGAAAGTATCTTTGACAAGGAATTTCAAAAGTACTATGTATGGGATAAAGAAAGCATATGTTGAAAGGAAAGGATAAGAGGCGATGTCATTGCACGTCTAAGCACTGCAAATCCTATAGAAATGACGGAATACAAAAATAAAAGTAGAAGACTGCATTTAGATTGGAAGCGATGATGAGGTGATAGAGATCACAAAAGAATAAATATAGAGGGACAAAAGTACAACTACAAAAGATGAAGGGAAAAAAACAAGAACAAAATCGAAGAAAAAATAAAATGAACAAACTGCAACGGAAGGGAAGAAGAAACGAAGAAACACAAAGAGAAAAATTAAAGACAACATTGAAATAGAGAATGATGATGAGCAAACACTCAAACCATTTTTAGCAAACCACAACAAAAGAAGGCCTCGGTACCTATGAAGATCAAGAAGGAGAAAAAATAGAAATAAATGCATTTGTAAAAGAAGGACTTACGCAATTTTCAAGATAAATAGCTTTTTTTCCCCTTTTTATTTATAATTAATATAGAGGAATAGTTTCCATATAAAATAATTTGAATCGATTCATTTATATGTACTGATGTTACATTTTCTTTAGGTTACTTATAATATTTGTTATTACTTAATTTAGTAAAAATGGTGTAGAACTTATTCTACATACTATGTTTGGAGTACTTTTACTACATTTTAACAACTGGACTATTTTGCCACAAAATTTGTAGAATCATTTTTAAAAAATAGGTTACCATTGAGATATGATCAGTTTCACTTAATTATATGAGAAAGAAGTAGACTTGTGATAACATTATCATTCTCTTACATAATTCTCCAAGAAAATGATTAATTTTCTGAATAGTTCCCGCTGAAAACATTTTGAAATTGCTAAAAAAAAGAAAAAAATACAAAAAACAAGTGCCAGAATATAATTTCAAAATTAATATACTAAATGTTGCACGTGCAATGTACGTGTCAAATTCTTGTATATTATTCTCAAGCTAGACATTTTGCAATTTTAAACAATGAAGACAAAAAAATCATAATTAAGCAGCTGCAAACTATCAACAAATTAAATTTCTCCAGCAAATCATCAATAAATTAAAGTTTTCCTACGAACCATGACAACTTGATCCGAAACAGCACAAGACCTGTAAACAACAACTAAGGTGAAAAATAAGAAATATTTTAAAAGAAAACCTTTTGTCAAAAGTCATCCCATACATAACTGATTAACATAAGGAAAAAAATGTTGCATTTTTCTCTTGCTTGGTTACTTCGTTTAGCGCAATCTCTTCTTGTAAGTTGTAACTCAACTACAATCTTATTTTGATCAATATGCGTGTAATACAGATGCGACTTTATGTTGAAGGAAAAAAAGAGGAAAAAGAAAAAGCCAAAGTCGGAGATATAGAATTAAATAAACTGGGTGATATCTAAACAAAAAAAAGAATTAAACTGAATGGTACACTGATTATGTATACGCAACAAATATTTACCATTTATGAGTTTCTATCTCCAGTTCTCCTCTGATTCTTCTCTTCGATTAATTTATGTTGGAGTTGACTTTGATTTTTCCCTGTTTTGGATTTTGACTTGAGTAACGTTAATTCAAAGGCTTGTGAGCTTGATTTTGAATTAAACGATATTTTTGATTCAATATGCGAATAACGTCTTCGAACATCTTGACGAACGACGAAAAACATCTTCGAAGTTTTGACTTGAAAACGCCGATCGGAGGGGCTTAACACCTAGATATCGGATCAAACGTTGAAAATCTTTGAGATTGGCTTTGTAACGCCTTGAAAATCTCAAGATGGCTTCGTAACACCACATTGTAATACCGGATTGGCTTTGTAACACCGAATTTTGGCTTTGTACCGCCTTAATCTCAAGATTGGTTTTGTACCAACTTTCTTGAGCTTGTGTTGTTGTGATTTTTGGTGGAGAATGATGCCCTATTTATAGTTGTAGGATGCGAAAACCCTAATGGGCTTGAGCCTGAATGAAGCGATATGATTGGTCATTCACAATATCATTATTCATAAGAAAATTATTAAATTATTTGTATTTAATTTAATAATTACTGCAACAACTTGACATATGGAGCATTCTGATTGGTCCGCCATGACTTGATGTTTATCCTCATCTTCTTGAATAATTACTAAATTATTTTAATTTAATTTAGTACGCATCATCTTGACACGTGGTGGCATCCCATTGGTCAATAAAATATATAGTAAATCACCAATTAAATTGACTATTTAACTTAGAAATTTTATGTACTTAATTCCTAATATTAAAAATAACCAATATAATATTGATATTCTACATATATTTTATTACGTGGCACATTTTAATTGGATACGAAATTTACGTATCAACAAATGCCCCCTCGAGACTTTTTCACGGACGATGTGTCTTGGAGTGGATAAGTCTCGAACTGAATTTCGGAATTTCTCCAGACATATCAACATGTTATACTCGCATCAAAGAGTTTTTGAATTTGGACTTGGATTTGGACATGTAGATAGTTTATACTCGTATCAAGGAGTTCTTCATTTGGACTTGAATTTGGATTCGTATATAGTTTATACTCGTATCAAGGAGTTCTTCATTTGGACTTGAACTTGGATTTGTCGATAATTTATACTCGTATATAGGAGTTCTTGATTGAATTTGATTTGTAGACCTTTTGAGCTAGTGCCAAGGAGCCTCGAACTTGAATTTGAAACTTGTTGGTAGTTTATACTCATTCCAATGAGTTCTTGAATTTGGAAGTTGAATCTTCAACATTGTTGTCTTGGACGGATTTGACATATTTGACTTGGAAATGTGAATTTATCTGGGGTTGAGCTTGACAACCTAATTTGACGAAATCAGATAACTTGACGCACTTGGAGCTTGGATCCGTAAACTCGGAGCAACTTAGGAGTGGGAAACACAATATATATTTGTATGACTGAACTTAGAATATTTCTAAGCTGCCTACGTACCCCCGTGAAAGGGATCACGTCATAACGTCGTTCAAATTTTCACTTTGTATTTTGTTTTTTGGGGGATGGTGTCGTGCACAGTTTATACTCATGCGGGCCAGGAGTGACTATTTTTTAACCACTTTAACCAAAGTGGGGGTAAGTTAGCATTTTTACCACATACTTTACCTTTGTGGTCGCCATGCACAGTTTATCCTCATGCTGGCCAAGAGGTCTTTCTCTTCTTCTTTTTTTTTTTTTTTTGCTTTTTTTTTTTGTTTTTGTTTTTGCTTTTTAGGCAGTAGACTTAAGTAAATTTCAAGAACTCCCCGTTTATGGGACTGACTCGTACACCATGTTTAAGTTCAAGTAGCGCCTTTTCATCATCTTCCTCTTTTACATGTCTATCTTCGTGTTTGCTTTCTTGTTTATCCGTCATGTAGCATGGGGTGTCACCACGACCATTATCTTCCAAGATAGCTATAAGATTTGTTGTTGCATTGCCTTCATCTAACTCTATTTTTCCTTACTGAGCTAGCTGCATGATCTTGTCTTTGAATACAAAGCAGTCTTCTATTGAATGCCCCACCAACCGATGATACTTGCAATACTTTGGGTCATCAGTCCATCCACCTAGCTTCTTTGGGTCGCTTCATTTCAGGTAATTCAATGAGATTTGCTTCCATCAAGTCATCGAATATCCTAGAGACATCGGAGTCAAAGAATGGGTATTGTTTAATTGCATCTCCTTCAGAGTGAACTTTCTTTGCCCCCGGTCTTGAGGGATATCTTTTTCTTTGCCAGTCTTATTGTTTTCTTTTTGGCCAAACTTGATATTAGTTTTAATTTATTTAACGAAGGTACAAATTCTTCAAAAATCATTTGTTTGCATTTATACAATTTATTTTAATTTTTTATTTAATTTATTTGATCGTAATTAACTCATTCGTAAAATTAATAATTTTTACTTAAAATATAAAACGAGACATATATGTCTTCTTGATTATCATTACCACAAAACAAGTTATTGGATAAAAAATGTCCCTTTGCTCACTAGCTTTAGAACATCCACTTGCCTAAAAAGAAACAGGGAAAAGCTATATTGCCCACTTCATCATTAAATTATTCCTTGTTGAATTGTTATATAAATCAAGGGGAGGTCTTCTCTGTATCAATTATACGAATCTTAAATTTTTGTATTTTGATTCATGAAAAAAAATGTATTAGTATTTATGTATAAATGTATTGTATTTTCTGGATAAATATAACATGGTGAAAATGTATTAATGTCTATGCTTAAAAGTGTAATCTGTTATGGATAAATGTATTATAATACACTTACCCAAAACAAAGTAATACATTTAATCATAAATCGTGATATGCACCCTGAATTATACCGTACAATTTGTGCAAATGAAAATTTTGTCGTAAATCAGAAGTACTCGCTTTAGATAATATAGGGTGGAGCTCTTAAGATAAAACCATACTATCTATAGGTAATTTCATATTTCAATATAATAACTAATTCTTAAGGCCATAATTGAACTGGAGTTGGGTCATCCAAATGTGGAATGATCAATCCGTAAATAATTTCACTGCAATGAGATGAGGTTCATTCACTCACATTCCCTCATATAATGTCGATCCTTTCACAGCACCACTTTATTAATCAATATTTTATCAATCAACTTCAACTTCTATCAATCAATCACAATTCCTAATACACATTTTTATCATTTTCCAATCAACGAACCATTACTCACGTCACCTATCACAATATTTAATACTATCAATCACCCTAAAATATATTTATGTGACATTTACATTACACATCCCTTAAACAAAATACATTTTCACTATTTAAGTGGATGTACCATCCAAAAAAGCTGACATAACACTACATCCCAGTGCAATTATCCCCTAATTGTAATATATATTTTTCTGAAAGATAACTAATTCAATTCACCTTTTGGGTTAATTAATAATCTCTTTCCGAATCTCGTAGGACTTTTATTTTCTTTGAGTGGAAGATCTTTAAGAAGTTTGTAGAGTAGGATGTGCAGTGAAAATTGTAAAAGGTGTATTTAAAATTATAAAATGTGTGTTGAGAATTGTAAAAGATGATGTACGTAATAGAGTATGGATATGAAAAAATATCTATTCGAATATAAAGTAAAATACGTTAAGGATGAATAGTGCTTCATTTCCCAAAACAAATATCCCCTAAACCTGTAATCTTATTTGAACACAAAATATCATTATAGAAGATACATTTGGTTTATATGGAATCGTGATTATATTACATTGGTAAAGAAGAATATAATGAAAATAGAGGTTGAGAAATGTGGAAATCCGTATCCAGTCGCAGCAAACCATCGAATTATCTCGTCTAATTTAATATTGGAAATGCCTTATCCTTATCTAAAGTAAACGCATACTTGGGATTCTTCTGTCCAATTATACTTGCGTATAATATACTGTCTTTCTATGGTTTAAGATCTATGCAAGTTCGATAATGGAATGATCAATGAGTTGTGTACAATTTTTATCAAAGGTATCAACTTTACGTAGAAAGTATTGCTTATTTTCAATAAAGATATTATTATTTGTATTGAGCTGTATCATTTGTTTCGATAAAATACATAAAAGTGTTATATCGATAAATTAGATAAGGATTAATATCATTTTCCGACATATACTATGTGCGTTTTTACTTTAGAACCAAAACTATTTTTCTTTAGTCACAATCTGAACCACACGTTTTTCAGTTTAGCAACCTCGGTGAACAAACTTCCAGAAACAAAATAAAAAAATTAATTAAGAAATATTAGAAAATCATAAAATAATCTACAAATTATTTTTAAAACTAAAAAAATCATTTAAAATATCTAAAAATTAACTAGAAAGCGTTGGAATTATTTTTTAAAAATTTCATTTTTTGTTTATAAGGGTTCAAAATAATTTAGGTAATAACTAAAAATTATTTAAAAGTTGGAAAATAAAATTTTAAAAAATCTAATTTTACGAAATAACTAGAATTTTTGGATCTAAAGATTTGTATGTTTCATATCTATTTACTTACTTTTGAATGACATTTAAATGTTCATTATCAAAATTGCAACAACAATAAAAATACCTCTTTTTATTCCATATCTGTACGGGGTAAAGGTTGTTAAAAAATAATTAACAAAAAAATAAAATTTGAAATCCTTTCGGAAAATTTTAAAAAGATTTGAGAAAAAATATAAAAATAGTTTTAAATTAAAAAAATATTTTGAATACTAATTTTCAAAATTCTTAAATTATTTAAAAAATAATTTATAAAAAATATAAAAAGATATTTAGAAGTCAGAAATTATTCTTTGAAAAACAATACTTTTGAAAGGCCTTAGAATATCTTTCAAAATTAGGTTTTCAAATAAAAATAATGAAAATAGTTTTATATTTAAAAATCTAAGTTTATGAAATAATTTCAACTTCTAAAAGAATAATTTAAGAATGTTCAAAATTATTATTTTGAAAGATATATTAAGGATTTTAAAATTTGATTTTATGATTTTAAATATTTGTTCAGTAATTTTTTTATCTTCTTGCCAGAATTTGCTACCGAAGCTTGCAAAATTGAAAAAAAACAAAAAAGTGTCGTTTAGGTTGTGATCGGAAAAAGAAAAAAGTTTAGGTTCCAAAGTGAAAAAACATGCATAGTACATGTTGGAAAATAATATTAACCCCTCAAATAATACAATAGTTTCAAAGAATTACTAATAAAATTTTGAGAAATGATGAATAAATTTCTGAAAATTACAAATAACTATAAAAAATTTAAAATTTGGGAAATTATAATAATATTCAGAAATATTTTAAATAAAAAAAAAATTGACACCTTTCATTAAATTCAGATAATACGCTTTACCATAAATACTAATACCTTTCAGCATAACTGGTAGTACATAACTAATAAGATGTAAAGTTATACGTTTCAAAATAATTAATAATAGATTCCACCATAAAAAGCCTTTTACTATAAACAGAAATATTTTTCATTAAAATGTGTGATACCTAACATAAGCAGTAATACATTTCACCAAATCAATTATTAATTTGTTGCATAAACTCTAGTTCATTTTAACCTAAAACACTAATACATACCAACATATAGAGGGTGCTTGCAGTTGATTGTGCTTTTGAAGAAGTTTTTTTAGATTGTTTTTTATGAAGTTATTTCAATTGATTTTTTCAGAAAAATCAAACGTAGGTAGTATTTAAGAATATAAGTGATGTGGTTAAAATGTAAAATTTGTATTGTTTGCTAAATAATCACTTTTGTACCAAAAGTATAGTTTAAAATGTCAAATGCACATCCATTTAGTTACAAAATTATCTGAATTCACTTAGAATCACCTTTGAGCACCTACCGGGCTACTTCTAGATTATGTCTTTTAACCGATTATTTTAATTAGTTGTAAGAGGCTGCAAAACTAAAAATAATAAGCATTTAGCTTAAGTAAGTTCTTGCAAACATCTCCATATAGTAAAACCTGCATTTTAACATAAAATACCAATACCTTATAACAACGTATAAAGTATTACATTTAAGTGGATATAGTACTACCTTTCATAAAAATATACAATATTATTCAATACGAGCAATTCGCTCTATATTTTACGTTATTTTTAGGTACTAATTCATAGCAAAAATTGTGCAAAAGTATGTGAAATGATGCTGGCTAAATCTAATGCTTTTGTATATTTGGTGGATTTTTCCTTGTTTATTGATTTGGTACCTATTTTGGTACAAAATGAGGCATTTTTGGAGTAATTGCGAAATTCTAGAGAAAATCGAGTAAAGAAGGAGCTTAACAAGAGTGATCGAATTGAAGATAGACCTTTGATCGGCCCAAAATAAAGAAGAATCAAGGGGAAAATCATGAAGGTTTGCTAGGCCTAGTAAGAATATGCTCAACCAAGCAAATGGACGAAACGAGAAATTACAGAAAAGGTTGCTCACCCGAACAAAATGATTTTTGATCGAGCAAAAGTCTGTTTGCTTCAATTGCTTGGTCAAGCAAAAGTCTATCAAATTACACACATGTTTACGCGAATTTAAGCACGTATCCACTTATCTGCCAACTTGGATCTATTCTACATACGCTTTTGAGAGAGAGAGAGAGAGAGAGAGAGAGAGAGAGAGAGAGAAATGAGTAGTTGTGGGCATCAGGAAGGAGCAATCCATCACTCCAATTGTCATTCTATGGATTGTATTATTTAGAGTTTTCTAAACCACATTTTCAATTATTATTTTTATGTTAATTTCAATTAGGATGGAGTAGTCACTTATTATTTTAGGGTTTAGAAAGCAAGTTTCTTTACAATATAGACGATAGATATTTTATTTAGTTAAAATTATGTTTATTATATACATTGTTATTTATGCATTGATGATATGATTGGCATATAATTAGCATGATCAATTATGTTATGCACACATGAACCGGTGTCAAACCCGGAAAGTGATCGATGACCAAACAACACACAACATATCATTCAAAAGACCTGAAGGATGGAGAATGATATGGAGGTATTTCCTGGGCACTGTTAAGAGTTATATGCATTGGTTGATCTAGAAGGTAGATCTTATATAATCTACAACTTAGGAGCTTCGGAAGGGGGTCTGCGATATACTTAAGTGAATCCCTATAACAATAGGAATAACATAGACTAATGGATTAAGTATCTATTATCGAAATTGTAATAGATTTTGAAATCGACAACCTTAAGAGAACTTTTATTTAGTTGAATTAAGTTTATAAATTCTTAATTTTTTTCCACTGTCTAGTTGCCAACAATTAAGGGTATGATTTTAGTAATTAGATAATACCTAACCAGAAATTATTCGATCCACTCAGATATCTGAGTATTGATGTTCACTGCAGTACTTTAGGCTGGTCACCATTACTAGTCTATGTAGGATATAACTTTGCTTGTCACTAGCTAGCAATTATATCGTGCAATTGCTATTTAGGCTGCTAGAAAATAGAGCAATCAGTTGTCGTACCCAAAGGATGCAGGATTTGAGCTCAAAAGCTATAATGTCTCTGACTTTGCAAGTTGCAAAGTAGTTTCATGGTTTAGCAAGAAACAACAATCCATTGCAACGTCCACAAAAGAGGCATATTATATTGCTAAAGGGAGCTGATGTGCGCAAATGCTGTGGATGCAACAACAACTGAGAGACTATGGGTAACTCACAAGAGAAACTCCTATAATGCGTTTGATGAACATCAAAATGATCGTTTTTCTCTTGCATTTCACGTTCATATTTTGTTATGGATTATATTCATTTGATACGTTTAAGTGTATTTTTTCTGTAAAAGAGTATTCTCAGGTTGATTTTTCTTATGTGTATGATTCGATTCACTTTTTGGCTATTTTGAGTCATATTTTGTAGGTTGGGAAATTTGAAGATCAAAAGAAGGTATTCCCACATTTCTAGTCCGCTCTAATCTACTTTAAGAGGCACAAATGAGCCCTACTTGGAACCAAACCTAGCCCGACTCAAAGTTTTTTGAGTGTCGAAGAAAAGTCATGAAGAAGTTGGGATGAGAAAATGAGAGGAAAATAGTCAAAATGATAAAAAAGGGAAGAGGCATGTGAAGTTGCGAGATGAAAGACGGGCGCCATGAGCAATACCGTCTCCGGTACATGCAGGGATATTGATACCGGTATTCCCACTAGTATGTTTGAAATACATTATGTCCAGTGCTCGCGCGCCCGCGAGCGTCCTCTGTTTATCTCCGGCACGTTGCAGTTTTGTATTTCATCCATAACTTCTTAACACGATATTGAAATCTAGTGACTCAAAAACTTATGAAAAGCTAACTTCAGGATCTACAACTTTGTAGGAGTAGAGAATTTCAAATTAAGTATGTTTGAGAAGTTTGACTCAACGCACCTCCATTTCTAATTATTTAAGGACTATGTTGCTCCTATTATTAAAGTATTTGTTTCCTATAGATTTCTAGTAATTCGGAGCTAGAAAATATTCCTCACATAAGCACACCCTCCATTGAACAACTTTTGTCTTGTAATTCCATAGAATTCTCTAGAATTAGGGGTTTCTCCAAAACCTAGGGCTTCTTTCCTTTTGACCAAGAACTTACCCAGGATTTCTTCAATTTTGGAAGAAGACCTGGATTTTGCTAGAGATTAGGGTGATTCCATCAAGAGAAAGACATTTATTGAAGCTTCAATCCATTTATTTCAATATTGAAGACTAATCTTTCTCTTTCCTATCTTCCTTGCATTTATTGTTCATTTACTCTTCTCTGGCAGGACATACTTGAACACTTATGTGCTGCATAAGTCCAAAGCTGCATCTCCAGCAGTGCAGATATGAGCACTTACGTATTGTGCTGCATAAGCCCAGAGTTGCATCTCTGGCAGGACAGACTTGAGCACTTTCGTGCTTCATAAGTCTAGAGTTGTAGAACTGGCAGCACAATGTTGAGCACTTGTGTGCAATATAAATTCAAAGTTACACCTTTATCACCTTTCAAAGCAGCTCTATAATGTCCTACATAAAGCGATTACCCATGAAAAGGCTTAACTATCTGACCGAATCTCCACTTTGATCACATGCCACCATGATGTCTGGCGTTCACAACTCTAAAGACCTCAAGCCCTACTTTCTATCTTGGATCCAATCTTAGCTTTAAACGCCTTAGGTCTCGACCATCTTCTTGTTCAGAGTTTCAACTATGTCATGGATAGATTTAAATTTCGTTGAACATGAATGCACCATGAACTCAAACTTAAATACCACATGCTTTTAAATATTTAGTTAGAGGTCTCGAAACCTGGAATTTCATAATAGTATCACATACTTGAGTCAGCTTAGAGTTAACTCTGAACATGTGACTGCGGGAGTAGTATGCCCAAGGAGGACCTACCCCTGGCGGGATCATTACATTTCGAGAAATTGAAAAAATATTTCGCTCTTCGAGATTTAGCTAAGTCACATACTCAGAGTTAACTATGAACATATGATTGCGGGAGTAGTATGTCGGGGAGGGAGGGATCTACCCTTGGCAGGCTCACCCTGACAGACTCACCACACTCCAAGAAATTGGAAAAAGAATTGGAGACACTGAATACTTGAGATAGCCAAAACTTAGAGCTGATTTTCAAGTTTTACTTGCGTTTGAGTGCCTCACAGCAGTATAGCTCATGCATTTTGACCAGTTCCAATTCTCTCTGAGCTCATGCATTTTGACCAGTTCCAATTCTCTCCGACATTCTCTTAGTTTCAGTTTTGATTGTGTGGAAGTAATTGATTACTTAGTATTGATTGAATGAGTTTTATGAGATTATGTGATACTTTATTGATTACAAGTTATGCAAGTTTCTTTAATTTGCTCAGATACTATAGTTTGTTTTGAGGAGATGAAAACCACACAGGATGCATATTTAAACAGTGGAGTAACTTGATAATGAATATATGAGTTTCTCTTATAGATTGTCACATACATCAACATGATTTCCATACTTGAATTTTAGGGTCATCAAGTACAAGCAACTTGTTGTTTGACGCCTCTCGATGATTCTTTATTTGGTTGTTTACTAATTCCTTTCTTACTTCTGTGGTTAAATTATTAGTGAGTCCCAGTAATAGCTCAGAATAAGTAAAGGATTCTTAGCATTTTTATTGGTCAATAAGATAATTTGTGTTTCATTGTTAAGTGCCCTCGTCATGCTACTCAGTCCTATTGCTACGTAGCTCCATAAATGATAAATCATTTTCAAATTTTATACGCTTTATGATGTCTCTAAAGAAAAAAAAATGGATAACACATATTTATTATTTGTAAGGCCCAAGCATTTCTATGCCATTCCAGAAAATTTGAGATCTAACATTCGCCAGGTGCAGAAGAATTGGAGAATAATCGTTTCGGACCCTTTGGGTCGTTCGGAGTTAAACCTGGCCCATACAATCCCTTTTGACTCATCACGAGAGCCTATTAATGTGACCCAACTAAAATTAGCCCTACTTATGTGATTATTATATTATGTCTGATGTACAAAATATATATATATATATACCTTCCCTTGTTAAAAAGATAGGCTCTATTTCCTTATTTTACTTGCTTTATTTTTTATACTCATCCTTCATCTGTGCCTACACAAGGGTCTCTCTCGGTGCATCTTTGCAGGCTGATGGACACAAGGGTTTCTCCCGGTGTGTCTTTGCAGGCTAATAATTAAGAATGGAAATGACGTGACCATGGAATAAGAGACGAATTTTCTTTTATGGTGTTTGAAGATAATTTGTTGTGAGCAGTATCAATAAATTAAAGGTGGACTTATTAAAAATGTGGGATTTAGCGTGAATTTGGGTAGGATTTTATCTGACGAGGCAGAAGGAAGGAGGCTAGGAGAGCTACACTACATGACATTTACTTCTCTATGCACAACAAACCTTACCCATATAATTATTACACGCAAACTCACCCACAGCCCACATTTTCTTTTCTTTTTCATTTCATCCCTGAGTCTTCCTTTCTCTCTCTATATCTATATCTGTATCCACACAGCAACTTCGGTTTACAAAAACAACACAAGAAAAACACTACGCCCCACCCATAAGAACAAATCCCATGTTCTCTCGGATCTTGTAAAAGGATCCGATTCATATCATACCAACCAATTTTTATTTTACTTTTTTTTGTGGTTTTCCTTCTCATTTCCGCTCTCTGATTGATTTTGTGTTTCTTCGGCAATGACGAGGAGGTGCTCGCATTGCAGCCACAACGGGCACAATTCTCGGACTTGTCCGAATCGAGGCGTCAAGCTCTTTGGGGTCCGATTGACTGATGGCTCGATCCGAAAGAGTGCTAGTATGGGTAACTTGACCCATTATATGGGTGGCGGCGGCGGCGGTAGTGGAAGTGCCACCCCTCTTAACGGCGTCGGTCATGACTCCCCTGCTGACACCCCTGACCATCCATCTGCCGGCTCAGCCGCTGCCGACGGTTATGCTTCTGAAGACTTCGTCGCCGGCTCCTCCTCCAGCCGGGAAAGGAAGAAAGGTAGCGAAATGATTTTCGTGTTTAGTCTTGTATCGTTTTGATTTTGTCTCACTTGATGCTTGTAACTTTATTCTATCCTCTGCGCGTATGCTGTGTTCATGGACTGGTTTTTTTTTGGTCTAATTTATGTTTGGATCTGATAAATTCCTCAGTTTGCTGTTAATTCTGGAAAAAGATGTATCAGAAAAGAAGAACAAAAGAAGAAATACACTATTGTTTCTAGTTTATCATTGGAATGTGTCTGAGCATTCATTTGCTTTTCATTAAATTCTCAGGCATGTAGATAAGGTTGTTGGGCACACCTTCCGCACTCCCTCCCCCTCCAATATAAATTTATAATCTGGACACCGACACACACACACACACACACACATATATACACATATATGTATGTCTAAACAGTGTAAGCTTGTTTTTTAATGATGTGTGCATGATAAGGGTGTTTCACTTGTATGTAATTTGGTATAATGATATGATATGCCTATATGTATTTGGGGGTACTTTCTTTTAGGTTTATTTGATGTGTGAAGTTGATAGTTTGAGTGCCATGAGGTGAAGAATGGTTCCACAATCTCCATTGACCGTTTGTCTTCCCTGATACCAGCATTTGAGGACATAATTGTGCTCATATGTTCATATTTCTGCCAGGCGCTTTTGGAGTAGGAAGCCAGATATACCTTTGTAAATGAATATGAGATTGGTGTTTGCTTTCAATTCTAGATACATGGAGAAAGAAATAAAGCCTAGTTTCTTATGTTTTATTGCTCAGTTGATCAAGTCATAGTATTTTCCCCCTATTGAGTATGGTACTAGGAGATAAATATGCAATTAGTCTATTGCTTATATTTAGATTTGGTTATTTCTTGGGAGGCAAAAGTTGAAGCAGCTTGCCTATGCAGGCTTGACAGCCACCTCTCCTGTGTTATTGATTTATTCTCATCCTCCAAACCACTATGTTTGAACGTTAGCATCCAGTGGTCCTGACTTCTTGTAATGAAACACATAAGGACTAGTAATAGAAGGGAAACTGTTTCAATCATAGACATTTATTTATATGCACAAGTTAGTAAATGTTCTATTTGAAGCTAGTTATAAAGGTTTCAATGCCTTTATTTGGAAAGAGGGTTGAGAGAATTTTTTTATTCCATTAAACAATTTCAGTGTTGTGCATATTGATTGTTAGATAGATGTGGTCTTCACTTATGTTCCCTTCCAATTTGGCAGATACATGATTGGGCTGGCTGTGCTTATTTGTTTTGAAGTTGTTGCTCTTCTTCTATTTTCAGGTGTCCCATGGACAGAAGAGGAACATAGGTTGTTTCTTCTTGGCTTGCAAAAGCTTGGTAAAGGAGATTGGCGTGGAATTGCAAGAAACTATGTGATATCTAGAACTCCTACTCAGGTTGCTAGCCATGCTCAGAAATACTTTATAAGGCAAAGTAATGTGTCTAGGAGGAAAAGACGTTCAAGCCTCTTTGATATTGTAGCTGATGAAGTAAGCATTATTTCTCATCTCTAACTTTGTGTTACACACACAAGGTTTCTCACTTGCCCATTGTGGCTACACTAAACTGCTGACGTGTTGCAAATATATAATTTTAAGTTTTAAATGTGATAACCACAAACCATGGCAGTTCTAGATATCATCAGTTGGCCCACGATGAGTAGGTGAAATATACTCCATTATCTTCATATTTAATCAGTTATCGAAGACAGTACTTTTAAATTTTAATGAGGAAAATGATGCATAAGGATCAGATGGCCATATGGTTGAAACAGTTGTTAGTCACGGTTTAGGCTAATTGACGTGTAATGTAAATGTTGCCTTAGAACGACGCATAAAAAGTAGAGAAGTATTAACTCAAAATAAAAGAGAAGGCGAGAGGAGCTGAGTAAATGGAAAGAAACTAATGGAAAAGACATGCCTAAATATTGATAACATTGTCTCTAGCTCGAAAACCGTGGGGAGATATGCTACACATAGGTTGCAAAGGCTTAATTTTTTGCGATATTGGTTGCAAATCACTCAAATTTCTTTTCCCCTGCAGTCTGCCGACAATCCTGTGATGTCACGAGATTTTTTCCCCGTGAACCCTCAAGCCGAGACGCAAAGCAGCACAGGCGCTCCACCTTCAGCTATGGACGAAGACTGTGAATCAATGGAGTCCGCGAACTCCAATGAAGGTGAGAATGTGGCTCCAAAACCAGAGGGCCCACAATATCCTTACCCCGTCATCTATCCTGCATATGTTGCTCCACTCTTCCCGTTACCCGTCCAATTTTGGCCTGGGTACGATAACACTGAGTCTGCTAAAGCAGAAACCCATGAAGTGGTGAAGCCCACAGCTGTGCATTCGAAGAGCCCTATCAATGTGGATGAACTAGTTGGCATGTCAAAGCTAAGCTTAGGAGAATCCATTGGTGATGGTGGGCCGTCAACCCTGTCGCTGAAACTGGTCGAGGGGTCCGCAAGGCCATCGGCCTTCCAGGCTAATCCAGCTTCTGGTTCTTCTGGCATGAACTCGAGTCACAATCCGATTCATGCTGTCTAGAGGGGAAAAGGTGTTATTATGACGTGGGATCGCTATGCGCGATTGGGGGCCTTGTTAATAGAAGATGATAGTGTTTTTAGAGTCGTTTATGAGTAAGTTATAATTTTATTTGTTAGGTTTGTCGTAATAAGTGTGTTTAGGGAGGATTAACTAGTCGACATGGATGTTTTACCTTGTAGGCATAAGGCATCAGAAACTCTTTTTTCTTTTTAAATTATTTGAATCTTCTGCGCATCTGAAAAGGCAGTTTCTGGGTTTCGTTTTTGTTGTTTTAGGCTCTCTATATTTCAACTTTCGTAAAATTTGAGTTTGATTTCTGCTGGGAAAAGTAGGAATTGAACTTGCGCGCCCAGTGCTGGCACCAAAATGAACCACGTGCTGGGTTAGGTGTTGGGCTGGACACCCGAGAGAGGATCTAGGCTCTTTTTATTTAGGGGGTGGCTGCAAACAATTGTGCTTTGGGAGAAATACTTTGAATTGATTTTTATGAAAAAGTTAGGATTTGGTGGTGTTTGGAGATAAAATGATGTTAAAGCTAAAATCTGATAGAAGTTTAGTGTTAATAGCTTCTCAAAA
This sequence comes from Ajuga chamaepitys, assembly GCA_958295605.1. Lineage (NCBI taxonomy): Eukaryota > Viridiplantae > Streptophyta > Magnoliopsida > Lamiales > Lamiaceae > Ajuga > Ajuga chamaepitys. The sequence goes on along the minus strand of OY282502.1, from coordinate 13,000,703 downwards.
TCAGCTTTTAATTGCTTTTCAGAAGCTACTTTAGAACCCATTGACAAGGTCGCAACTATGTATTATGTAGTGAGACCTTGCTTACAGTGAGGAGGTATGATATCGCAACTGTATATCTATCATAAAATTCAAAGTTATAAAAGTCGCTAGGCGCTTGTTAGGCGATGGACTGGGGCCTAACGATTAGTTGACGCCTGAACGGGGCTAGTCGGGGCACAGTAGATGTTAGGCGGGGAGGAATGTGGAAATAAATGTAGACGGTCAATGAGAGCCTAGCGTCTAGACGGGAAGTAATGAGAGCTAGTCGAAGACTTTTACGACAGAGATAAGATTAGTTAAATTAAAGTGTGAAAAATATGTTCATATGCAAAGGTTTTCTTGTTTTGATTTCTAGAAAGTGAGCTTTGTAATTTCGAGCTTGTTTGTTTAAAGATTTTATTGGATGGATTTGTGATTTTGATCATCTTTATTTTGGTTTAGGGGTTGGATTTGTAGTTCGTGGAAATTCTATTTTATTACAACATTTGTCACCTATTATTTATCTACTTTTTTCATTTCTAATAAATCGTTCTTTACCTCACTTTTTAATTTCCTAACACATTTCCTCCCAAGAAAATATTAAAATCATATGCTTTTTCAAACATTGATGCAATATCTATACAAATTATATTATATATAATCTCGTGACACATATGATATCACTGCTCTTCCCGTGCTAAAAAGATAGCCACAATTTGGTTTACGTACATATTAAGATAACACCTTTAATGGTATTGAAAATAAAATATTTACCCGCTATATTACATAAGTCAAGCCCTTCATGAAGCAGAGGTTCGCTATACAGCCGTTGAAAATTTAGCATATGCACTGGTGATCGCGGCACGAAAATTACGCCTTTACTTCTTTGAGCATACAATTGAAGTTCTTACAAATTACCCGCTACACAGATTCTGTAAAGGCCAGATGCGGCTGGTAGATTGTTAAAATGGATGGTCGAATTAGGACAGTTCGACATAATGCATGCCCCCCGCACCGCGATCAAGGGCCAAGCTTTGGCCAATTTCATCCTAGAATTCACCCCTTCAGCAGACATACATGTGTCAGAGGATGATCCGTGGGAAATCTATGTCGATGGATCCTCGATCGCACAACGAGCCGGTGCAAGCGTCGTGCTCTTGAGTCCTTCACAAACAATACCTGAGCTCCATAATACGGTTCGATTTTAATGCTACGAATAATGAAGCTGAGTATGAGGCCATCCTCTACGGGATGACCACCGCCAAGTCACTGGGCATCAACAAGGTAAAAATCTACAACGATTCTCAATTAGTGGTCCATCAAATAAACGGTGATTATAAAGCAAAAGAGGAAAAGATGGCGAAATATTTGAAGATGGACCGAGAAAAAGCTAAGGACTTCAGCAAAATCGAATTCCAACAGAGACCGAGAACAAGGAACGCCCAAGCGGACGCTCTGGCCCGACTCGCTACCTCTGAAGGGGCAGAAAACCTAACATAAGTGGTGTTCCTTCAAGCGAACATCCCATTCATTCAGCAAGAAGACACCATGCAGATTGAGGCAAGCCAAGGGGGATGGATGGCTCCAATAAAACATTACCTCGAGACCGGCGAACTTCCCTCAAACCGTTTCGAGGCCCATCAACTCCATATATGAACGGCCCGATACACTCTATTGGACAGTGTCCTGTAAAAAAAGGGTTATGCCATGCCTTTGTTAAAGTGCGTCGGGGAAACCAAACAACCATATGTCATAGCAGAAGTTCATGAGGGGGTTTCTGGGAATCATACCGGAGGGCAATCCCTTGCACAAAAAATCCAAAGGCAAGGGTATTTCTGGCCAAAGCTAAAAAAGGAGGCGATCCAATGCGCAAGGTCATGCCCTCAATGTCAGAAACACGCCCCCTTCATCCGACTCCATCCAGAAGTGATAACGTCCGTTCATAGCCCATGACCCTTCACAAAGTAGGGGATCGACCTTATAGGGCCTTTCCCAAAAGCCAAAGTAGGATATACGCAGGCCATCGTTGCGGTCGATTACTTCACAAAATGGGCAGAAGCTGAAGCTTTAACGAAAATTACGCATAATAAGGTAGAAGATTTCATCTGGAAGAACATAATATGCCGCTTTGGAGTTCCGACCTTATTTGTAACTGGCAACGGCAAACAGTTTGATAACCAGCAGTTCAAGAACTTTTGTGTTGATCTCAACATAAAAGCTCATTTCACTACTCCGTACCACTCACAGTCAAACGGGCAAGTAGAAGCAGTCAACAAGATCCTAAAGCATACGTTGAAGACCCGATTGACAGAGAAAAAAGGATACTGGGCGGAAGAACTGCCAGGAGTTCCATGGTCGTACCGGATGACACAGAGATCGTCCACAGGAGAGACCCCCTTTAGCCTGGTATATGGAACAGAAGCAGTTATACCGGTCGAAATAGTGTCTCCAACCTTAAGGATCACCCACTTCTAAGATCGAACCAATGATGAGGAACTTCAAATACAGTTGGACTTCCTCGAAGAGCGACGATTGGAAGCAGAGAGTCGGAACATTACTTATAAACGACGACTGGAAAGATACCACAACAAACAGGTTAAGGTTAAAAAATTCCAGGTCAATGATCTTATCATGAGAAAGGTCTTGCCCCCAGCACAAATATGCGTATTTAGTTCCAATTGGGAAGGACCGTACAAGTTGACTCGATGCGTCGCCAACAGAGCATATGAACTAGAAGACCCCAACGGAAAAAAAATTACCTCATCCTTGGAATGCTCTACGCCTAAAGAAGTACTACCAGTAGAATAGCTAGTGTACAAATGTCTTGTATAAAACAGATAGGTGTTCATAAATAAATGTTTTTTGACTTCCAAATTGTCTTAAACCAGACTTGTCCGTGGACAAGCACGAAAAGACTCGTTTGTGGATGAGCACGAAACTCGTCTATAGACGAGCATGAAAAGACTCGTCTGCGGACGAGCACGAAAAGACTCGTCAACGGACGAGCACGAAAAAACTCGTCTGTGGACGAGCACGAAAAGACTCATCCATGGACGAGCATGAAGAAGCTTATGGATAGATAAACTTTACCCAAAAATAAGCACTAAAGGACTTTATGAACGAATGAAAAAGCTAAGTCATGTCAACAAATAATTTTTTTTTTACTAAGTGTAAAGGGATCGAAATGACAACCAAAAGGAAATTTCATTGATGTTCATGCAAACAAAACAAGTATTAGAAAAAGGAAAATTAAGATGTCGCAGGACCGCTAGGAGGCCGGGGAGCATCTAGACCTTCCAGGTCCTCAACAGTAGGAGGACCTCCAAAAAGAGCCCAATCATCGTCATCCAGGTCATCCTTGTGAGGATTGCTCTTAGCAAAACGAGCCAGATTCCTCCTAAGGGCAGAAATTCGACACCCTGATCGGACATCACCTTAGCCACCCCAATATAGGCCTGGATGTAAGCTGAGTTTGCCCATGCTACTCCGTCGGTCTCAGAATATGCCTTTATGGTAACATCAATGGCTTTTTCTCTCGCAGACCGCTCCTCCGACCTGAGCTCTTCAATCTTGGCCAACACCTCCAGCTCCTGCTTCTTTAAGGTCTCCTCCAGTTCGGCCTTAGCTGCCGCGATCTCAATTTTCGCAATATTGGCAGCTGCGATCTCAATTTGGGTTGCGGCGGCCACGGCAAGAGCCCAATCCCTCTCCTCCTTAGCCCCCTTCAACCGCTCCTTAAGCTGAGCAACTTCTGCTTCAGCCACCGTCCGCTTGCTGTGCTCTTCATTTTACAGTCTACAAGCCTTGGCCACCGTAGGGTTAGAGAATGGGTCACCGGAGACCTCCGCCTTAGCTGACAAAAACAAGTTAAGAGACCGGCCAAGGTGCACCACGACATCTCTATCTTGCCCCCGAAAGAGAGCGATGTCTCTATATGGCCAAGCCCTTGGTCCAACTCTTAGCAGGAACCGTTGTAGTGGCCTTCAGATAGGGGGGCATCGCTTCAAAAGTTGAGCGATCGGGGGAGCGAGAGCGTTGGTTGTTCCTCAGGAAAGTTGGCTATTTTTCGCCTTCAACCCCCCATTTCTCCAATATGGTAACCTTCTTTGCATCCCACCCCAAGTAAGAGGTTTCTGGAAGGGAGGTAGAGCCTAATGACCGCACGACCACCGTAAAGCGGAGCCGCTTTGGAGCAGGTCCAGACTCTTCCACAGGAGTTCTCTTCTTCGGAGGAGTCTTCGAAGCAGGAGCAAGGACATGTTCTTTGACCAGAGGTACCGCCGAACGATCCTCTGCGAAAGCCTTCGGGATGTCCCAATCCCTTGTGACGCCTCGAACTTCTTCCACTCTTTCAATTTAACCCTCCAGCTACGATCGCGGAGATCAGCGTGACGTTCAACGGTTCACCGGCCATGGCGGACGGAATGTTGAAGTCTGCAGTTATTAAACCGATATAAGAAAAAAAAAAGAGAGAAAGGAGAAATGAAATGTTCGAAAATACTACAGCAACTTACTAAGATCTGGAGGGAGGGTGTGATGAGGGGTAATCAAGAGACCGCAATCACGAAGCTTTTTTTGAGCAGTATATACCAAAACATCGTAGGGTTTATTTTGATTCTTCTCACGAAGCTCCTTCACGTTCTTCTTAAATTCCATAGACGGCACCGCCGAGCTGCTCCAATCTACAAAACAGAAGAAAGGGGGGAGGGGGGAGGGGGGAGGGGAGGGGAGGGGTAAGATCAACAAAATTTGAGAACATAGAAAAGTAAACAACGTACCACGACAAAAAGCATAGTCAGTGGGGATTAGAACACGATCAAGTTGATCTCCTTGATCCATGAGATCCTGCGAAGCCCAATAACCCCCAACGAAGAACCATTTGTCCTTCCACCCAGCGACCGAGTCCTTCAAATGACTAATCAATTTCTGACCCTTCTGAGGGGTAACATAGTACCAACCCGGTAAAGACCGATCGCGCTCAACCAGCTTATATATGGAGCCCATCTCTTCAGGAGTTGGGGAAGGAAATCCTTTAGATTGAAAAAGAGAAACGGTGGCACAAAGCATATGCCAATCGTTCGCAACCAATTGAGAAGGTGCAACTCCCCAAAACTGCAAATATGCGCTGAAGATCGTTGGAAGAGGAAAACAGACTCCTCCCTTCATAGACCACAAAGTGACCGCAACACAACCCTTCAGCGGTCGATTTGCTCTCTCAGATGGATCCGGAACATGGAAGCGAACATTTTTGGGGACCTCCGCCGCTAGTGCCGCATCAAATAACTCCGCTGCGGTCACCGAACTAGGATACTCTCTAGCACCAAATTGCGATAGGTCGTCATCAGCCCTAATTGGCGGTCGACGCGTCGAATCCATATAAAATTAGGAAGGCGAACCCCTTTAGCAAGCAGAAGCTCTTTGGGATACCTCCAGAAAGGATAACCTGCCACCGATGCGCACAGATCTAGACCTTTATCAGACGCATCACCATCCCATGGCCCAGATTCAAAAGGGGATGATCCAGCACCACTACTGCCTTGACAATCTAACCCCAAGCTCCTCTCTAGATCGACGGCAAATGCCTCGACCTTCTCTTCATCGATCGACGTCGTCGAAAGAGTTTCAAGAAGCTGATTCGCGCGGCGAATCACATCAACATCGTTTCCCTCCAAAGCCCATCTAATTTCTACATCACTATACCCAGCCTCCCTCAAGTCCTTTATATATTTTTTCCGTTCCTCAGACACTTCCTCCCCCCAATCAAGACTAGAGCCACTCCTCCTCCATACTCTCGGAATCAGTTTCAACAGGGGGTTCCAAAAGAGCACTCCTAAATTCTCTCCTACTAATTGTCTTGGGAGAAGATGATGAAGGAGAACTAGAATCCGGAGAAGACATACGAACCACACAAACGAAAACAAAATAGAAGTTAACTTATACTGCCATGGATGATCTTCGAACACAAGATCCGGCTGATCACAAACTTGAAGAGAACACTGAATAAGCAAAAACAGTTTCACTAAAGGTAAAAAGTTAAAATGAGTCAAAATGGAGAGTATATATAGTAGAAAATCTTCAACTAAATCAACGGACACAATTAAAAGGATTAAACGATCACAATACAGCTGGAAATAAACCAATCACAACAAGACATGTGTCCGTGCGAGCATCCCACAAGTGCATACGAAACGACGCATCCCACATGTCCCCAACACCCCCATTGTAATAGATTATCAGAAAAGAGAGAGAAAAAAGCAAGGAACATAAACTAGATTACACATCCACAGCTGTATGTTGTATAATCACTTTGATAAAATAACTAAATTCAAACACTAGTTCATTACGATATCAGTCTCAACATTCTTATTCTTTTACAACCGCTTAGCCGGTTCGATTATTGTGGATAGATGGTTGGACAAAAACGGCCACCCAATAATAATTCCCTAAACTCGGCTCACCAAGTCGATTAAAAGCACCCATTCACATATCCCATGACGATGATTTGTGCCATTAGAGCCATAAATACGTTGATGGTTGTATTTGATAATGTGAAGTGAAAATGTGAAATAGTGCAAAAAATGTGGAAATTCTATTGGATGACCAATAAATATGACAATTTGTATTATAAAATATTAGATGTCCACTAGTGCGATGCACATAATTTGTACCTTTTCAATAATAATAATAATAATAATAATAATAATAATAACAACAATAACAAAATTATCAGCCTATATATTATTTGAGAATATAAAATGGGGAGTTGCTATTTTTTTGTGCAATAATCTTTCTTCCTCCTTGCATGTGATTTTTTTTCATTTAATATCTTTCATTATTACAAATTGAAATTACCAGTTAGATATTCATAATGTTTTTACTATTTAATTTTTAATATTTTCACTTTTAATATATTTCATTATCACAAATAGGAACTACCAATTATTTTTTCATAAATTTTGTTAATTCAATTATTTGAATTGATGATCTGTTGATGTTGAATATTTTAAGTAAACTTTTAAATGCAAACTTGAAATTTGATTCATTTCTCTCCCTATTATTTCAGTGTGCATTGCACTAGTTGTCATTATTAAATATACAAATAAGGTAAAACAATGTCAAATATTTTGAATAATTATCGTTTAAAAACCACATATATTTAATAATATAATATTAGTATAAGAAGCCACAAATATATTAGTTACTTAAGTATATGAGCGGTAAACTATATTATGATGTCCTATTCAAATAAAAAAATAGTAGACTTATTGTTTTTGTAGGTAACATAAATTTTCTTTTTCACAAAATAGAAAAAAATAATAAGCAAACTAATTCAATCAACAAATCACTTTAGTAAATATATCTAAGCTTGTTTCCTATTGTAAAGTATAAACCTAACAAAATTGTATTTTTCTATGGATTTTTTTAAACCAAATAATTTAAATTATGAAAAAAATATTAAGATAAAAAGGCAAACATTAAAGTTAATAATTTTAATCTTCTAAAACTTTTAATCGGTTCAAAAAAATATCATTTTTGGATTTATATCCCATTTTGATTTTATATACAAATGTTTAAAATCAAAATATATCATTTTTTTAGAAAATAAAAATATATCGTTAATATCCTAAAAGGATATTTTACACTTAAAATTTCACATTTTATGTATAATATATGCATTATGGATGTCAAATCGAAGATCTTCAAAAGAAGAATAATTTGATATATCTTTTATGAAAAATCGAGTTGAAACGAAATAATTATAAGATCTTGAAATTTTGAAGGCAAAAGATAAAAAAAGAAAATATAAAAGAAAAAAAAAATGATTGGAGGAGTACCCATAAAAGAAGATGGATGAGACACATGTCTCCCCCTTCTTTAGGGGCTCTCTACGTATTTAAGAGTATTTTTAAAAAATAAAACAAAACAATAATTCTGCGAAAATTTATGAGAGCGACAAGTGTCTTCCCTATTTTTATGTAACTTTCTTTTAGTATTAAAAGTTGATAGTATTTTTCTAATGCAAACTAATAACTAACATAGTTAACAAATTGATAATATTGAGTAGGTCTTGGGTGCACCAAACACACAATAAGCTAATTGTGCACTCTCCAATTTAATTTGGGAATCAGATATATATTAAGGGTTGCGTTTGGATACTCAGAAATGCTGGTGCCCAGCGGTCAAAGCCTCGTGCGCGCGCTCTGAGGTCTCGTCTTCGAGCCTCACGCAGCGCGAAAAGGTTTATCATTTTTTTCTTTGGATTCAACCCATTAATAATATATATATATATATATATTAAGACATGTTTGATAACATATAATAGGTGATGGCCTGGTGTTAAAGGTGCATGTTGCGCCTAAAGGGCGTGGGTTCGAAACCTCATGGTGCATCTTGTTCTTTTCCATTTTTTTCTATATATGTGCGTGTATTATTATTATTATTAATATTAATACAGTGCGCCGCGTTTTGTGGAACAACATGAGGTAGTGACCGAGTGGATAAACGTCTTCTTGCGTGTGTAGTGGTCCAGGTTCGAGCCTTCTTAAACTTTTTTTATATTATTTTAGACAATGTAATATATCATTAATATATATATATATATATTATTAAACAAAAATATGCATACATATAACTAAAACGTATACTATTAGACAACATAATATATTCTATCATGCAATATAACATATACAATTAAACAACATAATATATTATTAAAAAATTATACATTTAACTATAATATATATTATTATGCAATATAACGTATACTATTACGCAATATAACATATACTATTAAACAACAAAAAAAGAGGTAAAACAGTGCAAGAGCAAGGTTCGAACCCTACCCTCCTCCTTGCCTCAAAGCTTTCTCATGCCCAGCCAACCACTGCACCACATGCCCTCTTGTGAAATTTATCAAAACAAAGACCTTATACATATCTTTAATTCCAAATTAAATAGGGGAGTGTACAATAAACCTATTGTATGTTGGGAGCACACAAGTTTTTGCCATATGCAAATACAGCAGATAATAGATTTAGATACACATACACACTCTAATAATATTAATAGGTTTATTTCTTTTTGTCTTGGATTTTGTTCCGTTAATTGAATGAAAATCAGTAAGTTGAAATATTTGAACTATACAGGTTTCTTAAAATTGTCTTTGGATGAAAAAAAAATAATAATTGATTAAAATGATAGATTTAAAATTCACAATCATATCTAGTCAAATTATTTGACAAAAAAATGAAAAAAAATGGATTTTAAATCTTCTCTAAATTTATAATTTTTTTTATGAATTTAAAATTATTTCTACAATCTAGTCATTTTAAATTATATAAATTAATGAGTTCTTGGCTAAACCTAACCGCTCTCTAAACATCCCTCTCAAATTCTAAATCTAGCTTCTGTCTTCTTCCCTAATCTTCCTCATGGAAGGATGGGGAAGGTTTTATATTCGATTTTTATTTTTTCTCTTCGTCTTCCTTCATGAGAGTTTTCGTCTTCCCCCCTCCCCCGAAATAATGGAAGATTCATTATTCGTGGTGTTTATTTTGAAGTCCCAGTGTCATTGAATATTTCACCATTGATTTGTTCATGTCTTGGGGCTTTCACTAGATGATCAGTGACAAATTCGTGATAAAGTATTTTGCTACGCGATTTTTCCGGCACAATGAGAGTTCTTTGACTTACTATGTTTAGATTTATATAAGTTTTGATTTAGTAGTTTTATGCTTCAATGGTTTCATATGTATTTATATTGTTTTGGTCGTTTCTTCATGTCAATCTGTGCTGACTGATTCCAACAATTTAATGATATTTTATTTTCAAAAGAAAAAAAAAATGATCTTCACTCTTATATACACACACACACCGCATAATCAGTGGCGGAGCAGGGAATATAAAGTTGGGGGGAGAGGGGGGGTGGGTGGGTGGGGCAAGACCAAATTTTGATTTTGGTCTTAATTATTAAAGTAGGACAAAAAGAGTAGTCGAAAATGCTCTCTCTATTTTTGCAGTACAGTGGCAACTGGAAGAGTATAAATATTTACATATATAATGGTACAGTTGCAAAGTTGAGGAGGGGCGGTGGCCCCTGCGAGCCCCCTTATTATCTCTGTCTCTGCACATAATCATACACATTTTTCATACTTCACTTACTACACACACACGAGACACACAACATAGACTACACACACATAAACATCACACCTATACACACACACTAATACATTGTACACACACCCTAGACAAAGCACATTACACGCACACACATACACACAAACAACATACATTTCACACGTATAACACACGCAAAATGCACACACTATACAAACTTTATGCACGCGCACACACTACACACACTTCACCCACAACCTACACGCTTTACATACTACACACGCAATCATACACACTTTACCACACACACACATACTACAAACACTTCATGCACTTCATAACACACTACATATACACTACAAACACTTCACTCACATTTCATACAAAACACATTACACGCGCTCACACATACACACTTTACTCACATGCGCACACTACACACACTTAACACACACATACGCTACACACTTTACACAAACTTCACATAGTCTAAACACATTTTATATACATGGTGAGGGAAATTACGAACGCGTCATCGAAACGTTCGGCCCACCCAAATTAGAAAATAATTTAAAATGAGTTCCGAACTATTTCGACTTTACTAGGTAAAGTGGTAAGTCCGAGTCGATCCCACGGAGAACGATGAGTAGTGTTAATTCAAATATTTCAAGCAATTAGTGATTTAGGTTGAAATAAAAGCGATAAACATAAGCGAGTAAATAGGGGGAGGGGTGATTGAGCCTAACAACAAAAGTCTACCAAGTACCAACTACTAATCTAGAAAGCAATAAATGTTTTTGGTATTTTAGATTAATCAAAGTGTCAAAGAAAGAACACAAGTAATATTTTTGGGTTTTTGAACATGTTAAAAAGATCTACCCTCGATCTAGTATCCCCTTGAATCCGACTACCTATGGATTATTGTTGATGCCCCAATTCAATGCAATTTAAACCCTTATCCCACAATCTACAAGGTCCGCTTATGTAAACAGTGTTGTTCCTTAATTGTGGATAAATCGAAGGTCCGCTTATCGATTTATCCCTACCCAAATCAATTAGTGATCCAAACAAGCTCTTTTCACACTAATTGATATTGGATGATCACGAACTAGAACAACAAGATAAATAAGGCATAAACCTCGAATCGATCGGGTTTAGAGGCCAAACTCTACAATGCCACCAACAATATCAAGCATTGTTCACTACTAAGGGAGATTGAAGCTTCAACAATCACGGAAAGTGAATTTCAATCTCTAGCAACATACAATAAATGCTTCTAAAGGGTGATCGATCCTAAAACAAGCATGTAGGCATGATACAATTCAAACAAGCATTATAGAACATTTAAATTGCAATAAAAGGGTAACACCAAAAGTCAATATTCACATATTTATCTTCAATTAAGATTCAACATGATCAAGGGTAGAATTAAGGGTTCTAGCCACCCATTACTCCTAAAACAATCAGTAAATCAAAGGAAATACAAGATTATGTTTTAATATAGTTTATCCAATATTTTAAGTTTAGGGCCTAATTATATAAAATAATTTGATATCTAGCATACTCAATATTTGCCCACTATTTGGTAAAAAATTGCCACATGAGCATAGTTAAAAAAGATTATATGAAACGAACTTCTAAATCCATCTATAGAAAGCTCATCTCACCTAAATTTCTGGTTCCGTCAAAGTATCTATAAATAATGTATGAATGGTTTTGTGACGACTGTCAAGTGTCTATCACATACTCCCTCCATTTCATAAAGAATGTCATTTTAGACACTCTAAAAAATTCCACAATAAATGTCATTTTACCAAAAAAAATACAAATTTTCCAATATTATCTTAAATAACCTATTTAATTTAGTTGATTATTTCCTTATTTCACAAAACATACCCAATAAATACCAATCCTTAATTTCTCAAAAAAAAGCTAAAATGACACTCTTTATGAAACGAAGGGAGTAACTTATTACTAAAGACAATAACCCCCGTCCCAGAAAAATGCTCCACAAACATTTCTCTCTAGCTGATAAAGCGCAATCCGTTTATCAAAGGAATTCGGAGTAAAACCTGATCAATGGTACTGTAAAACGCAAGGAAGGCAAAAACACAAGATATAGTGTGGTTCGATCCGGAGATCTACGTCCACGGGCGGAGGCAATAACCTTCCGGGGTGTTTTTCATTATTTTCTCTTCAATCTTACAAATTGCCGTTTTAGAAACAAAGTGCCAACCCCAAATCCCTCTTCAATTCTCCTATTTATACTATACAAATCAAAGCCCTAACTAGATCCCTATAATCTTGCACACCAAATTGCATGGCAGTTTGGAAAAGATCATGGGGATCTCAATATCCAAATATGCCGCGACTGGGCCTAACTGTGTTGGGCTCGCGACTGGGCCGGCTTAGCTGTGTTGGGCTTCGGATAAAAGTAAGGCATGGTATAACGGGCGTTGATGTAGAGTGATGTAAAGGCGTAGCTGGGACCGAGCTGATGCATGACCCCGGGGTGAAGAACTTGTCAAGGACCGAACTGGGCCGATCTGGAGGACCCCCGGGGCATGGGGTCGACCGGGGCCGAGGAAATGCATCCCCGGGGTAGAGAACTCATCAGGGGCCGAACTGGACCGAACTGAAATACCCCCGGGGTCATGGGATTGACCGGAGCCGAGCTGAAGTATCCCCCGGGTAAAAACGCCACCGGAGTGAAACCCAAGGCTTCCTGGGGAAGGGTGAAATTGATGTGATTGGCGGCGCCATCATGAGGGGAAGGGATGTGAAGTGACGTTTTTGCAAAGCTCAAGAAGCGTGTTCCCCACGCGCCTAGGTAACTGTGAGGCGCGTGAGAGCCACGTGCGTATCTCAGACGTTGAATTTGAAAAGGCCAGATCTGGGCCGTTCAATTGTTGTATTAGAGGGAAAAAAGAAGCAGCAGTTGCAATTTCGCTCATTTGTAATTGTGAACAAAGTAAGCCAGCGGGAAGGCGAGAGAGAAGGCAGCAAACGTCGGAAAATCACATCAACGGCGTGCCGGCACCCTTGAAGAAACAAGTAAGTATGTCTTCATCTTCAGAAACTAATAGTGTGGGTGTAGTCGGTATTGGTGAGAGCCCTGTAAATGCAAGGCCCATTCGAACAATCTACCCCGAAAGGAATGAGAATAGGAAGGTGTATAGGGCTGACCTATGGGAAATCTGGACACGGGAGGTGAGATTTCCCACTTGTTTAGAAGCGAGGGCAAATTTGGATGTGGCCTCAAGTATGCCTCGGGTGATGGAGGCCCAAATCGAGGCAATGGTGCCCAATTTCTACTTCCCAATAGACTTAGAATATATAATACCCGGACCTAGTGATAGGGCCTGCTGTCCACCGAATGGGTATATAACCGTGTATGTAGATCAGTTGAGGGTGGGGTTGAGATTCCCACTGTGGGAGTTTGTGGTAGAGTTGCTGGGATACTATGGTATAGCACTGGCGTAGCTAGCGCCGAATGCCGTGAGGCAAATTGTAGGGTTTATGATCGTATGTAAGACTACGGGGGTGAAGCCCTCCATAGAGTTATTTAGGTACTTTTTCCAATTGAAACCTTTGGGGAAGGGAAAAGGGTGGTTCTCTCTAAACCCGAGGGTGCAAAGAGGGTTCAGGGTGCAAAATCCGAGCAAGGTAGAGGGCTGGAAAATAAAGTTCCTATTTATTAAAGAATCTAAACCAATCCTGAGGTGGAATAGGGAGGAGGTGACGGATGGGGTACCCACGGGAGTACCGGAATCGGTTGGAGTTTTCGAGTAGGCGGGAACTCTAAAGCAAGTATTTTCCGAGGAGGAACTGGAGGAGGCCGGGCTGTCCCTGTATTATACAAAGGGACCCGAGGCGAGAACATCGCCAGCTCCTAGTGAGAGGTCTTTAGCCGGGGTGTAAGAGGAGGGTAGGAACTCTTTTTTACAGTTGTCTGTAACTACTGCTGAATTTTGTTTTTAACACGCTGATGGTTTTCTGCAGTGGGACGCTTTAAAACCAGCCTTCAAAAAATGACCGCGGGAGGTGCACAGCGAACACCGGAGAAAGTGCCCCAGCCAAGAAATTCAACCCCCGAAGCCGAGGGAAACTCGGGAAGAATACCCGTTGAAGGGACTGAGGAGGTCGTTCCGCTGACGGATTCCCCCCCAAGACCGAAGAAGAGACCAGGGCTTCCTCCGACCCCGCTGTCTATCTCGAAGAGAAGGCGGTTGGACCCGACCACGGAGGTATAATTATCACGTCTTTACATATTGCGTTGACACACGACATCTCACAAAGTGTTATGCAGGGCCAAAGAAGTGTGGATGTCCACGAGGCATCGGAGATGGAGGAAGTGTGGACCTTAAGCCAGGGGTTAATTGGCTTCGGGCGCCGCCGGCAGAGAGAGGAGACCGAGGCCCTGAAGGAAGAGCCGAGGGTCCTACGCGGGGAGTGCGATAAGCTCCGCAGGAGGCAACTGAGGCCAAGAGTGGCCAGGTCACGGCACGGGGCCGGGCACTGGAGGCCGAGAAGGAGGCAGCTCGACTCAGGGGCGAGGTGGCGGAGATGGCTCTTCTCCGGGGAGAACTGGCCACAGCTCGGGAAGAGCTAAAGAAAAAGGCTGAGGGCCAAGGGGCAATACTGAGGGCCTTTGTTGAGAAGCTATCGCAAACGGAGACGTTTGTGAATTTTTTGACAAATTTTGTGGCAGTTTGGGACGTTGCCACGCGCACAGAAGTGTTGGAGGTAGTAAAGGACGCGTACCCGGAGGTAGACGTCTATAAAAAGGACTTCGGGTACGACTATGCATCCGTGAGCAATGTGGATGCCGCCTACTACAATACCCTGTCCCATCTCCCCGAGTGGCCCTTAGTGGAGGCACTGGCCCAGAAGGGAACTATTCTGACCGCCGAAGATGTGGCGGGCTGCTCCGTAGACCAGGATGAGGACTTCCTGGGATACCACATGGGCATGCATGTGCCAGAGCTAAGGGAGAGGGCCCCCCCACCGAGGATAGCGCCCGCGGCAGATGTATTAGCTCCTCAGAAGGGCGGAGCTCAGCAGCTGGCTGATCCGACTGCCACGACCTCGGCCGGAACCGAGGTCAGTTCCTCCCCTGCCTTAGGCGGAGAATAAAATAGGAAACAAATTTTGTTTCTCGTGGCATATGTAAAAACTTTTGAAGTGTAATAGCCTTTTTGCCAATGTATAAATGACAAGTTGCTGATGTTATGTTGTTAAACTTCGAATGTATGCATTGAGTTGATGATGATTATGTGTGGTATACGGGCGATCTTATAAATGTCTTTTGCATATGACGGGTGTAGCAGGAGAACACCGCGGAACTTCACGAGGTGATCAAGAAACTGATGCAGTCCCTGAACTGGCTGCAAAGAGAAAGAGATGACCTGAAGATGTCGGTGGTACCGAGGTTGGAGAAAAGGGTAGCCTCGGCGGAGAAGAGGGCGACGGAGGCTGAAGAGGCGAGAGCGAAGGCTGTAGAAAGGGCTAGAGACCATCAGTTGAAATACTTGTCAAAGTGTGCCGAGCTGGAGCGACTCTTTGTCCACCAAAAAGAGTATGAGCATGTACTGACGGAGTACGGCCTGCTAACCTTTGAGGAGGTCGAAGAGCGGACGACTGAAATCCAGGGAGAAATTACCGCGCTGATGGCGGCCGGTCACACCAACTCCGCGGAGCTGATAAGGAAGCGGGAAGTATTAGAAATACTTCTCAATATGTACAAGGGCTTAAGAGGCTGCATCAGGTGGCGTCGTACGGCGGAGGAGAACATCGCGAGCTCTAATCGGGACAGGACACCTTGAAGGCTCCACGGAGGAGTAAGAAGGGAACGGTCGAAAAAGTGACTGGGATCGTAATCCGAGAGCCGACCCCGGTGGTGATTGCCGAGGCTCCGGTGGTGGTTGCCGAGGAGGTAGTGCAAAAATTAGCCGAGGAAATCGAGGTGATGGCCCCGCAGAGTGGGACCCTGTGGAATGGGCTAGTGCTTCAAGGCCAACTCGGCAAGCAGGTCCTCAAACACGGCAAGGCCGTCAACCAAGTCCCCGCGCTCGAGGAGGCCGGAGTAGGGGGAGGGCCGGAGCCCGGTCCCGAAGTGTTTCCAGATCCCGGAGGACGCAAATGAGAAGTGCCCGGGACAGGTCTCAACGCTGGAGCGCGGAATATTAGTTACGGGGTCGTAGATAAATATAGATGATGTAATAGCCATGTATGTGTATTTTTAAAGGACACTTAGGAAAAAAAACGTGTGAAAAGATTTTGATGTACATCACAATTATATTCTGAAAATAAATAGGTTAGCTAAAGACACGTTTAATTGAGTTATGCTGACATTTATTATGAAATAAGGTTGTGGAGTACTCGGGAGTACAAGGCGTAAATAAGCCCTTGTGTGGAAACAAGGCATAGAATCTCCCCCGGACGGATCAGGCGGGAGTTAATGACCTCTCCGGACAAATCAGCTGAGAGGGAACACATGTCCGGGGACTAAGTGTTGATCTCTCCGGACGGATCAGGCAAGAGACAAATGTGTCCGGAGACAAACAATAATTAGTCTAGGCCAGGGCGTCCCCGCGGCGTAGAAGAAAGAACAGTAATGTATGAGAAGTAAAAACTTTATTCAAAGAGATTGTCGGAACAATTGAAGAATACAAAGGTATTCGTAAAAAAGAAAATGCCATAGTATGAAAATGAAATAACGTACAAAGAATGTAAAGGAAGAAAAGGTACTTGACGATCGGAAATCATAGATAAAAATGCCGCAGATTACTAACGTGCCATTTTGGGGTATCAGCATACCATCTAGATGCTCTAACTGATAGCTCCCAGAGGCATGTGCAGCAACGACGCGATAAGGCCCTTCCCAACCGGCATGCAGTTAGCCCTCGGGGGCAGCTTTGCTGGCAGAATTTAACCGGAGCACGAGGACTCCGACCTGAAACTACGTACCCCTAACCCGGAGGTTGTAATACTGAGCTTCTTGTTGCTTGCTTTTAGCCTGTCGAATAAAATTGCTCACGGCGATGTTCGAGGTCATCCAAGTTAGTACGAAGTTCTTCCTCGTTAGTCTCGGGGTCGAGGTTAATGAGTCTGGGACTGGGCACTCCCACTTCGGCAGGGATAACAACCTCAGAGCCATAGGTGAGGCTATAAGGAGTCTCCCCGGTTGTCGAATGCGGCGTAGTACGATAGGCCCAGAGAACTTGCGGAAGGTTCTCGGCCCAGAGGTCTTTAGCTTGATCTAAGCGTTTCTTTAAGCCATTGAGCAAAGTGCGGTTAGTGACTTCGACCTGGCCATTGGCTTGAGGATGAGCAACCAAGGTAAAAATTTGTTTAATATGCAACTCCTCGCACCAGAACCGGAAGGGGTCATTGGCGAATTGTTTGCCATTGTCGGAGATAATGGCGCTCGGGATGCCGAAGCGGCATATGATGTTACGCCAAACAAACTTCAGGATGTTTTGACCGGTTATAGCAGTGAGGGGCTCGACTTCGACCCATTTGGTAAAGTAGTCCACCGCAACCTCAAGAAATTTCAATCCTCCCGGAGCAACCGGGAACGAACCTACAATGTCGATTCCCCACTGGATAAATGGCCAGGCACTTTGTATGCCAGTAAGCGCGGTTTGTGGTAGATGCTTCACTCTGGAGTGTCGCTGACACTTGTCACACTTTGACACTAAACTATGGGCATCATTAAACAATGTGGGCCAGTAGTATCCCCACCGGAGGACTTTCTTGGCCAACGTCCGCGACCTAATATGACTTGCGCAGGCCCCCCTCGTGAAATTCTCGGAGAACATAGTCAGCCTGGACTGGGCCAAGACAGCGAAGACTCGGCTGTAGGTATGATTGACGGTACAAGATTCCGTCGTGAAGTGTATACTTCGGCGCTTTACGAATTATCCGCCGAGCGAGTAATTTATCATCGGGCAGTGTACCCTCCCGGAGATAATGGACGATAGGAGTCATCCAATTGGGATTGGCCTCAGTCAATACAGAGACCGCCGCCATACTAATTGAAGGGTGGGTGGCGTCTTCGACAATTATGTCCGGAGATATGTTGGACGGGACCTCGGAGGCCGTTTTGCTAAGAACATCAGCTTTAACATTTTCTTCGCGGGGTATCTGCTGGACATCAATCGAAGCAAAAGTCAACAAAAGCTTAAGTGTCAAAGCGAGGTACCTTTTCAACGTATCATCCTTGGTTGCATAGGTGCCTTTGATTTGACTGGAGACCACCTCGGAGTCAGTGAAAAGCTGGATATGCGAAGCTCCGAAGGTTTGGGCGAGCCGGAGCCCAACAAGGACTGCCTCATATTCCGCTTTGCTGTTGGTCACCTTGAACTTAAAACGCAAGACATATTTGATCTCAACGCCATCGGGACCAATGAGAAGGACCCCGGCGCCACTGCCTCGGGTCGCAGAGGCACCGTCCACGTATACTTGCCACTTGTGGGCTTCAGCGTCGAGATCGGAGTGGTGAGCAGGGGCAGCACTCGTGATTGCCTCGGGGTCAGTGAATGGTGCTTCCACAAAAAAATCAGCAAGGGTTTGGCCTTTGATGGCCCGGCGAGGTAGAAATTGGATGTCATATTCCCCGAGTTCGATGGCCCACTTAGCCAGGCGTCTCGACACATCGGGCTTAGCGAGGATTTGACGAATGGGGTGGTTAGTGAGGACCTTAATATCGCGTCCTTGAAAATAGGGACGCAGGCGGCGGGCAGCCATAACCAGGGCCAATACTGTTTTCTCTACTACAATATACCGAGTCTCTACGCCTTGAAGTGCTCGGGTAACTAAGTACACGGGCTGTTGACTCCCATGGTCCTCGCGGACGAGGGCCGCACTGATGGCCTCTTCGGCGGATGCTAAATACACATAAAGAGGCTCCCCGAGTACGGGCGCGGACATAGTAGGCAATTGGTTGATGTGTTGCTTTAAAGCCTCAAAGGCTTCGGCGCACTGGGGAGTCCATTCGAACTTCTTTGCTTGACGCAAAATTTTGAAAAAAGAAAGTTGACGCTCCGCTGCCTTAGACAAAAAACAATTTAAGGTGGCAAGGCCGCCAGTAAGACGCTGAACATCTTTCACCGTCTTCGGCGGCTGAAGGTCCAACACATCCCTAACCTTGGCTGGGTTGGCCTGAATACCATGCTGTGAGACCACATACCCTAGAAATTTACCTGAGCCAACGCCAAAGGTACACTTGGCCGGATTGAGGCGAAGATTATAGCGTCGCAACGTGCTCAGCGTCTCGGCAATGTCATGTACACATGTTGTAGGGGAGGAACTTTTAATAGCGAGATCATCAACATATACCTCAACATTGCGGCCGATTTGGTCTCAGAAGACGTGGTCCATAAGGCGTTGGTAAGTGGCTCCGGCATTCTTGAGCCCGAAGGGCATTTTCTTGAAGGCAAAACACCCAAAATCAGTAATAAAGGCTGTTTTGAGGGCATCGCGACGATCCATATGAATTTGATGGTAGCCTTTGTATAAATCTAGGAAGCAAAGTGCCTTATGCCCGGTAATGGCCTCGGCTTTTTGGTCGATGGGCGAAAAAGGATAACAATCCTTTGGGCAATGCTTATTGAGGTCGGAGAAATCTACGCACATCCTCCATGCCCCACTTGACTTCGTCACCATCACGGGATTAGAAAGCCAGGACGAATAGTGTACTTTGAACAGGATATCTGCATCCAAGAGCTGTTGAACTTCAATTCGGATAGCTGCGTTCCTCTCTGGGACAAATTGCCGTCGCTTTTGTTGTATGGTTTTACTCTGGGATCAATATTCAGCTTGTGAGTAATAAGGTCTGGAGAGACCCCCGGCATATCCAGAGGAGACCACGCAGAAACTTCAGAATATTCTCGTAATGTTTGGATGATGGCATTGTGCAACAATGGGGTGTCCACAGCGCCAACTGTAACAGTTTGTTCTGGTTTATCCGGATCGAGCGGCACCTTAATAGTATCGTTCCCGAGTGACTCGGATGAACCCGGGGTAGGAGCCGAGGTGGCTATTTGAAACTGTGGCTTAGGAGGAGCCTTCACCGTTCTCTTAAGTGCGACATACATGCACTCTTTGGAGATTCATTGATTGCCATGGATGGCCACCTCGCCATGGGGTGTAGGAAACTTCAATGCTAGGTGATATGTGGAACAGATGGCCTTCGCCGGAGTGAGCCAATCTCGGCCCAGAATCATATTGTATGGAGATGGAGAGTTGACCACATAAAAATCGACGAAGATGGTTTTTATTGCCGGATAAGCACCAAGCGAAGCGGGAAGGTTGATGATTCCTTCAGGTTGGACCTCACCCTGAGTGAAGGTCTGTAACGGCCCGGGGGCTGGTCGGAGTTGTTCGCGAGATATGCCCATTTTCTGGAAACAATTAGTGAATATGACACTGACAGCGGCTCCATTGTCAACGAAGACTCGCTTGATTGTAACATTGGCCACGGCCATATCAATGACGATGGCATCAGTGTGAGGTGTGAGTTCGGGAACAGGATCTTCATTAGTGAAACTCACAGTTTCAGATTTGTGGAGGCGCTTATGGCGTGGCTCCTCGGGAGGAGGCCTACATGCTTCAGCCTTTAGGGCACTTCGGGAAGTCCCTATTGGAATGGCTCCGTAGATCATATTTATAATGTGATTTGGTGGATTCTCGCCGGGCCCTCCATGAGGTGGCAGGGGTGGCAGCAATTGAGGCTGTTGACGATGACCCTGGTCTTGACGAGCATAGTTATTGTACCCCGACCTGTTATTCTGCCACTGGGGTCTGTTTTGTCTTGGAGCTCGGTCGTTGTAACCTCCGCGGCCTTGTTGCGAGCTTCCATTTTTATTTGACCGAGATCTGTCCTCGGTCCGAACTACATATTGCCGCAAGAAACCTCTCTTCAGACAATCCTCAATTTCTTTTCCAAGTTCACGACATTCTTTGGTATTGTGTCCATGATCGTGGTGGTATGCACACCACTTATCGCGGTTACGTGTTTCTGACGGAGCAGTCATCCGTGGGCACGGCCGAAGATCGTTCTTGTGAACAGAAAGTATTTCTGCTCTTGATTTAGTAAGTAGGGTGAGTTGAGGAACATCTCCGCGAGATTCCAACCGTCCTCTGCTTAGGCGGCTGAAGGCACTAGGCCGGGTACTAGTCCTTGCTTGCGTTTTATCTGGTTGCCGTTTGGTAGCATGTTTCTCGCGTTTGCGACGGGTTTGCTCTTCAGCTTTGGCGAACCTGCTTACAATGCCAAAAAGAGCCCGGGTCGTGGCAGGGGGGTGTCTCACGAGCTCGGTGTAGAGCGGCCCGGGTCGGAGGCCATTCATGAAGGCCGTGATTATAACATCATCAGATTGGCTGCCGACTTTGAGGCTTTCGGCAGTAAAGCAATCAAGAAACTGGGTAACAGTCTCTCCATCTCGTTGTTCCAGATTCATGAGATTAGCCAAAGTGGCCATAGGTTTTGCTCGCGTATGAAAACGCGCCCAAAACAGCTCGGCGAGATCCCGAAAAGAGGTGACACTGCCTCGGGACAAAGAATCAAACAAAAGTCTGGCCTCATCTTGAAGATACTCAGGAAACACTTTGCACAAGTGGTGAGGTATACAGTTGCGGTTGAACATAGCGTACTTAAAGGCGGTTAGAAAATTACCTAGATCTCCGGTGCCGTTATAGACGGACACTGGGGGAAGCTTAAACCCCTCAGGAAGTGGTGTAGCAAGAATCTCCTCAGAGAACGGGGTGATGATCTCCCCATCAGCATCAAGGCCCAATACCTTGTCAAGCTCAGCGGCAAACTGGGCTTGCTCTTGTTCTAGAGGATCAGGTACACGGGACTTGTCCAAGCGAGCCCGCTTTGGTGCGTCTATAGGTCTGCGACGATCCACGTCTTTATGGTCATAACGGGGCCTCGAACCATTAGAACTGCAGTTTTCCACTGGAGATGCTGATCGCTGTCGACGGCAATCATGCCTAGCTCGGTGAGGTGGATCTTCATCCAATTCGCGAGATCGATCACGGGAGGGGATTTCTTGCCCCCTGGTCGACGCCATTGTTGGCGCGTCCACCGGAGTTGGCGCGCCGATTATTCCATTCTTGGAATAGAGCAGCATGCTCCCGAAGAAAGGCTTGCTGTACGTGCAGTAATTCGGGGGCAGGTTGAGGGTTAACTTGTGCCGGATCATTGGCGGGGGCGAGATTCTGCACGTTAATGTGCCCCGCAGGAGGATCTTGATTCTGTTGACGGGGCAACGGGGGATTTTGATCCACAGGGGGATTACGATGGGACCAAGTAGGATTAGCAGATCGGCTATTCACCATGGTTGATGTGACAACACTGAATTATACTAGGGTTTATATTCTAATCGTTGTTTCCACAGACGGCGTCAATTGATAAAGCGCAATCCGTTTATCAAAGGAATTCGGAGTAAAACCTGATCAATGGTACTGTAAAACGCAAGGAAGGCAAAAAACACAAGATATACGTGGTTCGATCCGGAGATCTACGTCCACGGGCGGAGGCAATAACCTTCCGGGGTATTTTTCACTATTTTCTCTTCAATCTTACAAATTGCCGTTTTAGAATACAAAGTGCCAACCCCAAATCCCTCTTCAGTTCTCCTATTTATACCATACAAATCAAAGCCCTAACTAGATCCCTATAATCTTGTCCACCAAATCTGCATGGCAGTTTGGAAAAGATCATGGGGATCTCAATATCCAAAGAGTGACACTCATGTGCATAAGATGCACATTAGTGTTATTGTACACCTTGTGGGGCCCACTTAAGATATTTGCGCGCGCGATATATATATATTAAGGTGTGTTTGGAACCACAAAACAGGCGCTGACTTAGTTGGTAAAGGCGTGACATTGTACCCTTCAGTGCGCGGGTTCGAATCTTAACAGCGCCTTTTTATTTTTCACCAACAGTATATTCAAAATCCGAGCATAGTATATGTTATTTTCACCAACAGTATATTCAAATTTCGACCATAGTATATGTTATAAAGCGTGACAGTATATTTAATATTTCGATGTAGTATACGTTATGTTGCATGACAGTATACGTTGTTTTAGTTAAGTTTTATTTTATACTGCGAAATATTTATTTTTTCCAACTTACAATACTCACAGTATATTTAATATTTCTATACAGTATATGTTATGATGCCTGACAGTATACGTTGTTTTAGTTAATTTTTGTTTTATACTGCAAATTTTTTTTTTTCCAACTTACAATACTCACAGTATATTTAATATTGCGATACAATATACGTTGTGATGCCTGACAGTATATGTTGTTTTAGTTAATTTTTGTTTCATACTGCGATATATTTGTTTTTTCCAACTTACAATACTCACAGTATATTTAATATTTCGATACGGTGTATATTATGATGTATGACAGTATAGGTTTGGTTAGGTTAATTTTTCTTGTATATTCCAACTTACAATATTCACAGTATATTTAATATTTCGATACGGTGTATATTATGATGTATGACAGTATAGGTTTGGTTAGGTTAATTTTTCTTGTATATTGTACAATATAAGGCAAAAAAAATGAAGGAAGAAGGAAAAAAGATGCAAACAGAAAAGGAAAAGGCAAAAAAAATGAAGGAAGAAGGAAAAAAGATGCAAACAGAATTGAACCCTTGACCTTAAGGTTGAGATATTTAAGACTACATTAAATACCACCAGACCACTTGCTTTTAATGTTCAATAAACAGGTCATTAAATATATAAACACGCGCGCGCATAAAAATTACTATAATAATAATTGGCCGGTTCAGACCGGTCTGAACAGCGCGATTTTTTTAGGTTGAACCGGTGGGGCCCACAAGGTGTACAATAACACTATGGTGCATCTTATGCACCCAAGTTTTTGCCATATCCAAATATGCCGCGACTGGGCCCAACTGTGTTGGGCTCGCGTCTGGGCCTGCTTAGCCGTGTTGGGCTTCGCGCTTCTGGCCCAGTTGACCCGGCTAGCGGGTTAGTCCGACACGGAGTTACTGGGCCATACCTATCACTA
Source organism: Ajuga chamaepitys (assembly GCA_958295605.1). Classification (NCBI taxonomy): domain Eukaryota; kingdom Viridiplantae; phylum Streptophyta; class Magnoliopsida; order Lamiales; family Lamiaceae; genus Ajuga; species Ajuga chamaepitys. The sequence goes on along the minus strand of OY282502.1, from coordinate 12,976,501 downwards.
GCAGTGCAATCAGGCGAAATCTATTTATTTAAAGCAATATTAATATATCCATATAAATTTATAGACCTCGATTCAGGAGTGGAAACTTATTTTATTAAAGATGTTAATAGTTTAGAGAAGTTATATTATTAATTGTTATGATAGTACACATGCCATTCATTATATAATATAATAGTAATAATTTTTTTCCCTCCAATTACAACATTAAGCATTTAAACTCAGCAAAATGGCTTCATTTTTTTTTTTTTAAATTTTTTGGGACAAATTTTTTTGGTCCAGTGCGTAAATATAGGTGTGACGAGTTGAAATAATAGTGTATGTAACACCGGATGAATTAAATAGGAAAAATAATGCAATTAAAAGATTGAAACCTTTTCAAATAAGGAAAGAGATTTTAGGGTAAAGGAGTCAATTGAGATGATATACAGAAATAAAGTAGGAAAAGGAGTTTGAAGCCATCTCAAATAAGGAAACTGCCAATAGAGCTATACTTTATATAAATTATATGACATTAAGTTAAACAAAGATCAGCTGACTTGCAGAGATATATTCTACACCTGGATTGTAGGAAATTGTTGAAGGCAGGAATGGAAACTCAGACAAATCATAATTCCGGGTATTGTTCTGATGATTCTGCCTATTACTTGCAAGATGTGCCGTTGGAAATCGAGTTCGTAACGATGAAGCACGTACAAGTTGCTGAGATGACTGTTTCTTCAGAGAAGATTAATAATAATATCAGTTGCGCAGGTGAAGAAGAGAAGAAGTCGAAGAAAAATAGGCATTCATACGGAACAAGAAAACGTGATCAAGAAGATACTGGTTCTGAATTAGTGGCAGAGATGGAGGTAGCGAGGATCATGAAAATAAAACACGTTGCTGATGAGGTTACTTCTTCAAAAAAGATAAAGAAGAAAACTAGATCAAAACCAACGTGCATAAGAAACCCTAATCAAGAAAACCCTAGAAACAGAAATTTCCCTGAGGGAAGTGCAGTTCTGTTCGTGGAGAAGGAGGTGACGTGGACGGACGCCAACGATCACCATCACCGGTTTTCGGTGTCATGCAACAAGGTCGAGTGTGATGATTTTATTACAAAAGAGGAGGCGGAAATCCTGGTGCAGGAGGGACTGAGGGCCAAACTCATCGATCCTGCTAATAGAGAGTACGACATAACCCTGAGGTTGAGGGAGACTGGAAAGAGATGCCATTGCTACACTATTCCGAAGCCATGGAATCTCATCAGAAAGGAAAATGGAATTCAAAAGGGAATGGTGATCCAGTTCTGGGCTTCTCGCTCTCAGTGCTCCCAATTGTGCTTCAACCTTGTTATACTCAAGTAACATTGTATCCTATATCGTATTTCAGAATAATCATTTTTACAATATATGTTTAGTGGCATCATAAATTAATATACAATATGTAGTGGTTATTTTGAAATATCGAATGAAATATTTGGAACTGGGAACTTCATCTGCTTTAATCACATAAAAATCATCCAGCAATTAGATATTCTGGTAAGTCTGCTCCAGTATTACATTATGCAATTTCTGTTTTCTTTTTTTTTTTTTTGGAATTTTTTCATTAGTTTCGGATCAGGGTTTGCCTGGTATGCATGTCAGCATGTTGGTGGATAGTTTTTTCTACCATTTGAATTGATTATTTTAGATTTGCTTGGAAATTGTTTTGATTTCATCCAATTCACTTATATCTGGTTTAGTTAACTGGTTTCTGTGCAGCTACCAGCGGCAGCCATTTTCTTTATCATTTTATTTACAAGATTGTGTTTGCTTTTTTTTTTATAGATCGATTTTGGGGTTAATCTAGGTTTGTAATTCGAGTATTGCCTGGCCTCTTGATGGTATAACATCGGTCATTAGTAATTCATATTATACACGTGTTATTTAATTTTACAAGTATTGTTGGAGATGTTTTATTGCAAGAACAAGACACTTGTCATTTCAAGTATTGTAGAAGATATTTTATTGCGAGAAAATCCTTGTTTCTTCTTTATTTTTTCATTTTCTTATTTGTTTTTTTATGTATTTATTTCTATTACAAAAAACATGTGATCTATATTCGTTTATGTGTTTTAATAAGTAGATGACATTATTCTTATAGTTTACATACGTAAAATTTGGGAGGTTGATTCTAGTTTAAAGAATTGCGTTTGAATATTTATGAGAACTTTATATATTATTTATTGATATAGTAGGGAAAATTGTAGATTCCAAAAAATTAGAGTTAACAAATAAGTAATATTTCCTCATTCACCATATATAGAAAAGAGTTATTTCTCACATCGGTATAACTTTTTTTTTTTTTTTTTTTGGTCAATTTAATGATGAAGATATCACTTTCTAAGAACTATAGAAACTCATTTAAATTTTGAGACCAAACTCTTTTTTGAAATAATGTCAACTTTTGACTTTTTTTGTGAACGAGTGGAGTAGTATATTTTTTTAGTACAAATCCTGAATGACATGTTCTACCAACTGAATTATAATAGTGCAGGTTTGATAGAAATTAAATACCATATTTGGATGTTTTAAAATAATAGATCCATTAAGATTTAAGTATCTATATATCAAAAAATAAAGTTAGCACCCTCTCATACCTGCCACATCAGATTTTTATGGGTCTGAGAATTAGGTGTGTCCCCCTATACAAAAAAACCCTTCCCTCTCCTGTATGTCTCTCTTTCCTCGTCTCTCCCCCTTCTCTCATTCTTTTGTTTATGTATAACCTTTGTTCTCCGTTCTCCGAATCAGGTATTAGCGCCTCGGTTGAGGGTACTTTCTCGTAGTCCGTCGTCCTTAAAATTGTATGTGCAGATATGACTCTGATCTATTGGAGAGTGGCGACTTAACTGTTTTATAGAACTGTAAGATGTTATTTGGTTCCAAATTCCAAGGTAATCATCGTCCTCTATTCCCTTATATTTGTGTGGCTTCTTATATGCGTAGATTTGTATTAAATTTTAAAATTGCATAAACGAATGGATATATTTGGCACTTTTCTTGGACCAATTTAGAGAATGATTTGATTTAAAAGTGGATTATTGGGTGATTTACTCAAAGTATTTTATTTCCGATTTGGTAGCAGACTGATTAGAGAACTCATGAGTCAATGTATTTAAGCCCTAAGAAATGGTATCACTTATAATGGGTGAGTTCTTCTTTGCTTGATTTCTTATGAAGGATGTGAATAGGCGATCCTTAAGTGGTCTTTTAATCTGATTTATTTGCATAAACTAGGACTATGTGGCTGTATTTGGGTGATTACTTATCCACAACCAAAATTTATTGTAGAAGGAAAAAGTTAAAAAAAAAAAAAAAGGGGGTCGATCTTGTGAGGGGGTTTTTGTTATAATACTACTTAGAATAAATCGTAGTGATCGACAAAGTAAGCGATCAAGTAGTTTTTCAGCTTTATTGTTCTTTTCACTCCTGTATCGATATCTGAACCCTTGAGATTAGGGGTGGCATATCAAACCGCACTGAAATTTTTGCCAAACATCGTATACCATATCAAAAAGTTCGGTATAATAAAATTTATATCGATACCTGAACTTGTCTCGAAAACCCTAGTAAAGTTAGGGAAAGGTTTTTTTAGCCTACAATCGAACGGGTTAAAACAGAGGTAGTAAAAACTCGAACCACAAGGAGGATCTCCATGTGATTCATCCGAGTCAAGATATATTCTAAAAGTTTAGCTAATTTGAATGTTGAGATTTGACTATAACTAAGATCTCAATAAAGATAAACAAGCAAATGGTGGAAGAGTTTCCCGAAACTTGATTTCACCCAAACAAACAAGGCCAATATCCAATAAATGAAAGTTAAAGTGAGATAAGGCTAAATTGGTCGAATCATTACCAAAACTGCGTCCCAATAAGGCGATAATTCCAGAATACAGTTGAGGTGTTGTATTCTCTTAGGACAGGTTGACACGTCGGTTTCTAACCTAGTGTTCCGCAAGTGTACGGATGTAGGTGTAGTAACGATTATCAAGGTCGATCCCACAAGGAATAGTTTAGGTAGTTTGATACCTCAATACTCTAGGAATGTCCTAACTAGATACTAAGTTGTAAAAGGTTGATTTTACTAATTAAAGTACTCAATTAAATATAACTTCAAACTTAGGAAACACAAAGAACTAACAATCAATGATAAAGGGTATCCTAGGGCTTCGATTTCAGGATATTACTTCAATGTTGAATATGATTAACCTATTGATTTACCAATTCTAGTGTTTATTAGGCGGCACGACAATAATCTAACCCTTCTCTCGAAGCGATTAAACCGTTGATTGATTAAGCTAATTACCCTCTCGAGTCAATTAAACCTAATAACTCCCAAACGATCCTAAGCCACGGCCTACACAGTCATAGACAAACTGCGCTCTATGTTCTAAGTCTGATAACGATTCCCTCCTCTCGAAGCGGAATTGCTAACTAAATTACTAAATCTAGGTGATCATGCTAAATTCAGTTTTAAGCACAAACATAGAGATAAACACATAAAGAAAGGAATAAATAGATTAAATCATGATCAAACCATTGTCATAAAAATCCCTACTTTCTAACTCTAGGACACGAATAGCTTAGCTACTCATGCCTAGCAATAATCCAATACAAGATTCTAATAAAAACATTGTAAAGAATTAAACTAGAAAACAATAAGTAAACCCGGATGACTCCGTCTCGATGATCTTCGTCTTCTTTGTCCTCCAAGATTTCTTCTAGGTAGAATAATGTAATTGATTTTCTTCCGTGATTGATGATCTTTTTCCTAGAGCTTGAGGTCCTTTATATAGAGTTGGGGACGAATCTTTGAGAAGATAGGATCCAAATCCTATTAGGAAATCAAATCCCTATTAAACAGGATCTTCTCTTATCGGCAGTCTTTTTGACACGGCCGTGTTGCTTAAGTGACACGGCCGTGTTGCTTTGTAAACTTCACTTTCTGCGCAACATTTGACACGGTCGTGTTGCAATTGTGACGCGGCCGTGTTCTGATCCAGAGCTGTTTCAACCTTTTCACATCACTTTTGACACGACCGTGTTGAAGGTTTGACGCGGCCGTGTCGGTTCTTGCGTCGTTTTGCTACTGGACCGGTTCAGGCCGATCTGGACCGGTTTGGACCGGTTTTTCACTCTTTTCAAACTTGTTTCCTTGTCCGGTAGTCGTAAATCACAACCTTTTATCCTGAAAAAGCTCAAAAACACCTTAAAACAAGCCGAATACGTTAATTGGTCACTTATATAACATTTCATCCAATTCTTGACCATCTATGCACCTGATTCCTATAAAATAGTATCATAACTCGACCTAATTACAAGCATAATTACCGTGTATCAAAACCCCCCAAACTTAAACTGTTGTTCGTCCCGAACATCATACAAAAAGACACAAAGAAGACAAGTGATTATGCATTTGTTTAGGGCGATTAGATGATGAATTTAGTTTCAGTCTGATTTTTCCTAAAACAACTAGGCAACACAAATCACTTGAGCATATGTGATAATGCGAAAATCAACTAATCTCGAGACTTTGAACTTTCGAAGCACTCAATCCTCACCGGATAAGTGTTTCACTCTTCTCTCAAGTGTTTAGGCTAAAATAATTTCCACTCACATTGAATTACATGCAAAGCCTACCATAAGCTTGCCAATCGTCTAAACTAGACCTCGTACTTGATACGTGTGACAAAGGATCAAAAAGGTCTTTCTTTTGGTTGTAATGTGGGCTTAAGGTAAGGTGGGATACATTTGGATATAAGTGACTATTCATTGGACTAATCAAGTTACGTCTAACCCGACTACCCCTCAATACAATCACTCAGCCTTACTCTTCAAATTTCAGCAAATCACCCCGCAAAGTGACTTCTTCACCTTCAAAAGTCCGTACACTTAAGTTCTTTTCAATTCTGTGGGTACCACATCTTTGGGACTACCCAATTGTTCTAATCAAATTCACAATTTAAGCACTTTATTTCCTAGCCTCTCCTTTAGAATACTAACAACAACAAACTTTTTTTTTTTTCTTTTTTTTTAGACTTTCACACTAGGAGAGGCTATTTTTTCTTGGAATTTCACCTATCACTTTTTCTTATTTCCTTCATCTTTTGAAAATATCCCTACTTCCCATTCCTTCCCACAATTTGTTCACCCAAAATTCCTTCCAATCCTCCTCCCTCTAACTTGATTAATCCAATTAGGGCCAAAAGAGTTAAATCAAAAGGTTTCGGCTGACGTTGTTAGGTTATGAATAAATAAGGCTATAAGACTCAAGTGGGCTAACTAGGGACAAAATGTGAACTTTTGGTACAAAGGGTAATTTTTACGGCTCAAATAAATAGGCTTAAACAAAAAGTTGCCTAAGATCATTTCCTAAATCACAACATATACTTGACACATTCACAGTAAAGACTCAAGGCAAGTTCTAGAGACTAGTACATATATTCAATCAAATTCACACCGAAAGAAAATATATTACTCCAAAAATTGGAGTATAATTAGGCTCAAATTCTCACAAAGTTAATTTTGATTGAATATTCTAAGTTCAAGCTCAATTTCGTCTCAAAACACCTCTCATGCTCTATTATGTGCCATTTTTTTCATCTACTTTTCAAAATCATCTCATCATTAACTATTCATCATCCATCTTTCCCTATTGTTATCTTTTTATTTTTCTTTTCACTTGTTACCTATTTCCGGATTTTATCCTTCTTATGACTCCTAAAACTAAAAACACTAATAAGACTCTAAACTCTAAACTCCTAAAATTCAACATGGAAACGAATGTAATCACACTTGGGCGCCAATAAAGCAGATAAATGGGCTCACAGACCCGATAACACCAATCGACAAAATAAAAATAAGCATAATGGGCTCACTGACCCACAATCAACAGCAAGAAACTCGAACGATCAACTAAAAAGCATAATGGGCTCACTGACCCACAATCAACAGCAAGAAACTCGAACGATCAACTAAAAAGGCAAATCAAAACTATAAATATAGCTGCCAAGACGTCCCACGGTCCACCCCCTCCCCCAAACTTGACTGAAAGCCAATGTTTGGAGGAAAAACGTGGTACGCCTTGGTGCTAACTTACAAATTGTTGCGACGACGGCGGCATTTTGAAATCCCTACTAGCTCCGTAATCGTGCCATCGCCTTCTCCTGAATCCGTTTCGACCGTCTCCGCATCAAGCTCTGAATTTTATTTTATAGCTGAGATAATGACGCGGCCGTGTTGAAGGTTTGACACGGCCGTGTCACCTTTTAGCCAAAATTGATGTTTCTGGGTCGTTTTTGACACGGCCGTGTTATAATGCTGACGCGGCCGTGTTCTAATTGAATTAAAAACTGGTTTCTGTGGCGTTTTTTACACGGCCGTGTCCAGAATGTGACACGGCCATGTTGTATTCCAGCGTGTTTTTCCATTGTGAGTCATCTTTTGACACGGCCATGTCATGTGTGAGACGCGGCCGTGTTACTTTGAGCTGAAGTTGACGCGGCCGTGTTGCATTCCAAAGGATTTCACCCTTTGACGCCAATTTTGACACGGCCGTGTGTATCAAGTGACACGGCCGTGTTGCTCTGTTTTCCTTCCACACACCATTTTCCGTCTTTTCGACCCCCGTTTCTTGGACACTCGTCCATGTTGATTCCTAAAAACATAAAACACTAAAACACAAGTAAAAACAAAAAAATTATCGAAATAATAAAAATAAAACGATAAACATCGGGTTGCCTCCCGACAAGCGCTTTGTTTTACGTCATCAGCCGGACGTCCTTTTCCTATCAATGTTTTTCTAGCCACCCCGAGTTGGATGTTTTCTGAACAATTAACGAGCTATTTAGGACATGAGGATTTTCTACAACAGCTTGGGTAGTGTAAACAATGCTACAATTGTGCCTACCCCTTAGACCCGACTTATGTATTTTGAGTGTGATTGTTTTGTTTTGAACCCGAAAAATCAACTCCCCTTTAGGTACATCTATTAGTGCTTGGCTAGTCGCCAAGAAGGGTCGTCCTAAGATAAAAGGAAATTCATCATTCCCTTTCATGTCGACAACTAAGAAATCACTAGGGAATTCAAAATTTAGCACTCTCACCACTACACCCTCTGCTACTCCCAACGGCGTTAATGATGATCCATCAGCTAATTGGATAGTAGTAAATGATTGTTTAATTTCCCTTAATCCTAATTGTCTATACTGCTTAAGAGACATCAAGTTTATACTAGACCCCAAATCACACATGACATTTTGAAAATCATGACTACCAATTGAGCAAGAAATAGTAAAACTCCCTGGATCTTTTGCTTTTGTTGCTCTTCTCGGTTTCATGCTTGTGGTTGCGTTCTTTTTGGGCCTGCTCGGTTTCTTCTTCGTCGTCTCTTTTCCATCCTTCCACTTCTTTGTTTCCTCTTTATCTTGGATTCTCTCTTTTAGTGGTTCCTGTTTCACAACAACAGCTCTAGATTGCTCTAAAGGATCAAGGTTAGCAAAGAACGAATTTTTAAAACAAAAATCAAAAGACTCATCAAGAATAGGAGATGAAATTTTCTTATCTATGATTCTATTGACCTCCTCCTTCTCAATGTTTTTGACTTCCTCGTTTGATTTCTTCGCTCCATGGTCCTTCATGCTTTCCTCATGCTCCTCTAGCTTCACAACATTGCAGTGCTCCCTCGGATTAACCACTGTATCACTCGGATATTGTCCTTGCTTGTGTTGAGCTCCTACTATCTTTATCAATTGGCTCATGTTTGATGACAATTCACCAATGCTAGCTTGAGTCTGCACCAATATGTTCTCGAGCCTCTTAATGTCTACCCCTTGCCCAGTGATATACTTGTTTAGCTCCATAAATTTTCGATCCACTTTCTTCTCCAACTGAGCTAACTTTTCATCATACTTTTCAAATTGTGACTGCGCGATCTCTTCTTGTGATGGCTTCTTACCGTCATGGATCATGCCATTTGTAACAGCAAATCCGGGTGGCGGATTAAGTGTATTTTGCGCGTTCCCATATGAAAAGTTCTGATGGTTCTGATTCTGAGGGTACTGATTGTACCGAGGCTGATTGTTCTGGAAATTGTTGAAGTTTCGTTGATTCACAAATTTTACTTCTTCAACTTCTTCCGGACCCCCTGGCTGTTGTGCTAACGTCAGATTAGTTAGCAAATTCACCTGCCTCGTCAATGCTGTTACTTGTGCTGTGAGCTTTTCAATTGGCTCATTATTGACGGGCTCGACTTTTTGGACACTGGCTATCCTCTTTGGCATGTTTCTCTCATTCGACCATTGGTAGCTCGTTCTGGCCATAGCATCCAGGATTGAGAATGCCATCCTTACTGACTTCTCCATCAAACTTCCACCCGCAGCTGCATCCACTTGGTTTCTACTCGGAGCAAGTAAACCATTGTAGAACTTGCACACTTGCTGCTTCTTGGTGAACCCATGTTGAGGGCAACTCCGGATAAGATCCCGGAATCGCTCCCAAGCCTATCCGAATGGCTCTTGGTCCAATTGCTTGAACTGGTTGATCTGGTTCTGCAGGTCGAGCATCTTGCTTGGTGGAAAGTACTTCAACAAAAAAGATGTACTCAAGTCTTCCCAATCTCTGATATCTTCTAGCGAATTGAACCACTGTAGTGCTCTGTCCTTCAGTGAGAAAGGGAACAATCTCATTTTGACTAGCTCATGTGGCACATGATTGATTTTGATTGAGTCTGCGGAATTTGATCAGATGCACATTCGGATCCTCCAAAGCACTTCCCCCATACTGGTTTTGCTGCACTATGTTGATTAGTGCAGGCTTCAGCTCGAAATTGTTGGCATTGAGTGGTGGAGGTTGTACTCCTCCTGCCTGCTGATTTGGACTGGGCTTCAGGCAGTCACTGATGGGAGTGTCATCTTCATCGCCTGCAGCTGGGTCTAACTGAATTGGGCCGCACTGCTGTTGTAGCTGTGGCCCTTGTGGAGGTAGCTGCTGCTGTATATTCGTGACTCGATCATCCAAACGTGCCAGACCTGTCAGTACTCTGTTAAGTGCGTCATCCTGATTCGGATGCTGTAGTGGGTTCTCCATCTCAGATGCTAAGTTTCTTCTAGTTCGGTGTCTGCGAGCTGTCGCTTCAACTTCTGGATCGAAAGGGAGAATGGTTTCTTTCCCTTTTGATCTGGTGTGCATACGAAGCCTGAAAACACCAAAAACAAGGACTACCGCATAACACTAAAATTAAATAAAAAATAAAAACGAAAATTAAAATTAAAGTTACGAAAAAAATAAAATCTAGTCTAGTTTCCTCCTATTTTTCAAGATAAAAACTAAGCGCTAAATCCTATTCCCCGGCAACGGCGCCAAAAACTTGACACATCGGTTTCTAACCTAGTGTTCCGCAAGTGTACGGATGTAGGTGTAGTAACGATTATCAAGGTCGATCCAACAAGGAATAGTTTAGGTAGTTTGATACCTCAATACTCTAGGAATGTCCTAACTAGATACTAAGTTGTAAAAGGTTGATTTTTCTAATTAAAGTACTCAATTAAATATAACTTCAAACTTAGGAAACACAAAGAACTAACAATCAATGATAAAGCGTATCCTAGGGCTTCGATTTCAGGATATTACTTCAATGTTGAATATGATTAACCTATTGATTTACCAATTCTAGTGTTTATTAGGCGGCACGACAATAATCTAACCCTTCTCTCGAAGCGATTAAACCGTTGATTGATTAAGCTAATTACCCTCTCGAGTCAATTAAACCTAATAACTCCCAAACGATCCTAAGCCACGGCCTACACAGTCATAGACAAACTGCGCTCTATGTTCTAAGTCTGATAACGATTCCCTCCTCTCGAAGCGGAATTGCTAAACTAAATTACTAAATCTAGGTGATCAAGCTAAATTCAATTTTAAGCACAAACATAGAGATAAACACATAAAGAAAGGAATAAATAGATTAAATCATGATCAAACCATTGTCATAAAAATCTCTACTTTCTAACCCTAGGACACGAATAGCTTAGCTACTCATGCCTAGCAATAATCCAATACAAGATTCTAATAAAAACATTGTAAAGAATTAAACTAGAAAAGAATAAGTAAACCCGGATGACTCCGTCTCGATGATCTTCGTCTTCTTTGTCCTCCAAGATTTCTTCTAGGTAGAATAATGTAATTGATGTTCTTCCGTGATTGATGATCTTTTTCCTAGAGCTTGAGGTCCTTTTTATAGAGTTGGGGACGAATCTTTGAGAAGATAGGATCCAAATCCTATTAGGAAATCAAATCCCTATTAAACAGGATCTTCTCTTATCGGCGGTCTTTTTGACACGGCCGTGTTGCTTAAGTGACACGGCCGTGTTGCTTTGTAAACTTCACTTTCTGTGCAACATTTGACACGGCCGTGTTGCAATTGTGACGCGGCCGTGTTCTGATCCAGAGTTGTTTCAACCTTTTCACATCACTTTTGACACGACCGTGTTGAAGGTTTGACGCGGCCATGTCGGTTCTTGCGTCGTTTTGCTACTGGATCGGTTCAGGCCGGTCTGGACCGGTTTTTCACTCTTTTCCAACTTGTTTCCTTGTCCGGTAGTCGTAAATCACAACCTTTTATCCTGAAAAAGCTCAAAAACAGCTTAAAACAAGCCGAATACGTTAATTGGTCACTTATATAACATTTCATCCAATTCTTGACCATCTATGCACCTGATTCCTATAAAATAGTATCATAACTCGACCTAATTACAAGCATAATTAACGTGTATCACAGGTAAGTAAACGGGGTTCTGTGTAGACTACCTACTTGGATAAACACACCTATTTCAACCCCGGGTTCAGACTTTCCAGTTACATAAGACTGGAAAAAGATAGCCTGACTACTCCTACGCTAAAGACCGGTGTAAGGGTGTGGTTCCTACGCACGCAACTATACTTAATTTCTTCAGTCCTACCAAGTCCTCTCTCGGTAGGGCTTCTTCCTCTATAGGTCTCCCTCCTTGGGTTTTGATTAATCTAATTTTCTGGAATTAATTCTTCATATGACCAAACTAAGATGTAGTAATTAACTCCTAATCTCAATTAAGATCTAGCCGGCGGCCCTCGAAAGGGTAGCAATCCCTAGCCTAGGGACCAACTATCAGCAACACAAATTTACCAAATTCTAACCCTAGGTTAACAAACCCAAATCAAATCAACAACCAAATAAATTGAACATCGACCCCAAAGCTCGGGTTACTCCCTTACTTCGAGAAACAATAAGAACTATTCACAACCCATAATAAAAGCACCAACAATAGCATCATTAAGCAAGATAACGAAATAAATAAAAATAAAGAGAAGTAGGGATAAGAAAAGCTTAGTGATAAATATTAACTCGAGAATCTTTCGCGAATCTTCAAGAGTGACACTCCCTTGGATTGTTCTTGCAATTTTCATCAGTTACCCTAATTCTTCTCTTGAAGAGAGAGGAACCCTAGCTAAAAATTGCAGAAAATTAAAGAGAAGTCTTTTCTAAGATAAATGCTAAGTAAAAGTTATACAAATGAGAGGTGGTGGGGTATTTATAGACTCTCCCCCTCATCTACTACAAAAGACCAAAATATGCTACAAAGGGCCCTTTAGTAAGGGCATAACAGTAAAAATACATGCTAAAAAGCAAGGGGTTATAAGTTATTGAGCCGAGCGCCACAAACGCGCTCGACTTGGACTTCTCAAAATTTCTAAGAAAAATCAGTGTGGAATTAGCTCTTGACCTGAATACAAAAGTTGTAGTTGTCTCGCGGTCGCATAACATCTTGAATTGCTCGAATCCGAATTATATGGGAAAGTTATGACCAAAGTACGGAGGAGGCGAGCTGAAACGGACGAAATTAACCTAACCGGTCAACTACCGATCCGGCAGGGATGAGGCTGCAACATACTAGAATTAGTGCCGGTCCGGTATCGGTTCGGTATCAGTCCGGTGCACCCCTGTTCATGCCCCTTTTTTGTCCCACCTTATTCCGTCGTTGTTTTGGGCCTCTTCCTCTCATCTTCTAGACCCAACCCCTTCACGACTTTTATTTTCAACTCGATGAACTTCGAGTCAAAATTTTGTAGGGTCTGATTTGGGCCCATTTAGGCTTCATTTTGCCAGCCATAATGGGAGGTGCGTGCAATTGATCCTCTATGTTTCCCGAATTTTCCTAACCTTCATAATACAATTTAAAAACACCAAAAAATGCATTAAATCATATCAAAAGGGAATTAAGACCCGTGAATGCAATAAAGCATGAAATTGCACTTAGACATGATGATTACACCTAATTTCTCAACAAAAAGTGGACATGAAAGATGCAAGAAAAGCGGTACTTTTCACATTCATCAATACCGTACCGAATATTTTGGTAAATAGGAATTCGGTATACCCAACTTTCGGTATGGCATTCGGTACATACCGATGACGTACCGAATACTCGGTATGCCGAAACATTTGTACGAGAATGGTATTACCATTTCATACCAAGTTATTGAGATTTTTTATATCGAATTATACTGAAATTACCGAACTCTATGTATATCATAATGAACAAAGAAAATATCGAAAATGGTATTAATTGGGAATACATGCCTAAGATTAATGAATATTAATTTACTGATTATTTTGGTATATGATGTAATACTGTATTTACCGATTATTTTGGTATATAATGACTTACCATACCAATTTAGTTAGGTATATGTTGAAATACCAAAAATTTAATAATTATATATTGATACGATACCATATCGTACAAAAAAAAATCAATATTTTCGGTATTTTTTTGTATGATATGTGCGGTATACCGAAATTTTGGTTTTTTTTTTTCCACACCAACTCGAGATTACAATAGGGTTTTATGAATACATGGGGGTATTTATAAGGGAAACTATACTCTGCATGGTCGATATATGTCTGCCATGTGGCACCTTGAGCGACACGTGTCTGCCACCTTGGCTAGGTTTTCATCTACGGGATCCCACGTGTTTCCCATGCGACAGACTCGTGGGGGTCATCATTGAATGAGGATGGCGGTCTTGTGGGATTAATCATGTTTGAGGCGAGGGCCTAGCGAACGAGCAATCTTCCTCTCCAACTCTTCATGCTTCTTGTGATCTATGTATGAACTAACTTGGATGGGGCAATCTAGTGTTTTGACCAATCGTTGTGGGCGATTTGACATTGTTCTGTGTGGGAGATAGGCATCGATTGATGAGGGACGGCCTTGGGTTATATTACCATTTTAATGTGGCTGGAAATTATTTGCTCATTTTGATTTGCGGCCTAAATCTCGGCGGTTACATTCTCATAAAACTATGGCTTTTGTGTCCAAAATCATAATTGACATATATGAGTTTCCAATTATGGTAAATTTTTTGTCAATTAATTCAGTAAATTAACCTTACTTGTGTAAGATCAAACGCCATTTGGGAGTAAGGCTTTGGTCGTTCATAGTTTAGAGGCACTCTTCAATATTTACCTAATATTTGCTCAATGTGTAACATCTTGTGTAATATTATCATTGTATTTTGCAACATTATAGAATTTATGTAGTAATAGGCTTCTGCTTTAGGAAATGTTTGCGCTAATATGTTTTGAAACAAAATTTAAAGTGGTAAAATGACTTGAATATGTAAGAAACCCAAAGATCTTGTTGTGATAGGCTTGGGTTTTGAAGGGGTCTATGATGTTATGCTATCATGTGTGAATCTTGGTTTTAAAAGTTGATATGTGTGCTAAATTGAGAATGAAATAACCAGTAAAAGCAATAAAGAAAATAAAAGTGTTTGGGCCAAGTTTCAGTATATTCAATTTCAATGAAACAATGTTACATCTATGTGTATATAGATCTTTCTACACTATTGAGACGAATCTATACATCATTGATCGCAATTATCAAGATTTAATTTTTTAATACTTGTATAGATATATTCCTACGTTGGTCGACTATTATGCACCATCATACGAATGCAATGCAGGTCTGCTTACGTGTTTTGCATGATGAGTTGTTGGAACAGCTCGCAAATCTTTGGTGACTTGTATGTATTAGGGCTGAGTCATCGGGGTCTCTTTCACACCCCCTCAATTCGAACGAGGAAAAATGCGTAATATGGAACTTATTATAGAAGCGAGTTAAGAATTTCTTGGACAAGGGCTTAGTAAATAAATTAGTTGTCTGCTCATAGCTTGGAATGTATTTGATAAAAAACATGCCTTGCTGCCGCACGTTCTCGAATAAAATGGATGTCGATCTCGACATGTTTCGTCCTATCGTGATATACAAGAGATAAACTACACCAAGATTATCCGTCCATAGAGTGCGTAGAGAAAGATGCAACTTAGCAAGAATTGATTGTATCCATGCAATCTCACATAGGGCATTAGCAATGCTGTGTTATTCGGCTTCAGTGCTTGAGCGAGAAACTGTGACCTACTTCTTAGAAAAACAAGAAATTAAATTATCCCCCAAGTATACACAAAAACCAGATATTGATTTCCGACCGTCTAACACCACAAGAAAAGTCACTTTTAGTCACAAAAAATAGTGAGGGTAAGGAAAACCTCTCACTAAATGTGCTATATAGTTAACTTTAGTGAGACTAGAAAGATATTCTCACTAAAAACTTGATAATTGGTAACAAATCCAAAATTCAGAAGAAGAAAAAAAAAAAAAAAAAGGAAAAACATCACTATCACTATTGATGTCAAAAAATAGGCGATAATATTTACCTCCAAATCTACCAAATTTGACCCCTTTATACTAAAACCATACAATTAAAGAAAATATTAAATATTAATTAAATAAAATTTTGACCAATTAAACTTCAAATTAAAAACATACTGAGTTAAAACAACAGAATACCCTCATCTCCGCATTCGCATTTCTCAGCCTCTCTCTAGAAAGGTTCTCTCTGGAAAACCCTTGTTCGCACTCTTACCAGGTGGACGATGTCGCTCTCCACCAGCCATAACTCTATCGCTCTCTAATAGGTCGGACGTTGTCGTGCCGCCACCTAGAGAAGGTACAGAGATCCTTACTCATAAAGCATATCGACACTTGTAGTTGTAATCAAGCAGTCCCTTATGCCATTCTTGTTGGTATTTGTTTATTTATAGTCATTGATTTTGATTATTTTTGTGCAACTAAAAATAAGTATCTTGTTTGGTTTCGTTTGTAGATAGGAGTTGGGACTGAGTACTTTAGGGTTCTAGTTCAGAGCAATTTGTGGTGTAAGTGTGCTGGGCTTTACTCTGAAGACAAGTTCTGAAAGAAATTGTAAGACTTCTGGATGTCTTTGCAACCAATTTTTTGTGGAAGGTTTAATCATCAAGTTTGATATGATGTTTTCCCCATGCTCTTTAGTAGATGCTTTTACTTATTAATGAGCATGACTTTCCCTGTTTTTATTGTTGTAATCGTTGAAAAGTTCTTATTTGAAGGATTCAATGAAATATTTATTAAGTCCTTTGATTGCTTTGAATTCATATGCTTTCTGTTATTTGTATGAGGATATTACTGGAGAGCAACTAATATAAATGTTTGAATAGTTTTATGGTATATATCTATATAAGCTTACTTATAGTGTGCATATATTTTTAGGGAATTGATAATGTCAGGTAACTATTTGAGTATGCTTGCATTTGTAGTATAAACGGTATTGTTTTATGAATCTCCTCTCCGCTTTGATCCAACGTACAACTTTAACAGCATTGAAATGTGACCATTGATCACAAACTAGTAAAATACATCTTTATTTTGTAGTTGTTGTGACTCCTAATTTTGTCCATAGTAGCCTGCTCTTTCAATCTACAAGTGTTTAGAGGGTTATTATTCACATTGTTGTATCTATAATTCTCTCATTATTATTGAATTTGTTGGTCTCTACTCTAATCTACGAGTGTTTCCCTTGTATCATTTTTAATTTAACAGGTGGAAGAACTTTTGGAAAATCTGATGATGTGTTGGTAGTAAACTATTCTGGAAAGCATATTTGGAAATAAATTTTGTGTTTTGTTTGTATTATCTTGATTGAAAATGTAAGTTTTGTATAAGAGTTTCACCTAGTAAAATCTGCTAGTTTAACTAACTTAGGAAAGAAAATCTGGAAGATGAATGGTGGTTTTTAGCTGTATTATCTCGATTGAAAATGTCTATTTGAACATGAATTTTAGAGCAAAATCGGCTAGTTTAAGAATGTACTTTTATTTTATTAGTGATGTTGTATTTCCATTTTATAGAGCCTTTTATGATTATATCTTGTTATGTATATTGACGGGAAAATCATAGTATTTGTTGAGGGGGCAAATATATGATTGATTAAGAAATATTAATTATTTTTTAGTGACGGGGCAGTTATTTACATGTGACAGGAGTACTTCTCACTAAAATATATTACTAATGACAGAAAAAAATTGGATATAGTGACGAAAAATGTAGATTTAGGGAAGGGTTAGTTAGTTAAAAAGTTATTCTGTAATGAGAGGCAGCTAGTCTTATTAGTGATGGGAATTGACTATCACTATACAAACATTTTGGTGACGGCATATTACTGTGACTAATGTTATTAGTGACAGGTTAGTTAGTTGTTAAGTTATTCTGTAATAAGAGGAAATTAGTGTTATTAGTGATGGGAATAGACTGTCACTATACAAACTTTCTAGTGACGGTCTATTTCTGTGGTTATAAACTTTTCAGTGACGAACCTTTATCTCGTCATTTAGTTTTAATGGTGGAAGCTGCAGCCAAGGGTGGTGACAAGATATTTCCATCACTAAATGTCTTTTGTGATGGTTTTTGGAGCTTTAACCACAGGTTTTCCTCTTTCCAATCAAAATCGGAAAAGGACATGATGTTTAAGGTAGAAGATTAGACAAGGGTGAGCCCGTAATCTTTCGTGCCAGCAAAATAATGCAGATATGTTTTACGGCCTTCCAATGAGTATCTAATGGAGAGTGCATAAATTGACTGACCTTATGAACATAGTAAGCGATATCAGGTAGGGTAATGACAATGTATTGCAAAGACCCAACAATACTGCAGTAGAGTGTAGGATTAGAGAAAGGTGAACCATCGGTTTTGAACAACAAAGGAGATGTAACCATAGGAGCAGAAAGACCCTTCGCATCTTCCATCTTTACTTTGGCAAAAACTCACTGAATATGCTTCGTTTGCTTTGAGATGTATACCAGATTGTGTTTGGTTAAGCTCAATGCCTAAAAATGATGAGGAGTGTCCATGTCCTTCAACGAGAAATAACCGTTGAGGGTGTGAATAAGGTAGATAATTTCTTGATGATCAGTGCCCGTGACAATCACATCATCAATGTAGACGAGAAGGATCACACTTGAAATAGGTGAGAATCTAAAGAACAGAGAGGAATCAGCTTTAGAGGGAGTGAAAACGAGGCCTTGAAGAGTAAGTTTGAGTGTAATAAACCAAGCTCTAGAGGCCTATATAAGCCCATAGATCATCTTGTTTAATCTGCAAACGTAATCAAGTCTGGTGGGATGTTTGAGTCGGTGACGTTGTTCCATATACACTTCATTTTCCAGCTTCCCATTAACAAAAGCATTATCAAAATCTACTGTGGGAGTTACTAGGATTTAGAGAGAGCTAGAGCAAGAATCAATTGAATCGTGGTAGGCTTAATGACCGGGTTCAATATCTCATCATAATCTTGCCCATATATTTGTACAAAATCTCGGGTGACCAACCAAGGCTTTTACCTGGAGATAGACCTGTTGGATTCGTCGTCAGTTTGTAAACCCATTCACAAGTAAAAATGCGCTGATTAGCAGGTTGTGGAACAAGTGTCCATATGGAATTTTTAACAAGGGCCTGAAATTAAATCTCCATGGCATGTTTCCATGATGGATTCTATAATGCTTAAAGATGATTTCTTGGCTCAGGAGGAGCAGAAGAGCTAACATAAACTTTAGGTTTGAAGATGCCTGATTCTGATTGGGTTGTCATATGACGAGTACCTAAAATAGAATCATAAGTGATATATGGAAGAGTAGTCACATTCTCAATTGCCAAATCAGTAGTAAACTCGGGACGAGATATAGACGGGGTTTGAGGACTATGAGAAGCAGATTTGGTGAAGATAGACATGGCTGGAGGAGATTTGAGCCTGGGAAGATCAGAGGCTGACAGAGTGAAAGAGGAGTTGGATTGAGTAGGAGATAGACTAAGAACAGGAGGAGGAGGAGAAATACCTAAGGATGGAGATGGAATGCTAGACACTTCTTTGTTGAGGAAAGGAAAAATAGTGCATTCCTACTAACAATGATTTTTCCACTTGGAAGTAACACCTTATACCCCTTAAAGTGAGGTTTGTACCCAATGAAAGTTCCCTCAACTGACCTATACTCCAATTCTGTGCTTGTTTAGAGGGCGAATATGCGGATAGCACAAACATCCAAAAACACTAAGGTTGTGGTACTTTGGCTAGACACGGAAAAAGGCTGCTAGGGGAGTAAGATACCCAAGCTATTTGAATGGGGTCCGATTAATAAGATGAACTGCTGTAACAAAATAATCATCCCAACATTTTTTGTTGTAAATTGGATTGAGCTAGTAAGGATAAACCAACTTCTATAATGTGCATATGCTTTCATTCAGCAACCCTGTTTTTCTGAAGGGTGTATAGACATGATAATCTGTGGTGAATGTTATGTTTCTCAAGAATGGGAGTTTAGAGCCTGAAATTATCCTCCACCATCGAATTGAAAAAAAATATTCTCTTGTAACTAGTTTTCGGCCAACGATAGTGGCATGGTCAATGAAAGAGACGTAATAAGAAAAACCATTTGAGGATTTAATAGGTGAAGGTCCCGAAAGATCACTATATATAAGAGTAAGAGGTTCAATATAAGTGGTTAGGAATCTAGAAATGGTAAATGTTTGCTTTCAGATTTAAGACAAGGTGCACATAACTGTTTCATTTCACTAGGATAAAAAGAAACATTACATTGGCTTAAAGCCTTCTTTACAATATCCAATGGTGCATGCCCTAGTTTAAGATGTCAAGTATCTAAACTACTTGGCTTGATTGACGCTAAAAGACATGTAGGATAAATACTAGAGTGAGAAGGGAGGAGACAACATGAGCTTGGACTGGAGGAGAGGATACTAGTTCTGTAGTGCACGGGATGAAGATTTTGGAAAGTTGAAGACGTATAAGCCATTCTCAAGCTTCTCTCTGAGGAGTATCATCCATGTTGCTAGATCCTTCAAAACCAGAGAAAATTTTGAAACACTTAAAAGATTTTTTTGTAAATTGAGGCATATGTAGTAAGTTTCTCAAGATAAAATGTTTGTTGAATGCAAAGTCAGAGAAAAGGGATGAGGTTTTTTTAGATAACTGAAGATTTGCTAAAATGAAATTAACTAACCTGTACCATTTCCCACTTGTAACCTGTTTCTCCTGTATATTCTGTGGCTGTAAGAAGATTGTTAAGATCATCGGTGACATGGTTTGCAGCCTCGAAGTTTGGATACCAATATGCCTTTTGTTCATTGCCACCAAGCTACTTTGAATTGCTATCAGAAGAAGACACATTTCCTGCATATTTGGCTTATGTTTGGCCTACCCCAAAAGTATTGTAACCACCATTGTAGTTTCCTCCACCTCTATTATTTCGAATTATAGTGAGCTTGAAACATTTTTTAGTTGGCTGATTGTCTCCCCCACAAAGCTAACAAGGAGGAAATCCATTACCAAAATTTCTGCCGCCTCCTCCTTTGCCTTTGTAACCTCCTCTAAAAGATGAAGAAGCACCTCTGCCACCTCTTACTCCTAATTTTTTTTCATTAAACTTGCCTCTATTCTGGTTGATTTTTCTTATTTTGGGACTGAGTTTGTGTAGCCACATTAGTTGTTAATAGGAGCAACCGATTATACAGACTCCAGCCTTGCTTCATAACTCAAGAGGATGGCATGGATATCTTGAACCGAGTAAGGCTCCACTCTTGAAGTAAGAGAAACCATTACAGGATTGTATTCATGACCAAGACGAGAAAAGATATATATCATCTGGTCATCGTCTGAAACTTTCACTCCAATGGAGGCCAAAGTATTACAACATGACTTAACTTTGCGTAACAACTCTATCATTCTCATGGAACCCTTCTTGAGGTTTTGTAGCTCCAATTTGTATTTCACTCTCCTTCCTTGAGATTGACTAGCGAAGTTCAACGCCAAGGGCATCCCACAACTGCTTCGAGATAGTGAGGTCTACCATGAGGGTCAACAAATTTTCAGACAGAGAAGACAAGATCCACGATGCTAGTAACTGATCTTGCGTCAACCAGATTCCATAACGTGGAGTAAGAGAGGAGTTGTGGTTTCACCAACTTTGGTCGAGAGAACTGAAGTTTGGGGCTAACTTCTCTCGAGTAATGAAAACTTCTAAGCCATATCCACGAATAGCAGTGAGAAGTTGTTTTTTCCATTTCAAATAATTAGTTTTTGTTAGTTTTGTGGTGACAAGCTGATTTTGGGGCTGTATGACTTGGATTTGAGAAGTAGGGGAAATGGTTGATGATAAAGATGTCTGGGTTTGAGAAGGATTTCAAGCTGTATCTTGAACAATTTCCATCATAGCTAGACTTTCCCTTTTAAGGAAAAAGAGGACTGTTAAAAACTGAAAAATGTAAAGAATAAAAACAGGCCAAGAAATTGGTAATGAAGAACGACTAGTCACAGATCAATAGCAGGTTAACCTGCTTTGCTACCACGTTGGAATAGCCATGTGATAGCATAAGGAGGATAGCCAAATTTAGATAAAAACTAGTAAAAGCAATAAAAAAGATAAAAGTTTTTGGGGCAAGTTTTCTGTATTTTAATCTCAATGAAACAATGTTGCAACTATGTGTTTATATACATCAATAGAGGGAAAATTCGAAATTGATCTTGTATGTTAGGCCCTGTCCGAAACTGGTCTTGTATGTTTTATAATTTCGATTTTGGTCCAATATCTTCCTTGTTTTGTCCAATTTAAAGACAAAATCATTTTTTGGTCACTTAAGTCGCGGAGACATGCACGTAGTAGTCACGTGATTAATAAATTTGGGGGAATTTCTCCGCATGTACAACCCTGCTGATTAGGATTCCCATGTCACTAAAATGGAATTTAGATAAAATAATTCTAATTTCCATGTTAGCCGAATTTGTATTTTAAGGGAAAATAGAATTCAATCCCACTTATATTCTCCTTGTTCATTCGAAATTGCTGAAACTCAAAATTAGGGCTTAGGTTTTCTTTCCTCCATTAATGACGAGAAGCTCTTCCCAATCTACCGCCTCGAGCGGACCCCACTCCAGCGGCTTCTACTGTGGATGGTGTACCGTATGCTATTGCGAGCTCCGTTGTGTCTTGCACATGTCTCGACTGCTGACAACAGAGGACCGCAATTCTAACGGTGTATGAATTGGAATGTAAGTTTTGTTTCTTTTGTTGTAAAAAATTTTGGATTTTTTTTCAAAACATTAACCCTTTGATTTATTTCAGGCTGGGGCTGTATCTTTTTTAACGTGGGCTAACGACCTCAACATGAATTGTGACTTTGCTAATGTGTGTAGTGAAAATGTAGCTTTGAATCAGGAAGTTCGGGTGTTGGAAAATTATTGCAAATAAATGAGGGATGAGATGCATGCTTTGAGAGAACGGGTTAAGAAGCTGAACGAATGTTGGGATGAAGTCAAAGAACAACAAGCTTTGGAGGGTTGTGAATGTAATGTTAATTCTATTTTGTATCAATTTTTCCAGCTGCTCAAATCCTACTACCTCATTGAAGATCTTGAAGTTTCAAATGTTGGCTTGACTTTCAGTTTTCTTTAGGTTGTTATTTTATATTTATGCTCTCAAGTTTAGATTGTAATTTTATCTTGTAGAATCTAATTGTTTTACACACATCTATAAAGTACGTGGATGTTGTATGAATGTTATTTAGATGATATTTGAATGTTATATGTGGTTCCAAGGTGTAATGTTTGATTGCGCATATTTAGATTTTTTAATAGTTATATGAAGTGCTAAGTTTTTGTGCACTATTGCCAGTGAAAATTCGGCCATTGTTTGGAAATAAATCCCCAACTTGAAGTGAAAAATTGCAACATATCCACAAGTTGAAGTGCAAAATTTGGAACCATTGATCAAATGAGCCAAAGTGACCATTGAACGAAAAAAAATGGGCAGTATCATCCAACCGAACAATTAAAAGTGGTCAAAAGATAATCTCAATGTTAACCAAGTGCAACAATATCTCGCTGAACAATTTCTTAATACAAGTCGTCAAAAGATAATCAAAAGGCTAATTGAGTGTATCAATATTCCACTGAACAACTTAATACAAGTCTTCAAAAGATAATCAAAATAAGAGCTTCACAATTTAAGATATAGTGGTGAATAAGCCATATTACCAAACCAAATTCACAGACCAAAACAGTATCATATGTCCATAAAATGTAATCACAATTAAAAACTTCACAAACTAAACATCATTACTTCAAACACTTCAATGCTACTTCTTGTTCTTCTTCGACGGTAGTCTAGACAAATCCATGTACTTTTTTCCCTTTTCAGTCACTAATTTATTTATTTGGTCCTTCAAGTTGAGTAGTTATCCTTTTAATCCACGCCGACGTAAGCAAACCCCGAGTAAAAGGTGTAGGCCAGGCCCTCTAATTTGCACTCCTAGGTGAACCGGCGCTGGGGGAGGGCGATAGAAATCTTGATTTGGGCGGGGAATATCGGAATGTGACTCTTGAGTTGGAAGGGAAGCTCGGAACTGATCTTGGGACTGGTTAGATTGACTGAATGGGAGGAAATCAGAGTAGTCATAGACTATCTCCGTGGGGCTGCCGTTTAAAGCACCAGTCATTGGTTCAACTACCATAGGTGCATTTGTCTTGCAAAAAATAACAAAATATTGAAAACAAATCAGGAAAATCAAATAACCCCAAAAACTTAACACCATATCGAGTAAAACATAAAAGAAAAAATATTTGGTACTGTGTTTTGCGTTTCTTATTTGGTACCCTGTTTTGTGTTTTCTGGTTAGTCCTAAGTTTGTTGGGGACTGTAGCACCAGGGATCGAAGCAACATTTGGTCTATCATGAAGGTCGTCCAAAGTACCCTCACATTGTCTACCATCAACAGTTGCTCATTCATTGAAGGCCCTTTTTGCAACTCTTTATCCCCACCTATGTAATATCTCATATTTAGCAAATCTTATTTAGTTTGAACATCAACAACCTCACCCTCAACTCTTCTAACATTCACGACATGTTTTATGGGTTTAACCTTCAAATGAAGACAATCATTTAAAATAAATTGAAAAGTGTCTAGCTTAGTTACATCTAAGCTTTTGCATTCAAAAAATCAGCCTTGTTATTCGGATCGACACCAACGGCTGTGAGAAAAAATCCTCCATGCTCGGTTTTGAGAAAATAGCCATCGACCTTAATAATGGGACGACAGCCCCCCCATAAATCCCGTCTTGAGTGCATTGAAACAAAAACAGAAGCTGCAAAACATATTCTCTTCGACAACCCCTAGAATGATTGTTGATCCCGGGTTGGCTTTCCGTAATTTCTCGGCGTAGGACCATAGCTTGCCAAATTGGTCATTAGGGTTTCCTTGGATTAGCTCCAACGCCTTCTTCTTGGCTCGATAGGCCTGTTGCCGAGAAACATGACACTGAACGTCATTGATATCCATTTATTGACCTTTTTTAATCACTCTGAAACTTTTGAATAAGTTGTTCACTAAGCGAAACTTTTCAAGTTTTTGACTTTGTACACCGTAGTGCATGAATGCTTGTTGTTGTACTCTCTCAACTGCCAATAGTTTTCACTCTTCCACTTATGCAACTTCATCCTCCAACCACAAGTCTTCACTTTGCACTCTACATACACCCGAACGTCGTCATTTTTCACGGTCCGAAGGGTTCTCTTTGTTAAATGGTGTGAGATTGAACCGCCTTCCTATGATCTTGGTTCGAGCTAAAGCATTTAATAAGAGTAAATACTAGTTTGAAAATTATTTTTTGGTTGAAAATGGGGTATTTAGGGTTGGTCGCACTCACCATCCGAAACCTCATTTCATCAAAGACATCATCTTCAACATAGACAACATCGTCTTCCTCCTTATTTGACTCACCCGAAGACCCCTTCTTCTTAGATTCTACATAAGCTGGATCTACCGTGTCTTTCTTCTTTCCCTCACTCGGCTTCCCAGCTTCTTTAACATGTGTGTCATCATCATCTTCAATATCATCCCCTATGACAAATTCAGTGCTATGATCAGCTCAAACTCACACAAGACAAATGTATCAACATAATTCGAATGAAAAACAACCAAGAAAACGGCCGAACAATCGTAGAACAAGAACAGAAATGAAAATGATGAAATCTGGAATTTTACTTGGTTCGATCCAAGATGATATACATCCACGGAGGTTCTATACACCTCAATTCACTTCACTACTCAATCAATTACAAGAATTTCCCAGAAATCTAGCAAAACCCCAAATCACAACCTGATTTGGACAGAAAACCCTAGATATCTAATTCTCTCAATTGTTTAGTGTTTACAGAGAGAAAACTATCTCAATTAGCTCGCAATTACAAGTGATTACAATGTATATAAGTATCGGAGCTCGAATCTTGAAGATGAGGGAGTTGTAACCAACTTTGACCCAACTGCTTCAACCTGCAGAAACGGGGCTTTCACAACGGTTTGTTTTGCAACAAATTGAAAATTGTTGTAACTGACGGTTATAACTACCTCCAACCCAGTTCTCTTTTAACCTCTTTACTGAACTTGGCTAAACCCGGTTTTATGACCCGGTTCTTTCAACACCAAATCCGGTTCTGAAATCCTCAAAACTCCTACTTCATACAATGAGCCACTTGATGAAATTGAACTAATATCTACAAATTTCCACCTCAATGAACTTAAGTGCATATCCTTACCTCATCCTGACTTTGTTCTTTAACTATCAACCACATTGTTCAAGCCTGAACAGGCTTGAACAATGAACTACCTTGCTCCCAGACACTGCTTTGGTTAAGAAATCAGCAGCATTGTCATTGGTGTGGACATTCTTAACCTCTACAGACCCTGCATCAATCACATCCCTTGCAAAATGTAATCTGACATCTATATGCTTGGACCTTTCATGGAAAGCCTAATGTTTTACCAGATGTAGTGCACTCTGATTATCACAGTATATAGTCACACATTCCTGCTTAATTCCCAGATCCTTCAAAATCCCTTTCAACCACACAGCTTCCTTAATTGCTTCTGTCAATGCTATGTACTCAGCTTCCGTGGTAGATAAAGCTACTACAGATTGCTGTACACTTCTCCAACTTACTGCAGTACCATATAGAGTAAACACATATCTTGTAATTGATCTTCTGGTGTCAATATTCCCTGCAAAATCAGCATCTGCAAAACCTTCCAATGGAATAGACATATTTGCCTGTTTCTGAAATCTCAACCCCAGATGAACTGTTCCTTTTAAGTATCTCAACACCTGCTTCAAAGCATCCCAGTGAGCTTTCCCTGGATTTGACATATACCTACTAACCAAAGATACACAATATGCTAAATCTGGCCTGCTGCATACCATGCCATACATTAAGCTTCCAACACCACTTGCATAAGGCACATTTCTCATGTATCTCACCTCATCTGCTGTTCGAGGACTTTGCTCCTTTGACAATTTGAGTTGTTGGCTTACTGGAATACTCAATGCTTTGGCCTCATGCATCTAAAATCTCTCCACCACCTTCTGAAGATAATGCTTCTGAGACAACCATAGACTTCCAGCAATCCTATCTCGAATTATACTCATTCCCAGAATCTTCTTTGCGACTCCTAAATCTTTCATGTCAAACTCAGAACTCAACTTCTTCTTTAGCAAATGTATCTTATGTTTACTCCTACTTGAAATAAGCATGTCATCCAGATATAGCAACAGATACACAGGATCAACACTAGTACTCTTATCAAAATATACACAGCTGTCATACAGACTTCTGACAAAAGCAGCCTTTAACATAAACTCATTGAACTTTTTATTCCACTGCCTTGGACTTTGTTTTAACCCATACAATGATTTCTTGAGAAAACATACCTTCTCTTCATTTCCTGGAATCACAAACCCCTCAGGCTGCTTCATATATATGTTCTCAACTAAGTCACCATGTAAGAAGGCTGTTTTGACATCTAACTGCTGCAACTCCATGTCGTCTTGTGTTACTTTTGCCAAAAGTAGTCTGATAGAACAATGTTTCACCACAGGAGAGAAAACCTCATTGAAATCAATACCTTATCTCTGAGTAAAACCCCCTTGCCACCAATCTTGCTTTATATCTTATCCTTTCTGAGTCTCCAGCTTCAACTTTCTTCTTGTATATCCACTTGGAACTTACCAACTTTTGACCTTTTGGTTTATCAACCAGTTTCCAAGTACCATTCCTTTCCAGAAATTCCATTTCTTCCATCATTGCACTAACCCAGTACTCACTTTCTTCACCACTGACAGCTTCTTTGAAAATCTGTGGTTCATGGTGTTCTATGTCTTCAGCAATACTTAGTGCATAATGTACACTTGCAGCCTGTCCATAGAAGTCTGGTCTTTGAATTTGCCTCCTTGGTCTGTCTCTGGCAATGCTTTAGTCTCTTAAATTTGTATTTCTGGGTGGCACATCTTCTTCCTTTGATGAACTGTCACTTGAGTGTTCATCCAAGTTCTCAACCCTTTGTGAATCAGAATCTATCTGAGTCTCCACCTGAACTGATAGTCTTTCTGCTTTATTAATTCCATCATGTTCTTTTTGACTTCCAGAGAAGTGATATCCCATAACTGATTCATTGAATTTAACATCTCTACTTATCATGAGTTTTTTTTTATTTCCAGGTTCCAAGCACCATAGCCTGTATCCTTTTATTCCTTCTGGATATCCCAGAAACACACACCTGTATGCTCTTGGATCAAGCTTATCTGTCTTCATATGAGCATAAGCCAGGCATCCAAACACCTTTAAACTTGTATAATTTGGAACTCTGCCACTCCATACTTCTTCTGGTGTTTTGAACCCTAGAGATGGTGAAGGTGATCTGTTTATTAAATAACATGTTGTATTGATTTTTTCTCCCCAGAAAACCTTTGGCAGTCCAACATCAATTAACATACACCTTACTCTCTCAAGAATAGTTCTGTTGTATCTTTCTGCCACTTCATTCTGTTGAGGATTCATGGGAATTGTTCTATGTCTTGTAATTCCTTTCTCATTACAGAAAGTTGTAAACTCAGTAGATAAGTACTCTAAGCCATTGTCAGTTCTCAAATGCTTGAGTTTCTTACCCCTTAAAGTTTCCATCTGAATTAGCCATGTCTTGAATTTAGTGAAGGCATCACTTTTGTTTCTTAAGACAAACACCCACACTTTCCTGTTGAAGTCATCAATAACAGACATGAAATATCTTCCTCCTCCATGAGTTTCAGTTCTGGATGGTTCCCAGATATCAGAGTGAACATAATCTAGAGGTTCTTGAGTAATGTGTATCCCCTTAGCAAAAGGCAATTTCTGTGATTTGCCTAATGCACATTTATCACAAAAATCAAGTGTCTGGTTTGGGAAACCTCTCCAATTATGCCTCTCTTGGATAGTTCTTTTAGTCCCCTTTCCCCAATGTGCCCTAACCTTTTATGCCACAGTGTTAATTCATCCTTGCCTAGAATGTTTCCCACACAACCAACCACAGGTTTTCCCATCAAAATAAACAGACCATTATGTTGTCTTTCTTTGATTACCAGTTTGTTCTCTTTGGTTATGTGTAACTGACCATCAACTGACTTGAATTCACACCCAGTAGCAATGAGAGATCCTAAAGAGATTAAGTTTCTCTTAAGTCCAGGCACATACCTCACATTGGTGATTGTTCTTGTAATTCCATCAAACATATTGATGTTTACAGATCCAGTGCCTTGAACTCTGCAGGATTGATCATTTCCTAGCAATACACACCCTCCATCTTCTTTCTTGAGGTTCTAAAACCATTCTTCATGGGGACACATATGGAAAGAGCAACCAGTGTCCAATACCCACTCCATCTCCATTTTTGACTCAGTTGCATTCAGGACTTCTGGTGTGTCCTCTTCATGTTCAACTGTAGCAGCTTCAGCACCCTGGCCTTCTTTCTTCTTCATCTTTTGTGGCAGTCCTTCTTTAGGTGCTCAATTTGTTTACACTTGAAGCACTTCCTGTTTTCTACCCATTCTCCAGATTTCTTCTGAGCATTCTTGCCACTCTTAAGGTTCTTTGTGGTTTGGCCCTTCTTCTTTTGGTAGTTTCTTTTGAACTTAACATTTAATCCTTCACCAGATTGAGTTACCTTCTTGTCTCCTTGGTTCTGTAAACATTTGGTCTTCAAAGCAGTAATGATTGAGTCATAACTCAGCTTATCCTGCCTCCCAAACATCAAAGTGTCTTTAAAGCCCTCCATAGATCTTGGTAAAGCATTTAACACCATCAAGGCGTTGTCATCATCTTCCATTGTTACCCCAAGATCCTCCAGTTCATCAAGAAGTTTTGTAAACTCATCTAATTGATCAGAGATATCCTTTTCCTCCACCATCTTGAAAGCCAGTAATCTCTGCTTGAGAAACAACTTATTTGACAGTGACTTGGATTGATAGAGATCTTCCAATTTAGTCCAAGCCTCAATTGCATTCATACACCTCGAAACTTCCCTCAAAGGCTTATCACCAAGACACAGAATGATTAGGCTCAATGCCTTCTGGTCTATCTCAGCATATTTGGGTTTTTCAGTCTCTACCCACTCATTTTCTGGTTTGAGAGCACTTACCAACCCATTCTGCACCAGAATGGCCTTCATCTTGATCTTCCATAGGTAGAAATCATTCTTCCCTGAGAATTTATCCAGATCCATCTTCATTCCTAACATCCTTCCCTTCTTCTTGTGTGAGAATGCTTCCCACAGACGGCGCCACTTGTTATGATCAGCTCAAAGTCACACAAGACAAATGTATCAACAGAATTCGAATGAAAAACAACCAAGAAAACGGCCAAACAATCACAGAACAAGAACGGAAATGAAAATGATGAACTCAGGAATTTTAAGTGGTTCGATCCAAGATGATCTACATCCACGGAGGTTCTATACACCTCAATTCACTTCTACTCAATCAATTACAAGAATCTCCCAGAAATCTAGCAAAACCCCAAATCACAACCTGATTTGGAACAGAAAACCCTATATATCTAATTCTCTCAATTGTGTAGTGTTTACAAAGGAAAAACTATCTCAATTAGCTCGCAATTACAAGTGATTACAATGTATATAAGTATCGGAGCTCGAATCTTGAAGATGAGGGAGCTGTAACCAACTTTGACCCAACTGCTTCAACCTGCAGAAACGGGGCTTTCACAACGGTTTGTTTTGCAACAGATTGAAAACCGTTGTAACTGACGGTTATAACTACCTCCAACCCGGTTCTCTTTTAACCTCTTTACTGAACTTGGCTAAAACCCGGTTTTATGACCCGGTTCTTTCAACACCAAATCCGGTTCTGAAATCCTCAAAACTCCTACTTCATACAATGAGCCACTTGATGAATTTGAACTAATATCTACATTCAGGTTCCTCCTAAATTTTATCACTCAAATTACCTTCTTCCTTCACCTCTTCTTCACTCCCTTCCACTTCTATAGCAATTTCAACCTCGGGTAATTCGGTAGAATAACTAAATAGGTGAGGTTCGGGTTAAATAGGAGACATATAAATGTGGAGCTCCTAATTGTGCATATGTTTCTTTGCCAAGCCTGGAAATCATTTGTCTCACTAATTATCCTTCACCCCCTTGACTTTTTATAAAATTTAACAACAGCTTTCAACTTCATCTTCATCTTCATACCCACAAACACAATTAAATCATCAAACTTGACTCTATTGGCATTCACAAAGTTAAACACCAAACGATCCCCTCCATCATGTTCGGGCATTTCTGCATCAAAATTCCCCCCCCCCCCCGATAATGCAATACTAATGTATAGTCGAAGGACCACTCCTCTGACAACAAATTAAAAAAAAAAAACATACACACACACATTAATAAACCAACCGAAATCAGATTAACAAATTTGGTCTACATGCAATGTGGTCACAAATGATTAAAAAAACAAACTGAATAAATCGTGTAAAAAAAAAAAAAATTGGATAAAGTGGTATCCACTATGTCGCATAAATAGCATCAAGAGAATAAATTTGCCTAACTAAAAGACAAAACAAAAATGAATAAATGCACATGGGCCACCACCCACCAACCCATTATATCACCATTATATATATAGTTGAAAATAACCCCTCACACTTCAAAACATCAAAAAGTTGATGCAAAGGGGAGGTTCAAACGTACCATATTTAGGGTTGGGTTTGAAAATGTTTGCATTTCGCCGGAGACTTACCATTCCGACGGCTTGAGCGATGAACTGTTTCGGGTTTCCTCGATTTTCGATTTGAAATCGGCAACAAATTGGTAAGAGGGAGATAGGTTAGGGTTTTTGTTGTTGGTTTTTGGGGAAGTCTTGAGTCACTACATTCACTTTTTTTCGCTTCTTAAATTGGTAAGAGGGGTTCGAATTCCCCTTTACGTTTAGCACATAATGTGTTTCGCAATTAATGGAGCTCCTAAACCAACTTTGGCTGACACAGAAATCATAGTTTTCTTTTTCTGTAATCTAAATTATGTATTAGTGACATGAAAATCCTAATCAGCAAGGTTGTACACACCGCGAAATTCCCCCAAATTTGTTAATCACGTGACTACCATGTGCAAGTCTTCAGCGACTTAAGTGACTTAAATTTGATTTTGCCCTTAAATTGGACAAAACAAGGAAGATACAGGACCAAGATTGAAATTATAAAACATACAGGACCAATATCGAAAAGGGCCTTACATACCGGACCAGTTTTACATTTTCCCTATCAATAGACCTTTCTAGACTATGGACACGTATCTATACATCATTGATCACAAAGGATTTTTGCACTTTTGGTCCCAAGGGACACGGGGTTGCTGTTATTTGGTCCCAGCCCTAGCACTTTGGACCCCATTCAATTTGAAAGTTGCATGTTTGGTCCTTCCAATACGGAAATCATTAAATATTTTTTTCTCTTTTGGTCCCAGTCGTTTCGGCAGTTTTATCCCTTCAAAATTTTCCAATTTTGGTCCCATTTCAATTCCACTTTGTTCGAGGGAAAACTAACTTTTTTGGCAGGATAAACCTCCATTTCGGAGCTAAAAAAACTGTATATATGTCCTCAAAAGCCCAAATTAGTACCTACTACATTCATCCATCAAATATCATCCAAAAAAATAAGCAAGCACAATCTCACATAATGTCATCTTCTTCTTTAACAAGGCAAAGACCCCACCCTCCCCAACTCGACATAGTTTGCCACTGTGGAAAAGGTACGCGTACATTTATGTCGTCGAGGACCACTAGCCAAGGCCGCTTGTTCATCGGCGGCCCCAACTGGGCCGTCGGTGGTTTTGATTATTTTGTTTGGCTAGATGAGCTAGAAAATGCACCAGAAGGGCCTAGGGGAGGGATGTTGTAGGTCGTGTTATTTAAAGGATGGAAGACCTAGTCAAGCTAGAGCACATTCTGACCATGAGGGAGAGGGAAGCTACTCGTGTTGTAGAAAATGCAGAAAGTGTGGTTGGTGAAATGAGTGAAGAAATGAGAAGGATGGGGGCCGAGGTTGCTGCACTGAAAAGGATGTTGAAGATGACCCTAGCTGTCATTTTGTTTGTGGTTATGGTTTCTGTCGCTAGAATTGCATTGAGATCAAATAAACTAGATGTTGAATACGACACCTTTTTTTTGGAACTGCCTTCTCCTTGGTACTAATAGCTCCCACTTTTACCCAACTCTGCTATTTTCCTTGTCTGAAATGAGTTATGAGAACATTTGAAACAAAAGCTGTAAAAAAAAACACCACTGAAGTGGAAATAACCAGGCACTTACAAATCTTTTTCTGTCTGCCCTTGTTGTTGGTTTCTCCTTGAACTTCCCGGCATCCGTTGCCTATAATTAATGTAAATTTATAGTTAAACACTTGCAAAGATTTCCTTATCAAGAAAAATCAGCCAAAATAAAGGGTAAAATGCTCACTGTTTCAATCTCCATTAACAAATTTTCTTCTTCTTGTGTGGGGGGTGGGTACTCCTCCTGAATATCCATCTCCTCTTGAGCATAAGCACCAGCATGTTGAACCCCATCATTTTCCTGTATAAGATAATATAAGTGGAGTAAATCAAGATAAACAAAATTAATGCTAATAAGTGAGTGACAAAACAAAGAAACAATACATAGATGCTTACACACTGTACTTGATCTTGATTTTCAGGATTTTCTACAGATCCACTTGTAGAGCATGGAAAGCCAACTCCACCAATTGACTTTTTTAATTTTCTCAACTGACCAAGTTTGTTGCGTCCAACCTCACCCCAGTGCTTACATGTCACTTTCCAATTCTGCTTTGACTTTTTTCCCAATGCCTCTTTCATATTCATTTTCCCCTTAGCATCTTCAGTTGTAGCATCAAACCTTCTAGCTTTCTGAGGGCTTCCTTTCTTTTTTCCCAAAATTCTAGAGGTAGGGTTGGGATGTAATCTGTTTTAATCCAACATGTGCATAAATTGCAGAGTATGTGTCCACTGAATAACAGTTGTGGACAAATTCTTTAGGATCTCTACCAGCTGCATTTATTGCACTCACATCATGCTTACAAGGAATCCCACACACATCCCACTTCCTGCAGTCACAAGTTTTCCCCCAACAGATCTACTGCATACCTGCTGCCATCAGAGCTTGAAACCTCAAAACTGTATTCATTAGACTTCAAAGGGATCCAATCTACAGAGTCTTCCATCATTTTATTCAAGATTTTTATGATCCTAGGGCAAACTAACCTACCTTCCCACCTCCTCTCAGCCCTATCCATGTTTTTCTATAATCTAGGCATACAGTATTCCCTAATCCACTCAAGCATTGTCAAGATTGGCTTTTCTCTAGCATCCAGTAAAGCAGCATTCCATTGCTCACACATGTTGTTCACCAGTGTATCACACTTACCAAAAGTATTAAAGTGTGATCTTGACCATGTAGAAGGATGCTTATCCTTCAACCACTCCACACACCTTTCATCCAGTTCTCCCACGTGCTCCATTGCCCTATTGCATGCATGAACAATTGTAGTTTTTCCTGTCTTCCACGATAATCTTTTGAACTCATTTCCCCTAAACCCCAATCTCTTCATATTTCTTGCAAGTGCCTCACACAAAAACCTGTTTTCAACTCCTGAAAGGACCTTCTAGAAAGCTAAAATCAAGCCTTTCTATTTGTCTGACATGAAAGCATAGACATCTTATGTTTCCCTCATTAAATCTTCCTTCAATAGCTCAAGAAATCACTCCCTCCTTTCACCATTTTCAACACCTACAACTGCGTAAGCAAGTGGGTATGGAGCATTGTTTGGATCCATACAGACAGTTGTGAGCAACACCCATGTGTGGGACCTCTTAAATGACAACCATTAACACCAATCGATGGCCTGTACCCAGACTTAAACCCAACTTTAAGAGCATGTAAACATACATACAGTCTCTTAAATTTATTTCCACGAGGTGTGTTGTCCACTTGTAAGACAATTAAGGACCTTGGATTCTTTTGCATCAGAGCATTAGTATAATCCCACAGTTTGAGTATTATTCTATACTATCCCTTTCAATAATTTTCAATGCCTTTTTCTTTGCCCTGTAAGTAGGGATGTAAATGAATCGAATCGAACCGAACCGAATATTAAAAAATTCGATTCAAATTCGAAAATATAAACTCGAATACTAATCGAATTTAAATAGGTGATTCGAATTCAATTCGTGAGAAATATTCGAACTATTCGATTCGATTCGAGATTCGAAAAGTTCTTTTTTTATTTTTATATATTGATATTATTCTTTTTTTAAAACATTCAAATATTATTATTTTTTAAATTTTTTTCAATTATAAATTTTAATAATATATTATATATATATATATATTAATTTAAATATATAGCTATATAAATATATTATATACATTTATTTAGTATTATATGTATTATTTAAGTTTTAAAATATATTATCTATAAACGAATCGAATATTCGAATTATTCGAATCGAATACAACTATACTCGAATTCAAATTCGATATTTTCGAATCCGAATCATCCTAATCGAATTCGAATCACGAATCGAATAAAAAATATTAGATTTATTTACAACCCTACCTGTAAGCCTAGAATAGTGAAATATACATACCAAGTTGTTCAGTTGCTTCCTTTCACACTCCTTTTCGGATCAGCTCTGGAGGTTTTTTATACATCTCAGCCAGCCACTTGGAATTTACATTGTCAACTGTGTACTGCTTTGGGCAGGGGTAAGTAGGATCCATCTCCCTTAGCTGAAATAACTCCTCATTCTTTACCTTAAGTGCATTTATGTCCCACCCACACCCTTATGTCTTACACCTAGCATATATTCTCCTACCATCATTCTTTGTAAACTCGGTAGCATGTCCAACCTTTACTGCATGGTTGTTAACAGCTTGTTTGAAAAGATGTCTGTTGCAGAAAATTTGTTGCAGCCTGAACTCTGGATTTAGGGATGTTGATGTCCTAAAAACAATTACATCTTGTCTTTCTTCAGTTTCTTCATCAATTCCAACTGAGTCAAAGTCAGACTCATTGTTGTGTATGTCATCTCCATCCCCTTCACTCTCTGAAGTTTCTTCATCATTCATCTTTCTTAAGAGCTTTGGACCAACCCACTCCACATCTAAATCAACATTCTAATAAAAAATTATAAATATCAAGCAATTCTTCACAACTGTCCTCTTTCCCAATATAGTCTTCATCCCTGGTCTCCTCAGCTTCATCTACATCAACCACAACAATTTCCCTACACTGCTGCTCTTCATATTGTTCTTGACTTTGCTTATTATGTTGTTTATAATTTCCAGCAGCTTTACTCAGCAAGCTAGCCTTGAGATTATGCACTAATCCTTCAATTATGTCATCCTCATCTAACAAACCTATCTCCTCTTCAACATCTTCATCTTGTTCAGGTACTGCAGTGTTCTTCCCTTCCAAGAAAAGGGTAAATTCCCTGCCTTTTCGATTATATATGACCATCCACAGGCCATACTCACTCTCAACCCGC
Source organism: Ajuga chamaepitys (assembly GCA_958295605.1). Lineage (NCBI taxonomy): Eukaryota > Viridiplantae > Streptophyta > Magnoliopsida > Lamiales > Lamiaceae > Ajuga > Ajuga chamaepitys. The sequence continues at coordinate 12,940,146 of OY282502.1, read as the reverse complement.
TTCAACCACACTGCCTTCTACCATCCCATAAAATTTCTTCATCTCCATGTACCCTAGTTGCTCAGCCAACCCCTCCAGGTACATTGTTCCTATCTTCCTTGTATCGACACAGTCAAAGGCTGAGCAAGTGTCTTCAATCCAGCCTGATCCACCCACATGATTTACCACCATTCCCCCATGTTTTAATTTCAACGTGTACCAATAAAGTCTTCCACCTACCAGACAATAAATAGACACTTTTCAAACCCCACTCAATGCATACAATGACTAATGAAAAAAAAAATGAGAAAACAACTAAACAAAAGCTGCACAACAAAAGATGGGGGACGGCATGTACACAAAACTACACCACTGGACATGGGGGTGGACCACACACCAACAAAAGCCAAATTAAACAAATAAACCCTGAACAAATTTCCCCACTAATAAAGATTCATATAAACCTTAAATTCTTCCTTATTTACACCTTTCTCTGAGCAACACCCAAACCCTTTTCAAAATGCAGTAATATAAACATATCAACACCCTAAATAACCAAAAATCACACAAAAGAAGTGGTGAGGGAACTTACGTTCTTCATAATCGGGGGATGGGTAATGTACCATCCACTTTCGTCACATCGCCATCTGAAATCCCTTGTAGTGGTGGCTAGTTCAACACCAATATCGCAACAATGCAGTAGTCGATCGTGGGAAAGGCAAGAAATTGAGAGTTATGGTGAAAATTAGGGTTTGCAATTGAGGATGGGATTTTAGGCGTGATTAATCATTCGTTAATTTCCAATTATCATATTTGGTTTCATAAAAAACAACTTATAATGTAACTTATTAAAGAAAATACGACTTCAATGCGTCATCCAACATGCATGCTTTTGCCACGTGACCTGCGACGTTAAGCGAAAACGGACTGGGACCACTTTTGCCAAAAAGTTGGGACTAGTGATGCCATAAAATGACATTGGGGACCAAACGTGCAACTTTCAAATCGAATGGGTCAAAAGTACTAGGGTTGGGACCAAATCGCAACGACCCCGTGTCTAGTGGGACCAAAAGTGCAAAAATCTCTTGATCACAATTATCAAGTTAACAAATTCTGAATATTTATACTGATATATTTCTGCGCCGGTCGACTATTATGCGCCATTGTACGACCACTACAAGAAAACTGCCAAATTCCAACGAAAAAATTCCAACAGTTTTTTTGCCGTTGGAATTTTTTCGTTGGAATTTGGCAGTTTTCTTGTAGTGGACTGCAATGCAAGTCTTCCTACGTGTTTTGCATGATGAGCTGTTCGTGAATCTGTTGTGAGTTGTATGTATTAGCTCTGAGTCATCAGGGTCTCTTTCACCAAAATGGTGATTTAGGAGCAACAAGGCTTCGGTTTTGGGATGTTAAGATGTGGTTAGACTTGTACTTTACGTGTGAAATTTGAAGCAGGGTCTCGGCCCCAAGAGGAATTGAGAAATTGTGTGGTTTTTCAATATGTGATTTTATTTGTGTTAATATAAAAAATTAAAGTGAATGAGTGTGTGAACTATCGATGTACGCGAAGAGTAGGCTTCGGCATTCGTTAAATTTTGAGGTTTGGATTTGAGTATTAACTAAAAATTTCTATACAAGTGTACATGATGTAATTGTTTAATTCGTGGTATGTCGAAATTAGAATTTTATGTGATTTCTTGTTAAGATGATAAAGTAGGGTAGCTTTGGCCTAAATGTTAATTAGATGTGATATCTGGAAGTTGAATGATAAGTCTTAAGTGATTAAGCTAAAGTATGTGTACTAAGTCATAACTTTGTAAGATTTAGTTTGTAAAATTTGAGATAGTATGATGAAAAGTATGAATACATGCCGATGCTATGTATCTGGAAGTTGTCCAAAAATGTGAATTGTGGTATAAGGTAGCAGTAGTGGTTTTTTTTAAAATGTTACCTGGTTGGAAGAAGTTAAGATGGAATGAGTGACCTATCTACAACTGTGTGTCTTAAGTAATTCATTTGTAAACAAAAGAGAGAAAGTACAGATGACATCATAAACTTAACTATATACGTGAAAATGGAGTTAACTGAAATAGCATAAAGACAACAAAAATGAGGCAGGCTTCTTCTACCTACAAACTGATTTTAAGGAAGTATATATATGTGTTTGAGACTTTGAGTTCGGTTAACTTACCATCCACCCAATTTGTAGATGTAATCAATAATGGACGGGACAAATACTTTATTTACTGTTGCTTTATATTATGAATCTAACATGTTGATTTAACTATATGCACTCACTTAAGAGGGGACCGTGCCACTCTACCCATAACATATTAATTCTTTTTTAATTGACCACTATATATTTACTACAATTCTATTCACTTTTTTAATGATAGAAAAAATACTCTTATTTTTTAGCTTTAACTTTTATTTTCTTCCACCTACCATCTATATTATCGTGTAAATCGTTAACATTACCACAAAATTATAATCGTGAGAATTGCTGACTTTATCTTGCAAATTGTGAAAATCATTAACATTATCGTGCAAATCACTAACATTATTGACAAGTCGTTAAAATTGTAAACATTATCTTGCAAATTGTAAACTTATTATCGTGCAAGTCATGAAAATTGTTAACAATATCGTGCAAATTGTAAAAATCGTTAACAAATCGTAAATACCATTAATACAAATTGGGGAAACAAAATTTGTGCAAACTAATTGTTACTCCGTCAAAGGCTTTCACGATTTGATCACGATTTTACGAGAGAGGAGAAGAAAATACATTTGATCACGCTTTCACAAAGATGAAAGAGAGAATAAACGGACAATAGACAATTTGTCAGATTTTTGTCTTTTAAAGAAGGATTATGTAAACAATTTAGGTAGAGAAGAATGTTTTAAAAATATGGGTAAAAATATTGATTAATAGTTTATTGGGTACAATTTACTATTTCCACCACTTGAGATGTGTGTTATAGTAAAACAGACCCTAAAGTTTGGCCAAAAGATACCATTAGAGTAATGCTCTAACTCGTCGTGAGATTGGGTAGCTACACAACCTATGCCCAATAACCCCTCCTATGTTTCAATTAGGTGCCAGGCTCCACTTTGCCGCTCAACTAACGTTTAATGTCTTCTATAACGATAATGATGATGATCTGTGATGGATGCGAAGAGATGAAATGCACTGCATGACTCAAGATTATATTCTATGTTTCATATGAATTTATGCCCTTTAAATTATAGATTTTGAATTCACAATGAAAGTGCACCAAACTCTATTCCACGAAAGACATTTATGTAAAAGTCTATATAAAGAGCTGACAAAATATTACAAAGTCAAGGGATTATGTACTCTACTCTGGCTTCACTTCGGAATCTCGCACAAAATCAATTAAAACAATTGTCTCAAAAGGCAACTCCTGGCAGCAAGTTTCAACCAGAGTCGAGAAATGATTCAAGGCTGGGGATGTACAAAGCCATTGCCTTCCCATTGCGAGTGGGGAACTTTAAACAACAAACTGCCCAATACCGGTTCTTGCACTGTTGGAGCGTCCGATTTTGCAGGGATATCTCCGTTACCAAGAATACCCCCAACTTCTGGTAGATTTCCGCTCTTCAGTTGTTGCTGGAGAATATCTGGCATCAATTCCACACTTTGACCCTGCATAGAAACACATTAAATTCATAAACCAAAAAAAACAAGAAGGATTGCATATAACTAGAGGAGAAATATGAGTTCCATGGATGGGGGCAAATACTGAAATACCGCACGTACCATAAAATTACCAAAAATACCGAAATTTTCGGTACGGTAACGATATGATAATTAAAAAAATTCGGTATTTCAATATATACTGAAAACAATTTGGTATCTCGGTATATATCAGTATACCGAATTTTTTTCAGTATTTTGATAGTTCGGGTATTCTGGTATATATCGGTATACCGGAATTTATTTTTTCAGTAGTTTGGTAGTTCAGCATTTCGATATACCAAAAAAAAATTCGGTATGCCATTATTAACGGCATGGAATGGTATATACCGATACCGATAAAAATTCAGTATACCAAAATTTCAGTACGGTATCGGTATTTAGAAATATCGTATCGAATTTTGGTATGCTGAAAGTTTCGCTACGATAATTGTATAAATTTTCGACGTAACAAAAATTTCGATACGGTAACAGTATGGGCGACCGTACCAAACCACCCCTAAATATGACAATATGAGGGAAAAGTTCAGACCAACTTATTTTCCTATCCTAGGAATATGTTCAAATCTCCATCAAAACTTGTTTAACAGACCATATTTTGATGTTTAGTGTCATGATATGGTACGAAGTATTCTGTTTCTAGTGTCGCACAAAAGTTATGTCATTTCCAATTCCTATGTATTAAAAAAGATTACAAAAATTAAAAAAGAAATTTCTAATAGAAACACACTACTTCACTTTGGAACTATTTAATCGTTCTAGTTTGAGTTCTACAATTCAGCTCACTTACATGTACTTATGTGGAAAAGCATAAATTTAAAGTTCAAATTTTCAGTGTATTTTAAGTACTAGTATGTAAATTTTCAGTTTATTTTCCTTAGTAATTTTTCAAAACATAGACCAACAGAAAATACATCTTTTCCATGATATAATGATTCAAATATTAAGAAGCGTGCAATTTTGCCAAACTACCTACACCCAAAAAAGGGAAGAGATTTCATCATGATGACTTTTGTAAGGCGCATTCGTATACACACCAGACACAACTAGATCCTGTTAATTTGTACTAGAATTTCCCCATTGTGCGATGCACGATATGCAATTATTCACATATAGCTTGATAGATAATTTTAAAAATATATTGAGAAACTATTAAATGATTCAGACAACTTACAACTAATCTCTTTCTCCAGTGACTCATTGAGTTCACTTTGTAAGCGATTTCAGCAGAATGCCCTTTTGAAATGAAGTCGTCCTCCAGATTCTGAAGCTTAGAATCCACTTGGTATGCTTCGGTATAGCGATACCGCTGCAGTGGAGAAGAATGGAACCAAAGAGTGATTATTTGTTTACTCCCGCAGACCAAGGGTCCAGATACAGAAGCAGCATAAACTCTTAAGTTTGTAAAATCTGGTCAGTATAAACTAACACACTCTGCCTAAATAATTTAATGTCGTTTTTCCAAATAAAGAGAATACAGTCCTCGCCCTTCTAAAATACCAAAGTACCGCAGAAGATATATACTTAGCCATCTCCCCACTCCAAAGGAAGGGCTAAAATCTTTTTTCTTCCCCTTTCCCACCACATACTGAAATAGAACACTTTCTGAGGATCATGGTCTTAAATATGAGTATCCCACCTGTTCTCAAAATCAGCTTCCTATGCTTATTCATTAAACCAGGTACAACAAAAAAGACACTGGCTGTTTCATATATGATACACATGCACGCAAATACAAAGTAAGCAGATGCTCTTCAATGAAAATATTGTAGGGATATTAGAAGGTAAGAAAACATAAAGGCACAAAATTCACTTTTACAATCTTAATACAGCTTCACAAAGATGCATCATGCATTGAAGTTTTGAGTAAACAAAGATTATGACAACTAGCTACTCGATTGAACTGTTTCAAGTCCTTACTTCAGTACTCTTTAGGCCGCATATGTTGAACAAAGGAAAAAAATATTGATCGATCAAGAAACACAAATGCATTAGAGCACCTAAAATATAAATAAATAATTAAATAAAGTATGAAACTCAATTAGCTAAAAATAGAATAGCTATTTTTCCTGAATAAAGTAAGCCGAGAACATAAATAAAAATGCAGAAGTACCTGTAGATAGTAAACCACAAGAAGACTTCCTGTGGTTGATGAAGGATCATCTGTAGCAACATCAAACAAGCATTTATGGAGATGCTTTTCCTCATCAGAGTTCCAAGGCAACTCAATCATCCGATCTACTAAGCTTCTCCGAACACAAAGACAGCAAATTTCGGTTACCAGAACCTCCAACCACGCTGCCCAATCGTTAAGCTGTTCTTTTACTTCATCATTAGCATCCTTCAGTTTCTTATCTTTGACTCTTGTACAAATCATTCTCTGATACATGAATGCCTCAGTCAGAAGCCCGCACTCTATCCGAACCCGAACAGCAGTAGCAGCTTCCCCAAGTGAAACTAAAGTTGCTCCCCCATCTCTCCCTGACCACCTTAAAGCCATAAAAGCTGCGTCAGGATTCTGTCTCTCTAGAAGTGTTTGTGCAACCTTAGGATGAAGAGATGGGCCCGCAATTTCAGGAAGAAGGCGACATGCTTCCTGGCAATACAGTTTAGAGGGGGGGAGAGGTGAATTGTAGATTCAAAGAGCTAATGACATGAACATAAAGGAAACCAACCAATAAGAAATTAAAAGCCAAATAAAAATAGGTCAGACCAAATTGTATAAATCATGGGAAAAAATCTTAAAATAAACCGATTATTGCATGTAGTACAAGCCGAAAAAAAAGAAATGGAAAAGGTGCACCCAAAAACTAGAAGATGACAAGATTTATTTGAATATCAGGTCACAAAATCATTTCTGATGGTGTCGCATCATCAAAATTGTTCAGTGCATACTTCCATAGATGAACAGCGAAAATAATAACTTCATCTCAAGAAGACTTGAAGACAATATTCTACCTTCAAAGCTTCATCAGTGTGGTCATCCAATAGATAGAAGACAAACGATTCCAGCAAAGAGTGTCTGGTTATACTAAATGTGACAGCAAAGTCATCAACAATGTTTCTCCACTCATCATCTGGTATTGTCCAGTGCCGATCAAAAAGGAAATACAACAACTATGCCAAAGGTTAAGGAATGATAAAAATGTACAGTTGCATTTGGATTGAAGAATCTGAGAATTGATTTGAAATCCATAATCGCAAAATTCATTGGTTGTTTGCATTAATATGGATATCACACCCTACTACTTTCATTTTGAACTAGTTTTTGAGGGACTATGGTCGAGTGGAATTCCCTCCTAATTTGGGTGAATTTGAAATTCATTAATTTTAAATCCCTGGATTTCAAATTCTTCAATCCAACTAAAAGAAGATGTATCAAGAATGAACATCGGTCCACACCCCTGTTTTCCAATCGATAGGATACAATAGCCTGCTTGGCAACCACCAAGTCTGAGTTTCCTTGTAGAAAAAGCAAGTCAACAGCAGCACGTAGACTTTCAAAAGGGTAGCATCCAGCCATTCCTTGTAACCTTGATAGGAAAAATGAATTGCCTCCACCTGTCAACAGTGATGTTATTGCTAATTCCCCTTCATCATTGCGATCATATCCTTGGTCAGTATCAAGATTTGAAAGTGCATCTTCAATAAAGAGGCTAGATGTATTTTGTTCACTAGACTCCAAAATACGGTTGATTGGATCAGGCCAAGCTCGTTTAACTGCTTCAGATTTCCTTTCACGAAAAGATGAAATCCACGATGCAAAAGCAGAAAACCTAGATCTCACAGTTTCCAAAAATTGATGTCTAATGCACCAAATCATGATCTCCAAGTGCTGTAAAATGAAAATATAGACAATTATAAGCTTAATTAGGCTGCCTCGTGGTCAGCAAAGACCAACCTTCAACACCAAACAAGTTAATAGATTCAGAAATCTAGACATATTAACTAATTCGCTAATTATCTTCTCAACAAATTTAAATAGAGGCGTTCAAGGCTTCAAGCTAACATTAACAGGTTCCATAGAAGATTCAGATACACAATGAAATCTGGGTGCCAAATCAGGAATTTGATGAAGAAATTTCCGAAGTAACTCAATAAAGAGATGACTTACAGAAGACTTTATAACTATGCTTTACGGAAGATCTCTTCAATTGATCTTAATAGTGAAGAAGCAAGATAACAGAAGTTGCACACTGAGAGAAATATGAATGTCTTTTACCTGTTTTGTCTTCAATATACTCTCCTGAAGATGATTCAGGTCCTGAAGCATTGCCGATATAGAGCCTCTGAATGAAGATTCCAATACTTCAAGAACATTGCACATACCAGCCAACTTTGAGGAAATTCTCAGAAGAGAACTTAACTCTCCTTTCATCTCCAGTACTGTAAGATTATCTAATAAGAATGTCAAGGTTTACGGAACTGGTGGTGTATCCCTCAGCAAACAACTATTAAATATAAACAGGATACATGTCGCCTGCAGTTCTGTCAGAATATTTTTGAACGTCCGTCTGCACCAATCTTTGACAACCTTTTCATCAAGCAAGAATGCGATAACTGGATCACTTGACACAGCACTTTCATCCATGCACACATCCATAACATCTGTGTGCTTTCATTAAGGAAAAAGAAAATGATCGAAAAATGTAGTTTAACTAAACACTGGCAAAAGACTCTTCCAAACCTCAAATAACAATTCAAAAGATCAACTATTCGGGCATCCAAGTTTGTCTGTGTGCCAGCTTAAGCGACAAAACTCGCACAACAACAAGAAGATATACGGAATTGCCGCCCCACATAGCCCCAACAGGTCTAAGTTCAAAGAAAAATAGTACTATTCTGACCTGGAAAGACATCTTAAAGAAATTTCAAGATGATTGTGTGTTCCCTAATTTGAAAAAGAAAAGCCAAAATGTATATGCCCTGCATTCTCAACATAGAAAAACATAGCATATTATAAGGATACAATGACAAATAAGAGAAACTAGATTGTTCTCCAAGGCGACATCGAATAGTGAATACAGCCTTTGAACATCAGCAATGAGCTGATTATCACCATCTTCTTTGTCTCTCAATCTGTCATCATACCTCTTGGAAATAAGACCTGCCTCAATACACTCATAGTAAAGACGAAGAGGGAGTTCGTTGCCCCCCTTGGGCAGGGGCATTCTACAAATAGGGCAAACATCACATCTCTGACTACACTCCTCACACAAAGAAGCATGACCACAAGTAGTAAGAATCCTTTGAACATAGCGGCCGCAGCTTCTCAAATCCCTAGTCGCCCTGCATCGCTCAACTTTAGCTTCATTGCAAAGCTCGATTGGATCAATCGACGCCAAGCGAACCAATGCCTTCTAAAATCATTGCAATAGCTTAATGTTAACCAACTGACAAATTAAGTTCAATAACAGTCCAAACATAAATATTTTACAGAAGTTAATGAATCCAACACATGAAGAAAATCGATACCACTGGATAGATACCTGGCTCCGGGGTTCGTCGAACTTCCGACCGACCATTTCTTGAGACTCTGTGAACAGAAAGTAACTAAAAAAGGGTGGAATTGATCAAATAAGCAAACGCAAAACGAAGTATTTGTCAATCTACTGCAACAGCTGCAGCAGTAGTTCAGTGGGCGAGAGGGAAGTGAGGTGTTTTTGAAGGGAACGAAATCGTGTTAGGGGTTTTAAGGTTTTGACTGTTTCCCAATTGTTGGCGTCTGCTTTGCTATTTCGTCTACTACTAGTATTTTGCCCTTTGGTTGCACGGGCACGGGCTTGAAAAATATTACTACCTCCGTTCCAATTAATCTTGTACATTTTTCGTTTTGGCCCGTTTTAATTAATTTTGTACATTTCTTAAAAAAAAAAAAATTATAACACCATCTCCACCCTCAATCCATCTTTAAAAAGTCAACAAACACTTAAAAAACAAATTTTCTTACTACTTGTGTCAACTTCTCCTATGTAAAATTAGGCGGGACGAAGATAGTAATTGATATTATTAAAATTATAAAATAAAAAACAAAATACATACACAATAATCGTTATATGCGGTCGTAGTTATTTACAAATGATTTGATTAATAATCTACCAAGTCACAAAAAGTTAAACATTTGGACATCATTGTTTCTAAAAAAAAACTAATTAAGTGTAAATAGCAATAACTTTTTAAGTGTAATCCTTCGTCGATTACCTGTCCTACAATATATTCAACCAATTGAGTTACAATTAATCTATGTAAATAGCAATAACTAAAGCAATTATAAATTAATATAATTGATCGTATGTTCACTAGTAGCCAAAAAAATTATAAGTCCACTACTTATTTGGTGTGCTACATTAGTCGGGAATCTCATTCCTCCTTTCTCTAACCTCACATTTATGTTCGTTAATAAAATGAGTGTAAAATATGAATTAAATATAAATGTGAAGTTAGAGAAAATAAATCAATTAAATGACGAAGTAGGCTTCCTTGCTGATGTGGCACACCATAAATTGGTGTCAAATGATGAGCCTATGATTAATTTCTTTTAAGTTACAATTTTTTTTTTTATCTTTTTTAGAAACATGGACTACAGATTTAGACAAATTTCATTATATATAGGGTCACTAATTTGTATTCCAATAGTAGAAGATGGCTTGAACCACGGAACCACGAGATCTCAAGACGAAATACTATACCATACTTCATGAGAAAAAAAAAAGGGGGTGCAACAAAATTAAACAACAATCAATAATTTAACTACTACAATTTTTTCTTTATCATTAATAAAATATTAGAAAAGGATTAAATATATTGTTCGCAATGTCGATTAGCGAAGATAATAGAAGTGAAAAGGAAGTACTCATTTTATGAACGTTGAATCTCACTTAATAAAAAAGGTAATAACAATAAGAAATAAAGTATTCATTGGCCAAGAATCTTATAGTTTGATGACATCACTATTGGTCTCGTAACTAAAAGGTCAAAGGTTCTACACCCATTCCCCACCCTGATTCTCTAATGTACGCAAACAAAAGAAAAAATTATTTATTTATTTATTCTTTCTGCAGCTTGTAACCCATAAAAATTATTGAATCAGGGATAACAACATTAAAAGAAATGGGGGGAAAAAAGAAAAAGAAAAGTCCCCTTTTATAATTTTCTTACTTTATCATCTATCTGATCTGAGTTACTTATTGAATATATATGTCACATTCTGAATCTCTGATAGCATTAATTTGTATCATAAGCTGGTAAAAAAAAAACAATCGAGATCATAATTAGACACAATTACTTATGTTTTATAAGATGTAGTTATGCATAAACATGTTAGAATTATTTATTTATTTATTCTTTTTTTGTAGTTTGTAACCCATAAAAAGGATTGAATCAGGGAAAAAAAACATTAAAAGAAGCCCAATATTTCTGTGAGAGATATTAGACATATCACCTCACTTTCTTCTCTCTAACATCTTCTCTCTGGAATGAATCAGATGGAAATAAGGTTGTAAAAGAGATAATTTTTTTGCCCTGGAGAGAAGAAGTACAGATTTTGCAAGGTAATTGGTTAATATTTATGGTTGTTGTGTTCTGAGGTGAATTCTTGATGCTATGTTTAACTTTCATACTGGCCTCTGAATTTTCTTGTGTAGCCACAGATATTTGGCTATTGATCTCCACCTTTCTCTTCATTATAACAGAATATTCATCTTTATGCATACAGATTCACTCTTGAGCTTTGTACTTTAGTTTGACTTCTTTTTCTCTTCAGGTTTGAACTATTATTGTTTGTTGTTACAACATTAGAAGCTTTTTGTCAAGCAGCTTAAATACTCTTATTCTTTTGGACGTGCCTGCTTAAGACTAAAAATTTCTTTTTGTAATTACTTTTTCCTTTAAATAGCGTGAAGTGTTTTTATTAGACATTGTATTTCTTCGTAAAAGTAATGGTTTCACATTTCTTCCTTTACTACTTGCTCGTTTGTTAATTAAGATTATCTTTATTGATTATATATGTTTTCATACATTCGAATTACCATAGTGATCTATTGTGACAGGGAACCAAAAAAAATAGAAGAATAATGGGTAAAATGTGTAGTTTTTTTATATAATGAGGAAGAATTTCTTAAAAAATTATTATTATTATTATTATTATTATTATTATCATTATTATTATTATTATTATTATTATTATTAATGTGAGTATTATTATTATTATTGCTCTCAACTGTGGATTTAATTTGTTATAATATGACACTTAAAAGTGTCTTAATAAAGCATATGTTGTGACATTTCATCTATTGCCACATTTACTTGATGTGTGGCGTATTTCATTGTGAGGAAAGACCGTAAGACATATTATGACACATAAAGGGTGTCATTATAGGTAATTTTATGTTGATAGATTAAATACTTTTTATGACACTATCAATACTTTTAATGACACTATCAAATGTCTTGAAAAATTGTTAGGAGCGCACCAAATGTAAAGAAAGGATATCTCTTATGACATTTTTTATTGTCATATTAATAACTTATTTTGACATTTATTTTTAATTTATCTTCACATCACATATAATATAATTATTAATACTATATATCAAAATACACATTGGTTTATTTATATTTTAATTTTCTTTTATGGAATTGACGTTAATACATGTAATTGGCCTTAATTATATTTTTTTTCACAATGAGAAAAATAACAACAAAATAGCAGATGTAATAAATATATGTATATATATATATATATATAATTGAATTGTAAACATAATTAAAACACTCAACAGTATATCATCACAATGAAAAGTAATCAGTAAACAATGAAAAATCCATGGTGCAAAGTAGCGGTAACCAAACTAAAAACAAAAGGAAATTATAAAAGTTACTAAGGTTCTCCCAAAGATGTATGGGGCTAGCTCCGTAGGTTCGTAATCTATAACTAATGCCTTAAAATCTCTAGGTTGAGCTAATATCCCAAATGCACGAACCAGCTATTTCAACAATATTCAATGGTTGTCACTTGTGCATGTGGAAAGCGCACATGAGTTTATTTTGAAAACTTGCTTCTGGTGAGAGAGAGAGAGAGAGAGAGAGATACCAAATGACATGGCCAAGCAACCATTTCACCAAGTGCATCTCCAAATGTTTGGCAATAATCATAAGGTCGGATCAATTGTTCTTCAGGTTCAAGTACTACTTTTACATATATTTGACTCCAATTTTCGCCCAACATTTGTTTCCCTACTTCTGTATTTGGATCAATGCCATGAAGACATCCTTTTGCCACTATTTTGGTTGGATCAAATAGACTTTTCAATGAGACAAAATCTCCAACCTGAAGAATATTAATTCAGTAGAAGTTTATTTTACAAACATTGATCTAGTAAGCATTGAGGAATTAACATTCGACATCACAATAGTTTTACTTTCTACAGCTGCATTAACTTGACCTGCGACCAGCATTTAGAAAAATGACAACAAAACTACAAATAATCATCCATACGAAATTACATGAACTCAATAGCTATCCCAGCCTTCTAGACAAACATTTTGAAAAAAATCATGATAGCAAAAAAATATACCAACATCAAGCATGCCAAATTTTTCATAATAAAAGTCCGAAAAAATAATGAATTAGAATGACGCTGATGTTATAAATGTTCCAACACCTCTAAGAAAGATTGTAACCTATTCACACACATTACCAAGTCCATCTTCTTTACAAATATATAAACCGCTAATAAACGTTCGTGGTATAGAACTCCATGAAAGTTGAGATAGCGCATAAAATTTGTTGAAAATAAAATATCAAGTATACAACCTACTTATCATCATCGCCTACTTGATAGAATACTTAAAAAAATATATTCTAAGCCACTAGGAAGTTGAGATTTAAGAAAAAAAGTAGATTTTACCTGAAGAGATTGTTTTGTTAAAGTTGGATTAGAGAGACTATAAGGCAATGATCTTAATCCTTGAGGTTGTTGTGATGAAGCTTGTGATCGTAACTCCGCCATCTGTTTTTTCATTTCTATTATTTCTGCTCGTTGCTCTAGCACCATACGTTTGTATGAGTTTCTCTTAGGAACTTCTCCCCATACATTTGATGGAGAAATACCCCAAAACATTCGAACATAGCCAGGCCTGTCTTGGCCAGTTCCTTGGGCAAATGTATCATTTGGACCAACTGGATCTTGTGAGCCTTCCGGGAGTTGATTCCTAAGTTCTTTCATTGTACCCTATTAAGTGTACGTACATGAAGTTTAGAGTACTATAAAGTACAACGAAAAATACATTCCGCACAGATATATAAAGGATATTAGTCACCTTGATGAAAATTTACTAAATAATTGGAAACTTTCACTGACGTAGTTCCATTTGTAGGAACATAGCATTCCTCAAATATTTCGGAACGAGAAGGGGCACGACCTTTTTCCTTTTCCTAAAAATATTTTATTTCCAGTATATCACGTAACATATAAGTGTCTAATAACCCGAAATAAGTAGCTGCACTCACCAATTTGTCAAAAACTTGTGCAAATGATTTCTTTCCAGTTAGATGGTCCATATCTTTGTTGGCTCTAGCTTCTTTATTCTTTTCACTCTGTTTCTGACATGATGAAAAAGGAAATTAGAAAGTTAAAGAGATAAATAGCATTAAGAAAAGCTATCATTTATTTATATTAACAAAGATGCATGACTACAACTGTACGTCCTCTTTGTTCCAGTGAATGAGCATATTGACCCATTGATCTTCCAATACTTTTTCATCTCTTTCATTGATTAAATCAACAATTTCCATGTTAGGGACAAATATCGTGCTTTCAGATAACCCTTCCAACTTCTCCATTTACAATTTATGGGATGCAGAATCCAATTTTCATCAGCGAGAGTAACGTCAAATCGTGCCTGCATAACACTTAATTATATACATGTAACTATTTCAGATATGAAATGTTAAATTCTAAGCTTTTGATTACCTTGACAATATTCAGCATCTCTGTTATGCACTCATTTGGCATCTTCTGCCAATCTTTCACGTCAAGTGGATAATACTTACCATTCCTTGCAATAGTAGCCAAGAATTCTGTAAATTTACTTTTATTTGCTCCTATAGGTCTCCCGTAACCATCAAAATCAAGTTTAATGAGCGGCAAAGTTGATGGCCGACCCCAAATTTCCAACATATATGTAGGACCTCTAGCTTTCTTATGTTCTGCATTTCAGAATTATCATAACTATTTGAAATATTGTAACCGAACATTACCAGTTTAAGTTGAAAGAAACCAAAGGCAAAGAAACTTACCACTTTGTTCATCGCTACTTTGCCATTTTCAACCTCATTGCTTCCATTTATAAGATCACATGTGCTATGTTGTCTTCACACTTCACGCTGCGAATTGCGAGTTTGGTTGGCCACCATTTGGTTATGTGTTGGACCTACAACTTGAAGTTTCATTAGTTAAACACGGACTACCAAAGAGCCTGAAGTAGAGCACAATTGTCTGCACTTACTGGCACAAAGTTTTAAATTACTAGTCATGTTTTTAATATTATTATTATTATTATTATTATTATTATTATTATTATTATTATTATTATTATTATTATTATTATTATTATACAAAATTGCCAACTGATTTTTAGCTTTAGATGCACAATTTTTTTGTAATTACTACATTAGCAATAGCAAATTTTAAAAAATAAATAGAATAAATTAGTTTCCCTCGATAAAAGGCAATGCAGTCTTTACTAACTTGTGCTCAAGTGTGAGAAATCCTTACTTTCTTCCAAATATTCCATATCATCATACTATATAAAAATAAAATAAAAAATCAATCCATGAAAAACAAATCAACCATTTCCATTCAACTTTTATCTTTCCTAACATTGTGTTTCACCGCCAAAATCTTCTACAAATGGCTAAACTTTGAGAAAGAATAATAGCAGTAGCTTCTCTTCCACCTAGCCCGATACGCTATCTTATACTGGGCACCCTACCCTAAATGCTAAAGGACACGCTTGCATCCTATTGGATACACAAACTCATGCAAGAATTCAAAACAGAAATATTAAAACAAAAAATTACCACTTTGTTGAAAGAAACCAAAGACAAAGAAACTTACCACTTTGTTCATCACTACTTTGCCCGTTTTCAACCTCATTGCTTCCATTTATAAGGGCACATGTGCTCTGTTGTCTTGACACTTCATGCTGCGAATTGCGAGTTCGGTTGGCCATCGTTTGATTATGTGTTGAACCTACAACTTGAAGTTTCATTAGTTACACACAGAAAACAAAAATCAATAAAAAATTAGGTTTAGTTATCCCATACTATGTGAGAATATGATAGATAAAGCTTAATCAATATTAACAGTATAATCAACTTATAGAATAAGAAATACACCTAACTTATCTTCTTTGCCTATGAATATAATTCTTTTTTTCCAGCAGATACTGGTGTACTATTTGATTGCGAACTAGCTGGTTATCCACAACTCTGTTGTATACTCGTTTATCCACATGAGTTCTTGTTGGTATATCTACATGGAAGTCAAGATGGAAATAGTTAAAGTGTATGACTCCAACATAAAACATAATTTTGGTTGTTTTATAATCTTACTTGGAGGTCGGCTTGGCTCACCCGTAAGGCTGAAATTACTTTGTTTGTGCATTCGCATTTGTTCAGCCTCACCTGTAAAACAATATTTCAGAAATTAATAGATCTATTACAATTAACAAAGCATTAGTCATAATAAAGTTGGCATATAATTCAAGAAAAGAACTAAAGCAAACTTATATTACCCCTTTGTTCATGATTACTTCGTCCTTTTTGTATCAAGTTGCTCCCATTTGCAAATTCAATTTTGGTTTGCCGTGCTAACTCTTTGTGTTGTGAATGAGGGCCTTGGTTAGGTACAACTCCACTATATATTCGTCTACCCACTTGAGTTTTAGTGGACGTATCTAGGAAATAACCGAAGAATGGTCAAATATGGGCACAAGAGAAAATTATATGTATTAGCAGTGTAATATATGCAGAGAAATAGAGAAGGAGGGAGAGAGAGAGAGCGCTTGAATTAGGTGTTATTAGCTGCATCTTTTATGCAATATTATTACTTTATTGTTATACTCTAAAAAGAAAAATGTTCGGAATCCTTTCCAAATTGTGGAGGTAATTTGAAGGAACCTGTTTACAGATTGGGACTTAAAATTGCATCAAACAATGGATGACTAAGATCAGAAGATGATGCATATAATAAAATCAAGGGGATGCTTCCACTCTTGAAGTTCCGATTACATGCATCGTTGGTCCTAAGGTACACCTCGTTTCCCATAAAATCTATCTGATTCTCTTGTTTGTGATTTAATTTTAATGAATTTGAGATACTGAGAAATGACAACACATAATTAACTAGGCCCAAGGCATAATTTGAGTGCAGAAATTGAATGCAAACAATCTATATGAATAAACCAGAATACGAAGAATGAAATAGCAACAAAAGGAATAATCTAATCACTGAAGGAGTCCACTAAGTTGATATGCAAACAAGCACAAGTAACTTCAACTATACCTAATAGTTAAGCAAATATGATATACAAGAAAACCAATAAATGGCCCATAATTGGAGTAGGGATTGTAAACTGAGAAAAATCAGGAATAACCATATTAAAAATACAGAGAAAATCCGATAAAGTACATATAATCAATTGATGATTCCTAACATCACAGATTTATTCAACTCAAGAACAAGAAATGTTTGTCAAGCCAATAAAATCAGCAGCCACAGTAAATTCTTACTAGGAGGTTGCTGTATTGGCTCATCTAATAGGCGAAAATTACCCTGTTTACGCTTTCGAGCTTTAGGAGCCATTCCTGCAAATTTAAAATTAATAAAAGTACTTTACTTTGAAATTAAAATGTGAAGTCACATCTGATCAACAATAAAAGCAAGACGTAACTACAATTTAATCTCAGATTTTGTAGAAGTCGTATAACTAAATTGAATAAATAAGAATTCAAAACCATACAAATCTAATTTTTATTCAGAACGGTGCAATTTGCTCGCTGATGGAAGCCTATTTGAAGAGGAATTCAAGTTTCTGATTGATTTATGCACAAGGGTGTTTAATAAGATTCGACTAAAAGCATCAAATCAAAATCTATAAAGAATCCTAGAGAATTAACTTGATTTACTCACTTGCAGATGGAAGAGGAAGAAATCTCTTTGGAGAGGAACTTGACGTTGGTTATGGTTCGAGTAATTTTATGCAATTTTAGGAAAGAGGTGAACCCATTCTTAGTGGATCGTGAGAGTAGTAACTGCTGATTCTGTGAAAATCCAGCACCAAGAGGGTTTTGGCGGGCGCCGAATTTTGTTCTTCTCCTCTTCGCTATTTTTCTTTGTTTCTTGCCTTTTTCTCATTCTTTTTCAATGTCGTTATTTATTCTCAACAAGCCCACCAATGAAATTTGATTTCAACTAATAATGAATTAGTATTCATCTAAATAGATACTTGTTTTATTTATTTTTTCTTTATCATTTTTTATTTTTATAGAGTTTCAGTTAACTTTTTTTAATGTAATCTTGTAATTATCAATTTACATCATAATTAAAATGCTGAAATTACCCTAGGACTAACCCGAGCCTAGGATTGTAAACAAATCAGATATTTTTTATTCGATTCGTGATTCGAATTCGATGAAGATGAATCAAATTCGAATTCGAATACGAATTAATTATAATATTCAAATTCGAATATAATTGTATTCGATTTGAATAATTGGGATACTTGATTCGTTTATATATTATATATTTTAAAACTTAATTAAAAACTACACATAATACTAAATATATGTATATAATATATTTATATAGCTATATTTTTAAATAAATTTATATATAGTAGTATATATTATTAAAATTTGTAATTGAAAAAAATAAAAATAAAAATAATATTTGAATATTTAAAAAATAAAAAATATATGTATAAAAAAATAAAATAACTTTTCGAATCTCGAATCGAATCGAATAGTTCAAATATTTCTCATGAATTAAATTCGAATAACCTATTTAAATTCGATTAATATTCGATTCGAATTCGAATTCGAAACAAATTTCTTAATATTCGGTTTGATTTGACTCATTTACATCCCTAATCGGGTTTGCCCGAGCTCGCCCAAAATATAGTACTATCTTTTATTTTTACCTAGCCTCTAAGATTTTAGTACTCTTTTGTCCTTACGTTATACTTACTAGTCATCTCGTCTCTTACTTACAGTTTTACTTGCTCTTAATTAGTATTTTTTAATCTTTGATTTTTATGTTAAACTATTTTTATCATGTATACGGATATGAATGAAATTTAGTCGTGATAACATTATGTCGTTCTGATATGTAAACTATGAAAAAGTGATGTTATTTTATATTTTGAACCTTAAATTATGTTATAATTTTGAAAGTTTGACTTGTAGCCCGGCGGTGGCCTGACTAGCCCGAAAACTGACAGGGTTAGGTTCACTATATAGTCGGTCCAATAAAAATGACCGATAAGCCTGAAGCACTGTAAACTCAAAAAACCGCTAGGGCTGGTCCATTTGGCATCCCTAATCTTAATTATGCATTATGTAATGTTGAATTATATATTTAACACAATACATGAGAATATAAGAGGTGAGAAGTAGGGATGCTGAAATGGGCCTAGCCCCCCGGACCGTCCCGAGCACAACCCCTTAAAATTCAGATTTAGGTTTAGGTATAGGTATCTTTAGGCCTGTTCAAAACCCGAGCCTTCTAGCTCGGACTATTGGACCCACGGGCTAAGCGGGTTGGCCCGAGGTTGGGCCGGACTAGCCCGAAATATATAACATTTTATTTTTTACCTGGTCGCTAAGACTTCAGTTATAGTTGTCAAATTTGTCGGGCTAATTACCCCGACCTAGCCTGCCTCAGCTCGCCTACTAAGTGGGCCAATTCGGCCCAGGTCCACACTAGAAGTGGGGCGGGTCAGGCTGGGCGTTTTTTATAATACCTTGACCCAACTCGACAGACGGGCTACATATAATGGGTCCCGAGCTGAGGCCGAGCTAAACGGGCTGGGTTGGTGGGCTGACCTATTATGTATATATTTTTCTTCTTTTTCTTTTTTTAGCACAATTAATATTTTGTTACTTGATAATAGTTGATATATTTTATTATTGTATATTATTATGAATCATCATACTTGATCACTCAATAATAGCTCCACTTTATTAAAGTCAAAACTTTATCGGTGGCACATAAAATTTCACAAACTTCAACTCAAAATTAAGATTAATAACAAAAAATTATAAACTCTACTACTCATACCAAATATGAAAGATAAAAAAGAAATATCTAATGCTCATACCTAAAAATTATTAATTTTTTTTTATAAAATTTGCTATTCAATCCTAGTGGGCTTGGGTTGGGCTAGCCTGTTATGGGCCTGGGCTGGGTCGGGCCAAGCTGAATTTGGTGGGCCTGAGCTCTAAGCGGGCCTGGGCCGGGATGGGCTTGATAGAATTTTTGAGCCTACTATTGCCCAAATAGGCCACATAATTTAGACCATTTAGCCCATTACTATTCAAGAACCGAGCCTAGGCCGGCCCCTGACGAGTTGGTCCCGAGCTGGGCCAAGCCAATTCAGCACATTTGGCAACTATAACTTTAGTACTCCTTCAGTCTTACGTTACACTTACTAGCCGTCTCGTCTCTTACTTACAGTCTTGTACTAAATCAGTATTTTCGAATCTTTGATGTTTATGTTAAACTATTTCTTTCACGTGTATGGACATGAGTGAAATTCAGTTGTGATAACATTATGTCATTTTGATATGTAATGTATATAAGTGATTTTGTTTGATATATGAATGTTAAATGTTTTTATGTTATAATTTTGAAAGTTTAATTTGTAGACTGATAGAGACCCGATTAGCTAAAAACTTGCAGGTTTAGGATTAGGCTCACCATATAGTAGTCCCAATAAAAATGGATTGATTAGATTGACTAGAGGAACTTATTTATTTTGGAGTTGATATGCTTTGAAAGCTCATTTTTACATCTTATAAGTTGCTTAACATCTTATTTTGTCACACATTTTAAGAATTTAGAAGCTCTCAAACATCTTATAAGATGTGTTAAGGAGCTTATAAGCTTAGTCAAATACCTTCTAAATTACTTTTCTAAACATATGATGGTGGCCTATTGGGAAGATAGAAGAAACATTGGCCATGTGGGGGAATTGAAGATATTTTGCTTAGCTGACAAAGATGAATTGACAAGGGATGGAAATGAGGTCTCGCTCACAAGATGAACGGATGGAAAAAAAATATCGCCAGTTGAAGGAAACTTAGCTACACGTAAGACTTCCAAACGATTGCAAGTGCAACACTTATCCACTCACCTTATTCTCTAATTAATAGATGAACCATGACTCCCATATTTCATCAGATTATCAAACACATTCTTGATTAGAATAATGTGATATGCTTACATACTTTAATAGGAGTATGGCCTAACTTTTTGCACAATCAGGTAATAAGTGTACACAATTTCCAAATCAACAAAGTAAGAGGGAATACACACATACACACACAATAGAGTAGTAAAAAAAAAATGAAAGGCTTAGCTAGTTCCTCTCTCTGTTAAATTCAGTAGGATCCACAGGGAACACCGTAAAATGCAACAGTAAGTTACAATCCTACACCATATCCTAGTAAAATACTACATGCATAGCCCTTGACCTTTCTTAAAACCAAATCTACTAAACATACACTACACATGTTTCTGCATTCAACCGAAGCTCAAGTAGATTCAGCATATTCCAACTGGAGATTGTCATAAACACTGTTAATACGTGCACATGAACCCGTCTCTAAGAATCTTTATTAGAACATGTCAAATGCACCGTACATTGGGTTGATTATTAGAACCACAAAGAGCCATATGATGAGCACAAGAGTAAGTTCACTTATTGTCAGCAAAGAACAGAGACGAGAGACTAAATCTGCAAGGCAAAAAAAAGGAAGTTATGTAAGGGGAAAAAAAAGAAACAAAAGAATATATTGTAATAAATAGATGGTAGTCATAGACCTCTTAGCGGAAACATAAAAAAAACAGATAGATGCATATATTTATTCTATAACCTGAAGTAATAATTTTGAAATGGTTTCTAGTGCATAGGAAAAAGGTCAATTACAACTATGCCAAAAATGTAATACTTTCATCATTAAGTTCATTTGACAGAGGCCTTAAATCACTTTGTAAATGGTATTCAGATGAAGATTGGGGAGAGAGTCTTGTGGGTGCTCATACAGAACTTAAATTTAGTTAAGTTCTTGTGTAAATTGCATACAAACAACAACGAAGCCTTAATTCCACTACAAGTTCGACTGTATATATGATGATACGGAAACATGTTCTTGTTATACGACATGATAAAGATTACCGAAAATAGATTTTTCTTATACATAATAAATTCAAGCAAAAAATTCAATAAAACATTTAATAATGTAACTATGAAAGACAAAAAAAAAAAAAAACACTTATTCATATTAAATTAACATTAAAAAGAGAAAGATGAAGATAGAAAAAGAATCATTTTCCTTCACATCCGTTATCACAGAATTGTTAAAATAGCTTGCCATGTTTTTCAACTAACACAAAATCCACTCCCGTGGGTGCAACTATGTGGGGATAACTCAGGCACTGATCACAATGAAGATAAAAAGGTGGTCAGAGACTAATTCAAGTGGACCAAAAAGAAAAATAAAAGAGAATAAGGCTAAAATCAACTACAATCTCACCTAGAAAGAAAAAAGAACTTCATGTTCTAATATCAGCTTCATCTCCTTCTACACCTTCACGAACCCATATGAATTCTTCACTTTCATCGTCGACTACATGATTGCATAAATTTCTTTGCAAGTATGCCTCGACATCAGCCTGGGGTTGCATATTATAAGAACCTCTAACTGTTGTTGAGATGATGACATGCCAATCATTATCAACTGGATCCTCTACATAAAACACATGTGCAACCTGAGTCGCTAGAATGAAAGGCTCATTATGACGTTTAACATTTGTGAAGTTAGCAAGTGTAAACCCATCACTATCTTGTTTCAATCGTTTGCCTTTTGAAACCCAGTCACACCCAAATAACACAACCTTACGGCCTACATAATGTAGCTCAATGATATCTGTTAAAACTCCATAATATTCTAATCACTTAAGATAGGATTTTCATCTCTTGTGCTAGAAAAACTTGATGTAGTAGCTTTCACTGTTACTCCACTATATTGTGTTTTTCTTTTCTGCTCAATATCTCTAGTGTGAAACCAAAAGCCATTTACAACATATTTTTCATAAGTTACACCTATCATATCTGGGCCCCTAGCAAGAAACTTTAGATCTTGATAAATTGGATCTTCTTCAAGCAAAGTTAAATGTTTGACCTACAAAAGAATGAAAGATATCAATTCTATAAGAATACAAAAATCAGAATTTCATATATCTACACTCTAGATAAGCTTACGTGATTGGAAAACCACTTAGCAAATTCTTCGCTGTGAATCTGTTCAATTTGGTGTCGTGCAGCACAACGGTGGTTTTCTTCCACAACTTTACGATGTTGCCTACAATTTATACAAAATAAATATTTCTCAATTTGAGGATAATAAACTGGAAGATAATTAAATTTGGCTAAAGTAAGAGACTTACTCAACGTAAGGTTTAACCATTTCACTATTAAACAAAATATATTGATGCGCCTTTTTTAGTATGTCAGCATCCAATTTCTTTGGTGTTCCTTTTCCAAGAGCATGACCTTCCATTGTAAATACATCCAAGCCAGGTGGAGTACATTCCATTGTTGCAGCCTCATTTCTACCTGCTTTGTTGAATTTTGACTCCACATAGTCCGCTAGATATAAAGAGCAAAATGTCAAGCATTCTTCGGCTACGTACCCTTGAGCGATTGAACCTTCAGGTCTATTTCTATTTCGTACATATGATTTCAATGTGCCTAAATACCTTCATGTCATATTCAAGTACAATGAATAATAATTAATTCAAAATTGCAATAAATTATCAAAGTAAGCATTAGAAAGAAATTTAATGATTACCTTTCAATCGGATACATCCAACGAAAGTAAACGGCCCCAGCAAGCTTTACTTCAGTTGCCAAATGAATAGCAAGATGCACCATTACATCAAAAAATGATGGTGGAAATACCTTTTCCAATTGACAAAGGATAACAACAATTTCTTTTTCCAGACGAACCACATTAGAAGGAGAAATTACCTTAGAGCACAATTCCCTAAAGTAACGGCTTAACTGGATCAAGGGTAAACGCATTGATTTTGGCAAAGTCTTCCTCAATGCTATTGGCAGTAACTGTTGCATTAGAACATGATAGTCATGACTTTTTAGGCCAACATGCTTAGGTGGTTTAAGTTGAATACACCGTGATATATTAGAAGCATAGCCATCAGGCACCTTGACCTTTTTCAAAACATTGCAAAACATGCTCTTTTCCTGCTTACTCGTCGTAAAAGCTGCTGGAGGTAAGTAAACTCCGCCCGACTCTTTCGAAATTGGATGAAGCTCAAGTCTAAGTCCCATTTCTTTTAAGTCGAGCCGTGATTTAAGATTGTCTTTGGTTTTCCTATCCATGCCCAACAACGTAGAACAGATACTCTCACATACATTCTTTTCAATATGCATGAAGTCAAGATTATGGCGCACCACAATATCTCGCCAGTATGGTAATTCACAGAAAATGCTTCTCTTCTTCCAATTGAAAGGCAATTTTGGATTACAATCAACGTTCTTCCGAATTTGAAGTTTATATCTTTCAATTCTTGCAATACATTATTCCTAGATTGTCGAGGTGGAGGCCTTCCATACTCCGTGGAACCATCAAAGAAGCGAGTATTCTTCCGAAACTCATGATCCTTATCCAAAAATCTACGGTGACCCATATAACAATATTTTCCACCATGTTTTAACCTACGTGAATGTGTGAATTTGTGGCAGACGGGACATGCAAATTCACCTTTAGTACTCCATCCAGATAAATTAGCATAACCTGGAAAGTCACTAATTCTCCACAACAAGCTCGCATGTAACTGAAAATTTTGTTTGGTTGATGCATCAAATGTTTCAACGCCCACATCCCATAAATCTTTCAAGACAGCAATAAGAGGCTGCAAATAAATGTCGATGTTATTTCCAGGAGCTGATGGGCCAGGAATTAATAAAGACAACAAGAAATTTGGTTGTTTCATGCACATCCAAGGAGGAAGATTATATGGTACTAGGATAACTGGCCATGTACTATGTGTCACACTCATGTTAATAAAGGGATTAAATCCTTCTGAAGCCAAACACAATCTTACATTGCGTGCATCACTAGAAAATCTAGGATATTTGTCATCAAATGTTTGCCAAGAAGGGGAATCAGGTGGATGCCTCATATACCCATCTTTTGTACGACCTTCAGCATGCCATTGCATATGGTGTGCTGTCTTCGATGACATGAACAGACGTTGCAACCTAGGTTTTATAGGAAAATACCACAACACTTTATGTGCAATCTTTCTTTTCTCACCGGTTGGATCTTTCTCTGAAGAGCGCCACCTTAATGCATTGCATGTCCCACATGAGGTTCTTTCCTTGTTAACCCCCCAATATAATGTGCAATCATTAGGACAAGCATCTATCTTCTCATAACCAAGCCTCAAGTCCTTCATTAATTTTTCAGATTCATAATATGACCCAGGTAAATCAGTCATGGCCTCCGGAAATGCTTCTCTTAATAACTCCAATAACATATTAAAATGTTTGTTGCTCCACTTACCCAAACATTTGATGTGCAACAAACGAATAATGAAGGAAAGTTTCGAAAAATTCTCGCATTCTTTATATAATCTCTTCTGAGAATCATCAATTAACTTGTAAAACTTTCAGCAATCCCAGCGGCAAATTCTGCATCTCTATGGGATTCCAATTGGACTATCTAGATCTATATCCTGTTGTGGAACTCCAAAATTATCATGAAGTAAACCATGCATGTCATCGATTGAATTAGATATCCTTGAATCAATAGGAGGTGAAGTACTTGTGGGGTGACTCAATGAAAACTCTCCATGAGCTATCCAATTAGTATACCCTTTAATAAATCCCTTAACTATCAAATGTTCACGTGCATCATCTCTTCTCACAAATAAACCAAGTTTACATTGCGTGCATGGGCATGAAATCATTCCATTTCTAGTTGGCTTAAAGAAAGCAAAGTCTAGAAATTGCTCAAGTCCATCCAAATACTGTTGGCTATACCTTGGTTTATCCATCCAACTCTTATCCATTTTGCTATGAAACACAAAAGCGTTGCCTGACTTCAGAATATTTCCCTATTTATCAGGAGGGGATATGTCAGCAAAACTGGTGTACCTGAAAATCCCTACCAAATACCTTAAAAAAAAGTCATCACACTTGTAGATCAATAATTGCAATAAACCATAGAGATACACCAAGATTCAATCAAAGAAATATCATGTCTAGAATGTTCAACATTGTGAATTTACTGTTTCGTCTTAAAACACAAAGTTAGGAGCAGTGTGATCAATATATAATAGAAGACAAAAACTTGTGGGTGACGGCCACACGAATCTTATTCCATGTAGTGGGTCTAATCCATGACTAAATTAATGACCCATTATCCATATCCAAATACTAACCTTATCCAGAAAATTTGTGCCTCAAGGGATAAGATTTATGTGGCTGCCACAAACAAGACTCATTGACAATGGCAATGTTATCTTTATAGCAACTAACATTCATGAAGTGGCCACATGGTAAAAGGAATGGCCACGTCACTTACTCAAATGGGTGGGTGGACAAGGTGAACACAAGGCATGAAGTGAAATGTTCAACTCATGACAGGGACCCATATTATTTTGTCCTGCCCAAATTTATTTATTATCTGCCTGGTTTTGAAGCCCTCCGAAAAATTAACATTTACACCAATATATTGTCTATAATTGTTTATTTTTCTCTTTTTTTACTTAGGAATATAAACTATTTATAATTAACAAAGGAGCGCTAAGATGCGGATAAAAAACGTTATATGCTAAGTGGTTTTTTTGTTTCTTTTGATTTCAATTTCAAATATTCTTTGGACCATTAGCTTTTGCTTCACAAAAGTCCAGCCAAAATTGTGTAGAGGGTGTTCGGCTGAGCTTATAAGCTCCTAAAAACATCTTATAAAATGTTTGAGAGCTTATAAGCTCTTCAAATGATAATTACTGTCTAAAATTTTATGAAAATCAGGTAGTGTTGGATTTGTATACTGAAAGCAAAACTTTTTATATACAATTTTTCCAGTTATTCACCATTTATCTCCTATCTGATTATATTTGCATTTTCACTATGTATGTGTCCCCATATCTCTTGCAAATAAGTAGATCCTATGGTGTGTTGAAGATCACAGAAGATCATATGATTGGTTAAACTTAAAGAGATATAAATAAAATGTAAATCACAGCTTAGACAACTTGAGGACGAGTTGTTGGTTTAGGCTGCAGTATTAAGTAGAAATAGTTTATCTTGACTATTTACTTATACTGGTACGTATTTACGTATTGATAGGATCACAGTGAGATATGTTCTTCTGCCTGACCTTAGTGAAGAACTAGAGATCTCGGTGACTTAAAATAATCTAAAGCCTAAATAAGATTACAGTTATGAATGCTTGTTTGTGTGTCACTTTGACTTACTATGGGCGAGAGTTAAGATATAACATTTATACTATGTATTTTGGGTGACAGCAACTTGCATATAATAATTGGTAATTTGTATTTAAGTAACCGTATCCGTTTAAGATGATGATATCCCCTTAAGGAGCTCAAAAGGTTTACTGTACTAAACCCTGCAGGTTGATTAAGTTCAGGTACAATAATAAGGTTGAGTGGTACTACTTAAGGAATAAATAAGAAATTAATTGATTTAAGATGTCAGAGGCTTTAATTAATTAATGGATATTCGATATCTTAAATACGGGGATTAATTAAGTCTAATTCAAGCCCCGACTCAACTCGGGAATAAAGGGGTAAGTTAGTATTAATTCTCTAGTGGAATGAATTAATATTTATGAATTAATTATGTTCTGGGCTGAACAAAAAAAGAATTAATTCATAGTTAGGCCCATCTTTATTTCTTGTATTTGATCCCTGGACTGGCCCATATAGACTCCTAGTCCAAGTAGGAATAGAGAATTAAATTCCTAATCCTAGATGGAATTAAACTACCAGGCTTAGCCCACACTCAACCATGTATTATAAATACATGGTCTCTCATTCTGTGAATAAGATGAATTAACATTCAAAGAGATCACTGAATAGAGAGAGAGAGTAGGCGGCGGCGGTTTAAGGTGTTCCTTCCCACTTGGAATTCTTCAAGGTTCGTCGTCCATCTGGTGTTGCAGATTGAGTAGGGGATACAGTCCAGAGGTTAAGACGGGAGTCAGAAATCATTCAATCAGAAATCGACCTCTTGCGTAAACAACTATCAGGTCGAATCCTTAACTCTTGTGTGTTATAGGCGCATGTTAGGGTTCATATAAATTTATAGATTCGTCTCTAGGGTTAATTAATAAAGATACAAATTATGACAACCAAGAAGGGTCCTAGGGAAAGGGATTAATTATATTACTTTCTACAAGAGTATTATAATAGATATAATTCCTACAACTGGTATCAGAGCAAGGTCTGTCTTCTTGGCTCTGTCAGATATAATTTGTTTATCGATTATAAATGTGCGCTGTGTATGTTTAATTTTTGTCGTTCTTCGTGGCTCGTTTTACGTCATGTTTGTTGGCGTTGGGTTGTTTTTACCACGAGAAAATCCATGGTTCGAATAGGTTCGTTTTTACTTGTATTTTGTTGAAATATCTGTAAGAGTCGAAGAACAAAGATGAAGAACACGAAAAACGCAAAGAACCCGACAGCAGGCAGCCGGCCCCCGGCAGCAGGCAGCCAGCGCCCGGCGCTCGGCAGTAGCAGGCCCCGTCGCCTGGCGCTCGGCGGCAGCAGGCAGCCAGCGCCCGACACTCGGCAGCAGCAGGCCCCGTCGCCCGGCGCTCGGCGGCAGCAAGTAGCCAGCGCTCGGCGCTCGGCAGCAGCAGGCTTCATCGCCCGGCACTCAGCAGTAGGCCCCTTAGCCTGGCGCTCGGCAGCAGCAGGCCCCGGCGTCCGGCGCTCGGCAGCAGCAGGCCCCGTCGCCCGGCGCTCGGCAGCAGCAGGCCTCGTCGCCTGGCGCTCGGCAGCAACAGGCCCCGGTGGCTGGCAGCAGCAGCCCCGGCGCTCGGCGCCCGGCAGCAGCTGGCCCCGGCGGCCGACAGATTGCGGTTGGAGGGGCGGCGGCGGCTAGGGTTTGCAAACCCTACTAGATCGTTGTCGTGCAGGGGCTTGGGCATGCGCGAGGCACTGGGCTTCGGCCCAGCAGGTCCTGACGGCTCTAGACGGCTCGGCACCCTCGGCCTTGGCGTGGGCGTGGGCTAAGGTTTCGGCCTGACAGCCCATTGGCCCATGCAGCCTGTTTACTAGCCCAGTGTGTTTTTCGTGTTAGCCCGATCCGTACCCGAGTATGCGAGGCCCGACGTGAAGGCACAAGAGACTTGAATATTTGTATTTCCTAAATTATTGTAATAGTTTAGGATTTAATTTTTCCATGTTGAGCAACGAAGAATGATTTTTATTTATTTTTATCGTTTCTTTATTGCTCAATGGATGAATGATATTTATTATCATGTTTATTATGTCTACGTGATTTATTAATTGCGCTTAGACTATCATGCTAGGACCTTCTCGTATATTAGCATATTTAAATTCTCCGAGCATGCTTTATTTGTTGTGCTTAGTTTTTATTTATGCTTAGGATTACATGTTGTTGCATGGACAAACATTTTGAAGTAAAAGACTAAGCAAAACTCGACAATTTTAATTTCTAAAAATAGTCAAAAGACCTCCACAACCGGTCTCTAGGCAAAATAAATAATAAACTTAGTAAACGTCCACACGCGTGGCTTGCTCACATTTATTATTTATAAGTTTGCTAGCTGGGACTTCTAAATAAATCATTTAATTCCAAAAGAAAAGTGGGAGTTACACGCGTAAACGTCCACACGCGTGGCTTATACGTATGATTTTCACAAGTTTTCTAGATAGTTGGAAACAAATGGGATAACGAAGGTTAAATAAATTGGAAGCGACGTAGTCCACGAAAGTGTGTCAAATCCAAGAATTTGTTTACAAGTGTTAGGACGTGGTCACTGCTTATATATTAATTTTAAGTACAACTCCCCGCGGAGTCACTTCTTAAAAATAATATGGTCTAGTATAAAAGTCCAATTATTAATTTCATTTGTCAAAAGGTTAGATTGACATGGATTGAAATTAAAATGACTAGGTATTTTAGTCTGGTTAAGGAATTTATATATAAACGTCTACCCGCGTGGCTTATATGTAAATCTCTTGGGCTATTGGAGGATTCAATCAATATTGTTTTATCAAAAGGTTACAATATTGTTGATTCAAAATATATGTGATTATGCTCTTACATGTTTATTGTTTAATATTTTCAGATATGTCGTTATCGTCTGTTATAAATTTATTCTCGCACAACACCCCTTAATTGGTCCTAATTATAAAGAATGGAAACGTAATCTGGAGTATATTCTTATCGCTAAGGAACACTATTTCGCGTTAGTTACTCCTCATCCGGATCCCCTTACTGCACAATCCACTGATGAGGAGCGGGCAAAGCATGACAGGTGACACAAGTCTAATAATGTGGCCAAGTGCTACATTATGAACACTATGTCGTCTGCCTTGCAGCTCCAGCATTAGGACATGGACGATGCTGCCAACATCATGTTGAACCTTCAAGAGGTGAATCGGGAGTCGAACAGAGCTGCTCAGTTTGACTTAATGAGGCAAATCATGGAAAGTCGGATGACCAAGGGCAGCTCAATGCATAATCATGTCGTGCACATGATTAATCTCATGGACAAGCTTGACTTGATAGGAGGAGGTATCGACGGCGAAGCTAAGGTCAATATCATTCTCAACACTCTTCCCAAATCCTTTGAGAACTTCCGTCTCAATGCTGTTATGGCCAAGAAAGACTTACTCTTAACGAGTTGCTTAATGACCTAGTTACAGCAGAGGGGGTGATGGGAAAGCATGCACAGGTTTTGGTCACTGCCAATAGGCCCACTGTTCCACCGAAAGGTAAGAACAAGAAAGGAGGCGAAAGGGCAAGGCCAAGGCAAATAGTGGGAGTAACAGAGGGGGCCCTAGTGGTGGAGTAAAGAAACCTAAGGGAAAGTGTTTCAAATGCGGTAAGACTGGGCATTGGAAGAAAGATTGTCCAGTGCTAAAGTCAAAGGACGAAGGTACGCCATTAGCTTTAGTAACTGAAACATGTTTAGCCGCTGTTTCTGCCCATTCGTGGGTAGTGGATACAGGTGCGACTGATCATGTTTGTTACACTTTGCAGGGCTTCCAGCCAACAAGGCAGCTTAGGGATGGCGAGATCATCATCTCCATGGGCAATGCAACAAGAGTCGCAACAGTTGCAATTGGAGATTTTTCTTTATGCTTTAATGACACTGTTTTAGTTTTAAGAGATGTTTTGTTTGTGCCGAGTTTTCGGCGCAATTTAA
The DNA here is from genome assembly GCA_958295605.1 of Ajuga chamaepitys. Lineage (NCBI taxonomy): Eukaryota > Viridiplantae > Streptophyta > Magnoliopsida > Lamiales > Lamiaceae > Ajuga > Ajuga chamaepitys. The sequence goes on along the minus strand of OY282502.1, from coordinate 12,908,704 downwards.
TTTCTGTTTCGAAACTTTATTGTGATGGATATTCAGTTGTTTTTGGTAGTAATGTTTCTATCATGAGAAATAACATAGTTATCTGCACTCGTGTTTTGAACAATTCTCTTTATACTATAACTTGTCTGCATAATACCCAAAACTTCGTTGCATCAACATCATCGAACCCAAGGAAAAGGAAATTATCTTCTTAAGAGGATCAAACACATCTTTGGCACCTAAGACTAGGTCACATCAGTCTGAACCGGATCCAAAGACTACTGTCTGATGGAGTGTTGGATTCGTTCCAGCTAATTCAGACTAGAGTCTGCGAATCCTGTCTAGAGGGAAAGATGTCGACAAGGCCTTTCAAGGCAAAGAGGAATAGGGCCAAAAAAGTGTTAGAACTGATCCATTCTGACTTATGTGGACCAATGTCCACCCAAGCTCGTGGAGGGTATGAGTACTTCGTCACATTCATTGACGATTACACAAGATACGGGTACGTTTATCTACTTCGCCGCAAGTCTGAATGCTTTGAGAAATTCAAAGAGTTTCAGGCGGAAGTGGAGAAGAAGCTAGATAAAAGTATCAAGTCATTGCGGTCTGATCGCGGTGGCGAATACCTCAGCAATGAGTTCCAAAGGTACTTGTCAGAAGTCGGGATAACATCCCAATTTACTACACCAGGTACTCCCCAACAGAATGGTGTAGCAGAGAGAAGAAATCGAACTTTACTTGAGATGGTCAGATCTATGATGAGTTATGCATCTTTAGCCATTTCGTTCTGGGGATATGCCTTAGAAACAGGTTCTTATCTGTTAAACCTAGTACCATCTAAATCGGTACCCAAGACCCCTGTCGAGTTATGGTCAAGGCGCAAGCCTAGCTTGAACCATATAAGGATTTGGGGTAGTCCAGCACACGTGCTGAACAAGGATGCTGGTAAGTTGGAATTTAGGTCTGAGGTAAGAATGTTTATAGGGTATCCTAAAGGAACGAAAGGTGGTTATTTCTATAGTCCTAAGGATCAGAAGGTCGTTATTAGCACTAACGCCCGATTCTTAGAAGAGGACTACATGATTAATCACAAGTCCAGAACCGATATTATCCTTCAAAAACTCGAAGGGGATGTCAGTACGATTCCAATTCCACAGCCACAAGTGCAAGAGGCAATAATACAGAGTACTGCACAACCCGTTGACATAATGCCTACACAGCCTCGACATAATGGGAGGGTTGTTCGTCAGCCTGATCGGTTCATGTTTGTGGGAGAATCTTCGGATTTGATCCCAGGAGACGGACATGCCAATCTCGATCCCTGGACTTATGCCGAGGCAGTAAATGACGAAGATGCGAAAGAATGGCGTCGTGCTATGGATTCAGAATATGAGTCCATAACTGCTATGGATGTATACGAGAAAACTGAACTGTCAGATGGTTGTAAAGCTATAGGCAGTAAGTGGGTATACAAGAGAAATAGAGGAGGGGATGGAGAGGTTACAGCCTTTAAGGCCAGGCTAGTGGCAAAAGGGTATACCCAGGTGGAGGGTAAAGATTATGACGAAACCTTTTCGCCAGTAGCCATGCTCAAGTCCATTCGGATCCTTCTCGCCATAGCAGCTCATTTAGATCTTGAGGTTTGGCAAATGGATGTCAAGACCGCTTTCTTAAACGGTTACCTTGAAGAAGGTAGGGACATCTATATGCAGCAACCAGAAGGTTATGTGAGGCAAGGCGAAGAGCATCTGTTCTGGAAGCTCAAGAAGTTCATTTATGGACTCAAGCAAGCTTCTAGGTCATGGAACTTACGTTTTGACGAGGTGATTAAATCCTATGGATTTACTCAAAGTGAAAACGAAAGTTGTGTGTATCGCATAGATGTCAACGGAGATAAAGTATTTCTTACACTTTATGTAGATGATATTCTCCTAGTTGGTAACAATGTGGAGGTATTATCAGACATAAAGAGATGGTTATCCAAACAGTTTCAGATGAAGGACTTAGGAGAGGCAGCTTACATCCTTGGGATCAAAGTTATAAGGGATCACAAGAAAAGGATGTTGAGCTTATCTCAAGCGGCCTACATTGATACTGTGATTGCTCGTTTTAGCATGCAAACCGCCAAGAAAGGATTTCTACCTTTCAGACATGGCGTTCAACTTTCTAAGGAGATGTGTCCTAAGACACCAAAGGAGAACGAGGAAATGAGACAGGTACCCTACGCTTCCGTAGTGGGAAGTCTTATGTATGCAATGCTATGCACGAGACCTGATATCTGCTATGCAGTCGGCATAGTGGCAAGATATCAGTCTAACCCTGGACAGGCGCATTGGACTGCGGTAAAACATGTACTCAAGTACCTGAAAAGGACTAGAGATTACAGGCTAGTTTACCAGGCAGACAGTCTAAATCCCTTGGGTTATACGGATTCGGATTTCCAGGCAAACCGGGATGAGAAGAGATCTACCTCAGGCTATGTGTTTACCTTGGGAGGAGGAGCCGTTTCATGGAGGAGTGCAAAACAGATATGCATTGCAGACTCCACTATGGAAGCCGAATATGTAGCCGCATCAGAGGCTGCTAAGGAAGCAGTATGGCTCCGGAATTACCTCTTGGATCTAGGCATGGTACCTAGTTTGCCTAAGAGTATCACAATCTATTGTGACAACTTAGGTGCAGTGGCAAACTCAAAGGAACCCAGGACCCACAAGGAGACAAAACACATAGAGAGAAAGTACCACATAATACGAGAAATCGTAAAACGAGGAGATATGCGAATAGAGAAGATTTGTACGACAGAGAATTTAGCTGATCCATTCATGAAGAGCTTACCGCAGAAAGTCTATGACAAGCATGTTCAGGGTCTAGGACTGCGATTGATGCCACCCACTTAGGAAACTTTCAGTATAAGTGGGAGAATGTAATAGCTAGATAGTTAGACACCGTATACTAAAAGTTTGCTTTAGTATAAGTGGGAGATTGTTTGATTTGTATACTGAAAGCAAAACTTTTATATACAATGTTTCCAGTTATTCACCGTTTATCTCCTATCTGATTATATTTGCATTTTCACTATGTATGTGTCCCCATATCTCTTGAAAATAAGTAGATCCTATGGTGTGTTGAAGATCACATAAGATCATATGATTGGTTAAATTTAAAGAGATATAAAATGTAAATCATAGCTTAGACAACTTGAGGACGAGTTGTTGGTTTAGGCTGTAGTATTAAGTGGAAATAGATTATCTTGACTATTTACTTATATTGGTACGTATTTACGTATTGATAGGATCACAGTGAGATATGTTCTTCTGTCTGACCTTAGTGAAGAACTAGAGATCTCGGTGACTTATAATAATCTAAAGCCTAAATAAGATTACAGTTATGAATGCTTGTTTGTGTGTCACTTTGATTTACTATGGGCGAGAGTTAAGATATAACTTTTATACTATGTATTTTGGGTGACAGCAACTTGCATATAATAATTGGTAATTTGTATTTAAGTAACCGTATCCGTTTAGGATGATGATATCCCCTTAAGGAGCTCAAAAGGTTTACTGTACTAAACCCTGCAGGTTGATTAAGTACAGGTACAATAATAAGGTTAAGTGGTACTACTTAAGGAATAAATAAGAAATTAATTGATTTAAGATGTCAGAAGCTTTAATTAATTAATGGATATTCGATATCTTAAATACGGGGATTAATTAAGTCTAATTCAAGCCCCGACTCAACTCGGGAATAAAGGGGTAAGTCAGTATTAATTCTCTAGTGGAATGAATTAATATTTATGAATTAATTATGTTCTGGTCTGAATAAGGAAGAATTAATTCATAGTTAGGCCCATCTTTATTTCTTGTATTTGATCCCTGGACTGGCCCATATAGACTCCTAGTCCAAGTAAGAATAGAGAATTAAATTCCTAATCCTAGATGGAATTAAACTACTAGGCTTGGCCCACACTCAACCATGTATTATTAAATACATGGTCTCTCATTCTGTGAATAAGATGAATTAACATTCAAAAAGATCACTGAATAGAGAGAAAGAGAGAGTAGGCGGCGGCGGTTTAAGGTGTTCCTTCCCACTTGGAATTCTTCAAGGTTCGTCCTCCATCCGGCGTTGAAGATTAAGTAGGGGATACAGTCTAGAAGGTTAAGACAGGAGTCAGAAATCATTCAATCAGAAATCGACCTCTTGTATAAACAACTATCAGGTCGAATCCTAAACTCTTATGTGTTATAGGCACATGTTAGGGTTTATATAAATTTATAGATCCATCTCTAGGGTCAATTAATAAAGATACAAATTATGACAACCAAGAAGGGTCCTAGGGAAAAGGATTAATTATATTACTTTCTACAAGAGTATTATAATAGATATAATTTCTATAGGTAGAGCAAGAAAGATTGTGAAAAACAGGCCGCCGCTATTAAATATAATTTATAACATGCTTTATTTAAGTATTAATGAGAGCACGTGCCCAGGTTTACTACGACAGGGAGAATGATCCATATAGCTAAACCTACATAGTGGCATACTAGGCTTAGTTTTATAAAGTTATTGTTCATGATTAGTAGGGCTGGGATCGGGTCGGGTTTTGGGGGGGTCGGGTTTTTCGGGTCGGGTACCCGACAAATCGGGTACCCGAAATAAAAACCCGAGAATTTAACCCGCGTTTGCGGGTACCCGCGCCATCGGGTACCCGACCCGGCGGGTACCCCACGGGTCGGGTTTTTCTATTTTTTTGTTTTTTTTTCTTTTTTTTGGTTTTTTTGTTTTTTTTTTTTTTTTTGTGTTTTTTAATAAATAAATTAGAAATTAGGTTTTAAAATTCCTAATTTATTTATTAAACACCCACAACATCAAAGAAAGTTCTAAAATTCAAACACCCACAAAATTAACTCTAAGACTTCACAATAAACATAAAAAGAACAAAGCAATGCAAATATCCAAACAAAGTGCACAGTTGCACTGCAACATTCACAAACAGAATTTAAAAGCATTACAAAAAAAAAAGAAAAAGACAAAAGGAATGTAGTGGTTGCGTGTATCTGATCTATCCACCTGAGACAAAAAAAAAAAAAAAAAGAAAGAAAGAAACACCACAAGAATCCACTTATTATTTCTTTAAAAATAAAATAAAAAACTACAAAAGGTTCAATAATTTCAGAGATAAAATACTTACTTTAAAGGTGATGATGAGGTTGGATAAATTCAAACATCCACAATTGTTGTATCTATTCCCAACTTCACTATTTCTACAAAAAAAGGAAGAAGATAAAAATCAAGATTATGAGTTATAAAGAACAATATAATATACATCAAGTAATTAATAAACAAAAATAATTAATACCTTGATCAATTTCCTCAATTTCTTTCAAGTCTTCCTCCACACTTAATGGTTGACCATCGTCTCGAAGCCAATCTTGAGCACATATAAGGGCTTGAACTATTTTAGGAGACAACGAACTCCTAAATGCATCAAGAACACGCCCACCAGTGCTAAATGCAGACTCTGAAGCAACTGTCGAGACTGGAATTGCCAACACATCGCGAGCTAACTTTGAGAGAATAGGAAACCGAGCAGAATTCACTCTCCACCACAATAATACATCAAAGTTTCCAGCTCCCTCATCCTCAACTTCTTCGCTCAAGTACTTCTTTAACTCTGACTTGACATTTTCGGTTTTTCCTCCACACTTGAACTTATTGAACTGGTCCAACAAGAAGGTCCTAGTCAGTGCTTGTGAGTCACCCATGCTTTGCTTGGAACTATTGATCGAAGAAGCTGAAGACCTTGAAGGTTGAGAGGAACCAGTTCTAAGTGAGTCATACCTCGTCCTATATTCATCAAACAGCTCTTGCATACCGTACTCAATCTTTGCTTTCATTATCACCTGAACAGACTCATCATACAGTTCCTTAAACACGAACTCAAGAAATAACATTTTTCGACGGGGATCAAGTATGACAGCATAGTAGAGGTTCATATTCATCTGCTCAATCGTACCCCAATACTTATCAAACTTCGACTTCATCCTTCTTGACATCTCCTTCAACTGGAAGTCATCACTCTCCAACCATTGCTTGAGAAGCAACTCTACAGTACTGATTTCATGTAAGACATTGTTAGATGTGACATATGACGAACCGGATATGCTCAATGTTAGTTTGTAAAACGGCTCTAAAAAGTTCAGCAACAAACGAGCCCTCCCCCAGTCATCCTCAGTAGGGATCCCATCATATGGTGGCTTGACTAGATCGCTAACATAAGCATGATCCATACATTCAAATGAATCAAAAGCTCTTTTTAGGGATAAAGCAGATTCCAACATAAAATATGTGGAATTCCATCTAGTAGACACATCTAGACTCAACATCTTCTTTGTTTCGATATTTTCGATTCCAACACATTCCATGAATCTCTTGAGCCTTGCCGGGGAATTTTTCACATACCTCACAGCCCCTCTTATACGAGAAATAGCCAAAAGCTCATCCTTGTTCTTCAAACCATCTTGCACGATAAGGTTCACAATATGTGCAATGCACCTCATATGAACATACTTTCCACCGAGAATATTTGTACCCCTGTTCTCAAGTTTCTTTATCAAATACGCCACTGCACCATCATTCGAAGAAGCATTATCAACAGTGATCGTATATATGTTTTCAATCCCCCAATCCAATAAGCACTTCTCTACCCCCTTTCCCACCTCCTCACTTTTATGTCCAATAATTGGACAAAAGTTCAAGATCCTCTTGTGCAATTTCCACTCATCATCAATAAAATGCACAGTGAGGCACATATAATTCATCTTCTGAATCGATGTCCACGTGTCTGTAGTGATGCAGATTCTTTGAGAGTGCTTCATAATAAATTCCTTCAACTTATTCTTTTCCGCTACATACACATTAAAGACATCTTTGGTAATTGTCTTTCGGGTAGGAATCTCAAACATGGGGCAAACGGTATAAGAGTAGCGTCTGAAGCCACGTTTCTCAACTGTCTTAAAGGGAAGCTCATCAACTATAATCATATGGCACAAAGCTTCTCTTGCTTTAACTTCGTCAAACTTCCAAGAAGAGGGAGATATCTTGTCACCTAATCGAGTTGGTTGCTTTGGAGTCTGAATCTGACTGCCTTCTCCTTCAGGTTTTTTTTTGCAACAATTATAGTGGTTCTTGAGAGGCTTTGTACCATGTTTTCTTGGATCGGACTTAATCACTCGGCTACAATACTTGCACCTACCCTTTCGTATTTTTTCCACTTCACAAGTGAACTTTTCAAAATGAACCCAATACTTGGACCCAGCTTCTTCCGTCGTTGCATCTAGTTTTTGTTTTTTAGAAGCAACTCCCTCATCCTCAATTTCCATTCCCTCTTCTCTATCATCATAATAACCAAGTGTGTCAAAATTTGTCGAATCACTTTGACTAACTTCTCGACCACCGTCTCTTACTCCTTTTGAACTTGACATCTACAAAAAAAATTCATATATAACAATCATAATTTGGGATAATGTTAACGTGGTTCTTGTCCAATCCAATTTTCAAAGAAAAACGTCCAAGCTTGTGCAAACAACAATATGAATAGGTTTTTCATCATATACAACATAAGATATCAACAAAGTTCTCTTACAAACAAGAAATAAAGGCCTACGAGACCCAACCAATTGTAGAAATATGTTTATAAAGAAATGTATATCAAGATTATTTTTAACAATATCTTAATTTTCATCTTGTTAATAAAGAAATAATATCACTATTTTATCAAGATTAATAAAGAAATGTAATTACCAAGATTCCAAATTGCGAAAATTGTCAAATTCTTTCAAAGTTAAGCACATTAACATCCATTTTTCACCTAATCAGAATATAATTAAATACACAAACCAACTAAAACAAATTAAAAGAAATTGTCATCATTCTCATCACACACACAAACACACACTTGAACATAGAACTCAACTACAATCTGTAAATATGTGATTTCAGTCAAATAAAATCTGCATTTCATAAAGGCAGCTGTAAATCCATAATATACAAATCAAATTAGCAATCTAATATTCTAAATTACTCAATTAAAACTTGCAAATGCATGATTACAATATACAATATAAGAAACCATTTACTGATAGCCTAGAGAGAATTCTACATATACAAATTCAATAATGAAAATGAATCACCAACCGGGATGCCTAGAGAGAAGAATGTGGGCGAAAATAAGGTGGAGGTTTGCAGCGGGAGACGGCGGTGGCTTCGCGACGGCGGTGCCTCCGTGAGTCCGCGACGCCGCGATGACAGTGGCTGAGCAAGGCGTCGCGTGACAGTGGCTGAGCAAGGCTGTGGCCTGTGGGCTGTGAGATGGGTGGGAGAAGAAACAGAGCTGTGAACGCTGCTGACTGGCCGCAAAATGACTGGCGACGGCGGAGGTTTGCGGCGGGAGACGGTGCAAGTCAGCGACGGCTGTCGTCGGGGTCCGCGACGGAGGTGGCGACGCCGCGACGGCAGCGGCTGACGGGCTGAGAAGTTGCGAATTGAGATGGGAGAACAGAAGGTAAGGCTGTTGTACTGATTCTACTGAATGTTGCAATCCTGAACCCTATTAACCCGATTCTGTGCTTTTTTTAAAAAAAATCGGGTACCCGAAAAACCCGATGATTAACAAAACCCGACCCGACAAAAACCCGATGTGGGCGGGTCGGGTTACGGGTTTTTTTAAAAGACCTGGGTCTGAAAAATACCCGACCCGATCGGGTAAAACCCGCGCGGGTCGGGTCGGGTTTGGGTACCCGAGATTAATTTACCCACCCCTAATGATTAGTGTGAATGAGATCCTTCAGTTGATTATAGGATTTATATTTGGCCTTCTTGATTCGGAAGGCATAAGAAATGGTGGTGGTGGTCATCTGAATTGTTGTGTTAGGCACCTTTAATATTGTGTTATACGAAGGTCATAAATTTTGCAATCTGTATAACCAGCCCTGAATCTCATCTAAACTTAGACCTGGTATATACCTAACGAATATTGAAGATTTTGATCCAATGTAAAGTAGTGCATGTTTTTTCCTTTATTGAGACACATCTGCCATTACATATCGAATTTCAGTGAGCACCTTGTGTTTTTCAGACGAGATATAACCTGAACTTGATAAGATAACTACTTCGAAAATTTGCTAGATTGCTGGTCATATTTTACTACTTGTGTCGTGGTTTTTAGTTGAATGATTTCATAAATGTTTAGACTTATGGTCATTCTTTAGATTACAAGCTGAATTACCTTATCAACTTTGGATCAATCTTAATTTGGACCATATCATTAGTTAATCAGTAAGGTCCTGTTTACTTGAAGGTCCAACTTTTGGTCCCAATCCATAAGTTAGGATTATTTGGTGGAATCTAGTGGGATTTTAAAAAATTGTTCACTGGTAAACTAATGTTTACATTTCAGTTCTCTTTGTTATTCATAGTCCTAATTATAAACCCATCCTATGTTTACTTTGTCACTTAAGCCTTGATAATATATAATTTAATACATTGGCCTTAATTTAACAATTTTTTTCCTCAGCCTTCAGCTTCTTCTTCGCCAAAACCTTATTCTCAGATTCTAGGGCTATATTGTTCTCTCGTTCTTACCGCAAGAGTGTCGCCGTCCGGTAACGACGCTTTTGCGCGTGTCGTTGCTCCTCCTTACTACCTCCCTTTTCTGAAGATCCGCCAAACTCAATCGACGGATTTGAAGAATATTCATCCTCCAAGTTATCAGAACACGAGCAGCACAGATGAAGTCGCGATGCGCGGAAAAAAAAAAAACAAAAAATGTTAGTTTAAAAAGAAAAATAGCTGAGAACGAAATAGATTATGCATTTGATGGAGGACATATAAATCTCGTAGGAAAATGTTTCAAAAATCTTACCTCGTTGATGAAGTAAGGACCCAGGTCGTAATTCTCCATCTTTTCCCGTAGCGCGGCTGCTGTGAACAGTGAACCTTAGTTTTGGCAGAAATGAGTTTGTTGTTGCGGGGGCAAGGTTATAAAATCTTTTATTTCACCAATCCGTAGGATTGTTTTGGTCCTGGGGTGGGAGATGGGATCAAATAGCTAGGGTTTTTGGGATTCAATACCGGGTTAACCCGGGTTGAAAGGATTATTCACCTTTTAGAGACAAACGAAGTAAACACTGGACAAATTGGGTTTACTGGCCAAAATCCATCCATATCCCTGAAAGTGAACGCAGCCTAATATAGATATATCTCTTCAAAACCATTACCTTTTATTTTCTATTTCACCATTCTCATTTGTTTATGACAACCCATGTAGTAATTATTGATTACCCAGTTAATAAAACCTATAAACAGACAAGGCACAGATCAATTGAGACAAGAACACCATACATGATTCTTTTCCAATCTTTATAAATCAGCTGCATTAATTTAAAACTTTATCCTTTTCTTTCCTAACCAAATGTAGCAACTGATGGATGAAAAAGACGAATCGATTGGAAGAATATTGAGGGTTACCTGAAATTTTGAATTGAAGAAAGGAAATCAGAGAGCTAGATCCTGATAGATCGATCGCCCCATTCTTTTTGCACTCCAAGAATTTTTAATTGTGCCACTGATGTGATTTTTTCCAGCCTCCGGATCTATGCCGACAGTTGTGAAAGGAGATATGGGCAGGTTTCCGTAATCTATAGCAGCGCCTTATGTTCGCCGGAGCTATGGCGGCTGTGACAGTGAGAAAAGGGGTCGACGTCAGCACCTTATGTTCGCCGGAGCTATGGCGGCTGTGACAGCGAGAAAAGGGGTCGCGCACCCTATGTTCGCGGGAGCTATGGCGGCTGTGACAGTGAAAAAATGGGTCGGCGTCAGCACCCTATGTTCGCCGGAGCAATGGCGGCTGTGACAGTGAGCAAAGGGGTCGACTTTAGGTTTTGGCTTTTGCATACGTAATTCTTGTGTAATTTGTTGGGTTACAGTCGTTAGTCTAGTTATTTGTTTTCCCCACGTAATTTTTTTATTTTTAGCAATTAAAGAAATCTATTGTAATATTTATGGGGTTATTAAACCACATTCTCAAAATAACGTGGCAATGAAGTTGATATTAAGGCACTTTCCTTTCAGTGTCCTAATAACATTATTTTACTTAAAAGTTTTTCAATAAAATATTGTAACATATATAGGATTTGATGACACATAGGGGATTATTGGACAGGGATGGGCTCATCCGGATGTGAGATGACCCATCCGTAAACAATTTCACTTCAGGCGGATGTAGTCCATCCACCCACATCCCACCCTATAAAGTTATCACATTTCCCAATCAACCAATCATTACCCCCATCACCTATCACAATATTTTAATACTATCAACTACCCTAAAACCTACTGATGTGACATCTACAGTACACATCTTACCCTACACATCCCTTAAACAAAAATATCTTTTCACTATTTAAGTGGATGTGCCATCCGAGGACGTGCCACAGCCGACGGGGCACATCCCACTACATCCCTGTCCAATAATCCCCTTAGTCTGTAGTGTCCTAATTAAGTTAATATTAACACACTTATATTTTAGTGTTAACAGCATTAAAAAGACCGCAAGAGTATGACTTTTAAAAACTAAATATCTTATTAGACTCCTTATTAACACATTTATTTTGTAGTGTATTAAAAAGGGTGTAGTAATATGTCTTATTTCTTGTAGTGTTATCTTTATACGCTTTAACTATTGAACTTGTGCAGTGGTCATTGGATTCTGACAATCATCAACCCCCATAAGGAGATCGTCTATTTGTTAGATTCTCTTAGTTAACGGTTGCGTGATGAGACTTAGAAAAATGTTGTGGACTTGTAAGTAGTAATAATCAAGTTTTCTTGGGATTGAAAGACTTTTATTTGCCTCATATGATTATCCTTTTTTACTTATTTGAACGAAGGGCAATGAGAATGTTTAATATGGAAAATCAGAAAAAGGGAGAAAGCAACCCACTTGTGACTATGTGTTCCGGTTAGTTCTTTTTTATTAATCCCCATGATTCTAATGTAGCTCCCATCTCAACCCGATGACAAGCAATGTGGATTTTTGGTAATGCGATAATATAAATGAATTTGCGCTATCCCAAATGATTGTTTAGAATCCTATTGAGTCATATTTTTTCATTTTCTCTGATTATACTTGCAACTTATGGAGTTGTAGATGTGTTTTTCAAGTCAAAGATGCAGTTGGTTTATGGCTAGCATTTTATTATAATTTTTACCTATTTGTCAAATCCGAATTTTGAAGGCACACTTTTAATGTTAAGATAGTATTGTGTGGACAAATATTATTATGGACATAGTACATTGTTAAATTGTCTATGGATTTGGTTTATAAGATTCTTTAAGATATGTGTTATTTTTTCTTACCTATTGCTTGCAATGAATGTTATAATTGTACAAAAAATAAAGTAAGATTGGTTTATTTTTCATAATGTAAAACACAGCCGATAAGGAGCAACAAACAATACAATGTATAAAAATTTTGAAAGACAACACACACTTTGTTCTCTAAATTTAAATACAACGGAATGTTGTCTAAGGGTGAAATCGACTGAAAAAGGTAATAGACAACGGAAAAAACCCGATGTCAATGACTGTAAAAGACAACGGATTTAAAATGTTGTCTTTGATGAAATATAAGTGTTGTTAAATCCACTGTTGTCTGCATCTACTATGATAAACAACGATTTATAACCATTGTTGTTAGATGTGAAGACAACGGTTTTTGGGCGTTGTTTACAAAGAGAAAGACAACGCTATAAACTGTTTTCAGAATGTTGTTGTATAGTTAAAAGACAACGGTTCTAAACCGATGCAGGATCGCTGTCGTTGTTAGCAAATACAACGGCTATAAAACGTCGCATAACCGTTATCTTTAATTGAAAATACAGCGGTCTAAAATCGTTGTCTTTTACAGCGGTAAAAGACAACACTGGATTCAACAACACTTTAGTTCTGTCATACACAACGGCTAAAAACCGTTGTCTATAAGCGTTTTTTTTTTCTTGTAGTGGATCCTCAAGAACAAGAGTCCATAACTCCACATGAGTTGACTGATGACATTGACGAAGGCCTATCTGATGAACTTCTAATAGAAGGCAACAATGATGATAGGACCGATTCAAAAGAAAGTACACTTCATCATATTGATTCAGGGAGTTTAATTTCTTTATATCTTTTTAATGAATCAGATTATGATTACTTATATTATTGGCATGCAAGTTTTGAATCATTTTTTCTTTTTAATTTTAGAAAACTTGCATTGCAATTGGGCATGAAACTCATTTTCTTTATTAAACATAATGCTCATAAAATTATCAAGGATCTTTCTTGCCATGTTTGCTTAAAAGATTCGCTTGAACTCTTAAAACAAACAAAAGCATGTAATGGCATCTGACTGAAGACATAAACATTAGTTTACCTTTTTTTTTTTAATTTTATTTTAGTTTTATTTCATTTTATTTTTCTTATGTTTTTAGGATACTAACATGAAATGCAGTTAAGCAAGTCACATGGAGCGATAAATATGAAATTTGGGGATAAGAAGGTGAGGTTTTTTTTAGTCTACTCGAAAAAACTCGGTCGAGTGATGAAAAGAGAAAATTAAAAAACACACCCAAATTTCCAGGTCTGATGTTCAAATTAACTGCTTTCCTACAAACCTTGGCCTTCGACCAAGATCGGGGAAGGGAGTACAGTGGGACATCTTGGCAACTAACTTTTTAATGAGCTCGTTTGATTGCAGTTAATTTGTATCATGTTGGTTTAGTTTGTTCTATTTATTGCATTTAGTGTTATTTGAGTGGGTTGAGTCAGTAGAGTTAAACTCATAATTATTTGGTCTTGAAAGAATGAATAGCTAATAAAGGGTTGATAGATGATGATGTGTTGATGAAGAGTCTAATTTCAAAAAAATTATGGCATATAGAAGAACAAGATAGGCGTATTGAGACGAAATTGGACGTGAACTTTGAATGGTGATCAATTTAGCCTATGATATTTGAGCCTTCATTGTACTCCCATTAGGATGAAGTTTGAAAGAGAAATGAGCTAGAAAAAAGGTGAAATGGTGAAATGAGTTGAATGCAATGTCAAAACCTATCCTGACATGTCTTCCATATTTTGCCCATATCTTGAGATTAAAAGTCCGATTGAGGTGCAACTGGTGGCATTGAAAAACTAATTCAAAGGGCTACAACTTTGCCAGAAATAGCCAAATCCCAGTTCGAATTGGAAGACCTCCAAAAACGGCTTTGAAGTTGGACAAGGAGTGCAGTTTTAGCCCATTATTTAGCCCACAAGTCAATTACTTGGTCTCTAAGTTCATAAACGCATTTTAGGGTTATTTTTCCTATCCCACAATTTCCCCCCCACCCCCCTCTTTGTCCTAATTATGTATTCCTATAAATAACCCAAGGCTATAGACAAGTTAGAATCAATCTTTCATCATTGGAAACACATTGGAGGCTTGGATTAAAGAGCAAGGAATGCGAGAGTCGAAGATTAAGATCAAGATTCCGGGTTCTTATTTATTTTTATTTCTCAAAGATGTTTGTCTATGGATGTTTTTGGATGTTATTAATAAACATGAGTAGCTAATTCTCTTGTGTTCTAGGGTTAGAGAGTAGGTTACATATCAACTATATTTTGATTTTGTTCTTTTAATTCTAGACTCCGTTCTTTGTCGTTTATCTATATGCTTGTTTTATTACTAGGGATCTTGTCAATTTAGCCAATTGATGTTATTCCACATGCTTAACAATTCGACATCCGAGAGGGAGTTTTGTTAATAGGCTTACAAGCGTATAATGTAGGTACCAATAATTGTCCGTGAGGAGTGAGTTCTTGCATAGACATCAATTTTAGGAGTCATTGAGAGTCTTTTATGTGATAGTTATCCCGAGAGGGTAATTGTTCATAATTGATCTACATATTAACATCGTCCAAGAGGAGGGTTAACTAGAGTAGTGCCGCCTAATAATGATAGAATCGGTTTTAAAGTCTAGATTAATATAGTAATCGAACATAGAAGATTATAATTAAAATCGAAGCCATAGGATACGTCTTTATCTTATTTGAATCATTCGTTATTAGTTGTCCTTATTATTCAAGTGATAGTTTAATTTAGTTATTTATTTCTACAATTTAGATTTTAGGATAATCAATCAAATCACCTTTTCGAGAGTCTAAATAGGGTTGATATACTAGGATTAGGGTATACAATTGAATATAGGTAAACAGTCTCTGTGGGATCGATATTGTTCACTACTAGCTGCAATAGCACTGTATACTTGCGGTTTACTAGGTTAGAATTTAGTGCATCATTTATGTAGCCACTGGTTTAGGGTCTTTAGGGAGTCCTTAGGAGATAGTTAGCCTGAGAGGGTAATTGTCCTTAATCGATCTACATGTAGCATCATCTGAAAGGAGTGCTAATCAATATCGTGCTGCCTAATAAACAATAGAATGATTTAAAAGTCTAGAATTTAGGTTAATCAAACATAGAAGATCATAATTGAAATCGAAACCCTAGGATATGTCTTAATCTCATTTGAATCTTCACTTTCTATTTGCTTTCGTGGTAATCAAACCTTTAATTAGTTTAATTTGTTATTTTCTACACTTTAGGGCTTTAGTTAATCATAACAATCACTTCCTTTTCAAGAGTCTAGATAGAGTAGAACCGTTATAATTGGGCTATTTAGTTAACATAGGACACAGTCTCTATGGGAGTGACATTGTTTGCTACTAGCTATACTAGCACTGTACACTTGCGATACACTAGGATTAGAATATAGTGCATCAACTTTGTGTCCAAAACTCAGGAGATGAGGACATGGATAGTTAAACAACACACAACACAATCATTCAACAGATCGGGAAGTTGAGAAAGATTGTGGAGATATTTCTTAGGTACCATTAGAAGTTGTATACACGAGTTTAACCAGGAGGTTGTTCTGTTTTATATAATCTACAATAGCTTCGGGAGAGGGATTGAGATACACATAGCAAAACCTCATAATAATATGAATGACTATTTTATGATGTTTTTTCTTTATTTGCACTTGTTTATTGATTTTGAAAGCTTTGACTCTGGGATAATTTTAAATTGAATCAGGTCATTAATGTCCTATCTGCTTTAGTTTACTATTTGCTTTTAATTGTTTGATTTACTATAGTGTAGGTTTAAATTAGAGTAGTTAAGAAGACCACAACAACACCATCGTTAGCCTAGATAAATCAATACTAAATCTACTGTTGATTAGAGTATCTTCACCGACCTCTCTGGGATACGACATTGCTTACTACTGCACTAGCAACTATACCATGAACTTAGTATATAATGTTAGAAAAAAGCATACATCAAGTTTTTTGCGTCGTTGCTAGTGATCAGTCTTTAGACATTATTTAGATTGCTTAGTTAAGTTTAGTCCAGGCATGTACTTTTAGTTGTTTATTTATTTATTTATTTATAATTTTTATTATTTACTTTGATACTTGGTTCCTGTTGATACTATTGTGCGAGATCATTGAGTGTGATGAGACCCAGTTGTTTTTAGTGATTTTTAGACATACTAGTGGTAGAAAGAATTGCTCGAGCTGAAGAAGATGGGTCTTTACAACATGGAGCGCTACAATTAGTATTATTATAGCTCCAATTGGCCTAAAAAAAATGGCATTGAGCCTGCAGTGGAAGTGGCCGAATAAGCAGAAACTGAAGAGAAAAATCAAGCCGGATTTCACATGCAAATTGCTTAAGAACAAGAGATCATTGTTTCATATGTCATGATGTAGACCATTGAAGAATACTTCTTTAATGAGCTTCCGTTAAAGGAGAATGAAAATGTCCGAGTTGATTCTGCAGAGATCATACACAATCCTCTTGACTAAGGAAGTTTAATTGATTATTATTATTATTATCATCATCATCATCATCATCATCATCATCATCATCATCATCGTCATCGTCATCGTCGTCATCGTCAATATCATCATCATCATCATCATCATCATCATCATCATCATCATCATCATCAACATCATTGATGATGATGAGGATGATTTACTAAGTCAAATTATGAAACATACATACATACACACACACACACACACACACACATATATATATATATATATATATATATATATATTTATGAATGAGATGCAAGTTACAAGTCATCTTTTCTAAATAGTTTTTAAAAATTTGTGTTGCAATCAGGCATTGAAATTATTTTCTTTTATAATTATATAATGCCCATAATGTGGTTCAATATCTTTTTTGTCACGTTTGTTTAAGAGATTCGTCACATCCTATTACAGAAAATATATGCATGGCAAAATACATATTTCTTTTCGGGGATAACATTAGTGAAAGTAGGGTCGTTAACTTAAAAACAAGCGTTGGATGGGAGATAAACCCACTAGTTTTATTCTTTTTTATTATTTTTGTTCGTGTATTTATTTATTTTATATTATAATATTGATGTATTTTCTAGTTTTGCAGCTAATTAAAAAAAAAAAAGTGGACAAATAGTGGAGAATTATGACCTAATTGCAAGGGTCGAAAAAAGGACGAGATCAAAGAGAAAGTAGATGTGAACGGAGAAAAAATGAAGCAAAAAGGAGAAAAAACTACAAAGTCAACGAATAACAGAAATCCGCGATACATATAAAGACGAGGGTTAGGAAGTATTATTTCACATATTTTTGTAATGTTTTAGCTCTGAATATATGCCAATTAAATTTATGTAAAATTTGAAGTGATTATTGAGAAGGATTGTGGGGGTATTTCTTAGGCACCATTAGAATTGTTTACATGCACTTAACTGAAAAGTTGGTATGTTGTATATAATCCATACCTCAATCGTTCCGGGAGGGAGATTGAGATGCACATAACAAAATCTCATAATAATATGAATGAATAAATTATGATGACTATCTTTATTTGCATTTGTTAATTGATTTTGAAATCTATGACTCTCGAATAGTTTTTATTATTTAATTTAGGCCATTAATATCGTATCTCCTTTAATTTACTATCTGCTTTTAATTGTTTAATTTGCTATACTTTATGTTTAAATTAGACTTAGTTAGGAACACCATAACTACATCATTGATGCTTAAACAAATAAATACTAAACACATTGCAGTGCTCTGATTAGGGTGTCTTCACTTATCTCTATGGTATACGACTTTGATCACTACTGTACTAGCAATTACACCTTGCATTTGTGGTATATGTGATAATTTTCCATCTTTTGGAAACAGTCGGCGAATATAACACTCACTGCGGCTCCATTGTCCACGAAGACCCGCTTTATTGTAATATTGGCTACAGTCATGTCGATGACAATGGCATCAGTATGAGGTGTTATCTCTGGAACCGGGTCTCTATCTGTGAAACTAACAGTTTCGGATTGATGGAGGCGCTTATGACGTGGCTCCTCGGGAGGAGGACGGCGAGCCTCTGCCTTCAAGGCATTTCGCGAAGCCCCGGTGGGGAGGGCCCCATATATCACGTTTATTACGTGAGTGGGTGCATTGTCTCCGGGTCCTCCCGGAGGAGGAGGTGGTGGCAGAAAACGAGGTTGTTGGCGATTGCCAGAGTCTTGCCGTGCATAATTGCTAGGCCCCAGCCGATTATTCTGCCACGGCCGCCGATTTTGTTGTGTTCCCCGGTCATGATAACCTCCGCGGTTATGAGACGAACCCCCATTCTGACTTGTCCTAGGTTTGTCATCGGTCCATGCAATGTATTGTCGCAAGAGACCTTTCCTTAAACACTCCTCAATTTCCTTGCTGAGCTCTCGGCACTCCTCTGTCTCGTGCCCATGATCTCGGTGGTACGCACACCACTTTCCATGGTTCCTCTTTTCAAGCTGAGCAGTCATCCACGGACAGGGCCGTAAATCATTCTTGTGAACAGAAAGAATTTCAACTCGTGATTTTGTCAGCGGAGTGAATTGTGGAATATCACCTCGAGATTCTGAACGCCCCGGGTTCAGACGAGAAAAGGCACTAGGTAGTGTGCTAGGCCCAACTTGTGCCCTGTCAGACTGCCGCTTGCTAGCATGTTTCTCACATTTCCGACGAGTCTGCTCCTCGGCCTTAGCATATCTGCACACCGTATTAAACAGTGCTCGGGTTGTGACCGGTGGATTACGAACCAACTCGGTGTAGAGTGGTCCGGGACGGAGTCCATTCATGAATGCGTTGATGATAACATCATCTGAGCAACTTCCCACCTTGAGACTCTCCGCTGTAAAGCGGTCAAGAAATTGGGTAACGGTTTCACCGTCCCGCTGTTCCATATTCATGAGGTCGGCCAGGGTGGCCATGGGCTTCGCACGTGCTTCGAAACGCGCCCAAAAGTGTTCAGCGAGTTCTCTGAAAGAGGATACGCTATTGCGAGGGAGAGAATCAAACCAAACCCGAGCTTCATCCTGAAGGTACTCAGGGAAAATCTTACAGTAATGGAGGGACGTAGTATGATCGCGGCTAAGCATGTTATGCCTGAAAGCTCCAAGAAAATTGGCTGGATCTCCGGTGCCGTCGTAAGGTGGTATGGCAGGCCTTTTGAACCCTTCGGGAAGGGAGGTGGCCATGATTTCTTGAGAGAACAGTGTGATGATATCTCCATTGGCATCAAGGCCCAGGATTCTGTCGAGCTCGACATTGCGTTGGACTCGCTCATACTCTTGAAGATCTAGAGTATGAGGATTGGCATAACGAACTCTTTTAGCCGCGTTGAGTGGACGGCGGCGATCGACATCTGTAGGTTCGTCGTTGCGCTGTCTTGACCCGTTAGAACTCCCATGGTCCTCGGGAGAACCAGGTCGTTCCCGTCGCCGATCCTGACGCCCGCGGTGCACTGGGTCTTGTCGATCATGCGAGTGCTGACGATGTGGAGGCACCGCGGGATTGGCATCATGTCCGGCAGGTCCCTCGGGATTTAGGCGATTGGCCGCCCAGTCTTGAAGAACATGAGCATGCTCTTGTAGGAAGGCCTGGAATAATTCTGGAGTTATTTGAATATTGACCGGTGGCCGGGCAGCAGCGAGATTAGGGTTTTGCATGTCTTGTGGGGGCGGAGGTAAGAACTGGTTGTCTGGATTCATAACCGGGCCTTGGTTGCCCTGATGATGAGACGTACCTCTTATCCGCGATTGCCTCGACGGCAAAACTTGATCCACGGGTGGATCTTGATTGGCTTGATCACCCTGGCGAGATTGATTCAGACGAGTCATCACCATGATCTTTGAATGCACTGTTAATGTCAAAAACTACTTGCGGTTCCCACAGACGGTGCCAATTGATAATGCGCAATCTGATATCCCAGAAACTTAACGAAAACTTACGCAAGAAATATGGAAAAACACAAGATTTACGTGGTTCGATCCGGAGATCTACGTCCACGGGCACAAAATAGCACCTGCCGAGGTGTTTCTTTTACTAGCTGTTTGAGTTTACACGTAGTAATTTCAGAATACAAAATGCGAACCCTAATTCAGAGTTCTTTTCTCATATTTATACTATCCCCTACTAAACCCTAACTAACTCCCTATTGTCGCGCCTATTTTCCGCTGCGTGGCGGTTGGGAACGGATCGTGGGCCTTGAATCGCGGAACAAGCCATAAATTGGGCCGCGCCACATTATCTGGGACGACGCGTATTTCTGGATCTTCTGGGCCGGTTAGTGGGCCGAGGTATTAGTGGGCCGAGGTATTAACCCGACCCGAAGTGACTGGGCCATCCCTATCACCTAATATTGTAGATAATGATGTATCTACAAATAAGGAGGTAATAATAGATAATGATGTACCCCAAAAATAATTACAAATGCTACGGAATGTAAAGTCTTGTAAAAAAAATAAAATAAAACATAATAGAATAGGTAATGACAACATCCAATCTACAACAATTAGCGCAACCATAGTATTTGACAGCATTAACCTTAAAAAAATTAATAAGAAGCATATAGACAATGGTTATTCAATAACATAATTATTACCCTTCATCTTTCAGCGAGAAAATAAACATCCACAATAGCAAAATGACAATGGTTTTCCAAAACCGTTGTCTTTTAGCAAAAAAATGCAAGAAGTTGTTAGGAAAGAAGTACTTAAGTGGTTAGACACGGGAATTATTTTTCATATATCTGATAGTAAGTGGGTAAGTCCAAGCCAAGTGGTCCCTAAGAAGGGGGGAGTGACTATAGTAAAAAGAGATACGAATGAGATACTAGCTACTAGGCTAGTAACAGATTGTTGAGTTTATATTGCTTACAGAAAATTGAATGCAGCTACTTGTAAAGACCACTTTTCTCTTCCCCTTTTAGATCAAATGAGTGATAGGTTAGCAAGATATGAGTTTTACTATTTTCTAGACGGTTATTCGGGGTACAATTATATTATGATTGCCTCGGAAGACCAAGAAATGACCACATTTGTATGCACTTATGGTGTTTTTGCTTTTCGTAGAACACCATTCGGATTATGTAATGCACCTGCTACTTTCCAATGTTATATGATTGCCATATTTAGTGGGCTGATAGAGAATGTGATGGAAGTATTTATGGACGAATTCACTATTTGGGTCATCTTTTGACCATTGTTTACATAATCTTGCTCTAGAGTTGCAGCAGTGTGAAGACACCAATTTGGTTTTAAACTTGGAAAAATGCCACTTCATGTAAGGGATGGCATAGTTCTTGGCCATAAAATTTCTACTGGAGGTTTGGAAGTTGACAAAGCAAAGGTAGTCGTCATAGAGAAATTACTTCCTCCATCAAAGGAAAATGTGGTACGAAGCTTCCTTGGCTACGTGGATTTTATAGAACGTTTATTCTCGATTTATCGAAAATTTCTAAACCTTTATCTCGTCTTTTGGAAAAGGATACTGCTTTTATTTTCGATGGTGCATATGTGCAGGCATTTGATACATTGAAGAAGGTTTTGGTGTCTGCCCCAATTTTGATCACACCGAATTGGTCAATAAAATATATAGTAAATCACCAATTAAATTGACTATTTAACTTAGGAATTTTATTTACCCAATTCCTAATATTAAAAATAATCAATATGAAATTGATATTCAACATATATTTTATTACATGGCGCATTTTAATTGGATACGAAATTTGTGTATCAACAATGGGAATCAGAATTCGAATGTGCAACAGGGATAACAGGGTGGACAAAACCGAGCCCCTTACCCTAAGGGGATGTATCAGCAGAGGCAGCACACAGAATCGTCATCTTCAGATCCATCATTGCCTGACCTAATGAAAAGCTTGGCAAATAACACCCTTTAGTTTCAAAAGGAATCTAATTCGAGGTTTCAAAACCTCGAGACTCAAGTCAGTTAGATTGCCTTAGCCGTTTCTCGATTAAAAAATTCATAAAGTGGAAAATTGCCTGCTCAACCGGAAATCAATCCTAACAATATGGTTAACGTGAGCGCAATTGAAATTGTTAGTAGGGTAATTCCTGGAGAGCTTGAGAAGCCCGGGCAGCCTCCACATGCATAGAAAGATGGCCTACTTGAATGTTCAAAGGAATAAAAGAGCTCAACACCTCAAGGCCCCGAAGTTCAAGCCTGTATACCTAAGTGGAAACTTGCAAAAGAGTTGAGGAAACAAAAGGACGCAATGGCGGCACGTTTCACCGATTATTTATTGCCATTTCCCACTAAGAAGTACATTTCATCCAAGAAAACCGAGAATGTCAGCGTTAGTACTTTGAGGGAGTGGGAAAATACTCGAGAAAGGGAAGTTGAGAGATGAAGAAAGGAGAGTCGAAAACGAAGAAGAAATTGCCGAGAACATAATCTCGGCCGAGAAACACCAAGATCTTGTCGAGATTGCTTACTTTGATCACAAGGGAAAAGTCCCTGCCCACCCATCTCGGCCGAGAAGGAAGTGAATCTCGGCTGAGATCACTCAACCATAGTTGAAAGTGAAAAACGCTGTAAACACGTCTCAGCCGAGACATCATGAATGAGCACTAGACTCAGTTTCTCTTTCGAGACCACTAGATATAAATACAACTTTTCCCCTTGCACCGTCTTGGATAGTAGTGGTGGTGACAGGAGAAAATCTTACAACTTTTCGAATGCAACGATCGTCCCATCCGAACGTTATTTCCTTTTTTGATCACCTCGAAGAAAGGTTGCACCTACCCAAGGATCGTGAGATTAATCGATTCAAGGCTACTATCTTGCCAGCCAACGGTTGGACATCATTCATCCTTCTTGGCGGCTGAAGATCGAGGATCGCTTGGATTTTTCTGCGGTTGGCTTCAATCCCTCGCTCGTTCACCACAAACCCCAAGAATTCCCTGAGCTGACTACAAAAGCACATTTTTCAGATTTAATTTCATCCGCAACTTTCTCAAGATACCGAAGGCCTCCTCTATGTGAGCCACGTGGCATCGCATCGTTGTCTCTTTACCAGCAAGTCATCCCTGTAAAATTCCATTGTATTTCCGATTTTCTTAGAGATATTATTGTTTACTAAGTGTTGGTACGTGGCACAGACGTTCTTTAAACCGAATGGCATCTTGGTCCAACAAAATAGCCCGCGATCAGTAATGAACGTGGTATGTTCTTCATCATCAGGATTTATTGGGTTTTGATGGTATCGTAAAAATGCATCCATAAAACTCATCTTTTCGTACCCAGTGGTCGCATCCACCAACTTAAGAATGTGGGTGAGTGGGAAGATGTCCTTTAGGAAACCCTTGTTCAAATCAGTAAAATCGATACGCATACGCCACGTTTCGTTTGGTTTAATAACCAAAACAGGATTGGGGATTCATTTAGGGTAGAACATCTTGTGAATGAGTCCATTCGCAAGAAGTTTTTGGACTTCACATTCTAGTGCATCATATTTTTCAAGGTTGGAGCATCAGTGCTTTTGTCCGATTGGTCGGGCTAATGGATAGACATTTAACCGGTGGGAAATTACATTAGGGTCGACACCCACCATATTTTCATGGGACCATGCAAAAACATCCAAATTCTTTTTCAGGAATTCTTGGAAAAGCGTACGTCCGGGTTTCGCAAGTTCAGCTCCCATCATGAACTCAATCTTAGATCGATCGGGATCTAGATGAACTCCGACCAGCTCTTCTGTAGGCTTAACCCTCTTTCTCTTTAGGGCCTTTCGTTGATCCATTTGATCCCACTCTAAATCGCCCAATCCAAGGAAATTGGGCGCGTTATTTTGTTTCGTCATGGTCGTCGTCTCTTGTCCTTCGATCATGTTCAGCTCATAAGGTTAAATGTAGTGAGTATATTCCCGAGCGTTCAACTGATCCCCCTTACTGTGACGATCGCTTCGGGTCCGTTTTCTTCTGTACAAACAAGAAAAGTAATTTGTCCAATTAGATGGACCTCTCCTGAGCCGAACCCCATGATGACTTCGGGACAAGGCTCTAGGTAAGATTGGATCTGTGCTAGCCTTTTGAAGGTGCTTAAGAACAACATGTTCCCGTAACTTCCTGTATCCACCATCATTTGTTGGACCAGTGTTCAGTTGATCTTAACTGCTATAACCAGAGCATCATTATGCAGCAATACCAATCCTGCCACGTCCTCATTAGAGAGTAGGATTTCTTGACTTACTGGTAGAAGGCAACTGTTGAGCGTCCTTACTGCACGATTATGTCTATATTGGGCTTGCTGCATGATCATGTCTATTCCAGGGCCTGGTTGCGGCCAGTGAGAGTGCCCATCGATCTCCCATTGAGGGTTGGAAGATCCCTATTGTTCACCTTGGGAATCATCATTCGGCATATGAAAAGAGCTCTCCTGATCCCATTAAGCATTCAGGAAAGGAAAGTCCGTCCACATGACGTTCACCGGTGGCCCATTATGGTAGCTGTTACTGGCCGCTTGGATTCGTGTCCTTTGTGCCCTCTTGCTCTATCGGGCGCCTTGATTGCTTACCAGTCCTAGAATCAATATTTCCTAGGGTAGATTTTATTCCTATTCACCCGCATTCTGTGGTGGAGCTAGAAGCTGGTTCGAAACTGGCCTTGTGGGTTGCCAGTCAACCATTCGTCGCCTTTGGTTTCTGACAAATGGCTTTTGAGTTATACAATGGTCGAGTTTCCCATCCTCATACAACACGTATAATTGAGTCATAAGGTCATGACACTCATTTGTGTTATAACTGATGGACTCGTGATACTTGCAGTATTTTTGCGATTTAATTTTGAAAGATCCGCCTGAATTTTTCGCGGTTCCTTTAGTGGTCCCTGCCCCTAGATCTGCAAAAAGACCTCTTTCGAGGTTATGGACAATACTTCCTTCAATTCGCCAATTTGATCTTAGTTTTTGATCGACCGAAAGCTCTTTACATCTCGTGGCGCAGCACCGACGTCATTACTTTTTGGTGGGACGGCCAGGCTTTCTTCCGGCCCAATATATTGACCCGCCTTCGCCATGAAGTCAGCGACTCTTCTTCTCAGTGGTGCAGACTCAGATTCGACCACTTCCTCTTGGCTCTGTTCAATCCCCTTTTTTATCTTCTTTCAGCTCTCGACTCTCTTGTTCAGTCTCACCCCTTGAGTGAGTAGTAGTACATTGCTCCCTTGGGTTGATGACGGTATCGCTGGGAAATTGTCCCTGCTTATGTTGAGCCCTAACAACCTTTATCATTGACTTAGGTTGCTGGATATTTCTTTCATTTTCTCTCCCAATTAATTGATCTCCGCTCCTTGACTAGTCACTTGTTTGTTTAGCTCAATAAATCTTCCATCCATATTTCTCTCTAATTGAGCTAATTTATCATCGTACTCTGCAAACTGTGACTATGCAATCTCCTCTTGTGACGTTTTTTGCCCTCATGGATCATGTCGATGTGTGGCAGCAAACCTTAGCGGTGGATTAAGCGAATTTTTCGTGTTTCCATAAGAGAAGTCATGTTGTGCTAACGTCAGACTAGTTAGAAAACTTACTGGATTCGTTAGAGCGGTCAACTAAGATGTAAGAGTTTCAATTGGCTCATTCTTGAGAGGCTCTGCTTCTTTGACACTAGCCACTCTTTGTGGCTGATTCCTCTCGTTAGGCTACTGATAGCTGGTTCTGGCCATTGCATCCAAGACTGAGAACGCATCCCTGACACTCTTCTCCATCAGGCTACCCCCTGCAGTTGCATCTACCTGGTTCTGTGCTGGAGCAAGCAATCCATTAGAAAATTTGCACACCTGCTGCTTCTTTGAAAATCTATGTTGGGGACAACTCCAGATAAGATCCCGAAATCATTCCCAAGCCTCGCGAAATGGTTCTTGATCCATCTGCCTAAACTGCTTGATCTTATTTTGCAAATCTAACATCTTTCTCGCAGGAAAGTACTTCAGTAAAAATTGTGTGCTCAAGTCCCACTCAGTGACATCGTCTAATGAATTATACCACTGCAATTCTTTGTCTTTTAGAGAGAATGGGAATATTCTCATCTTCACTTGCTCGTGTGGCACATGGTTTATCTTTATAGTCTCAGCTAATCTTCGGAACTTGTTCAGATGTACAATGGGATCTTCTAACGCGCTTTCACCAAACTGATTTTGCTACACAATATTTATCAGCGTAGGTTTTAACTTGAAGCTATTTGCATTCAACGGTGGTGGTTGCACTCCTCCAATTGGTCGATTTGGCATAGGACGAAGAAAATCACTTATGGATGTGATGTCCTCGTCTGTATCATCATGAACAATTTGGGCATGCCTCTGCTACTGTGGTGGTTGTTGTTGCTGCAAATTGGTGACTCTGTCAGCTAAACTGGCTAAAGCCCCCAATATTTGATTCAACGCTTCCTCTTGAGTCAGGTTCTGCGGCACGTTCTCCATTTCAAATGTAGTATTTCTTCTTGTATGCTATCTGCGGGAAGTTGCTTCAATTTCAGGATCTAAAGCAACACAAAAGGATTATTTCCCTTTATCTTTCATAGATCAAATGTTGGAAAGGCTTACTAAGCACTCCCAGTTTTATTTCTTAGATGGGTATTCGGGTTATTTTCAAATATCTATCCACCCCGATGACCAACACTTAACCACTTTCACATGTCCATTTAGCACATTTTCTTGGAGAAGAATGTCTTTCGGGCTTTGTAGTGACCCGGCTACCTTTCAAACTTGCATGATGCGCATCTTATCCGATTTAATTAAAAATATTATGGACATATTTATGGACGACTTCTCTGTTTATGGCACTAACTTTGATTCTTGTCTTAAAAATCTAACAGAAGTGTTGTAGAGATGTTTAGAAGTGAATTTGGTGATCAATTGGGAGAAGTGCCACTTTATGGTGAATGAAGGAATTGTGTTAGGGCACTTAATTTCCGAGCGGGGAATTGAAATGGACAAGGAAAATGTGTTGGTGATAAAGGAGCTACCTCTACCAATTTGTGTCAAGGATGTTCGAAGCTTCCTTTGTCATGCCGGTTTTTACCGGCGGTTTATCAAAGATTTTTCAAAAATTGCAAAACCTTTATCTAATTTGTTGGCTAAGGATGTTGATTTATTTTTTTATCAATCTTGCCCTGATGCATTCCACAGGTTAAAGGAAGCTTTGGTTTTGCCCCCCATCATTCAACCCCCTGATTGGAGTCTTTCGTTTGAATTAATGTGCGATGCAAGTGATTACGCCATTGGGGCGGTGTTGGGGCAAAAGAAAGACAAAAAGTTGCATGCCATTTACTATGCTGGCAAGACTATGGATGAAGCTCAAAGGAATTATACGACCACCAAAAAGGAGCTCTTAGCCATCGTTTTTGCAGCGGACAAGTTCATAGCATACATAATCGGGTCAAAGCAACTAGCTACTTGATGACCAAGAAGGACACCAAACCCCGGTTGATTCGTAGGGTGCTCTTGCTCCAAGAGTTTGACTTTGAAATCATTGATAGAAAAGGAGCGGAGAATGGGGTAGCCGATCACCTCACCCGGATCCGATTAGATGAAGAGAAAAGGCCAAGTCAGGCTATTATCAATGAGTGTTTTCCGGATGAGAGGTTATGCTTTGTAGGGTCTTCGCATGCACCGTGGTATGCAGATTTCGCTAACTACCTTGTCGGGGGACATCTTCCCTCGGGAATGGAATGTCAACAAAGATGAAAATTTCTCTTGGACGTAAAGCATTATTATTAGAGTGACCCTTTCCTTTACAAAAGGGGAGACGATGAGATTTTTCTGGAAGTGTGTACCGAAAGAAGAGTAAGAAGCAATCCTTGAATGGTGTCATGCATCTCCTTGGGGAGGACATAGTGGATCAGATAAGACGTGCAAACGAGTTCTAATGGCCGAAGTTTTTTGGCCTACTTTGAAGGGTGATGCCGTTAGATTTGTGGCAAGGTGTGGCGCATGCCAAAGACTGGGAAGGATTTCAAGAAAGAATGAAATGCCTCAACAACTCATGTTAGCAGTTGAGATCTTCGACGTTTGGGGCATTGACTTTATGGGCTCGTTTCCACCCTCATTTGGGAACAAATACATTTTGGTAGTCGTTGATTATGTATCCAAATGGGTGGAAGCCATAGCCACAAGCACTTGCGACACCAAGACTGTCATAAGACTTTTCAAGAACACCATTTTTCCGAGATATGGAATTCCTGGGTTGGTGATTAGTGATGGTGGATCACACTTTGTTGGGAAAGCTTTCACTAGTGTGTTGAAGTCTTATGGAGTTGATCACCGAGTAGATTCCCCTTACCATCCTCAAACCAACGACAACTCAAAGTTTCAAATAGGGAGTTAAATACGATCTTAAACAAGACGATCTCTAAATAAAAAAAAAAAAGATTGGTCTCTCAAGCTTAGTGGTGCACTTTGGGCGTATAGAACCGTTTTCAAGACTCCTATTGGAATGACTCCTTTCAACATTGTCTACGGGAAATCATGTCACATCCCGGTTGAATTGGAGCACAAAGCCTTGTGGGCCATCAAGGAGTTAAATTATAACCTGAAGGAAGCCGAGGAGAAGAGAAAACTCGATCTTGTAGAGTTAGAAGAGCTTAGGTTAAATGCCTATGAGAATTCGATTTACAAGGAAAGAATGAAAAGGTGGCATGATAGGAATATTCGGGTTATGCATTTCAAGCAAGGAAAAAAGGTTCAACTTTTCAACTCCTGACTCTCGAGGTATCCCGAGAAATTTAGGTCCCTTTGGAAGGGTCCTTTTGTTGTTGAGAGAGTACTTGCTAACGGAGCGGTAGAAATCAATGACCCTAGAGAGAGATTGTTACGGTGAATGGTCACCGGTTGAAGAATTATGTGCAAGATGAAGACATTACTCCGGACGAGAGTCTCACTCTCGACGAGTCCAACTGGACCACCTCTTGAATCGCCACCAAAAGTCGGGTCGTCGACTCTAAAACAAGCGCTCTTGGGAGGCAAACCAAGGACTTTTAATTATTGCTTTCTAATTTGTCATTAGTGTAGCTTAATTTTTGAAGTAAGTATTTAGTTTCATTTATGTCTTGGTAATCTATTTTTTATGTCATTTCAGGATTGAACAATCGAGAAGGAGACAAAAGACATTGAGTGGAGAATCATGAAGAAGTCACATGGATCCTTTCGACATTAGCAAGAAGAAAAGTTTGTGGGAAGAGAATCCCCCTTTATTGAGTTAGGAGTGTGGCATGCATGCAAACAAGAAGCCTATCATCAAAGCAAGATATAAACACTCAAGGAGATATTGATGGCTCATAGTTCACCCCCAAACATTTTGTCACATTAAAGGACTCAAATCTACACTTTTATTCTCCCCTTCTCCCTACTTATACCCTCCCACATCATCATTTGGTATTACCTCAATACTTCAGCAACTTCTATCCAAGCCTTCATTCCACAAAACATGGCACATCCAAACTACCTTGATTTAAGCCGCCCTTGGGAGATTTTTCCCCGTCATGCTTTGAAGGTGGGAAAGGTGTTAAGGATGTCTTTTCACAGCACCAAGTTCTTGGATCAAAATGTGGTAGATGAACTCTTGCTAGGAGATGATTTTCGTCAATGGGCCGAGAACAATTCATGGCTTCAAATGATGACGGAGGATTTTTCCACCTACCCGGATCTTGTGATCTAATTCTTATGCACCCTTCACATTCATGATGAGACCGAGAGGTACCTCGAGAATTTTGGGTTCACTTTCACTATCGACGGAGTCGACTACCAAGTCAACCTTGAGGATATGAACAACATCTTCCGACTCTTTCGATCCGAGAGGCGCACTTACTTCCGGGAGTTCAACTCCAACTGCTTTTGGAAGGAAATGACAGGATATCTCTACTTCAATGAAGATAGTGCAAGGGCAACCCAAATCAAGAATCCAAACTTGAGGTATCTTCACTATTGCATCAACCAACAGTTTATGGTAGGGGAAGCAATCCTAATGCGCTCACCAAATGGAGCTTATTCTCTCTTTTGTCATGTCTGGTAGGAAATGAAGTCAACATGGGATACTTCTTCCTCAAACATTTGGTGCAATATGTCATTCCAAATGACATGGCGTACGTAGTCGGAGGTTTGATTACACGCATTCTCATTGCGGTTGGTGTGGACACCACTCCTTATCGAGAAGTGCAAGGGCCCACAAAGCTCACCAAGGAGGGATTTATAGTATTTGGGATGATCAAGAGGAGTCGAAGCGGCCCCATTAAGTTTAAATTTGAAGCCCGAAGAAGAATGGTGCTCCCGAACTACCTCCACACATACCTCGATATTGCTGAAAATTAGGAAATGCCGGCTAGGGTTGGAGATGATGAAGTAGGAGAGAAAGACCATTGGAGGGCCGGAGTTGGCCCGTCGAGCCCCAACTAAGTCCGTACCATACACTTTCTCTATGTCTATAATTTCTAGTTTGATTTCTTTATGGTATTAGGACATTTTATTTGGTGGGAGAGTGCATTTTAATAAACCGATATTAAGTTGCATGCTTTAGGGTTGTTTAACTTGAAATAAGGAGTAGGATGGTCATGAAAATGGTTATGATTCCTGCTTGGACTAGTCAATCATGGCATGTTTGGTAACCTTGGATACATATAGAATTCTTGTGCTTGCTATTGAATTAATCACTTGTTGATGCATGTGTTTCCAAACGGTTTGACAACTTAAGCTCGAGAATTTTGCTCAAGTTTGTGGGGAGGAAGGAGTGGTTATTATTCTATATTCTTGACGAGGACGCTCCTCACTGTTGATTGATTATCTTGTGACCATGATCTATGCCACCTATCCATCATTAGGTTTTATGCTTTATGCTTTAAGTTTTGCTTGAATAAATGCACTTGAAGGGATGTTAATGGTAGAACCCCGTTTTGTGTAAATGATAAGAAATTTCGACGTGTCCACTTGTGTTGTGAAAAAAAGAAAGGTGAAATCTCTAAGAAGGATTGAGAAATAAGAACTAGAGAGTTCCTTACCTAATTCAATACAAAAGTGAAATTGCAAGTTGATGAGTAGGGAGAATTTTGGCATAATAATTAGGACTAGAAGTGTGAAAATAAAATAGCTCATCCCAAAGTCTTGTTGCTTGTGGGCATCACTTCAATTCCAGAACACACACTACATGACCAAGGGTGTTGAGCGAGACCTAGAATGTATTAGCCATAGTTAGAAAAATGAAGGAGATGTAGGAGGAGTAATAAGGTGGATTAGGTCACCAGGCAAGGTCATTGCATTCAATTGTTGTAATACATCCTAGTAAACATCCGTAAACTCTAGTCATTGAGTCGAGCAAAAAAAAAAAAGGACAAAAAAATTACGTTGTATGAAACGTAAGAAAATAAGAAGCTCAAGAAAATCGATCGAGTATGAAGTTATTGAAAATGTAGAAACTCGAAAAGAGTATTGCTTGATAAGCACAATATTGCTATGATGACAATTCTATCTTTCTAGACCAAGCCCGGTGGAAAAAAGAGAATTAGGGTGGTAAAATTAAAGAAACAGTTGGCTCGAGGGAGAAAAGAGCCGCATCACCTACACCGGGAGAGTGTGTGTCCTCTTCCTAAAAAAGAACCGAGCTAAATTGCCTATGGTTAAATTTTTTGAAAAGTAGCAATTCTTACAAGGTCACACACCTAAGCACGGTTTGAGAAAGAAGTGAAGAGCTCCTAGTGCTTAACTTAGGGGGAAGGTGAAATAAAAATAGCATTTGTTCTCCTAAGTCTTATGCCCTCATATTTCTCTGCTCCTTTGCAAACCACTTAATTCAAACTTGAATTAGTTAAGTGTGGTGAACTAAAAAAGTTAAAAATGTTGCTCACATAAGAGAGATCTTCATTAGTTGTGTGGACCTCCAATGACTCTATGAATCTGTTTTCTCTTTGTTCTTAATTGTTTAATTTGCTCGGGACGAGCAAAGCTTAAGTTTATGGGGATGATGAACATAAAAATTATCGATTTTCTTGCACTTTTCACATTCATATTTTGTACAGAATTACGTGTAATCAATATGTTCATGTGCAATTTTGTGCTTTATTGTATTATCGAGTTGATTTTCCTTTTTAGTATGATTTGATGCGCTTTTGGGTGTTTTTGAGTCATATTTTGAAGGTTAGGAAATTCGAAGAAATTCATAAGATTGTTCAAGTCCATTTTCACACCCGCCCCACATCCTGAAGCCCAAATGGGCCCAAAAGGTAAGCTCCAACACAATTTTCTTTCGTTACGCGATCAGCGATGGTCAGGGTCAGGCCCAATCGAAAGACCATCGAGGCACGAGAAAAGTTCGTATAGAAGCCGAGGCAAGAAAATGGATAGAAAAGCCCGAAATTAGATTGAAGACAAGGGCAATTGCACATGCTTCGTGTTCCAACCCACAAACCAAGGCCTAAATGAGCCCAGATAAGACCCGACAAGAGCTTAAATCGAAGTTCGTCGAGTCACAAACAAAATCCGTGAAGAGGTTGGTCGAGAAAACGAGAGGAAGGGGTCCAAAACGGCGATAGAAGACGGAGGTACAAAATAGGAGAAACAGACCAACGACCGAGGCCACTACCGGACCGGCAGGACCACCGGTACTCGGTCCAGAATGTCACGCAGATCTCAGCTGCTATCACGACCGGCCAGGCTGCCGGACCGGTAGTAGGCCCGGTAGTCCGCGGCCGGTCCCCTATTTCTTGCCATGTTCATTTTTTTGACATAACTTGTACATCCGAGCTTCGATTCAAGTGATTCAAGCAGCCACGTGTAGCCAAGATGAAAACCTACAACTTTCATGTTTAAACCATGAGCCAATTCTAAGCCGATTCTTCCCAAAATTTGTTTGAAAGTCGAGTCTAGCGCGCAAGAGGGGGTTCGACCAACAACTTACAATCCCTTGTGTTTTAATTTATTTTTGACTATTTCACCCGTACTTATGGGAACCTTTTCAGCAGATTTTTCACTCTTGTATGTGTGGGCAGTGGGTGTGTATAAATACCCCCTCTTCCTTTATTTCAAACAACTTGTAAACCATTTTCCAATTTTCAAATTTATTGCTATCCTAACTACTCTCTCTCTAAAACTTTCTACTACTTTTCACTCTAGAATTAGGATTTTTCATTCTCTTCTAGAATCCACTTAGTTGTTCTTGAGGACTTGAAGGATTTTAGTGCTTTTTGGATATAATAGGCGAAATCCAACTACGAACAAGGATTGAAGTTCAATTGAAGAAATCATACTAGACTAAGCTTTCTCATTCTCTATCTTCTCATTTATTGCATTTTCATTTATTACACTCATCCCCATCCCATTTATTGCTTAGTCTATGTATTTATTGTGCTCTTATTAATATATTCATAGCTTCTGAGTAGTTAGTTTAGGTCTCTAGGGTTGGGAGTAACCTAACCCTAGAATTTATGAATCTTGTTGATTGTTGATTAAATTGTGGGGATTTTTGTGTTTGGAATCAATATTATGGAATTGTATGAATTATATTCTAGGAGTAGCTAACCGAGAATATATTGGTTCTCCTCGAAGGTCCATGAGGGACGAAGGGAAAACCCGAATCGTGTGTATTGATCTTGTAGGATGTTTTAGGGCTTCGTTCCCTAGGCTAGATCCTCTTGTGGTAGGATTTTGAGGATTAACTAAATTATTTTCATAATTTACTAACCTTTAGGTCTAGTAATTCCATCATTGTCCATAATGATTGGGATTGGAGTAAATTAGGTGATAGTTGGTTAATTTGCTAAAACTCCCTCTTCTTACCCGTTTGGGTTCCCAAATTGGAACAAAACCTTCCAACACAATCTCTCGTTTAATTGGTAATCACAAGGCATAATTTCTTGGAAATAAGTGAAACCTAACATTAGAAACCCGCTTTTAGTTGAGAGTATTTCTTAAATCATGATTGCGCCCTTAATATTTTTAGGAATTAATTAATCAACTTCAATTTTTCCACTTAGCCTAAATTTGCTAATAGATAAAAAAAATGACATATAAAAATATATTATAAAATTCATTTAAAATTAAAAAAATCTAAAGAATTATTTTTGAAAATTACTTTAAAAATTCTAATTTTTTGAAAATCCAGAAAACTAAAAAAAATTATTCAGAAAATTATTTTTAAATTTCTAAATATAATTTAATATTAAAAAATAATTGAGACATTTTATTTCTCAAAATTATTTTAAAAATTCTAGAATTTTTTAAAATTAAAAAAATAAAAGAAATAAGATCTAAGGTGGGTAGTGACATCGGTAAATATGGTGTCACCTTGAATGGTTGACGGTGCTGAGCAGACATTTAATTTTTAGAAATAATTTTAATTTAATTTTCTGAATTTTAATTATAGAATTTTTAAAATAATTTTTAGAAATAACCTTTTTAATTTTTTTGGATTATAATTAAATTTAGAATTTGAAAAATTATTTTCAAAAATAATTTTTTTAATTTTTTGGATTTTAAAAGAATTTTATAATTTTAAAAATAATTTTCAGAAATTAATTATTTTATTTTTTGTAAATGAATTTTAGAATATATTTATATATATATATATATTTATATATATATTGTTAATTTTTTTATAAACATAAATTTTTATGATTTGGCAAAAGTTGCCCATTAAGTTATGATTTAACAAAAGTTGCTCAAAATGTTACGTTGGAGCCACCTAGGATGCCATGTAGACGCCAATCGCCGGAATTCTTAAACTCACCGGGCACGTGACTTTTAGTGAATCCCAGTGAATTTTGGGCAACATTTGCGCGAGTTGATTACTTAATGAGCAACAATTATCACCTCAAAACATAACGATGAGGTGCCACCCTCTATACTTAATGAACAACTTTTACAATATTCCTTTTTAAAAATTAATACATTAATCAACAGATAGGCAATATCTATACTCAATTCGTCCAATAGACAAAAAAAGCATTTCAACTAAAAACAAGTCCTAGAAAAGAATTTATTTTGAAGTCATGCATAGTTTGATATTATTTTATACACCTAGGATGTAATGAATATTTTAGAATACAAGATAAAACACGATTTAAATAGAAAATTTCATCCTGAATTTTTAGATGAAATATCTGTAAACCCCTTATGACAAAAAAAGCAGAAAATTGTTGAAAATTGAATGTAATCATATACAAGATTGTTAAACTCGCTTTTTCTGACTAGAATCGTAACGACTGTCAGACGATTAATAAAATTGAATGATAAAATTGAATCCTAAAATAGTAGCATTTTACTAACCACCTAAAAATTATTGGAACCTCAATATTATGTCTACCATCTCGTCCATTATGATATATTTCTCTACATTTTAACATTACAAACACACATATATATGCATTCAGGAAATATGAACTTATTTTTTGAAAAGAATATCTTATGCTCTCTAATATTTCAACATTATAATTGATATATTTACAAAAAATACAACATGGTGCCAAAAGCATTTGTATTAGCAATTTTTTTTTTTATTATTATTTTACAAAAATAACAAAAAGATCATGATAAAAAAAAAGCCAAAATTGGAAAATATGTATACATTTATGAGGAAATTCTTTAGCATCAGGCCCTTGATTACTAGTTGAACCTTGGATTGAGAATGTTTATGTAATTTTTACGGTTGTTAACTGATTGGATTATGTTTTTGGAATGTTCAATGTTATTTGGGATTGTTGATTCACACTTATGAATTGAATTATGGTTTGATTACGCATTTGGATATTTGTTTGTGTGTTGCTAGAATTGGGCTTATAATCCGTAATTTTTATGAATCCGATTCCCGTGTAGCAAACAATAGATTTATTTTATTGAGGATAACATAGAATTCGACCATTAATACCGAGCTTACGAGTTTTATGTCGAATCTACTCCGTTGTCTTGATTTTTAATGCACTTGATTATTGATTTTTAAAGAGCTTGTTTTAGGAATTGATAAGCTGAGTAGAATTAATTGAAGAGCTTGTTTTGATTAATAATACTTAAGAGACAACAAGATTGATAGAGCTTGTTATTACTCTTGGAGTAGGAGTTCTAAGGCTAACCAATTGGGTAATAACATCGATTACATAAATTATTCGAAACAAGGGGATACTTGATCAAGGGTTGAGTCCTTTAATCATATTTTAAAACCCAAAAATCAATCTACTTATCGTGTCATCTTATGTTAGTTGAATCTTAAGTTTATTTGATCATAGTTTAATAGTTGTTCTTGGTAATCAACAGTAGTTTATAGTTGGATAATCAAACCCCCCTTCCTCCAACTTTATTGCTTTCATTATTTGTTCCTACCTTTCTTTATATTTTATAATCGCTTGATCTATCAAAATGACACTAGACTACCGTTCCTCGTGGGATAGACACTTACTTGCCACTCTACTAGTTAGAGTTGTGGGATTAGGTTAAGCATGTATTTACATATACAAAATTAATTTGGTACAATCTAACGACTCATCGTTACCATCGATCCACAAAGATTGTTTCCAATGTTCAACCCTAATTTTAATAATTCTACTCTATCTAGACTCTCGAATAAGTGGTTCAATTTGTGCAATAATCTAAATTACAAGATATAACTAATTAACTAACTAATGCTTGGTTAACAAAATCACAAATAGCAAGGAAAGATTCAGATGAGATTAAGACGTATTCTAGGGCTTCAATTTCTACTATAATTTCCTATGTTTACTTATCCTAAATTCTAGACTTTTAAGCCAATTATATAATCTATTAGGCGGCACGAATATTGATTAACCTTTTTCTCGGACGACACTAATGTGTAGGTCAATTAGAGATAATTACCCTCTCGAGCTAACTATCACCTACAGACTCCCAAAAGTACCTAGACCAATGCCTACATAAACACCTCACTCATCTTGGGCGGATATTTGTATTTGTGCTATGTGTTGTAAGTCTATTAATAACCCCCCTCCTCTCGGACGACGAGTAGTTAAACTTGTTGATTAATATCACATGATCAATTTGACAAAATCATATAAATAAAACAAACACATAGATAAATGAAAAAAATGAAGTCTAGAATTTAAATGGGAAAAAATCAAAGCATAATCAATACGTAGTCTACTTTCTTACCCTAGAACACAAGAAGTATAGTTACTCATGTCTAAAGTTAAAAACCAACATAATTCATGGAAAACATTGTTGATAAATACAAATAAATAAAAAGAAATAAAACCTGAAGTCTCGCTCTCGATCTTCGTCCCTTGTTCTTCGACCCTAGCCTTCATTCCAATGATAGATTCCTCCCTTTTTTCTCAGCCTTGGAAGTTTCTATATATAGTTTAGGATCAACTGGGGTCGAATTGGGATGATAACGACTAGGAAATTAACTTAACTAAATAATGAACACGAGCGATTTAGTGACTCAGCCACTTCAGGTTCGTCCTTTAGCTCTTTTCCTTCTGTTTTCTCCCTATTTGACTTGTTTCTTCTCCAAACTCCATCCAAGTGGATTTTTTGGCATAAAATCACCTATTTAACTCCAAAACAAGCACAAACATGTCATACGGCACAATATGATTAATATCATCACATTTCGGCCAAATACACATGCAAATGTTATAAAATACCCTTCTAAATCAACCTAAAATGCATGCATACACAACATGTATCAAAATCCCCCAAACTTAAACTGCTGTTCTTACCCGAACAACAAAATGAAAAACAACAAGAACTTCAAGAATTTAGGGCGATTAGATGATGGATCTAGTCTCAGTAAGGTTTTTCAGAAAATTGACAACATAGAAATTTGAGCATATATGACACGACAATACGTCGAATACTTCAAGACAAGAGACTTTTAAATAAGTTATCCTCACCGGTTTAGTGTATCCCTCATCTCTCAAGTGTATAGAATGGGACATGTTTACACTCAGATTGAACCATATGCACCGTCTACCATAAGCTTGCCTATTGTCTAATTTTGACCTCATACTTGACACGTGTGATAAAGAATAAAAAAGGTAGTTATTTTTAGTTGTAATATAGGCTTAAGGTAAGGTGGGACAGATTTGGAACAAGTGACATACTTTTGGACTAATCAAGTTATTCCTAACTTGACTACCCTCAACAACATTCACACAAGCCTCACTCTTCAATTCTCAGAAAAACCATTTAATATGTCTTCTTCACCCCACAACCAATTGCTCTTAATGTAAACTTATTCGAGTACCACATAGGGACTACTCGATCCCTTTCAACTGATAATGCATTTTAATCAATTTCCATGTTCTAACCTCTCCTAATTAATAAAACACATGTGTACAACTTTCTTTTTCTTTGGATTTTTTCAAACGATATAAAACAATTATGAGAGGTTATTCTTTCTCAACTTTTTGCCTACATCCATTCATTCCTTTCACCAAAAATATCTCAGTCATCGTTTCCACTTTACCCCTATGCTTCCTCCCTTTTCTACCTTTCAATCCACCTTCTTCTTACTTAATTAGTCCAATTAGGGCCAAAGGCTAAATGAATGGTATTAGGCTTGTAATATATGGCTAAGAAACGACAAAGCTTCAAGGCTCAAAGTGGTTGACTAGGGATTTTTTCAAATTTCGGAAAAAATGATCAATTTATGGCTAGAAAATAGGCTAAAAGACAAGAATGCATAAAATCATTTTCTAAGCTGCAACGTATACTCGACACATTCATAAACAGACTCAAGGCGAGTTCTAGAGACTAAATTACATTTTGACCAATAATTCACACCGAAAGAAATATAAATTACTCCAGTGAAGGGAGTACAAATAAAGCTCAAGTCTCATAGGCTAAATTGATCATAAATCTAAAGTTCAAGCTTAATTTCATCTCAATACGCTTATCATACTTTTCTATATGTCAAAACTAACAAAACTCACACATCCCCCTACCTATAAAAGTGTTGGTGTTTCTTACAAAATAATGTATGGACAAAAATATCCCTATATCAATAACTATAAGTTAAGGTTAAATAAGTAAATTGTTATATAATTAAGTTGCACTAATTAATTCCAATTCCAAGATAATAATGGTGGAAATATAACCTATATCAATTACTATCATAAAATAAAACTTTCATAAAAACAAAAACAAAAACTAAAGGTATTACCTATTTATTTATATTTAAGGTCTTATTACATGCTGTAATATGATATATATTTATTTATTTATATTAGTTTAGTTGGATTTTTGTAAATGAGATTTTAAGTGGGTGTAATTTTATTTAATTTAAGTTTATTTGGTTGTTTTCTAGATTAAATTTATAGAGTAGCACCTTTCAATTTTTACGAAATTATTTTCCAAATCGTTGATGCAGGTATTGTAATTTTTATGACCAATAATTTTTGCACTTCAAATTATGTTTGAATCATGAAACCTTCTCCTAATTAATTAAATGAGAAATGTGATATTTCACCACTAAACTGGATGGTTAAGATGCCTATCATAACAATCCTGATAAGAATTGCAATATATTAAGAAGGATAAACGAGAGTTCAATAATTTTGATCTATAACTTAAATGTTTTTCAAATTTTAAATAAAGTTAATTCCATATTAAATTATGTCATAAGACCTTGCTAATCGTATATATCAGATAAGCATATACTTAGTTGATGTGATTTATTTTTATTATTTTAAGCCAAGGATTATGAAAATTTTAACATTTCTACCTTTTCAATTTTAACAATTCAAGTAAAAATTATATAATTTCAGAGAAAATTAGGAATAAGTTTATTGATGAATCTTCAAGCTAATAAAGTGAGTTACAATAACAGGGGTGGTAAGAAATATTTGTAGTAATTTATTATTTTAGTTGTGCCATATCTTTTAGATAAAAAGTTTAAAAGGGTTCTCATAAGAACTTCTGTAAGAATTTATTTGATATTATTTTCATCATTTTTAAGTTAAGGATTATCGACATTTCATATATTATATATATATATGTGTATGTATATGTATGTGTGTGTGTGTGTGGTTTTTAATTAACTATGGATGTAAAATATATCTCAATTCTCTAGGGAAGTTAAAGAAAAATTATAGACTAATGAGGAGATTTTATTATTAATTTTATTTAATATTGGTGTTTAATAAAATTATAAGCAAACATGACAAACATTTTACTGTACTAAATTATTTTTTTCCTTTTTTGTTGGATGATTTAATTTAATTACTTAGCTGTGTCATGTCTTATTCTGAAAAGTTTAATAAGAGTTTCGTGTGATGGAAAAAAAGTAAAAGAAACATTGTTTCTGATTTTAAATAAATCTAAATAAAAGATATATATATAAGATGAAAAGTTCACTTCAAAAACGAATTTCATATTTGTAAAGAAAGAGGAAGGAGAAACAAAACAAATAATTTTGTTATTAGTCAAAGAAAAAATGAAAAAAAATCACAATAGAAATAAGTAGGTCTCCAAGAATCATTCAAGGATTTTAGAAGGTCTTTAGTTTGAGTAAACAAAATTAATCACTTAAAATTATTACATAAATATGTATCTTTGTGGCTTATTAGCTTTGATATCTAAAGTTAATGGCCGAAACTCAAAATATAGTCCACTAACTATAAAATCCACTAATTTTTTTGATCACGTATATTTTGCAATTTTTACAAGAAAACATCGACAATCCACCTACGGTGGAATTAAAAAAAATAAATCAAAGAAAACATAAATAAGTGCTAATACATATTGTGTGATAATAAATCACACAAAAGAACTATTTGTGTTGATGGGAAAAAAGAGTACCTAAAGTATTCTAAGTATATTTAATCATCTAATTAATTTTTTAGTCATGGAATTCCATGGATTTTTCAAGCCTATTTAATCAAAGTATTAAAAAAATATAATTTTGAAATTCATGTGCACAATGGACAACGCGGTGAAAATAGAAAACTAGAAGTCTAAGAAAACATAAAAATAAAAGAGAAAAAAAAAAGAAGTCATGCATACACAAAAATAAGACCATTTATATTGCATGGTCCTATATCAAGGAAACAATTCTTTAGTTTTGATGTTTTTTAAAAGAAAATGTCCCTAATTATAAATCAATCTAAACTAAAGAAATATACTCCCTCCATTCACAAATAAATGTCATTTTAGACTTTCAAGTGGAAGTAAGAAATTATGGGATATACAACAACACCTCTGCAATTGTCTCTCTGTCATTTTCTTTATTACCATAAATTTCTCCAAACTTTCTTTATTTAATATTATAAATATTTGTATGAAAATTTCCTTAGATTTAGCTAAGATAGAATGACACTCTTGTGAAAAATGATTTTTCCTATAATGACACTTATTTGTGAACGAAGGGAGTATGTATATACATATATATATACACATACATACATACATATTTATATATGTATATTCAAAATATGTATGAAAATAAAGATATAATAAATTAAAGGAGCTTAATGAAACATTAAGTATAATTAATTTAAAAGATAAAGAAATATTGAGAACACAAAATATTTTGATTATTAATTATGATTTTCAGCATATATCTTTAGGATAAAAAGTAGACTTAAAAAACATTTTTAAATTTGCAAGGAAAGAGGAAGAAGAACAATAAAAATTAATTTTTTATTACTCTAAAGAAAAGTGAATTTTTTTAAACTAGAAATAAGTAGGTTTACTCCAAGAATCTTTCGTAGATATTAGAACGTCCTTAATTTAAGTGAATAAAAATTAATCATGTAGGAGATAAATATGTATATTTTCGGCTTATTAGCTCTGACATCTAAAATTATTTGGTGAAATTCAAAATTTAGTCCTCTAACTATAAAACTCAATAACTTTTTGATTCTGTACATTTAATCATTTTTACTAGAAATCATTGACAACATCTACATAAAATGGAATATTTCAAAAAACAATGAAAATCTAAGATAACATAAAATAAGAGCTTACATACTAATGCGATAAAAGATCAAGCAAAACCTATTTTGTATTGATACGAAAAAATAGAACTGAAAGTATTCGAAGTATATTTAATCATCTAATTAAATCCTTTAGTCATAGAACACCAAGAGTTGTTCTAGAAAGTTCTAAAAGTATAATATGAAAGTTCATGTATTCCATATGCAACAAAATAAACTTTACAATCTAGAAGTCTATATTAAAAACAAAAACAAAAAGAATAAAATTTATAATAATCCAAGGAAACACAATTATAAGACTTTACATGCTGCACAATCATAAATCATAAATCTAAGTGTTTATATTTTTTTATAATATATATATATATATATATATATGTTTTTTAATTCTTAGTTTATTTAATCATTTCATTATTTCTTTTTTATGGTGCACCTTAATATTTTTAGCCAATTCAATTTAATGAGACTTATATATTTATTTTTATAAACTCACGTATATCACGTGCAACGCACGTGAGACTTTACTAGTAAAAGAAAAGTTCAAGATTTTTTTAACTCATGGCTTTTGACTCAAAAAACTAACTAAGACTCAAAACTCACACATAAAAGCAATAAAAAATAAACTAAATGCACAAATTAAATAAAGCATAAAATAAACCTAAACTAAACACGACATGAGAATGCAACAATGGGCTCACAGACCCTTTTTCTAATCTCAAGAAAATAATGGGTACACAGACCTGACACCACAAACTTCATTAGAATATCCCAACAAAGCAAACAAAAATAATAGGAATGAAATAATTAGTAAGTAATAACACACTTAAACTAATTAAGAACATAAACCGTAAAAAGCGACTAATACATCCAACTATACACCCCTCCCCTAAACTTGGTCGAAGACCACTGTTTGTGGGAAAAGAGTGGTACACCTTGGTGCTTACTCATAGTGTGCTAGAGGCGGTGGTGGTGGGGCATAACCCCTTCGAGACCAAATTGGGTCATTGTATCCATCTACTGCTGTTGATACGCCCATCTCTCATCTTGTCGCTATCTCCATTGGGACTCTGTCTCCCATCTCTCGTCGTGATATTTCTTCTAATCAGTCACATGCTCCCATCTTTCATCTAGTTGGTACCGCCACACATTGTCTTGCTCAAGCCTTTGAGTGTACGTGTCCATTGACTGTTGTTGAGTGTTTGACATAGAATCGAGCTCGTCTCTATAGAAGTTCACATCATCTCTTAGAGAGGTTATTAACCCTTCCAAGTACTCAATGACATCCAAGGCAAACTCAACAATACGAGCCGGTCTCTTTCA
Source organism: Ajuga chamaepitys (assembly GCA_958295605.1). Lineage (NCBI taxonomy): Eukaryota > Viridiplantae > Streptophyta > Magnoliopsida > Lamiales > Lamiaceae > Ajuga > Ajuga chamaepitys. The sequence continues at coordinate 12,865,041 of OY282502.1, read as the reverse complement.
TGATGGGCGTGCATAATGACGACTCCTTTCGGCTTGTGCGGGCTTTTCCTAATTTCCCTCTTCCAACTGATCCAGAACTCGCCCTCCTTGAGAACCAAACCTCTATGTTTGGTACCTATGACGTTCGTCTTCATTGGTTGTTCTAAATACCGCAGGATGGGCTTAGTAGCTAAGCTTTAGTTTGTGGTGTCCTCAATACGTTTGATCTTAGTTAAGCAAGGTTAGGGTAATCATAGAATGGGTCCCACATTTTGGATAATATTCAGGACCGTCTTATTTTTAATAGCTCGGGGTTCCCCACCCTTGTAGCTAGATTTACTACCCTCATCTAGTCCAACTCATCCCATGTAAGCAGTGTTGGTCTAACTTCTGGTTGAAGTCTACAATGGGGACTCCTACATGCGCTGCAATCAGAGTGATCAATCCTCTAATAGATATATCATCATTTTGGCAAAGAACAATGTTAATTGGCCTAAAAGTTGTGTGACCACATCCACCTTGTACTGTGCTAAGATGTTCCACAGTAATTGCAGCTCGATCTGTCAACTTGCCTCGTCTACTCACGAGCGAAACTAGCTAGAGCCAACATCTTCTAAAGATACCTAACCATTGGGCTCTGTATCCATGAAATTTTATTGTTCTTGTTGTTAAACGACATTGGTTCAACAACACCGGGCGCCTCTGTCAACATCACCTAGAACTGATTCTCATCATAAAGCCACTGAGGGGATTTCCTATCAGTCGGCGGAAGATCATATACCTTATCAAGCTCGCTAAGGATGAATTTGAACCATTGATTGCACAACTGAAATTCTACGCCAATTGCTCGCTGGGGTCGCTTTTCATAGTATTCCGTCGAGATAAGAATCGCCAGAGTGCTCAGAAATTCTAAAGTGGTCCTCTTGTATGTCATTTGTGGCTACATCATCTTGACTATGCCCACTCCATTAAGCAGGTTCCAAATATTGTCATGGATTCCCATTGCTCGTTTCAGTCGGTCATCTGTATACCGAGTGGGTACCATCTTTCTTGGGAATAACTTTCTCCACATTTTTACGCTCATCACTTTCTAGCACAACACTGAGGTGCCTGCTATCATACGAGTCCCAGACCGGTACCTCCTTTGGAGTCGAGTCCTAAGTGACCTCCTTTTGCTTTCCCTTACCCTGGTTTTTAGGAGGCGTAATGATTTCCTACACACAATCCACCTTCACTAAATTAGATGCAAAGATAACATCAACTTGCATCAACTAAGTAAAGCACATATCATAAAGTTTAAACAAGTTAATTGAGCAATCATGCAATATGATCAAAACACATGGAGGCACATATTTTCTATGTTTCCACATAATAATTAGGCAACCCCTACTGATTAATTTAATTCATTTTACTCAACAACCTAATTAACAGTAAAACATACCCACCATAGGTGTTCGATAATATGTCACAATGAACCTACAATTTAAAACTTAAAAATGGTGCAATATTATCATTACCCATACTATAAACACACCAAAATCAAAATTTACCCTATCAATTGTACATTAGAATGCAACTAATTAAGCAAAATCACAAAAAATAGCACTACAAGTGCTCTCATTCAAATCATACTAACATTCTTGCACAACTACCCGTATTCCTCATATAAATCGAAAATTAATGCTCAAAGTATTAAGGGAAGGGTTAGCCTCACTTACCGAATTAGTTTACTTGGAAAGAATCAAAGAATTTCGTACCTTTTTGAATTTTTAAATGTATGCTCTAATTGCTCTTGAATCATAAAATTTGAGTGTGTATTTGTAATTATATGGTGTTAGTGGTGTATAGAGGTCAAGGTGTATGAATGTGGTGGGAGACTACAGAAATTGAAGAGAGGATTTGTGTGTGTGTAAGTGTGTGTTTGCGCAAAGGAGGAAAGAAAGAGATATGAACATGTTTCTGCTGGGTTGCGACATTTAACCTGAGTTTTGGGACACACACGACTGCGTTGTTGAACGCGGTCACGTTCGTGTCCTCAGTCCTAATTAAGTTACGCAGGCCAGTTATTTCACGGCCATGTTGATGAACGAGACCGTGTTGGTTACTTGCATAAACGGCCACGTTGACGGACACGGTCGTGTTAAGCGCACAGTGCTAACATGCTTTTCCACGCATTTTATTTTACGACCGTATTGACCAACGTGGTCGTGTTGGCTTCCTTATTCCAACACTTGAATCTTCACTTCTTGTGCCTCTTTTTGTGAATTTTCGATCTGTTTCATCACCCTTATACTTCGTGTCATGTTATTATTCAAAGATTCAATAAAAAGAAGTTATAAACAAACATAAAACACAAAAATAATGAAATACGGAAAATTAAAGAAAAACGGTAAACGTCGGGTTGCCTCCCAACAAGCGCTACGTTTTATGTCTTTAGCCTAACGACCTTTTCAGGTTCTAGTTTTTCTTGTTCAACCGTACTTTGTGCATGGTCCTAACTTACGCTGGCTTGTAGTATTTCTTGATACGTTGACCGTTCACTTGGAATGAGCTTCCGTCTTTATTCAATAATTCCACTATGCCTGATGGTCGGACACTCTTGATTGTAATTGGTCCTGAACATTTTGATTTCAATTTACTCGGAAAGAGCCTTAGGTGGGAATTGGATAGTAGGACTTGATTACCAGCTTTGAATCTTTGAGTTTTGAGCAATTGATCATGGAATCACTTTGTTCTCTCCTTGTATAAACTCGAGTTCTCGAATGCTTGACTCTAAAACTCATCTAGCTCGTTGAGTTTGACGATGTATTCTAGTCCCGCCGCTTGGAAGTTGAAATTCAACTTCTTAACAACCTAGTATGCTCTATGTTCCAACTCAACCGGAAGATGGCAGGACTTGCTAAAACGAGCTGATATGGTGACATCCCCAACGGAGGCTTGTATGTCGTTCTATATGCCCATAAGGCATCATCGAGTTTCATGGCCCAATCCTTCCTATTCTCATTCATTGATTTCTCGAGTATTTGCTTGATCTCTCGATTATCCAATTCTGCTTGACCATTGGCTTGAGGGTGATATGGAGTAGTCACTCGATTCTTACCCCCATACTTGGCTAATAAAGCTGCTAGCCACTTGTTACAAAAGTGAGGACCCCCATTGCTAATTAAGGCTCTTGGAGTCCCCACGTGATGATGTTCTTGTGGAGGAACTTGAATACCACCTTAGAATCATTGGTTTAGGTCGAAACAACTTCCACCCATCTTGAGATATAATCTACTGCTAATAGCATGTATTGGAAACCTTTAGAGAAAGTAAATGGCCCCATGAAATCAATATCCCACACATCAAATAATTCCACTTCAATGATACTTGTGAGAGGCATCTCATGTTTCCTAGATATTCCACCTGTTCTTTGGCATCAATCGTACTACAATATAAAGTTATGGTAATCCTTGATGATCGAAGATCAATAGAATCCACTTTGTAACACTTTCACAGCTGTTCTGGCTGAAGCGTATCCACTTGGAGATGAGTGGCACTACCTAATGATGTCTCCCACTTCATAATGAGGAATACATCTCTGTATGATTGTATCGGCATAACTCCTAAAAAGGTTTGGGCCATCCCATATGTAGAACTTGGCGTCATGAAAGAACTTCTTCTTTTGATGTGACGTTAAATCAAGAGGTAGGACACCACAAGCCAAGAAGGTGACTAAGTCACTATACCATGGAATATCCTCTACTGTCAAAATGTACTCATCGAAGAATGTCTCTTTAATTATCTACCTTTGCCTTTCTTGTTGGCTTCATTAGTAGTTTTGGATAAGTGGTTGGCAACCACGTTCTCACACCCCTCCTAGTTTTGAATCTCCGCATCAAACTCTTACAAGTATCGAATAGCAGCATGGTCTGTGGAGACTATAGTCTTAGTGATATAAGTTGTGTATACATACATTTTACGTCGTTTAATATAGATATTTTATGATATTTGCATGTATAATTGGTCGAAATATATAATATTCCTTATATTGAGCATTTTAACGTGTTTGTCTAGGTTTTGGAGCAAAATAGGTAAATATCTGCAAAAAGGGGCATTTGAACAAAGTCTGGAGAAGAAAGGAGAAGAGTAGGAGCAAAAGTGAAAGAAAAATGACAATGAACGGACAAGAAGAGGAAAAACCAGCCTTAAACCGATTATGGATCAGAATGGCCGCATCCACTGACGCAGCCGTGGAAAATGTGGCTTAGATAAGCCTAGGAGCCCTGGACTCCCAACACAGTCGTTGCCAAACGCGGCTGCATCAGTGGAACAACCATGTTGGTGAGAGAGGTCGCATTCGTGGGTCGACCAAATTTAAGTTATACGTGTTTTATCCTAAATTCGCTCGAATTCAACACCACATGATCCCAAAATTATAAATAGAGGCTTCAAAGACTAAAGAAACATACTATCATCATTGGAGAATACCTCGGAGGTAAGATCGAAGAGCAAGGAATAACGAGATGATGATCAAGATCAAAATTCGGGTTTTGTTATTTCCTTTCTTTGTAGTTAATTTTGAATATGTTTGTTTATGAATCTAATTGGTTTTTAACTCTACTTATAAGAAGCTAAACACCCTATTGTTCTAGGGTAGGTAACAAAATACTATGTTTTGATTTTACGTCTTTAATTCTAGACTCCATTATATTTGTATATCTATGTGTTTGTGTTATTCCCATGATATGTTTAAATTGATCACTTAAATATTGACAAACTTAATTTCTAACCCTAAAATACTGCAAGTCTACGGGTGTAGATGTGTATAGAAAAAGTCAAGGTCGATCCACAGGGAATGGGTTAACGTAGTTCGATACCCTAATTATCTAGGATTATCCTAACTAGATACTCAAAGTGGTGAATGATTTGATTAAACTAAATTTCATATACTAATAAACCAAATTAATTAACAAACGGGAAGTTCCAACCAACGAGGATGTATCCTAGGATTTCGATTTCAAGAATTATGCTAATGATGATTAATGTCTAACTTATAAACTTTTAAACCAGTTAATTATCTATTAGGCAGCACTTAATTAATCTAACCTTTCTCTCGAAGCGACTAAGTCGTAGATTTATTAAGATAATTACTCTTTCGAGTCAATTAATCATAACAACTCCTAACAACCCCTTAACTTTTTGCCTACACGATCATAGACAATCGTGTTATGTGTTGTCGTCTATTAACAACTCCCTTCTCTCAAAGTGAACAAGTAAATTAAACCCAATTGGCCAGATTAAATTCAATTATAGGATTAAACCATACACATAGATAGATAATGAAATTCTAATCCTAGGACACGAGTAATTTAGCTACTCATATCTACTTACAAATCAAAACAATAATTTAAGGAAAACATTGTTAAGAACTTGAAAATAAACAAAGAACTATTAAACCCGATTGCCAACTCGTCGATCTTCGTCTTCTCTCTCTCACGGGTTCTACTCCGATGTAAAAGTATGAGAAACTATACTATATGATGTGTCTAATTGTTCTATGAGTGTTCTGTCCCTAAAAATCGAGCTTGGGGTCCTTTTTATAGAGTTGGGAACGAATTTTTGAGAAGATAGGATCAAAATCCTACTAAAATTAGGAAATCTTCATAAAAATGGACCTCTAACGCCGCCGCGCACAAGCTATGATGCAACCGCAATAAGTTGTACCCAAAACACCTTAAAATGGGTGATTTTGGAGCGGCCGCGAAGGCCTTTTGACGCGCCCCCGCGCCGTTTGCGCAAGAAAGTTTTTAGGTTTGACTTCCAAGCCATTTTTGAGGGACTTTCGTTCATTTTTGGGTTTGACCTCTTTCAAGAAACGTTGTAACTTTTTGAATCAGCTTTCCAACGCCACCAATTTCACCTCAATTAGAGTTGTAGATCTCAAGATATCACCAAAATACTAGAGGTGTGTCAAGCTGACATAAAACTTCAGTTTCGGGACACCTTTCGATTGGACCACTTTCCATATTTGACGCGACCGCGTTGGTTAGGTAGCTTATTTTCCATGGCCAAATTTGACATGGCCGCGACCATAGATGAGGCCATGGTCGATCCTTTTGCTCCTTTAACTCCCTTTTCGTTCGTTTTGACCATATTTGACTTGTTTCTTTTTCGAACTTTGTCCAAATGGAAAAAAATCACCTAATTAACTTCAAAACACGTCAAAACACGTCAAATGATCCAATATGATAAATATAAATGATCGCCGGCCAAATATGCACGTAAATGATATAAAATATGATTCTAAATCGACCTAAATACATGCATAATTAGCGTGTATCAAAACCCCCCAAATTTATAAACAAAAGACATAAAGAATACAAATGATTATGCATTTGTTTAGGGCGATTAGATGATGAACACCATTTCAGACTGACTTTTTTTCAAAAGGTTAGGCAACATAATAAAACTGAGCATATGTGATAATGCAAAAATCAACTACTTTTGTGACTTTGAACTTTCGAATTATTCGATCCTCACCGGGTAAGTGTTCCACTCATCTCTCAAGTGTTTAGGTTAAAACGTATTTTTCCTCAAATTGAACTATATGTACAATCTATCATAAGCTTGTCAATCGTCTAAACTAGACCTCGTTACTCGATATGTGTGACAAAGGATGGAAAAAGGTCTTTCTTTTGTTGTGGGCTTAAGGTAAGGTGGTATATATTTGGATAAAAATGACTATTTATTGGACTAATCAAGTTACGTCTAATCCGACTAACCCGCAATGTAATCACTCAACCTCACTCTTTAAATCTCAGCAAGTTACCCCGCAAAGTGACTTCTTCACCTTCGAGAAACCTTACAACTTAAGTGTTTTTTCACTCACAGTCAACTATAAGGGTACCATATTTTTTGGACTACCAGACTGTTCCATTCAACTCAAACAATTTAAGCACTTTATTTCGTAGCCTCTTCTTAACAAAACTGAACAAATTGTAAACAACAAACTCTTTTTTTTTTCTTTGTCCAAAATTTTCCTTCCTTTTCTTTTTCTTTTCCTTTTTCTTTTTCTTTTTCTTTTCTTTCTCTTCTCTTTTTTTTTTTTTTTTTCTTTCGCACTAGGAGAGGCTATTCTTCTCGGCTTTTCACCTATCATTTTGTTCTTCCCTTCATGTTATGAATATCCACTAGTTTTCCCTTTTCTTCCCAAAATTTCACCCCACTACCTTCCAATCCTCCTCCCTCTTACTTGATTAATCCAGTCAAGGCCAAAGATTTAAATCGAAAGGTTTTCGGCCGACATTGTTAGGCTATGAAAGAATAAGGATGTAAAGCTCAATTGGGCTAACTAGGGATAAAACATGAACTTGTGGTACAAAGGCAACTTTTCAAGGCTTAAAAAATAGGCTAAAAACAAGAATTTCCTAATATCATTTCCTAAATCACAACACATACTTGACACATTCTTAGCAAAGACTTAAAGTTAAGTTCTAGAGACTATTACACATATTCAATTAAAATTCAAACCGAAGGAAGGTATATTACTCCGAAAATGGGAGTATAATTAGGCTCAAGTTCTCACAAGGTTAATTTTGATAAAATATTCTAGGTTCAAGCTCAATTTCGTCTCAAATTACCTCTCATGCTCTATTATGTACCAATTTTGCAATAATTTCGAAAATCTTTTCATCATTAACTTTTCATCATCCATGTTTCCCTATTTTTTTCTTTTATTCTTTTATTCTTTTTAATCACTTGTTATCACTAACAACTCGGGTTTTTCTTATTCTTATAAACTCCAATTAACAATTAAAAACATAAAACCTAAAGCTAAACTGCTAAGATACTCAAAGAAAAACAATTGAACTAAAGAGTCCTATGACCCAACATGACATATAAATAACACGAACAGGTTTGTGAACCCAACAGCTCCAAAAAGACACAAGTAATGGGCACACAAACCCATTACTCCAATTAAAGCTACAAAAGCAACAAGTGGGCACGTAGACCCAATGATCAAACCAAATACGAATCAAACAACAACAAATTTAACAAGCAATAAGAAACAAAAATTTAGAAACATCAAAAGATAAATAGCGGCCAAGACGCCTCACGATTCACCCCTCCCCCAAACTTGGTTGAAAGCCAATGTTTGGAGGAAAAGAGTGGTATACCTTTGTGCTCACTCATAGTCATTGTGGTGGTGGAGGTGGATGGAAACCATGTTAGCTCCAAAATTGGGCCAATGCGTCCCACCGAATATCTTATTGTTGTATCCAAATGCGCTCCTCGACCTTCTGTGTTGCCGATTCTTCAACCATGGGTTGTTTGCCCTTGCTACGGCTGGAGCTGGCCTGATTTGGAATTTCGAACTTAAACCTGACGTGTGTGAGACGCGGCTGCGCGTAGCAGGTGACGTGGTCGCGTTAATTTGAGCTCGAATTTGAGCTTTCTGGACCCTTTTCGGCATGACCGCGCGAAGGGTCCTGTGCAGTCGCGTTGGCCCCTCAATGGTGAAACCTTATTCCAATTCCATTTGGCGTGGCCGTGTTGAGTGTTTGAAGTGGCCGCGTTGCTTTCTCAATTCAACTTCCTTATTTTGCGCTTTTCGACGCGGCCGCTACGGTGTTTCTCGCGATCGCGTTGAATCTGCTTCGCTTTAGCTCAGTTTTCTCCGTCTTTTGACCCCCGTTTCTTACTACGCTCGTCCATGTTGGTTCCTAAAACATTAAAGACACTAAAAACACACGTAAAAACATAAAATAAATAAAAACAATAAAAATTCAAAAATTACAAAAAAAAACTGTAAACATCGGGTTGCCTCCCGATAAGCGCTAAATTTTACGTCTTCAGCCCAACGACCCTCTTGGTTCTTTTACTAACCAAAGTCCAACCAACTGTCGTTACTTGCTCTCATATTAGTTACGACTCTATTTAGCAAGTTTTGACTCTTTTCAGCAGTATAAATGACACAATATTTGTTCGTTTCTTTTAGGTTCACCCTATTATAAATGGGAAGTGTGATTACTTTGTTTTGAATATGAAATATCAACTTCCCTTTAGGCATGTCTATCACGGCTTGACTTGTAGCCAAGAATGGTCTACCTAAAATGAACGGAACATCTATATTTCCTTGTATGTCAACAACCAGAAAATCACTAAGGAATTCAAAATTTTCAACTTGAATATGCACATCCTCTACTATTCCTAATGGTGTTAGTATTGATCCATCCGCCAATTGGATAGTAGTAAAGGCTTGCTTGACTACCCCTAATCCTAATTCATATATTTTAAGAGGCATTAGATTGACACTTGACCCTAAGTCACACAACACATTTTTAATAATCGACTACCAATAGAGCAAGATATGGAAAAACTCCCTAGATCTTTGTTTTTGGTTGCTCGTTTTGCATGAATGTTTGTGTTCTTCAAGGGCCTTGTATCCTCCTTCGCTTTTGCCTCTTTTTCAGCGTGTATCATCTTTGAGTCCTTTAGCTCACAATCAGCTTCCAAGATAATTCTAACTGGGAACTCTTTCATGACCCTCTTATTCTCACTATCTTTCTTGGGTTTGTCCTGCACTACAGAAAACGTACTAGAATATTCTAAAAGAATCGGGTTAGAAGAGATATTATCATGTAAACCAAATTTAGATGAATCATTAAAAGAAGAAAGTAGTATGTTTTTATCTTTATCATCGCTGCTTTCTTCCTTTGATGTTCCACTTTCTCTCTTGCTAATCTCTTCCTTTCTGCCCGTTCTCTTTTGCCAACTTCTTCCTAGCTTCACGTTTAAAAAAAATGTCACACGATAATTTATTTGGGACAATATATGCAAAACGTCCCAAAAAGCAATCTACTTGAGACGATTTCAAAATCGTCTCAAAATAAATCGCCCATAATTCCCTTATTTGTTGTAGTGATGGTTGCATGCAAACTTGACAAATGTGGGAGAGCTTTGACTAAATAGGAATGTCCCACTTTGGCAATATTGCAACAGAAGTTAAGCGAAGCTAAGAGCCTTTGGTGCAACAACTTAGTCTAACGACCTAAAATAAGTCGGCACTAGTCGAATTAGAGAAAAAATCACAAATTTAATGAAAAAGGAGGGGGCGATGGTGCATCAGCGCGCGAGTATAAACTGGATAAGGGGCGGGGACAAAAACACTACCTTCATTCACAAAGTTGCGAGTGGTCGGCGGAAAAGAAATATGATCGGTAGAATCATTGATGACGAGGGGGTTTCTTGGATGAAGGATACTCATATTGCACGTGTATTTTAAAATTGCTATGAGGAGCTATTTAAGAGTGGGGATAATTTAGTAATGAACAATGTGTTGGGGGCGGTTGACTCCAAAGTCAACGATAAGATGCGGGCTCTGCTGTCTGAGTTGTATACAAAAGAAGAGGTTATCACCGCTCTATCTCAAATGCATCCGACGGAAGCCCCCGGACCAGATGGTATGTCTGCTATTTTTCACCACAAGTTCTGGTTTATTGTTAGTCCTGATATTGTCCCATACCTGCTTAATATTCTGAATGATCATGTTGATCCCAGTATCATAAATAATACCCATATTGTGTTAATCCCTAAGAAGAAGAAACTTGTAAACACAAAAGATTATAGGCCTATTAGTTTATGTAACATTGTGTTCAAGATTGTTACTAATCGCCAGAAGTGCTGTCTTTCCCATCTTATTGACCCTTGTCAACCTGCTTTTGTCCTGGGTAAACTCATTTCTGATAATGCATTACTTGCTTTTGATATTTTCCATGCTATGAAAAATAATAAGGTTAGGAGGCAGGGCTCGTTTGCCTTTAAACTAGACATAAGCAAAGCTTATGGCACGGTGGATGGTCTAGAATGGCCTCTTTTGGAAAGGGTGATGCTAAAATTGGGCTTAGGGGATTCGACAGTTAGACTAATTATGAATTGTGTATCAACTGTTTCATACTCCATTCTGATTAATGGGAATCCGGGAGATCGGTTTGTTCCTTATAGGGGTCTCCACCAAGGGGACCCTCTGTAACCTTATTTGTTCTTGTTCTGTGTAGAGGCTTTATCCTCTTTGTTGAGAAAACAAGAGCAAGCCCAGAGGTTGAGTGGGGTACGGATTAGTAGGGAAGCTCCAAGTATTACTCACATTTTCTTCGTTGATCACAGTATTATTTTTGGAAGGGCCACTGAAAATGAATCGGAGATGGTAAAAGAGGTGATTCAGAGCTACGAGGGGGCATCTGATCAGATGATTAGTTTGGAAAAATCTGAAATAGCTTTCAGTGGTGGCGTAGAGGTAGGGACAGCCGAGGGTCTTGCAACAGAACTTGGGGTGCGATTAGTGGATAAACACCAGGTCTAATTAGGGATGTCTGCATCAGTAGGAAGGTTGAAAAATCATATCTTCCAGTCCGTGGTAATTCGATTAGGAAAGAAGTTAAAGGATTAGAAGAGTAGATCTCTTTCCCAAGCAGGGAGAACAATTCTCGTTAAATCAGTAGCGCAAGCGATTTCCTATGTATGTCATGAGATGTTTCGTTTGCCCAAGAGGACGTGTGATAGTATCAATTCTATAACGGCAAGATTCTGGTGGGGACCAAAAGAGGAGGAGCGTAGGATCCATCAGAGGTCTTGGAGCAAGCTTTATAAGTCTAACGTCGAAGGCGGGTTGGGATTTCGGGACCTTCATGCATTTAACAAACCAATGCTTGCGAAACAAGGATGGCGGCTATTATAATCACCGAATACACTTCTTTTTCATTCACTAAAGGCGAAATATTTTCCAAACTATTCGATATTAGATCTGATGGTGGGTTATAATCCAATCTATATGTGGCGAAGTGTTTGGGAGGGCCTTGGATTACTTAAGAAGGGACTTCTTTAGACAGTTGTTGATGGTTAGACGATTTGGGTATGGAAGCATGGTACGAGTCGTTGGACCGTACCAAATTAATTATATATAAATATATACTTAACCTTATCCTACAACTCTAACTAGTAGAGTGGCAAGTAAGGGTCGATCCCACAAGGAACGATAATCTAGTGTCATTTTGATAGATCAAGCGATTGTAAAATTTAAATAAAAGTAGGAACAAATAATGAAAGTAATAGGGGGGGGGGGGGGGTTTAATTATCTGACTATAAACTACTAGTGATTGCCAAGAAAAACTATTAAACTATGATCAAATAAACTTAAGATTCAATTAACATAAGACGACAAGATAAGTAGATTGATTTTTGGGTTTTAAAATATGATTAAAGGATTCAATCCTTGATCAAGTATCCCCTTGTTTCGAATAATCTATGTAATTGATGTTATTACCCAATTGATTAGCCTTAGAACTCCTACACCAAGATTAATAACAAGCTCTATCAATGTTGTTGTCTGTTAAGTATAATTAATAAAAAACAAGCTCTTTAATTAGTCCTACTCAACTTATCCATTCCTAAAACAAGCTCTTTAAGAATCAATAGTCAAGTGCATTAAGAATCAAGACTACGGAGTAGATTCGACATAAAACTCATAAGCTCGATTTTAGTGGTCGAATCCTATGTTATCCTCAATAAAATAAATCTATTGTTTGCTACACGGGAATCGGATTCGTAATAATTACGGATTATAAGCCCAATTCTAGCAACACACAAATAAATATCCAAATGGGTGATCAAACCATAATTCAATTCATAAGTGTGAATCAACAATCCCAAATAACATAGAACATTCCAAAAACATAATCCAATCGGTTAACAACCATAAAAATTACATAAACATTCTCAGTCCAAGGTTCAAGTAATGATCAAGGGCTGAAATAAGGGTGCTACTCACCCATAGAAGCTAGACTTAACAAACAGAAAATAAGTAGAAAAGCAAAAAAAAAAAAAAAAAATGATACTAAGATAGATGAAACCCAAGGTGTCAATTAGAGAAGATGATCCTTCAATCTCTGACCCAATATCCCTCCTTGGTGGCTAGAAAATGGCTGGAATTGTGGTTTTGGATAGGTCAAATTCGAAATGGAACTTATATATATAGGGGAAGAGTTATCACTTGAGTTTAAGGCAAAATCACATTCATAATTTTAATACAAGGCATAGAATCTCGGCCGAGATTCAAATGTGTCTCGGCCGAGACGAAGCAATGAGGATTTTCTGCTGGGTGAATCGAAGGCTGATCTCGGTCGAGATGCAATTGAATCTCGACCGAGATGTGAAAAGAGAATTTTCAGGGCTTGTTAGGGTTTGGCTTTTCTCGGCCGAGATTGTGTTTCATCTCGGCCGAGATCTTGATCTCTTGAAATTCTAGATTTTCCCTGGAAAGTCATCTCGGCCGAGATACATTGCTCGTCTCGGCCGAGATCTTCAACTCTTCAAAACTTTAAGTTTTCCCTGGAAGGTCATTCCGGCCGAGATTTGTAACCTATCTCGGCCGAGATCTTCCTTTAGCCCTGTCCTTTGTTGCCTCGATCGATCCATCGACTCTGCGATCTTTTGATGCTCTTTTTTTATCCATTTGCACCTGTTTCACACAAAAATGAACCAAACACTTTATTTTATCCAATGAGAATTAAATGCACGAAGTACACGTGAAATTGCACAAAAACATCACTAAATTGATACTTAAAGCGTCCTAAAGTGTGTGCACGAACACGTGTACCAAATCACCCCAAACTTAGAACTTTGTTTGTCCTGAACAAATAAAGAAAAAGAAGAAAGAACACGTGTTTAGGACAGATTTAAGTGGCAATCGGTTTCGGATTATTTTCTTAAAAGCAAGGCAAACATGAAAGTAATGAGCATGTGTGATAGGCAAAATCCACTACTTTCTGTTTGACATTCTCGACTTGAGATCCTCACCGGGTGAATGTATCTCTCAACTCTCGAGTGTATCAAGTAGGACGTGTATATGCTTGCATTGAAGTGCATGAACCGCCTACCATAGGCTTTCCAATCATCTAAACTTGAAAACGTAGTTAACAAGTGTGACAAAGAATCAAATAGGTCTTTATATAGGTTGTAGTGTTGGCTTGGGGTAAGGTGGAACAATTCTAGGTAAGAGTGACTATAAAAATGGATTAAACGAGTGGGCCCTACCCGTCTACCCCTCAAACAATAGTCATCCTTCCTTGCTCTCTCAATTCCCAATCAAGTCGATCCTAAGATTCGACTACTTCAACTCAAACTAACCTACTAATCTCTTGTTTATCATCTCTCAATTGAAGTGTATATCTGATGACGTTTTCAAATTTTAAGAGTGATGATCATAAGAAGTGTGATTTTTACTAACCTCTTCAATTCTAACACTAAGAAAGTATATACAATCAACTATTTCTTTTGTTTTTCTGATTTTTCGACTTTTTTCTCGATTTTCGATTTTTCTCAAAAATGTTTACAACCAATGGAGAGGTTAATAACCTCGATTTTTGCCTATTTTGTATGTTTCCTTTCACCCTTCAACATTTTCTACTAGTCAACCCACATTTGGCCCCAACTCTCCAACCCGACTACCTTCCAACCGCCTCCCTCATACTCTTATAGTCCATTTGGGTTCAAAGGCTAAATGAAAAGGGAATTGGCTTATAAAGTTGGCTATCAAAGAAAAAAGCTTTAAGCTCAAGGGGCTTAACTAGAGACAATTTCATGTTTGGTAAAAAAGGAATATTTTCAAGCTTTTGAAATAGGTTCGAAACAAGAAGTGCCTAAAATCATTTTCAATGCCACAACATGTACCGACTTATTCAAAATTAGAGAATCAGGGCAAGTTCTAGACGAAAATGCATGCATTCAATAAATTTCACACTGAAAGGAATTTTGAATTACTCCTAAAATGGAAGTATCATTTTAAGGCTAAAAAACTCACTTGGTACAAATTTTGATCCCAAGTTTTAAATGCAAGTTGATTTTGCTTCAAAAGCCTATCATGCTCTATCAAGTGCCATTTTCAACAAAAAATTTGTTCAAAAATTTTCTTCATTAACCAGTTATTCAACACCATCCAGTTTATTAACAATGCAAAAGACTAATCCATACAAAGATACCAAACCATTTCAAGTCTAATAAATCCCAAATGCAATAGAGTAGCATACGAAAAATTAAGCTTGTGGGCTGCCAATATGTACACCTGCCAAAACTTCCCCAAACTTGGTTGAAAACCAAAGTTTGTGAGGAAGAAAGGGTACGAATTGGTGTTCCAACTCACAATGGTTTTTGGGCTTCGTCACTCTCATTTGGTGCTATCTCTTTGAATTTAATGGCTTGGTCAGTTCCTCATTATCATAGTATCTGCACTCTAAAAGAAGATAATAAGACAATATCTAAATATAAGTGAACACCCTAAACTACGAAATTGAATATACGAAAAGCAATAAATATCGGGTTGCCTCCCGACAAGCGCCTTTGTTTAATGTCGTTGGCTCGACGGATGCTCTTTCCCTTAGTGTTGATTCCAAGGTGATTTCCATATTGGTCCAGACCACTACTAGGGTCGGCGACATCTAGTGTCCCCCGACAAAGAACTATTTATTCTTCCAACCAAGGACTGACTCTCTGAATCCTCCAGTGACCTTGCATCCCTTCCGAGTGATTGTATAATACCACTCCTTAAGATTATGATCGCGCTCCACCAATGAGTACATGTACGCGAGCTCCTCAGGGATTGGTGTGGGGTACACTTTCTACCAAACAACACCACAGTCGCCTAGATTGCTGCCAGCTTTTCATGACTAGTTGCGAAGGTGCGACCCCCCAGTACAGTAGGTACCCACTTAGGATCGGCAGACGAGGGAATCTTAGACCATTATTTAAAGTCCATAGAGTGACCGCAATGCATCCGTTTGGTGGACGATTAACTCTCTCATCCTCCTCGGGATCATGGAATCTTACGTTCCCTGGGATGTCAAAATCCAATGCTATGTCATAAAGTTCAAGTGTGGTCACAAAGCTGGGGAACAAGGCTGCCCCAAATATTGAGTCTTTCTTGTCGACTTTTATAGACGTTTGATGAGGTACATCCATTTCAAAGTCGCTCACAGAGGGAGATACATCACCATCAATTGCAAGCTCTGATGGATACTACCAGAAAGGATGCCCTGCTACCGCAACACTCAAGTCAATACCCCGATCAACAACGTTTCCCTTCTGTAGACCAGTTACTCTAAAAAATGATTCGGCAAGAGGTTCGGTGGGGACATTAGGGATATTTATCCCCAGGTCCCTCTCAATAGCTTCACCAAACTCCTCCACCTCCCCTTTTTTAATTGGAGCCATTGATGGATTCTCAAGGATTTGATTAGCGTGATGGAGTGCATCATCATCCTCTCACTCCAAGACTGCTGTGATACCTTTATTGGGATACCCAACCTCCTTCAGATTTTGAATCACACCCCTTTGGACATCTAATTCACTCTCTTCTAACATGTGCACCTCGGGCAGAGCCCTGGACCTCTGGGAAAGCTTCTTTGATCTCCCAAGAACTTTCCGTCGCCGTTGAACCAAACAACTCCGAAGTCGTAGAAGAAGAAGACATAATGAATAAATATAGAAAAGGTCACCTGAAAACTGGGTATGCGAACGATTTAGAAAGACAAACTTGACGGGCAAAGGTTCAATGGATTCGGCATAGTAAAAATAAGGAGGTATGAAAGTGAAAAATGATTTTAAATTTAAGTATTTATAGTGTGAAAAGAAACCGGAATCGAACCATCATTATTCAAAGTAACCAACGCTTGAGATAAAACTGCAAAACGAACCAGTAAAAGAACAACACGTGTCCCCACATGAGTCACACGTATGGACACGAAACTTCATGCTCTCAGAGGCCAACACATGTCCTACCACGTCAGTGCCATGTGCCCGAAAAGGTGGACAGGTGACCGCCACGACGACATATTTGCGCCCAAAATGACAGTTTGAATTTTTGAAAAAACTCTTTTTTTCGCCCAGAAAAGACAAAAAAAGGATCGCAATAGGAAATAATGATCGTGAGCTCGAAGATCGTGTTAAAAACCCACAATCTCCTGACTCAGGGGGGACAATAGTGGATCATTTATCGCCGTATCAATAATTAAGGATCAATCTAACCTTGTGAGTATTATTGTATGTCTGTTATTGCATGATGCGCCCTAATCCCAATAAGTCGGGGACTGTGGTACTACTAGTAATATTTTTTTCTTTTATTTAAATAGTAAATCAAGTCAAGTGCGGAAGCGTGACATAAATGATTTATCAGACAAAAGCAAATATTTTATTTATAACAAACACTGTTGAAGAAACATTTACAACAGTGGGTGCACAATTTTTAAGTAAAAGCAAACACCCGATTTTTATGGCACAAAACTTATTTATATACATAGAGGAGGCAAAAACATCTTTAAGTCGCGGGTAGAGGAAGGAATCCAGTGACCTTTGCCGCAACAGTCCCGCCATTCCACTCAGCTAGCCTGAAAATTTGTGATTAAGGGCATGAGTATAAACTAAGTGGGAACTTTATAAGCAGTTATACTAAGTGAAGGTGCACAATAATAAATATATCCTTGACTTATGTGCCCATCTTACGACACAGAAGCCTTTGACTTAGGAGCCAATCTTACGGCTCAGAACTCATATTGCGTGACTTAGGAGCCAATCTTACGACTCCGAAGTTTGACTAGGAGCCCATCTTACGACTCAAAGCTATATTGAAGATCACTTAAGAGCCAATCATATGACTCGAAAGCATTCGACTAATGAGCCAATCTTACGATTCAAAAGCCTTACTCAAAAGCCCCTCTTACGACTTGAGAGTAAATATACATATCACGTACTTACAAATAGCCTAGTCACCCACCTTTTATGCTTGCTTTAAAGAAGGTAAGTAGCGTATGTTCCAAGGCTCGATCCGCGCTACGCTTAGCAGAAGTTGTTTAATTAATTATAATTACTTATCGGGTTTAGTATTTTAAAAGTAATTAAATGTGGTACATTATCCTTGAAGTACAACTATTTTTTACAATCTCTAATACATAAGCCAAGTTGTTATAAATTATAGTCCTAAATTAAATGGCCTAATTATTTATTAATTTTAAATTATTAACAACATTAATAAATATTTAAAACTAACTAACATTCATCTTAAATAACAACTACTTAACACAAACTTAAGAAAATAACTAAATTTTGATAAATCTACTTAAATTAAGAAAATAATTAAATTCCTAAATCTATATAAACTATAAAAACAATAAGAAAAGAAAACTATTAAGAAGACATACGTCAAAAGATTTTAACACTATACGACAACTCCTCAAAACGTCGACCCGAGTGTTATTGAAAATAAACTGATAAGGACCTCCTAGTTAAAGGAAATCCAATATATAATATATATTATTTTACTTATTTCCTTATTTTATCTTAAAAGAAATTGTTCAATTCCTTCTATATACATAATTGTGAATAAATGTTGTGATATTTTTTCGATGTGGGATTTCAAAACATCCCAAATGCAATTTCTTATTGAAATATTTACATCACTACTTTATTAACTTGTAGACGTAGATTATTTACTAAAATTAGTATATAATTATTTTTATTATTTGCTAAATATAGTATGTGTATGTATTTTATAAATAATATATTATTATTTTATTATTATTAGTTAGTTTTGTTAATATATATGTACGTGTTTATCATTATTATTATATTATTATATTATATGTACGTCTATATATATTATATATTGTAGCTTTAGTTATTATAAAATAAATTTTTTTATTTTTTACCTTTTAAGCCCGATGTTAATTTTAAACTTCTATATTGTAAACTTTTAATTCTTACCTTTTAGGTGCTAGGAGTGCAGTCGACCTGGTATATTGCAGTCATACTTATTATCTAAAAACAAAGTCACAAGTCAAATTCCTTACATTAAAAATAAAATTGGTAAAAATATTTTAAAATGCAAAGAATGTATTTTGTTGTATTTCAAAGATTCGGGGTATCACAGTCTCCCCTACTTTTAAAAATTTCATCCTCGAAATTGTACATACTTGGTTTAGGATATTCTGATATTTTGCTAAGATCTCATCTTGTCATTCCCAAGTAGCTTCTTCATTTCCATGTCTACTCCATTGCACCAGTACTAAGGGATTCTCTCTATTCCTCAAAGTGTGGATTTTTCTTCCTAGGATAGCAATGGGGCTCTCTTCATAAGTGAGATTTTTATTGACTTCTAGATTCTCGTGATGAATAATGTGGCTTGAATCTGGGACATACTTCCTAAGTGTTGCTACATGAAACACGTTATGGATACTAGTAAGTACTGGTGGTAGAGCTAACTTATAGGTGGTGTCTCCAATTCTATCTAGGATCTCAAATGGACCTATATATCTAGGTTTCAACTTTCCTCTCTTTCCGAAGCATATTACTCCCTTCATTGGTGCCATTTTGAGAAAAACCTTATCGCCCATATTGAATTGTAGATCCTTCCTTCGCGTGTCAACGTATGATTTCTGTCGATCTTGGGCAGCCTTGATTCTTTCTCGAATTTTTAGTTAAGATCTTTTGTTCTCCAACTTCATCCCAGTAAATCGGCGATCTACACTTTCTCCCATAGAGTGCTACCAGTGGTAAATATGTTTCCCAATTTCCTCCAAAGTCTAGTACACAAGCTCTAAGCATGTCCTCGAGTGTCTGTATCATTCTTTCTGACTATCCATCGATTTTTGGATGATATGATGTGCTAAAGTTGAGCTTTGTTCCAAGAGTTTTTTTGTAAACTTTTCCAGAATCTTGAGGTGGAATGTGTATCTCTATTCGAAACTATGGTAACTGGTACTCCATGCAATCTAACAATATCATCTATATACCTTTGAGCAAGTTGATCCATGCTAAGTGTCATTCTTACTGGAATAAAGTGTGATGTCTTTATAAGTCTATCAATGATCATCCAAATAGCTTCATTCCTTTTTTGTGTTCGTGGTAGTCCAGTAACAAATTCTATTGCTATGTGCTCCCATTTCCATTCGGGAATCTCTAAAGGGTGTCAGAGTCCTAAAGGCCGTTGGAGTTCGGGTTTAACTTGTTGGCATGTTAAACATCTTTCAACGAATTTCCCTATTGATCGCTCATATTACTCCACCAATAGATCTCTTTTAAATCCTTGAACATTTTCGTCCCTCCTGGATGAGCAGTGTATGGTGTATTGTGAGCTTCTTCAAGAATTTCCTTCCGGATGTCAGCATCCTTGGGTGCACACAATTTTCCCTTGTATGTTAAAGTCCCATCTGGTGTTACAAAGAACCCCTTGATGGTTCCTGCAATCGCCCGATCCTTCATCTTGAGGAGGAATTTGTCAGTCTTTTGTGCTATCTTTATTCGTTCTCTCAAGGTAGGTTGTATGGTTAATGCTGCGATCACAGCAGTAGTATGGCCTGACTTCATCAAATCTAGATTCAACTTAGCAGATTCTATAAGTAATAGTTCTTGCTATGTTGGGAGAGTGGCCATATGACTTTTATTTTTCTTACTAAGTGCATCAGCTACGACGCTTTCCTTGCCTAGATGATAGTGGATGGTGCAATCATAATCCTTTACTAGCTCTAACCATCTTTTTTGGAACATGTTGAGCTCCTTTTGTGTGAAAAAGTTCGCATTTCCCACCATAGAGATAATGGCACCACATTTTTAATGCGTGAACGACTGCAGCTAGCTCAAGGTCATCTGTAAGGTAGTTTATCTCATGGGGTGTTAATTGTATTAAGGCGTAAGCAACGCCCTTTCCGTGTTGCATCAAAACGCATCCTAGTCCTAGCTTTGAGGCATCGGTATAAATGACAAATCCTTCTGATTCGTCGGGAATAGTTAGAACTGGTGCAGTTATGAGTCTCTGCTTAAGCTCTTGGAAATTATTTTCACATTCGTTAGTCCAGTGGAACTTATTGCTCTTCTTTTTAATTGAGTCAAAGGCCTAGTGATCTTTGAGAAATCTTGGATGAATCTTCTGTAGTAACCAGCTAGACCAAGAAAACTTCGGACCTCATTCATATTCTTCGGAGCTTTCCAATTCATTACTGCTTTGACTTTGGCGGAATCCACTTCGATTCTACTAGCCGTGATAATATGGCCTAGAAAAATAACTCGATCTAGCCCAAATTCACATTTGTTAAACTTAGCATAAAGCTTCTCTTTTCGTTAGGTACTTAGTATAGTTCTAAGATTCTTCTTGTGTTGTTCTTTATCTCTTGAGTATACTAGAATGTCGTTGATGGAAACTATGACAAACTGGTCCAGGTAAGGGTGGAATACCCTATTCATCAAATCCATGAATACTACGGGTGCATTTGTCAATCCAAAAGGCATTACTATGAACTCATAATGTCCATATTGTGGTCTAAAGGTTGTCTTAGAAATATCACATTCTTTGACCTTGAGTTGATGGTAGCCCGATCTGAGATCGATCTTTGAGAACAAGCTAGCTCCCTTCAGTTGGTCAAAAAGATCTTCTGTTCTTGGCAAGGGATACTTATTCTTGATTGTTAGGCGGTTGAGTTCTCGATATTTAATGCACCTTCTAAGAGATCTGTCTTTTTTATTTACAAACAACACAGGGGCTCCCCATGGAGAGACACTTGGCCTAATGTACTTCTTGTCTAGTAGCTCCTGAAGCTGTATTTTGAGTTCTTGTAACTCCTTAGGCGCCATTCGATAAGGTTCTTTAGATATATGTGCAGCCCTTGGCACCAAATATATTGTGAATTCAACCTGTCGATCAGGAGGTACTCCAGGTAATTCGTTTGAAAATACGTCCACGTAATCTCTCACCGTTGGTATATCAGTAGGTGTAACCTTAACAATATTATTTTCCATGACATTCACGAGGTAGCCTTCATTTTCTCTTTTCCGTAACATTTTTACAGCCTTCATTGCTGACACAACACGCGGTCTGGTATTGGTTTTGGCTCCATAAAAGGTGAATTTGGATCCTATTGTTCTTTCGAAATCTATTCACTCTCAAAATATCGGATTGTTGCTCTATTCTTTGTTAACCAATCTGTACCTAAAATAACATCAAAGCATTTCATCTCTAATACGTATAGATTAGCTTCCATTTCTTGGTTACCTATCAAAAACTTCACACCAGTCACGATATCCTTAGTCCTAATAGTTTCTCCTGAGGGAATACTTACCGTCAACTCTTCTCCATTTGTTATACAATAACTCTTCTCCATTTGTTATACAATTCAGGCTTAACTTTTTCTTAAAATCTTTGGATATAAAAGAATGTGATGCACCAGTATCAAACAAAATATATGCCGAAAGATCGAATATAAATAACATACCTGCCATGGTTTCATTCTCCTCCGTTATCTCTTCTTGTGCTAGAGCAAAAACACATGCCTTCCCTGATTTCTTGTCTGCTGCATTAACATTTTGTGGTGCCTTGATCTGTGTGGTAGTGCACTCCCAATACCTATGTCCTGGTCGATGACACTTATAGCAAACATTCTTTCCAATCAAACATTCTCTGTAGTGGTGCTTATTGCAGTTAGGACAATCGGAATTGCATTTGGTCCTAATCCTCCCCTTGGGTTTCCCCTCTTCACAATGCGGTTAGACTTATTCCTATCTCTAGAATAGCATTTTTTTTCCCGAGTTGCTCTTGAGGTTTCTGGTTGTATTCTAAATTCTGACTAAGAGATACAATGTGTTCTCGTTCAAACGTTTCATGATACGCAGTCAATTTCAAACCCGACATGACACCTCCGATCTCTGGTCGCAAACCTCTCTCTAAACGTCATGCCTTTCTCACATCCGTATCAACCAAGTGTGGAGCATAATTAGATAACTGATTAAGACGTCTTTCATACTCCATCACTGGGAGGGTTCCCTGTTTGAGATTTACGAACTCAATTTCCTTTTGGTCACGGATAGATTATGGAAAGTAACGTCCATCATCATGTTTTAAAATCATTTCAGGTCATATTTTTCTTTTGCTCATTCGTCATTGTCCACTCGTGCGACTTCCACCAGTGACCAGCATCTTCTACGAGTTGAAACATTGCACATGAAACCTTTTGATTTTTAGTTGATTTCATATGGTCAAAGATTCTTTTAAGCTCAAGAATCCACTCCTCAGCGACCATAGGTCCTTCACTACCTCTAAATCTTGTTGGTGAAAAAGGATGAAATTGCTCTACAATGACATTAGTGTTGGCACCCTGGTTCAGTGGATTTGGTACATTTTGGTTAGCTGGTACTTGTTGAAATAAGTCCCTGTAGAGAGTTTAGGAACTCCCTTACAAAATCCGCTCCTTGTACTTCAAGAAGGTGGAGGTTGCCTCTCAACAGCTGGCCTGACAAAAACCTCATTTTCATTTTTCACATGTCTACATGGTCTCCCTCGTGCTTCCATACTTTTGGGAAAAAGAGAAATGACATTAATTATATGCACATATGCCCTTTGTTTAACACATCAAATAATTTATAAGTCATATACGTAGAAGATATTGAGTTTACAAGTCTACTGATATATATAATAAGTACAATAGTTTAGTAGTCTAACCCTTACAAATGAAAGGTTAGGGTATAAAGTACATACAAAATGTCGATTGGTTTATCATGCTTTTACGAGAAAAAAGACTAGTTACTATACATATATACATCATTTGAGTTTCCATTTGTATCAGAACCAGTTACTAGGGCCTGCCCGGTTTTCAGCTGGTGGGATACACACATGACGACCTCTAGTTGGTATGCTCTCACCAGGATTTGACCCTACAGACTCATTAGGAATTGCTTTCTTCTGAAAGATCCTCCTCCTCATCTTCTTCTATTATACCTGACTCCTCACGCTGCAATCTTGCACACTCGTGATAAAATTCTGCTAATTCTTTAGCAAGCCCAGCAAGACGTTTGTTAGCAACAACTTCTAAATGTTTGCTAGCTGCAACTTCATTATACCAATCTGCCCTTTGCTTCTGGTTTTCAGCCTCATGCTCCATTCAATCTGCAGTATTGAGACACCTTTGTCGGTTCTTGACAGCTACTGCCAGGCGAAGTCCAAAGCATTTATAATCGGTTATTGGTCCCCAAATAGAGTTTACCGTAAGCATGGTGTCGTAAATCCTACGAGCGATGGTAAAGGGATGACAGGATAGTGTCTTTTAGGTTGACTGCAGCCTCATGCTCGTCAATATAGTGTCCCTCGCGTATAGCATTATTACGGCGTCTTTGTAACATAACATTATATTCTTCTATATCTTGATGCGCACCCTGCCTAGACCTCCGATAAATAGATATTGCAGGCGATGGCACATTTCTATGGCAAGCACTCTGCGTCTATATATTACTTATTTTCTAGTTATTTGCCTCGTACGAGCCATCCTATCATAAAGAAGAAATATGGATCAAAATCTCTAATTTGATTTCCTAATTGGTGGTAAAATTTCAAGGACATATCACAAATATCATGTTATGTAATTCGAAGTAAAACATTTTCAAATTATACAAAAATAATAGTAAAATGCACATACCTTGGAGCGATAGTGGGTCTGTTGGCAAAGTCACGGTTCCCTTGATATTATATTGTAAAACAAGTATACAGAAAAGTATAACCGCTCTGATACCACTCTGATGCGCCCTAATCCCAATAAGTCGGGACCAAGGTACTACTAGTAATATTTTTTTCTTTTATTTAAATAGTAAATCAAATCAAGTACGGAAGCGTAACATAAAACATTTATCAGACAAAAGAAAATATTTTATTCATAACAAACACTGCCGTAGCAACATTTACAACAATAGGTCCACAATTTTTAAGTAAAAGCAGACACCCGCTTTTTACGACACAACTTATTTATATACATAAATGAGGCAAAAACATCTTTAAGTCGCGGGTAGAGGAAGGAATCCAGTGACCTTCGCCGCAATAGTCCCGCCACACCACTCAGGTAGCCTGAAGATTTATAATTAAAGCCATGAGTATAAACTCAGTGGGAACTTTGTAAGCAGTTATACTAAGTGAAGGTGCACAATAATAAATATATCCTTGACTTATTTGTCCATCTTACAGCACATAAGCCTTTGACTTAGGAGCCAGTCTTATGACTCAGAAGCCATATTGCGTGACTTAGGAGCCAATCTTACGACTCCGAAGTCTGACAAGGAGCCCATCTTACGACTCAAAGCCATATTAAAGATCACTTAAGAGCCAATCATATGACTCAAAAACATTCGACTTATGAGCCAATCTTGCGACTCAAAAGCATTACTCAAAAGCCCCTCTTACGATTTGAGAGTAAACATACATATCAAAGTACAAGTTCAATAGTATAACAAAAGTTACATACTTACAAATAGCCTAGTCACCAACCTTTTATGCTTGCTTTAAAGAAGGTAAGTCGCGTATGTCCCAAGGCTCGATCCGGGCTACGCCTAGCACAAGTTGTTCTAAAAATAAAGTTACAAGTCAAATTTCCTTGCAATTCAAAATAAAATTTGTAAAAATATTCTAAAATGTAACCAATGTATTTTATTGCGTTTCAAAGATTCGAAGTATCACATTTGCAAGACCTTAGCCACAAGGAGTCGAAGGACGACCACCAAAGGACCAAATTACCTCAAGATCACTACAAGTTAGACCATCAGGGAAGTTGCATTTTGGTCCCAAGGTTTTCACATTTGATTCCACAAATATAAAATCGAGCACATTTAGTCCCATTAGAAATTTCACACAAGCATTTATAGTCCCAAGTTTTTACATTTTCAATCCCACAACATTTATCATTAACGTTTTTTGTCACATGCATAGCACATGTCCGTTAAATGACGTAATAAATACGAGAAAATTGCACTTTTAGTCCCACAGGACACGAGGCTGTTGTATTTTGGTCCCAAAGTTTCACTTTTGATCCCACAAATTCAAAATCGAGCACTTTTAGTCCCATAAGAAATTCCACAAGCATTTATAGTCCCATGTTTTTTCATTTTCAGTCCCATTTTTTCTTTTTTGTTGCATATTAGTTCGACCCGATTTTTTCGAGCATGTTTAAAGGGAATAAGGCGTGTTACTTCAACACAGGGGTGATGGTGATGGATTTGGAGAGATGGAGAAGGAAAGATTACACAGAAAAAATTGGGAAATTGATGGATACAGAGGGAGAGGTGATATATGAGTTGGATTTTTTTCGCCCCTTCATGTTGGTTTTTGGAGGGGAGGTAGAAGGGAATTGATCAAAGGTGGAATCAACATGGTCTAGGTGGGTATAATGTAGAGAATAACTACTGCGGTTTACATGCGGGTCGGGTCAGTTTGGTGCATTGGAGCGGGAAGGGGAAGCCATGGGTGAGGTTTGATGGAGGGCGGCCTTGCCCCGTGGATCATTTGTGGGCCCCTCATGATCTAGAAAAATTAATTTGCGAAGGTATAGTAGATTAAAATACAGGATATCGTCGATTATCCCATGTACGAGGTATTTTTTTGGTTGGAATCCAAATGAATTTGGATTTGAGAATGTGACATGAGATGTTACATACCATTTTTCACGCAATTATACAAGTACAAATTACCAATAATAAAGACCTTTTCAAATCCTACAGCTTATAATCAGTTTTTCTAGATTTTCAAATGCTAATTAGAATGTTCTCATTTAAATGAAATCCATAGAGTAGCAAATCTCTTATTGTTTCGATGTTCATGGATTTGAAAACCATTAATTTTTTTGTAACTACGTTCCAATATTCTGTTTTGCTGGGACCGAAAAAGATCTTTGCTTACTGACATTTCTCATTTATATTTATACGATTTTTTTAGTTAAGTGACTCGGATGAATTGGTGAAGCAAAATCAAATATCTAGCAAAAACTGAGAGGTGAGATTAAGTTACTTTATATTGGTTGATGTAAAGAGGAGCATGGAAGTAGAGGAAAAGAAATCAAATAAGCTATCAATCGAAAAATTGATTTATGGAGGGAAAAACTGGTTGTCTGGTTTGGGATGAAAAATGCAAAAAATCTTGGGACTAAAAGTGCTTGTTTGGTTGGGACCAAAACTACACAAAAACTTTGGGACTAATAGTGTTTGTTTGGTTGGGACCAAAACTGCACAAAAACTTTGGAACTAAAAGTGCTAGCAAAGATAACAGAAAACGTGACGGTGGGACTAAATGTGCTTGATTTTATATTTGTGGGATCAAATGTGAAAACCTTGGGACCAAAATGCAACTGCCCTGTTTCCTGTGGGACCAAAACCGTAATTTCCTCAACCTTGGCATCTTTGTCAAGGTTCCACTCTTCCAATTTACCCACCTGTGATGATATAGCCTTGAAGAACCTTTCATTGAACCCCAAAATAGGTACCTCATATGCCCGAACCCATAGCGACCCATGAGATATTGTGACAGATGATGGTTGTTCAAGCCCTGTTAATTCCTTCACATCAAACAAAAATCCGTCAAAATGCCAAGATTGGTTCTTCAAAACCCAATTTTTCTCGTCCTCATCCTCAAAAGAGAATAGGAACATCTCATTGCCCCACTCTGAAACCGATAATTGCTTTTTCTGCTTCCACGCCTTCGTCATTACCTCCAGTATATAGTACTTGTTATAAGGTTTATCTTTGCATAACAGAAACTCCGAGACGCCTCTGGGGTAGCCCTATCTTCCTCATCATCATCTAAATCAACTACTCTCATTATCAATAAGATCCTCGGCTGCCGCCATTTATAAAACCCTATCGATCAATTTTAGTAATGGAACAATGTGTGATGGGACGCCAATCGAAGAATACGCTGACCTGCAATGCTCACCTGCAAAACCAAAAGAAAAAGAAATAACACACTCACACCCAAAGGGTTAAACTACCATCTCCTGATCCAAACTATATGATCGCTAGAAAATTTCGGCTAATTTGAAAAAAATCTGAATCTCAAATATGGAAGTGGTGTGTGATTTGATCATATCATCTCAAGCTAATCACCTAAGAAACGATCGAAGAGATGGAACTTTGACGTCAAAACACGATAGAAGGGAAACCCTAACCTAGCCTTTCGCAAGAGGAACCCTAATCTTCTTTATAAATTGAAAGGTTTTGCCAAAACTGAAAATGGTGGTTTCGTTTAAATATTATATACAAGTTTCTATTTAAAAATATTATGAGGTTGGATGACAATTGTCTTTCAATACTATTACGTTGCAAATATGACACATTTTACACCCCCATACACACACAAATATATATATATATATATATATATATATATATATATATACGATTTAATACTATAACTTGATGACACAAATTTCAAATTAAATTCAAATTATTCAACTTTGATTGAAGTTAATTCTAAAATACGATTACATAATTCAATTGTGATGTGATAAGATTCAGTAATATATGTTGATTAATTAAAAATAAGTACAAAATAATTATCGTTGTTTTTTCAGTACACAAGCATATAATTATATTAGAATAATAGTAATTTAATAATTCATAATTATTAAATAACCGTACAAGGCACGGATAAAAATCATTTACATACTAAAAGAACAACCACTTTGTGAAGTGTCATTCTCTAAGCCACTTTGCCAAGAGTCATCTTATCAGAATTTTGGGAATATAAAATGCATTATAGTATTTTAATATTTAAGAATTCTATTTTTTCCCCTAGATGAGGTTGATATAACTATTGCAACTAATGATTCATATTTCACGATTCTACATAGTTGTAATTTGATATTTTAAAATATTTCAATATTTAAATTTTCATATTTCTTTATTTCACTTAGATAAATTCATTAAATAATTGCAGATAATTACAATTATGTTCTTGGTAGTGTTATTAAAAATTAAGAGTATGTGCTCTGAAATTTGGATATTTCAAATTCCGATATATAAGCATTCAATAATCTATAAAAATTCGGAAAATAAAAAATTATAGGGGGATTTGAATTTTAAATTCTTATATATCAACAGGATTATTAAAAATTCGTATGTTGGTGTTTTTTTTATTCTATTCTTTTTTAAACGTAATCTCTTTTTTTATTATAAAAAAATGCATAGATTTTTCTATAACATAACGTATATAGTATTATTTTTTATAATATAATATAACGTATATAATAATAAGCAGTTCCTATTATATGGATGCAATACATAAGGACCTTCTATATTTTATCACAATATTTTTTTTTTCCTTTTTTTTTTGTAATTTTTTCCTTTTAATTTGGTAATTTATTTATATTATTATGTAAAATATACACTTATATTTAAGATTCTATTAAATGGGCGTGATGTGTAGAGACATTCCAAACAATTTATTTATAATTTATTTTATATTATTATATAAAAAAGTATACTTTTGTATTCAAGAGCCTATTATATTGATGCGATATATAGAGACATTCTATACAATAATTTTTTTAGGCTAGTGATGTTCTGGTAAGACTTTTTATAGCTGTCAGATCTTAATTCTCTAATTGTACCCTTGAAAAGCATTTTTAAAATTTAAATCATTCTCTTAAATATTGCCTACATGATTTATGGGATTTTTCACCATGAGCATCCACTATTTAAACTGTTAGAAATTTAGAGTTGAATGTGTATAGACGAAGATGAAATAAATGCGGACTCTTATAAAGTCGAGGCTAGAGTTTGACTCTATGTTCATAAGACGATATTGCCACATACACAGGTGCAATACGTATAAAAACAATCGCCCCCAAGATACAACGACTTTAAAACTTCAGATCATTGCACTATGAATCAGAAGCTATTGACGAACGAACTCAGATATTCGGAACTTTCTTGACATAAATAAGGCAGACTAGAATGCTTTTAAGCTATATTTGTGCTTTGTGAATTTTCAAGTGTGTAGAGTGCATTCTTGAGGGGTCAACTTATACTTGTTGAAGAGGTGTGGTGCCTTCTGGAGAGAGAT
The DNA here is from genome assembly GCA_958295605.1 of Ajuga chamaepitys. Classification (NCBI taxonomy): domain Eukaryota; kingdom Viridiplantae; phylum Streptophyta; class Magnoliopsida; order Lamiales; family Lamiaceae; genus Ajuga; species Ajuga chamaepitys. The sequence goes on along the minus strand of OY282502.1, from coordinate 12,835,178 downwards.
GACAACCTTTGAATCAGGGCGAATCTAAGCCCTCCGACCGCGCCCTCTCCAGATCAAGCGGTTCTAATCGCACCCTTTCAGTTGGAACTATCCGCGGTTCAGTAACTTGGATTTGGATCCGGATCGGTCGCGTTGGTTCTGGCCCGATCTGCTACACACGCCCGAATTCGTCCAACCCCAGCACCAACCGTCGTGGGCTCGACCCATCATTTCAAGTTCGAACCCTCCAACGCGCACCCTGTAACCGCCGGTCCGAGTCAAGATATGGTCTGTGAGCTGTGACCGAGCCGATGCCTTGCTAAAATTAAAGGCTCCTCAGCGACGATGCAAAGTGCGCCCATTGCAGCAAGTGCGACGTGCACAATCCCGAGCCCATGCGAGTGCGAGTGCGAGACAACAGTCTTTTGGGTTAGCCCGAGAGCACCACCATGTAGGTAATGGACTAAATTAAATATCCAATGCATGACTCTACATATAAGGAACTTCCAACTCCTCCTTTTTTCTCATGTGCCCTCCTCTCCCCCCTTCCCTCTCCTCCTCCCACACACACAAATTTTTTTTCTCTTCAACTTTGAATCAATAAGTTGCTAACTTTGATAACTAATATCTCATTCACATGAAATTGGTTTTGAGCATATAAACACATCAAATTCATCTACTCGAAACGTAGATTAAGAATTTGCAACTTATTTTCACTTTCACAAATGAATTAATATAATAAAATTGGTAATTTGGGTCAACACAAAAATTCCAAACCAATTTCCAACATAAATATCATTGTATACTTCTAAAGGAACAAGTTCTTTACTTTATTCTCAAGTAAGTTTGTCAGTCAATATTTTTTCTTTTTACTTCGGTTAAAATTCATTATAATTCATTTTTATATAGTATTTTACGCGCCTTTTGCTATAGTATTTTTTCTTTAGTATTTTTTACGTTGAAATTTCAATTTCTTTTGATTAGATTGTGAGTGTACTTTTTTTGCTCTGTGTGAGTATAATTTTTTTCTGGATATCTAATTTACTAAAACATCGATCTAATTTTATAGATATTTTATAGATGAGGTACATAAGTATTCCTCTCGCACAAATTAATCAATCAAAGGAGACGTCCACCATTCGCTTTTGAGTTACTTGGATGTGGAAAATTTCACGCATCGACAGTTCATCTGATACTCATCAAATCAAAATGATTCTTATGGATAATCAGATATTATTTTTATTAATATCTTTATTGCTTTTTCTAAGCAATGATTACTTGATGTTTTATATTTTCTAAAATTTTTGTATAAACTTTATTTGATGTTTTATATAATTTTTTTAAGTTTGACGATCATTTATAAGGTGCTATTTCTTATATAAAATATATTTAATTTTATATAATATCCTTCATTCAAAGATGCTTGCTATGCAATGGGGCAGTTTGAGGGCGATAAAGACTACATATGTGGCATAAAAGAAGCAAGTTTTTGGGGGTCTGCTCATTATACCATATCTGTTTTTGTAACTATGTTGATTTCAAATTGGGAGAAAACATGGCATTTGGTTGGCGATGACATTGTCCGTCGTCAAAGATTATTACAACATAACATTTGTAAGAAATTTTCACGTTTGCGTCAATTTATGGTTCAAGTATTCAATAACTTCTAGAATGTTAGTTTAACAACTTCTTCTTTTAATTAAACTAGATCTGGAGTTGAGTGCTGAACAGATAAAGAATCTCACAGCGGTTGAGCTTGGAAATTTGTTGCAAATGAATGATAAGTCTCTAAAAATGTACTCTCCAATGTCTCTTTCGGATAAAAACATAGTTGCAGAATGACATAATAAACTTATTTAAGAAGAGCTGAGGTACGATAAAAATTTGTTGGAGTAGAACATAATAGATTATCCTCAAGATGACATATGAGCAAAGGAAACTCAATAATATGACTCAAGATACAAGAGGAATTTTGTTTATTTATGGATATTGCGGCGCTGAAAAATATTCACTTGGAATACTTTATTAGTTGGTATTAGACCAAAGGGTGGGATAGTGATTAATGTGTCATCGAGTGTCATTGCATCCTTACTTCTTCCTGGAGGACGAACAACACATTTGAGGTTTAAGTTTCCGATAAAACGAAGTCGATCATTTGGGTTGATGCTCCAATGATGAACAATAAATGCTTTGAAGCATTAGATCAAAGTTTGAAAGTTGTGCTGAAAAAGGTAAATCCCGATTATGCTGATGTTCCATTTAGAGGAAAAGTCATACTAGGAGGAGATTTCTGTCAGATTCTTCCTGATGTACCTAAAAGAACTAGGAAAGATATAATATTCTCAACGATAAATTCGTCCTCCTTATGAGCTTATTGTAAAGTTTTGACACTTTCTGTAAGGTGATGTTCAATTTCATCAAGTGAGCCTATACTTTGTAATATGGTGTGTTGGGAATGTGGAACCGGAGTTAGGAAGTGGAGAACCGGCGGTTTAAACCGGGATTTATCATCAAGAAGACAGACTGGTCATGAGCAAACCGGGTTCGAGTTAGGTAGTGTAACTGTCGTTTGTGACGAAGCAGTTTCAGTTTGTGACGACGTAAAACCGTCACATTTGTCCTGTAGCTCAGCGTAACTTCTTGCAGTTATAACTTCAACTGATTACATAATTTTTCGTGGTATGTCTTTTTTTTTCCACGATTCATGATTTTGATGATCTTAATCTGCATCTTTGTTGTAGGTCGCAGTAGGTTTGCTGAAGTGTCCAGAGAGTTTAAGGTCAGCATCACGAGATTACTTAAGGATAACGGTGGAAACGCTTACGATCTCAAGGATCTTTTGACACCTGAAAACCTTCGTGATTATGGTCTTTGGATTGTTCTTCACAACACCCTTCCTCCTGACTTAGGCAACGGTCGTTTTCTGTCTCTTTTTTGCTATCTCTTTGATCATTCATGTTTGCACTTTGTACTTATGTATTATCATTATTATTTTTTTGTAGAGTTTATCCCTCCGACCGGAATGGCTCAAGAGCAAACTACTTCTGGGACTAGTGGAACACAGGCCCCTCTAAATATAGCCCCATTATCGATGGTCGATCCTCACGGTCGTGTTGCTGCCGCTCCCTTTGGCGAGCCACAACCCCTTAAACTTTGGGGTGAACTGACCATGAAGGAGCGGAACCATTGGAAGAAGAAGATTGCAGCCAAGAAGAGAACATATGTGGCGGCTGGTGTTGGAACCTCTAGAGAAGGTGGTTCTGTTGCGGCTACGAACTCCCCGCCTCTGACTCAGAAGAGCTCTTCGGCGATCGTGAGCCCTCTGCCGATTCCTAAGAAGAACGATCTTCGATGACTATCGGCTCTTCGACCACACACCGTGGCCCCTACAGAGGCACCGAGCTCCTTCACTTGGCCAGATTTTTCTTTATTAAGGTAGGATCCCAAGAAAGTAGTATTTATGGACAAGCTAGCATCGACCGATGACGCAATCCCTCCAAATTTTCTGAACAACTTTGTTCGATCGACATCCCCTGATTGCATAGATGCTGATAATCTCCTTCCACAAATGTAGTTAGTGATGAAGATTCCTCGAAAGAGCTGGACCACAGGCCTAGCGGATGTCGAGAGAAGATTGACCTTCGAAGAGAAGGTCGAGGCTGCAGTCGTCCATCTGGGGCGGTCCCTGAACTTCCTGATTTCTATTCAGAGAAAGACTTCAACTGAATCATTCTTCAATCCTTCATTGGCGAAGGCTAAATAATTCTATGCCGCCGAAAGGGTAAAGTGGGTCATTGCAGAGGTTGAGGCCACTCGCCTCAAGGAATTATTAAGAGAGGCTGAGAAAGAAAGGGACCGTGTGTGGGCTGTAGTGGAAGCGGTTAGGGTCGAAATGTCGAAGACCCTGAGAAAGAGGGAAGAAAAATGGACTGCCAAGTCCGAGGAAGCGAGATCGATGGAGAAAGCTTCCAAGGCTGCTAAGGTTATGCGGATGGTGGAAGGCTAGCATTGGGCCAATTCAGGCTATATTCAAGCCTATTTTGAAGCGGCATCCGCGATTGCTTCTAGGGGTTGACGTCTAATTTTTTAGGAGAGGTTTGGCTCATTTCGCATATCAACACTGCCATCGTGAATCGCTAGAAGATGATGACTGAGCGGTGGTCATTGGTCCTCCCACCGTTGGTGGCCCTGAAGCCGCTACTCCTTAAGTGATCGTCTTTTTGCTGTTTTTGCTTTTTGTAATGGACCTGATGCCCTTTTAATAAAATATTACTTTTTCATTTCGCTCATAGTGTATGATCTTTAACTTGCCCCTCTGTGTTCTTTTTATTTTGCTCAAGGAAAATTGCATTGCGATATTTTCATGTAATTCAATTTAATCCTTTCTTATCTAGATCGATCGTTGAAAATTTGTGTTTGCTTAAAATATAGGCAACTTTTCTTGCTTGTTTTTTAGAAAAGTATTTTCGATTTGCTCGTTCGGATGAGACTTTTCTGCCCGTGGGTTGATAGGACTTTTCGCGCTCATTCATAAACGAGTCTTTTCCTCCCGCTCATAGATGGAACTTTTCACGCTCGTTCATGAATGACAATATTCTGCCATTCATAGCCAGGAATTTTTCGTGCTCGTCAGGGAACGAGTCTTCTAAAGTAAACATTACAAAGTATTTGAAAAAAATATCCTTCACTCTTTGGTACACGTGTTCCGTGCACACACTTTAGGGCACTTTTAGTGTCATTTTAGTGTCAATAACGTGCATAATTATGTGTATTTAGTGCTTTTATATTCTAATGGGCAAAATAATGCGTTTAAGCTATTTTTGTATTAAGACAGGTGTAAAAAGGGTCGAAATCGAAGATTAAACGACCGAGGAGTCGAGGGATCGATCGAGGCAGGAAAGGAAGAGCCAACTGAAGATCTCGGCCGAGACAGGATGTTAATCTCGGCCGAGATGAGCCTCCAGGGGTTTTTTGAAGTTTTGCAAGACTGAAGATCTCGGCCGAGATTCAATCTCATCTCGGCCGAGATGAGGCTCCAGGGGTTTTCTGAAGTTTTGCAAGATTGAAGATCTCGGCCGAGATTCAATCTCATCTCGGCCGAGATGAAGCTCCAGGGAATTTCTGAAGAATGTCAAAGATGAAAGTCTCGGCCGAGATGCAATATAATCTCGGCCGAGATGAGTCAAAACCTAAAAAGCCCTAGTTTCCCCTTTTTCACGTCTCGGCCGAGATACAACCCAATCTCGGCCGAGATTGACCTTCGACCCAAAATTCTTGAGAACCCTTTTTCACGTCTCGGCCGAGTTCACTATCCTGTTTTAAAATCCTGAATACGTTTTTGCCTATTTTTGTCTAGCACTTTCTTCCTTTATATATATATCATCCCATTCGAATTTAACCTAACTTTGGATAACTTTTGGAGGACTTTTCGATACTTGGAGAGCACTATTCAGCCACCAAGGAAGGAGATTGGACAAGGGATTGAAGGATCATCTTCTCCAATTGAAATCTTTGGGTTCATCCATATCAGTATCATGTTTCTTTATTTTCCCATTTATTTTCTGATTGTATTAGTTAATATGGGTGGCTAGCACCCTTAGTTCATCCTTGATCATTGTGGAACCTTGAGTCGAGACATTGATGTGATTATTACAGTTAATGTTACCGAGATTATTGTGTATTTAAGTGTTTTGTGTTATTTGCTCTTGTTGACTCACATTTATGAATTGATTATTGGTTTGATCACGCTTTAAGGGATTTGTGAATGTGTTGCTAGAATAGGAGATTACTATCCGTAATAGTAGGATTTTCGATTCCCGAGTAGCAAACAATAGTTATTTATTGGGGATAACACAAAGTTCAACCACTAAAACCGAGCTTTCGAGTTTTATGTTGAATTTATCTCGTTGTCCTAGTGTTTAATGCTTTTGGTGATTGAATCTAAGAGAGCTTGTTCGAGGATTCGGTTAAACTGAATAGGGTTAGTCGAAGAGCTTATTTTGATTAAATAAGATTAAGGGACACCAAGGTTATTAGAGCTTGTTAATAGTCTTGAGATAAGGGCTTAAATCACAATTTAATCGGGCATTAACAATAGTTGCATCAATTGTTCAAGACCAAGGGGAAGCATGATCAAGGGTGACTTGTTTTACTATTTGAAAACTAAAACCGAAAAAGATCTCTTCTAGTGTTTTTGAGTACTTGTTTCTTTTAATTGTGTCTATTTGCTTTTAATTGTCACTAATAGATTGTTAGTTTCCCATCAACCCCCCATTATTGCTTTCTTAAGCATTTATTTCTTGCATACTTAATCATAAACTGCTTGATATCGTAATCAAAACTGTTCGGCCGTTCCCTGTGGGATCGACCCTTATTTACCATTCTACTAAGTAGGATAGTCGGTAAGGTTTAAGTGTATTCTTCATACACAATTTAATTTGGTAGTAAGAAACGACGCTACCACTCTTACTTATAGAGATATATTACAAACTATACAAAATATTAAAGTGACCATCGTTCCCTTCGTCTATCTAAGGATAATATTTTTTTAAATGTTGTGCATTCCATGGATGTATTAACTTCTTCCCGAAAGGGTCTGCAAGCTCATATGCTCTATTCGCTAAACATTTGATAACCTGGTCTAGTCCATCCCAATTTGGACCGGAACTCTTATTTGCATGGAGCCTAGAACTCTCCACATCACAAGATCATTCGCTTGGAATCGTCGAATTTTGACTTGTTTATTGTGGTATCTTTCCAAACGCTGCTTGTAGGTGATGATCTTGTTCTCTGCCTCCAATCTTCGTTCTTCAAGCGGATCTAACTGGGCTCGTATTGTCTCATCATTCGTCTGTTCGTTGTAATGAGCAATCCTTAAGGTTGGAGATCCGATCTCCACTAGGATGACTGCCTCGGTCCCGTAGACAAGTCTAAATGGTGTTTCTCCGGTTGGTGTTCTGTAGGTCATTTGGTAAGACCAACAAACCCCTGGCAATTCCTCTGCCCAGTATCCTTTATTTTCTGTTAGCCGCGTCTTTATGTATGCTTGAGAACCATGTTGACTGCTTCCACCTATCCGTTCGATTGGGGATGTTACGGTGTGGTAAAGTCACAAAATTCCTTGAACTGTTGGTTGTCGAATTGTTTTCCATTATATGTGACGAACCACTTTGGGACCTCAAATCGGACAACTATGTTTTATCTTTAACTTTGTTATGGGTGATCCCTGTCAAAGGTTTAGCTTCTTCTCATTTGGTGAAGTAGTCGACCGCGACAATGGCTTGTACATAACCTGTTTTTTCTTTGGGAAACGGGCCTATTAGATCGATCCCCTATTTTACGAATGACCATAGGTTGTAGATTGATGTTATAACCTCCAGCAGTAATCAGATGAACGGTGCATGCTTCTGGCATTCTTGGCACGCCTTGGCGTACTAGCTCGCGTCCTTTTTTAGGGTCGGCCAGAAGTAACCTTGCCTTAGTTTTTTTTGTGCTAGAGCTTGACCCTCGGTATGGTTTCCGCAGACACCCTCATGAGCTTCTGCCATAATATACCGATGTTCTCTCTCTTTGACACATTTTAATAGTGGAGTCGAGTATCCTCTTTTATACAGAGTTCTCTCAATCATCGTATAATGCATTGATCACATTTGGAGCTGGTGCACTTCTAGGGTATTATGCGGGAGTTCGCCGATCTTCAGGTACCGTTCAATCGGTGCGGTCCAACCTTCTTAGACTGCGTCTATTTGCATGACATTGTTTAGTTGAATAAAAGGATCGGTTGTCTGTATGAATGTCATAAAGGGGAAGTTTTCTGCTCCTTCAGAGGTGGCCAATCGTGCGAGTGCGTCTTCTTGTGAGTTCCTCGTTCGTGGGATCTGTTGGAACTCAAACGTTTCAAAATCCTTGGCCAATTCTCTGACCATTCGAAGGTACTTCATCATCTTTTCTCCTTAGCCTCGTAGTCCCCATTTATCTGATGCACGACCAACTATGAGTCATTATAGAGAAAGACTTATTTGATTCCCAACGACCTTGCGCTCGTCAGCCCAAGGAGGATTGCCTCATGCTTTGCCTCATTATTTGTTGCTTTGAAATCGAATTGTACTATCGAGCTTAAGTATTTTTTATTAAGGCTCAACAGGATGATCCCAGCTCTAGCCCTCTGGGCTGTCGACCATCCATCGACATAAATCTCCCAAGACATGGTGATGGGACCTTGGAGCTCCACCGGGTGAATTCTAGGAAAAAATTGGCCAGTGATTGTCCTTTGATCGATGTTCATCGGGCATATATTATGTCGAATTGCCTTAACTCGACGGTTCATTTCAGTAATCTTTTAGCATTGTTCGGTCGCTACAGCACCTCTCAAGTGGTTGGTTAAGACTTCGACAATATTCAGGTACAAGTACGATCTCAACTTTCGAGCTCCCATGATCAAAGCGTAGGCTAGCTTCTCCATGGCTATATAATGAACTTTTGATTTGTTCCTCTAGAGTTGAACTATTTGTCATCATCACTGGAGCAATGTCGGGAGCGGATGAAGAGCTTGATGTAGAGTGAGGAGTAGAACATGCAGAGTTGTCTTTTTCATCTCTATTGCTATCAACAATGTCTGGCACAGACTTCTCGATAGCTCCGGATGAAGTATTTCCCTCTGAAGATGCCAACAATTGTGATTGCCTTGACATACTCCTTGTGAGGACGTTGACATTTGCAGTTAGATAGTTTGTTGCAGAGATCTTCGTTAGCGTGATCTTATGAGGCACCATAACACTATCTTCAGTTGTTGGTTGAGGAGAAGAGATAAGAGGTAGGGATGTCCCACCGGGCGTGCCAAATTTGTAACAACAAATTTTGCGTCTTAAATTAATAAACACAAAATACTTGTACAAATTAATTCCAACTCGATTAAATGAAAAATTTTGTAGGTTACAATCTCTATTCTTCAATCCTCTGATTCTTCTCTTCGAATATCTTCTTTGAATTTGATAATTTGGAGTGAAATCTTCTTCTTGATCTTCTCCGCCGCTTGAGTTGTTTTTCAATAACATTGTCCGAAGGCTGAACGGCTTGATTCCGGATTGAACGCTACTTCTTGATGATTTTGACGAAGAACGTCTTCGAATCTTGAAGAATGTCTTTGAATCTTCAAGAACGTCTTCAAATCTTCAAGTGCTTTAAGTCTTCTGGATTTCCTGGAGTTCTTCCAACTTCTTGAAGCTCTCAACTTGTGTCTTCACTTCTTGACTTATGATTTTGGTGGAGAATGAAGCCCTATTTATAATTGTAGGATGGGCTTGAGTCTGAATGGAGCGATATGATTGGTCCTTCACAATATCATTATCCATAAGATAATTATTAGAGATAGAGTGTTCGTGCCCTAATTTGCATTCAGAATTGGGCATTTCATTTATTGAGCTAATTCTCTGTAATTGATTGGAGTTCTTAGTGGATTGAGGTGTGCCTTGCCTCCGTGGATGTAGTTCATATTGAACGAACCACGTTAAAACTGTGTTTAATCCATTTCTATTTCATGTTCTGCGTAAGCTGATTTCGGCCACAACTCTGGCCGAACTGTGGGTGTGAATTCGGAGTGTTTTCTTCGTACGATTTCCAGATTCTTTGGTGTTGTGTGTTCTTGAGTTGTTTTCACTAACAAGTGGCGCCGTCTGTGGGAACCAACTCTCACAGCTTGAAAAAGGGAAGGAATGGCTGGTATGAAGATGGACTTTGAGAAGTTTACAGGGAGAAATGATTTCACACTGTGGAAGATCAAGATGAATGCAGTTTTGGTTCACAATGGCCTTGATCTTGCTTTGATACCTCTTGATTCTTGGGAAGCCAGTGAGAAACCCAAGTTTGGATCCGTGGATAAGAAAGCCCTCAGTCTTATCTTTCTGTGTTTGGGTGATAAACCGCTAAGAGAGGTCTCAAGATGCAAGAGTTCCTTAGAAGCATGGAAGAGGTTGGAGGAGTTGTATCAATCTAAGTCAGTTTCCAACAAGCTGTTCTTAAAGCAGAAGATTTGGCCTTCAAGATCACTGAAGATAAGGTAATTTCTGATCAACTTGATGAGTTTATTAAGATGGTTGAGGAATTGGAAGACCTGGATGTGAAAGTGGAGGAGGATGATAAAGCATTGATGGTGTTAAACATTCTTCCAAAATCCATGGAAAGTTTTAAGGATGCCTTGATGTATGGGAGAGATGAGCAGCTATCTTATGATGGGATAGTGAAGGCTCTGAGGTCTAAATGCTTCCAGACTCAAGATGATAAAGGCATGGTGCAATCTGGAGAAGGTTTGAATGTTAAATTCAAGAAACCTTGGCAAGGGAAGAAGGGACAAAATTCTAAGGACTTCAAAGCAGGAGATTCTAATCCAAAGAAGGGATGAATGGGTTGAGAAGAGGAAATGCTTCAAGTGCAAGCAGCCTGGTCACTTGAAGAAGGATTGTCCTAAAAGAAACAAGAAAGGAGGAAACCAAGGGGCAGAAGCTGCTGCCATTGACCTTCAAGAAGATCCTCCAGAGGTATTGAATGTTACTGAATCAACAATGGTAAAAGAATGGGTCTTGGACACAGGCTGCTCCTTTCATATGTGTCCACACTAGTCATGGTTTGATGAATTGAAGAGAGAAGATGGTGGGAATGTTCTCCTGGGCAATGACCAATCATGCAAGGTCAAAGGAATTGGATCAGTGAGCATAAGAATGTTTGATGGCGTGGTCAGAATCATCTCTAATGTAAGATATGTTCCTGGCCTTAAAAGAAATCTTCTATCTCTTGGTTCTTTGGTAACTAGTGGTTGTCAGTTTAGCTCAGTGGATGGCTTCTTGCATATCACTAAACATGATAAAGTGGTGATTAAAGGTAGACAGCATAATGGGTTGTTTATCTTGATTGGTTCACCTGTTGTTGGGAGTGTTGATATGGTCTTGAGCAGTTCTGAGCTTGTTAAATGGCACAAGAGGCTTGGACACATAGGAGAGAAAGGGTTGAAGGAATTGTCAAGAAGTGGTGTAATTGGAAACATGGGGAATCAAAACCTGGAGTTTTGTGATCAGTGTGCTTTGGGCAAGTCCAAGAAGCTGCCCTATGGAAAGGGTGTTCACACAACTCAAGAGCCATTAGATTATGTCCACTCTGACATATGGGGTCCTGCAAGAACAGAGACTCATGGTGGAGCAAGGTATTTCATGTCTTTGATTGATGATTACAGTAGAAAGGTGTGGATCATGTTGATGAAGAATAAGAGTGATGCTTTTCATAAGTTTAAAACATGGTTGATTCAACTGGAAAATGTCAAAGGGAAGAAGCTGAAGCACCTTAGGACTGATAATGGATTGGAATACCTCTCCACTGAGTTCACAAACTTTTGCGAAGAAAGAGGAATCAAGAGACATAGGACTGTCCCAATGAATCCTCAACAGAATGGGGTTGCTGAGAGGCTTAATAGGACTCTTCTTGAAAGAGTAAGGTGTATGCTGTTGGACGCTGGGTTGCCAAAGGTATTTTGGGGTGAAACCATTGCTACAGCATGTTATCTCATTAACAGGTCACCCTCATCAGTGATTGGGTTCAAAACACCTGAAGAGGTGTGGAGTGGACAGAAACCAAGTTATGAAGGTTTAAGGGTGTTTGGTTGTCTTGCTTTTGTCCATGTCAAGCAAGACAAGTTAGATGCAAGAGCTCTAAGATGTGTATTTCTTGGATATCCAGATGGGATAAAGGGCTACAGATTGTGGTGTCTAGAGAAGGGAAATCAGAAGATAATCACAAGTAGAGATGTAAAGTTTAATGAGAATGTGATGGCTTATACTTCATCAGGCTCTAAGGAAGAACTTGATGGTGCTAAAGAGTTTGAAGAGATATCAATTCAGGTGGAGCATCCTGCTGAAGATGATCACACATCTCAACAACAACAAGAGAATCTACAAGATAGTGATTCATCATCTGAAGAAGAAGAACAAGCTGGACCTTCACAAAATGTGAGAGAATATAGCATTGGAAGGGACAGACCTAGAAGAACAATCAATAGACCTGACTTCTATGGTCAAGCATGGAGTGTTTATTATGCCTTGAGTGTTGCTGAAGACCTGGAATCACAAGAGCCTAGTAGTTTTAAAAAAGCACTAGATTGTGAAGAAGGAGAACACTGGATTCAGGCAATGATTGAAGAGATGGAATCCCTGGAAAAGAATGAGACCTGGACATTGGTGGATAAACCAAAAGGTCAGAAACTTGTAAGTTCTAAATGGATATACAAAAAGAAGTTAGAGACTGCAGGATCCAAACAAGTGAGATTTAAAGCAAGATTGGTGGCTAGGGGCTTTACACAAAGGGAAGGGATTGATTTTAATGAAGTTTTCTCTCCAGTAGTAAAGCACTGCTCAATCAGGTTGCTTTTATCAAAGGTTACTCAAGAGGACATGGAACTACAACAACTAGATGTAAAAACAGCATTCTTACATGGAGAACTCATTGAGAAAATATATATGAAACAGCCAGAAGGCTTTGTTGTTCCTGAACAAGAAGACAAAGTTTGTTTGCTGAAGAAGTCACTGTATGGACTCAAACAAAGTCCAAGACAGTGGAATAAGAGGTTCAATGACTTCATGATCAGTGTTGGCTTTGTAAGAAGTCTTTATGATAGTTGTGTTTACTTCAACAAGTGTTCAAAGCAAGATAAAGTCTTCCTTCTTTTGTATGTGGATGATATGCTGATTGCCAGCAAGAACAAGAAGAGTGTACAGTGTTGAAGGATAGACTTAACACTGAATTTGACATGAAAGATCTTGGAGATGCCAAGAAGATTTTGGGCATGGACATTCTGAGGAAAAGAGAAGCTGGAGTTCTTTGGTTATCTCAAAAGCAATATCTACAGAAGGTTTTGGAGAGGTTCCACATGCATGAATCTAAACCTCTCTCCACTCCAGTTAATCTGCAGAAGAAACTAACCAAAGAACAATACCCAAAGACTGAAGAGGAGGTCATACATATGAGCAATATTCCTTATGCAAGTGGAGTTGGAAGTCTCATGTATGGGATGATTTGTAGTAGGCCTGACTTGGCCTATGCTGTTTCTTTAGTAAGCAGGTTCATGTCAAACCCAGGTGTTGAACATTGGGAAGCTTTGAAGCATGTGATGAGGTATTTGAAGGGTTCAGTGAACTTGTCACTGAAGTTTGAGAAGAAAGTGAATGGAAGCACTGTTGCATTGGAGGGGTTTGCTGATTCTGATTTTGCAGCAAACATAGACACTAGGAAATCTATTTCTGGATTTGTGTTCACCTTATTTGGAACAGCCATCAGCTGGAGAAGTGTACAACAATCAGTTGTAGCACTTTCAACCACAGAAGCAGAATATATCTCTCTCACTGAAGCCATCAAAGAAGCAATCTGGCTTAAAGGAATTTTGAGAGATTTGGACATCAAGCAAAAGTGTGTGGTGATTTACTGTGATAATCAGAGTGCTCTACACCTTGTGAAACACCAAGCATTTCATGAAAGGTCAACGCACATTGATGTTAGGTTGCATTTTGCTAGGGATATCATTGATTCTGGTTCTGTGGAAGTGAAGAAGGTACACACATTGCATAACCCTGCTGATTTTCTTACTAAGGGTGTACCTGGGAACAAAGTGGAGCATTGCTCGAGCCTGCTGCAGCTTGAGCAATGTCATGAAGAGCATTGACAGACAAGGCAGTGGTGAGGCAGGAAGAGGCACACATGATTCATATTTAGATGGCCGTCAATTGATTAAGGGTGATTAACTACTAAAGCAAATAAACAAAACAAAGTAAACGACCAATCAAACAAGAGCAAGATCTAATTAAGACGATCCCAATAAAAAATGATGAATCCTAGGATCAGTGATTTCATCTAGCATATGAAAAGAATGACAAAAACTTATGTGCTTATTATAGGAAAGTAATTCCGTATCATTCTCATTCAACAACCAAGTACTTATACAAGATTACAAGTTGACCGAGCAAATCTACATACTATAATGGATACATACAAAATAATACAGAATATCTTGCCGAATATCTCTAGCATAATATCTTCGGCTAATACACCCTGCAGTTGAAGCAGGAGATTCGCGGATGCTAAGACTGGTGCGAAAATCTTGAATCAAGACATGGGAAAGTCCTTTGGTGAAGATATCGATAATCTGATACCGAAATGGAACATGAAGAACACGAACTTGACCGCGAGTAACCTTTTCATGTACGAAGTGAATGCCAATTTCAATGTGCTTAGTGCGCTGATGTTGAATAGTATTCTCTGAGAGGTATATGGCACTGATATTATCATAAATCCAGCGTGGCTTTTTGAATAAGAACATGGAGTTCAAGTAAGAGATTGTGGAGCCAACATGATTCTGATACGACATTCGAAATACCCTTATATTCAGATTCAACACTCAATCGAGACAAAGTTGGTTGGAGATTGGAGGACCAAGATAAAAGATTCTCACCAAGGAAAACGCAATACCCGAATGTCAAACGACTGGTTTCAGGACAGCGTCCCCAATCAGCGTCAAAATAGGCAATGAGTGTAGAGATCGGAGAAACGGATAGGTGAAGCCTGTAATGCAATGTACCCTGAAGATAACAAATGACTCATTCGAGGATTGCCATGTGTGCTTCTTTCGAATCATGCATATGAAGACAAATTTGTTGCATAGCATAAGATATATCAGGCCGCATAAAAGTTAAATATTGTAATGCACCGACGAGGTTGCATATCGAGTAGGATCAGCATAAGGAGGACTGGCGGAGTGGCTGAGTTTTTCGTTAGAGTCAACTGGGGTAGCAGTCGATTTACAAGCACTCATGTCTGCGCGAGTAATATTGTCCTCAGCGTATTTCTGTTGACTTAAGAAGAGGCCCTGGTTGTCGCGAGTAACAACGATGCTCAAGTAAAAAAAGAGGGGACCGTGACACTACACGCTAATTCGGAAGCAAGATGAGCCATGATAGTCCAGAGCAAGGTATCCAACGAGGTAATGAGGACGATGTCGTTGAGGTACAATAATAAATAAGCTATATCAGAACTGCGGTGATAGACAAATAAAGAATGCTCAGACTTCCAGTGAGTAAAACCAATGGTGGAGACATAGTCAGTGAAACGTTGATACCAGGCTCAAGGGGCCTGTTTCAACCCATATAACGACCTTTTCAATAAGCGCACATAATCAGGACGAGATGCGTCCCTAAAACCAAGGGGCTGATGCATGTAGACATTTTTATCAAGCTTGCCATGAAGAAATGCATTTTTCACGTTCAATTGATGAATTGGCCAAGACTTGGATAAGGCAATGCCGAGGACATAGTGAATAGTAGGCAGTTCGATGATATGGATAATAGTGTTGTCGCTATCAATTCCGACCTGATGAGACCTGCCATCACCAACTAGACGGGCTTTGTGCTTCTCAAAAGAACCGTCAGAATTAGTTTTATGACGAAAAATCCACATGCGGCGTATAAAATTAGCATCATGTGGACGAGGTACTAACTCCCACGTCTCATTTTTAATAAGAGCTTTAAACTCATCCACCGTGGGGGCTTTCCATTTCGGGTCAGTCTATGTGTGTTTGGGGGTTTTTTTGGTAGTGGGGAAGGAGAGACGGAACAGGTTAAGTTGAAATGGCGTTTAGGGCGATGAATGCCATGCATGCTACGTGTGACGATGGTGTGTTGGACTGTGTAGATGTATTTAGAAGTGCGGGTATAGGGGGTTGAGTTGTAGTGGATGGAGGAGAGGTATTTATTGGAAGTTGCATTCGTGGAGGTGGTGAGGGACGGGGGCTAAGAGGGTTCGGGTTGGTAGCAAGAGTTGAGCCCGGGTTTGGGTTATGGGGAGGACCGGGGGCAGGAGAGGTACAAGGTTGGTTGGGTTTTGTGGTGGAGTGTGTATGGATGATGGGGCTTGTGAGTGGTTGGACGATATTTGTGTTAAGGTGGGTTAGTAGTGGACTAGGGGAGGTGTCTAGGAATTGATAAGGAAGTGGGGTGTGTTTGTGTAGTTCGGTAAAGGGAAAAATAGTTTCGTAAAAATTACGTTATGAGAGAGAATTATTTTGTGAGACAAAATATCATAGCACTTGTATCCTTGATGATTTTTCAAACATCCCAAAAAGACACAAGGAAGGGATCGAGGTTGGAGTTTGTGAATTTTGGTTGAGTGATGAAGTGGGTAGCAAAGACATCCAAAACTTTTGAGATGTGTATAGGAGGGATTTTGTTCATATAAGAGGTGAGTAGGAGAGAAATTTTTAAGGAGCTTGGATGGAAGAATATTTAGAAGATATGTGGCCATTTGTACTGCATGGTGCCAAAAGTGTAGGAGGTAATGAAGCATCAGATAGAATGGTGCGAATTATGTTGTTTATTGCTCTAATTTTTCTTTCACCTTTACCATTCAGGGGAGAAGTATATGGACACGAGAAACAAAATTGGAGACCGTTGGTACGCTAGAAATTTTTTAAATTTGTGTTGTCATACTCTTTTCCATAGTCATAACGAGGAAGCTGCTCCATTTGTGGTGGTAACGAGGGCAACACTGGCGGCATGAGAGTTGGCTGTGGCATTCTTGGACTTGCGGGAGTCTTCCAAAATAAGACGAGAGGGGGCTTCATAGAACTTGGGCAGCGAGTTTGTCTGAAAAATAAAAGAGGTCAAGTTGTCATAAATCTCATTCAAACCAGAAGTAAGTTGAAGAAGGAGGCGTTGCTCAAACACGGGGGCACCAACGTTTACAAGTTGGTCGACTATCATCTTCAGTTCTTCATAGTAAGAAGAGATGTTAGAGAAGTTATTGCGTTGGATCTGGGTGAACTAATTTTCCAAAGAGACCGCTCGAGAACCATTGTTATCTTGGAAGATGCTTTCGAAGCGCTCCCAAAGTTGTTTAGCCTTGGAATCTGGTTTGAGGATTATGTGAAGAAGATCATTGGAGATGGTCTCGTAAATCCACTAGGTAACGATGGCGTCAAGACGAGACCAAAGGGCTATGTCAATGTCGATGACCTTTTCTTTTTCGTTCGTCTCTATGACGGGAGGAATGATGTGGTGGCAAGCATCATAAGAACGATAGTGTATCTTGAACAATTCAGCCCATGACGGATATTGGCCGGTCTCTATTATAAGAACGATGTGGATGAAGTTGCGGATATTGTTAACTGCTAAAGAAGGGTGAAACTTGGTGGTTTCAGACCTGGAAGATTCAGCCATGGTGCTGGAGAAATAAGGCAGATTGAGAGAGATGCGGGAGAAGAAGGATCTACGATGGGAGACGGCACGATAGGAGACATGGTTAGGCTATTAATACCATGTAGGACAATAATTCCGTACCATTCTCATTCAATAACCAACTACTTATACAAGATTACAAGTTGACGTAGCAAATCTACAAACCATAATGGATACATATAAAATAATACAAAATATCTTGCCGAATATCTCTAGCATAATATCTTCGAGTAATACTTATGGTGCATAATATGCACCCGGTTAAATTTGACCTCCCCCCATCCTGTTACTTTTTTTTACCGTCTCTATTGGTAGTGAACAAACTTGCGTTTTCTTTTCATTTTTGATTTCTCAGGTAACTTAGCAGATTTTTTATTAGCCCAATTCTGACTTGATCGAACGAAAGGAAGTCCATTACTACTTACTATGTTAGTTTTCCTAGATTCGGTGTATCCTAGATCAGTATGATCATTTCTACCAATAGAGAAGACGTCATTGAGTTTAGAGGTACCTGTGTACAATATTTTAAAGGTTTCGAATGCGTAAACCAATTTCTCCTTTGTCGTTCCCAGTTCAACATCCTTCTTGGTCAAGAGTACCTCCAACCTTGTCACAACTTCATAGAGATTGTCGTTCCCTTCGTTCAGTTTGGCCATGTCACGGCTTTCTTGATTCCATATCTTGAGCAGCTCCATGTACACCACCTTTATTTCTTAAATTACCTTGATTGTTTCATCATATATTTCCACTTTTGGCTCCTCCTCAACAGTGGTGTTGAAACAGAATAAGTTAAGATAGTAACTGGGGTTATTCCTATCTGAAACTAAGTCACAGGTTGATTCAACCTCTGAATCAACCTCAGTGTCATCTAGTGAGAAACATCCTTCCATGGTTGAGCGCAAGGATGTTTTGTCGACTGCAGCTTTGAGCTCTAACTCATCATCATCACTTAAGGAGACCCAGTTAGCTTTCTCATATTTGTGGAGGATGTTGGCACATTCATTTGCGTAACGGACATACCGCTTGCATGCTTGGCATTGTACATAATCCATGTTTATGGATTCGTACCCTTGCTGATCTGAAAAAGCCCTCCTAACCGGTGGGGTCAACACTGGGGGCAACCTCTTTGGTGGAAACTCCTTTTGAATCGAAGGTCTTAGCACATTTGTAGACTTTCTCTTCAGCTTCCTCATCATTGAATTGAGCTCGCGAGTAAGTAGCACAATGTTAGCTCCCCCACTTATTTCTTCCAGTTCCTCGTCGTCTTCTTCATTCGAGGCTATGGACTCCTTCGAAGATCCTCCATCTTTCATTTTAAAGGCTATATTCTTACCTTTATACAACTTCTTTTGATGATTCATATTCATCCCATAGGATTGAAGGATGCTCATGAGAGTAGTGAGTTCCATCGTGGCCGTGTTATGTGCTTCTTCAGTGGCAGAAACTTTTAAATTAAAGTGATTTGGAAGTGAGCGAATAACCTTAGAAACAAGATTCTTGTTGCTAATGGGTGCTCCCAAATCCAATGCCTCATGAGCTATATCAAGAATTTTGTGGAAATAGCTTTGGATGGATTTATTTTCTTCCATCCGAAGATTCTTGAATTACTCTGAGCATCCTTAATCATGACTCTCTTACACTGTCATCGCTCTGAAAAAACGTTAGAGAATATCCTAGGCATCTTTAATCATTTTGCATGATTTGACAGACCTGAACATATTCATGTCCACCGCGAGAGTGATTGCATTGAGAACTCGTTCATTGTAGTTGGAAGCATCAATCTTATCACGTATCTGCTGAATCTCAATCTTTTTTATCCTTTCACCATCACGATTAGTGATCATTGGCAGCTTCCATCCTTCTACGACAACACTCCATGCTCCCGCATCAGTCGACTTGATGCTCAATCGAACCTTCCAATAATTATAATTGGAATCGTCCAATACTGGAAGTCTTATTGTTGTGGTAGTGTCCATTATGACAACACACTATCAGGATCATGCTTAGTGTGTCTGGTACTAATTGAAAGTGTGCATTGTCCTTAGACAACAATGATCGGGTACGAGGTTCACCCAACCTAGAGTATAACACAGAGGAAATAAGTATAACAAACATAGTAAAAAAAATTCAAGAGTCCTAAATCACTTGTGGGTGTCTTCAGGGAGAAATAACTCACTATGAACTTGTGAATTACAATAAGATTCCGAAAAGTAAATCAAGATAAAATATAGTAAAAAAATTCCACAAGTCCTAAATCACTTGTGGGTGCCTTCACGGAGAAATAACTCACTATAAACTTGTGAATTACAATAAGATTCTAAATAGTAAATCAAAACAAAACTTTGATTTACACACACGAATCCTAACGTCTCTATAGACGACTAAACAATATCTAGAGTACCAAATAACCTAATAAAAACTATCGTAACACGTATACTATGAAAAGTGATTCAGATTCGTGAGGAATCTGAATGTAATGAGAACAGAACACTCTAGGTTCGATAGACGATTGACTGAACCCTCTAGACGAATAATTTTAACAGACAGACTGGTATTTTGCTCGTATGAAACTCTTCTTCTGTTGGTAGTTAAAGTCCTATTTATAGGTATCTTGTAGCTTGGAGAGCACTCTCCACTAACCACCACACCCTGCAATTAGGATTGCTCGTACGTGGCTTTCACACGTGCAAGAAGAGGTCTTGCTAGTGCGAAATATACTCGGTCTTCCTATTGGAGAATAAGTCCTTTGCCCAACTTCCTTAACCAATTTTGGACTAGGTATTCAAATCTTTCTTTTAACACCTATGTCCCTGCAATTCTATAATAAATTGGCTTCTAAATAATTCACATTTTTTGCCTTAATTAAAATACAAAAATGCGTATAAAAGGCAAAATAAAAACAAGTAGAAGCTAAGAGTTTGAGGCACAAACTCTATTAGTGGGGTAAAAGGAGGTGAAGCACCAACACAACCGAGTGCAAAAGGAGAAGAGATGGAAGGTCGAAGCTGGGAGAAGTAGCCGGCCGATAAGAAGGCTAAGGAACTCCTCTAAGGTTGGTGAGGGATTAACATGCCTAGTTGAAACTTTACAACAAAGTGTTCACCTGTATAGAGATGACATCCGGTCTGTTATGGAGACTTAGCAGTCGATTATACAGACTCGGAATGATTAAATGCAGTGGCACGACCAATGGTGGGAGCACGACCAATGGTGAGAGCTGTTCGGGGTAATGACTGGTATGCGAACCAAAATAAATACTCTGAGACAACAACAACAACAGTTATAACCACAGGCACAAGCTGTGAGAGAGGGTGAATAGGCATCTATTAGGGATTGTCTACATCCCATGCCTAATCAACATAATGGAGGAGTCGAATTGCCACCAATCTAAGCCAACAACTTTGAACTCAAGCCAGCTTTGATCTTGATAGTACAGAAGAATCAGTTTGGTGGAGTGCCACTGGAAGACCTCAATGTTCATCTAGGCGAGTCAAGAGAGTATCTAAAACCTTGGAGGTTAATCAAGTGCCACTCTCTAAAGGATGTTACTACTTGGGATGAGTTGAGAATGCGCTTCTTACTGAAGTACTTCCCACCGAGCAAGATGCTCGAATTGAAGGATAAAATTACTCAGTTCAAACCGATGGATGGAGAACCATTTGGAGAGGCATTGAAGCAGCTCCGGGATCTTCTTCAGAATTGCCATTTAACACGGGTTCACTCAAGATCAACAAATCTGTAAGTTTTATGAAGGGCTACTTGGGCCCGCAGAGTACTTGTAGACATAACAACGGGTGGATCTATATTGGCAAACAATACATGGGTTGCATTTACCATTCTAGATGAGATGGCTGCAACTAGTTGTCAATAACCAAATGAAAGAAATTAGCTAAGAAGCGTAGCCAGTGTTACGGAGACTGAGGCCGATCCAATTACGGCGGGATTGGACAATCTTATTAAACATATGAATTTGTTGACTAGTGTGACATTAGTCCAGTATACAAAACAAATTTATAGCAATCACCTATGCAGGAATTAGTTGAAGATGTAAATTATGTTAATCAAAAGAACTTCAACAACTTCCAAGACAATCAACAACGGTACAATCAGTACCATCAGGATGCGAGAAATCGTCCTAATTTCTTGTACAACAATCCCAACAATTCACTCCAACCGCCACAGGAATTTGCAGTCGCCAATGGCATGATCTATGAAGGATGAAAACAAACTTAGGGATAGTTAATTCAGTCACAATTGACCAAACAAGATGAAAGGATGGACAAGATGGAGAAGAAGATAGAAAGCAATCATGAGGATGTGAATAAAGCGGTAGTAACTTTAGGGGCAGAGATGAGAGTGACACAGATGAATCAGAGTGCCCTAAAAATGCATATGGGTCAAATAGCACAAACTTTGGGAGCTATATATCAGAAAGGACGGTTTCCTAGTGATACCCTAATAAACCTAAAGGAACAGTAATTTGTGGTATAAGTGGAGAACCGGCGGTTTAAACCGGGATTTATCATCAAGAAGACAAACTGGTCATGAGCAAACCGGGTTCGAGTTAGGTAGTGTAACTGTCGTTTGTGACGAAGCAGTTTCAGTTTGTGACGACGTAAAACCGTCACATTTGAACTGTAGCTCAGCGTAACTTCTTGCAGTTATAACTTCCTATCCAGTTGCATTCGAGCTTCAATCCATATATCATTGTAAAGCTCTCATTGAGGAGAAGATAACTACGTAGCATTATCTCCTGTACTTTAGATTAGAGAGAGTATTTAGAGATAGAGTGTTCGTGCCCTAATTTGCATTCAGAATTGGGCATTTCATTTCTTGAGCTAATTCTCTGTAATAGATTGGAGTTCTTAGTGGATTGAGGTGTGCCTTGCCTCCGTGGATGTAGTTCATATTGAACGAACCACGTTAAAACTGTGTTTGATCCATTTCTATTTCCTGTTCTGCGTAAGCTGATTTCGGCCACAAATCTGGCCGAACTGTGGGTGTGAATTCGGAGTGTTTTCTTCGTACGATTTCCAGATTCTTTGGTGTTGTGTGTTCTTGAGTTGTTTTCACTAACACTTTCAAAGAATATGCGTCGTTGATGTTGTGTTGATCAACCCGTAGTTGATACAACAAAGATTAAAGAATTTTTAGATTGGTTATTGAAGGTTGGCTATGGTGAAATTGAACATTATGTCAACGGGGATACTCAAATTCGAATATCAAATAATATATTTATTAAGGAAGCATCGGATCAATCCTATTGCAGCTATAGTCAAAAGTACATATCCAGACCTTCTTAAAAATATGCAGAGATCCCAAATATTTGGCAGAAAGAGCAATCTCGAGACCGACGCACAATGTTATTGAAGCAACTAATGAGCACATACTGTAGAAATTACCTAGAGAGAAACTAAATGCCCAAGTGTTGAAAGTTTAGACAAGGCCAACGCACAATCAAATACCAATGCACAGATATTTACATCTAATTCTTGAACAACATAAGGTGTTCCAGAGTTCCTAATCACAAGTTGGTTCTGAAAATTGGTGTTCTTGTGATGTTGCTAAGAAATATTGATAAGTCCGCTGATTTATGTAATGGAACTAGATTGGTAGTAACACAAATTGGAAACATGTAATGAAGTCAGAGTTTTGTTATGAAAAAATATATGAACAAAGGTTTACATCCCACGAATGCCTATGAGTCATTAAAATACCAAAATTCCAATCAAGTTTGAAAGAAAACCATCTCCATTGTTGGTGTGTTTTGCTATGATAATAACCAAGAGCCGGGGCAATCACTTTCTTAGGTTGGATTGTATCTACCTAGATCGGTCTTCATGCACTCATGGAAAATTATATGATGCTATGTCCAGAGTTAAAAGTAGAAGATGATTGAAAATACTTTGTTGTGATGAAAATGATAAGATTTTGGATTCCACAAGTAATGTGGTTTACAAAGAAGTCTTTCAAAACTTAAAATAATGTGCGCGAAAGACTATAAACATTGTCAATATAGCCATTTGTCTTGTATAATATTTAATTATTAATTTTTATTGCGGTTTTGACTCTAGCAGTACAACTAATTAAATATCATCATTACAAATACTTTTTACAACTCTTCAATATTATTATATATATATATATACACACTAATATACTTCTTAGAAAAAATAATTTTAAATATTAGTAATCTTTTCACTTTTTTATTGATAAAAAGATAAATTTAACAAATCCGTAAATATTTTTCATGGGTACTGTACTAGATATATTCATTTGAGAAGGTTTCGGACAGACTTGAGGAGTAAAAAACAAGCGGTAGGAAACAATTTCAGCATAAATGATGATTAGTGGTGCAAATCTTAAGGAGCATGCATAATATTTTACAGGAAATCCAGCAGGGCAGCCCTGTTGAGTTATCTGTTTCTAGAGTGAGGAAGGGTGAGTAAGGCCCTCAGTAGATCCTTACTACTTCTAACTTTGGTAATACATTCAGCTTCCATCTCCTCGTTTCTTCTTCTTCTTGTTCTACTAGCTGAAATCGCTCTCCTCGGCGGCTCTGATGCCCACTGTTATGTTATAATCACAATTAATACTTTATTAATTAATGTTATATGTATTGACATACATGACTTACCCGTCCTTTAGTGGCAGATGGTGTCGGAGAAGCCGATCTTTTAATTACAGACAATGGGAAACCAAGCGGTGAAACCGACCGCCTTCCTGTTTTTAACAAATTTTTCAATAATTCAATGTCATTACAGAGCCATACACTACAAGTTTTTTCCGAGTTAGAAAAACTATATGTTCTGGGGCTTCTACACCTGGTATTCCTCGTGATGTTCATAGATAACACACCTGCGTCGACTTTGCGAGGTGCCATTCTTGAAAACGAAAAACTAGGTCGATTCGGAGATGGCTGTCTTGACTCTTGTTTTCTGCATTGTCATTAGTATATACCCATTAATTAGTTGAGCTAGCTCACTCTTTAAGCAACATTATATATATATATATATATATATATATATATATATGAAAGTGATGGACTAAATTAGGATATGAGCTTTAATTAATTAATAGGCTATACTAATTAATTAATTAAAACAGACCAGAATATTAGGCCCATATACCTAGGGTATATGAGCTATATATATATATATATATATATATATATATATATATATATATATATATCTATTCCCTATTGTAGGGATAATTAATCTTGTCAGTAAGAAACACCATATAGTTCAATAAGGGATTTACTAGCAATCAATTATTGAACAATTGTACCGAGGATAGTTCCTGCGGTGGACAACATACGCGTGGATACCTGAAGTGGTGAATCAGTCACTCAACTCTGTCCGATTAATTACGCAACAAGTAAATTATTTCAACTTTAGCGTAATCAATGCTCAACGTTTTAATTCAGTTATAAATCACGATCATAATTCTCGATTTATTATTCCGTTGCGTACATTAGATGTAGTCGAGAATTCCTAACAGTGGTATCAGAGCTCGGGGCTTGATTTATAATTGGTTTAATTTAATTACTTGTGGATTAAAATTCAAGAAATTAACAATCTGAATGTGTTTGAAAACTAACTGTAAACAAGTTTGGGAAAGTTGAATTATGAAATATTATTTTTCATGCTAACTGATTCATCTTTGTTTCCAACGCACAAATAACAATTTTTGAAATTGGTTATTGATTAACCACTCATAAATTTTTTGGAAACGTGGGTTTTGAACCATGTGCTCTTTACGCAAACAAAACTGAAACCTTCTGCTGCTGCTGCTACGGAATGGATGTGTTCGTCAAGTGGTAGCGGTGGCAGCGGCGTTCGCCGCTGCTGCGCGCATAGATGGGCGACTGTTTTTGCGAGACCGGGATCGCGACGGCGTAGCGTCAGCGTGCAACCCTGTTGCTGTTGTATGACGGTGGTGGCTTGGTTGTTGTATCTCATTCGACGGCAACAGATGCTGCGCAACGAACGGCGTCGGGGTTGTGGCGGCGACGGGCTGCTATAGTTGCTGAAAATGGCGGTGGCGACTCTCCTGTCTCTGCGTGTTGTTGACCGGCGATGGCAGTGGCGGCACCGCGCTGCTGCTATGAACGACGACGAAGGCGGCATTCTTGGCGGCGGTGGCGGGATTGTGGACGGTTGATGCCCAGTCCAAATCCTAATGGGTTTTGGGCTGGACTGGGCTGATTTTCAGTTTTGGGCTGGGCCTGCTGATTTAGATTGGGCTTGTTTTTAATGCTACTGGACCAATTTAAAAATCTAGGATGGTCTGGTTAATTAAATTTCTGGGTTGGACTTTAATAACTGACTGGGCCTATCTGCTGGGCCAGCTAACATTATTTATATATAGCTGGGCTATAGCCCATATAGCTGTTTCAAGAAAAAAAAAAAAATTAATTTTATGTAATTAATCAAATTAAATTTATTAATTAGATTAATTCTTAAGTCCTAATTACAATATTAATTTGTCAATTAGATTAACATATCTTATTATTATTGTTTTAAAATAATAATAATAGACTTATACATTTATATTAATTTGGAATTAACATTAAAAGTATACTTATATTAATTTGGAATTTATATATTAATCTAATAGACTAGTATTAATTTATTAATTAGATTAATAAATGATGATAGTATTAATTTGAAAGAATAATACCAGACTTATATATTTATGTTAATTTAGAATTAATATTAAATGTATATTTATATTAATTTGGAATTAATATATAATTTTAATCCATATTTAATTAAAGAATAAAATTTTAATTGGATTAACAATTTTATTCGTTGAACATTTATTTGATATTATATGATAAGCTATTATTTGATTTTATGCTTATTCAATTTGAATTATAGTAATTTAAGACCGCTTTTAAGTTTGGGTAGGTGACGCCCAATTCATGTAGTCCGCGACATTATGTATGGGTAGGCGGCGTCCAATACGTGCGGTCCGCATTTCTTATGCCTTGGTAGGCGGCACCCAGTAATTGCATTTAATTTAATATTAGATATTAAATTTAAAAATTAGTATCACATATAAAATCCCAAATAAAACCAAGTCTTATTTAGAAATAAAAGTGTCGTCCATCATAATTGTATGAAATTCTTAATCTCTTTGTCCACGAGTTTTACACCAAAGTGTTTACTCTAAAACGATGAGGTTGAGGCTCATTCATAGATGCATGGTTGGCATCGTGTGATGGAATTGACTTGCTTAAATTATTTTGAGACGCTAAAACGACCAAAATAGTTTGAGGACGCAATATTAATTGGATTAATAAACCAAGAATTGTCAAATTATTGTTGCAATTGGCTTAGAGGCCTACCTAGTGATATTATTGTAGTCATCAGCCAAAGCAGAGGCTACAGTAATATAGACTTGGATCTTGGACCACTAAGATTTATAATTGTTATAAATCAGTATTTTGTGTTTGGGGGCGCAAAATATGTTAAAATTAGTGGGAGCTAATCATTACAATAAACTCTTGTTTTGATTAGTGAGACGAATATGATTTTTGTTTACTTTATTCTGATTTATTTTCCCATTTTATAATTTTCTCGTCAGATAAAATGTCGTTTTTTTAAATTATAAATATTTGATGAAATCAAACAAGTTGACTGGGTCAAACTTTACGGATTGGCTTCGTTGCTTGCGCTTGATGCTAAGGCAAGGCAAGATAAGATTGAGTTTGTCTTGGATAAATCAATCAGTGTCATCCCTGACAAGAATTCTCCTGAGTACGCTACGTTTGACGAAGAAGCTCATAAGAAACATGTTGAGGATGCCACATCGGCTCAATGCTTAATGTTATCCTCTATGAGTATTGAACTGTATAGGCAACATTGGAGCATGTTCCCTTATGAGATGTTGAAACACTTAAAGAGTCTGTATGCTTTAGAAGCTCAGACCATGGAGTATGAGATACTCAAAGATCTCTTCAAGTGTAAGCTTCATGATGGGGGCCAGGTTTCTGAACATATAGTAAAGATTATCAGATTAATTAAGAGGTTGTAATCGATTGGAACAAAGCTACCCTCAAGTGTCTCAATAAATCTGATTTTGCAGTCTCTTCCAAGTTCATTTGAAAACTTCATAGTGAATTTCAAAATGAGCAACACGAAGGCGACTCTGCCAGAGCTTCACAACATGCTCAAGACCTACGAATCATCTACTTCTAAAGGCAACTTTGTGCTCATGGTGAGCTCTTCTGCGAGATCTTCCAAGCAGAAGAATAAGTAGAAGAAGAGGAAGAAAGCATCTAAGGATGCGACCTTGACGCCTAAAAGTGGAGGGGTCCAAAAGAAGCCGAAAATGCCAAAGGATGAGTGTCTATTCTGTCACGAGAAGGGACACTGGAAGAGAGACTGCCCGAAGTTCAAAGGACATGGTGCATTGGATGAGAGCTTAGGTAGTTTGTTTTGTACATTGAAATTAGACTAGATTAGATCTTCCTTCGGGATATAAATTAGATTTATATAATTGTTATTTTGTTCTTTAGATTTCAAAGAATATTATTTCCATTCCAATATTAGACATTTATGACTTTTTCCTTCTATTTTGCGAACAGTAGATGCTTGTTTCGCTTAATGGATTATTTGAAGGAAGTGTCTTTCTTTTTTTGAATGGAATATATATACTTGAATGTGAACAAAATATTCTCAATGTACAAGAACAAACAGCATGAGCTAAGTAATACGAATAATAAAACCTATCTTTGGCACTGTAGACTTGGTTATATCAATGACAAAAGAATAGCAAGATTGAGAAAGTTAGACTATCTCACATCATTTGATTTCGAATCATATGGTGCTTGCGAATCTTGTCTCAAAGGAAAGATGAATAGTTAACCACTTTCTGGGGAAATGGTTACGTGCCAAGGTTGTGCTCGAGTTCATCCACACAGAAGTGTACGGACCATTCCAACTTAAGCAAGTGGTGAATATTCGTACTTCATAACTTTCACTGATAATTTTTCAAGGTATGGATATGTGTATCTCATGAAACACAAATTTGAGGCCTTCGAGAAATTTAAGGAGTTTAAGTTAGAAGTTGAGAAACAAATTGGGAAAAGTATTAAGACTCTTCGATCAGGTCAAGGAGGGGAATACTTAAGTCGACATTTTCTTGATTACTTGAAATCACATGGAATCCGGTTAGACTGGACACCTCCAGGTACACCACAGATGAATGGAGTATCTGAAAGGAGAAATCGAATTTTATTGGATATGATTCGATCCATGATGAGTTTCACCAGTCTCCCTTTATTCCTTTGGAGTTATGCGTTACTTACCCCAATTTATGTTCTAAATAGAGTTCCACTTAAGTCGGTCACGCAAACACCATATAAATTATGGTGTGGCAAGAAGTCGAGTCTTAACCATATGCAGACATGGGGTTGTCCTGCTTTTGTCAAGAAAATGATGATTGATAAATTGGAGACCAAAAGTGAGAAATGCTATTTTGTGAATATCCTCAGGAAACTAAGGATATGAATTCTATTGCCCTGAAGATCTCAATGTGATAGTTTCCAAGAATGCGGCGTTTCTTGAAGATATTTATATCTCCGAGGAACAAGGTCACAACAAGGTAGATCTTGAAAAGATTCAAGAACCACAAAATAACATAGAAGATGAAGTCTTGCCCAATAGAGTGGACAAGAACTCAGTGGGAGTTTTGATGATCTATTGGGAGGGGAAATAACTCTTAGAGGGTCACCTCAAGACAATGAGATGCATCAAAACAAGATATTGTATCAAACGCGCCAGATAACATAGAGGATGAGGTATTGTCCAAAGGAGTGGATAAGAACTCAGTGGGAGTTATTGATGATCTATTGGGAGGGGAAACGACTCTTAGAGGGTCACTTCAAGACAATAAGATTCATGAAAGAGAAGATATTGTATGAGTCCCACCTCAAGACAATCATAGTGAAATTCTTGAGAGCATCCCAAAATGTTGAAAATCAACTCACGATCAGAATAAATCGCATGAACCAACGGAAAACCAACTCAATAGGCCTCAAAGGAATCGTCGTGCACTTGAAAGACTAAATCTATTAGTTGAAAATCAAGATGATGATGTTGATTCAGAAGACGACGAACCTAAAACCTATATCGAAGGGTGTCGGGGACCGATTCGAAGATGTGGTTGGCTGCCTTAACATTTGAAATGGACTTGATGTACCTCAATCTAGTTTGGGAACCAGTTGCTAAGATCAAGTCCATTAGGATATTACTTACAGTAGTTGCATACTATGACTTTGACATTTGGCAAATGGATGTCAAAACCGCGTTTCTCAATGAAGAAATCGAAGGCACTGTGTATATGCCACAGTCGGAAGGTTTTGTATCCAAAGAAAGCCGAATGAGTATGCAAGTTACAGAAGTCCATTCATGGACTCAGCAAGCATCTAGGAGTTGGAATATTTACTTTGACAGAGCTATCAAATTGTTTGATTCTGTCAGAAGCAAAGAGGATCCATGCGTTTATAGTAAACATAAGAATGGAAATGTTGTCTTCCTTATCATATATGTCGATGATATACTGATTATGGGAGCAATCGTTCCATATTGCAATTCGTGAAAGAGCAGATTTCAGCAAAATCTCGGTGAGGAACAATGGAGAACTGTCAAGACTATTCTTAAGTACCTTAGAAGGACTAAAGAATATTTCTTAAAGTCTATGGTGAGCTGCTAGAGTCATCATTTACTGGGTATACTAATGCTAGCTTCCAAACGGACCATGATGACTTCAAGTCTTTGTTTAGATATATTTTCGTTCTCAATGGTGGTGCAGTGAATCGGAATAGTTCCAAACAAGTAGAACTGTCGGTTCCACCACTGAAGCCGAGTATATTGCTACATATGAAGCTGCCAAAAGGGGTTGTTGCTTTGGTAAAGTTAGTAAAAGAACTAGGTGTCGTTCCAAGTGCCAGCAGTGCAATACCGTTGTATTGTGACAACGGTAAGTGCAGTTGCACTAGCAAAAGGAACCGAGAGCCACGAACAGAAACAAGCATATTCCCTGGAGATATAATCTGATGAGAGAAATAATAGATAGGGAGATGTGAAATTAGATAGAGTATCCACTGATGATAATTTGGCTAAGCCTTTAAAAAAACAGTTGTGTATAGCAAGACACAACAAGTACTTTGAGAGCTTGGGTGTTAGACACGTTGGTAGTTGGCCTTGATTCAGTGGGAGTTTATAGTTTGTATGTCTTAGAAATCTTTTCGTTTGAGACATTCATTCTTGATCGCATTCTATGACATTTTGATTGTCTTTTGAGTTTATGCATTTATTAAAATAATTATTTTGATGGTTTGTCATTATTCTTGTGACTGTTCCCTTGAATCATGATTGTCATTTATGGTGTGAGACATAAATGATATAGTATGATTCTAAAATTGCAATAACCGATGATCATCAAGAATGGGATATTGATGACATGCAATAGGTTAGCATGTGGTCTGCATCATATTCTTAGAGAATATAGTGGGTCTCACGACTATTAGGTATTAGATATCTATGATGGACACATGGATACTTTGGAGAATATCGGTATACCCTACTATTAAACCGTTTGTTTTAGTGCCTGCGGTTTATTAGTGTGTGGAGTATGTAATGATCCTTTGACCTGAGGTCAATACTCATTTTGTTTGTTAAGTGATGAACTTTGACCAAGTACAACGCTTGCCTCCCAAAGGAGGATAAGACACGTTTGTGTTGGGTTCATCATGAGGCAAATGGAAATGGTAGTTGAGCCAAGAATGAGATTCATTCCTCGATTGAAACTCGAGAGAACACTCATATTTCTCTATATTATTTGACAATAAAGTCATTGGCCAATGCAAAAGATACATTCAACTAAAGTAATTGAATATGATCGAATGTGTCATATAATAAAGATGAGAAAAATGATTGAGCTATTTGGATAGACACATGGCAGATCCTAGACTTAATCGGGTGGTTTGTGAATGAAGGGATATTACATAAAGTTCATATAAAGGTTTGTTTACTGGATTCACGTAAACGTCCTTCATATATTGAGTTCGCTGCGCAACGCAGTCTAGGAGTTTTGTGCAGACTTTAATTAGATTATCGTCGATAATGGGGGACTGAAGGGTCACACTTTATGTGTATTGTTGTTCCGCTCAAGGGTACAATGTTGGTGTTTCGAATTATATCTAATGCTAGTCCAAGTGGGAGATTGAAAGTAATGGACTAAATTAGGATATGGGCTTTAATTAATTAATAGGTTATACTAATTAATTAATTAAAGCAGGCCAGAATATTAGGCTCATATACCTAGGGTATATGAGCTATATATATATCTATTCTCTATTGTAGGGATAATTAATCTTGTCAGTAAGAAACACCATATAGTTCAATAAGGGATTTCCTAGCAATCAATTATTGAACAATTGTACCGAGGATAGTTCCTGCGGTGGACAACATACGCGTGGATACCTGAAGTGGTGAATCAGTCGCTCAACTATGTCCGATTAATTATGAAACAAGTAGGTTATTCCAACTTTAACGTAATTAATGCTTAACGTTTTAATTCAATTATAAATCACGATCATAATTCTCGATTTATTATTCCGCTGCGTACATTAGATGTAGTCGAGAATTCCTAACAATATATGCATTCCATGTTCGGACATACCTTACTAACGGTAATTCCAACTTCATTCTTGTTGCTTCAAAAGCTTTACAAAATGGGTTGTCTGCAGAAAAAATTCACATTGTGCAAAACTCAAAATCTTTGACAACATTAAGATAACAAGACTAAGAACTCCCCTTATATTAACAGATTAATGTTTATTTCCAAAGAGTTAAAAAAGAAGTAAATGGTTTGAAATTAACCTTGGCGTTGCTGCACATCAGATGACGCACCCATTCTGTACGACGCCTCCTTCGCTGAAAACACGATTTGAGATTATTTCCACACCATTATTGTTAAATAAACACTATGCTGTCAAAATTCACGACCTTTCGCTTAATTACACTACAAGAAAAAAAGCGCTATTTTTTTTGCAACTATAAAAGTGATTACTAACTTGTAACTATTAGTAATTACATAAAATATTTTATACAATTTAAATTAAGATTTGCTACAATATAACAAACTCTTTTGCAATTGTTTGTAGTTACAAATACATTAATAACAACAAATTAGTTGCAGAAACAACTTTTTGCATCTTACTATAAGTAGCTATCTTATAGTAATCACATGTAGACATGTGGTTATTAAAAATATTTGTGTGACCACTCTTTCTTTTTTGTAACTACATTTTGTAGTTGCAAAAAACCTTGATTCTTGTAGTTTTATCATTTGCAATATGACTTTTCGAACATAACAAAAAATACACCATCTTTAATTTTTACAATTCAATCCACCTACATAAATTTTTGGCTCCAATTGTCGAATAGCGCATGGAATCGAAATTTTGACTATCCCATTTGCAGACGTGTAAAAAAAAAAAAATAATAATAATAATAATAACTGAATTTAGATAATAATGTTTAATTATTAATTTTAATGATAAGACGATGTCAGCTTCATTTAACTAGATGTTTAAAAGAATTCGTAGAATTATACGTATGTAATTGGGTGGATTTTAGAGGGTGTTTGACGAAGCTTATTTTTAACATCTTATAAGTTGTTTCAAGAGCTTATAAGATGTTATTTTTAAGGAGCTTATAAATTAACAAAGTGTTTGGATAAAAGAGCTTATAAGCTTGCAATTATATATAGTGATTTAACTATAAATTTGGGATCTAATATAAAAGTTAATATTAAACACACATTTTAATTAGTGTGTGAAATGTGTGTAGTGTGTGAAGTGTGTGTTGTATGAAATGTGTGTAGTGTGTGTAATGTGTAATGTGTGTGTGGTATGTGTAGTGTGTGTGGTGTGTGGTGTGCATAGTGTGTGTAGGGTGTGAAATGTGTGTAGTGTGTGTGGTGTAAATTGTGTGTGAAGTATGTGTAGTGTGTGTAGTGTGTGTAGTGTGTGAATTATGTGTTAAATTTGTGTGTAATAATTAAGATCATAAAAAAAATAAGATGGAAATAGATTGGGTATAACAACTCATTTTTTTTTAGATCTTATAAGCTTTTAGAGCTTATTTTTGTGTCTTATAAGATGCTAAACATCTTTTTTTTGCCAAACACTTTGTAAGAGCTTATAAGCTCCTAAACATCTTATAAGATGTTTTTAGGAGCTTATAAGCTTAGCCAAACATCCTCTTAATCCCAAAGTCAGGCTCCATGTAGTAATTGGAGCTCAAAACTTACTCGTGTGCATTGAATTGTTTTTCTTTTAATAAATATAACTACAATAAAAATATTTTGTGATATATTTTTTGAGACCACAATTGTGATCACTAATAACAAGTTATCTTTTACTATTTGTTGTCATAAAACTCTACAACTAATTTAAGAACAGTTTAAGACTGTTTTTAGAGAGAACTAGTTGTTTCAAAAATATTTGAGACGTTTTGAGATATTTTTGCCGTCCGTGTCTCAAATATATTATTTGCGTCTGAGTTATTGAGATAACTAATTAGTGAAGATACGTTATTTTTAATAATAAAGTTGTAACAAATACTTATTATTTGAGATCATTTTTAGTTGTCTCAAAAGATCATTTCTTTTTATAGCGGTGTTCATTTGAATGTTACAGTTGAAAGGCGATGTTACAAATAATAATGTATTGAAATGATCATAATTTTTGCTTAATTAAGCTTAAAAACCAAGAAAGATGAACATATTTGCCTGCAAGAATGTGATGCTTATTTTGGCTGGTACCATCTTCTATCTTAAAAAGATGCTCCGAAAGGCCTCTCAAGTAGATGAATCCTTGATATGTTCTTAATCTCTGTCATAGTCCAAAATATTCACAATTAACAGAATAAAACATATAATGCCACTCCAAGATTTTTGTAATTTGTTTATAGGTTTAAAGGGTGTTATTTTTGTACCTGTTCAATTAGAGACAATTGAATAATGCTTGCATTGAATTCGTTAGCCTTTTCATCCAAAAATTTGTTGAGCTTATCAGCCACAGACCCTAAGTGATCCACAGTGCTCACTAGAGCTTTACTCACATAGTCTCTTGATGACTCTACCACACTGACACCAATAGACCAAAACGAGAATTAGAACAAGATTATTACAAGACAAGTGTAGGATATAGGAAAATTGACGAGACTCAGTTCTATAACTTATGAGCACTCTCAAAATTAGTTCTCTATCTTTATAGTTTTTCGAATTTTGTTATTTTTTAGCTGGATCTTAAAATTTTCATTGAATAATTGTACGTGCACCACACATGATCGCGTCAAATCAGAAATTTTCATTTTCTCCAATGATGTCCTCATGGTCAATTTTTAAATTTTTTTTGTATCACATTGCGTATCAAGGTGGCAAGTCGACGTTATTGCAGCACTTGAAAAATGGAAACTACATTTGACGCGATTATATGCAATGCACATTTAGTTATTTGGCGTTTGAAAATTCGATTAAAAATCAATCAAATTGGAGCAATAACGTGATGAAAGACTAAATTCAAGAATTTAAAAAGATAAATGACTGATTTTGGAAATTTATGGACTAGAATATCATACAATTGTTTGTGATTATCTTTGTCGTAGGATGACTCGAAGCAATCTGCAGCTGAGTAGAGTTGTTTTTTCAGATTTTTCAAATCCTGAAGAAGCAAGTAGACATTAAATTGCAAGTTTTTAATAACATAATGAAGTAGCATTAGCATTAGAATGGTGAGGTAACCTTGAAATTATCAGCAAACTGCAGGCGGTGGTGCATCATGCACATTTCATCTTTGTCGGAAGCCATTGGAGACACATTCACTGAAGTAGAACAACTTTTATCCATCAATGTGTTCCCCAAAAAAGAAAAAGAAACATACATATTACATGAGGGGAGCCAATAGAGCGACGAAAGCGCTGAATCTCAGCCAATGGTATTAGAAAGATGCAGCCAAAGTATATGTTTAACCTTTTGTAAAAGAACAAAAGTAGGATATATTGGATTTAGAAGTAGCAGCTTATTGCTGAGTGAGTGAAGAAGATGGATTATGACAGGGTATGGACCAGACTTGGCAGAATCTAACTAAAACCATTTCTTAATTTAAATCCTAATTAACCCCGAGTATTGCTTATATAGACCATAAGTGAGCCGGCCTTTAATTCTCCACTTTGACCACAAAAGAGGGTATTGACCAATTAAAAGCAAGGAGACTTTGCTGGTGAAACACACAACCACTTAGTTATTTGCCGATCGAGTAGGTCTAAAGTGAGGTTAGTGTAACTTCACTCTCAATTCTTCTTTAAATTGATGGCTAACAGACACAAATAATGCCCCTCAATTCAAATCATGTACTCAGTTTAATTACCTTCAATTTTTAGATAAGATTTTTGAAAATTTTATTCTTTTTCTATTTAAAATCCTACCTCTAGAGTAATGTTAAGAATGGAAAATTGCAAAAGTTGTCAAACAAGTATAGGAAGTGGCACATTTATAACCATTATATTTTGGGATGGTAATTGCTGCCTATTAAGTAATTAAATCGCGTAGTTGTTGTCAAAAACTCGCCGGAATTTACTATATGTTATGTTATTTATAGACGTAAATATGGTTGACATTTACGAATTTTGTTGTTTCATGGCTGATTTATTTTTGTTTATTTAATTTAATTTGAAATTTGAAGTTGATAATGTTACGGATTTGACATAGTTATTTTGTTTCATGGCTGATTTATTTTTGTTTATTTCATTTAATTTGAATTTGATAATGTTTCGGATGTGTTTCTTGAAAATTTGAACGTAGATTCCCGGTTTTACAGCCGTAATTGAAGATTGAATTTTATGCTTTGAACTATTTCATGCATTTTTTTAAGTTTTGTTAATTTATCCACAACAGAATTCTGCACAGAATTAGCATTGCGGTAAGAAATAGTTGGATAAGTATTAATTCAAATTTTCAAAATACATACCTCATTAGTAACTTATTGTTTAGGCGGGAAAAGTTACACTTACTAAAAGTAGTGTAAAATAATAATAATAATAATAATAATAATAATAATAATAATAATAATAATAATAATAATAATAATAATAATAATAATAATAATAATAATAATAATAATAATAATCATCATCATCATCATCATCATCATCATCATCATCATCATCATCATTATTATTATATATGTATAGTCCGACAAAAAAACTATGTCCAACTAACTTACTAAAAAGGCTAGGGCGGACTGGAAACAAGACTTGGGCCTTACTAAGAATTTCGTGATAGACCGGGGCCCTTCGGAATTTTGGCACATCGAGTTGGGCTTGTTGGGCATGCTGATATTTCGACAATATAATTCTACGTCCTAGTCCATCTAAATAATCTAGTGGTCAGAGCCTGCCCAATTTTGCCATCTCTAACCATAGGCGCCCATCATAATAGTTTTAGTAATCTACATTAAAAAAAAAAAATAGTTTTTAAAAAAAATTAAGAAATATAAGGAAGCGACTCATGAGTTTTAAGTATACAAATATGTATTTACGTAATATTTATGAAAAAATTGGTATTTTGTGAAAGTATAAATTTAAAATAAAAAAGAAAATTATATAGTTAAATTCTAAATAGGTTGATCTGTTTAGTTTAAAAAATCTTAATCAAAGGTCAAGTATGTATTTTTTGACTAAATAAGTCAGGGAAAAAAAAAAAAAAAAAATTAGATCTGACTAACTTACTGAAAAGGCTAGGCTGAACTGGACCTAAGATTTGGGTCTTACTTGATGCTCAAACTTGGCTTGTTTGACCTAAGATTTGGGCCGTACTAAGAATTTTATGACAGACCAGGGCCTTTATGACTTTTATCCCATCGAGATGGGCATGTTGGGCCCGCCGATACTTCGACCCTATTTCTATGGTTCAACCCACCTAAATAATCGGGCGGTTAGAACCAGCCCATCATACAGGCCGACTTTGCTAGCTCTGACCATAGGCACCCGTCATACTAATTTTAGTAATCTACATAAACATAGATAGTTATATAGTTAAATTCTAAATAGGTCGATCTGTTCAATTTAAAAGGTCTTAATTGAAGATCAAGTCTGTATTTTTTGATTAAATATGTCCGACAAAAAACCTAGGTCCGACTAACTTACTAAAAAGGCTAGGCCGAACTAGACCCAAGACTTGGGCCTTACTTGATGATCAAACTTGTCTGGCTGACCCAAGACTTGGGCCTTACTAAGAATTTTGTGACATACCGGGGCCCTTCTAACTTCTAGCCCATTGGGTCGGGCTTTTTGGGCCCACCGGTACTTCGACACTATATTTTTATGGCCCACCCATCTGAAACATTGGGTGGTCAGAGCAAGTCCATCATGTCGGACCGACTTTGCTAGCTCTGATCTTAAACACCCACCATAATTATTTTAGTAATCTACATTAAAAATAAATAGTTTTTCAAAAATAATATATATATATATATATATATATATATATATATATATAAGGAAGTGACTTGTGAGTTTAAAGTATACAAATATGTATTTACGTAATATTTATAAAAAATGTATTTGGTATTTTGTGGAAAGTATATATAATAAATACATATTATTTATATAGTCAAATTCTAAATAGTTCGATTTGTGAAATTGTATAACTTGTTATGATAAATTATTTTTAGGCCCGTTTTTTAGATATAGCCCATTTTGTTTTTAAAATACAAAATTCTTTCTATATCATTGAAAAAACCATTGATTAAACAGGACAAGAGATGTTAGAAATAGTATAAACCATTTTAAGAATGCTACAAGAATCACTCTAAATATTGGTAATACTACTTTAAACACAAATCTCCAACTCATAGTTTGCATTTCAAAATGAAAGAAATTATAATAGCCAGTGGCAACCACATTTGGTTCTAAACTTAACATAAAAACTGAGTCATAAAACTGGCCCCGGGAATTTCACCCTCCACATGTTAAAACTGTCAAGACTTCAGGTAACAATTTATTGACCTCGGGAAAAGATAACCTTAACATGCACAAGCTGAAGGTAGGAGATCCTATCCCTACTAGTCGCATTACCAAAACAAGTGGACGTGTTGGAAACATGATTCGTTGTAGGACCATTTGATCCTACACTAGGTGCACTACACGTGACACTTTCCAGAACGTATTCCCATAATGGTATGTGTCAAATGTGGAAAAGAAACACAACAAGTGTAGTAGGAACGAAGTACCCAATGAGTAACAGAAGAATGCAACGTATCCAAGTATCAGCAGGCCATTACCAAAATTAGCAATCGGATACAATACAATTAGACAAGTTCATCTGAATAGTGACCAAGAGGAATAACAAGCACATAATTGCACCACAATTTACATAAAAAACACTCATCAGTCATCAAACTCCCTAAAAGACCAATTATACTCATCAGTCATCAAACTCCCTCTAAAACATCAAATATAAACAAACACAACGAAATGCTATCCATCTATATATATATACACACACACACGCATACACACACATAGGAGCTAGAATGCCATTGTTTAGCCTCATGTTATTCCAATTATGAAGTTAATAAGTAGTGTTCCCAACTCACAAATACAGAGTATCTGAATCTCAGTATATGTCTACACCACATATATAACCTGGAAAAAATCAAGGTTGAACACAGGAACAAGGATTTTTTTTTCAATACCTTAGACTTACCTTCTCTATGTATTTTCTTAAGAAGAGGTAAAAGCTACCGTCATATTAGACTACACACTCAGACAACCCTAAAATCCCCTCTAAAATGGGCAAGAAAACAACAAATAATGCTTCATCCCCTTTTATACCAAGATTTGAACTGTCCCATCCTTCAATGGACAAGAACTGGGAAAACATACAAAACCTGCATTTCCATCACTCTTCCTCTGGGGTGTAACTGTGATGGACTATTTTCTAACCTAGTAAACCACAAGTGTACGGTGCTAGTGTAGCTAGTGGCAAAAAGGTCGATCCCACAGAAACTATGTCCTATGTTCACTTTAATACCCTAATTTTAATAATTCTACTTTATTTAGACTCTCGAATAAAAGGATTTGGTTGTTTAATCTAAAACTTAAGTTGCAAAAACTAAGTAATTAAACTAATTAGACGCTTGATTAACAAGAAAGCAATAGCAGACGAAGATTCCGATATAATTAAGATGTATCCTAGGGTTTTTATTTCAATTATAATTTTCTATGTTTGATTACCCTAAATTCTAGACTTTTAAACGGATTATATCTTTTATTAGGCGGCACGAATATTGACTAGCTCTCCTCTCGGATGATGCTAATGTCTAAATCGATTAAGGACAATTATCCTCTCGGGGTAACTATCTCCTAACGACTCCCTAAAGACCCTAAACCAGTGCCTACGTAAACACCTCACTCCTCTCGGACGATTACTAGTATCTACGGTATATGTCATAAGTCGCTTAAAAATACTCTTCTCTCGGACACCGATTTTTTAATGTTTTAGATAAATATCAAGTGATCAAGTTGATACAATCATGTGAATAAGACAGACATATAGATAAACGATAAAAATGAGTCTAGAATTTTAAAGATTAAATAAAAAAATAGTTGATAACGTAACCTACTTTCTAACCCTAGAACACATAGAGTTTAGCTACTCATGACTAGAGATAAAAACCAACAAAATTCATAGACAAACATTGTTGTAAAATTAAAACTAAAATAAGAGAGAACAAAAATCCGGAAGCTTGATCTCGATCGTCACCTCTTGTGTTCTTGCTCGTCAATCCAAGCTTCCAATGCTTCTTCAATAATAAAAGTGTGTTATTCTCAAACTTGGGACCCATATTTATAAGTTTGAAATGGATTAGGGTTGAAACGGGCCAAAAATAGGCCAAAACGCGTAAACGCGTTACCTAACTCGACTGAGTCACCTCTTGTGATACCCCGAATCTTTGAAATGCAATAAAATACATTCTTTGCATCTTAAATAGTTCTACCAATTTTATTTTAGTCAAAATTGTGAAGCTATTTGACTTATGATTTTATTTTTTAGAAAATAAGTATGTACCAAGTCGACTGCACTCTTAGCACTTAAAAGGTAAGAATTAAAAGTTTACAATATAGAAGCTTAAAGTTAACATCGGGCTTAAGAAGTAAGAAATAAAATTAATTTATAAATTGTACCTACCTAAAATAACAACTAAAGTCACAATATATATATATATTATGTAGATACGTATAGAAATATAATGATACAATATTAAAAAAAAATAAAACTAAATAATATATATATACATGTTCATGCAAAACGTAAAGCATAACATGATGATAATAATAATAATAATAATAATAATAATAATAATAATAATAATAATAATAATAATAATAATAATAATAATAATAATAATAATAATAATAATAATAATAATAATAATAATAATAATAATAATAATAATAATAATAAGATGCTAATAATAGTAAAACACATACACATGCTATATTTAGTAATATAAACATCCTATATTTAGTAATATAGGTATATTATGTACGAGAATGTGGATATGTAAAATTTCATTCAAATGAATTTCATCCCTAATCCCACATCGAAACATTTACGTTAAATTTGTGAAATTTTCACATATAAATACAAGTATAACACTTCATTACAAAATATAAGAGAATAAGTAAAACAAAAACATTATATTAAATATTGGATTTCCTTTAATTAGGAGGTCCATATCAGTTTATTTTTTACAACGCTCGGACGGGTGTTTTGGGAAGTTGTCGTATAGTATTGAAATCTTTTGAGGTATGCCTTCTTTAATAGTCTTCTTTATTTTATCGTCATT
The DNA here is from genome assembly GCA_958295605.1 of Ajuga chamaepitys. NCBI lineage: Eukaryota > Viridiplantae > Streptophyta > Magnoliopsida > Lamiales > Lamiaceae > Ajuga > Ajuga chamaepitys. The sequence continues at coordinate 12,794,006 of OY282502.1, read as the reverse complement.
GTCATTTATAGTTTATATAGATTTAGGAATTTAATTATTTTCTTGATTTAAGTAGATTTATAAATTTAGCTATTTTCTTAAGTTTGTAATAAATAGTTGTTGTTTAAGATGCATGTTAGTTAGTTTAAAATATTTATCAATGTAGTTAATAATTTAAATTTAATAACATATTAGGCCTTTTAATTTAGGACTACAATTTATAATAACTTGGCTTATATGTTAGAAATTGTAAAAATAGACATAATTCAAGAATAGTGTACCACACTTAATTATTTTTAAAATGCTAAACTCGATAAGTAATACTAATTAATTAAACAACATGTGCTTGGTGTAGTGCGAGTCAGGCCTTGGGACATACGCGAATTACGTACTTTAAAGCAAGCAAAACAAGGTGGGTGACTGGGCTATTTGTAAGTATATTATGCTGCTGAACTTGTACTTTGACAAATATGTTTGCCTTCGGGCTTATTGATATGATACCTCTTCAGTCGTAAGATTGGCTTTTGAGAAAGGCTCTTAAGTCGTAAGATTGGCTTTTGAGTAGGGCTTGGGAGTCGTAAGATTGGCCCCCTAGTCTAGCAATATGGCTTTTGAGTCGTAAGATGGGCTCCTAAGTCAAGGATGTGTTTATTATTGTGCACCTTCGTTAGTATAACTGCTTACAAAGTTCCCACTGAGTTTATATTCATGCCCATAATTACAAATCTTCAGGTTAGTTGAGCGAGGTGGCGGGGCTGTTGCGGCAAATGTCACCGGGTTCCTTCTTCTACCCGCAACTTAAAGATGTTTTTGCCTCTTCTATGTATATAAATAAGTTTGTGTGTCACAAAATCCGGGATTTTCATTTTCTTAGAAACTTTGGAACCACTAGTGTAAATATGTTGGCAGTGTCTTATTGTCAATAAAATTTCTACTTTTACCCAATAAGTATTTCATGTCACGCTTTCGCACTTTTTCTGATTTATTACTTAATCAAAAGAAAAGAAAAAAAAATTAGTAGCACTTCAATCCCGAGTTAATGGGATTGGGGCGTTACAGAGTGGTATCAGAGCGGGTCTACTTTTCTGTATACTTGATTTATAAAATAAAATCAAGGGGAACCGTGACTTTGCCAATAGACCGACACTCGCTCCAAGGTATGTATATTTTACTCTTAGTTTGTATGATTTGGAAATGTTTTATTACGAATTTGCATTTCATAAAATAATATGATACTTGTGAGATGTCCTTGAAATTTTACCACCAATTAGGAAACCAAATTAGAGATTTTGATCCATATTTCTTCTTTATGATAGGATGGTTCGTAGAAGGCAAACGGCGAGAAAACAAGTAATATATAGACACAGAATACTTGCCAATAGAGATGTGCCGTCACCAGCAATATCTATTTATCAGGGGTCTAGGCAGGGAGCACATCAGAACATAGAAGAGTATATTATCATGTTACAGGGACGCCATAACAATGCTATACGCGAGGGACACTATATTAGCGAGCATGAGGCAGCAGTGCACCTAAGAGAAACTATCCTGCCATCCCTTAGAGCCATCCCCCGTCGGATTTATGATAATATGCTTACGGTAGACTCTGTATTGGACCATTTATTGATTATAAACGCTTTGGACTACGTCTGGCAGTAGCTGTCAAGAACCGACAAAGATGTCTCACTACTGCTGATCGAATGGAAAGAGAGGCTGAAAACCAGAAACAAAGGGCAGACCGATATAATGAAATTGCAGCTAGCAAGCGTTTGGAGGTTGTTGCTAACGAACGTCTTGCTGGGCGTGCTAGAGAACTAGCAGAGTTTTATCGCGAATATGCAAGATTGCAGCGAGAGGAAGCAGGCATAATAGAGGAAGATGAGGAGGAAGAGGATCCTTCAGAGGAAAGTGAACCCAATGAATCTATAGGGTCAAATCCTGGTGAGAGCATACCAACTAGGGGTCGTCGTGTGCGTACCCCACCAGCAGAGAACCAGGCAGGCCCCAGTAAATGGTTCTGATATAGTTGGAAACCTAGAGGATGTACATATAGTAATGTTAGTGAAAACAACTCAAGAACACACAACACCAAAGAACCTGGAAATCGTACGAAGAAAACACTCCGAATTCACACCCGCAGTTCGGCCAGAGTTGTGGCCGAATTCAGCTTACGCAGAACAGGAAATAGAAATGAATCAAACGCAGTTTTAACGTGGTTCGTTCAATATGAACTACATCCACGGAGGCTAGGCACACCTCAATCCACTAAGAACTTCAATCAATTACAGAGAAATAGCTCAAGAAATGAAATGCCCAATTCTGAATGCGAATTAGGGCACGCACACTCTATCTCTAAATACTCTCTCTAATCTAAAGTACAGGAGATAATGCTACACGGTTATCTTCTCCTCAATGAGAGCTTTACAATGATATATGGATTGAAGCTCGAATACAACTGGATAGGAAGTTATAACCGCAAGAAGTTCACGCTGAGCTACAGGACAAATGTGACGGTTTTGCGACGTCACTAACTGAAACTGCTTCGTCACAAACGGCTGTTATTTACCTAACTTGAACCCGGTTTGCTCATGACCAGTTTGTCTTCTTGATGATAAACCCCGGTTTAAACCGCCGGTTCTCCACTCCCTAACTCCGGTTCCACATTCCCAACACACCATATTACAAAGTATAGGCTCACTTGATGAAATTGAACATCACCTCACAAATCTCCACCTCAATGAATCATGTGTGCCTCTTACTGCCTTTGTCTGTCAGTGCTCTTCATGGCATTGCTCAAGCTGCAGCAGGCTCGAGCAATGCTCCACTTTGTTCCCAGGTACACCCTTAGTAAGAAAATCAGCAGGGTTATGCAATGTGTGTACCTTCTTCACTTCCACAGAACCAGAATCAATAATATCCCTAGCAAAATGCAACCTAACATCAATGTGCTTTGACCTTTCATGAAATGCTTGGTGTTTCACAAGGTGTAGAGCACTTTGATTATCACAGTAAATCACCACACATTTTTGCTTGATGTCCAAATCTCTCAAAATTCCTTTAAGCCAGATTGCTTCTTTGATGGCTTCAGTGAGAGAGATATATTCTGCTTCAGTGGTTGAAAGGGCTACTACTGATTGTTGTACACTTCTCCAGCTGATGGTTGTTCCAAATAAGGTGAACACAAATCCAAAAATAGATTTCCTAGTGTCTATGTTTGCTGCAAAATCAGAATCAGCAAACCCCTCCAATGCAACAGTGCTTCCATTCACTTTCTTCTCAAACTTCAGTGACAAGTTCACTGAACCCTTCAAATACCTCATCACATGCTTCAAGGCTTCCCAATGTTCAACACCTGGGTTTGACATGAACCTGCTCACTAAAGAAACAGCATAGGCCAAGTCAGGCCTACTACAAATCATTCCATACATGAGACTGCCCACTCCACTAGCATAAGGAATATTGCTCATATGTATGACCTCCTGTTCAGTCTTTGGGCATTGTTCTTTGGTGAGTTTCTTCTGCAGATTAACCGGAGTGGAGAGAGGTTTAGATTCATGCATGTGGAACCTCTCCAAAACCTTCTGTAGATATTGCCTTTGAGATAACCAAAGAACTCCAGCTTCTCTTTTCCTCAGAATGTCCATGCCCAAAATCTTCTTGGCATCTCCAAGATCTTTCATGTCAAATTCAGTGTTAAGTCTGTCCTTCAACCATTGTACACTCTTCTTGTTCTTGCTGGCAATCAGCATATCATCCACATACAAAAGAAGGAAGACTTTATCTTGCTTTGAACACTTGTTGAAGTAAACACAACTATCATAAAGACTTCTTACAAAGCCAACACTGATCATGAAGTCATTGAACCTCTTATTCCACTGTCTTGGACTTTGTTTGAGTCCATACAGTGACTTCTTCAGCAAACAAACTTTGTCTTCTTGTTCAGGAACTACAAAGCCTTCTGGCTGTTTCATATATATTTTCTCAATGAGTTCTCCATGTAAGAATGCTGTCTTTACATCTAGTTGTTGTAGTTCCATGTCCTCTTGAGTAACCTTTGATAAAAGCAACCTGATTGAGCAGTGCTTTACTACTGGAGAGAAAACTTCATTAAAATCAATCCCTTCCCTTTGTGTAAAGCCCCTAGCCACCAATCTTGCTTTAAACCTCACTTGTTTGGATCCTGCAGTCTCTAACTTCTTTTTGTATATCCATTTAGAACTCACAAGTTTCTGACCTTTTGGTTTATCCACCAATGTCCAGGTCTCATTCTTTTCCAGGGATTCCATCTCTTCAATCATTGCCTGAACCCAGTGTTCTCCATCTTCACAATCTAGTGCTTCTTTAAAACTACTAGGCTCTTGTGATTCCAGGTTTTCAGCAACACTCAAGGCATAATAAACACTCCCTGCTTGACCATAGAAGTCAGGTCTATTGATTGTTCTTCTAGGTCTGTTCCTTCCAATGCTATATTCTCTCACATTTTTTGAAGGTCCAGCTTGTTCTTCTTCTTCAGATGATGAATCACTATCTTGTAGATTCTCTTGTTGTTGAGATGTGTGATCATCTTCAGCAGGATGCTCCACCTGAATTGATATCTCTTCAGTCTCTTTAGCACGATAAAGTTCTTCTTTAGAGCCTGTTGAAGTATAAGCCATCACATTCTCATTAAACTTTACATCTCTACTTGTGATTATCTTCTGATTTCCCTTCTCTAGACACCACAATCTGTAGCCCTTTATCCCATCTGGATATCCAAGAAATACACATCTTAGAGCTCTTGCATCTAACTTTTCTTGCTTGACATGGACAAAAGCAAGACAACCAAACACCCTTAAATCTTCATAACTTGGTTTCTGTCCACTCCACACCTCTTCAGGTGTTTTGAACCCAATCACTGATGAGGGTGACCTGTTAATGAGATAACATGCTGTAGAAATGGTTTCACCCCAAAATACCTTTGGCAACCCAGCGTCCAACAGCATACACCTTACTCTTTCAAGAAGAGTCCTATTAAGCCTCTCAGCAACCCCATTCTGTTGAGGATTCATTGGGACAGTCCTATGTCTCTTGATTTCTCTTTCTTCGCAAAAGTTTGTGAACTCAGTAGAGAGGTATTCCAATCCATTATCAGTCCTAAGGTGCTTCAGCTTCTTCCCTTTGATATTTTCCAGTTGAATCAACCATGTTTTAAACTTATGAAAAGCATCACTCTTATTCTTCATCAACATGATCCACACCTTTCTACTGTAATCATCAATCAAAGACATGAAATACCTTGCTCCACCATGAGTCTCTGTCCTTGCAGGACCCCATATGTCAGAGTGGACATAATCTAATGGCTCTTGAGTTGTGTGAACACCCTTTCCATAGGGCAGCTTCTTGGACTTGCCCAAAGCACACTGATCACAAAACTCCAGGTTTTGGTTTCCCATGTTTCCAATTACACCACTTCTTGACAATTCCTTCAACCCTTTCTCTCCTATGTGTCCAAGCCACTTGTGTCATTTAACAAGCTAAGAACTGCTCAAGACCATATCAACACTCCCAACAACAGGTGAACCAATCAAGATAAACAACCCATTATGCTGTCTACCTTTAATCACCACTTTACCATGTTTAGTGATATGCAAGAAGCCATCCACTGAGCTAAACTGACAACCACTAGTTACCAAAGAACCAAGAGATAGAAGATTTCTTTTAAGGCCAGGAACATATCTTACATTAGAGATGATTCTTACCACACCATCAAACATTATTATGCTCACTGATCCAATCCCTTTGACCTTGCATGATTGGTCATTGCCCAGGAGAAAATTTCCACCATCTTCTCTCTTCAATTCATCAAACCATGACTGGTGTGGACACATATGAAAGGAGCAGCCTGTGTCCAAGACCCATTCTTTCACCATTCTTGATTCAGTAACATTCAATACCTCTGGAGGATCTTTTTGAAGGTCAATGGCAGCAGCTTCTGCCCCTTGGTTTCCACCTTTCTTGTTCCTTTTAGGACAATCCTTCTTCAAGTGACCAGGCTGCTTGCACTTGAAGCATTTCCTCTTCTCAACCCATTCATTTCCCTTCTTTGGATTAGAATCTCCTGCTTTGAAGTCCTTAGAATTCTGTCCCTTCTTCCCTTGCCAAGGTTTCTTGAATTTAACATTCAAACCTTCTCCAGATTGCACCATGCCTTTATCACCTTGAGTCTGGAAGCATTTAGACCTCAGAGCCTTCACTATCCCATCATAAGATAGCTGCTCATCTCTCCCATACATCAAGGCATCCTTAAAACTTTCCATGGATTTTGGAAGAATGTTTAACACCATCAATGCTTTATCATCCTCCTCCACTTTCACATCCAGGTCTTCTTATTCCTCAACCATCTTAATAAACTCATCAAGTTGATCAGAAATTACCTTATCTTCAGTGATCTTGAAGGTCAACATCTTCTGCTTTAAGAACAGCTTGTTGGAAACTGACTTAGATTGATACAAATCTTCCAACCTCTTCCATGCTTCTAAGGAACTCTTGCATCTTGAGATCTCTCTTAGCGGTTTATCACCCAAACACAGAAAGATAAGACTGAGGGCTTTCTTATCCACGGATACAAACTTGGGTTTCTCACTGGCTTCCCAAGAATCAAGAGGTATCAAAGCAAGATGAAGGCCATTGTGAACCAAAACTGCATTCATCTTGATCTTCCATAGTGTGAAGTCATTTCTCCCTGTAAACTTCTCAAAGTCCATCTTCATACCAGCCATTCCTTCCCTTCTTCAAGCTGTGAGAGTTGATTCCCACAGACGGTGACACTTGTTAGTGAAAACAACTCAAGAACACACAACACCAAAGAACCTGGAAATCGTACGAAGAAAACACTCCGAATTCACACCCGTAGTTCGGCCAGAGTTGTGGCCGAATTCAGCTTACGCAGAACAGGAAATAGAAATGAATCAAATGCAGTTTTAACGTGGTTCGTTCAATATGAACTATATCCACGGAGGCTAGGCACACCTCAATCCACTAAGAACTTCAATCAATTACAGAGAAATAGCTCAAGAAATGAAATGCCCAATTCTGAATGCGAATTAGGGCACGCACACTCTATCTCTAAATACTCTCTCTAATCTAAAGTACAGGAGATAATGCTACACGGTTATCTTCTCCTCAATGAGAGCTTTACAATGATATATGGATTGAAGCTCGAATACAACTGGATAGGAAGTTATAACCGCAAGAAGTTCACGCTGAGCTACAGGACAAATGTGACGGTTTTGCGACGTCACTAACTGAAACTGCTTCGTCACAAACGGTTGTTATTTACCTAACTTGAACCCGGTTTGCTCATGACCAGTTTGTCTTCTTGATGATAAACCCCGGTTTAAACCGCCGGTTCTCCACTCCCTAACTCCGGTTCCACATTCCCAACATACCATATTACAAAGTATAGGCTCACTTGATGAAATTGAACATCACCTCACAAGTAATAGTAGATAGCTTTTGTATAGTGATGCCTAAGTACATAACTAGAGCGTAAATATCCTTTTGCTAATAGGAATGTATATAAGTCATCCTTTGATCATGCTATCTTTTTGCTCGTATAAGCATGATTAACCAATCGACGTTTTGTATGGATTAGAGTATTAAAACCATTGTACTTATTGTATATATTAATGGATTTGTAAACCTAATATCTTCTATGTATATGATTTGCTTATAAATTATTCGGTATGTTAAACAAGGGTATATATGCATATAATTAAGTGTTATTTCTCCTTCTCCCAAAAGTATGGCAGCACGAGGAAGGCCACGTAAACATGTGCAAAATGAAAATGAGCCATTTGTCAGGCCAGCTGCTGAGAGGCAACCTCCACCTGCTGTTGAAGTACAAGGAGCGGATTTTGCACGGGAGTTCTTGAACTCTCTGCAGGGACTCATACAACAAATACCAGCTAACCAAAATATACCAAATCCATAGAACCAGGGTATCAATACTAATGTCATTATAGAGCAATTTCGTCGTTTTTCGCCACCAAGATTTAGGGGTAGTGAAGGACCTATGGTTGCTGAGGAATGGATTCTTGAGTTTGAAAGAATCTTTGACCATATGGAATCAACTAAAAATCAAAAAGTTTCGTGCGCAATATTTCAACTTGTAGAAGATGCTGGACACTGGTGGAAATCACACGAGCGAACAATGACGAATGAGCAAAAGCAAAACATGACCTGGAATGATTTTAAGAACATGATGATGGACCGTTACTTTCCACAGTCTATCCGTGACCAAAAGGAAATTGAGTTTGTCAATCTAAAGCAGGGAACCCTTCCAGTGATGGAGTATGAAAGACGTTTTAATCAATTATCTAAATATGCTCCACACTTAGTTGATACAGATGAGAGAAAAGCAAGACGCTTTGAGAGAGGTTTGCGTCCAGAGATCGGAGGTATCGTGTCGGGTTTGAAACTGCCTGCGTACCATGAAACGTTTGAACGAGCACATATTGTATCCCTTAGCCAGAACTTAGAATACAACCAGAAACCTCAAGAGCAACCCGGGAAAAGAAAATGGGATTTTAGAGATAGGAATAAGACTAACCACATTATGAAGAGGGCAAACCCAAGGGGGGGACCAGGACCAAATGCGGTTCCGATATGTCCTAATTGCAATAAGCACCACTATGGAGAATGTTTGGTGGGAAAGAATGTTTGCTATAAGTGTCATCGACCAGGACATAGGTATTGGGAGTGCACTACTGCGCATATCAAGGCGCCACAAAATGTTAGTGCACCAGACAAGAAATCAGGGAAGGCACGAGTTTTTGCTCTAACACAAGAAGAGTTAACAGAGGAGAATGAAACCATGGCAGGTATGCTACGTGTATTCGACCTTCCGGCATATATTTTGTTTGATACTGGTGCATCACATTCTTTTATATCCGAAGATTTTAAAAGGATGTTAGGTCTGAAAGGTAATACAAATGGAGAAGAGTTGACGGTAAGTATTCCCTCAGGAGAAACTATTAGGACTAAGGATATTGTGACTGGTGTGAAGCTTTTGATAGGTAACCAAGAACTGGAAGCCGATCTATATATATTAGAGATGAAATGTTTCGATGTTATTTTAGGTATAGATTGGTTGACAAAGAATAAAGCAACAATCTGATGCTTTGAGCGTGAAATAGATTTTGAAAGAACAATAGGATCCAAATTCACCTTTTACGGAGCCAAAACTAATACCAGACCGCGTATTGTGTCAGCAATGAAGGCTGTAAGAATGTTACGGAAAAAGAGAAGTGAAGGCTACCTTGTGAATGTGATGGAAAATAATACTGTTGAGGTTACACCTACTGATATACCAACGGTGAGAGATTATGTGGACGTATTTCCAGATGAGTTGCCTGGAATACCTCCTGATCGACAGGTTAAATTCACAATAGATTTGGTACCCGGAGCTGCACCTATATCTAAAGCACCTTATCGAATGGCGCCTAAGGAATTACAAGAATTAAAAATACAGCGTCAAGAGTTGTTGGACAAGAAGTTCATCAGGCCAAGTGTTTCTCCATGGGGAGCCCCTGTATTGTTTGTTAAGAAGAAAGACGGATCTCTTAGAATGTGCATTGATTATCGGGAACTCAACCGCCTAACAATCAAGAATAAGTATCCCTTGCCTAGAATAGAAGATCTTTTTGACCAACTGAAGGGAGCTAGCGTGTTCTCAAAGATCGATCTCAGATCGGGCTACCACCAACTCAAGGTCAAAGAATGTGATATTTCTAAGACATCCTTTAGAACACGATATGGACATTATGAGTTCATAGTAATGCCTTTTGGATTGACAAATGCACCCGCAGTATTCATGGATTTGATGAATAGGGTATTTCATCCTTATTTGGACCAGTTTGTCATAGTTTTCATTGATGATATCCTAATATACTCAAGAGATAAAGAACAACACGAGAAGCATCTTAAAACTATACTAGGTACCTTACGACAGGAGAAGCTTTATGCTAAATTTAGCAAATGTGAATTTTGGCTAGATCGAGTTATTTTTCTAGGCCATATTATCACGGCTAGTGGAATCGAAGTGGATCCTGCCAAAGTTGAAGCAGTAATGAATTGGAAAGCTCCGAAAAATGTGAATGAGGTCCGAAGTTTTCTAGGTCTAGCTGGTTACTACAGAAGATTCATTCGATTTCTCAAAGATCGCTAGGCCTTTGACTCAATTGACAAAGAAGAGTAACCAGTTCCACTGGACTGACGAATGTGAAAATAACTTTCAAGAGCTTAAGCAGAGACTCGTAACCGCGCCAGTTCTAACTATCCCTGACGGATCAGAAGGATTTTTCATTTACACCGATGCCTCAAAGTTAGGACTAGGATGCGTTTTGATGCAGCATGGAAAAGTCGTCGCTTATGCCTCAAGACAATTGAAACCCCATGAGTTAAACTACCCTACACATGACCTAGAACTAGCTGTTGTTGTTCACGCATTAAAGATATGGCGTCATTATCTCTATGGTGGGAAATGTGAAATCTACACAGACCATAAGAGTCTAAAGTACTTTTTCACACAAAAGGAACTCAACATGCGCCAAAGAAGATGGCTGGAGCTAGTAAAGGATTATGATTGCACCATCCTTTATCATCCGGGCAAGGCAAATGTTGTAGCTGATGCACTTAGTAGGAAAAATGAAAGTCATATGGCAACTCTCCCAACACAACAAGAGCTATTATTAATAGAATTTGCTAAGTTGAATCTAGATTTTGTGAAGTCAGGCCATACTACTGCTATGATCGCAACATTAACCATACAACCTACTTTGAGAGATCGAATAAAGATAGCACAAAAGACTGACAAATTCCTTCTCAAGATGAAAGACCGGGCAATTGCAGGAACCATCAAGGGATTCTTTGTAACACCAGATGGGACTTTAACATACAAAGGAAGATTATGTGTACCTAAGGATGATGACGTAAGAAAGGAAATTCTTGAAGAAGCTCATAATACTCCGTACACAGCTCATCCAGGAGGGACGAAAATGTTCAAGGACCTAAAAGAGATCTATTGGTGGAGAAACATGAAACGATCAATAGGGCAATTTGTTGAAAGATGTTTAACGTGTCAACAACTTAAAGCAGAACACCAGCGGCCTTCAGGACTCTTACACCCTTTAGAGATTCCCGAATGGAAGTGGGAACACATAGCAATGGACTTTGTTACTGGACTGCCGCGAACATCAAGAAGAAATGAAGCTATTTGGGTGATCATTGACAGACTTACAAAGGCAGCACACTTTATACCAGTAAGAATGACGCTTAACATGGATCAACTTGCTCAACGGTACGTAGACGAGATTGTTAAATTACACAGAGTACCAGTTACCATAGTTTCGGACAGAGATACTCGTTTCACCTCCAAATTCTGGGGAAGTCTACAAACGGCCCTTGGGACAAAGCTCAACTTCAGCACATCATATCATCCACAAACTGATGGACAGTCAGAAAGAACAATACAGACACTCGAAGATATGCTTAGAGCTTGTGTACTAGACTTTGGAGGAAGCTGGAAAACATATTTGCCACTAGTAGAATTTTCTTATAATAACAGTTACCAAGCTACCATAAAGATGGCACCGTATGAAGCACTCTACGGTAGAAGATGTAGATCTCCGATTTACTGGGATGAAGTTGGAGAACGGAAAATCTTAGGCCCTGAGATCATCGAAAGAACCATTGGAGTAGTAACTAAGATTCGAGAAAGAATCAAGGCTGCCCAGGATCGATAAAAATCATATGCTGACACGCGAAGGAAGAATCTACAATTCAATACTGGCGATAAGGTTTTTCTCAAAATGGCACCAATGAAAGGAGTAATATGCTTCGGGAAGAGAGGGAAATTAAAACCCAAATATATTGGCCCATTTGAGATTCTAGATAGAATTGGAGACATCGCCTATAAGTTAGCTCTACCGCCAGAACTTACCAATATCCATAACGTCTTTCATGTATCAGTACTTAGGAAGTATGTCCCAGATTCAAATCACGTTATTCATCATGAGAATCTGAAAGTCAATAAAAACCTCACTTATGAAGAGAACCCCATTGCTATCCTAGGAAGAAAAGTTCACACTTTGAGGAATAGAGAGATTCCCTTAGTACTAGTGCAGTGGAGTAGACATGGGAAGGAAGAAGCTACTTGGGAACGAGAAGATGAGATCTTAGCAAAATATCCGAATATCCTAAACCAAGTAAGTACAATTTCGAGGACGAAATTTTTAAAAGTAAGGGAGACTGTGATACCCCGAATCTTTGAAATGCAATAAAATACATTCTTTGCATCTTAAATAGTTCTACCAATTTTATTTTAGTCAAAATTGTGAAGCTATTTGACTTATGATTTTATTTTTTAGAAAATAAGTATGTACCAAGTCGACTGCACTCTTAGCACTTAAAAGATAAGAATTAAAAGTTTACAATATAGAAGCTTAAAGTTAACATCGGGCTTAAGAAGTAAGAAATAAAATTCATTTATAAATTGTACCTACCTAAAATAACAACTAAAGTCACAATATATATATATATATATCATGTAGATACGTATAGAAATATAATGATACAATATTAAAAAAAAAAAAACTAAATAATATATATATACATGTTCATGCAAAACGTAAAGCATAACATCATGATGATGATGATGATGATGATAATAATAATAATAATAATAATAATAATAATAATAATAATAATAATAATAATAATAATAATAATAATAATAATAATAATAATAATAATAATAATAATAATAATAATAATAATAATAATAATAATAATAATAATAATAATAATAATAATAATAATAATAATAATAATAATAATAATAATAATAATAATAATAATAATATGCTAATAATAGTAAAACACATACACATACTATATTTAGTAATATAAACATCCTATATTTAGTAGTATAGGTATATTATGTACGAGAATGTGGATATGTAAAATTTCATTCAAATGAATTTCATCCCTAATCCCACATCGAAACATTTACGTTAAATTTGTGAAATTTTCACATATAAATACAAGTATAACACTTCATTACAAAATATAAGAGAATAAGTAAAACAAAAACATTATATTAAATATTGGATTTCCTTTAATTAGGAGGTCCATATCAGTGTATTTTTGACAACGCTCGGACGGGTGTTTTGGGAAGTTGTCGTATAGTATTGAAATCTTTTGAGTTATGTCTTCTTTAATAGTCTTCTTTATTTTATCGTCATTGTCATTTATAGTTTATATAGATTTAGGAATTTAATTATTTTCTTGATTTAAGTAGATTTATAAATTTAGCTATTTTCTTAAGTTTGTAATAAATAGTTGTTGTTTAAGATGCATGTTAGTTAGTTTAAAATATTTATCAATGTAGTTAATAATTTAAATTTAATAACATATTAGGCCTTTTAATTTAGGACTACAATTTATAATAACTTGGCTTATATGTTAGAAATTGTAAAAATAGACATAATTCAAGAATAGTGTACCACACTTAATTATTTTTAAAATGCTAAACTCGATAAGTAATACTAATTAATTAAACAACATGTGCTTGGTGTAGTGCGAGTCAGGCCTTGGGACATACGCGAATTACGTACTTTAAAGCAAGCAAAACAAGGTGGGTGACTGGGCTATTTGTAAGTATATTATGCTGCTGAACTTGTACTTTGATAAATATGTTTGCCTTCGGGCTTATTGATATGATACCTCTTAAGTCGTAAGATTAGCTTTTGAGAAAGGCTCTTAAGTCGTAAGATTGGCTTTTGAGTAGGGCTTGGGAGTCGTAAGATTGGCCCCCTAGTCTAGCAATACGGCTTTTGAGTCGTAAGATGGGCTCCTAAGTCAAGGATGTGTTTATTATTGTGCACCTTCGTTAGTATAACTGCTTACAAAGTTCCCACTGAGTTTATACTCATGCCCATAATTACAAATCTTCAGGTTAGTTGAGCGAGGTGGCGGGGCTGTTGCGGCAAAGGTCACCGGGTTCCTTCTTCTACCCGCAACTTAAAGATGTTTTTGCCTCTTCTATGTATATAAATAAGTTTGTGTGTCACAAAATCCGGGATTTTCATTTTCTTAGAAACTTTGGAACCACTAGTGTAAATATGTTGGCAGTATCTTATTGTCAATAAAATTTCTACGTTTACCCAATAAGTATTTCATGTCACGCTTTCGCACTTTTTCTGATTTATTACTTAATCGAAAGAAAAGAAAAAAAAATTAGTAGCACTTCAATCCCGAGTTAATGGGATTGGGGCGTTACACCTCTCTGCCTCGACCGAGTCACCAAAACTCGACTGAGTCACCGCACAGCCTCGATCGAGTTTTTTTTTCTGGACCACATTATTTCATAATTCGAACTCTGACTCGACCGAGTCTAAATTTGGACTCGACCGAGTTATAATCTTTAGTTGAATTCCTTTTTTCTTCGTTTCTTCCCACTATCTTTGCTTGTTTCTTCTCCAAACTTCGTCCTAATGGACTTGTTGGCATAAAATCACCTAAATAACCTTAAAACAAGTAGAAACACGTCATTCGGCATAATATAACGAATATAAGCATAAATCAACCAATTACGCATGCAAATGCTATCAGATCCTCTTCTAAATCAACCTAAATGCATGCATACACGACGTGTATCAAACTGTTTTCTCTTCCCTAGCCAAAACTCAAGACATGACTTAATTTGTTCTTTAAGCCAATCGTGCTCGTAAGTAAACTCGTCTTCACCTAGTAATAATTGATCTTCCTATAACTCATATATGCCTGAAAAGGCAAAATCATAAACGAATTACACATGCTACCATGGAAAGACATACAAAAAAAAAAAAATTCGCTTTAAACTGAACTGATAATAATAAGTGATTTTTAATTCTCATCTGATACTTTATTCCCAAAACTGGCATATTGTTGTTATTTGTATCGTTTGAGGAAATCAGATACTACATTATTGGATTAGAAGATCAAACCAAGCCTACAAACATTGCCAAAGAAGTCGAAGAATATTTTGAGCTCGAGTTATAGCCTCTACCTCAATAGTAGTTGATTATGAGCCTGAGGCAGCAAGCAACAATTATTTCCAAAGTACCTCACCACATCTCTGAGAGTCTGCATGCCTAAACAAAGAAAACGGGAAACCAATTGTTAAATTGAAGTTGAAGATGTTATTTAAGTTTCTTTGTGGCTATCCGGACGTTATTGAATTCGTTCTAGTACACATGGCTATCCACATGCGCCCACTCTTTGATTCATCCACCATAACTTGAGCCAGAAAATCACTTCTTTTCCATCTCAAGACCCCACAGGTAGGGCAATCACTTCTTTTCTCATGCACCTTCCATTATAGGACACAATCATTTGGGCAAGTGTGGATCTTCACATAATTCATACCTAATGCATTCAAACTTTTCTTTGCATCGTATAATGATAAAGGCAATTCATTCGCCTCTGGAAGCAATTGACCAATCAAAAGAAGTAGTTCATTGAACGAAGTATCGCTCCAGCCATTTGCCTTCATGTTATATAACTTCATAATTGCATATAAGCATCCAGCATATAACGGTTTCTCAGCATCTTCTAGTAATTTCATGAATCCATCCGGGTTATCACTCTCTTCATATGCAACATTAACCATATTTGTAGGCTCCTCCCTCATCAAGTTATGTTCACTTAGCTTTACTTGATCACCAGCATACATTGATTGTCCTAATGTAGGGTCTTCTCCATGTCATATCCATTTAATATATGTTTTATCCATACCATTTGCCAACAAATGCATCCTTACAATATCATGTTTTTTCTTTTGTAGATTACCACATGATAAACAAGGAAGGGACATTGCGTTAAGATCATCAACATTCTGCGGTGCGAAATGCACGAAAAAATTGACTCCAGCATTGTATTCTTCCGATAACCTACCCTTAAACATCCATTCATTTTCCATTCTAACACCATAATAATCAACCACAATACAGATTCAATAAAAATAAAAATACAACAAGAGATAACGGAATAAATGTAACGGTTAGCCACTACTAGCCAGTTATATATATGTATGTATGTATATATATATATATATGAATTGTCTTAATTAAAAAAAAAAAAAAAAACTGAAAAAAGTTGAGGTCAACCTGCTTTAAAATTTTAGCTTCGATTATTTGAAGCAAAAACACTAATGTTACAAATACTTGAAATTGATTGTTTTAAACAAAAGGAATAAAATGCCAAACACTGCTTAAATCCGAATTTGGCATCTTTAAACATTATTGTCTTTCATCATCAAGAAAAGAAACAGAGGTTGCTCATGATTATTTTAATTAGTTACTGATTTATAACTGCTCTATTATGGAAACGGAAATCCAAATAAATAGGTGGAAGTTATGGTACTAAAATTTAATTACTTTTGGCTCTCTCTTTTGACTCTAATCTACTTAGCAAATGCAATTTTTCCTTCTTAGAACTTTATAATTAGAAAATATGCATGCTTCTTAGAGTCTGATTGGAAGAGTATAGAGGTTGCTCAAGATTATATCCAACAAGCTTAGACTAAGGCTATTGCAGGAACTAAGGATTTTGTTAGGCAAGTTATTGCTAATGTGCAGAGCCCAAATGATAAACTTCTTAAAAGGGCGATTATGTAGTATATTATGGCATACCTTGTTTCTCTCAAGGTTTAAGTAGTGGAAAAATTATGTGGTTCGATTTTGTTAGTGGTAAGAACTCGTGGAATGTAATGGAATGGTATATGCTCGGGGTGTATAATTATTGTAAAAAATGGTAGAAAGTTGAGATTATTCGATTTAAGAATTGAAACACGCAATCAGAATGTAGTGTATCATCACTTATGAGTCGGATATTGCACTAGGTCTTAAGAATTTAATGGTGGTTGATGATCTAGCAGTAATTCTGATTTCATACATCAAATAGGCATTTCATCAAATAGATAGCGTGCATAGATAACAAAGTATTGTGCCTCTCATAAAATCAACAAGATGTCATCCTAAATTACTTATATGCACCAAAACCATGTAATAAAGTTACTAGAAAGTAAGCTCTAAGGATCAACAATAGCAAGAAAGAAAAAAGAAATAGTTGTAGGTGGAGCCAAGAAAGAAAAGATTGAACGTAAATAACTCACCTCCTCAATTTCTTGTTTCCATTCCCTTGAATCCACAACAAAAATAACTACAATACCAAAAATTGAAACTACAGCAGAGGGGCACCGTTTAGGTTCCGGTGGGAGCCGGTGCGACTGAGGAAGCAGCTTTGCCTAAAGGGGATCAATTTTCATGGTGGAGAGGTTTAATTGTTTTGGGACTTCTTCTAATTTTAGTTTCTTGCACATAAATATGTTCAATATCATATAAATCAATAATAAACTAAACCTATTATAACATTTTTTTAAGATAAAAAAAGATATAATAGTTGAACAAAGATTAAAAAAATTCTGAAAATTGAAGAATAAAACGACAACAGTGATTCAACAATAGATATCGCAACCGTAGTTGATTCGTGAAAAAACTTTAAGCAACCATGGTTGAACGGCAATGGTTTCACCAAACCGTTATATAATGGTGAAAAAAATCGGACAAATACAAATGTTGTTACAATCACAACGACTGTTTATAATAAGACAACGGTCTTCCCAAAATCGTTATCTTTTAAGCATAGTCTTTGAGTTTTTTTGTAGTA
The DNA here is from genome assembly GCA_958295605.1 of Ajuga chamaepitys. Lineage (NCBI taxonomy): Eukaryota > Viridiplantae > Streptophyta > Magnoliopsida > Lamiales > Lamiaceae > Ajuga > Ajuga chamaepitys. Next base: position 12,776,279 of record OY282502.1, on the reverse strand, counting down.
GCGAAATCAAGGAAGCATGAATAAGATAAATAAGAAGATTATCTCTGCAATAAAAGAATCATACCAATCCATCTAATAAACTACTACCAAGCCCTAGAATTATAAAACAACTACTCCATAGACAAATCAATCAATACAATTGGAAATCATTATTCTAAATACAGAGAAAATAAATAAAAGGATTGATAGAACCGCAGGGATGATGGCGGTGTGATGGTGTGCTCCTCCTAGATACTCTGCGGCTACTCATTCCTCTCCACAAAATAATAAAACTAATTTCTATTGACCAGCTAATTACGACTCTAAACTACGTGATGAATAAAAATGAATAATAACTTGTTCCTAACTTGTTCTAATTTCTTTTTAATTCTTCTCTTGATGTATAGAGCCTTGGAGTATTTTTAGGAGTGCATAAATTAAGCTAAAGTAGGAAAAAATCAGATGTGGGATGAGAATCGCGTAAAAATGCATTTCTGGCTCCAACAACTTGCAAGACAGGGCTGGATTCTTGTTTGGTCGAGCAAATAATGATGACTGCACTATAGGTCCAACTTTGAAGCTATTTTTGGAGGTCATCCCGTTGGAATTTGGTATTGTCTATTACTGACAAAGTTGTAGACAATTGGCTTTTCAATGCCACATGTCTCACCTCTACTAGATGCATATAACTCAATTTATGAGCCAAACACCAGAGGTATGTTATGTCACCAACTGGAACACTTCTACACAACTTCGACTTTCTTCGTAATGTCTGCTATTTTGGAGAAGGACTTAAAAAATATCAACATAGAAGTTGTACTCACTCTTATATTTCCAAAGAAACAAAAATCAAGAGATTCTGACATCTACATCAAATGATAAGCTCATTCTCCTAAACCTGCGCAGTTTAGCTCCACTTTATCCGTCTTCATTTTGGATTGGTCCAACTCCATTTGGGTCGGTCCAAGGTCCTGTTTTAGCTCAATTACTCGCATTCTTCCCTTAAGACAATCTTGCTGCTTCATTTGCACCGAAATTTTACAATTACTCCAAATATACTCCATTTTGTACCTACATAGCTACAAAATTAACAAACAAGTTAAATCCATTAAACATACGAGAACGACAGTTAGGGAGTATATTTCACGCAATTATGCACTGTTTTAACTATGAATATGTGCCTAAAAATCATGTTAAATATGGAGTGACCAATTAGCGAGAAAATTCTAACCAGAATTTGGCAAAAAATACTAATTAGGTTTCATGACAAAATAATAACAAATTAGCAATCGAATTAGTGCTCGATATTGACCGGTTTATATTCCCTTGTTCATTTACTTATTAAAGCTACCAAATGATGACTGAAATATATCCGCCTATATATTATGATCAATCAATTTTTATAGCAAGAAAACAGCAACTGATTTTGATCTATCACTACCTTAAAGAAAAAGAAAAGCAGGAAATTTAAAGAAAATGAATAAAATAAAAGATAAGAAATAGAGAGAGTCAATTTCCATTTAGTCTATCCCTATAACAGTTGGCTCTATAAATAACTAATGCAATATTTACAGGTTGGGCCTAGAAAAAAATAGTGCATTAGAATTACTGGGCCGAGAATACATCAGTAAAAAAACACACATATTAATTCGGATATACGGTAATCGGAACACTTCGTCCATGTTGAACGTGGAAAGTTGGCCATCAATGGAGAAATATGTCAAGTTGATTGTCTTATCAATTACACCAAGTCCTAATTTCGTTGCAAGGTGATTGATATCTATTAGATAAAACAATGGTGTGTTTGAACATGACTTCATAAAACGGGGTTGTTAAGTCGAGGTAAGATTTGAACTCGCTCTCTGTAAGAGTATATTGCCTTATATTCAAGTTCTCACGGTCTACGGTTCTTCCCCAAGATACAACGACTTTTAACTTTAAGATAGCAGTACAATGAAATTAAAATTTTCGACGAACTACTTGGTACTCAGAACAGATGCAGATTGTAGTGGAGTTATTGTAAATGCAAATGTTGGGGTCTATTTATAGACTTCTAGGCATCAATTCATGAAAGGGTGCACATTTTCGACTTGATCAATCATAGTCGTTAGATCGCACCTCTTGACCAAAGATCAAGATCTCATGGTTCGATTGCTTTCTTTTTCAAACGTTCACGCCTTTCATTAGCACCTTTTCTACTTGAACAAATGCAACTTTTCAGAAAACTTTTTTTTGACTAACAGATACTTCTCCATTCACACCCAAACTTCCAACAATACCCACATGAATAGAAGAAGTCGTCCACCATGAATTCAAAGTTAGAATTTCTCAAAGGTTGGTCAATACCAACTTTCCAAAGCCAATTTCTAACAATCTCCATATGAATGATAATTAATGCATGCACTCTATGCGGGGACACAAGAAAGTTCGAGGAACTGTCATTGCGCCAAGATATGTAGCTTTCATCTTTAAACGTTTCCTAGTGAGATGTTATCGAGTTTCAGTGAACACAATGTCCTGAACTGGCGGCTTTTTTAAAACCAAGATAATAACATTCATGTAATGACAATTCTGATGTCTTTTTTTCTCATGTTATGTCCATTTCGGCTTTGAACCATATCTTGGATTAGTAAGTGTTTAATTTGAAGCTGCCAAACTTCTCTGTTATAGAGGTACCTCCTATTAAGACTTAATCTTGGAGTAACCTGAAATAACCCACTGTATTTGGTATAGGAGTCACTAAAAGCTTACAATTACCCTCACCTCACGTCATCAAGATTTACTTTGCTTTGCACTTGGTTGTCTTTGTGAATGAATTGAATGAGTTGAAAGTTCTACATTGAACGCATTCGAGCTCCAAGTGCCCGTATGAACCCTTCATAACTTGTCTCATTGAACTAAGTCAGTAGGATTTTCACTCATCATGTTTGAGTTAGCGCTATGAACATGCTTTAGTGTGTGGATTTTTTAACTCACTCCCCTAGACCTGCAGCATAGTTGAACTCCCATTCAAAAGTTTCATTCACGAATCAGTTATCCAATGGCCTTCATTTCTAGCTTTAGGCACGTTTTACCGTAGTTGAATGACCACTCCATATTTTACGTGATTTTTAGGCACATTTAATAGTTAAAACAATGCAAAAAAATGAATGAATTAATACTCTGTAACCTATGTTTTCAAATGTTTGGCAAATTTCACTTGTTTGTTGGTTTTGTGGTGTTTTCAATATAAACCAACACTTGTTTGGAGTTGATGGTGAAATCGCAAGACCAGATAGAGTTAATAGAGAATCAGGCTCAAAAGAGACTTTGGGTAGGCCCAAGATGGAATTGGAGAAGTCCAAAAGACGAGGTTAAAAAGTGAAGAAAAATGAGGAGCATTTGCTCGACCGAGTTAATCAATTACTCGGTTGTGCAACTTTCACAGGGCCAAAATACATCAAGACAAAGAGCATTTTCTCGACTATGTGTTTAACCAACTCGGTCATGTGAAATGCCATTTTTTAAGGTTGACAGGTGTTCATGGACTTTATCTGATTTAGTCCCTACTTTAACCTATTGTTGTATACTCCTATAAATATATAGACTCTGTACAGTACTTCAATCAGATTTTTATCATATTCTTAGGACAATTTTTATAGTTTTGGTAGAGTTATAAGCTAGATAGCCGGTGAAGAAGAAGGAGATTCTCCTGTCGTTTTCAACCAGTGGCTGTAGTACTCTACTTTATTTACGCTTAGTTTTTAACATGCTTTTATTTGTGAAATTTATTATTTTCATTTATATGTCGATGGAGTAGTTCATTTATATCTTAGGATTTAGAAAGTAGGCACCAATTACAATGTGAATGTTTGTATATTATACATTATTCGCATGATTCTGTAGTGATTTGGTGTGATGAGATATGATTCTTGTTAGCTTAGCCTAATCACCTAGTCTTGCACTCACGAATCACATACCCAAGATGCTGGTAGGTTAGGGTATTGATGGTCAAACACCACATAACATAATATACTTGAGAACCCGAAAAGCTAAGGGAATATTGTGGGGGTATTTCCAAGGCACTTTTAGGAGTTATAGACACTTCTTCTAGGAGGTTGGTCAGTTATCTATAATCCACACCTTAGGCACTCCGGAAGAGGATTTAAGATACATAATCGCGAAGCCTCACAACAATACGAACTTTTGAATTATGGATATGTATACGTGTTTACATGTGCGGTTGTCTATAGTCGCATAATGGTTTGAAAGCGAACATTATACGATAGCCTTTATTATTATTTAAATCTCTTTAATTGTTTTTTTCTTTTATAATGAGTTAATTAGTTATTATTCTCTTGTTATTGTTAAGAGTCAAAACATTAGTAAGTAGGATAACAAAACCAACCAATTAATTATTCGATCCGCTTAGATAGTTTAGTTTTAACACAACTGCAGTAATTTGGTTAGGTCATCTATACTAGTCCTTTTGGGATATGGTCTTACTTGCCACTAGTTGCTACTACACCGTACACATGAAGTATCGCTGGCAAAAACGAGAGCTATCATTGAACCCCTCCCCCCCCCCCCCTCCCACACACACACACATTTGAATACTTACATGGGGAGATTGTGTCCCCTCACAGTTAAACACTTATATAGAAACTTAATTTCCATATTGGGGGTGTGTAAGCCATATTCTATGAAAGTAAGCAATCCATAGATTGAACTACTTATATTGTAGTCTGGAAACTACTTAGCTATTTCTTCATCTATCAACGATTTAGCCTATTGGACTTGCATCCATCTTAGTTGGGCTTATGCCCTCTTTAGAAACAATATCACTTTTAGGCTCATTGAGTCCATGCGAACATCCATTTAATCAAGTAGGATATTTGACTATTTGTTAGGAAATTTCTGTATAGTTTTTATGATGACAAAACTATGTTGTAAGGTAGGAACTAGTTCTCCTAAATGATTTGTAATCTTTGTAATAGATAAGCCTAGCTCTATGTAGACAAAAGTAATAGCAAGAGATACAACAAGAGCATTAAGGAAGCATACAACAAGGATTCCGTTGTTGGAAGTAAGGAACAAAGGTTGTAAAGAACATACAACATGGAGCTTACATTTTTGTAGTGTAAAGAAAAGTCTGTTGTAAGAAAGATTCACTAATTCATAAGTCAGGATCATGTAGCAAAGACATGCAGCAACCATGTGAGCATAGGGAAAGTTAAGTCAAAGTGAGAAGTTTGAAGATTAAAAAATATAGTAAGTAGAGACAAGAAGTAATTTTTGTACTGACTAAATAATCGTGTAATGACACATGTTCTGATAAAAAAACAAAAGTAACTATGCAAACGCTGACATGAATTCACACCAATTCCGGCCTACTCTCAGCAAAAGGTCAACAACGTCTAGAATTCGTACAAAGAGCATTAATTGTCAACGAAAAACTTCTTACTCTTTAACAAGAAGGAATCCCACCTGCTATAATTCAAAAGAGATGTGATACACGTCATTTATACATGCATTTTAGGTCGATTTAGGGACATATTTGGTATCATTTGCATGTGTATCTAGTAGAAATATGCTTAAATTCATTATCTTGAGCTAGAAGACGTGTTTGTGCTTGTTTTGGTGGTAATCAAGTAAAAAAAGGCTAAAAATCCGTTTGGACAAAGTCCAGACGAAAAACGAGCAAGAATGTTGTAAGAAACGAAAAGGAATTGGAGTTTAGACAAACTCATCCAACTAGACCGAGTTCATTTCCTGACTCGGTCGAGGCCAAGTTGAAGGCAAATCAATGTTTAAGGCAGTGAGCCCTAACTCGGGTGAGGCCAAAGCAACTCGGCCGCGTTGCCTAACTCGGCGAGTCGGCTTAGGCGGAATAATTTCTACTTACGCATTTTATCTTTTTTCAAGTCCGTTTTACCCCTAGCCTTCTTCAAATTATAAATACAAGCCTCCAAGTCCGAAAATAGGAGACAATCATCATCGAAGAAGTATTTAGAAGCTAGATCAAAGACCAAGGAAGTGACAAGAAGACATTTGGAGAGCAAGATTCGGGTTTTACTATTTCTTGTCGTTAGTTATTTTTTCAAACATGTTTGTCTATGAGTATATTTGGTTTGATTATGAGTAGCTAAACACTTATTATGTTCTAGGTTTAGAAATTAGATTGTGAATGACTATGTTTTGATTTTATCTTTAATTCTAGACTACAATTTATGTTTGTTTATCTATATATTTTATTTTTATTTTATGAATTGCTTAATTTGGCCAATTTAGTAATTCTACTTGTAGGAATTCCGCTTTGAGAGAAGGGGGTTGTTAATAGGCATACGAGCATATAGCGTAGGTACCAATAATTGTCCAAGAGGAGTGAGGGTTTCCGTATGCATTGGTTTAGGGGACCCTTGGGAGTCTTGTATGTGAAAGTTAGCTTGAGAGACTGACTCTCCTTAATTGATCTACACGATTAGTCGCTTCGAGAGGAGGGCTAATTTAGAGTAGCACCGCTTAATAAACAACATAATTGCTTTAAAAGTCTAGAGTTTTAGGTAAAGGCAACAATACAACAATCAACTATTAATTAAGCGAAGATTTTCAAAGTTGTAGCAATAATCTCAAGTCAAATCCAGCTAGCTCTCAAAAAAAGAAAAAATACTTTATCTCGGTCATAATCCTTATCATTAAGAAAGCTTGCCCATATCTCAAATTGATATTCAAGTTTAGAGGCAGCTTCCAGTTGTTGAAGAAAAACTTTTCATTAAACCACTATCTCAAAGAGTGGATGTAGAAGGATTACTCCCACCTTCGAACCACTATAAATTGTTGTGTATTTTCTTATATGCTTTTCTTAGAAAATACATTCGCATATTTTCGCTGCAAAAACTCTATTTGAGCATTGCTTATTATATGAACCAAGAAGACCAGTCTGCTGTAAGGTTACTGTTCTAAAGGAACTTACTGCTTTAACTCTGCTGTAAGGACTAGTTTCCTACAACATGCAGCAACCCCTTGCTCTGAGTTATAATATGTACTAATATAATTACATCTTCGTATAAAGGCGAAACAATGTCAAATAATTTTATTATATATTTGTTCAAAAGTCACATATAATAAATTTAGTAATATTAACATCAGACCCCACAAACGTATTAGTTCATTAAGCATAGGGTTGCTAAACTATATTAAGTTACTTACTAAATAAAAAGTAATCAGCTTATTATATATGTACTTAATATAATTTTTCTTTCACAAAAAATAAATAAATAAACCAATTATATTAACTAATATGTCTAAGCTTTCTACTGTAAATTGTAGACCTAAAGTTCAATATTGTTTTACAAAATTATTCAAACAATCGAATATAGTACAAAAAAGGCGAAACTATAGTTAAAAAATTAATCCTGCAAAAAAAATAGATATTTTTATACTTAAAAATATTATTTTGAAATTATCTTATTTGATTTTACTTTATATATCATAATAATTAAAAAAAAGTAACTTACCCTTAATTTTTTATTTTAATCATATATATGCATAATGGATGTCAAATCAAAGATAGTGAAAAGAAGATTAATTCAGTATATTTTTAATGAAAATGGAGTTGAGACAAAAACATTATAACTTTTAAATATTAAGAGGAAAAACCAAAAAAAAAATGGAAAAAATTAATCTTATTGGTTTTACTTGTTTACGCTCCCAACCCTTTTTTCAGTTTCCTTCTTATTTCAGGAAAAAAAAGAAAAAAAGAAGAAACAAAAGGAGAGAGCTACACACCAGTTTTTACCAAAAATCAACCACAAAGCAATATTTGTCAGCACAAAAATTATTGCGCTCCTCCTTTAGTATTAAGTAGGGATAAGAATACTACTAATATAAGTAACTTTTTACTCGAAAATAATTTATCGATACACGTATAATATTCGTATTTGTTTCTTCATAAATTCATACATTTTTTTATCATAATCTTAACCATTATTTCTAGAGGAGGTCTCTTGTGCACCTAAGATCCGTGCATATTGGGTCATGGGACAAAATGTATTACTATTTATGCTTAAAGTTATTACATAATCTAGGTAAAGGTATCATAGTTAAAAGGTATCACGATTTATACTTAAAGGTATCACCTGTTCATGGTAAAGGTATTACAATATCTTTACTAAGAAAAAATAATACCTTTAAGTATAAATCGTGATACACATCCTGAATTGACCGTACAACTAGTCCATATGAGACTTTGTCATATTTCTAATGTAACTTGATTAGTTTAAAAAATTGAAAAGAAAAATATCGTCTCATCTCTCTGCCTAATTTAAAAGAGAAAAATAATTTATTTCCTCCGCCCTCCCTAGAATTTATTTACTTTCTTTTTTTGTTGTTTATAGTTTAGTTTTCATTGCCCAGACATAGACAAATGAGAAAGATAGAAATATAACGGTGGCAACAACTCAATGACTGGTGGCCGTACAGTGAAGACGGAGATGAAACTATTCTACCCTTTATTGTTTTGGTATTTTTTTTATTTGTTTGTTTTTAATTCACTTTTGGTGTGTAGTTAGTATCTTATGCTTTGTTTGACGATTTATATTATTTTTCGATTCTTCCTTGTCTAGCTATGACTATGTCCTGATCGTGCCTGTCTAAATCACGACTAGTTGCTAAGTGATAATCCGCCTAACTAGTTTAGAGAGTTCTACAACCTTGCTCTTATGAGAAGACCATCTAGTTTTGTTAGGATGTGTTTGATTAGGGTTGGGGCTTGTTGTTGAGCTATTGACTGAAGTAAATTATTTGTGTAAGTAGTTTGGATAAAAAAGTTGTTTGTTTGGGGTGATTGTTGAAGTGGTTGTAGTTTGAATAATAATATTTAATAGTACAAGGTGATGTGATACGTTTAAGAAGAAGTTAATTGATTATTGATTAAGAGGTTTAAGGTGGTGTGACCTGAGGGGAAAGAAAAAATTAAATGAAGAGGTTGTGGACAATAGGTTATAAACAAACACAGAGGCCATCAAATGCACCCTTAGTCTTTACTAAGTAAATTTTTATTCGATTTGTTATTTCATAGTTCCAACACAATATGTAGGGTTGGACATTTTCATCTCGGATATTTAATTTCACCTGATAATAGATATGACAAAAGTTAGATAACACAGTTTTCCCAGGAAGGGGACCTTCTTTGCAAGGCCTAAATCCAATTCGAGGGAACAGTCAAGCTTCATAGGGTCTTTATGTCCAGATAAAGGTAGTTCGTATCTTTACAGATATGTCTATTTCACCAAGCATCTTCGGAACAATGCTCAGATTGTTACACATTTTGTGTGGGTCATTCTTATCTAACAAGGATTTTTCTATCTTAGGACTGTTAAAGTTATGGTCACCGTTGATCGGGGCTTCGGTTGCCAGCTTCCCTGTCATCAGGTGACCAACTTTCTTGACCTTCCGGCACTGGGTAGGCGTCAACACCATGTACGTATATCCAATTTAATTTGAAAGTTATTGCCTATTTTTCTTCTCCCTCCATTTTATAGAAAGAGTCATGTTTTAAAAGATTTTTTTTATCCAAAAATAAGTATTGTTTAAAAAATCGATGTCTCGTTTTATTAGTGTAAGTAAAAATTAATTTTTTTAATTTCACGTTATAAAATATGGCACAAAATTCTATCTCTGGGCTCCATGTTAGCAACTGGAGCCGAAATTAGTCCATGTGTATTAAATTGAAAAAATAAAATAATGATGTATTCACATGTTAAAATTAAAAGGTCATGTTATATTTGATGGTTGATAAAAAAACGTGTATTTTTGCATACAAGTTCTAATACTAGTATACTACGGATGTAGGTAGCATGGGCCTTTTCTATATACAGTTGGAGGCCCAGAATGTCACCTTAAATCTATAATGGACCATTATTCAATAGCCCACATCATCACTGTCATTTAGCATACCCAAAGTTCTTTCTGAATATGTTTTCTTACAATTACATTTTCAATTAGCCTATCAAATGATAGCTATCACGTTATTTACTGCAATCACATTATTAAAAAAGTTATAAATATTTTTTTCAAAGAAAAGAGTTGTAAATAATTTATTGGATTAGGTTTATTTTGAAAATAATTTACGAATGTTATAAAAAAAACTCAAAAGTTTTTCTTAGAAAAAAAGTACGGAAAAAGAAAAACAAAAACTTTCAAAAAGTTACTTACCTGGAAAACACCTCCTTATAATGAGGAATTACGGAGTCTTACTTCGATGCAACGGTTGCAGTGGTACCATTACTACATTTCGACCTTTGGATCAAAAAATATTCAATCTCCACCGTTGAATTATTATTTTCTATGAAAAAAAATAAGAAGGGTCTAATTGTAACTTTATTACTCCTCCAACTTTAACTTTCTGCACAATATCATATAATCACACTTTCACAACATTTGAGTTAATATTTGAATATTAAACCTTCTCTCTAAAAACAGAAAAAACTCTCTCTAAAAACATCTGTTTTCTCTCTGTAAAAGCTTGTTATTGTGAATCCTACCCTTCTCTAAAGGGCCGTCGCCCTCCTCCTCCCCTCCCCTCTAGTTTCCGGCGACTGTTTTTTCTTCCTAACGTGATTTTTAGTGTATTTTTGGCACCGCAATGACACGTGATGAGTTTTTGTTCGTCGATTTCTGTAAATTAAAATCATCTTCATGATAAAAGATTGCCAGAACAGATTCTAGTTTATTGATTCTTTCTTCTGCTTATTGGCGCCGAGCCGAGACACCTATCCCGTCTTCAGTTTATCTTCTTTTTCAGTTTCTGATCAATTTTACTGATTCTTCAAAAGAAATTCTTATCTATTAATCAAAACCAGATTATAAATAAATAAACATCCCAGAGAGAAGATGGATCCAAATATCCAGTTGCTATTCCAAACTAAAAATCATTAGTTCAACTCTTCTTTCTCATTCTAAAGGTTGAAGGAATTTGCCTTGAATTATTAGACGTCGTGGAAGTATGACAAGCCAGAGTCATGGTTCTCTTGTGATGAGATATTTAGAACTGATGAAGATGATAACAGAAAAGGAGAAAATAGTTGAAGGAAGAACCAAGAAAAAAATTGGCGATTGCGGCTTGGGTTGATTCAATAGTTTTACCGTTTTAATTCAATACACTATCGTTTGGTAGTGGTATAGGGATGAGACAGTAATTTCCGGTCCAGAGGACCAATCTGCCATTAATCTACACAGGTCAAATAAAAGAATTTAAAATAAAAGAAGGACCCACTATGTATATATAAAGACATAAATATCCCTTGGTTGCACCTATGCAATCATTGCACAATAGAATTACCCGAAATTACGTGGTGTAAATAAAATACTCCCTCCGTCCCGCTCAGATTTGCACACTTTCCTTTTCGGTCCGTCCCACTCAGATTTGCACACTCTTAAAAAGGAAATTTTTTAAATAATCCCCACCCTCAAAATCTCCATTTTCAATCTCCACCTTTCAAAAAGTCAACCAAAAAGCAAAAATTAGCTTTTTCTTAACCTCCGTGTCCGTCCCTACGTGCAAATCTGAGCGGGACGGAGGGAGTATGTCTTATTGTTATTTTTCTACTATTTAAACCACATAAATGTCGATTTATCCATGATCAACAGGTTAACTAATGTTATCCTTTGCTTCATAGTTTTCAGAATGATGAAATCATTGGTGATTCTCGACTACATCTAATGTTACGCAGCAGAATAATAAATCTAGAATTATAGTCTTAATTTACAATTAATTTAACATTGATCAATAATCACGCAATAGTTAGAACAACTTAGGTGTTGTGTAATTAATCGGCATAAATAGCGTGAATGAATTCACCACTTCAGGTATCCACGCGTATGCCGTCTGCCGCAGGAACTATCCTCGGTTCATTCACCACTTCAGGTATCCACGCGTATGCCGTCCGCCGCAGGAACTATCCTCGGTACAATTGTTTAGTAAGTGATTGTTAGGAAATCACTTATTGATTCCACAGAGCCTCTAATTTTTATCTGATAAAAACCCCTTACTTCTCTACTATAGAGAATATGTATATATAGCAGCATATAACCCTAGGTTTATGGGCCTAATATTCATGTCTTCTTAATTAATTAATTAGTCTAACTTATTAATTAATAAAGTCCAATTACCCTAATCTAATCCATATCCTTCAATATCCCACTTGGACTAGCATTAGATATAATTCGAAGCACTAACCTTGTACCCTTGAGCGGAACAGCAATACACATAAGTGTGACCCTTCAAGCCCCCATTATTGACGATAATCTAATTAAAGTCTACACAAAACTCCTAGACTGCGTTGTGCAGCGAACTCGATATGTGAAGGACGTTTACATGAATTCGTAGAACAACCTTTATATGAAGTGTATGTAATATTCCTTAATTCACGAACCACCCGATTGAGCCTAGGATCTGTCATGTGTCTATCCAAATAGCTCAATCATTTTTCTCATCTTTATTATATGACATATTCGATCATATTCAATTACTTTAATTGAATATATCTTTTGCACTAGTCAATTACTTTATTGTCACATAATATAGAGAAATATGAGTGTTCTCTCGAATTTAAATCGAGGAATGAATCTCAATCTTGTCTCAACTATCATTTCCATTTGCCTCATGATGAACCCAACACAAGACGTGTCTTATCCTCCTTTGGGAGGCAAGCATTGTGCTTGGTCAAAGTTCATCACTTAACAAACAAAATGTGTATTGACCTCAGGTCAAAGGATCATTACATACTCCACACACTAGTAAACCTTTGCACTGAAACAAAAGGTTTAATAGTAGGGTATACCAGTACTCTCCAAAGTACCCATGTGTCCATCATGAAAATCTAATATCTCGTAGTCATGAGACCTACCACATTCTTTGAGAATGTGATGCAGACCACATGTTAACCTATCGTGTGTCATCAATATCTCATTCTTGATGATCATCAGTTATGGCAATTTTTAGAATCATACTATATCATTTATGTCTCACACCATAAATGACAGTCATGATTCAAGTGAACAGTTATAAGAATAATAATAAACCATCAAAATAATTATTCTAATAAATGCATAAACTCAAAAGAGAATCAAATGTCATAGAATGCGATCAAGAATGAATGTCTACAAACTATAAACTCCCACTGAATCAAGGCTAACTACCAACGTGTCTAACACCCAAGCTCTCAAAGTTCTTGTTGTGCCTTACTATATACAACTTTTTGGTTGAAGAATTAGCCAAGTTATCATCAGTGGATACACTATCTAACTTAACATCTCCCTATCTATTATTTCTCCAATCAGATTATGTCTCCAGGGGATATGCTTGTTTCTGTCTGTGGCTCTCTGTTCCTTTTCCTAGCGCATTCGCACTTACCTTGTCACAATACAACGGTATTGCACTGCTGACACTTGGAACGACACCTAGTTCTTTTAAGAACTTCAACAAAGCAACAACCCCTTTTGACAGCTTCAGTTGTAGCAATATACTCGACTTCAGTGGTAGAATCGACAGTTCTACTTTGTTTGGAACTATTCAAATTTACTGCACCACCATTGAGAACGAAAACATATTCAGACTAAAACTTGAAGTCATCATGGTCCGTTTGGAAGCTAGCATCAGTATACCCAGTAACTGATGACTCTAGCTGTCCACCATAGACTTTAAGAAATATTTTTTAGTCCTTCTAAGGTATTTAAGAATACTCTTGACTGTTCTCCCGTGTTCCTCACCGAGATTTTGCTGAAATCTGCTCTATCACGGATTGCAATATGGAACGATTTCTCCCCATTATCAGTATATCGTCAACATATATGATAAAGAAGACAACATTTTCATTCTTACATTTACTATAAACGCGTGGATCCTTTTTGCTTCTGACAAAATCAAAACAATTTGATAGCTCTGTCAAAGCAAATCTTCCAACTCCTAGATGCTTGCTCCAGTCCATAAATGAACTTCATTAAGTTGCATACTCCATTCGACCTTTCTTTGGATACAAAATCTTTAGGCTGTGATATGTACACAGTGCCTTCGATTTCTCATTAAGAAACACGATTTTGACATCCATTTGCCAAATGTCAAAGTCATAGTATGCAGCTATTGCAAGTAATATCCTAATGAACTTGATCTTAGCAACTGGCAAAACGGTATCATCATAGTCAATGCCCTTGCGCTGACTCTTACCCTTTGCCACCAACCTAGCCTTGCAGGTTTGTACCTTGCCACCTGCATCTCTATTCTACTTGACGATCCATTTGCAGCCTATGGGACGAGCCTCATCTGGCAAATCAACTAGTTCCCAGACTAGATTGAGGTACATCGAGTCCTTTTCAGATGTTAAGGCAGTCAGCCACATCTTCGAATTGGTGCCCGACACCGCTTCAATATAGGTCTTAGGTTTGTCGTCTTCTGAATCAACTTCATTATCTTGGTTCTCAACCAATAGGTTTAGTCTTTCAGGTGCACAACGATTTCTTTTTAGGCCTATTGAGTTGGTTTTGCATTGGTTCATGTGGTTTATTCTGATCGTGAGTTGGTTTTCAATATTTTGGGATACTCTCAAGAATCTCACTATGATTCTCTTGAGGTGGGACTGATATAATATCTTGTCTTTGATGCATCTTACTGTCTTGAGGTGACCCTTTAAGAGTTGATTCCCCTCCTAATAGATCATCAAAACTCCCACTGAGTTCTTTTCCACCCCTTTGGACAATACCTCATCCTTTATATTATCTTGCGAGTTTGATACAATATCTTATTTTGATGCATCTCATTGTCTTGAGGTGGATATCTTCTATGTTATTTTGTGGTTCTTGAATCTTTTTAAGATTTACCTTGTTGTAAGTTGTGACCTTGTTCCTCGGAGATATAAATATCTTTAAGAAACGCCACATTCTTGGAAACTATCACCTTGTGATTTCCAGGACAGTAGAATTCATATCCTTAGTTTTCTTAGGATATCCACAAAATAACATTTCTCACTTTTAGTCTCCAATTTATCAGTTGTCATCTTCTTAACAAAAGCAGGACAACCCCAGGTCAACATATGGTTAAGATTCGACTACTTGCCACACCATAACTCATATGATGTTTGCTTGATCGATTTTAGAGGAACTCTATTCAGAACATAACCAGCGGTTAGTAAGACAAAACCCCAAAGGATTAAGAGGAGACTGGTAAAACTCACCATGGATCCAACCATATTCAATGAAGTTTGATTTCTTCTTTCGGAAACTCCATTCATCTGTGGTGTACTCGGAGGTTTCCAGTCTGACCGGATTTCATGTGATTTCAAGTAATCAAGTAACTCTCGGCTTAAGTATTCCCCTCCTCGATCTAATCGGAGAATCTTAATACTTTTCCAGGTTATTTCTTGACTTCTAACTTAAACTCCTTAAATTTCTCGAAGGCCTCATATTTTTGTTTCATGAGATACACATATACATACCTTCAAAAATCATCAGTGAAAGTTATGAAGTACGAATATCCACCTCTTGCTTAAGTTGGGAATGATCCGCACATTGTAGTGTGGATTAATTCGAGCACAACCTCGGTACGTAACCCTTTCCCAAAAAGTGGTTAACTTGTCATGTTTCCTTTGAGACAAGATTCGCAAGCACCATATAATTTAATATCAAATGATGTGAGATAGTCTAACTTTCTCAGTCTTGCTATTCTTTTCTCATTGATTTAACTAAGTCTATAGTGTCACAAGTAGGTTTTATTCCGTATTACTTAGCTTAGGCCATTTGTTATTGTACATTGAGAATATTTTGTTCATATTCAAGCATATATAATCCATTCGAAAGAAAGACGCTTTCTTAAAATAATCCATTGAGCGAAACAAGCATCTACTATTTGCAAAATGGAAAGAAAAATCTTAAATATCTAACACTGGAATGGAAATAATATTCTTTGAAATCTAAAGTACAAAATAACAATTATATAAATCTAATTTATATTCCAAAGGAAGATCTAATTAGTCTATTTTCAATGTACGAAACAAACCACCTAATCTCTCATCCAATGTACCATGTGCTTTGAACTTCAGACAGTCTCTCTTCCTGTGCCCCTTCTCATTGTAGAACAGGCACTCATCCTTTGGCATTCTCGGCTTCTTTTGAACCCCTCCACTCTTAGGCTTCAAGGCCGCATCCTTATATGCTCCCCCCCCCCCCTCTTTTCTGCTTATTCTTCTGCTTGGAAGAATTTGCAGAATAGCTCACCATGAGCAAAGAGTTTCCTTTAGAAGTAGATGATTCATAGGTCTTGAGCATATTGTGAAGCTTTGGCAGTGTTGCCTTCGTGTTGCTCATGTTGAAATTCACTATGAAGTTTTCAAATGAACTTGGAAGAGACTGCGAAATCGTATTTATTGAGACACTTGAGGGTAGCTTCGCTCCAATCTATTCCAAGCTCTCAATCATTCCGATCATCTTCAGTATATGCTTAGAAACCTGGCCCCATCATGAAGCTTACACTTGAAGAGATCTCTAAGTATCTCATACTCCATGGTTTGAGCTTCTGAAGCGTACAGACTCTCCAAGTGTTTCAACATCTCATAAGGTAACATGCTCCTATTTTATCTATGCAGTTCAATACTTATAGAGGACAACATTAAGCATTGAGCCGATGTGACATCCTCAATATGTTCCTTATGATCTTCCTTGTCAAACGTAGCGTACTCAAGAGAGTTCTTGTCGGGGATGACACTGATTGGTTTGTCCAGAACATACTCAATCTTGTCTTGCCTTAGCAGCAAGCGCAAGCAACAGAGCCCATCTGTAAAGTTTAACCCAGTCAACTTGTTTGTTTCCATCAAACATTTATAAGCCAAATTCGACATTTTATCTGACGAGAAAATAATAAAATGGAAAAATGAATCAGAATAAACTAAACAAGGATCACATTCGTTTCACTGATCAAATAAGAGTTTATTGTAATGATTGGCTCCTACTAATTTTAACATATTTTGCGTCCCCAAACACGAAATACGAATTTATAAAAATTATAAATCTTAGTGGTCCAAGATCCAAGTCTATATTACTGTAGCCTCTGCTTTGGCTGATGACTATAATAGTATCATTCGTTAGGCCACTTAGCCAATTGCAACAACAATTTTGCAATTCTTGGTTTATTAATCCAATAAATATTGCGTCCTCAAACTATTTTGGCCGCTTTGGCATCTTAAAATAATTTAAGTAAGTCAATTCCATCACACGATGCCAACCACACATCTATGAATGAGCAGCCCGATTCTTGTCGATTTAGATTACACACTTTGGTGTAAAACTCGTGGTAAAAAAGATTAGGAATTTCAACCAATTATGATGGACGACGCATTTTGTTTCTAAACAAGACTTGGTTTCTAGTGGGGATGTTATATGTGATACTAATTGTTTATATTCAATATCTAATATTAAATTAAATACAAATACTGGGTGTCGCCTACCCAGGCATAAAATACGGACCACACATATTGGGCGCCGCCTACCCAAACATAAAAGCGATCTTAAATTACTATAATTTAATTTGAATAAGCATAAAATCAAATAATAGCTTATCACATAATATCAAATAAAGCTCAACGAATAAAATATTAATCCAACTAAAGTTTTATTCTTCGGATTAAAATTATATATTAATTCCAAACTAATATAAATATACATTTAGTATTAATTCCAAATTAATATAAATATATAATATATTAGATTAATATATTAATTCTAAATTAATATAAATATACATTTATTATTAATTCCAAATTAAAATAAATATATAAGTCTATTATTATTATTTCAAAATAACAATAACAACAACAACAACAACAACAACAACAACAACAACAACAACAACAACAACAATAATAATAATAATAATAATAATAATAATAATAATAATAATAATAATAATAATAATAATAATAATAATAATAATAATAATAATAATAATAATAATAATAATAGTAATAAATAATTAAAACTTATTAATCCAATTAATAATTTTAATTACTAAAATTCTGAAAAAATAATTCAAAATAATTGTTTCTTTAAATCTGAATAAATAGTGGGCCAGTATATTTAAATAAGCTCAGCCCAAATTTATTAAATCTGCCCATCATTTTAATTTAGCCCAACCCAGATTTAATGAAGCCCAATTCCAAGTCCAGCTCATAATTCCAACTGACCCAATAACTATAAATATCAGGCCCAGCCCATTTTTTATGAAATCATCCTACCCAACCTTCAGCCCAGATCCAAATCAAGTCCGGCCCAGCCCAGCCCATAACTCTTTAGAGTTTGGGCTGGGCACAACAGCCTCTCAACATGTCGCCGCCGCCGCCACCACCGTCGCCACCGCCGACGCAACAGCAGTAGCAACGGAGCAGAAGCACAGCAGTGAATGCGTAGCAGTGGCTCAGCAGTAGCAAAAAGCCACCGCCATCGCTGGCTCACGCAGAAGCAGCGAAACGCCACCGCCGCCTCGCCCAGAAGCTGTGCAGCAGCAGCAGCGAGACACCGCCGCCGACAACCACCATCATTCGCTTCCGATGCCACCGCAGACCGCCAGCGTAGCAATAGCAGCGATGAATAGTGCCGCCGTCGTCGGACTCCGTCTCGCGTAGTCGTAGCGAACACCGCCGTCGCCGCTTGCCCGCGAGCGCACGTGCATACGGGTAGTAGGTTTTCAAGAAGGGGACGTGATTTCAATTTTGTCTACTAGTTTATTCCAATTTTGTTTCAAGCCAATTTCAAACAAAATCAGTGGCAAAGTGTGGTGTAATTATTTTCAAAAAATTAGGTCATAACAATTTTAACACTTTCAAAACCAGAATTTCAATTTTCTAATCCTAATCCACAATTAATCTGATATTTTGAATCAATTATAAATCGAGCATCAGGGTCTGATACCACTGTTGGTGATTCTCGACTACATCTAATGTTACGCAGCGGAATAATAAATCGAGAATTACGATCTTGATTTACAATTGATTTATAATTGATTTAACAATGATCAATAATCACGCAGTAGTTAGAGCAACTTACTTGTTGTGTAATTAATCAGAAGGAATAGCGCGACTGAGCTCATCACTTCAGGTATCCACGTGTATGTCGTCCGCCGTAGGAACTATCCTCGATACAATTGTTCAGTAAATGATTGCTAGGAAATCACTTATTGATTCTACAGAGACTCTAATTTTTATCTGATAAAAGCCCCTTAATTCTCTACTATAGAGAATATGTATATATGGTACCATATAACCCAAGGTTTATGGGCCTAATATCCATGTCTGCTTAATTAATTAATTAGTCTAACTATTTAATTAATAAAGTCCAATTATCCTAATCTAGTCCATATCTTTCAGAAATTTCACATAACTGGCCCATTGATATTTTTTTAATTTATTTCTGCCTTACGTGTATTTAAGCTTGAAATAATTTCAAAATAATGAGGCATAAATTATAAATAGTATCTCCATAAATATAAGTCATAAAACCTCGATAATTTAATAAAGAAGAAAATGGGACTCGAATTACCCATTAATTACCTAGTATAATTGGTAAAAGCTTTCTCGTACACACTAATTTAGGTGCACCTATTACGTAATAAAAATTAAGCACATATTTATATGGAGCGGTATGAAATCGATGAGTAACATCCAAGAGGACAAATATGGTGCGTCTGTGTGGTCCCACTACAAGAAGTTCGGGGTGCCAACAGTCGAATTTTGAATAATTATATAGTTACTTTATATATAACAAAAACCTTATACATATATAATTTATCTTTGCCTTAAGAAATGAGTTATAGATAACCCTCTGTTCCGTTCTTCTCGATAGGGTTTACTGGTTCGTGAGTCATCTTACCGTTGCTGTGGTTATTTTTAGGCCGATCTGATCTATTTCTGCTGTTGTAAATCTCGCATATATTCCCTTTGTTTATTATAAAATGTTCGTGTTCTATATCATGGCACATGAAGAAGCTCCGACATTGTTAAATAAGTGGCAATTGTTACGTTTGACAGAAGAAGACAACAATGTGGTTGTGGAAGATAGTGTCTTTCCTGAACTTAAAACTTTGCTTTATGGCCATTTTATTCTTAAGCTCATCATCGGAGTGAAAGATCTGACTGTGGCACTTCATCGTATTTGGTGTTTGGATGGAGCGTTGCATATTAATTTTATGGGTAAAGGGTTTTGCGTGTTTCAGTTTGATAATGTGGCTGATCATAATCAGGTGCTATGGAATCAGCCCTGGAATTTCAAGGGAGCCTTACTTGGCCTTGATAGATTGGTTGGAGATGAGAAACCAAAAGTGTTGCAGATCAAATTTGTGCCTTTTTGGGTCCAATTTCATGGACTTCAATTTAGGCATATGTCTGTCAAGGTTGGACGTGCTTTGGGATTGAAGGTGGGTAAGGTTTTGGAAGTAGATGCTCCAAAACATGGAAATGGGTGGGGCAAATATTTACGTGTGCGGGTATCCATTGATGTATTGAAAACTTTGTGTAGAGGGACAACCATTTCCGTCGGCGGTGCACGAGATGTTATTTTGTATCAATACAAAAAGCTCCCTGACTTCTGTTATTGTTATGGAAAGCTTGACCATGTTGTTAGGGATTATTCTTCTAAATCTGATGAGACTGACGTTGGAGACGTCGATGCTCATTTGTGTGGCACATGGCTTCGGGCGGATGGTATGAATATCTCGATGGTGGGCACGGTGAAGTCACTTTCTACTTCTGCTTCTAAACTCGTTGTTGCCTCACGACGTTCGGATGCAAGTGAGTCTGCTCGGAATGATGATGCAGTGGTTGTTGGTATTAATTCAGTTTGGGCTGTTACTGTATAGTTGCTGCCAAATATCAGAGATAAGGTGCAGGCGGGTAAGAGAGTGGTGGAGGAATCGGGCTTGACTTCTAAGTCTATCCAATATCAGTTAGTGGCAGCGCCACTATTGGGAGATGCAACTCTTCTGTGTTCTTTTTATGTTACTGAGTCTGATGCGGGTGATTTTAATTGGTGGATGAGGTATCTTGGAGGATACATGGTGGTGTGGGTTCTTCCAAGTTGCTGCAAAAATTGAAGAGAGGAAGGGGTCGGCCTCAGGGTGTTGGGAAAATTGGTAGTAATTACCAAAAGAAGTAGTTGATGGGGGTTTGTGTTTTGCGGGTAAACATCATGTTAATCCTACTGATGTAGAAGTTTCTCAAATTGTTACTATTGAGGAGAGCCCTCATATTTCTAAGCGGGCTCGAATTCAGCCTAAGGAGCTTGATGACTCGTACGAAGAGACGGAGGCGGGTGATTCCTCCCCCCGCCTAGAATTATGAATTGCATTGTATGGAACACAAAGGGGCTTGGGAACCAACGTGCGTTCTGAGAACTACAACAACTTGTTGCAGATAAGGACCCTTCTATTTTGTTTCTTCTGAAAGTAGAGTGTCTTCTGTAGTCTGTTCAAGATGGCGTTGTTTCTTTAATTTTGCTTGAATTTTCAGTGTTGATCCCATTGGTAGTGGGGGTGATTTGTTGTTGTTTTGGAAATCTAATGTAAATGTTTACATTTTATCATATTCAAAGGGCCATATTGATTGTATTGTTTCTCATGCTTCAGTTTTTTGGCGTTTTACTAGTTTTTATGTTAACCTTGTTGTTCATTTTCGGTCTCAATCTTGGATGTTGTTGAATCGTCTAGCTTCGACTGACTCTTTGTTGGATGTACCTTGGCTAGTTGGGGTGATTTTAATAAAATTGTATATGATACCGAAAAAATGGGAGGAGCTCTTCGATCTGCGACTCAAATAACTAATTTCTCTGATGTTGTTTCTAATGCGGGTCTTCAAAACCTTCATACTGGTGGGGAATTTTGTACATGGTATAATAGACGGCATTCTGGTGATATAATTTTATAGAGATTGGATTGATTTGTTGCTAACACTAAATGGCGTCTTTTGTTTCCCATAATGGTTATTAGTACATTGGATTTCTATGGGTCTGGTCATCGTCCAGTTTTGGTTGTGGTGGGTAATAATGGTGGCCAAATTGTTCTTAATAAGACTAAATGTTTTATTTTTTAACATAAGTGGTTGTTGGAGGAAGATTGATTTTTGGGTTTTGAGGCTTTTTCTGCAGATCTGGGCAAGCATGTTCCATTATATCAGAAATTATGGTTTACTCAAAGTTACTTTTTGTCTTGGGTCGGGGATCGGTTCGGGGCCCTTAGACGAAAATTAAAGGTTGCCCAAGCTAAGTTAGATTGTGCTTTGTGGCCGAATGATGGGAGACTCAATGGTGAGGTCATCAAATAGTTGCAATTTGATATTGAGAGATTGAAAGTGAAGGAAGAGGCCCATTATCAACAAAGGTCTTGTATTAAGTGGTTGCGAAATGGCGATCAAAATACCAATTTTCTCCATGTATGTGCTACGGAGAGGCGGTTTCGTAATGTTATACCAGGGTTAGTCAATGTGCATAGAGATTGGTGTGCCTCGATTCAATCTATGGCATCATTGTTCAGTATTATACAGATATTGATGAGGTGTTGGATTTATTGAGCCTAGTGTTTCTTCGAGCATGTCTCAAAGACTTTCACTTCCTTTTTCAGCAAAAGAGGTTTGCAAAGCCCTTTTGACATGCACCCATCTAAAGCACTTGGCCAAGATGAATTCACTGCTCTATTTTTCCGAAGGACTTGGAAAATCACTGCCTCTTCGGTTACTTTAGCTATTTTGGCTATATTGAATGATGGGGCAGATATGACGGACTAGAACTCTACTTTGATTTCACTAATTCCGAAAGTGTAGCATCCTCAGCTTTTAAAGGATTATAGGCCTATTAGTATATGCAATACTATTGCTAAAATTGTGTCTAGAGTGTTGTCTAATCGGTTGGGGCCTATTCTCAATGAGGTAGTGGATTATCATCAAAGTGCCTTCATACCAGGTTGATTGATCACAGACAATGTGTTGGTGGATTTTGGATATATGCATTGGCTCCGCTGTAGTTCTCAAACCCGAATAGGCTATTGTGCTATGAAGTTAGATATGGGCAAGGCGTACGACTATGTTGAGTGAAAGTTCCTTTCGGCTCTAATGTTGCGTATGGGATTCTCTAGCTAATTGGTGGACCTTATCTTACGGTGTATCTCTTCAGTCTCTTATTCCTTTAATATTAATGGCCATATTATTGGGAGTGTCAAACCATCACTTGGCCTTCGGCAAGGGGGCCCTCTTTCCCCGTTGTTTTTTACTCTTTGCCCTCAAGGACTGTTGGCGATGCTACGTCTTTCCCAAGATCGTGGTGATTTCAGGGGTATCCAAATTGCTAGCACTTGCCAGGTAATTGCTCATTCATTCTTGGTTGATGACAGTTTGTTGTTCTTCTAGGCTTCGACGAATGATGCTACTCAAGTAAAACTCTGCCTTCATCGATATGATGCGCATCTAAAAAACTTGTTAATTATGAGAAATCTACTTTAACATTCAGTCCATTGGTTTCCTCGGTTGTAGTGGCTACGGTGAATGACATTTTATGTATTCCGGTGGTGCAGGGGCATGAATTATACCTTGGCCTTCTTACTTTTTCTATGCGTTGTAAAAGATTATAATTTCATTTTTTGAGGGATCAGATTCTTCGGTGGATTAATTCTCGGGATTCGAAATTATTTTCTAAAGGTGGGAAGGAGGTTATGATCAAGTCAGTTCTGCAAGCACTTCCGACTTATGTTATGTCCTGTTTCAGAGTGCCTGCTTCTATCAGTCATCAGATTGAACAACTATGTGCTATTTTTTGTGGGGATCTTCTTTCGATAAATCGGGGCTTCATTGGGCTAATTGGGAGCGGCTTTATAGAAGCAAAGAAGAGGGTGGACATGGTTTTCGTGACTTTGTCAACTTTAATAAGGCTTTGCTAGTGAAGCAATTGTAGTGGATTATTCAGAACCTGAACTCTCTGGTTTCCTGATTGTTGAAGGGCCGATATTTTAAACACTGTGATGTGATGGAGGTGGATTTGGGTAATAATCCTTCTTATGTTTGGCGTTCCTTACTTTGTAGCCGGAATCTATTGTCGGAGGGCTTAATTTGGAGAGTTGGCGATGGTGCTTCAGTGGTACCTTTTAGGGATGTTTGGGTTCCTAACCTTGCTTTAGGACATAGCACTTCCCGTATTGCGGCTTCGGGGCCAGAGTTTCTTATTTCATCACTCCAAGGTGTCAATGGGATGAACAGAGGCTTCGATTGGTGTTTCTTTCTTTTGAAGTTGATGCAATGCTTGAAATTCCCCTGAGTCCATTGGCTGGCCCGGATACGCGGTTTTGGCATTATGAGAACAAGGGGTGTTTTTTTATGTGAAGAGTGCCTAAAGATTGGCTATTGGGGGTTTCGCTTCGCATATTTCCATGGTGTCTTCAAGCCGGAGTTGGTGGCAGTTCTTATAAGTCTTATCCTTGCCCGCCGAAGGTACGTGTTTTTCTTTGGCAGGCCTCTTCTGATTTTTTTGGCTGTTAATTTGGTTCGTCATCATGTCCCAATGTCTTCATCTTGTGGTGTTTCCTTGGCTTCTGAGGGTTCGACTATGCATTGTTTATTCTTTTGCTCCATTGTGAAGCCTTTTTGGAAGGGTAGCTGTCTCTGGGTCTCTTTGAAATCTATGAAGCATTGTTCTTTTATTGATTGTGCGAAAGGCATATGTGATTTATTTGGTTAAGATTTATTCCTACATTTTATTGTGGCAGGTTGCGCTATAGGGAGAGCCCTTTGCACATTGAAACATTATCAAGAGTGGAGATGGTGTGCCCCTTCTTGGGGTTGGATTGGGGCTTACATTCGAGAGTATAGTGGTGCTTGTGATGCTCGATATGTGTCTCTTTGCTCTTCGCCTAATGTGTTGTGTAGATGGACTCTACCACCGAGTGGTGACTTAAGATTGGATTTGATGTAATTCATAGTCATTATGGTATTGGTTTTGTGATTCGGGATGCAAATGGTTATGTTGTGGTTGCAGTCTCTCATCCGTTTAGACGACCTATTTCGGTGTTGGCGGCAAAATTTATTGACTTGGAAAGTGGTATGTGGTTCTGTCTTGATTGTGGTTATGATACGGTGCATGTTTATTCAAACTCACTGCTCATTGTGCAAGTGGTCACGGAGTATGGAGCATTTGTTGGATTATTCGGGTTTTACTACTGAAGAGTGTCGATCTATACTTGCATCCGATAATTTTATAGGTGTTCAGCATATGATCTGGATCTGTAATAATGTTGCTCATCATTTGACTCGTTTTTCTTTTTCTTCCACCAATTCGTGTGTTTAGATTGGTTAGGATGTTCCTCTTTGGATCATGAATCTTGCACTCAATTAAGGATATTTGTTAAGTAATAAGATTTATGTTTTTTACTCAAAAAAAGTAACCTATACATACATATATATATATATATATTTGCATTCAAATACATTAATTTTCATCATAAAATATCTCAGTATATATTATTAAAATCTCAATTATATTTAAACAAGAAAATAATCAGTAATTATTACTCCATATTGATAGACATACTATTTTATGGTGTTTGGAATATAGAACAAATTACTATTATCATTTCCATTAACAATAACGAGAAGATGAGAGAGGGCCAATAAAGATTTTGATATTGTAACGCATTCTTGTATTTGTTTTTAGGAGAAAACAAAAGAGGGCATATATATGAACTTTCTCATTAAATAAAAAGCCACTTTCATTATAAATTATCATAAAAAACTAGAATATAATCATGGAAGTGCTAGAAAAAAAATTAAAGTATAGCTAAAGATGGCATTTCTCATCATTCGGACAAAGAAATCATTAGGTGGTTAAAATCCAATAATAATAAATATTCCCATATAAACAATGGGACATTAAATAAATCAATATGATCTCGTCTGCTCGTGTTAATCATTCTGGTAATCATACTTATTCCAACCTACCAAACATGCTTTTGTATGTAGGTCCACAGTGACCAAAATGCCCCTATATTTCCAGCGCATCGTTCCTCAATACGTAGGGGTAAATTTGTCTTACAAAAAAGTTGGGGAACAGGTCCGTACCATGTCACGTGGAGCCAACCTAGAAGTGTAAGTTGATTAATTGAAGTAAATAAAGAAGTAAAGATTATATTTTTATTTTTGTAAAGTAAAGATTGTGCAGTTAATAGTTAATATTATCACATGGGTTAGCAGGTGGGGTGTCACATGGGCCAGATATGTCACACGAATGCGCGCTGACCCACTAAAATCTCCTTTTTCCTTCCAGGTAACACCCTTCACATGCTACCTCCACGTCTATCATTGACTAGTCCTCGATTCGACTAACTAGGGTCAGTTTAATAATTTATCACGAGTTTATTTGACTTTTTTTTTTCTTTTCTTTTTCCAGTGTTACTTTGACTCTTCAAAGAAAGTATTTTTAAAGAAAAATACTCCTATATGATTCCGATTTCAATTTCACAAATTCATAGGACTTGTAGATTGTCTCGCAAGACCTTCTGCCCCATATAATATATCTTGTGTTCCATTATTTCTATCACATATCATTTGTTAATTAACAATACTGAATGTACATGGCGTATAACTATTTTAAAATTCCAAATAAAACACCATATAAAGTAGAGGATCACATATGTTTAGCTCGACCTCCCCAAGTTTTGTTTCTTTTTTAATATTCCAAAATTAAAATATAAGTTTAAAGACATTTTATTTGAAAAGTACACTGTCGTATTAATATGATGGTATGAAGTTTTATATTCTAAATATGCATTTTTCACCGAAAAAGAGACTTTGATTTATAGATGTTATGGATAATCTTTTGTTAACTGAAGTGATTATTCCAACACAATTTGCAAACGAGTAAATTGGAAAAATCAGGATTCTTTGTTGGAATTAAGAATATCAAAACAGCACATCCATGTTATCGTTGTCTTTTGCTCATTAACCGTTGTGTTTTATAGTTAAACGTACTTAGGAATGAGAGTCTTAGCTGTAATTTGATGCAAACTATGTTGTTGTTTTTGTGCTGGATATTGCATGTCACCATACAAAAGCAGTTTTTCTACCTTACCATTTTGGGAAACTCTTTAATGAGTTTTGTCCTATGTTGAGACTCCTTTAGGGCAACTTCATTAGGGGTATAAATTGTTCTTGAACTCATTAATGTAAAGGCGAAGGTTTTCAGCCGTTTTGCTCTCAATGCATTGAATACATTCAAACTATGTCTTCTGCATTTGATTATTTCATACAGATTATGCATATTTTAGCTTGAATTTCTACATGGTACCAGAGCCATAGTCATCAACTATGAGTTCAAACACTAACCCCTGGAAAAACTCAACAAAGGAATGGCCACAACTTGAAGGTAGATCTAGCAATCCAGTTTTCATGGCAAGAGAAACAACACCCTCAGTTACATCTTCAAATCTTCCAGAGCATGATCCTCTCTGTCTCCACGGGTCGGCACATCCAGGTATGAGCCTGGTTTCTAGTAAACTAAATGGAAACAACTACCTTCCCTGGAGTAGGTCTGTACAAATCGCCTTACTTGCCAAAAACAAACTAGGCTTCATAATTGAGGAAATTGAAATACCTGCTGATATTGAGCTTAAAGAGCAATGGATAAGAGTGGATGGAATGGTACGAGCATCGTTAATAAATTCTCTTGCAAAAGAAAAATCAGAAAATTTCTTGTATGCTAAAAATGCCAAAAGTTTGTGGGACACAGTGACCAGTAGATTTGGGGACAGTAATGGTCCACGGCTGTCTCAGATCCAAAAGGACATTTGTAATCTCACAAGGAAATCAGTCTATAGCAGTCTACTACAACCATCTTCATAAAATGTGGAATGAACTATCTTTGTTAAGGTGTATACTAGTTTGCACATGTGTTGCTGCTAGAAAATGGGAAGAATTTGAGATGTCAGGGAAGCTTATTCAGTTTTTAATGGGATTAAATGACTCTTATGATCCTATAAGATGTCAGATCTTGATGATGGATCCCTTACCAAATATTGACAAAGCCTACTCCATGATCCTTAGGATAGAAAAGCAAAGAGATATTGGTATTGGAGGAAATGAAAGCAATGATCATTCAGCAAAGTGTCAAATCTAATGGAGGTAGAAGAGGTTTCTTTGGGAGAGTTACTTCACACAGCTCGAACAACAAGGGAGGATTCTCTGCAGGGAAAGAAAGAGGCTTACCCAGAATGAGCAAAGTGGAGAGAGCCAAACTGCTATGTGAACACTGTGGCATTCATGGCCACCTCATCAATGATTGCTTTAAACTCAAAGGATATCCAGATTGGTACTATATACCAAAGGAACAGAGAAATTTTGCCCATGCAGTAGAGGGAAATTCCTCAGCTGAAACTCAAAGTGAAAGGAATCCAAACTCCACTGGTGGTAACAGCACAGACATATCTGCCATTGTACAGAAAGAAGTAGCAAGGATACTGGCTGCTTCCAAAAATACATCTGAGATGTCCAGAACAAAACCTCAGGATTCAGCTTGCCTTGGAAGTTCTCACTTTGCCTTCACCCTCATAGAAGGCATAGATGATGGTTGTTGGATCATTGACATAGGTGCAAGCAGGCACATGTGCAATGATCCTACATCTATGACAAATCTTGCACCCATCCACCATGCTATTGTAATCACACTTCCAGATGGTGGAGAGAAGCACGTTATTCACTGTGGAGATGTGATTCTATATGATAAGTTAACCTTGAAGGAAGTGTTTCTTGTGCCAAGTTTTACATGCAATTTACTATCCATTTCACAGTTGACTGTTGCAAATGGTGCTCAAGCTGTTTTTAATCAAAAAACATGTGAAGTAAGAGATGGAAAAAGTGGTGATGTGATTCTAACTGGACAGCTTGTTGGAAAGTTATATGTAGCTCAACCATCCTTCTCCAAAGAAGCCTTGAAAGCATATGTAGTGAGTGCTTCTCAATACATCAAGATCTTCAATACATGGCACAGGAGATTAGGACATGCATCCCCAATAGCAATGCAACGCCTGTATTTTCTCAAACATATGTGTACTCCTCCAATAGTTGAGGAACAGAAGCAATGTGAGATCTGTCATGTTACTAAGCAAACAAGACTCGGCTTTCCAATCAGCACAAGCAGCAGCACCAGAGTGTTAGAATTGCTTCATGTGGATATTTGGGGTCCTTACTCTCTACCCAGCATTACTGAGACTTCCTATTTCCTTACTGTGGTGGATGACTATAGTAGGATGACATGGGTGAATCTCATGGCAAGCAAGAAGCAAGCCTTCACATCTCTTAAGCAATTCATCACCATGATTTCTAGACAGCTGGAACTGACAGTGAAGATAGTGAGGACAGACAATGGAGCATAATTTATGAGCAGAGAATGACAAGATCTTTTGTCCAATGAAGGAATTGTGCATCAAAGAACTTGTATCTACACTCCTCAGCAAAATGGAGTAGTGGAGAGGAAACATAGGCATCTCCTTGAGATGGCAAGGGCACTGATGAAAGAGTCCTCAGCACCACACTACCTATGGCCTTATTCCATACTCACTGCTGCTCACATCGATTGCCTACCAAAGTCCTGAACTGGCAAGTTCCTTATGAAATCATGTTTACTGATGTGGCCTCTTATAGAACAATAAACCGTTTGGGTGTTTAGAATATGCTACAGACACCCAACCATACAAAACTAAATTTGAAGAGAGGGGCAAAAAGTGTATATTCATTGGATATGTCCCTCATCAGAAGGGATATAGACTATATGACATTGGCAACCATCAAGTGATCACCTCCGAAGATGTGATCTTTCTAGAATCCACCTATCATTTTGCCAACTCCACCAAACACACTCATACTGCTGAGCCAACCTTGCCATTTCCTTTCTTTAGTGATGAAGACTACCAATCAAAGCCCAGTTCATCCTCCACACTCATACCAGATCTTACAAAGTCAGATCATGAGGACCACAATTGTCAAGCAGATACTTCCAACATTGATCCTGCTCCTGTCAGAAGAAGCAACAAAGCAACTCACAAACCTGCTCATTTGAAGGATTTTGTGCAAACAACTGGTGAACCCACTGACCAAATGGATCCATATTCTCATTTCCACCCACCATCCTCACATGCGGATTTTCACAGTCAACACCTCACAATTCCTGAACCATTCAGTTTTAAAGAAGCTAGCAGATATCCTGAATGGATCCAAGCCATGAGTGAAGAGCTTAATGCCCTTGAGACCGCTGACACATGGGATATCACTGACTTGCCACCTGATAAAAAGGTCATAGGAAGCAAATGGGTTTTCAAAATCAAAATGAATCCAGATGGATCAGTTGAAAGGTACAAGGCCAGACTGGTTGCAAAGGGCTACAACCAAGTGCTTGGAGAAGACTATAATGACAGCTTATCCCCTGTTGCAAAACCAGTAACCGTGAGACTCTTAATTGCAATTGCCACCATCAAGAACTGGCCCCTGCGCCACATTGAGATTAATAATGCCATCTTGCATGGTTCTTTGGACAAAGAAGTCTATCTCAAACCACCAGATAGATACACCAGAGCTGCTCTGAAGCAGGTATGTAGACTAAAGAAAAGTCTATATGGCCTGAAACAAGCATCAACGCAATGGAACACAGAATTTTGCTCCACTCTCATCCTCTTTGGTTTCAAATAATCTGCACATGATCACTGTTTGTTCATATTAATTAGAGATCGAGATTTCTTAGCTGGCTTGGTCTATGTGGATGATGTTCTTGTCACTGGTAATAACCATGTGCTTATTGCAAATCTAAAATAGTACTTGGATCAAACGTTTATAATCAAAGATTTGGGAGAAGCCAACTACTTACTTGGCATGGAATTAATCAGAAATTACTCCGGGGCCTTCTTCTACCAAAGAAAGTATATCCTTGATATCACTAATGACATGGGTTTGGACAATTGCAAACCTATCTCAACTCCTTTGGCATATAATCAAAAGATGAGCATTTCAGATGGCACACCTTTATCAGAACTAGATGCCTACAGAAGATTGATAGGAAGGCTACTCTACCTCAATCTTACTAGATCAGATCTTACCTTTGCCACACAGCAGCTTAGTCAATTTGTCAGTTCTCCCAGAACCTCACATTGGACAGTTGCCCTCCATCTCGTTAAATATCTCTAAGGTACTGCTCATCTTGGTTTGTTCTATCCTCAATCCAATCATTTTCCTATCCAAGGCTTCTGTAACTCGGATTGGGGATCCTGTTTAGATACCAGAGAGTCCATAACTGGATACGGTGTCTTTATAAGATAATGTCTTGTATCATGGAAGTCAAACAAAAAAAATCTACAGTTTCTAGAAGCTTTGGAGAGGCTGAATACAGGGCCATGGCCTCCATTACTTGTGAACTTATGTGGATTGACTACATTGCTGCAGATTTACATATTCCTGTTCCTAAACCGGTTCATGTTAACTGTGACAATCGAGTTGCTATCCATATTGCTAAGAATCCAGTGTTCCATGAACGCACCAAGCACCTAGACATCGACTGCCATGTGGTTCGCAACAAATTCAAGGATGGGTTCTTAACTTTTGATCAGGTTTCCTCAAGGAACCAACTGGCAGACGCCCTCACTAAACAGCTACCTCCAAGACCATTTCAAATTATTCTGTCCAAGCTTGGTTTGCAACTCTATGCATCTCCAGCTTGAGGAGGGGATGTTGGAATTAAGGAAATCAAAACAGCACATCCATGTTACCGTTGTCTTTTGCTCATTAACCGTTGTATTTTATAGTTAAACGTACTTAGGAATGAGATTCTTTAGTTGTAATCTGATGCAAACTATGTTGTTGTTTTTGTGTTGGATATTGCATGTCACCATGCAAAAGCAGTTTTTCTGCCTTACCATTTTGGGAAACTCTTTAATGAGTTTTGTCCTATTTTGAGACTCCTTTAGGGCAACTTCATTAGGCGTATAAATAGTTCTTGAACTCATTAATGTAAAGGCGAAGGTTTTCAGCCGTTTTTCTCTCAATGCATTGAATACATTCAACTATGTCTTCTGCATTTGATTATTTCATACAGATTATGCATATTTTAGCTTGAACTTCTACATTCTTGATGGTATATTATTCCAATAATGCTCCACTACTATAATCATATCACCTCTATCGAAAAAATAATTATACCACCATTACGGAAAAGTCAGGACAATCATTTAAGCCCTGTTTTAATGAAAAAGGGAAGTACTATTAAGATAGATGAGGTGATATCATCTTCAAATCTGATCAGATATATTTAATAGATATATAATATTATTGTTAAGTATCTACGTACTAGCTTAAACCATAAGTGTATGATAATAGGCAAAACTTGGTTGCATGTGATGCACCATAACTTATTGTACACCACCTTATTTTTAGAATAATATTCCCCGTGCACTTTTAATATAATTAAGGGTCTGGTTGTTGAACTCTAAAAGTAAATAGGTCTGGTGGTATTTGATGCAGCCTTAAACATCTCAACCTTAAGGTCAGGGGTTCAATTCTGGATGTTGCCTCTAACCCGCTTTATATTTTTTTTAATTTTTCTGCGTCTTTTTTTCCTTCTTCCTTTATTTTTCTTCCTTTTCCTTCTTTTTTTCTTTCTTTCTTTTTTCTTTATTTTTTTTTTTTTTGTAAGTTCGAAACATAAATATTTCGCAGTATGAAATAAAAATTAACTAAAACAATGTATACTGTCAGGCATCATAACGTCTACTATATCGAAATATTAAATATATTGTGAGTATTGTAAGTTGGAAAAAATAAATATATCGTAGTATGAAACAAAAATTAACTAAAACAACGTATACAGTCAGGCATCATAACGTATACTAATCAAAATATTAAATATACTGTGAGTATTGTAAGTTGGAAAAAATAAATATTCCGCAGTATAAAACAAAAATTAACTTAAACAACGCATATTGTCAGATATCATAACATATACTATATAGAAATATCAAATATACAGTGAGTATTGCAAACTAATTAATGTGTAAAATATGAATAATAGCTTAATTATTTAACTTATTTTTTAAGTAACGTTATGTATTCCATAAGGGAACAATAATTTTATTGTAAATTAGAATTTTTTTTTTCATGGCATAACAAAAAAATTAATCAAAATAAAAATATACTCTCAGGCTTTATAACATATACTATGCTCTAAATTTGAATATACTGTTTGCAAGTATTATGTCCTCCATAAAAATTTAAAAATCAAAAGAAAAATTTAAAAACTAACACAAAATATAATAATAATAATAATAATACATACATACATACATACATACATACATATATCTATATGAACTAAAAAATAGGTGAAAAATAAAAGAAGTACTGTTAGGATTCGAACCGCGACTTGAAGGGTGAAATATCGCACCTTTACCAACTAAGCTACGTCCTATTTTGTGATTCTAAACACACCTTAATATATATAGATCGCGCGCGCGAATATAGAGGAGGTGTACAATAAGCCTAATGATGCATCTTATGCACATGAGTGTCACTCATGATAATATTACTTCCTCCGTTTAAAAAAAAAAAAATTATCGCTTTAGCCTTTTCTTTTAAAAAAAAAATAGGGGTGGATATAAAGGACAAATATATCCATACATAGTCTATTTAATTTGGGTATGTTTTATGGAACAAGGAAATAGTGAACTAAATTAAGTAGGTTATTTAGGGTAATATTTGAAGAATTGTGGTTTTTGCTAAAACGACATTGATTTTGAAATTTTTTATCTTCTCTAAACCGACTTTTTTTTTTTTTTTTTAAACGAAGGGAATAGCAAAGTGCAAAGTAAGATCGCATTCTACGGAGACTGATTTATCAAGCAACTAAACATTCAATTATTTATAGTTCAATTTTATTGAGACAGTCGAATTTATGATATAGTTTATAAACTAAAACTAATCAATAACTGCTACTCCCCTCATTCACAAATAAGTGATATAGTAGAAAAAATCAATTTTTCATAAAGAGTGTCATTTTAGCAATTTTTACCTATTTCTTCCAACACTGTCTTTAGTTAAATCTAAGGAAATCTCCATATAAATCATACTCCCTCTTTTTCTTTTTAATTGATCTTTTAGAAAAAAAGTGGAAGAATTAAGATTTTGTTTTTTCAAATATACCCTAGGTAATCTCCTTTCTCTCTCATATCTATCTCTAAAAGTAAGAGATATTTTAGGATTGACATAGGGGCAAAATTGAGAGAAATGGTGAAATAGATAAAAGGTCAATTAATTTGAAAAATCATTAAGAAGCTAAAAGATCACTTAAAAAGAAACGAAGGGGGTATAATTTTATATAAATAAGGTTTAAAGAAAAATATGGAGGAATTTATGGTAATAAAAAAATTGATGGAGTGAAAAATAGAAGGGTGTTGTTGCCTATTTCATAATCTCTTAATTCCACTTGAAATCCTAAAATGATACTTATTTGTGAACAAATGTAATAATAATTAAGGCTACAATTAATAGAGACACGACGAATAATCAATTGCAAGAACAGATTAGAGGAAAATAATCTCAACTGTGTTTCTCTTAAGATTTTGACCGCACTGTCAAGGTGCAATAAAATTAACAATTCCTAGTTTTCCTCTTCTAACTTGTGAAGTGGCAAGTCAGGGTCGAACGCACAGAGAGTAGGAAGATTTAACGTGTTTTATGTAATAACGAAAAATAGCGTGCGCACATATATGCATATATAGAATGGGGGTTTTAATGTGTTTTAATTAACTAATTAACTAAACGCAAGAAATAGAAAAATATCACAAAAAGTAACTTAAACTCATATAAGATAAAAATCTCAGCTCTTAATCTAGTCTCTCCCTAGTTAAATTACCCTTGTAATTAATGCAATTGTTCTCTAGTTTAGTTTTGAAACTCCTTTTCCAAAATTACCAACAAGTTCTACTAACCTTGTTATCCCTTATGTTTAACTAACCAAAAGAAACTCTTTGATTAGTCTATTCGATTGAGTGATCTTAGAATAAGCTCTCTAGACCTCATTAACCGAATGCATAGAGCTCTAAGGTAACGGGATAGATATGGTGTTGGACTCACAACCTCGGTACAAGGGACCGCGATTTATGTTATCCTAGTAATTAATTCACTAGTTGCTACTAATGGGCATAAGTTCATAACGATTACATATTACGACAATGATCTAGCGATAATTATGTGATTAACTACCTAGGTGATCAATCTAAGCAACAATACACATAAGAATTTAGATAAGCCTGAATAACATAAAAGGTTCCAAAACGTAAACCTTCGAACAAATACCGTAATAATTACATAAGATTCAAACTAGGGCTCAACATCGATTAAGGATCGAAATAAACGACTAGCCGCTCATGGCGACGACAAAAGACATAATTGTATTCAAGAACATAAACATAAAATAAACTAGAAAGATAAACCGAAAATTATCGATCTTCATTTGCTCGTCTTCACCGGAATCCTCCCAAAATCCAAGTTCAAGTCCCTATTTTCGGACCTAGGACTCCTATTTATAGCCGGGATCAAGTTGGGGTTAAATTTGGCCTTCAAATTAGGAATTATTCATTCCCAAGGATTTAATCCGCCTTAAGTGTCGCGGCCGCTACCTGCAGTCCATCTTCGAACAGCTTATTCTTGGTCGCGTCGGTAGGACGCGGCCGTGGAGAGTCCACAGGGCTTTACAGCCCTTTCTATCACACTTTGTCGCAGCCGTGCAAGTAGGTCGCGGCTGCGACTGGCTTCTTCGCACTTGGCTCGATTTTCATTCATTTTGGACTTTCCGGGACTCGTTTCTTCGTCCATCCTTAGCCGAATGCAACTATTTGGCCTTAAATCACCTGAATAACTCTAAAACAAGTCCACAAATGTCAAATAACCTAATAATCCGAAGATAATGACAGTGGATTATGCATGCAAATGTCATCAAATGGACACTTAAATCGACCTAATATACATGCATAAACACGTGTACCAGATTTCAATCTAACTAACCTAAACTTTTCGCCAAATTCGATTCTCTATAAGTCGATCATAATTTTAGCTTAAACCCCTTGTATCGAATAAACTGTAGATTATATGCAAGAGTTATTACTTCTAATCATCAACTACTATACATGCATTTCCATAAAGCATCTATATATATATAAAAGTAAAATGGAGGGCGTTAATGTCATTTTAACTTTCCCTCCAAAAGTTTTACACCATATAATTGGTAAGTTTTTCTTATTTTTGGTAAATTCATAACCTTCTTTTATTTTTTTTTAAACACAAATAACTTTTTCATTTTTAATCCGACTTTTATGCATAATATACCAAATTATTCATTTTTTCTCGATCATCGATTTGACATCCATATCACATATATTATAATGAGATATTTAATTTGAATAAACAGATTATTTGTTGATTAATTATTTATGGTAGACTAATGTTTCACATGAATTGAGTTATGCTATTTTGGTTTGAGTTGCAACTAAAATTAGTAAAATAAATTTTTTTTTTTAAAAACGTGAGTATTTTTTTTTTTATAAAAATACAACTAACCAATTTATTTTATTTGACATGAATTTTCAAATATTTTTGTTATTTTAGTTATGTAGGGAGAAAGGTCATTGTTTAAATAATGAAAGTCCTACTTTATTAAATCAAAGGCAGAAAAATCAATATCTATTTTATAATGAACTTATTATATCATCAAATTTTGCTAATATTTTTTTATATCACGAAAGTACTAAAGATTTGAGCATATGTATAATTGTGTATTAACATTATTATTGAAATTATTTATAATTACTTATTTATATTTTTAATAATGCATATTTTGTTAAAATTACTCTTTTAAGGAAATTTATTCTTTGCAGCCTAAATTATGACATTTGTTACATTTTGCAATCTTTTTTAATTTTTTTTTTTTACTAAAACTTCAGTTATATGTTTTTACACTTTGTAAGCTAAATAATCTTTGTCGCATTAATCAACATCATGTCTTTTTTACTCTTAACAATCTAAATAACTTTGTTCGCACTAATCAATTTTTATCTTCAAATAAATAGACTATTTATAAGATAAATATAACATTTATATAAATAATTACAATACCAAAATAAAATACGAAAATATTCAAATATTTTCAAGAAGTCACATAATTTAATTTGTTATTCGAATTATTGAATAACTTTTGAATTTATTTTGCCGAAATAATAGTTTATTAAAAAAATATTTAAGTATATTTGAAATCACTAAATGAAATGTTAAAAGTTGCAAATGAAAATCTAACCTTAGAAAGAGAAACTTAAATATATATAATTAAAACTTGAAAGTTTAATTAGATCAATTAAAAAATATATATAAAATAAAAGCAGGGACATAAAGAAAAAAGTATTAAACTTTACATTACATATGAAATATCCAAATAAAATATCATTGTTCCTTTTATTATCTATTTCATGGTTATTTTTAATTATTTATAGTTAGAATTTAAAAATTATTTTATAAATTAAAATCTCTCTCTCTCTCTCTCTCTCTCTCTCTCTCTCTCTATATATATATATATATATATATAAGCCACAGTATGGACATTCTATAAGTAATAGTTTCCACCTAAAATTTTATACTGTGATTGGTAAGTTGTTGTCACATTTGGTTATAATCAAAATTTATTTTATTTTCTAAAGTTGCAAATATCATTTTTCATTTCTAATCTATTTATTATGTATACTATATCAAATTAATTATCTTTTGATGATATTTGATTTGACATCCATATAATAATAATAATAGTAATAATAATAATAATAATAATAATAATAATAATAAGATATTCTATTTAAAATATTATATTATTTGTTCGATGATTATTTGAGTAAGATTACAATGTTTATTGTGGATTATACATTAAATACAATATTGGTTCGGAATAAAATTAAAAATCATTCAAGTAATTCTCTTTTACAAATTATTTTACATAATTATTTCATTAAAACCACAACTAATCAGTTTGTTTTATCCGACATGAATTGTCTCAAATTTTCTTCATTTATTACATTGAGAGAATAATCAATGTATATATAATTGCATACATACTTTACAGAAGTAAAAGTAATAGTTAATATTTGATTTATAATCAACGTATTAAATTATTAAATTTGCTAATATTTATTTGTTATAATAATTATTTTTGTTGATAAATCACAGAACTAAGACTTTTTGCTCATATATATAATCTAAACTATGATGTTATATAAGTTGCAACTAAACTTTTTTTAAATAAGCAAAATTAATCAACCTGAACTATAATCTTTAAGACTTTGTAACCTTAACAATACTAATTGGTCACATTAACCAATCTCAAATTATGTCTTTTTTTTCCTCCTTCTTCTTTTTTTTTTTTTTTTTTTTTTTTTTTCATATTTTGCAACCTAATTAAGCAATTTTTTTTTATATTAAACAATTTGTATCTTTAAGTGAATCTACTATTTACAATATAAATTAATTTAATTGAAACTTTTCAACATATATATGAAAGTATTAAGAAATATTGAAGAACTCATGTGTTTTATTTTGTTATTTCAATTATTGAATCACTTTAGAATGTTATTTTGTTATTATTTGTATCTCTGAAATATCAAGTAAAGTATTAAAACTTGCAAATAAGATTTTTTAAAAGTAAATAGTTATAGATAAATTTAAACCTTTATTTAGATAAATTTAAATATTTAAAGTAAAATGGAAAAAAATTAAAGATAAATAATTTTCTTATAACATTATTCATTTTTTTCTTTAATAATATGAATTAATATTTAGATATTTATGTTTGGTGTAACATTAATAATTAATTAAGCTATATGCATATAGGTGAAGAATGTTACATGCGCACTAAATGTGTGTTTTGATTTCAAAGATAAGAAATGATCATGTTGAAAAAGATTTTTGTTTTATATTTAATATTTATCTTAATGTTAATATATATATATAAAGTAAGTTATATTATATCCATATATAACGTCGGAGAAATTTTTTTTTTTTTTTTTTTTGAGCAAGTAAACCATGTGCATTAATTTATTCTTTAGGCAGAAAGCCCTACATCTTGTAGGATTAGAGCTTCCACATTATTTGGAGCTTCTTCCATCCAAATCTTAGTTTCCCCTTGACCGATCTGATAATGAGCTATTGCATGAGCAACGCTATTTGTAGACCTTGGGGTGAACATAAATTCGACATGACTCATCGTGCTAGTTAAATTCTTGATGTCTTCTACAACGACGTTGCAATAGTTATCACCCGTAATCTCATTCTTCAGCATATGAATCAGTGTCTTGTTATCTCCTTCGATTTGAATATTCCAAAATCCTGCATCAATGGCCATTTGTAAACTGAAGCGCAGGGCTAGTCCTTCCAGTAAATGTGTTTGTCCAATAGCTTTCTCCCTTGAAACTCCAGCCATTAGTACATCTCCATCATGGTTCCGGATTATGAACCCCATGCCAATCGATCCGTCCTTGTGAACTGCCACATCAAAGTTCATTTTATACGTATCAGTTGGAGGGGGGATCCATTTCAATTTTGATTCGCTGCCCATGTGCTGAATTGGTTCTTGTATTTGGTGCATGAGCTGTAACTCGTTCCATAACATGTTTGCTCGTCTCAAGATGTTGTCAGGATTTGGAGTTGCATTTTCGAAATAGAAAGCATTTCGCGCCAACCAAATATTCCACATAATGGCTGTCATAAGCTGCGCTGTTGAGCTCTCCATCTTCTCCAGTGCATTCCAGCAGACGACCCGAAGCGGCATATCCTTCACGGCTAATTCATGCATGGCTATTGGGCTCTTCGCCCATGCATGTACGACAAGGTCACTAGTAAGCAAAATATGTTCAGTCGTCTCGTCCGCGTTCCCGCATATTCTGCAAACGCTTTCAGTCCCCATGTGTCTTCGGGTTAAGTTCACTCGAGTCGGTAGTGCTTCTTTACAGGCTCGCCACAGGAAGTGTTTGATTTTGGGTATCGTTCGAACATTCCACAATTTAGTCCATCCCGTATGGGTTGTACTTGGTGTAGGTATGTTGTTTCCTTCTTCTGAGAGGTTCGCAACCGCCCAGTGATAAGCTGTCTTCACGGAGAAGCGGCCTGAGTTTTCGTGCCTCCATATGATGGAGTCCGTGGGTAGCCGAGGGCTGAGCGGTATTGAGAGAATTTTCTGCACATCGTCCTCTTGGAAGTGTTGTTTAACGAGCTCGACCTTCCACATACCTGTTCCTGCATCAATAAAATCAGCCACAAGGGTGTTAGTATTATATGTCTCAATTCCTTTACTTGATATCGTCGGGTTCTCTACTCCAATCCATCTACTCGCGTGAGCCTTAATGGATTGACCATTACCAACTCTCCAAGCTAGACCTTCTTCGGCGATGATTCGGGCTTTTAGTAAGCTTCGCCATACGTAGCTTGGGCGCAAACCTGTCACAACCATATCAATAGAACCATTAGAAAAATATTTTGCTTGAAAAATGCGGGAGACCATAAGGTCCGGGTTAGTGCGAATTCTCCAATATTGCTTAGCCACCATGGCTAAGTTAAAAAAATACAGTTCACGAAATCCAAGTCCGCCCATTTTCTTTGATCGGGTGGCCTTTTCCCAGCTAATCCAGTGATGTTTTTTATCTTCGTGTGTGGATCCCCAATAGAATCGGGCAATTGCTCTCTCAATTTCTTGGCAGGAGGTAATAGGGAACACGAAGCAGCTCATTGCGTAATTTGGAATTGCTTGAAGAATTGTCTTGATGAGGATTTCCCGACCTGCCTTAGTAAGTGTTTTTTCTTTCCATGATTTAATCCGGCCTAGGACCTTGTCTACTGTCATCTTGAAAACTTGCGTTTTAGATCGTCCGATGATTGTTGGTAGCCCGAGGTATCTTTGGAAATGATCAGTTGGCCTAACCCCCAGTATATCAGCAAATTCTATTTTGTCGTTCTCTGTGACATTCCGGCTCGCAATCAGTTCGGATTTCTCCAAGTTAATGCGCTGACCCGAGGCTTGTTCATATTGACTGATAATATCCTTAATTTTCGCACATTCTTCTCTGTATGCTTTGAAGAAAAGGACGCTGTCATCTGCGAAAAAGAGATGTGAGATCGTCGGGGCTGTTCGAGTGATGCGTATGCCTTGAATGTTATTTTCCCTTTCCGCTTGCTGTAATAAAGCTGAAAAGGCCTCTGCACAACAAATAAACAAGTAAGGCGATAGGGGGTCCCCTTGTCTTAGACCTCGCCCAAGGGAGAAAGTCTCAGTCGGGGACCCGTTAACAAGAATCGAGTATTGCACTGTTGTAACACATCGCATAACGAGTTCAATCCAAGTACTGGCAAAGCCTAGTTTACTCAAAACAGCCCTCAAGAAGCTCCATTCAATACGATCATACGCTTTACTCATGTCTAACTTAAGTGATAGATACTTATTATTGCCCTGGTTAGACACATGCATGTGATGAAACATTTCAAAGGCGATCATTGCGTTATCAGATATGAGACGATTAGGAATAAACGCGCTTTGAGTCGGTGAGATGATGTGGTTGAGTAACGATTTTAATCGATTAGCGATGACCTTCGTAATAATTCTAAATATAACATTGCATAGACTAATTGGTCGGAAGTCCTTAGGAGTTTCCGGAACTTTAACCTTGGGGATTAGGACTATGAATGTTTTATTTAAAATTCCGGGGTCACCCGAATCATTCAAAATTTGTAAACAAGTATCAATCACATCCTTACCAATCACATGCCAAAATTTTTGAAAGAATAAGGGAGGCATACCATCCGGTCCAGGTGCTTTGATGGGATGCATTTGTTTTAATGCCTCTTGAATTTCTGCATCGGTATATGCCTTCGTGAGTTTTTGATTCATTTCCTCGGTGACCCTGTGTTCAACTGCCTCAAGCGCTCGAGGTACATTTGATACCCCTTCGGCCGTAAAGAGATCCCTGTAAAAGTTTCTAAAAATTTGTGCTATCGTCCTCTCATCTTCGATCCAAACTCCGTCAGGGTCCTTAATCCGTTCCACTGTATTGGCCGACTTACGGTTAGATGCTTTTTGGTGAAAATATGACATATTTCTATCACCCGCTTCGAGCCACAGTGCCCGGGATCTTTGGCTCCAGAGAATTTCTTCCCTATTTTCCAGAATGTTTTTCTCCGATTCTGCCTCCTTCAGCTGATGGACGACTTCTGCCGTCTGAGTTTGTTGTTGCAGGGTCACTATATCTTTACGTAGTTTTTTGAGTCTATGTCGTACATTCCCGAAAATGTTCTTATCCCATTGCTGCAAACATAAAGCACATTGCTTTGTCTTCTCATGAAATGAACCTGTAGAAGCCCAGCTTTGTTCCACTGCCTCCATGCATTGAGCATGCGTGAGCCATGCTTTCTCAAACCTGAATATTTTCGGTTTCCGGAATTTCTGCTCATTCCTTTTCCGTCGAGCTTGCAAATCCAGAATAATAGGGGAGTGATCAGATTCAAATCTGGGTAGATGTCGAACTCTACAGTACGGGAACCAGTTCTTCCATTTCAGGTTCGCCGTACACC
The DNA here is from genome assembly GCA_958295605.1 of Ajuga chamaepitys. NCBI lineage: Eukaryota > Viridiplantae > Streptophyta > Magnoliopsida > Lamiales > Lamiaceae > Ajuga > Ajuga chamaepitys. Next base: position 12,733,632 of record OY282502.1, on the reverse strand, counting down.
GATCAAGCCTACATTGGATGTTCTTCTCTCCTTCCCGTCTATTCGTCCATGTAAATGGAGAGCCATAATATCCCAGATCTTCTAATTCAACTTTTTGCAGCGTCTCTCTTAGGTGTCTCATGTTTGCTGTTTCTCTCCATAGACCACCTTTTTTTCTCACTCGTCCACATGATCTCATTATAGTCCCCTACCATCATCCATGGTGTTTGATTCCCTGGGTTAAGCCGTTGAATAAGTTTCCAAGTTTTCTCTCGTTGGTTCTGGTTTGGCCATCCATAAATACCTGTGAGGTGCCATATTTTACTTGATCCGTCGGGATTGACATTTACCGAAATGTGATTAAAAGAGAAGGACGTCAAGCTCAGCTGAAAAGGTTGACGCCAAAGGATACACAGTCCTCCCCTACGAGCATGGTGGTCACCCTCGCATGCTACCGGAAAGCAGCCCGGGTATAAGATCTTTAGAGAGTTCACTTGTTGCATTTGGTGGACCGTAAGCTTTGTTTCCGTGAGGAAGACGACGGTCGGCTCTTCCTCACGTAGGAGCTTTTGAAGTTCGCGAACTGTCGCCCGGTTCCCAAGCCCGCGACAGTTCCAGGCTAAGATACTCATTGAGATCGGCGGGACTGCTCCGAGGCAGTCGCCGCCGTTCTGGGATTGTGTTCGAGGTCTTCGTTCTCATGTAGTCTCATTCTCTTCTCTTCAATGTCCCAATCACCAACTCCCTCCCTCCTTTTGACTCCCGTGATGTTTACATGGTTTGAGCCTGGTTGCCGTGTTCTTTTGATAATAGTCGGTTTACGGCGTTGAGGGGTGATGGGTTCGGCTTTGGGGATGCGTAGTGAATTCAACTCATTTTGGTAAGTTTGAGGGTTTGGAGGTGTGATATTCTGGTGTACACTCCTGGTGATTTCTTCAAGTATATGTAATGGTATAAGAGGGCTTGTGGGTTGATTTATGGGTGTAGTGGGTGATGAATTATACCCCTCGAGGATAATGTGAGGGTGGTTATTATTGCTAGGTTTGTCCTTCGAGTAGTTATGGGTATGTGCGTCTGCATGTTGGGGAGTATGGTCCTTACTCTCGGATGCACTGGCCTTGTCTTTCATAGGTGGATAAGTTTTGGCAGTGGTCTTAATGGAGTGGTCTTGTTGGTATGAGTGTGTTGTTTGTGAGGGTTGGTTATCCAGTGTCTGTTGTAGTTCATCCTCCTGTCTACCAACAGATAAATTAAGGATCTTGGAAGCAAGGGCCTCTTCATGTGCCGCATGTATGGCGACTGAATTCTTTTCATTCCCTTTCTCCTCCTTATATGGGTGAGACCTATTGAACTCTGCAAATAATTTCTTACGGAGCTGGACATTCCCGCGATCGATCATTACTTTATCTGTTTTTATTTGTGCCTGCTTCATAGGGGATGCTCGCAACCAGTCACCGAAGGGAAGTTTTTCATCTGTAATCTCTGGATTATCCGTAGAGGTATCTACAATATCGCATTGTCTCTTCATGTGTCCTAACAGGCCACAATCGTAGCAGAAGGAGGGTAGTCTCTCATATTTGAAAGATATCCAAGCTTTATTCCCAGATGCCATCGCAATATATGTGCCTTTTCTTAGTGGCTTTTGCAGGTTAATCGCCACTTTGATTCTGATACTTCGACCAAATCCTTCAACCGTTGCTTGGTCTACTTCCACAATCTGACCTATCCGGTTCGCTATCAATTTTATGTATTTCTCCGATCGTGCGACCATAGGTAGGTCATACAGTCGTACCCAGAATATAGCTTTTGAGAACGTCACAGTAGATGGTTGTTCATCCAGTCCAAGTTCTCTCATAACTACTAGATCATTTTTAAAGTGCCATGGTTCCCTGTGCAATACTTTATCCATATCTGTCTTACTGGAGAATTGAAAGGAGAACAGATTAGTCTTAACTTCCTTCGCCAAAAGTCCGTGCTTTGGAGCCCATGCAGATTTCATCGATTCTAAGAATCCAAAAGCATTCAGATTTTTTTCCGACCATACTGTCGCAATAAGACACAGAGAGGATCCGACATGGTTCTCAATTTCCGACTCGGTGATAGGGATAGGGAGTTCATCATCCTCATCAGAGATAACAGCCTTTGATGTTTCTTCTGCCATGATATGATTTCTGCAAGATAGGCACCACGACTAGAGGAAATAATCAGACACCGACCCGATCTAGACACCTAAGACTGACGATTAAAAAACCTCTCCTTATTGAAAGGAGATATCATAGAATAGGCCAAGAATATTCATATAACTATCAGTGATCTATTTTGATTCATTGCTAATCTATTTAGTGTGGTCCATCCTTTCATTTTTTATCCATCTGATCATTAAAAGACAGTAATTGCAGCAGAATCCTAGTTTACCAATCTGAAAAAGATGAATTTTTAGCCAGAAAAGTGAATCAAAACTTATGGTATTAGAGATAGAGCGAGGAAGGAAATCACCAGAGTGTTGATCGGTTGAATAGCCGCGTGATTCAAGATCATCAAGATCCGCCGTCGTCCAAGAAGATAGGACACCAGAGAAATCCAACTTGTGGACACCAAAACCCTAATCAAGAGGGACGTCGGAGAAATTTATATTTACATTACTTATAATTTTATATATGTTTTATCCTATATTATTAAAAAAAAAAATATTAGAATCAAATTGTCTCATATTTAAATATTAAATTTGACTATATTATATTTAGTTTTATTAAAACCATTACTTTTTAAATAAACTTCCGTGCATTGCACAGAAATATTACTAATTTATATAAGATTAAAATGCTCACAAAGATTTTCAACCTTCTCAACTCCATTGAATAATTATGGTAATGGAGAGAGAAAATATGAGTTGTTGATCAGAAATTTTCACAAAAATGGAAATAATTAAGTTGGCATAGTTGGTGTAAAAATAACTTTTTATGTGGTTAATGTTGAAAAAAGTCAATGCACCACAAAAATCTCTCTCCACACCAAAATTACTTTCAACCCCACACTGAAATTACAAAATTTCACTTTTTTACTTTGCACACTATATTTTTTTACCTTTTTATCCTTTTTAAAATTACTAAAGAACAAAATAAGAATAGGCAGAATTGAAAAAAACACAAAGATGTGAATCGACAGAAAATAGGCACAATTGAAAACAAAGGTGAATCAATGAGCAAATCTATTTTGTTCAAAATTATTTCTTTTAATTTATTTGATTCTAATTCGTAAATCTTGCTCTTTGAAAGTGAAGATTCCATTACCCATTCCCATTATGATTTCGAGAGAGGCTAGGAAATTCTAATGCTATATTGCATTATTACAGGTCATTAATTTGATTTAGACTAATGAATTCAATCTGGAATTTTGTTAAATTAATTAACTCCTCATGTACATGATTATTCATCGTCTTCTGAATCATTTGTTGTTGTCCATATCTCGCATCTTCCTTAACTGCATAATCATGATTTGATTCCACTAATGATCTTATTAAGATTTGTTGGGCTGAAGTTAAATTATGTGCAGAGCTATTGGGGAATAAGGGTTGAAGGTATTATATTTCTTTGCAGCATCCACATTGTGAGAGAAATTTTCTGCGAAAATAAAAAAAAAAAAAAAAAAAAGATAAAAGGGGGTATTTTAGTCTATTCACTTATGTTTATTTTTGTCAAGGGAACAATGTGATGTGAAGAGAGGTTTTTAGTCTATTCACTTATGTTTATTTTTTATTCTATATATCTTCCAATCTGAATGGTTATACGACTGATAATATTCTTGAAATCTCATGCACAATCTCATTAGCTTTAACGAAAACTTAAAAGGTAAATAGGGAATAAATTTTGGAGATGGAGCTTTAATTTGACCAGATCCAGGAAAGACAGAGTCGGTTGATGATACATGTTGTGTATACATGCATTTAGGTCAATATTAAGTGTATATTTATAGCATTTGCATGTGTATATGGTCGATAATTGCTTATATTTCATATCTTGGACCATTTAACGTGTTTGATTTGTTTTAAGGTATTTTTGAGCATTTTCAGGATTAAAAGTAGCGATTTATGATTAAGGGTCGAAGGGAAGGCTAAACCGGACAAAATCGATCACAACCGGTCCGAATCGGCCAAAAACTGGCCCAGACCAGCTTAGACCGGTCTAATACGGTCCAGAAAGCCCAACGAAAAGAAGGAACCGACGCGGTCGCGTCGAAGGGCGAAAAGCAGCAAGTTCAGAATTAAGTGACGCGGTCGCGTCACAAACCAACTCGGTCGCGTCGACAAGCCAACTCGGTCTCGTCGATGAGTGACTCGGTCGCGTCCGGAAGTGCGATTTTGAGATTTTCCTGTTTCAAAAAGGATTCGAATCCTAGTCTCCTGAGAACTTTTCAAAAAGCTTATAAAAAACGAGGCAAGCTCATTTTTCAGGGAGAGACACTCCATATTCCCAGAGATACCTAGAGAAAGAATTAAGAAAAATTGGAGGACAAAGAAGAAGAAGATCATCAAGACGATTCAATTGGGTTTAGTTGTTTCTTTTCCAGTTTTTTTTCTTTACAATGTTTTTCATGAATTATTGTATTTAATTTATGCTAGGCATGAGTAGCTAAGCTTATCGTGTCTTAGGGTTTAGAAAGTAGGGATTTTTACAACAATGTTCTAAATTATATTTTAATTTATAGACTCCATTTTATATGCTTATCTTTATGTTTGTTTTTCCAACTTAATTTAGTTTGATCACCTAGATTTAGTTATCTCGTTTAACAAATTCCGCTTCGAGAGGAGTGAATTGTTATTAGACAAACGACATAGAGCGCAGTTGTCTATGACTCTGTACGCACTGGTTTGTGAGCTTTTGGGAGTTATTAAGATTAATTGACTCGAGAGGGTAATTACCTTAATTACTCTACGGTCTAGTTTCTTCGAGAGAAGGGGTAGGTTATTGGAGCGCCGCCTAATAAACATAAGAAATTGGTTTAAAAGTCTATAAGTTGAGCAAATTCATCATTGAAGTAAGTCCTGAAATCGAATCCCTTGGATATTTTCTTGTTAATCGGAATTCCTTCTTGTTTGATAAGTCATAATTAAGTAATTAATGGGTTTAGGTGCATTAATTTAGTTACAAACAACTTTGAAACTTAGTATCTAGTTAGGACAATCCTAGAGTATTGAGGTATCAAACTACCTAAAATCTATTCCTTGTGGGATCAACCTTGACTGCCGCTACTACACCTACAACCATACACTTGCGGTACATTAGGTTAGAAAACCGACGTGTCAAGTTTTTGGGCCCGTTGCCGGGGAATAGGATTTACCGTTTAGTTTTTGTCTTGAAAAATAGGAGGAAACTAGGCTAGATTTTATTTTTAGTAATTTTAATTTAATTTTCGTTTTTGTTTTTTTTTTTTTAGTTTTAGTGTTACGCGGTATTCATTGTTTTTGGTGTTTTCAGGGTTCGGATGCACACTAGATCAAAAGGGAAAGAAACCCTTCTTCCTTTCGATCCCGAAATTGAAGCGATTGCTCGTAGATATCGCACCAAGAAACCCCACATTTGAGATGGAGAACCCACTACAGCTAGTGAACCAGGATGAAGCCTTAAACAGAGTACTGACATCTTTATCACGCTTGGATGATAGAGTAACCAACATTCAGCAGTAGTTGCCGCCACAACAGCCACAGCTTCCTCAGCAGCCAGAACAGGTTCACGACGAACATGGGGAATTAGATGAAGATGACACTCCCATAAGTGACTCCTTGAAACCTAATATGAATCAGCAAGCTGGAGGAGTACAACCCCCACCACTCAATGCCAACAGTTTCGAGCTAAAGCCTGCACTAATCAACATAGTGCAGCAAAACCAGTATGGGAAAAGTGCTTTAGAGGACCCGAATGCGCATCTGATAAAGTTTTGCAGACTGGCGGACACCATTAAAATAAACCATGTGCCGCACGAGCAAGTTAAATTGAGACTATTTCCATTTTCTCTAAAAGATAGAGCCCTACAATGGTTCAATTCGTTGGAGGATATTACAAGATGGGAAGACTTGAGTACTTCGTTTCTGTTGAAGTACTTTCCACTGAGCAAGATGCTTGACCTGCAATATTAGATCAACCGGTTCAAGCAATTGGACTAAGAGTCATTCGGAGAATCTTGGGAGCGATTCTGGGATCTTATCCGGAGTTGCCCTCAACATGGGTTTACAAGGAAGCAACATGCGTGCAAGTTCTATAATGGTCTACTTGTTCCAACTAGAAATCAGGTAGATGTAGCTGCAGGTGGTAGTTTGATGGAGAAGTCTGTGAAGATAGCTTTCTCAATTTTAGATGTTATGGCCAGAACGATTTATCAGTGTCCGAATGAGAGAAACCAGCCGAGGAGGGTAGCAAACGTGATGGAGGTGGAGACAATCAGCAATGAGCCGCTCGAAAAACTCACATCACAGCTAATAGCATTGACAAGTCAGGTTAATCTGCTAACTAGTCTAACTTTAGCACAGCAACAAGGGGGTCAGGAAGAAGTTGAGGATGTTAACTTTGTAAATCAGAAGAACTTTAACAACTTCCAAAACAATCAGCCTAGGTACAATCAATATCCACGGAATCGGAATCACCAGAATTTCTCTTATGGGATTTCCAAGAATATACTCAATCCGCCGCCAAGGTTTACTATTACAAATGGTATGATCCATGACAGTAAGCAGCCAACACAAGAGGAAGTTGTCCAGTCACAGTTTGCTAAATATGACGAAAAGTTAGCTCAACTGGAGAGAAAGATGGACGGAAAGTTTATTGAGCTAAATAAGCAGATGACTGGACAAAGAGCTGACATAAAGAGGCTCGAGAATACCATGAATCAAACACAAGCAAGCATTGGTGAGTTATCTTCAAATATGAGCCAGCTGATAAAGATTATTGGAGCTCAACATAAGCAGGGACATTTCCCAAGCGATACAGTGGTGAATCCGAGAGAGCAGTGTCACGCAATTCAAGTAAGAAGTGACATTGGTTATGCAAGCCCAGAGTTGCCAGCTGATACTGGAAATGAAGTGCAGAAAGAACACCTAGTGGAAGAAAGAGGGGTAGACGAAGAAGTGAAGAGGCCAAAGCCAATATACTAGAATATGTCCCTCCAATTCCATTCCCACAAGCTCTGAAGAAGAAAAAGGTAGATGAGCAATTCGCAAAGTTTTTTGATGTGCTAAAGAAGATCCAAATCAATATACCTTTTGTCGAGGCATTATAACAGATGCCCAACTATGCGAAGTTCTTAAAAGTGGTGATTGCTCAAAAGTAAAAATGGGAGGACTATGAGACGATGAACTTAACAGAAGAATGCAATGCAATTATCCAAAAGAAGTTACCCACAAAATGCAAAGATCCAGGTAGTTTTACTCTTGAATGCAAAATAGGTAATTTAACTTGTGATAAGGCACTGTGTGATCTAGGATCGAGTATCAACTTAATGTGTTTGTCTATATATGAAAAATTAGGAATAGGCACATTAAAACCCACTACAATTGCCCTCCAAATGGCCGATCGTTCTATAACTTGGCCATGGGGCATTGTAGAGGATGTTTTAATAAAATTTGGTAATTTTATAATCCCGGTTGACTTTGTAGTCCTTGATATGGTAGAAGACAAAGAAATTCCCTTAATCTTAGGTCACCCATTTCTTGTAACGGGTAGCGCACTTATAGACGTTAAAAATGGGGAGTTAAGTTTGAGGGTAGAAGAGGAGAAAATCACGTTTTCAATATATGAAGCTCAAAAACAACACGAGGTGAGAGGGTGAATCACATTGAAACATGGGGCTCTATACAGTCTTTAGATGTCACAATAAAGAAGAACTTAATCTTGCCTAATGATTGTCATACCCCTAAAGTGTGCTTTGTTGATTCTACAATTCAGCTTGATCATCGTGATTCTACTAATCTTGAGCTTTTAGAAAAGGATAGTGTTCTAGATATCTTACAGGAACCTCCAAAAAGAAGGTTGGCCAAAAAGCGTAAAAAGAAAAAGAAAGTTGAGAAAGCATTAAAAGAGAACGAAGACTGCGAAAATAATGAACTGTTACCTAAACATCTGAAGCCAAATCCAATGATGAGGGAAGCAGTTAAGAAGAAAGTGCGGCTGAGGAAGCCGAATTAGAACCAAAAAGGTCGTCAAGCTCTAGAAGTAAAACGAAGCGCTTGTCGGGAGGCATTTTGATGTTTACTGTTTTATTGTATTATTTTATTTATTTTATATTTTTACGTGTTTTACTTCTTGACAGCTCAAGGGCAAAAAGAAAGTGGGAGAAGGATCTTCCAACCAAGCTCCGGAAAGATAAGAAATTCTACCAAATGATAGTCGCATGATCTATGATTTTGCACTGGAGAACGCTGAGCACAAACGAAGATTTGAATCACTTCATCAGTGAACAGTTGTGCCTACCCGTTTCGACAATCCAGAGTTGACACGAGCTATGGGGATCCATGATAATGTCAAAGCATTTCTTACCATTGCCAGATTAACAGAATTTATGAAGTATGACCGAACATACGAGCGGTTGACAATTGAATTTCTTAGCACCTTTGAGATTTTTGTGGCCAGTCAGCCTGAGCAGAAGCGGCCGGATAAAATTACTTTCCAGTTGATGGGAGAGCAGCATGAGCTGACATACCATGAGCTTGATGATCTTTTCGAGTTTCCAGCTCCAACTAAAGGAGAGCCACCAACGAAATTCAATCCGAAAGAGTTTTGGGGGCAATTGACTGTAGTCCCTCCGCTCCTACCTCCGCAGGTGTATGTTTCGAAAAATGCTAAAGATTCATAGATCCGAAATCCAGTAATTAGGCATTTCCAAAAATTGTTGGCCCATACACTATTTGCTAGGAAGGAAACGGGAGCAGCCTGACAAAAGGAACTCTGTTACATATGGAATGTCCTTCAAAACCGACGATTGGATAATGCAGTTATTTTGTCAGAACACTTTGTCAATGTGATCACCAAGCATAAAGACAACATTACAATTGGAGGTATTATCACTGCAATTGCTACATACGTTAGAGTGACTTTTGATGACATGGTCCCGGTTAAAGGGGACGTTCACTTCACATGGGAGTTCTTAGAAAGTATGCAGGTGGTTGTAATGGGAGAGGATAGACGGGTGCCATATGTATTCCAAAATGTGGGACCATATTTTGTCTACCCAATCCGGAGTTTACGGTGGTAATGACCCTTGAGGATACACTCAACCTTGCTATGTCTTATGAGGAGCATTTGGCCCACTCACAAAGCCTAGATTTGCCGGTTTTTCAACCCGATCATGAAGAAGAAGGCAGCCATCAGGGTCCTCGTCCAGCGAGGAAAAAGAGAGCGGCCCCTACTATTGCATCCTCGTCAGAAAGAGCTGAGGAGTTGGCAGGAATGTTCACTTCCCTTCGTGCTGATTTGACCAATCTTAGTACTCAGTTTGATAGACATCGGGCTGAAACTCAAGGTGCTTTCCAAGAAATCAACCCCATGTTTCGTACGATAATAGCACAAGGCAATGAAGAACGAACATTGAGACTAGAGCAATATCGTTGTTGGGATGCGATGGCTCAATTTTGGAGCCAACATGGATTTTAGCCACCACCGCCGCAATGAGTTGTAAGTTTAGTACCAAGCTGCACCACTCTTTTCCTCTAAACTTTGGCTTTAGCCAAGTTTGGGGGAGGGGGTGTAACGTGGGACGTCTTGGCAACTACATTTACATTTAGATTTTTGCTGTTGTTTCTGATGCTTAGTTGGGTGTTTCGCTTCTCATATGTGATTGTTTGTCTCGCTATGTCATTATGATGGGTTAGATGTTGGGTCTGTAAGCCCACTTGCTTACGTTACTTGTTTTGGTTTGACTTTAGTATTTGGAGTATCGGGTCTGTGAGCCCATTTATCTGTTTTTATTGAAGTTGTTGGGTCTATGAACCCAATGTTTGTTGGTCGTAGTCTTTATATTCTGCGTCTGTTTAGTTGTGTAGTTTGTTTGAGTATAGTATTAGGATAAAACCCGGAAGTAATCGGACGTAATCGTTGAGAATTTTGGTGATTTGATTGATGATGATGTGTTAATGATGAGAAGAATTTGTGCTTAAATTGGAAAAATTGACACATAGTAGAGCATGATAGGTAATTTGAGATGAAATTGAGTTAAGCCTAGAACTTTGATCAAAATGACCATTGTGAGGAATTGAGCATAAAGTGACTCCTATTTTTGGAGCAATATGTTTTCTTTCGGTGTGATTTTGATTGGATATGTGTCTTGGTTTCTAGAACTTCCCTTGAGACTCTGCTGTGAATATGTCAAAGGTGTAATGTGACTTAGAAAGTGATATAGGCAGTCTTTGATTGTAGCTAGTTTTGAGCCTTTTAAATGTTATCCTTTTTACCAAAAAGTTTGAAAAAAAAATTGTCCCTAGTGAGCCCAATTGAGCTTTTAAGCCTTTTTTGTTAGCCACATATTACAAGCAAAATACCTTTTAATTTTATCCTTTGGCCCTACATTGGACTAATTGAGTAAAGAGGGAGGTGGATTGGAAGGTAGATTAGATTTTAGAAACAAAATGGGCGAAATAAGGGATAAGCTTAAGGGTAGAAGGAATTCAAAGTGATAGGTGCAAATTCAAAGCAAGTATAACCTCTCCTAGTTCGTATTTGTGTTAAGTTTAAATATTTAAAAAACAAAAATCTGAAAAGCAAAAGAAAGAGTAAGCTGCAAATAAGTGTTTTACTGTTCTAAAGTGTTAAGGAGAGGTTAAAAGAAATAAGTGCTTGGTTGATTTGAAAGAATAGGGTAGTCCCAAGATGTGGTACCGGAATACTTAGCATGAAAAGCACTCGGTTGAAAAGCACTTTTGGGAAGGTGAAGAAGTCATCTTGAGGGGTGATTTGTTGAGAGTGGGAAGTGAGTTTGAGTGATTTTATTGAGGGGTAGTCAGGTTAGGAATAACTTGATTAGTCCAATAAATAGTCTCTTTTGTCTAAATTTATCCCGTCTTACCTTAAACCAACATTACAACCAAATAAAAGACCTACTTGATTCTTTGTCACTTATGCCAAAGTACCGCGTCTAGCTTAGACGATTGGCAAACTTATGGTAAAACTAAGTATTTAGTCCAATTTGAGCGGAATAATATTTTTAGCCTAAACACTTGAGAGATGAGAGAAACACTATCCTGGTGAGGATCAAATACTTCGAAAGTTTAAGTCTCGAAAGTAGTTAATTTTTACTCTATCACACATGCTCATTTACACTATGATGTCTAGCTTTTGAAAAGAAAAAATATGTCTGAAACTAACTCGTCATCTAATCGCTCTAAATATATGAGTTTTTGTTTTCTTTATGTTGTTCGGGACGAACAACAGGTTAAGTTTGGGGGATTTTGATACATGTTGTGTATACATGCATTTAGGTCAATTTTAAGTGTATATTTATAGCATTTGCATGTGTATATGGTCGATAATTGCTTATATTTCATATCTTGGACCATTTAACGTGTTTGATTTGTTTTAAGGTATTTTTGAGCATTTTAAGGATTAAAAGTCACGATTAAGGATTGAAAGAACAAGTCGAAGGGAAGGCTAAATCAGACAAAACCAATCAAAATCGGTCGGAACCGGCCAAAAACCGACCCAGACCAGCTTAGACCGGTCTAAACCGGTCCAGAAAGCCCAACAGAAAGAAGGAACCGACGCGGTCGCGTCAAAGACGTGACTCGGTCGCATCGAAGGGCTAAAAGCAGCGAGTTCAGAATGCAGTGACGCGGTCACGTCGACAAGCCAACTCGGTCGCGTCGATGAGTGACTCGGTCGCGTCCAGAAGTGCGATTTTGAGATTTTCCTGTTTCAAAAAGGATTTGAATCCAAGTCTCCTGAGGACTTTTCTAAAAGCTTATAAAAAATGAGGCAAGCTCGTTTTTCAGGGAGAGACACTCCATATTCCCAGAGATACCTAGAGAAAGAATTAAGAAAACTTGGAGGACAAAGAAGACGAAGATCATCGAGACGATTCAATCGGGTTTAGTTGTTTCTTTCCTAGTTTTTTTCTTTACAATGATTTTCATGAATTATTGTATTGAATTTATGCTAGGCATGAGTAGCTAAGCTATTCGTGTCCTAGGGTTTAGAAAGTAGGGATTTTTTACAACAATGTTCTGAATTATGTTTTGATTTATAGACTCCATTTTTTATGTTTATCTTTATGTTTGTTTTTCCAACTTAATTTAGTTTGATCACCTAGATTTAGTTATCTCGTTTAATAAATTCCGCTTCGAGATGAGTGAATTGTTATTAGACAAACGACATAGAGCGCAGTTGTCTATGACTGTGTAGGCATTGGTTTGTGAGCTTTTGGGAGTTATTAGGATTAATTGACTCGAGAGGGTAATTATCTTAATTAATCTACGGTCTAGTTGCTTCGAGAGAAGAGGTAGGTTATTGGAGCGCCGCCTAATAAACACTAAAAATTGGTTTAAAAGTCTATAAGTTGAGCAAATTCATCATTGAAGTAAGTCCTGAAATCGAATCCCTTGGATATTTTCTTGTTAATCGAAATTCTTTCTTGTTTGATAAGTGATAATTAAGTAATTAATGGGTTTAAGTGCATTAATTTAGTTACAAAGAAGTTTGAAACTTAGTATCTAGTTAGGACAATCCTAGAGTATTGAGGTATCAAACTACCTAAAATCTATGCCTTGTGGGATCGACCTTGACTGCCGCTATTACACCTACAATCGTACACTTGCGGTACATTAGGTTAGAAAATCGATGTGTTAGTTGACCGGATGTGCAAGTGTGGTGACAGATACGTCTGCCTTGTTGTAGTTGGGCTGTTATGGAATGCTGGTGGATCCACCTAAGATGCACGTGACTGCTAATAATGGTGTTTTTCTAAGGCGGGGTAATAATGGTGTTTAATAATCCTTCCACCAATTCGGATTTCCTGTTACAATAGGTGTTTCATTCTGTTACACTCAATTCACTAGGTGGCACATATTAATTTGTGACATCATACCATACACGTGTCGGTTAGTGAATGAGTGAAACATAAGATGTAACACCAAACTGTAACAGATGATCTCATGGGATCCTTCCACACCCCAACCCATATGATTAGACATAATAATTAATCAATTAGTTCACATTAGTTCAGTTAGCAATATATCTAGATTTTGTACTTAAAAAGCCGATTGGGGAATCTACTTAATATATAAAAGTACATCTATTCATAAATAGAAATATTAATTTTTTTTGGTTAAAAAAATCGTCTAAAAATAGATTGTGAGTTAAATTAGAGTAAAATATGTATTGAAAGCTGTTATTTGGCTAGAATCTATTCGAAAAAAGTATAAATTTGAAATTTTGCATATGAAAAATAGTATTTTAGATATTAAGTATAATTGTAATTTCCAATATAACTCTATTTCAATTTACATGACATTTTCTCTCTCTTAGTTTTGTGAGTTATGATGGTTCCAAATTCCAATACATGTTACCCATCAACTTTTTCTTCTTACATCAAAGCCAGAATTTCATCTTCACAAGCCCATTTCCATAGAGGTTCTTCATAAAATAAAATTCTAAAGTCTAAGTTCCCTAAACCTTCTTCGAAAAAAAAAATAAGAAGAAAACTTTGCAAGATTATGGAGATCAAGAGATGATACATAGCAAATGTTCAAGGAATCCGAATGAGCCTCTTTTGATAGTTCTGGACGGAAGACGAAGCTATCAAGAATATTTCTACTAGGATGTATGGGTTCATCTACTCTTGATCTGTTATGTGCTTTCAACAGCAAAATAATAAGGGAAAAAAGTTGATTTAGTCCCACAACTTTTTAACTTTTTTTATTTAGTCCCATAATTAATTGTTTTATCGCTTTAGTCCCGTAACTCTAGCAATTGCTCAATTTAAGGACAATTTTGACCCAATTTTGACCAAGTTGCCGGAAAAAGGCACGTGAGACCCACGTGCCAGCGCTGATTATCAACGTGTATCTGATTATGTGATCTGCATTTTTCTTTTTTATTTTAGTTGACAACTCAGAAATTTTAAATAGAATAAATCTTTAATAAAGACATTATATATTTCCTTTTCTTCTTCTTCTTCTTCTTCTTCTTCTTCTTCTTCTTCTTCTTCTTCTTCTTCTTCTTCACACTCGCATTCTTCATCCCCAAAATTGCAGAAAAGGAACCGTAATTCAACTCATTCCCAAACTCTTTCCAAATTCGTGCATCTCGACATTTAATCGCGCTACCCATGTGGAAGCTGAAGAACGCCAACCATTCCCTCTAAAATTAGCGCCCTAAAATATGTCACAAGGTAGCAGAAGCTCGCAAAACGCAGTCGTTTGCAATTGTGTTTTGATCGCCGCGGTCAAAACTTCTTGGAAAGAAGATAACATTGGCCGCAGGTTCTTTGGCTATCCCCCATACCCGGTACAAATTTTGTTGACGTTAAATTTATTTTACTGTAAATTTGATGTTGTTCCCAATTTAATACTTTCAAATCGTATTGGTATGCCCATTTGCTAGAATGGTGGTCACTGTACGGTGTTTGGGTGGATAGAACCACCGCTATGTGAAAGAAGCAGGCGCATAATTAGAGGTTTATTGCGAAGGATTAACGAGAAGGATGCTGAAATTAAGTCTCTACGCAATGCCCATGTTAATCTAGAAGAAATCCTTTCCCTTATGGAGATAGATAAAGAATTACTGGTTGAAGAAAAAAAGAAGATGGATGTGAAGAACAAGGAGTTGGTGGTGGTGAACAATGAGTTGTTAACTAAAAATCGAGCACTGAGGATGGAGTTGGCCAAGAGATGTCCTCACCTCGTGTTTAAATTTGACCATTTTTATTGTTTCTTGTTGTTTTGTAACTTTAATGTTCAAATATTCTGGGCTTCGGATCGATTCAGAGATCAAATTGAAGAGGTTGTATTGATAGGATTACACCTTGAATGGTGATGTTCGTGTAGTTTGGTGTACTTGTTTATGTGTCTACCAAAAATGTTGGTGGTGTATTGGTGGTGTATTGCTGTTGTAGGATTGATTCGGGAATTTTAATTAATTTTATGGAAATCTTTTTGCAAATTAGTTTCTAGCAATGAATCATGCATATTGTTTCTAGCAATGCAAATCGTATGTATGCTATTTAGTTTGATAACAAAAAAAAATTAGTTGATAAATTGTGACAACAAAATGTCCATCAATTAAAAAAAAAAAATGCAATAATCTGTAGCTGTAAATCAAGAATTTCGAACAAAATAGTTAATGGATAATATTAAGTAAATTTTAAAAGGCTATCGAATCAAATGACAACTTCTTAATTCCCATTCGATCACAGTAGGAGAGTTTACATGATCTACCAAAAAAGAGTGCACAAATGCACTTCAATTGAAACACAGAAAAGTGCATGCAATCACTAAATTGGTTCACATAAATTCTTCTTTCGTCATTCTTAGTGAAATTAATATGCCTATGGTGCTTTGTTGCATGGTTTTTCGGCAGCCTTCTTGAACTCTTTTTTACTTGAAAACACCCGTGAGATGTGTATGTAGGTATATATAGTAAATCTCTCAAACAATGTTGGCCATAGTAAATATGAATATCAAATCTGCCCTAAAATGTATATGCGGCTAGATTGCAACAAATCTGCCATAATATGTATATCAGTATATGTGGTTTCATGCCAACAATCTGTCCGAATATGTATATTTGGGTATACGTAACAAATAGACCAAGCACAATACTTAAAAGTAAATCAACAATGAACAAACACACAATGGTTTAAGAAAATGCTCAATTGGAAAGCATTAGTTAGATCAGTAAAGTGTAATTAATGACAGTGGCCTCGCTAGAAATTGTAAATAGTAGCCATACTAACTGTGTAATTTTCTGAATTTTGTTTCATATTATTTTTTCAATTTACTTCAAAAAATCAGAAGTTATACTAATTCTCTAAGTATGATTTTTTATTCAAACTGTTGTTTCAATCAAAAACTAAACATCTCATGAATCAGTAGATTGAAAATATAAATCATACAAATATTTCAACCAATTTATAAATACTCAAAATAGGAATAAAATAAATTTAAGAGAAACACCTATTCAATGACGAATTCCGAGTTGTAGATGGTTCGTGGGTTGAATACGAGATAGTTAGGAATAGTCCCTTCTTCATCAGACTTGCTCAGTCGGTTCTCATCGAAGTCTTCCCCTCCTTCCCCCACTATGTCATCTTCATCCTCACTGTCTGCATCTTCTTCGCTTAACTCAGCCACAGCCTTTTCTTTTCCCTTTTCGAGATTCTTATCCACCCCTCCTCACTACCCCCTTATCAACAGTCTCTCCCAAATCTTGGGCCCTCCCTCGCCCTAAGCCTTTACCTCGGCCTCTAACCCTACCCCGACCTCTGCCCCGTCCCCTACCAACAACCTGCCCCTCAACAATTGGGGTCACCGTTTCTGTAGCCTCTTCGTGCCCTACTACCAAACTACAGTGCCCCTGACCATCTACAGCTTCCACCGTGATATCAACAAAGAAACTATCGCCATCCAAATTTGTTGGATCAATAACCCTTATGAACCTGACTTGATCTCGGACCACTCGTTTGATGCATCCATCTCCCCTCCCACATCAACTACATTTGAATCGAAGAGAGCATCGTCCTCATCTTCGTTACACTCATTCCCAATCACAAAGTCCGGGTCTTATAATGACTCGTACTCGGAGTCACTAGAATTTGGGGATCTTTCAGGCTGGGAATCATTTCGAAATTCCTCTACATATACATGCATCTCTCTTAGTGTGAGGAAGCTATTGGCGCATTCCCTAACACCCTCATCACCCCCCAAGGAATTTAAATGACCCATCCCACATCATGACATGAAACATCCTTTCCCTCTTAACCCCATTCTTATCACTAAAACCCATCAAATCAGAATGCTTGATTTCATTAGCCTTTACCCAATCAAACACCATCCTATCCCCACCAACATACCTAGTGTTGGGCATATATAGAAATACCCCATCAAAAGGTATTTGCAAACACTATTGAGTATAGTAGTCTTAAAAAACATCAGTGAAACAACACAGAATAACTAAAAAAAGTGGGCAAAAAACTAAAGTCAACACATTTCAAACAAACATGGTCAATATAGATAATACAATAAAGATAAAGAAAAACTCAATACACTTTAAAAAATGTTGTGGGGACCATTACTGTAGGACAAAATCCAAACAAGGGGACAACATTAACACACCATTACCCCACACACCATACACATAATCCATTAAAAATTCACTTATACATAGAAATTAAAAAAAAAAAAAAAAAAGTCCTTTTATAAAGAACATATATAATAAGATTCTTGGAACACCCAAATACAACACATATATGCTTCTCTGTCCTTATCGACATTATAACACCCACTTGACCTAATTTGTCGCCAACGAAACTAAGATCTATAAAAACAGGAAACTCTAAAGCATATATTTTGAAAAAACAAGAACATTACAGGGCAAATCAAAAGATTAGCGAGTTACTATAGTTGGGAGGGTGCCAATCCATCGCGCCCTTCTTTCTGATGAAAACCATTCCTCCTCGGTTTCTTGACGGCGAGACTCACACTCAGTCTCAATTTATGACGTCGCTGCTCTAATGTTAACCGAGATGAAGAGATCTATGGTTTATGGAGGGATCCAATTTTTCGGCGAGTAGGGTTTCCTTCTGCGCCTCCTTTAGTGAAATGTGGAAATTGGGAGAAATGGAGGCTCGATTAGGGTTCTTTAGTTTGATTCTAATTTAGCTTTTGTTTGCCAAATATTGTGTTGTTTCTATTTTAATTCAACATATTTTAGTTAATGAATATCTTAGGTGGAAACTAGTTTACTGAGGTGTAAAATTGATGAATAAAGGAAAAAAAAAGTAAAAAACAAAGCCACGTCACATATGGAGCGCCACATGGCATTAGTCGCTGGAATTAAATAATCGGCACTGGCACGTGGGTGTCACTTGCCTTTTTCTGGCGACTTAGTCAAAATTGGGTCAAAATTGTTCTTAAATTGAACAATTGCTAGAGTTACGGGACTAAATCGAAAAAGCAATTAATTATGGGACTAAATCATAAAAGTTAAAAAGTTATGGGACTAAATCAACTTTTTTGCCAAAATAATAATAAGAATATGAGTTTTTAATTCTGAGTTTCAAGTTACAGAGATGAACTAATAACAGAAGAGAAGTTGGAATTATTTTTTAAAAAGGAAACGGCAACACACAAATAAATTTGCGTGGAGAGTTGTATTCTACAGGAAGAAAAGTGATTGTATTTTTTGAGGAAATCTTGGAGCCAAATGTATTAAGGGTAAAATAGTACTTTCTTCTTGTTATTTTTAATGTTTCTACCTAGATAGGTGAGTCAAGTAGATTTATCGATATGTATTTAAGTTAAATTTTGACTTATATATTTATAGCCACAAATAACTCATTGATTTGCGACATAAATATAAATTAACACCAATCACAATAATCAAGAGATATACGAATATGTTCCTTATATAAGTGAGGACTCTATTACTGAAAACATAACAATTATTTATCTTAATAAATATTGTGATAAAGAAATTAATTTTTTGTTGGTTAATTTGTTGGGCTAGATTCAAGATATTGATTTTACTATATATTTGATAGATCAATATCATAAACTAATTAATATAAAGTTTTTTAGATTAATATATATATATATATATATATATATTAAAAGTTATTAATCTTTCATTGACTTGTCAAATCTTAATGTAAAATTAATTGGAGCTATCAATATACAAGGAAATGATACATTTCATTTTTTTCTATATGTTGCCACATATTCAAACTTTTTTTCTTTTGTCGGTTTTCCTTTTTCTTTTTTTTTTTGGGAAATTTGCTAGAAAAATAATGGCACGTATGTAACACTCCCCTCATGTAGTAGACATATTCTTGGCAAGCTTTGCATAGATGATAAAAGTGCCACAACTATTAATTATTATCTGTTACTAGAAATTTTTCTTTTCAATTTCTTAATACATTTATTATTTTTATTCATAATTTGCTTATAGGTTCTTATATTAATTATCTTTTTCATAATTTCTAATTTGACACTCAGTTGAATATAATTAAAAGAAAAACCATATTAGAAAAATACAATTTACATTGGTTATACTTGAGTTAGACTTTAGTATTTATTGTGTACAGAACTGTACATTTTATATTGTGACTGCATATAAATTAATAATCAAATAAAATATACTTTTTTTTTTTTACGTTTCTTTAAAATTTTCGATAGCGAATATGATTTTGTTAGGCTGATTGTGATATATTATTATATAAAATAAAATGTGAGGTTAACCAAGGAAAATAACATTATTGATAAAATAAAAGAGATTGGTGTGTGTAACACATTGCTCCATATGTGGCAAAGTAGCTTTCGGCAGTTGTTTTGAAGACGATTGAAATTGGCACTGTAACTTTGTTTATTTATTTATTTAGGAAGACTTTTTCAACTTCTTAAAAACATATCATATTTTTTCTTAGTCCATTTTAAAATTTATAAGATTAGTCTTCTTTTCACGATCTTTGATCAAAGACCATGTTGCATATATTAAAATAAAATATTATATTTCAGAAATGTATCTTTTTAATATGTGATTATTTGTATGTTAGGGGTAAATATTTATAGTGATTGACAATTTTATTGTGT
The DNA here is from genome assembly GCA_958295605.1 of Ajuga chamaepitys. Lineage (NCBI taxonomy): Eukaryota > Viridiplantae > Streptophyta > Magnoliopsida > Lamiales > Lamiaceae > Ajuga > Ajuga chamaepitys. Next base: position 12,713,873 of record OY282502.1, on the reverse strand, counting down.
TTGGTAAATAAAATTAGTAAGACCTTGATAATCAAATATATATCAAGTGGTGCTTAATTTTGACATAAACATTTTTTGTTAGCTTAACCATTACATGTTTTGAAGTTTAAAATATCATTTCAAAAAGTGATATTATTCAAGAAAAAATATATTTTCTGGAGAAAATACAGTTATTAGTTCACTTTACTTTCTAGTATCTAAATATTTTTGGATTGTTTGTAATAATATGTTGAAAATAAATTAGCAAAAATATTACGAATCCAGTTTACAATAATATTGATTGAAAAATGATAGTGAAATTAGTAAAGTGATTTGTTAATCGATTTGTTCTCTTTTTTTTTTCTTTTTTTTTCTGTCTTTTTTTAATTTTCCACCTGATAATTCTTTCAACATAAAATGTATCTTTTAATCCTTCCACAAATATTTGTTAGGGTCCCTTACTTATTCAAAAAGATTTCATAATGTCCAGCAGTTCTAAAAAATATTTGAAAACCATGTAAATCGGCGGGTTGCAATGTGAAAGTTTCATGTAGTTCAAACACTGAAGTAACATTGAAAAATATCTTTTGTATCACATGTTGTGCAGGTGATATACCAAAAAAATCACCAATTAATTACAAATGGCAGTCTCATGTTGCGCACTGAAGTGATAATAAAAAAAGGTTTATTAATCAAATTGATAATTCGGTCATAGTTTAGGCTGTAATTTTTTTAACCCTTAATTTAAATGGTATTTGAATACAATGATTTGATACTATTTATTATGTTAATTTAATGGAACAATCTCATAATTATAATTCTTAATAAGTGTTGTTGTTTATTAGAATGTCTTAGACTAGATTCTTATTAGATCGACATTTATATTGCTTGCAAATTATGTTATTTCTTTAAAAAATAATATTTTATGCCTAGAAATCTTATAATTATCTATTCATATATATATGGCATTATACATCTTAAGGTCCTTAAAGTATTAATGTTTGTTTTAAATGGTCCTTAAAGTATCATTTTATTTTAATTGGTCCTTGAAGTTATAAAATTTTAAATCAATTAGTCCCTGAAGCATTTTTTGTTTCAATTGGTCCCTTATGTTTTACAATTATTTCAATTGATCCTTAAACTATTACAAAATTCTATCTTAAGGTCCCCTAAAAGAAAAAAAGATACATAAAATATGTGAAATCGTCGATTTAATTCAAAATAATATTATAACATATCTTTTATTAAATAAATATTGTGTTATTTGTTTATGATACTTTTACCATCAAACGAGGTGAATTATACTATCATAGGATTTGAACAAAAGTTCGAGATTATAATTTCTCAATAATTTTATCCAAACATTGAGAAATACTTTGTGGTACTTTAATTTTAGTGATAATTTAGTTGAGATATTTTGAACTCTATCTTGAATTTTAATGTAAAACTGAACATTATTAACGAAAGGTCTTTGAAATTTTATGTTTGAAGGTCTTTACAATATTTAAAAAAAATAAAGTTATTTCGTTGATAATGTTCAATTTTACATTAAATTCAATATAGTTAGAGTTCAAAATATCTGGATTAAATTAGCACGTTTCTAACTAAAATAAAGTAGCACAAAGTATTTTCTCAAAGTTTGGATGAAATTCTTGAAAAAATATAATCTTGGAGTTTTATTCAAATCGATATTTTAGTATAATTCACCTTCGTTTCAGGGAGAAAGCATCATAATGATAAATTACAAAACATTTATTTAATAAAAGATATGCTACAATATCATTTTGAATTAAATCGGTGATTTCACATATTTTATGTATTTTTTTCTTCTAGGGACCTTAAATATATTTTTGTAATAGTTTAAGGACTAATTGAAATAATTCCAAAACATAAGGGACTAATTAAAATAAAAAATACTTCAGGGGACCAATTGAATAAAAAAACTAGAACTTTAAGGACCAATTAAAACAAAATGATACTTTAAGGACTATTTAAAACAAACATCAATACTTTAAGGACTTCAAGATGTATATTGCCTATATATATATATATGTATTATTGTCAATTATTTCAAACATACAGTTTAATATATAATTAAAATTTATTTTACTAGATAAATTCATTATTTTAATAATTATTCTTATTTTCACGAATTTCTACAATATATTACTGTGAAATTAAAATTTGCAAAATTATATAAAGAATGAATTAAAAGAACAAACACAATCTTACATTTTTCGGGAATTATGTGGATACTATTCGTAAAATATTCATATATGTTGGGTATTAATCGATATTAATCATATTAAATATACGATGAAATAAATGAGAAATTAGAAACTTGGAGAATTTTATCACTGTAATTTTATCAACACAAAATAATTATACGCTCATAATACATACATACATACATACATACATACATACATACATACATACATACATACATACATACATATAAGTTGTTTAAGATTATTGCATCAAGTATTTTCTTGAGTTTAAAAATGTTAAATTCTTTATTTCGTATGGCTCTCTAATATTTTGTATTAAAATATTACTCCCTCCGTTCCATATTAATTGACGTTTTAGGATGTTCTTTCCTTTACTATTAATTGACGTTTTACATATTTTTCACCAAGTCTGCCAATTTTCTCCCTGGACTCAATCCTAAAATATCTCTACTTTTAAATCTACCAGAGATATTTTGATTTGGTCACTCTTTAGCTGAGGGTATATCTCTCAAGATATTCAATCTTTAATTCTTCCCTTTCATCCTAAAACGTCAATTAATATGGAACCGAGGGAGTACATGATACACTATGTATTTTAAAATAGCAAATATTTACTAAATAATGATATATTATTTCTTAATTTTTGGAGAAAATAATTAGTACCGATATTATCTAGAATATAATTGTGGTTTAGTTGGTGATTTGATTTTATTTAACGTAGATTTTATTTTACAGTAATTTTATTTAATATTTTTAAATGTTTATTCATAATAAGAAATATTTTCGAAATATTTAGATATGTTGTTTCTTTTTCTTTTTATAATATACTCCCTTCGTTGGAATCGGGCCGAAAGCGGTTGATTTGTGTGTTTATTGGATATGCACTCAACAGTAGTGCCTGTCGATTTCTGATTCACAAATCAGAAGTGTCTGATATGCATGAAGGCATGTTGATTGAGTCAACGAATGTTATATTCTTTGAAGATGTCTATCCTTATAAAGAGAGGGTAGATATGAGTTCGAATAAGAGAACTCATGATGTTGCAAAAAGTTCTGCTTAAGAGAGTGAAGAATCGAGACGTGGCAAGAGAGCTAGAATTGCTAAGACGTTCGACCCTGACTTTATAGCATACGTGTTAGAAGACGAACCGAAGTCTTTCAAAGATGCTCTACCTAGTTCAGATGCTCCGTTCTGGAAGGAAACTATTAATAGCGAGATTGAGTCCATCATGCAAAACCATACTTGGGAGTTGGTTGATCTCCCACAAGGTTGCAAGCCCTTAGGATGTGAATGGGTCCTTAAACGAAAGTATAAGGCTGATGGATCAATAGACATTTGATAGATATGGTCCAGCAACTCCGGGTCGGGTCAACACTCCGGGCCGGATCAACCCGACCCGAAGCAACTGAGCCCGGGAAAGCAAGCCCAACAACCGGCCCAACAACAGGCCCAGAAGCGCGCATGAACCTGGAGCAGCCCAATCGCGGCATATTTGGAAAGTAAGATCCCCACGATCTTCTTCCAACTCCCATGCAGAGATGATAGGCGTAATTGTAGGAATTTAGTTAGGGTTTGAATTGAGTAGTATAAATAGCAGAATTGTACTCAGAATTAGGATTCGCACTTTGTACTCCTAAACTACTACGTGTAAGCTTGAAAAGGATATAGTGAAAAAACACCTCGGCAGGTGATATTTTAAGCCCGTGGACATAGATCTCCGGATCAAACCACGTACATCTTGTGTCCTTTAAGTTTCTCGCATTGATTTACGTTACAAACTGATTTTCGTTCGGAGTTCATTTGATTACCGGATTGCACTTTATCAATTGGCGCCGTCTGTGGGAACTATTAGCAAGAAAACCCTAGTTCTTCATCGCAATCGCTATGGTGAATACTCGTAGGTCCGCTAATCCTACTCGGTCCCGTCGTGATCCTCCTGTGGACCTGAATCCACCGCCCCGTCAACGAAACCAAGATCCGCCCGCGGAGCATGCTAACATGCCGAATCATCTCCCTGCTTATGATCCAGCGCAAGTTAATCCCCCGCCAGCCCCCGAGCTGTCGCGGGTGCAGCAGGCCTTTCTTCAGGAACACGCTGCTTTGTTCCAAGAATGGAACAACCAGCGCGTCCACTCCGGTGAGCGTGACAACAATGGCACGGTGCACGTGAGAAATCCACCCCGTGATTTGTCACGTGACTTGGACGAAGATCCCCCTCATCGAGCGAGGCTTGAGCGTCGACGACGGAGGACAGCTTCTCCGGTGGATAACCGCAGTTCTAATGGGTCGAGGCCCCGAGACGTCCACGAAGGCGTACATCGCCGAAGACCTGCGGACGCCCCAAAGCGTGCTCGCTTAGACCAATCCCGTGTGCTGGATCCCATGGAACAAGAGCAAGCCCAATTTGCCGCGGAACTTGACAAGATTTTGGGTCTTGATGCTGACGGGGAGATCATCACCCCGTTCTCCGACGAGATTCTTGCTGTCCCACTCCCTGATGGGTTCAAGCTTCCCCCAGTGGCCGTATACAATGGCACTGGGGATCCAAGTAATTTTTTGAACGCCTTTAAGTATGCTATGTTCAACCGCAACTGCACTCCTCACCACCTGTGTAAGGTGTTTCCTGAGGGACGAGGCTAGAGTTTTGTTTGATTCTCTACCACGAGGTAGCGTTACTTCTTTTCGCGATCTCGCCGAACAGCTATGGGCGCGTTTTCATACACGGGCAAAGCCCATGACCACCTTGGCCGATCTCATGAATATGGAACAGCGGGATGGAGAAACTGTTACCCAATTTCTTGATCGCTTTACGGCGGAAAGTCTCAAAGTGGGGAGCCGGTCAAACGATGTTATCATCAACGCCTTCATGAATGGCCTTCGCCCCAGACCGCTTTATACCGAGCTAGTTAGGAACCCTCCAGCTACGACTCGTGCTTTGTTTAACATTGTATGCAGGTATGCCAAGGCTGAGGAGCAGACCCGCCGTAAACGTGAGAAGCATGCTAGCAAACGGCAATCAGATAGAACACAAACCGGGCCCAGTACTCGGCCTAGTGCGTTCTCCCGCCTAGACCGAGGACGTCTGGAACCTCGCAGAGATGTCCCACAACTTACTCCGCTTACAAAATCACGAGCCGAAATTCTTTCTGTTCACAAGAATGATCTGCGGCTGTGTCCGCGGATGACTGCTCCGGCAGAAAAGCGTAACCGTGACAAGTGGTGTGCGTACCACCATGATCATGGACATGAAACAGAGGAGTGTAGAGAACTTGGAAAAGAAATCGAAGATTGCCTAAAGAGAGGTTTCTTATGGCAGTGTCGCTCGGACCGAAGACAGGCCTCGGTCAAGCCATAATGGAGGTTCGCAGCAAAACCGCGGAGGCTACAATGACCGCGGTCCGCGGCAAAGTAAGCCACAATGGCAGAATAACAGGCCTGGATACAACAACTATGCGCGGCAGGACCAAGGAAATCGTCAACAACCCCACTTTTTGCCGCCACCGCCTCCTCATGGAGGACCCGGAGACAATCTGCCTACTCACGTCATAAATGTGATTTATGGGGCCATCCCCACCGGAGCTTCCCGAAGTGCTTTGAAGGCGGAAGCACGCAGGCCTCCTCCCGAGGAGCTGCGTCACAAACGCCTCCATCAATCCGAAACCGTCAATTTTACTGACAGAGATCCTGTTCCCGAGCTCACCCCACATACCGACGCCATCGTCATTGACATGACCGTCGCTAATGTTACGATAAAGCAGGTTTTCGTCGACAACGGAGCTGCAGTTAGCGTCATATTTACCGACTGTTTTAAGAAAATGGGGATTCCTCGTGAACAGCTTCGACCGGCCCCCGGGCCGCTACAGACCTTCACCCAGGGTGAAGTCCAACCTGAAGGAGTTATCAACCTCCCCGCATCTCTTGGAACTTATCTGGCGATAAAAACCATCTTCGTGGATTTCTATGTGGTTAACTCCCCGTCACCATACAACATGATTTTGGGTTGGGACTGGCTTACTCCGGCGAAAGCCGTTTGCTCCACATACCACGTCGCGCTGAAATTCCCTACATCACATGGCGAGGTGGCTATCCGCGGCAATCAGCGAGTCTCTAAAGAGTGCATGTATGTCGCACTCAAAAAAGCGACAAAGGTTCCCCCTAAGCCACAGTTTCAGGTAACAACCTCAGCTCTCACGTCGGATTCATCTACATCCCTCGGGGACAACACTGTTCAGGTGCCACTCGATCCAGCCAAACCTGAGCAAACTGTAACTGTCGGCGCTGTGGGTGTGCCGTGGTTACATAATGCCATCATCCAGGCCTTGCGGGAATATTCTGAAGTCTTCGCGTGGTCCCCCTTGGACATGCCCGGAGTCTCTCCGGATGTCATAACTCACAAGTTGAATATTGACCCCAATGTGAAGCTCATACAACAAAAATGGAGGAAATTCGCTCCGGAGCGGAACGCAGCCATCCGAATTGAAGTACAACAGCTTCTAGATGCAGACATCCTGTTTGAAGTACATTACCCTTCTTGGTTATCTAATCCAGTGATGGTAACGAAGTCCAGCGGGGCATGGAGAATGTGCGTAGATTTCTCTGATCTTAATAAGCACTGTCCAAAAGATTGTTATCCTTTGCCCTCTATCGGCCAAAAAGCCGAAGCCATTACTGGGCACAAGGCACTTTGCTTCTTGGATCTATACAAGGGATACCACCAAATCCATATGGATCGCTGGGACGCACTCAAAACGGCGTTTATCACTGACTTCGGATGCTTTGCCTTCAAGAAAATGCCTTTTGGGCTCAAGAATGCGGAGCCACCTACCAGCGCCTTATGGATCACATCTTCCGAGGTTAAATTGGTCGTAATGTTGAGGTATATGTTGAATCTTGTTATAAAAAGTACCTCTCAATCTGCATGTGTGCAAGATGTTGCTGAAACGTTGAGCACCTTGCGGCGTTATTGATAACACGTTATTTATGCATGTATTTAGGTCGATTTAGGATCATATTTTATAGCATATACGTGTATATTTGACCAGCACTTATTGATATTTATAATATTTGGGCCATTTGACGTGTTTCGACTTGTTTTGAAGATAATTAGGTATTTTTATGCCATTTGGATGAAGTTCGAAGGAGAAACAAGTCAAATAGAGTGAAAACCGGCCCAAAGGAGTAAAAACCGTCCAAGAACCGGTCTAAACCGGTCCGAACCGGCCTGAACCGGTCCAGTAGCAAAACAACGCAAGAACCGACACGGCCGCGTCAGACCTTCAACACGGCCGTGTCAAAAGTGGCTTGCAACGCGCTGTTGGTTCTGGAATAGAACACGGCCGTGTCACAAAGCAACACGGCCGTGTCAAATTGTTGCTGGAAAAGGAAGATTTGCAAAGCAACACGGCCGTGTCACTTAAGCAACACGGCCGTGTCAGAAGGGTTTTTCTGCGAGAATTTCCTAATTTTAATAGGATTTTGATCCTATCTTCCCCAAGATTCGTTCCCAACTCTATAAAAAGGACCCCAAGCTCTACGATAAAGGGAATCAATCACGGAAGAACATCAATTACATTATTCCACCTAGAAGAAATCTTGGAGGACAAGGAAGACGAAGATCATCGAGACGGAGTCATCCGGGTTTAATTATTCTTTTCTTAGTTTTAATTCTTTACAATGTTTTTCATAGAATTTTGTATTGAATTATTACTAGGCATGAGTAGCTAAGCTATTCGTGTCCTAGGGTTAGAAAGTAGGGATTTTTATGACAATGGTTTAATTATGATTTAATCTATTAATTCCGTTCTTTACGTGTTTTATCTCTATGTTTGTGCTTAAAACTGAATTTAGCTTGATCACCTAGATTTAGTAATTTAGTTTAACAATTCCGCTTCGAGAGGAGGGAATCGTTATCCGACTTAGAACATAGAGCGCAGTTGTCTATGACTGTGTAGGCCGTGGCTTAGGATCGTTTGGGAGTTATTAGGTTTAATTGACTCAAGAGGGTAATTAGCTTAATTAATCAACGGTTTAATCGCTTCAAGAGAAGGATTAGATTATTGTCGTCCCGCCTAATAAACATTAGAATTGGTAAATTAATAGGTTAATTATATCTGACATTGAATTAATATCCTGAAATCGAAGCCCTAGGATACCTTTTCTCTTTGATTGTTAGTTTTTACGTTTCCTAAGTTGAAGTTATATTTAATTGAGTATTTTAATTAGTAAAATCAATCTTTTGCAACTTAGTATCTAGTTAGGACATTCCTAGAGTATTAGGGTATCAAACTACCTAAAACTATTCCTTGTGGGATCGACCTTGACAATAGTACTACACCTACATCCGTACACTTGCGGAGCACTAGGTTAGAAACCGACGTGTCAGTTATAATTTGCGTCTCAATCCGGCAAAATGCACCTTCAGTGTTGGCTCCAGAAAATTTCTGGGCTATGTGGTCTCACAGCACGGCCACCAGGTCAATCCGGCCAAGATTCGAGATGTATTGGATTTGCAACCGCCGAAGACGGTAAAGGAAGTTCAGCGCCTTACTAGTGGTCTGGCGGCCTAAATCGTTTCCTGTCTAAGGCCGTGGAGCGCCAGCTTCCATTCTTCAAAATTCTGCGGCAGGCAAAGCAATTTGAGTGGACCCCGCAGTGCACCGAAGCTTTTGAGGCTCTAAAGCACCATATTAAGCAGTTGCCCACTATGTCCGCTCCTCTCCCCGGAGAACCTCTATATGTATATTTAGCATCCGCCGAGGAAGCCATCAGCGCGGCTCTCGTGCGCGAGGCTCATGGAAGTCAGCACCCCGTATATTTTGTGAGCCGAGCACTCCAAGGGGCGGAAACCCGGTACTCCGTGATGGAGAAAACAGTGCTGGCTCTCGTCATGGCGGCTCGACGTTTGCGGCCTTATTTCCAAGGACGTGATATCAGGGTTCTTACTAATCACCCCATTCGTCAAATTCTTGCCAAGCCCGATGTGTCAGGGCGCCTCGCTAAGTGGGCTATCGAGCTGGGAGAATATGATATTCAATTTCTCCCACGCCGAGCCATCACGGGTCAAGCCCTCGCAGATTTTTTGGCCGAGGTGCTAGTGGATAACCCCGAACCATCTGCAAATAACGCCAGTCCTAACCCCGCTGCCCTCGAAGCTCCAACCCATAAGTGGCAACTGTATGTGGATGGTGTCTCCGCGGTTCGAGGTAGTGGCGTTGGGGTCCTTCTCATTGGCCCCGAGGGCGTTGAAATCAAATACATCCTACAGTTCAAATTCAAGGTGACTAATAATGAAGCGGAATGCTAGGCAGTCCTTGCCGGGCTCCGGCTCGCTCAATCCTTTGCAGCCTCCCATCTCCAGCTCTTCACGGATTCCGAGGTTGTCTCTAATCAAATCAAAGGCACCTACACGGCCAAGGATGAAACGTTGAGAAGGTATCTCGCTTTGACACTCAAACTTTTGTCAACTTTTGCTTCGGTTGATATCCAGCAGGTACCTCGTAAACAGAATGTTCAAGCTGATGCTCTCAGCAAAATGGCCTCCGCGGTCCTTACCAACATGTCTCCGAACATCATAGCCGAAGATGCCCTTCATCCGGCAATTCATGAGGCCACAGTCTCCGTATTGACTGAAAGCAGTCCCAATTGGATGACCCCGATCATCCATTATCTCCAGGATGGTACGTTGCCGACTGACAAATTGCAAGCTCGGAGGATAGTTCTTAAGGCACCTAAGTATGCACTCCACGATGGGATTTTGTACCGCCGGTCGTACTTACAACCGAGTCTTCGGTGCCTTGCTCCTGCCCAGGCCGATCATGTTCTTTGGAAATTTCACGAGGGGGCCTGTGCCAGCCATATTGGTTCACGAACATTGGCCAAGAAAATTCTTCGGTGGGGGTACTACTGGCCCACATTGTTTAACGATGCCCATGATTTGGTGACCAAGTGCGACAAGTGTCAGCGACACTCTCGCATAAAGCATCTACCACAAACCGAGCTCACTGGCATACAGAGTGCCTGGCCATTTATCCAATGGGGAATTGATATTGTGGGCCCGTTTCCAGTCGCTCCGGGGGGGCTCAAATTTCTTGTGGTCGCTGTTGATTACTTCACCAAATGGGTTGAGGCCGAACCTCTCACCGCCATCACTGGTCAGAACATTTTGAAGTTCGTCTGGCGTAATATCATATGCCGCTTCGGCATCCCGAGCACCATTATCTCAGACAACGGCAAACAGTTCGCCAATGACCCCTTCCGGTCATGGTGCGAGGAGCTCCACATTAAGCAAATTTTCACCTCGGTCGCTCATCCTCAAGCCAATGGTCAATTCGAAGTCACCAATCGCACACTCCTTACGGGTCTGAAGAAACGCTTAGATCAAGCTAAGGATCTTTGGGCCGAGAATCTTCCGCAGGTTCTTTGGGCCTATCGCACCACACCGCACACCTCAACCGGAGAAACCCCCTACAGCCTCACTTACGGTTCCGAGGCAGTCATTCCTGCGGAAATTGGCGTGCCTAGTCCCCGCCTCGTTACTTTGGATCCCGAGGCTAATAATGAAGCCATCCGTGCTAACTTAGACGAGCTCGAATATCGTCGTGATCAATCTTTCATCCAGCAAGCCAAGTGTAAGCAACGCGCCGCTCAGTATCACAACCTCCGGGTTCGGGGTACTCAGTTTAATGTCGGAGACTTGGTACTCCGGCTCAACTCAGCCAGCAAGGCTGCCCCCGAGGGTAAATTGCATGCCACCTGGGAAGTTCCTTATCGTGTCATTGCCGCGCATGACTCCGGGTGCTACCAGTTAGCGCACCTTGATGGAACTCCGATTCCCCGAACCTGGCATGTTACCAACCTAAGGCGTTTCTATCTCTGAGCACCAAGGGTCAAGTTTTCTACCTTTACATTCCTTGTACGTTATTTTTTAATTCCCATACTGTCGCGTATTCCTGGTTATAAGTTCCCTTGTATTTTTTAATTGTTCCGACAATTACTTTGAATAAAGTTTTTACTTTACGAATCTTACTGTACTTTCTTCTACGCTACGGGGACGCCCTAGCTTAGACTTACTATTATTATCCGTCTCCGGACAGTTTGATCTCTCGCCCGATCTGTCCGGGGAGATTAACATTTGGTCCCCAGACTTATATTACCTCTCGCCCGTTTAACCGGAGAGGTCCTTAACTCCCGCCCGATCCGTCCGGGAAGACTCTTTGCCTTGTTTTTCTAACAGGCATCATGTACATATGGTGCTCCCGAGTACCTGTTAAAGTAATTACGCATGCTTTCTGATTAAAAGTTCATTACTTTTCTTTCAACATACATATCATTACATACCAAAATATTTCTACCATTTTTATCCTCCACAAAAGTTTCTTTACATTACTGCATACAACGCTACAAAAGTAAGCCCTATTTTCGGCCTCTGAGCCAATACTCGGCGCTCCGGCGTTGAGACCCATCTCGGGAACTTCTCCGTGTCCTCCGGGATCCCGAGACTTCTTGGCTTTAAGCCCCTGCTCTTTCCCTACTACGGCTCCCTCTGCGCCGTGAACTCACCCTTGGCACCTGTCTTAGCGCATCGCCCCTTGCTCTGCCCCGGGAACTCGGCTCAGACGTTGGTCTCGAAGTCTTGGCCCATTCTGCGGGATCCCACTCCGTGGGGTCCATCACCTCGATCTCCTCAGCCAGCTTCTCGACCTTCTCTTCCGCAACAACTACGGGGGCTTCCTCGACTGCGGTTACCTGGGGCCGGCTCTTGAATTACTATCCCTTTACCTTTTCCCGCCGGTCTCTTTTTACCCTTCCGAGGTGCTTTCACAATCTCTTGGCCCCGGCTGGAGCTCGCGATATACTATTCGGCAGTGTGCCGCCACCTGCCGCGTCCTCTCAGACCTTCATACATATTCAAGAGTAACTCCAGCACCTCCTGCTTTCTTATAAGCTCCAAGGACTCGGCATGACCAGTCGTCATCAGCGATGAGATTTCGCCTTGGATCTTGGTGATCCGCTCCTCAACCTCTTCGAAAGTCAGCAGGCCATATTCCGTTAGTATCCGGTCATACTCCCTTTGATGGATAATGACGCGGTCAAGTTCGGCCACCGTCGACAAGTACTTCAGTTCCTGATCTCTAGCCTTCTTCGCGGCCTTACCTCTTGCCTCCTCGGCCTCTTTGGCCCTTCTCTCCGCCATGGCCAGCCTTCTCTCCAACCGAGGAACCACTTGCTTTTGCAGGTTATCCTTCTCCCCGCGGAACCAGTCTAAGGACTGCATGAGTTTCTTTATTGTATTATGCAGCTCCTCGGTATCCTCCTGATCGCACAACACAATCAGTGCAAAAGATTACACTCAACACATCGCTGGGCAATAACTCCATCATATGGATATAAACAACTTTATATTCAAAAAGATGAGCATACATTGTCAAAGGTTTTTACATCAGAATTACACTTATCCCTATCATCTACTATATTTAAACATGGCATCAAAGTTGCGGGGAACGACTGACCTCCCCCTCTTCGATTATTTCAACTGCCTCCGGCACCTCCTCATCCACCTCGTGCTCTCCCTCCGGCAGCTCTCCGGCTACCCCTGCCTCGTTTCTCGCGGCCTCGGCGGCGATCTCCATGCGTGGAGGTGGTTCTTTGTTTCGGGGCTCTGGGACGAACTCACCCCGGCGAAATGCCAAGAACTCTTGGTCTTGGTCCACCTCGCAGTTTGTGATCTCCTCGGCACTTAAGATCTTCTTCTTCTCCGCCAGTGCCTTCACGAGGGGCCACTCCGGGACAAGAGCCAAAGCATCATAATACGCCTCCTCCACCCCTCCCATGGCGTTGAAGTCATATCCGAACTCCGGACTGTAGACGTCCACATTCGGATAGACTTCTTTGATCTTCTCCAGCAGCACTGATCGGGTGGCCGTATCCCCAACTCTGACGAAGTTGGTCTGAAAATCGAGGAAGGTGCTCGTCTGGAACAGCTTCTCGGCAAACGCCCTCAGCACCGCCTCTTGCCCGTCCACCACAGCCGCTTCCCGGGCCTTTATCTCCGCCCGTAGTTCGGGCGTTTCACCAGGAAGTGCCCCAGCCTCCGCTTCCACTTCGATAAGCCGCGCAACCTCCTTCTCCACCAGGGCGGCTCTCTTGCGTGCCTCGGACAGATCGTGCGTTAATCTGTCGTTGCGCGCGCGCAGCTCCCTTGCAACCTCGGCCAGCTCCTCTTTGGCCTTCCTCTCACTCCTTCGGCCAAGCTCCATAATCCCCGCCCCAAGCGCAGCAGCTCCTCGGCATCCGCTCCCTCCAAGCCCAACACACTTATGGGCCCGTGCCCCTTCAACAAAGCAAATACCAGAATCAACGTCCGCAATGTACAGAAAACATTAAACAGGTTTTCACCTCGGCAGAAGATTATGCATGCTTTACCTCGGCGCTCTCCTCCATGCGGAGTCTTTTGGCCGCTCCCGGAGGTGTCACGGATGGTTCCGACCTCCTTTTCGTTCCGGGGGTTGACCCCGTTGCCACCACCCGCTCCTCCGACCCCGCTGATGGCCTCGGACTGGGCGACGCCCTCCCTCTGGGGGACACTTCGGTCGCTATCCCCTTTTTCTTTGCTGCCACGGGCACCGCGGGGCTTCGAGCAAACTCCTTTCCAAAGCGTCCACTGCACAAACAATTTTGGGGTTAGTCCTGCACAAAATACCAATATCACCAGTTTTCAGAGTTCCTACCCTCCTCGGCAGCCCTGGCTTCCGGCTCCGGCCCCCGGGGAGAGACCCCCTCTACATCGCCGGAGTAATATGGGCTTAATCCTGCCTCCTCCAGCTCCTCCTCGGTGCAGAGGGTCTTGAATGTACCAACCGCACGGAATTTCCTCACTACCTCCGGCTCCGGCTCCGTCACCGGGGCATTATCCAACACCTCCTCCCTCCTCCACCTCGGGAGGGCCAGCCCCGTCTTCACATATATAAATTTCTCCTTCCACCCCTCAACCTTGCTCGGGTTTTGTACTTTGAAACCACCTCGGGCCCGGGGGCTGAAGGAATACCAGCCCTTTGATTTCCCGAAGGCCTTCAGTTGGAAGAAAAACCTAAACAGCTCTACACTAGGTTCTACCCCGGCATTTTTACATACCACCGTAAACCCAACTACTTGCCTCACGGCGTTGGGTGCTAATTGACTTAGGGCAATGTTATAATACCTAAGCAGGTGCACCACGAAGTTCCAAAAGGGAATCTTATTCCTATTCGTAGATGGTCAATATATACGCTAATAAAACCCTTCGGCGGACAACAGGCTCGGTCACTAGGCTCCGGCACAATGTATTCTAAATTAGATGGGAAGTAGAAGGAGGGAATCAAGGTTTCTATTTGCACCCGAGTCATTCGCAGTGCCTCCACGGCTACCTCGAAGTCCTCCTCCAGGCATTCACAAAATCCTACTGCCCGGTTACCGGACTCCATAAAATCGGCCCTATACACCATCCTATTCACTCGTCTTTCTGGAATAATAAAGCGTATGGGTGGTACATTTAGCGGGGCTTTCTCGGTTCTTACTTCCCTGATTGACGAAGAAGACGACGAAGAAGACGATGAAGAAGACATACTTACTTGGTCTTGGTTTGAGATGGATCACAAGTGCACAGATGAGTCTCCTTTTGTCCCGCTTTCTGTAACTTGCAAATCGCAAATGAGGAAGGTGAAGTATACTATGCAACCATTTCTATATATATATACTCTTGAATCAACAACTTAGATCTGGCCTTTTCAAAGTTTGCGTCTCAGATTCGTGCGTGGTGGTCACGCGCGTTACAGTTACCAAGGTGCGTGGGGGACACGCTCCTTGGAAATCTCCAAACGCGTACTTCACATCCCTCTCTTTCATGATGGCGCCGCCAGTCACATCAACCTCATTCTTGGCCAGGAAGTTTTGGGCCTCACTCCGGTGTTTCCTTCACCTCGGACAAATTACAGCTCGCTTCCGCTAAACCTTTTTACCCTAGGGGTGCTCTAGTTCGGCTCCGGTCGACTCCCTCCCCCCGGGAATGCTTCACTCTGGATCGGGTCGACTCCTTCACCTCGGGGTAATTCAGTTCGGTCTGGTTTGGTCCTCGCGGATTCCATCACTCCGGGTGTGTATCATCGCGGCTCTAGCCAATTCTCGGATCCTAGGGGTACAACGGCTCGCCAAAGGCAACATCCCTTCTTGCTCGCCACTTCGTTGCCCCGCTCAACATCGGCACCTGTTACACCTCACCCTACTCATAACCGTAGCTCCTCCCTCGCTTCGGCTGGTGGGGGGACATCTAATAGATATGGTCCAGTAACTCCGGGTCGGGTCAACACTCCGGGCCGGATCAACCCGACCCGAAGCAACTGAGCCCGGGAAAGTAAGCCCAACAACTGGCCCAACAACCGGCCCAGAAGCGCGCATGAACCTAGAGCAGCCCAATCGCGGCATATTTGGAAAGTAAGATCCCCACGATCTTCTTCCAACTCCCATGCAGAGATGATAGGCGTAATTGTAGGGATTTAGTTAGGGTTTGAATTGAGTAGTATAAATAGCAGAATTGTACTCAGAATTAGGGTTCGCACTTTGTACTCCTAAACTACTACGTGTAAGCTTGTAAAGGATATAGTGAAAAAACACCTCGGCAGGTGATATTTTAAGCCCGTGGACGTAGATCTCCGGATCGAATCACGTACATCCTGTGTTCTTTAAGTTTCTCGCATTGATTTACGTTACAAACTGATTTTCGTTCAGAGTTCATTTGATAACCGGATTGCGCTTTATCAACATTAAAGCATGTTTGGTTGGCAAAGGGTTTAAACAAAAAAAAGGGTATGATTTCTTCAACACGTACTCACATGTGACAAGGATCACTTCTATTCGTGTGCTTCTTGCCATTGCTGCTTTGCACAATCTTGAGATTCACCAAATGGATTTGAAGACCGCGTTCTTGAATGGTGAGTTAGAAGAAAAGATATACATGGATCAACCAAAAGGGTTTGTAGCACCTGGTCAAGAGAAAAAGACGTGCAAACTCGTGTGGTCATTGTATGGGCTTAAGCAAGCGTTGAGGTAGTGGCATGTGAAGTTTGATAACATGATAATGTCAAATGGTTTCAAAATCAATGAGTGTGACAAAGTTGTGTACGTGAAAAGTACATCGGATGCATTTGTTATAGTATGTCTGTACGTAGATGATATGTTGATCATGGGAAGTAGTGAAATGCATGTTGAAACGAAACTTCAACATGAAAGATATGGAGGTAGCTGACCTGATTCTTGCAATCAAGATAGTTTGGACGTCTGAGGGAATTGTCTTGACACAATCTCACTATGTTGAGAAAGCGCTTAAGAAATTCAATGCTTATGATGATCCATCGGAAAAAACACCCATGAAACTCAATGTTCATTTGTGTAAGACCAAAGGAGAGCCAGTGGCTCAATCGGAATATGCAAGGATCATAGGGAGCTTGATGTACTTAACGAACTGTACTCGTCCCGATCTTGCATGTTCGGTGAACAAGTTGAGTATGTTCACAAGTAATCCAAGCAATGTGCATTAGAAAGCACTTGTAAGGGTACTAAGATACTTGAAGTACACCCATACGTTGGGGCTACATTACACGAGATATCCAACTGTACTTCAAGGGTACCGTGATGCTAATTGGATAACAGACACA
Organism: Ajuga chamaepitys; assembly: GCA_958295605.1. Taxonomy (NCBI): domain Eukaryota; kingdom Viridiplantae; phylum Streptophyta; class Magnoliopsida; order Lamiales; family Lamiaceae; genus Ajuga; species Ajuga chamaepitys. The sequence goes on along the minus strand of OY282502.1, from coordinate 12,696,978 downwards.
AAATACTCCTTTTCCACAAGTGGATATGTCTTCACTATAGGTGAAGGAGCGGTGTCTTGGAAGTCCACTAAGTAGACGTGTATAGCCCGGTCCACCATGGAAGCCGTGTTTATAGATTTTGATAAAGCTGGTGAAGAAGAAGAATGACTTCGTAACTTCCTTGAAGATAATCCATGTTGGAACAAACATATGCTGTCAGTGATGATTCACTATGATTGTCAAGCTACCATTAGTAGGGCACAAAGTGACATGTATAAAGGTATGTCTAGACACATACGCCGTAGACATAATATCGTGAGACATTTGATCTTACTTCTCAAGTGGCGTAATTTCGATTGATTAGATAAAGTCGAAAGATAACTTAGCGGATCCGCTAACCAAATGGTTAAGTCAAGATCAAATGTATAAGCTGCTAGAGAGAATAGGTGTAAAATCCACATAGCAAAAACTGACATTGTGGTAAACCAACCATGATGATTGGAGATCCCAAGAACTTGGTTCAATTGGAAAACTAAGCTAAGAAAGTTCAGTTGAAACACTTGAAAACAAATTCCAACTCATCCTTAGAGGGCAACATTCAAGTGTTGAAACCTGCAGTATGTGGTAAGGCTAAGTCATTTGACTTTTAATGATAAACCTAGAGCATTAGAGTATGGCGGGATACTTGGGATAAGAGATCACCTATAAAAATGTGAAGTGAGGGCCACTTCAAAAACTAAACACTTATGCATCCAAAAATGTTGTCCATGGCTGAAACAGCACCAACGTGAGAACAGAAGGTGGTGAGGCCTTATTGTGTTAATATCATGTTCTCGGTATACACCAAGGGGGAGTAGTTCAAGGCATAGCATCAACTAAGCTGTCGGTATGCCCGATGGTATTGACTATGGAAGGTTCAAAGCCACGAGCTACCTGTCCTTATGCAATAAAGTTTCTCAAGAACTGGGTTGCATGTTTGCATACATATATGCATTAATTTCTACTCATGTGGGGGATTGTAGGAAATTGGTTTTATGATAGTAGGTAAGTCCCGACTTTGACCAATTTGGTAGTGGTGGTATAGTCTGTTAATTTTCTCAAAACCGAATTTCAGTGAGTGAGAAATTAATGCAAGTTGGTCACTTGCTAAGGCATTCGTGTGTGGGAGATAGAAGACATCGTAAAGTTTTTCCTACTTTTGAAAATACCGTAATATGGTCTAGGTTCGTTGTAACTGAAATGAGTAGTAGCTCCTAAGTTGTAATGACACATTATGGTCGTAACTTCCACATTAAAGAGTTATAATGGTGGTATAATGGTGGTATCATGACTGCAGTTAAGGTGTTGTAGAAGGTGTTGCAGAAGGTGCTGTAACACCTCCTGAAACACCTGTAGGAAAGAGGTGTAATTACTGAGTTACTACCTAGTTTTGAATGTCTTAATGACCCTTTAAGGGTGTAATTAAATTTTCAATTTGAATGAAGGATGCATATATAAACTGGTCATGTATTCTTGCAATGAACACATGAAAAATCATACAAGTTCTTCTAAACTTGCATCCCATAGCATCTATTCGGAATCCTTTCATCCAAAATCAGTTTTGGCATATAGTACATAACCCGGTTCTTACCACATTTCTAGTTCACCGGAGCTTCTGAATTTGTGGTGCTACTATCCAGAAGATGAAAGTCGTTTTATCTTTAGGAACATTACGTCAAATCGTGAGCACTAGCCGGGACGTATTCGTTTTGTGAATAGCGATATAAACTCGACTTGACTTTACTATTGTCATCATTCTGCTATTTTTCTTAAGTGTTGCAGAAAATGTTTAAACACCTTGTCCATAATCTGTCCAGTTTCTAGTGTTGTAGAAAGTGCTGAAGCACCCTGTCCAGATTCTAGTGCTGCAATACATATGTTTTCAGAAGTGTTGCAATACCTCCAGTGGTTCCTGAATCTAAGTGGTGTTCTTCAATCGATTCACACAAGTTTTCCAGCATATTTGGTGTTGTTTTTACGTTGATTTTCGGAAGTATTCTTGGAGCTTTTCATGGTGTAATAGTTTTACTCTAGAATTAGTTGTTTTTTTTTATCCATTGTAAGCCATTTGTGAGGTGTACCTATAAATCCAACAGAGTGCTACTGGACTTATCTATACCCCTTAGACGAGGTGCATTGGTGGTTTTAGGAAATGTCAAAACGATTATGTTAGTCGTGTGGAAGGCTCAACTAGTTGGAGATTGATTGCTCTCCAAGGTACAAAGATTTGGAGGAAGGGCTGGGTGCAGCTCTTCAGTATGGTCCATGGTTTATAGTAGAGAGGAAGTGGAGTTTTCCAGGTCAAGATGCAGGAGTGGGTGTCGAGGCTGGTAGAAGGGGAACCATTTTATACAAATGCTAAGCAAATAGGAGGGCCAAATTGGGAAGGAAATTGGTATGGATGGGCTAATAGAGGAGCAAACACTAATGCCTAGTAGGAGTAATACTGTGTGGCAGCCTATCCCTTTAAGTAAGTTGCAGGGCAGAGGGTATGAGGACATGTGGGAGTGGATGGGGAAGAAAGTGTGGATGGGACATGGGTGGTGGCTCTCGTAATGGAATTATTCAGGCGGGAAAATATTATCATGTGAAGGTGTTGGATCATTCTGAAGGATTGGATATTTTGGGTGCTAGTGAGGATATCTTTTAGCACCATAAATTGATAGACAGATGGGGAGTCATAATGTGGGGCTGCATTGAGTTTTGGTTGGCTAAAATCGAATTTCAAAATGTCGCTTCAGGCTGCATCAAGAAAGGATAAACACAAAAGTGGCTACCCAGTTGGAATAGGGAGAAAACCGATGGGCTTTTGGTGGATGAAGATATTCCAGTGGTATGTGAATCTAAAGGGGGTCTCAGGAGGAAGGTAGAGGTTAAAAGAAAACATAAACTTTCACCTATAGAGGTGGATTCGTGTGGTGGTCATTCTAGTTGTCTTGTTTCGACGACGGCTGAAGAGAATCAGGTCCGTCCCTCACAATGAGTTGCATAGTTTGGAAAGCACAGGGGCTTGAGAACCAACATACATTACGTTATCTCCAACACCTAGCTGTTGATAAGGATTTTGATATTTTATTCATTTTTCAAACTAAAGTTAGTAGTTTTGATTTGTGTATGTGGTGGTCTATTTTGAAGTTTTTTGGTTGTTTTGTAGGTGAACTGTGTGGTCGCAGTAGTGGTTTAGTTTTATTTTGGAAAGAGTCTATTAGTATTTCTATTCAATCTTTTTATGTTGGGCACATTGATAGCATTGTTAGGACTGGTGAAATGTGTTGGCATTTTACAGGGTTTTATGAAAATCCTTTGGAAGCTTTGAGGTGATTTTTTGGGAGTTGTTTGCCAGACTAATAATCATGCCAAGTCTCTCATGTGTCGTGGTTGGTAGGGCTAGAGAGGGGATTTTGATGAAGTCTTCTATGCTTCTGAGAAGTTGGGAGGGATTCGTCATAATGTGTCTCAGATGAAGGCTTTTAGGGAGGTAGTGAGCAATTATAGGTTTCAGGATTTGAATGCACAAGGGCCTTTTTTTCAATTGGTTAAATCGATAGGGCGGGTGTGGGCTCATTCATGAGCATTTAGATCTTTTTCTGGCGACCTATAAGGGAATGTTACTCTTTCCGCGAGAGAGGTTCGGAACTTGGATTTTATTGTATCCTATCATCACTTATTTATATGAAATTTTGTGTTGGCCAAAATCATAAAATGCTTAAACAGTCTAATATGTTCTTCTTTGAGTATAGGTGGGTTGTTGGAGGAGGATTTATGCCAATAATGCAGCAAATTTGGGTTGATACATTTAGTTATAATTTTCTTCTAAGATGCTTAAAGTAGTATAATATTTTGATACGAGATTGGGAGGAACAGAGGTCCGACTGTTTCATAAGAAAACAAAATCCTCGAAAGCAGCAGTGAATAACTTGTTGAATGTGGAGCTGAATAGTCTGGATATGTCATGTGTATGGATTGCAGAGGCAGAGTTGGAAAGACTTCAGTCACAGGAGGAATTGCATTGGCAACAGAGATCGTGTGTATCATGGTTAGCACATGGTGATATAAATTCATTGTACTTCCATATCACAGCTAGTGGAAAAAGGCGAAAGAGTTGGATTCATAAATGATATCTTCTTAGTAACTATATGGTTGATAGATAGTATCGTTATGAAATATTATTATGAGTTGTTGGCGGCGAGTTCTCCATCTAGGGAAGCAGCGGATGGGATTCTTCAGTATTTGGAGCCGCTGGAAATCGATTCTATGAACAATTTCATCCTACAACCTTTCACTATACAAGAGGTACATAGGGACATGTTTGATATGATTACTTCTAGGCCGCCTGGCGCTGATGGTTTATTGGCCCTATTTTTCCAAAAGGTATGGAATTATATTGGGGTTGATGTGGCTACGACAGTATTGGGTATTGTAATGAGGTTAGGGAGATACATGGTTGAAATCCTACTATTGTAATGCTTATTCCTAATGTAAAAGAGTCTTGATCAGTTAAGGATTACTGACCAATTAGCTTGTATAATGGGTGTTATAAGATTATAGCAAGGGCGATCACCAATATGTTCCTGATTAGTTTTAAGGTAAATTATAGATCCACATCAAAGTGCATTTATGTCAGGTCGTCTTATCACAATTCACAAATAAGGTGTTGTTTGGTTATGAATGTGTGCATTGGTTGAGAGGTAGGAAGAGAAAGACTTGATAGGCGGGCTTGAAACTAGAAATGAGTAAGACTTATGGAAGGGTTGAATGGAGAAACCTGATGTGTTTGATGCGTAAGCTCGACTTTGAAGAGAGGTGTATTAGATTACTGATTGGTTGAATATTTATGTAGTTTTATATTTTTAGTGGTTTTTCCTTTTATTAACAAACATATACTTTGGGAATTATTTGTAGCTCATTTGGTAGAGCATCTTATTACTGTCAATAAATCGATTTCAATTCTCACCAACCCTACCCTATTCCAACCAGAAAATGTACTAAAAAAGAAAAAGGAAATCAAACATATACTTTCATCTTTTATTATGTTTTGATTTATTATTTTATTACATTATAACATAACAATATATTTTATTTTATTGTTATTATTATTATATATATGTATGATACATTTATAAATCGTAAGTTGTAGCCCTATATCTGTAAAAAAAATATATATATATTAAAACTAAAAAAATTATAGAAATAAGACTTATTTTTGGTGTGGTTTTATAAATTTTGCATTTTAGTGAATGAATTCCACATAAAGGCGAATAATTTGATTCAAAGAATTGAAAGGAGTTGATAATTGTGTCTCCAGTAGGTAATAAATTATAGAACAAAGAGAAAAGGGGCATGTGAAGATGGGGTTCCATTATATACGGTTGGCGAGGCACTTTCAAATCAAAGAATTATGAGAGGGACTGGACATATTGATTTGGTGATTGGAAGAAGTAAAAGGGAGGGGCCAAGTTCACGCGGAAGTCACGTGGGGGGAGCCTCGTACAGAGCCGGGCGGGTTGTTGTCGGAGGATTCATAATTGGGGAACACGTGGGACAGCTAGCACGCGCCAACACTAATCATCACCCGACATCTTGTCGGTCCACTTGTACATTTCGGCATCTATTCACCAATCATTCCTATCATAGCCAATCATCCTCATTCTCGGGAATGTACAAATTATATCTTACCCACAATATTTTTATTCCTTATCTTTTCCTTTTTAACCTATCCTACTATATTAAATTGGAAAATGTGAGAAAATACCCTCATCTTTGGGTAATAATCATCTTAAAGGTTTTCTTTTTTCATTATTTCCAAACATCATTTTTAATAAAAGCAAAGAATAAAGTTTTATTCATCCAGTGTACCCATGATGTCATAATAATTTTATCATGTTAATTTTTCTATGTAATTTATCTTCGAAATTACTAAAAAAAAAAAAATACAGGGTTTAAGTCTTGATTTGTTATTAAATTAATTATCGTTAACAATTTTTATATGAATATGTTGCAAACGCATATTAGTATTTTGCTGTCGCATTAATTAAAATAAAAAATTACTTAGCTAAAATCATCACGACAAGAAAAAATCAAATTAGCACCACAATAAAAGAGATATTTTGTATAATATTTTTTGACACCATAATTATGGTCGCTAAAAATAAATTATTTGTGATCATTTATCATCACAAATCACTCTACAAATAAATTGGGACCATTTTAAGACTACTTTTATAGACAACTAGATGTTGCAAAAAATATTTGAAATGCACTTGAGACCACTTTTATGATCACAAATATATTATTTGCGTCAGAGTTATTGAGACAACAATAAAGTTATGACAAATACTCATTATTTGAGACCACGTCACTTAAGTGACAAATAATCATTATTTGGAGCATTCACTTAAGTTGTGATAAATACTCTTTATTTGGTACCACTTTTTGTTGTCTCTAAAGACCCTTTTTCTTGTAGTGTAGAGACGGAAAAATCTATCTATAATCACATGATATCTGTCTCTAAATTAAAGTAGAGACGAACTTGAGGCGAAATGACCGGTCTCTATAATGTTTGTCTCTAAAATTTTGAGACCGATTTATTTTGTCTCTAAAATTAGTGTCGGAATTCATGTTTCTATTATGAAATTAGCGACCAAATTACCTACAAAATAGAGATGGATTACCTTTGTCTCTAATATTCATTTATTATTTCATCACTAATCGATTACTACATAATGATTTTTTGCTACTCTCCGTCACAAATCTAATTCTATTTCGTTCTTAGCAATCGATATTATCGGTCACTAATTTTCATATCTAATATGAAAATTTCTTGTAGTGGATAATCACTACAAGAAAAAAAAAATTAGAAATCCGTCTCTCATTACATGATATCGATTTCTAAACTAAAGTAGTGACGGATTTGAGACGAAATAGTTGGTCTCTATTCTAAAATTTAGAGATTGATTTTATACCGTCTCTAAATTTAGTGACGGAATTTCGGTCTCTATTTTGAAATTAGAGAGCAATTTACCTATCGAATATAAAGGAATTATGTGGGTCTCTAATATTCGATTGTTATTTTTGTTACTACAATGTTCTGGAAAATCGGGTAAGAAACAGAAAACAAAAGGAATAAACCGAGACGTGGAAGACCACTGTCCTTAGGACAAATTACTTCCCGGCTAGTGCTCACGGAATGAAGTAATAGACCCCAAAGATATAACGGTTTACGTCCTTTTCTGTAGTAGCACCACTAACAGAAAAGGCTCCGGCGAACTTTAGATGTTCGAGTTCTGAAACTGGAGAAAAGATGAAATGCAGAGAATGAGGAAGATGAAGACTCAGGTGAAAATATCAGTGTATGTTTGCATGCAGGAAGCATGTATTTATAGGGAGAACAGAATTAATTCCGTCAGCCCAATTGATTTTGGGCTTCCAAAAAGTTACTTGGGCCTCGGCCGAGGCATTCCCCAAGGCGAGGCGTGGCCGTGGCCGCGGCGTGCCGTGCCGAGCCGAGCGAGCGCGCGTGTGGGTTTCCATTGGATTCCCTCACATGTATAATTGATATACCTTAATAATGAGCTTTCATATATATATACTTACTTAAAGAGCATTTAAACCAATGTGGGATAATAACTACTCTTAGTTATTAATCCTACACTTAATACATAATCAAGTGGTAAACTTTATGTATTAATTTCTCACTCACCACATATCGGTTTTGAGTAAATTAAAACCCTACGATCATCTACTTTCTCCATAGATTAATCGTGTGAAGTTTAATTCCTACAAAATTAAACTTCCGACCACTTAATTATATCATTAAAGTGTCTTATCTACACTTTAATTATTACTAATTTCCAACAATTTTGTCACTAATCGAATACTAATGGTTTTTTGTTACTTTCCGTCACTATTTTATTTTTATTATATTTTTACTTTGTGATCGATATTATCCGTTATTTATTTTGTGTCTCTAATATGAATTTATTTGTAGTGAACGAGAGCACATCCAACATGAATTATAACCAATAAGGTTGGCTTGTTTATAGTTCATTTAGTTTTTTCTTTCAAATTCTATTACACTATTTTTTCAATATAATTTTGACTTACTAATTAACATGCTAAATTTGTGTTGATGTGTGTGCAAAGTATCAAGAAACATGATTTCTATTATAAAAATACTACTAAATAGTTTTGCATGTGGAAAAATACTTATTTAGGCTGAGGACGCAAACATGGACTTCAGTATCGTTTTTGCACACAAAAATACTTTATATTTTACATGCACCCTAACACGAGGTATTTTTGCGCCTTTCCCCTTTTTTAAATTACAAAAAATAGAAAATTTGTATAATGCCGCACGCCTTCTTATTGGGGTGTTTCCCAAAAAATGATATTTTCTTTTTCGAGTAAATTATATCTTTTTGTAAAAAACTAATAATATACCTAAAAGTTTATCAAGTTTTAAAAAACTGACTTATATATATATATATATATATATATATATATATTGATTTATTTTACAGTGCAAAAAAGTACTTTTTTGTGTGACTATAATCTTTCTAGAGAATAATTCTTGTCAAAGAGAGAGAAAAAAAATTCCTGTTGAATATTAAGGCTCGTGTGACCATTGAATACAAAGGGTGTGTTTGTGTTAGAGATGTTGTAAGCATATTGAAAGAGAAGATCAAAAGTAGAGAGAGAAATAATGGGAAGGGTTGCGTATATTTGTAACTGCTCAAATTGTACTAATGAGAGTGTTGTGATATTTATATCACAACCATAATCTGTAATATTACATCAGCGCCCTCCTGTCTTTCATAAATAACAAGAGTGCCCTTCCTCACACTAATACGCTCCCAAAAAAGTTGGGCTGTAAAAAAAAGTTAAGAAAATGGCCACAAAGAAACAGATTAATCATTAGTATCATTTGTGAGATGCAATTGTTGCCGGAGATGGCGAAAACGAGAAATGGAGAGAGGCTTTGTAAGGATGTCTGTTGTTTGATCAGCAGTGGGTACATAACGAACATCAAGTTCTTTCCGTTGAACCTTCTCCTGAATAAAATGAACGTCAACCTCAATATGCTTGGTGCGAGCATGAAAAGTGGGTTTTGAGGCAAGCATGGCAGCCCCTGTGTTATCACACCAAAGAACAGAAACAGAGGGTAACATAATACCAAGCTCATTGAAAATAGTACGAATCCAAATGAGATTCGTAGCAGCACGAGCAAGAGCCCGATACTCAGCTTCAGTGCTACTACAGGCTACAACATACTGTTTTCGAGAGCTCCAACCAATAAGATTATCCCCCAAAAACATGCAAAAACCACTAGTGGACCGACGATCATCAAGACAGTCGGCCCAATCAGCATCAACAAAACCAACAAGACTCATACGGGAAACAGGACGAAAATAAAGACCCAAAGACTTCGTTCCATGAAGATACCGTAAAACACGCTTACAAACTTTCCAATGATTTTCAGAAGGATAATGTAAAAATTGACTCAATTTATTTACAGAAAAATAATATCAGGCCTGGCCATTTAAAGATATTGTAGAGCACCGTCAATATTTCGAAACAAAGTCGGATTAGAATAATCAGGACTATCATGTAAGAACAGCTTAGTGTTGGGACAAGATGGAGTAGCACAAGGCTTACAAAAAGTTATATTCGTTTTCTTCAAAAGATCCAAGATGTACTTGGACTGGTTTAATAAGAGTCCATCCTTGGCCTTATGAACTTCCAACCCAAGAAAATATTGAACTGGGCCAAGATCTTTTAAAGAAAACTGTTTGTTCAGCCGAACAATGAGAGACATAATATGATTAGAACAAACACCAGTACTGAGAATGTCATCTACGTAAACAAGCACCAAAAGAAGCTTACCATTAAATCACATGTAAAATAGAGAAGTATCAGAAACAGAAATTTTAAAACCAAGGGACAACATAAATTTTTTTAGCTTGTCATACCAGGCCTTAGGGGCTTGTTTGAGGCCATACAATGCCTTAACCAACTTGCAAACATGGTTAGGCCTAGTAGGATCCTCAGAACCCGAAGGTTGAGTCGTATATACAAGTATTAAGATCATCATTTAAGAAAGCATTATTTACATCAACTTAATGCACATGCCAATTACGAGTAATAGCTAACGAAAACACAAGACGAATAGTTAAAGACTTAATAACCGGACTAAAAGTTTCAAAATAATCGACCCCAGTCGTTTGCTCAAAACCCCGAGCAAACAGACGGGCCTTAAACCGAGCAACAATGCCATCAGCCTTGTGTTTAACACAAAAAAACCCACTTGTGAAATATAACAACGTATCAAAGGTGAAAGGAACAAGTACCCAAGTATTGTTACGATGAAGAGCACGATACTCTTCGTCCATAGCAACCTTCCAATGTAGAATTTGCAAAGCAGCTGCAACATTGGAAGGTTCAGACAAGGGATCTGGGACAAAGGCAGGAAAAAAACCTTGGGTTTGTAGATGCCATTTTTAGACTTGGTTATCATGGGATGGGTAACAGATGCAGCATGGTCACCTAGACACAGACCTGGACACAGACGGATCAACATATTCAACTCGAGAAAAAACCCCGCCATACGCACTAGACAGATCAGCTTGATCTGGAATACTAATAGGTGTATCTAGAGGAGACGGCGAACTAGAAATAGGGAGAACCGGTAAGAAAGACACAACCCGAGAATCAACCGTAGAAGCAGGAAGGTGAAAACATGGACAAGTAAGGAAACTCGGTTTCATGAAAAAAGATCGTACGAGCAACATACACTCCACCAGACGAGTGAAGACACCGATAGCCTTTGTGAATAGGACTATAACCCAAAAAAAACACATTTGCTAGACCGGAATTGCAACTAGAGTTGCTATATGGCCGTAAAAATGGAAAGCAAGCACAACAAAAAACATGTAACAAAAAAACCCAAAATCCGGTCTAGTTTTAAACAGAACTTCAAAAGGCAACAATTGACCAAGCACAGAAGATGGAATTACATCAATAAGAAAGACACTAGTGGAAAAAGCATCCCTCCAAAACTTGAAAGGCATGGAAGTTTGAGCTAAAAGACTAAGCCCCACTTCAACTCTATGCATGTGTTTACGCTTAGCCCTACCATTTTGCTAATGTGTCTGTGGATAAGACAACCTAAAATTAATACCACGAGACTGAAAAAGGGACATAAGAGGATGGTATTCATTCCCCTAGTCCGACTGAAAATCTTTCACATAAGTTTGAAACTGAGTTTGGACCATACTTAAGAATTTTTTTATAATCCCAACAACCTCAGATTTAGCACGTAATGAAAAAATCCAAGCATACCGAGAATAATCATCAACAAAATGAACATAGTATCGATATCCATTGACAGACAATTCAGAGACAGGGCCCCAAACATCAGAATGCACCAATTCAAAAGGAGTTTTAGTTTTGACCTCAATAGAAGGAAAATGCATAGAATGGATCTTACCTAGTTTACAAGCTTCACAAAATTGCAGTTTACAAGCAGAAAAATGAATGTTCAAGCTCCAAAAAAAGTGGACAAGGTCTGATTACAAGCATGCCCAAGGCGATTGTGCCACAAAGAATAAACCTCAGAAGAAGCATTAACGGCAAAAGTAGTAGAACTAGCATTATTACATTCAAAAGCAAGAGACAAGGAGTTCGATGGAGAAAAATGAGTGAGATCCAGCTGATAAATTTTGTTCCGAAGAACGCCTCTCCACAAGATTTGATGATAACTCTTGTCCTTGTTAACATAAAAACAATCATGAAACTCGATGTATACATTATTATGTTTTAAAAATGAAGGAATGCTTAACAAATTCTTAGTGATATCCAGAACATGCAAAACATTTTTCAAATGTAGAGAACCAGTTTTGTCCGTGGTAGGAAAAGAAACAAAACCAACATGCGCAATGGGAATATGAGAACCATTATCAACCATTAAGGAGTCCTTACCAGAATAAGGAGCTTGAATTGAAAGATTATCCAGATTGGAAGTGATGTGATTAGTGGCTCCACTATCAACATACCAGCCATTTTGCCCTTGAGGAACAAAGCAAGAGGAAAAGGCATTAGTAGAGTTAAAACTAGATGAGGATGGATACTCAACAGGCAGGGACGGCGGTTGTCCTAGAACATAAGTGGTAGGAGCAGACACTGAATTACGCTAGACCAGATTTGCCTGTTGGTTTCCATTTGGAGGTGGGGCAGGAGGTCCAACAAAGTTAACATCAAACCTCTTGAAATACTTAGCCGCAGAATGACCAGTTTTATCACAAATTTGACTGACTAAACGATAGACACGACTTTTAGGAGTGAACTTACCCCCCACGACCTCTAGGATTGCTAGCCCCACGACCAACAGAAGAACCACCTCGAGTGGCACCAGAAAACCCACCTCTAGGCTGTACAAACACAGTAAAAGCAGAAGCACCCAGATTACCAGTTGAACCAGACTCATACGCATATGTGCCATGAAAACGATTGAGACGAATGCATTTGCAAGGCACACTTAACCTCAGACAAACTTAAAGAAAGGTTTAGTGTACATAATTACACAACTCCACCTCAATCAACTGCTCATTACTAAATCCGCTTTCTGGCTGTTGTGCTTCTTCACCCTGGGAAATTTTCAACATAGACTGCTCGTCAAGCACCACATCTCTACTGATCACAATCTTGTTTGCCTGTGGATCCCAAAGCTTGTAACCCTCATTTCTCATACCCGAGAAAGATGCATTTGTCTAGACTTAGGATTAAACTTGGACCGCTCCTTACTAGGCACAAACACATAGGCTGGACAACTAAACACTCTCAAGCAAAAGTAGTCTTCTTTTCTTTTTCAATGTACTCCTCCTCTGCAACTTTCTCATCTAGAGCTAACCTTGGTGTTCTATTAATCAAGAACAAGCCATATTCACTACGTCAGCCCAAAGCTTCATTGCTAACCTCGCATTCAATCTAAGACACCCTGTCGTTCAGCTAGAGACCTATTCATCATTTCCGCCATACTGTTTTACTACAGTGTCTTTTGAACCATGTAGTACCTTAAGATACCATGCTCTTCACTGAATACCTTGAACTGAACATCCGTATGCTGAGTCCCATTATTTGATCTCAGACACTTTACCTTTCTCCCCATCTAGCTTTCTACCTCTTTCTTCACAACTTAAACTTGGCTCTTATTTATGTTGCATGAAGTAAACCTAAACTTTCCTGTAAAAATCATCAACAAACGTAAAAAAGTAAACATGTCCACATCGTGATGCCGTCTTCATTGATCCCTAAACATCCATTTGAACATTGTCAATAATGGCCTATATACATGTATGTTATAACCAGATCGGACGACAAATCAGTCTGACCACCAATTCATGGTTCAACCAGTCGAACCGATCAACAAGTGGTCGGATTGGTATAACGAAATTTAAATATGTTTTTCAATATAGCTAATATTTATTTTAAAACTAATAAACACATGTTAATAATAATATCAACATCACACTGTTAAAGGCTAACCGGGAGAGTAAAGTATTTCCAACTTCCAAGGTTGTTAATGAAATATTAGTGTGAGTAATTAATTGAATTTTTATTTCTCTCTCATCCTTTTTTAATCTTTCATCTCTCGGTTCTCTTATGTGCATCACATCGTGTCCTCGATACCAACATACATACGCATATTCCATTATTTTTTACCTACATCTTCAAAGTCTCCTGGTTCAGTCCAATCTCATCTCTCGATTTAATCTACAATTGATTCTTTGGCAAATATGTGATTATTAACATGGAAGAAGGTACAATTTCTTAAAACAGAAGAAATTGTTCAAAATTTTGCCAGATCTCAAAACAGAATGAAGAAGGAGGTAGATCTGCATTTTTTTCTCCCTAAAAGCTCTCTCTCAATTTTTCGGGTTTTTGGGTTCACCGATTTTGTGTGGTTTTTCACCGGTTTTTCCCGGTCAAATGTCAAATCCAGTTATATGCCATGAATTCGACCAAACCAAGGTCTAGTCCCCCATCATACAAGTCGAACCGGCTGCCTCGATCAGGTTATAATAACATTGCTATATAATATGTGTGGTTGTCTTAAATTGCAACTTATACTACTTTCCAAGCACACAAAAATTACAGAATTCAAGTTTACACGACTTCACACCCTTCAACAGATTCTTTTGTGAAGCTCTAGCATACCCCTCTCACCTATATGTTTTAACCACATACACCACAAGGTTGTGCTACCTCCATCAGACTCAACATCGGTAACTCCACCAACAACGATGTTACCCAACAACCTGTAAATATTTTTCGATTCTTTTTCACCCTTCGCCATCACCACTACACCCTTCAACACCTTCATTAGAACACCGTCAGCCTTATAACTACAATCATTAGAATTGAGAGTTCCTAAAACAATTAGATCTTCTCCACCTCCGAAAAATGCCTAACGTCACAACATTCTAACCACATCATCATACATTTTAATTTTGATATTTTTACTATGCCTATGATTTTACAAGTAGAACCTTAACCATAGTGAAAATACCAAAACTAACTGACTTGTAGGATCTAAGAATCGTCACGGTGCTCCGACTTCAAAGAAATCGAGAATGTAAACATCACTTTTTATGTAAATGATATTTATTGAAAAATACTCTTGTTTGGTATATTGATACGATCATGAAGATTGAAAGTGAAGAAAGGAAAGATGATTCAGAAGATCAAGGAAGGTGATCTTGTTCCTCATATCAAAGAATCAACCAAAGATCAAGATAAAGAAGGAAGGTCAAAGTTTCCCAAATTACTTCCAGTCACCGAAATTGTTGGAGAAATGGTGATTAAAGAGCTGGAAGAATGCAGTACAAATAGTGATGAGAAAACATTAAAAGGCATCGAGCTTTGAAGAGAAAAACACTTGTGTAATTCATCAAAATCTTGCATCTGTTCTATTAATGTTCATACTGTGAACGAACATCAGTAGATCATTAGATATAATTCGAGAGAATTGGGTCTAGTCTGTTCAGGAAAACACATTAATGTTCGGGAGAATCATCTTAGTATAGATTGAGGGATCATCTGTACTGATAATCATATCTGGGGGACTAGAAGGGTGTGCACATATTTAGGGGGAGTAAATATTAAACTTTATGAGGGATTCCTAAATGTGTCTGTAGGTGCAAAAGAGTATTTTCTTTACTGTACTTCTCCATGGAATATTACATGTAAGAAAGAAGGGATTCTTTCACAAATCTTACAAATAAATTTGCTTTTTGTTCTAATAAAGTTCGTACTCTGTAAGAACTTATTCATCATATATACTGTTGTTTCTTTATAAGTATTTTTGCTTAATAACATTGCACACGTGCACGAACTCTGACATTTCAGAGAACGTATCGCTATATTTACCCATCTGAATCTTCTTGTTCTACTACTTTAAAAAAATTTGAACCTTTGTTCTTATTGTTCCCCTTTAGTACATTCGGAGCAATCCTTCTTCAACAATTGCTATTGTATTTCTTGGACTTTGAGCGGGACTTCTTACTCTTCCCTTTTTTATTCTGAGTTTCCCCACGATCTTGGTTACCCTCACGAATAGTCTTTCTCCCTCATTGTTAACTTTCTTGCATTGATGAAATGTAAGTAGGTCTCCTGTGACATCCTAAAACTCCAAGGGCTCCTTCCCCCAAGTTAGAGTTGTAACCAAATTTTCGTGTAGAGAAATTAATAACATCAACGCCTTGTCTTCATCAACTTAACATCCACTCTAATCAGATCGATAGAAATCTGATTAAACATGTTGATATGTTGATTCAGATCCGAGCCATCAACAATCTTAAGCCTATATCGCATTTGCTTAAGTTATAGCTTGTTCAACAGTGACTTCAACATATAACGACTTTTGAGTTTTAACCAAACTACAACCGGTGACTCCTTATCCATGACATGATACATGATGAAATCCACCAAGCACAAACAAATTGTCACCACATCCTTGGCCTCTAACTCGCGCCAATCTTTCTCCTCCATCTTCTCGGGCTTCTTCCTAGATAGAACTTTAGCTATCCCTTATCGTACCAACAAGTCATTGACATGTCTCTGTAATAATCCAAAATTATTAGTTCCATCGAACTTTATCAGACCAAACTTACCGCTAGACCTAACCATCTAAGCTTACCCTAGATGCCAATTGTTGTGTAACAAGCACCAGAGAAATATAGAAACGCAACGGAAACATATAAATGGTAAAGCATGAAACAAGAATGCAAGATTTACGTGGTCCGATAAATTATTTACGTCTAGGGGAAAGCAAGATACGTTGATGAGAT
The DNA here is from genome assembly GCA_958295605.1 of Ajuga chamaepitys. Classification (NCBI taxonomy): domain Eukaryota; kingdom Viridiplantae; phylum Streptophyta; class Magnoliopsida; order Lamiales; family Lamiaceae; genus Ajuga; species Ajuga chamaepitys. Next base: position 12,680,617 of record OY282502.1, on the reverse strand, counting down.
ATGTATTGAGTACAAGAGTCACGTTAGCCAATTGGATCTACTTATAACCTCTAAACTCAAGATGCAAGTAATCCTAATTAGTTTAGGAAAATCTTGGAAAACCCTAACGGAAACTACTTAATCCAAAACTTGGCCCCAAGGCATTAACTTGATCCCAAGTCAAGTAATTCTAGAGGTTTCCACTATTTTAAATAATAATTCAACAATTTTCAAATCCTCATTCTTTGTATCAAACACTAAAAATAGAATAACCAAGCCAAAAATGCACGATTTTACCTCTTTTCTATTTGATTGTAACTTTTTTAAAGTTAATATTTACTACATGACTTCTAATTTTTGTAATACCAAACGAGTCAGCTTTTTGATACGATCTTAGCAATGTGGCTCTTAAGCTCAACACCCACTACCATACGGTCAAAGTTGTTGAGAGGTTAAACAAAGCCCCATAATGATGGTACATGAGAAGATCATAGAGTTGATAAGGATGAATATTGATCTCTATTGGTATATGTTCTTTTTAGGAGAATTCCAAAAATAAATTTGTGCGAAATCGGTCCAAAAAGGACAATATTATACTAATATAGAAATTAAGGTCTAGCGGTAACCCAACAAAAGCCATATAAATTGAAATTCTGTAATTCTTAAGATCACTTGTATTTATATTTTTATCTCTTAAACACTTGTTGAAAATTGATTTGGAATTTTGGGTTTTGACCCAAAATTGACCAATTTAATTAATTCAATCTATTTATTAAAAATGAAAACAAGTTGCAAATTCATAATATACGTTTCGAGTAGATGAATTTAATGTATTAATATGCTCAAAACCAATTTCGGGTGAATGAGATATTAATTGTCAAAGGTTGCAACTTAAACTTGGAAGTAGAAGAAATATGGGAACTTATCCCACATAGAAAAATTGGAGTAAGTGAATACTTCTTATTTAGTAGAGCACTTGATAAGTCGTTATCAAGTGTGCTCCCCTATGGTGGACCTTATGGTGGATCCTAGTGGGATTTTAGCCTTTGGCTAAAATGGACCCGAGGATGGAGCTTCGCACCATCCGAGCCTGGGCCCGCACGCGCATGTCGCATTGAGTCGCTTTAGAGGCGCACTTTGCACTTTATGTATGCGTCGTCGCGAGGAGTTGGAGGAGCCTTAAAGTTTTGGCCAGGTGGTCCAGATGGATGGCTCGCGGGTTTGTGGCGATTCGAGTCAGGCGGTGGAGTGACGTGGACCGGGTCCGGTCAGATCGACCCATCAGGAACCGGGTCGAAACGGATCGGGTCGGTCCAACCCCACTGGGTCGGGCCGACCGCCAGCAGGCCGAGCTGATCAAACTAGTGTGACCCGTCGTCCGCCAGGGAGCGGGTCAGCCTGCAGGTGCGACCGCCCAGCGAACTGGTGGGTCCAGTCCAAAGGGTGCAACCAAGGGGTGAAGAGGTGCCTTTCCTAAAAGGCACCACAACTCTTCAACATATATAAATAGGCCCCTCCACATTTCATTTCATTCATTCAAATTCACAAGTTCATTGAGATTCAAAAGCTTTCCAAATTCTGCATTAGTAGAGTCCGAAAGTTCCAAATATCCGAGTACGTTCACCGATAACTTCCGACTCGTTGTGCAGCGGTCTGAAGTTTTAAAGTCGTTGTATCTTGGAGGCGTTTTGCTATTAAACGTATTCCACCTGAGGACGTGGCAATTTCGTCTTACGGATATAGAGTCAAACTCTAGCCTCGACTTTGTCTGCATTTATACATCTTCGTCTATACATTCACATACCGACTACTAACAACACTATCTTAGTTAATAATTTAATTGGAGTTTCTCTGTTAGAAATTGTGGCTTCTGCGTGAAAAAAGGGTCTGGTAAAACATTAATGTCTCATTTTATTATATAAAAAGTAATTTCATAAATACATTATATATGGTTCAATAAGTTCAATCAACAAATAAAAGAAGCCATATAAACAAAAAATTATAGTTTCTAAAAAATTAGCCCTTCACACAATATCGACTGACAAAAAAATATATCTATAAAGTAATATTTTTAGGGCCCCTTTACTTCATGTGATTAGGCTGAATAAGGATAAATAATTCAGGATAGTCCAATGTTTACTTCGTTGGTATTTTAAAGTCGGGCTATCCCGGAAACCCCGGATAACACACTTTTCGAGGTATTTTTACCCTCATTGCTTATCCCACCTATTGAGGTTGGTTTATTAATCACATGTTCAGGATTCGGTTCAGTTACCTTATATACCAGTGTTCTAAAAATCGCTAGTCGCTAGTCGATCGGTTCACTGAGACTAGAGCCTAAGCAGCACCACCTTACACGAATAATTTAATTATTTAATAAATAAATAATACATAAAAAAATATTAAAAATAATAAAATAAACACCACTACCTTCAAATTTTAAAATAATTTATAGTGGGGAAAGGGGAATTTACTAAATAAGGGGTGTGAGAAGAAATTAAAAATTTAAAGGGTTCATCTAAAGTCAAACACACTAACAAGGTAAAAACTATAAAAAATATAAAAAATATAAAATTAAATTAAAATTAAAATTAAAATTCGGGCAGTTAGGCGAATTAGTCGGCGCCTAGGCGGATTAGGCTTCGACTAATCATCCTAGTCGCCGCCTAATACAGGGACAAAGTTTCTTGGCAGATTTTAGGTTAATCTGCTCGGCCTAGGGGCGCTTAGCGCCTAGGCTGTCGCCTAGGCCGAGTTTTAGAACATTGCTATATACCCAAACTAAGCTTTACTTTTGAAAATATTCAAATCTTTATCTCACTCTATTTACGAAACCCTTCAAAACTAAGAAAAGCAGCCTCTTCAAGCTCTAAAACCAAGAAGCCGTAGAACACGTCCAAGTTGTCTTGTATAAATAATACTCCCTCCGTCCCGTCCTAATTTGCACACTTTCCTTTTTCGGCCGTCCCGCCCTATTTTGCACACCCCCAAAATGGAAAGATTTCACTCACATATTATCATCATAACACACACATATTTACAAAATTGCCATTACTTTTTCTGTTTAAGAAGTGTGATAATTATGTTTTTTCCTAAACCCAATTTCATTAACCCAAAAACCTATCCTAATTAATCTACCCAAACCCAGCCCAAAATATTGAACCACCCACAGAATTTAACACACCCAGCCCATACCCAACCCATTTTCTAGAACATTACTCTCTCTCTTATCACTCTTTCTCTTCAAAACCCTAGATCTTGTTCTTGGCAGCCAAAGTGAAAAACAAGGGTTTCTTCCCCTAAATCGCCACTCTATCTAGGATTTGTGGTCCATTGGTGCTATTATTGTGTTCTTCTATTGGATCTACTAGATCTGTTCATTATTTTTTGGGTCAGATCTGGAAAAAAATGGACGATTCTCCTCCTTATGACGAAATCGCGTACAATTCGGAGGATTCTTTCGTCCCTGAGACTCAGTTGCCGGAGCCGGCGCTGGAATCTGAAGCGACTAAGGTTGATTTTGAAGAGGTGTGTTCGAAGTGGGTTGTCGTTCCAGATCCTCCGGCTCCGTGTAGCGGGCTGCTCAGAACAAAGGAACTCCGGGAGCATTACCTGGCTTGCCTCGCGATCTGGGTTCCGGCTGTTTTAAAGGTCTATGTAAAATTTTCTCACCTTTTTGAGTTTATGATACCCCAGATCTGGGCTGTGATAATGTTTATATGCGCCTACGTTTCTTATCTGATCCAATTTCTGCGTTCTTGTGCCCCTGTGTGGGCTTCGATTTATTTACATGTTCGATCTGTGAAATTGTTCATGACTTTTGTTTAGCCCTGTGCGGGCTTTCATTGAACTGGAACAGTCCTTGTATGAGTTTACTTGTGATTTTGATCTGGGCTGTTAAGCATTGTTGTGTAACTGAACCCCTGTGAGGGTTATGACTATGCTGAAAAATTTGATGTGGTTTACGTTTACACTGAAAAATCCCCTGTATGGGTTCATTTATACTGAAAAATCCCCTGTGTGGGTTATATTTATGCTGAAAAAATCCCCGGTGTGGGTTCATTTACATGAAAAATCTGTTGGTGTCAGTGGACTAGGTTTATGAGGGGATAAATTACAGATAATAGAATGAAATAATTGGTAGCTTGAAATAAATGATGTTTTTTGTAGAATTCTGATATTTCAATGTTGCCTTTTGTTGCTGGTTAAGTATGATTTGCTGAATTGGTCTTGTTGTTGAAGCTGGCAGCTTAAACTAGTTTATGGTTGCCCTTCAACTATGTTGGTTTAAAAAAAAGTGACCCTGTGATGAATTTTTCCTGAGGGTGAAGTGGGGTGAATAATTATGTTTGAACATGTACATTATGCATGAAAAACTGAAATTACTTATATTGATTTCTATGTTTATGGCCTAAACAAAATGTATACATCTATATGATAATTATGCCATAAGCATATGATCCCCCCCCCCCTCCCCCCAATATATCCTAGGCTCTGCTCTATTAATAACCCAAAGCACACATTAGACCACCAATCTCATAACTCCCACCAACATGTTCTTTTTCAATCAAATGATCAATAACCTGTCTCACTACTTCTTCTTCGACCTCTAGGGTTGTCAATAACAACCCCTCCTTACTCAAATGGCTCTTGCCCAGATGTGGTAGCTTGTAGTTGTTGTGGCCCTTCTGTTTCATAATTTCTGTCATGCATGCTTGTAAACTTAGGAACACATTGTTCAGTTTGTATGCCTCCAGTTGTTCATATGTTGTTATGACATTCTAAACAAGGTCCTCCACATTATATGACGATGTTTCAATCTGTAGCGATTGAATGGCTCTGAAAAAACCTAGGTCTAGGATATTAGTGTCTGGTGAGTTGGGTGGTTGAAACATTAGCTGAATATCAAACCCATCTGTTGATGCTGCCTGTCTAAATTCGGGGTCGAAATTGCTTATATGTGGCTTCGCATTATCCTGTTGAATCAAAATCTGCCGGCTTGCATTTCGTGGCCATTTTGCCTTTCTGGCAGGTATAATATGAAATTTTAACCCGTATGGCAGTAAATGTTGAAAAAAAAAACATAAACTTTTTGTAATATCACCAATGCAACTAATATTATTGTGAAATTGCATTTAGGAGACTTATAAGAAGATGATTGCTAAGTGATGAAAATTTTCTGATAGCATAGCGTACCTGTTGCAATAGGCAGTCTCTGATTACTTGCTTGTTGATGCTTTCAATCGATTTAGTTACTAAAGTCCCTCGAACTCGATTTCTGTTGTTTCGAAGAACGGGTTCAGTTGTTGTGAATGGAAAAATACCATTTTTTCCATCAACATTAAATCTCCTTCAACCGAAAATTGAGGTCTAGAAACGGCACACATAAACATGACCTTAGTGATAAACCGTTTGCTTTTACATGACCTATATGTGTCCTCTTCTTCCTCCAATTTATATGCCCTTTCAGTCGCTCTTTGCATGTAAAACCACTTTTCATCTATATGAACAATGTTGTGCATCGTATTGCACCTGATTTTTTCCAGCTGTGAATCTAGATGCAAGTTGGTTAAACTGAATTTTAACCTTTGTAGCATGTTTGCTTCGGTTAATGTTGGCTTGATTGCGTTTGTATGGGGTTTGATTACCCCTGTCAAGCACCTTCCAACTTGGCTTTTACTTGCCTTCAACTCTTTAGCTAGCCTTCTTATACTGCCCCTTTTACTGAATGGAATAGCTTTGAACTCCTTGATGTCCAATTCTGCTGGTTTCGGACCAACAGTCCGTTTTTGTGCTAAAAATGTAACCGGTGACCCTTCGGCTATTTGTTTCTTTGTAGATTCCCATATCAAATGAACCGTCCGGCGATTGACTCCATATGATGTAGCTGCTGACCTGATCTTGCCATAGTTGACAAACCCGTCGGTCGAGTTGGCTAACAGATGTTGCGCGATCATGGTCCAGTCTGATGGAGAAATGTGAGATTGTTTTCGATTGTTAGGCATATTCACTTTTCTGTTCTAGTTTTGGCAGCTCATAAATGTTGAGTAAATGTTGTTGTAACAGCTTTTATAGAGCAGTTTTGGCTCTAATATTTTGATTTTTTAGGGGGAAACTTGAATTGTAATTGGCCAATATATTTAGAGGGAAAAACTGATGTAATGCCTGTTAATTTTTGTTGTGCGAGGGAATTTTTCCCTGGAACAGTTTGGTGAAATTTGAATTTTCGGGTTGGTGAATTTGATTTTTTTTACATCTGTAGTGATTTTCATTTTGAATTATTCAATAGGTTTAAATTCTGAGAAATGAGGGAAAGATTAATCTTTCCCTAAGCTGGCAGATTGATTTTGTTGACTAGTCAGCTTAAACAGTAAAAAAAAAAAAAATTCTTAATATACGCGTCGGACCACCTGTGCAATTTAGGTCGGGACGGAAGGAGTAGAACATAATCAGTTGTAGTAAACATTGGATGAGATAGCCCAATTTATTCCAATATCTCGTTCTAATACACAATAATCTTATACAACCTATTATCCACAACCTAAAGTAAACGGACCCTTATAAAACTGAGGGAGTATAATATAAGATTGTGAACATCATCTCATACGTGGAACTACAACATATAAAATATTCATTCATTAACAGGAATTTTTTAAGACTATTTTGTAATTGAGAAAAAAGGGATAAAAGATGAGATACGTATTTTGCAAGTAACATTGGTTTTAAAGAAGAGATATTGAATGAAATTAATACTAGAAGCAAAGAGTGGAAGAGAATGGTTTTGGGGCGGGGTTGATGATTAGAGTTCAAATGATTGTAGGACGTAGGGATGTCGCCCCACCAGCAGACAACATCACACGCACGCCCGCACTTTGGATCCCTACTTTTGCTACACTTAAACCAAAGACTACCTTTTATTTTTTAACAAATAACAAATTATTTCATCAACAACACGTACCAAAAAATGTGTTGTCTTTCATTTTGACTTATTCTAAAATATTAAATGGAACATCCGTTTATTACTAAACACGAGTCGAATCTTACTACATAATAAAAGAAAATCTTCTATAAAAAAATTACACAAATTTTCTTGTCTAATCGCTTTCTAAAAATAGTAGCTTTAAATTATAATTAATATAATAAGAGATTTGTGGATGTGTGTGTATATATAGGATAAAATTTTCCGAAAATTAGTTCCAAATTTAAATTTTATTGAAAATTTGCTATATAAAAAATAATTGACAACTTTTGATTGATTTATTTTATAACAAAAAATAAAAAAAAATTAAAAACCAAATAATTTATGGTGAATTTTCGTGTTTAATGTAAAATATAACAAATTAATCTTTGTCATGGCCTTTAATTTGACATCTACGTTGCATATTTTAAAATAATTTATATTAAAAAAATGATTGTTTGTCGATTATTTAGATTAGATTTATTTATGTAATATAAGTTGAATTCTTTGATCGGGTCTGATATACAAATCAAAATTAAATGAATGTTAAGATTTTTTTAAATACTCATTAACTAATCTTTTTGAAATATTAGTTAATCTTTTTATATATTTTAAAATTTTGTTTTTATTTCATGAACAAATTCATATATCTATGTTTCCTACAATATTACAAATGTAACGAAATAGCAAAAACTAACTAATTTCAATTTCCAGGTTCACAACCAATATTTGTTTTATTTATAAAAACAAAAAAATAGCGGAGGAACACATATGCTCACGTTAGGGATGGAAATAATTTAGAGATTCTGCTGTAATTTTTTTATCTCTCTCCCTCAAATGTTTTAAGTATTCCAACATAAATGCACAATTTTTTTTAATCGATTTCTTTTATTTGCAATAGATAAAAAGCATACTTTTTTCTTATTATTTAATCTGACACTGATATTCTATACTTTTGATATAAATATATTAATAAAAAATTATTTGTTGGTTGATTATTGTGCTTAGATTTGACTACTTATTGTAAGTTGAACTATTTACATTGGTTATAAGTTACGAATAAAAATAAATTATATAATAATTATTAATAAAATTAAATGTTATTAGAAACTTAGGGTATGTTTGCTTGGGGCTGGGGTGGCTGGGCTTGGGCAAGTGGATGGTATTAGTGGTTGGGGTTGTGAAGAGAGTGATGTTTGAGCCAAGCCCCTTTAAAACAAACATCAAGTGGGTTGGCCTAACCGGTAAATAAATTTAATTTTGATTTTTCTTACGAGTAAATAAATTTGAAATCGGCCACCGTCTGACAGGTGAATTGCAGTTATGTTTTGTAAGGTGTAGGGTGTAGATACCCACCCTTTAATTAGTAGAGTTTGAAATCAAATGAGTGCCCTCATTTTCAAGAAATTCCTACGAACATGATGAGAAATATATAAGATTTAAATTGAGATGGTGGAATATATTATATTTGATTTGTTCTGATTAGATTAAGCAATCATACTATTCTTTAAGAAAATATCTGTGTCTTACTTTCTAAACTGGGAAAGAGAATTAAATGATAATGTTACTTGTAGTGGACAAATGGTCCTCTCTACTTTTAAAGGATTGACATATATATTTTAAAGAAAAAACTCAATTCAACTTAATTCCTTTATTACCCAAGAACATAAGGATGATGAAGCCAAATGAAATGGTAGACCAAATTTATCCTAAATTGTGTTTCACATGATATTTTAATAGAGAAAAGTAGATGAAATTATATTATGTTGTTAAAAAAATTAATATGGAAGCAAAGGATGATGAGGAGAAATTTGTAGAGAAGGGAGACAAAGATATGTAGGAGCACGTGTAGAGGAGCATGATATGGGTGGTCCACGTGAGGTCTGGAATATAAGGAAATTGATTTCATTAAATAAGAACGGTTAGCAGGCAGCAGGAGGGTTATTTAATTTGCTGTCCCACGTGAACTCCACTCTTGCATGTCTCGCCCCAACTTAATGACCTACCTCACAAACGCCACTATATATGTTTAGAACTGCGGAAGATATTTGATAACATCCAACTCTTAATTTATGATTGTCTTTTTCTCACACAAACCAAACCAATTACCCAACAAATTCTTATGTTTCATTAGTTTAACTAAAAATTCAAATATCAGCTTTTACACAACAACTTACATGTCACTCAATAAATAAACATGTAACTTTGAATTTTTGGTTTATACACCTTTGCTCTCTTTCTTCTAATTATTCGAAAATAAAAGAATGTATAATTAATGCATAAGAATCTTATTTCGAGACAAAATAAATACTCCCTCCATCCCGAAATAATTTGCACTCCACCCATTACGTGAAATAAGAAAGAACTGTTCTTTGCTTTTTAGTTGACTTTTTCAAAAGTGAAGATTGAATGTGGAGATTTTAAGAGTGGAGATTGTACATAAATTTCATTTTTAAGGATGTGCAAATTATCTCGAGACGGATAAAGTATAAGATTTATAATTGTGCATACCAAATTTTAAATTTTTGGATCCGCCACCATCTTATGCATAGTAAGTGTATGTGAGTCATTATAGTTGTAAAAGTATATTTATATGCCACAAACACATGGGTCTAATTATATAAGACGGGTTGAATTAGTTTTATTTAACATTTTATTATTTCAATTATTAATAGAATAAAATCGCATACCTCAGTCTAAACTTGAATTATTGTAAATCTTATGATTCTTATGTCTCTTTCAATTTTCTAGCATAACATTTTTTTTCCTTGGCCTACTCAAATTATATCATCTATTGCAAGCATTACATTAGTGAATATATTTTTAAACCTTTTTTAGATATGTGACTATAATAATATTCAACGCATAGATATATCTGATTAAAATTGATCCATTGTACATATCAATAGTATTTAAAATTTACTCAATACCATTACTAATGCATTTATAGTTACGGTAAAACTAGGGATCAAAAACTCGCGAGAAATTGATGAAATCCTGCCGATTTCTCGCTAAAATGGGCTTACCGAGATGATATGCTACTGATGTAGCATTTTGTCCAGATCTCGCCGAGAAACTCGCGAGAAATCGCGAGATCTCGGCTTCGCGCTCAGTGCGCTGTGCATTTTTGCCGCCTATCGCCAAAATATCGCCAGTTTTATTTTATTTTCTTCCCAGGCAGGATTGCTTTTGATTTTATGGTTCAACTTTGCAAAATTTGTAGTATTTGAGCACGCCTACAGCTGTAAAAGGCCAAGATGCCTCACTTTGTTTGATTGATGTGATTTCAGTGTGCAGAAATAATAATTCTGTAAGGGAGAATTCGTGTATAAATGTGGGAGGAGTTCTATTAATTTGTAGAACACAAATATTGTGCCAGCTAAGTTCACTATAAAATAGAAGAGGTTACTGGGAAGTAGAGAATTCGAGATTTCGTCCAATTTAAAGTGTCTACACAGCCCCGAATCAGCGAAGTACTGCGGTAAATTTAATTGATTTCGTCTAGATTTTAATTCTTTAAAGTTGATATGATACAATTTTTTTAAGCTATTCCTAGTATAATACTCGTGTATTTAGTATTTACACATTGATAGGATATGAACGAAGATGCGAATTGAGAATATTTTTGTTTTAGCGGTATTCACATATCTAAATTCTCATTTAATTTATCTTGAACCGACTTTGTGTTAGTGTAAACTGAATAATGTTTAAGTGTTAGAAACATGCCAAAATAATAGTTATTCTAATCCCTAAAGTATATAGATACTTACAGTAAGTATGGGAGCAACACTTATAAGGTTCTTAGAAAAATATATGTCATAATCATAAAATACAGATATCTGATTGGCTCCTCTAAAATCAAGAAATAATGAATTTGACAAAATCAATGAATTTTTATGACTAAGGGAGTTAATTATATAAGATTGTATATTAATTAATGAAAAAATTATTTTATGTGAATGAATAAAATAGGACATAAAAAGGATAAAAAGAAAAGGGGGAGTAGTTGTTACTTTTGCACCGCATGACTGTTAAAATAGTTGCCCAAATTATATCCAATATCAAATTAAAGGAAAATAAAATAATAACAAGATTCTTGGTTGGTGTATAATATTGCAAAATTGTGAATTTTAAAAGTTTATTTGATAGGGCACAGAATGAGTGAAATTTGCGAATAGTTTAGGCATTGTTGCTTATGCCCATATATATATATATATGTCAAAGAGGTAGGCAATAAAAGATGGGATTCATTTTATTAAATTACATCAAAGAATTATAATATTTTTAGATTAAAATAAAGAGCTACAAATTATGACTTTAGCTGAATTTATATTAATTTGTTCTTATGAGATGTATTGTTCTATTACATTTTTGTAGATAACGGTAAAGATATATAATCATAAGGATGCTTAATTATAACGATGAAAATAATGTTAGATAATATTATAATTATATACACATAAATATATGCGCTCATTTGTTAGGATTGTTATTATTATTATTATTAGTTACTGTTTAACTAAAAAATTGAGGTTTCTATTTCATTTTTGTAGATAACGGTAAAGATATATTTTGGTAAGCATGCTTAACTATAACGATGAAAATGTGTGAATAGAAATGGCGAGCGGCGGCGATGCTGGTGATCGAAGGTCCTCAAGACTTGACTACGCACGGAAATACGCTAGTGTCATTCCAAATAATAAAACTGCCACCATTTGTAACTTTTGCGGCATCCAAAATTCAGGAGGTATAACTAGGTTCAAATATCATTTGAGTGGCACAGACCCAGAAAAGAACGTTGTCCCTTGTAGGAAAGTTCCACTGGACGTGAAGAAAGAGATTTGTCGCCTAATTAATGCCAAAAATGCAGCCAAAGGGAAGAAAGCCGAAAAAATAGTTGATATAAGAGCAGAATTACGGCAGGGACTATCACAGGAGACGAAGACGAATATGATGAAGACGAAGATGATTACATCGCATGTCCGCCGGACCTTAATCCGGCTGAGCGAAGTGACTACCGAGCTGTCGTTAAAGCATCGAGGGCAAGCGAGTGGGAAAGAGAACAGACCCAGTAATTTGGTAGTAGTAGAGGCGGGAGTCCCAACAGGGGAAAGGGACCATAATCTTCCCAATTCTATCGGGCCCAGAGTGGACGATCGACCAACTTTGAACCCTGTCCTGCGCCGACCTATTATAAATCCGCCGACGCACGGCAAAAGAGGCTAAAGAGTATGTTTTCTGACACCAACTTAAAGGAAAAGTTGGGCAAAATGGTCAGCAAATTTTTCATTTATGATAATTTACCACCGAATAAAGCTTCTTCTCATCACTTCAAGAAGATGATAGCCTGTGCCTAAGAATTAGGGCCGGCTGTTGCAACCCCTACTCCATATGAGATAAATAACAAATATCTAGACGCGGAGTATGAAGAAATGCAGGAGTACGTGAAAGCTCAAAAGCAAAAGTGGGAGACGTACGGGTGCACATTTATGGCGGATGGATGGACCGGGCCGACGAAGATGTCCATAATTAATTTTATGGTTTATTGTAAGGGAACAACTGTGTTTCTGAAATCCGTGGATGCATCAAATAGGATAAAGGATAATGAATACATTTATGGGCTACTCAGGGATGTTGTGCAGGAGGTCGGGAAGGACAATGTTGTTCAAATTATAACCGATAATGGATCGACTTATGTGAAAGCCGGTAGAAAGCTACAATAGCGGTACAACTTATCCTAGACCCTGTGTGCTACTCATTGTATTGACCTCATTTTCGAAGAGATCGGCAGTAGAGATAGCATCAAAGCAGTAATTGCAGCGGCGAGGCAAATAACCAACTTCATCTATAATCAAGGTTGGTTACTTGCGAGGATGAGAGAGGTCTGCCAGGGAGATATTGTTAGGCCCGGAGCAACACGTTTTGCAATTAACTACATTGCCTTAGACAGCTTGAACAAGAAAAAATCCCTGCTGAAACAGATCTTTACTAGTGATGAGTGAGCCGCCAATAGACTCAGTCAAACAAATGTTAGCAAAGAAGTGGAGCGCAACGTGCTTGACCACTCATTTTGGGACGGAGTTCAACACGCAGTGGCGATTTTTGAGCCAATTCATCAGGTGCTCCGAGTGGTTGACATAGAGGTTGTTCCAACTATGCCGATCTTGTATGACTTGATTCGGGTTATGAAAAATAAGGTCCAGTCAGTTAGATCAACGCAGTGGATGACAAAGATTATTGAGTCTAGATGGGACCGTACACTATCTCATCCACTACACGCAACAAGTAACAATGTTGTTATTATTTACTTTAGTTTTTGATCATACAAGAATGATTGGTTTTTCATAAACAATATTGCATAATTTTCGTAGCCTACTACCTAAACCCGAGATACCAGTACCTTTTTGGAGTAGGAGAGGATGCAGGGCTTATATAGGCAGTCCTTAATGTTTTCAATAAGCTACTTCCCAAAACCCCCGGTGTTGCAAATTTCGGGAATGAGGTTAACTTACCACATTTAAAAGTTGCTAGTATCTCCTTTCAATTAAAATAAATATAGTGACCTAATTATTCTTGTTGGGACTTGTGCAGCTCATCTGTTTTTGCGATGGCAGAAAATCATTTGGTGACCGGACCACCGTGGCTGCCAGATATACAATGACGGCATGTAAGTTTATTTTGAATTCGTTCTTAATTTGGCAGAACTTACAGCAAATTGCAACCATTCAATTTATTGACATCCCCGCTAATTTGACAGCTGAATGGTGGGTTGTGCACGGTACTTCAGCACCGACGGTGAGACAACTAGCCATGAGAGTACTGGCACAGATGGCATCATCTTCTGCATGAGAAAGAAACTAGAGCACATTTTCTTTGGTACACACGAAACAAAGAAATCGTCTTGGTTATCCAAAACTTGAAAAGCTCGTATTCTGCTACTATAATATGGAGTTACGGATACGAGATTTGGAGGCTGGAGCAGATAGGGTTGCTGAGCAGGAATTCCTAGATTTAGTGGACATCACCGGTGAAACTGAAAATGAAGAGGGTGATCAGCTTTATCAATGGATTCGGCCAGCACACCTAGACGATGACGAAGGCAATCCTAATCCTCAGGTCGCTCATGCGGCTAGCCAAGTCGGAATTGATGTGGATCAGGTAATGCGTGAGGAAGTTGGTGTATCAAGTATTGATGCTACAGAGTCACCGACCGGGAGCTCATCAGATGAGCACAGAAGTGATGCCGGTGGCGGTAGCGGTGGTGGACGTAGACAGAGCAATGAAGGTTACCTAAGTCCAAGGGAAATGAGTCCATTCATTGTTGAGGGGTTGTACACACACGCTATCCAAGATGAAGACCACGGAAGTAGGGCTGGAGGTCCAGGGATAGGGGCTATTAGCAAAGATTACACGAGCCGACGTGGTCGGAACCGTGGCACGAGCTCAAATGCAGACATCGCATCCCTCTCCTCAAATTTTGACTCAATGAGTATGAGCACCGACCGAGATGATATGTATCCTAATTTATTTCCACATAAGATTGCAGACAGATCACTCAATGATGCCTGGACTGATCGTAGCATGTCCAATGACACAACCCCTTACATGCTATATGAAGGTCTATGTTATGATTCTGGGTACATTCTTGCGATTACATCAATGCCCAATATCCTCATATCGAGCCTCATAGGAATTCATTTTGGTGCTAGAAAGCAATAATGTATAATGAAAACAGATCAGAATGGTTACTTGATATCCGGCCAGTGTATGTAATGTTTCTTATTTACCAACTCATTGTATTTGCGCGAATTTGGCTCTATTTTTTTTTTTTAATTAGATATCAGAATTTAACTAGGTTTATGACAATCTAACAAATATCGTGATAAATTAAGTGTTTTAATACATTTTTCGGTGTTTTTCAAAAAATTCCACCGATATTCCGATATTAATCGATATCTCACTGATATCTCCATAAATTGAAACACCGATATCTCCGTAAATACCGATATTTTCGTCCTTGGGTAAAACTACCGGGCACATTGTGCCCGGGGCGATTTTTTTATTTTTTATTTTTTGTTAATTTTTTTTTATAAATGTATGAAAAATTATTAATGAAAAATTATTTATGAAGACGATAATTTAATTTTTAACAATAAAGCTTGATTAGGGGTCAAAAAAAGAATAAAAAAGACGCCAATTTTTTTTTAGATTGCTTTAAAATGATAGTTAATGTTTCTTTTTCGTCTTGTGGTGTTTATCAATTATATTTATAGTTGCAGTTAGTAGATGATCGAAAAAAAGAAAAAAAAAAACACACAAAAAAAAAATGTGTGCCCGGACACAATGTGCCCATTTAAGCATGCCCTTATAGTTATTACACTAATACATTACCCGTGAATAATATTCACGGGCCTGTTTAAATTTTGTTTTACTTTTCGAAAACTTTTATTTTATGAATATATTTATGTTTTTTAAAAAAGGGAAAACATTAAAACCTTAAACAATTATAAACGTAAATCATGAAATTTGATTTCTTTTCTAATTCAAATGATTTTAAAATTATTTTAATCCTATAGTTTTGAGATATTATAATGATTCTCGCAGATCACATGTTCATTTTCTTTATCTTTTATCATATAAAGAATAGAGGGTCATGTGCAATTTTGATAAATTCATTATGATCAAATTTGAGTTGTTCAATATATAAATTTATTGTATATTTGAAGCCATTTGTTTTCAGTTGGTTGCGATAGTAGACATAAATTCAGTAGAAAGTTTGCAATAATTACAATTACTCATATATGTATTATACAATAATTGTGGTATAAAATATCTCTTAAATAATTGAGGTTATCAAGTCTCGAGAATTATCTAAAAATCAAGTAAATAGAAGACTAATCGAATACATTCACTAATCCTAGTTATATAATTCAAAATTATATATAAATGGGTAATTAATAATCATGAGTTGCTTTCATATATTTTTCTTTTGAGCAAGACATTCAGTAGGTATTGCATTATTAATAATGTCAAATTCATTACTATGTAGTCACTAATTTGAATAAATTTTCCTTCAAGTTTTTTTAAATTATTTTATTGTTATATTATATTTTAGAATATTTTTTTTAATTGTTAAATTAATCCCTTGCATAAGTTTTATAATTTAGGTATATAATTTTTTAATCACGCGTGCACTGATGTCAATCTTTAATCATGCACTTTTTGATAAAATAATTTATCTTATAAAATTGTGATATATTAAAAATGAAAGTTGAATTAGTAAATCATTAAAAAAATCCTAACTAAAAATTGTATCAAATTTATGATATACTATGTAAATCATGACAAAATTGAATTTAAACATTTAAATAATAAAAATAGAAATTTTGAAGATATAAATATTAACTATTAGTTTTTATTCTCAAAATTCTAAGAAAATGACACTTGTTCCAAAATTCTAAGAGAATGACACTTGTCCAAGTGGTTTCTCTCTTAGTATATAAGGGATAAGGGATTTTCATACATATCTTTTATTACTTTTATATAGGAAATTTTTTACTTTTAGTCCCATCACTTTGGAGGGTCCCAAAAAAGTCTTCTTAGATGAGAATTTTCAATTGTAGTCTTGTATATTACGAGATTATCCAATTTAAGGAATTTTTTTTCTTTTTAATCGAAAATCACTAAACTCTCCCGAAATCGTCAGGTGGTGCGCACATATATATGCTCTAAGTTGGACTTTCATATTGTGCACTATTGATGTGGCCAGCCCCTTGGCATAACACCAAATATGTTTTAGTTAAGATAAAATTAAAATTAAAATTGGAGTAACATGAGCGTTAATTTGTTGGAGAGTGTTCTTCTACACGAGTCATCTTCTGCTTCCTCATTATATGTGTTGTGGACTCCATTACTCAAACCTTAACACATAAATCCATCCCTACCCACCTCCATTTATGCAACTATGGCATGGTTGAACTCTTTTGCCCGAAGCATGAATATGTACCTCAGTTCCTAAAATCGTTCAATTAGAACTTAATTATTTTGTGGGTCGGACCCTAGCTTCCACCATTTCTAGAGAGTGGTGGTGGTGGTTGATATATTGCAGAAGAAGAAAAAGAAGTAAATAGAAAACCACGAGAGTGCGAAAAAACCAAAATTTATCAATTAATATTTGTTTCTTCAAATATGTATTTGTAATTTTATGGGAGTGTTTGTGTATTGAAATTTATTTGTTGACCTGTAAATTTTAATAACTTATTTTTTTGTTAATTTGTAGACTATTTATAAAAAAAATATTCAATTTTTTTAAAATATAAATGTTTGTATATGTTTTGATAATGTAATTTTTTTTTTATTTTTTTTTGAAAAAAATTTCATCTTCTAGAGATTATCGAAAGATTTAATATTGTATATTTTAATTGAATTTTTGAAAAGATCATTTTTATCTCACATAATTTAAGATTACAAGTTTTTTTAAAAAAAAAATTAAAGTTGATGTGGCAGATGATGTAGAATATTATCGGTAAAAAGGAAGTCGATGTCCCTCAAACATCATCTAAGTCAATATACAAATATCATGTCTGCAGAAATTACTGGAAAGCGGAATTTTAGAGCATACGTGCACGACACATGACGGTTTCCTACGACTTTAGTAATTTTCGTCAAATATCCTCAAATTTAATAATCTCGTAACATACAGGACCAAAATGGAAATTTCTCAACATGCAGAACTTTTTTTGTACCTGCCCTAAATTATATGACTAAAAATTAAAGTTTTCCCGTTTATATATAAATTACTTTTACAGTCTTTCCAATCTTAATAATATAATATATAATTAATGACTTTATCTTATATTTTTTGAATTCAATAAAATTTGTATATAAAGTATTATTTGCTCTAGTTATAATGTTTAAAAATATTACTTATAAGTATATAAATATCATCCACTAAAAATAAATGCAATATATAATAATCTTATTTCCTACGGGCATAGTATTTGATTTATATTTACTTATTAATGCACATATAAAGAATTATGTCATGTAGAAGTATATATTGGTAGTTTAATTTAAATATGACTAGTAAGATTACATGTATGCCTAGTTATGAAATATTATCTTGCTAATTTTATAGTATGAATCATAATTTAATACTCTATATTTCGCAAAGTTTGTTTATACGAAAATGTTGGTACACTTTTTCTCCATTTGTTAAATAATTCATATAATTATACCTAAAATTCTTGGGCTTTATTTTACATTGTCAACTACATTTCCATTAGTTGCTTCTTGTTTCATTACTATTATTTTTTCCTTCTATATTATTTGTTTTTTACGGTCACCACTTAATCTTAACATGACATCTTCTTTTCCTTTATTTTGAAACAAATATTGTGTCCTATTTTTATACTTAAACCTATGTAGATGTAAATTTTCTCCACGTATTATCACATAATGTTTTCTCTAACAAATAAAATTTCGTACTTTAGTCTTAACTCCAATGATCATAACATCTTGTAATTTTGATATTTCTCCCTAGATTGGTGCTCAACATTTAATTTATTTTGTATATTCAACTATATTATCTATTGAAAATGTTATATTTGTTGATAGTTCTTAATGATTTTTTAAATGTAATTAAACATATCATGTTGATGTTATTTAAATATAGGATTAAAACCAAAAGCTCAAAAGATTCATATATCAAATATTATTTTCTTTTAATTTAATGTTTACTAATATTTCTTAGTAAGAATGTAGATTTTCTTTAGATCTCTTGACCATGAAATTAAAATGATTTTCTACGACATTGGTCTCTTTTCTCAATAATCCCTCTACTATTATTTTCATGTTTTTCATTTACTTTATCAATATTTATATAGAAGTGTTAATACACTTTTTCTCAATTAATCACACAATTTCTTAATTTCCATAATTATGTTATAATATTTATTTTTTATTTGACCATTTTCATAAAATATGTCATACTCCTTATTACCCTCCCTTATATGTGTTTAAGTTTCACATATGTTTCACCCTTAAAAATGCATATACAATTAATAATAGATTGATTATATTATAAAATAATAATTTTCTGCTATGAGTGCAAGCATTTTGATTTATCGATATTTCTTAAATGCAACTTCTATCAATTACTATCTTAATAATTAATGTACGATGATGCATCATATGTTAATATTCTAAAATACTCATTTAGTATTTTAATAAAATTATAATGTGCATATCTCCTTGGACGCTCTATAAATTCACCTATAATTATACTATTTCAACTATCTATAATACTCCTTTAGTCCCATAATGGGAAAAAAATATTTTTAGTCTTGTATATCAGGCCTTGTCTAGTAAAAATCTTGTATGTTAGAAAATTTCGATTTTAGTCCTGTTTGCTTCAAAAGTTGTCCAATTTAAGGACACTGACCATCACCAACGGCCAATTTGATAGCAATTAATCACGTGTGACGCACGTGACTAATAAATTTGAGAAAGATGAAGAAAGAAAAATAAAATAAAATACACCTCATATGAAAATTGGGGTTTAACTTTTTTTTTTTTTTTTTTTTTTTTATGGCGAACTACTAAAGTAATTTAATTATTTGACATATTATCTGGACAAATACTTGACTTATAAGCATTAGCACGAAAGCCCTAAATTTATTAGTCTATTTTAGGCTAAATTGGTCTTCGGTGATGGTTAGTGTCCTTAAATTGGACAACTTTTGGAACATACAGGACTAAATTGAAATTTTCTAACATACATGACTTTTACTAGACAAGGCCTAACATACAAGACTAAAAATAAAATTTTACCGTCCCATAATAAAGTCTTGTGTTAAAAAAATTCTGATCCCAAAATAAGAGACCTGTTCCAAAAGTCAATGTCTCGTTTTATTAGTCAAAGTAAAAATTGATTTTTTGGATTAAATAAATAAAATAAAAATAAGATTAGTCATGAGTTTGAATTGGTAGTTTTCAGTAAGTTGTATCTTCATCAAAATGGTCAATACATATGTATATGTATATATATACACACACACACACACATTTTCACATGTATGATACAGGAGGAGTATAAGTTTCAATGACACTGCACTTTCTTTTTAAAATTATCGCCTTTACTAGGTTGTGACAACTCTTGTATATTTTATACTACACTATATAACAATGGGTAGATTGCAGATCGACATCTCAACTTTTCGTATTTTTTCACTTTGCCATATAAAAAGATTCCTTAGCATATAGCTATCTAGACTTATAATTTATTGTGAATTGCATTTAGAAAAACATCAGTCACCCACAATTGGGCTAGTCCTAAGGGTAGTCTAGGGGGTGACGAGGCTTCTACATTTTGGGGGGCCTTTATATTTCTACTAATATTATGTATTTTTTTTGTATATATATATAAAATAGCCGGATATGATAATGCAAATAATTTTAGTGGCACCAATCTTCTGATTGATAATTAATTAGCCTATCAAATTCTTTTAGTATTAGTAGGACCATCAAATAAGATATATAAAAAAATAAAAGGGTAAAGAGAAAGTTAGAACCACAAAGATTGACTTGATTAGTAAAAAAATTACAATATGAAGATATGCACATTGATGTTGAAATAATTACTTTGAAATGTTTGATTTCTTATTTTGAAAAATATAAAGATGAGGGTTTTGAATATTCTAAGTTGGAAACTAAACCTGTTTTTCACCAAAAACGTAAAAATTTCAGAAGATACAATTTGATGAAAACTCCGATGAAACTTCATTGTCTCCCTAGGAATTTTTAGGAACCAATATTTTTTATGAAACGAATATTTCTTACTATAGTTGATATTTCTATTTCATCTCTCATGAGTATATCTGAACAATTAAATGTATTTGAGAATTTATTTAATTTTTCGTTTAATCCAAAAAGTCGCTTTCACTGGATGATACTAGCTTACATGAATGTTGTAATAATCTTCAAGGGTTATCTTAGTTATAAAGACAAAATTGATATTGATGTTGAGACGCAAAATCAAATATTGAGGTTCTTGAGTTTGTGAATACTCTAGATTGTTTTCCTAATGTTTCCCATTGCTTATAGAATTTTACTTACATTACATGTTATTATAGCTTCAGCATAAAGAAGATTTTTAAAACTGTTAGAAATTAAAGCACATAAAGCACATACACACGTATATGGGAATCGATATACCTCAATTGAGTTGCAGCGGAACGTATTCGGTTGATTCCCAGATCATACTCTGATTCGTCTACTAGCCCGTCTGGACGAATACTACTAGAGCATCCGCCGTCGTGTCCACACCCTAGACTCTTGGAGGACTCCAGTGATTCTCCAAGATAGAGAATTAGAGAGCAAAAGGGAGAAAAATATATTATGTGGTATTAACTTTCCGTAGTATATGAATACCAGTATATTCGTATATATACTAGTATGGGAGAGATCTATCTCCTATTATGGATAAGATCTCCATCCCTATCGGGAATATATCTAATAAGATATTAAATATGTCGTCAGATATATATCCCAACTATATTGGGATCCATCAGATATGGATGCAACCAACATCTCCCACTCATACAAATCTGATCCGACTTATTCAAATCCGAAAGACTCCACAATTCTCATCATCATATCTCTTCTTTCATACAGAGACTAAGGCGTGCGACCGAGCGAGAATAGAATGGACCAAAGTGAGGAGAGTTATATTAAGTTATCACCCAACTAACATAACTTATCAACTCAGGAGACTCGCTGTGTACCCCAAACTACGTGGTTGCACTAGACCAAACATCTCTGACCCCTCTTATGCATATAAAGCATGTTTGATCCCTCAATTGTATCTGTGCTCATTACTATGTCAAAACTAATTCGACTTAGTCGACCGGCCTATGAGCCATAGTACACAAGTGCATTACCAGCTTAGTTTTTCCTTGGCCTCTAATATCAATCTGCTTGGACTTGACAGCTTTCTTAGTCATGCTCCGGCAGACCGTATCAACCATGGCCATTGAACACATGCTAAAGTAGCGTCATCAAGCTTACACTTCATGACAAAGTCCAAAGTCCCAAAGGGCACAAAAAACACTATAAGAGCTCACACAATGACGAAGCAGGGATCTATTCAGTCACTCCTCTTACTAAGGTCGTCATTAAGCACATGTAGTATGAATACATGCTATGATGGAGCTCTCACTCAAATTTGGGCATGTCACGCTCTGAACATCATACGAGTCTTAGTCCAATCGCTCTTCTAGCGTCTGACCTGCGGACCACTTAGGAATTTGTCTCCAACACAACTCCTAATGATTCGCACACTCGGCTATTAAGAAGCTTTTATGAAGTTAGGACATTTCTTCATAATCGATCAAGTATGATCTCATCCTGGCCTCTTGCCAAGGCGACTATGGGCAACAACCTTTCGTGTTGTTCCTTTCACGAAGGTGATCACTCAAGTGTTTGATCCGCCAGTCTCATCCTGCTCGCTTACCAAAGCGCCAGGGCGATTTTTCATGTGAGTGGGACAATCCAAGCCTTGTGACATATCACACATAATAGACACATTACTTCTAACATATAATAAGGGCATAGCCTCCTGAACTGCAGATGTACAAGCGATGTACTCTGCTTCCATAGTGGATAGAGATATACAAGGCTGCTTCTTGCTACACCAAGTGATAGCAGCACCACCTAACAAGAATGTATATCCCGATGTGGATTTGCGTTCATCTCTATCTGCTGATCCATCAGCATCGCTGTAACCAAGTAGCTTCAAACTGCCACCGTGATAGCACAAAGCTAAATCACTTGTCCCTTTTAGATATCTAAGTATCCTTTTGACTGCAGCCCAGTGAGCGCATTCGGGATTACTTTGATACCTACTCACCATCCCTACTGCAAAGCACAAGTCTGGTCGAGTACACATCATTGCGTACATCAAACTCCCTACCGCGCTTGCATAAGGAACCTTAGCCATGCTTCCTTTTTCATCATCTGTTTTTGGGCATAACTCTTTGCTAAGAATACAATGTTTTTCCATAGGCGTGTCAACGGGTTTAGCATTATGCATACGAAATCGCTCCAGAACCCTCTTAATATAAGTCTCTTGAGATAAAGTTAAGAGTCTCTTTGAGCGATCTCGGTGTATCTTAACACCAAGTATGTATTCTGCTTCTCCCATGTCTTTCATCTCAAAAGTAGATGATAGCTGTCACACCCACCCTCATAAAAACTTATTTTATACTAATTTTTAGCCTTACAAAACTTATATATATATATATATATATATATATATATATATATATATATTTCAAAATTAACAATTTAGAACATTCCTTCAAGACCAAAATCTCACCTACATATATTTACATAGATTCAGATCGAGCACAAAGGTGTCACGCTCTATTCAACACCACATTTTCAGAAATATACATATTAAAGTTCTTTAATTTGAACATGTCCAAAAAGATTATTAAAACACTAGCAAAAACATAGTGAGTCCAAGGTTTAGCCCCACAGGTCGTCATTCATATACACGGGGCTTCAAAACTTGCATCAGCTCCAATGGCATGCCAGGTCGGTCCACGAGCTCATGCATAGTCAAACTCACCTACAATGCAAGAACTACGTGAGCTAAAACTCAGTAAGCAGAAATCAGGCATGACCAATGCGTGAATGATGAGATGCATTTCACAAAACCATTTCTTTCAATTCTTTCTCAAAAGAAATCATATTTGGTGGGACTTGGCTCTCGTCACTGTCACAAACCTCCCAAAAATAACACTCATTGGCACACTCGTGACTACCAAGGGTCCCTCCTCCCCCCTTATAGTCCACCCGAGATATTAGTGATGGTTGGTACGACCAAGTGGCTATCCTTCCGAGACTACCAGGGGTCCGCCTCCTGCCTGCCCCTGCAGTCCACCGGAAAGTCTACCTCTTCCCGTACCCCTCATCATAAAGGTGCTGAGGTGGGAACCTCTTCCGCGTGCACGCCTGTCACTGGAAGCATCCCGAGAGACACCATATACAATATATATAACTCTCAATGTGCCAGTGGTGACCAACCCCAAAACATTATCAACTTATGAAATTACGTTATTTTGACTTCTTATACGTACACTTGTAATCCTTGTAGATGCTAATGCTCATGATTGATGCACATCAGTTTGTTTCTAGCAACGGAATAAAACACTTTATACAAAGGTATGCAACAACACATATAGCAATCAATTATCACAAATAATAAACACAAATACTATGTTCAAGCATTGTAGTTGGAGATGGATTTCTACTTACCTCTCCTCCGGAGTAGCTTTTGAAATTTCCTATTCCACAGTGGTAATCAATCTACGACAAATTTTAAATCAAATCAATGCACAATTTATTAAATTCTAGATCGTTACGTACTTTTACTCCGATAATTTCAGCTTCGTCGCATTTTGGTAATAAGGCTCTAAATTTTTATACAAAATTGATATTTATATGATTCAAGTTGGGTTATAAAGTTAACACATCAGGCCACAAGTTTCGTGTTTTGTACTTTTTCAAATTCAGCTTTCTAAAATGTCATAATCATTTGCATACGTACATCACCACTATAATCGCCATTATCACATGATTGAGAGTGATTTTGGTAAATTTACGTACCTATTCTCCCGTTTCTCCGTTGTTTTGCAACCCATTTCTTTTTTTTACTCTTTTACTTTTCTTCTGATGTATTGCATCTTAGAGGTTAAGCTATATATGAGATATAGATAATCTTATCTAGTTTTGCCGACCTAGTTTGGCGGTGATATTATATTATTATTATTATTATTATTATTATTATTGTTGTTGTTGTTGTTGTTGTTGTTGTTGTTGTTCCGACAATGATATCCTTTACACATCTAAATTTTCACGTACTACCTAGTGGGTTCCATATTTTAAACTTGTCACGCGTAGTCTTAAATTTTGTAGCATGTCCCAATAATTTAGACTAGGGGGTTCTTGATTACCAGAGTAAATATCTCCAAATTAGTCGTAAAAATATAAAATGACGTAATAAATATAACAAATTAATTACTATAAAACTAACGCGAATAGCACATAAAAATATGAAATGCATGATATGCAAAAATTATATTGGCCAGTGAGTTGTGAGAGGCGCGGGTATTACATCCTCCCCCCCTTATGAAATTTCGTCCCCGAAATTTACTTACTTGAAGAGTTCAGGATATTTGGCTCTCATTTCATCCTCTCTTTCCCAGGTGGCTTCTTCGACTGATTGATTTCTCCATAGGACTTTGACTAAGGGGATTTCTTTGTTTCTCAGCCGTTTTACTTCTCTTAATAAAATCCGTACTGGTATTTCCTTATACCCTAAATCTGCTTGTAGTTCTACGGGTTCACTGTTCAGGACATGAGACGAGTTTGCAATATACTTCCTCAATACTGACACATGGAACACATTGTGTATTTGAGACATTGATGCTGGCAAATCGAGTCTGTAGGCAACATCACCAACTCTCTCAATAATAGGAAATGGACCAATATATCTCGGACTAAGTTTTCCTTTCTTACCAAACCGCATTATTCCCTTCATTGGTGCCACTTTCAAGAATACTAGATCTCCCACTGCAAACTCAAGTGCTCTCCTTCTCTTATCTGCATAGCTTTTCTGGCGACTCTGAGCTGTTTTCATTCTTTCCCGAATCTGTGACACAGCTTCTGACATTTCCTGTATTACACTTGGACCTAGAAGTCTTCTTTCACCAACCTCATCCCAATGTATCGGTGATCGACACTTCCTACCATATAGTGCTTCATAAGGGGCCATTCCTATAGTGGATTGATAACTGTTGTTGTAGGAGAATTCTATCAAAGGTAGAAATTTACTCCATTGACCCTGGAAGTCTAACACGCAAGCTCTTAGCATATCCTCTAACGTCTGTATCGTCCTTTTCGATTGTCCGTCAGTTTGTGGATGATATGCAGTACTGAAAGATAACTGTGTTCCTAGTGCCTTGTGTAAACTCTTCCAGAAGGTAGACAGGAATCTTGAGTCTCTATCTGAAACAATGGATAATGGTACTCCGTGAAGTCTAACTATTTCCTGTATATATATCTGAGCATAACGATCCATGGAGTAAGTAGTACAGACTGGGAGAAAATGAGCCGATTTCGTGAGTCTGTCCACAATTACCCAGATAGCATCGTGACCCTTTACAGTTTTCGGCAATCCCACCACAAAATCCATTGTAATGTTTTCCCATTTCCATTCCGGAACCAGTAAGGGCTGTAAAGTTCCCGCTGGTCTTTGATGTTCTGCTTTTACCTGCTAACAAGTCAAACACTGTTCTACACACTGAGCAATATCTTTCTTCATACCTGGCCACCAATACTGCACCTTTAAATCCTGATACATTTTGATAGCTCCTGGATGTACTGAATATGGTGTCGAATGCGCCTCAACCATAATATCTCTACGAATGTTATCTATCTTTGGCACACATAAACGGTTTTTGAATCTTAAGATATCATTCTCTGACAACTGAAAGTCTGAAGGCGTCCCTGAAGTGACATCCTTCTTTACTTTAGCTAAATATTCATCTGCATTCTGTCCCTGTTTAATTCTATCAAGTAGGGCAGGCTGAAGGGTTAGAGCTGCTAGTCTTGCCTCCACCATTCCAAGTTGAACAATCTCGACATTCATTCTTTGCAGGTCTAGTAACTCTGGTTCCTGAATCAAAGCCATCAATATAGTACCTTGGGATGATTTTCTACTTAAGGCATCAGCTACGACATTTGCTTTACCAGGATGATAGTTGATAACACAATCATAGTCTTTCACGAGTTCTAGCCATCTTCTCTGTCTCATATTCAGCTCCTTCTGTGTGAAAAAGTATTTCAGACTCTTGTGGTCTGTGTAGATCTCACATCGTTCTCCATATAAGTAATGTCTCCAGATTTTTAGGGCAAATACTACTGCTGCAAGCTCCAAGTCACGAGTAGGGTAGTTCTTCTCATACTCCTTCAACTGTCTGGATGCATATGCTATTAGTTTGCCATTCTGCATTAACACACACCCTAAACCGTTCTTCGAAGCATCACTGTATACTACAAAGCCTCCAGTCCCCGTTGGTATTGAAAGGATCGGCGCTGAGGTTAACCTTTTCTTCAGTTCCTGAAAACTCTGCCCACAAGCCTCTGTCCACTTGAATGTTACACTCTTTCTAGTCAACTGTGTTAAGGGAGATGCAATTTTCGAGAATCCTTCTACAAATCTCCGATAGTACCCAGCTAACCCGAGAAAACTACGTACCTCTGAAGGGTTTGTAGGTTGTGGCCAATTGTTAATTGCTTCAACTTTGCTTGGATCAACTGAAATTCCTTCTCCTGACACAACATGCCCTAGAAATATTACTCGATCCAACCAGAACTCACATTTCTTGAACTTAGCGTACAACCGTTTCTCCTTTAGAACGTCTAAAACCTTTCTCAAATGCACAGCATGCTCTGCCTCATTCTCGGAGTAGATCAGGATGTCATCAATAAACACGATAACGAACTTATCCAAAAAGTCTTTAAATACCCGGTTCATCATATCCATGAAAGCTGCTGGGGCATTTGTCAAACCGAATGGCATTACTAGAAACTCATAGTGCCCATATCTTGTACTGAATGCCGTTTTTGGGATATCTTCCTCTTTAATTTTCAGTTGGTGATAACCTGACCGCAAGTCAATCTTGGAGAATATGGCAGCTCCCTGGAGTTGATCAAATAAATCATCAATCCTGAGTAAGGGGTATTTGTTCTTGATCGTAACCTGTTCAGTTCTCTGTAATCTATACACATCCGCATAGTACCATCTTTCTTCTTGACAAACAAAACTGGTGCACCCCATGGCGAAAAGCTAGGTCTAATGAAGCCTTTGTCCAGTAAATCTTGCAATTGAATCTTCAACTCTTTCAACTCTGTTGTCTCCATTCTGTATGGTGACTTCGATATAGGAGCAGTCCCTGGATATACGTCAATTACAAACTCTATCTCTCTGTCTGGGGGTAATCCTGGGAGTTCGTCTGGAAATACTTCAGGATATTCTTGCGCCACTGCTACCTCCTCAATAGTCGGACAGTGCTTCTCTTCCATACTCATAACACTTACTAGGTAGCCTTCACAACCGCTTTCTAATAACCGTTTTGCTTTCACCGCTGATATCGTGTGATATTTGAATCTTTTCCTTACTCCGATAAAGATAAAAGATGTGTCACCAGGCGGTTGAAATGTGATTACCTTGTTCTGACAATCTATTGTAGCACCATATTTTGATAACCAGTCCATTCCCAAAATCACATCATAATCGTTCATATCCAGTATGATCAGATCAGCATAAAGTTCTCTTCCTTCAATAGAGATAACACATGCTCGCAGAATCAGGTTAGTTTGTTTTGACTCTCCGGAGGGGATCATTACATTGTAACTAATGTCTGCTACATCAGGTTTCCTACCCAGCCTCTTCACATACTCAGTGGATGCAAATGAATGTGTAGCTCCAGAATCAAATAATGCAAATGCAATAGTATCACAGATGGGAACTTTACCTGTTACTACAGATGTATTTGCTTCCGCTTCCTCTGTGGTCATGGTAAAGACTCTAGCTGGCGTCTTCTTTTGTGTAGCAGGGTTTGAGTTCTCTGGACAAACCGTGGAAATGTGTCCTGCTTTTCCACATTTAAAACAAGTCCGATACTCTGCAAAGCACTTTCCACTATGCGAACCTCCACATGTCGGACATGTAGGTTGTGTAACTGGTGATTTTCCTTGTTCACCCTTTTGGCGCTTGTTCTGATCCCATGACTGTTGTCCTGATTTTGGTTGAGAACCCGGCCTTGGACCTTGCACTTGCAGCGGCCTTTTCTTTCCATCTCCTACAAAACGAGGTCCTTGTCTTTGTATAAACTGGCTCCTAACCTCCTGAGCACGCTTAATTTTCATTTCTGCCTGTTCGGCAATCAACGCTCGTTCAGCAACTTGTGAATAGGTTACCCCATGTATACCAGCCATACACACATCCCTATATAGCTCTGGCCTCAGACCCTCTAGGAACCTTTCTACTTTCAGCGCATCCGTACTGACCATGTGCTCCGCAAACCTAGATAGTTGCTCGAACTTGGCGATGTAGTCTGCAACATCCATTGCCCCTTGTCTCAATTGTATGAACTCGTTCATCTTCATTACTCGAACTGGGGCAGTGAAATACTTGTTTCTAAAAAGTTCTTTGAACCTATTCCACGTCATTGTCGCCACATCCTCTATAGTTTTCATTGTGTCCCACCAGTGTCCCGCACTTCTACGTAACATGAACGATGCGCACAATACCTTTTCCCCCTCAGGAACTTTACTATACAAAAACATGTTCTCTATAGTTCTAAGCCAATCCTCTGCATCAGTGGGATCCGTTGCACTCTCAAATGTTGGCGGGTTAAGCTTTCTAAACCTCTCTCCGATGACCTCTAAGTATTCAGCTCGAGGTTGCTGTTGATTTACACCATTTCCTGGTTGTTCACCCACACCCCTTTGTTGGATAAGTTGTTGAATCTGTTGCGACTGTTGTTCGACTAATCCTGTCAACCGAGCCACAATCGCTTCCAGGCCAACACCTACTGCTGGTGCATTTTGTTCCTGTTCGTTATCTCCTTCAACACCTTCTCCTCTAACGACCTCCATGATTTCTTTCTAGTTTTATTGTCCCTCTGTCACAGGCCAATATAATTCATGAAATAATGAGTGCAAATTACGAATAAGTAAAACCTACTGGCATGTCTGTGCTTCAGAAGTTCTGAGCTCATGTATAAGAACAGTCTACAGGGCACAAACCGGACTCTGATACCACTCTGTCACACCCACCCTCATAAAAACTTATTTTATACTAATTTTTAGCCTTACAAAACTTGTATATATATATATATATATATTTTTTTTCAAAATTAACAATTTAGAACATTCCTTCAAGACCAAAATCTCACCTACATATATTTACATAGATTCAGATAGAGCACAAATGTGTCACGCTCTATTCAACACCACATTTTCAGAAATATACATATTAAAGTTCTTTAATTTGAACATGTCCAAAAAGATTATTAAAACACTAGCAAAAACATAGTGAGTCCAAGGTTTAGCCCCACAGGTCGTCATTCATATACACGGGGCTTCAAAACTTGCATCAGCTCCAATGGCATGCCAGGTCGGTCCACGAGCTCATGCATAGTCAAACTCACCTACAATGCAAGAACTACGTGAGCTAAAACTCAGTAAGCAGAAATCAGGCATGACCAATGCGTGAATGATGAGATGCATTTCACAAAACCATTTCTTTCAATTCTTTCTCAAAAGAAATCATATTTGGTGGGACTTGGCTCTCGTCACTGTCACAAACCTCCCAAAAATAACACTCATTGGCACACTCGTGACTACCAAGGGTCCCTCCTCCCCCCTTATAGTCCACCCGAGATATTAGTGATGGTTGGTACGACCAAGTGGCTATCCTTCCGAGACTACCAGGGGTCCGCCTCCTGCCTGCCCCTGCAGTCCACCGGAAAGTCTACCTCTTCCCGTACCCCTCATCATAAAGGTGCTGAGGTGGGAACCTCTTCCGCGTGCACGCCTGTCACTGGAAGCATCCCGAGAGACACCATATACAATATATATAACTCTCAATGTGCCAGTGGTGACCAACCCCAAAACATTATCAACTTATGAAATTACGTTATTTTGACTTCTTATACGTACACTTGTAATCCTTGTAGATGCTAATGCTCATGATTGATGCACATCAGTTTGTTTCTAGCAACGGAATAAAACACTTTATACAAAGGTATGCAACAACACATATAGCAATCAATTATCACAAATAATAAACACAAATACTATGTTCAAGCATTGTAGTTGGAGATGGATTTCTACTTACCTCTCCTCCGGAGTAGCTTTTGAAATTTCCTATTCCACAGTGGTAATCAATCTATGACAAATTTTAAATCAAATCAATGCACAATTTATTAAATTCTAGATCGTTACGTACTTTTACTCCGATAATTTCAGCTTCGTCGCATTTTGGTAATAAGGCTCTAAATTTTTATACAAAATTGATATTTATATGATTCAAGTTGGGTTATAAAGTTAACACATCAGGCCACAAGTTTCGTGTTTTGTACTTTTTCAAATTCAGCTTTCTAAAATGTCATAATCATTTGCATACGTACATCACCACTATAATCGCCATTATCACATGATTGAGAGTGATTTTGGTAAATTTACGTACCTATTCTCCCGTTTCTCCGTTGTTCTGCAACCCATTTCTTTTTTTTACTCTTTTACTTTTCTTCTGATGTATTGCATCTTAGAGGTTAAGCTATATATGAGATATAGATAATCTTATCTAGTTTTGCCGACCTAGTTTGGCGGTGATATTATATTATTATTATTATTATTATTATTATTGTTGTTGTTGTTGTTGTTGTTGTTGTTGTTGTTGTTGTTCCGACAATGATATCCTTTACACATCTAAATTTTCACGTACTACCTAGTGGGTTCCATATTTTAAACTTGTCACGCGTAGTCTTAAATTTTGTAGCATGTCCCAATAATTTAGACTAGGGGGTTCTTGATTACCAGAGTAAATATCTCCAAATTAGTCGTAAAAATATAAAATGACGTAATAAATATAACAAATTAATTACTATAAAACTAACGCGAATAGCACATAAAAATATGAAATGCATGATATGCAAAAATTATATTGGCCAGTGAGTTGTGAGAGGCGCG
Source organism: Ajuga chamaepitys (assembly GCA_958295605.1). Classification (NCBI taxonomy): domain Eukaryota; kingdom Viridiplantae; phylum Streptophyta; class Magnoliopsida; order Lamiales; family Lamiaceae; genus Ajuga; species Ajuga chamaepitys. The sequence continues at coordinate 12,648,855 of OY282502.1, read as the reverse complement.
GGTATTACGATAGCCACTGCTGAGTGGCGACAATCATCTCCGTATCATTTCCCGCCAGCAAAATGTCATCCACATATAATGAGAGAATTTTGAAATTCTTCTCATCCCTTTTAACATACACACAATGATCTTCCTCAACCATCGTAAAGCCTATCGAAGTGATAGCTCGATGAAATCGAAGGTACCACTGTCTGAATGATTATCCATAAATGGAACGTTTTAAGCGGCACACTTTGCGCTCTTGTCTCTTTACCTGAAAACCCTTAGGTTGATCCATATAGATCTCATCACCCAGTTCTCCATTGAGAAATGTTGTCTTCACATCCATTTGGAACAATTCCAAATCAAGATGGGCGACAATTTCTAAAATGAGACGGATAGAGGCAAACCTCACCACCGGGGAGAATGTCTCTTCATAATCCACACCTTCTCTTTGGGTAAAGCCTTTCACCACTAGGCGAGCCTTATACTTGTCTATCGAGCCATCTGCTTTTCGCTTGACTTTGAGAACCCACTTGTTCCCAATTGTCTTGCGTCCAGACGGTAGATCGACTAGTTCCCAAACTTGGTTCTTAGCCATCGAACTCATCTCTTCCTCCATAGCACTTATCCACTCTATAGCATTTGGAGAAGTTACAGCCCTTCATAAGTGGTTGGCTCATCAATATCCATTGTTGCGCACATGAAAGATTCCCCTTCGAGTTCAAAAACGTCTTCGGGGAACCGTTCCACTCTTGCTCCTGCGCAACTCTAGATCTTGAGAGTCTTCATGCAATGGAATTCTCCCACTGACTCTAAGATCGCTCTCATTATTCCCGTCGATTGCTAGATTTGGTTGTAGAACTGCATCCTCGCCAGGAATTCCAGCGTTGTCTTCGGGATCTTGTAACTCATAAAGTTTGAGATCTCCTTTAACTTCTCCAATTGTTAGAAATTCCTCCTCGAGGAAATTGACATCGCGCGACTCAATTTCTGTCATTCCTCCGTCAGGATGTTTACCATACATCACATAGCCTTTCGAGTGGTCATAGTATCTTATAAAGATATGTTTGACTGCTCTAGGACCAAGTTTCCCATGCTTATGGGAAGTATTATGAACAAACCCTGCTGACCCCCAAGGGCGCAAACCTTCTAAGTTGGGCTTTCTCTCATGCCACAACTCATACGGCGTCGAAGGAACTGACTTAGACGATTGCATCTCCCCAAAAGGATATTGGTAGATTTTCTTGCGCCATCATCGATCTGGCCATGTCCAAAAGTGTCATATTCCTCCTCTCTGCAACACCATTTTGTTGCGGAGTGTAAGGAATTGGCAGTTGCCTTATGATCCCTTTTTCCTCACAGTTTTGCCTGAACTAATCAGATAAGTATTCTCGCCCTCTATCAGTGCGTAAAGTTTTAAGTTTCCTATCTCTTTGGTTCTCAACCTCCGCTAAGAATCGCTTAAAGCAATCAAGGGCTTCTGCGTGGTGAGACAGGAGATACACTGAACCATAGCGCGAATAATCATCAATAAATGTGAGGAAATAGGATGCACCGTATCGTGCCTTCGCATTTACGGGTCCGCATATGTCCGAGTGAACTAACTCTAGAGGTTGAGTAACTCTTTTTGCCTTTCCAAAAGGCTTCCGGCAGGCTTTTCCTGCCAGACATGGTTCGCACACAGGAAGGTTGACTTTAGCGAGATTGCCTAAAAGGCCTTCTCGAGCTAACCTAGTCATCCTTTCACGTCCTATGTGTCCTAACCTTGCATGCCATTTATTTGAATCATTCAAAATATCAACAGATGAAGAAATAAAAGTAGTGCATTCAATAGATAAATTCAACATGAAAAATCCATTGTTTATATGTCCTACGCCATAAAGGTTGTTGCCGAGAAAAATAGATAACATGGTCTTTTTAAACAGGAAAGAAAAATCTTGACTCAAAAGTGCTGAAACTGAAAGTAAATTACATCGAATACTAGGCGCATAAAGCACATCACTAAGGAGCAGCTCGCGCCCAGTGCTAAGTTTGAGCTAGTATGCACCAACTCCCACCACCTCTTCTTGAGTGCCATTTCCCAAAGCAATGTAGTGGCTGCCCGCTGGTACTCAATGATAATCTACAAATCCTGCTCTATCTCTTGTCACATGTTTGGTTGCTCATGAGTCTACAATCCAACCATGGAGAGAATTAGCAACTAACACATGTGAACAGACAAATGAATCAGTAGAGCTAGGAGCGGGTCTTACCTTCTTTGGCTCAGTACAACTACGAGCAAAGTGACCCGTCTTTCCACAGTTATAGCAGGTGTCTTTCTTCTTTCCGCCCCTTTTTCCATGGTGACGCTTTTCACCCTTTTCACCTTGCGGGCCCAAGTTTTGGTTTTTCGTGGTGCTTGCGTTGCCCAGCATGTGCGACGAAAGCAGCCGCTTGTGCTCTTTCCGCCTCTCAACGGTCAGCCTCGAGTCTAAGATGACTGGCGACGCTGTCAAAGGTCTGGATTTGCTCGTTGTGTGTGAGCACAAGTTTAACTTGTCCCCAAGTCTGCTCAGGTAGCGACCTTAGGACTGCCAAAACTTGTTGTTCATTGGTGAGTTCATTACCAGCATTTTGAAGCTCTCGAATCATGTCTTTCATGACATCAAGATGCTGGCCCATGGTGTGCTTAGGGTCAAGTACGTACTGATTGAATTTAAGGGTTAAAGCCCTTAGTCTCGTTGCCGAGGTAGTGTTGTACGTGACCTTTAAGCCGTCCCACAGCTCTTTAGCTGTAGCAAACATCTCGAACTCACGAATCAGATGATCCTGCATGCAGCTAAGCATAGTATAACGCGCAGACCGATCTTGATTCACCCACTTATTGTACGCGTCTAAATCACGACGATATTGGGCATTTTGACCGTTCTCTGGCTCAACCGGCGCGGCCATAGTCTCGGTGAGATGGTCAAGGACCTTCATATTATGTAGCAGAAACTTGATCTTACGGTGCCACATGGCATAGTTCTGGCCATCTAGTTTGCCAGAACCGTAAAGATCAGAAAAAGCTATTTGGGCATCCATTTCTGTTAATCTTTGCGCAAACTATGTTAGAAGGTTGTCTATTCAATATTTTTATTCGGGTCCAAATAAAATTTTATTATTTCTCACAAGTGAATGGGATCGAAAATTCGCCGCATAGGCTCATAATCATCTCCCACTCAATTGAAGACGATAATAAAAAATTAAATGATCGCGAATAAAAATTGTCCATTGCAAGAACATTCATAAAATAATAATAATAATAATAAAGTAAGATGTTAATGACCTATGGTGGTAAATACGAAACAACAAAAAATTACATGGCCTTAAAAAATGGCCCCTCTAATACATGTCCCTAGTAAGAAACGAAAAAAAAAATATATAATAATTATAATTTTTCGTTCCTACTACATGATTCTATAAAAGAATTACATCGTAATGTCGTATAACCACCATTGTCATCAACCATCTCACACATACATCAATCATCATATCGCGTAATAAAAGTTACGCAAACAATCAAATTAAATCACATAAGACATGTAATTCATTTAAAGTGGCCTAACACAAAATCATTTATTTAATTTATTAAGGCCCACCAAATAAATTGGCCAAATAAATTCTGAAATATTAAGCCCAATTCAAAAGATTAAAACAGACCCAGAAAAAATACTTCAGATTAGCCCAGGACTAGGCCCAATTTGACCCAGCCCAAAAAAATAGCCCATACAAAAAAAAACCCTAATCTGATTTTTTTTTAGCCCAAACACAGGGCCCAAGGGCCCAGCCCAATCCTTACAAACCCTAGCCCGCTGGCGCCGTCGGCCGCCGGCGAGTAGCAGCTGCAACAGCAGAGAAGCAGCGCTGCAGTAGCGGCGAAGTCGTATGGAAGAAGCAGCGGCGACGCCGTACGGAAGAAGCAGCGGCGACGCCGTATGGAAGAAGCAGGGGTGCAGCGGAGCGCAAGCGCCGCGCGCAGCGCCGCCGGTGTTCGCGACAGTAGCAGCGGCCGCGCCGACGTAGCGCGGTGCCGGAGCCTTAATTTGCAGCAGCAGCCGCGCGTTCAATCGACAGGGGAGGGTTCATTTTCTTTTTTCTTTTTTTTTTTTTTATTAAAAAAAGGAACAAGATTCATCTTTAATCATTAAAAAAAACTAAACCCTTTTTTTTCTTATTCAATTTTTAATAAAAACCGGAACAGACAGATCAGTTATTAATTCAGGCGAGACGAATCAATACTCGCTCTGATACCACTGTTAGAAATTAAAGCACATAAAGCACATACACACGTATATGGGAATTGATATACCTCAATTGAGTTGCAGCGGAACGTATTCGGTTGATTCCCAGATCGTACTCTGATTCGTCTACTAGCCCGTCTGGACGAATACTACTAGAGCATCCGCCGTCGTGTCCACACCCTAGACTCTTGGAGGACTCCGGTGATTCTCCAAGATAGAGAATTAGAGAGAAAAAGGGAGAAAAATGTATTATGTGGTATTAACTTTCCGTAGTATATGAATACCAGTATATTCGTATATATACTAGTATGGGAGAGATCTATCTTCTATTATGGATAAGATCTCCATCCCTATCGGGAATATATCTAATAAGATATTAAATATCTCGTCAGATATATATCCCAACTATATTGGGATCCATCAGATATGGATGCAACCAACAAAAACTAAAATTGATAAAATCATATTTGTGTTGAACTATGCCTCAAGAGAGACTGCATGGGTTGGCAATATTGTGCATTGAAAACAAGGTGTTGGAACAACGTGATCTTGAGGAGTTTATCAATTATTTTACTTCTCAAAATGCTAGATGATCTAGATATTTTCGGTAACAATTTTATATTTATCTTAACTTTTATTCGTTTTTGTAGGTGTGACATGACTTCTTCAACGTTCTGGACGACAAAAAATGAAGTATAAAATTCAGCTGGCAGCTTTAGTAGTTCCCCACGGATGAGTTTTTTAAGATTTGAAGTAGAATATGTATATACTATTTTAAACTATTGATGTAACAATGTCGTTTAATTGTAAATTAAATGTTATATTGCTTTATGTTAAGATTATTTTTTATGTGAAAAAAATATTTATTGTACTTTATGCAACAATATTGTTTAATTATAAATGATATATGATTATTTTTGTGTGAAAAAAATCAATTAGAAGTATGGAAATATAAATTTTATTTTTCATTATACTTAATATTTGGATATGATAAGATTATAACAATCGTTTTGCTCGCTATTTTTTTCATTCAAATATTTTAGACTTTGCAGTCTTTTAATAATACTTAAATAAATAAGGCGGCGACTATTCGCAGCCTACAAAATTTCTTAACGCAACCCACTTCTCAATGCAGCCCAGTTTTATTTAAAATTCAATACAAATGTCTTAATACAACCCACTGAATGCCAATTATACCCTTTCTACTAAATTAAATAATTTAAATTGAGTCAATATAAATTTACACAATAAAACATAAAAAAAAAAAAAAAAAGTAAGAAAAAGAAAAAAGGGTTTATTGAAACAAAAAACGATTCATCGGAACAGAGTAATTTCTGATAATTTATTACTTTATCAGGCCAACCTTGCACCTTTCATCTGCAAACTAATTTCCTACCGTCTTCATCGATTTTGTGATGTTTGGAAAAAAGACGGTAATTATCAAACTTAAGTCCATTGATTCCTTTAAAATTGTTAAGAGGTGCAGATGTTTTTTCATCCATGTATGCAAACTAATTACTTGCTGCAGTCATTGATCGATTCTTTTGAGTTCTATATGTGCTAAAAGAGTGAAGTAAAATTTCTACAGGTGTTTGCGATGGATATACATGGCAATTGTTGTTTACTTATGACCTTTATTATAAGATTAAACATATATGATCAATAATTATTTATATCCTCCACCAATAAAAACTTAAAACTAGGGTTTATGAATTTGTAGTAAAAGGGACACATCGGGGTTGAAGATGACACAAGAAAAAAAGAAATTATATTTTTTTGTTATTTTGTTTTTCTGAATTATATATATATATATATGTATATATTTTTTTAATTGATTGTTATTTTTTTTTATCAAGGGTGTTGTAGTCTTTTACTAATATAATTCTAATTTATTAAATTAATGGGTTGTATTAAGAAAATTTGTGGGCGGCAAATAGTCGCCACCAATAACTAATGTTAAGAAGATACAATTTTATATTTCGTCTATCTACATCCCTTTTCCCTCTTATTATTCAGTTAAAAATAATATAAATATAAAAACACATTATATGCAAGTATAAGAAACTTGAATTGTGTTCACTCTTCAACGCTCCATTAAATAAATCTTACAGAGATATTTAAAAAATAGTCTCGTAAGTATAGGACACTTGCAATTTCTGGATGGTATAAGTTGAAGTCCCCTAACTATTTAAATGTCGCAATTTCAAGACTAAAATTGAATATTAATTTTGAAATTTAGCTGGAATACACATGCACGTCTCACGTGTTTAGTTGGAGCACGAAGTCTGAGCACGTTATCTAACCTGGCCTGAACTTATATACACATGAGCAAAGTTGAAAAGAAAAAGAAAAAAAAGGAACATATTACATTGTACTCCCTCCGTCCCGAATAAACTTGCATAGTTTCCTAATCGGGGTATCCTACCCCTTTTGCGCACTGTCCATTTCAGGAAATAAAACTTTACATCTCTACCCCACATTAATCACATAATTACAAATCTGCCATCACATAAAGGTAAAAACAGATTTGACTAAGTCAACATTTATCAAAAAACATTTTTTCTTAATATGTGTGCCGGGGGGCCAATGCAAGTTCATTCGGAAAGGAGGGAGTAATATAATACAATTTTGTAATGTTCGTTATGTTTATTTTGCGAAATTTCTACTGATTTTGTTACACGGGCTTATTACAAAGAATATAATGCAAATTTGTTATTTTTGTGTTAATCGAATAAAATTTGGTATCTTGTCATCTACGGATGTCATCCTCGCCTTTGTTTTTCAATCTTTGAACCTCATGTCGTCTCGTAGTACTTGCACAATTTAGCTTACTGCTCTAAAGTTTCAAGGTTGCTAAATTTGGTGTCAAGAAAAAGAGTTCGGGTTTCGACGGGGCACGTCACTACAACATAGATGAACTTATGTAACACCTAAAAAGTGTTACGTATATATAGAAAAATGTTATTATCGACTTAAGTACTACTTTATTGATGTTACATTTATCGGTGCTACCTAAAATTTAAAGTAACACTTTCGATGATCTTCATTAACACTTTTCATTAATTTTACATTAGATATTAGACTGTAACATTTTATGATAACACTAAAAAACTGTTACATATAACTCTTTAAGTAACATTTTTCTAGAAAAAAAGAAAAGACAAAAGAAAAGTTCGAATGGTTGTTATTAGGAAAATCACCAGGCTATAATAAGTTTTTTGTTTTATTTAATTAGGAAAACTCTATATACATTATTTTTTTGCTAAAACACAATAGACTATTCTCAAATTAAATTTCCTTAAAATTACAACCGAACATGATTTTATTTAGTCTATTCTACTATCTAAACTGATACAAAGTTTCAATTAATTATTTTTTCCAAGTTCATCAACTCATATATATACATACATATATACATAAATACATATAACATATTCTATATCACACTAAGTTATTACATATATAATATTTAAGAAACTTATTGTAAGTCTTAAATTATTTAAGTATTATTATATTTAAACATTTGTTTTTTTCCAATGAAAATTATGTCAATTATTTTAAATTATGGCTAAAGTATATTTCATGTTATTAGATTTATACATATTTAATTTGGATATTAGCCCAATGCATTAGTCGAGCCCAAGCTCATTATTTATACGTAGAGAACAAAAAAATCTTTCTTAGTTTAATTAGGAGTTCTAAAACCCTAGAAATATCATCTATATATATGGAATTGATGTCATAAATCAAAATTACAACCTAAATCATCAGTTTTTCTTAAAAAAATTCGTCCATATTATTTTATGGATTTTTATTGTACCGGTTTCATCTTCAAATTTCTTCTCTTCCCAAAAGACAGGTATTCCATTCAAAATTTTATTCCCCTATTTAGAAAATTAAAATAATTACAAAATTTTAGTATATTGTTTCTGAATATGTCTAAGATGTTCTGTAAAAATTTCAAGTTCTTTCAATGTAAATTTTATTTTATATAATATTTATATTACTTTAGTGCAAGACTTGAAATATTCTACTTGCTAATTTGTAAAATTCGAAAAAATATATTTATACTTCTTAAAAATTCTGATTGTTAAATACGTACGTTGTGAATCTAGATGTCTTTTACACTATAATAAAATTTTAAGGAGATCCACCTCGTAAATTTATAGTTATGAAGGTTTCCCACCGTTGCGTAGAATCTTCTGTTTCAGTAAGTTTGATTTCAAAAATTCAAAGCACATGGTTATGCTTCTTCAAAATTTATGAAATTTAGAATGATCTAGCTACAGGTAAAATTACATAATTATAGTCCTTACCATTTACTAAATAAAAATTATTTATTCACACACTACATAGTGAATCAATATGTACAATTTTATTTTTTTATTTCTTTCAAAATTTTCTAAATCTTCTACCAAACCCTAAATATCCCAATTTTTAAATCCCATATATTAATTTAAGATCAGGATAGAGTCATGCATGCTTAAGTAGGAATAGTTTAAGATCAAGGTAGAATCATGCATGCCTAAGTAGGAATGAGACGAGACTAGCGTATGCTACGAACAATAGGACAATTTGCATCTACATACCGAGTTGCATCACAATTCAAATGGAGGTTTATTGTTTATTATAATCATATGCTTAATTAATTGTGTTAGTAAATTTGTTAATTCAAGTTATATTCAATTTATTGGATATACAAATTCAAGTTCCATGAATATAAGGATTACAAGTTACAAGTTTATATTCAGAGTCGGCCCAATCTTTGGAAGGGTCCTGTGTGAAAAAAAAAAAAAGTAGGCCCCTTACCATATTAATATTATTATTTAAAAAATAATTTTAATCAACTAAAAAGGGTTTCAAACTATGTTTGAATGGGCTCAAAGTGACATGTGCATCACATCATTTAATATGTAAAAAATTATTGTTACTTGTGCTAAGAAGGAAACGGTCCCGCCTCCCACTTGTCTAATCTTTTCGCTTCAGAAATTCACCACTTGTGCTACGTCGATTTATGTTATCCTTAGCATATGTTAAATATATATACAAAAAATAAAAATTTATACAGAAAATAGAAAAAAAAAAAAATTGGAGGCCCTCACCGGCTGGGGGGCACGGTGCGATGGCGCCGCCTTGCGCCCCTAAAGGTCGGCTCTATTTATATTCAATTTATTGAATATATTATTCAAGTTACAAGTTATAACAACTTATATTTTATGCTTTTAATTTTGTATTTAATTATTATAAATTGTATTCATCATGAGCTGAATGAAGTTCACCCCAACCCAATTTTGATCCTTTCAAGTTAGCTTTGGTGTAAGACGGAGGAGTTGAGGCGGAGCCGAGACATACGAAAGTTAATTTTAAGTGAACTATTATATTTTATTATTTGAAATTATTTTTGTATATGACTCAAATAGCTAGAGTTTTAGATTTCAAAGTTGGCTAGAATAAGAGTTTTTATTAAATATTATTTTGTTGGATTTTACAACTTAAGTATTTATGTTAATTTTTCTTTTTAGATTTAATTGTTAAAGTCATGTAGTATTATTTATATTTGGCATGTTAGGTTATGACTATTTAAATTAAAATTAGAGGCATGTCTAGGGGTAACTTTACTGATTTGATTTAGTTTTATATTGATTTCTCATGATAATTTATTAGCTAATAAATATTTCAATATGACTAGATGTTTGTTAATTTAGTCTGTTGCTTCACGTGATAGATAAAGGGAAAATTGCACCAAATGTCCTTTAACTTTACCTATTTGCATACAATGTCCTCTAACTTTTACACTTGCATAAAATACCCTCTAACTTACAAGAAGTTGGAGGATAATATGCTGCCACATGTAAAATAAATGCCACCTAGGCTGTTGACCTGTTGTGTTACCTGCTATAACAGGTTGGAGGATAAAGCGGGCAACTTTTTGTAAGTTAGAGGACATTTTATGCAAATGTAAAAGTTAGAGGACATTTTATGCAAATAGGTAAAGTTAAAGGATATTTGGTGCAATTTTCCCGATAGATAAATTAGTATTTTCATATTTTAGGAGTTGCAATATTTTAACAGTTTGACTATGAATTATCTTTTATTATTTTTAAAAAAAAGTATTATTGCTTCTTCATTAGATTATATATTTGACGAAAATCGGGTCGTTAGACTTATTAATTTCAATTACAATAATTTTATGTATGTAATTATTGTAGTTAATTTTGATACACCTTAAAGACACCTTTAAAATTAAGTAATTAATTACTTTTGTTGTGTTTTACAAAATATAGAATTAACTGAAAAAATAAAATATGAACATGAAAAGACACAATAAAATATTTCAAGCAGACAGTCTAAATCCCTTGGGTTATACAGATTTGGATTTCCAGGCAGACCGGGATGAGAAGAGATCTACCTCAGGTTATGTGTTTACCTTGGGAGGAGGATGCAAAGCAAAGATGCGTTGCAGACTCCACTATGGAAGCCGAATATGTAGCCGCATCAGAGGCTGCTAAGGAAGCAGTATGGCTCCGGAATTACCTCTTGGATCTAGGCATGGTACCTAGTTTGCCTAAGAGTATCACAATCTATTGTGACAACTCAGGTGCAGTGGCAAACTCAAAGGAAGTAATGTAAATTATTGTAATTGAAATTAGTTTACCTTTTGTATTTCTATTTTATTTTAAATATTTTAATTTATCTAAATAAAGTTTCAAATTCTAATTATAACTATTTAACTTTTAGAAAATCTCATTTGAAAGTTTTAATATTTTACTTGGTGATTTCAATTATACTAAATTAACAAAATAATAAAATGAAATTCAATAGATGGATATAAAATATATGACGTTTTCAATATTTCTTAATATTTTGTATATGTGTCGAAATTTCCAAATAAGTTATACATTTATATTGTAAATAGTAAATTTATTTAAAGATATATATTGCATAATGTATTAAAAAAAGGCTTAGGTTCAGAATGTAAAAAAAGGCATAGTTGAGATTTATTAATGCGACAAAGTATTGTTTAAGTTGCAAAGTCTAAATATATATATAGTTCAAGTTGATTAAGTTTACTTATTTAAAAAAAGTTTAGATCAGAACGCGTAAAAACTCATAGTTTAGGGTGGAAACTGTAAATCATTATAAAAATAAATATTAATAATTTTAAGAAAAATATAAATAAGTAATAAAAACTAATTTCCAGATTAACTATCTTATATAAAGTTACATATATATATATATATATATATATATATATATATATATATATGAACGAAAGTCGTAGGCCTATGATTAATTAAATAAAAAATATTATTATAAAAAATTAATATTAGCAAATTCAATTATTTAATAAGCTGATTATAAACCAAATATTAAATTTTACTTTTAGTTTAATAAAGTACTTACTCAATTATATATACATTTCAAATGTAATAAATGAAGAAAACTTGAGAAATTAATGTTAGATAAAACATATCAATTAGTTGTGGTTTTAATGAAACAATCAAGTATAATAATTTTTATAAGATAAGTATTTCACCGATATTTAATTGTATTTCAAATCAATACTATATAGTAAAATACACAATAAACACTAAAGTATAGCTAAAATAATGAACAAATAAATAATATAATATTTCAAATCGAATATCTTATTATAATATATGTGGTATGGACAAATATCCTCAAATCGAATATCTTATTATTATATATTTTATATGGATGTCAAATCAAATATCGTCAAGAAATGATTAATTTGATGTAGTATACATAATATATTTGCAACTTTGAAAAGTAAACAATTTTGATTTTACCAAATGTGACAACAACTTACAATTTATAGTCTAAAATTTTAGGCTGGAAAAATTGTTAATTACAAGATTATCGCTACTGTGACTTACACACACACACACACACACACACACATATATATATATTAATTTATGAAAATTAGTTTTTTTAGTTCTACTATAAATAATTAAATATAATCATGAAATATGTAATAAAAGAAGCACAAATACTTTATTTGGATATTTCAGAGTAATGTAAAGTTTTATACTTTTTCTTTATATTTCTGCTTTTGTTTTTATAGTTTTTAATTTATATAAATAAATTTAAAGTTCTAATAATAAATATTTAATTTTTTCTTTCTAAAGTTAGATTCTAGTTTGCAACTTTTAATATTTCACTAGAAGATTTCAAATATACTTAAACACTTCTCATTTTTCAATTAATTCTTACTTTAGCAAATAAAATCTGAAAGTTATTTAATAATTCGAATAACAAATTAAAGTCTGTGAGTTCTTCATTTCATATTTTCATATTTTATTTGGTATTGTAACTTATTTATATAAATGTATTTTTTCTCAAAAATAGTTTAGCTATTTAAAGATTAAAGTTGATGAATGCAAACAAAGGTACTTAGGTTGTTAAGAGTAAAACATACATAGTTGAGGTTAATTAGTGTGACAAAGTATTGTATAAGTTACAAAGTGTGAAAAATATACTCGAGCCTTTAAAAAAAAGTAAAAAAACATACTTGAGGTTTAGTTAACACTAAAAAAAAAAAAAAAAGATTGCAATGTGTAACAAATTGTAGTTTTTGTTGTAAAGAGTAAATTTTCTCATAAAGTTTTTTTAACAAAATATACATTATAAAAAGTATAAATAAATAATCAAAAATAATTTCAATAAAAAATTTAGTACATAATTATACGTATGCTCAAAGTTTCCGTACTCTCATGATAAAAAAATATTAGCATATTTCATAATTTAATAAATTGATTATAAAATAGATATCAATTTTTTGTCTTTGAGTTAATAAAGTGGAACTCCATTATTTAAATAATGTTTTTTCTCCCTGCGTAACTTAAAAAATAGAAATATTTGAAAACTCATGTCAAATAAAATAAATTTATTATTTGTATTTTTTATAAAAAAAAATACAAAAATATATATTTTTGTTAGAAAATTATTTACTAATTTTTAGTTGCATCTAATTCACAATTAACACTCAAATTTAGCATAAATAACTAACTAACAAACAATCTCTTTTTTCCGAATCAAATATCTCATTATAATATATGTGATATGGATGTCAAAACGAAGTCGTGAAAAGATGAATAATTTAATATATTATGAATAAAAAACGAATTAGAAATAAAAAAAGTTATTTGTATTTTAAAAAAATAAATAAATTTATCAACTTACCATAAGTGACAAAAGGCTACCAATTATGGTGTAAATATTTAGGTGAGAAAGTAAAAATTACATTAATACCCTCCATTTTGCTTATATATATATACACACACACACACATATATATATATATATAATGTGTGTGTATCACACACACACATATGTACACTAATAAGCAAATCCGTAGGTGCTCTAATAAATTATTATTTTTGTAGGCTCTAGTCAATTATTTTGACCTTGTTATAAATGTTCTATTGTGATAATTAAAATGTAAAACATCTATAAAACTTTGCCTTAAAAAGTCATTGTACTTAAGCGATTGAAATTTTTTAATTCTTTAAAAGTCGCATAAGAAAAATAAGTCCAAATATACCTAATTAATCTAAAATAAAAGAAATATATGATTTTATTTATTAAAAGTGTTACCTAATGTTATTTATTACATGAAAGTGTCATTCATTCATAAGTGTTACGTAAAAAATGTAACATTTTTAAAAGTGTTATATGAAAGTGTTACATGTTCGCAGATATTACAAAAAACGTTACATAGAAGTGTAACATATTTATAAGTGTTATATAAAAGTCAAAATATGAAAAATGTTACAAACGAATAGTTACATGTTATAGTGCTTGAGACGCGTGTGTGATATTCTGGCTAAATTCCCATATTAAATTTAATTAGCCTTAACATTGCAACAATTAAATAGTTATGGGACTTAATTAAGAATTTGAATTGTACGGTCCTGAAATAGCAACCGACCTATACTTACGACACTGTTTTTGGAATTTTCTCGAATTTAACATATAGAAATGAAAATTCGTTGTAATCTAAATATGAACAGTAAAAATTAAGAGTCTAACTTCGGTACCCACTGTGATACCATATAATCACCCAAAAATTAAATGCATGTACCATAAATGTTGTAAGATTATGTCATAAAATTTATATTTATTTAAAAAAATGAACAGTATGAATAGTAAAAATATGTCAACTATAGATAGGATTGAAAAAAAATCAATAAACTTAATTTTTTTTATAATATCCTTCTTAAAATAATTATATTACCTAGTACAATTTGTTAAAGTTTTTTTTTCAAGATATGCAAATAATATATTATTGGAAAGCTTTTTAAATATATTTAAATACGAAACTAAATTTATTTTAAAATTCAAAATATATGAAATGTTATTTAGGAGGAGTTTGAAATATAAAAGGAATATAAATTTTTATAACAAGTAATTAAGGAAAACATAAATTATTTTGAACTATTTAACTACTCATAAATTTAATACTTAGTAAAGATAAAATAGACATCACAAGAAAAAACGAAACAATTTATATTTTTATATTAATTAGGGATAGATAGATAGATTAGTAATTTTTTAAATTTTAATTTTAATTTTTTTGTTATTTTTTTTATTTATTTTTTTGGCAGGGACGTTGATGGACAAATGGAGGTGGCTCCACGAAGTGGTGGGACTTTGTTCCAAGTTCCGATCATAATTGTTGAGCTCATTATTTTGATGGCTGTCCATCAACCCTTGATTAAAAGTGATCTAAGCCGTTGATAAGGATTTTTTAAGATTGAGAATGTGTCTGAATTTCTTTATTGTCCCTACAACGTGGATACTCAAGATTCATTTTTCTGATACATCATCTTCTTTTAGTCTCATTATGAACCTCTCCTTCCTAACATCAACTTTGTCCTATACTTGTCTGCACACATATATATGGTATTAAATTCATCATCCAATGTTAGTTGATCTTATTTATCTAATCATTTTTAGAATGATTTTCCTTTTCTCTGTTTTAATTAGTTTGATAATCTGTTTATGTTATAGTTGTTTCAAAAATAATAATGCAAAAAAGATTTCAATTTTGTGCTTGATTTTCATTTCTATTATATAAAAAGCATTCTGCAACATCAGTTTCATTACTTCAATATGAATTTCAGGAACATGACATGGCTAGCGATTCTGGTAGAACTTAATATAATATGTTCTGTTAAATGCCATTTTTTTCTCACACTAATCTCTCACATTTAAATTCAAAGTTTAAAAAAACAAACAAAAACCGCCCCTCCGCCTTCTAAAACCGCTGATCGCCGTCACCCCGTCGTACCTTCTTAGTTCTGCAAAATAGTATTTACTTATATTCTAGAACTTCTACATTACCTAAGGAAAGAAAAATGGAAAAGGATCGGAGAACAAGTGCCGATTACATCACCCCAGAAAAAAAAAAAAAAAAAAAAAAAAAAAAAAAAACTAACGCCGTAAATTCCCTTTGACTGATCCATCAAATTGCAGAAGTAATTTTCTCCAAAGGAAAGAAACACCCTTTCACAGATGTCCCCTCCGTAATAGTTACAGTCCGATAAGAAAGAAAAAAACCGCTCTCTCTCTAGAATCTCCAATGGCCGCCGGGTGTTTGCCGCCGGCCATATTCCTCTTTTCTAGTTTTTTAATACAACAATCACATCCAATTGTTGTTTCATTTCGTTGATTTTTAGGTTTCTAGGTTCTCCTGTCCGCTAGGATTTTTTCTCGCGTGAGACTTTTGCCCGCCAACGTGCGATTTTTGCCGGCCCATCTGGTCTTTTCGCCATCCTGGCCACATCTTTAGTTTCTATTTTGTTTTGTTGATCTAGATGGCATCTGTTTAATTGTGCGGATGGTAGTGGTAGTTCTCCGATTCCTTGTTTGTTGTGCATGCAGTCACAGAGCAGAACTTTCTTTAGTTGCTTCTTAGATGCGTTTTTTTTCGCCTGTTTGGATGTGGCATGATTTTTCTGATAAAATTGAGAGTCTTATACAATGAACATTGTTTAATTAATAAAATTCTTTATCTTTGATTTAAAAACATGCCATTTTTTTTCTCACCCTGCAAGAATTAATTTTATTTTCATTATTGATTTTTCAGTACTTCAACCAAATTAATATGCTTGTTCTAAGGAGAGATGCAATACCTATTTTTTTTTTTTTATTTTAGAATTGTAATAGGGCAAAACTGGAACGTGCCTCTCCGTTAGGGTTAGGGTTACTCTTCTTCCTTACTGTAAGATTGACCACGTTCATTCTTGCTCAGCGTTGAAGCCGGCTTTTCAAGTCCTTTTCCATAGGGAGTCCGTCTCTCTGGTCATCCCGCTCTTTGTTTTCGTCTTACTTTCTGTATTGTGTGGTTTTTTTGGTACTTTGTGAAAGATGGAGTCTACAGTCTTGGGATCATTAGCGGATATGCAGAAGTCACTAAAATATCTGAATCTGAAAGATGGAGTCTATAGTCTTGGGATCATTAGCGGATATGTGGGAGTCACTAAAATTATCTGAATCCGAGTTGGAGGAGGTGGTCGTAATTGATACCAATCCAATGGAGCCGGATATGTACTATGGCAGACATGTGATGAAGCGACCTATTGGTCTGAGAGACCTAACAAACGCACTTCGGCGTATTTGGAAGCTTAATGGAGTCCTCGAAATTGCGACGGTGGGCAAGGGAATGTTGGCTTTTGAATTTGGCGATCAAGTGGAGTGCACAGGGGTTCTAAAGGCGCAACCATAGAATTTCAATGGATCGCTATTGGCCTTGGCTCGGCTGTCAGGCGATCAAAAGCCATCCTCATTGAGGATCACGATGGTGCCATTTTGGTTACAATTACATGGATTACAGTTCTGCTATATGACTGGGGCGGGCTGTTGGGGTGACAGTTGGTCGAGTAATTGAGGTTGATTCTCCGAGGGTTATTGGTAAGTACTTACGGGTAAGAGTCATGTTGGGCATCCAGAAACCTTGCCTCGTGGGACGGTTATCTCAATCTAGGGAAGTAAAGATGTTGTTCTGTTTCGATACGAGAAGCTGCCGGAGTTTTGTTATCTCAATCTAGGGCAGTGGTGCTGCTGGGCTAGGCAAAGGGAGAGAGGGGTGCTTAAAAGCCATATGGGCCATGGCTTCGTGCAGACGGCCATGAACTTTCGACTGTTGGAACGATTGAGAGTTTGTTGGCAACTTCTGGTGGTGTTATTAGAGGGGTCGGAGTGGTACATAGGGCACGTTCAAGATCAAAGAAAGGGGAGAATGACCAGGGGTCTACTTCGTTTGGTGATTTATCGGCAACAGATCGAAATCATGTACAACTGATTATCCACACTCTTCGAGATCCAACACATAACCAAGGTTTGGGGAGGGTGACATCTACGACCCAGCTGAATGGTGAGGTTGGCGGATCCAGTTCGGTAATTTTGGACATGTTACTAGAGACATTGGTAAATCCATTCATACTGGAAGGTTGGAGATTGTGACATCGTTGACTCAACTTAATGGTGAGGATGAAGAGATCCAATTGGGCGTGACGGGATCTATTGCTAGAGAGACGGGGGAACAGGTGCATTAGCTTTTCAGCGTATTTTTATAGCAGTGAGTCGGGGGCAGGTAGTTGGTCGTGTGGTGAGGAAGAAAAGGACGTCCGCTAGGCAGTTTAGTGGTGGCTAATTTTGGTTCAGCTCCTGGTGTTAGGTCTAGTGGCATTGGATGTACAAAACGTAAGAAGTAGGATGAAGTAGGCGAAGAGGATGATATGATGCATGGGAAGAAGCTGTGTACTGTTCCGATAGAGGTAGCTTATCCGGTGGTTTCAATACCACCTTCTGATGGGTCTACTTGAGTGGATGAGGCGGCGACTGGTGGTGACCAGTGCCACCTAGCATTATGAATTGGATAGTTTGCAATGCGCAGGGTTTGGGGAACAATCGTGCATTCCGGAATTTGTGGAAATTAATTGATAAACACGATCCCTCACTTTTATTTATTGTTGAGTCTAAGTTGTCGTTATCTTCTTGTTCTAGATATAGAATTTTGTTTGGCTTTTTTGGTATGTTCAATGTTGACCCTACTGGTCATAGTGGGGGTTTGGTAGTATTTTGGAAGAATGAAATTGATGTACATATTCTCTCTTTTTCTAAGGGATATATTGACTGCCTTGTTTATGTTGATTCGAGTAAGTGGAGGTTTACGGGTTTTAATGGCAACCATGTTTACGTGTTCAATCGTGGCTATCATTGCAGCGCCTGTCTGAAATTCCTGAATTGCGTGATCTTACGTGGCTTATTGGGGGGGGGGGGGGGCGATTTTAATGAAATATTGTTTGATTCAGAAAAGTGTGGTGGGGATATACAGATGTTTGCTCAGATGGACTCTTTAAATTCGGTGTCAATGATATTGGGGTTCAGGACTTAGGATGCTCAAGAGAATTTTTTACTTGGTTTTGTAGGCGGATGAATGGGGATATTATTCTAGAAAGATTGGACCGGTTTGTTACTAATTTCAACTGGCGATTGATGTACCCAATGGCACGGGTTGTGAATTTGGATTTTTATGGTTCGGACCATAGACCAGTTTGCTTATTTTTAAATTATATAGCCGAAGCTCATGTTGTACATCATCCACCCCGATTTTTCTTTGAGCATGCATTGCGTTAGAAGCTGATTTTCTTGATGTGACAGAGCGTGTGTGGCAACAATCTAATGGGTCAGTTTTGAATCGCTTGGAGGCGGTTCTGGTATTTTTGGTGCAGTGGTCTTCTGGTCGGTTTAGGTTTCGTAAGAAGGAGGTGGATTTGGCCCGGAAATTGTTAGACCGTGCCCTTCGGCCGACTTCTGAGGGTATTAATTTGGACAAGGTTCGAGAAATGCAGTGTGAATTGGAAGTGTTACTTACTAAGGAAGAAGCATGTTGGCAGCAACGCTCGCGTACGAACGGGTTGCAACATGGTGATCGTAACACGAGTTATTTTCATGTATCAGCTTCAGATCGAAAAAGCAAAAAACACAATTGCGGGGTTGGTCAATGCACATGGGGATTGGTGTGAGTCTGTTTCGACTATGATGGAGATGATCACTGGATATTATTTAGATCTGTTTGCCTCTACTTTTCCTTCGCAAGGGGATATTGATGCGGTTTTGGAGGATATTAGCCCAAGAGTGACCAGTGAGATGGCTTCGTATTTAGCGAGGCCTTATTCTTCAGACGAGGTTCGTAAGGCTTTGTTTGATATGCACCCTTCGAAAGCCCCTAGAATTGATGGTTTTACGGCTATGTTCTTTCAAAAGACGTGGTATTTTACAGGTGAGGCAGTTATAAAGGAGGTGTTGCAAATTTTAAATAACCATGCAGATTTTGGAGATTGGACTCGTACTTTGGTCACATTAATTCCAAAGGTGAAAGAGCCACGTACTTTGAAAGATTTCAGACCGATTAGTTTGTGCACTACGCTGTCAAAGATTATTTTGCGTGTGCTGTCGAACATGTTGGGCCCGATCCTTGATCGGTTTGTGGATCAGCAGCAAAGTGCATTCATTCTGGGGCGTCTAATCACGGATAATGTTCTGATTGGTTTTGAGTGTATGTATTGGATTCGGTGTAATAAAAGCACGCGGTCCTATTTTGGTGCTCTGAAGTTGGATATAAGCAAGGCTTATGACCGTGTAGAGTGGGGTTTTCTCTTTGCTCTATTGACTAATTTGGGTTTCGACGAGAAGGTGATTGATCTCATTCGACGGTGTTGGATATCGGTCTCCTATGCTTTTAATCTGAATGGAGCTGTTGTGGGTAATGTGCATCCTGAGCGAGGACTACGCCAAGATGACCCCCTTTCTCCTTTACTTTTTGTACTATGCTCCAAGGGTTTATCGGCGCTATTATGTTCTGCCTAGGCCCGTGGCCTCTTTCGAGGTGTTCGTATTGCTTCTACTTGTCCTGTTATTTCACAATTATTTTTCGCTGATGATATTCTGTTATTTTTCCGAGCTACTATTAATGATACTGAGCAAGTGAAGAAATATTTGAGTATGTACGAAAGGGCTTCGGGACAATTAATTAAATATGAGAAGTCAGCAATTACGTTTAGTCCGGCGGTGACTGATAGGGGTGTGGATGAAATTAAGTGTCTGTTGAGGGTTGTGGTAGTACAGGGGCATGATCTTTATCTAGGGCTTCCGACGTTTTCGCTGCGTGACAAGAAATTACAGTTTCACTTCTGATTAAAAGCGTGCTACAGGCTATACCCACTTATGTAATTCCGTGCTTTCGCATACCTGTTTCTATCTGTCATCAATTGGAACAAGTATGTGCCAATTTCTGGTGGGGTTTAGAGCAAGACTTTCGTGGTATGCATTGGGCAAGTTAGGAGAAATTATGTATGGCTAAGGAGGAGGGTGGTTTGGGATTTCGAAACCTCTCTTTCTTTAACCAGGCTTTTTTAGCTAAAAAAGTGTGGAGAATTATTACCAACCCTGACTCCCTGGTGGCACGATTGTTGAAAGGGAGATGTTTTAAGCATTGTGATGTTATGGAAGCTGATGTCGGTTCGAACCCATATTACATTTGGAGGTCGCTATGTTGGTGCCATGAGGTTTTAAGAAATGGGTTAATGTAGAGGGTTGGCGATGGACAAGCTATCGCGTCTTTTCGGGATGTATGGGTGCCCGGGCTGGCGTCTGGAAAAATTACGTCAAGAGAGGGGGCGTCGGCTAGGGGTGCTCACGGTGCGGTTATGCGGTTTTTTTCACAAAATTTCAATTGCATTGCCTTTTACGGTCGGTTAATTATCTATATTTTCAACCGCGGTTTATCAAAGAAAATTAATTTTACGGTCTGGAACGGTTCGGGGCGGTTTGGCGGTTTAAGTAAATGTAAACAAAATCCAATTCCATTTTCACAAAACACCAACCTAATAAAATAAATTTAGTGTCCGAAAATGAAAACTAGTAGCCGGAATTCTCACTTGGATAGAAATAATATAATTCACCACTCAAAACTTGGAAAAAAATATTATAAACTAATTAAGTGGAATAACATAATTTATTGATAGTATGTCGAATACTATAACTTATAATAGTAAGTACTATGTGACCATTCGGTGGTTTGGCGGTTTGGTCGGTGCGGTTATGTACCAAATTTTCAATTGCACCACCTTTGCGGTGCGGTTTTACTTGAAATAATTAACCACGATTTATCTTAAAAAGATATGCATAGCGGTGCAATTCGGTGCGGCTTGGGCGGTTCGGACGGTTTTTAAAAGTTGTTGCCCAACCCTAGCGTCGGCGGCCCCGCTATCTCATTTCACTATAGCGGATAGGCGGTGGGGTGAGGATCGGTTGCGTATTGCCTTCTTACCTTTTGAAGTTGAGGCAATTTTAGATATTCCTCTACAACAAGAGATAATCCCAGATTCTCTGTATTGGCGATTTGAGGATAAGGGCAAATATACGGTGCGAAGTCTATATAATCTTCTATCAGGCGGTTTTGTAAATCACGCATCTTTATCTTTGAATGGGCCGAGCTGGTGGAAGTTTATGTGGTCGTTATCACTCCCGCCGAAGGTAAAAAAAATTTGTTGGCAAGTTTGTTGGGATTTGATACACGTTACTTATGCAGGTATTTAAGTCGATTTAGGATCATAATTTATATCATTTACGTGCATATTTGGCCGGCATTTATTTATATTAATAATATTTGGGTCATTTGACGTGTTTTCGACTTGTTTTAAAGTTAATTAGGTAATTTTATTCCATTTGGATAAAGTTAGAAGAAGAAACAAGCCAAATAGGGTCAAAACGGATGAAAAGGGAGTTAAAGGAGCAAAAGGGCCAACACGGCCGCGTCAAATATGAACATGGCCGCGTCAAAAGTGGCTTAGAACATGGAAAAATGCACTGCCAACCAACACGGCCGCGTCAATAACCAACACGGCGGCGTTAGAATTGAGCCAAAACTGAAGTTTTCTGTCGGCTTGATACACCTCTAGTATGTTGGCCATATCTTGAGATATACAACTCCGATTAAGGTGAAATTGGTGGCGTTAGAAAGATGATTCAAAGGGCTACAACTTTTCCTGAAATAGACAAATCCCAAAAATGATCAGAAGACCCTAAATAATGGCTTGGAAGTCAGACCTGAAAATCTGCCCGGGCAAAACGGACGCGGCCGCGTCACAATGCCAACACGGCCTTGTCAGAAAGCCTTTCCTACGAGAATTTCCTAATTTTAATAGGATTTTGATCCTATCTTCCCAAAGATTCGTCCCCAACTCTATAAAAAGGACCCCAAGCTTTAGAAATCAGGGGGAATCAGATAGAAAACATCAAGAACGTCATTTACATCATCATTCTACCTAGAAGAAGTCTTGGAGGACAAAGAAGACGAAGATCATCGAGACGGATTCATCCGGGTTTAGTCGTTCTTTTCTAGTTTAATCTTTTACAATGTTTTCCATAGACTTTTGTATTGGATTATTGCTAGGCATGAGTAGCTAAGTTATTCGTGTCCTAGGGTTAGAGAGTAGGGATTATTATGACAATATTTTGATTTATGTTTTGATTTATTGATTCTGTTCTTTATGTGTTTATCTTTATATTTGTGCTTATAACTAGATTTAGCTTGATCACCTAGATTTAGTAATTTAGTTTAGCAATTTTGCTTCGAGAGGAGGGAATCGTTATCAGACTTATGACATAGAGCGCAGTTGTCTATGACTGTGTAGGCCGTGGCTTAGGATCGTTTGGGAGTTATTAGGTTTAATTGATTCGAGAAGGTAATTAGCTTAATTAATCAACGGTTTAATCGCTTCGAGAGAAGGGTTAGATTATTGTCGTGCCGCCTAATAAACACTAGAATTGGTAAATCTATAGGTTAATCATATTCAACATTGAAATAATATCCTGAAATCGAGCCCTAGGATACCTTTTCTTATTGATTGTTAGTTCTCTTTGTTTGCCAAGTCATAAGTAACATAATTATTCGTTAAATTCCTTAGTTTTTGTTAAAATCAATCTTTTGCAATTCAGTATCTAGTTAGGACATTCCTAGAGTATTGAGGTATCAAACTACCTAAAACTATTCCTTGTAGTATCGACCTTGATGATCGTTACTACACCTACATCTGTACACTTTCGGAACACTAGGTTAGAAACTGACGTGTCAAGTTTTTGGCGCCGTTGCCGGGGGATAGGATTTAGTGCTTAGTTTTTATCTTGAAAAACAGGAGGAAACTAGACTAGATTTTATTTTTCGAAATTATTAATTTAATTTTTGTTTTTATTTTTTTTTTGGTTAATTTTTGTATTACGCGGTATTTTTTGTTCTTGGTGTTTTGAGGCTTCGTATGCACACCAGATCAAAAGGGAAAGAAACTCTTCTTCCTTTCGATCCAGAAATTGAAGCGACAGCTCGTAGACACCGAACTAGAAGGAATTTCGCGTCTGAGATGGAGAACCCACCACAACATCCGAATTTGGATGACGCTCTTAACAGAGTACTGACAGCTCTGGCACGCTTGGATGATCGAGTCACTAATATACAGCAGCAGCTACCTCCACAAGGGCCACAGCTACAACAGCAGCACGACCCAATTCAGATAGAACCAGCTGCAGGCGATGAAGATGACACTCCTATTAGTGACTGCCTGAAGCCTAGTCCAAATCAGGAGGCAGGAGGAGTACAACCTCCACCACTCAATGCCAATAGTTTCGAGTTGAAGCCTGCACTAATTAACATAGTCCAGCAAAACCAGTACGGGGGAAGTGCTTTAGAAGACCCGAATGCTCACCTGATAAAGTTTCGAAGACTAGCAGATACCATCAAGATAAACCATGTGCCACACGAGCAGGTTAAAATGAGATTGTTTCCCTTTTCATTGAAAGATAGAGCCCTCCAATGGTTCAATTCATTGGAAGATATCACAAGCTGGGAAGACTTGAGTACTTCTTTTCTGTTGAAGTATTTTCCACCGAGCAAGATGCTCGACCTGCAGAATCAGATCAACCAGTTCAAGCAATTGGACCAAGAGCCATTCGGAGAAGCTTGGGAGCGATTCCGGGATCTTATCCGGGGTTGCGTCTCAACATGGGTTTACCAAGAAGCAGCAAGTGTGCAAGTTCTACAATGGTTTACTTGCTCCGACTAGAAACCAGGTGGATGCAGCTGCAGGTGGTAGTTTGATGAAGAAGTCAATGAGGATGGCATTCTCAATCCTGGACGCTATGGCCAGAACAAGCTACCAATGGTCGAATGAGAGAAACATGCCAAGGAAAGTGGCGAATGTAATGAAAGTCGAGCCAGTCAATAATGAGCCAATTGAAAAGATCACATCACAGTTAACAGCCTTGACGAGTCAGGTAAATTTGCTAACTAGTCTGACGTTAGCACAACAGCCAGGGGGTCAGGAAGAAGTTGAAGACGTAAACTTTGTGAATCAACGAAACTTCAACAATTTCCAGAACAATCAGCCTCGGTACAATCAGTACCCTCAGAATCAGAACCATCAGAACTTCTCGTATGGTAACTCACAAAATACACTTAATCCGCCACCCGGATTTACTGTTGTGCATGGGATGATTCATGAGGGCACAAAGCCCACACAAGAGGAGATTGTGCAGTCTCAGTTTGCTAAATATGACGAGAAACTAGCTCAGTTGGAGAAGAAAGTAGATGGAAAGTTTATTGAGCTAAACAAGAACATAACTGGACAGGGGGCTGACATCGAAAGGCTCGAGAACACATTGGTTCAGACTCAAGCTAGCATTGGTGAATTGTCATCAAACATGAGCCAATTGATAAAGATTGTAGGGGCTCAACACAAACAGGGCCAATATCCGAGTGACACAGTGGTTAATCCGAGGGAGCACTGTAATGCTGTGAAGCTAGAGGAGCAAAAAGATGCTGAGAACTCAAGTAAGGTTCAAGAAACCGAAGCAGACGAACCAGCACATGTGTCCCCACCAGTATATGTACCTCCTCCCCCATTTCCTCAAGCACTGAATAGAAGGAAGATGGCATCTTGTGGCGACAATGGTACTATGAGCATGAAGGACCATGAAGTGAAGAAATCAATTGAGAAAGTAAAAAACATTGAGAAGAAGGAGTAAGTCAATACCATCATAGATAAGAAAATTTCATCTCCTATTCTTGATGAGTCTTTTGATTTTTGTTTTAAAAATTCATTCTTTGCTAACCTTGATCCTTTAGAGCGTTCTAGCACCGTTGTTGTGACATAGGAACCATTACAGGAGAGAGTCCAAGGTAGGGGGTAACAAAGAAGGAAGAGCTTCAACCTACCCAAGAGGAAATCGAGAAAAGAAAGGATGGAAAAGAGACAACGAAGAAGAAACGGAGAAGTCCCAAAAAGAGTGCAAAAACAAGCATGGAACCAAAAAGAGCAACAAAAGCAAAAGATCCAGGGACTTTTACTATTTCTTGCTCAATTGGTAGTCATGAGTTTCACAATGTCATGTGCGATTTGGGGTCTAGCATAAATTTGATGTCTTAAGCAGTATAGACAATTAGGATTAAGGGAGATTAAACGATCCTTTACTACTATCCAATTGGCTGATGGATCTTCATTAACGCCGTTGGGATTAGCAGAGGATGTAGTGGTGAGATTGCTGAATTTTGAATTTCCTAGTGATTTCTTAGTTGTCGACATGAAAGGGAATGATGAATTTCTTTTTATCTTAGGACGACCTTTCTTGGCAACTAGCCAAGCACTTATAGATGTGCCTAAAGGGGAGTTTATTTTTCATGTTCAAAACGAAACCATCACCCTCCCAATACATAAGTCGGGTCTAAGAGGTAGGCATAATTGTAGCATTGTTTATACTACCCAAGATGCTATAATAAATCTACACACCCCACATAGCTCATTAATTGCTCATAAATTACCAAACTCGGGGTGGTTGGAAAATGGTTGATAGGAAAAGGACGTCCGGCTGATGACGTAAAACAAAGCGCTTATCGGGAGGCAACCCGATGTTGATCGTTTTTATTTTTATTTTTATTTTATTTCAATTATTTCGTTAAGTTTTATGTTTTTACTTGTGTTTTAGTGTTTTATGTTTTTAGGAATCAACATGGACGAGTGTTGCAAGAAACAGGGGTTGAAAGGACGAAAAACTCGCGTTAACAGAAGGGGAAGCAACACGGCCGCGTCACATGCTGAACGCGGCCGCATCAAAGTGGCTCAAACGCAACACGGCCGCGTCACACAAATGACACGGCCGCGTCAAAAATGTTCTCTAGACGTGAATCAGCGCTGTAAAGCAACACGGCCGCGTCACATGGTGGACGCGGCCGCGTCAAAATCGGCCCAGAAACTCAACTTTTGGCTCAAATGTGACACGACCGTGTCAAACCTTCAACACGGCCGCGTCAGAACCTCAGCAGCTGAAAAATGTGAAACACAGGGCTTGATGCGGAGACGGTAGAAACAGATTCAGTAGGAGGAGATGGCACGATTTCGGAACTAGTAGGGGTTTCAAAACTCCGCCGCCGCCACAACGATTTGTAAGTTAGCACCAAGGCGTACCACGTTTTTCCTCCAAACATTGGCTTTCAGCCAAGTTTGGGGGAGGGGGTGGACCGTGGGACGTCTTGGCAGCTATATTTATAGTTTTGCTGCTATTTCTCCTTTTAGTTGATCGGTCGGTTGATTTGCTTGCTGTTTGATAATAGTGGTTAATTGTGGGTCCGTGAGCTCATTGTGCTGATTTTTATTGCTTCGATTGGAGTTATCGGGTCTGTGAGCCCATTTATCTGCTTTATTGGTGTTGTTGGGTCTGTGAGCCCAAGTTTGATTACATTTCGTTTCCATGTTGAGTTTTAGGAGTTTAGAGTTTAGAGTCTTATTAGTATTTTAGGTTTTAGAGTCAGTAAGAATGAGATAAACCCGAGAAGTTAATAGGTAACAAGTGAAAAAAAAAAAAAAAAGAGAACAATAGGGAAATATGGATGATTAATGGTTAATGATGAGATGATTTTGAGAAGTAGATTAAAAAATGGCACATAATAGAGCATGAGAGGTGTTTTGAGACGAAATTGAGCTTGAACTTAGAATATTTCAATCAAAATTAACCTTGTGAGAATTTGAGCCTAATTATACTCCTATTTTCAGAGTAATATACTTTCTTTCGGTGTGAATTTAATTGAATATGTGTACTAGTCTCTAGAACATGCCTTGAGTCTTTACTAAGAATGTGTCAAGTATGGGTGTGATTGAGGAAATGATCTTAGGCACATTTTTATTTAAGCCTATTTATTTGAACCATGAAAATTGCCTTTGAACCATAATGTTAAAAAAAAAAAAAAAAAAAAAAAAAAAAGTTTGTCCCTAGTTAGCCCACTTGAGTCTTATAGCCTTATTTATTCATAACCTAACAATGTCAGCTGAAACCTTTCGATTTAAGCCTTTGACCTTAAACTGGATTAATCAAGTAAGAGGGAGGAAGATTGGAAGGTAGTTGGGTGAATAATTGTGGGAAGGAATGAGAAGTAGGGATATTTTCAAAAGATGAAGGAAATAAGAGAAAAGTGATAGGTGAAAAACGAAGAATGGCCTCTCCTAGAAAAAAAAAGAGAGAAAAAGAAAAGAAAAAAAAAAACAGTTGTCAATAAATTGCTAAGTATGGTGAGGAGAGGCTAAGAAATCATAAAAGTGTTAAGCATTGTACGAATTGATTTGAACAATTGGGTAGTCCCAAAAATGTGGTACCCATGTGTTGATTGTGAATTGAAAAGCATTTTGGTGTAAAGGTTTAGAAAAGGTGAAGAAAGTCATCTCAATTGGGATGAGTTGCTGAAAATTGAAGAGGGAGATTGAGTGATTTTATTGAGGGGTAGTCGGGTTAGACGTAACTTGATTAGTCCAATGAATAGTCACTTATATCCAAATGTATCCCACCTTACCTTAAGCCCACATTACAACCAAAAGAAAGACCTTTTTGATCCCTTGTCACACGTACCAAGTACGAGGTCTCGTTTAGACGATTGACAAGCATATGGTAGGCTTTGCATGTAATTCAATATGAGTGGAAATTATTTTAGCCTAAACACTTGAGAGATGAGTGAAACACTTACCCGGTAAGGGTTGAATAATTCGAAAGTTCAAAGTCTCGAGATTAGTTGATTTTCGCGTTATCACATATGCTCAAGTGAATTGTGTTGCCTAGTTGTTTTAAGAAAAAAATCAGACTGAAACTGAATTCATCGTCTAATCGTCCTAAACAAATGCATAATCACTTGTGTCTTTTGTTATGTTGTTCGGGACGAACAACAGTTTAAGTTTGGGGGATTTTGATACACGTTACTTATGCAGGTATTTAAGTCGATTTAGGAACATATTTTATATCATTTACGTGCATATTTGGCCGACATTTATTTATATTAATAATATTTGGGTCATTTGACGTGTTTTTGACTTGTTTTGAAGTTAATTAGGTAATTTTATTCCATTTGGATAAAGTTCGAAGAAGAAACAAGCCAAATAGGGTCAAAATGGATGAAAAGGGAATTAAAGGAGCAAAAGGGCCAACACGGCCGCGTCAAATATGAACACGGCCGTGTCAAAAGTGGCTTAGAATATGGAAAAACGCACTGCCAACCAACACGGCCGCGTCAATAACCAACATGGCCGCGTCAGAATTGAGCCAAAACTGAAGTTTTCTGTCGGCTTGACACACCTCTAGTACTTTGGCCATATCTTGAGATATACAACTCCGATTGAGGTGACATTGGTGGCTTCAGAAAGATTATTCAAAGGGCTACAACTTTTCCTGAAATAGACAAATCCAAAAAATAACCGGAAGACTCTGAAAAATTGCTTGGAAGTCAGACCTGAAAATCTGCCCGGGCAAAACGGACGCGGCCGCGTCACAATGCCAACACGGCCGTGTCAGAAAGCCTTTCCTACGAGAATTTCCTAATTTTAATAGGATTTTGATCCTATCTTCCCAAGGATTCATCCCCAACTCTATAAAAAGGACCCCAAGCTTTAGAAATCAGGGGGAATCAGATAGAAAACATCAAGAACATCAATTACATCATCATTCTACCTAGAAGAAGTCTTGGAGGACAAAGAAGACGAAGATCATCGAGACGGATTCATCCGGGTTTAGTCGTTCTTTTCTAGTTTAATCTTTTACAATGTTTTCCATAGACTTTTGTATTGGATTATTGTTAGGCATGAGTAGCTAAGCTATTCGTGTCCTAGGGTTAGAGAGTAGGGATTATTATGACAATATTTTGATTTATGTTTTGATTTATTGATTCTGTTCTTTATGTGTTTATCTCTCTGTTTGTGCTTATAACTAGATTTAGCTTCATCACCTAGATTTAGTAATTTAGTTTAGCAATGCCGTTTCGAGAGGAGGGAATCGTTATCAGACTTATGACATAGAGCGCAGTTGTCTATGACTGTGTAGGCCGTAGCTTAGGATCGTTTGGGAGTTATTAGGTTTAATTGACTCGAGAGGGTAATTAGCTTAATTAATCAACGGTTTAATCGCTTCGAGAGAAGGGTTAGATTATTATCGTGCCGCCTAATAAACACTAGAATTGGTAAATCTATAGGTTAATCATATTCAACATTGAAATAATATCCTGAAATCGAAGCCCTAGGATACCTTTTCTTATTGATTGTTAGTTCTCTTTGTTTGCCAAGTCATAAGTAACATAATTATTCGTTAAATTCCTTAGTTTTTGTTAAAATCAATCTTTTGCAATTCAGTATCTAGTTAGGACATTCCTAAAGTATTGAGGTATCAAACTACCTAAAACTATTCCTTGTGGGATCGACCTTGATAATCGTTACTACACCTACATCCGTACACTTGCGGAACACTATGTTAGAAACTGACGTGTCAGGATTCTCTTGCTTTCCCATTTAATTTGCATATGTCTCATATCCCTACGTCGGTTATGTGTTCTTTTTGTAAGTATGAGGTGGGCTCGTCAATGCATGGTATTATTTTTTGTGACTGGGTGAGACCTTTTTAGAACGGTTCATGTTTTTGGGCGTCTCTTAAGCGCTTTCGGTTTGCATCTTCTCGTGAGTGTTGTCAAATGGTAGGTGATTTGTTTGGTAGGGAGTTGCTTTGCTTATTTGTTGTTGCAACTTGGTTTCTATGGAGCGCAATTTGCTCTTTTAAGCATGGGAATATGCATGCATGGAGGCTTCCATGTTGGGATTCAGTGCAGGATTACTTATATCAATTTAATAAAGCACATGCCATTCTTAATGCTCAATCTATAAGGCGTCCGTCATCTGCACAAAGGAACGTTAGTTGGCTACTGCCGATGGAAGGGGTATTTCAGCTTGATGTTGATGCGATTTATGACGATATTAAAGGATTATATGGGATGGGTTTTGTTATTCGTGATCACATGGGAAAGGCTTTGGCTGCTGTTTTGCATCGTAATAGACAATCTCAGTCTGTAAAAGTAGCGGAGATTGAGGCGATAAAGAGTGGGGTGCAATTTTGTCTTGATTGTGGTTATAGGCTGGTTCTTGTCTATTCGGATTCTTTGCTAGATGTGCAGGCAGTTACGGGGCAAGAGCAATCTTTGGATTATGGGGGTGTGGCGGTTGATGAGCTTCGACATCTTATGCGGTGTGCTCAGGTAGTAGAGATACGACATATGTATCGTGAATGTAATAGTGTTGCTCATGAATTATCACATTTTTCTTTTTTATCATCCCAGTCGTCTGTTTAGGTGGGTGATGATATTCCATTATGGGTACAGAGTCTTGTTCTCAGAGACATTGATTGAGTAATGAGATACAATTTTTCCTAAAAAAAAAAAAAAAAAAAAAAAAATCTAAAATGGAATATTCCAGTGACTTGAAATTGATTATGCTCGTGCTAAATCAAAATCATCCTACACACGTGTTCCGATCTATTCCAGAATCACTTGAACATATTTGTTGAATGACGCGATTGCCTAATATAATGAAGTTATCTTTTTATACTACTTTGTTATTTCGTGGATTTATTTACAATAATTTTAACTTGTCCTACACTTGAAATAAATGGAATTATCCAATAATAATTTACTACTATTATAAAAGTGTAAGTAGTTTCTTACAAATTTTTATTTGTCTATTATATATTTAATAAGTTTTATTTTTAAGATTAATTTAGTTATCTTTTAAGTTATATATAATCATCTTATAGTGTAAATACATCTACTATTTCATGGAAGTATCCAATCCATATTATAAGATACTTAATTCACCTAATGACATAACTTAAACCTATATATTCGTAAGATATTATATATTTTTTCTTTTTTTAGTAAAATACATTATATTTTTCTTTTTATTCTATTTCATTTTGTATGATTTCTCATATATTTCTTCTCTCTATTATGATCTGACTATTTTATAATTGTAGAAAAAAGATATCTATATACTTATTTCATCAATTATAATAGAAAAATATTAAGAAGATGGCTACAGTCTATCGTATATGAAATAATTTAGTTTATCACTTTAGTAAAATTCTTATAAAAAAAACCTAAAACTATAATACTGAAGTTATCAAAAGATTATAAAAAATACAAGAAGTTTGTTTAGGTATGGAAAGTCTGAAAACTAATTAAGCCAGTAAATGAAAACAATGATTTCTTTTAGGATTTGTAAACTAAAACATATAAGTAAAAATGAGAACATTGTATTTAAAGTTCAGAGTGGTTACCAATTTTATTTCTCATCTCATTCTCGAAAAAAAAGAGATTTGTTTTTTTTTTTTTTTAAGTTTTAAAACTATAATATCTATATACTTATTTCACTAACTATAATAAATAAAACATTTACAAGACAACTATAGTCTATCATATATGAGATTTAATTTACCACTTGATATAAAGTTCTTATAATATGTGAACATCTAACATTAATAATAAATACTTTTTCAAAATTTATAATAAATTAAACTTATAATAGTTTAATAAGAGTTTGGTATTCTAAATTTTAACTTCTCAATATGTTATACTAGTGGATACAAGACTCTTATTTTGAAAGAGATTCTTTAACATGATTTTCAATTTTATAGTTTTATATTTTCCAAATTTATATTCTTACTTGAAGGTTGTGTTATTGTTAGAATAATGTATTTTATCTATATATAATATTGTAAATGCTACCACTGTAGGTAATTTCATTTACTAGAGTTATTTAGGTATGAAATATGGTTGAAAAGAATTAAGTTTAGATGTTCTAGTGGTAAACCAAAAGCTAATATTTTGTTTTAGAATTAGCAAAATGAAACATATTTCAAAATAATATACATTGGTATTCAAAGCCCTTATCAAGTTTATTTCTTCTTGAGAATGTAAAATGTATTTTCGTTTAAGTTTTTCAACTATAATATTTATATACGCATTTCACAAACTAAAACAAAAAATATTAACAAGAAATATATAGTGCCATAAATACGATTTTTTAGTTGACCACTTTATGTAAAAAAAAAAATTATAATATTCAAATGACTCAACATTAAAGTAAATATTAAGATCAAAATTTTATGATAAAATAAACATGCAAGAATAGTTTAAATGATTTTTTGTATTCTGAAGTTTGACTTCTTTGTTATAATAACAGATAGAAAACTCTTATTTTGGAAGGGAAGAAGTGATAAACTTTATTTATTATTGAATATAAACTATACATAATTTAAAAATCTATAATTCTATATTGTCCGGATCGGATTGATATTCTTATATCCAGACTGACTTCTTTATTATAATAGCAGGTTTTATATGTGTATAATAACAAACTCTTATCTCTAAATCTAAATTTAATAAAATGTGAATCAAAATCTTCCTTATTCTTAAAAGGGAGATCGTTGAATTTTCCTCTGAGTGATGTGTCTTTTGTTTTTTTGGTAATTTTGAATTATTTTTAAATCAAAATGTATGGATATTTGTTTTCATTTTCTAGTGGAAAAAAAAAAAAGAAAAAAAGGGGAAAATAAATTGTTGTGATGTAACTCCCTCCTACAATTGAGGAGAGTTGACCAATCAATTTTTTTTTTTTTTACTCCTCATTATTTGAAAGTTGTATTACTTTTTCGAATCAACTCCGTTTTATATGAAAAATATATTGAATTCATCTTCTTTTCAAGATTTTCGATTTGACATCCATTATGCATATATTAAATTTTAATTTTTAATTGTAGTTTACTTTTTTATGATTATTATGATATATTTTGATTTTTTTTTTGTATATAAATAGAAAATGTGATATATTATTAAAAAGGAAAATTTCTTTTTATTTAGAAAAATGATCTACTCTTTTTTATAAGATTAATTTCTTTTACTTTGTATTAAAAAATATAATTTCTTTTACTTTGATTTTGTCTT
Source organism: Ajuga chamaepitys (assembly GCA_958295605.1). NCBI lineage: Eukaryota > Viridiplantae > Streptophyta > Magnoliopsida > Lamiales > Lamiaceae > Ajuga > Ajuga chamaepitys. Next base: position 12,615,234 of record OY282502.1, on the reverse strand, counting down.
TATATAATAATTTTGAATTGACTGATCATTGTGTTTTAAAAGAAATTTGATATAAAAAATGAGTCGATTTTTTAGAGTTACAATTTACAATAGAAAGTTTATATATAATAGTTAAAATGATTTTTTGATTGAATTAGTGTCCTTTTTTAAATAGAAAAATTATGTTAACTACTGATATAATAAATTGATTATTTTTTATAATACCTTAGCACCCCTAGCTTAATGAACTAATATCATTGCGAGATTTCATACTAATATTACTAAATCTTAAATATGATATATGTGACTTTTGATATTATCTCGCCTTATACGAATATGTAGTTGTATTAGTATATTTACAAATATACATTATCTTATAGATCAGTATTATTCTATATATATTTTATATCAAATTTTTACTTATTATAGTACAACATTTCATACAAGTCCTTTGTAATATATCTTATACATTATTTATTTCGATTTTCAATATTATACATATTTACCTTTATATTTTAATAATAGTTTGATAAAAAAATTCTACCCCGTGCATCGCGCGGGTGGAAAACTAGTTGTAAGATAAAAGGAAAAAAGTATTTAACTAAAATTATAATATTATCTTTAAATTCAATACTTGAGAAGAACAACATTGTAAATAACCGCTCTTTTTCATGATTTAGGGAAAACTGTAATTTTAGTCCCTTATGGCTAGTTGCATTTTTTATCCTCTCGATTAGCTTTTTGTAATTTTAGTCCTTTAACATTTAATTTTTCATGATTTAAGGACATTTTTTGCCGAAATTTTCTGATCTCGCCGGAATTTGTCATATACCCACATGGAGTACTAATGTGGGCATCACTATTCTAAACCACGTGGCGATATCTCAACCATCCAATTAAACATATATAAAAAGAAAATTCAGAATATCTAAAAAAATCTGAATCATGTTAAAAATAAAATACATAGAAAAAAGAGATAAATTACTTAATAATTAAAGAAATACAAAAGAATGAGAAGAAATCCTAAGGGAAAAATTAACTGGACATTTAAAAAACAAAGTACTAGAAAATAAAAAAATAAAAAAGTTTTAAATTACATTAGAAAAATATGTAGGAAATAATACGGAGAATAAAGTAAAAGGAAGAAAGAAAATGCAGAAAAATAAACTAAAATCTGAATGAAGAAGAAGCTGCTGCGTATTTTATCCTCTTCATTTTTATTTATTTATTTTTTTTTTTTTTTTGGATTTTTCAGTTTTTGCAATTTTTTCCTATTTTAGTTTTTCATGTATTTTTCCTATGAACTTTTTAATATAATTCTGAATTTTCTTTGTATTTATTTTTTCATGTGTTTAATTAATTTTGTTTCTTAGGATTTTTTTTTTAAAATTTTTTTAACATTTTTTCCTTTTTTATATATAGAAATTAATGAGATTTAGATTTTCTTTTTATTTTCCATATTTATTTTTTTATATATGTTTAATTGAATGACTGAGATATCGCCACGTGTTTTCAATGAACGATGTCCCATGTGACTAATTCCGGCGAAATCAAAAATTTTCGGCAAAAAAAGTCCTTAAATCGTGAAAAATTAAATGTTAGGGACCGAAATAACAAAAGGCTAATTGAGGAGGACCCAAAATGCAATGAGTGGGGCTTGGGTGCACCATGTGTACAATAGTGCTATGGTGCACTACTCATACATTATTTTTTCGTGTACTTAAGGTATGGTTATTTACTCGTACATTATGGTTGATTTACTCATACAGTATACCACTATCAGTATGATTGATTTACTCATTGACACATCGGTTTCTAACCTAGTGTTCCGCAAGTGTACGGATGTAGGTGTAGTACTATTGTCAAGGTCGATCCCACAAGGAATAGTTTTAGGTAGTTTGATACCCTAATACTCTAGGAATGTCCTAACTAAATACTAAGTTTTAAAGGTTGATTTTACTAATTAAACTACTCAATTAAATATAACTTCAAACTTAGGAAACACGAAAACTAACAATCAAAGAGAAAAGGTATCCTAGGGCTTCGATTTCAGGATATTATTTCAATGTGGAATATGATTAACCTATTAATTTACCAATTCTAGTGTTTATTAGGCGGCACGACAATAATCTAATCCTTCTCTCGAAGCGATTAAACCGTTGATTAATTAAGCTAATTACCCTCTCGAGTCAATTAAACCTAATAACTCCCAAACGATCCTAAGCCACGGCCTACACAGTCATAGACAACTGCGCTCTATGTTCTAAGTCTGATAACAATTCCCTCCTCTCGAAGCGGAATTGTTAAACTAAATTACTAAATCTAGGTGATCAAGCTAAATTCAGTTTAAGCATAAACATAGAGATAAAACACATAAAGAATGGAATTAATAGATTAAATCATAAATCAAAACATTGTTATAAAAATCCCTACTTTCTAACCCTAGGACACGAATAGCTTAGCTACTCATGCCTAGCAATAATCCAATACAAAATTCTAATAAAAACATTGTAAGAATTAAAACTAAGAAAAGAATAATTAAACCCGGATGACTCCGTCTCGATGATCTTCGCCTTCCTTGTCTTCCAAGGTGATGTAATTTATATTCTTGATGATTGATCCCTTTTTCCTAGAGCTTGGGGTCCTTTTTATAGAGTTGGGGACGAATCTTGGAGAAGATAGGCTTAAAATCCTGTTAAAACACGATTTCTCTTATCGGTGGACTTTTTGACACGGCCGTGTTGCTTAAATGACACGGCCGTGTTGCTTTGCAATTCTTCAATTTCTGCGCAACATTTGACACGGCCGTGTTGCTTGAGTGACACGGCCGTGTTCTATTCCAGAACCCACAGCGCGTTATGGACCACTTTTGACACGGCCGTGTTGCTTTGTGACGCGGCCGTGTCGGTTCTTGCCCGGTTTTGCTCCTGGACCGGTTCAGACCGGTTCGGACCGGTTTGGACCGGTTCTTCGACGGTTCTCACTCTTTTGGGCCGGTTTTCACACTTTTCCAACTTGTTTCCTCGTCCGGTAGCCTGAAAATGCTCAAAATACCTTAAAACAAGTCAAAACACGTCAAATGACCCAAATATTATTAATATAACTAAATGCCGGTCAAATATGCACGTAAATGATATAAAATATGATCCTAAATCGACCTAAATACATGCATAAATAACGTGTTATCAAACTCCCCCAAACTTAAACTGTTGTTCGTCCCGAACATCATAACAAAAGACACAAAGATGACAAGTGATTATGCATTTGTTTAGGGCGACTAGATGATGAATTCAGTTTCAGTCTGATTTTTCTTACAACAACTAGGCAACACAATTCACTTGAGCATATGTGATAACGCGTAAATCAACTAATCTCGAGACTTTGAACTTTCGAATTATTCAACCCTCACCGGGTAAGTGTTTCACTCATCTCTCAAGTGTTTAAGCTAGAATAATTTCCACTCATATTGAATTACATGCAAAGTCTACCATATGTTTGCCAATCGTCTACACTAGACCTCGTACTTGATATGTGTGATAAAAGATCAAAAAGGTCTTTATTTTGGTTGTAATGTGGGCTTAAGGTAAGGTGGGATACATTTGGATATAAGTGACTATTCATTGGACTAATCAAGTTACGTCTAAACCGACTACCCCTCAATACAATCACTCAACCTCACTCTTCAAATTTCAGCAAATCACCTTGCAAAGTGCCTTCTTCACCTTCCCAAGTCCATACAACTTAAGTGCTTTTCAATTCTGTGGGTACCACATTTTTGGGACTACCCGAGTGTTCTAAGAAAATTCATAATTTGAGCACTTTATTTTCTAGCCTCTCCTCTATAATACTAATAATAAAAACTTTTTTTTCTTTTTTTCCTTTTTTTTTTCTTTTCCTTTTCTTCTTTTCTTTTTTTTTTTTTCTTTTTTTTTTTCTTTTTTTTTTTCTTCTTTTTTTCTAGGAGAGGCCATTCTTCGTTTTTCACCTATCACTTTTCTCTTATTTCCTTCATCTTTTGAAAATATCCCTACTTCCCATTCCTTCCCACAATTTGTTCACCCAAAAATTCCTTCCAATTCTCCTCCCTCTTACTTGATTAATCCAATTATGGCCAAAAGAGTTAAATCAAAAGGTTTCGGCTGACATTTTTAGGTTATGAATAAATAAGGCTATAAGGCTCAATTGGGCTAACTAGGGACAATTTTTTCATTATGGGTCATAGGCAATTTTCATGGTTCGAACAAATAGGCTTAAACAAAAAGTTGCCTAAGATCATTTCCTAAATCACAACATATACTTGACACATTCTTAGTAAAGACTCAAGGCAAGTTCTAGAGACTAGTACACATATTCAATCAAATTCACACCGAAAGAAAGTATATGACTCCAAAAAATTGGAGTATAATTTAGACTCAAATTCTCACAAGGTAAATTTTGATTGAATATTCTCAGTTCAAGCTCAATTTCGTCTCAAAACACCTCTCATGCTCTATTATGTGCCATTTTTCATCTACTTCTCAAAATCATCTCATCACCAACTATTCATCATCCATCTTTCCCTAATTTTCTCTTTTTATTTTTCTCACTTGTTACCTATTTCCGGGTTTTATTATTCTTATTGAATCTAAAAACTGCACTACTAAGACTCTAAACTCTAACTCCTAAGACTCAACATAGAAACGATATGCAATCAACTTGGGCTCACAGACCCAATAACACCGATAAATCAGATAACTGGGGTCACAGACCCAATAACATCAATCAAAACAATAAAAATCAGCACAATGGGCACACGAACCCGCAATTAACAGCAAGAATCTCGAACGAAAAAAATAAATCAAAACTAGAAATCTAGAAACTAGAAATCTAGCTGCCAAGACGTTCCACGGTCTACCCCCTCCCCCAAACTTGGCTGAAAGCCAATGTTTGGAGGAAAAACGTGGTACGCCTTGGTGCTAACTTACAAATCGTTTCGACGACGGCTTTTTGAAACCCCTACGAGCTCCGAAATCGTGCCATTTTGCTCCTACTGAATCTTGGTTCAGCCGTCTCCGCATTACGCTCTGAATTTTTCATGTTTTTCTGCTGAAGTATTGACGCGGCCGTGTTGAATGTTGTGACACGGCCGTGTTACATTTGAGCCAAACTTGATGTTTTTGGGCTGATCTTGACACGGCCGTGTTATAATGCTAACGCGGCCGTGTTCTATTTGAACAAAAAAATCGATTTCTGTGGCGTTTTTGACACGGCCGTGTTAAGTAATGTGACACGGCCGTGTTGCATTCCAGTGCATTTTACCTTTTGGAGCGATCTTTTGACACGGCCGTGTCATGTGTGAGACGCGGCCGTGTTACTTTGAGCTGACGTTGACGCGGCCGTGTCATTTTGTGACACGGTCGTGTTGCATTCCAGAAGATTTCTTCCTTTGACGTCAATTTTGACACGGCCGTGTTGAAAAGTGACACGGCCGTGTTACTCTGATTTCCATCTTCATGCGATTTTTCGTCTTTTCGACCCCCGTTTCTTGCAACCCTCGTCCATGTTGATTCCTAAAAACATAAGACACTAAAATACAAGTAAAAACATAAAATTAACAAAAAAAATAAAACAATAAACATCGGGTTGCCTCCCGACAAGCGCTTTGTTTTACGTCATCAGCCGGACGTCTTTTTTCTCTCAGCCATTTTCTAGCCACCCCGAGTTGGAAGTTTTCTGAACACTTAAAGAGCTATTTGGGGCACGAGGATTTTCTATAGCAGCTAGGGTAGTGTAAATAATGCTAAAATTGTGCCTACCCCTTAGACCCGATTTATGTATGTTGAGTGTGATTATTTCGTTTTGAACCCGAAAAACCAACTCCCCTTTAGGTACATCTATTAGTGCTTGGCTAGTCGCCAAGAAGGGTCTTCCTAAGATAAAAGGGAATTCATCACTCCCTTTCATGTCAACAACTAAGAAATTACTAGGGAATTCAAAATTTTGCACTTTTACCACTACATCCTCTGCTACTCCCAACGGCGTTAATGAAGATCCATCCGCCAATTTGATAGTAGTAAAGGACCGTCTAATTTCCCTTAATCCTAATTGTCTATACTGCTTAAGAGACATCAGGTTTATGCTAGACCCTAAGTCACACATGACATTATGAAATTCATGACTACCAATTGAGCAAGAAATAGTAAAACTCCCTGGATCTTTTGCTTTTGTTGCTCTTCTTGGTTTCATGCTTGTGTTTGCGTTCTTCTTGGGCCTGCTCAGTCTCTTCTTTGTCGCCTCTTTTCCATCCTCCCACTCCTTTGTTTTCTCTTTAACTTCGATTCTTTCCTTTAGTGGTTCCTGTTTCACAACAACAACTCTAGATTGCTCTAAAGGATCAAGGTTAGCAAAGAACGAATTTTTAAAACAAAAATCAAAAGACTCATCAAGAATAAGAGATGAAGTTTTCTTATCTATGATTGTATTGACCTCCTCATTCTCAATGTTTTTGACTTCCTCGCTTGATTCCTTTGCTTCTTGGTCCTTCAAGCTCTCTTCATGCTCATCTAGCTCCACAATATTGCAGTGCTCCTTCGGGTTAACCACTGTATCACTCGGGTATTGGCCTTGCTTGTGTTGAGCTCCTACTATCTTTATCAGCTGACTCATGTGTGATGTCAACTCTCCAATGCTAGCTTGAGTCTGCACCAACGTGTTCTCGAGCCTCTTGATGTCTGCCCCTTGCCCAGTGATATGCTTGTTTAGCTCCATGAATTTTTCATCCACTTTCTTCTCCAACTGAGCTAACTTTTCATCATACTTTTCGAATTGTGACATCGCGATCTCTTCTTGTGATGGCTTCTTACCGTCATGGATCATGCCATTTGTAACAGCAAATCCGGGTGGCGGATTAAGTGTATTTTGCGCGTTCCCATATGAAAAGTTCTGATGATTCTGAGGGTACTGATTGTACCGAGGCTGATTGTTCTGGAAGTTGTTGAAGTTTCGTTGATTCACAAACTTTACTTCTTCAACTTCTTCCGGACCCCCTGACTGTTGTGCTAACGTTAGATTAGTTAGCAAATTCACCTGGCTCGTCAATGCTGTTACTTGTGCTGTGAGCTTTTCAATTGGCTCATTATTGACGGGCTCGACTTTTTGGACACTTGCTACCCTCCTTGGCATGTTTCTCTCGTTCGACCATTGGTAGCTTGTTCTGGCCATAGCATCCAGGATTGAGAATGCCATCCTCACTGACTTCTCCATCAAACTTCCACCCGCAGCTGCATCCACTTGGTTTCTAGTCGGAGCAAGTAGACCATTGTAGAACTTGCATACTTGCTGCTTCTTGGTGAACCCATGTTGAGGGCAACTCCGGATAAGATCCCGGAATCGCTCCCAAGCCTCTCCGAATGGCTCTTGGTCCAGCTGTTTGAACTGATTAATTTGATTCTGCAAGTCGAGCATCTTGCTTGGTGGAAAGTACTTCAGTAAGAACGAAGTGCTCAAGTCTTCCCAATCTCTGATGTCTTCTAGTGAATTGAACCATTGTAATGCTCTGTCCTTCAGTGAGAAAGGGAACAGTCTCATCTTGACTTGCTCGTGCGGCACATGATTGATCTTGATTGTGTCGGCCAGTCTGCGAAACTTGATCAGATGCGCATTCGGATCCTCCAACGCACTTCCCCCATACTGGTTTTGCTGCACTATATTGATTAGTGCAGGCTTCAGCTCGAAATTGTTGGCATTGAGTGGTGGAGGTTGTACTCCTCCCGCCTGCTGATTTGGACTGGGCTTCAAGCAGTCGCTAATAGGCGTGTCATCTTCATTGCCTGCAGCTGGGTCTATCTGAATTGGGCCGTACTGCTGTTGTAGCTGTGGCCCTTGTGGAGGTAGCTGCTGCTGTATGTTCGTGACTCGATCATCCAACCGTGCCAGAGCTGTCAGCACTCTATTTAATACTTCATCATTCGGTTGCTGCGGTGGGTTCTCCATCTCAGCTGTGAAGTTTCTTCTCGTTCGGTGTCTGCGAGCTGTCGCTTCAATTTCTGGATTGAAAGGAAGAAGGGTTTCTTTCCCTTTTGATCTGGTGAGCATACGAAGCCTGCAAACACCAAAAACAAGAACTACCGCGTAATACAAAAATTAACTAAAAAAATTAAAAACGAAAATTAAAATTAAAAATACGAAAAAAAAATAAAATCTAGTCTAGTTTCCTCCTATTTTTCAAGATAAAAACTAAGCGCTAAATCCTATTCCCCGGCAACGGCGCCAAAAACTTGACACGTCGGTTTCTAACCTAGTGTTCCACAAGTGTACGGATGTAGGTGTAGTACTATTGTCAAGGTCGATCCCACAAGGAATAGTTTTAGGTAGTTTGATACCCTAATACTCTAGGAATGTCCTAACTAAATACTAAGTTTTAAAGGTTGATTTTACTAATTAAACTACTCAATTAAATATAACTTCAAACTTAGGAAATACGAAAACTAACAATCAAAGAGAAAAGGTATCCTAGGGCTTCGATTTCAGGATATTATTTCAATGTGGAATATGATTAACCTATTAATTTACCAATTCTAGTGTTTATTAGGCGGCACGACAATAATCTAATCCTTCTCTCGAAGCGATTAAACCGTTGATTAATTAAGCTAATTACCCTCTCGAGTCAATTAAACCTAATAACTCCCAAACGATCCTAAGCCACGGCCTACACAGTCATAGACAACTGCGCTCTATGTTCTAAGTCTGATAACAATTCCCTCCTCTCGAAGCGGAATTGTTAAACTAAATTACTAAATCTAGGTGATCAAGCTAAATTCAGTTTAAAGAATGGAATTAATAGATTAAATCATAAATCAAAACATTGTTATAAAAATCCCTACTTTCTAACCCTAGGACACGAATAGCTTAGCTACTCATGCCTAGCAATAATCCAATACAAAATTCTAATAAAAACATTGTAAGAATTAAAACTAAGAAAAGAATAATTAAACCCGGATGACTCCGTCTCGATGATCTTCGCCTTCCTTGTCTTCCAAGGTGATGTAATTTATGTTCTTGATGATTGATCCCTTTTTCCTAGAGCTTGGGGTCCTTTTTATAGAGTTGGGGACGAATCTTGGAGAAGATAGGCTTAAAATCCTGTTAAAACACGATTTCTCTTATCGGTGGACTTTTTGACACGGCCGTGTTGCTTTGCAATTCTTCAATTTCTGCGCAACATTTGACACGGCCGTGTTGCTTGAGTGACACGGCCGTGTTCTATTCCAGAACCCACAGCGCGTTATGGACCACTTTTGACACGGCCGTGTTGCTTTGTGACGCGGCCGTGTCGGTTCTTGCCCGGTTTTGCTCCTGGACCGGTTCAGACCGGTTCGGACCGGTTTGGACCGGTTCTTCGACGGTTCTCACTCTTTTGGGCCGGTTTTCACTCTTTTCCAACTTGTTTCCTCGTCCGGTAGCCT